>OX336904.1:10691172-13464922 GCA_946959425.1 Argyrosomus regius
TTAAAGATGTCTGAGCCTCAGTCGTGCTATCAGTTTGTCATATTCCAGGTGCTGCCTTTGATGCTTTTTACCATTTTGCTTTAACAAAATAGTTCCCACCTGCTTCTACTCTTCCTCTCCTTCCTCATCTTTCCTCTTCTTACATTCAGCATCAGTAGGTTCCTCCATCCCTCCTCCAAAGCTCTTCTCTGAGTTTTTTGCTAATCAGCTGCTTCTTTTTTTTCTGTGTGTTTGTGTTTTCATCTGTCTGCCTTTTTGTCTACCTGTTTTGGTCTGTGTTTCTGTTCATTTTGTGTGTTTGTCTTTTTCTGGCCGTGTGCTTGTGCGTTCGTTTGCAGCTCGGATTCAAGTGACAGCCATCTGCCAATCATTCGAAGAGGCGAGGGGTCAACAGAGGAGACGTATGATGAGAGCTACGTCGACGACAGGGAGTACCATGAGGACGACCACTCGCTCTCCTCTGACATGTACATGCACCCTAAACAATTTAGCTTTCACGTCTTAATTTGATTAGTTTTGGGGTATTTCATTAACTTGTCTTTGTGTGTCTGTGTGTACTCATTAGGCTGGTGTACCAAGATGACACATGTAAGCAGTTGACTCCCATGGAGGAAGGAGAGGAGGTAGAAGACAGAAGAGGAGGAGGATGGCAGTCTCCTAGGAGAGTCTTCCTCTGCCCCACTTCTCTGGGTGAGTAAACACACATGCAAATAAAGGTTTTCTGTGCAACTAGTCTGGTCATATGAAGACATTGCTTCCTGTTTCTATAGTTTACTCATTTTTACGTGGTGTTTGTTTGCATATTTGTTGTGTGTGTGTGTGTCAGGACGGAGATCCTCCTTCCATCTGGAGTGTCTCAGGAGACAGTCAAGACCAGACGTCTCCCAGAAGACGGCTGTACCCCTACACCTTGTACATCATCAGGTAGAAGTTGCCCACAAAATAAACACAAATATAGTGTTACACTTAAATGCACATTCTTAATACAGTATGCGAAGATGAACTCTCAGCCTCCCTGCTCCGCTCTAACACTCTCTCTGTGCTCTCTCCTCCTCCAAGGCTCTGGCAGTGGCAGGGTTGAGTCCTCTGCTAAGAAGAAGTCACTCACCTACCCTCTTCAGCCGGCTGTGCTCTACGCCTCCAGCCAGTCCCACAGGTATACTGCATCCTGTGCACACATTAAAGGCCTTAAAATCTGTTTGTTGAGTACTGACATTACATTTCCTCGGCAAGCACAATTATACCTTTATTTAATCAGAAAAAAGCAGGCCACTGAATCCAGAATAGTTCATTTTGAAGTTCATATTCTTGTCATGTTACAGCTTTGTCATTGTCCTTATTGAGATAAGGTTATTCTCATAATTGTTGCTTCTCCTGTCTTTGTTTTTCTAGCCCATGGCAGTGATGCCTCCTACCAGCGAGTACCCTCTCTGAGGCTAGAGGGCTCCAACTCCCATGAAAAGCTCAATACCAGTTTGCCCTCTGTCAACTGCGGGCCCTGGTAAGACTAAGTGCCTTAAAGAAAATGATTACAAGTCACATTTCAATTGTCCAAGTAGCAGTTGTGATGATAATTGTGATACTGTAGGATCAGTAATTCTAATAATAAATATTGTATTACTCTTACAGGTACAGTGACAGTAATGGGAACAGCCGGGTGCCCAGTCCAAGCCCCAGTGTGTCAGTGTCCAATCAAAGACCGCGGCCGGTGTCACTCACAGTGCCCTCACTACTGGGAAAAGACTCCAGCTCACTGTCTCATGGCAGCGCAGGCAGTCTGGTGGAGGCGGTGAGTGTGTGTGTACAGGTTGGAGGAGGTTTCACTCTACTTGTCACTTTACTTGTCATAGGAGAAGACTTGGGAACAGATCCAATCAGAACTACTCTCTTTGTGTGGTAGGGAGGCTAGATGCACACTAACGTTATTTTATCAGCCAACTTGAGCTTGTCTTTTTGCTAAATTATATATATATCTATTTTTATCATCATATTTAAAGACTAGATTACATTGATACCATAAATAATCATTCAATGTTTTAATAGAAAAGTTTAAAGTGTACTTTCCTCTCTCACTCACTCCATTCGTATTTTTCTTTTCCCCCTCAAGGTGCTAATATCAGAGGGTTTGGGTCATTTTGCCCAGGACCCGTCGTTCATTGAGGTGACCAAAGCCGAGTTGGCCGATGCCTGCGACATGACCATTGAGGAGATGGAGCACGCCGCCAACAACATTCTCAATGGCAACACCACCACGAACGCCACATCCAGCACCTCCTCCACCTCCCAGCACAGTCCCAATGGCAACCTCCTCCCCTTCCACACAGCAGCAGCAGCAACGCACAGGGACCAAGCGGTCAACGAGGGCGGGGAAGAGGCCGGAGGAAGCAGAGGCTCCGTCCATGGGCCATCCTCAGTAGAGGAGCGGCAGGAGCTGCTAGCAGGGGGGAGGGGACCAGAAGAGGAGGAGGAAGAAGTGGAAGTGAAGGAGGAGGGGCACCACAGAAGCTCGGTTGTGATTGGGGCAGCACGGCAGAGGAACAGCGGGCTGTTGGAGGACGAGGATATGGAGTGTGTGACAAGTTTGTAGGAGTTGGCTTGACGGGTTCGATCGGCCAACTGGCCCCTCTGACATCATCAGAGACTGACGTTTGTCAGTGCTGGGTAACAGCGCCACAGCTGGCTCTGTCTGTCCCCGCCCCTCACACACACATACGCACACACACACACACACACACACACACTGTCTGCCTCTCTGCCAGAGGTACCCGCTCTGGACATTGGCGGCCAGTGACGCAACCTTAAACACCTGGTTATGACTTTGTTGGTTTAATATGAGTTTGTATGTGTGTGAATATTTGTAGTAAAGTATACTACTCTATACTCTATACTATTTGAGTGAATGCTCGTGTGTGTGTGTGTGTGTGTGTGATCTATGATTTTCTCTATTTGTACGTGTACGTGAGTGCGTGTGTTCTCCACACGTGTCTGAGTGTGTCTCTAAAGTGCCTCACAGTTTTATCATGTCCTCAAAGTGTGAAGAGCAGAAAAGTAGAGACGAGCAAAAAAAAAGATGGAGAAAGCAAGGACGAAGGAAAGGTAGAAAGGAAACAACAGAAGCAGGAAGTCCTTTTATGGATTTACTGCAGGTGACATAGTGTGTTTATTGTTTTCATTTCCTCTGCCTACTTTGGTGTTGTGTTATTGTTGTTTGTCTGGCCGCCATGAAGCCAGGTAGGGGACAGCAGACCAGCTTGTGGGAGGGGGGATCAGTTAAGGATTCAAATCTGACCGCACCCACTTGAGGTCAAAGGTCAACTCCTCCTTCTTGGTTCACTGATGATGAAGCGCTGTATTGAGTAAACGGGGTCGAGGAAAACCCTGTTTGAAATCTCATTTCTCTTCCTCTTCCAAAGCTAAGGAACCTTGGAGCACAGCCCTGCCAGCCTGGGGGTGGGATTACGGTGACAAGCCACCCCCAGCCAAAGGGGGGGGAAGGATTTGAGGGATGGACCAACAGCCAGAACAGGGCTGCTGTACGGGGCCACGGGCAGAGAGAGACACTCACAGGAAGCTAGCCAGCTCTTCTATCTGCTGGTCAATAAGACGTCAGCGAGAGACAAACTCACCTCGTCCGTCACCTTGATCTGGCTTTGCCTCCTCCGCCGCTTTTCCTCGTTTCGGCCACACCCACTTCCTGCCACAAACAGGAAATGGGAGGAGCATTTGGTGGCTAAGCAGAGACAGCAGGCCCCCTTTTCTGCCTCATACCTCGCCGTTCCTCACTCCTCCCTCTCTCCTTCCTCCCTCCTCTTTGGTTATTCCACCATCCGTCTCCCTCCATCGCTGGGTTTTTGCTTTTTCAGCGCTCGGGAGGCGAGTGTGTCAAACAGGGCAACAAAGGCGGAGGGTGGAGGAGAGGACGGGAGTGACCGATTGAAAAGAAAACAGACTCTGGGCATGGATCTACAGAGGATCTGTCCGTCAATCCACCTCACTTCCTTCTCCAAGACCCTCCTCTTCCTCTCAGCGTGGAATCCTATTGGATTTGCTGCCACACACTCTCTCTACAGACCACGCCCACTATGTATTTAACAGTTCAATATTGTGCAAAACTGGCTAGCCATGACTATTTTGTTTTATATTCATGATGTTATTGGTTTAATTTATCCTTGATTTGTTTGCACAATCGGGGTGCTGGTCTTATAAATGTATTTTTGCTCGGTTTATTTTAGGAGAATTTTAAGAGGTTTTAAGTATCGAAGCAGGGCGTAGTGTTTGCGTGCGAGTGTATAACTATATTTGTGCGTGCAGGTGTGTGTCTGCGTTTTAGTACAGGATGTGTGTGTGTGCGAATGCGTGAGATAGCGTGTATCTAAAAGGGGGGGTCTTTCTCTCTATCAGTATGCACCTTTTACAGATTGTATCTATTTATTTATTTATTTTTCCCAGAAGAGAAAAAAATGTGTATGAGGATGTACGTTTGTATGTGCGTGTGTGCCTGTGTTCGAGTGGTTACTTATGTATTCTAAAAAGCTGATTTTAAGCCTAGACAGTAAATTAAGGTAGCATTACAAGTATGGTATTGTGTGAGTGTGTGAACGAGGGTGTGTGTGTATATGTGTGTGATAATGGGCCTCCTTAACACAGGGTTACCATGGACAGGCATGCTTCCAAAGCTTTGTGGTTTCTTTAGCATGGTTTTTACTTTTTAGCCAAGCTGCAGCGTCAGAAGCCACTCTGAAAATTAGTCATCGCATAACTTTTCTTTATTTTCTGTATAGAGATAGTTAGGTGTTAAGGTCTCCAGCGAGGTCAGAGTGACACTTAAGTTTACAGCGGTGATGAGTTCCGGCCTTGCAGCTTGGCCAGAAGGTAACAAGCCTTTTGGCATTTGCTGCTTTTCTTCTTTACGGTGGATGGTTACTCTGAATGGTAGAAGCACCAAATTCGTACTGCCACAGTGACGCCTCATGAAGTGAAGTGGGGAGATGACGCCCTGATCGCTCAGCTGTAACACACCGTAATCACATCATTTAATCGTAGTTAAAACTCCAAATGAACTATTAGGGCTGGTGTACAGATGCTGCAAGACTTCTGAATCACATCTCTTTGTCTGAGGTCTGCTTATATCACAAAACATGATGATTTATTATTGATTTATTGTCATTAGAAATAAAACAGTTCCCTGTCTGTATTATCACTTACTGGTAAAACTAAGTACTGAAAAAATCTTACAGGCAGGAAATTTACTAGTAATTGGTAAGATGTGATAATTGTTTGGTTAACATGATAAATTATTGGATACAGATCAGAAAACATCATCTTGAAGGGAAGTTGTGTCCTGGATAAACCCCTGGTGTGATTTTTGTCTTTTTCATTTTCTTGTAATGGATTTTAGGTAGCATGCTGACAACTTTTTTATTGAACTTTCTCTATTATGGCACAGGTATGAACCTCAGGCCTCAGTACATTACACAGGGCACAGGTATCTCTTTGGAATTGTATCTTCTCCAAAAAAAAACAAACAAAATTTCAGTATATCACATCTTTGGTACCAATTGTCACATTTATTAACTGACTTTATAGTATTTAAAGCTGAAATGATTCAATTCAGCTCTCAAAATTCAGAAAAACAAACAAACATTTGTTTGTTGTTACCACCACAATCCCGACACAAACTCAACTAGACACGAGGATAGTATTGAAAAATCTATCTTAGATTCATCAGATACATCTCAATAATAAATTCAATTTTATGTTCCGGTTACAGCATTAAAAACATAAACTACTTTTAAACTATTTTATTAACTCTAAAAATCCACATATGTTGCAAAAGCCTATGACAATTCAAGAAATTTGTCAAAAGACTATAAATTATAAATCTGTAAAAATGTTACTTTAGACACATTGAAATCTCACCCTGAGACACTATCCCATGTGAACTTACAGCCATTAGCTTTCACTTTAGTTTACCATTAAGGACTAACTGCTGGGCTCTCATTCCTACATGTTGAGCAAAGCAGGTTTGTGGCAGGGAAGGGTATGCATGAACACACTGCCATACACTGCATCCTGTGCCAGTAACAGACTTCTGACATTATTATGCAAACTAAATGTGAATGTTGAACGTGTTTTTAGTGGCAGTGCTATTGTTGTTTTGTGGTTATGATCATACTGCAAACCCTGAAGAAGTCTGTGTTGTCAAAGGAAATACCCTCCACGACATTTCGTCTGTTACCGTTGTTTTGTTTTGTTTTTTTCATATCAAGAACCTTTTATCTTCATTTTTTCTTTCAGTTACTCTAAAAGCACCTCATTAAAATAGTTCTTTATTCAAATAACTTGGTACCATAAGCTAACGGGCTACTTTGCAGCTTGTGGCTCAGTTTCAGTATAAGCTGCTTTTTCTAGCCAAACTTTAAGTCTAAAAGTTAGGAGGTCAGATTTAGATATGGCCAAACATGTTCATGTGTATGCAGGAAAGCATCTGGGTTCAGTGTTTTAACCTTAAAGTTAGCACAACCTCACTTTGTGCTTTGTTGGATCAGCCCTGCTAAAGTTTATTTAACCCTGAATTTAAATGAGTTATCTCTGCTAATTTACTTGCTAAACCTAATGCCTATTAGGTTTCAATCCTCAATTATAAATGTAACCAGCAGGCACCTGGGTTGTAAAGTAGTAGTTTTTGTACCCAAGCTGCTACAGAGGAGCCAGCAACAGTGTCTGCTTTCTACCAACAGTTTTATTTAGTATAGCAACAGCTATGAATGTTACTCTCTCAAGGCAGTTTTGATAAGAAACCATGTAACAAATGACAATACTTTACTAAATTTTAAGGAATCAAAGAATTATATAACACAGAACCATTCTCAGACTTGACCAAGTAAAATCAGAATGGGGATATTCCCACAAGGCTGTATAACAGATATGTTTTATCTTCTATGATCATAGCCTTAAGATGAAGAATCAGTAATCACAAAAACATTCAGAAATGTTCAGCATCACTTCCAGCTTTGAGAATAAAAGAACACACATAATTCATACATACATTCATAAACTACATTCAGTCCAAATCCTTTGCTTTTGTGATTTCTATAAATGTTACTTTACATATTATAGACACGCATCCTCCTATAGAGTAACCCTGCATATCAGAAGTGCCAGACCAGGCTCTGTTGTGTCTGTTTAAAGGCTCTTTGGTTTCAGGTGAGAGAGATTCAGAGGCCTGTGGTGCCCCCGTGTGGAGTGGAGCAGCATTGCAGTTTGATGTTAATATAGGTTAGCATGAATTATGAGGTGTTGTGTTGCAGTATATGGTATGAGTGGGTGTAATCCTGCATCCCACAAGATATGCAAAAACAATGCAATAACTATGACTGTATACAAGGTTCCCGAAGTAAATATACGTGTGAAAGTGAAAAAAAAACATCATGACAATGTTTTGTTTGTTTGTTTGTTTTTACATTTTTAAGTAAACTCAGTGGTTTCCATGCCAGAGAAACCTAACATACTTGAAATCAGGTACATTGCAGTGCAGTATAGTAAAGATGTATTTATTTATCTTAATCGTGCCAGGGTGTTGGATCTGCATCTGCAGTCAAAAATGTGTGTTGAGACAGGGACGTGAAATTGGTGTTTTTGCTCACAGTTTAACATCCAGCCAATGGAGACCCAGAATGAATAGCTGATTATTTATTTTGATGATCCAGCAGCAAAAATAACTAACTTCACCTCTCTGACTCAATACATTTTCGACTGTAACCCTTTTCTCTTGTTTATTTCCAGTTAGTCCTTAAATGGACTGAGCTACGTGGGTGCACCATCAGTATTGCATGAGGTTCACGTGTTGACATTGAGCGTGCCAGGTTTTGCAGTCGTTTTGTTTTTATCAGGTTAAGTATCATATCACATTATGATGGAGTAGCTATTCCTATTTAGTGTACATATGATTAAAGTCAGTATTTCTTCTTTAGATAAACATCTGACTGTGGACAGCAGTGGAGAGGTGTTTGGAAGGTGATTTTGCATATCTTGTGTCTTAGGGCTCTTGGTTCATTTTCTGATTCTTAACCCTGACAAGGACAGAGCTCATGTTTATATGACTGTTGAAAAGTTGAGAAAATATTTTTAGTCCCAAGTTTAGACAGGCGTCACTACTTCTTTGCCTATATGTGTTGCCATAGTCTCTGTCTTCAACCCTTTTCCTCGTCTGACATGTGGAAGATGGAGCAGCGGGAATAGTTTGTATGAAATGGACCAAATTACCCTTAATTAGGAGGAGTTTTTTTTACAAACAAATTGGACAGCTAAATAAAACATACATACTTTATTGCTTACTTGTTTAATTCAAGCACAAAGTGAAAATGTACATCAAACTATTGACTTAAAATCCACAGGTTAAACTGGAGACATGTCCCAATTTCATACCACACACTAATTGTGAGCAGGTTTTGAGTGTGTTCACAGTAAAGTGACAAAATGAAGTATACTCAAAACAGTACACATAGTAAAGAGTGCTCTGTTGTTGTCATATAAAACATTAAAAGGGGGATATCAGAGCTGATTTAGTATTAAAATTATATAAAGAAATTGACACAGGACAGGCCTGAGATATTTATTTTAATGAGACGTTTAGTTCCTAGTATGGGTCAAGCTCCAAACATGCTGGACGCTTATTATTATTCGCTATAATTCAACTAACATTATCTCTTCTACAGATCTGCCCACGTCTTTTAATCTCCATGTCATACAAATTACCCCGATGATATTATGACAGCATCAGGGTTATTTTCTCAGACTTAACTGTTTTCACAGGTTCAGTCATACACCTCATGGTAAGTAAACTGGCCGTCTGCATGAGTAAAATGTGTGCAGTGGCCCTTTAAAAAGCTAATTTCACATGATGCAGTTCTAGAAAAATGGCAGATTACAACCAATAAAATATTCTCCCATTTTAAAGTCACAGTAGTGATCTTTTGCTTGCTGATTTCTTGTATAGCATCTGCAAAACCATGTAGTATAAACATTGGAATCTAGTGTACAAGTAGTGTGTGGTTTGGATTTGGAACAGTCCTTTTTAAAAGCTGACATTTTGACTGATTAGCGGGAAAAGCACATGTGTAGCTAATAATCTTAATCACTGCTCATTTTCATTTTGATGTGCCAGTAAACCAGCATGTACCAAACCATGGCTGTGGAGCTGGACCCTCTAGATGGAATGTAACTGTTATTAATGATATTAGTAACACCTGCAAGTCCCATTGTCCACTGTGAGACAAGTCTGTTGTGTGTGTTTATGTACCTGTGGTCTCTGCCTCACTGTAGGCCATTAGTGGCCAGTTCATCAGGCTGATAAGCTGCGGCTGTGTCTGCTGCCTCCATGGATCTCCAAACAAACCCCTCTGCCATAAAGGGTGCACTTCAAATTCAAGTTATTTCCTCAAGTGTAAGCGAAGATCGAGAGAGAATAAAGGCATGGTTTTTAGACGGATGACAATCTAGTTGATGACATTTGAAAGCAGCGGCTGTTTGGACTGAGTAAGAATGTTGGATAGAGAGTATTTTTTGGTTTTATTTCATCATGTTTGAATTTTAGGGTGGTCTAAGTTCTGACATGGTGAATTATATATCCAAGTAATGTTGTATGTGCATGGGTTTCTCTCTCTAGGGATATAAAGTATTGGTACTATGTGAATGGTAATATCTTTTGTCTCACCACTAGCCAATGATTGTATATTTTTATATACCATATACCATACTATAGCAAGATATATATGAATATATAATATTTAATCTCCAGAATGTTAGTGTAAGGAAAAGGCAGGACACTCATTTGGGAATGTAGTTACTGAAATTATGAAAATGTGTCATATAGGCCTACTGACTGAGGGTCAGTATGAATTTATTGAACAAAATCCCACTTTATTGACTGTATTGTTGACCAAATGGAACCAGCAGGGAATAATGTAGTTATATTTACTGAAGAAGAAACATTGTATGTGTAAGCTGATGGCATATACACGATGGGTTTTTAGGTCGTTTCACAACAGGCTTGGATGATTCCCCGACCATGCGATTAGCTGCAGAACACAACAGAAAGGCTACTTCACTTTTACTTTTTAGTCATCTAAATACTGGAAATGCAGAAATCAATGCTGTTCACAATTTGATATCTACCTTAAATTTTGAAGCGACAGAGAGATCTGAAATCTAAACTGCGTTTGTTTATATGTTTGTTTGTTTTCGTGAAGTGTTCTGAAAGACATTAACCTACCAGCAGCCTGTCAGCGCAGGTCAAAGTCTGGACATTTTCCTACTGTAGCACAGAGAGACCCCGTCTCTCTTTCACTAATCCTACATCAGCGACACACACACATATACACTGTACACAAATGCATTACTTATGCTATTAAACACAACTAACCAAAAAAATCCACCTATCAAGGACTAGATCTCTCTATGCTTTGAGCCATTAAAATCATGTAGCTTCAATTTTTTTCTTCCAAGAAAGGAATTAGAGGACTTGAACTACATCTACAACGCAGGCAGGAAAGTAAAGAAGTTCAGCGGCTGACTGACTAAGTCATTTTGTGTGTTTATGCAGCATTGAAAAAGAGAGAAAATTATCAGATTTTTTTTTTTTGTGACATCTAAAACTGTTGAATTTATCTTCTGCATCTCGACAGCAAGAGCAAAAACTCCAAAATGTTTTATGTTTGTGTGGAAGAGCTGCTATACATGTACATGAATAAATTTCAAGCTGCTCAGTATTAAGAAAAGATGTCATCCAACATGCTTTAACAAATTTTACACACATTTTAAAAAAGTATTAGAGTTGTGTGTTTATCCTAAACTTATTCACAGATATGTGTTACTTATCAGAGAGAGTGAGGCTGGAAAGCAGATTTCCTCATGTGCATCTACCATCATTGCAACAGATATATTTTCTTGTAAACAGAAGTGTTTGTTGATCATTGTTTGATCCTGACAAAATATTTTAAGAGGACTATTTTGAATATAGATTTTATTTTCCTTTTTTTCTAGGTAGAAATCAGCATAGCCTGTTGTTGTAGGAATCTAATTAAAATCTAATTAAAATATGAATTCCCTTTTATGGAGAAACAAGAGACGATGGCCTCTTTGTTTTTCTGTTGTACAGATTTTATTTTGATGCCAATGCTGGTGAACGCTTTAGGAAATGCAACAGAAAGTGAAAGGAGTATATTATGAAACACAAGTTTATATGTCTTCTATTTTAGATATTATATATAGAAAAAACTATATCTAATCTATCTATATATATAAGATATTGAATGGTATTGAGTTTGATGGACTGCAGAGGATCAAAAGAAATCTTGTTGAGAGGAAATGCCCAGATACTGTTTAAACTTGCTGGCATTTTCTATTTTTCAGGATGGTTTTACCATATGCTGAATGTTTCCATTAGGTTTACAAATCATGATCGATAAGTTTCCTTTGTGTGAAAATTAGCCTTTGTTGCCAGAACAAAAGCAGAAAAGCAGGATTATAGGGAGAGACAGAGTACATGCAATAGGATTATCTAATTACAAGATTGCTGTGACAGTGGTGCATTTCATTAAATAAAAGTGACACATTGTATAGATGTTTTTAGAATTTAGACACCTGATGGATTAAGGGTACATCTTGATTAATTAGCAAGAAATTAGACATCGGGCTGGGAGACTCTGCTCAATTTACAGCCTGCAAAATTTAAATAGTTATATGGATTTTGAAGGCAATTTTATTGCAGTCACAATGTTTTAAAACCATGATCAGTAAAGAAAGAATCTCAACCAATCCTCTGCTTACTGTGCTGCACTGGTTCATAGTAACACCCATAGATGGGAAAATTTGATTTGTTCACTCAAGATGGTGGTGAGGAACAAAAATATGATTTATTTACAAGCCTCCTCCTTTTTCCTGAGGCTGTTGAGCCCTAAAACTAACCAAATAGATAATACTTGCTTGCCCAATAGATTTAGAAATAACACGTAGGATAGATATGTCACCCATTATTGTGTAGCAGCTCCTACAGCAGCACCCCTATGTGAACATTTAGGAAGACTCTTAGTATTGTAAGGACCTTGAAAGCCTCATGTTTATCACTCATTACTAATCTTACTGTTATTCATATACTTAAATTAATAATAAATCATAAAGGAGGTCCCTGTTTGCACATATTAGAATATCTGACACAGAGGTTACTCTGTGTTTCACTTTTTTGGAGAAGAACGCTGCACCCCACAGCCTGCTGACTGAGTAGAGGAGTTTTCTGTACCAGCCAGTGTTTCTTCAGGATTCAGCTAACAACTCTCAGCTCTAGAGGTGTTGCAGCAGCTTTATGATGCAGACTTTCTGTCAGTGGTTCTGGTGGTTTAAAAAAACAGCTCTGCAGAACCATGAATGTCTCTGCCTCCCTGCATCTGCTACTTCTCTCTGCTATTTCAGTGATAAGAGCTACTTGCACCATGAATGATAATGATTTCATCCCTTGAATGTAGGATGCAGTGATGCTCTTAGTGTACTTACATATCTGAAAAAGCCACATTAAGTATTTGAAAGATTTAGGCTACTGGTTTATGTTTGAATCCTTTTTTTGTTGTTGTTGTTGTTGTTTGTTTGTTTGCAGCCCTTAACGGAAGAAAGTGTTGGAAACTTTAGCCAGCTATCTCAGTTTTGACCACCACAGACATAAATGGTCTGATTTGATCTCTTTGCTGACACATTGGGTGGTTTTTTATCACATTTGAACACAAAGAGATAGAAACAAACAGATCTTGTATGTGTGTGTGTGTGTTAACGCAGCTTTAATGAATGACTTGGCCCACCAGAGAGCATCGGCAGTGTACATTTTCAGTGTTTTCTTCTGTGAGTTATTTCTTGCTGGTGTGGAAATGCCTCTTAAACAGCATGCAGGCGTTGACTACATTCTTTTTTTTATCCAGGCCTTTTACCAGCCTGACAATTCAATGGCAGGGGATCCACGGCTCCATATACAGTAGTGTTTAACGAAAGCTTTTCTGCTCCATATTTACTGAGTAAATGCCAGGGCTGTGACGCTCTGTTCTCCACTGGTCAGTAGTGTCTTATGATCTCGTCATAGTCTTAGTTCACTGCTCATGCAAAGTGTTAAAGGGCCTTTGACAGGATTGAGCTGTTTGTTTGTTTTTGTTTTTATCTGTCAGATAGAAGTCTGTTGTTAATCCTGGAGTTTATTTTGTACGAAGAGAGGTGTTCACACAGAGACCAATTTGTTGTAATATTAGTAGTGACACTACTGTTAAATGTAGTATTTAATAACAGCACTATTTATGGTCAAAAAATGAACTAGAGTGTGTTATTGTACTTGCGGTAGCTTTGGAGGCAGGTGGCCATTTTGTAACTGAGTTCTTTAACATAAGCCACTCCCCCTCGACTGTGAGGGATTTCATTGGTTCTGAGGTTGCTAAGTGACACTGGCCCAACATCATTTGGTTTCCTCAGTTACCATTTGTCTCCCTGGTGACGACTGCATGGTCTCACGGTTGACACACCCTTTTTCTTCTTCTTCTACTTCTACTTCTTCTTCTTCTGCTTCTTTCTTTTTTCTAAAGGAGAGTTCTTGATTTTTTTGTTTTTGTTTTTGTTTTTTTTTGTTCATTCATTTCATTTTAGATTTTAGAAAGGGAAAGAATACAAATCAAATAAATCAGAATATTAATTCAATCACTTTTTCTACTCCTATTTTCAATAAAAAGTGAAACGAAAAACCAAACAAAAAGTTGATTTGTAAATAAGTAATGTACAGTTTGTATCTGTAACTTGTCAGTCTGTCATTGGTGACAGAGTCTGTCTTGCTTATAACGCACGCTACCAGTAAATAAAAAAAGGAAAAAGTATATTTAGACTGTATGGTCCCTTGAAAGCAAGTTTTAAATTAATATCTGATGTATATTCCTGTAACATTGCATTTTTATCTGAGGAATGATGTTATTAAAAAATTGCAAATAAATTGCATTTCCTACAGCTGTGTTTTTCCCTTCCCTTTTATGTTTGCATTTCAGGTCTTTTTCCTCACACTTTATCTGAGTAGACCAACTATCAAGTTACTGTAATCTGCTATTAAATGTTTAGTTTTTTAACTGTATCAACACAGGTCTCAAGTGTTATAGTTAGTTGTTTTACATAGAGGTGGGCTTCACTGCCCTTACAAGAGAAAATCCAACCTAAAACATCATTTATTTATTTATTAGCCTTTATTTATACAGGTAAATCTCATTGAGACCCAGGGTCTCATTTACAAGAGAGACCTGTATCATAATCATACTGTGTGTGCGCAACGGCTGTACTCACATGATTTTACTGAGGTTTATGGATGTTTATTGGTTAATAACTTGAAGCCTTAAATTCAAATATTTGAACATACATTATACAAATATAAGGCTTCACTGATTGTGCATCAATAAACTCCATCTATCCATTTTCTGTAACCGCTTATTCTCACTAGGGTCACAGGGGCGTCTCTGGGAGTTTATCCCAGCTGACTTAGGGCGTGAGACAGGGTTATTAAACTCTAAAACAAAAATGACACGTATGCTACTGTGGGCTTCTGCTGTTTAACACCAGCAACTGTTTGTTAAACCACAGAATCAACATCAGCATCTACAGGAGAGTGGAAGTTTATTTGAGCCTGTCTAAAACAAGTACTCTGTGTTATCTGTGTTATAATGACAACCCAAAATCGTTAACAGTCTTTCTCAAATAAGGACTGAGGAGTTAAAAAAGGTATTTACAAAGTAATTTTGTTCAGTTTAAAATTGGGCTCAGAATTTAATTGCTTTTATGAGAGAGCAACGAGGTGACACAAAATAGCAGCCTACAACATAACAATGACATCAGTGTTGGCAACTGTAAACAGCTGCTAAAATGCACTAGTTTGGTGACTTTAACAGCATTTAACAGGACAAGGCGAAACAACAACACTAAAAGCTACACACTACATGTCAGGTTTATGAGTTGTCAGGTGTCTTTTCAAATTCCCCTGCTGGGAGAATTCTTTCGCACAGTTTGGACACTTAAATGGCTTCACTCCGTTGTGGCTCAGCGTGTGTCTCTTCAAACAGTTCAGCGTGAGGAATCGCTTCGGGCACTCTGAGCAAAGGTAAGGACGCTCCCCTGTGTGTGAGCGTGAGTGGACGTTTAAGTGACTCTTGCTGGAGAAGCCCTTCCCGCAGTGGGTGCAGGTGTACGGCATCTCACCTGTGTGTGACCGTGTGTGCAGCAGCAGCTCCCCAGAGGACAAGAACGACTTCCCGCACGTGGTGCACAAGTAATTCTTCTCCCCTCTGTGCATCTGCATGTGTCTTGTAATGCCCGCTTTGCTGAAGGCTTTCCCGCAGATCGTGCACAAGTTCGTGGGGCCTTCATGCAGGCGTTCGTGCTGCTTGAGCGAATAGTTGCACAGGAAACCCTTGTTGCACTGGCTGCAGATGAATATCCGTCCTCTCTTGTGGAGTCTCTGGTGCTGATAATAACCTGATGGGCTGGTGAATCCCTTCTCACACTGGCTGCAGTGGTGCGGGAAGCTGTGGAGCTTCAAGTGAGTCTTAAGTTGATTTGGATGTTCAAAAACCTTTTCACACTTCGGGCATTTAGTTTCTTCCTCTGTGAAGTTTTTGGTTACAGGTCGTGTGCTCAGGAACCTTTTGTCTTCCCCTGTGGACTCTCTCTGTTTATGTCGCTCCTTGTTTTCCAAGTTGTCCTTCTTCTGCTTACGTACACACTTTTTTTCAACACAGTCTTTTTGTTTTCGTTTCCACTTTTTCTCAGAGTTGTCTCCTGCTCTCTTCTTTCGGGCGTTCAAGTCTTTACTTTTCTGTGGAGTCTTTGTTCGGGCACGTTTCACAGATATTTTTTTCTGCATGGGAGCTGTCATGTGGTGCTCACTCTGGATGTGCTCTTGAACCTTCCTCTTTGTTCGGTGAGTGAACGAACACTGAGGGCACATGAACAAACGGGACAGACGACCTGGAAACAGAATAAAAAAACAGCAAGTTAGTCAAATAAAATTGACTGATTCTGGTCCAAATATGGTCTGCTACTGCAGCTGAGTTTGTCTAACCTAATTCCCTTTTTGGCAACCAATCGTCTGTATTGACATCTAAGCTTTGACTCGAGTCTTCTTCTAAATCTTCCAATGCCAGGGTCTCTTCCTCATTGTCATAATCATCCTCGTCACTGTAAGGCTCAGTAAATCTCTCCACTCCAGTTGGAGCAGGGAGGGCCATGGTGGACAAAAGTATATCCTCTTCACTGCTGGAAGGAGCTGTAGTAGAGGAGAGACATATTATAGGCTTGTTGTTGTGATGGGAACATAAATTCTTGAAAAAAGTTACATTTGTTGAAGAAAACAAGACAGAATGTAAAGTGAAGTGAGCAGAAAAGAACAAGCCTTTTCAAAACGTGATCTTTTACGCAGAAGGAAACCACACACAAAACGCTGCTCCGCTTGTCGTTTCTGTTAAACTTACCGGAACCGAGAGTCCCCGACTGTCCATGATGAATCAGCAGAGTCTTCAAGGCAAAGGGTTCAGACAGATGCTGTTCAAATCCTTCTAACACAGATGTTGTTTCAGTGAGCCACGCTGCTGTCTGAGAAACAGAAAGAAGAACACTGAGATGCAGGTTGGCAAACGTGCAAACCGTCATGTGCTTACGGACCTCAAAGCAAAAGCACAAAAAGAAGAAAATCCAGTGACATTGTTTGATGCTTTTGTGCATGTGTTTATATTGACATGATGGAGACAAATTAATTGAAATGTTCTAAAAAAAAAAAACTTGACGATTCAGGATTAATAAAGTAACAGCCTGAGGTGTGATGTGCACCTGTTGTAGGTCTGGTATGGGCAGCAGCTGCTCCAACCTGGACAGGAACTCTGACACCAGCTGCTGCAGTCTTTGGTCATAGTTAGAGCCGTAGTTTGCAGGAAAAACCTCCTACAGAAACATATATTTGGATTTCGATTATCAATACATCACTGCTGTAAACAGCTTGTGAGCATCTTTAAGAGAAAAGCGTTTCTCACACACACACTCACTTGGAAGAAGAACTCCTTCTCAAAAGGAACGTTCAAAAGGTTCTGAACCAGGCTGGCAAAGTTGGTGTAAGAAGTCTTCAGTATGTCACCACTGGCCTGTCAAGGAATGAACAATAATGACGTTTAGAAAGGTTTTGACTACTTACCAAATTTATGTGTCTCCCTAATGTTGTGTTTACTGTCAGCTTGTATAAAAAATAGTTTATCAGTAACAGCAGTAATGGTATTACAGATTATTTATTTTGGAAACTCCATATTTTTGAGGACAATGACAATGTTCTGGATTTCTAAATGTATTTGTATTGTCCATGTTTTGTTTGAAGCAAGCTGGAGCAGATCTGGATTTTCACCATCTGATCAGTGGAGCTCAGTTCAGTGCTGCAGGTGTGGATTTTATCCAGGTGGCTCTGGATGGTCTGCAGGTTGGCGACTCCATCGCCACGACACAGCTCCAGAACCAGCTGAAACAGGGCAGGGTTGGGAGAAGTAACTCAAATTCACAGAGCATGACACAGTAGGGCAAATAATGATTTCCATAATGAGAAAGGGTAATAGTAGGACACACACTAACATTAACTTAGAAATATGGAAATATAGATGTTCCACAGCCCTTTAAGGAAATCTCAACCATGCTGGCTTAAAAACTGAGACTAAAAGTTCATTCTTGACAGTTCATTATTATTATATATGATCAATTAGAGAATGTTTGTCATGCACCAATGACACCAAAACAAATTCCTTGTATGTGAAAAATACTTACATTACCCTTTATGCACATGCTACCTGATAAACGTTGAAAAAAAGAGAATAATTAAGTCAAATGTTCAACAGTTCAGAGTAACATCTCACCTTTGCTCTCAGGCCCAGGATGAGCTGAGCTCTCTGACTGGGACTCAGCAGCTCTGGAACTATCTCTGTCACCAGACTGATGAAGTCCACCAGCTTGTCATACTGCATCACACTGTGCTGCTGGACCACTTGCCATATGAAAGCAGACATAAGTCTCACTGGAGGGACGAGGAGGTGTAAGGAGGCCGGAGGAAGAGGGGAACCTGGAAAAGACATTTGAGACAAGCGTACTACAATAAATAAAGTTGTTTTTTTTTTGTCTACAGAGGCGCGAATAGCCATTTACAAGTGATTTAACCATAACAGGCTAGCTGGTTGCGTAAACTAGCAGTTAACTAAATAAATAATCACACAGACCTTCGCTTTTCCACGCCATGTTTTAGTTTAAAAACGTCTAAACAATGACTAAAACATAATATCTGCATTCATTTTACAGAGCAGAAAAATACACTTATAACTTCCGGGTAAAACGGATGTTGTGATAATGTCGTGCCGTATTCTTTCAAAATAAAAGCCGGGACGTTCGATTATACTGGGAAATACCACTTTCTGCCAGTAGATGTCGCACACCTGTCACAATTTTTGTGGTATCATAGACCATAGACATATATACATACATATGCGTATATTACGTCTATGTCATAGACCTTTTATGAATTAGTTTATTTATTTGCTCAGGTAAAAAATAAATCTAATGCAACCAGATACAACAGCCCTGCTATAAATTTGATGACCGTTAAATTGCTACCTGGAGATGTAAGTTTATGTTAGTGGCTTATTATCTCTTAATGGTGGTTGAACATTTTAAACAAAAGCAAGTTGTTACATGTGGTTACTTGTGGTCTTGTGGTTAAACCTTGATCTGAACTCTCCTGTCTTCTCTTTAGTTTTCTGTGCTATGCAGGTGTTTGCTCTATAACTGCAGGCTGTAGAACAACTTTTTGAATTTGTTTCTCAGCCGCTTTCACCGTCATTTCTTTTACTCTCCTGCAGTTGTGGTCTTAAGATAAAATCCAGAGTCCTCTTTGTCCAAGACTGAGACAAGACCAAGACTGGTCTTTATATGTGCATGCAAAAGCAATGAATGCATTATTATTATCTTTAGATAGCTTTGACTGGCTAACACTTTTTTTACTGGCTGACTGGCACCAATAATGGCTTGGAAGTAGCAGTGGTGAGGTCAAATCCTTTTTAAAAAGGAACTGACTCATATACATCCAACCGAATAGTAACTTCTTCCCCAATAACAATTTCTTTTTCCAAGTATTTATAAAAACCAACATTAGCTGCAAATACTGTCATCAGAAACTATGGTGGTTGAGGTTTTCCATCAGTAGATTACAACAATTTCTAAATTATTTTTGAAGCTGCATGTAAGTGTTTGTTTCATATAACTTAGTTTCTGCCTCCTGGTAGAATTAAAATGTAGTAATAGCAGTGCAGGTAATCTGGGAATTTAACAATTTCTTTAAGAACAAATCACTCACTATATTATACAATAAAGTAACATACTGTTTCCTGCTTATGCTTTAGAATCACGAGGTCCATCATGTGACCCTTCTTTTAAATTCAGGGCTCCCTGCTCCAGGTTGTATCGTGATCACCTTTAAAGACATGAGACGCACAATGGTACACACCCAGATGCATCACGCCCAGTCAGTGCTGCCCAGAGTGCGCTGCAGGCGGCAGCTTTCGACTACTCACCGCTACTGTACGTGTCAGCTCAAGTATTAGAAGAAAATCAGCAGCTTCTCGCCACCATTATGTCATGAGTCTTTAGTTTCGCTCACGGAAACTCGTTTATTCACACAGCTAATAGCTCATTTGTGCGCAAACTTGGACAACACGCTTGGATACTTGTCGCCATGGGAGGAAGACGCAGAGGCGCACCTGGATCTGACGAGGACTACTCCTTTGTCAGTCCAGTTGTCAAGTATCTACTGTTCATATTTAATTTCTTATTTTGGGTAAGTGTTTTCTTATGCTCTTAAACTCACAAAGGTCTCACAGTGCGGTGACCTTTTCTTACTTTTCTCTTTGTGCAGGTTAATCACTGTTTCTTGGCAAACTAGATTTTCTTTCTGGTTGCTTAAATTAAACTTCTTAATAACAAAATGAGTTATTTCAGGTTACAACTATGTCAGACTTACTGTGTTGCTAAAAGTGTGGCATGCAGAGTCTGTCTGCTGACACCTGGTGCACCCACTGCTTTATTTGAGTTAGTTATTCATTAACTTTGTTGTTTTTTTTTAAAGTGAAACTGCAGGAAATAGGAGAGGGGAGTTTCATATTCATAGATACACACACACACACACACACACACACACACATTAGGTGTTTGCTGCTCAGCCGTTGGACAGTGACAAAGTTTTATTCTTACTTTCCATATCAGGAATGTATGATCAGTTTTTGTCTCAGGGGATTTTGAGCTCAGAACCTGTTTGTCCCTCAGATATTGTTGTCAATGCTTTGAACACCTACACTGAGTAAACAAAACTGCTGTGGCTGTTTTATTTCAGGCTAGTCCTTTTCATGACATAGTCAGTTGCCAAGGAACAGAAACTTCTATTCATATGTTGATGCCATCTTTCTGCACAACCTCTTTATTGACCTGGAGAAACATTTTTTCATTTCCAGCTTTGATGAACACAGCAGGGGATTACATTGAGTGTTTTCTTAGATATGCACGGTTTGATTGTGACATGTTGTTACCCACATTAAGATGTTAATAATTGCTTGACTTTAGACTTTAAAAGTAAAGGATTCGGTTAAAAATAACAGCAGGAGGTTGTAAACAAACCAAAGTTCATATCCGTGAGTTTCAGGGACTGTAACATAAGGAGATTTCTGACTTGCAACATTTCAAAGCAGATCTGTTGGTGCAGATTATACTCGGTGGGTTAAGACTTTATTGTTTCTGGCAGTAAAAGTGACAGAAAAGAAGAACTAAAATAAACATACTAGAATCCTTCTTCCTTCTTCCTTGTCTATTAACTTCTACATTTTCAGCAGTATCTTTTTAAACCACCATGTATGAGTGTGTCAGCCATGTTTAAGCTGTAAGCATGACTTCTGGCCATGTACAAACAGGATAAGGCTGTGCAAAAACTTGAAACTCTTCAACATGGAATGTGTTGTTGTCATTTCTCTTGCCTCTGGCTATAATTCTGTATAGGACACACCAAATATTACAGCAAATGCATGGTTCTTCTCTAGTCTAGATTGTTTACAATCTCAGGAAAATGTCCATATTTTGTCTGCAGATTTATACAGCAACAACATATATTACTGCAAGAAAAATCTGCTTCAGTTGTCATGTCTGGTTTATTCACTATGAAACCAAACCTTTACAAAAGGGGGCAGACAAATCTAGCTTTGCCCTCCCACCCCAAGAGGGTGCAGTGTCTGTGGTAACTGGATCCATTTCATTCAGGGTGGGAAGAGTGTTCCTGAGGGCTCACTATTATTCTATTGAGACTGAGAGAGGAGCGCTGAGTGAAAGGGTCTTTATTTTTTTTAGGGAAAGGTACAGATTGCTGCCAGGTCGATTTAGTCAAATGGAAGCAGAGTGGGTGGCAGAGTCTCCCTATCTGCATTTCTAATGAAAATGCTGTGGTCTGGTAGTTTAACACTGATTCCACTTGCTAAAGAAGCACTCCTCTCTGGGGGACTATTTCTTTGGAAAATTGGCTTTCTCTCTATCAGTAAAGTCTTGTCTATGACTCATACATAAATGATTAAGTATTCTGATGCATGTCACCACTCCCTGAACAAGTATGAACATACAAATGGTTCTTCACATATTGTGGTCTGTGGTTTCTCAATGTGGCCCCATGTATAGGATTTTGTAGTGCACAAATTACAAAGAAATCTTGTCATATTTTTTTTCTCTTTTTTTCTCCTCAGATAATCTCCCTGGTGATGGTGTCAATCGGCTTGTATGCCCGCATGATGAAACATGCAGGTACCTGATCCTTCACTGATAGAGCGCACAGTCTTTCTTCATATTAAGCAATGCTTTTGTTTTTTGTGCTTTTACCAAGCAACACAGTGGAAAAACTGAAAAAAGCACACTTAGAAAAATATTTCCTTTTAACTGTTTGAGAGGAAAAAAGACTGATTGAGTTGCTCTCTTCACATCAGTCTTTGAACCCCTCTTTTCTTCTTCTTCTCAGAGGCAGCTCTGGCTTGTCTGTCAGTGGACCCCGCTGTAATGCTGATGGTCGTGGGGGTCCTCATGTTCATCATCACCTTCTGTGGCTGTGTGGGCTCCCTACGAGAAAACATCTGCCTTCTGCAGATAGTAAGTAAGAAATCTTAAGAGAGCTTAAGCGTTCTAATAAAAATTAGAAACTCACTCTTCAGTTGACTGGCTTTTTACGACATGTTTGCGTATTTTCTCCAAGTTGAGGAGGTAACAAGTAACAGCTGAGCTTACATGGAGACGCAGGATCTCGTGGAATCTGTCCTCTAAAGAATAAACACAAAACAGATTCAATTTTAAAGTGTTGTAATTGTCTCTCTCTGTTTCCTCCTTGTAGTTCTGTATCTCTCTGATAGTGATCTTCCTACTCCAGCTGGTGACTGGAATCCTGGGCTTTGTCTTCGCTGATAAGGTAAAGAAACAACATGGAGGATCTATTCGAATAACGTAAACAAATGTATTTCTATAACAAAGTGATTTTCACATTCCCAATTTATGTTAAACCACAAAAAGAATGTAGATACAAATAGTATCTTTGATTGGTCGATTGTACCACACAGATAAACACATAAAACACATAAAAGTGGTTAAACCCACCCCAAACACTGAATTTCTGGTCATTTCTGCTATTAGTGTTTTTTATATTATTGTTTCGTTGTTGTTGTTGTTTTAACTAATATGATACATTATTAGTAACAAAGAAAACTAGTCATTTGTGTTAATACTGACTACATTTGTTTATACACTTTCCTGGGGTAAACTCTCTATTTGTCCATTTCTGACTGTGAAGAATGGGGAAACACTGTCCTCTCCTGGGCTTTGTCTGTAACTGCTGCAAAGTTTTAATTTGCTCATGTGATTTTGTTTGTTACGTCTTGAGAAGTTGGATTTCTGATGTAGCAATTAGAACGACAGTAGAGAGTGAAGTAAAGTGTGTCTTGACATTATCATATTTATCTTGGAAGTGCTCCAAGTTGACAAAAACTTACTTAGCATAAATTCTTGGTAAATGTGTCCTTCATTTTTTTCACAAAAAAAAAAGTGAAGTGTGTACATACTCTTAAACTTCCTTTTTTTTTGTAGGCCCGGAGTAAAGTGACTGAGGTGATCAATAATGCCATTGTCCACTACAGAGAAGACCTGGATCTGCAAAACCTCATTGACTTTGGTCAGAAAGAGGTAAGGATTAAGACCAAATAGATTTAATACCATTTATACTCTACTGTAGGTCATCGCGTTTTGCCATCATTAATACCAGGCAGTAGTAGTCTTAAGAAAGTTTTTATAGCTATATGTACAGAGTCCCTCTCATATTTTTGTATGTGTCCCCAGTTTGGCTGCTGTGGTGGTGTGGCATACATGGACTGGTCCCAGAACATGTACTTCAACTGCAGCAAGGACAACCCCAGCAGAGAGCGCTGCTCTGTCCCCTTCTCATGCTGTATCATATCCGAAGACAAGGTCACCTTTCTTATAAGACTCTGCTGATACATTTTTATGTGTGCTGTGTTGTTGTTTTTACCTGTAAATATTCATTTATTTATTTGTCTTTTAATTGTATGTGTACTTGAGCAGATGGTTATCAACACCATGTGTGGACAGGGCATACAGGAATTAGAGTACATTGAAGCTGGTAACCACATTCACGCTAATGGCTGCATAGACAAACTGGTGAACTGGATCCACAGCAACCTGTTCCTGCTGGGAGGCATCGCTATGGGACTGGCCATACCACAGGTAAAATATACATACCAACACACACACTGTGCTCAAGCCTCTAAGAGTAGAGTGTTATAGCCAGCTGGTGAGCCCTGTGTTTTCTTCTCTGCAGCTGGTTGGCATCCTCTTGTCACAGCTTTTGATCAACCAGATCAAAGAACAGATCGAGCTCCAGAACTACAACCTCAAGCACAGCTTTGATCCGTGGAGCTGACCCAGGCCGGATCAGACCAGATTCTGGTGAACAGCACCAAAAAATGGTGAAACCAGCAGGTGGTGGAACGGGTCGGGGGGGGGGGGGGGGGCACAAATGCTAGTTCTTTGAAAAACATCTGTCCTCTCTGCCTGGACTGAGCATTCGGTGTCATTGTTCTTGTACTTAAAAACACAAGAGTGGTGTTGAGTGGAGTGGAGCATGTGATTAATGTGCTTACAAATACTTGCCATGGTGGTGGAAGTCAGGACACACAAAAGAAAGTGATGGAGAAATAGGACTCTGTCGCCACCCAGTGGAAATAGACCATGCCTGAATTTACCAAACTTTATACAGCCGTTAGTAATATCCAAAGCGGAGGGAGGGGAGGATGTTTGGTGCTCGGGGTCATATTGACAGGATTATTGACCTTCTGCAATCACTATAATCTGCAACAAGTCATTTTTTAATCATTCTATGCCAAATAGGAGTGGTGTTGTGGTATTATTAGGATTTTTTTTTTCTCTGTAAAAAAAACTGTATCCATGATGTTGCAAATGTTAACTAACTGAAAAAGAAATTGCATTTTTGAACATATAATGATTTTGTAGACTTTTTCAAAGTAAAAGACAGAAACTCATACATTCTTCGTAATGTGGCTTTTGGCTGCTAGCGTCAGTGAGATACATCTGCCATCTATTAGACATGTATGCACAAAAATATGCCAGTTTTCGGTTTGTAGTTGAAACACCTGTGTAAAAAAGAAATTTACCTCTAGGCTCCAGAGATGCCATGTCTGCCTGTTACAAAAAAAGATTAGCACAACAGAATAATAAACCTTGTTTACATAATGGTTTTAAGGTGTTTCATTTGAGAATTAGCTGTAAAGATAATAGTTGCACCAATGGTCTGCCTCTCCATAGTAACATGGCCATTTTGGGCAGCTTGGTTGTCCTGCCGAGACCTCACACTGCACATGATGTCATTTCCTCCTCACATTTTAGCCAGCTGACAGCCTGCATGGCTGCAGAACTGCTGGATTTTGTGAAGTGTACGTCTCAATACGTCAAATCACATGAGGTCTGCATGCATATTCTGTACATATGTTGTGACTGATATGTTCTCATTCATGTGTGTATCATTTGAATCCTGTTCTAACCTCTTCACTTTTTTTTTTTTTTTTTGTAATTATTTTCAGCTAAAATACAAAAGGGTGGGGAATTCCCAATTCACCACTAAAGAAAACATTTGTGTGAATGCCTGAGGTGCTGCAGTGTTGTTTTGTTTAAGAGCCAAGTTAGTATTTTGTGACCAATCAGTGAGCACACAGCGGTTGAGGTTCTCTGACTGAGGAAAAAAAAAAGATTTGCAGTGAACTAAAACACAAAATTAATCTCACCCTCTCTACTCTGTCTTGATACAGTACCAATTAAAGCTTGATTTTCTCTGACAGCAAAGGAAAGCGGAGCTGTAATTAACTGTTTTTGTTAGGACTTGACTTCAGCGTGGTCATAAATGTTTAGTACTTTATGTGTTTGTGAAAATCATCCCCACTTGTAAATCTCAGTATTTAATCTCTTTGCATCATGCAATGATTCTGACACAAAAGTGAAGAGTCGTCATTGGACAGGAGACATTTTCATTCTTCACCTTCTGGCCAAAGGTCTAATGTAACTGTGAAGAAGCATAAAGCAACACAACCTCTTCATCGCCACCCTGTTTTTCTCTGCCTCTGCAAATGAAAACCTGAGTTGTGAGACATTCCCAGCCTGAAACCTGATGCCTGTAATCTTAGGGAGCAGAAACAGTCCTGCATGTTACAGCCTTTGACGCAAGTCCACAATCCAAACATGACATTTCTATGTTAGTTTAAAGCTGGAGTAACTCCCCTAACTTTCCCTTTAGTACGTAACAAAATCTACTGTCACCAATCTGAGGCACACAGGAGTGAAATAACATTAAGGATGGCAGAGGTGTGACATGTTATAATTTAGTAAAAGCAACTGAGCGTAATGAAAAAGTGACAGTTCTAACAGCAGCTTACGACTGTATAGCAGTCTCTCATGATAGTGACTGTGTTTTGGTGTGTGAGTGAGAGTGTGAGTGTGTGTTGGCCTGGGCTCCTGGGCTCTGTGTGTGGTCCCTGGTTTTTGCCTCTGACTCACTGAGGCGGCCATGTTGCTGTGGATTTTAAGGAGGCCCAGACAGAAAGAGAGAGAAAGAGAGGAGGGAGCAGAGTTAACCCAGATTTACTTTCAGAACACCAGAGGAGAAACAAAGCATCTGCAGCCACGCAAATACCACAAGTGCACTGTCCAATTAATGCGATAACAACAGCACCACGCTTGAGAATTTAACCGGTTTGAAAATTGTTTTTAGTGGTATCCAGACACATTCAAATAAACTTCGTAACCTCAGCATAAAATTATTTGTGTGACTTTCATTTTTTTTACGTACGTTAATATTTTATGTTCAACAGTGTTTGAAAATCCCTGCAGCCATAGTAATCACGAGAGGAAGTCCAGTCCATTATGGAAGTCCCAAAGGAAACTGATTTTTTGAGTTATTAACTGTGTCCCTCCCACACACATACTCACATGCACACTACTGTAACATCTCTGTAAAACGCTATTTAAAGCTTACACAATTACTAATAAAGGCTTGGATATTCTGACTGTCATCAACTCAGACAAACAGCCAATGTACGGTGAAAAAAGGCATTTAAATGAAAGTAAATAAATCATTTTATCTGTTTGATCCTACCTCTCATGTATCACGTGTATTTTCATTAGAAAGTCTTATATAATCCTTAACAGATAAACACAGTTTAGTCCAGTGCAGATTAGGCCGCGTGCAGTATGATGTATATCACAGTATTATTGTAAAATGTATCTTTTCTTTTGTTTGTACTCTCCGTGTATTTATATAATATGAAATATGTTTATGTAGATTGTTTTTATTAGTAATACTTTTAACTACAGTGTATTTATTTTTATATGTAATACACATAGCATGGCTAACAGTATATTTCTGGATTTCTTTTGCACAACGTATTTGTATAATTCATATTAGTTACATTATATACATTTAGTCTGACATATTGTAGTGTATATACTGTATATTGCTTATTAATGTCATCTTCTTTTATTTTTATTTATTTCATTCAGATGCATCTTTATCTATTTGTTTACCTCTTGTTCTAGCATGTAACTCCTTATGTTATTCAAAGATTATGAAAAGCTCATAAAGCATCATTAATACCCCACAGTAATGAGTTTCTAGTGCACATTAAATATATTTATGTTAATGGCTGCTGTATTAAAGCTGTATATTGTTTTGGTAGATCAATAGTTCTCAGGAGGTCTGAGGACTATTGAGTTTAATAAAACTGAGAAACATTTCAGCTTCACGTCCTTGAAGTTGCCACTGGTGACATGTTGTATATAAGCTCCCACAGGTGTATGATTCAGCACAAAACTACAAAGATCTTCTCTAAAACTGCCAAATGAGGGTCTGTGTTGTTTCGGGGGTCCTTGAGATGAGAAACTTTGAGAAGGTCTGCCATAAGGCACATTCTTCCACTTGCAGAGGGGGATGGGAGGGGAGGTTTTGTTGCTCTGGCTCTCCCCCACCATGTGCATACCAGAGACAAAAAAAAAAAAAAACACTCACACACACACACACACACACACAACCAGACACTGAGCTGCAACTCAGGAACATAACACAGCCTGAGAAAGCTCTCACCAGACACTTCACCTGGAGAAAAATCACTTCTTGGGACACGTCGAGTGATGTGGGATAATTGATCATCTTATTTTCCTGCCAGCATAAAAAAGGGGGGACTGTGGAAAAGGGGGTGGTGCATCTGAGCTGGAGATCCTATTACAGAGATCCAGACTTTTTCATGGCAAGTTTTTTGGAAGTGGGGGGAGGGCGAATCTACAACTTTCTCGGCCTGATGACTTTTTCGTACTCAGCCTAAATGCTTCAAATGAATACTTTATATGGTTTTGAGTTGATGATGCGCCTTTTCTAGAATCGAGGACAGTTTATTTGGAGCTGTTGGGATTTGGATAATGAAGAAATTCAGGAGGATCCAGCAAGAATCGGACGAGAAGTGCAAAATAAAAAAGTTTGGGAGGACTGCGAGAAAACTTTGAAGGCGTCCCGCAGATTTCTCTCACCATGCCGCGTTTGGAAACTTATTCGAAATCTAATGAAGAAGACTTCATCTTTAGATTTCTTGGAAAAAAGTAGAACTGAAGCCCCAGAATTCAAAGTAATCTCAGTTTTGCACAGTTGAATCTCTCTCTCTCACACTCAAGATGTCTTCCCAGGGTTGGAGCCCCATTGTTGGATTTTACGGGATGCTCTGCGTCTGGGTTGCCTGGCTTTCGGGCTCCGGCGCAGCGTTGTCTCCGAACGGGACAATATTTGAGGATAGATGCAAGAAAACAACAACTTGCGAGGCACTTAAATACAACACATGTCTTGGATCACCGTTGCCGTACACGCATACTTCTCTGATCCTGGCGGAGGACTCCAGCACCCAAGAAGAGGCTTATGAGAAGTTGACCATGTGGTCCGGTGAGTTTTACTGGGTCCAAATAAAGTATAAAAGCTGCTCTATCGCAATTTAGAGCTTATAAAGTGATAATCCAATCAAAACACAGTTGTAACTGTAGATATGTAATAAATCCCAGTTGTTACAGTGTACCACATGAGAGAAAAGGCCATAAATAGAGCACTGTAAATATCTATGTGGTTATTATGAATATTAACACGGCTTACTACTCTGGAAGTGATAATTAAGAACTCTAATTTCACTATAAATCCAATATTGACTACTGTAGTAGTGGATGAATTTTATATCAGAATTCATATATTTGTTTTGACACCAAAAAGCAGTGAGAAATTCACTTCCAGGCTTTTAATTTGTAGTAATTCATTATAAATAAATAAGTAGTGGGGTCAATTTTGTAAATAATCCACATTGTGGTTTTTATTTCTGAGAAATATTCAGTGTTTTCATGTGATAATAATGCTAATTGGTTTGACAATGGCTTGTGATGCCAGGTCCCAAATACTCAGGGGGTAGAGTTAGAAAAGAGCTCCAACAGGAAATGAAGGGTTAAAAACCATTAAAGGCAACAAAGGGAATCACTCATAGGTGTTAGAGAGCAAACAATAAGAGAGTCTCACTCATAAAAGCTTTGGAGATATCCTTGCAAGAGGACTTTCACATTCATAAGCACCCACTAATGACCATGTCAGATCCAGTTCACTGCCTCACAGGTGACAAGAGCTCCCAAATATCCCAAATTTGATGACATGTTGTGTGAAGGAGTCTCATTTGTATTGTTGGGTATGATTTATTGTGGCTCGTGTTTAATAACATCTCTCTCTCTCTCATGTAATATGAAATGTCTACTATTCCTTGTATAGTGATTTTCTTGCATCAGAGCAGCTGCATTTACAACATCACAGAAAAGACAAAAAATAATGCAGGAGCTTGAATTACACATTACATTACATACATACATTCTAGCATTATAGCATTATATATATATTTTGCTAGTTGCTGGAAAAATTGTTAACTCGCCACAGATACAAAATGTCCTTGTGTCACAGCTGGAAACCTCAGAGATGCATTTTAGTTTTTCATATTTCACAAGATCAAACTCTATCAATACTATTCTCAAAAAGAAATTTTGCACTCTTCTTGTTTTGTTTTGTTTTGGCAATTGTAAAAAGCAGCAACTACCAGTTATTTCCTTTATCAATTAATCTCAACATTCTCTTCGAGATGAGTCAGTTTGCCTTTAAAATGTCAGAAAATTCTGACACCTTCAGTGTGAAATGCCTGCAACAGTGAGGACAAATATTCAGTTAACTACCATCAGTGACAAAGATCAATAGCAAATACATTTGAGCAGCATATTTGTTGATGAGCTGTTGATCAATTTTCTGTTGATCGACTAATGTAGTTTCAAAAATGCTGCCACAGTGTGTGAGATGAAGATGATCACAGACAGTCATTTATAATCAAACTGACTGATCTTTGTATATTCTTGTCCCTGTCAGGTTTGGGTTATTGTTAATATATTGATTGTATTGATTATAATGATGATCACCATCAGTCTGATAATGTAATCTTGTTGCACATCTCTCAGGTCTAACTTGAATGTTTCAGGATATCTTAAGACTGTTTTTCTGTCCTAGGTTTGCGGAATGCTCCGCGCTGTTGGTCAGTCATCCAGCCTTTGCTCTGTGCCGTCTACATGCCCAAATGTGAGAACGGACGAGTTGAGCTGCCCAGCCAGAGCCTGTGTTTGGCAACACGTCGACCATGTAGCATCGTGGACCAGGAGAGAGGCTGGCCAAACTTCCTTAAATGTGACCATTTCCCCAAAGGCTGTTCTGTAAGCTTCATTGTTACATAATGTTGTGTGATACTTAATTGATGCCCATAGGGAAAGTGTCTTTTTTACTGCAGGTCTGAGGTCAGGCTACCTAGAGAGCAGCAGCAATGGATTTTCTTATAGTGCTGAAAAATTATTTGATCTGATTTATTCTAATTATACTTGTCAGTGTGTATATGTATCAAGTAAAAATACCAAACATTTGCTGTAGAGTTGCTTACTTTTGTTGGTTTTGGAAGACATCCAGAATCTTTTTCTCAAATGATACCTATCCAATCTGAGATCTGAGACCTTTCCCCTTGCATACCATGTTTGCAGAATGAGGTGCAGAAGCTGAAGTTCAACACATCAGGCCAGTGTGAAGCTCCCCTGGTGAAGACAGACATTCAGTCGAGTTGGTACAAGGATGTGGAGGGCTGCGGTATCCAGTGTGACAACCCTCTGTTCACCGAGGAGGAGCACAATGACATGCATGCCTATATTGCTTACTTCGGCACCATCACCCTCCTCTGCACCTTCTTCACCCTGGTGAGACATAACTACAGTTAATTCAGTGGTGTCTTTTTGGCAGGAGATTTAACTTTTTATGGTTAAAGAGGAAACCTTCATATTTCATAGATATTTCTTTTTCCAACCCTCTCTTGACTTTCGAAATATCCCCACATTTCAGGCCACCTTTCTTGCTGACTGGAAGAACTCCAACCGATATCCCGCCGTCATTCTCTTCTACATCAACGCCTGTTTCTTTGTGGGCAGTATCGGCTGGCTGGCTCAGTTCCTGGATGGAGCGCGCGATGAGATTGTGTGCAAGAGTGACAACACCATGCGTCTTGGGGAGCCCTCGTAAGTGAATCAACCGATCAATCAGTCATGCGATTAAAATGTAACAGAAAAAACTCTAAACATCACATTAATGTTGCTGTGTCTTCTACAGGTCTTCAGAGACGTTGTCATGTGTCACTATCTTCATCATCGTGTACTACTCCCTGATGTCGGGTGTGATTTGGTTTGTTATGCTCACCTATGCATGGCACACGTCCTTCAAAGCCCTGGGCACCACCCATCAGCCGCTGTCTGGCAGAACCTCCTACTTCCACATGGTCACCTGGTCCATTCCCTTTGTCCTCACTGTGGCCATCCTGGCTATCGCTGAGGTAAAATCTGACACTTTGAGACTGTAAAATGTTTTCCAGTCATAGGAAAAAATTCAGATTCATCTGATCAATTATCTCATGTATTTTCTCTCTGTTCTGTGGTGCTCCACAGGTGGATGGAGACTCAGTGAGTGGGATCTGTTTCGTGGGCTACAAAAACTATAAATACCGTGCTGGGTTTGTGCTGGCTCCCATTGGAGTTGTGCTTGTTGTCGGTGGCTACTTCCTCATTCGGGGTGAGTGACTTAAAGAACCGTATCCAAATCTTTCAAGCTTTTGTCATCCTTGACTCCTTAAATTCATCCTCACATGACTAATTCAGTACAATTCTCTTTTTTTAGGTGTCATGACTTTGTTTTCCATTAAGAGCAACCACCCAGGACTACTGAGTGAGAAAGCAGCCAGCAAAATCAACGAGACAATGCTGAGACTTGGTATGTTGTCTCATCTGTTGCCATTTCGCACCACACCGCTAACCTCAGAAATAGTATGAGTGTAAAAACCATCATGGTTATGATCAGAGTTGAGCTGAGTCTCTAGCAGCATTCGATTGGGCACACCAAACATGACTGTGTGTGTCTGAAATCTCACATTTGATTTGTTGTTCTGTTTCTCTTCATCAGGTATATTTGGATTCCTCGCTTTTGGCTTTGTTTTCATCACCTTCGGCTGCCACTTCTACGACTTCTTCAACCAGGCTGAATGGGAGAGGAGCTTCAGGGAATATGTGCTGTAAGTTTTTTTCCTCATAAGTAACAATTATCCTGTAATTTGCTGCACTTTTGTTGATCTCACACTGATTAGTTTTGCTGCTACATAGCACAGTAGTAAAGGTTTACACCTGTCTGCTTCAGAACTACTTCATAGCTAAAGCCTCCACACAGAAATCCACAAACTGATGCTGTTGAGACTCCAAACCGCTGCTCGACCGCTCAGCTCACAGTGGTGAATGCAGCCCTATTTCCCCACAGTGTTGACACTGGCTGGACTGGAATTAATTTAGCCTCAAAAATGTAAACCACTTTCTCCTGCCCTAACATGTAAAATACTTTCTTATTTACCAGAAGCAGCATTTGAATGTACCTCAGTCATATGTCTAGAAAGTGTGGGAGGCACATGTGGCACGGTGCAGACATAGACCAATCATCTCATCATATTTTCAACAGGTGTGAAGCCAACGTGACAATCGCCTCTCAGACCAACAAGCCAATCCCAGAATGCACCATTAAGAACCGGCCCAGTTTGATGGTAGAGAAAATCAACCTGTTCTCCATGTTTGGGACTGGAATCGCTATGAGTACCTGGGTCTGGACCAAGGCCACCATTCTCATCTGGAAGCGGACCTGGTGCAAGTAAGCAAACATCAAGTGAAATGTCACATTAAAGCCGACAGTTTTCTGTAGCTATGGTTGTACCACTAAAAAAATTTGATTCTGAAGATTGTGTTGTTATGTTTCAGGTTTTGTAATCTCTCTCTTCTCATTGCTTAAGTCCACAATCATATATAGTTTTCAAATAAGACAACAGTGTGGGAAAAGCCTGCTTTTGACGCACCCAGACATGTACCAACCAAGCAGCATAAGTTTAGTCAAACCTTGCTGTGTGTTTCCAGTTAGCTCATTTAGCTTTGCAGTGTTAATCCCTGGTTTAGCAACAGCGCTCACAAGGGCTCACTGTGACTTGGATTTTGCTCACAGGAATTTGTTTCTTCCAGCTTTGAAAAAAAACAGTAATTCTTGGAATGACTGTTTTCAGTTTAGGCTTAAGACCGATTGATGTCAAATGACAAATTTGTAGAAAATAAGCGTCTTGCCCAAGGTCACATGTCTTATGATGGCATTAAAACTTGTAGTCTTCAGTTACCCCATGTGTCTTTCTAACCATATGATTGGTTTTCTTTGGGGAAATACAGTCCCCCCCCCATTATACCAGGTGCTGTTATTACCTGTGATATCTTTTTCTTAACTTGCCTAATGTTCCCGTGTCAGGATTATTGGCCGTAGTGACAATGAACCCAAGAGGATCAAGAAGAGTAAGATGATTGCTAAGGCATTTGCGATGAGGAAGGAGCTTCACAAGGACCCCGAAAAGGAAATGTCCTTCAGCATGCACACCGTGTCCCATGAAGGACCAGTGGGTGAGTATTTAAGTGGAGTCGTTAAGAAATAATTCAGATAAATCACACTGAAGAAGCCTAAACTGATTTTGAATTTAGGATAGAAGTTCCAGAGAGGAGAAAACAACATTGACTTAAGTTTGCCATATTGCCCACTATTTGGGGTGACGAAAGAACAGTGGAAGCCACATACTGATGTTTGCATACTTCCACCTTGTGGTAAATAACTGAAACTGCAAGGTGTCTGACTTTGATCATTTATAGTGGAGACCATACTTTATGTTAGTATGGTTATTGTATGCATATTATTTATAGGATGCCCCCCCTTTCACCCTCATAAGGGTTACTTCACCAAATATACAAAAAGACATTTTCTCATTTATCTTAAGATAAGGTGGATGGCTGGATGCGGATATTTTGGGTTTCCTCACCAGGACTATTTCTCTGGTACTAAAATGTTCTAACCATGGTAGTGCTTCTGGAAAGACACAATGCTGCAGTTTTTGAATTTAGTGTATTCCTGATGTGAGCACCGCAAACAAATTGCCGATTCGTGTCCATTGTCTTGCGGTGGCTTGACTGATTGGTGGATATCTCAAAACTGGGTAAACCAAAACTATGTGGATGGATAAATACCACTAGAGACAAGTGATAAAATGTGTTTTTTTTGTAATTTGGGTGAACCAAATCAAAGATTTGTTGTGTTCGGTAGTATAATGTCAAACACGGCGCCATGTGTATAGATGCAATGATGTATTCCTTTTGTGAACCACTACGTGATATTTTTCTTTCACATTTGGCCTGAAAACATTTTCCATTTGCTTTTTTGTGGCATCGAGGCTACACGGTCGGCGACAACTGTTATGTCTGTAGCTAAGAACTGGATGACACATTCCTCTGTTCATGTAAGCTGTGAGGCTGCTGTGGCTACCATGCTTGTTTAGTTTGGAGCAGTTCAGAGTTATAGAGGCACCACGGGGGAGCCATTCAGAATATATTGGATTTAAAGCTGTCCTTAGTTGTTCCTAAATTGAGAGGTTGTGGTTTGTCTTTTCTTATTCATAGCTGGAATCAATTTTGAACTAAATGAGCCATCCAATGACATGTCATCAGCTTGGGCACAACATGTGACTAAGATGGTGGCCAGGCGAGGTGCCATACTGCCTCAGGACATCTCTGTTACTCCTACTGGTACACCAGGTGAGGAGACCATGGAGACCATCTTTTATCCTTGCATCTTTTTTTTCCCACTTTTTCTACATCTGTTGGTCACCAACCCCTTTTCTGTTATTTTTTCACAGTGCCACCTCCAGAGGAGAGGAACAGGCTGTGGATGGTGGAAGCTGAGATTTCACCAGAGATGATAAAAAGGAAAAAGAAGAAGAAGAAGAGGAAGAAGGAGGTGCGTCCAGTGGAGGAGGTGGTGGACCACCAGGCTTATCGCCAGCGAGAGTTTGGTCGCAGTTCAGTGCCTCGCCTGCCCAAACTGCCATGTCACCCCAGTTTAGTCGCTAATCTCAGAGAACAGCAGAGGCAACAGCAGAAGCTGGAGGAGGAAGTCCTGCCAGGGTCCTATCCAGATTTCCAGCCCTCCCAACCACTGTCCTGTGAGGAGAGGTGTCTGTACAAGCAATACCAGAGCGGTTGGAACAGCTATGGCCGGAGCCTGCTCTCTGACCCTTTAACCCATAACGACCGTCCAGAGGATCTGGGTCTTGGCCCACGCTGCCTCCCCTCAGCCTCCACATGGCAGCCCAGTGGACCTTCCCACTATCCTGGGGAGATGGGTCTCACAGAGGGGCTGTCAGAGAGGTTGGCCCACGTGGCTCGTGTTCCGGCAGGTCGAAGGGCCGGCTATGGACCTGTTCACTCCCGGACCAATTTAATGGAGGCGGAGCTCATGGATGCTGACTCTGACTTCTGAGAACATAGCTCCAATATACTGCTTTGTGGTACACAGACAGTAAGCTGCAAAAAGTGCTGGATACTTTCATAATTCTTACTAAAGTGCACCTAATTCCCAATTCCCAGAGGTCAAGACGGAACTAAGCTGGTCCGTTTTTTTATTTTCTTTCTCTTTAGATTTTGTTTTTTTAGAAAAAACAAAGGGACAAAGTGAACAAATATGTTGTGAATAAGTTAATGATAAACTATTTTTTATACTTTATTTGTGTCCAATAAAAGTTCAAAGGCAACTCTGTGATGACAAGACAAATGAGGCAGCTAAACTTTATATGGCTTGAAACTGATATCTTTATTCTGAACCCCCTATGCATTCATCTGCCAGCTCAACCCTGTCAGTGATATTAACCTATAAAGATGGCAGGGTAAGTCAAGGTGTCAGTTGTTTGATACTTGTTTTTGTAATTACCAGCAAGGACATTTGAAGATGTAAATAGTCAGTAAAACTTTTGAAAGTCAGTTATATTCTTAATCTTGGATTAACTGCTTGTGTCATAATTATTTGAACTATTTGAATAGTTGAACCCTTGTCAAAGGGCTCAGATACAAACAGAGGATCATACAGGTTAAAAAAATCCTATGGGCTACTTGCAAATACTCTTTAACCCAGGTCCTCTTTAGCATTATATTTTAATGTCCATTTTTCTCTTACTACTATTTAGCCATCAATTACTTGTGTTTATGTGCAGTTAATTTGAGGCACTAACCGTTATCTCCCTTGCCGTATTAATACTAATATCACAGAAATGAGTGACTTTAAGAGGTTTCTTTAAGAATTTGTGACACACACTGGGACTTTAACAGAAGCCAGTACTAAAATAAATTGTTAAATTTGTATAAGATATCTTATCCACAATTGGGTGGGTGTTTTAAGTTCTCTTCATTTCTTCACATTGTAATAATTTACTTCAGATTTAAACAGGATAACCTAAATTATGATCCTCCTTATTTTCCTTGATTTTGTTCACATCTGCAAAGTAATACTGACATGATTTTATTAACTTAACACCTGGCTGAAAAGCTGTGTTTTGCTGACCTTGCTGGTTAAAGGTTTTAAGCCTGTTTCACCTTTGACCACACCCAGCGGTGATGTCACCGGGTACACCTGTACGTCACTGCAGCAGGGTGAAGTTAAACCACTGGGTGTCAGCAAAGACACGCCTTTGAGGGGTTGTTAAGTTACTCTTTAATCAGCTAGTATACAAAATGTTACCGAGCTAAAATACATACTAATAATTTGTATGGTGCAATAAACCAACAGTTAGCTCATTGTGTGCTTGGAGAAAAATACTGAAATGGACATCTTTTTCTCAATGAGTTCAGAACTTTTTTCCTCGTACAATTATTTTTAAAAGTGTTATTTTTTTTACAGCAGTATTTCTACTTTGTTTATCTGATGTACATATTTAATCTAAACTGGGCTTCATATGTGTTTCTTTGTCAGTCCAGTGGAAAATCTTTTGTATGATGTATTTTAGACTGCAGTGAGCTTAGAAGTCACTTTTTACTCTTGTCTTCCTCTTAAATGCATCTATTTTTCAGTCTCTCTCTTTCTAAATGTGTGTACTGTATATAGGTTGTTCATAGATTTCCCAATAAGGGGATTATTTGTACAGATTTATATATCAAATCACTTGATTACTCTGCTGATATGATAAATAAAAAGGGAAAAGTCAACTATGCTATAAAAAGTTGTCACTGTACTTGTGCTGTAACCAAAATTTCACCTAGTATTGTCATGTTACACCCAATATGGATAAATGATGCTGAAGTAGACTGTGATAGACCTCTTCTTAGCTGATGCAAACTAGTTTGTCTAATGTTAAGTGTCTTGTTATTCATGTGATGTGTATGATTTGATGATGAATTATTTATGTTATTAGTTACCACACTGCTTTCATTTAGAAATGTTTAGTAAGTTTGGCATCAAAAATACAGTATAGCTGATATCCACCCAAAAAGTTTATGTTCAAAGATTATAAAGAAATGAAATGAAGATAAGATTGAAAATTATGTTTCACTTTTTATGCCTTGAAAAGTAATACATTGTTTTTTTTTGTTTGTGTGCTGTCTAAAAGATGTAGGCCTAGCAGCAGGCCTTGTGTTGCTTTCTGTGTTTAGTCTCCCAACTGTGTAAAAAAAGAAAAATACTGTCCATATGTGCAGCTGTATTTTTTTTTTGTTCTTATATGTAAATAAAAGTAACCCTACACTTTTCTGACTGATTGTTTTGTCATAATATCTGTGTTGGTGTCAAAATAATCCATCCACCTGACAGATGAGGGCGCATCAGATGACACAGATGTGCTTTAGGCTGGTCACAATAAAAGGACACAAAATGTGGCACATGAGGCCCGCCCTACTCTGCCTCTGATTGGTTAACCCTGATATTCCAACAAAGGAGTACTAGCCAATAGACACACATATATGAGAAAGGGTTTTCAAACCGGGTGTCAGACCTTCGTGGAGAACAACCAGTAAGCGCACTGTGGACCTCGACGCACAGTTGAGACAGAAGCGACACTCGGGGGAATAAACAGACAAAACATGTCCCACAGTGAGTCTTCCCAGGTGCCGGGTGATGGAGAGAACCTGCGGGGAAGACATGCGGCTGATTCCACAGGTGAGACCAAGTTACTCATGACACTCTTAAACGCGTTCATCAAAGTCACCTGTGCTGCCAAACTTTCCTCCAATCTGAGTCAAACGCTGAAACTTTGAGATTTAAAACACTTCCTGTAGTTCCTGATGACTGTCATGCCTCATAGAAATGTATTTTATTCTGAGAAGACTCGTTTAAAATGTATTTTAAACTCCTAAACGTCATTGAGCTTTGTTTGTTCAAAGGATCCCCATTAGCTAATACAGTGGCAATCATCTTAATATTCTACACCTAACATACAATACATGACACATGATATAATAAACATTCATTTCATTAGCATACAGAAAACCGTTATTAACGCCTACATTCATATACAAATCAAAGCCAGTCAACACACACATTAAAAAACTAACTTCTATTCAGTCTGTCATCTGCATGACAATAAAGTTTTTTTTGGAGCTCTGTTTTTAAATTACAACTTGCTGGTGGTTTGTGTGGGAAGAAGGTTTGCTACATTGATTGTTCCTGACTTCATTCTTCAGCCAAGACAGTTCTCTGCCGACAACTTACCAAAAATCTATCCATTGCTCCGTTAAATCGCAACTTTTCCTTTTACATATTTTATCAGACATAGAGAGCGACAGTAAAGAAGGAGGTAGAAAGTCAGATTCCCATGAACAGCATTAGAAGCAAAGCTATACAGTATAACCAGCCTGCTTTGTTTTTTTATTTTTTTTATTTTTATTTCAAATCATAGCTCAGTCTGCTAAGTTTTCTTATCTCAGTGTGCTGAAATGCATTGATAACTCGATCAGTCTTGGCATACAGCAGTTGTCAGCGTGTCAGGACAGGGGACACCCTGCATGACTCTCAGGAGGTTTTTGTTAGTCACACACATTTTTATGGAGCAGCCAGAGGACACTGGCCCTTGGATGTCAACATTCACCTCTCTAATCACCTCCTTTTTTTTTTTTTGCACTGCTGGACCGGCAACTCATGTCAAAGTATTGCTTGATGTACAGTGCCTAAAATGCTCTCCATCATATTTCATTATTCAGAGAATCGTGCAGATCATGAACAGCATCCCCGGATTCCACAGCGACCCTCCCAAACAGATTGGCTCTGTGTTGGCCCCCAGCATCCAGAGCTAGGCACAGCGGATACGCCCTCCCCCCATGCTTCTGGACACCACTTCTGCCACTACACACCAAAAGGTTTCCTCACCGTCCACAGAGGTGAATAAGACATTAGTTGATACCACAAAAATGACTAAAACAAACATACAGTAGCTAAGTTTTAGTAAGAATGTATGGAGACTGAGAAAGTAAGAGCAGGGATCAATGCTGGGGTTATTTTGGGGATAGAGTGTGATCATGTGGATCCCTCCAATCACAGATATTCTTGTCTTGCTATGTGGAAGAATTTTCTCACAGTTGTGATCTGCACAGGAGGACACGGCACTTCAGCCCGGTCAACTCCGTCACGAGGTGCCCGGTCTACTCCGTCACGGTATGCAGAAGAGGGTTGGCATGAAGGTACCACAAAGACGACAATCAGAGCTGAGAATGAAGTGGAGGCGCACAGGGAGGCCAACAACTACAAGGTGGGCCATGACTGGGTCAAGGAGACACTCCAAATTCTCCCCTGCAACTAATCTGTATCCACTTTTTGTTTTATTCAATAAAAAAATGTGAAAATGCTGTAAGGTATTTGAAAATGAGGATGTGAAAAGGAAGTGTGACTGCTTTCTTAGTTTGATTAAATTCACTGTTCTCAAAATGTGTGCCAGTCCCACACTGGGGGCACAGAGGCATTGCAGGAGGTTCCTGCATGACTAGAGGGGGAAAATGTGGAGTTGAACTAAATCTGAATCTGATACATGTGGGAACAATTCAAAACTCTTGTCACGCTAGTAAGCCTGTTGATTCAGGTTCAGAATTAAACATTTGCATATTTGAGAGGGAAGAGAAGGAAAAATTGATGATTCTCATCAAGCAAACAGTCAAAAGTCAGTCCAAACCAAAGTTTAAAAAAACTCTCTCGTTTAAGTTATGCTGCAGATGTTTAGCACTGACTGAATTTATCTCCATTAAGTCCAAGTCATCATGGAAAAAGATACTGTCTGCTCTATATAACACTCTTTGTTTGTGTGACATATTTTTAATCCAAAATGCCACTTTTTTCCCCCCAGTTTGGCTTCAGAAAGTGGAAGGGCAATGTAACGGAGAGGCCCATTGAAGACAGATCAGACGTCATCAAAGAGCTCTACTCTGATCTGAGCATTGTGAAGCCTCGAGAAGGTCTTCTATTCTGTTTTTTTTTCTCTCTCTCTTTATTTCTGTTTAACAGGACCTACATATATGCAGACAAAAATGGGTTGTCACTCCAGAAATAACCTGTACTTCTTATTGCTCCTCTCTTTCAGGCTCGGTGGTCACCTTTGGGAACATAGTTTATGTGTTTTTATTTGGATGGTGGATATCTTTAATCTATTTCCTCATTTGTCCTATAATGTTTCTAACAATCTTCGGTGCCCCGTATGGTATGTATCCTGTAAAATATCTGCATCGCTCAAAGTATTGTAGCTTAAAGTTTATTGTAGAACATGATTTTGTTTTTTACTTTTTTTCAGGCAAACTTTGTTTTAAGATGGCATGTTACTTTATTTGGCCATTTGGGAAGTCACTGGAAAAGGTAATAAAATACAGTATCCTTACTTTTCAAATCACTTTTTATGTCTTGGTGCCATTGCAGAAGTTGCTGCAACATGTTCTTTATGCTGTTCCAACAAGTAATTTTTCTGCCTATTTCAGGGCGGTCATGTAGTTAAGAGATCCATTGCGAGGCCTCCAAAGTGTGAGGTCATTCCTGAAGAGGGAGACACTGAAGACAGTAAAGACCTTGTGAGGAACAAGGACTCTGCACCCCTTCTGGTGTCTTCACCAATCCCTATTGAGATCCCTGTCCCAGAACCACCAGCTAGAAAAACTCTGCAGTGTCGCATTAGTACTTATGTTTGGTTGTTACTGGGTTACCCTGTCCTGGCTGTCGTCCACTCTCTGGCCTGTGTGCTTGCCTGGATGCTCGTCTTCACTATACCTGTATCCAAGATGAATGCACGCACGATGACCACAGTCCTCCTCATGGCACCAGAGGACATTCAGATTCACAGACTGGGAAAGGTACACAGTCACAGTTTTTGTCGGTCAAAGTAAAGAATGTGTGCAATATTTTCCTCCCTTTTCTGTACTGGTCATGCTTTTGTATACTGTAGGCTCATGGCCTCCCAATTAGCTATGGTAACATGTAAGAAGTGCTTCACATGCTGACATGAATGATGACATGAGCTGTTTCTTTTGCCAATCATAGTTCTCATTTACTCTCAAGTGGTAGTTAGTTATTTGCAAATCTTATATCTGCTGCTAATACTGGACAGTTTTCACTGGGAATATAATCATTGACAGAGCAACCAGGACTCCATTCATGGAAAAACTTGTTTCTGATACAGTTTCAAATCAAAAATTTCAGCGCTCTTAGTACTATATATGAAATTTGGGAGGCAGCCGAACGTCTCAAAAGTCTGCATGGCTAGCTACCACTGGGAATGTTTTTTACTATTTGCATGTAATAAATTAATTTTTAACTTGTTCTCTCTTACAGACACTTGGGTGTGAGACTGGAGTTATCTTATGCTGTTATCAAGCTTTTAATGGTTATTACTACAAATACACTGTCCAAGGAATCAATATTTTTGCTCTCAGTATCCTTTTTGGGTTGTTGGATCTAACTTCATGGAAGTAAGGGGCTTGTATGAAAAAAGTCAATGATGCTGCACCATTAGATTTCAACATTCTGGACTGCTGTGTACTCACAAAATGTATTATAGTGGAGTGGTGCATGGGCAACCAGCTGCACTCGCTGTAGTGACAAGCAGGGGGCAGGTAAATTCTAAATCATCATATTTTGAATTTCATTTCTGGTCTGGTCCTTCACAAGTAATGTAGCTTTTCCATATCCAATCAATTATGATTTTATACATAGACAGTACAGAACTGGTCTGTCCATTTGTTTTCCTTAAGTCTGTCCCTTGCAGACCTGCTTCCCCTCGTGTTAATCACTCTGGTTATTGGCTATGCTGACCATGAACACAAGTACTTCAGGGCGGAGACCACATTTGCCACAGCTATCGCTTCCATCATCCCTCTGTCCTACTATATTGGCATGGGTATAGCCAGGTAAGGTTTTTTTTTTCTATGCCTGGCAAGTAGATGAATGTGCATGAAAGGAGAAGGTACAGACTCTGTGTGCAATGGATTCTGTTGGACAGTATATTAATTGATTGAATGGTTGTTCTACTGGTAATTGTGTGTATTTCCACAGTATTTCTGCACAGAGTAACTTCGCAGTAGGAGCGGTGGTGAACGCAACGTTTGGCTCCATCACAGAGATGACGTTCTACATCACAGCACTACTGCAGGGCCATCGTGCTGCCACCAAATGTTATGAAGAGATTGTTAAAGCAGCACTCACAGGGACCTTGCTTGGGTGTATCCTGTTTATACCTGTGAGTGCATGAGAAGGTCAAATGAAGATATTGTGTTGCGATGCTTTCTGTGAAGTTTCCATGCACTAACCTCTGTCTGTTTGTGCTTGTCAACTGCACAGGGTATCTGTATGATCATTGGAGGCATTAAACACAGGGAGCAGCGATTTAACAGTCGCTCAGCTGGAGTGAGTTCAGCTTTGCTTTTCATATCCGTAGGAGGTGTGTATGGCAGCTGAACATGCAACACATTTTTAAACAATATGTGCCCCACCAACAGATTCATAAAACTTTTCAAATATTGTCTCTAGGTGTGTTTGCCCCGACGCTTTTCTCAAAGACCTTCGGTAATCTGATGTGTGACAGCTGCACCAATATTCCAGGCAATTCCAGTGTACCCTTCATCTGCAAGGATTGTCATTACGACACGGTGGGTTGTTTTACTTAACCTTCACATGACTTCATGCTTGTGGCAGCTGAGTTTGCAAACTGTTTCTGTTTTTTCCAGTTGTACTAAAGTGTGATCCATGTCTGCGGTGCTTCATTGCCTTGATGTTTGATGTCCTACTATGGAGATTAAATCTTTATGGGTCTCCACTGCTGAAATGTTTTCTAAAAAGGTTTTTAAAAATGATTGATTTTAATTTTCACCTTCATTTTTTTGTTTTAAACAGACTCAAACTGACCCACATTTTATTCTGTCTCAAATTGAGTAAGTCCAGGTGCCAGTTTTTAAAATTAATCAATTCAGACATGTTTTAGCTAGTTTTCTTATTTAAAAAAAAAAATGTTTTCCAGGCCTCTGGTGTACACAATTTCTGTGTTGCTACCTGCTGCATACCTGATTGGCCTCATCTTCACATTGAAGACCCACTCCCACATTTATGATATCCATATCAGCGATGGCCAAGGGGGCCATGCACACGGTCAGTACACACAAGAGGGCACCAGCACCTCCTACTCCACTGGTGAGGGCATCACTGGTCATCTCCATGCTGACAACTCGTGTATTAATGCCAGCATTGTTACCACCAGGCAGGTGGTTGCAACAGGTGTGTGTGTGTGTGTGTGTGTGTGTGTGTGTGTGTGTGTGTGTGTGTGTGTGGTGTGCATGTAATCTTTTGGGTGAAGGGACATGACATTGACTGCTTGCTGCCTGCTATATTAACCTGTTTGTACATGTAAGGAACTCCCTCGAGATTAAAGTTGTGCATGTGCATGCCGAAACTCTGAAGCATGTGAGGGTGTTCACAGTTCACACTTTGAACTTGACTAGATGCATGTGAAAGCGGAGAAAAACTAAACAGTGTGTTCATTTGCTGTCATTTGTAAGCCTATTGTGTGTGTGTGTGTGTGTGTGTGTGTGTGTCACTAACAGGTCATCATGTAGTCCACTGGTCCCGGTGGAGGGCTCTTGCAGTGCTGATTGTTGCCACAGTGTTGATGGCCTGCTGCGCTGACCTCAGCACGGCGAACATCGAGCCCATGCTGACCCATTCCTCCATTTCCCAGGTATTGAAAATGAGAGGAAGAGGAAGCGATCAATGAAAATAAGTTTCAAGACCATATTAGTATATAGCAGAGGATGGAAACCTTCAATTAAATTTGAAATTCACAAACCTGCAATTTGAAAAACTAAATCCAACTTGATGTGTGCAACAAGGAGCCTAAATGTACCTGATGTTTAGATATGAAGAGACTGAATTTCTACTTCAGTGTGTTTCTTTGTACTTGACGTAGTACTTCATCGGAGTCACACTATTGGCTATGGTGCCAGAGCTTCCTGAGATTGTCAACGGGATCCAGTTTGCACTTCAGAACAACATCAGCCTGAGGTACACAGTGCTTTTTAGTTGCCAACTAAATTTCTTCACTTACTTACATACACATACCTCAATTTTGCCCAACGGTACATCTGTAAATCTGTAAATAACAAATGTGATTGCAATGTTTAATTAAGTTTAGTAATTTATAAACACATTTTCACATACACTCATATTTTTCTGTCTACAGCCTTGAAGTGGGCAGTTGTATTGCTGTGCAGGTCTGCATGATACAGATTCCACTGCTCATACTCTTCAATGCCTTCTATGTAAGTGCCCAGTTTTTGTAAACAATAGGTTTTTTTGTTTTTTTTTACAGAACACATTAGTTTTAATCATGACTTTGCTTGAACCTTTTTTGTTTTTCCAGGATGTTGGATTTGTGCTTGTGTTCAGTGACATTCACCTCTGGGCCAGTATCTTCAGTGTCATTCTGGCCAACTACATCTTCATGGATGGAAAATGTGACTACTTTCAGGGTGAGAGAGAACAGAGAATATTAAATATATTATCAAAGAAAATTCTTTTTTTTTTTTTTTTTTAAATCTGGAAAAACAGTTGAACTTAAATTGATTTGTATTTTGAAACCTTCTCTATTTGGTTTGCAGGCACTGCTCTAGTGGTCGTCTACCTCATCCTTTTGGCCCTTTACTTTTTTGCTCCCTCACCACGCTCTTGTTGATCTGCTCACCAAGTAACTTCCTAAGGCTCCAACATTTCATGCCACTATTAAAAAAAGATGATTAATCCTTTAGGTGGTGAGTGTTCAGTGGCACAGAAGAGTTGGAAAAAGAGTTGGGTTCAGATTTGAAATTTAACAGTGGAACTTTCAGTGAATAGCTGTCTGCTTTTGTCGATTATATGATACTGACATTTCCCAGTTCTGGCTGTCATAAAAATGTATGATTTAAAATACTGCATTTATTTAAATGTAAATGTATTTTTGTTCTTTGTATCAATATGTGATTTATATTGGACATAATAAATGAATCGGTTTATAACATTTCTTTTCAATCAGTGCTTCACTACTTACATCATTTTATATTTTGAAAAATAGACACCATCATATTTTATATTGTATTTTCATTTCTACTACATTTTGATATCTTGGCTGTAATGTTCATTATTGACGTTTTGGCACATTTAATACACTCAACTAACAGAACAGATGGCATGCATGTTGTGAAAGTGCATTCCCAGCATATGGCAACAGCAGTTCATGCAAAAAATAGCCTAAAATGGAAAATGAAACAATTTTTGTTATGCATCATGCTAATTGTTAGTCAAGCAAAGGAAATGGGGAGAACAGGAAGCTATTTACAGAACACTTTTATTGACAGTACTCCAATACAACATTCACACAAGCCTACTGTACAACATTGTAGTGGTCACCTTTAAAACTATGTCCCAAAGTAAAGGTTTGACGATGTTAATATAAAAAGCAGGTAATGGCTTCATGCACAAAGTAGTTTGTTATGCAGAACAGAAATAAAGGGATAGGAAGTGCAGGCAGATCAAACCATTGGGCAACATTTCATCCTGGGTCTCCACTAACATTCCTCATAATCACACTTTGTTCAAGATGCAACACTATTTGGCATCAGTTAATTTCATTGATTAAACATGGGAACTGGATTGAACACACTGAAACGTTGAATAATAAGTACTTTTGGGATTAATACCCAAAAGGCTCAATATGCTGCATGCTCCTGAAGTCCACTCTGTTTGGCCTTTAACAGGAACAGAATACAAAGCTTCTGCATCCTTGAAACAGGACACAAAATTGTGTTTTTTTCACAGAGAGTCGAGTGATTGCATGTAATAACTTGTTGAAAATGGTTAAAAAGGTCCACTTGAAAATGCCATTTTCAATATGAACCCTTTGTTTAAACATGCAGAGATCTCATACTGCCTGTGTTTGTGAAATTTCAACCTCATTGAGAGTTTGAAAAAGGCACTGCAGTATAAAATGTTTGTATGAGCCTGCTGCTAAAGCAACTCCCTGTGCAAAACATTTCCTATGTCATCAACAGAGAGGGAGTAAAAGTCTGAGCAGAATTAAGTCTTTATTCGAATAAAAGCATTTTAAATTAATTTTAGAGAGCACCAAATTCACAGTGATGTGTTGCATGGTTTGGTTTACAAATGAGAGCTGCAAGCAAACAGGATGGAAATTGACTTTTTTTTTGCACAAGGTTTTCCAGACTAGGCTGTAACATAATGTATAATGGAAAATACAGGAACTACAAGGGCTCAGACATAACCAGCACTAATGAAGAACATACAGTGTTTCTGCATGTTTTAGCTAATTTATAAACAAATAACATATATTACTAAGACCATTTAAAAGGCATACTATAGCTTAGATTTTAAATGTTTTTCTTACCTCCAGACAGACACTGGTTTCCATTTATATAATATAAAAACAACTCAGAAAGACCTACGATTTAAGACTGCTAATCCCTTACAAACAACACCATGTTTGCTTTTATTTGTGTCAAAATTATGCATGGATAACATAACTTCAACAATAAAAACACATGATTAACTTAGGTTTCAAGCTTCTGGATGTTTTTCCACACCAAACCTGAAATAAAAAGGCTGCCTGGCAAGTCGCAAAAACATTTTAAAAATCTAAAACTTACTTAAAAGTTATATATGATATTTGAATTAAATTGGCTCAAAATGTGCAAAAACACTGGAATGGTCATTTGGCAAACAGTCTGCCACTTTCTAGACTGATTACTTTGCTTGTAGGATCTATTAAAAAAAAAAAAAAAAAAGGTAAACGTCCACAAATATGCAAGACAAAGTGTGCAAACAGCAATACCAGGTGATGAGAATACCCCCAAGAAAAATTGATTTAGTCCTTCAAATAAATAACATGCATTCTTCCTTTGCACAGAATTCTTAAAATATTAGAGAAGGCAGATTTTAAAAACAGTCTTTGAAAGCATGATTTGGCAAAATAAAGTATTTCCAACTGTAAAAGTTAGGAGGATGAGAAGCGGGAATTCAGATTTAGCTTGACATAAAGGCATCATGTAAAGAACCGTGGTGGAGGGGGGTGGGACGTTGAGTAAAATCCATAAAACAGTCCACATTTATTTTCTTTATCATCACTGAAACTGCTGAAAATAAGAACAAACGGGGAAAAAAAAGGCATCCCATTGTTTTTGGTTTTAAGGCGGGGCTACGTTAGGCAGGGGAGGGAGAGGGCATTTTTCCCGAGAAATTTTGCTGTGAATTGAATTCTGTGCTCTGTCTTCTCCTCCCAGTCCAGCCCAGCCCAGCCCATCCCATCCCATCCCATCATTCATTAGTCCATCCTGCACTGCACGGCCTATTTCAAGCGTTCAATGAGTTCCTGTGTGAGTCCCAAGTTGAGCAGCTGCATGGTGGGGAGTGAAGCCAGGTGGGGAAAGGCCTTGAGGAGTTTCTCCCAGCATAGCTCCAACAGGCTGGGCACAGCCAGCCAGATCTTAAAAAGAGAGCCAGTTCGCTTGTTCTCATGGATGTTCACCACGCCACCGTGGATGTACATGCAGCCAGCCTGGGGACGAAGTGAAGGAAAGAGAGAAAGATGTAAATTTCCTATAGAATAGAGTGTTTAATACAGAAATGAACAGAGCTTGAGGTTCTAAGTTCACACATGGGCCACCACTGGTGATTTGTGTGAAACTGCGACTAACAAATTATGTTCAGTGTGTGTCTAAATCAGCCTGCAGCTTTGGAGATTGTAAAAAGAATCTTTTTTTTACAATCTCCAAAGCCTCAACATGAAAACTGTTTCGTTTCATATTCTTTTGAATAATTTGATCTAGTAGGAAACACAATAAGACTAGATTCCAGCATATCTATGTATCTGAATTTCATGATTTACATTATATAACTAGATTATTAACTACTCTCATTCACTTGTTGTGCACATGAAGGAAATCACTAACACTGGCATGAGACCCCTATACCCTCAAAACGGTCACTATTGCTGCCTATAGATAATTCATTAAACATATACATGTAGAGTGGCCAGAAAGGGTTGTGTTTTACTGACTGGGGTGACAGCAGCACAGTGGAAGTACGCCGGCTCAGGCATCACTGCTGGTAGTTTACTCCACTGGAAAGTCTGCAGGTTGATCTTCCACAGATCAGCTAATATCAGCTCCCCGTTGTAGCCTCCACAGATAAATACATCTACAACAGAGATATTTGAATGATCAGACACTGTTTCATGAGGAAATATTGGTTGCACTGCATGACTGAAAAACTCACCGCTTCTTATTTGTACACAGCTATGACATCTCCTAGGAGCGGGATATCCTGTCAAAAGCACAGAGATTGAAGAATGGTGTGAATAAGAATTAAACAGGCTTAGTTAACAATGAAGTGCAGACTACAGACCTATTTTGTCATGAGGTTTAGTTGTAATCTCCTCCCAGGAATTGGTCTCCAGATTGTAAGCATGTATCTATTAAAAAGAGACAACACTTACTGCGAGTCTGAGTCAGTGTAATGCAGCGATTAAGATGGATGTGGCTTGTGTACAAAACAAAACTGTAACACAGACTGTAATAAACATTTTTTAAATGCAGACAGTGCAGATAATCATTTCTCACATTACTATTGATTTTGTTTCCTTTAAAACGTAACATACTAAGGAAGGAAAGTAACATACAGTATATAGGGCCAGATATTGCTTCAACAGGTATAAAAAATGTATAAAAAGACATTTTGAATTTGAAATTCTGGCTGGCACAAGGTTCTGGTGATGAGTTTAATGTGCTTGGTGAGTGCACCCTACGTGGTGTAGTACCTTGTCCAGAGGGTAAGATGTCCAGGAAGTTCCTCCTCCCAGAATGTAGATCCTCTGTCCGTCGTGTGCTATTTCATGCCTATACCTGTGACACACACACATACACCAACATACCATATCAAGAGTTTTACATCATTGGATCATTGGTTTGTAGCACATTCATGCATCATAAAGGCGTACCGTTCCTCAGGCAGGTCGTCAGGAGGGTTGTTAGGCTTGAGGTGGATCCATTCCCTTGTGGTCAGGTCCAGCCTGTGCAGGTCTGTGCTGTAGATGTAACCCGTTGTCCCTCCAAACACGTACAGGAAACCATTTATAATAACCATCGCCTGAAGGAGGAAAGATATAAAACATCCAAGTAAGAAGCAGTTCTCACATATCAAACTTAAAATGACATTTAGACTCTATGAGATTTGAAATCCCTAAACTGAATTGGGCCCAGAGTGACCAATTGACTGGGTAATTAATGAGATTACCTGTCCATAGATTCTGTTGGGCTTCTTCCCTCGACAGTTGAGCAGTGACCATCGCTTGTACTTCACATTACAAACATGTACGTCATTGCCATTATTTTCACCAAAGGGAATCCCGGTGCCACCAAACACTAGGAGGTTGTTGCCGTGCAAAACAGCTGGAGAAACACAGAAACACCAAACTCAACACATTTTACAGAAAACTGGATTTTGTTTTGTGTATAAGATACAAATAAGTTCAAGTACAAGTCAGAATCAAAATGTTCAAAACCATTAGATATACAACCAGACATAGACGCCAGCTCTGTGGGCATATAGCCCTCTGTCCGAATCTGCTCCCAGCTGCCTGTTGCAAAGTGGTACTTCCAAAGCTCCCTGAACAGCGGGTAGTCTTCATTGTCTGAGCCTCCTGACTCATCGTAGTCAGGGTTGTACCCTCCGAACACGTATAGGTTAGTGTTATCAGCAACACATCGATGCCCACTGCGGGCCGGGGGAGTAACAGGACCTGGAGAGGGAGAAACAAAGTTTCAGAGGATGAGAGGAATGCTAACAGAGATGCCAGACAACAGATATAAGATAGAACTGATAAACACACACAAACAGCTACAAAATGTAACATACAGTCAGTTGAATTAAGTATTGCTGGTTCAATTTACTACAACATCTGACTGAAATTGACCTAAATGCGTTCATTGCTTTTGGGACTTTGCCAAACATCCTGAAATCTGTCCACTTAATAATTGAATATTCATACGGAGTTATCAATCTATGTGGTACTTTTCCTTTTCACAGAATACTGAAGGATATCCCAGCATGCTCTGACAGAAAGGGTTAACACTCGAACACGGGTCACCGCGCATAAACAAACACATTCACGGTGACATTTACAACACTGAATCTCAAGTTTCCCTGCGTGATGACTGTAAACTCACTGTGAGAGGGAAACTATGGGCAACATTAAAGAGAACATATACATAGCCCCGAGATATCCTAGCTGGCAGGCGACAGTGCAATCACCCTGTATAGAAGTTGCCCAGTTAACATAAAAAGTGGTCAAACACGTAGGCAGCACAAGATGCATGCAGCACTGGCAGCACTTTTTTTGTGCATTGTGTTCGTCTGCTTGAAGACAATAAGCTGCCAAAACCATCAATTGATAATACAGGCGTTTCCTCCTTCTTATACTCTACATACAGCCTATGTAGTACAGTCCAAATTAAATGGCACTCTGACACTAAAGCAGACAGAGAAAGAAGTCTATTCATATCCTACGGTGCTGTATTCAAAACAGAGAATCAGACATGCAGCATTATCTGCAAGGCTCACACTGTTACCTTATAAGGAAGGCTAAGCAAATAGCAGAGTATGAAACATCATTATTTGAGATACTAAGGTGCTTGGCTTAACCAGGTTTCTATCAGCATTCACATGATGGTAGAATACAGAGCACATTCAGCCAAAATCTAATAAAGTACCTCGGTTTAAAGTACTAAGAATAGAACTGAGGCCTACCTACGTCTGATGTTCCAGCCAAACAATGCATTTTTAATAATCAGGATTTGTAACGGACTGAGAAAGCACAGCAATTAGGACGGGGGTATTGAGACAAAGCAGAGGAATGCAGGAATGAACATTCACACTGATACAAATCTAATGCCAAGAAATACAACACAAATGAGCGACTTCATTACTCACTGGCTGTTTTATATTATCGCCTCAAGACTAATCAAATAGCACAGAATTGTAGCAGACCACATACTTCGGTCATTACATTACATTACATTTATTTGGCAGATGCTTTTGTCCAAAAGACTTCCAATAAGTGCATTCAAACTGAAGAGGAACAACGGCTGAATGTTATCCAAAACTGGAAGTGCAACTCCTCTAAATAAAGAGCTAAAAGTGCACTCACAAAGCTACAGATGATGCCCACATGCTTGAAGTTCATGTTACATTCACTTCTGACATGTAAGACGGGCCAGAACCTCTACCAACATGGCTGGAACATGAACAGAGGAATGGCTGTAAGAGTGCACAGTGTGAAAAAAAATAAAGTGATTTCTTTAGATTAGACATATTTCTCCTTCAAAATGTATTGCTTTTTATCTGAGCTATTAAGAAAACCACACAAGAGTATGGGTTTTTAAAAGGAATTGGCCTCAGGTTTCTTTTCACATCTGTTGGAAATGTCAATGCACTTAATTGAGGTGTCAATTAAGTGGCAAGCTACAATATCAGAGTAACAAAAGAATACTGGATCTAGTGTGGTAACCACTTTGTGGCTAAAAGCTAAATAAATCTTGCTTGTTGTTGTCTGTGATGACTAACTCATTAACGGTCATCTAGGCCATTGGATATTTTTTGCAGCTGTGTGTCAATTAGAGCAACAACAATAAATTGTCAAATAAATTAACCACCAATTGATCAATTAATCAATTAATTTAGAAAAAAGAAATCTCTGATTTTAGCTTCTCAGATGCTGTGAATATTTTCTAGTTTCTTTAGTCCTATGGGACAGTAAACTGAATATCTTTTAGGTTGAGGACCTCATCTTGGGCTTGTGATCAACATTTTCTGGAGCAAACTAATTGATTAATTGAGAAAATGATCAACAGATTAACTGATAACTAAAATAATCATTAGTTGCAGCCCTAGTCAGTCATAGGGACCTGAGTTGGACTCCATGTGTGACAGGCTCTGCCAACTCTAAAGACATATCTGTGACACATAACATGAAATCCAGGAAAGGAAACGATCTATACTGAAGATGTATTTCTTCATTATAATCTAATACTAACAGCTACATGGAAAATGTTGGAAATCAAAGGACTTTTTCCATCTCAATCACTGAGTTTTGTGTTCTGCAAATTATAGTTATTAATGACACGCCTATAATGTATCAATCAAACTGATCAAATGTCCTGAAGGTCTTAAAAACACAGCCTTAAGATGTTTGCCGGTCATTAAACCTCTGCATATGATCAATCATTGTGTCTGGCCGTTTACTAACTGAAGTTGGCTGTACAGCTAAAAGACAGGATTTAAAAAGGTGAGCAGTATGATGAGCAGTTTTCATTTTATAATGCACCATCTTGTATATGGTTGTTAACAAGCTATTAAAAGATAAACAGGCACAGTTAACTGGATGTCGCTATCTTGAACGTTACGCTTACAATGTCACCAGTAAGGACAGCGTTTAAAAATCACAACATGCAAAAGGTAACACTAAACGTGGAGCTGCCGGTCTCAATCACACTCTTGTTATTTCGACGTGTGCCAGCGTTAAGTTAAAAAACCTGTCGTTAGCATGCCTTGCTAATGTTGTTGACCGACCTGCTAACGTTAACGTCTCACCGTGCGGCGGCCTGCCTGTCAGTTTCTCGAATTTATTCAGCTGGTCTGGGCTGCGAGCACCTTCAGCGTCCGTCATCGTTTCCCTTTACGATCCAGTCCTGAAGAACGTCACATCAAATAAAAACTACATCTGCTAAAGTGCTGATAAAACATTATAAATCAGCCCACAGCTCAGTCACTTTGAAGCCATTCACAAATGTTACCCCCCGGCCGTGAGATCTCTGGCCAATCAGAAGGCTTGTTATTAGGACGTTGCGTCATTAGAAATGGGCGGGACTGCGCGTGTCTCCAAAACAACACCACAGTTTTGTTTGTTTGTTTTCTTGGTGTCAAGGGTTGGAAATGATTTCAAACGATTAACTAGTTTCAAGTTTGACACTATGAGTTCACCTAAGAAATGACGGACTACAGCCACCAAACAAGCATTTAAAATACTCATCATTTGTTAAATTGCACTTTAAAGTCATTCTTTATTGTGGTTTAAATGTTACCAGGTGTGCAGTCCTGTAGGAGAATACACAAAACCCTTTTGTATTTAGCTCTTTATTTAGGACTAAAAACACAATACTATGATAACCAGTCTTTAAAAAGTACATATGTGATATTCCTGTAATCGTATAATGTAAACTCATCTTCATGTCATGTTTAAACCCCCAATTTCCCAGAAATATTCCAAAGGACATAACATAGGTAAGGCCCTGAACACTGGTGAACAATAAACCACAAAAAAACAAGATACAAACTTACAAACAATGCATTTCAAGAAAATAATGGCCTTATTTAAAAAGAAATTGTGGAAAAATTCGACATGGTTTTATTTTTAGATATCCATTAAACAAAACCTTTTTTTTCTTCTTAAATTTTTGGTTCTTGACTAAATAATGACTTCAGTGTCCCCTTTTAGATTAATTGGGTCTGGTAGTTCAAAACGACTAAATACTGCCCTCCACAGGAGAGGCTATATCTTCCTATTAAGGTTGTCAGGTGCTTTGAAACTGCCCCCAGGATGTATGTAATGGATCATGAATTTATTATGGGCACAATGTAACCAAGTACAAACCAAGACAGGATTACTAAGTGAGCAAAGTAAGCCTGTAGCATATTTTTTTCCTGGGGTTGCTACTTTTTTTTTTTTTAATTATTACTCACATTACTACCTTCACTTAAAGTAAATATTTTTTTTCCATTGTAGCATTGTGAAAAAAGTGAGGTAAAGTGAAGTATATTATCCCCCTGCAAGGAGATATCTGTCAAAATGGACCGCTAAAAGTGCATTAAGGTAAAGTGAGGTATCTTGTTCCGTGTAAAAAGAATAAACTATAATCCTGTTTTAAATAATGTAATGTGAAATATATGTGAAAATAAAAAAAAAGCATCTTCGTTTTAAATGAGTTTATGTCTCCGGTTTTCTGTATAATTTTTACTTGATAAATACTTTTGACAGTGGCAGAGCCAGTCAGGCCACACTGCTCGGTACTGTTTTGGGGTCTTACAAAGCGGAACGATTGGTTTCAGGGTTTTATTTTCCGGGGGACGTCAGAGCCGATCATGGCGACTCTCGGCGGCAGTCGTGGGGATCGTCTTGGCAACTTAAACCATCAAAAGTCTTCTCTTGCATCTCCAGAGAAAGTTCGTGAACTTCTTAACGATGGAGTGTCGTCAACAGATACCGGATCCAACAGGTGCACGTTTTGAACAATCGCGCGCTATTTGTTTGATTTAAAGGGGCCGAAGAACAAGTTGACGTGAGCTAGTTTGGTTAGCCACTTAGCTCGGCAGCCTTGCTCCTTTAGCCGCCTCCAGTCAGCGTACTCTTGAAGAGGGACAACTCTCCACATATTTGGGAGCTTGTAGGCCTGGAACAGGCTGTTCTTATACCATTCTTATTTATAGGACGTTTTATTTAGTCAATTTACCTGATAGGTTTGTGATAGTAGCCGTTTTGCTATCGCCCCCGTGCACAGTTTCAGATAAGGGGGTGGGGACCTAAAGTTTTACTCTAACATGTTACTCCATTTGTTTGCTGTTATTTCGTGCAGTATTGTTCACTTACTGCCCATACATAAAGGCTGGGTTAAAGACATTACCTAGACTTTCTAGAGCGATAATTATTATGTAGCAGAGAGCGATTCGTAAGAACAAAGGATCTCACTTTACTCTCCTTTTTTTTTCTTTCTGTTACGCAACTTTGATTCTGATGAAATTTAATATTTCATGTCATTTAGTTTGCTATCTGTTATCCTTACCAATTAACTTTATTATTCATTACTTGTTTAATTTAATTTATAAGGTCTATGTCGAGCATTCCTGTCTAGCTGTGCAAGTTTTGAGATGAATTGGAAATCTTACAATGTATGAATGGAAACCAAAGATCTGTCTCTCCCTTTGTGTGGATTTCAGTGAACAAGGAGATTTGAAAGTTCTGGAAGTAAAAAGCAACACTCAAGCACCTTGCGAAGCAACGAACAAAGAAGCCTTTTTCTCAAGGGTGGAATCTTATTCAATATCCTTTTATTCATTTTAACCCATTGTGAGGCATCAAGGTTTTTTTTAATGTTACACAGCCATTTGATCACTAATAAAGAGTAATGATAAATATGACAATACTTGTTTTGTGTCTGAGTGGAAAATTCCTTAGCATAGCACTGTTTGAAATGGGCAGGCAAGCCCCGAATATTGTCCCCCCTGATGTGCGCCAGATATGGTTGGATCAACGTTGGCTGTGATATGCTCAAGTGCTCCAGCTGCCAGGCTTTCCTTTGTGCATCACTACAACCAACTTTAGACTTTGAAAAATGTAAGCAAAACTTTTAAATAACAAAAAAGACAATGTCACCCTTTATTTTGGCAAGGTTAAGCTGGTGTTGCCAGTCTGCCAAAAAATTAAAGGTCAAGCTACTCTCCCTCTGTCTTCTAATAGATGAATCCCGCATTGCAGAGATATCGAGGCAGCTTCAGACGCAGCATGAGAAGTTTTGCCCCTGGCCTGACTTTCCATGCCCTGGTAGGAGCAACCATTTTGTATAGCATATAACAAAAACTAGCTTTAACAACTTTAATCAGACTGTGTCATTTCAGCTGAGTTGAAATTATCCACATGATCATAAAGGTAAATATTGATTTGATTTCAGAGCGGTTCTGGCTGGTTCCAGCCTGTGAACCATCAGCACTTCTCACTTCCTTCTTGGAGCGCTTCCAGAGCGCCTGTCTTCTTGCACAGCAGCTGCCAGCCATGAAGCCGGAGCAGCTGAAGTCTATGGTGAGTCAGCCGAAGAGTATAAGGCTTTTTGGATACTCAAAAAAATTCCCCCTGAAACATTTTAACCATTGTTTGTATTACAGAAAGAGGTTAGCATAATGCTTCCAGGAGATTATGGAAAAGATGGTTGGATTCATTGTAGAAAAATGTGAACTTTATGTGTAGCTGTATGTTAAAAAAATACAGTATTTTCAGTTGTTCACATGTGATTAATGTCCACTGTTTCCTTGCAGTCACTGACGGAAGATGTTGTCAGTGTTATACTGCAGCTGATCGAGGAAGAACAAAAAAGAAAGGGGGGAACTCCATGTTCTGAACCTTTGGCTGTCCAAGTGGCTGCATGCATTGTTTCTCTCTGTGGCTGGGCTGCAAGGTGAGATCAAACTTCCCTTTTGGTGTGCTTGACTCTTCAATACACTTGCAAATGTTTTAATGTTACATTTTATTACTTTTGATCAAGATGTCTAAGCCATTGATTTCTCTACCTTAGCCCCTCTCTGCAAGCCATGAACCTGCCCATCCTCACCTGCTCGTACTGTATGCGTAAGGTGGGCTTGTGGAATTTCCACCAGATGGAGGGAACGGGAGGTGATGGAGATGTCTTACCTATTATCGTAGGCCCCTCTGCTCAAGCAGCAGCTCCTGCCTCAGTAGCTACACATGAGGGCCAGGGGGACCAGACTGCTTCTGCCTCATCCACTCCTGCCACAACTCCATGCCGCATGAAGCTGAGGAGCCAGGACTCTACCCGTTCTGATCAGGCAAGCTTTAAGCAAATGAAAGTTGACTAGGTAAAGCTAACAGTCAGTATATACACATATTTATTTTAAGCTGCTCTAAACAATGGCAAATTTAAAATTACAGGGTGAAGGAACCTCATCCCCTGTGGGTTTACGTGCCCGAAGCAGAGATTCACCAAGCCCCAGTGAAGAGTTGCCAAGTCCTTTGACCAGGGGCAAAAGAACTGCAACTCGCGGTAGAGGACAAGGAGACAACTCTGGGCCTGATGGCACTGCCAGCCTGCAACACCCTCCTAAACGCTTGTGTCTCTCATCAATTGGTGGTCCAGTAAGAACTAACATTACTGCTGATTTCACACCTTGTTTTTTCACAGTTTTATTATGTCACACTTGTATTCAAGATGGGGCTGCAAAATTCATCAGATTAGACACACTGTTTAATTTCATGCGGCTGTGCAATCAAATTCTTGCATGTAATATTTTACCACATTTACATTAGCGAGGAGATCTGATACACTGAAGTCAGTGCTCCCAATTTCCTTCTAAGTAGCCTCGCCAAATGAAAACGATGATTATGAATTGTACATGATAGAGGGGTCAGAAATTGTCCCAAAGTGATAGTTAATGTCAAAAGCATCCTATTTGCAAGCAATGTTTTGTGATAGTCATAGCACAGGAGGTCACAGATGCTGTATCTTGGGCTATTACAAACTACTTTTTGACCTACCTCTCTGTTATTTCAGGATGGGATGCTGCATAAGAATGCATTTGACCCACTCGCTCAGCACAGAGACTGGTGTCCCTGGATTTCTGTGGGAAAGGAGAATGTGGATCCAGGGGTCATTCCCTCTCTGGATGTAGGTACAGCACTTCATCAGCAGGGCTGGAAGGCTGCTCTCGACCTCCTTGTCCCCATGAAGAAGAACTCTAATACAGCAGGAGGTAGTCCAGCACAGGCAAGTAAAGTCTTCTGAACTTTGCAAGCTTTCTTGTAGTGATGCCACGTGGCTGTGTAGCTTTAATGTTAACGACATTTCTCTATTCTTTCCACCCAGGGTCCTCGTGACAAATCTAAAAGAGTGTTTGCTATATTCCGTCAGTGGCAGGTGTCCTCCCCAGCATCTCAGTAGACTGTTTCCATCCAAACAGCATTGCAACACTGAACTTTTGAACTGACCTGCCCTCTTTTTGTGGTACTGAGTCCACAGTACCAATGACAGGACTGTCATATTATATATGTATGCCATCCCGTAAAGACGTGTTTACATTCAAAGTGTTTATGGAGGGAAGGGAAGTTGATTGTGTCTTTAAGCAAATTATTGCGTGTCTTCTCTGTGAACAGTGAAATATGTGAAGGATGCCTGAGAGGCATTTAAACATTTGAATTCTGTGGGGGGGGAGGGGCAATGTAGGTCTTGTTTCATGTGTAGACATCAAGTAATTGAACACATCTCTCATATAAATTGGCCACAGGCAAGGCATCTACTATTGACCTCACATGAAGTCTGCTGTAGTAGTAGCCCTTCAGGGCTTTATGATGGTCTGGATTTCTGTGGAATATAAGAGACAAGAAGTCCCTGATCGTGAGAAAGGGCCAAATGGCTTGACACTGGAAAGGCAATGTTTACCTTCAATGTATGTTGAGTCATTTGAGGGAGTGTTAAATATTAACCTCAGATTAACAAAAACTGTGAGGAAGTCATTTTTGTGTGTGTACTGTTGTGGATATGAGTTCTCTTTTGAAAAGAACAGAATAATTTTGGTTGTAAAAATGTTTGTATGTTTTTCATTTAGTCAATACTAAAATCTTGATTATTGCAGGCAGGTAGAACCATGTGCCATTAACTTCCAACCTATTTTGAATTAGATTCAGGATGCCTGTACTTCCTTTTTGCCTTCCCATGACATCTTGTTGCTAATTCAGTCCTCTCTATTCTGTGCTTTTATCTCTGTAGAATTTCCTAAACATGTGTAATAAAATGCTCTTCCGAAAGTTTGTTTCACTTTGAATGTTGTTCCTCTGATATTTCAACGAGACAAAAGACGAGTTAAATTGTCATTATTATGTAAATCAGGGGAAATGCTTTCACTTCATTCAGGTATGGCAAATGTTTTAGTATCCACTGTTGTTTTTACACAGTGATTTGACTTCTGAAAGGTTTCTCTGTAATTTCACATGGATGTGATTTGGGATTATTAGCTCATCCATTTTCTGCCATAATGTTGCCTCTCATTGCTCACTCGACGGCAGCCATTTTGTTGTCTTTATAAGTCTTTGGCTTGGGTAAATGACAGTTGCACAAACACGGTTCTTTTTACACATGACTGTTCCATGTTTACTTTACTGAAAGGCAGTCTTGTGACCTGATCATTTGTGGGAAAAACTGCTGTTACAAAGCAGGTATGAGATTGTCCTTGGAGCAATGGTATATTTTAGCCATGGTTGAAAACATTCCCTTCATTAGGTCTCATTTGTATCCTGTAATACTGTACATTTCAAGCCCTATTAAGCATCATTTCATCATTTATCAGAAAGAAAGCTCAAATTAGCTGATTTTAATTCTTGTTCCATCCCCCTCAAAAAAATCAAAGATCTTTGTGCAGCAAATTCCTCTCACTGTTTGTCTTTGGGATAATGTTTTCCTTCAAGAATCGTCAGCTGTGGTCAGACATTTTGAGGTATATTATGGCAACCAGCATTTGGGTGTGTTACTCACAATACCTCTGGTGGAGAACATGGAAGACAGACAAAAACCAATACAGAGCCGTTGCCACAGCAATGAGAGCAACCCTTTTGAATTGTAAAACCCTTAATTGTGTCTTTATGGTCATTATTTCTTCTATGTATTGATATTTCTATATCTCTTTTAAATTGTTAAATAGAAAACAACCATGTAAATGGTACCAAATTGCAGTTTTAACATGAAATTTAAGCTACCAACTAAACCAAAGGTATACTGAATAAAACTACAAAGATGGCCACTTATTGTGACGTTTGGTCGCACATATATGACGTTGTCCGCGGAGTGATCCTAGCCTGTCAGAGCCATGGTCAGAACGCTGAGAGGCAGTGAACAGCAGAGGTCTAACGTTAGCTCAGCTACTCATTAGGACAGAGAGACATTGAACTGTGAAGACGTTTTGCGGTGGACATTTCTGAAAGCAAATGTTAACTTTCGGATAATACAGTTTGCTAGACTGTCTAGCGTTTCGGGTGCTAGCTTTCAGTTTACTTACTGGTGCTCTGCGGTGGAAATAGCAAAAATGTCGTCTCCAAGTCCGGGTAAAAGGCGAATGGATACCGATGTGGTGAAACTGTATCCTTTCTGAACATAAACAACAGTCTCTCAATCGATGTTTAGTCAGCTATGTCCTGATGTTTATGTTTAAATGTGATGTGAGCAAAGCCTATTTATTGATGCTGCTTGTTTGTCTTGGTAGCCCAAAGCAGAGAGAGCTTTTCATTGTGAATGACTGGTGTTTTTGTGTAAACAACATTTTGCTAGCAAAGCCAAGTGTTAGCTATTTCTGTCCTGCGAACCTTCAGTCGCTTATCGGGACAGCTGTATTAGCTAATCAGATCGGTCCCATGTCCTGCTAGCATTTTTCCAACTCTGTACATTTGTAACGTTAACGTTAGCGTTAGCTGTCTAGTTTGCTTGCCTATATTTGAAAATGATTGCAACAGCCGAACAGACGCTAACGTTATTCTCCTTTTCTAGGAATGTCTTTCATCTTGTTGCACCACCAATAGACCTGGCAGCGGTAGACTGTATAAAGACCTTATGGCAATTTGGTTTCTTTGTCCAGCCTGTTGTTGTCAGGGGAGTTAAGTCAAACTGCCCCTTTACACGTTGACACAGGAGCTTGTTTACATAACGTAAGGCTAACGTCAACTGAAAATGCTTGTCTTTTGTTCTACTCTCGTAAAAAAAAACACGTTGGCGTTATTGCAGCATGTATAGCATTCTGGGTATTATTAGCTGTGTTTTATGTCCCCCACTAAGGGATTTCTAATTGTGTTATTGCATCTGCCACTTGAAATGTTACCTTGTAACGCTACTGAGCTTGTTGGCTAGTCTGCTGGTTAATTTCAACATCAAAATGGCCACCTGATCTGTGTGTCTCACTGTACTTCAGTGTCTGCAGGCAAATATATGGAAGTATCATCTCAGAGTGGTTGTTGTTTTTCTGAATATTGGATTTGGAACTGGTCGTGCCAGCTGTTTTGTTAAACGCTATGGCAGGTGTCATAGGTCTGCAGTCGTTTCCACTGTGGTATGCTTGAACTTTTAGGCAACGTCTAGTGTGTTCTGTTTTTCTAGTTTTTGTCACCCTGTTTACTTGTGCTACTGATTTGTTTGTTCAACTTCTCTTAGAGCTGACAGGGAGAGTGCTAAAAATGAACCATGGCAACACATTTCCAGTCCATACAATGTTCTGGAAGAACAGTATGAATAAGTAGTTTTGTTTTTGTCCCAACACAGTGGAAACCAGCTTAATGATTGGGTAGGCTGTTACTAGCCGGAAACCACAAGAGGGAGGGACTTAGAACAGCTGATGGGATGGCAGTACTGCTTAGTCAAATATGGGGATAGAACTGGGCTGGTCAAAAACAAGGGAAGTTGTCCCAACAGGGTCAACATAATGGTCAAAAGGGAAATGTTTGAAAGTTTTGGTATTTTCACTTTTTAATTAAATTGAAGCTTTGCTGTATTATTACCTGTCATATATAACTTATGCAATACTGATTCTAAATTTCATAATACATCCTGTCTTATACCATCACATTAGAGTTTGAATATGAGTGACCTATACATCTAAAACTGCATGTGGCCACAATATGTGAATCAACAAGGAGCAGCTAGCTACAGCTCTTTTTATTTTGGCCTATTGCCTATGGCATTTTGTTACGTCTTCTAGCTATCAACAGTGCTTGTTTGAGCAAGTTTATGCCTCCCCTCCACTCGACTCCACTTATGTGTGGGCTATTGCAGACATGTCAGAGAGGTGAAGCAGACAGAACAAGAGTTTTTAAGGACTGCAGCACACACCCGTTGCCTTGCAGTAGCAGTACACCCCCTCTACTTCTTGAGCTGCTTGACTGACAGGCAAGAGCAGGTTTGCTGCATGCCACCTGCTCAATTCCGTACAATGACCTGTGTGTGTTTTATGATGCCAAGGGTGTGCAGTGGTCAGCAAGTGTTGAGGGAGATGGCTATGTGTGTGTTTAAATGTAGATCTACAGAATTGAGATTTACAGGCTTACATAGCACATGGGTTCACTGCTGACTAGGCTGTCTTGTTGGGTTAAAGTAGGGAGGGCTCCAGGTTACTGGTATGGGAAACAGTTCCGTCCTTCTGTTTGTGTCCCCAGAGCAAAACTAGCAGTAACAACCTCCTCTCTGTGCTCCCTATCCCTGCGTCTCCCCCTGGTGAAACCAAAACCCGAAACTCACACCACCTTTTAGACAGGAGCAGCTTCTTTCTTATGGCCTGACACTGAGAGCCCTCACGCATTAATTTGCTGTGGCCACCGGAGAGCTCAGAATCTGGAGCGGAGGCCATTAGGGAATTCATGAAAATGAATGTCAGAATGACCTCAGCATGTAGTATCACTTGGTTTAAGCTTTGTCCTGAGCCAGGCCGGTGTATGGCAGCCTGCTTTCAGCACCAAATGTGCACTATTTGAGTTTGCATGCCAGTCGTCTGAGCTCTTTGTACTGTTTAATGAAATATAGTCATGGAGATGGCATTGAGTGTTGGTTTACACTGACTTTACACTGTATTTTTCTGTGTGTCTCGTACTCTTTCACACCCCTCCTTTGAAATCTTATCGCCCTGAGTGAGAGAACTTGTATATTGTCCAGTTCTTGCCAAACCGTAGTCCCAAACCTTAAATTAGTGTTATTCTCTAATGACATAATGCATAACTTTTGGCCACTGGATATTCAGTCTTGCTCTTGGACATGTTGCTTTAATTTTGGAACAGTGTGTTCTTGAACAAGAGTTTAAAAGTGTGTAATTTCAAAGCACTTTACATTCAGCTTGTTGTGTGGGGTTGACTGCACATACTGTGTAGGTAGTTGTCCTATTATTTGCATGTATTCATCATTGGTGTACTCACTTTCCAAATGCTTTCAAGCTGTAAGCTGCTGGAATTTGAGCACAGGTAGATTACAAAGGACTAAGCCTGAATGCTAACACAAGCTCTTGTGGTGTCTGGCCTATGGATGCTAATGCAGAGAATGGGACAGAAATGGAAATGTGTAGAATTATCTGCACAACAATCAATGATAGCATGAAGAGTAGAAGACAAGTACAACTGTGTATTTTTGTGAAATATATAGCCCCAACAAGGATATTATTTAAATGAAGCTTCTCTTGCTTACTTAAATAATTACTTGACGTTGGATATGTAACCTTTCATAATTTTGTTCCACATGCTTGCAGAGTTTGAGACTTTCTTTCAAATCAGTAAACCTCACTTTGTTCACCTCTTTGAAACTGCATTTCTTTAGTCACTGTTGAGGCTTTTGTCCTCATGAAGTGTTTATCTTTATGATGGCATGAGCCTGAAGATTTGAGGTGTATATTTGTTTATATATGAAATCTCATTACATCAGATGGGATGTTGGGACATTTTTATGTAAACAAAACAGTGTCTCAGCTGTACTTTCCAACCTTTCAGTTGCTGCTGGAAGGTCTGAAAATGATTGGATAGCAGTTCTGTGAAGCATGGCCACCAGTGAATTATATTCGAGACTGTGGGGAGTTGTTGGGAGGGGTGTTGCATGCTTCATCGGCCCCAGTCTCCATCATGATACCTGGCATCAGTACAAGTGTATATAAGTCTTCATCATTTCACACCAAATCAGCTGTTTTGTTGTGATGTTTGCGCTTCATCTTTCACCTTTCAAGGTGAGTTTGCATTTTCGGATTTACTTTAACGATCCCTTTTTTTTCCCTGAAGTGACTGTTGAGGCAGTACCTGGCCTTCAGTAATCGTGATTTATTCAGTTGTCCACAATCAGAGGGTAGGCTTCTAGGGGCAGTGTCCACCACCTCCTTTTTTTATTTTAATATCCTCCCCCACTCCCTTGCCCACGACATCCCTCCACCCTCCCTGAGTGGAATACCAATCCAGAGCTTTATCTACTCTCCGCTCGGTCTTTTGGCCCCATTGTGCCCTTGTAACATGACATCCGGACAGCATCAGCAGCGGCGTCTTTTGTGTTTCCCGTTTACAGAAGACCCTGTGACCTCCACCTCCTGCTGCTGTGTCAGACCATGTCACACTGTCACAGGCACCCAGTACTATTATTGCAGGACTGAACCAACTAGACATGGTTTACTGTAGGGAAGGAGCCAGCAGTTTTCTGACTGAGAGATTGATTGAATGAATAGGAACACGATGAACCACTGACAAGAATGGGGAAAGCTCTGGTCTACTGATGGAGCTGCAGAAACGAACAACATGCTTTGTTATTATGGTGTAATAGAAATAACTTGACAGTAATAGACACAAAGATACTAAGAAGGTGACAGAAAGTGTGAAGACCATTTTGCATTATGCTGACAGCAAAAATGGCACATAACACAAAACAGATGTTGTGATGTATATACAGTAATGTAGATGGGAATCTACAGTTTGGTGATGGAAGTTCACCTCAGCCATGTTTTTTTCTTTAACTTAGCCTTGCTTCAGTAAGCATTAACTATACCGTTAACCCCAAAGCCCAGTTATCATTTTGTAGACCACATTTATTGTGGCTCCAGGTTAATATTTAATCTGTAGTAAGAAGCTCCAACACTGACTGAGACATTGTAGGGAATGGTCTACCCACCGTACATACTCAACCAGTGATGGTATGGAATAAAGATATTTATGGTGTCTTCAAGTGCTGGGAAATCTGATAATATAAAACCTAAATTCAAATGGCTTTGTTTTTAATGCAGTCAAATATAGCGTGTGTCTTAATATTTGCATGTTGTGGTTCTTGGGCTGTGTGCTTGAAAAGGATGTAATTGTATCAGACAGTTTTCTTTGACTTCCTTTTGTCTTTTACCTTTTGTCTTGATCATATCTGTCTGTCAGCCTGAAAGCTTAGAAATACCTCTGTTTCTGCTTCTTTTTATCTCCATCTCCCCTTTTTTTTATATTGCTGAGCGTAGATACACTTTTGTCTGCATCCATGCAGGTATTCTTAAAAAATATGCTTCATCATCCAGCCCTAACCATGCTCCTGCCCTTTTTCCTTTTCATTTCTTCATGAGTGAACATAAGGTAACCTAGTACATTGTCGATGAGGCCCCCTCTTGCCCGAGGGCCCCCACCTTGATTGACAGTCCTGTTTTGGGGGACCAGGAGCAAGGAATCTCTGACAGTAGGAGATTTGAGGCCCTCGCTGTTAATCCCACAGTGCAAACAGTGAAGCTTCCTGCACGCATGGCTGAGTTCCCTTAGAAAAACAGATGGACTGAAGTTCCTTTCTTTGTTTCACATGATTTTTTTTTTGAGCATTGGAAAGCTCAGTCTCCCTCTGCCACTCACGTGCACTGCTGCTTTAATGTGGAAAATCAAAGGAGTGGCGATAGGCTAGCGACATGTTTGGTCATACGTTATGGCATGTGGGCCAGTGACACTGAACCCAGTTGTCTTCTTTGCATGAAGCAAATGAGCCTTATCAAAAAAGTGCAACCTGCACTATCCACACCCTAAACTTGACTCTATCTGGTAATCTGCCTCTGTGCGTCTGTATCAAGTTGATAAAATTAGCCATGTGTCTCTCACTACAGTGAAATTCAGGTTTGTTAGCAGTTTTCTCAACATGTCAGTGCTTACAACAGACAGCAAATTTTGTCTCCTAGAGGATTTGCTCATTAAACAGTTGCTTCAGAATCAGGCCATTGTTTCTCTTTGCCCGGCTCAGTTGTGGGATCATTAATAATCATTTGTTTGTGTGTACATGCATGGAGCTCAGACGCATGCATATACACGGAGACTCTGTGCTATTGCTGTAAATAGACTGTTGATTTAGTGAAGGGCTGAGAGGAGGAGCAGCTGAAGGATTCACGTTTGATTGCAGTGGGTGGGCTCTCATCTCTCACCAGAGAAGACAAAGAACTTAGCCTGCGCAGTACTGTGTCGCTCCAGCTCTCACACAGGGAGGTAGCCATCAGCTAACATAAAATACTCAGGGGGGGCCTGTATTTAATGGAAATCAAATTTGCATTGCAATATGATTGTATTTTTTTAGCTGGTGTTTCATTCTTCTTCTTTTTTTTTAGGTAGAATAATAAAAGTAGGTCTGTGTATTGTTTCACTGCATGTGTACATTGTGTATTGCAAAGAAAGCCTTTACAAATTGTTATTATAATGTTGGTTGAAAAGGTTCATCGCACAGGCTTTTGGCCTAGGGGTTTCATGGTATATCTCTGTCTAAGTGAGCTGAGAACACATAGTCTTATTTACACTTAACACTTATGTGAGACCAAGTGAAATGTACCCAGGTTCAATATGTTAGTCTACCTGTTACATAATGATATGTCAAGTTTTATGTGTGTTTTTCTTGCTTCCTCGATTGCAGATATGTAATATATCATATGTTAAATGTATTCAAATTCTAGGTGTTGACCTTTTTTTTCAAAGCAGAAATGAAACTGAGGTATTCATAGAGTTTATTTACTTCCCATCCACCATCTACAGTGAGGACAGCACTTAACAGCTACCAGACATTTACATGTGGATTTCACTGAGTCTGGCCTTTGGGGGCCATATGTCCATTGATATGTAAAACCTGCTGCAAGGTTTTCTTTCACACATGCTGGCACCAAGTGCTCCATCGGTATTTAAATACTTTATGTCTCAGCACAAGCTGGGTGCTTCGAGAACACACAGTTTAAGTTGAGCTTTTCTGATAACTGTTAGTTTGTTAACTGATAGTTGTTAATTTGGATTCAACATTTTTAACTAGATGTCAATACAGTGAAGGAGAATGCTTCTTTAATTTTCTGAAACACAACCAATCCTATTAACGTTAACATTAAACACACAAACATTGTTTTTCAGTGTTTGGCTCTTCAAACTGCAAAATCATCAAATAAGATATTATTACTTATTTACTTCTATTACTATTAATACTTGCATTACTGACCATTATTATTTATTATATTTTCTATTCTTTATTACTATCCTATTTACACTATTTTTAATTCAACAAAGTGTAGGAGCTTATATTTTAGAGTGATATTTCACTATGATTGCACCTGTATGATTATATGTGACAATTACACCTTAACTTTGAAATGATACAATGAAAGCAGGAAGCTGCCCTACTTGATTCCATATTACTGACTTAGTTGTTAGTAATTCTATAAACATAACCACAACAAAAAATCCTGTAACCTGTCAAAGGGGCTGGTAGGGAGAAAAAATGATCAGCAGCGTTACTGTACTAAAGCCTAAGCTTTTAAACTCATAGCACAGGTCTTTATGGCCTGTTAGTTTTGGAGTAATTGTTACTAAACTGAGTGCAGCTCAAATGCTGTGGCACGTTTATCATTATTAGCTCAAGCCTTACGACTATGATCAGAAGAATTTAAAAAAGGACCCATCTGCCCAAAATTTTTTGGTTGATTTAACTGCTGTCTAGTTCATTTCCTTAGATAATTTGTGAGGCAGCATGAGTAGGAAAAGTAAAGAATAAACATGAGGATGACAGGACTGTTCTGTTCAGGGTTTAAGTTTGTCACATATGTAACCAATTTCCTGTGAGAGATAAATAAAGCTTAAGTTGTGTTTTTAATGATAAGCAGAGGTTGAAGTAAGTTGTCTCATGCTCAAGCATGTCATGCTTTTAAAAATCGTGACCCCTGCAGCCCTTCATAAGTTTGTTGGCATCTCTGCTAGGCGTCTGCTTAAGTCTTTGTAAACATTAGCTTTATCACGGCTATTTTAGCTTAGTTTTTGAAGGATTAGATAACTCCCTGTGGCTAATTCATTAGTTTTGCTTCCACATAGAACAAACACATGTGCATAATCTGTTCATAAGTATGTTGTAGTATGGGTTATTAGGACCTTAGTTCCCCTCAGCAGATATCTCATATCTCTTGTGGGATATGGGCAAGAGAAGAGGGAAGTGAGAGCAGCTGGCATGACCGCAGGCCAGTTGCTATCATACCACTTCACCTCTGTTCACTAACCAGAGCCAGTTCACTGACAATAACCAGGCCTTACCTTTATGGTGAACAAACTAGGCTAAGGAATTGTGGTAGTTGCGGAGGTTGTGTGAGTACTGTGGTGGGCATCACAGTTTCCAAATCAGTTAAACAACACATGCAAACGCATTTAAACTCTGTTACTGTTGCACCTCTGTTCTATCATTACATGTAAAGAACCCTAAACCAACAGTTGTGACCTCTGACTTATGTCAAGCTGGCTTGATGATTAGCTACCTTTCAACTCTACCTAAATTAAAATTTGTGGAAAGTAGTATCTGTTCTTCTGCTGCTGTTTTTTTCCTCCCAAATATAACTAACTAGATTTGTTGGTTTCACTTTGATGTAACCCTAAGGGACTTCCTACTTAAACCAAATATAGGGTGCACCAGGCAAGTTGCATGTTGATTAATTAATAAGAGTTTCAAAGGTACAAAAATGTACAATATCAGAGTGGTATAGCATGATAATTCTTGTCATAACACCAGTTTTGTAAATGAAGAAGTTGTATATTGAGATATTTATAGTCTGAATGAATGCGAGCTGTTGTTGAACTTGGACTCGTCACTTTTTTTTAGCTCACCATGTATTCACAGGATTACCTATCTACTCAGTCACTGAGCTGGGGTTTGAGGGGGTTTCTGATGATTGAAATGGTCAGGCTCCAAATCAGCATTCAAATTGAGTAGAGAGTGTTCGACTTAATGAGCAATAAAAGAAAGTAAACACCAGAAGGAACATGTTAGCCTCGGTGTGAGAGATTGAGAGTGAGTGAGAGAGAGTGAGAGAGAGTGAGAGAGAGTGGAGGAGTGGGTCAGTGGGTTTGGCTGGTGACTGCTGCAGGGGAGAACGGTGTTTGTTTGATTTTGAACTGATTAAATCACACTCCAACAGCAACACCGTGCCTATCACTCGCTCTGCCTGCTGTGGCAGGATGGTTGCCGTGCTACAGTAGCTGCCTCTGTTTTCAAGCCGCTGAGTGTAGTGGAGGTCACACAGTAATCCTGCTTGGCTGGTTGCAGTGCAGTAATACACAGAAAGTTTAATGAACAAACAGGAACATTTACTCATAGGCTAAGATTTCAGAAGAAACAATGCACATGCAAAGGTGCATGCTGGTAGAGACTACAGATGAACAAACCTTCTTATAATGCTGGTATTGACTTTGTTGTTTGTTTCATTATTGTTCTTCATCTATACAAGGCTGCTTTCTGTTCTTATTGCAAAATGTAGCTTGCTGTCTTAAGTAAGTAAGCTTTCTTTCTTACTATCTTTAGTAGGTGATGAATATTGGCTTATACATTTCTTTTGGTAGCTTATACATGTATCTCTTTTGGTGGAGGAAGCCTACCCATTGCGTACACCCTGAGGACAGCTGCTATATTTCCTGCCTTTCATCTTCAAGGCCTTTGATTGTACATTGTCAGTACAATCTGTGTGTGAGGGAGAGAAAACGAAAGAAGTCGCTACCTCAGAGTTACTCATCTCTAAAGAAAGATGTGCTCTTAGACACGTTGTTCTCTATGAAGGTTATCATGTTTCTCCTGCCATTTAAAATAACACAATTTAGTTGAGTTAACTTCATCCAATCTGTATGTACTTAAAAATTCTCACACTATTGTATCTCTTTATCTAAGGCCACATTATTGTCAAAGAGTTCAATAAAAAAATACTACTTGCTGTCAGTGTGAACTTCACATTATGTAAATATGCAGCAAGGCATTTCATCTCTCTGAAACAGAGATGTAGTCCCTTGTGGCAGGAGATGACATAAGTAATTGCCTTGCTTCTGATGCAGACGAATTAATAGCTTCAATCCTCTGAATATACTTGGTATAATTATTATATGTGTATAAATTCTGCAAAAGACAGTCTTTTGGAGTTATTACATGTTAACATACACAGTCCTGCCAGAAGTGCAAGCTTAATTGCTTAACTACTGGCATACTTACAGAAAAATCTTTTTTTGTGTTGACAGGTCTTCAGCACTGTATGTCAAAACACCCATTTCCTGCTCTTTGTCTTTTTCAATATCTGTCTCTAAACAATTTGGAATTCTTATTGAAAACCTCAACATGAAAAAATGTTTTCAGTCACAACTCATCAGTAAAGGTGTTCCACAGGGCTCTTAACTTGGCCCCACTCTTTTCTCCATTTAATAATGCTACCTCTGTTACTTTAATGTTTTGCAATGTTTCAAGTAAAAGCCCTTCAAAACAAAACTGCATCATAATGCTTACATTTTTGCGATTTTCCAGTGAAAAAGTTCCCGCCAATATTGACATCAATCAATCACATGGGAATTGGAAATGAATTGATTCTTATCTTAGGTTTTGCCCATTTATGTGTCTATATACACTGAGGCAAATCATCATCATCGGCCTGCGGTCCACAGCTATGATGTCATTCATATCCACAGATCTGCCTGCCAGGCTAGATCAGCATTCTCCAGGCTGAACCCTTTTCTCTTATTATCTCTGCATCACTCTCCCTCTGCTTCTTCTTTGGCATTGCTCTTCCCATGTTTCTTTCACTTTATTCATCAACAGCTCTGTATATCATCTTCTCATGCTCTTTTCTCCCCTGTCTCAGCCCTTTGCTCTGTTGGCTGACCTTATTCTACCCTGTCTTTTTATGTTCCTATTCCCTGCTGGCTTTTTGGGGGTTACGGACTATTAGTGTCTTTCAGGGAGACTTCTTAGCTTTGCCCTTCCAGTCTCACTGCTTCTTATGTTCAGGCTTTGACAGCCAGCTTCTTCGGTTAGTGCCATTAATAACTGGAAATTCTGCATGGTATCCCTTTTTGATATTCAGTAACCCAGCTCTCTCCCCATATCTTAAGGATTATTTGATTTGTTGCCTTTCCTGTTTTTTCAGCCCAGTCTGCCTAGAGGCTCTGTACCTTCTCTTTAAAGGGATTACTTGAAGCTGGAGGTGTCAGCAGGTGGTCAGAGTATTGTATGCTGATATGTAAATAGTCTGAACTGGCTTGCAGAGTCACTTCAGTCTTTTTGAATTTGATTATACATGCCTGTCTTGTACAATACATAAAGATGCACACTATATAGAGATGTTTTGTTCTTTTCATGCCCATATTGTTATTGTAAAGTGGGTTGGCACTTTATTTTCTTTCACAAGAGAAAGAAAATAAAAAGTTGATAATGGATTTTCTTTTAGATTTATTACATCACCATGTCGATGAAAGGATAGTGAGGGCTTTTCCTGCCCTTCCTCTCCTCAAAAAAAGAGACAAGGAACTGCTTTGAAACTAGCCAGTTCCTCCCTTTTACAAGATCAACAACTTCTGTCTCCAAGAGTCAAGAAGGAAATATTCAAGCATAGTTGATACCACATTGTTTGACAGAGTACTGTTTATGATTCCCCATCATGTTTGTTTTCCATACTTAGAAAGAGGTTGGTCAGGTTTGGATATTTCGATCCAGGGTCAGACAGGGATAGTGTCCTGAATGGACCAGAAAGAAAACAAGGCATGTCTAGACCACAGCCGTAAATGCTATTTACTGCATATTTTTACACTTAAGCCTCTAAATGTTCTTCATAAAGTTCAAAATCAGGATAACATTGACCTTAGTGCTTGGATAAACTAAAACATTTTAAAGATGCTAATTGGTAGTCTGAAAGTAGTTCTTTTTAGCCTTTTCTTTTTACACAGTGTTTTCAAGTGTGAGTGTTTTCAAGCCACTATGTCATTATGTGAAGAAAGTCTTGCAGTGAAATGGTGTGAACACAGGAGACCTGGTTGCTGTTACATTTCAGCGCTTTGAGGATTGTCTGCCATACAGCAATGAGAATGTATGTGTATGTTCTTCTGGATTGATTAGGCTCTGTGTATGAGATTAGAAGTGTGTGTAAAACGATATTGACCTTGTGCTATCCACAGATTATGACTTATCTATACTAATCCAAGCTGGGGTGATGGACAGATTGTCTTTATGCAGGGAATGCAGAACAAGTAAATGGAAAAACCTTGATCAAAACGCTGTTGTTAGGAGCTATATGTCTTAAAATTTGTTGAAACAGTTTAATCCTGGTTAGGTGAGTACACATGTATTAGTATATATGAACTGATCAGTAAACACTTTCAATGGTTTATATTAGCCTTGTGTTAATTAGCGATAGATACTTTGAATTAGATTTTTCTAAACCAACCAATAAGTGATATGTGATGTTTACACTCTCTTTGTTGGTAGAGTGTCTATTGGTCCACTACACTGTCAATACATCAACCCCATCAAACAGTTGAGAATTACAAGCTCTACCAGGAACTCCCTTCTCTTTTAACAGACCTGCCAAAACTCCTTCATAAGAGGGAGGGCCGTTGTTGACAGTGACTCGCAGTTATTTACTGGGTGGAAGGAATGAGTGCTTGGAGCTTTGGGTCTCACGGTATTAAACAAAAGGCCAGTGGATTAGACCATTGTGTCACAATGATATGGAAGATCAAAGTGAGTTCATAGTGAGTTCATAGTTTTGGGATTGGCCTTCTTGAGAAAAATGAGAGAAGGTGAGAGTGTTGATGTCAAAGCCAGAGATTGTTTCTTAAGATTAAGATTGTGGCTATTATTATGCAAATGTATATGAATAAACTAGGCTTTGTTTGTAAGGAGGCTGGGGTTAGTGGGTGATTTGTGTTTGTGATGGTGGGGATACATGGAAGGTGCTCAGTCCAGCCAGTTGCTTAAAAACTGGATGTGGTTATTTTTGACTGTATTGACTGCACTTACATTTGCTTACAAGTCATTTTTTTGTGTGTGTTAACTTAAGTAATTCTGGGTAATATGAGCTACTCCCTTTCCCTACCTCATGCTTCTCTTACATAATCTCATGTATAGTTACATGAATATTTACAGATCACAAGACTCCGACCTTTGCATTTCTGCTTGCTTGTAATTTTGCTGTCTTGTAAAGTGAACTCATGCTACACAGTATCCTGTAAACCATAGCTCATATGTGTCAACTAAATGTCTAAAAGGTAAATATAACAAACAAATTTTACACAGAGAAACTGGTTCTTCTCTAGCTTCATGGTGAGTATGGCCAATGTCAATTACCCTGCAGCATAATCAGAGTTGATTCAACACCATTAATAGCTTATCCCCCACCCCGCCTCACTGCCGTCTTCTATAACATAACACACACAGTCCATACCATCCCCCTCCTCGGTGTCCCTCTCTCATGGTCGTATACACATTCAGTCACACACCAGTAGTTTCACTATTGGTAAGGTGCATATCCTTACATGAAGGGCAGAACTTGATGAGATGCAGGATGTAAACAGAATGCTTGTAGTCTGACTTGAATCTCCCTTTTGCATATGGCTAGTTGCTAGTGGTTCCTCCTGGTGTTAGTGTTCACTTATTCTTAGACTTGGACTTTGCCTCAAAGAGCCTCCTTGACTCTAACACGAGTCAGAACAGAGAGCTTCCTCTTCTGTCTGACAATGACACATTTCCCTACTGAAGCCAGGGATTCAGTCTTCTCTTCGCAGACTCAACCAGAGCTTAAAATAACCTCCAGTTTGATTTAACCCTTTGGGGGTCAGCGCTACTGCTAAAGGGATACACACTCAATCAGGATTGACAAGCCAGCTGCTACTGTGTGGCATGGAAAACTGATTTTTATCCCACCTCTTTAACCTTCTGTCTCTAATGTGTTCTGTCGGTCTTTCACTCATTTTGCAATCATTTTCCTCTCTGTCTTTTACACTTGTTTATTTGCTCTCTAAGTCTCTGTCTACTTCAATTTTATTTCCTGTGCTTCTTCCCTCTGCTCACATGAAAGGGAAATCATTTCTCTGTGACGGTTTTGTGTGTTTTGAGTGGAGATCTAAAATGATCAGAGCACGCAAAAATTATATGGCTGTAATGTTTGATTTGCCATATGATGCTCTGAATGGAAAAAAAGCTAACATTCTTCAGGGTTTGTTGTTATTGTAGCGATCTCTGTAACTAGGGTTGCAGAGGAAAACACTGTGTGACCATTTCCTCTATTTGCCATAATAAACTTCTTCTGTGGTAGATGATGTGGCTATATGCAGCTTTTCTAAATCTCAGCCTTTTAATAGGTTTTGAGGTGAATCACATTAAAATATATAAAGATGGTTCAAACAGGTTCAAACAGGTTCAACAGTTGGGTCAAGCTGTCCTTTTGTTCTCTTTCTTTTTTTTTGGAGTATCAAGATTCTTGCATCTCATTAGAATCTAGGTCATGAGCAAGTCTGTTGCTGCTGTTGTTGTTGTTGTTGTTGTTTTTGTTGTAATTATTATTATTATTATTATTATTATTATTATTGCTGTTGTTTTATTAATCTCTCACACTGTAGTTGACCTCCAAGCATTTGTACATTTCAATGTTGGAGATGGTTAGAGTAAAATTTGTTTTTGCCTCTTAATATTATCAACCCTCATGATTAAAATTAGGTTCAAAGAAACCTTGCATAACTACTGAATAGGACGTGATTGTGACCTTAAACTTTACAATTTGCCAGAAGCACATCACTGTTAAAACACATGCCTTGTCAGAGTGCTCTGTCTGGGTGGGTTATTTGCTTATTTGGACTAATAGAGCCACTCTCGTCTAACTGAGGAGTCCCCTGAAATTTTATCTGAAAAAAAAGTTGCTTATGGCCACTACAATAAATTATGAAGAAAAGAACTACATATATGTGAGACTGTGAACTGTTTCAGATAATGGGACATTATTAGTCTAGTATAGTCTTAGTATTGAGTTGTTTTTATATCTAATTTTAGGCTAACAGAGCCAACGGAGCAAGTACATTAGGTTTTGTCAGCAGTATAGGTGGTAACATAAACTTCTCAGGCCCTCTTTGTAAGGAGATGGCCTTCTGTACTGTGTTTCTCAGTGGGGACTTGTGGTTTATGTCCAGGAGGTTTATTAGAGAGTGACAGGAAAGAGGCCTGCACAGCCCTGAATACGATCTACTGGCTATTGTGAATGTGCATGATTTTTTTTTTGTGGTCTGCATACTTCACATTCAGTCCGGGGATATTAATCCAACGTGCAGAATGACAAATTGGCATGAAGCTATCGATTGTCATTGGAAGTGAGTCTCCAGGGCCAGGGGTCAGAACAGAAAACCAAATGTAATTTTCCTGCATTGATTTGTTTTCATTGTCTGTCAAAAGCTATAATTTATCTCTTTAGTTTTCACAACTCTGTATGGTATGAAAGATGTAGAGAGGAGGAAAAAGGTCAGACTGCTTGTGTCTTCCTTCCAACAAAGCATGTGATGATGTGTTACACTGGAAACAACTGCTGCTGAATTATCATTTCACAGAGGCCAAATTGTTGTGATCCTGAATATTATTGAAGAATTATTCATTGTTGTAGTCTCTTGTGTGTTCTTGTTTGTGTATGTGATCACATGAAGATGTTGTCCTTAACAACCTTTCAGCATTGAGAGCAAGCATGAAGTCACCATCCTCAGTGGACTCAATGAATTTGTAGTGAAATTTTTCGGACCACAAGGAAGTAAGTGTTTCTCTTCTCTCTCATTTCACTGATTTTTTTTTTTCTTCTCCTGACACATTGAATAAGTTTCCTGATTTACTGCTGGATCCTTGTTTGGACTAACCAATGCTTACCAGAAAGAGGCTGTAGGATTTAGGGTGGGATGTTTTCATCTGGGTACAAAGGTACAAAATTGTTCTTCCATTAATCCCCCTCCTCTTACCAAACTTTTTCAAACTGGTTGTAAAACCAGGTTAATGTTGCTGTTAAAAACTGATCATCTGACCACATCTTGTGTTTAATTAAACCCTAAACAGAGCATGAAGTGAGAATGAATGTTGTCCTGAGGGCAGCCAGCACAGGAATCTCAGTCATTCTCCTGTTAGGAACTTTAAGAGAGGTTCGTCACAGCAGGCCAGGGACGTAAAATGGATTGAAACCAGGCCTGAGGCCACAAAGTGTAAAACAGAGGAGCCAGGCTTGAGGAGAATTTGGATGAGGAGATTGGCCTCATCAGCAGGAAATACTCCTTTCGTTTGCCGTCCGCAACATCTGTCGCACTAAAACCACTGCCACTTACGCATCAGTAAAGAGAGGAAGTGGGCGTTTGACCCTGTTTATGATACCTTGAAACCGTGCCAAATAAAGTGGCACTGTTGTCCGTTCACATGTGTGAATGCATGTGCTCACCATCATTCATCCTCAACAAGTGTGTTTTCAGTCATCTGTGGTGCTGTTCAGTGTCAGTACGGCACATAAGGGTCCTGTTACACACAGCTATTCTGGGAGAAGCATCACACACTCACACAATCTCATTCTCTTCCTCTTTGATGTTAGTGTATTATATGAAGTGATTTGGAAGTAGTGAATTCTCCAGGGCTGAAAAACATTACTGCATAAAATAAAAGAAAATGGAAAAGGGGAAAGTGGTATGTGTAGCCCATTTCTCAAGTGGCCCTCGCTCTGATGTGTGCAGAGGAGAAAGGAGTGCAGAAAATTGATATAATCCTACAGTGTCTTAAATTCATTGAAGAACATGAAGGATAGAGCAGGCATTCAATGGAATGAAAGTCTTTCCTCTGTCCCTAACAGTGTTCTGTCATTATTTCTTGTGTCCCTTCCTCATGTACAGCACCGTACGAGGGAGGCGTGTGGAAGGTGCGAGTAGATCTTCCTGACAAATACCCTTTCAAATCACCATCAATAGGTAGGGGCTGCACTATTTCATGAAGGATTATGAGATGACATTTTCACTTTTGTTACACTGTCCTCACCTCTGCCTTTTTGCTTTTCAGGATTCATGAACAAGATTTTTCATCCCAACATTGACGAAGCGTAAGTTGATTTTAGTCATATATTTGAAGTGAAGGTTGGTCTCTGGGAGGACCTGATTGACAGGCTGAACCTGTGCCTCCTGCCCAAATGGGACAGTTGTGACTCACAAAGAGTGAAAATAATAGTGCATTCAGGCGCTCCTCATCAGACATTGACATTTATCACTAGGAAATTCCAGTGTTAAACTGGGGCAAGTTCCATGTTGCTGTACAAATTGTGACATTTCAATTTGACACACAATTGACAACAGGCAAATAGCGTGTAAGATAAACTGTAAATATACCAATGTATGTTTAAATGTTTTGAAACAATCTGTAATTAGCAACATATTTAGTTAGCTAACAAGAGCATGGCTTCCATTACTCAAACCTTGCTTTATTTGCCTTATACGCAAGTGACTCCGATGTCCAATCTGGTCACATGATCTTTCACCACTTGAAAAGAATCTCTGAACTCTGATTAAAACATTGGACAGCCACACATGCGATATATCATCACTGTACTCAAAATCTTAGGCAAAGACGGGCTGCATTTCTCAGGCACATTTGCAAAGGGACAGGCCTTGTTGGAACAGTTGACATAATCAGTGTAGAAAAGAGGACTTGAAAGGATCCAGCCCCTGAACTGGGACACACATTGCACACAGATTACCTTTGGCCTTACCCCTCTAACTCTGCTTTCCTCTCGGTTTCCCAGGTCAGGGACAGTGTGCTTAGATGTCATCAACCAGACATGGACGGCCCTTTATGGTGAGTAGCCCCACTGCTTACGTGTCCATATTAAGTTTCCTCACTGGGGTCTGTGTGATTATGTGTGAAGAACTTGACACAGTGCCATCAACACCAAAAAGGTGACTGCGAGCCCCTCACTAGCAAGTATGGGCACATTTTATTTACTGAGGGGTGAAGTCAGCACTAATGAGGTAATACCCTCAACCAGTAAGGTCAGAAAACATTCACCTTCAACAGGAATGATTTACTGTCTGTCAGCTGTGAGAGACAGCGACATGCTCACATACTCTCAATGGCAGTGATTGTATTTGCCGTTTGTCACCCAGTTGCTGTTCTCACTGCCACCGTGTCTCTTTCTGCTGCTCCCCATGCCTCTAAGCCCTTCTCCCTATTTTCCCATTAATTTCACATTACAGCTCCTCCACGAGGCTACGATAGCTGTTGAGCAATATAAATGGCTTTGCAGTAATATTCCTAGCAGATGTTTTCATCATCCCTTCCTATTTATTTTCACTGTGTTGTGGATATGACTTGGAGGAGAATTTTAAAACCCTATACTCCATTTAAGCAACTTGATTAAGTTCACTCTGATTCCAATGTTTTGATATAAAGAGGCAAAGCTTTGCTACTTGATGTAAATGCCATTTAATGTTATAAAGTGAAGCAGCGTGGCTTGTTTTTCTCTAAAGTCAATTCAAACCCTTGCAAGAGTCTAATTTGTGTTATTTTACCTTTATTTGTACTCTTGTAAAATGCTGCACATTTTGTTGTGTTGAGTGTTTTGGAAAAGAGCTTGGCCAAACATGAGGAGAAAAAGCCAACCAACCAAGTATTGTCTGTAAAGAGTCTCTACAATGCAAGAGGGAGCAAAAGCAGCTGATTAAATCAGCTAAACATGATAATACTGTGGGGAAGTGTTTGTTTTCCTAACTTGAATGGACCCAACAGTGACACCTAGGAGATGAGAGCAGAATTGCAATTTTATTTTTCTACTAGGCCTCAGCTCTCAGAGAAAGCTGAGGCCTGCTAGCAGGGAGCTAGTCAAAGGGATTAGTGTAGTTCTAGTATCTGTGGGTCAGGCTGAGGTTTTTACATTTGTGGTCTTGTTGCTGTACACCATACGTCTTTGATATTTTTGTGTGGTCATCACTGACTGATAGGTGTGTAAATTGATTTCCTGTTTACAGAGGCAGTGTACATACATACTGTACATACATACATAATGGTTATATTGGTTCAGCATTTCTCCATCAGTCTCCTTCAGATTAATGGTTGGATACTTAGGAGAAGCCTGATAGTAACTGCCATTAAATGATCAACATATTGCATCACTGATTACTTGTTTCTTTCAGTTGTTAAAGTGCTATCCTGTTATCTTCTCTCCCAGATCTGACCAACATCTTTGAGTCGTTCCTGCCCCAGCTGCTGGCTTACCCAAACCCCATCGACCCCCTGAATGGAGATGCAGCAGCCATGTACCTTCACCGGCCAGAGGAGTACAAGCAGAAAATCAAAGGTTCAACCTAATCAAAATCCTTTAGATTCTTAGATTATTGCACACCTGTGAAAAGCTATTTTCCCCAAATTTAATATCTGACAAAAAAGTAATTCTAGTCACGATGTATTATTTTCAGTTTTTGTGTCTGACCATGCCGTCTTTCCTTCTACAGAGTACATCCAGAAATATGCAACAGAGGAGGCTCTGAAGGAGCAGGAAGAGGGGGCAGGCGACTCTTCATCTGAAAGCTCCATGTCTGATTTCTCAGAAGACGAGGCCCAGGACATGGAGTTGTAGTGATAGGAGGGCTCCCCCATCCCGCCCCCTCCTTTAACCCCCACAGAGACTATATTTGATTTCCTAACCATGAGAAAGCAGACTTATAATATTCATATTTAAACAAGTTGATTTTTTTATTATTATTATTACTACTAAACAAGGATTTTTATGGATATCTAGCCTTTGGTGTGTTTGACACCCCTCCCATTCTGTAGCTGTTTCTCCCTACACAGATGTTGCGATTGCTTTCACATTTTCTCCTTGCCATCTCCGCATTTTTAAGGTGCGTCATGTAGTCAAAGGCAGGAAAAGCCCCAGTGGACATTTAATTTCGTTACCCAAATTTTCACTTTCCAATTTGACCTGAATCCTAATGTCTTTCTTTTTCCACAATGCCAACTGATTCTGACCAACATTTTGTTAGTTGCTCCGCTACAGAGCTGCTTGGGTCTTGCTTGTCTGGGGGTGCAGTTTTACAATATTATCCTGTAGTCAAAACAGTATTTTTAGTGCGCACAATCACACATGGAGTGTCTTTGCACACCTACAAACTACAAAAAGTGTAGTGCCAATAGACGCTCAGAAATCACCCCTGAAGGCTTCCTAAACATATCTTTTTCAACACATTGATTGAGACATGCTATTAAAAAATATGCCTTTCTTTCTTATTCTGTTTGGCTACCCAGACATGTTACTTAACTTTTTGTTACTCTTTGTTGACCTGCTGCAGCTGCCTGTCTACACGTGCCGCTGTGCAGTGCAAAAATGAATGCTTAATAAGGTCAAGTCTCGGAAAACAAATTAATTTAACGCATGTCTCCGTACAGGGTCAGTGACAATGTGGTGACAAAGACGTGTTGGGTGCCTTGGGTGTTGATTTGTGGAATGTACTCCTGCTGCATAATTTGTATGGCAAAGGCAATGAAGACAAAAGTGGCTTTACTCTGATGCATTTGTGATTTGAGATCAGGTCAGGCTCACTTGGTATTATGGGAACTAAAAAAAAGACCAGAGCTACCCTTTAACCATCTGACCGTATATGAATTTCATATTTCATGTTTGCTCAAACATTGTCATTGTGCAGGATGCCACTGTCTTACAATCACCAGTACTCCTGCACATTTCTATTAGTATTAGTGGTCAAGAACAACTATCCAGGTAGAGAAAGAATGTAATTATCACCTATTCTGGTGAATTTAGAAAACCAGCACCGAAGTTTTAATTTTAGTAAAAAGCAACAAAAATCATATGGTTATTGAGTGGATCTGAGGGGGAAAAAAATTAAGTGAAGATTCAGTTGTGTGTAGTATACGTCATCCTCACATTCCACTGTTACTTGGAGTTTGCTCTAATGCATGCTCTTTAATATTGGTCTCACCTGTGGTATGTACCCCGACTGCATTGACTGGACTCCCACACTTAATGTCTGCCTACCAGGATCTCTATTTGGATCACTAGTTTGAAGAGGATTACAAAATAAGATGCCCGATATATGACATTTAGACATTGTAGCAATTTTCGTTGATGGGAATTAATTTAACGTTCATTTCAAATGTACAGATTTGACTTATCTAAAAAAAAAAAAAAAGAAAAGAAAACTGCGTTATTCATTGTTCAATGTGGCGAGTCGAGATGTAAATCCATGATGCGTGGAAAGAGATTGCAATCGCAGCTTTGATTTTTGGCTGGTTTTTTCCCTCCTTTTATTTCTTGTACATTTTTTGCCCGATGGGGGGGTCAACACGTTTGGATTTTTTTTTTTTTTTTTTTTTTTTTTTTTTAAATGGACAGCATCTACCTTGTACAGTGATAATACACCTCTCTCTAGCCTCATGAAAATTCAGTGTTGAACTCTAAACACTGACTGAGTGTGGCTTGTCGAGGCTAACACGGCAGTCAAACTACCTAGGAAAAACCTTGCATTGCAGTAAGAATCACTGGTCGCTTTGTGGCAGATTGTGGATCCTGAGTGGGAGATTCAAGGCTGAATCCTACCCGGGAGGTCACCTTATCACCTCTGAGCTCGACTCCCTCTTCTGTGCCTCATCACAAAAGGAAGGTGACCATTGAAGAAAAAAATCCCCCAAACCATGTTTCCAAAAAGCCATGAAGGTCAAAAGTAACAAGAAAAGCACATTGTTTTTACGTATCCTACTTTTATTCTCCTCTTCCTGCAATTTGATCCTGTGCAATTTATGATTTGACATCTACATTTTCAATCTTTGTTGCAGATGTGGGGAATGACCCAGGGTTGAGGGTTGGCATTGTGTTTATTTGAGCTATCGTAGGATTGTTAGACTTTTATGGCTCAGGTTTGAAATGCAGTTTGGTTGTATCTTGCATTGTGATTCACATTTTCACCCGGGACTTACTGAAAGGATGGAAATCATGCTAATATTTGTTGAACTGTGTTTTTGACATGTCAGGATAGTTAGTTTTGCTGGGTGTTTACTTCAACTAAACAACATATGCTATATGGCTGTATTACAGATAGAGTTAGCTAGTTTGATATACTTACCTGATAAAGCATTCATTGTTCATCTGATTTTAGTTAGTGTCTGTTGTGTGGTTATATGTAAGATACTCCATAGACATGCCTGCTTGTCCTCTTCTTGCAGATTCAGAGTTGTACAGATGAGTGTGAGTGATTTCAAACTAGGGTGATGTTTGACCTGTAGTGAGCCTGATAGATCTAACTGTACAGAAATGAAAAGTTTGGTTCAGAGATTGGATTTTGTCAAAAAAAAAAAAAAAAAAAAACACAATTTAAAACACAATTCTATGCTCAGAATTATCACCACATTTGATTTGTTTTTAATTTCCAATATTTATCTGAGAAGTTTGACTGTTTAAAGCTATAGGATAATAATTCCTCTCATCCAGCCCTGAGGAGGATTTGAATGTTAGCTCAGGGGTTAGCTTCCAGCAGGATGCAGCCATTTTAACTGTTGCAGAGCTAACTTTTGTGATGTTCAACATGTTGAAGGCAGTATAAAGCTATGTGAATGTTTTACATGTGTTCAGAGTGTTTGTGGTGAAGCTTGTGAACCACATCCACTCGGAAGAGAACAAACCTGCAAATTGTATGCTGATCCCCACTCTCACAATTGGCTTGTGTTTTCTCCCTGTGATGCCTAAAAATGTGTATTTATTCATTAAAGAGATCTCCTTTTTTTGTTTTTAATCTTGGTCATCAGGCGCCACTGTTGTAAGTTATAGTTCAGCTAAATTGTCACACTGATGACAACTTGATCTTCAGTTTGTTTTTTTTTGTTTTAAGTAACTCATTAGGAACTCTTGTTTTACTTTACACTTGTGCAGTATTGTACTTGAGTGCTGAAAATACAGTATATCCAAGTTGAGAATTGTAATAAAAATAGCACATTATGATGCAGTGGTGCAACAGGGAACTCATGATATTTTTGTCTTTTTCAAAAACAAACTTGTGTTTGGGTAAAATCATAGGTTTTCAGCATAATTTGCATCTGCTGGGCAATAAATTGATGATATACTCAGATGTGGTGTTGCTCTGGAAAACATGACAACCATTTGATCTTTTCAGCTCCTGTGTTCTCTCTCTTTTTCTTTTTTTACTCCCTGCACTTACTTGGTCAATGTCAAGAGAAATAATTACTGCCTCTATGTTTCAGGTTTTCTTCAATTCAAAAGAAAAAGAAAATATCAAACCAGTAAATGATTTTTCTTCCCATTTCAACTTAAATTCAAAATTATTTTTGAAGGAGTCTGGATAAACATGTTTATTGTTCTTTTATTTAATTTCCTTTTGGCTTACTCCCCTCCACCTTTTCTTTTCTAAGACCACAGGTGTACAGATACAAATGTCTTAACTACCCACAGTTTTAAACAGCGACTCCAGACTACCACATTGAGATGATGGGATAGATGGGGGGCCTCAAAATACTGCCTGCAAACTTGCAGAGAACGTCCAGTCCAGAGCCATAGCCCCACAACCGTACTCACACACTTCACCACACCCTGCTGGATACAATAAGGATGAAGGGCCTCAGCTAAGCGAATGGACTGTTCTATCATTAATCCATAGACAGGACCTCCAGGGCCCATCCTCCGTTTTTATCAGCACAGCTGCAGAGAGCCAGCACCCTGATCCTGTAATATCACCTCCCCTAATGTGTTGACTGTGTGTCCTTGTGCACTTGCATGCTTCTGGTGTGGAGTCGAGGCTCGCTTGGTGCACACCTCCCATTCTGTCTTGTGCTTGTGTGGATTTGTGCCCTGTGCTGGCCTACTGCTGCAATCAGGGGATTTAGCAGGCACACACAGCATGGAAAATGGCAGTTTTTTGCTTTTTTTTTTTTTTTTTTATATAGAAACTATGTATTTGTTACCTAGTGTGTGATACTTGAGGGTTAAAAAGTCAAAAGGTTTATTTTTTTTTTGTTTTCAAAAGTCCATCCTTGGTCTTATTTTTATCACCCTCTTTGCCCTTCTTCTCTTGTTTTTTCTTTGCATTGTGAAGTGGGCATGCTTGTCAAAAAGACAAAATGCTCTCTATTAATAGGCTTATAACCTCATAAATAGTTGTGTATAAAATAAACTGTTATAACTTCTTTTTTAATAAAACATTCAATGTGTATAAATGTTTTTTGTCTGAGGCTGATCATTTTGCAAATTCTTTTACGAAAGACCTTACCCATTTCACTGCAGGAAACATGAACAATAGCATGTGTTGCATATTTATATGTGATGTCCAAACATATCTAATATATTTTTTCCGAGGAGATCCCATTTTTTAAGTCATTACTGGACGGAAACAGGAAAGAGTGGTAGAGAGAAGGGACGACATGCAGCAAAGAGCTGCTGGTTGGAGTCAAACCAGGCTGCTGTGATAAGGACTGAGCTGTTCTATATGGGACGTATGCTCTACCAGATGAGCCCCTCACGATTTAAATCTACCACATTTCAATACCAACATCTATGAACTTTATCTCCTCCTTCTTTCATACAAGTTGGAACCTGTGGCTCTGTATCATCTGATAAATGTACGTCTAAATCTCCCTTCACGGTTCTGTGGGGAACTTCTCTCAGTGCCCTGAATTCCTGCTGTGTGGACTGAAATATCCTGATGTTCTCTGAACATATTTAAGGTAAACAAAATGATTACACTTCTCAAACTCACAAATTTGTTTAGAATCAATCATTAGATAAAAGTGGAAACTGATTATTACATCTCAATCTATATAGTTTAGCCATTTTAGCAATATTCTAAAACTGTTCAGTTTGCTTTACAGTTGAGCCATAATGTACATTTTACATTTTTAATATATACTTTAGCATTTACCTATATTACATACATTTATACTTATAATGTATTTCTTTTTTAAATTATTATTTTTACTCATTATAATGACTATTCTTTATTGCTTTGAACCTCAAATTGAACACATTTGTTCAAATACTACATATGGTACACCCTGGAAAGCTAAAGTGTCCTCAGAAATATGAGCCAAAAGAAAAAATGAGTGAATATGTATGCTATGCTATATCCTGTAAACATTTCTTGAGCAGGAATTCATCACTTCCACAAGATGTCAGTGTGGCACTACACTCCTGTGTAGACATCCCCCCCCCACCTCCAGGTCTCAGTCAGCTTGTACAATATGAGCCACTGTCTGGCACGATCCCTGTGAGCGCTGTGAAACTCGAGAATGAGGTTAGAACCCCAGTACTTCCAGTCTGAAATGGGGGTGATGAATGACTACAGCCATTCAAACACACAGCACTGTTTAGTGAGTTTTCCTTCAAAGCCAATATTAAAACAGGTTTTTGGTAACATTGAGCGACCGGTGTCTTAACCCTTCAAAGTACTGGTTGGCTTTATATAGCAATGCATAACTCTTGTATATTGCAGTGATCTGTGTCAAATCTGCTAAGCATCTGAGATTCTGACTGGGGTTTTATTTTGAAGGGGACATTGGACCGTGTGAGATTAACCTTGTTGTGAGGGCAGCCTCCACATGCAATGATAGATGTGGTTTCACAGGAGAGCCAGGTGAGGGCGCTGCCTCGTTTATCCTCCTCTGTCCTCAGTTGAAACCCCCCTCTGTATAATCACAGCAGGGGAAAATAAATGCTGTGGCATAAGGCTGTTTAATCCCCTCTCCTCTGAAAAATGTATTCTGTCACGCAGCAATCTGCTCTCTCTTCCTGTCTGTCTTTATTTCTGTAGCAGCGCTGAGACATGATATTACTCTCCACTTTGATATTTTTTGAGATTTGAGTGAATCGTCAGTGTTTTTTGTTGCCTTTTCTTTGGTTGTATATTGCAATAAGAATAAGTCTGCCTGGTTCATGTTGCATCCTCTTCCTTTCTCCCCATCATATGTAGTCTACAAAAATGCCTCCACATATAATGCAGTTACTACAGTAGTGTTTTTTGAGGCTATAATAAGTTGTTGAATGAACTGATTTACAGTATGTTATAATGTACTCTGTACTGTTCCTGTATATACACCTCTTTCTATGTACTACATCCTATGCTAGGCCACAAGCTCCAGCATGTCCAGATGAAACCCCTAGAGTGTCTTCAGCCCAGCCAGGAATGCCTGTCAGGTGATCGACACGTGTCTGTTTTCCAACAGAAGGCCTGCAAACCAAGTAAATGATTCTGCAGATTTGAGATGGCTATTATGAGGACAGACATTTTTTACTGAATCACGATATACATTTAAGGAGCACTCCAGCAATTATTTTGGTCAAAATATTTGAAGTCTCAGACGATATCATCCAGTTTATTTTCTCCTTCAGGGACACTTCAGAAGACAGCTGCTTTTAAAGGGAGTAAGCTGACTTTTATGTGTAAAATTGCTGGAGCTCCCCTTAAACGACCAGTGTGTATCTAGCAGTGAGGTTATAGATTGCAACCAACTGAATACCCCTTGCCTCACCCTGCCCTTCCAAGCATGTAAGAGAACCCACGGAGCCTGTGAAACTCATGATAAATGTGAAATGCCAGTGTTTGGTTTGTCCATTGAAGAAACATGACAGCGCAACATGGGGGACCCCAATGGATCACCCTAAGTCTTACATACTCGACCTTTAAATAAGGTATACATGGGGTGCAAATACTTCCTGTTACACCTGGCACTATGCAACAGCAATTTTTTACCGTTCATGTTTAAAAAATAATATCCGAGGAGGCACAAGTCAGAGCAGCATGTTGGAAGCAACCTTACTCCCCCTTAGTTGAGGACTATTGTTCACAGCAGACTCTTTGAGCTGTAAAAACCCAACCCTCTGTTTTCGCCCTGCTACCCATTCTCCTGCATCAAAAGAGGAGGAGGATGGAGGGAGGGAGGATGAGAGGGAGGGATGGAGGGAGGGATGAGAGGACGAGGCTATCTGTCTCTTCATAGTCCTGACCTCCAGAAGTCCAGCAACCTGAGAATCTCAATGAAATATTTAAAGCTTCTGTTTTATCCGCAGTGCGTTGGTCAAGACAAACTGTGGGCCTCCATGACGTAATGCCAGCTGTCTGATTGGTCCTCACTGAGTAGGGTGGTCAGGTGACCTGTGCCGCTGTGGCCTTTTAAGGCATTACGATGCCCAGAGGCTCCACATTAGGCTCATTGGCTGTCTGCTGCAAGTTATGATCAATCACTGTTGGCTGCGGTATTTTCCATAGCAAAGCTTTTAGCAGTGAATCTTCTGTATGCGTACATTCTCCAAGGCCTGAGTCGCTCATGTTATACTGATCTATGTTTAGAAAAGAGTCAGTATAACTGTTGACAGGCCTCATGTTTCAGGACTTGAGGCCTCCACAGATCCAGTTGGTGCAATCATGACCAAACAGACCTAAAATATGTTGACAGCTTTGATTTTGTTTCTTCTCTTATGTTTTTTCCTCTTCTTTTCTATTCCCCCAAAACACCCTGGTGAGCTGACAGCCCTTCAACCAATCTGAGTGAGCCATCACCAACATGCTGTGTGTTGGGTTTCTCAAGCTGGGGCTGGGTGGCAGGCAATGGGCCCTCTCAAATTACAAGCTCTGTTTCACTGGCAAAGTGGGGGGTTGGATGAGGTGGTGGAGGTGGTGATGCAGCAGCAGTGAGCAATACAATGATCCTGGGTCTTTACTAATAGATGACCCACTGACTAACATGCCCCCACCCACTACCACTCCTTTGCTGCAGCAGGGGGACCAGAGAGAGACAGTGCTAGTGCTCACAGTGGTGCAGGAGACCCTGTAGAAGGTGGTTTGTATGGGCACAATCACTGGCTGCGTGTGTTTGGAAAAATGACAGAGAAAGAGCAAATTCTCAACATCAATAAAAGACTATATAAAATATATTAATATGAATTAAATGCTGGCCTGATTTGAATATTTTTTCTCTTTTATCACATCTGCTTTTTCAATTTTAAACATACCTTCAAAAAGACATCCAGTTTTCAGATTGTTGGCCTTATTTCATGACATCATTTTCATCTTTACAATGTGTCCCTGAGTTATGATGCTGCATGTGCTGAGGGCATGTAAATAATCCCAATGTTCAGTAATCCTCTGGAGGAGTACGTACTGCCAGTTGGAGCTAAAATGTATCATCATTTCATATCAAGAGACTTATGAATTAACATTTATTTATTTGATTCAACTGGATCAAAATATCTTACTTTATGTTCTTGTTCTTGTTTTATTTATTTGTGTACAATATATATAATATAATATGTGCACTAATAATATAATATGCTTTATGTTGGCTCCGTGATTTTAAGCACTGTTTTGCTTTGATTGACTTATATTATTCTCATAAAATACAAAGTTTATTTCAGCATTTCTGCAGGATTTATGATAAAATATGGTCTCTGCATATGGATATGCACGCCAGTGCGCCTTGTATCCTCAGTAAAGTGATCTCTATTGTTGCCATTTAGATTTTCTTTAGGAGCAGCAGCCTGAATCTTGCCGCATTATTATTTCATCCGGCGTCCTATCGTATGGCCTGGATCCCTCCACGGGAGACGGGTGGCAGCACAAACCCAGCAGCGTCCATCTGATCCCTCCACTGGCACCTGTTTTCATCTGGCTCCGGCACGACAGCACAGAACCAAATGAGTGTTTTAAATATTCATTGTGGGCTACTCGTGTCCTATACACGCCGGCCTCTTGCACAGATGATCCGCGGCTCCGGTTTCAGCTTTTCCAGGTGGAAACCACGTCAAGGTTTTGGAGAGGCTTCGGGCTCCTCAACGGTGAGCAGCGACGATGAGCCACTGCGGATTGATTTCACTGTCGCTATCCGATCTGAAAGGAGTGTAACCAAACCCAACCCCATCACCTCTAAATATTAGACGAGTTTTGTCCACCTAGTTATCTGCCTAATTATCAACAGCAGGTAAATGGACTCTGACTGGCCATCTGAGAGGAGCATGGGTAGAACTCACCCTCATATATTAGGCATCCTTAAGTGAAGTAGGGACATACCTCGGGCTCTCACTTCATCATGGGTCCCTTCACTGATGTGCAGCTCTGCATGAGGGAGGAGGATGCGGACACCGAGGCCCCTGAAGGCCCTGGAGAGATTCTGCTGCCTGTTAGGACACCAGGCCTCCATCAGGCCAACATCAGGTTGTATGGTTTTGACTAGAAGAGTTTGTGGTGACAAATTAATGATCAAATAATATATGATATAACCAAAATATGTGGACACTTTGGTGTTTTAGCAAAGGTATTTATTCCTGCTTTACTCGCACATGAAATGTTATGCAATCTGCACGCAGTAACCACTAGTGCAAGCTTTAAATGCAGTATTTGATAATCATTAGCCATCTGGACGTGGTCATTTGATCCTGCAGCATCTCGACCCAAGAACTGCAGCCTCAACAGCATCAGCCGACTAAAACTAATCCTGGGATGGGGGGCTGGGAAAAGATGCGCCAGATAGCCAGATCTGTTCCGTACTTGGTTTAATATCTGAAAATGCAGCGCAAGCCATGTTGTACTGGACATTAATGAGCTATCTAATCTTCTATTTACTAGAGCAATTTTTGCAGGAGTCAGTTTAATGGTGCAGAATGTTTGTTGCAGAATTCAGAGGCCCATGATGGATACAACTGTGGAATATAAATTATAGGTTAACTTATCATTTAGGTCAGTTCCTCCATCAGCATCTCTTTCTCTCCATAGAGACAGAATGTGGTCTGCGGGTAAAACTGTAAACTACTGACCTGTAGGCCTACATAAACCACAGGCCTGCAGGCCTCCTCTCTGCTGCCTGTAAAGGCCTTTTAGGATAAAAAAGGAAATTGGCAAAAACAGGCATTGTAATATAAATCTTGAATTGCAGCAGCTACTTTTCAGCATACAGCAAATATCTGAAGAGGAACATTAGATCTTACATTTAGATTAAAATCTAAAAAATAGAGTCAATAAAGATCAATCAAATCCACCAATTCTTAAATTTTTGTGTCAATATTATAGGAATGTGATAGCATGAAATAAAGCTCTAAATTGTATCTACAGGCCCGATTTAAAGCTGCAATGCATCTTTTATTATTTAATTAACCTCACATAAATTAATGTCTGGATCTAAAGAATTATAAAAAATTATATAAAGTAGAAACAGAATCATCTGGATGTCCTAACTAAGTGTCGAATTTCTACACAGGGGGTTGGTCCAAATTATTCATCAGGAAATCGTTTAATCCGGAGAGACAAAACCAATCCTCATCCGCTCAGACTGCAGCAGTCTCTGGGTTAAACCAGCACCACTTTTAAGGTCTCCTCGCCTGAAGAGAGATCAACCTTAAAGATACTGTAGAGCCCGAGGCCCTGAACGCAGCAGAACAACAGACACACAGGCAGTTTGGATTACTTTGGTGTGGGGTGAAATGCTTGAAAATGTGTCTTTTTCTACGCGGTCAAATCCCTGGACTCGCAGCCTAAAACCAGGTGGAGGGAGACTCGATGGAAGCCGTTTGGGTCCCACGTCCAGAAAAACGTCCACTGTTAGGAAGACAGGTACACGCCGGTACGATTTGTACCCTTTAGAGGCTGTGTCATTTTAAATAGTTTTTCACTGAGAACATAACATTTAAAAGGTAAGCATGTTGCTTAGAACATATCTCAAAAATATGTCTTAAAAATATGGACAGGTTCATGTTGAGGCCTAAAACACACACATCTGAAAAAAGAAGAAGAAGAAGAAAAAAGGGAAATATATTCCATAGTTTCACATGACCAGCTACAAAAGCTGTATCTGAAAGCTTTGAAACTCAAAATATTAAAGCACCTCCACATTTTTAGGGGCTGTTGTTTTATTCCCACGTAAGTTTGTGACCTGTTGTTGCTCCTTTGTGTGTCTGCGCCTTTAAAAAGGTGCGCGGAGCACCTTTCTTTCTGTCAGTGTGCAGTTTGGACGCGCAGGTAAAAAGGGAGGAGGTTGAGTTTGGAGAGAGAGGCAGCCGGTGGGAGAGGAGAGGGGAGAGGAGCGCAGGGCTGAAATTGACATTTGATACTCAGGAAGTTCAGAACGCCGCTTGGATTTCTTTTGTTTCATTGTAATTCTGCAGTCCTGCTGCAGGGAACACGGACCGGAGGCTTGTTGTGCCTCAACACTCCTTTAATAGTGGAACTCCTTAGATAATAATATGTTAAGGACTAAAGTATCTGATGGGTCCGACTTCAGTGCAGTTTGTAGCTTCAGGTATGGCGCACAACGATGGACTCACAGGAAGGTATGAATTGAATTTTATATGTTTTGCTCCAGTTAGACTATTAATTAGAAACGTTTATGTCCTATGAATATAGTCAGGGAGAGCTACGCAAAAAAGAGGAAAGCTGCGCGGTGTAATTTCGTAAGAAGTTGGCATGTTAGTTATAAATAAGGAGATATTACTGTGATTAAAACTCGATGTCACAGCTCATACTGAAAAAAAAGCCTCACAGATTTGTAGTTTTTAGGATTTAGATTGTTTAAAATCAGAAATGTAACTGCAGTACATGTAATGCGTCATGGGACCTTCTTTTTACCATCTTCTGGCCTGACCCACAAATAGTCCGGACAGGTTGGATTTAGTCGGAATAAAAAGAAAAAGAAAACAATTATAATGTTGCAAAATCCAGTTGTCCACCATTAATACTTTGAAATTAAATGACATTGTAGTTACTGAAATATGTGTTATTTCCGATTATGCTGGAGGTTGTTGGTATGTCTTATTCACATTGCACCTGCTTTTTTTTCAGCTGCAATAAATACCAAGGGAATACAGTCGAAGCGCTGCGGTTTTAGCAGCTTAATCCTCTGGATTAATACTGAGTTTGGTATCTTGTAAATTTTTACTCGTTACTCACGTCAGCAGAGGAGAATCAGAATGTAAAATATATAATAATTACATGGAAAACACAGTAATCAAACGTTATATTAGTGGACTAAAACTGACATAAAAATATAGATTCTTCAAATAAGAATATTGGTAAATTTAATGATTAGTAACTCGCTGTAAATTCGCATAGGAATAAAATAAGAGTAATTTTATATGATTTTTTATCTTGTTCTAAAGGCCTATTTCTTTTTTAAACGGGACATATAGTCATATATGTCAGGTTGAATGACTGATAGAGAATTTAAATCGTGCTGCAGGATTTAGAGGAGGTGATAAATCCTCCTGAAATAACCGTGAAGTTGAGGACTTGTAGACTCCCTATTCAGACAAATGCGATTAACTGAAGGGGCTTTGGAGCTGCTCTGAATTAACGATGGCAGAGACAAAAGGCAGTCCGGGCCGTGCAATGTTAACATTTCAATAGAATAAAGCGTGTTAGTAAATTCACATGCAGCTTAATGAAGAGGGGAAATTGATTTCTAAACTTCACTATAGATGTATGACGTGTCTGCCTTTAAATCTTTTCCTTTTTCGTATTTAATCTATAATATTCTGACTTGAACTGATATTTTAATGAGTTTATAGAATCCATTTAAAATGTATTATAGTATTACTATTGTTCATTGAGGAGTAAAATAGGAAATTGTGAACTCTTGACAGTTTGAACAGAAACAAAATAATTACTGAAAATGGGCAAACCTAAAAAAAACAAAAACATTTTTCACATTAATTATATCAGGTAATTATTAAATTATCATCAACTAAAAAGGGTGGGTCCAGTTTATATAGGTTATATAGGCAACTGCAGAAGGGCTTTGTATTTTGACAGCTGGCCTTGATGACATTTCATAGCAAGATGACTTTGTATGTCATCTATTGACCTGACTATCCAAACAAATGAATATTTACAGAAGGATAAAAAAGAGGTCTACATGAACAAACATTTGAAATATTATTAATATAATCTCTTAGAATAAATAAGTAATATGAGTAATAAGTAATGTTCCCATATGCACTTGTTTTTCATCTGTGCTGCTGGCAGGGTTCATAGAGACTCTTATGTAAAAACATATTAGAAAAATAAAAAACGAAGCTCCATTTTTAACTAATTAAGGTACTGAAAAACAAGACATGGACAAATCTTTAAAGGACACAGGTTCTTTTCGACTTGGCTTTTTAGTGGTATTGATTTCTTCAGGAAATGGCAATGGGAGTCTTGCTCAGGGAGCCATTTGGGCGTCTGAGGAATCACTTAGTACATGGTTTGATCGCTGGAATCAATGGGAGCTCCATGCACTGCAGGGCCCAGGGTGAGGGAGCTAATGGCTGAACCAAGGGTGGGGCGTCTGAGGACGGTTAGCCTCTCCAATTCGGATTATCTGCAGCCCAAAGATGCTTTTGACAACTCATCCAAGGTCAGGAGATGGACTGAAGGTCACCACACGACTGCAGTATTGTGTATCATAATTTGGCGGACTTGATAGTCACAGTGAGACGTTAATGTTGAGCTGAATTAAGAGAGAAAGTCGCAGGATCATAGTTTACTCATTGGATAGATATTTTGAAATGAATCTGACTCAGATGGCAGCCATTTTCTGGGATTTGTAGCATAGATGAAAATGTAACTGGTCCTAAGACATCATGACAAATGACAACCCAGATTCAATGGAGCTTACTCTGTTAGCATGAAGTTAACTGATTTTTATAGGAGAATATTTACTTTCAAACGCTTCACATAGATGAAACATAGATTGGTATGTTATCTGGCATCAAACGTTAAAATTAGCATGTATAAACTATTCAATCTTTCTGATACATACAACATTTGTACAGTATTTTTTTCATTATAATCTGCAGCGATTGCTGTGTAGAGGACATGGCAGCATGTCTCTGTCATGACATTGACGTGAAAATGTAACAACGCTAATCTACAGAGCAAATTAAGAGGTCAAGTTTAGGGTGTCACCCTTTGGACGAGTTGTGAGTGCAGGGAGAGGACAGAGCCAGGATGTAAAGAGATTAGCTATAAAACAGGGCCTAACCTTATGTTTCAGACATGGATGGGTTTAAGCATTAAAGTTCAGTTAAATAATCTCAATTATTACAGCTGAATTATTGTCTGTGAATGAAAAATGGCTAAGTGATAAAGAAGTGAGGTGTTTTGATGCAGCATGTATGGGCAAAACTTTGGCATTCAGGGTTTTATATTGCACAATTATCTTGGAAAATTCCCCCTTGCTGTGCCATATGTGCTTCAAGCAAAACAAATTATTGAACTAGAGGACTGATTAATTGATAATTTATCAATCAGTTTGTCACCTGTGTTATAGTTTTATCAGCCGCCAACCTTAACACTCCTTCCCTAGAAATCTAAAGATGGCAGTTCAGGTGATTAGCAGTGAACAATTACAAGAGGATGTTTTTTCATTCCTCGGATTGACTGGATTTACTTTATATTTAGCCGCCCACTTCGAGACACAGTAGCCTTTGACCTGTTACTCAATGCGTGTATCCATCCACTGCAGTGCAGTGCATCTAGAGTTAAGCTGCGTCACTGCAACACTGTGGACATACTGAAGCCTATAACTGCGCCCCTTCCTGTTTCAGATCATTTCTTCCCTTGCTTTCGTATCTCTCCTTCATGCCTCACTTTCTCTCTCCAGGCTGTTGTTTCCTCTTCTCTCAAGAGGGTCGGTGGTCTAGTTTGCATAGTTTTGCTTTGCTGGGCTGACTCTCCTCACAGGCTGACTGTTTGGCCTAGGTGTTGGGGTGATAATGACTCCTGTTCTGTGTATGGCACTGGTAGAATTCACTGTGAGAGCTCACTATCAGTGAATTACCATAGGGCCATAAACAGAGCAGAGAAAGAACCACTTGATGATGCCCGTCCATAGTGGCTTACTGTCTCTAGCTCTCCCTCTCTTGTGCTTGTGGGTGGGGTGAACGTGATGTAATGACTCTGATGCCGTTGCATGAGCTGAGTTGCGCATGTCTCGCTGGGTACTTCGACATCTCTCTGTTCTCTCCTGATGTGCTTCTATAACAACAGCTGGATGCCCCAGCCACTCCTCTTCTTTGCCCATTTTGGCACTAGCACATTTTTGCTTCTGTATATATACTTTGAGCAATTATGTGTAGTGCCAATATAGGACAAGACAGACTTCCATCACTTTCACATAATCGTGGATTGTAATCTCGTCTGTATTAGTACATGTTTTGGTGTCTCTCAGTTATAAATTGCACATGATTGACCCCTGAATTCTCCTCATTGTCCTCATGTAAGTCATTTTCTCCTTCCAGTTGTCCTTTCATGTAATTTGGTCTTCCTTACCTGACTGTACAAGAACTTTCAGTGGATGTGGATCCATATTTTGAAGACACGCTGACTCTTATACACCTATGTATTTCAAACCATGACCCAGAAGGATGATATCAGCGCATTTTCCCATGCTCCTCTCTCTTTATGTATTAAAGGTAACTCCTGTTGCTAAGCATTTTAAATTCAGATTCATGCTATTTCATCTTAGTTCCTCATATCAATCTGAATCACATGACATCCAAAGAATCCATGTTTGCATTTGCTCACGTGGGTCTGAAGAGGCCCAGCAGCTCTCTGGTGGTGTTTGGCAATGGTAGAACTCACACTGGTGAGGTAGATGGATCCGGTGGTTCTAGACTTGCCAACTACTGCTTTAGAGCGTCCACCAGCTGAAAACGCTGCAGGGACAAAACCAGCCTTCTAGTCTCAAGTGGAGAAACATCTTAAGGACACTTTAGTCAGTGAGTGAGTGGCTGATGGTGGTGAAGGGTGGGGTGAAACTCTGTTCCTCCCCTACGCACCCCGGCCTCAAAGCTCCAGTGACTTTTTGAAGGACAGGTTGTATAGGGCAAAGAATATATCAGACCCAGGACAAACATCATTTTTAAGGATACTGTTCAAGACTGATGAGGTGAATCCAGATAAATGTACTTTAATCTACAAAAGAGGAGATGCAGGAGGCAATATATGGAGACAAATGACTTTTAAGCTTTGAGACAATTGAAATAAAAAACAAGAACAAGATGTGTCCCTAATATTTAGTCAATTCTGCATAAATCTGATATATATATACATACATATATATGGTGTCTGTTTGGAACGCACTGCAGAAAAATGATTGTACAAATAGGCTGTAGAAGATGGTTCACTCCCCTGTAAAGAAAATGAAACCTGGGGTCAAAAATCAATGTAAGTGTTTCTTGAAACAAGAGTTTCAGTTGCAATCAATGCAAAAATGTCTATCAGCACATCCCAAAACGTTACATCCCTTTCTCAAATGATGCAGCTTGTCTTCTTCTCTGTCCATCTTCTACCTCATGCCCAATGATACCATAACATGTTGTGTTCTCAATCAAACAATAAGAATTTCAACGTTAACCATTTTGATTATCAATTAATCATCAAGTCATGTGCTAAGCAAATTCAAGGTTCTCAGATGTAAGGATTTGCAACAATTATCTGATTTATAGTTCTGTAATTTCAATATCTCAAAACAAGCAATCTGACAAATACTAGAATAATTAATGTTTTATTTGTAATGAATAATGAATAGAATCATTAGATGCATCCCTGCATGCATTTAATGGAAGAAACTGATGGCTTGTACTTTCTTCCATGCTGATAATGGATTCCTCTGTTCATCAGTCAGTCTTCAGGTTTGACCAGCAGAGTTAGATCAAGTGAGTGCAGCTCTGCAGCATGAGGGACTCACTGGTCGTACAAAAGGTTCAGCTATTCTGCCTTCAGCCAACCATCAGGGGGTTCCTCTCTTAGGTCCGTGGCATAATTGGCAAACTGTGCGGTGTCATCTTACCCCTCTCTTTCAATGCAGCCTTTTTCCCCCTCCCTTCCCAAACGAAAAGGGTGGAGAGCGAGGGAGTCTTTCTCCGATGTTGGTTGGGTTTGCTGTAACAGTCCATTGAACGGTGTGGCTCGAAAAGCTGCTGCATACTGAGCTCCATATATCTGGGTCAGGGTCTGCTAATGTAGGTGACAGGGGGATCTGGGGATTAAAACCTCTTTATCTGCCTTTGCATAAATCCTCCTTTATGGCCTACACTTCAGCTTTAGCTAATATGATTTGTATTGTTACCAGTTTGCCTGCAGGCTAGCTATATTTGATATACATGGACGTCGTCATTGGACCTGTGCAGGGGCTCTGTTGCTTTTGTGTGGGTCGGCCATTACAACAGAAAGAGAGTGAGTAAGTGCTGAGATTGTGGCAATACACAGACTAGTTGACATAAAAGATCTTAGCTCAAACCATTATTGACTGGACAACTGATTCAGGTTAACTGTGACTGTGTCTCATGTTACAGAACAAAAATCACCCATATGACACGTAGTGTGTACATATATATTAATGCCACATGAATGTGACAGGAAGACATGTTTTCAGTTTGTTCTGTGTGTACACCTGCTGACTGTTATCTTTCACATGACATCTTGTTTTTTTAACAGACAAATTCCCTCATCTGTGATGCAAATAAATACTTTCAAAAGACTGATCCATGTGTCAGACTCCCTCTAACGATCTTCTCTGCAGCAAAGTGCATTGTGGGATAACCCTTGTCAATGCAAGGCCTTCTCCAGATGGGCCGAGGAGCTCAGGTTACACCGCATTTTTCAGTGCCCTCTCTATCCCACAGCCCCCCTGGCCCCTTTCTCCATCTCTCTTTCACACACACATACACACACACACAGTTTCCTGGGTGGGTAGAGTTGGGCTGAGACAGTGCTTTGCCTGTGTTCTAATGCAGGCTGCAGAGCATTAGTGAAATGAGATTATCATCGTTCTTACGCAGTGTCTGGGCTGGAGGTGGACAGAGGTGTGAGGAGAGAAGGTGAAGATGCCATTATTAGACTATTAGACTACATTATGGAGCAAGACACTTCATCAGCAACATGTCTGCTGATGCTCAGGCTTCGGGGGGGAAACTCTGCATTAGGCCCAGATGTGTACTGAGATCAGTTTTGTTTTGTTTCTGCATTTTCACAGATGAGAAAACTGTTTCTATCTCAGGCCAGTGGGTCAGTCGTGGGTCATTATTTTTCTGAATGACTAGCCAGTGACAGATATACAAGTTTTTGTCTTTAAGTTTCAGTTTTGCAGGTCACAGAGTCCATTTCCTCGTACGAGAAGGATGTTTTTTTTTAAGTTGTGCACCAACCCTATGCTCAGGATGAGGGGTAGGAGATAATCTCTTGTTAGAGCAAGTGGGGGCTTGGGCAGTGAGCAGTTTGTACATATGTGTCTGTGCCCGTGTGGCAGTGCATGTGTGCGGGGGTGTAGGGCCTGGGATGCACGTATTAAGAAACGATTAGTGGAGATTAAAGCTCTGCCCTAGAGTCTGCCTGCACGACTCCAGGCAACAAGAATGACCAACCCCTCCTTTCTCACCCTGTAGTGACCCCTGTGGAGCCGGGCCACTGAAGTCCTGGCTACATCCTTGTCCACCGGCTGTGGAGAATCAATAGCGCTGCCCAGTGATCTTCCACCACTAAACATATTGCCCCCAGGACGGAGCGCAAGCACTCACACATTGCAGCCTGACTGCCTAGATTGGATGGTTTTAATGACATCCAATCAGGTTCAAAGTCAGGCAGATGGATGTGATGATTGGAAGAGTGCACCGCGGTGTGGTGCAAGATGATGTAACAATGATGATGCATAGATTGGGTCCAGTGCAAGTGAAGTGATCAAACAACATGTCCTAAAGCTGAAGATTTCAACTCCAAATGACTGAGTTCTGACACGCATTCAAACAAAATTCTGTAATTTTATGATGGCATTCTTAAAAAATATATATATTTTAAGAGAAAAAGCTTACAGTGTATTTGGCATTGACTAATAATAAAATATTAAACATTAAACATGCATAATAGCTAAGTTTAAGGTATCTCAAGACAGGAGTTTGGCTGGAGTTGACAGCATCACTTTGAAACAAGTTCTTTTCCTTATTGAATCCATGCCATTTCATAACTCAGTTGGGTTTAGCTTTAATGATACGGTTGAAAGGTTTCAATGCACTTTATGTAAGTGTAGCTGATTGGATGGATGGTGCAGTGAAAGAGAGAGAGAGACAGAGATGGAGAAGAGAGGTTTAGGTAGTATGAGGTGTAGGCCTTTTTCCAAGAAAACATGCTAATAAGGCCTTCTTAATCTGCAGTGGCAGTTTGATGCGCATGCGTGCCACACGCCAACAATGACTCAAACATCATACAATGTTTTCTCTTGCCTTTAAAAACACACAACATGCTCCTAAGTGTTTTTTGGCTCACACAAGGGGTCCATTAAAAAAAAAAAATGACTGGAGGGAGAATAAAACATAGAACAAGAAAGAAAATGGGATCTTTTTATCTGTGTGAATGCAACCTGGTTCAGCTTTAATCTGGAGGAAGAGCGGGATATACACTGACGCCTGATAGATTAAGGCCTGAACGCTTCTCTCTCTGTTCTGCTCTGCAACAGAAGGGCCTGGCTAGCAAATCCCAGGCTTTAAAGCAGAGGAGTTTCAGGCAGCTTATGATGTAATCATGGCCCTGTCTGTCACGGCAGGGAAGGTGGGGGTGCTGTAGAGGAGAGTGTGGTTATTGGGTTTGGTGGAAACTACATCAGTAAGGGAGAAAATGCAAATTTTGGCATTCCTCAAAAAGGGATGTTTGATTTTCAACTCTGAATTCCACAAGGTCTAACATAAAGCTCCCTGCATGTGTGTGCGTCTGTTTGGCTATGATATTACCAATAATAGTAATAATATGTATATATGCACATTTACAACTCTGATCTAAAGTATAACTCATATGATATGATATATAATCTTGACCTCTGCTAATAATCACAATACAATGTCACTTTAATTGAGATGTTATTGCGCTATTAGTTTATGTGCAACACTAGTTGTAGGGGTTGCATGTGCACTGTTATTGCCTGCAATTTTCAAGTGCCATTGCTCTTAGATAGTTTCTATTTGAACAATTCTAATTCTGCTTAATATATTTATAATGTAATGCATTTATTTTTTACTTACTTAATTATTTCTGTCTATGTGCTGCTGTAACAACTAAATTTCCCTTCTGTGGTATCAATAAAACAATCAATAACATGAGATAAAATGCAATTTCTTTTTATAATGGAAGAGTTGGGACAAGGTCATTGCAAGGGTAAGTGAAGACAAGACAAGTCCAAGTCAGCTTCCAACATAAAAAGTAGCTAGCCCAAATGGTTATGCATCCCCCCAAAATGTAATGTTATCAACACTACAGTGTTAACTATAAATTAACAACTATATAATGTCAAGTGTTAATATGCACTGAAACAACATGGCATCTGCATTTTGATGAACACATTATTCAGCACAGAAATTCTGTCTCTCTCGCTGCAATGTTGCAGTCATAATGGTGTAGATGTAGCTGTTTTGCATATTTTTTATATAGCTAGAAGTACGAGTGAGATGCATTTGAAAGTTAGTGGTTATTTCTGTCAAGGGTCCATGTTAGAAGATATTTACTTTTTAGCTTAAGTCCTCGTTGTTTAACTACTAGGGCTACGTTAGCTTCATCATACTCAGCTGTGCAACATCAAGTTGGTTGCAGCTGTATTTGCATCTTAATCTGTGGTTTTCCTGCATATGATACTTTACTACACATAGTTGATATGCTGCACAGTTTTTAACAGCATATTTTTTTATATTTACTGAATGTTTGTAGAGTATTCTCCTAAAACCAGACTTTTTATGTTCTGAGGAGTCTAAAATCATCAGAACTGGGACTGACTCCTGACATTATGTGCTCACACAGGAGCCTTAAAGCTGCATTAACACATTGGTGACAAGGTGATAGGCAAACAGCCAACACTGTACAACCCAATAAAGTTTATGACGTCATAGCTCACAATTGCACATGGAGCTGACAGAGCAAAATTAGGATTGATTTGTTGCGATGTTTCTGGAAGTCCAATATTCACTGTTGTAGCTCTGTTTTGGTCCCCACCAGCTCCTGAAGGGGTCAACAATACTTGACTGCATCCTCAGATTTTGTCACCATTTTGTGTTTCGTTCAGTAGCTTATTTGGTGAATACAGCTCATTACAGAGGTTGGTAACAGTAAACATGCAGAATATCAAACCAAATCAACAAGCTAAAAGATACTAAATGGGTTTTTAGGACTGCAGAGATGCCCATATCTAGCTTGATAGTAACACTTTTGAATGAAGTGTACTAATAATCAAGGCAGAAACAAAATAAATGTTGAACAGCAGCCATTTTATTTGACTTAAATTTTTTTAAATAGTGGTGAAACTTGACCAAATGTTACATCGAACTATGTCGATTCTTGGCAAGCAACTTTTTTGTTGTACAGAAATGCTTTTTTGATGTTTGCATCACAAATACTGCAGTGCCTGTCCAAGTATGACTAACTTCCTGTGATTTGCAAAGTGATGCAGACCGCCAAGTCCTAAGTGACATACAAAGGAGTTCATGTTAAAAAAATAACATACCAAAGGGTGCCCCTATCCATGCACTGTAAATAAATGGATTTGGTAGACAAAATGGCTGCTTCGGGAAGCCAGCTTTGCAATCCAGCAGTAAAAAACACCTTGATGTATATCCTGAGTCTTCACAAATCTTGGCATGTGCATGGACTACAGAAAAACAGCACAGGAAAAAAAAAAGCACACAACAAGACGGTATTTTAACGTAATTCTTCCTCATGTAATGTGAGAAATCGCTGGGAGTGTCTATAGCTCAGATGCTGTTCTGTTTTCTGAGTTTTAGGTGACTTGAGGTGGAAAGAGTAAAATTTCAAATAGTGATCAAGGATATGGGAAACAGAGAGGAGTGATTTCTGAACTATGGCACTGAATTGTAAATGCATCCTTAAAACAAAACAGTCAAGCATATAGACGACAATGATGACAGTGATAGTTACACACTCTGGGTGAAGCAGTGGTGGCTTTCCTCCCGGGCTTTTTGGTTCATCTTTGTTTGAAGTAAAGGTTAATTGTAAAGAAATAAATACTTAATACTCAACATCACAGAGCTAAAAACAAAAAACAAAACATGAAGCTAAATGGGAGAAAAAAAAAATACACCACCAAAAGCAATATTTTTACACAGTAAACACATTACATTGAGAACTCACTTTTACTTCCCCTGCAGATGTACATTTAAAAATATATCTGACATTGTACACAGCGTGATGTCTTGGAAAACAGTAGGATAAACAAATCTCCAAGGTGGCCATTCAGTGCCTTCTACTCCTTCCAGGGTCGTAAATGTCACTGCTCCAGGGTCACAACCTCCACCGCCTGGCCGTCCAGCGTGACAGTGTTATCTATGCGTGTGGCGACAGGTGCCATGGCAACCTGGACAGGTCGGTTGCCTTGGGCGAGGCTGGTCACTACAGTCTGGTACATGCTGACTGGGATCTGGACCAGACCTGAGGAGAAGACGCAGACATATTTTGGATATAGACGTACAGCAGCAGCAGCAGATGCCAAGCAGCATCACTGTTTATGTGTGCATATGTTTTATCCCAGTGGCCGCAACTAGTGCTTGTTTAATCAATTAGTCAGACAACAAAACTAACTTGTAGTGTATAATCGTTGATTATTAGCCATTTACCAGGCAGCATTTGGTGGTGCAAGAATTTAAAATATGAAGATTTGTTGCTTTTTTCTTTTTTTATGTCATTTGTAATTAAATATCTTTCAGGGTCTCTTTAGTGAAGCATTTCCTTCCATTCTCAATTACCTACTTGATAGATATGAAACAACATTTTTGACAATTCATTGATCATGGAAGTCTTTTAATCAGTGAAAAATGAGAGAATTTGTAGCCTTTTCGTTTTACATAATTTGTAAAATCAGGTCTTGACTGTGGTTTGAATGAAACAAGCAATGTGACGAAATCATTTAGTGAAATGTGAACAAACTTCCCTATTTTCAGACTTTTTATAGACTGAACAATTAACTGGTTAATGAAAAAAAATAACAAATGTGTTAACTGATAATTAAAATAATCATTAGTTGCAGCCCCGATGCCAACAAATCATCATTCAGTCTTTGGCCAGAGGTAATCTTGTCACCGGAGTTTCTGTTTGACACAGTGCTTGGGAGGCAGTCAAGTCCAGGTAGTTGTCTGTGACAGGAGGCGGCCATGTTACAGAGACGGCATTTCTGAACAATGGTCCGATTGAATGTTCTTAGCTCGCTTCCCCCATGCCCAGCTGTGTGTGTGTGTGTCTCTGCCTGTAGGGATTATTGCTGCAGTCACGTGGGCTTCTGCCCCACCCTGCAAGCTGTCACAGTGTCACAGGCAGGCAAGAAGGTCAGCGTACGGGACGGCAGTGGCTCATGCCCGCTCCCATTACTGTGAGCTAAGACACTGGACATTAAACGCACCAAATAGGCACTCGCCATGAAACCCTTTCTAATATTGAGATGATACAAGGCTGCATTCAAATCTGTTCGTCTTTCAAGTCTCCAAAAATAAACTCTGGCCCCCTTTCGTCAGGTTAGCTTGTAATTGCTGGTCCTCTAATGTGGGCCCTTGCTAAGCCCACTCACCAGTGATTTGTGACAGGGTTAAGTTTTGCTGATGCAGGTAATTGTACTGGCAGTGATTATGGTGGAGGGCTTAGGAAACAGGGCATTGGCCTGGCACAGCGACGTACGGACACAACACAGTTACTGAGTGAAGGGCCTCATTCGGCCACTCAAACATAGTTACTTAGATGTTAAGGGCCGTGTGTATATATATTAGTGTGTATGTGTCTGCATGCCTGTGTCAGTGAATGGGTCACTACACAAGCCAATCAGCGGCGTCTAGGCCAGTGCACTTCAAACGGTGCTCTGCACTCCTGTGTAGCACTACAGTGATTAGCTAAGGTCAATAGTCGGGAGAAGGACTGGCTTTGGCAGCTCCATTAGTTAGTTTAAGTGAGCGATTGCAGCCAAATGACTCCTTATGGTTTACGAAGCAAGATGTCAAACAACAAAGGCTGCAGATGCTAGATTTGAATAACTTCCATTAGGGTACAAATGTGTAAATATAGAGTAGCATATTTTTAGCATGTGTATTCTGTTATGACTATTCTTTAAATTTAAACATGTGGCTCTCCATTTTTAAGTATTTTATGTCACTTTCACTGGTGAAATTCAATTTCACTTGGACTAACCTGATTGAAAGAAAAATCGAATTGTTTAGTCTATGGAAAGATCCACAGGATTCTCATTTTGGAATCAAATTTCTGCCATCTTAACATCCTGTTTGGTGTTTTTGTGTAAATATAAAATACAGCAGCAATGGCAATGCTCAACAATCTGTACTGTTTCACGCAACAATTTTAGAGCCACTTGTTCAAGCAGTTCCTACAGCTGGATGGCTACTTTAAAAAGCACCTAGAGGTCAACTGCAAGGCAGTGATTTGAAACAAAAGACCAATTTGTCGTTTCATGTGAACTAGTGAGCGAAAATTGTTCTTGTGTTCATTTTGTCAGCTAATCAGCTCAAGCGTTTAGATAACATGCTTTAGTTCTGTGCTGCTCTTTTAATGCAGGGTGTGGACAGTAAGAGAAGACTGCAAGTGTGTGGAATGGAGAAAGCACAGGGACACACGTGTTTGAATTTAGAAAAGGTCTGCATTCAATATGTTTATGTTGCCTAGCAAAAGAACCTGGGGTTGCTTGCTGGCTCAACTGATATGGTGTGTGGATCGGCCCTCGGACACCCCAGTGACCTGGACTAGTGTACTTTGTGTGAGTGCATGTGTGTGTTTTTGTCTGGGTAGAACTTCCTGTTATACGATTATACTAATAATGTCAATACAAAAGGATAATAATGACAACAATGATAAATAAATATCTAATAAAAAAGAAATACGTATTAATGAAAATTGAATATATCATTAGCTCTTAAACGAATCAAATTTTAACAATCAAATTGATACCAAGTCAACAATCAATGCAGCTAATTACAAAGGCATGAAGTCTTATCTGACAATGAGAAAGCCAAGAGGTTATATATCTGTATTCATGTGTGATGGGCCACTGACATTTACGACATCAGATTAGCAGTGTCCCCAACGTTAATCATTCACAAGGAGTAGCTTTATGTTCCACCCTCAGGATATTGACTGAACATATGCTAAAAATGGTTGTTAATGCTATTCAACGAGGACGTGAGGATGTCATTACAAACTGATCCAATCCCAGACACACACTGCAGCAACAGCGCATGCAGTATGCATGTAAGGAGGCTGGCAATAGGGTCAATGAAGCTAACGTATCATTAAAAGAAGGGGGCATTGCTACAAGACACACACTCACACACCATCTGTCACATCAGCACAGAGTAGATTAGAGTGTAGAGAGCTCAGAGGTCTCACCGCAGTGCTACTGAAGGGAAGCTTACACTTAGTAAGACTAATTAGAAATGCCATTGGCTGGGGAACACACACAAGTACCAATTAGTCAAGATGTCATGCCAAACATTTCTTGATAAAAGAATTTAGTCACAATGGAAAAATGTGTAACTAAATATTGCCAACTGCTTAAAATAGTGCAAAATAATTTTGTGACTTTTACATTTACCCACTCAGACTGCTGATTTAAAAGGAAGGAAATGTGGTTTAACCCGGGCAGAGGCTCAACGGGTATCACAGAAGACAGAAACTGTTCGAGCTGATCGAGAAGAAGTCATCTTAGAGGGTTTCCCCAAGCTATCTCGTGTTAAGGACAGATAGATATAAAACAACATTTCTGTGTTTAAATTATCCCTGAAACATCCTAAGATCAGCTTGGGGTCCTCCAATTTTGGAACCATTTTCCAAAGACTACACTGTTTAATAATAACGCCAATCACATGATTTAAAGAAGGAAAAAAAGAGACACTCAATTCAATTTCTCCAAATCATGATGAAGTGGTTTAAATCTCTGAACCAACGTGTATTGTTAAGAAAAAAAATTATGTGAACGCATCGGAGTTAATTTAATCATGGCAGGATCTGAATCACATACACTCAACAGAGTGTGATTTATATACTTGAATGTATAGGCTACTGTATGTAGTGTGGTCAGAAAGTGTCCACAGCATGTACACTACTTGTTTAAAATCATTTTTAGGTGAAAAAATTACAGTTATGCAACACTTTTTTTTTTATTATCATGAAATCACAATTTACCGCTCACTAAAGAGTAAACTATGGAGTCTATTATATAGAGAGCTGTGAATGAATGGAAAGGAATGAACAGAGGGAGTGATTTCAGACACTGCTGGGGTTTTAGCAGTTAAACGATGATGACTGTATTCAACAGCTAAAGAAACTTAGATGATAAAGTACTATATCACACGGACTGTTAATTTATTCAAAGTTCATGCTGACATAAAGAAAAGCCTGTGGGTAACTGATAAAAGTATGGCTTTAAAACACCTGCCACCCTGCTACACTGTCATCACACACAAATGCAGGCTAATACAACAGTCCTGCTGTGGTATTGAGTTGTTGCAATTGTATTGAGTTATGCAGAGAGGTGTTTCTGTTATTCATTAGTAGAAATGGGGTGGATAGAATAACAGAAACTCTCTGTTTAATGCAATACAGTTCAATAGCACCACAAGCTGCAGGCACAGACTACAAACGTGACCTGAAACTATACTGTATTTGACTCTCTGTAAATTCTGTCATTTGAAGTGTGTTTTGCATGCTGTCAGTCATGCTGGTGATAATAACGTCATGGATGAATATGTACCTGTGGCATCTTGAACCCCTGCCAGTGCACCAACAGCTGCTGCTGTCTCTGCCAGGACAATCTGCCCTCCACCTTGTAGAGTGGCCTCTGCCAACGTCGCCACAGCATGGGCTGCTGCCTCACTGCAACACACACATAAACAGCAGATACAGTTCACAGTATGTAAAAACTGGGCAAATAAACCTTTTCTGTGTGCAGAATTTAGAATTAATACATAGAAACAAAAACACCCCCATATATATATTTGGCTCCCAGATACAATCATTGGTAGGAAGCTACAAATTAAGACACACACACACACACACGCACACACACAGTCTGCTCACCAAGACAAGGGTTATTAGAGAGATGTGGGGTGAAGAGGTAGGAGTGTATGAGCTGTAAGAGGCTTTTCTAGTCTGGACTTATGGAGAATCTGTCACATCTCCCTAAAGGCCAGGTGCTGCGGGTCTAACAAAGCAGTTTTATTAACCAGATCTATCCAGTGGAATTACCGCGAGCCTATTACCACGCCAGCTTCGTTATGAACTAATGGAACTGTTCACAGCTTGGTTGATAATCACATCTGAGATACAACTACAGACGGACAGATAAGGAGGAGGAGGAGGAGCTGAGAGAGTAGAGACAGAGACAGTATGAAGTGATGATGCATTCACACTGCGGTTGTATGTGGATGGCATCCAACTGGATGATGATTGGTATTAAAATTCTTTTTCTTATAAAGTCTGAATTTTGCTCATTCAATCGCATGTCATTTTTCTGTTCAGTGGTAAACATTTTGTGCCATTAATACATTAATGCTATGATTAAATGGTCAAAGATCAGCAATAAGAGGGCTTTAATAACTGTGTATTGCAGTTGACCATAGCTTATAAATTTTGTAGCGTGATACGGTGTCATTTTTGGTTCATAATGTCAACACAGCGGAAAAGACAGCGAGAGAAAGAGGCCCTATTATCCCTCTGGAGCTGGAAAACAGAGACAAAATGTTCCAGAGCCTGTGGAGCAGAGAGCCCAGAGTAGCTCAGCACAGGTAAACAGGAGAGGGGAGGGGAGTGGAAGGAGGACTCAGGTGGATGCAGGTAACAAGCCCCAATGGGACATACCCATACACATCTGAAATTATTGCCTTGACACTACTGTGGTGAAAAAGGTAGCCTGTCAGCATCTCAGCAAGCCCGACTGATGAATTTGGCAAGTTAAAGAACGTTTAGATCCTAAGAACTAAAGATCATTTGGATTAAAGCGGTAGGTCAGGATGTGCCTATGGCTGGCTAAAGTCTACAGGTTTTAGCTGCAACCAAAGACTACTAATCAATTTTACTCATGAGCACTCTTTCAACCTGCTGTATTCTTGCCCTGTAATCAGATCCTGAAGACACTTGGCCCTCCATGGGATAAGGTTTAAGATCCTGTCGTAGATCCCATCTGAATACAATCGTGTGTGGCTGATTTCCCCCCAGAAAAACATTACAACAACAACCCTTGTACATGTTTTACTACTAGTGCTGCTACAGTTAAGACAATTCACAGTCAATAGTCACAGTCAATAGTAATATGACTGAAAACAGGACTATTTCCAGAATCAGCCTATCACTAAAGGTCAGTATACTGTATCCTAAACTCTAACGATCTTTTGATTACAGGTTCTCAGTGATATGTTGTGTGTCATTTTATTTCAAACCTGTCCCGACTTGGTCACACTACTAAGCGATCCAGCATTTCACACCTGCACTCGTGTTTTTTCAGTAAACAAAATTATACTGAGCAGTTATCACATGCAAATATGTGGCTAACAGCCAATTTAATGGCTGTGCACCTTGCACGCTGCCTGTATAAAAGCTACAGGCTAATTAATTAGATGCTGAACTAGGATGAGAGGCAGTTGACTCTTATCTCCAGGGGAACCCCGCTGACCTGCCGTGACAGTTTTCCCATTCTCCTCCAGTTGTTAGAGCTGCATGAATAATTATGGATTGATCTTAGGCTCTGCAGTTTGCTGGCACATTTTTAGTGAACTGAATTAAACATTTCTTTCTCACATTGCCTTCACGCATCAAAATACTATTTACATGTGACTTTTAAAGCCTTATTTCCCCCAAGACCTTGCAAAATGACTTCCCACCTTTCCCATCCTTACCTGTTAAGAGCCATTGTGACAGTGGCACCGGGCTGCATCTCCTGACTGGCAGCGACTGCGGCTTCAGCCAGGGATGCTACTGCTTGCGTGGCCTCTGAGGCCTGAGTGGTTTGGATTGTCATCTCACCACCCTGGAGGGTGGCCCAGTTCTGCTCCACCTGGAGAGGAACAATACAATGTCATGCACAAAGCAGACAAGGATCAACAGTGCTGTAGTAAAGGTTGTGTGAAAATGTTATTGGATTGTTGGTGTTTTAATATTGTGGTGCTGAACGGACAGCTCCAACTAAATGCACTTTACACACTTCATTGAATGTGCTGCAGATTCTTTGTGTGACTCTGCAACCTCTGAAGACTTGTTAGATGTATTAATTTAGAGGAGTTTTTAGGAGTGGCTAATTTGGAGTTTATTACTACATTCAGGCTAGAATTGTGTACATACTTGTATGTTATTCATTTTGAGAGGCTGTGTATCTAGTAAATGATATGAATGAGTGTTTATAGTAGTAGTGTAGTATAAAAAATGATTTAGAGGTATTTGTTGTGCACATATTGGTGTTACCTCTCCATCAGTCACAGTGGAGTAGTTGACCTGTGCCACTGTAACACCGGGCAGCTCTGAGGCATCAGCCAGGGTGGCAACCGTGTGTCCTGTGCCAACCTGAATGAAGAGGGTACGGTCACAAAACACAAAAATTGAATTTCTGAATGAGAGTTTAATTTGAAAAATATATACGCTATATTATCTATTATGATCAAAAAGGAACTAAAATGTACCTGGATGAGCGAGACTGTTCCGTCAGGGTTGTTGACGGTCTGTACCACAGTTTGAGAGGGCACAAGGTGAGCGATACTCTGCGCAGTGGTCAGGTGGTGCTGGGTTGGGGTCACCGTGGTTATCTGTTGGTCTTCAAAAGCATACAACAGATCCTCGCGGCCGTGCTGCTTGTAGCAGTTCTTAACGATGGTCCGCAACGCCTGCGTCCAAGATACCTTGGGAAACGTAAATACAAATACAAATAATACATACACAGTAATGCACAGATTTATCAACTAATTGGCATCGAATGTCAAATGTCAGATTATAATTGCACAGTTCACACAGATTTAGTGAACTGTGTCTTCAGATTCCAGGTGTAGTTATGCTTTAGCATTTCCCTGCAGATTGACAAAGTACTCCATCATTACACCAATAATTCTCTTACCCTCTGTTTCTGCTCCTCTGTGCGGACATCACTGCGGACGTTGGCCCATGGGATGTCCTCAGGCCACCACACTGGCTTGCAGCTCTCCTTACCCCAGCCAGGCTTCCCTCGGCCCGTTGAGTACTTCAGCATCTCTGGGATGAACGCTCGCAGCTGGGCCTGGAGCAAAAGGGTGGATGCATGGAGTAAAGATATGATACAACAAACTCTAAAGTGGAAAGCTGCAGTGTCTCTCACTCTCTCGCACACACATAAGCACACACGCCCTTGAGCAGGCAGCAGGAGGCACATATTGATCGGGTACCTGCTGCTAGGTGCTGAGGTGGTCAAGGCCTGCAAATAGAAACAGGCTTTCTAAAAGGAGAACAATGCGATCATGTTTATTAACAGACCAATCTATGGCTGTGGCTCCAGCCTGATGTGTCAGACAGACACCATGGGAACATCAGGGGTGATCCAACACAGTCAAGCAGTCAACCTGTCCTAGCTAAGGCTCCAGTACACTTCACGTAGGTATTAACAAGGACAAGCTGATCAATATCGTTAAAGAAGAAAATCAATGTCAAACACAAACATTTGATTCATTTTGGTTATTCATGACATGTGCTATTTTATGGACTTCTTTAGAGGCTCAAGTTATTATTTCATTAGTGTGGATTGAATGTATCAATGAGTGCTTGTCCACTATATTTGAGGGCGCCATTCAAACAATGAAGTAAGGGAGCCATGCTTGCAACTAAAAACAACTGTAATAGTAGGCTGAAATCCTACTTAAATGAAATTTCTCCCCTCGGAGTCTTTTCCAAATGATTTCTTTGTCGGCCTTCAGAAGTTTAGATTGTGCCTGAAAGCAGCAGAGAGAGGGAACAAATGGGGGTCTTCATCTAAACTGGTCTGCATGCTATTGTTCATCCAACAACATACGTACTTCACGTGTGGCATGCATATCCACTCACCATCACATAAACACTTCCAGAACAAGGATGCACTCACACTCACTGACTGACTGACTGGGGTGGGGTTTAGTGCCAATGTCCTCAGTGTCCTGGTAATATGCAAGCATCACCGGGGGGATTATATTGCACAATGAGGCACTGCAGCGTCTGCCTGCCTTGACATCACCGGCTAAATTTGGTTCCGGGAGAAATAAATCCCTCCCTCCCTCCCTCCCTCCCTCCCCTCCTTAGACCCCCTTTTCTAACTCACAATCACTAACCATCTATACATGGCTCCTCAGAGCATCACACAAAGAGATAAGACAAAATGGATCTTGGTAGAAAATGGATGATAAAACATTTAGCGCACCAGCTTTGGAAAAACTAAGAGCGGATCAGTTGGCCGCAGAAAAGGGGCATCTCGTCAGTCAGCACGCGGCACGCTAACAGAACAATCTGGATTAAGTCCAGAAAAATAGACATAGTAGCAAAAAGATGCTTGCATTTCCACCTGTGGCTGGTCCACGTTTGGATGTATGCGGATGCATGTGTGTTACGCCAGATGGCCTAATTACAGTGGCTAGTGAGTTAAGTGGCATGTTGCCCTCGCACCCACCACCCCACCCCCCCAATCCTAATCCTCCAAGCAATGGTCCAATCACCATTTAGAAAGACAGCTATGTTGTCGGGTCCGTGGCCCTAACAAGGCTAGGGGGTAATTATGGGCTCAGGCTAGACCCGGGATCACCTGCTACAGATGCTCTATATATCAGACGGCCCAGGGCCTCTGTCTGCGTCACTAAACCTCACTTCAGCTGCAACCTACTGCAGATGTCTGCATAAAAGACAAAAAGGACTTCTAGATATGGATCAGGAGTGCCAAGTCTGAATTAGCTCCTTTTAATTGTAGAGTTCTCGTTTTCATACTTGCCCTTTCTAAGGTTGACTGACTTTTCCTATAGGAACTGGGCAACATCCTGTCTGCAGCACACATACCTCTAAAAACACCAACCCCCACACCTTTCCACCTGACTTGCCCAAGCTGAGTGAGGCAACAGGTTACTCATGATAATCTCATCCTACAACCTCCAGAAAAACAAGCACCAACTAACACCTGCCCCCGGAGGACACATCTGGCCCAGGGATTGGCTACCTTGCTCCCAGGGTTGAGGACCATCTCTGAGGGCCACTGCCATGCTGGCTACTCTGACGATGATCCAGAGAATGCGTCAGCAGCACTGGGAAGGCAGAGTAAACAAGCTGGGTTCCCTCGGGTGAAGAGAGGACTCAGACTACCAATAGTGCTAATGTTGCAGTGAAAGGCCTACAACGAGCAGTCTACGCTGCACATCCTCATCCTCTCGCTTGGCTTGTCTTTAGGTGCAGACACTGAATTGCAATGTGACGTCGCTCTTTACCATGAGAGGTATTTTACAAAGAATTATTCTAAATTAATAATTAATCAAGTCACAGTGATAGACATGGGAAAACAGCTAAAATTGAGTCTTTGACCTTGATGCATATAGCTAGCTAAGCTCTTCCTCACAACACACATAAAACATTATCTGTGATTCTGATTTGTTGCCAACTGGTGCCCTCTACTGGGAAAGGTGATATTGTGTTTGCGTCTCAGACACCAAAAGGCAGTTTTGAATTTGTCAGTTTCTCCAAAAGGGACAGTTGTTAAATGCTGAATATGTATGGTTATTTTACTGAGGGTACTGAAGATTGGGCCATAACAGATAAACAGAGAGTATTAGGCCTGACCTGGGTCATCTTGTCCACAGAGACAGGGATGCCATCAATGGTGAGAGGGGGCAGCTCTGAGGCCAGCTCTCCACCAGCGGGGGCATGTTCAGCCAAAGCATTCTCCAGATCCTCCAACATCATGCCCTTGTACTTCCTCACCTAGAGGACAGAAAGACAGTTGTAGCACAGTATCTCACTTAAGTGTTGGAACTACTTGCTAATTACTGGTTAGATCAACAGAAATAAAAGAAAAGAATAGTAGATGCAGTTCACTGAGGATGCATGGTTCAATGTCTCTTTAAGGTTTGCTGTGTGAGTAGAGAAACACTGTAGAGGCATGCACAGAAACATCTTTGGCAAGGATGCAGTAGCATGTTGCAGTAATTAAGACTTTGGAAGGTTGTGCAGCAGACAAATGTGTTCCGCCTGCTGACTGTAACACTCACCACATTCTCTAGAGGAGCAGCACCAAACACCTTGAACACAGGGTTGGGTTTGGAGGGAGAAATACACAGCACTATGGCCTGTTGGCCTACTCTGGTGGTGTACTCATCCAGGGTGGCTCGCAGTTTCCTGTAGACACACAAAAACCGTCTTTACCTCCTGGTTCCTAACTCCATCTGACTGATCTGAATAATGACCTCTGGTGCTGAAAGTGACTGTCATGTAACTGTTGAGGGAAAATACAGCATGGTGGAGGTACTGGGAAAGCGGACAAACTGGTGTTTATATCTCACCTGAGCAGACGTGTCTGCTGCCTCTTACGGATGGAGGGGTTGGATTCAAAGATATGAGGCCTCTTTCTTTTCTTACCAGTTGCCACGGCAGCAGCAGCTGCCATGCCTACTGGCCCTGCGAGCGAGAGAGAGAGAGAGAGAGAGAGAGAGAGAGAGCAAGTTTGACTGTTAGTAAAAGTAGAGGCTGATGATCAGGCTGAACAACATTGTGTAGATTTTGTCTGGATGCTCTCGTGTACTCTCTGATTTGATTGATCTTGAACACATGGCCTACATATTTGTTATTATTTTTTATCTTCTTTTTTTAATTTGACTTGAAAAAGAGAATGGAAGTGATTTAAAATGAAGCCGAGGTCTAACTGTGGCTCACGGGCATCATTTGGTACAATGACAACTTAAAAAGGAAAAGACAAAAAAGTGTCAGGAACATGACAGAAGGCAATATAGTATTGTCACTGCCTCTACAAGACAGTCCTCTGGCACCACCTGTTGTTCAGTTAAAAGCATTACAATGAACTCTGGCGGCTATGGATGTTTTACTGTATTAGTAGAATTCATCAGTGATGTAAGATAAGATAAAACATCTCTTAAAAAGGAGCCAGGTTTTGAGCAGATGATCTGAGACAAAAGGACACACCTTCACCAGCTATAAGTGTAAATGATAAATAATATAAACACAGTCAAAACGACTGAGAGCCTCACAGAATATGAAGCTACTGCCAGACATAGGTTCATCAAATAAACCCCACTCCAACTAATCTGAAAGCACCAAATCAGTTTATCCCCACTGAGTAGAGTCAAAATGTACCTGCAGCTGCCAGGTGGGCGGTGACCTCATCAGTGCCAGCTGAGTTGAGGATGTCCGTGTCATCATAGGGATCATCATCCGGTGAGGACGTTGAGTCTTCCTCAGCACTCAACATGGATGCTTCAGTAAAGGTGGCCACGTGTACCTATACACAGTAATGATCCAAACAGAACTGATTTAAACGTCTAAACAAAACATCGTTCTCACATCAGTCCGAGGTGTCCTTGTGCCTGCTCTAGTCTAACAACCTAACTAGATGCTAAAATACTGGGACTACGAAGGATGACTGCCTCTTCATTTCTGCCCCCTCACTGTTTAGTTATTATAAGTGCACCTGCTGGACCTGTTGGCTGACGGCGCTGGCCTCGATGGTGGTCATGTGCTCTGTCTGGTGAACAATGTGCTCGTCCATGATCGGCCACCTGGTCTATACAGCTGGATCCACGGCACAATGACTGAGGAGAGAGAACAGAAAAAGAAGAGAAGCAGCATAAGACAGGAGCAGTTTTACACCCTTATAGTGCAAGTATTCTATCTATTCACTGTAATAAAACAGATTCCTGCTCTACTGACTATTGATACATATTATTGAATATACACAATGACGTAACATCTTCTATTCTTCCTAATTATAGTGTAAGATGTGCTTGCAATCATGACAGTATAACTACATCATGCTGGACACAAACAAACTCAGTCTAATGTTAAAAATCAACATTAAACACAATAGGAATGAAAGCCTGATATGTTAATCTCACAAGACACTGTATATTTATGTGAATTTGAGTGTGTCATAAATGCAAGTTCATGGAACAAGCAACTGTTACAATGCACAGCTGTCACTGTCATCATTTAGTTCACTGTTATATATCAGTACTGTAAAGATCTGCTTGTTATCTTTGTGCTGCTTCTTCTGTCTGAGCGCACAGACTGCACCACCTCTGCTCTGCCTCAAGAGGGCTTCATGCTGTATCAACCATGATAGTGAGTGAGTTTAATTTCATCACTGTAATCGAGGCATGGAAATAATGTTTTATTTTCCCATTTAAATGTGTTAAATCATGTTTGGTGCAAAGATATGCAAGATATGCATTCTATATATATATGCAATGTTATTATGCAACATTTATTTACATGCTATATAGTTTCATATCCAACTGAGTGAAAGGGAATTTCTGATAGTAAAAACGCAACTAAGTTAGAGAAATGATCAGGTCAGTTTGAAGACGTGTGTCTGCATGATCATTTCCGTATTACACGTGTGTGTGCAGTCAGTGGACTGATATCATAGTCTAGACAGAGGGGTTACATTACACACAGTAAGGTTAACACTTACAATGTGCTTATGTTCACATAGAAATCCATGACTCAATCAATGTAGTGTCACTGTGTGAGGCAGTTTAATGGGGATACCCTGGTCATTTTGTTCATGGTGACAAGCTGATAAAGGGAATATTTATTTTTAATAGCTCCAATGTATGTTTGTTTATTCTTTGAAGGAAAGGAACAACACATACAACATCACAAACTGCAGCCACACAGGTTTATTTCCATCCAATATCCTCTGTACCAGCTACATGGGCTGCAGCTGCTGATCGGATCAATGGGATGATCGGTACACGACTAGACAATAACATTGATGTTTAATCACATCCATAGCCTGCAATAAGGCCAATTTCCACAGCGATTACTATGTAGATATAACTATTAATCTGCACACGTTATTGCTCAATCGTTACAGTGCTGTAATGTTAGCAGACATGCCGGTTGGTTGACAACGACTGCCAAAGCTAAGCTAGCAATGTCCTACATTTGGCTAATAAGCTAGCTCGCTAACCATTTGGCGGTGTAGCTCCGGCCATCTGAATGGACATTAGCTGTGATCAAAAGCAGCAATGGGTTTCTCGATGTTCGGACACTGAACGTGAATTAATTCGGTACGAAACGAAAGGTGAACCTTCGTAACGCATCAGCTAGCATGAAACCCGCGCAATATGAAACAAAACAGAGCGCTAAGACAGGCCCAGCGGCCTGCGTCTCATCCACAGCTATTCTCTACTCTCTCCGAGCTTGCTGTCGATACGCGCTACAACATGATTCCGCACAAAAAAAGAGGCATACATGTATCACAACACGGCTCCAGTCAACATCTAAACAATCTGCATCTTTCACCCCAACGCTGCCGGGTTCGATGATGCGGCTGCGCCGGGGCTGAAATAAATGGAGATTGCGCGGTAGGGCACTAACCTCAGAGCGGCTGCGCTACTTCGGGCCTGCGCCGTACAGCGGGGATGGAGCCGAGCTGTAATGGAGGACAGAGGGGAGCCAGCAGCAAACACAGCAAACACAGCGAGCAGACCGCACACAACACTGATCTGCACTAGTGATGCCTTCAGGTACCCGCCCTGAGCCTCTATCTCTCAGAGTGCATGTATTCACACATTCAGACGTGCATTTTAAAGCGTTTTGGAGTATAAAACGGTGCAAAAGCACGTTTGAAGGGTGGTTTGTTCCTTTCGTTTTATATACAAAGGCACATTGAGCTAACATAGTATCAGAAAATTTGCAAAATAAATATAAACCTATTTTTTTGCCAGTGGTTGCAAATCATTACGGCCAGTATAGACAAATTATATGATATCAAGTATTGTTGCAAAACCAGTACAATATTAATAAAGTAAAGGTAAATACATTTGAATTAGAAATGCAATATAAGTATAAACCCAAAATGTTAGGCCAAAGCAAGGGAAGTTTGTATAGCTCATTAAGATTTTTACGTTTTTTGTTTTACATAATACACTGTTATTATAAAGGAAATACTGTATGTTAGGATAAAATAAATTACATTTACAACATTTGCTGACACCGTTTTCATGTTTCCATTGGCTTCACATTTAGAAAACTTAGGTATCATAAATCCCCCCCCTTCCTGATCACAGCGATCGTGCCTTTTTCATTTAATCCAAGGCTGTCATTCATACACGGTTATTCGTTGTTATATTTCCGATAAAACTTGAACGCCACATTAGACCTGGCAAACCACGCCCCCTTATTGCTCACACTGGCACTGCTGCAGACAGACTGAAGAGACCGAGGTTAAGATAAATTATCAGCCCCCTCCAAAACAACAACAACAAAAAACAAACAAACAATATTAGAGTTTAGTTTTATGGTGTTAGAAATCTTAAATTAGGACAACATCACTGCCGACAAACGCCAAACCTAAACGAGCTTCCCCATTTACTCCAATTGTTCAACCTGTGTGATTCAGGTACGCTGGGCGACTTTCTGCATGAACCAGTTGATTCCCCCAGGAGGTTAGTAGAATATTTAGTTGTGCTTTTTGTACATATTTGTTGAAAAACATTCTTTAAACAATGCATTGACTGGGACACATTTATTACATGGATCAAATCTGTACATTTTCTAGGCTTGTACAGACAGATTTATGATCTAACGGGGTACCTGCATGCTATTAAGCACACCTAGCAAAAACTGATACAGTCCTGCAATAAATCTAATAAACCTCCATGAAGGCTATACTGTTCAGTTCTTATTGAAACTGGTTTAGGGAGGTGTTAAAAAAACTTTATGATCATTTTGGAGCCTGCAGTTTTTGGTACTTTATACAGAGATGTGTTTGTGTTTTTTAGCCTCATTGAACAGAATAATATAAACACATGTCAGTATAATGCAGTACAATTCAACACAGTCACAAATTGCAGCCCCCACAATTTTCCATTCATTTCATTTCATGTGTACTTGATAGAAACAGATACAGTATGCATAGAGAACAGTTATCTACTGCAATGTATCACAACCTTTATAGCTACTGCTATGATCATAAAATGGCATCAACACCTCTGTAAAACAGTTCCAGCCAAAACTTAACATTATAACCTTTATGAAGTTAGTATTTATTGCAGGCCCATTAGACTGCATTAGTCTTAACCGCGCCTAATAAACTGTCAACTGAGTATATACGATAGTAAAGTTACAGAAACAGAAATGGCCTAATTTTCGCTTTACTTACAGATCAACATGTTTGAGATCCAAGTATGCTACTACATGTAAAAGGGATGTCAAAGACATTTAAAAGGTAAAAGTCTCTCAATTGCATCACCAGTTAACTGACACTCTGCAATTTACAATATGACCCTGTTACAGTATTCATGAAGGACTATATTTGGTATGTATACATATATATATGTATAGGTGACAACACAATATGTCTAAGTTTGCCCTGATCCTATAAGCCTCACCCATTCAGTACTCCAAACAGGTATAACGGATATAAGATGTGATGGACAGCTTTCAGTGATGCTGCACAATGTTCCAAGGAAAAGCTGACTCAAAGGATAGAAAAGTTAGTTTCAGATTTGATATCTTCCCTTTGTACTGTATTCCTTTTGTAGTACAAACTTCATTTGAAGTTGTAACGCTCCAGTGACACATCACAGACCAGCAGCCACAACTTGGAACACACCTCAAGGGGGCAGCGTTGCATTACAAATCACACTTAAAACTCAGCTCCTCAAGTTTGTTGTAACAGGAGATGGCAGTGAGGCATCATTGATGCGGCTCTCCGCAGGTGCCCTGGCGTGTATTCAAGATGATGGATGTTTTACATTAGTGTGTGGTGACAGCAGCTTATGTTTGTGTCTCACTAAATGTCAGCAAGTATCATATTCAAAAATTTGGCAGAAGAGCCGCAGAGTGTGACTACACATTTTACAGCTTCCATACTGTGTAACTGACCTTCCTACTACACCATCTCACTGTAATGCCTGTGTATCTGTTTTCAACATTTGGAGACAGGATGTCATATTATCAGTATCTTAATGCTTCACGATGGACAAATTATGATCAGAAACTGATAGGTATACTTTCGAGTGTTGCTTGCAGAGCCCTGTTGAAAGTTGAAGATGACTCTGTTGAGTTTTCCTTGCAAAAAAATCATCTTTTGCATACAATGGTTGGTCCTGGCTTAATATGAAACTTTCTGACGCTGCTGATCACTAAAGGGTTAAATCTGTTTGTAACTAAAATGCATTCTGCATCCATAGATCATTTTTGCAGAGTTTTTTACGTATTTAAAAGGTACTGATTTTGCATTTGTTAAATTTATTTCTCAAGGGCACTGCAGGAGGAAAACTGTTTCTGTTAGGTAGATGGTGTGACGTAGATGGAGTGAAAAGCTGGAGAGTGTTAATGAACCAAGGTCCTATTATTTGGTCCTATTCTGCTTTCTCCTCTGTGGGCTGTGGTTGGGTATAGATAAGGCTTAGAGCCCGAGGGTCTGGAATCAATAATGGATGTAATTGGTGAGGTGGAAGTGAGGATAATTGAAGATAATTGCAAGGCTTGGAGAGAGGTCAAGAAAACGAAAAAAGGTGGTGGGAATGGGGTAAAAATTATTGTCTAGTCTTCCAATAGCTGCTGTATATAACATCTCCATTGCACCTACCCCTGTGTTTTGTTATGTGTTACACTTTAAAGCTGCAACCATACAATATTTTAGGTAAAATGCAAGATTTGTTAACATAAATAACAAAAAGAAGTCTTCATCTTCCCCAAGACTCTGTTGAATTTGTTCAAATGACTTTCTGGTTTTGTATGGTTACTCCTCTTCCATCCAAGAGACAGCAAGTTAACAGAGAAATCAGTGCACAAATGAAGAAATATCTGTTGTCTTTTCTGTCCTATTTGTATAAAGCAGCCAAGACCAGCGAAACGGGTTGCAAAACATGAGCAAGTCGTATACAGATTACAGTTTACAGATGTTTCATTACATGATTTCTGAATTTCAAAGTTCAAACTTTTCAAAAGAGTTGTTTGGAGTTGCAGACGTTGATTTGTGCTACATTAATTTCAAAAGTGGTCTGTAGTTTGTTATTCCATCTGTATTAAGTCTCCTGGGGTCCTTTTAAATTTTAATCCAATACAACTCCTTTTAATTCATTTTTTTAACACCTTCAGAAACTTTAAAAACAGTTTTTGCCTGCTAGAAAATGATTTGGCAGCTCCATTTATGGATGCTGTTTTTCTTTCTTATGAGTACATCTATGTTATTGTTTTTGCTGGCCACTAAGGAGTTGCATTGTAGCACTTGTTCAATACCTGCCTTGCATAAGGGGACCTTACCAGTGGTACATAAGAGAGTGTGCAGTTAATGCATTCACTTGTTTGTCCAAATCATTTCAGCCGGATAAAATTAAAACAGGCAGCAGTTTAAATCTATAACCACTAGGGTGCTACAGCTTAAAGTCAAAGTGTTATGTTAACAAAAACTGGCATACTCGGCGTTGCTTTGGTAATATGTACCTGTCTTAGATCAATGCTGTGTGTGCAGTCTAAAGAGCACAAAGAATACTGATGAAGATTTCTTTGATTATCAAGTGTATTCCTTCTACCAGGAGTAGGACTGTCCAGAAGTACCTACATAGAGAGGGTATAACAGGTGAAGTATTCTGCATGATCAGCAGGGGGCACTGCAGTACCACGCATCGAACCAAAACTAAACCGCTGTGGAAACTTTACTGCTGCTTTGCACAGTCATGCCCACTGAATGATATGACACATTCATTCATATTTCACTCTGAGAACATTCAGAGATTACTTCCATCTAGTATCTTGGAACAAAATTAATCTAAGATCTGTGCTATGTTATCTTTCTGTGGATGCTATCGAACTTAACGTTTGTTTTGCAGTTGAATGTACTTTCAGTTGCAGAAAGTAAAATTTGTTCACAATAAATAAATGACAGGATGTAGCTGGTGTAACCTTGAAAGTACAAAATACAATGTGGTATTATACACTATGTGAGAGTAACAACATTGTAGCATGTCTTTCTTTGACTTTACTTTTTATTCATGCTTCATTTAAAATTTGGATACAGGAAGTCAAATTTGATTCTGACGAAAGAGCTGAGCACTCTCTGCATACCAATGGTTTTTAGAGCCTGATTAAAACATCGTTTTTAGGGCTGGCAGCAGAGTTGTTGTCCTTCCAAGTAGTTGCTCATATATATACTAGAGGCAAATATTTTGCAGTTGAAGAATACATTTTGTATTTTTAAGCACTCCGCACCACCATCTGCTTATCTGTGATAGGTTACTTTACTGAGTTACTTTGCATAAACAAAGGTCTGCTGAACAGATGTAGTGATGAAACTCTCATAATTAACTCAAGTACTTTCTTTAGCATAGGATGTTAATGTATTTTTCTTTATTTGCATATGGACCATAATCACTGATAGTTAGTATCAGCAACTTATATCACACTCTACATTAGTGTTTTGTTTTACTCTTTACCAATCCTCATACAGTCTACATAGAACATATTTCTAAGAGAACACAAGGACTCTAGAGGTGAATGGGAACAATGGCTCGATTGACAAACTGAAGCGTGAGAAATATTAGGTGAGTAGGTGTAACTGCATTGATACAACATCAATCACCGGCTTTGATGTCACAGCCAAAGTTTTCCAGGTGATCAAACAACTTCAGAGCTCTCCTGTCATTGGCAGACTTAGAAATAGCCGCTCCGGCGTTCTTCCATGTAGATCCCGCTCCCTGGAGGATTCGGTGAAGGATGTTGTCAGTGATGAATGCTTTTTGCAATTTAACTGGATATTAGATTGGAAGTGCTCCTGTTATTTCTCTGAAAGTTCAGCTGAAAGGGAAAGTGGATAGATGGAGAGCATTTAGAGTATCTTGCATACACGGAAAACAGTGAGGCACATTGTATTGATCCCATATTTTGGTTGCATGTGGTTTTTGTGTGAACCTGCTGCAACGCACCTTTCTTCATGTTTCAGTCTCACTCCAACCATCTGCTCTCCCACTCTCCTCCACTCTCCTTCTATCTTGCAATGTATCATCTGTCCTTTCACGATCAGCGGTATTTGAGTAAATGCAGATAAATACAATGGTTCAAAACAGAGTAAATGCAAGGGTTTTGAAGTGAGTGAGTGAGTATTTTACTGTATATGAGTTGGGAAGAGAAGAGGGAGTGTAGTGTTTTCATTACAGATAATCAAGTCAAGTTATTCTCCAAGCACAGCCTGTTGTCAGTAGAAACAGGAGTGTAGAGAAGGTGATAATAAAGGGCAAGAAAAACAGGATAAAGTGGAAAACAAGCAGAAGTTGTACAGGGAAGACAGAGTGAAACAACTATCAGGGAGCTGTCTCTTTGTCAAGTGTGTGTCTCTTTCCTCCTTCACGATGTGTTCCTGTGCCTAATTGGAAATGAAGTGCAGGTAATGAACCTGTTTATAGACTCATTACTACAATATTCAGCATTAGCACGAAGTTATTGTGGACATCCAGGACATGAGCTGTGGAGACGTGAATAGAAGGAAATTGCATACTTTAATGTAAAAGGATATATATCGCAGGTGTACTTTGATGTCTTTTCACACATACTGATTGTTGTGACCAAGATAATTGGACCCCTGTCGGCTTGTGTTATGCCATGAATGCTTGTTTTTACACCTGCCCAAGAGGGGAGTGTAGTCTCGTAAAGCCAGGCTACTGTACATCTTGCAAGCAGGCAAGTTATTTACTGCAGGATTGAACACCATGAGCAAAGCAGAAATTGCGAGCTAGTGTTGCTACGCTAAAGGTGGCAAGGCATCTCGTAAAAGCAACTACTAGCTCTCAAAAAAGGTGACATTTCAAGGACTTGCAACAAGAAAGAAAATATACGCAAGAAGATGTGGGAGTTTATCATCACTCCCCAATCTCTGCTTCGCTGAGGTTAGTGTATGCTTACAGGAAGGGACAGTGTCAGATTATAATGAAGATGTTACAGTGTATCATTATTATTGTTATTCCAGCATGTGGTGGTTGAACCATGACTATGCAAAGACCCTTGTGGTTAACAAAGAAGAGGAACAATTTGCCTCAGGTTTATGTCTTTATTCATATTTTAGGTAGTTATTGTCTCTCACTGTACATGCGTTTCCTGCCATCACATCTACATAATCACAACACTCCTAAGCTTCAGCAGTAGTACGTCTTCAACCCGACCAGTTCGATTTTCCGTTTGCTGCAGGAGTCTAGTAAGCCTAGTTGAAATTCCATTTATGCAAAAAATACTCAGCATGAAATTCTATTAGTTACAAACACCATGACCTTAATTCTTGTCAAGCTGTAAAATAAAACATGGTAATAGATTCACCTGTTTTAACTCAAATAACCCATGGTTAAACGCTTGGAAGAAGTGCATCTTTTGACACTAGTGAGTCACTCTGTCATACTTAATGGTGCAATGTTTGCTGTTTGATTTAATGAGCTTCATTAAGTTTTGATTCAGTAGAGTTTAGTGTTTTTTTTTCCCCAATGCTAATTCAGTAACAGGGACTGCTGTTCTCATGCTGGGTGCCTGTAGAGCAGAACACTGCCGTAAAACATGAACATGTGTGTGGCCCGTACAAAAATGGGTTATCTTGTCATGTTGCACTAGATGTGTCACAATGCAATTCAGCACTTTACTCCACACTTATTTGACAGAACAACTTTTGCCATCAAAATAGGCTTTCTTGTGTTTACAGTGTCTTCCAAGCCATTCGTCCTTACAGTCAAGTCTTCACACCACAACCAATGGCATTATCTCAGCCAAGATTCCCTGATGCTGATCCATTTGAAGCTGAAGAAAAAGAGCTGACGAGAGGCGAAAAGTAACTCTGTTTTTAAAGGCCAGCCACTTTCACTGTGTGTATATGTGTGTGTGCTTGTGCTGTCCTTTCTCTAATTGACCAGCTGCGGCTACGTGCCCTGCCTCCTTAAAACCCCCATTGATCCCATAGCCGCTTCACAACAGGCCTTATTGCTTTGCTTGTACTCTCCGTTCCAGCCATCCGTAACACCTCTGAAGAGGAGAGAAGGAAATTGCGGGGACTGTGATTGTAGAGTAAGGGAGCGAAGCAAGTGGAGGACAGAGGGAGGTATTGAAGGAAGCAAAAAGTCAGCTAGGGAATAGATGATCAGGGGCAACATGTGTGTTTGAATCTCAATCCTATACGAAAACTATTTATATAACAGATTAAACATGATATTATATACACAAAATCCTGCGTCAAGGACCTACTTGATACAGTGTGCAAGAATCAATAAAACGATACCTGCACAAATGAATTCCTAAAGATTTCCAATGAGAAGACTGTTGGAAAATGGCCCACAGTTTTCAGTTATTAAAATGTAAATGTTCCCACATATCTTGAATGTCAAATTCAGTGACAGTAATATAGGCTAAGCGGAGTACATTAATGTGTCATCTAAAATATATAATTGTCTGGCTCCTTGTGAGTCTGAAATGCAGGCTGCATAACCTCATGGTCTTAGTTTGAACCTGGCCAAGAACCTTTAGTCACCCCTCTTGCTCTAAATGTCTTTGTGGCTTAAAAAAAAAAGCAAAAACCTTTTAAAACAAATAAAATTGTAATTGCCTTTAGCTGTGGGCTAAGGTCACAGAATATGGTACTTTCAAACTTGGCTGGCTTTGAATGCAAGCTCAAGCACATTTTCAAGGGGAGAAACTTGGGAAAGTCTTGGTTAACAGAATTCCTTCTGTTTTATAGTCGATGCGAAGATGGAACCCTGCCAAACATCCCACACCTCTGAGTTTCTCTTGCTCTAATATTATACGAACTTTGACCTCTCTTCCTCCAGGACTCTTCTTCGGGGTTGTGGGCTAGGGTCAAGGCCATTAAACCTGGCTTAATAAGCTGCTGAGCCCCCCTCTTGCTCACCCCCGCAGGTCCATGGGAGGTCTGAAGGTTCAGAGTCAGCAAAGTCAGAGTCTGGTCCTGTCAGCAACCTTTGGAGATTCGAACATTGTGTCTCTGTAGAATCTTTTTCTTCATGATGAATGAATGATACTTGGCTGATGCATGCTGATAGATGCTGATCTTTTAAATTTTCTCATTTAAAAACTGGCATTTGCCACTTCTTCTTCACTGGTATTTATGCAGCAGTGATCATGTGTGATCTGTAGACCACACAGGAACTTGAAGGAAATGACACATGCATCATACTGAGCATGTTAAATGTGTAAGAAGAAAGTATTGTTGAAGAAGCGCTAATACAAGCATGTCTAATGACATTAGTTTTCTTTCTCATCCAGATCCTTATATGAGCCTCACTTTATATCCAAACACTTCAGTATAATTGATGTGTGACCTTTTGGGAGTTCAGGATGACTGTTGTATTCATCCTCTCCCGTCCTGCTGGTTGTTCATTCTCCCCTTTTTCATACCAGTCCTGCCACTTTGTGTTTTTCAGCTGCTGTGTGCCAGTAAACAGTGGCGAGATTGGCAGCATAGTACAACCTGCAGCCTTATTGGCTGGATTATGCAAACCAGACACCACAATGTCAACACTACACAATATCAAATACAAACCCTCTAATTGTATCATCATTATTGACAAAAGCTTTTATTGTGGTGGGAGTGTAGAGTCGAGAATATTGTTTTTTTCCCAGTTTGTCTTGGTGCAGACTATGGTGTTCTTAGGTATGTTCTGCATATATGTGTATATGTGTGTCTCATTAGCCTGTGTAGCCGAACTTACCTAACTACAACTTAAATTTTTGGTGTGTGGAGTATATCTGTAAAATAGATGCTGTTGATTACTATGTTGCAAAAAGTATACTAAATGTGCACATTTCTCAGCCTACTGCTTGAATACTTATATAATAATATATATAATACAATTATATTCGCAGCGGTAGAAATTTTGTGCTGCTTGTACTAGGGATCGACCAATTATCGGCCTGGCCGATAATATCGGCCGATATTCTGCATTTTTGCGATCATCGGCATCGGCCGTTTTTTTCACCGATAACCGATAAAATTAATTAATGTATTTTAAAACGCGCTCCTTTGGCTCTGATGCAGCCGTCTCTGCCTGAAGTCACCACTCTCTTGGCTGTGTACCAATGTCCCGCCCACAGCCCTCACTGATTGGCTGTCTCACTTGTGCCAAGTAGCCAATCAATCAACACAGAAGCTTCTACATGCAGTGCCACTGCCTGTAGCAAGTATAAGGGAGGAAAACCTGCAGTTTGGCTCTTGAGATTAAACTTTTCACAACTTCAACACGGGGTAGACTATTTAATGATGGCCCACCGCTACATTATAATTGCCGCGACCGCTTTAGAGCTGGGGCCAGACGCACAATAATAATAATAATAGGAGACCCTTACGGTTATCATTACTTTGTGGGAATAATTAATCTTCTAACGTGTCTCAGCCCGTGGGGCGGCTCCCGGTTTATCAATAAACAACACCCGAGGTGATTATAGCCTATAAGTTTAACGCCACACGCTAACGTGTCCTTGTTTGTTTTCAGTTGCCTCTCCCTCAGCGCTCATGCTCTCACTACACTATGATCACACAGAATAGATGTTAAATATTCGTCTGTTTGCCGGTCACTCGTAAAGTCCAGGGAAATGATGGGCCATTTCAATGAGTCAAGCAGCGAGCACACGTCGAGTTTTTTTCAATCAATCAATTTACCGTCGCGTCTACAACTCACGTGTGTAAAGTAGCCTTTATTGTTCGCATTTACAATTGCCAAGTGCCTTATTCTTATTTATGTAATATGACATACAGTTCTAAGCACAAGAGTGTACATTTAATGTTCTGAGATTCCGAATATGACTTCATTTCTCTAAATAAATATATATAATAATACATAAGGAACTATAATTGAAAAACTGAAAGTTGTGTCTTTATTTACTCATTATGCTGTTTTATGTAAAATTTTAATCTGAAAAGTAACTATTAAATCTATAAAATGAATGTAGTGAGCCAAGGTTCCAGCCACCAATGGCCTTAACTTTACAAAAAGTTAAGGCCATTTTTTACATTTATTACTGCAAATAAATATCGGTTCTACATATCGGCTATCGGTTTCGCTTGGTTATTAATAATCGGTATCGGTATCGGCCCTGAAAAATCCATATCGGTCGATCCCTAGCTTGTACAGCTACCTGCATTCATAGACCAAAAACTTCCACTTAAAGAAATATTGCATGGTTTCATACCTCACTCATTCTCTTTTTACTTCAGATTCATGCTTTGTGTCTGACTAAAATTCATTACACACTGTAAATGTTACTGTCACCTGTGTTCTGAAAGCACTTGATCAAAATTAGCATTGCAAATGACAAAAACTCTTATGCATTGATCCCCTTCCTACATGTTTAGCACTGGAGTTTGTTCTACAGTGTCTTACTCCTGCGAGTCAATGCATTTTTAATGTGGACTTATTTTCAACTGAATAATTTAGTGCATGGTCAGCAGCAGGGGTGATCCAGAATCTATCTGGTGGGCTGAAAGAGTACAGGGGGATATATCCAGCTCAGGAAGTTTGAATGGGCATGAAAATGCATATCGTAGCACTATGTGTTCTATAGTGCGAGTCTATACGGTGTCACTTTTGAGACCAGCAAGAGCTGTGGTATAGTCACTAGAAATGGGCAACTTGTCTATTTGTTGTAATTATTTTGTGTTGTAACTGTAATATTATAATATGTTGCAATACACATTTTGGTAAATAATAATAATTCTTATTCTTCACCCAGAATAAAAACAATAGTTTTAAGGCCAGCATTGAATATGCAGCTGCCATGTAAATAGCTCGGGCTGGTTTATTTTCTCGTATCCAGCCCTCCTCCCAGCACACACACAGGACTGTATTCATTTGTTTTATTGCATTAGAGCATTATGTAAATATGTACATTGCCAGTCTCTGGAGGGAGAGTTCGCTGATGGGGCTGAATAGAGCATCCAAAGAGGGCAATTTAACAGCCAGCGATGAATGCCCGGTAACATATGTCATCTTGTCACACACACAAGTGGACATCAACATCATCATGCAGGAGAGCGAGTAGACCCATCTGCGCCAGGGGTAGACCCGGGCATCCGGGGGGCTCCATCTCTTTCATTTACCATGGCCGGGTGCTGAGTATAAACGCAAGGTTTGTGAATGGCCTGTTATTAATGAGGCCTCATTCAACGCGAGCAGACACCCAGGGCTGCTGCTTAGTGGCATGCCCTCAGCCAACGTGAATAACAAAAGGCAGAGTGGGATCATTAGGCCAGCGGACGCCCGAGGGGTCTGCCACTTTAATCACGTTTGTGTAATGAATGCAGCTGCTACGAATCACTGCTTATTCATAATGTCTCCAAAATGCAGTTGTAATGTGCTATTAATGTTGCTACTGTCCTGCCAGAGGTGGTGTGTGTCTGTGTATACGTAATTGAAGAAATTGAGATGGTGTCGGCTTTTATTACTCATGGACAGTGGCCCTTGTGTTGGTTTGATACTGTGACAATGTTATGACAAGGCCTAAGGTCATATTAGATTGATCATCATCCTGGGATTTCCTCATTCTGCCCTCATGAGTGTGGGAGATAAAAATTCACAAACCCCCTGAGCAGCTGTGATAGTAAAATGTTGGAATAGGTTGTGACATGCTGTTAAGATCTAAGATATGGACATAGATAATCTGAAGAAAGAAATAACAGGTTCCTAATATTAGTGTTTGGAGTTGAATCTTATTTCACAGTCCTGCGAGTGATTTTCTTGCTTATTTTCAGAATAATTTCTTATTTCAGACATAAAGTTAAGTCCCCATGCCTTCTGCTGAGAGGGCAAAAGTGTGTTTGAATGAATGCTCTCAATTGAAAATGTGATGAATTGTGAAGGACTCCAACAGACTGATGATTAGTGTGTTGATTTTGCTTAGGTTCACTAAAAATTTAATATTGAGCCTGAGAATACCCTCTCTTTTTTTCTTTTGGCCATCATGCCACCATCTGTGGTCTGTGTAGCTACCACCACTACACCTAATTTCAAACGCCAAGATTTGTATCCTAATGGTTACAGTTGATAACTGTGTTTGTCTGCTTTCATGTACCCCCCCAAAAACATGTGTGATCAGTTGCCAAATGAGTGACCTTTTCCCATTTGTCTTCCTTAGAGGGGCCTGTGCAAGCTCCAAGGTCTTTCCCAGCTGTTGGGCTTAATAACGCGCCACTGGAAAATAGCATGTCACTCTCTGATCTTTTTGATGTTCTCACTATGCCTTTGTACTAGTCGGCTTGACAGCAGGCATCTCTACATGCCAACAAGTCTCGAATAATCTAAATTAAAATGGCTAATCTTGTGATTAGGCCAGCCCTGTCGGGCCATGTACACTTCAATGCATCTGTGTCTCAGCCTCTCCTTTTCTTTGTCTTTATGGTTATCAGAGGAGCCAAATGGTGCCAAAGGGATTTGGAGCAATTGTGCGCTGCCCTTGAACAATGTACATTAGTTTTTTAGAGTATAGTGTTGATCACTGTCTCCTTTGAGGCCATTATAAATCTGCTTTCTGTCCGTGCCAAGGCATCTGCCTTGTCACTGTTGCAAGTTAGAATTAATCCCCAGAAGGAGACTGGGTCTTAAATAAATCTGAGTTCTGTTTGTTTTCAGTCCTCAAGTACATCTGGACTGTCTAAAGGACAGAGGGCAAAGGCTGCTGTCCCAAATCCCACCTTTTGTAAACCCCGGGTTGTTTCATGCAGAGACAAGAAGCAAGTATAAAGACACCCGCTGCATTTTTATCTAGATTTCTGTCTATTTGCATATGCATAGGATGAATCATTGTTGTCATTTTAATGAAGGGGGAAAACTCCCTCACAGGCAAATACCACAAAAAGAGACCATTTTGATGGCAGACATGCCTTCATGATCAGCTTTAATAGGCTATTTTACTGGGGAGCTGCATCGAAGTGGAGCGCATTAAGAAACAGCTTAAAGTGGCTCATAAACTGCTTGGATCCTCCAACGTTCACTGTCATCATCATCATCCCAGACAGAAAAAAGCATTCCATTGTGAGTATTTTGTGCCCTCATTGTCTCCCCACACCCCTCTCTATTCCCCCCAGTCATTTTAAATTTTGAGGCTGGTTGTGATGCTTATGATCTGGTTTAGTGTGTTAACACATGTTAATACTTTTTTTTGTCTTGTTTTGCTTTAAAGAAAGGTGCCTTTGGGAAACTAGCTGAGTGTCAGACATGGTATATGTGGTCTGTCTACTCATTCTTGGTGTTAGCTTGTCACCTATCCTTATTAATGTAAATCCACACTCCAGAAAAACTGAAACTTTGTTTGTTTGTATATTCCTTGGTTGTCCAGTCCCCTGAGCATCACAATGCTAGGCAAGTACTATAAAGGCACACCATGTCTTTGCAAATGAATCCTTTATAGTGATTTGCTAGAACATTGTTGACAGTTGACAGGCCATTTTTTCAAAGAGCTCTAGGTCTCCAAATTGCAGCATGTACTGCTTCATAGTTTATTGGTATTGTGCTAAAATGTATAAAGTTGAACTTCTCTTTTTGACTTTTGACAGCCTGTAGTTAAATATTGCATAAGCATGGTGGCAAACATAGATATATAGACAGACGCCTTTCAGAAATCCAACACTTTTTTTTTATGCCAGATTGCTTTATCATTCACTTCTTTTCACAGAATGGAGATTCAACAAACATCTTGTGGTCTTTTTCAGACATTTTTTTTTCGTGCTGTCCTCAACAATCTGTCCTCATCTTACTAAGAAGCACAGAAAGAAGCAATGTGAATAACAAATAATCCAAGAATTACCATTTGTCAGGTCAGAGGTGCGAGAAAGAGACATAGCTCGTTGGCAGCACTAGTGGAACAGATTTAGTTTTAAGACAAGAGTAACCACGGTGGTGGAAGGGGAGTAATAAGGGGCTTCCACTGAGGCCAATAAAGTATCTTGGTAGCATAGATCATGCCAGTAGGTAAAACCTCCATCCATCCTTTTGAAAATAGCATTTATTAGAGAGTGAATGCTAAAAGGCTGAAGTTATTTTCATAATGGGAATGTTTCATTTGCAAAAAAAGATTATATTGGCAGAGAACAAAATAGTCAAAGTGCACATTGTATTATTTTTTTTTATGAGCTTCATATCCCCATGCTATTACTCTTTCTAGGACAGCACAGCACTTTTGCACACACATAGCCTTGTTTCAGACCTATAAATCACTGCCCACATTTCAGATTTTTCAAATGGATAACTTTTTTCTTTTTAAATAAATAATGGCCAAAGAAATAACAATTCACTCTGATTATCAGGATAGAACAGAGAGTAATGTAAAGGACATTTTTTTAGGTTGCACACCGACCAAACCCAAGTTTGTGAAAACTGCAAAGACACATTTAATGTAAAAAAAAAAAAAGAAGCAAACAGTTACCAACTGTTAATGTTTATTGCTGGTAATAGGTTCTGTGTTCAGTTCTTTGCCAACTGGTGAGTGATGCTGGCAGTTTTTTTGTATATGAATTGTAAGTGCCAGTTTGTGTGATTCATGTCTGATAGAGGTGGAAGACTGATATGAACTGGAAATTAATGATGTATCAGTGAAGGTCACCAACAAACGAATGAGCAGCAGTTCACTGGTTTGCATAGAAAATATCCTTTGATGTTGTGAAGCTGATTTAATTTGGCTGATTAAATCCTGTATTGATGCATACAGGTGTGTTTTTGCACTATTAAAGGTTAGTGTTCGACTGTAGGCAGGCCAACAAGCCCCTGTGTTCTTAATCTGTGGTCGATGCCTCATCTCTTGTATCTACTACTGAGAGATGGAAATTGTAGAGCTGAAGTGGACATTAGAGAAGTTAGAGGTTGTGTGGTTCTGTGCATGTGTGTATATTTTTCACTTATCTACAGTTGTGTGTGAAAACAGACTTTCCACATGTTTATATTGAAAAATTGAATGATTCCTTTTTCTTGCTATTATGCTTACAGTGTTGCAGACTATAGATATTTATGGGTGTGGGCACTCAATCATTGATTTTTTTGTATCTGGGGGAAGCCTGATGATTTTCTTCAGGAGAGTCATTATTTTTAGTTTGGGCCTGGTAGTATCTAGTTTATATTGTAGTGTTAGAGCATCTATGAAAAGACAAAGGGAAAACAGGGAAGGGAGACAGTAAGCCTTGGGAAATATAATTAATTTTATGCCTCAGGAATGAGCAGCATGTGCACAACCAAGTGAACAAATGGGACAATTTGAGTTGCACATATTCTGCTAGCCAACATTTGGGTCATTAGGTAGGTGTATGATCTGGGTTTGTTTTTTGTAAGGAATTACCATACAGATAGCCAAATCTGTTTTCTCTGATAAAAACAATGCATAATTTCAAGGAAGATCGTGTTTTTTTGTGCACTTACTAATAGCTATTACAGAGAAATGATCGTCAGGCGATGAAAATATTTCATGTCCGACTGTAAGAATGCACTTGACATCGGCCCGTCTCAATACTTTACTGCAGACAACTATTATTGCCAACTTTTATGAAGTTCTGAGTTGTGGAGTTTAAAAAGTAAATCTTATAATGTCCCTAGACTAATTTGCATGGTCATTTGCATTTTATAGATTCTGCATCTTCATTTACACACTACTTAGAAGTTAATCTCCACAGGGCAGGGAATGATGGCAACATCAGGCTTGCTAAGATGGCAGTATTTAAGTTTGGCTACCTGAATGCGCAAGTTAAGTCATGAGTTTCAGATGAAACAAATATATGACATCAGTGTGTGTGTATGTGAAGGTGTATGATGATGACATATCTGAACCTTTAATGTCTTAATTCAGTTATCAACAGTTACCATCACCTTTGTGTGCCAGGTAAAATGCTATGTACGGTATCATACACAGCATGTGCAAAGGAAATGATGAGCAGACAGAGGCAATTATACATTATTCAATCTTTTCCTCTAAAAATAGACCCTACCATCTGCTGGGCCCTTGGAATGTATTGGCATGTACAGTATTTTGTAGATAAATATCATCAGCCAGGAGAAGGTGCTTTGTTCATACTCTAATCCAACTGCTGTTAATTGGTAATTAAATGAGAGACTTGACCTTAAACCCATGTGTTAGTACAGTACCTGCTTGCATGCCAGTGTTCGTGTCTATGAGTGAGAGTGTGCGAGGAAACGATTGAGACGTGAGAAAATGAATGGTGCCAAGGTATAGAAGATGCTGAGATGAGGAGAAATGGAGGGAGAGGGCAACTTTTCACTTGGCCCCCATCCAGCCCTCATATCAGCTGTCTGTTGAGCTTTTTCAAAGGCAATTTATTTTTAGATATTTCAAAAACTCATTTGAAGGCGATTTTCACTCTATGGCTGCAGCCCTCGCCTTCAGCCTCCTCCCTCTGCGCCAGTCTTACCCCCCTCTCATGTGGCACCCGATGTGTCGCAGAGCCCATTCCTTGGCAGTCAGCACAGTTTTGATTTAATTCTGAGGGCCATCTGTAATCCCCTGCAGGACACAGAGGCCCATAGCCCCGCACACCACACCTCTCTATCTCAATCTCTATCTGCCTTTTTTTATCCTCTGCTCTCTCTGGACTGTACCTTTTCTTTCTTCTTCACTATCAGTAGCCCCCCAACCACCCAGCCACCACCCCCACGGCTCTGTCGCCCCACTGTGGGACTGTCAACACATCTCATACATGCAGGGATAATGGGATTGCAAAGCACCAAAGACTTACTGCAGGTATTCAGAGAAAAAAGATGTTGGAGTGAGAATATGATTAGAATGCACTGATGTTCAGCATTGTTCTTTGTATTTAAGGTCGTAAGCCATGTTACATTAAACACTCCATGGAGTCATCATCCTTTAATGGAGATGAACATCACCATTTAGCTGAATCATCATTAAGAAGCATCTGATGATTCACCCAAATAGATTTCTTGACATTTTTCTTTTACTTTCTAATTCCATTAAATGTTAATGTTGAATTAATATTGATAATTGTTTTTTTTTTAATTATATGATATTGCAGTAAGGACAGTGTCTAATGGTTGCAATGGTTATAAGTGGTTATATTATAACAGTTGCAGAATGTTCTTGCCATTTTCACTATCAATAAAATGTATTTAAATCATTACGGCTGTTATGTTTTCACGTCTTAGGTAAAACAGAACGTGATATAGGTGTTTTTTTTCTGGTGTAGAACTTAGAAAATACACTCTCATGCTATCTAAATCATAAATTAAGGATTAATAATGAATGTATTAATGTCAGATAGGCTTTTTATATATTCTAAATACATCTGTAGTTCAAAATTTGGTAGACACTTTTTCATGAGGATTTTCTTGGAGCGGGTCAGAATTGACCTGGACCATACTGTGAAGGCATTAAATATGAACAGTTTGTAAGGGTTAAAAAGCCTGCCTTGGATATGTAATCAAAAGTGTGGTTTGATTAAAACCATGATGTTAGATGTCTGTCTGCTATAGCATTTTTTTTTTATGTTTAATCACTATAAATTAATCCAACCAGAAGGTCTACAGAGGTTCCAAAGGAGAGAAAACACTGCTATTGGAAGATATTTTCCATTTAGCTGGGAAAGACGAACAATTTTCAGAGTCAAAACAAATAATAAATGTACATAACAGTCAGCATTTTGTCTACTACTTTGGTGTGTGAACTCCTGACTGTGGATTATTTCCTCCACTTTAAATCAAAAGGAATTATTTAAACAACAGTCCCTATAAAAACAAACACACCTTGCTCTTTACTTCAGAGAAAATGTTTCTGTCTGATTAACATGGATTTTACAACAAGCTGTCCCATACCAACATTTTGAGCCCTTGCAACCTCTTGCACCTACACTGCTTGCCCATTTTAAGCCTGTGATTTCCAGTGTTCAGAGTGGACATCTGGACTGGCCCACTACCTTTCCTCCTGCTTGCTGTACTCCTCAACCACAACAGATTGCAATATTTTTGATAAGAGTGAGGATGCTGTGGCTGTCCATAGGCTATTCCCAGAACTACACCTTTGTGAGCCATCTACCTATGATATTTCATAACCTGTGTGACATCGTTCTGCCATCTAGCACGATTGGTACCTTGGGAAAATGTTGAAATAGGAGGTCCTGATGCTTGAAACATAAATGTCAGTGTTCTGAACCCACAGAGAAGTTTAGAAAGCACATATCTGCTACTGAAAAGTTACACTAGCTTGGTGGAAATATCTTTCCTGGACATTGCTCTTCACAGGCTGATTGGAACTTACCCTGTGAGTGTCTGGCTGTCAGGGTAAAGCAGTTTGGCGGTCGGTTGACTCTGTAAGCTCTGGTCAGAGATAAGCACCTGGCTGGAGAGCTTTTCCATTTCCTCCCAAAGCACCCAATCAAGTAGTGGCTGCAACTCAGCACTAAAGAGACCTAAATACTCCTCGCTCTTCCTGTCTCCCTCTCCCCTGTGGAAGTTTTTCCGACTCCCGCCTTGTCTCTGTCTTTCCAGTTCTTTCAATCTTCCTTCAAACATTTACTCAGAATATGTGTCACTCATTCATGCCCTGAAGAGTTTCAGTTAGCCTTATTCCATCCAGTGCCTTTTTGAGGTCATGTTGTCACCCTCAAATATTTTATAATTTCACCAATACTTAACCTTCCAGTACCTTTTAGTTGTAAAAAAAAATGAAGTTTATGACAAGACAGACCAATTTAATCCTACTTGTGGAGATTGTGGATATGTGCCCAGCTTTGGCTGACTGTTGAAGTTGTAGCTAAGGGTTGTGACACCGCTGTGTGTGTTAATTAGAATGATCAAAGGGCCACGGTGCCTGTAATCCTTCATATCCTGATTCAAGCAGAAATGTCTCTTATGCTTTTGAATTTGTGCCCTTATCAGTTCCTGCATAGTGTGTGTGTGTGTGTGTGTTTTTTTTCTTTGAAGAAGATATTCTTTTTGTTTTATAAATTTTACAAACAAATTGTGACAAATTTGTCACATTTGGTCAAGTTCACCAATGATGATCTACTAGCCCATGAGGGTTACCAATTGTAACTTCTGTAAATAAAAAAGTAGGCGAGTGAGAGGAGGATTCTGAGACTTTGAGATAATTGAGATATGGATTATGCAGAAGCTGCTTCAGCTTCATCAGTCCGATGGCTCAGTATTTTATTTTTTTTGGTAAATTGAGTCTGAAATGCCATCTGATTGTTTTTTTATATGTGTTTGGCCTTTACACATAATTGCACTGAATGAATGACTTGATGAATGGGAAGAAGTCCTCAGATGAGTTTTCTTTGGAGTTTTCATTTTTAATTATATCCCCTTCTGCTAACCATAAAGCCCAGGACACTATGTTAGTCAAGATTAGATTTTTTTTTAGATGTCTTATTTTTCCTCTGTCTTAGTTGGCAGAACAAGTACTGTTTAGGATTAAGATGATACCCTAGACTTGATAACATTTTTTAAACTGGCAAAATGTCAAATGACCTGTTATATTAAATGGAAATTAAATTCCATGATATTTACTGTTCTCTGTAGTTGTTTTTACTTTTACCCCCTGCCTGCATGTCCCATCATCACGCTGTCCCAGTCCTTTTTCTCTCTTTTTCTTTTTCCTTATTTCTTTCCTCAAACATCGGCAGGTGATGTCTTTGGAAGTGCTGAATCAGCAGTGTCCATGATAGGCTGGCTGGATACTTTGTCTTGCTAGTGACCTTCACTGCTCCTCTGATGTCCATAACAAATTGCCCCTGGGTATCAGCATGATCATGCAGTGGCAGCGCAGCACAGGAATAACAACAAGCTTTAACCATGCTGCATTTTGTGTGTGTGCATGCGTGTGTGCATACAGTTTACAGTTACCTTTTAATTACAGTCCAGTGTCTTTCTTTTCTGGGAAAACAACATTGTCCTGCACATTTCAGTTCATGTCTGTGAGACCCAATAATCTGACTCTAAATACCTTCTGCATGTGTAAACATTGCTGTGTCAAATAAAAAGTCTTAATTACTGAAAAGCCTACAAAAGCTTACATTTTTTTCTTCTCTGTGGCTGTAGGTGCAATTTTAAATTACAGGTGTGTGCACATTTATGATTGGCTGTCACTGTTCTCCCCTATGCAGTAGCCAGTGGCCTTAGCTATTAATGTGTTTAAATATTTGATTCATTGAGTGCAAATGGCCTATTGGTCAAGCAGTAAGTGGCTGTGTCATCCACGAGTGCTGCAGGGGTTGTAATTCTCTCTCTGTTCAATACACACTCTCGGCCCTTGATGAACAAGCTGGTCCAGGCAATGTGCTGCCAAAGCAGGATTTTATAGCGTGTGTGTGTGTATATGTGTGCACATGTGCAAGTGCAGACAAAGTAAACAGTAAACAGAAAGTAAACACAAATATGTGTGTACATGTGGGAACGATTGAACATCCAAACATCATTGATGGGATCTCTGTCTGTGTTTTGAATCATTAACTCACCATTTAAAACTGCTTACACATACAGTAATGAAGCACCCAAACACTGATAGTCCTTCTATCCAGACTTGATAGGCTTTTTCATTGTCAGGGTCACTCACATGGACCTGTGAGGCAACATGATAGATGAGGGCTCTTATTGTTGAGCCAAGCTTGCTAGCACCCCTGTCCCCCACCCCATCCCAAAATCTGAGTCACACATATACTATGCTGCTGTCGCAGCATTGCATTGGCACACGCTCTCATAAAGTTCCAAGGGCATCGATTCAACTCTGCTTCATTAATATGTATTGGAAATTATTTTCCACTTTGTTAAGGCAAGTCTTGCTTCCCTGAAGGTTAGGTCCAGTGGGAGTATGTGCACGTGTGTATAATCTGAGCTGTGCCAAATACAGTAGATTTGTAGTAATCAATGTACCATGGGTGTTTAATTCTTGCTCAGCAGAAAAATAAAATGAATTATGCTTCTTGCTACTCAATAGTATGTTGTTAAGGTTATGTTCTCCATTGTTAGGAACCTAAAATGTTTGGTAATTACATTAGCATTCCTCTAAAGATTGATAGTTCAAGAGAAGCTGCTGGGTCATAAATGATGACTTCACTGTAAGTGAAACTTCAACTCGGACTTAAGATTAGCTCTCAGAAATATATTCAAAACTGTGGTATTGAATTATACATTAAAATTGTACTGTTGTTGACGGGGATGTTCTGATCACTTTTTTTGATGCCAGTACCAACTCGAGTGGTTTTTAAAAAATGAGTTAACTGAAACTGCTGGCTTCATTGTGCTATGCAGCTCACTTTTTAGGAGACATTCCAGTGTTGTAACAGAGCTCAAAGGGGCATTTTTGGGATAGCTGGGGTACCCAGAGCAAATAAACGAAGGATTGGAAATGGATTGGGCTTTATATAGTTGTTAAGCCAATAAAAAATGCTTGGATCAGCTCAAGTCTTGATTGGCTTCTGATTGATACCAGTTATTTCTTCTAAATAGGTTGGGTTCTGATAGCTGGTCTGCAAAAAAACTGGATTTATGAAGCTCACATGCTAACAAATATCTTTGTATGTCTCCTTGTTTTTTTAAATCAACAAATGCCAATGTTGAAAACATGCAGGTAACATTAGCATGGCTTCTCATGTATAGCAGCACTGACTCTTAAAACAACCAGCATCACTGGCAGTAGATAATATTAGCTGTCACTAATTAATGCTAATTCTTAATGCTAATTCTCTGTTGGTTAAGGTGCTTACTCTAAGCTGCTGCCTGTACCATCAAAGACTGTTTGTGAGTGAAAAGACAGATCACTCTCTGTTCAACGACAAAAGCATAGTTGACTCACGATCATAGAGTGAAGTTACAAAACCTCTTCTCTCCAAATGATTTCGATCCTGAATCTGATACAGGAGAGTCTCAGTTAATGGAAAGTGTTCATTATTTGAATCGGAAGTAGTTTGTGAAAAAACAGGTGAAAAGTCAGTATGTTACAGCTGTTAAAACAATCAATATCAATCAACATTTCATATCTACTGCTGCAAATCTCATTTTAAGGTTGTGAAAATTGATGAGCCTAGCTTGATAAACATTAATGTTGTGTTAAGTTCCAATACTTGTGATAATTGAGTGTTTCTATCCTCTGTGCTAATATAACAATGACTTGCAAATATGATTTTGCTCTTGTGTTTGCTGTGGTCGCATGCTTTATGCTTAATGACTGGAAGTTATTATGTATCCATCCTGTGTAACCATGCTGAGGTTGTCTGGTAACTGAATATAAGTAGCTCATGGTAAAGAGGTTTAGGCTGGAGGTGGGTTGAAACCTCTTCTTGTGTAAGCATCTGTACCAATGTCTGTATCGAAGTGTATGTGTGGAGATATCTGGTTATGTTCATGAAATGGACACATCAGATGATGTAACATCCAAAGCATATGAAAGAAACAATGTGTCTTAAGATAAAAAAAAATGTCAGGAGTAGGTAAAGAAAGTCTGAATAAAAACTTGAGTAAAATCATATGCTTCCTGATGTTTGATTGTTGATTACAAATAGAATTTGAAAGAATCTGGATTTGATAAGTAGATTTGATAAAATGCTATTGAACCCCAGTCCTACTTCTGAAGGACTACAAATGTGTTTGGAAAACAAACTCCTTAAAGTTTCAGTATGCAGGATTTAGTGGCATCTAGTGGTGAGGCTGCAGATTGCTACCAACTGAATACTGCTTGCCTCAACTTCCTCCTCCAAATGTGTAGGAGAACCTATAGTGGCCATGAAACTTGCAAAACATGTTTGGCCATTGGGCTAATGTAGAAACATGGCGGACTGCATGTAAGAGGAGCTGCTCCCTCTGTAGATATAAAATGAAAACATAATTGTGAGTAATATCTTCCATTTCTGTCAATAGACCATCCTAAATGTTAGACACTGGACCTTTACCTAATTATATTGTTAAGTTTTCTAATGCATTACTATCAGTCCAGCAGTAGTGCAATAACAAGTTCATTAAACAGCTTAAATATTTATTTAGTACCATAGAAATTCAATATATGACACATTCTATGTCTAACAACATCAATCACTTTGCCTCTCTTTTAATAATACTACAGTATGTTGTATGCCCAGGGCTCCCCAGCACTCTTAATTCTTTGCCTGATTAGTGCTAATCAGTGTGTGTTTTTCTAGGTGTGTGAACTGGGCATTGTTTTTTAATGGGGCATAATATCGGTAACCCTGGCACAAAGCTGGTCTCGTTGGGGAGCTGGTGACACCTGGGGCTGATTTGATTAAAGCAAGTAGATCCATTTCTAAGGCTGCTCATTACACCGGGTAACTCGGGACCTAATGACAAGACCACTTAGCATATATAACAGCAGGTAGTGGGAGATTTAAGTGAAGATTAATGGGAGGGCGGAGGAGCACTGAAAAGTTCGAAAGAGAGATAAAAACTTTCTCATAAAAGATTCCATGAGAAGATTGAGCTCATGTTAAAGACTTTGCAACTATTAATATAATTTTTCATCTTTACATATAGTTTGCCCTAAAGGTATTACAGACCTCTTGTTGATGAAATGTCAAGTGTAATTTTAATGTGGCCCATGTTTAAAATATGGGCCTTGGATAGATTAATAGAGACCCACCCCCAAATTGCAGTTTTCACTCCCTGGAGCGAATGAAAACACAGCAACCTGCATTAGCATTATGAATATACTCCCAGATGTCTAAAATTAATCCACAGAAAAAGCCACTTAATTTTTCAAAAGAGCAGGAAATGTTGGCCTGTTATTAAATTGAAAATATCATAATGAAAGATTTTTACTGCAAAAGGCATCACACACATTTACACCCCCCCCCCCCCCAAAATGTGCAGGCTCATACATAGAGAAGACGATTCTCCCTCTACATCCTTTAGAAATAAGAGATTTAAATGGAGGTGTCAGCACTAGGAAGATGGATAGGTCTCAGTTAATGTGTTTTTTCTCACTCGGTAGGAATTAACTCCTCTCCTCAACTCTGGCTCACCCGGGACGGCAGAGTAATGAACCCTAAAAGGAAAGCGCTGAGCATGTTTATCTTTTTTTCCAGTGTCTCTGCTGCCACAAACCCAAATTCCTTGACTCAACCCATGACTTATTGAGGGGCTCAAAGCTCAAAGCCAATTTCACAAACATGTCCTCCATCTCCTATTTACTTATAGGTGTGTGCATTGAAGGGGGAAAGAGGGCTTTAGTGTATAAAGGTTAAGATTTGTGTATAGCGTGTGCTTGATTGTGCAGCAGTGCTGTGGGGGAGTGTATATACAGTATGTGCACCTTGGGAGCTTTACTCACCTTACATAAAAGGAGAAAATGAAAGTGTGCTCACTAATTCATCTGCTCCCACAGATTGTGTTTTTTGGCAAGACGTCAACCTAAAATCTCCAGTTTGTGTTAGTGTCATAAAGACAGACCAAACAAATTATAATCTGCACACTGTTATGTCCACCTCTTATAAACAGAGAAAATATCTCACAGGGGCTGTGTCATCCACAACCAACTATCTAACTATAATCTACATACATTTTTGACTGAAAATGACCAGTTCATCCACTCCGACACATTTCACACTGATTCAATTTATCACCCAAATATGTGTCTGAACACATACACATACCATGTCTGGATGGAACCCAGTGACTCATAAGAGCTGTCCACCGAAAACTGAAGACCTCTTCTCCTGATCTCTGGAGGAGAAGGGTCCTGTTATAGTCGACACAACCCCACAAGGCAGTGTCTGACTTGGCTTTTGTCCTCTGTGTCCTGCCTGGATATGGTCCTCTGCTTCCCTGCTTTTTCTCTCTCTTAACTTGACATCCGTGACAATTACTTCAGGCCTAGGGGAGAGGATACAAAGGACGTGTGCAAGGGCACAACTAAGTTCAGAATATAGACATAAAGGCTTAAATTCTGCATACATACAGCACATATACCTGTTTCATTTGTTAAAATCAATCCAAATAAATCATTTCAACACAATTTTAAGATAGAGAAGAATGCATGCCTCTACAAACAAATGGAGTTGAACTGAACTGAAACTGAACTCCCTGTCCCTCCCTCCACCCCTCCTCACTCAGCACATGATCCCACACCTTTCCTCTGTTTGCGGACACATCAGATGAATATTGATGTTAATTAGGGAGCTTCTAGCTAACAAGTCAGGTGCTCAGCATTATCTAACCGTCCATTAAAAAGGTGTAATGTACCCATTGAATATTTTTTCTTCAATCAAGATAACTATGCATCAGTCTGTGTCAGCTATTGAAAGGTGAGTAATGAATAGCTTCTGCAGGTAACTATAAATAATGCAACACACTTCATCAAGGGGTTGGACTCAATCAGATTGCCTGCTGCGTAACCATACTGATTGATCCACTGCTGAGATTATCTGCATGTCTGTCCAGTGTTTAGCCAAAACATTTTCCTCAGCTCTGTCATGGTTGGTAGACAATACAGAGTGTGTGCGAGTGTGAATGTGAGAATGTGTATATAAAGTAATGCTACTGTTGTTTAGAAAACAATCTGTCAATCAATTCACATTGTAAACCAAAGATAATTAATTTTAAATTCTTTATGCATCTAAAGAAAATCAATCCAGCACTCTAGATGTCTCCTAGCAAAGTTGCTTTCATACAGACTAAACACCTTCTCCCCATAAAGTCAATTTATTTAGACAAAGTCTCTTTAAGATCACTTTTGCTACTGACAAAATCACTTTTGCTACTGGCATTACTGGAAGTCATAATCCCCAGAAAGTCGTCATCGTATTCTCCTTTTAAAATTGTTTCTGCCAATTGCACATAAGCAGTCCTGAAAAGTAAAACATTCATCCACAAAACCCCTTTCCATATTACCGATATTGTTCTTTCATTACACCCCTATGGTCTGTGGATGTGCCACAGCCACAGTTAATTCCACAGGATGATAGCCAGACTCTGAGCCTCTATTTGATTATAATCCATCTCCCTCATCAAAGATCAGCCCCTCTGATTGCTTTGTGCTGTGTTTGACAAGATTAAGCCCCCTTTTTCCCTGTTAGACATGAAGATTGTGTTAGATATGGTTTTTCATCCCTAAGATTTATTTGAACTGCAGCACTACTAGACACTATGATTGGGACACCATGGTCATACATTGTGTATTTAAAAGCAATGCTTGCTGTTTCCCTTAAGCAAACGATATGTCTTGGCTGCATTACATTATGCTCCATTTGTGGAGAAATTGTATGCCTGGATTTTAGTTGTGTAGTGGATGATTGTTGCACATTAGAGCAAAGTACTGATCCTGGAAATAGACAGTGATTATGAGATTGATGGCAGCCAACAACCACTTCTGTAAAAAGTTTGCATTTTCTTGAACCCGCTGCAAAACAACTGTGTTTGCCACTTTTAACTCCATATGTTTACAGTTAACTGAAGTTTCATTACCCGATTAAAGTTCACTCACAGCTGCCACATGAGACACTGCCAAGTCAGTAAGGCATTTCACCCCTAAACTCACTTAAACTAAAACTGGTGAATCAGCTTATTCGGTTTGGACAGCCAGACCAATCAGCAAATGGGCATGGGTAGTGACTAATGATAGCATAGCTTGCCAAATCCTCAAAACTGCCTAACTCTGTCTACCTCTATTTTAAAATAAGTGTTGTGGATATAAAGTAAAGCATAATTCTACAACCGTGTGGCTTCTCTTTCATCTCGTATTTTTCCAGCAACTAATTTAAGTAGATAATTTGGTAGAAGTTACATCTTACCGGCCATATTTTCCAGTTTATAATTCAGCGACTGATGACAGCTCTGCGGTGATGCATTCATCCATTCACGTTGACATCTATGGGAAGGAGAAAGGTGTCAACTATTGTACAGTTAGTGTGAAACAATCTCTCTCTCAAGCAAACAGCTAACAAATCAAATGTATCTATAGCCTTCAACTGCTGTCGTAAGGTTATACTTAAATTATTCCCAGTGTTAAGTGTTTAACTGATGCTATTTATTAGGTCTTTGTAACGCAGCACCGGGTATGTAATGTTCTGTCAAACGTTGACAGCCAAAGACTTATTGTTTATAAGTGAGAAAACACACACAATGCGTGTTTTAGAGATAAACAATCTATTTAATTAGATATTCATCCAAAATGTTTTGTGATAAGAGAATCCATCACAATGCACAATAATAGCTCTTTATCCTTTGGTTTTGTGTTGTTTCACTTGTCACTCACAGCATCAATGTAATCAGTAAATTGATAGTATTGAACAGAAACCTTCAAACCCCTGCTGGTATATTGTCATTTTGTTCCATGGGACAAGAAGAATGCGTGGCTTCACAGCACATATGTATGTAGCTGCATAAAACCTTATAGTAACAGAGAATTTTCTTACTTTTGTCAGAAGTAAATATGTGGAGGCTTTTGAAAGCAGGTAGTTTGGCTTGGGAATAAACATTCAAGCAGACAAAAACAGTAACATTTAGCTTGGCAAGCAGCACCCAGAGCTTGAACTTCTGTCCTTCAAGCTCTAACAGGATAACAATTTTGTTGTAATTTGCATACTAGCTGACCTGCATTATGTATGTGTTCACAAATGCAACCAAGTGCATTCACATGAAAATGTGTATATGCATGTACATAAATTCTTGTGCATAGAAACCTTTATACTCACACACGTACACACAAAAACCTTTGACCCTGTATTTTAATGGAACATTGACTATGATACACTCCCTGTCTGCAGTGTCGTGTGTCCATTAGATAATAATAAAAAAGAAAGTTAAGTAAATGGACAAGAAATATTGTTTCCCCAGCAGAAATCTGGTGTGTTAATTTCTCATAATCCCTGTCCCTGATTTCAGAAATTGTGTTCCTTGTTTCAATGATGTTTTACAAACAGGTTACTACAGAAATTAGCATTAACCAGGTTACCCAAAATCCAATATTTAAGATGCACGGAAAGCACTCTTGTTTCCCTGGGGCATTTAAACCAACAGAATCTGACATGTGGAAACTAAACTGTTTCACACTGATCGTCTTTGGAAGTTCACATTTGTTGTATTGTAATTCTTTTGTATTGCATAAAAATATCAAGCACAGCAAATTTCTAAGGCCTTCAGACTGACATTAGCTGAAACATTTGTTCTTGTTACTCTTCTGCATTAAAAAAGTATAGATATAGCAAATGTAAATTTCAAAAATTCTATTTTTGACAGAGTGCAAACCAGCCTTTCTCATCCATTACTTTTGGTCTGTGGAGTTGCGAATATGACTCTGTTGCTGTCAACCCTTCATTTCATCCTTCGCTTCCATTCCTTTATTCTAATCAGGCAAAGCATCATATTGGATTTTTTTTTACCACGACAGGAACTTCACAGACCTGTTATACAGTCTGTGTTTACCAAATAGCTTGGGCCACACTGAGGGATAGAAAGCACATAAAAGCAAACAAAGATAAGTCCCTTCTTTGAAAACTTTACCCCACATCTGTTTAAACCCTACACACCAGCTAGCTGTTTAGTAAAATCCACACATCATATTTCGCGGGGCCCATTTCTGTTAATAAATTCCCAAATGTGAGACAGTACAATGTGAAATCATGTAAACAAGTTTCCTTTACATGGCGGGAATATGAAAAAGTTCTTTTGCAAAACAAGCAGGTGAACTTGCAATGATGAACTTGAACAGAAACGGTAGTTTGCAGCGTTTTACTGCATATTTGTAGCCACAGGCTATGACTGCAGTTGCCTGGTGACTTTCTCATACCACTCCCCTCATCTCTGACCCAAAAGCCCCAGCAGTCACACAAAAGGATTGGCTGAGATTACTGTGCTCGACTGCATCAAAAACGACCTGCCCAGGGGCAAATTTGATTGGTTAGAACATGGCATCCGTGGCTATTTTCCATGCGGAAGAATGGAAGCCCAAAGCAATGCACCAATGGAGCAGGTTCATAATACATATTTATACCTGCAGTCTGTGGAACATTTATACCTTTACACTTTTCATTTATGTGTTGCTTCTTATCTACTCACCCCATGGCTGTGTTTCTCATTTATGTGGGCAGATTTGCCTTTTGTGTATTTTTACTATTATCATATTCATTTTTTTTCCCGCTCACCTTGTGGAGAAAAGCTCCAGGGAATTATTGATGGAAGCAGGTGGCAAAGAAAAAGAAAGTGAAGGCCCTAGTAACAAACTTTTCAAAGACTTCCTTTTGCTTGATTTGTATTGGACTGTTTGCAGAGATAGTAATTTACTTGTATGGGAACAATATTGCATTGTCACACATGGTGTTGACAAACCAAACAAAAATCACTGGCTCTTTGGATAGCACTTTAGTGAAGTTCAGTAGATATTCTTCCATTATAACATCTTCTTTACTAATTCTTTGTTTATGCTTATGTGTCTATGACAATTACTAGAATCATCTTGTCCCTAGACTGTGCCCTGAGGAGTAATTTACAACTTGATGATGAGGTAAAGGTGAAGTGGAGCCTCCACACTGAGATTCACTACCACAAAATCTTCAATAAAGGCGCTGTAAAAAAAAAAAAAAAACACCAAAAAAACAAAACAATGGTCTTTATGGGCCCTTTTTTTGAATGAATAATCATACACTGATAAGATCACTGCAATTTCCTGTGGGTTCATGACTCGTAAAACTATCCCTCTCTGGGTATAAGTCCATTGCTAATTGGTGAGAGTTGAGGCAGGAACAATTATGAGCTGTGCAATTATTAGTCAAATTGGATATACTGTAGAGCAATAATGCATCTTTTCTGTTGCCAAGAGAACCTCGAAGGCACAGGCGGAGTGATTTGCGGCGCTATAGCTTTTTGACTGACAATGGCGAACAATGCTGTAATGGCAATGGAAATCTTTGCAGATACAATTGCTTGCTGCCATTATGCACCAGGGCCTCTTTAGCTTTTGTCGAGAAGACACAAAATTGCTATGTTATTATCTAACCGTTCCCCTCCTCCTCTCATCATCTCTTCTTGAATAAAGTTGCTCTGAGAGCGAGATAAGCAGGGAATGGAGAAATACTGACATTTTTTTTTTTTCTTTTTAAGATATCTAGACAAACCTGTGTTGGTTGTCAGGAGGAGTAATGAGGGAAGTATGTGTGTATGTATGAGAAATGTATTTGGGCTGGTTCTTGAGCCAGTGATCCAGCGGAGATTGAAGGGATTTCCTGTTCTGTATGTCGCCTACACAGTCAACCCCTCCTACCATCTCTGCTGTCGTTTACCTTCGTACTTGACCCTCAGCCTATCCAAATCCTCTCCCACTCCTCTTCTTACTATTCGCAGTCTCTTTCACTCCCACACCATCACTATTTTCTCCATCCATTACCCCCTCCCATCGTCATCATCTGTCTGTCTGCCTATCTGACTCCTCAACTCTGGTGCTTTTTTTCTATTCTTTGTCCACTTGATTTCACTTGTATGCTTCGCCTTCCAGTCAGCCCTCCTCCCTCCCTTCATCCTTTATTCCTTTCTTTTTGGAGTCAGTCTATCCACACCTCAAGGGAGAAGTATAGGTCTGATGAACATGGAGAGCCCGGAACAAATCAGTCTATTGATTTGTCGACGTATCCCTCGCTCTGTCCCTCTGATCGTCAGCAGAAAACAAAGTGTTTATTAAGCGAAACCTTCCCAATCTCCTTCTACTTCCACCCCACCCCTCTCCACTCCGCTATCCCCCCTCACTTGTTAATGGAGAGCCTGTTTCTGGGACCTGTCCACCCAACTGAGACTTGTCGTGGCTTCCAATTACATTTCTTTAGCAAAGTCGCACCTGTCAGGGTTTCTAACTTCTGCATTTCTTCACCTTCTTCCTTACCCTGTCCACCTCTACTGCCAATATAAAGTTGGCCTGTACTATTTCCAAAGAGAGAAAGGGCACAGAGTTAGCTTTTATTAATGACAATGCACTGCAGGAAAGTAGAGCCACAAGAAGAAGAGTGACGTGTAGTGGAGTGGAGTGTTTATCAGTCATCTGCAGTCTATATGGCTTAAATTGGGCCTGAATTTTGTACGGAACGATTGCATTATGGGTTCTTCTGAAAAGCCTGAATTTGATTGAAATGGAAAGCAGTGCCTTCTTGCTCTGAAAATACATCACTGCTGATTAGATTATGAAGAACTGCAGGGGTGGAAAGGAGGGTGTTTGGGAGTAGTGGCAGATATGAGGGTGAAATGTAAGCAAAACACACTGTGCTTACAGTCAAGTAGGGAGAGAAAGGAAGCAGGGGGAATAAATAATGGTGGTGGCATGAGAGAAGCATGCAAGCTGCAAACAAAAGAAATTCCAGGATCTCTTGATCTTTCCCTCTCTGGTTGAAATAACCCCATATCGATACGGTATTAGCTGGAGTCAGAGGTTCTGCAGCAGAGCAGCCTGCCTTTACTTTTGACAGACAGACAGAATAGATCCATGCCATTCCCAGCCGCGGGGCTCCCAGGCCTCGCATAATCAATCAGCCATTAATGGAGTAAGTGGCTGTGGAAGGATATTAAATGTTAATTGCTGTAAGGTATTGATAACACCAATTGATCTCCGAGATAATTGCAATCAGTGAAAACAAAGATACATTATATGAGACTAAGCCCCTTTTACCAGAAACCAGGGCTAAACAATGATGAATGGACATATGGATAAGATGTGCTTTTGTTGTGCACATCTCATGGTTGTGCGTCCTCATGGGAATATTTTATAGCAACTCCAACTTAGTAAGACAAGGCTGAAGTGTCTAGTATTATCTTGTAAATTTAGATCAACAAGCTTTTTTAAAATAAATTTTACCTATCAGTCAGGTTTAAATTGTTCCTGATTGAATCCTGTTGAATGGGGGCAACATTTTCATTGTTGTCTTTGCGTTTTATAGCAGAAAAAAAACATATTGCAACTGCATTTGTGATTATATTGTGTGTCAAGTCTGTCATGCTACAGTCAAAAGGAAGAACGGAGTAGAGGGAACCATACAAAAGCAAAAAAACAATATACCAATACCAGCCAGTATATGCTGTACATATATTATGGGGAGCTATGTTCTCAACAAAGGTGTATAAAATGGTGGCAAATGATAATTTAATGTTTTTAGTTAGTTGAGAGATATTAACCTTAATACTTATTATGCACATGTAATTATAATTTTTTCATTCTGTTAAAAGACAGGCTAACTTTGGTTCAAAGATGAAATGAAGATGAAAACCTTACAAACTGGAATGTAATCTTTCGGTTGAGGACAAGCTTTCTCTTATTGTGTCATACTCTCTCTCTTTGATTTAATCTCATCTCCCTCCTCAGTGCCTCCTGCAGTCTCTGTTCTCAGATGCTGTCTGCAGTAGGTTTGCTGGGAAGAGGTTGATGTCCATAAATGACTTGTTGGGAATAGAAGGAGATGGCAGCATCAGTCAGTTCATTATAGATTAACCCCTCAGTGGAGTGTGAGGTCGATCAGAGAGCAAAACAACAATCTACAACCTCTAGTCAGAGGGGAAAAGTTGAGACTTGCTGTGTTTTTAGTGTGTATGTTTGTGCACATGTGCATGTAGCTTATTTGTTAAAGCTTGCAAATAAGAGATGCACATGCCCCTGCGTGTGTGTGGTGAGATAGAGGTAGGGTGGGGTGGATTGAGAGTTTCGGCTACTCCCAGGCCACCTGAGAGGAATTGGCAGGTCTGGCGAGGCATCGTGTCAGAATGCCTGTTGAATAATGCATGGCCTCAGAGCAGTTGGGCTCTCTAATACCACATGACTCTGAGACACCCCTCCTAAGATCAATAACACTTAGAAGCTGCTTTATAATGAAGGAGACACTAAAATTCCATCATCAGGCAATTAGTTGAACTCTGCCTCCCATTCCTCACCCCTCCTTTCCCATTTCTCTCTGGCCGTGGCACAACATCAGGCACATCATTTGTTAAGAAAGACTAATGTGGATACAGGTTCGCCTTTGATGGAGTGTTTGTCAGGTTTTGATGAGGAAATTTGTCAAAACAGTTTGGTGTTTTTGAACGTCACAATTTAAGAGTGAGGGTTGGGATTCCTCTCTGGAGGGTTTTGTTTTTGTGCTGAGTCTTTATGAGTGAGAAAGAAGAAGTGAGAGCCCACTCCCTGATGTTTTTGCTCTCGTCTTTGACATTTCCTTTCTCTTTTCCCTGCTGCTCTAAAGCCTGGGGCACATGTATTACTGCTCTCATATAAACTCTGGCTACATATCAACATTACACTTAACTATTAATAGAGGTCCTCATAACAGCATAGAAGCTAATAAGTAAACTCTGTTAGTTAGAAACAGGGTTGGGAATATATATTGGTCATTCACATACACTTGCACACACTCCATTATGCATATAATACTCTTTCTTTGAGCACCATTCTATGTGGTCTGTGTGAATGCATATATAATGACTGAATGAGCTCTGCAGACAGGAGCATTCACCGCTCTGCTCCACAGGGAGGTCAAGGGTCAGGAAGCGATAATGCAGTGTAAATGTACTGGCATGGGATTTGGAGTTCATTAGAGGTCCATTATAGTCTTTGAGTGACATCACTCTCTCAGGGAGCAGGAAGAAAAGAAGGAAATGTGCGATTTATCATAAAGGATCTGTGTTGTCTTTGGTACTGCATTTTATGATGGATGATCTAGGGTCAGGGGTATCTTCCTTGCATGCACATGACATTTTAGTTTAATATTGTCAGCTTTGAATACATATATTATCAAGGTAGCCTAGAGGCCTAAATGGTTTATATATGTCTATAATAAAAGAACAACTGAAACTTTAGGGCTGATCCTTTATATTGCAGGGCCAGCACTTCTCTTTCCAAAAACTTTGAAGAGATGATAAACCCCCGCTTTGCCCCTTCCACAACCTCCTCACCTCCACCTTCATTCATATTCACAATCAACATCTGCAAAACCCACTGCTGTCTTCTGCAAGTAACTAAATTTATTAGGCATGAACAAGGAGGGGAAATTACCAGTGTGAACAGTGTACCGTTTAATTTGGACCAGGGCCAACATCTCATTATTCATCTTCTTCACTGTTTATTGGTGGGAGGTAGGGGAAAAGGTGGAGAGGGAGCAGTAAGGGAGTCATGGAGTCATCCAGGGCTCTGTGGTTCTACAGGGGATCTCTTCTCTTCACTCTCTGGGTCCTTGAGGTCAGGCTGAGCTTTGCCCCCCTCTGTAAGTCTGGAATAATAGAATAATGGCATAATTAACTGGCAAGAAGATTTTGCCCTGGGGACAAGCTCTGCTGCTCCATTAGAAGAATCTGGAGCCTTGGTCCTGGCTGTAATTAGGTCTCCATGGGTTCTAATTGTCCTGCAGTTTTAAAGTTTAAATGGTAGCAGTATGGCAGAATGGGATCTGCAATGAGGAAAGCAGAACAACTTTCAGTTACAGACACACTGAAGGTGTTCTCTTCTGTGCCGCAGATCCAATTAAGGCTGTTATGGATAAGAAGTGGATGGAGCCCAGTGTTTGAAGTCAAATATTAGTGACCTATCGTTTCTCTGGATAAGTGTTGAAATGAAAAATGAATGAAACTTCACCTATAATTCCAAGGTGCCAGCAGAAGGGAAAAAGTCTCTTATTTATGGATTATTGTCCCTCCCTTCCCTGTCTGCCATTTTGAGAATGTGACGGGCCTGAAGCCACACAAGCATTTACCCATCCCATCAATATGTAGGTGCCCCAATGGCGTATATGTATGTACTATATGTAATATAACCCTTTACCCTTGTTAATAAAAATAGAAAATAGAGCCCTTGCATTTATTTAAATGGAACCGTTACTATCAGAGTTGTTCAATCTAGAGAGTATTATAAATGCCTGTGCAGTGTTTGGATGTCTGTTAAATCTTCACACGCATGGATCTGTTACTTAAAATCATCCATTTTAAAATTGTATTTTATATTCTCACAGGAAACCTAAATAACACGTCTCAATCAATCTTTTTTTAAATACAGGATTGTTTTTAGTCTGAACAACCTGTCAATGAGATAAAATCAACAATGGTGGTGTGAATATTCTATTGACATGTATGCACACTGCATGCTATGTTAAATGTTTCAATACATTTGATAGGTTTAAACCTTTGAGCGAGTGAACAGATGCAGGGCAGCTCTCTTGTAGCCTGTTACCTCTCAATCACTCTCCACCACATGTAGACACCTTATCTGTTTCTGGCAGCGTCTTAACACAACAGAAGAATATCTGTCTGTAATAGTCTATTGACCCTCTGATGCTTTAACAATGCCTAAGCCAGCTAGCTGTAGCTCCTCCACCACACACACAGCTCTAACTGATCTCCCATTGAAAGAGATAGCTGTATATATTGGTTTTTCATACAGCCGCTTGCACTGTGCTCCACTGGATACAGAACAGTGCTCCGCTTCATTCCTGTTTCTGATTTATTTGAATTTTCATCACCTCAATTGATCGAGACCCTTTACTCAAGGGACAAAGATACAGACTAAATGACTATTGACTGCCAAATGTTTGAAAAATGCATTTGTCAGACCACCAGTGCTATTGATGAGGGTGTATTAAAAAATGTATCTGAAGAATCAATGGAGAGGAAAGGAGAAAGTCCACAGCAGTAGACTACCAGCGAGTGTTTTGCTCTATTATTTGTGCTCTCTCTCTCTCTCTCTGTAGCTCTGACTGTATTCCTCTTTTTCTTTCTGTCTTTCTTTTGTCTCCTAGTGCTTATGTGCTAACCACTGCTGGCGCATTGCAGTAAACTAGGGGAGGTAGAGTAGTAGGGTGTGTGTGTGTGTGTGTGTGTGTGTATGTGTGTGTGAGGAGTTGCAGCATCGACAAGCATCCGTGGGTTTACTGTCTCCATAAATCCCACTTACCCACTGCACACGTGCACACATGCACACGCTCCACATCCAGAGATACTGACCTTTTCTTCTTTTTTATCTCAGTACAAAACAGTGAGGATGAATCACACTGGAACGTACATGTCACATTCACTCCTTTGGGTTATTAGGGAAATTTGGGATACCAGAACATTAACAGAATCATTGAAATGAAAAATTGAAGAACTTCTTCTTGTTATTTGACAACATGTACCATCTCATTGACGAAGCCAGGAAAGCAATGAATAATGAAAAGATGAAAAGAATATAGATTAGTTTGTCCTCAAACAAAATCAATCTCTTTTAAAGGGCAGTGTCTAATATTGTGCTGCAGCCTGAACACTTAATGTGAGTTAGGAATCCATTTCCTTTGCATCACAGGAAGCTCAAATCTGAGCTCTTTAATATATTTGCATTACAGTCCTCGCAGAATTTGGATGACCATTCCTCCTCACATCCTTTTTACTGTGACAGTCTTGTGCATTATCTTTATTTTTTTCATATTTGAATTTGCAAATCTTGTTTGAATTGTGGACCGATCAGAGTTTCAGTCATCCATACAGAAATGTTAGCTGTCTGGGAGCTAGCTGTACAGTTTGATGGTTGTGTTTGCTGTAGGATTTTAACATCCTCATTTCATGACTGGCTGGACTTTATAGAGGAGATGATGAAAGGTGCAACAGTCTACACCATCTCGTATATCACATCCTCTTCATACACACTTGCTCGGTCTCTGTCTATCTCTCCCTCTCTGTCTCTATTTTATCTCTCCCTATGAGCTGGCATACCTTCCAACTAATGCTCTGTCAAGATCATTAGTGGGTGATGGACAGCTTTTGATGTATGTCATCATTCACTGGCAGAATGTGTGTATGTTTATGGACTGAAGTGAGTCCCAGTCAAATTGGAGCAGCTCTGTAAAGGTGCAGACTGACCTTTGACGTGTGAAAGCAGAAAACACAGGAGGCTGGAATGATGATGGGCCTAGATGAGAGGAAATAACTTTGCAATGGGTTTGATTTTGGTTGGCCTTTATTGACACGGAGGAAAATTATAGGAAAGAAATGTTTTTGGGAATATGTTTGTTGTGCTTTGAAGTAATATTGATGCCGTTGTTTATAACAGAATATCCCAGGAGAAACAACCAACTATGATGTCATAAATAAAGAGGAAAGACCCATTTATGTCCAATGTCGGCATCAGTTATCAGATATGTGCATGTGTAAATATATGCTTGTTGAGTGAAGATGCAAAAAATAGTTACAAACCACTTGGGAGCTGAGGTTTGCCATATAGGCCGCTATCATAATTCTTTGTCTGAGCTGGTATAATGTTGAAGGGTTTCAAGTGTAAAATCCAGGTCAAGGGGACTTCTGAGAGTTAATTAGGGAACAAAAAGAGGACTTGAACCTGAGCCTGCTTATCTCAAGGGTGGGTAGGTGAGTGATTGGAGGTTCTAAGGTCAAGATGCATCACTTCCTTGCAGAGTAGAGTATTCTTGTGTGAGTGTGAGTATATGCGCATGTTGGCATGTGCATGGACTCCAGCTTATGTGCATGTAACTGTTCGTGACACCCAGTCAGCAAACAAAACTTGTCTCAGTGATGAATGGCATTGTAAACATTGAGCTGGGCCAAAACAGCCCCCTGGAGACCATCCATGTTTGTGTGAGATCAGCAGAAAAAGCTCTTATCGGGCCTATTACGGTCCTTCCTCTCAGCATGGGGATGGTATGTGCTTTGCATCCTAATGTCGTAATCTATTCTTCATTAAAGCTTAACGCAGCAGTTAACGTGCCCTCTGATAGCATCACACTGTGCCCTCCCAGCACAGGCGAGGCCTGCGTGCTACTGATAAAGTTTCAAAATGCAATAGAGATGGTTGAAATACAGCCAGGAGAATGCCACCTTGGGATGCCGTGGCAAGAGGCGACCGCCGCAGCCTGCATAGATACCCAATCTCATTAAGTACACTGAAGTGTTAATTTTAAGAAAGAGCTTTCCATATTTCACATGCCTCTATAATTCAGAGAGGATGCTGCCGTTAGGGGGGCACTGTCATGAGGTGCCATGTGTTCCCTGGTGGATGATGCCATCTGGCCTGGTTTACAGCGAGCTGCTAAGACCACTGTGAGGGCTCAAGCAGCTGATGTTTAACTGGCACAGACTTGAACCCTAAACCAGGCGGAGTGTGTGTGGGCAGGAGCACACCCACACCTACAGTCTGTTAAGTTGTACTGTCTCACTATGACAGATGTGGGATAGTGAGTGCCAGCATTTGCTAGAAAATACAAGACTACAAGGGACATATTCGTGAACAGAATGCCAACATGAAGTCTCAAGTCTGTACTAAAAAATAAATAAATAAAACTAGAACATTTAATTGGAAATGTTCATCAATTTGTCATCCATCTCAAGTGAAAGAGCCTTCGGAAAAAAAAGTGGGAACACAAAGAAGAGTAAGATGTAAATCTCAGAACAAATGAATAATGGATTATGGAGTGGAAGAAAAAGAAAATGGGGGGAGATGAAGAGAAAATGGAGACACATGATTGACAATGACAAGTAAGATAATACAAAGAGTGATCAAAATTCACCGGGCTCCCCTCTCCTGCATTCAGGCAACAAGCACATTATGCATAAACTGATGAAGACCGGGCTGTTGATAGCCTAAAGGCCCTGAAGTATTTCTTTCTGCGCAATAACACCTCAAGGAGCTTGGTGGCCATTTTTAGTTGGAATTGGAGATGAGTTTTTTAATGCTATTATTTTTTCATTTTGTATGCTCCCTCTGATGCTTACTTCATTTGCAAATCCATCCAACTTTTAAAAATATGCTGCTGTCAGGACAAATACTTGACTCAAGTCTGATCCCTCTCTCACTGTCTCTCTGTAAATGAGCTGCCTCTCCTCTCTTTTACGTTCCTCAAAAAACATTTAGGGTGGTGACTCGATGTGTGATTGATGCCGCCTCCAAGATAATCAGCAGTACTTGAAAATTAAACTCAAGTGCTTGTCTCAATGTCGTAATATAACATGCGTGCGTAAAGTATTATGTAGTTTTTCCTACAATATCAACCAGAACTACACAACTAGTTCAACTACTGATGAACCTTTATCATTGTGTTTAGGCAACACAAAGCACCTGGTCAAGGTTAGGGAGAAATTGCCATTTTGGTTAGCCATTGAAGTGCACAGTGACATGAGAGAGGATGTGTTTTTTGACATTTATTAGTGTAAACATACTTTAAGGAGACAGAGTTGTGTCAGAAGTGTCCATACCCAACAACACAATTTTGGGTGAAATTAATTTATGTTATACAACAAGTAGGTCCGACCGAGCAATCTGATTGGTCAACTAGACATTTAGCATGTGCTTTAATCACCATGACAGCACACCTGACTCATCACTAAAAATATTACTCCGCCATCTCCACATTGTCACGGCTTGAAAATCTATAACATGTAAACAAATACGAATAAGTCCACTGGAAGTCAACTTTAATAAAGTAACACATCTGAATTTACCATTTCAGCTTTTTTAATGAATATTCTGTGTGTTACGGAGCTGTTAGAGCGCCTCGTTAAAACAGGTGTGTACCTCGTTAATACAGGTGTGTACCTCGTTTGTGTGCGGCACGTCGGAGATCAAACAGTTAAGTGAGCGCAGAGAAAATGTTGTTTTTGAAGACTAAAAGTCGACTAATATGGACTGAAGAGGAATATTTGGTTAGATAAAAACATGTTGACCATTTTGGAAATCATTACATCGATCTTTGTTCAACACATTTTAACTTTTGGACTTTACAACGCTGTGGAGTTACTGGAAATGTTTGGATCGTCCTCCATCAGCAGTGCAGGTGAGTCGCTGATACACCGCTAGCTTAAAAATAAATGTGAAGTTAGGAGGCCAATCTGGAAAAATATATTTTTCAGCAGATATCTTAATCACTACAAGACTGAACTAGCAAAGCAGTTTAGTGTTTATATGTGCGGTATTTATTCAGTTTGGGAAACTCCACGACCTCCATACGCTTTGACGGGACTAGAAAGTTTCTCCGTTGCTAGGTCGTTACTAAGGCCTGGTATCCAGGTATTAGTCAGACCCCGTGTATCTCCATGGAAACGGAGATCAGAACAGAAACGGCGAGCAAAGAAATGTTTATTTTGAGAGCAAATCGCCCCAAAACATGAATATCTTTTGTTTATATATTTTATTTAAGTTGCTAATTGTTGTATAATCAACTTATTATTGGCACTTCAGTGACGCTAAGGGCCGCATCACTGTCGTGCCAATAATGACGTTAAAGCACACCCTCCCGTGTAATATTGCTTAATGAGCAAATAAGGGTCACAATTCTATCTTCCAAACCCACTTTGTAACTGTTTCTGGTCTTGATCTGCTTGGTGTGGATATTTGTACTTTTACAGTGTGTTTGTGTGAAAACCAGAAGCAGAATAATCTAGATAATCTCTAGATTTCAGTGCCTTGCTCAAGTGTACCTCGACAGAAGTTGAGGGAGTGTTAACCATTCTCACTCTATGATCAGATTTACTCCACATCAAACTAACTTTATCAGCTGAGGGGGGAAATCTATCACAGTGTCATGTTCCCATTCAGCCTCAGTATCATTGATTAATGTAACCAGAGATGCAGCTTCTCGCCCCTAAATGAGTTTGAGATTGACACTTGAGTTTATTAGGCTCCATGCTGCAAACTGTGTGGAGTGTAATTAAGGCTCTCACCCTGGCAGCCATCATAATGCAAGCAACCACCCTGTTGTTGTGCTGAGTGTAGCATTATGTTTCACACACATTCATGTATGTGCACATATGTGTAACACTTTGTTTCCTGCTGGTGTAAATTGGGCTACTTAAGCACAAATGTGCAATGAAGTCTGTTGGATAGTGACACTGCAACCTAGACATGTTATGCAAACCTAATAGTGGTACAAATTGAATCCTCTGGAGGTGGTTAAAGAAATTCATGTGTGATTTCTCTATTTTTAGGGGATGCCATCTACATCATAACATATTTTCCCAGGGGCCAAAGCTTACTTTTGTGTTTGTATTGCCTTGTTTTCTTCTCAGCTTTCTTACTCCCTTGATGCAAACATAATATAAAGAAATGTATCATCCACTCTGATTTTAACAAGATAAAAAGTAAAGGAGCAAAACCTCATGAAAAAAGGTAAGAGTATCACTGTGAAATAGTATGATAATCTGAATACAACGATTGTATAGAGGTAATGCTCATGTTATAGCTCCTATTGTTGTGTTCCTTATGTGTTGTGTTTAGACTGAGCCACACATTTCACCTGTTGCTGCCTTGTTAATCATCATTTTGCGAGCTGTGTCCCTGGCTTAAACTTCATAGCTAATATAACATTCAGTGTTTGCATAAGGTATAATGACTGAACACTGAGCTTGATTGAAGCGAATAGAGTCAACAATTTAGTAGCGTAGCACTTCTCACAAAACTCTTCATCACTGAATGAATGAGCTCTGAACTGCCATTTTATGTTCAATTACCTCCTCCCTAAGTGGCTGTTATGACATGCTGTTGAGCACCTGTGGATTTTCTTCCTCTGAGCTTTGAGCTGTTGAGCCTTGACTCTAAATCAGTCTTCTATAGATGTTAGCAATTGAATCAGTTATTAAAGAAGAAAAGTTCAGGACTTTGTGAAGTCCTGTTGTGAAGGATGAACTTTCTGGTAGTTTCATGACAGATTTTGTCCCCTTGAAAAGCCAGCCACCTTCTTTTTTTTTTTTTCTATGCTTCTAAAAATCAAAAGCATTTCATGAAAATACTTCACAGGAAATCCTGTGATGTATGTGCACTGATGAACAGAAACAGATTCACAATAATACAGGCTTAGGTGTGATACCTTTAGTAGAGGGGTAGCTCCTAATAATGGCTCGAGGCACTGTGTGCTTGAAAGTTGATTTCACAGTTGTTAAATTGCGTCACAGCACTCCAAGCTGAGAATATCTTGAGGCAATGGCACCAATGCACTTATCCCTCCGCTTGAAAAAACATCACATCTTACAATTGTGAACCGCTTCAGTCTTTCCAACTGTGTGGAGAACTCAGTCGTCCCACTCTTTTTTTTGTCTCTGAAATGTGATAAATTACCAGAGGTCTGTTTCTAGATTTATGATGCGCTGTCTCGCCATGTGGCAGTATGAAGTTGGAACGACTGACACAATCTAATATTCTATACTTAAATGATGAATAATGTCACACACCACCCACACGCAGCCCATAGGTATCAAAGCAGCGGAATATTAAGCATGCCCAAACTCAATTTGAAACCCACCGGTGGGAAAATGGCGTTTCTAATGGAGGAGGGAGGCCATCAGATTTGAGGTTGAGAGTGGGCTGATCTGAGCTATTTTTTTCTGGCTCTGCCGGCGCTATCAATTTGAGATGGTGATTTGGATGGCAATGGGTTGGCTTCGACAGGTAATCTGGTACACCCATTAGTGCCCGTTAAGTGGCTGGGTCTCAGTGTCACACCTTGTCCATCAGTCTTTATTTGGTGAAACACGGACTTTCCATTTCAGAGGATGCGCTCACACCAGTCCAGCAGACCCTTTTTCCTCTCAGATCCTGTCTTCAGAGCAGGTAACCACATGGTGATAGTCTGGCAGAAGCACTCACACCCCAAATCGACAACATGGACTAATGTAGTGTAAATGGATGAACTGACCTGCCACATCAACCACCACCAACCTCCAGCCCTCTGTTAAGTCAACCCCCCCCCCCCCCCCCCTCAATCCAACCACTCAACCACTCTGATAAGGGGCCACAGCCCCGGAGGGGCCCCTGATTGCAAGGGGTAATTAATGCTAACAGAGACACGATCATAAAAGGGGGTGGAATAATAGAGAGTTTTAATATCCTCATCAGATAGAAGATGAGTGTCTGTGCTAGGATAAGAGATGAGAGTTCCTACACGCGCGCACACACACACACATGCACACACACGCACGCACACACACACACACGCATGCACACACACACACACACACAAAAATCCAACCTCTTGTAAATTGAAGACACACAGCATAATTATTTAACCATGCAATGTTATGTAAAGTCTGCACTATAATTGTGTGCTTAAAAGACAATCCGATTTTCAAACAATTTCTGAATCCTCCACAGCTTTGTACCTTCTGCTATATGCAACCATCATAATTTAAATAAAGAAAAGATATTTTAATTTAAATTAACAAAGTTGTACCTTTTCTACATACATCTATTGAAAGGTATTGCCAGTCTTTCAACCTATACATTATGAAAGTAGTTCTTATTACATATTAAGCTGTGCATTTAGAAAGTGAGTGGTGAGTTACTTGTGACTTAAGTAGTATCATAAAAAATATCATAGAACAGCAGCAAATCTTCACATCTGAGCAGCTGAGACAAGTGAATGTTTAACATGTTTGTTAGAAAAGTTTAATTTTCTGTCGATTGACTAATCAACTTATTTTTTCTAGTTTACCTATTTGTTAGAATTTCTGTCTAAAATAAAGCATTAAATCAGTCAGTCAGTCCCGTGATAGGTCAAAAGATAAACTAAAGTCAGATGACAATGTCAGCCACGTAGAATACAATAAAGGCTAAGGTTTAACTTTGCAGAATTACAGCTTTAAATTGTAGTTCTTCCTTTCTAGATATAGTTATGCTTTCAGGCTCTTTATAAGAAGTGTAAAACTATCAAATATCTCAACAAATCGAGATCAAAACACTGGGAAAACATTATATAATGATGGGATTGACAGACTTAAGCAAAACGTTTCATAACACTGGAAGCGACCTTTAATGGTCAAAGTATGGGGGGGTTAAAGAAATCAAATCCTAATAAAACCCATTGATTTTGTGCTGCTTTTTGTTTAAATGATACTTGCAATGGAAAGGTTTCATTTATTCTGCAAGGAATACAATCAACCAGAGGCCAACAGTAAATTAATTTCCTGTTAAAGCTGGAAAACAGGAAAACCCAACCAGTGTGTGGATGGTTGACAAGTTGGTTGGCCCAGAAAAGTTGGCCATGTCTGACAGTTTTTCTGTTACTGGCCATCAAACAGAGCCTCCAGATTTTTGGAGCTCGGTTTTCTCTGTGTGATATCATTTTGTTAACAACAGTGTTCATTTATATAACAATTTGAAACAAACATGACATACCTGGTATATATAGCAACACATTTTTGTGACCTGCAAGCTTCTTGTTTATTGATGAGCAGGATAAAAAGCTGCTATGTATCTGCTCATCAGAATGCAACCATGAACGTTAAAGCTAAGGTAGTGTAATGCATTTCAGATGCATTTTATGTTATATTTTTTGAAATTCTCCTTACATCCCGACAGCAATCAATAAATCAAATGCTCTAGAAAAACAAGAAAAAATCTACTGGTATCTGAATCAGAACTGTAATAAACCCATCCAATCATTTCAGTCGTCCCAAATGAAATGATTGGCTGGCCTACTTGCCTGTCTACCTGCATGCAATCTATGCACTCATTGCGCATTAAAATTATTTTTGGAGGAGTGGCTTTGGAGGGATGCCTGATGGGAGGCTGTGGGATTTTTTTCAGCTGGATTCTTTCAAAATCTAGTCTCTTGCTAGTTTCTCCAACGTTACCAACCCTAGCTTTAAAAGGTGCCTTGTTCGTGGAGAATAAGGGAAGTGATGGCAATCACACCCTTGATGAAACAATTATCCTCCTCTCAGTCTGATGCAGTTGACACTCTTAGGCCAGGATGTGAGCCTGCACCCCACTGTTCAACTCTCTCACCGCCTCCATTTTTCTCCTGTCCACACCCTCCCTCCATCATTTTTTTTGTCCTCTTTTCCACCTAGCCATCACTGTAATTAGTGCTTGTGTCATTTGCTCTGACATGGGTGTGCACATGTTAGTCTGTGCATGTGTGTGTGTGTGTGTGTGTGTAAGAGAGCGTGTGCTTGTGTGATGTGGGATAAAGCGGAGTAGCAATAGGTCGACTTCCAGAGCGATCGATTCTCAATTGCTGTAGAAGCGCTTTCCTCCTGTTTTTTTGCCAATTCAACACATGATTAAAGCCGGCGGGGCAATTACCATTCATCTGGAAGGAGACAGGAAGAACAGGCCCTCAAAGAAATGTGAGAATCAATCCATTATAAGCAACTCTGCCCCTCCTCCTCTCCCTCTTTCTTTCTTTCTTTCTTTCTTTCCTTCCTTCTCTCAGCTCTGTGGCTAATATTCCTTCCCTCCCTTTCTGCTGCTGCGTCTTCTCCTCATTCTCTCCTTCTGTCTCTACCATTATTTCTCACTTCTTCACTGCTCTTTTCTTCCTCCACAGTAGTCTAATTTATATCTTTCTGTAGCCCTTTCCATCACTATCCTTCCTCATTGCTCTGTCTGTGTTCTCTATATCTTTGGTCACCATCATTATTTCCTCTGGTCTCATTAAGACACTTTTTCCTTCTGCCAGTAGTATTATGCTTTCTCCGGCTTTCTTTTATGCACCAAAAGAGACTACTGATTCTGTGATTTGACAGCTCTGTAAAGAAACATCTGAAAAAACACCTTTTTAAACCTTTTAAAAAGAAGACAATGATCTATGAGTGAATGGGGAAAAGCGTTATATACTGTGAAAAAAACAAGGTAAAAATAACTTTTTTTGAGCGGAAACTTTGCAAAATATTTTGCATAACAACAGAGGAATAAATAGTGTGGGATGGGAGGTTCACTCATAAATGGTTTCAGGGTCCAGGTCATATTCTCCTTTCAGAAATAGATATAGTGCCAGTGGACTCGATCTCATGTATTAGGCCGGAACGTTGCCAATGAAAGTGTTGGAACTACACTCAACAGCAGGTAACAAATTATTATTTTAAAGTTCAAGATCTATATGACCTGAGGTTAAGATCTTAGCACCATAATATATTAAATGTTACATTTATGCCCTCATGAAATTTGAGGTTCACTAACTTTTAAAAAAAGAAAGTTACCCTGTGGAGTTTTGACCACTAGTGGTTAAAAACAAATGTCCCCGTTTTGTTGTGTTTTTACACTGTTCCCCTGATTGACCGGTGGTGGCGGTAATTCACCAAAAGACGTAACAAGAAATGTGGCAACAAATGTAAAGAAGAAAAATGTGAGCTAAAATCAAATTAAAATCAGCCTTGAACATGTTTTATGAAGGAAGGAATTCTATTCAAGTCATTTGTTGACCAAATAATGTATTTTACTGAATGCAAACAGAACTGTCTTTGTTAACACGAAAGGGTGCACCTTTGAGTTCTACAGGAAACATTGTACTGGTCTCAAGCAGAACATTTACAGTGACTAAAAATACACTTTTAGCACAAGAAGTTATACACATTTTAAAAAACATTCAAAGAACTTTACCATATTCAAGGGTGACAGCTACAGTGTGAACAGTAAAACAGTTTCTTCCCTTCATATGGTTCAGATCTTACATTTCTTTGAGGACCTGTCTGCTTATTTTCATATGCAGTGGTGCAGCCTTGCTCTTTGTGACTGGTTATTTCTTGTGGAGCTTGTCAGTACTGTACATCCAGAGCTTATCCATTGTAGATGTTTAGTTTCATTAAAGCTGTTTGCTTGGAAATAGAGTAGGATGTAATATGGGAAATGAGGATTTGTACACTCTTTGTAATTGCTTTTTTAAGTGGGACTGTCCAAGGTCTGTCTCGTTCATAGAGAGAGCATGGGTCTCAGGTCATTAAACCCGGCAAATAATGTGGGTGAATTCATTAAGGTCTGATGATTGTTGATGGCACACGTGGGTTGAGAATAGACGGCGATAAGGAAAGGTCTTGGTAATTGGAGTTCTTTAGACACCAAAGCCTCACCTATAGTTGGAGGAAATAGGATATAAAATTATCTACAGCTAACACACATGCAAATGCTGCTTCACACACCCTTAGAGTACACTTACATACACATTTAAGCCCTACTGTAAATATACACACACAAATATCAATTGAGCTCGAGGAAATTATGTTATGAGTGCAACAGCCCTAAAAATCAGCTCATTTATAATAATATAAAAAATCCAATTTGTCGCCGTTCCTCATGAGAAGTGATAAGCAGCACATGTGTGTGCGTACATCTCCACCTTTGATGGAAAGGTGACAGTCGGGCACAATCCGAGGCCCAAGAACTTGGCTCTTTACTCTAAAATCACACAGCCGAGTCCTTGTTCATCAAAACTGAGAGGTGTAGACTCTCTTCCCAGACGCAGCAGGAAAGCGTGACTGATTGAAGTTGATTTCCCCTCGCAGAGCTTTGCATTGCAGCAGAATGGCGAAACACGCAAAGCCGGTCGAGTAGGCAGACGTGGTCGGGCTGATAAGTAGTCACTCCACCCCCACCCTCCACCACTGGACGATGTCAGGGTAGAATTTTGATTATACTGTATAGTCATGTGGAGGCAAGTGAGTGGTCAACTGTGGTGTGTTTGTTTTTTTAACCATGTTTCCACTAGTCCAGCTCTCATGCACAGACATCAGATCCTGGCCTTACATTAGATTGAGATGATGACATTTTGAGATAATGATCTCTACTGGATACCAGCACACACACACACACACACACACACACACACACATACACACACACCACCACTGTGACACATTACTCAATCTCGATGAGTTAATTAAGCCTTAATTACAAAGTCAGCCAACCACCATAACATGAATGTTTCACCAAATATAATATTTTCATTATTGCAGCAGTATATCAATAGCAGATACAATTAGGGCTGAATGTTGTCCTGTGGTTTTTAAATTACTACTTCACTAATGTCCTTCACACCATGACTTAATTTAGATTTTTGAAAATACAACTGCAGATAATTATTCATAAAAGAGTGCATAGTCTCTATTCTGTTGTAAAGTGGGGGTGATTAGTCAATTTATGGATTAGTTGTCACTGATTAAATTAATTAAAGAACAAAATGTCCTAATTTTCTGATTTCAGCTTCTGAAATGTGAATATTGTCTGGTTTCTTTGTCCTCTATAACATTATCTTTGGATTGTGGAAAAAAAATGAGTGCATCAGCTTTTCAACATTTCAATATTTTTCATAATTCTTTCATATTTTATTGACCAATCAACTATCTATTAATTGAGAAATAGATCAACAGATTAATTAATAAAGAAAATAATCATCAGTTGTAGCCCTATTCTGTTGGCAGGAGTTTCAGTCACAAAGACTGCTCAACTGGCCTTTTAATAGGAACAGTGACTAAAGTGACATCTGCATTTAGATCTATGGGAAACACATCAGTAAATATGGGTCGTCGGCACACATTTGATGACTGTGATGCTTGTGCATTAGTGCAATGTGTGAGGAAAAACAGAAGAGCAGCTCTCCCTCAGGGTGACTGAGAATGTCAATGCAGAACGTGATCAGACTGTCAGCAAGAACAGTCCATCGACAATTACATAGAGAGGATATTATAGTAGGGCTGCAGTGCATAAACGCCTCATTACAAAGATGAATGCACATCTGAGAGTTCAGTGGCACAAAAGCCATAGGCATTGGTCTACAGAGATGTGGAAAAAGTGATATGGTGATGAGTCATCCTTCACCACACCACCGAGTGTATGTGTGGTGTACGTAGTAGAGGCCTGAATGCTTGTGTTAGAGCTAGCAAAGCCCAAAACAAATACCAAAACAACAGAATCAGTAAAAAAGAGTTTATTGTCTAGTTGGTAGTGGGCTGGCTTAGCTGGGGGTCTGCAGGTGAGGAATGAGGGCAAGTGGCTGTGAGTAGGGGAGGGTCCGATTCTGGCTGAGGTGTGAACCCAACAGAGAGAGACTGTGAACAGAGAGAGACAAACTAGGAACAAACATGAGACAAGAGGAGGGTGAAACAGCAGGAGAAACACAAGAAGAAAAGGGCAGCAGAAGACTTGTGCTTTTTGTGTCTATTTTTTTTTTTAATCAGTTCTAATATGTTTGAGTAGAAACATATGTGTTCTTTGAGGTAATTACTGTTTGCAGTGATATGGAAGAAGAATCTGTCGCTTATAGCTATTTCAGCATAGATTTTGTCCAGTTGTTAGAGTGGATTTAGTTAATGAAATATTGTGGAGGACATTTGTTAGTTATAATTCTAAGACGCTCCATCTGTTTAATGCCCCCTCTGTACTCATCAACTCATTTTGTTGGCATTTATTCAAAACACAGGTGGATTGTAAATAGTCATTTTATCATGAAATGAATTAAATAACTGCTTAAATCCATTATGCATTGAAGGTTTCATCTGATAGCCAAAAATGGTGCAATCTACACAGTTTCAGAGATTCACCTAGTGAAAACTAATGCAATCTTATATATCAGTCCTGCAATACATCCTACCCTCATTTCTAATACTACCGCTTGGGCTTCCAAAGGAAGAAATAATCCATTTCTACACTAGGTGGAGTCCATTATATTTGTCTTTATGCTTTTATCAACGCTGATTTGTGGTCAGTCCTGAAGCTGACACCCTGTACTTTTATGTTATCGATCCTCAGACCTTCATCAGATACATTTTTTACATTTTTTTTTTTTTTTTGCAGCATTTTGTTGGTATAATTTGTTTGTGTTATTTTTCCCTGGGTGTCAGAAAGAAAAGCTCACTCAGTACATATCATCATATTAGTATATTTGTACTTTTTGTGACACACATACACACACAACGTAATAAAACAAGGAAAGAAAAATGTCTTTAGGCCACTCTTTATCTATAAGACAGCCATTAACATTTTCTATTTTCTCATGTCTCTTTAATTTGCTTCAAAATGCTATTTCACATTGCTTTGTGTGCCTAATGGAAGCCCCAAATGATTCCTTTTGTCCATCAGCAGAATTACAAATAAGCAAATATCACCATAAAACAGTACATTGCCACCATGCCCCCAAGGCCAGATAGCAGTGAAATTGATTGATAATCAGTGAATAGGATCACAGCAAATATGATCTCTGGAAATTAACAAGCTATTGTATCAACACATTTTCTTTTCATTAGAGTCCAGAGTACCCTGTATTCTAATGAATTGCCAAGAGTAAAGAGTGCTTTTTAGGTGGCAGACCTTGGTTGGTTATTAATCATATAAATGGCACAGTACCAATTAAGCCCCACAGTGCAGGGCGTTAAGGCTTTTAACTGGCCCCAGATTACCCCAGACCACTCCACTAAGAACCTTTAATTACCATCTTTGGCCTGAGTCAATGAATACATCAATGTGTGGATAAATTCATACAGCGGGCTACTTGTGTCTAATTGCCATGATTGACTTTTAGGGGAGAGTTATTTCTCAACAGAATGTGTTCGAGATTGTGTTTATGACAGTGAGAATATTCTGGGTGAAGATAAATTTTAGAGATAGAATAGAAGAGACAAAAACACAGTGTAGTCAGACAGGATAAAGGTGAAGAGAAAATCGGACTATGTTGCATTAATGCTTGGCATTGGCATTTTCAGTTCAAGTAAATGTGAGCAATTAGAGGACGTGTTGTGTAAAATGAATTCATAAAAAGCTCTGTGAGGTTGTACAGCAAGTGATGCTAATCGCTTTTTGTGTATATCTCATTAGACCAGACGGAACTAAAGCAAACCTCCGTCCAGAAACAATTAAATTATATGCATGCAAAGTGAAATCATTTGTCAATTATGTTATCTTGTCACTTCATCCAATAAGGTTTGGGTTCTAGCTCTTTGTGTTTCTCTGTTGGTGTGTCGCCAGTGCCTGTCATAATTCTGATGATGACAAGATGAAGCTTCCCTTCTTATGGAGCTCCAGATATGTCATTAATTAAAGAGAAGAAAAAAGACCCTGACAAGGAAATTGAATTAATTATATGTTTAAGATCTTGGAAAGTACCAAAATGTGGTAAATTTCTCTTGAGACTGAAGATATGGCTGACTATCATAAGTGAGAAATTTAATTCAACATGAGGAGCTGCTCTAACACCACATGATATACTGTATTTTCATGAAATAGCAAGCGGGGAATTATTAGTATTCAGTTAAAAATTTAGTAGAATACTGTCGGATCAGATCTTTTCATCATGAGGAAAAGTGTCTGGCTTTCCCCTGGACACACATGCTTATTTGATACTTACATGCTTTCTTTTAATTGGGTTTAGTTGGGTTTCAGGATATGATAAAAACATGCTCTGCATATGAAAAGATATAGCCATAATGTTCTGCACCAGGGGCATCACTGACATAGTGAGGGAGAGCAACCAAATTAAAAAGGCACCCTCAGTCACATTTAAACACACAGTAATTTATGCTGCTGGAGGGCTCTCACATCAAAATAATAACAAAGGGGCATGGCTTTGCTGACCCTATACGTTTGTCCATTTTATCCACTCTTGTTTATCTTTTGTCATCTTTTTTCTTTTGTTAGTCCACTAATAAGTGAATAAATAAACAATAACAAAAGGTGTAGTTTGATGAAGTATTGTGGTATCTGACGTGAAATCATGTTTAACCACGTTTGCCAATTTCCTTCCTCACTGTCTGACGTATCCCATGTTTGCCTGGAAGTTATACCACCTAGAGGGGGTAAAGGGGCTATAACACCGTTGACAGGTAAATGAACTGTTACCTTAAATCGAATTACAGATTTCTTTGGATTTGTATATTGCTGAATCATTTAGGATAATGTGAGTGCACAACCTAACAAAATATATAACATAGGTCTTGTGGCTTTTAGACATTAATGTGGAAATAATACATACACCTGTGAAGCATCCTTGGGAACAGCAGTTGCAACAGCAGTATACTAGTAATAATTATAATAATTATAACTTGTTTGCTCCAGAATAATAATAATAATAATAATAATAATTATAACTTGTTTGCTCCACTTTAGCCAAAGAGAGCAAAAGGGCAGTGCCTTGAGCCACTGCGACAACCCTCTTTTGCACTTGGTATGCAAACTACAATCCATACCTGCACCAAGAGTTAAGTGGCACATCTTTAGTCATACAAATCTGGCACACAAAGCCTGTTTACAAGCCTGCATCTCATGAGGCGAGTTTCTTTTTCATTGGCTGTCAAAGTTCCCCTTCTTTGCCTGTTGCAGTGAAACCATGTAATGGCATTAGTCAGCTTTTGCATTTTAACACCGTGAGAGCGCTTCAGAATTCTTCTCATGATGTTATTCTTTCTCCCTGAGCTCATCTTCAAGGCTCTGGCAGCAGCTTAATTTTCACTATCAGCAGAGCCATGGCCCCTTCGTGTTGTTAAGCGATATACTGCTCCATCCCAAATATGTTATTTTTAAAAGAATTTGAGCAAAGTATCTGAGGAGTGATGGCATTGTTGAGCTATTTCATAGCCTAGACTCTTTCCTAATTGCCATCTTCGGCTCCATCAGCCATGCTTTCCACTGTTCAGCTTGTTGTTCCTGGTTTTGTCACTAACAACAAATGCTGTGCTCACTGTATGTCTGTTTCTGTCTTTTCTCTGCCCTGTCATATACACATCCACAGAAACACCAGCACAAACACTGTCATGAACACAAGCATGCACAGACACACCTTACATAAACACACAAAAAACCAGCTGCCTATCAGATTGGAACAGCTGGAATAAACACGTAAAAAACAGCGTGCTAAGAGGTTGCAATCAAATTCTGAGCACCGCCAACACAACTGAGGAAAGGATCTGATGAACAGATGGAAAGTCAGGCAGCTGACGGCGTGCTGTTTGGTATGAGCCAGACTCCTCAATTTTATAATATAGGATTAGTCACAAGGGAAATTGCCATGAATGTTAAGTAGCCAGCAGTGGTGGAGTAAGAATTTCTATTCTAAATTAATAGTGTCAAAACCAAAAAGTAAAAATACTGTATTATATTCATTTCTACTCACAAAATATGTATTTAAGTTAATTTAATAAGTATTTTCAGTTAATTTTCCCATAAGTAACTGTAGGAGTAGTCATAGCCAGACTTGCGTATCTCCACTGTGCTGTGTCAGCACTTGAGAAAGGTCTGACTGCACCCATTGTCCTTCTGGTAGAGGGCAAAAATGCTCTGGCTTGTTTGTATTTCTTTAAACTAACAGTTGTCTTGGGCAGGATGCCTCATCAGTGCTCTTGCAAAATATGGTCGGGGGGGAACTTGTTCAAAGTCCTTTTAAAAGAAAAAAAGGTAAGATCTACTAGCTTGCTTACCATACCATGACCAGGTTGTTTTTAGGTAACTTTATCTTATCTTTTTTAAAGGTTGCTGCCTTGGAGGTGGTTGTTGTGTTTCACATAGCAATAGAGCTTTAGAAAATGGTAACACACAGATAGCTGAAATGAAACAATGAAATAGCCAGTTGGCAGGCTTGTATCATCAGCTTACTTCCTGTGTGCCAGACTACAGTCATTGTTATATAATGTGTTATACTAGTACTAATGATGCCTTAATGTGAAATCAGCCTTTTAAATTTGTAGCTGGTTGAGAAAGAGCTCATTTAAACTGCTTTTTATATTATTAGGTAGTTTAATCTACTTTCTAAAACAACATACAATTTTCACATTTTTTTCAGCTCATTATAGGTTTACTATGTTAAATCCTGATCAGCAAAATAACTATTTCAGTCAAATAATTGTAAAAAAGTACAATATTTTCCACTGAAATGTAGCAAGCATGTAGCATAAAATAGAAATACTTAACATACAAATAACTCAAATAACTCAAAAGTACTCAGTTATGTTCCGCTGCTGGTGGCGACACTGTGTTGTTGTGGGCTGCTATGTGACACACAGTAATCGGGGCACAAAGCCACAGCCACACAACATACAAACACAGTTACACACATTCGTTGAGCGACCAATTGTATGATTGAACGGACACTGCCCTGTAATTACAGACCATGACAATGTGTCTGCTGCCCTCTGTTCCTCCCAGTCTCCCTTCATCAGTCCCCAAAGCCACTGACCCGTTGGCTTCTATGTAATGACCACTGAAACGGGTCATTCTGTCTTATTGACACAGCCATACACAGCCTGGACATTATGGCATGTCAGTACTGGGATCACAGTTCCAACAGTAATGACTGCTGTTGTGGATCACTGTCCCAGTTAATGACCTCTGCTACGGGTTGAGGAAAGTGTCTGTGTTGCTGCCGGTGTCGCTCTGTCCATCTGTCTGTCAGCAAAACTCTTGAGGTCACGGCCTGTTCTGGGAGACCTACTGCCTGCAGTTATGAATGCTTTCATTCATTCATTCATTCATTCATACATGAAGAAAATCAGACAAACACCACCCCATTTGTGGGCCCCATGTCCATTAGAGTGACATGGATGTTGACCCACCCCTCCTCACCCCCTCCAGCAATCCCACATATTGGGAGGCTGGATCACGGCCCCTAGACTCGATGATTCACCAGGCGACAGATGGAGGGGACACATGGAGATGGTGGTCCGCCTTCCATTACCATACACAGACGCACATTCTCAGAAAAGGAATAAACGTATTGTATATGGATATGTTCTCATTGTGTTGCAAGAAAGATTTATAAATTTCATATAGGTAAAATATTTTTTGCCAATACAATATGGGGATATGCAGATGGATGCTTAAAACAGCTATGCAGTTACATTGTAAGATGCTAATTTTCCTGACATTAAGACAGACACCCTAAGAAAACTCACTGCTGCCCTGCCATCTGGTTAGCTTCTGAATAATGCTTTTAAACTGAATAAAGCAGTGATACTGTAGATTGGCTGGGCACACACAAAGCAGCCAGATTACTTTTGGCAATATAAAATTTAATTATTAAAAGGCCACCACAAATGCATAAAAACACAGATGAAAATAATAAATAATAAATAAATCTTTCCTCCTTCTTTACCATGAAGGTGACCTGAAGGTATCCATCTGCATACTTTTGATGTGCTCAGGTTTAAAAAGGTTTATCTTCCTCACTCAAATCCACAGTATTGTGAACACCAAACCAAGCGTTCAAGACTTTGTCCACCTTCAGGCAAAATGAGTCAGTCAAAAACTAAATATGCATTAATGAAAGAAAATTAATTTCAACATATTTTTTCCACCCAAACCTTATCTCTGTTGTCCTTGCTAGCAGTATCAGTCAGCAATAACAAAACAAATTTCACAACATGGGAATTTCTTAGACGCTTCTTGGAAGCAAGCTTCTCAAGGAATTTAAGAAAATGGGGGGAAAAACAAATATTTTTGGGGGGGTGAACTGACTCTTTATATTCTGTGTCCCAAGCTTGTAGTAGGAATGTGTGTGTGTGTGTGTGTGTGTGTGTGTGTGTTTTTTTTTTTTTTTACATTTCAGGAGCGCCATTGTTTGGAGGTGTGTGCAGCATGTTCAATATTATGCATATAAAATGCAATGCTATTTCAGCATGTTCCATTTTACTGAATTGAGTGGCCCCCATCCCCAAAGGGTTTGAATTAGGTATGTTCTTTTGTACCCAGAAACAAGGTTACCACTTAAAATGTAGCATCTCCGAAAATGCTTGCATAGGTCGAGTGGGAGCAGAATTTTGATGAGGCGGGAGAGAGAGTATAATCTCCTCAATTTCATTGTTTTCCCATTTCTACATTATTTCCATGAAACACATGCATCTTGAGGCTCTGCTCAGAGATTGAATGTGGGGAATGTAATTCGGTCTGTTCTCCCCTGGGCGTTGCATAGGTGTTAGTGACTTGACTGACTTTAGCTTGCGTGCCTAAGGCCCTGATGGGATCTGTGCCACCCATGTACCTCATAATCTCTCTGGAACAACACTGTCCCCCAGCACAAAGTCTCTACCTGGCCACAGGAAAGGTTGTCAGGGTGTCTGTTAATGTTTTTGCATGTATTTGTCTGGCTGAGTTTTTGTCTAATTCTCTCTGCGTGGTTGTCTGACTGACTTCTGTCTCTCTCACTGTTTTCCTACTCTGTCCTCTATAAGTAGATTGGATCAGTCAGTGTTTACAAGTCTATCGCCATGGCAACAAAAGCAGCTTCTAAGCATCTCCACACCCAATTATCTCCCTTCCTCAGGCATCTTGGACTCTCTGCACTTCCTCCGGTCCCCAAACATTCTTATTCAATTTTATACTTACAAACACTTGCATAGATACACACATTCACACACACTGTGAGAATATTGTGGAAAACGTGATAAAAAAGAAATCATGCCGCATGAGCTAGGTTTCTCTTTGGTTTTATATATTTTTTTAAAGAAACGTTCTCTAATTTTGTTTTGTATTAAGTTGTGTAAAAGCATGGGTTAAGGAAAATTACTGAAGTCAATCTGAAGTCAGAAAGTTTTTTTTACTGTTTCTGTAATTTTCTACACTGTGCAGAAATTACAAAAACAACAGCGCACACTAGAATAACAGTATAATGTGCACAGTGGGTTGCCAAAAGCAAAAGTTCTGATGAATAAAATAAAAAAAAAAAATAGATTACCAAGTTATGAATGAATCAAAAATTTATGGAAAAGGAATCAATTTTTCATGGAAAAAAACAAATGGAAAGATAATTGTAGAAGACAACTCTACTAAACTTTTCTAACCAAAAAACAACTTTGGTATCAAACTCTTCAGAAATCAAGCGTTTGTCTTGCCATGTTGTATGAGGCTGACATTTTACTGCTGGACAATTCAGGTGGTGACTGAGGTCACCGCTCTGAAGCGTGACGAGCTGGGTCACTGGTTCTGGCTGAGATGGAGCAATTCTCTCCCAGCTCTTAGGCTTGCCCCCATGGGTCATCAGTGTTGGGCCTTTCCCCAAATTTGGCTGGTCTTTCAGACTGGAGTCATGCCGATTAAACAGACTTTTGTCGTTGTTGAGAGAGGCTGCAGTTTGCCTGGCCAAAGTCTTTGCCTTAGGTAGAGGGCTGGAGGGTTAGCAGATGTAGTTCTCAGTGTGATTTTATTTTTTTTTTCCAAATTATGTTGAGATCATTTATGGTGGCCAGGGTCGAAGAGACCTAATGTTGTCTTCCTAGATATAATAGATAGATTGACGTGACGTTTCTTTAACATAAACAGACAACAGTGTCTCCAGACTAGAATGTGCCGACGGTAACACTAACATGGGTAAAAACATTCTCTTTGACTAATTCTGGGCGTATAGTATTTGTGGTGTTATCTGTAGGGGTTTAAAGTCTGACCACCAGCATGAGTTCGGCAGAATGTGAGATCGACTCAGACACTTCTGATGTACTTTGAGTGTCTCTAATTCTCCTTGGCCAACTGTCAATAAATATTACAGCATAAGACATCAGAGGTTCCTGAAAACTTTCTTCCCTCCTGACCTCACCATTGACCATTGGTTTCAGCAATTTCTCAACAACAAAGCTCATTTACTCAAAAGGAAAAAAGTACAAAGTTTTATCTAGAGTTAACTCTGATGTTTTGTGTCTGTCTCATGAACTGTGAAATGTTCTATTGTTGTGGAGGTAAATGTGAAGTAGCAAGGTCAGGTGGAAGAGGGGAGGCATTAAGGTGGAGGATAGCAGGCTCACCAGGTAATTATAACAAGATTAAGAGGAGATTTGAGATGTGAGAGATATTGTACTTGCATGCTTATGCACATAGGCAGACCAATCTCGCCCTCTCCCACTCACTCTCCCACACGTAAATACAAAACCCTATAATTTACTTTGGCATATAGAAAGATAGAGCTTGGTGGTTGTCTTTACAGACGTGTAGCGACACAGAAGCCAACCAGATGCTCACAAATACAGACGTTCTGACAGTTGTGACAGGTGAAGAAATGTCTCCACTCCTACTCCTGTTTACAACAACATGCGTGTTGGGAGTGCACAGAGAGGTGGGACCAAGCAGATGGAAAAAGACTAGCAGGATTCCAAGTCACTCTGGTGAGGAAAGTATAGAATTGTGTCTGTTGAACAGACTGAGTTGAAGTTAGTTACAAAGCAATGCTACCCAAGACTTAAGTCAAAGTCTCAAATCTACAGGTCTGCTAAGTATTTTTATCTATAGTTTTTCTCACATTAGGATTTTAACATGTAAATCCAGGGTATCCGTCTATACAGAGATTTATCAGGATAATTTTTATGTAAAATAGCACGAGGCTAGGAATTGCTGTGTTGCTGAAAAGTGAGTAGGTGCCCTCCATCCCCATGGGTTTTAATCAGAAACAGTTTTATAACCATCTTAATGAAAAATCTATATTTTTAATGTGGCTTGGTCACATGTGACAAATGGCGCATCCGCTTAATGTCAAAGGTGAGTCTGTCAGATCAGATGGGTGCATCACTATACCATAGATTATACGACTATCTTTTTTTGGAGATGATGCCACCTGCATTAATGTCTGTAGCTGACTGTAAACTAGAAAGAATAACTGATAAAAAGGTAATAGAAACACCATGAGTTAATCAGTTGTACTCTGCAAGTGTCTGGGTGGCCTGCAGTATTAGATAAAACAAAAATACTCAAGGATCCAAGTGTCACAGTTTGACCTTTTCACCTCAAGTCCATTTGTCAGTGCTCATCACTTCTACAGCCAACTGCTGAAGCGTAGTGTGCACAAACTGGCAACATTTGCATTGAGAAATGGCTACATTAGCTCATATCTGCAACCTCACCACCCATTAGTCAATTAATGGGTTAATGACATGTCACAGAGAGGTTTCGGTCTTGGTTGGCACACATGACTTCCAGACGACCAACCTTTAATCTAACCCACTTAAATATGCATGAGCCCTCCCAGTGGGGCATTTTTAATGGCTATTAGTTCCTCCCCCCATCTAAACCTTACACTCCCGACCCCCGTTTGACAAATGAGATAGTGCACCTTGAGTTACCAAGACGACGCTTTGCTCAAGGTTCTGTGAAATAGACCACCGAGGGAGGTACTTGTCAAAAATGTGTCGTGGCTGCTCTCCTGACCCCAGATTCATAATAATGGTAGAATGTCGGCTCCTGTGATGCCAGTATGTAAATATCACACACAATCCTGCTATGGCAACTGATACCCACTAATGAGAAAGTTACCTTGTCTTACCTCAAATTACCTGATGGGTGTAATTTGGATTCCCTGTATGTCCACTGACAGATGCCCTTACCTTATTTATTATCATCCTGTGTAGTATGTATAACTAATAAACATGGTAGGTGTACTTGTGCAAACTAATATGGGATTTTTGACACCAATATTAATATTTGAGAGTTTAAATAACTGACAATATAGATTATGTGATGATAACATAAACAAACATGTTGATAAAACCTTGATATAAACAGAATTTTTGAGGGTATTGAATGTTCTGCCACCAGCCATTAGTTTCAGTTGAACATTATGTTGCCAGTACAACTACTAGCACTGACATTGTTAGCTAAATCCTTCCTACATCCATTTTGTGAGATCTGTGACTTGTCAGATCTTGTTTACTGCCTAAATACCCTTGTTGAAACATCATAGGGTTGGGCAATATGTTGAAATTTTCAGAGCAACAACCTGCGATTGTATATACAGTATATTCACACAGGTGTGTGTGCCCACCTCCCCATTACGCAGATAAGTACAATCATACACATTCTGAATTCAAATGTGAACACACTTCTTGTGTCTTGATTGGAAACCTATGGTCTGTAATGATTTATGTTTAAAAGCCTGTTCCTTGAATCCCGCCCATCCATACTGCTTCAGTCCTCCTCCTACCTCTCTGTCATGTCCCTAATGACCTGAGAGCATATTGTTGTCTAAAGGCATTTCTCTGATTATTTCTGGATCAATCATGAACATATGGATATCCTGGGAATGACAGATGTGCAACCACTCATTTATTGTAAACACGCCAATAATATCAATGATAGGAGGCTAAACACCAGAGGTCGTTTGGATTGGCTCTAAACATGTCAATAATGTTTATTTAAGAGACTGGACTGGTCAGTATACAACCCACTGTTCCATCACAGATCCATTTCAATGAATAGATGAAATCAATGTGCAAGTGAGCTTATGTAATTTGAGTATGAAGTGAGTGGTTTGCCCTTGCTATTTCAATTTTCGCACTGACCTCACACACATCCCCACTAGAATTATAATGGCAAAAGTAGGATGGTAACCATGCTACAGTGTAGGGGACAAGTCACATTGCACTTGGGAAACAAGGTCATCCACTAACCTTCTGTTTCCAGCCACAAAGTAAATTCTCCGAGGGAAAGACCACCATTACTGGCTCCCCAAAGGGGGTATCAAGTCAATTCCCAGCAGGCACACATGAAAACACACACACTTACAAGCAGCCCACAGACAGATGAGTTAGAGCTTTCCCTCACTGACACACACACACACACACAGTCACGGGCATGTCCACACTCTCCTCAATCCCTCTGACCTCACCTCAATTAGCAGGAGACATCTTTGTTTGGGTTGCAGAGCCTAATTAGCATGGTTCACCACAGAGCAAGTGCTCGGCGAAATTCATTTATCAAAGGGGCCTGGGACAATGCTTCATGTCATACCATTAGGATTGCAATCTCTCTCATCATCTCTCCAGCTCATTTCATGAAACCATTTGACAGTTCCGAGCGAGGGAATGAGGCAAAAGGGGGGGGAAAGGGGGGGGGGGGTGCAGCATTATGGAGCGCTGGACTGAAGGTAACAGCATGTAAGACAGAATGCTAGAGAGGATACATGTGGATACTGAGCGAAATGGACAAATCGTGTTAGCCAAAGACACGAGGAAGAGAGCAAGAAGACGAGAGAAAAATGAGTGACAGCATTTTGGGAAGTGGCAGATGGACAAAGAGAGAGTTGAATAGATTTTGTGAAAGACAAATAAGTGAGGAAGAAAGGAAGGGGGGGGGAAAGCCTCAAGGGTATTCATATTGAGGCCAGTCTGAGTCAGTATGGACAGATATGTGTATAGACAGTACTGGCAGCCTGAATCTCTCCCTAACACACCTTCCCCATGAGAACCCAGCTTAATGGGTCTTTGTATACACACACTGCCTATAGAGGCCACTGCAGCCTTCAACATGCATCAAATATTCAAAGCATCTTCTGTTCTCAAGACACACACATACACGTACAGGCAGTCACCCTCACGTACATTTTCTCACAGCCTCTAAGCCATAAATGTCAATATAGAAAGCAATGCTGGCACATTTCCCTCTCTCTCACTCTGTCGCCGTCTGTCTCTGTTTTGCTCCCTCCTTTTAGTAAAAGGGAATTGTTTATCTGAATTGCTAGAGGATATTGTGAATCATTTTTCAAAACGTTATCATTTGTTATTTTTCACATGGTGTGCAAATTGATGCATGAGTAAGAGAGGGGATGGGGAGCAGGGTAGGGACTGAGGGAGACGACCATCAGACCATCAATCACCACAAAGTAGCCCACAATGACAAGTAGAAGGTCTCTGACATTTTTGACTGACTTGATTGATGTGTTTTTGAAGTTTGGGGGGAGCCGGTGTCAAACTTCCTTTCTGGCACAGAGCAGATAGATCACACATCACACCGCAGCACTCAGCTGGGATCAGTGATATGCTTTTAAACGGTTTGCATGGATCTGATTCACCAGCCAGGTGCTTCCCAATGGAAGAGAGGGTAAAATACAGAAATTGCGAATAGGTATATTGAACAACTTGAGTTCAATTCTCATAAATGGTTTTCAAGTCAGCTAGTTATAGCTCTGATCGAATAGTCTCTTTTTTTTTGCTTTGGAAGGTTCCTAACTGGGTGAAATGACCTGCAAGTATTTATGTGGCAGCCACGATAAGAGCTGTTTGAATTCTCTGAAGGCTAGGGAAAGGTGCTTGAATGCTTCTTTTCTTATCTCCTTTAGCTTATGATACACTGGACAATCCTTTACCAAAGGAAAGGAGACAATGCTGTCTCACAATTCCTTGTGACAGCAACAGAGAGCAACAACCAGGCATTTAAACACCCACTCAAGTGTGATGCAGACAGAGAGATCAAGGACGAATGAGACAGTGAGAACCTGTAAATATAGTAAAAACTTTCACGAAGCCTGATGTTACTCTACAGTTCTGTGATTTATCAGTGCAGACTGGAGTCTGTTAACAGTGACAGACAGACAAATATATCCTGGTTATATACACTTCTCCTCTATGAAACGTCTATCACTACACATTGCATTATTATTCTAAACTCTAATGAAACGGTCATGGATTGTTCAGCTGCTCACCAATTTTTCTGTTTTGTTGTAATCTGAGCCTTGGTGATGAAGTAATATTTTCACTAGGTTGACCATGTTTATATAGCCTACAAGTGCTTTTTGTAGTCCATCTTCTGAACATTGCTGTTTCACCACAGACCTATGTCACTAACATCCACCATCACAAAATTTACCTAGCCTAGTGTAGGAGTCGGATTCTCTAAGGACCGTGGTTGTTTTTCCCCAAATCCTAATGAATTCTTCTTCACATCTTTCTTTTACCTCGTGACGTTTTACATCAAGTTCAAGGAGAAAAAATTTCCGAAAGTGTCGGCCTGCTACTGCTTTCAGTTTTGTTGCAGAAAGTGACAAAGCAACCTGTTGTTGTGAGTGTGCAGTGTGAGGTTTCCCAGTTGACCTATAATATGAGGTTTTCTCTCAATTATGTGTTGCACTCTATTGTAGCAGAGAGACTATATTGTGTCACAGATGTAACACTCAAATTCTTTCAGCTGCTATGCACCATTAATATGTACACTACTTAGAAAGCTATTCAGCTGTGCGTTGAAGGTCAGTTGTAACTTCATTCTCTGTGAATTGTTTTAGGAAATAGTAGGGAGATGAACTACACGAGAATCCTTGGTTTAACACAAAAAATGAACACTGGAAAAAAAGATGGAAAATAAATACTTTTTTTTGTCTGGTGGATGAAAAACTTTCAAAACAAGGCACATAAACAAAGTGAATCATAAATCACCAATAATTATCAACAGAATCATACTATAGTAACAATAACGATAATTAATGTAAATAATATGCCTATCACCATCATAAAACATGAGTGCTGGAAGGTTGTAGTGCCTGGGTGGAGGGAAGGGTTAGGACAGAGGGAGACATTACTGGCATTTAGTCAGATATACTTTACACCATTTATTTCTCAAGGGAGTTTACAAAAATGTAATTGTTTCCGTGCAAATGCAGTGAGTAAGAGCAGCGTTTCAACTGAAGCCAAAACTTGTCTAATTACAAATATGTTAGTCATGCTTTGCTGAAGGCTTTCAGATGGCAGAGAAATATGCAAGCATGGATGAGGCTATTTTTCAACCAGCAAACCCAATGAAGCTCATTATAGCGACATGAGCAATTGTTTTTGATGATGTGTCATCCTTTTGCTGTTGTTCATAAAGTCTTAAGAAATAAGCGTTTTTGGTGCTACTGTACACTGATTGTACAAGATATTATAGACATGGATTGTGACTTCCATTCTGTGTTCAATGTCGTACTTTTGAATTGGTTAAGATTAAAGCAAAATATTAAGGGACAGTGACTGGCGTATAATATGCAACAAAGGAACAAAGGTCACTGGCTGAAATTGAACCAGTGACAGTATACATGGCATGCACTGTAACCACCCGGCTACCATGCGCCCCAGAATATACCCATTGTTTCTGCAGCATTTGATTATAAGGACTCGTGTTGACATGTTTACAATGCTGTCCAAATAATGATTGTCCAAAAAAAATTGAACTTTAAACCAGATTTAGCAAAGTTTTAACCTAGTGGACTTCTCTTGCCATGCCATTCAGTGCTGACTGAATGTATGATAAGACTGTATGATAAGATAAAAAGTAAGTGGGAAAAGGATGTGGTGAGGTTTAAGGGAGTCTGTATCTTAAAATATTGTACAAGGTGTTAAAATCGTACCAGCATAGCACAAGAATAGAATTTCCGTTTAGTATATGCCATGAAGTTCTAAAAATGAGTAGAGTCATGTTCTTTCTTCTCTCCTCAAGCTATTTTCTCTTCGTGCTCTATTTTCACACTGTTCTTTCTCTCAGTGTGTAAAGGGTGGCAAAGCAAGGTGACATTTGAAAAGTGCATTTCCCTCTCCGCTCCGTCAATCTGTTCTTTTTCCTTACAGACAGCCCCCTCCATCTGCACACAGTCACGGCACGCACAAATAAGATCCACACACACTCGCGCGCGCACACATACAGGCATACCTTCACCCAGCCCCACTGACAATGATGTCCCAGGATACCACCGGGGCTGTGTTTTTCTTTTCTTTTTTTTGTAGACCAGACTTCAACCTCTGGACCCCTAAATGACACTCTGGCGGGCTGCGGTGTGACCTGTGGGCCCATTAGGAGTCAAACCCAACACCAGATCTGTCACATACGCTCCTGTGACGATCTGTTGGACATAACACTGTCACCTCCCGATGACAGGTTGTCAACACCTGTGTCAAGATGATCGATTAGCAGATTGAGCCCCAAAACCTTGCTCTCCCCTCTTTAGACTGATTACAGCAGAGTTGCAATCATTTATATTTCCTCGCGCACAGGCAGCAGGTCTGTTTATCTCCCTGGTGACAAAGTTTTGTTGCACGTTTGGAAGTTAATTGCTTAGCTCATTAGCTGTGTGTGTGTGTTTCTGTCTTGCATCAGCGGGGGATTTGATATTATCTTGTTATGGTGCGATGTTTTACAGTGGGAGTGGTGATCTCTCAACCTGAGGCATAAAATGGCCTAAGTGCTTTGGAAAGCCCGGTGTGATCTGTTCAGTCTCCTCATTCATTTTTAATGGCCTTTGAAGAGAACGCTTGTTTTCCATCACCACCACCATTTTGGCAGCGAGGTAAACAGATGGATACTGACAGTGAGCGAGCGTCTCACAACAAGTGTTTCGCTCTGCCATATCTCCTCCTTGACAGAATACAGCAAGCCTTCACCCAGTTTTTTTTCCCCCAGTAAAATAAACGGCAGACATTATAGGGATTTATGTCACATAGAACTGGGAGGAAATACCAGTGTGAAGTTGAAAGCTTTTCTACTGCAGTCACAAATAATAGGGCTCTACTATAAGTTTGTTGCAGCTCAGGTTATTATTTCTTCAGCTGCCTTTTATAAAAGGGACTTGGTTTCAATCTTAAATGTTTAACAACTTCAAAAGAAACAACCTTCATTCACTGTCTCTTCCTCCCTGCATGTGTTCCTGCTCTGTTTTACAAAATTCAAAGTGATTTGCTTGTCATTTAGGTGACATTTTGCTGGTAAAGACAGCAGACATAATGTAGCCTCCTCTCATCCTGCCAGACACAAGTGTAATAATAATTGCTGCAGAAGCACTATTGACAAATTGTTGTTATTGTGACGTTAAATGCACACATAAACAACCAATTCATTAATCACTCTGATGGCTTTTGATCAGCAGAGAGAGATTGTGTTCAAGGACTTGTTGAAGGTCGCTGCGTGCAGATCTGTGATTGCTGTGTAAATCGATTACAACACCTTCCTCCAAGGATGCTGTCAGAGAGCCAGGCAGCTCCAAGCAGGGCTTCAGAGCCAAGGGCTGTGTTTAAGAGAGGAGATTATTAAACACTGCATACATCATAGACAAGCATACAAACATACAATTTACATGTACATGTGTTGTATATGACCAACATGCATACAGTCAAGTGTGCTTACTTATGCATATTGTGTGGTCAAGCAGCAGTGATTACTGCCCATTATAATGTTAGCAAACTGTTTCTGACTGACCTTAACAGGTAGTTTGATGGGATATCTGTGCCAGCTACAATATTGGGTTAGGGTTTAGCATTTTTTAGCATTCACATTAAGTTGACTGTGTGATATGAAAGAGTAACAGAAAACTGACACAATCTGTAGCTTTGAGGTGCTTTTTATCTTATTTTAACTTTTTGTTTGGTAGTTTTGTGGCACATTCGCAGGGTTGAGTCACAGCCCCTCTCACAACCCCTGTAAAGCTATTTTCTGCAGACAAGCTCTGATAAACCCACTGTATGCTATATTTACCACACCAAATGGCAGACAGAAAAAGTTAGCGACTAGTCAGTAAAGAATATTGAATATATAGCAGAAGAGAGAGAGATTGGTGGAAACCAAACGGAACCAAAAGGAGAGGAAAGGAAAATTTGATTTATATTTATCAGGAGATCATAAACATGACTTCAAATATTGCTCTGATGGATGTGTGTGATCTATTATATCTTTATAATCTGATAACATGTCAGGGCCTTGATGTTTTTTTTTCCCGCCAGAGCCTAAAAATCAATTAATACAGCTTAGATTTTTAGTATGTGATATATGTGCCCTTCATGATCTGCAGCATGTTTTGCTTAGTTGGCTAACTCATAGTGAAATTTGTTCTTTTTACGTCCTGTGCTGTTGACACAGATGTGTTTTTGGCCAAAAAAGAGGAAACATTGATGGATCACTGCAATGTCCTGCTGACAGCCTCAGGACTACCCCGGCCAGGTGTACTCTGACGGTGTCCTGTCAGCCGCGGGCTGCATTTGGAAAAGAGACAGATATGAAGTGGACGTTGAAAGGCTGAGGGATGTAACGGGCACAGGGATTGTGAAGGTAGAAAATGAGAGGCCGTTTGAAAGAGAGAAGCATTTAGAGGGACAACAAGAGCGGCGGGTACAGAGGGAGCAGGAGAAAGGGAGCAGAGCCAGGTGAAGTTATGTTCAGTCTTCTGAGGAGGGATGTGGCTGTTTTGTCAGCTCTTACAGACTGAGGGTTATCTGTCTCCCCCAGCTGTGCCACCCAGCTGTCACACACTGCTATGCTCCACTCTGTCCTGGCATCCTGGCACGCTGCTCCCTCTGCCCACCATTATCTGCCTCTGTGTGTGTACTCCACATTTGTCGGTCCTCACGGTTGAAGATTATTAGCATGAAAATGAGCAGGTTCAGGTTATTTATGCAGCATGAACCAATACGAGAGTCTCTCCGTGCCCTTTTCCCATATCACATAGCTTCCAACCTACCCATCCCTCCATGTTCCTCTGTATTTTAATTAATCAAGTCATTCTGTGGATGATGAAAGTTTTCTTTTCAAAGCAGTCTTGGAATCTCTCTGCAGTCATTTCCCAATGGAAGCCATGTGCCTCCTCTAGACACCAGACTAATCTGCAGTCCCCCACTGCCACTCTCATCACCCCAACCCCACCGTGTAAGAGCCTCAATTACCCAGAGCATATCACCGCAAACAGCCACTTTGCAGCCAACCACCTGTGACTCGGACTGTGGGAAGCTTTGGCTGCATCATGGCTGTGTGGGGGGAGAACAGCCAAAGCCTTGGGCTGGCCAGCCAACCATTGATTAAGGGAATCAGTATTGATTAAGGGAGCAGGGGACATCTGGAATGGACCAATTTATGTCCCCACATCAATTATTCAAATGGCTGCTGCTGAATTGGATTAGAGGACGGTCTTCCTGCCATCATTTCTACCCCTCTACAATCTGTACCCTCTCAGCAAGCTGTCGTCACAAGTCTCTTGACAAGTCAGCCCCTTGAAATGCCAACTTTGAGTTCCCCACATGAACATTTGTAGAGCTTAACAATGAGGTTCCAGAAGTGAAAATCACATTCTGAATTGACAATTTTGATTTTAAGCCAGAATGCCATCCACAGATTTACCACGAGTTATGTGAAAAGACGGTATATGGTCCTGTAGAAGCAACAAGTCTGAATGATATCAATCTTGTTTTAAGAAACAATCTTATGGAGATTATATACCCACACTCCTAAAGTGTAACAGCATCTCTGATTGGTGTAACTAGCTGAAACTTTTACCACGGCAGGTGAATTACTTTCTCTTCTTTATTTACATGCAACAGGCCTAGCTAGTGAGTTACTGCTGTGACTGAACTCTGTGATCTGTCAGTACCAGACTGAAGGCAAGACATACAGGGTTGTGTTGAGCTTTACAGGTTGGCTAGTTGGGTAGCTAACATGAGTCTGCATAAAACAACACAAGTTGTACTAATCATCTTATTAAATGCACTGTATATAATATATACACAAACAATACAAACTACAATATATTACAACACAATTAGGTTAGGCGTTAGGTTGGAATTTATTGGAAAGTATTTGCAATGGTTTATGTGCTCAGTAGTTCCATCACTCTTAAAATAATTAAGTACAGTCTTGCACCTTTACCTTTTTTTTCTTCCAATTTTCAGTGTTTATTTTGATCCAAATCAAATGTTTTATGGTCATGATTCATATCATAGTAGTTTGGTCCCAGCACTCATACATAAGGATACTGAGGAATCGGAGCTGTTCAAAATGTGGCCTGTCTGTGTCGAGATCTATTGCAAATGCAACTACTGCATTGCACAATGCTAGGACAAGCTTTTTTTCCTTTTTCGCCCATGATCGTTGGCTAATGCAGCCATTTGCAGGCCCACATTGTGTTGTCAGATTTGTTTCTCAGTTTGCCCTTCTGTCTCTGTGTTGACATCTTGAGGGCTTGAACGTGAAACAGAATGGCACAGCCTGGTGAAGTCTAGTCCAGAGGGTTATTCATATTCATAATGTTGGTGCTGGAGAAGCTGTAAAAAACGTGCAAGGCTTTGTTCACGTATGGTGTGCGGTTTTTTTTGGGGGGGGGGGGGTCGGGGGGGCATTTGTGTTAATCTCTGTGTTATTGTGCCTGGCAGAGTTCTTCTTTGTGTTTCATGCAGCAGTCGGCCCACAGAGACGGGCCAGCACTGAGGCCAGCTGATGGGCTCCTGTTCATTGCAGACAGGCTAACATGGTGGGAATAAGGACTGAGCCAGAGACAGAAGCCCACAGGTGGCTGACTATGATAGAAGGCTGCCCTTTGTCTGCTGTCCCACTGGAGCAGCTCACAGAAACACTGATTCCTTTGACAATGATTGATGGGTGTTTTTTTTCCTTCAGATATGGTCATGGACAGTGGTTGATTCATTACTATATACATGAGGTAGTCATTTTATTTTCTATTTTATTTATATTATTGGATCCTACAACATACTGTAGAGGAGCAGTGATGCATTACATACGTAACTTATGTTATTCCTTTTATGCTTTTTATGCTAATACATTGAGCTACTTCATTTAAGAGCATGTCCATGTCAACTGACAAGACAATGAGCATGAGACAGAATTAAAGGTCCAGATGTGATGAAGAAGTGACGAATAATTACTTCAGTTTCTGAGAAACTAAGAAGTTATTTTTGATTGATAATGTTACTGTCACCTGCAGTCTTGCATGTCACTTGGTTACACTGTTTCTTTTAGAATGTATATTAAAATTTGAATCCTGCTAATAATCCCCATTTTTACTAAATGTAACGTTAGCCTTGTTTCTGTAACAGATCACAGTTACCTTTCTTTTGTATCCTGATTACGTAACTCTGTTACATGTGATCCGTTACTCCACAAGCCTGCACAGTAGCTTCAAACTGTGCTAGTGCGGAAGTGCATTTCCGAATATAAAGCTTGATTTTGTTACATAATTTTGAATGTAGTCGTGTATTTCATGGCTGAGGAGTGTTTTGTAACACTTTGGAATTGTGACTTGATGACGAGCAGTAAAGTATAAATCTGTCACAGTGTGGAGCCAAATCAATTACAGTCTGAACACCATTTCCTTTTCATGTAGCTTATACATGTTTCTGTGTCCATGTGGCAGAGGGATTTTTGGAATCCTACCTGTCTGTTGCACAGCTATAATTCATTATGAACAGGAAAAACGTGCTGGATTTGTAAGCGGACAATAAAGTAATAATTATTTCAATGTACTTCTCAACAAGATAATCAATTTACTATGTTGTATAGGCTCACACAGCTCTGGTAATTTGTGTTTCGGTGAGAGCATATGGTGCTGGAGCCCGGGGAGCAAATGTGCAGTTTAGCAGGAATTGCATGGTTGTTATTGATTAGGAGCTGAAGTGGAGGAGAAGATTTGTGGAGCCCATAAAGGAGAGACTTCAGTGCCTGTAGTGTGTGTGTATGTGTATTTGTATGGGGGAGAGGAAGAGCTGTGAAAGATCAATGGCAATATTTAGCATAACTGTACCACGCCACTGATTTTATCATGTGGTGGTGGTGGTGTTGCAGTTGGAGAGGAGTTTTCAAAGATGGAGTTTGGTCACAATCATGTATCATAATTTGAGCATAAACAGAACATTTTGAACAGTTTTTCTTAATATTAGCTTTGTGTGGAGTAAGCAGGAATAGAATCCACCCTGAAGAAGAATTATCACACGCTTGTTTATACTCATTGATTTGACTCCAGTAGACTTGCACCTTGTCTCAGCTTGAAGGTTACTTCAGTGTTCAAACAGTTTGTTCTAAAACCTTTTGATAGACTTGTATCTTCATTCTCCATCTGTAGTGTTTAGGGTGTTTCTGGTTGTAACGCTGAGTCAGTCTGGTTTCTTTCCCGCTCAATCCAATCTGCCACCAGCAACACAAATGTTTACTAAGACAGAGCAGACGGAGGAGAATGGACGAATATCAGTAATTGCTCCCATCTGCTTGCGTGCAGTTGTCAATATCTCCAGTCCACTGCTGAAATTAGACCCGTCAACCATTGTCCAAGCTACACTTCTCATCATCAATCCATCCATCCTGCCAGTCAGGCAGTTGACACAGCAGGCGGTTATCCACATGACAGGAGCCACATGAGAAACCTGGCTCCAAAACTCAAAATCACTGGCAATAAGCAGATGTTTTGAACAGTTTCTGGCAAGGGCAGGGATTACAAAAACATTTTTGGCAGTATTTTACTACAAAAAACAAAACATTTAAACTCGTTTTTTGAAACAGTAATTGCACAGGAACAACTGACTGTCATACTGTTACTGAGTCATTAGAAAGAGCTTGAAAACACTGTAGTGTGAACAGTAAAAGAAGAGAATTTTAAGATGCTGCAACCTTTTGAAACATATAAAGACCAAAGAAGATAGATGATAAAACAAGATTCGAGCTTTTTGCACCTTCTACAGTTTGACACATCAAAGTCTCAGATGACATCCCCTTCTTCTCCTCTCCTGCCGTCTTCATGCTCCAGAGCCAATGTGTGTTCGAGATACATCACAAACTCGAGACAGGCCAAACCATTACCAAGCTTGAAGTGTTTTTATACTCCAAGATAAGTGAGCTAAATGTGCAATCCAGCTTTTCTGTAACATTAGTTTCCTTCCTGGACCTGTTACTCAAACATGTCTCTTTTTATTTATTTTGGGAACTTTGCCACAGCAGCTGATAGAGTGATATTAATCTTTTGAATTGCTCTGTTGACAGTAAATCTAATAGTCTCTTGTCTTGAAGATAAGTCTTTTAAGGTGAGGTGGCCAGGGGATGAATATGGGTTAAAGTCCCCAAAGCTGCAGGTTTAGCCTTATCGATGATCCAATCCCATAACCCCACATGCCCTCTAACACTGATTGCCAACTTCTTTCATCTCCTCCTCGTCGGTGCATCACTCGATCTCCATGTGGACAGACCTTCTAATCTTTTTTTTTTCTCCTCCATGGCCACACCATGTGGATGTGATGGCAGGGTGGGGGTTTGGGGTGAAAGGGCTGCGGTGATCATGAGAGTGTGGAAAACCACCCCCAGTGCGAAGCAATCATAGCCGGCTCTCTATCATCCAGCCCCCTCCGCTACCTCCATCCAACCTCTCCCAACCCATCAGCCCTCAGAGTTGCCTCTCTCCTCCCTTCCATTATTCCCACCTCACTGGTCAGAAAATTAGGGTGACACTTGGTGGCCCCCTCTCCTCTCCCTACCTCTCTTTCTCCTTCCACCTTCCGTCTTTCTATTTCTCACCCATTACTCCCAGTTCACTGGTTGGTATATGGAGGGTGACACTGGGCCAATTCAATCTCTCGTCCCCGTCAGCCACTCAGACTTCCAGAGTGCTGCAGCCTCCCATCTATGGGTATACCCCTCCGGCGGGTTGTCACTCTGTTTTCTACACTTCACACCTCCCCTGGCCTCCTTTGCGACACAGAACTTTCTATTTCCTCATCTGTCACTCCTGTTTTCCATTTACCTGTCTTTTTTTAGCTTACCTCTGACTTTTAAAGTCCTGTGTGTCTCTGGGGAGGTGTTTCAAGATGGCCTTGTTGTGCTGGGGTGCTTTTATTGTACAGCTATGCCAGTTGAAAAAGTCTATCTTGCAAAAAGTGTGTTTCGTAGATAACAAAGTTGATGGGCCACTTGAAAAGTTCAGAAAATTAGTACAACAAAGTGCGTTTTGACTGCCTTTGATGTATGATATTGAATAATGCAGATTGTAGAATAAAATAAACCTGTGTGTTTACTGCTGAACTACTGCTAAGCTTTGTAGACCGATATGTGCTTCGAGGCACGGATTTCCCTCTTTGATTTCCTGAATGGCTTCAGGTCTGCTAGATTGGCTTCAAGAGGAATAATCTTATAGGTTCAACTAATCTTTACCAATGTTGCTGTTTCCTAATTATTTTGGCAGCAGATATTTACTTCGTTATAATAACTAGGGGTTACATCATGTCAGGAAACACCTCTCTAAACCAGAGAAGCTTTTGTAACTTGCCTCTTGACAATATAAATAAGATCCATGGATTTACCTCATGGATCTGATTTCACTGCAACTCAGATTAGGAGTTAAGCGGCATTTGCATTACTTGGAGTAGTACAGTAATAGGCTGAGTTAGAGCCAAACACAATGAGAGGTCCAGGTCCAGTGAGCCAGGCTTACTCATTAATTAGAAAATTCATCAGCCAGTTTCTAACTACCAAATCCAACTTGGAAGATGGAATGGAAAAGTTGTCAAAGTTAAGAAGATGTATTGAATTTACATCTGTATGATTTACATTCAGCTCTGCTCAATCCAGTTTTTTTTTTTCTTTAAACTTTTCTCATCAAGATTTAATACGGAGAATAGTTGGCTGAAACTTTTTAAAAAACTTATGTTAGAAAAATAGTAGTTTAGGTTTAATGATGCCAACTGCACATCTACATGAATGCATGAACACCTGTCTCCATAAATTATATGTAATATAATATCTGCTACTATCAGCACCAAGCCAATCAAGCTTTTGATTGTAGCTGATTTGTGGCATGGGCGTATGTTTCATTTTAACATTGGGGGCCACACACATTAAGTAGGGGGGTGGCCTCCTTCCACATGACAATTTGAGCACCAAACTCAAGAAGAAATCATCATATTTACTATAATATAAAGGTCTCATATTGAGCAAAGCTGTTTCATGCTACGACAGATCATTGCTCTATGTTAAGTGTGAAATTCACTAACATTGTGCACCATTAGCTAAAACTGCTGTGCTGAAACCTATTTGGTTCTGAGACTATATGAGAAAAATGTCATACCTTCTCTTTTAACTTTAAGTTCCCTCTTCTTCTTTCTGTTTTATGGCAGATTGCAGTCATTGCTTTGAGGTTGCATACTGCCACCACCTACTTTACCGTTGGTATTGTTGCATCTGAGTCGAAAAGTCCTCTTCTACTTTCATGTTTTTATTGGGTGTGGACCCCATGGGTCTGTCATTTGTGGGCCAGCTTTTTTCCAACTTGCAGGGATGTTTGTTTTTGTCCTGCTCAGTGTGAGGTGGTTTTGTCATTGGGTAGGAAAGCTGCTTGAATTTCATCACTGTGTGCTAGGCTTCCGTTCTTAGAAAAATAGGCATGTATGACTGCTGGATGCTGATTTAGATATTCAGAATTTGACTATTCAGTGTATGCACTCAAAGCATGACTTCCCCTGTGTGAAGATTTATTCCAGACCTCAGTTTCTTCATCTTCCCCAGTGATACTGTGGAAAATCAGGTCATTGAATTAATTGGATAAAACTATAATTTGAATAATTTGGATACTTAACCAAGTCTAAAATGATTTGGACAATTATTCATCTAAAAAGCAGAAGGTTTTCTTTTTCATGGAAGTCTTGTCCTTCTACTATAAACAGTAAAGGATTTGTTCTTGTGCGTCCTGACAGGCATGCAGTCGACAGTACAAAAAAATAATTACAATTCTAGGGTACAATAGAAATGGCCTTGTTATACATCTTTATGCAACTTCTCTTTTTTTTTTTTTACACTGTCTGGCACACTGTGTGAGACTTGAGATGGCCTCAAAATCCCTGAACACCCAGTCTGGCTGATGTAGCACCCGTCACTCGGATGGAAAGGAAAATTGGAGTCTGTAAGTGTCAAGAATTCACAGCTATTGTCCCCTTTTATTTGTCATTGGTTATTGCTTTAAGTTTTATATAATGCTGTGCATAAATGGTGTGTAGGTAGCATAAGGCTTGCACCAATTAATTTAAAGCAGCTGTAATGTACACCCACACAAGTTTTTTCCAGACTGTACCTGATCTCAGGACTGTGTGGCCGTGACAGAGCCTACTTGACTGACACATCTCCAAGTCTCCTGAGTTGGTTTTGTTTCACCTGTTAGGGCAGAACAACTTTCTCACTTATCATTCTTTTCAGGTTTCTGATTGGATTTTGGTGACTTCAGCAAACTGTCGGCATAGCTCCACCCAAAGTTGAATAGATTTCTAAATATTTATTAAATGTGCATCTTGGAGGAGGCTATGTGGAGTAAAGGTAAATAGTACTTTTAGAGTCAGACCATAGTATTTTACATTCCGGTATCTCTTTTTTAATTTAATTTTTAATTTAACATTTGATATTTGTCCATATGTTGCATAATTAAAATGTAGCTGCTGTCAATCAGCCTCCAGCACGATACAGCAAGACACAAAGAACAAAAACAATCATGAAATGCTTGGTTTCATAATAAAGTTTATTCTATATTACAAATAGTATTTTGTTCTTGACTGCAAAATAGGAATGCATTATATTTACATACACAGGTATACAATTAATTATAACAAAGTTAGAGAAGCTCGCCTTATATCCCCCAGGTTTCGTTTTTATCTCTCGATAAGATACTCTTTATCTTTCAAATATGGTCTAGTAAAGTCTTTTCTAGCATGTTTCTGTAACACCTGCTATAACACTGAGCTAGGAGGACATTTTTAGTTCCTACAAAACGTTTGAAGGTGGAAACTTTATCTGTGCTCTTGGCAACACAGGGTGGCTACTAGCAGACAACCTTTGTTGCAGGGTAGGGACGGGGCAAGGAGAAATGAAAGACAGGATGTTACACTGGGGGGCAGATTCACAAAGACAGTGCAGGACTCTCACCTTGTGTTATTTAACACATGGCTGTGAGGGGATACTTTGGGTATCTAGACAGCGTATACATTGGCTACATGAATGAAAGAGGTTCTTGAAATTGTCTAAAGGTGTCTAAAGGTTTTAGTTTCTTACAATATTAATGCCAGGCTTGCATGAATTAATCGTCCGGTCTCTAAATCAATCGTTATTCCCCTCATTTTCCAATAACAGATATGAATAGGTTTTGATATGTTTACTACGCAACTTGTCCAGCAAACACCTTGTGAATATACCCCTCCTAGTTGAAACAACAGACATTCATCATACTGTATACCTGCAGACAGTAATTTATGGACAATGACTTGGATATCTCACATACATTTGACACAAGGGCTAAGACAGAAACAGTCACTTGCCAAACTCTCTTAAACATAAGTCTACTATCAAGCCTAATGTGCCCATCTTATTAGAAAGTTGTGTTTATCTGTATGATAAATCACAAGTATACATTATTTCTTCCAGGTGTTTTTTAAAAAATGAAATGGATAGTAACATTTGTATTCTGTGACACACATGGTGGCAAATAATGCAGTCTTTTGTTGCTTTTTATGAAATGAACCTTTGTCAAACAACATCTGTTTGTTTTCATGGATTGTGCCCATCTTTAGTTACTTGAAAACAGGGCTTAATCACTCAAAATGTGTCTTTTCTCCTCTGGGCTTAACTGATGGAGAAAAAAAAAAAGCAGTTATCATGATGAAATGATCAATCTAATGCAGCAGACAATTCGAAAAACAAGATGTAATAGCAGCAAAGACAGAGCAAGACTCAACTTGCATCTTCTGTGTACCAAAACTAAAACCACAAATGAGACACAGCTGTCACAAAACACTGATGGCCTGTAATGGAGGGACAACAGGACAAGAAATTCAAAACAGGGTTCATGTGAGATCCATAATGTTAAAATGAACAGTTGGCTTGCAAATGACTTTAAAGTCCCTAATAGTAGTAGAAGTATATAAATATCTTTGAGCAAGGCAGTTCCATTTCATACCATCCAAATAGGTCAACATGCAAGGGTATATAATATCTGTTTTATTTAGCATCTAACACTTCACAAAAACCATGGGCATGAGGTTCTGCAGTAGGGGTTGAACTGGATAAAGGTTCCACCTTAAACGAAAGTTATAGTTTTTATTACATGAACAATCCACTTTTTCCATCTCGATTCTTCCAAGCAAAAGAAAGATAAAAGAACACATCCACATCATCATTGCAAGGCTTAATTTTCTTATTTTTCACTTTTTTTAAATAAGTTTCTTAAATTGTTTACGTTTTACATGCGCTTAAAAAGCCAATAAAGGACCCAAGGTGGACCTAGGGCGGTCTTCACACATTCACATCACCACATGGGGCACGTTGTCAAGGCAAAAGAAAGGGCAGAGGTCAAAAGGTACGGAGGGCGCCTCCATCATCTCTCTTTCAATCGCTCTCTCCAACAAGTCTTATCTACTTTAATGTCTATCATTTTCTGTTTATCCTGCTGTGATGAACACTTCCTGTTCTGTTCCTGCTGTACTTTTAAGATTTTTTCTTTTTTTTTTCTTTTTTTTTGAGGCTTGGAGAAGGCCGCCCCCTGCCGCCACTGAGGACAACTACACTAATACAGACAAGAGCGCCTCAACAGTTACACACTCAAGAGTTGGGGTTTTGCCGTATGCAACTAGCTACCATCTCCAACGCTTGTGCAAAACAGAAAAGAAAACTGGTTAGTCAGGAGCCAGACACAAGGGTGAACGGTGTGCCGAGAGCTGGAGAGACCCGGGACGATGGAAAGAGAAAGGAGGATCGGATCACCTCGCCCACAGAGCCTCTCACCTCGACACACTGAGGTCAGAAAAATCACACAGGTTTCTTAAAGTTCCAGTCACAATATTTTTTTGTCCCAGAAGTGGTTGTCTTTTACATAGTCCTTTTTTGTCAGTTCCTCAGTGGCACTTTACAAATACATTTTTGACCGTTTTGAAAATTTCAAGCTCCTTTGGTTTTTGGCTGACCGACTAAGTCCATCTTGTTTGATTTCTCCACACAATAGTCTTTAAATAAGAACATCCTGGGAAAGAAGTGCTACTCTCACCACAGATCCCCTTTGGGGAGCAGTCAGCCATCGTGTGGCTGCACTGTATTGAATCATTCTTCTTATTTTTAATGATCAAGCAGTTTCTTACCCAGTACATTTCAGTCAGCTCTTCCCCATTACCCCCTCCAGGGTTGGCGTAGATATCTGGGCAGTCAGGATCTTGGGCAGCTGCTGATTGTGTGTGTATCTGTGCATGTGTGTGTGCTTTGATAGACCGTCGCAGTGGCGGCACAAGATTGGAAGTGGCAAGAGCCGGACAAAGACTGCTCCTGGTGTTTGGATTAGCAGTCAAAACACTGTCTTCCAGAGTTGTTTGTGTGCTTCTTACAGAGGATCCAACTTGGGTCGGGGCCTCCAGGGTTTTGTCTAATAGGTTAATTTTGCAGTAGCCACATAAGCCAGATGGAAGCAGAAATCATGAGCATTTTCTTTGAAGTAAATGTATGCTGGGCAGGGAAAAATGTGCGAATGTTGCAAAGGGGTATAGATTGGGGATGCTCTGGTTTGTAAAGTTTTAGCGTCAGTCACATTTGAATAAAAGGAAAAGTTCAGAGAAGCACTAATCCTTCCCAACCCCCATCAGTCTTTTTCTTAAATACAACTCCAGCTACATTGAAAGAACACAAGAACATTCTAGGTTTGCCTGGACTCGCCCCAAATTTCGCAGATATGTATGCTTCGCTTGTAGGTACAGTGTAAACTTGGCAAACCATTCTTGCATTAATTTTCTTCAGAGGTGTTCATTTGGCTTGCAGTCATCAGTTTTGATGTTTCCTCTTGATTCCGTATATTGGATATAGAACTACAATAAACTGGACTCTAGAGATGGTTTTATTTTAACTATCCTATTTCTGAAAAAAAGTTCTCAACAAAATGGACACCCACCATTGTGGTTTTTAAAGAATTACCTATCAGTGTAAATTCTTGAAGGCAACATAAAAATGTTTTTCCCCCTCTTTTCTTCCAGCAGGGGGACTGAAGTATGCCAATATGGCCAGCTTTCAAGCAATCACCCCTTGAAGCACTCCCTGTGGTGAAGCTGAGGGATCCCCCACATTGCATTGTGGGGGACGTCAACCTCAGCCCCAAACCACCCTTCAGATATATTCAGGTAAACTAGTCTATGCAGCAGAGTGGATGAGGAAAACAAAATATTTCTTGGGTAAGAGGAAGCAGAAAAAAGGTCAAGGAAGAAGTCATCTTTGAAAGGCGGAGGGAGGAAGTCACATGATGAAAAAGATGGGGACAGGTCTTCGCTCAGGCACGGCTCGGTTTCTGATGGGGTCTCTTCCCAGTGCGCCCTGGGAAGTGCGGTCCTCAGCTCTCCAGACTCATGAAGGCCACCACCTGCTCCAGCTTGAAGGCCAGCCTCTGTTTCCTGGCTGCATCGTCCTGCTCCAGTGCGCACACAATCTGCCAGTGGGACATTGAGGTAAACATGGACATATTACTTAAATGATTCAGTGCAACAACTGCAATCAATACTTTCAAATCTGGTATTTCATCATAACTAATAAAAGGCAATAAGATGCTCCAATGTATTTTATATTTTCTTACTTTTTTAAAACTCTAAATAGTTAGAGAATACTCCACTGAAAAAACATATTTTCAACATCAAATACTAAAATCCATTTATGCTTGGGAGATGGCTATAAAAATATAGTAGCTTCCTCCTCGTAGAGAACGGAAGCTTTAGTCAGTGTAGATACACAGCCATAAAACTTAAAACGTCTGTAGAGTCTTCTCAAACGACTCCAGCAGAATTATCTTCTTCCCTACTTTAGTTTCTCCACAACAGTGCTAAATACTTGTAGAGCTGAACCATTACAGGAAATAGAGCATCAATCAAGTTATTGGCAAGGCAACAATACTGATGCCTTTTGTTTCTGTCTGGATGGATATTGGAATCCGTTGTAATTGCTGTGAATCCGAGCTGACTAAAGCTGCCTTCCTTCGCAGAGAAGAAAGCTACAAACTTTTGAGAGACACCTTTCAAGCCTGAAGGGAGTGGGTGTTTGATAAGTGTAATTTCCATCACAGGTGGGAGGAACATGTCCTTCTAACTTCTCAAAATTGTCCTCTTACTGCTTGGCCACCATAATCCAAATAAGAAAGAGAGCTGATCTGTTAATACAATCGTCTAAATAACCTACACTTATAAGCTTTACCAACAGAAACTAGTGCTTTTTGGATAGTTTTGCTTTTTGCTTTGCCTCTCAGGCTGTGCACAGCTACCAAGTTGATAGGTGGAGTGTGTTGGGCCTGTACACAGCCTGATAAGATGAGTTGAGACACTACAAAGGACAAAAAGTCAAACTCATACTCAGTCATACTTTTTTTTTTCTTCTTACCAAAGAAAAACATCAGTTAGTCAGTGACATCAGTGGGTATAAATTGTATTAAATCTTAATCATAATGACACAGATGTGTGTTCAAGAAGTGTAAGTCTCAGTATTACGTACCTCCTCAGTGTATTTGCCCACATAGGAGTAAATCTCACTGAGAGAGCTCATGCTGTTGAACTCGTTCATGTGCATCCGTGACTGTTCTGCCAAGTAGGCATTCATGTCCTGGTCGCTGATCGCTGGCATCTTATTGATGTCTGAGTAGTACCTATTAAAAGGAATAAAACAAAGAATAAACCCATGTTAGGACTGTGTTTACTGCTGAGAACAATGTTAGAAAAATGCTAAATGATTTGGAAAACAGAATACACCCAGTGCTGTGTTTTAATGTAGATATTGCTGTTGCTGTCCTTGGAGCTCATTACTTCTTGCAGTTATTTAAGGCAATTCTTTGAAGATATGTAACTAATGCATGTAGCACAGTGGCAACAAGTGTGTTGCGTAGTAAGTAAGATGGAATCATAGTAAGCAGTGACAGGCCTTAGATTTCAACCTTGAACACCACAATAGAACACATACACTGCATTGAGGTAAGGGTAATCAGTCACTGTCAGCAGCAGCTGTGTTGCCCCTATCAACTATGTTAATTAAAACTGGTTATTTACATATTAAATTTTTGTAGCTGCAGCCGCTTGAGGACAGGCCCGGTGTTTGGCTGGGTAATTCTGGGCATGTGCGAAGGAGAGCTGCATTTGCCAGGAAGCAAGTCTTCAGAGCAAACTGAGCAAAGGAAAAGGCAGGTGGGTGTTGCTCATAGCCTTTGCACAGAGGTCATACACACATCAACACCTGTTCAGTGCTGGAGGGCAGTTGTAGGGGGCTCCTCGCAGGGGCTTGTTGGTGTAGAGACCAGGTGTGCTTGTTTAAGGAAAAAGGGATTTTCAAAAAGTGATGGGAAGGATCATTATACTACACTTTATAGTTCTAAAGTTAATCAATTGCTATTTTGGATCATTTTTTCAAGCATAACTGTTTAAATATAGCAGACATATATAGCAGACATGTATGTCAACTGTCTGTCTCTTATGCATTCATACAAGGTACTGGACCAGGGCAAGACATGAAAAACTGCTTTTATGGTCATTTAAAGTACAGTGTAAAATAAAATGTGCTTTCAGGCAGTAATACTGTTAAGATAATCTTAACATTCATCTGTAATTACCTAATATTTCTCTCCTGTAAAATTTCACAAAAGCTACTGCCAAATAAAAACAAAACTTTTGAACACAAGCAGCCTATAGAAGACCATAGATCTTCATTGCTTAGTTGCAATAAGAGCTGCACCATGAGTTGTATTCTATTAAAAAGGGCCATAAATTGTTAGCTTTGCAAATCTACTGAACTATATGCAAACACTCTGTAAACAAATAATGTTTTGACAGCCGTGATGGATTTGTCATTGTCTGGAGACCATCAACTCCCACATCAAATTCAAGGCAAGTGTCAATATCTCACTAGCCCGCTTCACTTCACAGCCCCAAATTAATAACATCAACATATTGTAGCAAGTAAAAAGCTCTGTGGGATATCATGGCTCTGCCCAACCGCACTGCCTCCAAACCCCAAATATAAGGAAAATTGCTGAAAATGCACACTTGTCCAATTGGTGACTTGTGTCATTTATTAGCGTTTAATGTGGTTTTCTTCCTAGATTGACTGCAGTATAGTGCAAAACTCAATGCCCACATGTGTTCTGTCTCTACAGAGAAGCACTGAAAAAGCAGCAGAGATTTCCTCCCTGAGACACAGGCTTCCATTAGCACACTCACCAGGTAAAGACGTCCTATCCTTACAATTAAGCTGGAGCATGAAGGTGAGAGAAGAAGAGGGCGTCTCCTCTATACCTCTATGGTGTTCACTTCCTTTCCTCTCCCTTAGCAGTCCTCTTTTATAACTGCTGCATTCTGCCTTTTAAATCCTCTCCCTGGCATGACCCATACTCTGTCATGGTTGGACAGCAGAGTGAAGCAGGAGTAGATCCACCCATACTTGGTCATTACTACATTACTGAGGCTTTTCCAACTGAATAAACCAGTTCCACTGTGGGGTGTTCACTGATGATGGTATTGCTCCACCAAACTTGCAACACAGGCATGATTTTTATATATATATATACACATACATACACACACACACACACACACACACACACTACAGGACAGTAGAAGGTTTCTATTTATAGCTATTCACATAAACAGCATTTCCTTAAAAAGGAAACATCACAAATCTCAGACTGAACCTTGTTTGTGAGGACTTTAAGCAATATCTAAATACAGGCTAAAATTTCTGCTTGTGCTGCCCCCTACAGTAGCAGTCTCAGCACTCTTTTACAGTATCCAAACATATCCATGCATGAATCAGCAGCAGTTCCTCACTCTCTAGACACACACAGGACTAATGAGTACAGTCCTGAGCCTGAAGCTCCTCATTTGGTTTCACCCATTCAGCAGCACAAATTGTATATTCTCATTCTGAAGCTTGCCTTGTGACAAAGAAACCAACACATAAATACTCTGACCGCTTCACACTACCCCATCTTTTATTCAGGACCTCTTCTCCTGCTGACAAATAAATTTAATAAAACTCTCATTTTAACAAATTACTGCTACTGCTTTCTTTCTCTTTTCTTCCACACTTGTGTCTGCACCCTCCCAACACACTGACTCCTCTGTACTGTAGATCTTGAGCCCCGGGCGCTCCCATCCATTCCGACTGTGTTGTAATTTGGATTGTGTTTCATGGCCCATAGATCACAGTGCTACCATCGCGTTGTGTGTGTTGAAATGAAACATGGCTGATGCAGGTTTTCTGATGTTTTGACTCACATAAGAGCCCACTTTCTCTTACACACACTTTCTCCCTTCATCCATCCAGTGTTTGCTGTGTACATGTGTACATTTTATCAACAGCTCACCTCTCCACCCAGCTCTTGTAGCTGGGAATGTCCTTGGCATAAAGCAGCTTGTTGGAGGGTGAGTCCTTCCCAAGGCGGTGTTCTGAGGTGGAGCAGGAGTCCATGAAGGTCTGGGCCACCACAGACAGACAGGCATCTGTGATGCTGCTCTTATGTATGTCAAACACAAACTGGGGGTTCTTGATCACATTCACCCAGAAACGCAGAGGTAGGCTGCAGAGAGATGGAAAGAGAGAACATAGTGTTTTAATGGCAAACTAGTTTTGATTATACAAGTTCAGACTTTTACTTTTTCTTTACAGTCAAATAATGGCATATTAATGTGCTGCATTCGCTCTCCATTTAAGGTTTTCCTGAAGTTTTAATGTTCAATATTTAATATTATGTTGTGAGTGTCTTAATGTGTTTTACTGTAACTGAAATAGTGCCACCTGTAACCAAAATGCCATCTGTTTAAAAACAACAACTAAGAGCTAATGAGACAAAATTATTTTATGCATATTAATGTACTCTGCTGTGTTAGTCCTCCTGTCTTACAAATTACTTTTACTCATTTCCATCTCTGTGACAGAATGCTCAAATAGCCATACAAACAGGAACAAAGGGTGTAAAGTAAAACAACAGTCTGTGTCCGGTTGAACTGCTCTGAGATTAAGTCCCTAAATGACATTTTTATATTTGCTAGAGCCAGCCAGGCAATAGACATGAGCATATTATGCGCCAGAAGGGGGACGAGGATTCATTCACTTTGCAAAGCTAGTACACAGGCCCTGCTGTTGCCGATGTGCTCTATTTGATGTGTGTGCTCAATTCAATAAAGCCTTTATCTTTAAAACCAGGTGGTGGCTGGCTCTCATTTTTTCCAGCAGTGTCCAGGGGTCCTCGCTGGGGGCCGCACAGTGACACAGTTCATATTGCCTTGTTTGTGCAAGTGGGTCCTATTTTGTGCCTGTCCAGAATAATAAAAATATACAAGTCTGTTTATTTGCAGGGCTTGTTTCTGCCAAAATGAATAGATATAGGGCCACCATTATCTGTGTGTTGCAGTGAAAGGGCTCAGGTGGTATTAAGAAAGAAGTGAGTGTTACCTGGATCTCTGTATCTTTACTATTCTCTGGGTTATGTGCTTTTAGCTGATGTGGCACAAATCAACAGGAGAGACACTGCAGTCTAGCCTGCATAGGAGTGCCTCTGTGTGGCACAATATCAAAGGATAAAGGGAAAAAATCCAAACTGAAATGCAATCATTTAAATACCTCCAGTGCTCCCCTACCATCCCACTAAGCATTCATCCTAGCACAACCACCCACAAAGCCATTCAGATGTACAATCTAACAAAAGAGGATTTGGATTTAGCGGAAGAAAAAACTCTGCATTATGACTTCAAAATTAATCTAAGCAAAGAATCTAGTGGGATTAGGTGCAGGGATCAAAGGGATATTAACACCACTGCTGTCCACCCTTGATTGTTGACAATCTGCCCCAGCTGTCCCGTGCTTTGAGGTACGTGCTGTTCCAATCAGCAGGTTCCCCACATGATTTTGGGCATTTAAAATGATCACCATAATAACTTAAACATATTATCTATTGTGTTGAAAATAGGCAAAGCACTGAATTTCTAAAGCAATTCATGCTGGGGAGTTTTAGGAATTTGAAGGATGGCCATGATCGGTCCTTTTGGTCAGGGATTATCTTAAATATCAGCTGCCAAGATCAAGGGCACCTCTTGTTGTAGAGGCATTATGCTGGGAGAGTAAAAAGAAATCCACCAATTTAGGACTATGAAGTGTTATATACTAAAACAACAAAAGAAAACAGCACCTTTACCCACTACTCTAATATGAAGTATTTGACAGTATAGGACACAGTTCTTACAGTAATTGTATTCACTAAATAGTGTTTGGTGTACGTACATCTCTTTCGTGGATCAGACTATGTTGTTAGAGTGTTAGCCCATTTAAAATCAACTCTGCTAATCCTTACCAACTTGTCAAACTTACCAGTCTGTGTTGAAAAAATTTCCTAATTGCCAAGGAGCAAAACAACTGCACTACTATAAGCTCTATTTACTGTTTGTGGGCCCAGTTCTAAATATTTCAACAGCCACTGTACTGCAAATAAACACAAAAGAAGTACATCTGCGCCAACTGAGTCTCCCTGACGTCTTTTGGTAACGTGCACTGATTGACACTTTGTGCCCCTGAATCTGTAGTTGTGGGATGTTGTCCCATTCCTGCAGACAGGCCTAATAAAGTTGCTTGCCATTGGCAGGCAAAGGGTCACAGATGTTATGATCTAGGCCATCCCATACGAGGCATTACAGCACAGACAGGGAATTGACCGAGCCTGACCTTTTTCATGCAGCAACGTAAGGTCTGAATTAACGGCTTTATAAAGGTGACCTGACCGGGCATTGTTCCAACCTTGGTAGGCAAAGAGACACAACCTTTCATGTGAATGGGAAGTTGCAGTCCACTATTGAACAAGCTGTATGCCAAGACAAAGAGCTTAAAACAATTTGAAAACTTTATGTAAATTACGCACCGTACAACTTAATAATATAATAATAATGATAAGATAATTAGCATAACCCTAAAAGTTTAATGATGCCCTTTACAATCTGTGGGCTGGGATTGTGGCATGACAGCAGATAGGTGGTTATCTTCATGCAGAAAAGAGGGATGTGCGTGCCAGTTTTGCACAATAATTAAAATTCTGTCTTTTGCGTCCCGACATGACAAACACAGAGATGGAGACACACACACACACACACACACACACACACACACCAAATACAGAGGAGTGAGGATGAGAGGAGACTCTGACACACTGCCGCTAATCCAAAAGATACCATCTGGAGATGCTCTCGGAGCCAGTGACTCATGCATGCACACACTTAACTTTACACACATACAAATACACATTACAATTCTGTCGCACAATGCAGAAACAACTAAAATTTAAACTGAATTTTAACTTGCATAATTAAAATTCACAGACACATGACAGATTACTTAGTGCTATTGCTATCACTAGTCTGTTGTGAAGGATGACCTTGGATTGTAAGGGGTCGCAGATACTTTCTTGGGCTAAAATAAATCCTGGATGTCATTTTTAGGTCTCTTTCAAGAAATCTGAAATGTACCGTACAGCTCTGAAGGAGCGTGCCATGCCTGAGTATGGGTTATGCAAATCAAGTCACATGTAAAAATGTTATGATCTCATATGACAATGTATATCATTGTCATATGAGATCATAAAAAAAGCACTACAGGCAGGGGGATACTCTAATAAGGGTTACATCAGAGGATGTACAGTGGCACTCAGATGGTGGGGAAACCCTGAAGGGGAGGTTGGGGTTGAAGTTAATGGCATGTGTGATGACGATGGGCCTGGAAGGTTTAATGGGACGGGGGCCCAGCATGGGAGCGGCACTGGCATTATTATTCTCTACCCATCAGACAAAATGTTGGCTTTTGGTGCAGCCAAGATTGCACTCTTTTGAGATGATTAAAGGTTAGAGGTAAGCACACACAGTGAGAAGAGAACAGACACAGGAATATGCACATCCCACACAGAGAAGATATCTGTGGTGGCATCAGCACAAACTGTTGTGTGCAATCTAAGTGGCTTTTTGCGATGGTGTGTTATGATAAATTGCTATTCATTCACAGCCCTCTAGTGAGAGCCCATTCCATTAAAAGTCTAATGTAAGAGCGACTCGTGCTCTCAGAAAACACTTAACACACACACTGCAAATGGCCCAATAACGCAGATGCAGTAAAGGACCAAAATTAGGACTATAGCGCAAAGTAAATAATATTTCTCCCCCTTCTTTAGATTCTCCTTTCCCATTCCTCCCTCTGTCTTTCTATTTGTCCCTTGATGCACATCAATTTTATCCTCCCATCTCCATGGTTCCCCCGGGCCTTGGTCTGAGTGATGCATGCTGGGATCTTGGCAGAGGCCAGGAGGCTAATGAGATATTAGTGTGCGTTTAACTCCCACTGAGTTCACTTCCCTTTCTTCACATTTTCATTTCTCTCCTCACTGCGTTATGGTGCACTGTTGGTTATTTAACCCCTACCAACCTTTAAAGGTGGAGTCACAGAGGTCAGTATGGTCTAAATTAATCAGTAGATATTAATTTAGAGGTGCACTTCCTCCACCTGGGAGCGTAAATTTGTCACTATGGAGATTTCCACAGTGACAGGCGCTTTTTGGCCCAGTTATCTATGATAATAGATGGAAAGTCTTGGCAGCCAATTGGATTAGCCCCTTGTGGTTGGCTTTAATGAAGATTACACGCCCCTGTGGTTAATGGATATTAGGAAGGGAAGAGGCGTGTGGTGAAGCTTGGCACTGACACAGGGCAATACCAGGGCAGTGCCATCTGAAATTTGCCAAAATGTACTGATTATGTCTGCAGTGCCTTAAACAACAGCGCAGAAAGAAAAGGCTGTGAACTGAGCCAGAGGCACCACACTGCTGTACAAATTATGAAATAAATTTTGTGTCTGTCAAAAGATCCAAGTAACAGCCTCAACAACCTCAAGTGGTCATGACTACCATGAGTCCACCATGCACGTTTCTGTGTTTGCAGTCAAATTCAGAAGCTTAAGTTCAACTCACCAGTTGCTCTTCCATGTGTGTCGGACATGAGGGTCATGGATGTTGTGTTTGTCGGCTTGCTCGTCCAGGAAGTCAAACATGTATTTGATGGCCAGTGGCAGGGCGCTGCCTCGATGGGCTGTGCTGAAGATGGTCTCAAACAGGTCGTCCACAAACTTCTGTAACGTACCCTACAGAGGAGGGAGAGAGAAGATGAAAAACTGATTACATTAAGCCCAAAACCATGTACTTAATTAAAAAAACAATAATAGTGACTTATTTTGAATATAAAAAAGTACAGAGCTATACAAAACTTTGCAATTCTACAACTTAAGTGTGTTGAGTCAGCATCTATATTAAACAGGGACCCACATAACCAATGAATGAGATTGTCACTCTCTAATACATTTTGCAACATACCAATGCCTATGTGGACAGAAAGACTGGCATAAACCTGTGTATATTTTACCTGTGTGAGTTTGAGTTGTGCCGTGCATGTCGCTTTGTCCCCTAGCTCTGATGTTTATGTGTCTGACTCCTATCTCATAGACCTGGACCCTAAATCTGCTTGCAGCTTTGATGGCGGAAATTGTTATTTCACAGCTGACTTTTAATAATATCTGGGAACAGGAGGCGCATCTCCTAAGCCTCTTTGTGCTGCCGGATTAGCTCCCACACTGCACCATTGACCCTAATTTGATTTAATGTTGGCGACTTTAAGAAGGAGGAGGAGAAGAGAGAGGAGAGACAGAGACTGAGGGAATCTAATCCTCTTGTAAAGAATGAGCTGATGGGATGCACAGGAAAAGGCGAGACCGAGGGATGGGAAATGAAACGACAGAGGTTTCCTATCAGGAGAAGAGGCCATTGAGTGTGGCAGATGAGGTGTGTACAGGCACTGGCAAATAAAAATCCAATTTGGGTTGGAGCGGGTGACCGAATCACTGAGTCAAAGGAGGTAGAAGAGAGTGGGAGGAGAGAATCCTGTTAGTCCGACAATCACAGCTATAATTCTAATGTGGCCCACATTCCCGACAGCTTATCGTTTTTCTATGAAGATGGAATCTCATATCTCTTTATCAAGCCCACGTGCCTTCCAAGTGACAGTCTGCATTAGCTGGCAAGGGAAGACCTAACATTTTATGTGGGCATGCATACTTTATGTGTGTGCAGATACCAAAACCTGCGTGTGCCTGAGTGCTGTGACATTTTACGTCATCCTCCATCTCAAGGGGGACTTATGCATCAACACTGTCATCATCAACAGGGTTCTCTTGTTCCCTGGTGGAGCTGAAACTGCCAACACACACCCTCCCCACGACCATCTACCCTGTCATTAGACCACACTCTAAACACAATGTGTCATCTGGATGTTTTGATGCGGTCTGCCTCCACATTGAAATGAGAGGAAAGCAAATAATCAGAATGGTGGAGATGCAGCTCAAAACAGAAATAGAGAAACGAAGGAGGAGACACGGTGAGGTAGAGATGGACACACACATTCTTGTGTGTACAAGTGAGGATAGAAAATGCAATCCTTCCCTGTGCCCCCTCTGCTCTCCACACATGAACACGCCCCGTACCCACACTCAGTCAGAGTGACACTGATGGAGCTAATATGAGAGACGTCAGCGGCGTTGCCAGGGAGAGGTATTTATTGGCAAGGTGAAAGCCAAACGCAGTCAATTACACTGCCTGTCTGCTCAATCATTTCTCACCAAGAAAGATGGCCGGCCAAGATAAACTGGTTATTTCACAAAAACAATCCATCTGGAAAGATGATGTGCTGTCTCCAGTCAGAAGCCACCTTCCTGCACTCTGGAATGGGATAATGGCAGGGAAGTACAGCGGCGTGCAGAGGGTGAGAGGTGACGTGCACACGTGTGTAGGTGTAGGTACAGTATGTTTCACGGTGACGGCTGCTCCATCCTCCTACCTCCTGTTCTGCAGCCTACTGCGTGTTTGTTTATTAGTTTCTCTCATACGTGGCTTATCATGTCCTGTTTCACCAACACTGTCATACCTCTCCTGCCCTGTTGTTGTCACCGTCTCAGTTATCTGCTTTAATTGATCAGCTGATTTTGCTCATCTGCCCACACATCTGCACAGTCATTAGTTCTCCAGACATCACTGATCATCTCCCTCTGTATAAACAGAGGGAGATGATCAGTGATGTCTGCCATGTTAAGTAATATTTAACTGCATCCATGTGTGGTCTGCTGATGATTTTTTTATATAAAAAGGAAGATGATGCAACTTTTAAAAAAATAAATAGTTCTTCCTCTTAGAAATAAACTTCACAATAAAATACACTTTTCTTAGGTCAATGTATTCAGGGGGTTTTCTGGTACAATCTTCTCTTTGGTGGCAAACGCCAGCTAATGTTGTGAACTTCATAAATAGCTACATAACTGACGTTACTGTCTCTGCTGACTTTTTGTGTATTGTTGATCAGTGTTGCTTGTGAACCTATGTGGCACGAGTCTCGTGTGGCCTGATGCACAAGACATCCAGGAATGAATGTTTTTATTCTCCTGCTTCGTTTTTTCTGTTTGTGAGGCTCTCTGTTTTAGACTCCTGCCAACATGTATTTACACCACATACATAGAACTGAGCTGATGATCTCCATGTGAAATGCTAAACAAAGGCAGGCAGCGGATCAGAAAAACAAACTGAAATGTTCCTGAATCAAAAAAATTACAACCGTAACATTTTTCAAATCGTAGTTTTTTCTTTTACCTTTCCTGTACGCCTCTCTGTGCGTCTGATAGAGTGAATGTCTTGATGAAAAAAGAGGAAGGAGGCGCTTTCAGAGTGGATTGGATATTTGCATTCAGCTGTTGGATCAAAGTCACATTTTCCTTCAAACCAAATTAACTTTTTTTTTCTGGAGGCTATTGTTGCAAGGCACATTCAAAAAGACTCATTTTATAGCCATTTCTATTTTTGCCTGATCATTTTTTTCATTACAGAAACACCTTCGCTAGCTGCATGGGTCTTTTCTTCTTCACCTTTTTGATATGCTGCCGCGTCGACGCAACAGCAATGAAAAGAGAAAACAAACAGAAATATCTATTTTCTCTTTCTCACCTGAGGGGATAGAGGAATACATTTGAATAATCTTTTCCACTGAGATGACTCATCCAAAGTAAACATGAATATTTAAATAAAGTGAGGGTTTTCTGAGTCACGGTAACACATGGTGAAGGTTATAGTGACCTTTTAGCCTTTCCCCTGCTGTACTGCTCAAGAAAAGAAACATTTCCACATACAGTAGTTAAAAATGTAACTGTTGGGAGTTAAACTCCTTTTTTTGTTATGCCCTGAAAAATGTTCCAGAACCAAAGAAAGTGTGAGACACAAGAAAGCATTAAAAATAAATCACCAGATACAGTAGTACTAATACATTAAATGCAAGATTTTTTCTAAAGCACAGATGGCTCACCTTGGTAGCCAGAAGTCTTGTCAGGTAGATCTCAGAGACCATCTTGCTGCCGCGGTCGCCCTCCTTCTGGTCTCCGTGCTCATGGTTCTTCACCAGGTGCCAAACCTTGACCCCACTCTCCAGGTCAGGTGTGATCATAGGAGTACGGGAACGCAGGCTGTCAGGGCTTCCAGTGTACTTGATCATGTTCTCTGTAAAGAACAACATGTATTAGTTCATGTAGTACTGATATAACTGATGTAAATCAAAAGGTCAGAAAACACAATGTCCAATCAGTGTTTGTTTTCTTCTATCATGAGTTAAAAAGTTAAACTTCTTAAAATGATATAAAGGGACTTTATCTCATTAACCTTTGTGTACACCTACAAAGATCTGTAAAGTGTATGCTGAAAATAAAAAGATGAATTTTGTTGTATTTTCCCCTGGCTACAAACTGAGAAAATCAAGACACATCTAAACTTTAATCAGAGTAGTGTGAGGTAAACAATAGGAAAAGAAAGCCAACACAAAAGGAGCACAAACACAGAAACAAATTAAAAAACAAGCTAAAAAATACAAGCCTGTCGCTTCACCAAAGAGGAAAAGAAAAGCCATAACCTGCATGTCAGCTACAGAATACTTTTTTTTTGAGCTTGTGGGTCCCAATTTACAGGTCTGGGAGATTGGATATGAAACTTTTAGAAAGTGTGCATGGTTAATTTTTCATGCCTTCTTCTCCTAGGGATGAGACATGGCATCGCCGGCTGACACAAAATCGAACAGGTGTCAGACGAGATGAAATATGTATGGCCCACCCAATGGCCGGAGTGGCGATGACATTTCCAAACACATGGCTCAATGAATGTTTACACAGTGTGAAAAAAATTGATCAGTGGGTGCGGTTTAGAGAGAGAGAAGTGAAAAAAAAGAGTGTTTTTCACCGTGACAGAAATCAATCTGTCCAGAGAGAAAAGCGGGAGGAGAGAGTTCGGGGGAAAAAGAGACAGCTGGAGACATCAGATACAGAGTGTGCATGTATGTCGACTGCTCAAATGTAATTACAGCATGATCAACTGAAAATGTTTCTCTCCTATAGGATACTTCAGTGAGCAATATTTAACTAGAGCTTTGTTACAAGACCTGTGTCAAGTATTCTCCACAGTACAGCAATTTTTTCAGGGACGCTGGACAACTGCAACACTAATTGCGCTGTTTTTGAGGTTATGTGAGAGCAAGAGGATGTGAGCTGGGTGGCTGTATAAAGGGAGAGTGGATAGTACATTCATTTTGTTGTTAATTATTTATTCAAGAAGTTAGAAAGCTGAGGGTGATGCAGAGTCAGGGATACACAGGAGAGAGATTTCTGGTTGGATTCTATTCTGATCTAGCTCCACACAAAGGAGGTGTTATTTTTCTGTTTTTTTTTCTCTCCTTGTGGTTTTTGATGGAAATGTTACATCAAAGACGCAAAAGTTTCTCTTTTCATGGTCTGACTCAACATGTTACACAGTGTTTGTCTTAATCTCTACTTTTTCCATAACTTTCTTTCTTGCTTCATCTCCCGCTTCAGCAGCTATATTAAATTCAGCCTTGTCTCTTTCTTCAGTATTTGGCCATTGTACTCAGAAAGAGTTCAAAGTCACTCTCAAGTACCATGCCAGTTGTGAAGTGGATCACACTTGTGTTTGAAGTCAATCCCTCAAAAAAATGTGGAGGGAGATATTCCTGGCATCCCCTCCTTTCTCTGTTGGACCTTGTCCTATGTGGTCTAATTTGGAGCCGCAGAAGCAAGGTGAGACCGTATGGAGATGAGGCAATGCTAATAATGTGGCACCACATTTGATGTGTCTGAAGTGTTTGTGGCCAGCGAGGCTGGCCCTTTGATCAGCTACTAACTTGATGCTTTCTCAGGTTCAAGGAGACATGAAGCAGACGGACAGGCGGAAAAACACTGGCACTTGGAAGTACTTGGCATCTCAAGAGGCCAGAACAACCGAAGAAAAAGTCCATTTGGTCTCTTGTTATGTTTTCTAAATCTTTTCAGCTACTATAAATTGTGTCTTGTCTTTCTAGGTCTGTCATTGTTGTCATGCAGGGTCCTGTGGATGGCCCCCCATCTTTCTAATATTGTATTTGATAGATTCATATTGGATATTTGTATTGTTAGGTTTGTGATTTGATTGACTTATTATTGATCAATTGATCTGCTTATAAGGAGCAATGTGTATTAGTTTTATAGTTTAAAACCAATGTTAAAAGCCAGTCATGTTGTCATTAAAGTCTGATAATATCCTTTTTAATGCATAGACACTGGTCTGTCCTGCAGGTGTATATTTATTAATGTTATATTAATATGAAAGGTCTGTTGGTAAAGTGGTTCTCTGACACAGAAACTGAAACTGAAACTTTAAGATGTACAGAAACTGATCAGCTTACCATATTTACTTGCAGAGGTTCGAGACACAGTGGAGTTGTTTACTGAATTGTAGGCTGTAACTTGCTTGGGAACCAAGGCCATTACTGCATTATCAGGTACCTGAAAAACAGATGCACACGTATTATGCAAATGACTATTCAAAACAAAAGCCATTTGCAGAGATTTTGATTTTTCATTTGTGCAGATTTCCAACATAACCAATCAGAAAACCAATAGATCACTGTGTTGTTGTCATTTTCCATATTTCTCTCCATCTATTCTGGTTTCATGTGGATAAACAGAATATCTTATTACCCGTATGTGTTCGGTTCAGCCCACACACACATATGATGACTGACAGGGGGAGGGAGAGTTTATCAGAGCATCATACAGGTCTGTGTGAGAGGGGATGTCCCACAGTCTCTATTCAATAATACCTTTCCTCTAGGGTTGGGTAGTGTGTATGTGTGGTTGAGAGTGTGTGTATGAAGGTGTGAAGAATCAAGCAATGTGTGTGTGTGTGTGTCTGTATTGGTCTATGTAAATAAGTGTGTGTATGTATGAATGAATGAGTCAATCATGCGCTCCTCCTTCCCCAGTCAGCCAAACAGGATTCAATTAACACAACTGGGATGTATTCTTTCCCAGCCCTCACATGAACACACACACACACCTACACCTACACACACAGTCAGTATACCCCAATTCTGCATAATTTGGATACCCGTGCTGCAGGGGAAGGGGAAGGCAGGGTTAATTGAAGTGATCTCTATCATAGTGTGGGTGGATGGGACAGGGAATAAGGACCAGGGGCCTTCTGTGCATATATGTATATGTGTGTGTGTGTGTGTATGTGTGTGTGGGGGGGGTGTTATTAAGATTGTATCATTATATCACCCAGTCACTCAATCTGCTCGTTTCGCATAATACATTTATATTATTGTAAGCAGGAGGCCCACAGGGCAGATCTTGTTATTCCTTTGTGGGGAGCCCCCCAACTCTCCAACACCCTTAAGCATGCTCCCTGATCACTGCTCTTAGATGTTGAATGGAAAAAAAAACGAGCAAGCACAATGGAACATAATGAAAAGGAGGAGTGGCATTTGGGGAAATAACATTTGCAGGAGAGGATAAAGGCATAAAGCACAGCACAGATTCCTGAAAGAGAGGAGGAGGAGAGATATGTCTCTCATTATGGGGACAAAAAGATCTGATATCACAAATGCCAAATTCATGTGGTGTTGTCCTGAACAAGAAATAAAAACTTTTCACTGAGTTTGTGATGCAAACGGTCACATTGTGACTGAAAGCAGAGTGAGCGGGTGAGTTTGACGAGTGGCAGATCAACCCAGATTAGTTTAATAAAGGACAGCACATGATTCTATTGAGTGTGTCTGGTCGTTCATGTTAGCTTCTAATAAGACAAACAATATTTAGACAACATGTCTGGAGGACATCCTGAGACCAAATATACTAGCACATCTGGGTAGGCATCAATCAATAGAGTGCATCAATCGATTTGATTAGTGAAGCGACAAGATCTTCAACAAAAGAGTTATATATTTAATCTTTTTAAACTCAAGCCACAACATCTCTGTAAAATAAAGTTATAAAAACACAACTGGATATGCTAAGTGTGGAATTGTAGATGCTCTTTGCTGAAGTCTGAATGTGTTTGTGGTTCTTCCTCCTTATGCTTAGCCTGCTGACAAATTTTGAGTGTTTTTGAGTTGTTGTTTTTTTTTGGTCTGTCAAGGATAAGACACCCTCATTCCCTGGCCTGAAAAAATTAATTAACTTCTGTCTTCATTATCTTATCTCCGATTTGAATCAGCTCCCTAATCCATTCCACCCGTGCCTCGTACTCCAAGCTTGTTGACACTTGCTGACGCTGACATTTAATTTAGGCACCGTGCAAACTGCACTTGGAGGGGACAGTGGCTGCTCGCTTAGCTGCTCGAATTATTAACAGCATATTGACAAAGCAGGCCCGTTTCTCCATTCAGTCTCATTCTGGTTGGTTGGATGTACGGTCCTTACTAATGATGCACAAAAAACCTGCTGATATGTGCTGGTCTGAAGCATTTTGCATTCAATGAGCTAGATGTATGTGTATTTTATGCACATGTCTTTATGTCGCTGCCTATTATTAAATGTCTGTATTAAGATCTTACCCTGTACTATTATCTGTGCATTTGTGTGCGTGCATACAGTACCTGGTGTCTCTGTGATCACTGATGTGTCTACTCTGTAACACTAATCCACTTCAGAAAGGAGACGACACTTAGCCAGTACATCAGATTTTATCTTGAGCTCTCTCCACATTAGGGATTACTTCCATGTGTCACTGTTGTTGGTCACTTCTCTGCCTTGCCCTGCCTCATTCCCCTTCACCTGACAGATAACTTGTGTTTGTAGTGAGTGTTTGTCAGCTCGGGTCTTGCACAGCTAAATAGTGTTTTGACTGAATTGTCCATTAGAAAGTTTTTGAGCTTAGTGAAGATCATCAGGTCACAGCCTAAGAGGAAAATGTAGAAGTGAGTTGAGACAGCATCAGAGACAGATAGGTATACTGTAGACAGAGGCATGAAATGAATAAGTAAAGTACCCAAGAAAATACTAAATATCAGGCTTTTGTGGCAGAGGCACATTTCAGCATTGTGTTTGTGTACCTTTGTTGTGGAAATGGGATGAAAACAACCGTACCTTTGTTGAAAGAAAGAATATGCGAGTGTCTTCAAATAAAAGGCATCATTTATCTATTACAAGCTCCAGAGGGCTAAGTCTCTGCAGATAACAATCTCTCTTTTCTTTTTCTCCTTTGTGTGAGATCCCAAACTTTACAAACCCTTTGTATTTCCAAAACTTCAACGACTTTACTTAAATAACTTTAACACATTTCTGTCAATGTTAAAACAATTTATAAAAAGCACACACATCTATTGTATGGGTTTCCCACATCACAGACCCAAATTAATTGGTATTTAAAGAGAAAAATAAACTGTATGCATACAAAATATACAGTCATAGATACCTGATAATGGAACAGCATGTTCAGTCTCTTCCAGTCACCCTCAATCTTTGTGGTAACGTCCTCATCCTGCAGGATCATGCGCTGTCCTCGACCCTGACGCCATTCTGCAACCACAAAGAAAAATAAATTAAACAATCAGGATAGGGCCAACCATATTCATGTGACGTTACTCCTTTGACCACATTTACTTTTTAGATTAAATCTTGCTGTGATGTTTCCCTGCTGATACAGTATGCATTTGGAGACAGTTGTGTTTTTTAACGACAACAGTAATTAAGGCATATGAACAGTTGGAGATAAAAACCTAAGGGTATGTTTGCAGTGACAGCCAATATGTTTAAGTTAAAATCTAAAAGAAATATATATGTGAAATGTGTGTAACTGGGACAGAAAAGTAGCTGTCACTATCTCCTTTACCTATTTAGTAGTATTTTTCTTCAGAACAATCATTTCATATAATCATGAAAAGCCTGAATAGAATCAAAATGAGGAGACACTAAATTTGAAGAGTAGGAGTAGCAGTGAAAGGCAAAGAGATATAGAACTAAAAGAGAAAAGGCACATGTGAGAGACAGTAACAAAAGGCGAGTTGAATTAATCACCCACACTGCTCTTTTTTAGAATGAAACACTCCCTCTAGCTTTCCATCTCTTTCGCTGGTGCGATCGATGGGTGTGATTACAGTTGCATGCCCAAGGCTCGTGCACTTCCTTTTCCATCTGCAGCACAGGTCCTTTTGCTCTGCACTCTGAAGACGCTATTGGTCCCTGCTCTCCCCTTGTCAAACCACCATCTACTGCTCTAAGCCCCCTGCCTAGCTGCTCTTACATTGTCTGGAGCTGTGGTTGAAGCAGACCAAACTAATGTCCACACCAACAGGATATGAGGAAACTAGAAAGCTGTAAACATAAAGCGACCTACTCATTTCCATACTCTTCAACAAGTAACAGTGCACGTGACAATGTCTTTCATTTAAACAACACAATGGCATTTACATGACCTTACAACAAAATTACATCTACACTACATACACATCAGACTTTCCGCATCTGTGCAACCTCAGCACAAAACAAAACAAAAGCTTTGATAGAAACATCCCACAATGCCCCACCAACATTATCATAAGTGAAAATGGAAAGCCATCTCGAAAACAAACAAGCAGATGATTCCTCTATTCTTTTTGCAGACATCATGGACTTTATGAATACGTTATCGTGTCTGTGTCTCCCTGCTGTGTGTCCCACTTGTGTCGGCCACTGTCATCTCCTATTCTGATCACAAACAGGAAAACAAAGCGGCAATCACTGTGGCGCATGATGAGACCTGTCTTTGGAGAATTGTGTTGGCATCTGAAAAATCTGCAGGAAATAAAGATTCTCCTGGGTTTTTTTTTCTATACAGTACATCTTCCCATAAAGATGCAAATGAGTGGCCGTCTCCAGTCGAGGCTCAGTAAACAAGTGAAGGAGAGACAGAAACGAATAAATAAAAGAATAAACTTGGTGTGGGACCAGAGCAAACTGAGATTACTCTGATTCCCAAAGCCAGTGGTCGCTACTCAGGAGGAGTGTGTATAGGCTTGCATTACTCACATACAGCCAAAGAGATAGGGGCTTTTGGGAGTGTATGGATGGATGGTGAAGAGAAAGGCTGAAGGTGACTGTTGTACTCCACAGAGATGCATGACACACATTTGTTACTGGCAACATGGGACACAAAGACACACATACACACAGGGCCCAGCTTCTTTGTTCTCAGGCCCCATCTTCTCTAAAACCCTGCAGGGGACTGTGGATTGCAGCAGAAGGGAATTAAAAACAATATCTGGGATAACAACACTCCTGGCCAATCTGTCTCAGGACAGGCCTGGCACAATCCCATTATCCTTATCAACCATTGCAATCAGTCTGTGTTTGTATGCGCATGTGTGTTTTTGTGTGTGTGTGTCAGAGATCATGAGAACCACTGACATCACCTGAGAGCACCTAGAGCACCTCTCTTCCAAGTTAAAATGTCTTTCAAAATAACAAATCAACCAAAGGGACAACCCGTTTTCACTCAAGCATTATCATCTGCAAAAATAGCACAATACCAGAAATGTTAATTACAACAGCATGATTTGCAAAAAAAAAAAAAGTGTGAGTAAAATAGTGTCAAACGTGTGCAGTCTGGCAGGAGAGATATTTCTTCTAATCTGTGAAGCATGTCAGATACATATGGTAAATATAGCACTGAAAAAAAAATTCCATATGCGTGTTCTCTTGTGAGCTCACATTTACTCATTCTCTCTCTTTTGCTCACAATCACAGACACACAGCACAAGCGGCTAGCTAACTCTCACAATTTCCAATTCCCTTTCGTAATAAAACAATAATAGAACAACACATCCTGCCCAAAGGGGGCCATAAAACAATTTTATCCAGGAATGTCGTCAAAAGGCTAAACCAATCTCTTCACTTAGCTATCACACTGGCTGATTCCCTATGGTATGCACTCAGCCCATCTTGAATCTGGGGTTGGTTATAAATATGCTATTACAAACACACAACAGGGGCTCAAAAAATCCATCTGGCAATATTAAACCATAAAAAGCATGGCGCATGGTGCAGAGACAGCCTGTAGGTATCGGCAGACAAACAATTGTGGATAATATTGTTATGCTCACAAGCCTGCATGTCTGTGTACATGTTTTGTACACACACACACACACACACACACGCGCAAGGAGTACCAAATCCCCTGACTGCTTGATGCAGAGAAGGTACATCATTGCACCCTCTCCTATCAAAGGGGCCCTTAAAGTAATTTGCAATTATATTAGACCCATGTTAGATACAATTGAGTTACCCAAGAAATACAGCTGAACAACTCAGGGTAAAGGGAGGAAGACAGGAAGCAAAAAAAGAACACTAGGAAAATGATTTTGTAGGGAAGAGATCACTGAGCGTCTCGATTGATTAGCTGATCAATCATGTGACTCAGACGCTAGTCGACAAGAGAGTCGATCGATGGGAAGTTTGGGGAGGGGAGAGACCAATCTCAGACATCTGACTGAGAGAGCCAGGAAGTCAAGTCTCCTGAGGTTGAAAAGAAAGCTTCTTCTCTATATCTAAGAAGACTTGTACTTTTTAAGAGAGGCTTGGAGGGGTGGGGAAGCCTTTGTAAAAATCAATGGGTGTCTAAGTTCAGCCTGTGTTCCTCCAGGCACATAGATGGGAAATTCAGCATGGATAGAAATGTTTTGACAAGCTGTAAGGGAACTACAGGCATGTGTGGGAGCAAGATGTCTAATCAATTACAAGCTTAAAATGTAGGAAAAAAATTAAAGCTTCAAAGTTGAACATTTTTTCACATTATTTATATATTACAAGACAAAGATTTGTACCCAGGTCCATATCAGAAGCTTTTAGGCGGTGGGAGTGTGGGACGTTCTTGTAGATGGCATCAAGAATCTTCTCCTTCACCTGGCTGATGGTATCACAGTTCAGCACCTTCACCTGGATCTCTGGGCTTTTCTCATTCTCTGGATGGATGCAGTTCACCACCTTTAGTGGAAATACACACAAAACTGACACTGTGAAGGGGGGGCTGGCAACAAACTGCTGGTGAAACAATATCTGAATATCCTCTCATGCTGTTTTAAAAGACAGTTTTGGTTATTTCACATGTGGGAAATATTTTCTGGGTATCAATATGTAAGGATTCTTGCAATATTAAGATAAAAGCATCTTTCAAAGTTGATTTAGTGCAATAATTTTGTGTTTGCCAAAGGGTCTGTGAGAGAATTGCAGGGAAAAAAAGATCATTCAGAGACAGCAATGCGCTACCTGAATTGATGAGCAGTAAACCCGCTAATTATAATATTATTAGGATATTCATCAGTTCTTTCACTACTGCCTCCAGGTGTTGGATAGAAATACCTCAATTACAAGATTAACACAAATACATATTATAAGAGAGAGGGTAAATGAACAGTAGACATAAAATTTAAGCCTCCCTTTAAATGTCAAGTGTATAAAGTGTAGTTTCTGCACATGTCTATATTGTGAAAAATTGGGTGGTACGCGGGGTATTGGTGAGATTGAGTTTCTGCTGCTGATACAGTGGAGAGAGAAGACGACAGGAGGAAGAAGAGAGCTTCAGCATCTCTCCGCTTGTGCAGACAGATACGCATAATCTATTTCCTTCTTCCTCATCCTGAAGCCCTGCTCTCGTCCTTGACAGCTCTGGTCTCAACAGGAAGTGAGGTCGCCACTCCTGTGCCCCCTGCATGTCAAGCGTGACAACGACAACTTAATGTCCCGTTGTTCATCTCATGACCAACAACCCATAACCACCCTTTTTCTCTCCTCTCTTCCCTGAAAGCATATTAAGTGTCCCCCTTTAGCCCTTGGGCCCTGGGGCAGGTGAACCCCTTACCAGTGTCTTGTAGTCAATCTGTTGTCTGATGAGCTTGTCCTCACTGAGTGAGTAGCGTGCCTCTCCTGTGATGGAGTCAATGGGGCCTTTCTCCATCTGCTGCTTGATAGCACAGAAGAGGGAGAAGAGAGGTTCGCCGGCACACTCCTGCAAAGAGATTTAGAGAAAAAGTTTGGAGGGAGGAAGAAAACTTTGAAGCCATTTCTGCACTTGACTCACTGTCAGCAAAGTTTAATAATGTCGGAGAAAATATCTACCTAAAATGTTGTAGTTGCTTTTTGTATGTTTTCCAGACTGCCTTGCCTCCAAAGTTGCTGAGCAAGACTTATAAACATCATGTCCCAAACTCTATCTTTCTTCTAAATGAAAGGAAATTGTACAGCCTATCAATATATACACTTTGCTAAAATGAATCTGGAGTTTGGGAAAGATTTGATGGCTTAACAGTGAAAAATGCAGACAGAGTCTTGGAGCCATCCTCATCTTCTCTCCTGAAAACACTGTTGTTTATAAAACAGTAGAGATTGATCATTAATCATTGTTTTTATTCTCCTCCCAGCTGCAGTAAAGGGATGGGTGAAGAGATGAAGTAGAAAAACTGGATTTTTTTGACCCAAGAACAGAGATGAGTGGTGCATTTTGCTTTTAGTGAATACTGATACCCTGTAGTAGGACAGCTAATTCTCTAATGAATCTTAGAGGCAGTTATGACAGGAAGACTGGCTTTTTAATGAAGACTAACACAGAGCAGGAGAAGTAGCATAATTTAGAAGAAGTATACTTATTCCAATTCAAAAAGTTGAGAGAAATAACACAACCAACCATCAGTGAAGACAATGAAGCCAGCATTGGGATGACAGTGATACCAACTTTGTTGGGGCTAGAACTAAACTACTTGTGGTCATTTTTTTCCAGGAGCTTAAAATGTTCAGTGAAGTTGACAACAAATATTTAAAGGTTACCTTCAGAAACTTGTAGAGGAGGAACGTAAACCAGTTGGTCAGCATTTTCTCTGCAACGGACTCAGTCCTGCAAATAGACACAAAGCACATAACGACCATATGATCCCCCACGCTCTTATTACCATCATAAATATTCAACATCATCAAATATTCTGCTAAAAATGATGACCGCTGCTAATAGGCTTTCGTTACACAAATATAATTGCAAAGACATGAATTGAGAGAGCCATTGCACATGCTATATGCTGGCCTTTCAGACAATCTTTTTGGATGGCTTTTATGCTCAGGCACGCCAAGGGCAGCTCGTCTACGGCGGCGGGGATTTTAATATGAGGCAAAGCAATTAAAAGCCTTTATTTGATCCCAGTGGATTGATGTCGTTAGGGGCTGGAGCGGCTCTGTAATAACACTGGCCTCATTATCAAGCGTTCCCTTGCCTATTCACTGGACTAACACTCGATCCGTGCACAATAGAAAGTGAATGAATACATTTCCCTCTCTTTCTCCGTCTGGCATCCATGCTCCACTGGTGTTGCAAAATGGTGTGCATCTGCGTATGTGTGTGTGTGTGTGTGTGTGTGTGTATGTGTTGACCTGGGCCAACGGTGTGATTGATCCCGTGTGAATGGCTAATATGCATACATAATAACAACAGCGGTGGTGGCGAGGGGAGAAAGAGGAGAGGCGAGGATCGGATATCCTTTGACAGCAACCTTCTTGACCAGCAGCAGGGGTGTGTGGGTAATCTGTCAGAACACCTCAAACACACATACACACACACCCCTCCCCTCTGCAACTACAATGAGCAACTACCATAAGCATCAATATTTCAGGATTAGTGTCCATTGTGTTCGTGTGTGTGTGTGTGTGTGTTCGTGTGCATAGGTTTTGCCCCATGTTTCAGCTGCCACCTGCAGCCCTCCCACGTTTCACCATTAATACAGCCTCTTTAAGGGGCTCCACACTGAAGCGTGAAGGGGGACATGATGTCCGCTGTGCCAGTAGGCTGGCCTCGCACCCCCACCAACACTGGCACAGCACCTGGGGGGGATTAACTTCCTGTTTCTCACTGTGCCAGACTTTCATTTTGCCGCCCCTCCCGCCCTTCCTCTGTCCACAGATCCAAGGGTCAACAAGGTCACTTTTCATCTTTTCTTTCATGTGTCCTTGCTGTCTTCCTACCTCCCTCTGGCTGTGCCCACTCTGGATCCTGTAATCATACACATTTCCAAATCCTCTCCATTTCCACAAATGTAGCCCATCTATCAAAGGGATGAAAGGAGCATGGAGAAAGGAGGAGGTGCACAGGGAAGGAAGGAGGGAGAGAGCAGTGAAAAGGGAAAATGAAGAAAAGATTGAGAAGAAATGGCTTGGCTGAGTCTGGCCTTCCCTTTTCTTCTTTTTAAATGTCCTTTTCCTTACTCACTTCCAATAGATATTGTGTTTATGTGTGCCTGTGTAAGTGGACAAGTGTGCGGCTGTATTAAGGCTAGCGTGCAAAAAGCACAAATTAATCCCACTGCGTATGTATTCAGAAATTACCATGTGTGCTGACTAGTGTTTATTATGTGTGTGTGTCTGTGCACGCGTCTGGCAGCGGGTGCCAGCCCTGCAGTAATAAGAAGTCTTGGCACGACCACACCAGTTTGCTTATGCTCATTCTCGATCACAGCACGGTCTATGGGGACCAAGGATAAAAATGGCACTGTGACGGAGCTGCTTTAAGATCTAACGTTAGCATTTGGTATTACAACTTTCAAACAATCTTCTCTCAAACTCTCCTCAGCTTCAACTCACACAGCACAACCTATGTTTGGGTTAATGTAATGAAATGTGCCGTGACGTGTTGGCATGGTCAGGCTTGCCTATTTGGCAGCCAGTCAGAGGGGCAGTGGGCATTGAGAATGATCTAGAGCAGAGGAGACCTGGCAGTGCTTAGTTCCTCCTGATTACTGAAGTTGGGTTGATAGGAATCCGTGCTTCATCACACATTTGCTGTAGCTGCCAGTAACATGTATTTGTATATCTGTATGAAATAGGCACTTAGATTTTCTGGAGAAAAAAATAATTCCTGGAGAACTGTGAGTCTTTAATGGTAGATGTGAGCATGAAATCTAGCCAATAAAGCCATAACAAGATTCTAACAAACTTCTGCCCATCCACCCTCATTGCAGTGATTATTTACAGATATTTTGCAGATTACGTGTACAACTGTGGCAAATGCCCAACACAGAAAACAAGGAAGCATCTTTATATGCAAATTTTGTCTGACCAACAATTTCCCACATTTAAGAAGCTGGAACAAGAGTGTCTGGCAACTTTGACTGATAAATAACCTAAATAACCCAGTCAATCATTCAAATGATCAAAAAAATGATCAGAAATTGAGTGATTATTTTGACACTAGATATTGTATTAAGTAAGTAAAGATGCCCTTTCTTGGTGTGTTTAGGACCCATCATAAACATCTCATTATGTTCACAAACAACTTTTAACCAAACATGTGATAACTACATCTGAGAGTCTTCGCCTGGCTTTAGTCACATGTTAAAACAGCACAGCTTGAAGTCAGAAATCATTTCCATTTCTCACTCTGGCTCCCGGTGAGGAAGATTGGTCATCATAAGTGTCAAACAGTCTCACAGTGCGGCTAGCTGCTAACACTGACTGCATACATTCATTCTGGAGGTTAGTCGCACACAAACAAACACAACAGAGATTATTCTTTCAGTGGAATGATGACTGTGTGTCAATGTTGGAGCCAAAGCAAGGGCGTGATCGACGAAGTAACATATTGGGCTTTCATCTATTGACCAATATAAAAACTGATATTTTGACGCATCAGCTGCAGCCAAACAAAACTTAAGGCTATGAACAGGCTGTTTAACTCTGCATGATGGGAGGCAAGTGAGAGATGAAGCGATGGAGGGAAGAGAGGAGTTAAAGGAGGAGAATGCAGCAAGGAATGCGACAGATGGTTGTGGAAGGCTCTCGTTAGTTAGCTTGCCTGGTGGTTGTGCTTCAGCACAGGTTGAGATGGGACAGATGGAAGGATGTGTGTTTGTGTGTGGAAAGAGGAAAAAGACACACGTATACACACACACACACACACACGTACGTACACAGATTTCTTGGAAGAGGAGGCAGTGGGTAGCCGTGCTCAGATGCTGTGCCAGAGACACCCTGCTCACGCACTTTAAGCATTGATTTAGCAATCAAGAAAACAGGGGAGGGGGGAAGAGTACGGAAGGAAGAGCTGGGAATATAGATTGAGAGAGCGAGTATAAGAGAGGAAGAGCGAGATAAAGATAGTGATGGTGTGACATAAGCGGCACAAGCATCGGAACTGAAGACAAATAGAGGAGAGGGGCAGTGGAGAGTGAGCAGACAGAGGCAGGTGTGAGGGAGAATAACAGTCAAAATGAGCAAAGATGCTGAAAGAAAGAGAGAACAAATTAAAGAGAGAAAAGAAGAGAGGGAGGGGTGCTATCTTTCCTAGACAATATTAAGCTTCATCTTCACAGCCTCATGTCTGTGTATCTGGGCTATTTTCAGCTGCTATCCAAGGACATGCCAGTCAGCCCACACTATGGGGTGGCGTATCTTGCTCACACTGCCTCATCACATCTGAAATGCATGCTGGGTTGTTGAAGGACTAATAAGCGCATCCAAGGAGGAAGAATGAGATGAAGACAGTCTGATCAGTGACCATCGCAATCTTGTGTTTGACAAATGGGCAATCAAACTGGGCGTGCATGTGTTGTAAACATGTGCTCTCTCTCCAGTGCTGGCTGAATGTGATGGCGTTTCCCCCAGGTTTCCCTTCTCCCTCTTCCGCAATGACAGAGCAATGGGAGAGAAAGAATGTGGAAACAAAGTGTGATAGAAGACAGCATGTGGTGTTTGGACTGTGCTCAAACAGTTGTTTGTGAGTTGCTTTCCAGCAAGAATTTCAGCTTAAATTCACAATCAAATCCAATTCTGATGTGACATGAATCAACGATAAAACGACAAACACAACACGCCGGTGACATGTAACCTAAGTGATCAAAGAGCTGACCTCACTTCTTGTCTCTGTGTCCCAGGAGTCGCCTTTCCTCACTTTGAGACACAAGTGTCTCCATTGTCCTTGACTACCTCTCCCTGTCTCTCTGCTCTACACGCCATCTCTTATGCTGTATCTACTGCCAGGATCAGCGGTTAACTCTATTGTTTAGTGGCTGCACCATGCTCGGTGAGCTCGGGCCGCAATTAATCATGCCTCCTGCCCAGACAGCATTAATCTCTCTCTGTATCACCAAGTAGAGTCTAAACAGGCTTTCATGAGGTGAATATGCCCACCGTCTTGTGGATGGTACGAGCGGCATTCATTTAATTCCTCTCCGCATGAAATATATGCTTGTGGTATGTGTATGTCTTTACAGACAGAGATGGGCTTTTAGCCAGAGGGAGAATTAGAATTAGAAGAATAATTGAAATTAGACAGACAAATTAATTTGTGACATGGCTGTCAAATCATCTGGGGGTGTCAAGACTTGACTGACGACCCCCAAGCAAAACAACATACAATGCTGTGTGCATATATGTATTGACACGCATGCACACATCACACAAATGCACAACAGCTGTGAGGAAGCCGGTTTACTCAAGTAACTGTAATCATCACATTTACCAAACACCACGGGCAGGAAGCATAATCACATGCAGTGCTGTGTTCAAGTGCATGGCATTAAGGCTTTGACTACAAATTCAAGGGAGGATCATGATTGTGCTAGAGTGCAAGCTTTTACAGTCTCACTTTCTCCCTTTATTTCATAAATGAGTATTTTTTTTCCTCTTGAGCTATTTGAAATTGGATTCGCTGCTAATTAATCGTAATTATTTTGCTAATGATGTGCACGGCACTCTTGCATCTCTGTGCGAGAGCCAGCAATTCAAGGTCACGGGAGTTAATCCAAACATGTGACAGGAAACACTTAGAAGCATATCCTTTTCCTGATGGTAAAGGGTTGACATCAAGCAGTACAAACCTTTATCTTTATCCATAGCTAAGTAAAATACAAGTTTAGAGAAGCTGAATGTGTGCTGCAGTTGTTCAGTGTTAAAATATTTGGCATAAAACCTTTTTAACAGAGGGAAATTGGGTGGGATGGTTCGTTCTTGGTTTAGATATGCAGAAAGGCAGCTACATCAAAAATAGTCACTCCAAGCTGTGCACTTGTTAGACAGTGATAGGAGTAAATTTAAACTCTTTTCAGTGCCTGCATCTCACCTGCGGAGCAGTAACTTGGGGTGGTTTTTGCTCTCAAGGTTGCGGTCTATAAGGTCAGACAGCAGGTGCTTCAGGACATCAGTGGCGTACTCCAACTTGCTTTGCAGCACTGTCATGATAAGTGAGGCCACGTTGCCACGGTCCCTCATTGAGAAACCACGCTGCGCCTCCAGAGTACGAATAAAACACAGCAGGTAGACCTTGTTGTTAATGAGCTGGCCGAAGAGCTTTAGCCCCTTCTCAACTTGCTCCTGGCGGTAGCCTGGCACCTGTGAGGAAACAGGAGAAATGTTCAGTTGACTGAGACACATTAAAAATAACAAGGAGGGAAAAAAGTACACATTCTTTGTGGCATATTCAAGGTGATGACATATAGACCTAATTAGTCATCAGTTCATTTGAACGTATTATTAGCTCTTTGCCTCATATAGGGTTCAAGCCAACACTAAAACACACTGAAATCAGTTTAGTAAATTATAAAAGTAATAAATGAAGTCATGTATAATTTTCTCTACTTCCTCTATTAGTGTAATTATCAGTTAATACATCAACTTTATGAATAAGGATGGAAAGCAGAGAGCATTGAGTCAGAGGAAGAAAAAAGAATGCTGGGAGATGAGGAGTTTTAACATCTCCCAGCTTTTGTTACATTTAGTCTGAAGGTTGAGAATAAAGGCAGGAAAACACAAAGCCTCTTGAGGGAATGTTTATTACTCTGATGGTGCTGTGTTCCACACTAATACAAGTAGAAAGGGAGTGCAGTGATGTGAATTCCCCTCGTCTGAGCCCAGATTGTCCCTGCACCATTTATATAGGCATTTACCACACATGCTTCCTTCTTAGTTTTTTTTTTTTTCATAAATGGCACCTATTGAGATTAAATTTTTTTTTATCTGTCAAGAGCACTCATGGTAAGACAGCATCTCTTTGTACCCAATGCAGCTGTCAACCAGCATATGTTCAGTCTTTTTACCTTTCCTGAAGGAAGCCCTTGTAATCTGCTGGGAGCTATTGTTAAGTTGCAAGTCTAATTTCATACTGTCTGACAAGATATGTACAGTGTTCGCGTTTTTGTGTGCATGTACAGTATATTTGAGGGTATGAATACAGGAACACATGGAAATCTAAGAAAAGTCTCCAGTGTGTGTGTCTTTTGTATCAACCCAAATAAATTGTGAATGTTTGGTTTACAGACCCAACAAATATATTATACAGTACCATAGCACGTCTCTTGGGATTATGGAGAGACAGTGCATAAAAACAGCAAACTGTCCTGACCTACAGTACACACAGTCTTCGTGGGAACACTGGAATATTTGAGCTTTGCAGGTTGACAGGTGGAGCAGTAAAACGACAAAGACTGTTGAAATAGAATTGTTTCTGCAAAGATCAAGAGGGAATTCTGAAATGTAACGGCAGAAAAAAATCATGAAAAAGCAGAAAGCAAAATGGGATTCAGGTGTAAAGTGAAATTGTTGGGAAAAAAGACAGAAAGGAAGTTATTTTGACTGCTAAGAATATACTAACAGTTACATGGAACAAATAAAATGTCAAGGAGCAGGCATTATTGAGCTGACACATGCCATATTTTGATCTCTTTCTCTGTTGTTTTCATCGTAACTGAATGACTGGTATGTTTTTAAATATTTCAGTAGTAAGTAAATTCCCCATTGTTTCAGTAAACCTAGACAGACATTTCATGAACTGTGGTGTTTCTAACTATATAAAGCCTGTAGTCAAAAACTTAATTTTAAAGTCTCCAACACATCAATAACAATTAAGCAGCTATCAGCCGCATAAGACAAGCCTGCTGCTTTTTTCATTAGGCTCCTACTCCGCATTATACTCCTTATACAGTTCGACATTTATACCAATTAAAACATAATTAATATTGCTTATTACTGGGAAATTCTCATCAGGGATAGAGTGGCCAACCCCGAGGGCAGTGAAATGGGGGTCCATCATTCTCTTAATGGAACAAGACGACCTGCTCAATTATGGCTGTCTATCAATGTCACCACTGGGGATAAATGACTTGATTTTTTTCTTTTGCTTTCCTCCCTCTGATTGACTTTTAATTTGTTTTTGAGGTGGAGAGAGAAAACCACACAGCGTTTCATACCATCTGAGTTATTAATGAGAGCGCGCTGCTGATTTGAGGGCTGCCTTGTTTGTTTTTGAAAAAGTGTTGTTGTCGGCCGTCAAAAGGCTTTTGTTTACCAGACAACAACATTGGCGTCACTTTCACCTACTGTGACCCACCACATTGTTAATTTGTTTGCTCATTTTGCTCTCTTTTCAAATGAGGCTAATTGCATTGTGATTGTTATTTGATAGAGACTGGATAACAGGTACATACTTGTGTTATTTGTAGTATTCAGCTGGTAGTAGGACACTAAATTGACGGGGAAATTGGTAGTAACTTCTTTTTTCCTGTGTCACCATTAAAACTCTCCACAATCTGACATCTGCAGAATCTAAATAGCATCATCCTTTATTTAAACAGATACTGACTTAATAGGCATACATTCCATATGTAATAGAGTTTGAACAGCAGTGAAACATTTTACCATACCTCCAGATCTCTAAGTACTGGGTGTTCCTCGATGCCTGGGAAAAGGACCCTCATGGTATAGGTCCTGTAGTCCAAGAAGGGGATTCCTGCTCCATCCAGATCACTAGTCAACTCATGGATGTCTGTCTGGAGCTCTGCAAAAGCTGATGGATGAACCGCATACAAAAACCAGTTAGGATGTTGTCTCATGATAGTATTTTTATAGCACCTATGATCTCAGATTGTTTACAGTCAATTGATCAGTTTCAGTTATGTAACTATGAAATGAGAGCTAAAGTGGCAGCACTGTATGCTGGCGATACTGAATACTATCAAATCTGTTTAGCACATACTCACTCAACAATTTCACGCTGGAAATGATACTTTTATTTGCAGTCATACCTGATAAGCGTCACGCAACAAATGGATTCCACAGTCAACTTTTAGTATTCTTAACTGAGGTGTAAATAGAGAAAACTTTTCAAAAGATAAAGATATTTTGTTCTGAATGAGTATGCTACAGAGTAAATAAATAATTCAAAAAGTTTAGAACATTTCCAAGGTAGTCAAGTTTGCTGAATCTATTGGGGACAAAACACGCATAATCCATATAACTTACTACACATCAGCCCTCTTACCCTCTTTGCACTCTAGAGCCACACGTGACTCAAGGTTGTCCATCTGCATCTGCAGCCTCTTCAAGGTCAGGTCACTCTCACGAGACTTTCGCTTGTAGGCAATGAGCACCACCACGATGACGAGGATGAGCAGGGCACCTGCTGCAGCAATGCTAATGATTGCTGTGCTGCTGAGCGGGCTGTCAGATGTTATGTGGACCACACCTGGGGAAAATTCGATGCCACCCACACGTGCCTTGTGATAGTAAAAGATAAAGAGGAAGATTATAATTACTGCATGTACATAAATATACAGTTTTCATAGGGAAGGCCCATATTATCCAGCTATATTATCTTCTGTGGATACTTAAAACACAAGGCAAGTGGTTCAATAAACAAGAGCTTTAATCAGAGTAGAGCTTCACTTAAATATCATTTAGCAATGATAAAGAAATAAGTGGAAAAATATCACATTAATATTCATAAACTATGATATAATACTCACTTTTAGGTCTATAAATCATCTCTCTTTCTTCAAAATCAAGATCAAAGCTACGACAGACAGACATATTGATTTGCGATCCAAATGTGTACACACTTCTGTTTATTTGTGCGTCCACTAACTGTTTTACAGTAATGTGTCCATCTCTTTCTGTGACGCTGGGTTCAGGTGGTAACATCAGGAAGCGCTTTGTTCAAAGTGGTCCCTCTTAAAACCACAAATGGAATCTTTATTGAGTTTGCCGGGGCCCTAATCCTTCTTATTGAAGGCTTATTTGTTTGTCTTTTGTCTGCTTGTGGGCAGTAACAGGAACCACACAGCTGATTGAATTAGAGCGAGTCTGTCTCAAAGTCGACAAGAAGATGGATAGAAAGCAACATGAGGAATGCCTGTCTGTCGGTCAAACTGTCAATCGATTTGTAGGTCTGTCTGTCTTCTCCACCATAGCCTGTCTATCTGTCATGTGTTTGTCTCTCTCTCTCTCCGTCTCTCTCTCTGTCTTTCTCTCTCTCTCGTCTTTGTGAGCATGTGGTGTGTCACTTACCAGGACCTTGTGTCGACCTGTCAGGTTGGGTGACTCACAGAGCAGCTGGGTCTCTGACACTGTTAACATGCAGGGCTTCTCGCCAATCAGAACTGTGTAGTTCAGCTTTCCATTACCACTATTGGTTGGTGGAAGGAAGTTGCGCCCCTGTAGGAGAGAATTCACGCATGATTTGTGTCTGCATTTTAAAGTGCAAGGTAAGAGAGTTAGAGGTCAAACAACTAATTTATATATACACCAATCACACTAGAAAATGACATAAAAATATGCTATAGGTCTACATTATGGTCTGAAATATGGGTATGAATATGATTAATACATGCAGAGCTGTCTGTACAATTAATATTAATCTAAAAGGAACACTGACAGTGGGTTTGCTTCAGATTGTCTTACAGTCATCAATATATGTTTGGTGTTCAGGGTGATGTGACTGAAATCAATATCACAATATTTATTTTTCTGATATTGATTTTACGACACATAATCAAAGTCACCTTAAATAATGCATTTGATGTGTGCAGTGGACTGTAATCACTTCACACATGTTCTGCTTTATTTGCTTTTAATAACAATTTCACCAGAATCATTAATAATGAAACTGAATTTTCTAAAATGGTCATATGATTATCATCATCATACAGTACGATTCCACTCAATATCATCTGTCGTACCTTCAGTATAATGGGTGATCCAGGTTTAAGCTCCAGCACCCCAGACACACTAAGGGGTTCAAACTCAGGATTGGGGTAGTAGATAAAGTTGGTGGTGTTGAGTGCCATCAGAGCTTGCACATCATCCAGTTTAAAGCCAAACTCATCGGGTCTTTCAGGCACCTCTTGATGCCTGGCCAGACTGATGGGCAGCTCTGGCGCCTGGCACAGCATGGATGTCGGGCTGAGCACCTGGCAAAACTGGCAGAAGACAGAGAGAGATGGGGAAAAGTTATATTTATGAACGGATGTATCTCCTGCAAATGAAATGAAGTGCTTTGTGAAAACTGAAAGAAACTACAGAAAATAATGCTTATTTTTGTCATTTGCTATGTGCTTTCCATCTTACTGAATATACTCTGAGAGGAACAGGTCCAGTCTGTCTGCATTATTCATATAATTCATATAATGTTTCTAAATGTACCTCACACTGAAAATTTTAGGTTGCCTATCACCTCACTCATACCTTCTTACAACCAAAGCGCCGACATTCTGGCACTTGAACATACGCCAACTTTACTATTTGCCAAGACATCCCATTTGCAGTTGCTGTGAATCTTTTATATCACAGGTTTACATTTCACTAAGCCCACTGGAGACTCAATTCAAACTAGAAGCTCCTCCGTTTCCAAAAGTGCAAAGAAGAACCTGTTAAGAGTATATTCCTCAAAGAAAGCTACCAAATGAGGTGTAGTTGGAGAGTGTGTGCAGTCTAGCCACAATCAGGCTTTGATGTACGAAGATTCAGGAGTGATAACTAGGTCTTACCCTTCCTTCATTACCCTCCAGAAAGACACCCCCACCCTCTTATCACTTCTTTATTCCCTGTCCTGTTATTCTTCTCTGTGATCTTTTCTTCTCCCTTTGCCACATTCTTATTCTGTCACTCATCTTTTTCTATACCACTTTGCAGCTCAATTACAGCACCTCTTGCATCTTTTCATCTCTTGATTTGTGTTGTTTTTTTTGTGTCTTTGCCCTGGTCCTTTATTTGACATGTTATGAGATTTAAATTCGGCCTTTTTATTCCTTCTTTATTCACATCTCTAAGTCAGTTTTATAAACAAGTACAGATTGTCCGATCTGTCAGTGTCAAGTAACACGCCCTTCAATATCCCTCTAACATCTCCATTTCTCTCTGTCTGTCAGGGCATTGACAAACCACCAGCATAGGTCTCATTCACAGACATTTCTGTCTCATTCACAGACATATCACATTTCCACAGTAACCTCTACCATGCAGCCACTCAAACTATTGCCTGTCACTCTAATTGGCTCCTTGAACATCAAACTTGACAAATCCTGTGAGGTCTTTGGGACCTCACTAACATGTATCCTCCACCGATGGAGAAAAGTAACTGAAAAACAAGAAACTACAAAATCCTCTCTGTGCACATATGGATGTTAATTATAGAGTCCCTCTCATTCAGTGCAAAACTAAGACATGCAAGACCGAAAAAGTGAGATGTGGCGGCAAATTATCTGTCGGCAAGTTTAATTTATGTTGGTCCAAAGTACATGCTGCCTTTACAGTAGCTTGAGACACAATGCCCTTTACAGGCATATGTGAGCACAGATGCTAAACGTGGTGTAAGGTCATGCTCAAATGGACCATGAAGATAGCATTACCACCTTTTGTTACTCCCTCTTCTTTCAATCAGATCACAGCGACCCTTGTATGGCTTTATCTATCCTCCCCTGGGTAAAAGGGTGAATAGAGGATAGAAGAATTTGATAAGGGCCAATCTCTGTGGTTTTTAGTTCGGTGTCAAAACTTTCCTATTGTTATAAAGGTGTGGAGAGGAATGACATCATTCTCTATTAATTCAATTGCAACCTGTTGATTTTCACAATGCCCTCTCAGTGTTCTGAGTTTTTTCCTTGACCCATTTACCTAAAAGTGGCACTGAGGCATTTAGTCATGCTCTGGAAAAAAAGAAAATTACTCTGACATTCACTATGGCTGACTTCCTTTGGGACGTCTCGCTGACAAGAGAAGTTAGGGACTTAGGAACACCGGTGGTAGTAAAGACAGTGTGTGTGTATGTGTGTTAATTTAATTCAGTTAATTTACTTTAGTGCAGGACCAAAACAAAAAATATATACAAAATCACACACAGTATAATACCCATCACATCAAAAACTATATATATACACATAACAGTGTTACAAAAAACAAAGTAGTTATTTGACCTTGGATTTACTTTTACCAAGATGAACCACAAGGCAGCTTCGTCAAAGCACCCACATTGCTTGGATTTGCATACACTTACATTCAGGGTCTCATGGTTGTTATATTTTGCTCTGATGAGTGGTGTCTGAATGATGTCAAGGTTAGTTCCTGTCACTGTCACCGGGGTATGTCCACTGTGTGAGAGAGACAGAGAGAGATTGACAACAAGGTTAAAAGGATTGTTCAGATTGTTTTGACAGATGGTGATATAAAATATTATTGCTTGGACATTTGCTCGGGCTGCTGGTGCAAAATTATGATGCTGTGGATTTTATATTATCCAGTTGTAGATGCTTAAATGTTTTATTAACTGGCCACATTTTCTGCTGCTCATTTCTGTCAGTTTCTGACAAACACCTGCTTCTATCCACAAAAACGTTAACTGCATTTGTACCATACCTGTAGATGCTCCACTCTGGCTCTATCTTAGTGATGGTGGGATCTTCCACATACTCAAACCGCAGGTCTTTCTGGAGATGAGCCTTGTCTATGCTCACAGACACGGACACGTTTCCATAGCCATGCGGGGAAGCATCAGTTCTGCAGGTGAGCCACTGTCCACCCCTCCTAAAGTGATGATAGGTGATAGATGATAAAATAGATTTCTATCCAACAATATATTACATTGTGTAGAGAGTCAGGAGCCATCTCCTCAGTTGTTTATCACTGTTGGTGGAGATTACTAATTGATTCAAAAACCAATATTAATTTAATATTTAGACAGTTGAATGGTTGCTTAAGTGGACATAGTTAGATAGTTTATTGACTGAATTTAGAGCTGTGCATTGATCAGTGTTAAGTGGTGGATTACAATAATACTATATATTTTCTCAATAATATTTAAATTCACCCTTTACAAAATAACAAATTGAAGCGTCCTAATTGAAAAACTATACACCATTCCTTGCTCACAACCATTTCTTCCTCCCATGATGTTTATTATTGTCTCAGTATGTGTGGGAAAAAACGATCTGAGAACTGTCAGATGAGTTTACTCCCTGTAGTTTGACTAACATTGGCTTTGACTGAGCTTTTAATTGACTGTTTAAGTGTGTCTGGCAGGATCAGCTCTGGCTTGTTCCCCACTAACCTCAGATAAGTGCATGGCTTGTCCTTAAACATGATTGACACGTTGCTCCCAGCATCAAGGTGGCTGCCAGTGATGTTGACAATGGTTCCCCCAGAGACCGGCCCTCGGTTAGGCTTGAGGTTGCTAATCCTTGGGATCTGGAGAAAAAGGGCAGAGGTTGAGAAGTCAATCAGAGCGTGAAATCAAGGTTAATTAAAGTAGGAAAATAAACCATAAACTGCTTTAAATGCACAGGGTAAAGATGAACCAGAGCCATGCTAGTGTAAGTATAAGTGCTGTATTGCTTTAGTGAACAATTCACAATACATTTTCCTACCCCAATCATAACTCCTAACTCCTACTAAAAATAAGCATCCTTTCTACCTCAGTGACGGGCAAAGTATTTCTAAAATTAGAGGATGTAACACAAACTTGCTCCTATATGATTAGATTATCCCACAAGAAATCTACTGAATGAGCATTCTCAGTTAGAAAGACCTTAGAGTGTATATACCTGCACTCATCCCACTTACATACACTATATTGTGGAGGAAAGCTTTCAAATTAAAGTGACACAACAGCATCTGATGTAGTCCACTGGAAGCTGGGCATAAAGTAAATCCTCCTCTAGTTCATTTGCCCTTCTTATAATCTCATCTCCAGCCTGCTGTGTGGTGTGACATCTAGACCTAACATCATATCATTCTGTACAGAGACCACATTGAGAAATAAACCTCAGGCCAGCACCTATTAATAGATGGCAGTAAAATAATATCACTGCATAAAACGAGTACATAATGGCAACTACTGCAAATTTATTTTGGAGTGAGCGACTCCTGCTTAGTTAATTGTGTGTTACATGTGTGTTTTGATGTGTTCATGTCAGAAAAATGTTTTAATAATCCTCAGTGTTTTCTTCTCATTCTGTGCTCATTAGTAACTGCCAGTTATGTCTCTCTCACTGATACACACATGAAAGGAATGCTGTGAGGGAGACTCTTGGTGAGAACCATGTGAACCATGTTGGATCACAGCCAAACACACATGGAAACCAACATGTACATACTGTACAGTATTAACACAGTAGGTGAGAACACAGACCGACAACCAGTAAAGTGCTAACATGCACAGGGTGACATATGCAGCATGGGTGCCTTCCTGCTCATGTAGGCATAATACTGTATGTGATGAATCCCTCATCTAGTCTTTTTAACCTACAAATAGTTAGAGGGAGCCCTTTAAGTTAAAATGTTTACATGATAAAACAAAAAGATCACATACTGAAAGTATAGACTCACCACAAAGTAGTAGTACTTGGAGGACTTTGCCATGAATTCTGGTCTGCACTCTCCTACCCCGACACAGACCTGAACATTCCCAGTGTACTGGCTTTTCTCTGCTTTACCCATCTCACACACAATCCTGGAAACACACATTGGCATAATTGTGGAAAGTGAGAAAAAAAAAAAAAAACATATGTAAATTCATCTACAGGCACACACAGATATGCTAGACACATACTCACACAGACAAAAAATGCTTATACAAAAACCTTTAGAAAACTCTGCTGCAGTTTGCTTTCCAGCAAATGCAGAGCAGATTATGTAATAAGGATGGACTCAAACCTGTGTTAAAACCTCAATAAAATAATGTTTTATTTGGCAGCGACTTCACATCCCGCGCACTGCAAACTCATGGGAGAAAAAGGAAAAAAGTCTTTATCCTTTTACATATGACCTCAAATACAGCTACCTCTTCTGCTAGGTCAGCATTTGCTTAGAAAGTGCTGGCACACAACTTACTTTCTTAGCAGAAGAAGCACTGGGTTTGTTGATAAGCCAACTTTAAACTAGTTTAAAATAATTTGATAGACGGCACCTGTAAGGAACCAAAGCTCTGGATTAAACTCAAATGTCAACTAAATGTAACCTCCTGAACTTTCTAAAATGATTATGGGACTGTGTGTGCTCTGTGTGTGTGTGTGTGTGTGTGTGTGTGTGTGTGTGTGCACACGCTGCTATGAAATATGGAGGCCTGAGTTGTTCTTTGCTGCCCACAGCAGAACATATACAAGTCTCTTGTACCCTGTGACTTGTAGTTAAATCAAACTCCAATTGCTTCTGGTCTAGGGATTAGGGCAATTTAGCATTAGTGTAGTGGTCATGTCTCTCGGTTACTTACTCAACATCTCTCTTGCTGCCTTACACATACAGGCATGCATGCACACAAACACCCTGAGGTGAGTTCTGACTCATGATCAGTTGGTCATGCTGACTTGTTCTGGCTCTGCTGTGTGGGTAACACAGGTAACAGTGTTGTATTGGTGTGTGACTCAAGTGTCTTGCTCCCTGTAGGGCACGAAATGTTCAGCTGTAGTCAAAGTGCTTTCAATGACATTACAGCAAGTGAAGGGGGAGCAGAAACAACAATTTGGTCGACAAAATGGAGATTTACTGTACAGCAAAGCTCATTATCTCCTATAATTATGACTATATGTGCTATTAATAGCTGCTATCAAGTGGAGGCTGTTCAGATGGAACTTGCTGCTCTGCAGGAATGTAAATTGAGACTAGGTGAGGACGTGCTATTTATTACTTAGTGATGCTACTTCAGCCATCACTGTAAAATGTGACTCACTGTTCAGCAGGGATGTAGCCTTCAGGTATGGGGGTGCAATCCACTTCGGCCACCTTCACATTACCCTGGATCTCTCTGAATTCCAGTCCCAGGTTCTCACCACGGATAGTCACGAGCGTGCCGCCCTCCCTCGGACCCCGGAGAGGGGTGATCTGTTGAAATTTTAAAAAAGCTGATGATTTTGGATATTTAATTTTGTTTTCTCAAACCACAAGCTAAGTTAATTGCGCAAAGCATTTTGCTGACAATATATGGTGTGGCACTATATGGCAGAAGAAGATGAGAGGCAGATTAATTTAAAACCAAAGTGCGTAATATTTTTGATGTGCAAGAAGTGACACCATTCGATTAGTTTCTTTCTCTTTGTCTCTTGTGTCTCTATGTTTATATTGTAAAATCAGTTTTTATCTATACTCAAATGCATACATTGGCTCATATTTCTTCAGGAAAAGATTAAAAACCTGTTTTAATGTATAACACCGCAAATTCTGTGAGATAAAGAGTGTCAACAATCAGACTACAATGTTCCTACTTCTCAGTCTTTCGGAGCCTCTGCAAAAGAAATACAGACAACTCAGGTGTAATAGGACAAACAGGTGAACAATGACGGATGTATATTTATTTTCAAATTCTTTGGGGATGACTGTAAGGTGTTTTCTCTTCACATATTATGTAACTCTCAGAATAAAATGACTTTCCTGAAGGGTGGGAAGACGGGAGATGGCTACAGAAAAGAGACAAACGACATTATAACAACTCCATTTACAGCTAAAGGGTCAAGACTCAGGGTCAAGGGATTGTCATTTCTCAATCCCGTATTCACTGAAAACCACAACAATATATTATATAAGATTAACTCAAAACTTGGCATCCGATGACATCTTTGCAGTAATCAGTGTCTGTTGATTTATCAGTAGCATCTCTCATTGTTGATGAGGCGGTTCCAACATCCATCAGCACTTTACTCACACAATTACTTTTTGGCCAGTGCGAGTGCATGTGTGTGTGCGTGCGCACGTCATCAGGCCGGCCCAGATGGATGGATGTTAGAGACGGACACAGAATAGTCTGTTCCTATCTGTCTCTGCCAAACAGAAGTCCTCCATGCTGCATGTTGCAGACAGGAGCCCCACTTTAATGGTGCTGTGTCACCATCCCCCTGAAAAATAGTGATCCCAAGGACTTTCACTGAGGCTGAGGCTCTCATTGCTTCTCTGCTCAGTTTATAGTTGACAGCGTGATCCCCTGCGGTGTTCACAGGCGCTGAGTGAGGTGTGGCTTTATCTTATGGTCTGAAGTTACTGTCATTGTAGTATGAACATCCTTAAGTTACTACCACATCAAACTATTTTAATTTGTCCATTGGATTGTTTTTGAACTACTGTAGCTGGGATTGAAAGGAACTAGCCAATGGAATGACAGATGCAAGCCAGGTCATGCACAACACAAGTCCTGTGGCTGCCATGTGGAAGATATCGTTATTGTATGGTTCAATGTCTCTGATTAATAAGGCTCCCTGCTGATATCTTAATGGAAAAAAAGAGCCTTCAGGGAACGGGACTACAATACATGCAATTAAAAAGACTGCACACAATGCATTGTGGCTCTCCATTTATTAGCAAATATGGAGGATGGAGAGGGAGGAAGACTTAAAGAGAAATTGTGAAGGAGAAGGAAGAAGCAAAAGAATGAAAGAGAGAGAGGGGGAGAGGGAGAGACGCAATGAGGCGTTGATTAGATTTGTGACTTTGACAAGATAATTGACGGTTGGGTAGAGGCAAACGCTTAATCACTTCTCTCGCTCACTCTCCCTTTCTCTTTCCATCTTCCTATGTGAGTCTCTCCCTCTCATATTGTTGATGGGAGATGTCATTATAATGAAGCGTATTAGAATGCATTAGGGCCCCGGTCGTCTTGGAAAAGTCCTCACTCCTCACCCACTGACAGTTTTTATGGGGGACGTGAGAAGGCTGCAATATGTCCCTGCTGCAGCCTGAGGGATGTAAGGAGAAATACAGGGCCCATCTCCAAGAATAAATCCACAGCTCAGGGTGAAGACAAACACTAGAGTGGAGGAATGATTGAGTGCACCTTACTGATCCAGACTCTTTAATAAGTGCAATGAGGAACAAAATATCACATCAACTTCCACAAGAGCTGATTCCATTTTGCCTGGATAAAAATAATGGTTTGGGTTATCAATGAATAGAAGATATGGGAATTAAATCCCTTCTTTTAGAGATGCCAGTGAACTCAGTGTCAAAAGATTTCAGACTGTTCTCTCCTGTGTCTCTCTGACTCCTCTTTTACTTCTTTTGGAAAAAATCCAGGAGAAATTGGAAAATTCTCCCATCTGTGGAGATTCATGTTAGATTCATGGCACATTCAAGTTTACAAAAAAAGGGTTTACAGTGCTGCTTTCAGTGAATGTCCACTGAGGTTGGTCACTTTTATGTATACTGGTCTATGTCAGGTGATGTAGAGAGTGGAGAGCAGAGAAGGAATTATTCATCCATTCCTGTATCCCCTCTTCTCTCCATCCAAACCTATCACTCCACAGGACACCAAAGGGGATTCCCCCTTTCTGCCTTATCCATGCTTGGCTTCATCCCTTCATCTCTAGTCAGTCACCATCTGCTCCCAACTCTCCTCCTCAGGAAAAAGGATGCAGAAAGGACCTTCCACCATATCCATCATGGAAGAAATGGGGAGGGTGTAGGGGTCTTCTTTCACCCCTTCAGCCTCATGTGACTCTATTCTGGCTGAGTCTACTCATCCGTCACCACCTCTCTTTCATGTAAACCCAATCCATCCTCCTCTCCCTTCATCTGGGCATCGTTCCATCCATCATTCCTTTGTATCCTCTTATCCTTCATCTCGTTGACCCTTATCCCTTCTGCTATTGCCCCTTTTATATATCTTGCACAGGTCAAGTCTATTTGCCTCACACGGTGTCGGTGGTCTACAGGAGCACACTGGGTTAAGTGGGGGTTTGCGTGGACATCTGTGCAGAGTTGATTGATAACTAGCAAGAACAAGGATGATTTGTCTCTTTCTAGGTCTTACTATCCAAGTGTTTGTAAGCTCACATTGAAAGTAAGAGATGAGTAAATTCTAACAGAAAATACATCTAAAAACGGCCAATTCACATGATTGCTGTGATCCTACTATATCATTATCTTTCAAACTTTTGATGAAAGAGATGTGTAACTGCACTGTAAAATATATCGTTCCTCAGAAAAGCTGTCAAAATGAATAGCTGGTGGTGACTCACAGCTTATGCCATTATGTTGAAATGATCAACTGCCAACACTGTCTCCGAGGTGATGAGTATGAGTATGTTCCCATGAGTGCACTGTAATTATGTGTATGTGTTTATGTGTGGCCTTTGAGTTAAAAGGCTCTTGCATCAATACTGGCATTGTAGGTGCTTATATGTAAGGTGTGTACTCCATGTGTGTCACTACCTGTGTGATCCGTGGGTGGGTGCACTTGCTGTTGATGCCGTTGTGCTCCAGCCACTGGTTCTCGGGGTGGGGGCAGTGTTGCTTGAGGGTGCAGCGGTTCTCTCCTTTACACCAAACACACCCAAACAGTGGGTCTGCCTTCAGACACAAACCGCAGCTTCCACGCTGGGCGTCGCACTTGTACAGATGGACTGTGCAGGAGGGAGAAACAAAATGGGGAGAAGGAAGGAAAGAAAATGAGAGTGTAGGAAGGGAAGACAGTAACGACAGAGGGAGAAAGAGTAGAGAACTCAAGTAAGAAACCTTTGTACAAATGATTACAGAACAGCAAATGCTTGCAAATATATTTTATGCAAAAGACTCTAAAATGACGGACAAACACTTCAAAACAGACAGCAAACTAAAATTTGGGTTGTTTATCAGAATCTCTCAATGTCTGTCAGCTGCTGTTTGAATATGCAAACAACAAACTGAGCATTTTGAGAGCGACATTAGTTGATATCTTTGTCTCATTATCTCTCCATCTATCTTCATCTCTATATACTCCCTCTCCCTGCCTCTCTCTTTGAGTTCCCTACACTGCTGCTTCTCACCACAGCTCATCCACCACAGATTTAACATATCATCTCCATGGCAACGAGCCAGCCATTTTCTTTTTAATTGCCATTAGATGCATGTGTGATCTGTCCATCAGATGATGCCCTGGGAGCTGCTTCCCCCACAGGCAAACAAAGGTAGGAGGAGGGTGGCGGAGGATTCTCTAGTTCAGGCATCTCCTTCGCTTCCTCTAACTTTTGTTGCTTCTTTGATTTTACAGTCATGCTCGAGGATATGTTTTGTTCTCCGTATTAGTTTCAAACACACATGCACACAAACACTGTATAAACTTTGCCCTACAGTATAGTGTTATGTTGGCATATCATCCACATTTTAACAGTTTGTTTCTTATTGCAGACTCCACTGCCTTTAGTTAAAGTTAGTTGTTTTCCTGACAGAGAACTACAACCCCCAGCATGCAGCAGTTTTACTGCCCCAGCATGGATCACTCACAGTGGTGGATAACTAGTGGACAAACTAAATCAAGCTCAGCAGCTGAATACTTAAAAATTTAACACGGAGCTGTCATTTCATATATACTGTGAGTAGATGGAGAGTTGGACCGAAAAAGAAATGAGAGGCAGTGAAATATATCTTAAACGTATTTGCTCTCTGTAAATCCATCCTCAAATCATAATTTGGCAATACTTAGATTCATAATTTCAGTGTAATTTTTCTTATTATTGGTTATTTATTGCCAATACTTTGTTCAGCTGTCAATATGTTTTTTCATTACTGCTCTTCTAGAATTCATGCCAGTAAAGCACACTGAATTTCTGAGAAAAATGAAATGAAGTAAAGAGGAGAGGCAGTAGCGACAAAGATGGATAGATTGCCAAACTCCCAAATAGGTGTTGACAGAGCAAATAAGAGAAACAGCTGAAAAGAAACAATATTTGAGAGGAGGCACGAAAATGGAATTTAAAGAGTTTGGACGAGACAGACAGACAACAGCGAGCGGGAGAGATGTATAGACAAATGGAAACAGACGGGATGGCAAAGATAGACCTACAAAGAGAGAGTGTAAGAGAGGATGTGTTAAAGTTAACCACTCTACACGAAAACATCAGGGGATGGATACTGCACCTCAGCACACGGCCCGCCTGTTGCCATGGAGACCAGCTCCAAGGGCAACAATGGGGAGGCAGTGTCTTTAATGTGTGTTTGTGTCTATATGTGTCTGTGAAGTTTGAGTTCGTAAGAGACTATGTCGACTGTATGTGTGATGTATGTCAGAACTGTGGGTAAAGCTGATATGTATCCACAAGTGTGTGTGTGTGTGTGTGTGTGTGTAGGGGTGTGTGTGTGTGTGTGTGTGTGTGTGTGTACACTACTACTATGTGCATCCTCACCTTTGTTGTGGGCGGGGTTGTCGATGCTGAAATCTCCGTTCCAGATGACGGTCAGCTCCACAGGAAGACTGCTCATCTCCATCCCATCATAGAAATACTATCACCATGGCAACCAGAGAGGGAAGGAGCAAGAGAGACGGAGAAGAGAGTATGTGTATGAGATAGAGGAGCTGTTGAGCTACTTTAAACTGTCTATTACCCTCTTAAGTCCAAAAGGTTTTGGCATCACAATATTCCTTTGAATGCAAAACACATCATCAACAGGTGGCTGTCATACACACGTGAAGTCTCACACAAACACACACACAAAGCTTTCAAAGACAAGAATATTTTTTCATTTGGTTCTGTAACACTAGCAGCATAGAGGGTTGGTACTAGAATCATAATTTTCCGCTAAATTACAGTTTCCCTCCTTCACTGCTCAATCAAAGTACAATATTTGGATTGTACTGTGATTATACACATAAATCCCACAGACACCTCTACACAGATACTGACATGCACACACACACACAGTCAGAGTGATGAAGATAGACAGGAAGATGAGATGTTATTGTATCAACAGACGATTAGCATCAAGACCAGCATAAAGCCTTCTTCATGCTAGTCTTTCATTGCTGTCGATGTATTATTCAGTCAGTGAATGGAGCATGATCGCAGGGATGGCTGTGCAGGAGAGACAAAGTCAGGCTCTTGTCTCATCTGCCCACTGTCTAGCTACAAGAGGACTCAGCTGGACTCTGTGTGTGTGTGTGCATGTGGCTGTGTGTGTATTTTATAGGTACACTTTATAGAAATGGAGCGTTTTTATAGAGATTGTGTTGGTGTGCGGGTTGTTGGTGGTCAATGATGATATCCTACAGAAGCTTGCAAGTAAAACACACACGGCACACTCACACTCACACTCATTCTTACCGATGTGTTTTGACACTGCACTGAGGAACTGTTGAAGCGCAGCGCAGGAACTCTGTGCTCGTTCCCCTGGATGGTCAGCAGACACTCGTACCCCCTCTGTCCAGACTGGGGCTGGGGTAGGTTCTTTGCCCGCAGGGTGATTGGCTTTACCACGTTGACTGGCACAAGGATTCTATCTGCAGGCAGCAACTGGGGACACCCCTGTAAGAGAGACGAAAGAGAAGGAATGATTAGTGTTGAAATACAAGTCTTTGAATTGCATTTAGATTGATGTTACTCGAGGAGACCCTGTAATGTCACCTGATAGTTACTAGAAATGTTATTAAGCGCATAGTATACAAGTACACAACTTTCTTCTGTATAAGTGTTAGGAGGACATTCTATCTATTTGAGTTCCACTTTCACTTTGCTTTATTAGATTGTCAGTGGTAATAGAGTTTTTGTATTTCATATTAATATAAATATTGTGAAGATCAACAACATTGCTTAAATCTATTTAGAGACACTGGGAATGGTTGCTAATTGCACCTGGAATATAAATATTCAAACATGTCTGACTTACAGACTACTGTAAACTCACAGTGCTATCAATATTCATCATTTATGCCATTACTGTAGATACAGTACTTCACCAACACTGGTTTAATTGAATGACATAGCCACTTCAGCGCATACTGTTGTCAGTATTGTAGTGCTAGTATTAGTAATAGTTCCTACTGGGTCAAGATCAACTGTTTGTTGGTCAGACAGTCCGAGGACCTGCTCACATTCACTCTGAGTGAAGGACCAATTCAATAGGTACTCCAGCATCATTATCCACAGGATAGGACCATTAATGATTCAATGAAACAGACACTTATACAAAAATGATATGAGCTCTCAGTTTGGTTGTTCTGCACATGTTGTTGTTCATGAAGAAAAGATGCCACTGATGGATCAAAATAAGGTTGATTTCTTCCTGTGCCGTAATTAGGCAAGAATGAATGACAGAGAGAGAGAGAAGGGGGGGAGAGAGGGAGATGAGTCACTTAGCAATTGGATTTCTAAAATTAACAGCCAATCAATTCAGGTGCGAGTAGCTGCCTAAATATAGAACACCTATTACTTGCCTGAAAGATGAAGAGGGGGGAGAGGAAAAAGGGGGAGGACAGAGGTGGACAGAGAAAAGAAAAGGAAGGACAAAAAGTAAGGCCAGACAAAACGTAAAGTAAAGGGAAAAAAAAGTAGAACAGGTGACTGACAAGCAGAAGTGAAAGGTGAGGAAGGAAGTAAAGGAAGAAAAATATGTAAATGGAGAACAGTGCTTCCCTAAACTGTTTCATGTTTCTGCTGAAGAGTGGTGGATAGAGAGAGGAAGCAAAATAGCAAAATTAGAAAGACGAACAACAAAAGAACAGAGTAACTGAAAGAGGCAAAAAATACCATTAAGCATATGCGACAGGAGGAGCTTTCGCATGTCAAAGAGGCAAAAGGAAAGAGGGTGAAAGGAAGGAGAGAAGATAAGGTGAGCCCCCGCATGGTTGGAGCCGGGGGGGAGTGAAGCATAGCGCACGTTGAACTGGGTGATAACACTTGTTTGAAGTTCATTAAAAGCCACTTGATTGGGTTAGGCTGAGTGACTGACTGGGTGGCTGCGTGGTGAGAGAGGGGGGAACACTCTGTGACACTATTCACAAAGTCATTATAGATAAATGACAAACAGGGTGAGCGAGTTCAGCAGTGGAGGAGAGGAAGGAAGAGGTGGTGCATGCGTGTTTGCTCTCCCAAATCTCATTTTCCTAAGAACGGAGGGTCGTATTTGGAGAATGAAAATGAGTGGGAGAGCAAAGAGAGATGCAATCCATTTTTAATCGCATCTCTTCCAGTTAATACACTTGAACAATAGGGACAATAAATTTGATCTGGTTTGTGGAAATGAAGGCACGGGAAGCACTGGAGTATGACTTTACATGGTGACTAAAGCTGAATCTTGAGGACATAGATCTATACTGATAGTGGCATATGGTGATGAGGTGAAAGCATTATGCGCACGCACACACAAGTGCATCACAGCTAAAAAGTATTTGAGACCCTAAACCCCCAAACTACACTTTACACTTTGTATATGCTGGCAGATTCAAGGTTAACACACACTGACGTGTGAGTATATTCACAAACTACAGCCTTGGAATCTCATTACAGTGTAAGATAAATGCCACAAGTCAGAACCAGACAGCATCTCTTGCATCATCTGCCTTTATGACAACATGTTATGGAGAAAACTTAAAAAAAGCAAATTACAACAGCTCCTGGCGACACATACGCACACACATATATAGTATTTCACCATTTCATTAACACATTCCACAATTCCCTTTGTGACACAGAATAATTTGTTTTTTTACAGCTACGCTCTAAGTACCCATCTATATCATATCTCAGGTAAATGATCTTACATAGTCACACATAAACATACTACACATACTGTACAAGCAACTGTGAAGCAGGGTTCCCCTACTACTACAGATTGTACACACTCACACAACTGCACACTGTCAACCTTGCCAGGAGTACAAACTGTCATTTCTCATGACTGTTCAAAATCAGTAAAATCTTAATTCTCTTTTAAAGTTTTGTGACAGAAGAAACAGACAAATATGAAAGCACAGAACACAAAACAGATGCCTTACTTGCTGCGACAACAATGAAAAATTCATAATGTGGCAGGAACTCTCCAAGCAAGCAAACATGTATGCTGTGTTTTTTCTTCCACTTAGCTCTGATTTTACTGTTTGTATATATACATACACACTCAGATACACTAATATAACACACCGTGAATGTTGCCAGCAGCCCCTCAGGCCAAGTGGGCTTTCAGTGGGTTGGACAAACACACGTGTATATGCTAGTTGGCTACTGATGATGGTGTTGGCAGTGATGCGGTCGGCTGTTACCTCCATAAATATGCATATACTGTAGCTGTGTGTTGTCGGAGAGGTGACATATGGAACCATGGTGGTCTCAGAAGGCTTCTTATTAGTGAAGTTTTAAGATGTCCAAGTTCAAAATGAAAAATATTTGGTTACTTACCTCGAGAGGCACTGCCTTGCAGTCATCATTTGCAAATTGAAATTCAGCATGTCTTTCCAGAAACATAGCTCCAGTTTCTCTGAATAATCTACAGAGTTAACTGTAAACAGTTTTCATTAACACCTCTGCTTGACAATTTATGACAGCATGTTAAGTAGATTATTTAGAGTAACAGGAAAACTGTTTCTGGAAAGCAATATTGCTGTTGATTTTTAGCCAAAACTATCTGCATGGGTAGTTACCAGAAGAGGTAAGTGAAAAAAGGTATATCTGTAATGTGGATGAAACAACCCTTTGATACATCGTTTGCTGGCTTAGGAAAGAGATCTGTCACAGGTCTGTCAGTAGGAGGCGAGAAAGACTACTTTGCATGTCTAGATATGAGGCAGACTAGCTTATGCATGTATTTACGTGCCTTTGTGTGAGAATGTGAACTTCACTGACAGTCCTACAGTCATGTAACCAAGGACTTGCAATAGAAAGAAAAAAGTACCTGTCAATAGCATGACTCATCATAACCACATAATACCACACAATAATCCCTGACTTCTAAAAACTAAGTTGCTACCTTTTTTTCTCTGTGTAATCATCCTTTATTCTTCCTCTCTCCATCACTGACCCATTGTTTTCTGACCTCATCTCTGATTCTCTGTCATGCTCATGCATTATGCCTCCTTCATTTATTTCTCTCCAATCCATGCTGTGTTGGTCGTCCTATCTAGCTCACTGACCCTTCTCATTTCTCTTATCAATTCCCTCTTAGTGACTCTCTCCCCTCCTCTCTTTCCTGACTTCTTTTCTTCTCCAGGACCTACTTAGATCTGATAATTGGAGGCTGGTGGGAGGTGTGAAGGGTGGAGATAGGGAGAGTGACAGAGAGTAGGCAGCGGAGTGGGAACTGTGAATGTAAAAGCCCTTGGCATAGTTTGAAGCAAGGGAGGGAGGAGGGTGAGAGCGAAAGAGAGAGAGGCCCATAATTATAGCAGTGTAAGGTGTGAAGATGAAGAGGATCTTAAGTTTTCATACAGTACACGTAGACACACTCACACACCTTGTGGTTATGAAGAGCTCCCCTGAACTGGCCTCTGTTTTATCATCTCATACCGAGCCTCGGGCAAAGACAGTCTCCCGCTCTGTGCTCATCCTTTCTCCTTCCCTGCTGCTCCTCACCTTGTTTCTATCCCACCGTTCTGTCCTCGCCTTAATTTTTTTCCTCTCCCTCTTTTCTCTCTGCCATTTTTGCTTTTCCTGCACCTCTGTCCTCTGTTCTTAAAGGAACATTAAGATTTATTACGTTTCTTTAATAGATTGGCCATCGTTTCTATGTGTGGTAACATTTTACTCACTAAACTAACTGCTGAGATCTGAGAACACAGAGACATTGCCAATTACCAAAGCCACTTTATTTCAAGGTAAAAATAAAGTGTGCAGGAAAACTGTGACTCACATACAAAAACTGTAAGAACAGTAGTCTGTAAACGTCGCAGTTTACAAACAACTAAAGACAACTTACCATAGTCATTTTACTGTTTGCCTTTGACTCTGAATAAATCAGCCTAATCTGGAGGTATGTTGAAACCTGTATGATCATCCGATTGTATTTCTTTGTTTTTTTGGGCAGCGTAGCAGTATTTCCTGACCTTATAATATAATTTCAAAAAGGAATGACAAAAATAAGATCCTGGTTTCCTGAAACCATGGAAGATCTGTATGCTGGAGTAGTTTGATTATATTATGAAGGTCCTCCATCTTTCACTTGTGTATGACATCGATTTGTCTATAAATCGAACTAAAGCACCTCTTTCTACCATTACTGTCTAACATTGGCAAATAACAGCTATTACAGGTGGCATTTAGCTTCTTTAATGAAATTATCTTGATCACTTGATCAATAAGTTCCTGGCAAATAAACTCCCAGGCACTGATCGCCATAACACAGACAACTAATGCAAGAATGTGTTGAGGGTTGGTGATATAATTAAAGCAACATTCATATTTTAGTGTGTTTTGTATCTTCCTAGCAGCTGAATATATTAGGGAAAGGCTTGGCAGCAGCTAAGGATATGCACATGCTGCGTTGTAGACAGAAGAGGGGAAATATCCTCCTGTGCTTTCCATCACACAACGAGCAAAGTGTCCTCAGTTTTTGTTGCTTTGGGTAAGGCTATGTGCGCACTTTAGGGATGGGCAATGCAGTAAGAAAGTGATACATATACAGGTAAACAAACACTGTTTACACAGCCTATTTCATATAATCAATGCAACTGTAGTGGTGAGGAATAACTTTTGGCTTTTTATTCAGTGTAACCGAGTGTGGCTGCCTGCATGTTCTTTGTCAGTGAGGCTCATCAGAACGCTGAGTCCTTGAGATGTGTGGAGGGCAAACTGGGACGTGGCCTTGGTTAATGTGCCAACAGGCAAACGTCTGATCCGAGTGCCCATATCATTGCTGGCATGAATAAAAAGGCACCCACTGTAGGCCCAGGCCTGGCTTTGACTCTGTCCTGCCATGCATACTAACAACAAGCTCAACCAGCAGGGAGATATCCCTGGCCTTGATCATTAGCATAGCGTTAAGGGATTATTTAGATCACTGCCGGAAATCCCTTAATTGTAATAGTACACAAAAAGTCATCTGCAGCCATTCTATTTGACAGAGCAAAGTTGACCTGTTGCATTTCGTGAAATTTGGGAATGATTCCATGGATAGTTGTGCGTGTGTCTGCATGTTCTTAAGCTTGTATGTGCTTGTGTGTCTAAATCATTCATTCAAAACGGATATCAGAAATCTGGCAGCAAATACATGACCTTGGATTTGAGGGGTTAATTAAAAGCAAATTAACATTCATTAAGCCTGCAAAACACCTGCTTTTTCTGAAACAACACGTCAAAAAAGGGATGTCATTAATGTGCAAATACCAAATCCCCTTTGCTTTATTTATGGTTTTCTTTTAGTCAGCAGCACAATAGGAGAGGATTCACACATTATTATCCTCAGTCAATATTGACCACCAGCCCCTGAGTTAATTGGAAAAGTAAACCTGCAAAGACTCAGGCTTGGGCCTGACTAAGCAGACAGTTCAAAAGGATAATGGAAAAGGCGGAAAAAGAAAATAATATCGCCTGCGCAGGTTGAATGGCTTGGGGGAAACATGGGTGGAATAACACAATTGAGAGCAGACTGCTCATCAAAGGAGGCAATCTGGCTAAGCTTGTCCCTGCCCGTCATGCAGTGTCTGCCAACCCAGACATGAGCACTAGTGATCTTCATCATAGCTCACCTCAGGCTAGGATTAACAGGCCACTAACTCCCTGTAAAAGCCTCCCCCTGAAAACTACAGTGATTTGGCAGGGTACAGGGACAACCGTATTCACATAAACACACACACAAATACATAGAAACAAGCTGGTACACACACACTGTACCCGTCGGCTCACACGAGAGGTTACTCACACATGCATGGGCACACACCCAAACCTTCCTTTACCTCCTTGCTCTGCCCTGAAGGCCACCGCTGTGGCAGTGACTCTAAATTAGAGTGAGTCCTCTCATAGGACAGGGAGTGGGCGGGTTGGGGGCATTCACTGAATGTACCCCCTCCATTGAGTGGCTTGTCCTCTGCAGCAGAGCAGCCTAATTACGGTGGGCTCTGCTTCGACGGGAATAGAACTGGCTGCCAATACTATTGATAATTCACACAGACTAAGCTGTCGCAGGGAATAGGGATAGGCGAGGGGAAATGGCTCCGTTTTATTAGTTTCCACTGCCCTTTGATGTGCAGTCAAGAGCGAGACATGCCAAGAGACTCATGCCAGATGGAAGCACTACAGCTGAAAGGTGTCTCAATCCTTTTAACATAACTCTTTTTGCATGTGAAACCTAGAATGATAGCTATTAGTCTCACGTAGCCAAACATTTCCCCTCAGTTTATTTCAACATGTTTTATTACTGAGCTGGCCCAATACGAAGAGGCTGGCTGGAGCTGGGCAGCATTAAAAGATATGAGAATTCTTGGACATTGTCTTAATGAGCTACAGTTTGATTTTCTTTGAACCTACAGGCTCAACCTTCTATTTAGGATTCAACTCTCCTAGCGGCACCAACAGAGTGGTTCTGATAAATGAATAATTGGATTTAACGTAAAAACCTTTATCGCCAGCCCTGGCTTGGGACTCACCTCAGGCTTCTTGACTCGGCCCTCCTGGAAGGAACATGTGCGAGGGTCGTGGGTACAGTCATGCCTGTATTTACACCAGTGGCACTGGTAAGGACTACTCACACATGACAGACACCTTAATAGAGAGCAAAGGAGAAAAGGAAGACAGTGTTTTGAATTAGTATTGAACAGCAGCAGATACACTAGAGAACTCAGGCTCAATATGCCTGCTTACTTATGTATACAATACAACAGTTTAACAATCAATTTCATTTTTCCATCAGTGTGAAGGGATTAGAATTATGACAAGCTAGAGAGAAGTGCATTTGAAAGCTATAAGTAGACGCAGACTTACGACTTGTGTACGCTGCAGTTGTAGAAAACAAAACTGGTATTTGCGAATGCCAAGCCTGTCTCCTTGGACTTGAGATAGAGCTGCACAATCTGGTGGTCACCTAGAGAAAATAGATCAAGAATAATATTTTGATTCACAGAGGTAGAAAGATGTTTTGTATTCAGGTAAAATAAGGAGAAAAAGAATAGAAGCACAAATTGCTTTTGTTTCAGAAGTCATTTACTGAACCCATTATTGACATTTTCATTCAACTTTTGAAAAAGTAGGAGAAACAAAACAGTATTTTAATGCTAATGACTGCATGTCACATCTAACTTACGGCATGAGGAGTGGGTAGACACTTTTAAAGAACCCCTGCCTGCATGATAATAATTTTATTCACTTGTTCACATATCTTTTTTCAGTATCTATTCACACTGGATTTTCCCATGAAGAAAAGATGACTGCACTGCTACGAGCCACAGGTGCTCAGCCTGTTGCAGTGGTAAAAGGCAGTATCTTAAGAGAAGAGGAGAGTAGAAGGGATTTGTTGGGTTAAGTCTCTCTATCCCTGCCGTCTTATAAGAGACAATAAAAGTTGGTGCACACACATTTCCCTTGGGATGAAAAATATTCCCCTGGAAAAGTCTTTGAGAGTGTCTTTGACAAGGTAAAGGGGAAGAAGATGAAACGGAAACCGTGTGTGTTTGTGTGTGTGTGTGTGTGTGTGTAAGTGTGTGTGTATGTGAGCTTGCGCCTCATCTGTATTTGGTGTGTCCTTTTGTCTGGCCCTAATGAAGGAGTTCATGTTTAATTCAACAGCACATCCACACATCTAACTACTCTCGCACTACACTACCTCTGTACCTCTCTCTCTCTCTCATCCCTACTCTATCTCTACACACAGGTCTCCTCGCTTCCTTCCACACCGCGACTCCTTCTTCTCCCTCGTGTCTCTCTCCATCTCTCTAACAAAGAAGGAATCGTTCATCAATCACAGTAAAGCACCGCTGACAACGGATCTGTCCTAATTAGGCCACCTAAATGTTACCTTGAAGCCTGCTAACACTATCTATCCCTCCCTCTCCCTTCACTCCATCCATTGCTCTCCCTTCTTTTCTCTCTTTCAACCAAGCTTAGACTAATGAGAACTAGTAAAAATAGAGGATGAAAAGTTCAAATATATGCAAAAATGTGGAATATTTTACTCTTTCAGCAACAGGAGAAGGTGCGTTTTGCCGTGCGACTAAGCAAAAGATGGAGTACATATTTACACGTCTATGTTTGGATGAGTGCAGCTTCACCAGCTTTACATGTGGTTGACATGGCAAACATTAAACAAACGCTTTTAATTCCCCAAAGACCCCTCAGGCTTTCTGTCAGCCTTACATCTGTACATGTGTGTTGTCTATCTGCGGATTACCTTATTGCAGAGGTACTGTGTGTGTGTGTGTGTGTGAAGCAAATGAAGGAAAATGTGAATATTCATGCACGTGGAAAGCTGAAACCTGAAAGGCCTCTCCGGCACTGTTATTGCATCATCGTCTGCTCATTTCAGCTCTCTGCACTTGAATGAGCAGTGTGTAGGATTTAGTGGCATCTAGCGGTGTAGTTGCTGATTGCAACCCCCTCCCATCCCTTAACCAATTTCATCTGTCGATATTAAATGCTCATTCTAAGACAACAAAAACATAGGTGATTAGACACTAATGAAAACAAAGTTATTAATATTATTTGCAATTCTTGTCATATTCTGTGAATAGAGCCCCCTAAATCTTACACGCTGACCTTTAAGACTATATTTAAGGTTTGTTTTTGGCTCCAATATCTAAAAAAAATTCATATATAACATTTTTACAAGCGACACACAATTCAGTGTTAATACAATTTTCTTTAGAATCACTACATTAACAGTGATGGGGTCTAAACTCATCATTCAGGAACAGCATTCCTTTGTGTGTAAATTTTGAGCATAATTGATGGATCACCTTCTTTTTCTATCTATTTTCTCTTTTCATTCATTATTCATATTTTCTTTTTGTGGAAGTATGGAAGGAGATGGCATCATTATTATCTCAACATGGGGACACAATGAGTGTTGGTGATGAAGGATTGGCTGCCTGGGGACAGGCCTTCCCAGATGGGAGCTTTGTTCAATTAGACCAGGCTCAGTCGACCATGGAGAGGCGAGGTTAAGAGCAGGGGAATTAGTGAGAGAAAAATATATCTTCCCTTCTTTGCTTGTGGAATGAGTATCATCAGAAATGTTTTAGCTGTTTGCCTCTTGGAAACAGTGACACAGTCTGCAAGGACTGTGTAATCTCCAGGCACTAAATTAGCTGAAATACTGTAGTAAAAACACTTAGCTGTGCAGTTAGATATTATTCTTTTTTGCACTGGGGTTAACTGGGGTCCCATCACTCCCTCTGGAGTATACAACTTTGAGTTGTAAATAAATCCCAAAGCAGCCTAATAACTAATGTTCATTCAATTACTAAACATGTCCTAGGGCATTGCTTCAAGGTCTACTGAGTTGCTGATGGCAACGAGAAAACTAAAATTCATTGAACACTCATGGCCCTAGGACTACCATGCTTCTCACTAAAGGGGAAACATTCGGATGAATGCGTAGCTCCCTGTCAGACATGTATGTTTGTATTCAACATGTGCTCTAATGTTGAATTACAGTTGCAGTTGATGCTGGCATTGGCTTTTTTTGTGTAGATGTCATGTACCCAGTGATGAAAAAAAATAGGTCCACCCTTACCTTTGTCAACAATAATGCGTGGCATCTCTTTCTCAGCGGGTGAGGAGCACTTGATGCGGTTTCCCTCCACCAAGCCATTCATCTCAGCCAGGTCCTCAAAGGTGCAGTTGACACCCGCAGAAAGTTCTGGGACATTGTGGGCCTCTAACACCAACTGTAGAGAAGGGAAGGTAGGAAAGGGTGTTAAAAGTTGTCAGTATTCTGTGCAATTATATACTAAATATTCCCTTTACAATAATTGCATGGACTGCAAGTATAATAAAAGAATAATGAAATGAGCTCATGAAAGTGATCAGTAGCTTTGATACTCTGGGGAACCATGGGAAAAAACAAAGGTAGGGAGGATTCAGTTTCACATTCAAGACAGCACACATTGAAAATCATTGACCAAGTCCATTTTATTTCTGTGACTATGGTTAGAGATAAAATACAAAGTTAGGTCTACAAACAGTCTACAAAGCTCAAACTCCCACACCTGTGAGCACTTCAGATTAAGTCTTGAAGCCAATATGTTCTTTAAATATGAGACAGTAACACAATGTTGCTGATGCGAAGCACAGCTGCAAGTTCTGAGCTGTGTAAAGATCCATCTGCGGGATGGACAGTGGCCAGAGGAGAGACAGGGGGACTCTTGAGTTAGAGATTCAGTGATCTGATGCATTCTGCCCAGACATACAAACAAGACTCTGATGTAGAAAGACATAGATTGACTCGAAAAGAAAACTAGCGCCATCTTAAAGTATCTGATGGCCACAAGCAGGACTACCTTCCTCTCGTAACGCCTTGTGGCATCTATGAGCTGTATAGATTGAACATCCCATCATAATGTTCTGACTTTCTGGCACAGCAAGAAAAGGTGCTTCTATGGGACAAAGTGAGAAAGAAATTATGAAAGTCAAGGTAAATGGAAGGATGAGTAGTAAGAGGAGCCAACTGAATGTAGATGGCTAAAACAAAGCGCAGGATGAAGAAAGGCAGGAGAGAAAGAGAGGAGGACAGAAATAGCAGGAAGATGGAGGAGAGGACTGACACAGTGGAAGGAGAAGAGACAAGTGCAGGCATACAGGCTACTGGACAGGGAGGGAAAAGGGGACTCTATGGGAAATGGAGAATGCAAATCTTCCCTCTTCATTTGAAAATGCTGCGTAAGCTCTCTCTGCACCTCAGCAAAAAATGGCTTCAGGTGGAGCAGGAGGAAAAGAGAAAAAAAACCCAACTGTCCTTGAATAAAGAGAGGAAAAAGAGGGCTGTGGAGGCAGTTGGAGTGGGGTCAAGACCAAAATATACATATTGATGGAAAAGTGTGGCTGCAGTAGGCCTTGGTCCAGGCATTGATTTGAAGCATAGTCCATAGTACACTTGTGATGTGATGTGAAAGCTGCCTCATTGGCAGAGCAGGGGTGACCTGCGCTGTTTTTATATTGCTGTTTAATGAAAAGCCGGCAGTGCCGGTGTTAACAGATACACAGCTTCCCACATAAAATGGACAGTGTGCTTCTATCTCTTACATATCCTCTCTCTCTTATTCTGTTGCTCACTCTACCTCTCACCTTATTCTTCTCCTCACTTTAATTTATTTTTCCTTTTAAGGAGGGAATACAGCCAGACCTTGAGTTTCCTCAATTACATTTAGAGTAGTCACGGCTAAGCCCAGCCACAGCAGTGATGCATAAATATGTATATAACCTACTCATGTTAACAGAAACATCTGCGCACACACACACACACACACACACACACACAATTATTTAACTTTATATATGCTTACATTCTGTAATTCAGTCACATTGCTATTTGTGTTTAGCTGTTAGCTATTAGTTGCAGCTATCATTGAAACTTGATATGAATATTTAAATTTGAATTTAAATGATATAAACATATGCATGGGTACAGAGACAATTTCCCCTGAAGCTTTTATTACATAAGAGGAAATTTTCCATCAATAACAAAATATGGAATAAAATGTACAAGAAAATAATAGCTTTTTTCTTAGAATGGATTTGATTTCAACAGTGGAGTTCTCTGTTACTCTCGAGAATGACTTGGCTTATCTTTCCAAACAAATATTTGATAACACAAAGGTCAAGGAGGAGCCCCTGTCTCTTTGGCAGAAGCCTCTGCCCTGCAATCAGTTGGATGGGAGATGTGTGGCATAGCCTTTGGGTAAAGCCTGCTCACTGGGAAAAGGTTAAACACTCTCTAAAGGCTCACTCTCACATACATACACACACACACAGGCACACGCCCCCCATGAATATCATTAGAGTGATGCAGAGATGTACCTCAGAAAATCAACACCTCTCATATGACACTCAGAGCAAACACGGATGGAGAATAGTCATTCAGGCTTGACCTTAGAAAATCATATTGGATATTTATGCACTTGGTCTCTGAGATTCAAAGCTGTTTCCAAACAATCATCAAATAGGTAATGGGAATTGAAATGTGACATCACTTAAGGTGGTTAAGGTCAGTGGGATTTTCATAACATTCACTGTTACAACCTTTGAAATTAATTATTTTTAAACATATTGAGATTTGATAAAAAAAAAAAAAAAAAAAAGCTTTGGAAGATATAGAATAACACAACGTGTTCAGGGAATGTCAGTCTTCTCATGGGGATGCAGAAATTCACACACCTTCGGGTGTAGACACATACCTACACAGCTACTTAAAAACATACAGTAAGAAGCCATTTGTTTCTGTCCCAGTGAGAAATAACTCAAATCAGAATGGGCCTTTGGTGGAGGTGAAATATGGAGAAGTGCAATGGGATAAAGTAAGAAAACAGCCACAGGTCTCCATTTGATTCATTTCACCCAAATGCAACTAAAAATATAGATATTTGGGTCTTTATATAGCAATATAACCAACACATAGTATCATATAACAAATTACATAGCACTTGTATTATTTATATAACAAACTCTCAAACAACAGATATGAGTGCAAACAGAGACTCTGCTGGAAAAAGGTGAAGAAATCTATTGAAAGCAACTAAAGAAAAAGTGCTTGTATTTCTCCACTTCCTGCAAAAACATATTTTGTTGCAATGTATCACAGCTCCTTGCACACTAATCAATACACTTAAACAATCAAAAAACATTCAGACCCTTTAAATCTGGCAGCTGTATTAGAAAAAAAAGTCCTGGGGAAAAAGTGCTGCATTTAGTTGCCAACAATCACAATAAACACAGCTGAGCTAAACTGTGTGCTGTTAATGATTGTTGACATTTGTTTGGGAGAGTATTTCACTGGACAGGACTGAAAGTTGTGAGGTCAGGATTTGAAGGATGTCTGTTGGCAGGCGGCAAAATGATGTAAAGCAGGATTATGGAGTTAACACTGGCTACTAATCAGTATCTAGAGCATAATTACATTGCATTACAAATTATTCTTGAGTGTGTGATGTTGTCAATCTGCCAGACAAGATTTTCTCACTAGAAACTAATTCAGCTAGCCTCTCTGTTTACTGCAATATGGCTCAACTAAAACAAATGCTTGCTGAAGCGTTTCTTCCTTATGAACAGAAAATATATTGAATCACTTCTAATTAAAATTTGACTCCAAATGGAACAAGCAAAACAATAAAGTAATGACAACTAGTATAGATGAAGAATATGAAACTGCAATGAGAGGAAACTTATAAGGCAAATAATGTACATGACCTTTAGAAAAAAGGTTATTGTTTGTACTTTAGTTGAGATGAGGAATCTGTTTCCACTCACCGTGACACTAAACTGGGACACTGAGATGTTGTTTGGGTGGACACTGAGACGCACACACTGCTTGATGTCTGATGCAAAACGACGGGGCTCTGATGAGCGCTCACATTTCTCCTTTCTGGTGCACCTGGAAAAAAAAAAAAACACAAGAGAGTGGGTGTTATTCATGGATGACAAATGCACATACACACATGAATCTAGTAACCTGACCAGGGCTTACCCCTTCCCACCTGTTGGCAACTGGGAAAAAGAGAATGTCCCGCCGCTCCCTGACAAACGGAGTTAGATACATTTATCATATTTCCTCTCTAGCAGTGCACCAGCTACAGTGGCCAGTGAATGGAAACCCAGTCTCCAGGGGGCGGGAGCAGTGGCATTTAAAACAATGGTTTCTCTATACATGGAAGTGGAGCCGGTCCCTTGGGAAACAGGTAGGCCTCGTCTTTGTAATGCTGTCTTAATGACTGGCATTCATGGGCAATGCCAAGTGCAGGTGGAGATGTGGATGTTGGTGGGGGTCGGGGATGGATTCCTCCATCTCTTAATACCACACCAGGTGGTCTAATCCAGTCTACTACAGTGGCTTGGGAAGTTAGAGGACTGGACCCTTTGTGTTGTTAGAGGAATTTACTGGCTCCTGTTCCAAATACTATCCTTTGACATACTGCAGGGTAACTCCCCATAGTTTGAACATCTAAATGGGTTTTTAATGCAATTCGTTCCCACCAAAGATTTATAGAGGAAATGTTCAACATTAAATATTACAGCTGACAAAACAATCATGAAGTTTGAAGTTGTTGATAAATGTATGTTTGTGAGAAATTCAGTGAGAACTCAGAAGGGCAGAATTGCGATAAAACTTCAACTTTCTACTCTTCCCCAAACGCACACACCCACTCACTCTTGTTCTCTTCTAATCCCCTCATAAACTTATGCAAGTCCCCTATTGATTTAGACAAAAACTTGCTGTGCAATTAACAACCTGGCAAATCCATAGAGTGGCCTAAAACTCCTTTAGAGAAAGAAAAGAATGAAAAGAAAGGAAGAGGTCGTAATGAACAGATGAAAGAAAGACTTTGGAGGTGGTTGACGTCTGAGATACAGTAATACCTTATGCAGCAAGAAGCTTTTTATCCAGAATTGGGGAGATTGAGGGAGGGTGGGTTTTGACCTGACATGAGTATTGTAAAGTTAAGCAGCCTAACGTGCTGCAAAGAAGACAGACATAAAGAAAAAGAAAAGAAATAATCTGTTTGAGAGAGGGAGTGAACAGGAGGAGGGGTAAATAGTGCGAGAGAGAGAGAGAGTGTGGAAAAGGAAGCGAAAGAGAAGCAAGATTTAAAGGGACGGCAACCATTGTTGGCTTTCTGTGAAGCTTTCACTGCTAAGCCGGTTTGAGTAGGGGTTTAATCGCTTCGAGTTCCTTTGTGCTCCTCTATCACTCCTGTCTGTTCCTCCTTTTCTAGCACTGATTTAATAAGACCACATCATATAAGTACCCCCAGGCAAACAGTACACAGAAACCCACAAATACACACTTTCACATACATACACAGAAACATATACACACTACCTTGCATACTCACAGGTCTGTTGTTTACACACATGAAAGAATAACATTGTAGAAAGAGGTCCAGCAGGACATTTTCTGTATGTGCTTGTCTTGTTTTTTCTTTTTTTTTCGTTGTACAAATGAATATTTGTATAACGATGTTTTTCTTTGTGCTCACTCCTTGGACAGTGTCAGTATTTTGATAGAAAACCTCAAATTTCACGCCAAACAGATTAGCAGTAATGCATTATTTGTGTTTACTGGCACAATCTCTCCTAGTGAATCACCACTATAAGTGACTGAATCATTACAACTGAATAATACATGGATGAATAGAGGTTTATACCAGTCAGTCAGTTTCTTCCTCTCTCTCTCTCTATCAAACAGATACACATACACAGTAAATATACATCTATATGCTGTTCTCTTCAATATCTTTATTAACAGTTACATTTTATTGATTCCCTGAGGATGTTGGGGTGTTGAGAGCAGCATAGTAAAACAATGATATAAAGAAATTACAAAGAACAAAATAATGGATACTGATAACAATAAATTAATATCAAGCACCTCATAAAGGAATAAGGCACCCAGATGCCCTCAGATTAGCTTCAATCAAATGCGGTCATACAAGACCAATAATTTGTGTATGGAGATAAACTTCAAGAGGAAAAGCCCCTAGTCATGAACCAACATTTCTCAATTTACAGTCTTTGTTGACAGTGTAAATGAGATGCTATTAATTCTAATTCACTGGTAATTTTCCAGGTTCTAGCTTTGTGCTGTTTATTATCTTGTCAATAGTCTGGCCATGTTCTGGCATTGGATGATATGCACTAGCTCACCTACAAATCAGGCACAGATCATTCTCAATATTGGTAAATTATTTAACTCTTGTTCATTTAAAATTAGAATAGGAATGTCAGACTTCGTACAGCTGATCTAACTGACTTACATATGATTGTGTCTTGTATCTTAGTTTCTCCTTTTTAAACAGTTGTGCTTCTCTTATTTTATCCTTTATCTTATGTAAAATGCAGTATACAGTACATATGAGACTATGAATGCTTCACTTTTGTACAGTGTTTATGGTTGCCACATCCGGAATGATGCTATAGAATCACTGCTGAGGCTTGGACAGAGATCCCAAGTAGTATTCTGATTTATGGGAGATGTGGTCAGGGTTGATAAATGCTTGCTATACCTCAGAAAACCCTGGAGAGAGCCAAAGTTATGACGTCGGGCTAGCCTCTGTTCCACATACTGTAACTCAATACAATTTCAGCATTCAGCATTTCTTTTATTGATCTTTCTGAAAAAATTATGTAATGTATTCCTGTCCATATTCTAAGACAAATATGTAGTTGCTGTAAAAGGGATGGCTTAGGGGAAATGTTTTTTGTTAAAGGCAGCTCAAAACATAAATATTGAATAAAAATATTATTTATTCATTTTTATAAAAGAACTTCCATCCTATTTAGATGTTCAAGCTAAACACACTGTTGAGAAAGGCTCTATTTGCAAGGCTGTATTTTTTGTTATTAACGATGTTACAAATGTCAATGGATTTTCCTATTTAATACATAGGGCACTACATTTACAGTCCATCATTTTATTTGAAAGCCAGTGTGTACATTTTTCCATAGATTCCACAGTGGAACGGAAAAGTTGAATGACTTTACACCTCTCAGAGATGATGCAAAACAATGATGATGATGATGAGTGTCCATAATATAGGGAATAGAAAATGAGAAAAGGGGGTGATTTTGGACACAACCACAGTTTCACTTCAGCTGTGTGGCAGAAATAATCAGAGTAAACATTATGCAAAGACTTGTTAATGTCAAGTTCACACCAAATAACATTTTAGGTTAGGCACTTTATGTGTGTGAGTCACGATGTTTATGAGAAATAAATACAACTGCAAAGATTTACAGCCCACAATTTTTATAATGTTTTATAATGTATCTTAATATAGTTACAGGCCAAAAAGACATAATGAGGCAGTGTGAGTTAATGAGTGCAACAACTAGACCTGGCATAACTGGACTGGGGCCTGTTAATATATTATCATTAGAGAGAGGGTATATCACTTGCTCTAGGAAGTGGACAGGGGCCAATTTGTTTAGCTTGTTATGCAAATGCACAGTGAAATTTTCATTAAAACAGACAAACAAACAAACAAATGGCTTTGCTCAACTGCAACAAAGAACATCAATCTGAAGAAAAGACCAGTGATTGCAAACACTTATGGATTGATTTCCTGCTTCACTTATGTCTTTGTTGGACCCTTCAGCCATACTATGCCGGATTCTACATCTAAAATGAACAAATTTACATGTGAAAACAATACAAATAAGGATCTAATATTGTTTTTGTTTTTTTGTTGTTGTGCTCATTCAAGTTTTAATCTTATGAAATAAAAAATAAATAAAATAATAATTAAAAAAATATATAATAATAATAATAATAATAATATGTTTGATATTGCGAGGATTTTGTGCAAATAGCCAACTGACAATAACACTACCAATGTTTACCACTAACAATGTTTATGCATAAGGATTCTTGTCGTATGAAGGCAGGCCTAGCCCTCTAGTCTGACATGACGTTTGCAATTCCAGCTTTTACTGTATATACTTCTTCACAGACTTGTGTTATGCTATATTAGTGATAAATAAAGGTGGTAGTTCAAGCCAGCACATTGTATTATAGGAACCTGAATGGCCTGTTTCTCTCTGGAGATGGCATATAGCCCTGCAGGGACTGTAAGTTTCATCTCTTTCTCAGAGTCAGAAGGTCACAGACTTGCTGGGAAGGATGAGACAGCCAACAGGTCGAATTATTAGCTCTGACATCCCAGACACAGGCCATGCAGGGACTGTGACTCAGCAGAAGAGGGAGGCTTTTGCTTTTCACTGAATCTCTCTACCCCCCTAGGGGTTGGACAATGGCAATACTGAAAAAAACAAGGAAATGCATGGTTTTCTCTTTCAGTTCAATGCCACCACCACAATGGTGCAGTAGAAGGGTGACAAAATACAGAGTAGTATGTCAGTCAAATTGGAGTCAAATTGTCTGTGGTACAATGCAATGCCATCTGCCAACACACTGTTTACCTCCTGAAGGCAAACATTGACAAAAAAGAAAATTACTGTCATTCTGTCAGTCATACACTTTGGCTGAGAGTAGGATGGTCTACTGTGCCTTCAAACTGGACTTTCTGGTTTGTGTTTCATCTTCAGAATGTATATTGATGCAACCCATTGCATAGTTTCACTGTGGGAAGCACTTCTTCAATCACTGACACTACTTTTATTTGATTTCTTTCCTGACATACACCCAAGTTTATGATCATTCTACTGTATCCTAAAAACCTACAGTATAGTGCTACATAGTGCTATAGCGGGGAATATCAGCTAACATGCATCTGTTTTCCTTTAAGAAGTGGTCTTGCTTCCTGACTGAATCCCTCACCAATGTGTTAGACATGTACACATATTGATTTGGATTAATCCAAACGTCCACACCACTGTGAAGGGGAATTTATGTAGCTGCTCTGGCTGATTTGGGGCTCCAGTGGAAAGGATATTGAAGATAATGCCGTACATGCTTTAGCTGATGTAAGAGGTGGGTATTATCAGAGCAAAGCACTGGATAATTGTTTTCAATTACTATCCAGACAGACCTTGAAAGAAAAAAAGATTGCATCGTTTGTAACAATATGAAACAATCCCACCCTTTGTAAACATCAAAGAATAGGCCATTTAGAGAACCAGAAATCAAAGCGATTTAGATTTCAAATAACAGTCATAAAAAGTCTGACTGGGGCCATCTTTTTTGTGGAGAATTAGATGTCCAACATCTATTCATTTGGCTAGTAAACACTGTTGTTGTGCAGTGCTGTTTGACTGACTGGCAATGACACATTATGAGAGCGCAAGCTGAAAGGATTAGATTGGCCCTGAATGGAAACTAATCTGCACTCTTGTTTCTCAGAGCTTTTGATAAGGTGACACAATTAGAGTGAGACCGAGAAAAGGGCAGAGAAGGATTTTTAGCCTCTGCAATTGTGGATGATGAGGCCGTCACGGCCATTCAAAACTAGATGGTCTTGTGGATAATATATTTCATCACACAATATTGAGCATGATTTAGCCCTTTTGATGATTTCATTTACTACACTATTTAGAATACAAAATGAACTTATTATTCTGTTAAGTACGTGCACACAGACCAGAAAACGTGAAATTCTGATTCTAGCCCTGTGACATACATCAGACTACAAATCATAAACTACAAACCACTCACTGTTTGGTTTGGGTTCAAATGTGCACAAGCATAATGAAACATGCCCTGCAAATTACTGAAAACTACATAAACAGGAATAACAAAGAGAATAATAACTTAAAGAGCAGAACTTTCTTCTGCTTACAGAATAATACCAACATTTAAAAATGAAAAACTTTAGAAAGAGTATATAAAAGAATAAAATTCACTCTTCACACAAAGTAAACACAATTACCAAAGTCAGTATCAAACATACAGTAGTCTGGTATTTTGAAGGCATTTTGACAAAGTATAATTCCAAGCTTGATCCCTTGTGGCTGAAACTAGTCGAGTATCAGTGGGGCGCAGGTTGCAGGGCTCAGGGGAGAGCTGAGAAAGAATATACTAAAGAGAGGGTGCAGATGTATCTGGCCATGTGAGACTTCAGGTGTAATGCATATCTAATGTGAGGCATGGAGAAGGTCAAGCAGTCTGGGAAATGAAAGCTATTAAATTCCCACAAAGCCGAGGTCCAGCCATGCTCAGCTCTATTAAATGCTCATGTCACTGGAGGAAACAAACACCTGAACATACAGTACATGCATGCACACACACACACACACACACACACCAGATATATATATGTCAAAAAGAATATATAGCACATGTACTAAAGATACAAAAATATGCATTCATATTCCTGTACACAAACAAAAGAATTAAACCTCTCCTACTATGAAATTACAAGATTATTTTTTAAGTATTTGGTGTATACTACACAAATGGGTTCCTGCTGTTACAGCGCTGTTTGTGGTAAATCATTGCACAACAAACAGGCATTTTATGGTGTAACTGAAACCCAATTACCATACTGCCCCATGCATCATCAGACACTATATGGAATCCTATACATACTAATAGCCTGAGGCTGCACAAGGTACTGTAGAGCAAGAGCTGTGTCACAGAGATTCAGTCAAATCACACACATCTACATTCAGCCTGGCTATATCCTCTCACTCATACGTGTGACCACAGACACACATACGCACACACTCACACACACAACAGTCAGTGTGCCCCCATGTGCTATCATTAAGAGTGGTGGTCCACAGAGCAGAAATCCACATGGAGGGGCCAGTGGGAGAGTCATTACCTGGCCCACTGGCCATGACCCTGTTACTCCCGTTTGTGGACACACACACACACACACACACACACACACACACACACACACACACACACACACACGCACACGCACAAAATCTGTGTCTCACATATAAGCTCATACCAAAGACACAGAAATTGTAGAGTGGCTGCCCCCAAGTCTAGAAATCTCTGAGCCATCCCCTTTACGTACTACCAATGCAAGAACACCGGCTGAGCGGAAAATTACACAGTAACACTGCCGCTGAGAGTTTGCACAGGTAGCCATATGCGATAAAATGATCCTTTAAATATATATGTATATATATGTGTGTGTGTGTGTGTGTGTGTGTGCGTGTGTGCGTGTGTGTGTGTGTGTGTGTGAAGCAGGCAGAGAGCTTGAATTCTGCAATCAAAAGACATAAAAAGTTGAATAAAATGAGGGCTATTAGCACTTATTTAATATTTATATATTAATATTTTATTTCTAACAATATCCATAATATTTCTCTCTCACGCACACAAACACACTAGAGTAAATGGTGATCAGCAGTATCAATCTGGCCTTGCGGGCAAACAAGTAGCAGCTGTCTCTCTCTGCCGTGACTTTTGGTGCCTCACACTCCACCACGCAATTTTAGCATCTGTCAGAAGCTGTGCCACCGACTTCCTTTATCTCTCTTTCTATCTCACGTGCACACAAACAAACAAACGATCCCCTGGCAGAGCTATGCAGTGGTGGGATGGTGTGGCTTATTAGGCTGTTTATCTAGCATATGTGATGCCAGTGCTACCCCTGAAGATGCCATTAGGCCAAGTTCTCTATATTAAACAGCTTTATCTGTCTGGCTCAGAGGAACGCTGGTGTCCGTGTGTGTGAGAGGGGCAGGGAGACTGAAGAGGGTGACAGCAAAGCAGATGTCATTTACAAAATTAGCTTTTATGAATTATTTACCTGAATTATTGAATCATATTAGTTTATGATTTTTTTTTCTGAAAACAGACAGACAATAATGGAGCATTTTGTTGACACAAAATAAAGTGGAGGGGTACTGTAATTATAAAAACCATAGTTCATGATCCACTAACTAATACATATATACACTTATTTACTTTTATAGGGCCCAGTACATAGATTTAGGGGTTCTCTTTACAGAATATGGACAACAATGTTTTCATGAATGTATGATGAAAACTGAAAAAGTTTTTGCCAACTGGATGCATTTGCGCCTTTTATATCTACAGTTTCTATAGAAGCGCAGAATGGACACACTGTACACTGGCTCCAAACTGGGCCTAGTGGTTTTTTTGGCAAATTTTGGTCCCTATAGTTCCTGCACTAGGAGTGACATGAGGGGGTTGCAATCTGCAACTAACCACTAGATGCCACTAAATTCTACACATTGGTCCTTTAAATGTTCATCAGAGTTCTAAGATTACTCATTCTTTGTATTTAATGATGGCAAAGGTGAACTAACATGATATCTTAGATGGGATAAGACAGACAAAGGATGTGAAAGCTATTATTGGAACATTTCCAAACGGCTCATATATCACTGTCCCATTTATTACTACATCAAAACACAATCTGACCTCACATTCATAAAATAAAAGCCTAGGCACTGACAAGGGAAAACAATGGCATATCACTGCATTGCATCTACAGTATTATCCCAAAGCATTTGTGGATTGAAGTCCCCAGGTTGAGGATGTTTTCGTAAGTGCCCCTGAGGGTGATAGTGCAGAGCACTGGAGGGCTGCTTTTCAATGGAATCTGAATGGTGCACTTGGCTTTTATCTTCTATATATTGTGTTATGACCCTGCATGTGTGAAGCTGCAGTTGGCAGCATATGATACTATTGATCCAGGCAATCAATATCCATCTTGTGGAGTTAAGGTGTGTTTATTCAAAGCCACAAGGCAGTTCCTAACTCTGAATGAGAAGACACATTGAAACTCTGCTATCATTTTCAATGCTTGAGAAAAGAGCACTTGCAGGTCTCTGATACAGGTTTCTGTGTCAGACATAAAGCCTGATACTGTATGCTTTCTAACATGCAACTATAAAAATAATGTGATTCATTTCTGACTAATGTGTGCATTAGTGCTATATGGTGCCTATTCTTACTAAGGGGACACTCAGATTCATATTTTAGAATCAACATGTAACATACAGAATGCTTGTGAAGAGCTTCTGGAAAATGCCTATTTGAGACACCGTTTCCATTTTCTTCTAACTTTGAAGATTTCATTTCTACAGACAAACAGATCAAAGGGCTTGTCCATATAGTATATTGATACATAACTCATGCAGGGAAAGATGCATAGTGCTAAAACCCCCCCCGAAAAATCTCTTCGTTTATCCATCAAAGGCATACAACATGTTGGAAAGGTCTAAAGGATACACTGGAGATAATGCAATGCACTCAAAAGCGTCCAGCTTGTAAGTAAATCTATACATACAGATACATACTAATGATGTCATTATATTATTTTGGCAGGCATGAGTAATCTCAGTGACAATGCTATCTGATATTAATACTGAACAATCAGTAGGGATTATTGTAGGATTATATAACGTGGTGAGTACCCTCCCCCAGAGCTGCTCTCCATCATAGTCAAGATGAACCATATGTGTGCGTATGTGCTTACACTCATATCCTCAACTAGAGTACATGCTCCTAGACTTTAATTCATGCTCTCCACTTAAAGATTTCTCATCCCCACTCTATCTGAGAATTTATGTAACGTCTATTTCTCTCGTCCCGCTCACTCATCTCATGGCATGGAATATATCGCCATATACCTCACTTCTTTTGACTGTCAGCACATTCATCCTCTCTGTCTCATGTCAGTCCCTGTGTCTGGTTCATGCTCTGCCGGACAAAAGAAACCAAAAGCAGACACCTTCCCCACTGTGAGTGTCTGTGTTTCCCTGTGTGCGGTAGGGTGACAATAGGTGACAGTGAGCAATGGTCCTGACTTAAAAGTGGGCATGCAGCTGTTGTGTGTGTGCCTGTGCATGTGTGTTGGGGCTAGACAGATTGGTGTGTGTGTGTGTGTGTGTGTGTGTGTGTGTGTGTGTGCACGTGCACGTGCACGCGTCTTCATACTATGATGGTGACAGTTGAGAGAGAACTAGGAGGTGCAGAACTCCGTTCCATCCTGATGCCCCTGTCACTTCTTGGCCTTGTTCGCTTCCCTCAACTTCCTTTAGCATCCAGCAAAAGGTGGAGGGTGGTGGTAAAGGGGGAAAGGGTGAAACTAGTCACCCATACTCAGGGGATGGCCATCCTCCCCTGGGCACAGACATCAGAGCAAGTGCCATGGATGGCAAGGATCTCAAGATCAAAAAACAACTCTGAATAAGTTTAACTTTGAGAGTTAGCTAAGTTATTTTTCAGCAGTGTTTAATACCATTGTTGGGAATATTAAGCTGAGCAATTCATTGTCATGGTTGCAACTAATTCTAAGTAGCTTAAGTTGTGATTAAAGAGCTCTAGATCAATAATTACTTGGAAAGCCAGATCTTTTGCTCTGCAAAAAAATCAATAAATGGAACTGGAAATTGATTGAGGTCTACCATTATTGATGTTCTGATCTGTAAAATGCATCTCAGAGGAGATTCAAAGTGCAGTGGATACACATGGGAAGCCTAAACTAAACTTCCCTTCATTGGGAATCTGTTAATGTCTGGATATGTTGATATAGCCCAGCAGTTGGTTTAAAAGCTACTGGCATCTGTGTTTTTATTCTTATCGGGTTCAACTCCACTCATTTTCTCAGTCCTTCATTGACCAGAATCCTGCTGTTTTCTTTATCATCGCCCGTTAATCTTTTGTTTTTTTCCCCCTTTATGATCTCCTCTCTGTCCTTGCATCTTGAGTCAGAAAGTCCAGTAATTAAATTATTTTTCCACAAAGCAATTTGTTTTCCTATCATGTTTTTTTCATTATCACAAATAAATTAACCATTGGATATTTTTTTCATTTTATTATTCATTTGTAGCTTTTCTCATTCTTTCCTTTGAGTAATAAACTAATTTCAGTTGTGTGTAGGTGACATTTTCATTCAGTTAGACCATGATGCCAGCAGTAGAGAAAACATGGTAAGAGTTGGCAAGTTTATATGTAGACTATACAGTACACTAAAGAACACCACCACTATTGTGCATTCAAACAGGCAATTACATATATAACTTATTATTAATGCAGTATCCGCCCACTCACTTCTAGCTTGGCCTCTAATATAATGCCACAGCTAATGTTGTTACTTAAAGGTGGCTGGCCTAATGCCTTACTCTAAAATTGGAGGAAAAACTTTCTTTTGGTTTAAACAACTCCTTTCTCTGTTGACAATTTGTTTCAAAGCACTTACAGCTATCTCCAGGGGGAGGCTAGTGATCACCACAACCAAACACGAGTCCCTGGTAGCATGCTAATTGTGGCACTGCAGTTTAATTAGCATTAGTGTGGCATACCACAGTAATGAGCACACTGAGGTAACGGATGACTGTGACACAGCGACAGGTAGCGGCAGTGCAGAATTAATATGAGAGAGATGGGGGAGAGAGAGAAAGAAAAACACATTCAATGGATCTGCCAATTAGCTTTTCCCTCTGAAAAGGTTATTCATTTGACAGCACAGAAGATGTCTTGGGAAAACAAAGGATTTAGAAGACAAGGAGGTTTGCAGCATGACTTGCAAGTTTTATCAGCCATTTTGTGTTTACTTATGACTTCTTGAACTTTTTTGGTATACAAATAAGCTTGTACATGTGTGAGACAACTATTTATCAAGTATGATTGTGTGCCTCCAGAAGAGAACTTCATCAAAGCATTTAGATTCATCTTATCTCTTCCTTTGATAACCCAAAGTGCTACCAGAGTGTTGTCTGGGTCCACTGATTCACAAGGATTCCCCTGTGTATTACAATTTACCTCTAGAAGTTTACTATTGATTGTATAGAGAAGTCTTCTCTAATGAACTAGGAGAAGGTATTTATTTGCCTGTGGCCCATGGCTCAGATGACTTTACTGTTCCTGTTCCACTTCAGGAACGAGGGATCAATGTTTATGAACGTTTGGAGGAAGAGAGGAAAGCCGAGTTTGAAGGAGTAAAAGAGAGATGCTGTTTATGGGCAAAAACACTTCTCATACTGGGATCTGACACGTGGATCACGTGTGCACAAGCAAAAATGTATAAGAGGGTACAATGGAACAAAACACATATTGAAATAAATATATACAGTCTGAGTGGATTCATGGAAGCATAAATATGTGTGGTCACACACAAACAAAAATCTGTATGATAAGCCTGCTGGAGATGGAGTGTGATTTGAATGATAGTGACGGGAGGAAGAGGGTAGACAGAGAAATAGAAAAGTGAGAAAGAGAAAATGATTTCAGCACTCTGGGAATATTACGCCTATCGCAGCCAAAAGCAGAGATTGAGATATGTCAAACCAATTATTAATGTGAAGATATTGCAACATTAGAACCACTTGTTCCAAATTGACACCAATATCACAGAGCAATGTGAGATATTCTCAACATCCATGCCAAATATGATGACATTCATTTTGACAATGCTACTTCCCCAAATATGGTTTCCAATCTGTCTGGCTGTCATGCATGACAGGCGCGTTGACAGTGTAGTTAACCACTTACAAAACTGACAGCTGACAGACCGGCATTAGGGAAGTTAACTTATCCATAACATATCTGTAACATTTCTGGCATACTGGCTCATTGCAGAAATGCCCCTGCCTCATTTGGGGAGGTTCAAGAGTGGATGGAAACCACACAGAGAAAGGAAAATGTCAGACTAGCATTATACTGTAAAAAACAACAACAATGACAACAAAATAGTAAGAAAGTGAGTGGCTTTACCATAATATTCTGTGGTTTACAAATACTATCCTTAGGTCTATACTCATATATAACAAAACACAGATGCTATAATTAAATAAGCAGTTTTTGTCCATTCATTTAGTTTAAATACTGGGGTGTAGAATAAATAATACATATGCACAACATAAGCATGTATGCATTTATGTTTGCTTCTGTACACAGTCCTACACTATGCTTCTTACACACTCCCTTATAGGTAATCTTCTGTACGAGTCCTCTATGAGACTCTCCTTTGACTGACAGAGTGTGACATCCAATGTCAGTGGTAAAAGAGTGGAAAGAAGGAGAATGATGAAAAGCGGGGCTGATATGAGTGAAGACTTTCCTTTCACCTGCCGAGCTAGACAGGCATTAGCATAAGTCGTGCATCTCAGCAGAAAAGAACATGAGTGTGATAGGCCAAGACAGTTTGGTTGACAGGTGAGGCTTCAGGTTTACTCGAATAGTGGCAGGGCTAACTGCAGGGGGGGATCTGACACAAAGTTTTCTAAAGGACTTGAAAAACACATGGGGGGCATATAGGACATAGAGTTAATAGGATAAATAGGAGCATATATGTCTATAAATTAAGACATTTGCCTTTCTAAATGAATGGTCAGTTTTTGTCAAGGGCAATAACTGCAATCACACACACACACACACACAGGTGCACTATCCACTCCTGTTGATTTCCTCCCCTGTACTATTGATTGCCTTTCTCCTCTTCCCCTGGTGTTCTCTCTAACAGCTCCTCTCACCGATCTATAAAGTAAATAAAGGCAATGCTGATAGAGAGAGGGAGAGATGGGGGGGGGAGAGAGAGAGAGAGAGAGAGAGAGAGAGAGAGAGAGAGAGAGAGAGAGCTTGCATTCTGTTTGCTCTCAGACCAGCGAGGTGATTTCAAGGTTGATTGGGAACAACAAACTATCTGGACAAACACTTTGAAGATGAACCGCATGCTATCCTTCCCCTCAACACTCCTCCTTCCAGCACAAATACGTGAGGGAGAGATTCTAAGAGTTCCTTGTGTTTTGGCCTTTTTGCTATATGGAATTAAAGATGTATTGTTTAAGCCTTTGGTCTGCAGTCAGTGTACTAGGCACAGTGCCCGTTTTTCACATTTTTTATTCTTTGTAGATGTATCTTTAACCTTGTCCAAAAGCATTTCACAACAGAGCATTGCAGTGAATATGAACACTCATTCAAATTCACAAAACATCCATCTGTTGCCCCTTTACTACACAGCACTGTGCAATGACCCTGTGGGCATCAAAATGCTGCCACTCACTTATGGATGCTCATTCACTGGTCTTCCCTTTGGCTAGATTCTGTAATGTCAGATTAATCAATTCAAGGTATGGCTGAGAAGGACTCTTGGCCAGTCGCAGAACTGGAGGAAAACATGAGAGGATTTTGTAGTAGTGGTTTATTAAACATCACTATACAGTAGTAAAAATGAGTGGACCGTGGAGTCTTGGCAGCTGAAGTCTGTGTTGTTTTTCTGTCATTCAATGACTCCCCCTTTGAAAAGCTCTGGTGTCCATGAAATAAAACTACACTTGAGTGTCCATCATTCCAATTAATGTAGTTATATTATTTTTGAATGAACAAGTCCCTTCAGGGGTTCAACATCCACCTAACCAATGCCACTATCTAACTATACACCTATCCAATATGATTCTTTTTTTTTTTATTTGAGTAACTTCTTAGAGCAAGATAAATAAAAATGTTATTCTGTCAAGATACTCAAGTGGGGGTGAGAGGAGAATGAAGGACATAGGATGAATATTTATATCCTTTGAATATCGAATAGTTCAGCTCACACTGGTTATATTGCATTTGATATGACCTGGAGAGAAGGGCTATGTTTAATGTATGTGTATGTGCCTGTTTGTGTATACTGTTTGTATGTGTCAGACTTACTCACCAAGGACAGACTTAATGCATTGTTAATTCACGGTCACACTATCTACCTTACAAAACCTCTTTTCTTTCTTCAATTTTCTTTATCCTTCAGCCTATTTAAATTGTATACTACAACACTTGTTGCCTATTTCTCCTAGGGGGTTTGGAGGATGAGCAGTATTATGAATGTTTGACAGTTAAAGTCTGTTGATTTCAGAGAGTGCAAATATAATAAAAATAGAGGTTAATGACAAAGGGAAATCTACAGGTGTTTTCTTAAAGGTATTAAAACTCATTTACTGAGTGTGTTTCCTCTGTAATGTCACTAAGACTAGCCATGTGCTATGTGGATTTTCTTCTCTTTGGATGTTTGCAGGACCTGCTGGGATGCACTCCATCAACTATTAATGGTTTTGCACCACTACTGACCTCATGTAACATGTCTTTAAATAAGAGGGGCATGGGGATGAGAGATATATACACACAGTGTATCTGAGCCATTTCCTAATGGTGCTCGCTTAGGGACTATCAAAGCATAAATTTCCTGGCCTTGTCATCTCAATGTGTGTTCAGAAAGCCAATTATTTTATAATCATCCTCAAGAGAATAAACAAAACTGACCTGTGGGGAAAAGGTGACGTACTGATGCAGTGTACTGTATATGTGTGGTAGTGTATGTACCTATACATGTGCACATACATTTGCATTTCCGGTGTATCATTCACGAAATATGCTCCTATATTCCACTGCTGTTGTCTAGGTTTAACAAAGATCTTTCACAGACTGTCCCACTGAATTTTATCTGTAAATCAATATTCAATGAAATGTGTGAAAGATAAGAAAAAAATAGGGAGTGAATAGATTTGAATATTTTGCTCCAAAAGCGTTCTGCATTTGAGACATTTGCTAATGTCTAGCTAACTAATTCAGGATATTGAGTATTGCTGAATTGCCCTCCATTGTTTTGCACAAGTCAACAAAGTTTGCTTCACTGTAATCTCACTTGTCTTACTGTTGTACAGTCCTTTTCCAGTCTATTGTAAATTCCAGGTAAAGCTTAAACTTTACAGTAAGTTGACTTAAGTAAATGGGACTAACACAATAAATATCTCAGGTGCCAAAGACTAACAGTGGTTAATATAACAGAATGACATAGAGCAGGAAAACAGGAGTGATTACAGCGGAGTCCTGCCTCTGGTAGAGGTGACGCTCAGGGGAGCTTCAGTTACACCAAGACCCATTAAGAATTCACAAGCTGGAGGATGGAGAGCGATGAGGAGAGAAAGGTAAACCTGTGGTCAATCAGTCGCACTAGGTTGCGCATTTTACGTGTGTTTGAGTGTCTGTGTGCTACAAGAGTGAAGGAGAAGCAAAACTGTTTGTCAAACTGACACACTAAATGTGTGTGCACGTATGGAGCGCGCACACACACACACACACAAAACACACCTGTAATCTCCCTTTCTGCCCTTGTAATGGTCAAACACCTAGACACCTGAGATCGACTAAAGTGGCATTTTGGTTATTTTCTCTCTTTCTCTCTCTGGGCGCTATTCTCGTTTTGGCGACTTGACACCAATTCTCCAACAAGAAAGGTGTGTGTGCGCCTAAGTGTACGCCTGTCCTTGTGTGTGTGTCAGTGAAGAGAGGGGTGAGCTGAGGTGAGCCGATTCTATCAGGCTAAGTGTGACAGGCCAATCTGTGGCCAACCATTTACCCTGACTGGGAGGATGTCCAGGGTGTTAATGGGCTTGTATAGACACACACACACACAGACACACACATGCACACACATAACATTCACTTGCATGGGGACCATATTCACATACAGTCGCACAACCTTAAGATTTTTAATTGCAAGCACATTTAAAGTGGCAAATATGATGATGTGATTAATGTTTGGTATAGAGCATTTAGAGAGGGAGTTCAATACATGACAAATTCTAAACAAACTCTGGGTTTATGCATCATACATTCATGCATGGGCATGTGTGTGTGTGTGAGAGAGACTTTGCCTCTAACCTCTGTTATGTGACCCATAACCCATCAGAGTGTGTCCTGTCTGCTAATGCACTTTTTACCCTGGAGACCTCAAACATATTCATCCTCTATTTCTCCTTCCTTCACTCTACTGCACACAAACTTGCACTTCTTCACTAAGACCTTTTCAGATCTCTGCCAATTTCTCACGTCAGTCCTCTTTCAAAGGTCTTCTGCTCTTTGAATTTTGGATCCAGGATGACAATTCTGATGGCTTTATTATTATTATTATTATTATTATTATTTTTGTCCTTCTCACAATTTACTGTTCTCTACTATTCTGCTTCTGTGCCTTTCTCCTTTTGTCATTTCACCATTCATCTCTTATTTTCTCAATCTATCTGTCCATCATTCTTCCTTTTTGGGTTTCAGTATGTATGTTCCTCTTACTCACACTGCTTCTCTGCCCTCACCATGTCCTCTCATGCCAGCAGGGATGAAGGTCCTAAATGTACTCAGTCTCACTCACTCGCGCACACACACATACACTCTACCCAAGGGCTAGCACCAACACAAGAAACCAATTTTCAATTTACAGTGGAGTGGGAAATCTCCCTGCCCCCAGCAAGCACTATCTTCTACTGCAATCTTGAGGTACAAGGGTCTGACAGCAGCTGGGATGTGTGTGAATTTGACATGTGAGAGAATAACTCAGACAGGCATACATACAAGCTTAAAAGTAAAGCAAAAGAAAAAAGAAAAAAAAAGAAGAAGAAAGAGAACGGGTTAGTACAAAAGAGAGTGAGTCAATTGTGGTTAATAAGATAATCTCAGATATATCTCATTGAACAGTTTCCAGTTTAGTTACAATAACAGAAGCTATCACTCTCCTCGTGTCAACTCCTGAAGTTTGGAGTGGTGCCCATCAGAGGCCTGGCAATGTCTGTGCTCTCACCAGGCTCTGGTTTCAGAGCTGGTAAACAATGCCAGTGGTTAGGTTTGGTAATAGATCCAAGGGGGGATGCTGGCACAATGCCGAGCCCCAGGAAAGCAATCTGAGAGTTGGCCTGGGTTGGTGAGAGGAGTCCCTGAATGCTCATGGGCTGCAAGGGATGGAGTACTGGGCATAGGCCCAGGCGTCATGGAGGTAGGGGAGGCTAACAACCCAAACACCGCACCCCCCACCAACCCCCAGCCAGGCTGTCTGGTTAGTATGTTTGAATGAACTAGAAGGAAGTTAGAAAAACGTGTTTGTATTCCTGAAAAACGAAAGCTGAAAAGAGAAATACTGATGTGCAGGTGCGTTTGTATTTGTGTGTGTGCGTGTGCACGTCTATGACAGTTCCAGTCGTACTTACATGTTGTGCAGGACACACCAGCCACAGTGGGGATCCCCTGATCCAAGACACTCACTGCAGGTTGAGTACTGACCACAGGCCTCCACTGGCACCCTTGACAGCTGCAGAGAAACATACAAAAAGGATTAAATATGGTGGATTTCAAAGTGATGAGCACAAATATTAAAAGATCACATTACCACAAGACACACAGTGAAAGTGAAATCCCCCCAACCCCCCAAAACTGAAATGTTTCAAAGAATCACGTGTGTGTGCATGCATGTGTTTCGGAGAGAGTGGGTGCAAAAGAAAGGATGAATCCATGCCAATGAATACATTGATTCAGGGCATCAAAATACTGTTTTAAGTTATTTGCCAACTTACAAAAATCCTCCTCAGGTTAGACAAGCATAATGAATTTCTATTCCTTGTGCGCCAGTAATGCTTACAGGTAAACCAAAACGGAAAAAATAGAGTGAAAATAAAGATGTACTGGGAATATGAATCATTGGATAATGGTCAGTTTTCATGGTCAGAAGTGCTGCTTCTAATCTACTAGAAATGTATCAGAGTACTTCAGACAACAGAATAGGACACAAATAGAACTTGTTGTGATCAGATACAACACAAAGTATGTGTAGGTGGAGAAGTGAACAGTGATACATGTGATCTTTACTCGAAACACAATACACATGTTGTTGTTTAATTATTGTTTGTATGCTATTTTGAACACTAATTAGGGCCATATACACTTGAACTGCAAAAACAAACATACCAAACTAATATGTAAAGGGATCGCACAGTATTTTGCATCGGCACTGATTTTCATGAAAATGTAACTGCTTGACAGCTTCCATCTTTCTCCACTGGCTCCATATGGGAAACTTGGCCACTTGGGAGAGCAGTCCATCTATTATGATATATAGCCCTGCCAATTCAAACTGGCATTGACTGGCACTGATTGGCATGGGCCTTGAGTGGCCAAGCACAAGGGGCAAAGCTGAGGTAGCTCTCAGCCATCCCCTCCTCTTGTCGCCATGGTAACAGCATGGCGCAATAATAGGTGTTGCTGGCACTTTTGATTAATGAGCCGTCATTGGTGGATGACCGCTGTCACTCACGCTGCTCACCGATGACAGCCAGGAAAGAGAGACGACATTATCAGTGTGGGAATGATATTGGGTTATGATGAGGGTAAAGCTGTGCGTGTGCGTGTGTATGTTTGTATTTGTGTGTGCGCCTGCACACTAACTGGAATTTCAGTGTTGAAATGAATTTTAGATGCAGGTAAACAAATCTTTTGTCTCGCTCTGTCACATTATTAGGCATGTTGAACAAATGTTTTCTCTTTGAAGATTTGAGATTTAAGAATCCAACTTAAACAAAAAAGACACAAGAAGGTTATCACCGTGTAAGAATGATAATATATGTGTACTGTACAGTTAAACAGCCATGCTATTGGCCATAGTTGTGAGCATTTACAAATTATCACATTTCTATTCATCCCATTTGGCCACACACTTACTTCTTATGAAATTGTACAAAGTATCTAGTTGCAGTATAAAGAAATAGAGAAATATACACACAGAATGTTAAGTCTAAGGTAAAAACATGCAACAAGCATCATCACAGCTTCCTCAGGAGGATGTGAATTTAGTGCCTCATTTAAAAGACACTATGGCAGTGATGATGGGCACATATCTGGAATCTAGGCAATTTTGAAATTACTTCACAGCTTCAACACCACATCCAATGGATGCTCAGGTTCATATTATTTTCTTTATACCTGCAGATATAAGTGATGCAATTATACATGTATTCGCAGCACATTTTACTGACTCAATCCCATATTTGAGGGTATGAAAAGTACCGTAATTAAACCGTCCAATGTAGGGCACGGCAGAATGTAACAAGAGATCAGAAACGCCTATGTGTAGTGGTATCTCTAAAGCGCAGCCTGGCACTGACGGCGGTTTCTCTCTGTCGGATGCACAGACTATCACACAGCACATCTCTGCCTGCATCTCAGCCTCTCTCCCTCTCTCTCTCTTTCAAATAAAAACTAACCGAGTCAGTGCTACAATTTTGCCCACACTTGCAGTGGAAGTCATATTTCAACACGCGTGCACACAGATGCACGAGGCCCACAAAGGCACACACACTGTCAACTGAAGTCAGACACTGACACGCTGGAGATACTTTAAAAACACACTGATACATCATTCACTATCTTGCTCTCTACATTTATGTCTTTTCCGTGCATCTCTCCAAATACTATAAATAGCATACTCAGGCAGACGTGCACACACACAGACACAGATTCACACACAGCTAAATACATTCAGAAGGGGTGTATCTCCTTGTCAAAGTCAAGAGGAATCCGGCCTGCTTTTACAGATTAAAAACAATGCATGTGCATCTTTTATGTGTTAACTGTGTGTGTTGATAGAAAAGCTGGTATGTTCTGCCCTCCCAACTGTGTAGAGGCACATTTGCATTAGGTAGATAAAGGGAATGGGTTTGAGATGGAATTAGAGAGATAGTGGCACAAGAGTGTGTGCACATGATCAAACTCAACAGTGATCCTCATTCCATCTCACATGATAGATTCCCTCCCTTCATGTCACTCTCCACCAAGTCTGCCCCTCTTCCTAAGATCCACCACTGCCAGCTAAATAACCTGTTAGTCACAGAACAGAAAGGCCATTGTGTTAGCCTATAGAAGGATATCAGCTGCCAAAGCCCTATCATGAGTTTATGAAACCACAATCTCTCCATGTTCGTGTGTGTGCACGTTTATGTAATCTACGTAGCTATGTCACCGCATTGAGTGGTTTTGTCACCTTGTGATCTGCCATAAAAGTTAAGCACCCAGACAGAACTGTAGCAAACAATGCCACCATATCTGAACGCTTTATAATTTAACACTTCATCGGTGGCAGATATGCTGATACACACACCAGCCACATGTACACACGTATACAAAAACACGCGGATTTAGAAGGGACCTCCTGATGCCTATCGAGGCCTCAGATGCCTGCATCTGGGGAAATGGTTTTCTCAACAGATAAAATACACACGCCACATTCAGAACCCAGCAGAAGCAATGGGTCCCAATAAGAATCCTCTGTTCCAGAGCACGGATCCTGATATCATTCATTCTCCCTCTGTCTGTCTGTCTTTCTCTGTCACTCAGATGCTCTGAGGTGTGTAAGATCATACATTCATCATCTCTCCAGAGCCTCCATTCTCTATCTGGCACACACACACACAAATGCACACACACTCAAGCAGGCAACACTTTTGTCCCCTCTTTTATCCAAAAAATTGAGGGATTTGGTGGCTAAACGACCCAATGCACCCCTTGTCTCTCTCATCTCGATATCACATTCATTTCATGCAATCTTCTTCATGGGCTTTGCCAGAGGGGCAACCATTACGGCTCACTGTCTCTTCACTATGGTTACGCTATCATATCAGCAGGGATAAATACAAAGGATGGGCCGCATGGCATTTATAATTCCCTCCAGTTTCAGGTGAGCAAATGACAGCCATTACACGCTGCACTCTCCCTCCTTTCACAATAGGGAGACATTGAAGCTGCTGAATATAACCCTGCTTTTAAAAAAAGGCCAAGATCACAGATGTACTTTATTTGATGTCTTAATGTGCGGGGAGAGAAATGAAGATGTACTTGATCATTTTCTGTAGTGGCACAATGGCATCAAATTATATTATGTAGTACATATACAGTAAGTGCTTGTCCATTGTATCTGTGGAAGATGGGTGTGAAAGGGAAGGAGGGAGGAAGAGTCTTCGCTTTAAGTGAATTCAGGGTTTCTACTTCAAGATCTTCATCTCTACACTGAGGAGGTGATAAAGCTTGACTTTGTTTTTCTTTCCTCTCTCCTCCTTTTCTCTTTGTCACCCCTCCTCTTTACATATTGCCAGGGGCCTTGGAGTCAACCTGCAGTGGGAAAGTGATCATTTACTAAATCTGCAGAGACTTTTATTATTAACTAATTCTTCTGCCTCATCTCTGTTCTTCTCTTTATCCTACTCTTTTCCTGCCCCCACCACTTATAATTACAGAGGGATTTCACCTACAGCCAAACTCCACTACTCCAAATGAACAGAGAGAGGGAAATTAAAGTGATAGAGCAAACCTGCCTTACATCCTGTAGGGCACACTGAACTTCTCTTATCTTTTCTCTTTTTTTCCCCCAGGCTTGCTTCGTCTTTTTCTCCTTCCCTAGTGTGAGTTTGTTCATTAGTTAGGCACAATGTTGGCAGTGCATCATACTGGTGGAGAAGCAAAAATTAATAAGAAATAATTTGGTAAAATGTATGTCAGGTGGTGTTATTTGGTTAGCAATGTTGCGTGCATGTGTCAAAGACAAATTGCTGTCTGTGACAGTAGATGTCTCCAATCCAATATCCTCAAATTTTGCAGATGACTGCAAGCAAATCAACAAAAATCATTAAACCTGATGAAGTGAAATCATTATCCATATACACAATGGAAAGGAATAATAAATTCTGACCTGCTGTTATCACAAGAGCAAGTAGCAAAACAACCATCTATTTCTACTGAACTTCACCTCTAAACGTCTCTTATTCTCTTTTCTACCTGCCTAATATCTATTAATTATCTCATTTATGTCATTCATTCATTTACTCGTACCTCTGTCTCTTTCTTTCTTGCCCTCACAGGTCTCACTTCTCTTCTCCCCGGCTGGATGGAGGACAGATTGACATGGGAGTCAAATGAAGCGAGGGACACATCAACGACCTACTGCCTCGTCACAGCTGACGCACCACTCAATCCGTCAACCACCAACCAACGGTATTATATCATAAACTCAGTTAACAGAGAGTGGCCCGGTGGCTGCAAGTGCAATATTGTTTTCATTTGACGTTCTCAGAGGTCAAATGAGAAAGCCATCTATTGCACTGTCAGGACTGACAGCGCATGACAAATGACTCGGATACAATCAATCATTTTCTGTTATCTTTCCATTCCAAAGAGGGTAAGGCCACCCATAAACACAAAAACAGTTAAACAATCTTGTGGCAGGTTACTAATTTCAGTTTACGGATAAGAATTTCCTGCACAAGGCATACTATTTTATTTACCACCTGTCACTGTTGGTATGTCTATGCTTACCAAACAAGCACCCAAAAGCTGAAGCCTGCTAAGCTCAGCAACAACAAATTCATACAGCACAACTTGCCCTAACATCATGTTAATGTTGTCCCATTACAGAGTCAGTCTTCAGTACTAGACCATGCTGAAGACATGATGGATGTCAAGGTAAAGTGCATTTAAGGTGTGGGGTGAGGTATGACCCTTCAGTGCACAAACAGGATTTACATTTAGCCTGCAATGCCATTTCTCCCATTGGCAGGTGCTAGGAGTGTAGCTACAGACACATCCACACACACACACACACAGTGTGGCTAATTCTGCACAGGCTGCATCATCTTACCCTGGGGCATAGCCTGGGTAAAAATAAGACCTCTATTACGCAGACACATTTTGGACTGTTTCCAGCAGCCAAGACATTGGCAAGAGATGCTGATGATGACTCACATGAATGAGAAATTTTATAAAGTATGTGTCTATTATACAGTATAATGGACTTGTAGATTTACAAGTATGTGCAATAGGGAAAGAGAGAAGAATACAAGAGTCAGAAATATACTGAAAAACAGCGAGAGAGAACAAAACAGAAAGAAGAAAACACAAAGGTAAAACTTAAAAGGGACTTTGAGTGAGCCAAGAGTTCACTCCAACCTTGTCTGCTCCACTTCGTTGACATTTTTCAGAAGTGTGTCAGGCAGCAATGGCTGCAACATATCAGCTCTGTTCACTTGCCTTGTTAGACCACAGCAGCCTGCAGCTAAAGTGGGACACAACATAATATGCACATCTAAACACCTTCATAACTCACAGCCACACACTAGAGGGGTGAGGAAGCCACACTGTAAGGGATGTGATAAAAAGTTTCCCGCTGATAGAAATTAAAGGATTCTGGTATTAAACATCTTTGATGAGATACAAAGACGCGATTCTTCCACAAATTGGCTTGTCGAATTTCCCTCGGGGGGGGGGGGGGTTCAAAACAGAAAAAAGCATTTGACTTTGAACGATCTCACCCCGCTATAGTACACATTTTCAATAATTCACACTTACAGATCTGCATTTGCTACGCTGAATATAAATAATTTAACACCATGAGTGTGGCAGTCCCAGCACTTTCGAGCAACAGTTTATATGCTGATTGTAAAAACCTTGGCACATGTAGAAAAAAATGACTTAAGCAAGAAAACCATGTAGGGACATGCTGGATAAAATCTAACCACTGACTGACTGAACAGTTGCTGGCATGATGAGTTCATGTGTTTTGCTTGGTTGCTGGAGGGTATTAGCATGGCTATGGGAACACTGGAGGCTGGGCTGAATGACTAAGATACAACAACAACTGCTTGAACTGCTCCCAAATGCCTCAGCACAAGTCTCAGCACACTTACAAAAAAAACAAAAAAAACAATCATATTCAGTCAAATTACTTTCCCATGATTGGGTTCAAAACAAGTTTTTTATATTCCACATTCACATGAATTTTCATATTCCCATGACTGGCATGTGGCATCTTAATTTTGTTTACCCAATTGTGATACAATTAGAAAGACATTTTGTTTTCTAATCTTTAATCGATACAGTAAATCAAGGTAATTTCTACACTGATGTTGATGAACTTGTAATCTAAAATGGTACCATAAACCATCCATATTCTCCACCTCAAGCAATAACCTTTGTGCTAACTTCCCATTCCACTGTTGATCATGTCGAGGGGTGTTTTTTCTCTCTCGTTACAATAGGCGTATAGCACTTATTAAAAAATTAAAATTTCTGATTTGTAATTTCATTTACATACTGAAAAAATGGTGGAACGATCCCCGACCCCCACCGACACCACCTCATTCATTCTACTCAGATGTCCTCATTGTGGCTGACAGATGAACCAGTGTTAACAGGGTAGTGACATAGTAGTGTAGCACAGCACCAGCTCATATTAACAGTGGGATTGACCTGCCCCTGTCACTCAAACACCAACCCTAACATCCATAATCACAGCCTATTCTATAATCTGACTGTCCTCTTTATACCAGAACATCTATTTAACCCACTAATAAGATGACTTGTGTAAGTGTGTGTGTGTGTGTGTGTACGAGAGTGAGAGAGACACAGAGAGACAGACAGAGAGAGAGACAGAGAGACAGAGACAGAGAGAGAAATATCCAATTAGAGGACAGCCAATCACTGGATTAATGAGACAGTACGGATGACAGATTACTCTGCTAGTAGGCACTTGTGAAAAAATGAAGAAATGAAGGAATGGGGGATGGCATGGGTTAAAATGACAATGGATAGTGAGAGAGGGTTAGAAATGGAATAAAGATGGAGAGAAAGGAGATAGAGAAAGAGGAGCAAAGAACACAAAGGCTGAATCCTCATTCGCTTCACAAATCCCCTTAGAAATGAATAGGGGTTGTAGGAGCAAAAATCTATAATCCTGAAAGAAAAACAAACGCAACAAAGAGGACAGTCACAGGATGGAGGACAGAAAGAAAAAACAAAGAGATTGCAAGGATGGAAGAGAAATTAAATTAAGGATTAGAAAAATGCAATGACTGGAAAGTGGAAAGTAGTTTTTGCAGTACTCGATAATGCATGGGTATGTGTGTTTGTGTTTGGTTAGCTTTCTTCTCTAATGAGTATATAATGTGACACAGACAAGCAGGGTACAGTGTGACTCTCAGCATGATACCCCTCCCTGGAGCTGGAGTTATTCTTCTCTGTCAAGGTGTACCAGTGGACCCGCTACAAGGTAATTTATTTATAGTTGATTATACATGTCATGCATTATGAGACTGTGCGTTTCAGTTTTTATAGACCCAAAGTAATCATGTTTATATTCTTTTGTGATGGATGATACTAAAATTTGTACTGAAAAAGGCAAATGTTTCCACTAATAAAGAAAAAATGACTGCATCGGGCAATCATTACAGCCTGAGTAATTATGCTAACTTTCTTTAATTCATTTTGTGATAAAGAGTGATGATTGCAGTGAGGACAAGGTTTGCATTTGTTTAACGTTAATGAGACACAGAAGATTATGGAGCTTTTTTTCAACGTTGTCCAAGTCATTTTTGCTATCAACTGGGACCAAAAATATGAGCAACTCAAACTGACCAATCACAGTTATTATGGTCTCCATGTGGTCTCTGTAGTCTTTATACTGAGAACATGTAGTTCAACATCAAACTCCTTTCTCTGCCCCTTTCCTTCACAGAGTCACATCCAGAGGAGATCTGTCTCTTGGTCCACCCTGGGCCTGGCATCACCAATCTAAAGGGGAGGCTAAAAACAGCAGGGGAGGAGCTGTATCGACCAACTCTGTTCTCAGCCTCCTGTTGTGGGCCCCCCTCCTCTTTTCTCTTTCTATCATGCGTTTCCTCTTTCTGTATTTCTCCCTTGTTCCATTTATCACACTCTCTCTGAGTGTCTGGGTCCCAGGCCCCAGAAACAGCAGGTGGCCTTCTGCTATCGACCAGCTCGGGCTGCTTTAATGGCGTTTGCCACCACTGGGACTCGGGAATGTGCATGTGTGTTACCTGCCAAAATATTGTTGCTCTCTCCATTTGAGATGAAGCAATTTGGGCTCATCTTCAGTGACTGCAGCATGTTTCTGTTTAACAGTAAATCAGGACAGGTACTTTTCCTGCTGTCTCAGTCTGCATGAAGAATCACAGTTACAGTCTTAAACTCTGAGACAGAAAGGTATTGCAACAAAATGAAAAAAAAAGACCAATATCGGTCAAATGAATTATGCAAATAATCAAACTTCTTTAATAACTTCTAACTATCATCCACATTTAGCAGAAATGTTTTGATCAAATGATAAAGGGTTTGAATGAATTGGTGGAAAAAACGCATTATTTGAATCCATTCACTCCTATGTGAGTGTGAGTGTGTGTTTTTGTGTATGTGTTGTGTTCTGCTCTCTATATTTGTGTGTATTGTAATTCCCAGATGTTCTTCCTAAACAGTTAGTAGAGGTCAGCTCTCTAACTAGGCTAATAGACTAATTACTAAAAAGGTCTAACACACACACACACACACACACACACACACACACACACACACACACACACACACGGGACCACTATTGGCCAACAAAACTCACTTGGTTCACTCACTCTTTTTTCAATATAAGCTAATTGGCATGCAAATTAAAAATGCTGAATTAGTAACATGATGTTGGGCGATAATAGTGAGACATAAAGAAATCCAACATAATGAGAAGAAATGGAAATTAAGTATTCCTAACAATTCATTTGCTATTCTTTAATATCTTCTGTAAGCCCAATTACACGCTCTGCAGTCCAAAAGATGAAAAAACTAAATTCTTACATTGCTGGTTAACAGATTTGTACAAAAGAGTAATTGGATGTAATAGGATGCCATGACAAAATAGCATCCAAAATGTCCTTATTCTGCTAACTTGTGTCTCTCCCTACCTTCCTTCCATTCTCTCTGCAGATGGAATGACTGAGTCCTCAGGAGAGGCAATGAGAGCTGCATTTGAAAGGGCACCTTCAACTCACTGTCTGTCTGATATTTAAAGTGTTATCAGGATTATCTGGCACTTAATGTGCACGCATTGACACATACACATACACACACAAACAAATTACACTACACATTAGTAAATACTGACACTTTCATGGTGCCAGAGAGGTCTATAATCCTCTGGAAGCTGCACACAATATACAGGGGTAACTAGGCTATCGCTGCCAACAAAACAGCAGTGGCCTTCTGTGATTACGGGTGGCAGGAGATAAAGAGGCGGGAGAGAGGGAATGATATGCTTATTATCTGAACTTCTGAGCTTTTGCAATATTATAACAGTCACATCAATAATGAACAATAAATGGGTTTACGCTAAACTGAAAAGAGAGAGAACCACCATGGGTTCATTAATTGATGAACTCGTCTTTGAATGATTTGATTATGAGCCCTTTAAAAGTACTTGATGAAAAGTCTGTGTGTTTACAGTTTCTGTGTTGAATTGACTTCTGGTTCAGGACTTGCTTGATCTAGTTTCCACCAACAAATATATGAAACATGCACATAATTCATCATTTCTCCCACATAAGACAAACATTTGCTACCCACTGTACATGTTTAAAATATAATGTAAGTACATGCTTGTTGCTTTTTGTGTGTAATATGAAGAGAAAGTGAATACCTAACACAGTGAGTCATGGGTGTGTGTGTGTGTGTGCCTTTATGTGAGCGCAGCATGCTTTCCGTGGTGCTACTTTAGCGAGGTTTTGCCTCTGATAGAGGTGTTCACAGTCTCTCTGTGTCCATTACACAGAGTGCTGCTATTTCGCTCCACATTCCATGTCATCAAAGGTACTAAGAGAAGTAGTGTGTATGTGTGAAACTGTATGCACATAGACATACACACCAACACACACAAGCACAAGTGGACTGAGACCACTCTCCTCTCTCCAGATAATTCAACACATTTATTCATTCCAGCTCTACCCTCACAGTCTGTTTCTGTAGAAATACATGGTCATAGCATCCAACAGTCCATCTAATCCTTTTCTCTCCTCCAGCCAGGCTGTAATGAAATCCTTTATGCTGTACCAAAGGTTATTCTACCCTGTGACATAACAAAATGATAAATGCCAGTGGTTATGATATTGAGTTAGCAAGGGGGACTTTTGATGTGTGTGTTTTGTGTGCGTGTCTGACCTGCATCTCAGACATGACATAGAGGTAGTGGTGGTCAGAAGAGAAGGCCATGTCTCGGAGGATGGGTCCATTCTCCACCGCTTGCACCGTCTCATATGGCAGAGCACGAGAGGAGCCGTCTACTCGGATCTGGAAGAACACAGAAGGACATAAAGAATCATTTACTGTACACTTTAGCACTCATGATGCCTCTTAAAACAACATTCAAAATAAACATTCAAAACCTAATATGAGGATTTTATTTAGTTAGTTAGAAATATTATTTTAACTTCAGGGTCATTGACATTTTCACAATTGGTTTTGGGTTTTTGAATTCAACCGCAGTCAAAAACACAATGTTACCAAGGTTATCCCAGAAGTAGTGATGAGATGAGAAAAGCCAAAAGTTAAACTAAACAAAATGGACTGAGTAAATGTCTAAGCTGCGGTAAAAAGAATCAAAGCGTGAAAGAATAATGTTGTCTTCCTCAAGGAAAGACTTGGAACAAAGGCAGCATCTAGGACAACACAGAATGCAATTAGGAATCAAGGTATCATTAAAAATCTACTTCTGAACATTATTATTGACAAAATTGCCCATCTACCCCATAACGCCTCAGGATTTTCCCATGCATCATGGCTTTCAGTGCTGTATCCGAGAAGCTCATCTTTCTCTATCACAGTTTCAGCCATTCAAAAGTGATTACGGTAATTAGACATCTGGGCAAGAGGTGTGGTCTGTGGGCCCCTAGGTGTGTTTACTCAGCAGAAAGTGCATGGAATTGGCCCCACACACACTTGGTGGTGTGATGGAAGTGTTCTGGGTTGTGCCCGAACATCTGCTTACATCGTCACACACACACACGCGCGCACACAGGATGTGTTCCAAATGATCCTTTCTAAATCTGGTCCTCTGGCTGTAATTTCCCAGTAACACACAGTTCTGACACATACCTACCCAAGCAACTTTCAGCACCCAGTAGAATACACGAGCAAACACGCACACACACATAGACCCGTTTGGGCTTGCAGACAGGTGTGAAGCGAGTCTTGTTAAAGTTGTGATGACTCTTGGTAGTTCTTTGTGCTCTTCAGCACTTAAAGGTTCACAGGTAACAGGCACAAACGGGAGATAATTGGACAGGAACCAGATGGTCGAGCAGACAGGTGAGTCACTTCATGATTAATTATAATACACTGATGACAACATACTCTGTCAGCATATCATTAAAAATACCTTTCTGCTGGCCCGCCTTAAGCAAAAGTCTCTTTAAGGTTGTGAAGCCTTTATTGCTCTAAGTAGGTAGACTGAACCCTTTAGGGACTGAACAAAAAAGACTGAGGTGTATATATGTATATACATGCACACATCCATAGATGCACATTATTTTATACTTCAGTGACTTTGACGTCAGCTGTCAATTCCTTCAACCTTTAACTTTCTGCATTAAAACAGAAACCGATTAACAACCACCAACTGCTCTATTATATCCACGTGGAACTTTTCTTTGTCTTTGTGGTGACAATCAGCTATTGTATAGTAAAGAGAGAAACCCAAGCACACAGGGTGCAGTTTACATCCTGCCCTACTCCTGCTGCTTCTACTGATATCCAGTTTCACAACATGACATTTCTTTAAACAGGCACCATCTTTCACCTTGATTTCACCCTACTCTCCCTCCTCTGCTTTGTTTCTCAGTCATTCTTCCTCTCGCGCTCTGCCTCCTGCTTGGCTTGTCTTGTGATCTTGATCTCAAAGGACCTTGAGTTCTATGTATCAAAGCCGCACACACTTTCACTGGGAACCATTGTATGCACTAGGGTCAGTTGCAAAGAAAAGAACAGAAGGTGAATAGGAGAGAGGGAAAGAAGAGAGGTAGGTCGGAAGAAAGAAACTTCCACGCGAGCCGGGGCCAGATTCAGCAGGTGGGGTTATCTAATCTGCCCAACAGGGTGAGTTAATTTGAGGCGGGTGCGTATGTGCACAGTACACAGCATGTGCATGTATGCGAAGGTGTGTGTATCAGCTTACACACACTGTATATGAGAGAAGTGTGGGGCCAAGTGCTGAGACCAGTTAAAGAGCAGATAGTCTATGGCAAACGCTGAATATAGAGTTTTATTGTGTTGGGACAGATCCACAGTCACCAGGGAGCAGAGGGGCTTCAAGGGGAAGCTCCTGTATATTATCCCTCAATCTGACCAGCAACAAAACAAATGAGCCACCAGGGAGTGCACAGCATGTCCGCAAGCATGCAACACTGGCTGGTTGAGTCACACTGGGACTCAACCAGGGGAAACACATAATCAAAGACCACTGCACTTATTTGTACAATAATTGGCACATAAAAACTATCTAATAGCAAATTCACCCTTTTTTTTTAATCAGCACAGCAGGGTCACCTTGGGCATGTGGGTTTTAAAACAACAGTTACAGCAGACTTCATCTCCCCTGACATCAAGCTCTGTGCTTTGAAGGAATAATACTCCATACACACAAAATAGCCACCTAAAATGTGCATAGTACTCTAAAATCAAATAAAAAAAGAAAGCAGCTAGTGCATGCTAATTATTACCACAAAAACACACAGCAGCTAAAAACAAAAAGCCCACTCAGTGTAGACTGAACAAAACCAATACCTTAATTCCCTTGATGAAAAGCCAAAGCTAATGATTGTGTTTTGTAATGAAACAACTAATCCTAGTTTCATTGTCAGAAACAGTAATTATTAATATATCTTAAACTAATTTTTTCATCAGCCTAAAATCATTAAGGCAGCTACAGTGGTGCTAGCCAATATTATCTGATTCCTTTTCAACAGTAATAAAGTGGATTAGCTGCTCTATGCTAAATGGATTACAATGCTAATCTCTACTATCACATTAGCACTACACAATAGACATTCACTGCCAGACAGTCTTCATTTTGCCTCAGAGTGGTGGGAAGGTGAGAGCTGCATTGGGCCCACACATAAATGCACACATACAAACAAGTGTGTTCACACAAGCACTTGCATGTATAGAAACATTGGCATTTCACTCTCCCTTTTTCTTTCACACGCTTACACTCACACACACACATGCACACACACGCTTTCTGGCTGGAGCTACTCATATGGTAATGACGGATACTCGGGGGAGAGTGGGGAGAGTTACTGGCACTTTTGACTCACAGAGCACACTTCCTCAGCCTTGCAAAATGTGAGCAGCAAACGTTTCCTTGATAGCTCTGTGTTTGTTGGGATATGTGTGTGCATGTGTGGGAGAAATTTACACTCCAATGAAATGACCATCCTGGCCATGAACTGTATCCCCCTAGTGGCTGTGAGAGATAATTACACTGACACCACCCCTGGTGACAGAATAAAGACAGTGGCTTGTGCAGAAAACTTGCAGTATTGATGCAGCTGTCTCTTTAGGAATTCACACATTCAGTGATCAGTGACTATCCTTCATTTTATCTGGAATTACCATTTTTAAGTAGAACAGAATGTGGAGGCAGTATTAGAGCCAACTGTACATTTCTAAAACAGTCCAGTGTTGCAGTGAAGAGAAAAACAAGTGCAACCCCATGTGCAGATGGTATTTCTGCTTTGAATCTGTCAATGAAAAATAATGTGCCCAAAGTGACTATCTCCCTCTCTCCATGGGGCTAACAGCTAGCAGAAGGTGTGATACAGACAGGGAAGCCATTCCGGTGTGAAAACCACAGGAGTACCCTCTCTCAGCTTCCTCGTATTGGCACTGTGCACCACAAAAGCCCATGGAAACTACCGCATTTCCTCCGACTCTGCATGGAATCAATTTTGAAGCAGGTGAAAATGTAATGCAGGAATCTGTATCTTATTCTCCATATGCTGGTATCCATATGTTTTACAGAAATAAAATAACTATAAGACATGTGCCTTAATTGTTTATGTTATGTTGTGCAATAAAATCAATTGCATGCAAGCTGGAAAATGTCCAAAAACATATCAAACAACAGCAACAACATTCTAGTATCAAGTTATAACAATGTCAAAACATGGACTGCTTGTTTTGTCATTGGTTGATTCCAACAGACACTTCACATATCCTAGGTCAATAATGTTGTTGCCCCTCTGGAACCTCCTTCCAGTGAAAATTGCCCTTTGAAATTCAGTACTTCTGGTTACACATCTGAGCACTTTTATTGATTTTAGATATGCCATTATGTAGAAACTACTTTACATCAAGTGGTGAGATGGACTGTTCACATTTTAGAAGTCTAGTCAATCCTCAGGAGATATAAAGAAAATAATGCTAGTCTAGTCAATCCTCAGGAGACATAAAGAATATACTACTGTAATAGTGTTAGTGCAGATGATGGTTGCGGCTAAGTGCAGGAAATACACAGTCAGAACTACCCCCTCTGGCCACAGCATATTGAGAGTGCGCTTCCTAAAACAAACAATAACTGAAGGGAAAGAACTATGTGTGTGTGGTTCTGAGTGAGGACTGTAAGAGCCATTGGAGTATTGTGTCCTTGCCTGCTATGGCATCGATTTTGGGGTGGCAAAAGGAAGGCTAGTCACACAGAGTTGCAGTCTGTTAAGCATGGCACACACACTAACACACCATGGCTGGAACACACACCATGACCAACATGCTGCTGGTGGAAGCCAGAATAAGCTGCTGACTGAAGTATCACTATGGTCTGACATGAGCCATGCAACCACAGTGAGGTGAGTGGGCTGGAGCAAAATGTCATCCAAAGTCATACAGCATGCTGGGAAACTTAAATTACCACAACACTTGTGTGAGGAATTCCACCAAAATCTGTGAAACATGCATGGGCAAACCCCGTGTCAGTGCCAGCATTTCTGCAGCCAAAAAAAGGTCATGAACTTTATTTCTGCTGGATATAATAAAATGATTAAGCTGTTTTTCCGAAATGTAATTACAATAAAAAGTGCCTTAAAATTAACTGTTTGTGTTTGACAGCTATAGTCTTGCAGTATATTGTTAGTGTTGTTAAAAGTATTGCTGAACTGAAAACAAAGGTAAATCATGCCTGAATATATATTAGATCCTGCAACTACTTCCTAGTTTAAGTTTGACCTATCATACTAACTGTAGGTTTGCATGAAATCAAGTTTAAAAAGCAATGAATGATAACAGACATTTAAGTTTTTAAATAAGTGGGTAGATATTTTAGTTAAAATGTTGCCAACCTGTTGATTTTCATTACAGAGTACAACAGGTACAGCCAATTGAAATAATGGCCAGGATCTCAAAAACACAAACATTGTTGTTAAAATAACAAACAAACAAGAGTCCTGTTTATTTAGTTGGCCACATTTGGGACACTGAAAGACTGACTACCACTATCATCATGATGATGTTGATGACACAACGATTATCTGAGGAGATTTGTCAATTTCAACAAACTGGTAACATCTCTCAGTAATTTTATTTTTCAAAAGCATGTCCCCTGGGGTTTCCTCTTTAAGCTCTTGGGTCCCTACCCTCTTCAAGATATCAATCAGAAACATTTTGGAGCGGCAACAGCATAGCCACATGCCAAATGCCCCTGTAACTCGACCTGCCACACTTTACTCAGGTTTCGAACCTCTTTGTCAAACCACAGCGAGTGTTAGGTATTCAACCAGGCAAGGCAGGACATGCAATAAGAGCCTAGAAAGAGAGACAGTCAGACAGACAGAGACAACTGAGAAGAACATTCACTGTGAAAGAAAACAAGAAGAAAGGAAACAACGCATCATCACTACATAATGGCAATGTGTCTTTCCACGCATTCTATTCATACCGACAGCAATACAATGGTGGCTGTCTGATTGCCCAAATCTGTCCAGCTCACTAAAACATATGGCAGACAGAGAGAAAAGGGGGTGGAAGAGGTGGAGGAAATAACAGAAGGAAAGGGGGGTAGGAGGCGGACTGGATCCATCTCTCAGTGTCAATCAATGCCAGAACAAACCCTCTTTTTCCACATTCATTGCTTCAATATATAGCTTTAGGCAAGATGGACTGGTGCGAAACTAGTGGAGGAGTGTGGATGATTTGACATTAATCTCAGGGTATTAACGAGGATGTGGCATACTAATGTGGGATGCCAGGCCGGTCGCGTAGTATTGCTGGAGCAGAGAATCACACATGATTCGCTTTTCATCGGCAACAGTTATTAGGGACAATTAAAGACAGACAGATGTTTTTAATCTGTCTAAGGGGAAGACTGGCCAGAGAAGAAGGCACTAAAGATATGTAGTTTCTAAAACAAGTACTGCAGCTGACACATAGATGACTAATGGTATGGTACTTCTACATGTACAATGTCTTTTGGCATATTATATTATGTTTTATGACAAGCTATAATGGAGACATCTTGCAGTTACCCAAAGGTATGACATCAACTCAGTGCTTTACTGCTATTCATTCAGTACATTAATGACACTTTAAAAATCCCCCCTTCTTTCCTTCCTTCCTTCTTTCCTTCCAGCTTGACTCCTCTCTATAGGAGGATGAGTGGGCAAAAAACCCCACAGAGTGGAACTGAACTCATTCTGTGCTTTAATTCACTATTCTCTGTTTTATGTTGGCGATTAGGCATATCTCCTACACAGCAGGATTTTAATTAATGCATTTCCCCGGATGCCTGCACTGTGAGGGAAGGTGCTTTGTGGGTGCAAATCAGGGAAATGTCATTGTTAGCAGGGAAGTAACTACAGAGACTTGCGTTGGCAGTGTCAAAACTATGCAGAATACTGACCTCTATAATGGCCCTCCTGTAGGGTTTGGTTTTATTGAGGTTAATCCTCTGTAGATGTTTTATTTTGGCTAGGTTGTTTAGGAACAGGGGGTCAAAAGAAACTTGGTGCTGTGAGATAAAAGTGGTGTAGCTAAGACAATGGGGGAATGTCATAGCAGAAGCAATACAGAGTAACTGAAGAGGAAAGTTAAAGAAATACAGAGTCAGAAGAAAACAAAAATCTATTTTGAAGTTTTGTGATTGAACAAGCATATGTGCATTTACTGTATGTTTGTATCTATTTGTGCTTCTTTAGTCTCCACCACCTCACATCTGGGATCTGACACTAGCAGACAGAGCTGCAGGGGGACCCCTGGCTCACTGACTGACCGTTGTGGCATTAAAGGTGTGGTACCTGTTAGCCTGCAGGTCCATGTGGCCTACTAATCTAACCTTATCCCCCTGCTGAGAGACAGACAGAAAAAGCAAGGAGAGAGGCAAAGAGAAGGACAAGAATGTTATTGTGAGGGATGATGGTGTTGGACGTGAAAGGGGACAAGTGTCTGGAGGCTTCCTAACTCATTTTTCTCCCCACTCTCCTTTCCTCCCTCAGTCTCCCCCATGGCTTCAAAGGGTGAGTGACAGGTCTCCCTGCTATCATTCCCTTCGCTGCTGAGCTGCCTTAGAGCACTGTGACCAGGCAGGGGGCTCACAGCTCAGCTTTTGTTACTCATTTCCCTCCTCCGCTATTGCTTTTGCTCTTTCTCGCATTTTTTTTCCTTCTCTGTCTCTCTCTCTCTCTCTCCCTCTATCTCCTTCTCTCGTTCTGTCTCAATCTGTAAGTCAAGAGGTTGACTAAAATACCTGCAGGCTTATGGCCAGTTCAATCTTGAGAGCATTTGTGACCGCTTGACTCCTAACAGCTCACTCAGTTTTTTTGTTATTTTTTTCCCTCCTGTTCTTTTCAAAATTTCACTCCCTCTTTTCCTGTATGTTTGTTTCAGGCTCTATTCCTCTGCTGCTAGAACAAAGTCATTTGAATGTTAGTCCCATACATTCACTTTTGATAGTACTACTGCACATTTTTAGACTGAAAACACCTCACTCCCTCCACTGTTAGATGTGACCAGAAATAAGTGTCTTGCAGACTTTTTTTTTTTTTCATTCATTCTCCCTGCAAAAGCCTGTTGGCATATGGTTCTTGGTGGTATGTATTTTTTCTGTTTAATATAGTAATATACAGTAGCCTGGCACTTGATGCTGAATTGTGGACGTGGACAGGAAAGGGTCTACTATCAAGTCAAGAAGACAAAACATACACAAGTATATTCAATGTGCCCAGTGAAGAGCACCAAGCCTCGCTTCATTTGGATAATTGTCCCTTTCCTATTATTTATTCAACAACTGTTCCATCTCTCATTCTTTTTCTTCTCAATCTCTTCTTTCTGTTCTCAAGGACTTGCATCATTTCATTGCCCAATCGATTTTTCAGTTTTGCCATTTTTCCTCGCAGTATGCATCATTCCATCACTTTTACTGTGCAGAGAAGATGTCAGAGCTTGCATCTCTCTACACAACTCCTCTATTCCTCATCCTTCTTTCCCTCTGTCTTTTCCCTTCCAATTCCTCTTTCACTGTCTCATTAGAGCCACAGCAGGATGTTAGAGGCGACAGTTAGAGAACTCCTGACAGACCTCATTTTGTGCAGACAAATACCTGGCCTGGCTGAAAAAAAACATACGCACATTTCTCTTTCAAACCAATTATTTCCTCTACTGTTTTTTCTTTCTTACCCTGTTATGCTGCGGTGATAAGAGCTGCTGTTCCCGCCACTGCTGCTGCAGCTACTGGCTGGGCCTCAAGGACCCCACAGAGGCAACGGCATAATTTGAGCGCACATCACCACCTGTGTCTCTATTACTGGTGCAACCTGGTGGCAGTGCTACAGACTGGCGTGCACCCCATTATATTTTGTGACCAGAGGCTACTGTGTGAGAGCTAAAAGGCTTTGGGATCTATTAATGAAGTCAACATGCTCCCCGGAGTAGTGAGGGCACCAAATCAGCCTATTGTGTCGAATCAAGACTTGGCCTTTCAGGCGACACAGCAGTGCACAAACTCAGAGCTATGGGTGCCATTCATTTTGAGGAGTGCGGCTGGCAAACTGTTTCTGCAGGTTGAATAGTATAAATACAGCCCACCAGTAAAATCACATTGAGATTATACTCAGAGGTTCTATATGTGTGTGTGTGTGTGTGTGTGTGTGTGTGTGTGCGTGTGTGTGCGTGTGTGCACTTGACCGTGAGGGAAAGGTTGTATGTTGGTTTTCACACCTGTGAGAATGATAGCATCCAGGAAGCTGGACCTACAGTATGGTAGCTAGCTTTGATGTTAGAGAAGGAGAGGGAAGAGGAAAAAGAGAAGGTTGGAGAGGAAAAGATGGAAGGAAATATCTACTTCCACCTGTCTTATTCTCTCTCTAAATGAAATTAGTTCTTGAGTTGTTATTAGTTCTTAACTTGAGGATCTATTTATTGTGAGAAGTAACTACATGAATAACACAGATTAATAAATATTGTAACGATTTAGCGTAAGGTGAATGAAAATGGAGTATTTTCTATCATTATGGATGTCATATGTGTCATTTATGGCCATGAATTGAGTGGCTGTTTATCACAGTACTGCTCCCTCATATCCCTGGCTCCTTTTCTCCCATGATAACTGGCATGCAGCCTTCAGATAGAGGAACTTTCTAGCTAAAATGTTTGCTTTGTTTAGGAAGTTGGTTAGGTCCAGGCTGGAGGAAAAGACCAAGATCAAGTCCCACATGAATACATGCAACAATAGGACAAGGACAACGATGCCCATTATTCCACTCAGTCACATAAGTAAACTTAACGGTACGTTTATCAGTTGACCACATCCTGCTATCTTACCTGTCAGTCACCAATTTATCCAACCGTTGAGGATAATGAGTAGAGGATCTGTTTGTCTTTTCAGCAAACGAGACGGAGAATCAGTGACCTTAGATAATCTAGGGTCATGATTAACACACAAAAATAGCAATGTTAGGAAAACCTTAGATCATGGTTACATAGAACACGTATCTAGCTCTCCTCAGGAACTACAGATGAACAGAGGCTCTTTACATAATGGTCTGGTGACAGACTTTGATCAACATTCAGAGAATCATCTCACAAACACCCCCACTGTGACCTTTATCCAGCTCTACATAAGGTTGTGTTTCACAACACAACAACAGGGGTGCATTCTCTCATCGTAATAGAGCAAACTCAATAGCCTTTTCTTGATTGGACCATGCTCTGCTTCTATAAATGTCGATCAGCAGTCTATCCAAAAGTGGTGGTGGAGAAGGGCCAGGTCCCCAAAGAGATGTCTAGGTCTGATAATGACCTACTGACAGGCTCAGATCAACTTTAGCCAAGGTGAAGGGATGACTTTGAGAACTCTTTTGTCCCTTTTTTTTTTTACTCCAGACTATGCTTTGTTTTAGTGGTTATCCACATCTTTGCTTTACTGCTTATCAGTCTGTCCTCTTCTCTCTGGTCAATACTAATTTTCAGCTTGTTTACCAGGACAAACAGAGCAGTTCATTGACTTCAAGGGTGTGATTTTTTCCTGGGAGATAAGCACAAATATATAAACAGACACATATACACAGACTAACACTCATATGTACACAAAGAAAACGGGAAGGAAAAGTCAACAAACCTGAACTTTTAAACGTTCTACTACAAAAGTGGAAAAGAAAGTGTAGAAAAGGGTAAAACATTAGGGGAGAAGGCAGTTTATGTGTGTTTGTGTGTGTGCGTATCCAGGTGTGTGAATAATAGATGGGGAGCTGAGAGCCAGACGCTGTCTGAGAGCAGACATCACCCTGGATCCCGTTACCACACACTGCCATCAGAATAACTCTGGAGACACAAGCGCGCACACACACGCACACACCATGCCCCGAGTTCAAGCATCAATACACACGCACAGGGTTACACACGTGCACAGTACCGTGCACGCATGATCACATACACACAGTGACCTTTCTGCACCCCTGAGCTCCATTCCAACACTATCTACGCCCTGTGTCTTAGCTCAGGTGTAATCACAGTTGAGTAACACGATATAAGGATAGGAATTTTAACTCTTTAACGCTTTTTTAAAAGCTCGTGAAATACACATTTATCAAGAAATATTCCTGAAGGTAGTGGTATAATATTCTACTGGTGTCAGCCTCTATGGAAAATACAGACTAGACTCAGTACAGAGTGGTGCACACAGACATATTAAATCTATGGATCACTGACTGAAGCTGAAGATCACACATACTCATGAATTCATGAATTACCAATGGCCATACCTTTCCTTTCGGACTAATGCAGACTTGTGTGTGTATATATGTGTGTGTGTGTGTGTGTGTGTGTGTGTGTGTGTGCAGCAGCGTGTATATGTGGGGAGCATTCATTGCCAACCCTTCAGTTTTATGTTGTGGTGATTTATGAGGTACCCACCAAAGTTTCTAATTAAATAGGGAAGCACCTCACAACCAATTCCTCAGAGATAAGCAGGTGTGAATTTCCGTGTTCCCGCCTTATTGTCTGTGCAAGTGTGTATGTGTGCATGTAGTATGCGTGCATGGGTCTGTGTTTATATTCTCTTGTTTTCAGCCCCAAGGGTGCTTCCTTTTTTCTCTCATCTCTCCTCTTTGCCTTTATTCCTTTATTAAACAGACTGGCGCGCTCCCTCTATTATACCTGTTTTCCCACTGAAGTGAAAAATTGCATTGCTGGCATAGCAGGGGACAGAGAGAGGGAGACAAAGAGACGGGCAGAGAGTGAGAAAATGAAAAACAAGGAGAGTGAGGAGGACAGGGAGAGCGAGGAATAACACTGCAGTAAACCCTCGAGGCATGTGTGATAGTAATAGCAATCATTGGGGGAAAGATGGTGAGACAGAGAGGGCAAGAAGAGTAAAGGCCAATGTCCACTGAAAATGGTTTGGATGCATTCCATGAAGGCAGTTTGTGTCGAAACAACTGCAGAACTGGTTGATATGATGGTTTTAATGTCCACCAGCTGCAGAACTGTGCATGAGCTTAGTGTTACTTTTGCTAACTTCATGGATTTAGCCTTGTATATTTATGGTAGTGTACATAGCATAAATAAGGTAAATAAGATTGTTTTGGAGTAAAAATGATATGGAAGTATTATGTTTTAGATACATATTACAGGTGGTATATGTTTCTTTGTTGCAATGACAATACTGCACAAGAGAATGATTTTTACAGTGGACATTTGCCAAGAGCATTTAAAGAAATAACAAGGTGAGCTGGAAAACCAGACATACTGCATGCAATCAGAGCAGTTCCCTTAAGTCACTCCTATTTTCTCTTCTCTTCTTGTCCCATCTTATTCTCACTCCAAACATCCACCAGAGGCAAACACATTAATCACAGCAACAACATTTCTACGTCTTTGTATGTGGTGCAATCTCTCACCCTGAATTATGTCTGACACACTGGAATTGTATCATTAGGTTACTGTCCCACTTAAACCTTTATACAGCAACAAGGTTTTTTGGGCTTCTCAGAAAAAAAAAAATACTATGATGTATTACTCCGAGTGATGCTTATTACTAGGTGGTATGGCAATTGCTTCAAGTTTTGTGATACATTTTGCTCTCAAGAATTAAACAAGTCAAGAACCTGGTCATGAACTCAGTCAGTAAGATCTCTGTACACCTCTCTTCTACCAATGAAGACATCACAAGTGTAAGCCATCCTTTCACTGACTCCCCGGGAAGTTTTTCTAAAATTAGCACTTCTTTATCAAGGGAGCACATTAGAGTTTCACGCCCATGCATTATGCCGTAGCACAAAAGCAATGTATTGTGCATGATAATGGAGGCTTCACAGTGGGAGTCAAATAACTTCACCCCATAAATAAATGAGCGTGTTGTTTCAGGATGGTTGGTTATCTAATCACAAAGAAGAGGGAACAAATAAAAGGAGCATGTTTGAATACAAACGATACTGCATTTGTACGTGTATGTGTAAGTAGATGTGAGACTGTTTGTAATTACACAGACTCAAAACATGGAAAACATAATGAACATACAAATAATCACACACTGTGGCGGGAAAAAAAATCAATTCTCATAATATGTCAAAGCACTGACTCATACCCTAAATATCGTTCTGTATGTTTCTCTTCAGACAGTTGATTTAAAGTGTGTGTAGTGAATTTGCTGATATAACAGTCTGAGGGCATCTAATAAGTTGTTCTCAGTCATTCTCTGTCTTACTTTTAACACCCACTCTGCCTCATCTCCTCTGTCCTTACCATTTCTTCCTCTCAAGCCATGTCTCTTATCTTATTATCTACATGCATTCTTTCACAGTCTACCTAGTCTGCCCTTTTACAATGTGTAATATCAAAAGTATGATGAGCAAACACAAAAACCAAGTGTCCCTGCTGGAGCAGAGCAAACCTAGATGACAGGGAGAGAACGAGACAAAGAGGAGAGATTGAGAGGAAGTGAGACAGATCACCTACGGCGCGTTCCGATAGAGATGGGTGTAAGCTGCACTAAAACTTGACAACAGATAAAAGTTAATTCTTTCTCAGGGAGAGACAGAGGCAGAGAGAGAGGAGTCTAAGAGGATATTTGGTGAATGGAGCCTGTCAGCTCACGTTGTGCAGAAATCCTCTTATACCTCAAAATTTCAATTAGGTGGGGAAGCGTTTTGCTGTGGTGTATTCTCTCATTCTGTGCAGGAAGCACAAGGTGCATGAGGTGGGATTTGTCACAGCAGCGACAGGCCTGCTCCACCTACATTATGATTCAAAGAACACACACACACACAAAGGAAGCTTCCCCTTCCACCTGCCAAAGCCATTTCGAGTGACAACAGTGGTACACTTGATGCTACTTCAGTGTTCAGTGAGCAGTGTTGCAATTGAGTTTGTTCCACCGAAGAGGATCTGAAATTTAAACTCTACAGGTTTGCGTTGGGGTGCTGTCATCTGTATGACAGCTACAATTACACTATGTGTCACCTTCTCCAAATGACACTGACTTACAGTAATTACAATGCCAAATGCAGCAGCCCATTTTCATGGTTTGTTTTCATTTAATCCCCATCTTAGTGTTTCGCTTTTATTTTCCCTTGTCTGTCACCATCTGCTATACTTTACATGACAGAAAAAGAAACTAAATGTCCAGCTTAAAAGTCAAATTAAGGGCAATTAATTGTAAGTAAAGTAGTAAAGTAAAAATGATTTTCTTTTAATTATAACTAGATATTCTTACAAAGTTTAGAGGCTCAAGAGAACTAATATCTAAGTATATTACTTAATTTGATGAAGAATCTCTTGAGGATAACTCTAGTTTAATAACTTAGATCTTAGTTTTGGCCATAATATTGTACTCAAAGTACTCAAAGTAAGATTTAGGTACACAGAGACATCACTTTAACTTGGTATGTACAATGATACCATAATGGATAGGAATACTATTAAAATATGTGCAACAGAACCGGAAACAGAATTATCCTTGAAAGGTAAAGCCAAATATATTTTCACGGCCGTGTGACAATAAAACACCTTCCCCCCCACTCACTTACACTCCAATCTATCTCACTTCCAGGTACGTTTTGCTCTTTTTTCCCCCTTCCCTCATCCTCTAACTATCCAATCTCTCTCCTCCAAGCATTTTAACCATTTTGTCATCCATTCCTTCAGCGTTCTTTACAAACTATCCATCTCGTGTGTCCTTTTTCTCTACAAATCTCTCTCACTTTCTTTCTCTGCCTATCTAGCCCTTCTGCTCCTTTCTTTCCCAAAACTCTATCCTGTCCTTCTCTTCCTCTCACCTTTCCTCCCTCACTCTATTCCCAGCTTCCCAGCTGGCTTTCATCTTCCCCAGGTTAGATTACTGTAAAGCACTGCCTGTCTGCCAGCATTCCTGAAAGCTTTTCATCTCTGCTCCGATTCATCTGGGGAGACAGAGAGTGAGGGAGTGGAGGAGAAAGGGTGAGGGAGCGAGAGAGAGAAGGCTGTGTTGTCCTGCAACTATGGATTTCAGAGCCTTCAGTGGTTAACCTGCACTGCACACTGCTCTGACTGATGGGAAATATCCCCGCTGGTCTCTTGGCTGTCTGTGAAACGCCCACTCAGAGCTGAGAGCACACCTCACTAGGGACAGACAAATATGCACACACTACATACCCACACGCGTTGGCTAAAGCAACACACAAAAGGAGACACTATAAACATAAACAACATAGACAATATCAGAAGTGTAAACCCAAACCAACCCAAATGAAAGAAAAAAAGGGAGAGAAAAAACAGCTTTTCATACTTCAGACAGAACACACTTTCCCACCAAGCAGATCTGAAGTCTACCAAATAAATTTGGTGTTTTTTGCATTAGATTTAAATGTTCAAACTGCTCCGGCAGCACGATAATACACCTGGAAATGTGTTTATGATGTAATTGAGTCAGATAGGCACCACTCATCTCCACGCAGCACTCTGAAAATTACTCAAGCCTTGAGAGAAAGAATGTATGAGATGTAAATGCAACAGAAAATATGTGTGTGTGTGTTTCAGCCCACATACATGCATTGACAGCTTACAAACAGCAGTACAGGTTTAATTACAGAAGGCCCTCCAGCTGTTTATTGCTCTGCTTCAGTGTGTGTGTGTGTGGGTATGTATTTACTGTATGTGTGTTGCTGCGGAAATAGGGGGACTGTGTCAGTGGGTGAGTATCCAGTGTGGCTACACTGGAGTGCAACATTTATGTATGTGACTGCAAGGTTTAGTTACTGAGAAAACAGCATTTATACTGCTGTGTGTGTCTGTTTAAGACTGTCTCTGTCAGTGTGTGTGCGTGCCTGTCTGTGTAGATAGCAGTGTGTGTGGAGATTTAAAAACAAAATGTGCTTTCTTTAACCATGTTTAAAGAGCAAATCTAAAATAGCTGCCACAAATGTCTATCCAGTCTGCTTTTAGTGAATCCTCCTACAGTTCCATTTTTCTTTTCAAATATGCTCAGTATCTGGTGTATAAGACACTGATGTTAAAACTGCACTGGTTCTAGGGGTTAGCATTGATTAACCTGTTGATTAATTTTTAGATTCACTGATTGAGGGTCTATAGTCTATAAAACATAGAAACATAACATAAAGTGAAAAATATCCATCACAATTTAAGCCAAGAAAAGCAACAAGTTTTTATATTTTGAAAACCAATGAATGTTTGACATTGCTGCGTGATACATTTATAATTAAAGAGATTTGTGGTCAGTTAATTATGCTGTCAATCCACTCATCAATTAATCAAGTAAATGTTTTACTTATTATTGTTGTTATTGTTACTGGAAACAAGAAAAATCATCCATCTATCTGCTTCCTCTTGGGCAGTTCTGTAAATGGACCTTTGGATTATACAGCATGTGAGAGCATTTCTACCAAGCCTTCAACCTAACTTTGCAGTCTCCTTCAGACACACAGTCACATCCAAATCTCATTGTACTAGGTCTATCCTCCATGATGGGGCTGGGTGATGATATGGTGCTATGAAGTATTAGGGGCATCCCTGCATGGGATATTTATGGACCTGCCAGTCTTCCGGCCCTACTCACAACTCCCACACCCTTTAATCTTACTGCTGTCATCTACTGTCACTGCCTTATGACTATGGCCTTGGCTGCCAGCCGACACATAGGCACTATGTTTGTGTGCGTGCGTGTGTGTGCTTGTGAGACTCTTGAAATACAACACCATTTTATAGTACAGTAGAGTACAGTATGTCAGTCAAATATAGGACAGAAGTGAGAGGCAAAAGTGCTGAACTGGTAACAACGCGCATCCTCCAAAACATAAATGCTGTGATCGTATACAGACAACAAACAGAACAATACATGCCAAATCACAGCCTTTGCTCCCAGTCCAATCCCTGCATGTTAGGCACAATACACTAATTTGGCAAGAAAACAGGGAGAGGAAGAAAAAGACTTGAGAGAAAAAACAAGGGAGATGTGGGGAGGATAACAAAACTGTCCTCAAAGCAGTGCTTTTACACTCACAAACTGTAGTAAATTAGCAATTTCTGAAAATAATTCTTTGGCACAAACTACCACGCCCACATAGAAAAATGGAAATTTCACATAATGAATACATTAACATGTATGCCATGATAATTCTTATAATCACAGCTAACAGGATGTGGTGCTGCCTATTGCTCTGAATCATCTACAGTTTTCTCAATAGGCCCTCAGAGGCTGTTTGGTTGCTGTCCACATCCTCTGTATGCAGATTCAGTCACTTGAGACAGATGAGCAAGCTCAGTGAATGAGTGAATGAAAGAAGTGATCAACAGTCTGGCAAATGGCCTGCAGAATTACGTACACACATACAAAGAAGAGCTGAGCCTTACCCTGTTATGATAAGCATTTATAACTAAAGCCTTGCACATAACCGCTAATTCGTCAGGCTCAGTGGGAAGCTCACTGTTTCACTGAAGAGGTGATGTGAAATTGCTGTGATCAGCCAAGAAAGTAATTATAAAATGAAACATCAACAATAAAGTGCAAAGTTGGAAAACAGCAGTATGCAAATTCTCAATAACTTGAGCATGAATATTATATAAAGAATGCACACAATACAGTTCAGAGTTTGGCACACAAGGTTTTTCTACAGCTTCTGCATCATTTAATTAACTTTGCAGTTATGAGTAAATATGGGTAAATGTCAAGTATGTACTTACCACATTTTCTAAAGCAAGAGAGTATGAGCTACCAAGACACAGAGTTAAAGGTAAATCTCTCTGCTTTGCTGTTAAGCACAAAGAAAAAAAAATCGTAAATAGTATTTCTGTTATTAAATTAAGTTTTTGTGAAAGTGAATTTTATTATAAATGGTCCCAACCACGTGCCGTCCACCTCAGTTGGTTCCACATAGCACATTGGTCTAATCAAAGCTATTGTACTATTTTAGATTGAAATCAGCATAATCCAGACTAATGGCCATCTGACAATGACATGAATCCATTAGTCTGACTCGATGTAAAGAGATCACAGAGCTTGTTGCCTATGCTTGGCTCAAAACTCAAAACATTATTTATCGAAAGCCATCCTCTTTTCTATCCTACATACATAATGCGACAAAAAATGTAAAAGAAAACTTTTCATTGGTAAATTAGATTCTAAATGCTGACTGTAGACAGAAGAGAATATGCACATTCCATATAGAGAAAAAAAACCCAAATGGAGATGCACGGTTTTCATCGGACAGCGACGGTATGCATAAAATACCACTGCTGTCCACTGCCAAACACATTAATAAAGTCCAAACAGACAACCATCAGGGTCTTCATCAGGGTCTCCTTCTCGGAGTAGCAGCCACGGAGCTGAATGTTCCTTCCTCCTACCAGCCTCCAGATCGGGTTAATTGCACAGTCTGGAGGGGAGCGTTGCTTCAGTGCTTTAACTTTGGACACAGACAGATGGGTTCGCTCACCCTTTTCCTGTCTTTCTCTCTCTGTTTCTCTCTCTGTGGGATGAAAGCTGAGCATCATTATCTGCCGGGAAGTCTTCAGGTGGACCTGCTGCGTAAGCACATTGACCAACCTCATCCATTTTCCCCATTACGTCTTTCCCATTGTTCTGGGTGTGTACAGTTACCGGAACTAATACAGCTTAAATGGTAAAACCAGTACATGTAGCACTAATTATGTATTCAATCAATTGCTGCATTATTAAGTTGCTGGCACTGTGGTGTTTAAACTGCAATCAATAAATGCAATTAATACCACAAAATATACCACAGCATTTTTTTGCTGGCTGTCACTGTAGGTAATAGTAAAAGGGATTATTGTTGTCACTACTCAGCTAGCCTGTGTAACATCAGTCTTTGGGGAAATTAACAACATTTCCCTGTTTTCCTCCTGCTTTGCAAGCCCTGCAACTTACACACTGAGTGACTGAATGACTGATGCAGTGTGGACTTGGCTGCACTGGCCTTGGAGCCAGGTTTCACTTTTGTAAAACAAACAAAAAAACAAAACAAAAAACAAAACATCAAATATCTAAAATTATTTACTGGTACGCTGAAAAGGTCCAGGAATATTTGCATTATTCATTAGTTTAGTTTTAAGTTTTAGTGAATCAATTAACATGATGTGTGTCCCTGTGATTGACTTTTCATTCAGCAATATAAAACTATCCATCTGGTATACCAATAAGCACAGATACTGTACGATGAGAGTCAGCTGCCAAAATTATTGGATCCAGGCCTATTAAAGGTCACATTGCTGAGGCTGTTATGTCAAAAATCTAATTACCGTAGAAACGTTTCAGCATCCAACTATTTGTACTAAATAGATAAGTTCTCTACTGATGGTAAATACCACGAGATAAAATTCAATAGTAGTTTACAGTTTACAAATCTAGGATCACATTCTGTTGTATAGCTGTGTATTGCTAAAGCACCAATACACTCAAAATGCCCCTGAATCCATTTCATCATTCCTGGTCCCTAAACTGCCCCATTTGAGCCCTATCATTTCCATCTCCCAGGGGCTATGTATTTTAGCAATCCCAGTCTCAGGCCAGGAGATGAGGACTCCAGGAGGGTACTGGTAGAAGGATTAGCTTTCCTATCCTCCTCCAGCTCTTTACCATTTTAATGAGGCACGGTCAGAGGGTCTTTCTTCTGCCCCAGCCAACTGTGTCATAGTCTGGGCCTGGGGACAGAGTACGGCTGCAGGGGTTCAGGGACGGTTCTAATACAGCACAGCCATTGTATGGGGAAATGGAGTGAGATATGCTGCCGATGAGAGGGGAACGAGGGGAGGTGTGTGTATGAGAGAGAAACAGACAGGAAGACGGAAGTATGTGGGTGTCGTGTATGAGTGTGTACGCACAAACCTCTATGTGTGTCTTCTCCCAGAATAAAAGAGTAATTTAGGCATTTCTATGGGCCTACCTCCAAAGCTCCCCTGGTATGCACCCCGATAACACAGAGAGGGCACATGTGGATTAACTCTCTATTGAAGGAACTGTAATTACCTGCTGATATGAATATTATTATTACTACTGGGTAAAAACCTGACAATTTTTCTTTAAAAAATCCACAAAACCAGCCAAGTGAATGGTAAGGGTTAACTAAGCAGGGAAAAGACATTGGGTGGTAATACTTTATTTGCAACATCGCTTTCACCAAAAGATGAAGAACGGGCCAAGTCAGTGAAAGGGCAGATGTCTGGGACTCTATTATCCTGGGATTAAACAAATATACAAATGCTTCCAGGCATTTTTTTTGTCTATTTCTCTTTAAATGACCATCAGTACATTGTGTGGTAGATACATTCAACTAACTGTAAAATAAAAGCTGTTCACAGAAAAGACTAGATGATTCATGGCACTGCAGGACATGTGTGTGCCACTGTATTCAATATTAGTAAACTGGCTCTGACATACACTTCCAAAGCCACCTGGGGTTATGCAAGGCAGATGTCTACTCAATGCTTTAAAGAAGGACAAAGCTACTGCCACTGGGGTGAGAGAATGGACAAAAAGCTATTGGGCTGCTATAGGGCTTGACAGGGATGGACAGTGGGAAAGGCAAAGGGGCTGAGGGCTCTAGTGGTGTGTGTAAAGATCAAAGGTGTGTGAGTGTCTGTGTCTCTAGCGTGCACATGGATGTGCATGTACTCGTGTGTGCTTCCATGAGAGCAAGTATCCAATGACACCTAAAAGAAATCTAGACTCAAACAATTTTTCAGATTCCACAAAACCCATCCACAAAACAAAACTGCAGCCACAGCAGGGGGTCTGGGTGAGTCTTCTCCATTGGACAAAAGGACTGTCAATCATCACAGGGGGTCAGGAGGGTGGTCAAAACTCAAATAAGAGCACAATGGCTCATTGGGATTCCACACTCACGCACGCACTCACACAGACACACACACACACACACACAGTGAAAGAATGCGTGGCTAATCAACCTTGGAGAAAAAAAAAACACAAATAACCTTGAACTGATGTTCTGTGGGTGTCAGTGATAAAGGGTTTCATAAAAAGAAGGAACTAGACCAGCCAAAGAATGCTACTGATGTGAATGCGTGCAGCCATGGCCATTGAATTGGTTATAATGGAGGAGTCCATGAAGAGGAGTCATTGATACAGGCTGAAGTCCACTTCACGGTGGTTTTGGCATTGAGAGGGTGAGACTGAGAACCATTTCACAGCCAAAGACACTTGGCCTTGGGGCAGAAATGCCTATGGAGCAGGACTAGGCTCAATGCTATGACCTAAGGGTTTCAGGGGGCATAGAACACAATCATTACTGTCACTAAGGCTTGACAATGACTCAGGCTTTGTCTATCTGTCTAAATCTTTCTCACGCATACGTTCAATGACCTCAGACACAAGTGGCAAGCACCCATGCCAGTCAACCAAATCTCACTGCAGTCATATCCTGAACCTATGAAACAGCCAAGAAACCTACCCCGCTTTTTTCTGCACTCTTTTTTCATATGCACTCTTATTTCCCTTTATCTTCCTAATAAACTCCTCTGCCAATATCAGTTGTTACCATTCCCCACTTCCACTACCTCTTACTTCACACTCTACCTTTTGTCTGCTATCCTCGACTGTACCTTCACCTCTATTCTGCTCACCTTTATTCTCCTTTTCTTTCTGCAACAAGACTGTTTCCTCTTTGCTCAGCCCCTACAGTCCCCGGGCAGGCTAAATCACAGCCAGCCACAGGCGCTAAATAAGAACAAACACCTCTGCTTTACCTGGACAGTCTCCCTGAGGGGACACTCAGAGACTAGAAGACAACTAGCATTCTCTCCATTTTTCTCTGTATATCCCCTCCCCTGTTCCACTCAATCTCTGTAGCATGTGTAATTGAAAAGCATAAAGCCCAAAGGGCTTTACTTCCTCGACTAAAGAACGAGGGCAAAAGCCTCATAGGAAGAGGAAGAGAAAGGGAAGGTGTGGAGGAGACAGAGCAATAAGGCAGTCCATAAGCAGCCAAACTGGACTTCCTTTTTTAAGATCAGAGTCTGAGCTCTTTAACAAAAATACACAGGCACACATGGTGAGTGAGTATGTTGCTCACAAACCACAGCTACTACTAGAAGTATAGCATCAAGTGACTTAGAAGATGAGACATGATGCTACTCAATGAGATCTATCTATCCAATTTGATGGCCCACTTGTCTGACACAAAAAGCTAAAGGAAACTGTGTGTGTGTGGAAAATAAAAGAGAGGATGTGCAGGGGGATACTTGTAGGATCCTCCATCCTGTGAAGTTGTTTGTTTTCAAACAGCAGGTGTGTACTAATCCCCCTACCGATAGGGCACAAGCAATGGGGCTGTCTCATCATTCTATTTACACACCCACAAAATAATCAAAAGAAGAGAGAAATTTAACTGTCTCTTCAGCGGTATGCACAGAGGGACATATAAAATATGCTGTCCATGCACAAGTACCTTGTACAACTTTTAGGCAAATCAACATCAGTCGAGTGTGCATATGCATTGTGTCACTGTGTGACTAATTATTAATTTCTTCCTTGTGTATTAGTGTGTGTCACTGCTCCTGCCTGACTGCTTTGCATTCTCATCTCTCCCTCTAACGTGGGCACACAGATGAAAGCGAGACTTGTGTGTAATTAATTGGATATGTTTGTAATTAGGGGGCGAGAGAGGGAGAGATGCGTGCAAGCCTCCTTTTGTTTTGTCTGTTGCGCCTAACAACAGCACAGGAAAATAAAAACTGATTACACAGAACACTAATTACCATGGAATTATCCCCCTCACTTCACAGGGTTAATTCTTATTCTATGTCTATGTGTGTTTGTGCGTGTACTCATACGCATGCATGCACACACATGCAATTTGTCTGTGTTCCCTCTACATGGATATGGACACACACTTTGGTGCTACAGTCAGTATGTTATTGACCATTAGCCTGATCACAGAGAAGCATAAACTTGCGATGGTAGGTAATGAAATATTTGCTTAACAAGAAAGCAGCTTGCTTGTTTGTTGGTGAAACACAGTGTGACCAAGGTCCATGGAGTCCAGCAATAATTTACTCTCAACTTTGTTTGATCTTGAACTCAAATATTTGTGGTATGTTTCAAAATATCTGGTGGACAGAACATTTTATCTTTCTAACAGCAAAAAAGACATAATATATGCAATATCAGCTGAAATAGATAACTATGGAGAAGTGGGATTCAAATAGTGAGAGAGAATAGGAAAGGGGGAACATCATGGTACAACAAGTTACTACAGTTAGGAGTCTGAAACAGCAAGGAGGAGGAGAATAGTTATTCAATTTTTTTCAGTCTTAACAGACGCTATTAATATGTGTTGTGATATAATTTCTAAGCCTTTAACATCAGATCTTGTATGTCTTGGATCAGGTCCTATAGGACTTTGACTCCCAGCTAGAGAAATGTCTTGAGAATGCTGCGGTGAATGAGCAAGCCATCTAGCTATTGAAAATGGTTCAATAAAGGGCTCTAATCGTACTCATGTTGGTCTCAAAAGTCAAGCTCTGCTGCTGAATAAGCACAGCAGTGCTTTCACTCTGCCTGCTTCCCTGTTATCTTTGCCTTTTGCTAAGCAGGGAGAGTTGGTAATGAGTTGGTTGGTTGGTTGTTTGGATTGTTCAGTTTATGTGCGGTGTGTGTGCTTGTGTGTATGCCTGCCTGTTTGAAGGTACATGTTCCCGCAAACACATGTGCACACACATCACTTCTAACTGTGCCTAAAATGCCATCTGATTAACAGCCCCATTTTTTTTTTTGCTTAGTGGCGTTAATAAGCTTATCCTCTGGCAGCTTTTATACAAACAAACACAGACGCACAACCGACACCAAGAGACTAACTATAAAAGCATTTGAGGCTTTTAGAGGGAGCTTCTATTGGCATGGGGCAATAAAGAGGTCTACACAGACACACACACATCCTGCTAAGGTAATAAACTGTGCTTAGCAAGAGATAAGACATTATACGATAACTAAAATCTGTAGACTGAAATGTTCATTCACATTGAAATTACAGCAGAGATGACTGACCATTTAGTGTCATATTTGAAAAGTAGTTTCACCTTATTGTGGGTGATATGCAGCAGAAATTACAAAAACTATTATGAACACAAATAGATTTAGATGACATTAGCATTAGTAGTTAAAGTATTGCTCATCAGAAATCAGGAAACAGATTTATATTCAAAAAGTCTTCAATCCAAATTACATTAAACGTTTTTCCTCATACTTATGCACTTCTTTTTCTCTGCATACTCCTCATAATTCCTTTGCTGTATACATGCCAAGCTAAACAGTGAAGCCTCAACAACCATGCAAATAAAATTCAGGATAAAAATGCAAAAACCAAGCCAAGCAGATAGATGACAGCATGTGCACCCAGAGCATGTGCTCTCTGAAAGCAAACATATCTCTTGAATCTATTTTTCCACTGAGGTGGACCTGAGGGGGGACACCCTCTTCCCTGTAGATTACGGAAATGGAAGAGTGGATCCCTCTAGACGTGTCTTTCTCTCTCTCTCTCTGTCTTTCTGCCTACATCCCTCTGTTGCTTGGCTCGGCTCGCCCCATGTTACCATGGCAACAAGGACTGGTGCGGCATGGCAAGGACTACAGAGGGAGAAAGGAGAGGAAGAGAGGGAAGGGAGAGTCTACCTGCAGTCCCTTACCAGCAGCAGAAACCCTGAGGGAATCTAGTAAGAGTGATGAAGAGACAAGAGTTCATCCCCAACTTCCTTTCTCACACAAAACGTACTATATTTGTCCTTCAGCATCAACGCTGACTTGTCCTCCTGTCTCTCCCTCTCTTATCTCAATCCTCGGCTCCTTTATCCTGCCCTTCTCATCTCCTCCACCCGCCCCAAACTCCTTTTTTCCCTGCAATCTTTGCTCTTCCAACCTTTTCTTTACTCCCTTTTTCTCATCTTCCTCTTTTTCGTCTGTCCTCTCCTCCTCCATCCCCCCGGAATGAATTAGTAATGGCAGTGGTTTGGTCCACAGTGGTGAAGGAGAATTGTAATTACAAAAATGTCACTCCTGGTTATGCCAAGAGAAGGAGAGAGGAGCCATTACTGTCTGTGACATCTGTACTTTGTTGGAGACATGAAAGAAAGAACTAATTCTGTTTCATTTTATTACAGGGTCATATCTATCTTCATATCCGTCTTATATTCAACTACAGAGCTTAAAAAAAGACAAATGCTTTTATTGCATGTTGTCATTGCAAATTTCGTCTTATGGATGTATGACTGTCACATCATGTTCAAGAGAAATATTTGGGCTTGAAATGTCACCTTATGACATTATGTGACAGATGTTGGACTATTAGACCTGTCATGCATCAGTTTATTCTCATCCAGTATCTTCGTCATATACTGCAACATTCATTACATTTTTTACATTTTTTTTTCTTTTTCTTGTACTGACACAATCTTGGCACAAACAACAAAGATAAAACTCCCAAACGGTGGTGACAGGTACAAGTCCAAATAAAAATCCATTTCAATTACAGGTTGTAAGGCAACAAAATGAGAAAATTCCAAGAGGGGTCAATGCTTTTGCAAGCCACTGTATGTCTTTGAGAATGATCCTGAATGTCTGTCAGCTCCAGAGCTGCTGTTGTGCTGCTGACCACTTGGTTTAACCAAGCACAAAGCCAATTCCGTATTAAAGCCACATCATGAAAGATGCATTTGATGTGATTACATTACTTATGATCAAATGTAGTGAGTTGACAACTTTGCTATGAGAGCCAAGCATCTAGAAACTGCAAGAACACAAGACACAGCAGCCAGCTAATAATACTTACTAGTCCAACGGCAAGAAGCCCAGCTTGGCTCGCCTTGGAGCTTTTTTTTTTCACAAACCTCTCGCCAATGACTAAAAATCTGAGTTTTACTCTTCTTGCTCAGTCACTCTCTCCTTTTCTCTTACCTTCCTCCAATGTCTTCTTAGGTCTCTTCACCTCTGCCATTAATTATGTCCATAGAAGCTGCTGAGACTGGTTATGTTGTCTGCTCATCCGGCTCCGGTTCTGGCACAACACAATTCCATGGTGCTTTGAGCACCGAGTCTCAGGGCAGTACATCTAAGCTAACTAGCTAACAGCAGCTACATTTCAAAGTATTTATTTTACTGTCCATCAGGAAACCCACAATAAGTTGAGGCAGAGCAGCCAGAACACATCAGAGGGAAAGCTAGACAAGTTACACAATGTTGCTTTAATCAATAATATTAATAATCATCAGCATCACATCAAAAAGTTAAGTTTCGTACACTCACTTAGTAATATACCAAAAACATAATTTGTTGCTTTGATAGAACATGCAGCCTTATCATAATTCCCACTATATTGTTGTGATACCAGAAGCTTATTTGGCTTTAGAAGCAGCGGGGAGTAATAAAGTCTATCCATATCTTCGTCAGCTAGAGTCACAAGTAAAAGCAGAGCTGTCACACTGATGTAACAATCTGACCTGAGCAGGGCCAGGGTGCCGAGACTCCCATCAGACTGATAAAGATGTTCATAAAAGGATTTATATTGGCTGTCACAGAGTGTATAGATCCTTATCAGGCACATATAGATGCAACCCATGCACACGCACAACAACACACAGATACAACTGGAGAGACAGACACATCACATGCACAAGCCAAGTTCCTGCCCCATTCATCTTCACTATTTATGCTACCAAACTGACTCTGATCTGAGTGATCTCACCAGCTGATTCTGGTTCAGATTTGAGGTATTGGATGACAAGAGGAAATCACATAGAACCCAGATATGATCACATTCAGGGACGTCCTCTAATGCCTTGCACTGAAACACAACTGGATCACGTTTTGACACATAACACAGGCAGTCTGCTTATCCCATCATTACTGCAGCTCACATTCCCTTTGAAAGACAACATAACCCAATTACCAGCATCCTGTTTTTGACAAAAACAATACACGGGTGTGTGACAGTGTGTATGTGTGTGTTTTTGTATCTTGATATTTCAGATAGGTATTATTACACTGGGATGGACCCTACTGAAGGTCTCACATCTATATCCTGTCATACAACGTCTTGGTTTCTTTATCCCTCCAGCTTTAAAGACATTTAGACTGCCTGATGCTGTCTGATATCACATTTAATAAAAACTTGTCATCAATCATTGATTTTTTAATGGTAGAGGAACATAAATATGGATTTAGGGAATCAACATATTGCACAGATGGAACCTAATTTGATAGATCCACAGCCATTTTCATCTTGTCACTCTTTCTGCAGTTACAAGTGCTACCACACAATTCAGTGGTGACACCAGCATTGCGTCAATTGAACTTATGTTGATCAACATAAATTGCATCTTAGTCAAAATGACAGTGTTAAGCATTTCTTTGGACAACCTGGATGACATAAACGTTAAATAAAAACTATTCACTCTGATTTTTATCTAACATTTCAAGGGAAAGCATTAAAAGACAGATGGGGTGGTGGAGCCTGAGGACTATCAGAACCATTGAAATCCTAAACTCCATGACTGTCCTCTTGAGTTATGTAACAAAATGCAATAATAAGCTAGTTGATTAGAATAAATGCAGTGTGCTGGCAAAGCTTTTTATGCCTGACGTTTGCCTGTGTAAACATAATAAAGAGAGCTTGGATGGAAAGATGGAGGCAGCGATGGAGGGATGAAGGGGTGTTATGGTGCAAGACCCAGTCATTAACAAAATCCATTAGTGTATAAATGAACAGTGGAAAGAATACAAACAGGAAAGGCTAATTATGATGTACTGACTTGATTCAGCAGATGGGGGTTTGCATGTTTGTGTGTGTCTGTCAAGTCTTTATGTGCAGATTAATATGCATGTGCACCCACTGCCATGCGTGAGGCCTACAAAAGTCATAAACACGACATTGCTGAGTGTTATCAGGCCTCTCTCAAGGTTGCCATGCGCTACTTTAATTAACATGCTCCGCCAGAGGGAGGCTCCACTGATACAACAGCAACACACCCAAATTCTCTATCGATGTTGCTACAACATTGCTGCAGGCCGGTAGTATTTATGTTGTTTCCGCCGAGATGCCCCAGCAATAAATCAAACTGAGAGAAAATCCAGGCACTCTTGTACTTCATGTGGAGGCACGCTGATGAGAGAATTTATAAACCAGGTTTAACACACGGTTCATGAAGAGCCGTCAGTGTGTAATCCTTTCAACATGCCAAGAAAACGTTGAAAAACACTGTCAAGGTCAAGTTGTTATTTTGAGACATACGTGGCTACAAATTCTTGTTGCTTGAAATTTCCAAATGCAAAATACTTGTAAGATTTCTGATCTGTTAGAGCCAAAATGGTTGCTTTTGAAAATGGCTGTTTTCTGTCTGCCTCTGTGTCTGTAGAGAGTGTTCCCACTGATGTCTGAAACATGTCCTTGAGCAAAGCACTGTGTAAGGAACAGAAGATAAGAGCCGTCTGTACACACACACACACCTACAGAATCATTTTTTCACGCCGTAATGTAAAGACACAAAGCCAGACTTTCCCTCTCAGACACACACATCCATGCACAATCATCTTGATATGGTCCTTCAAAATCTTCACTGTGCAGCAAAGTACAGTCACACTAAACTAAACTATAGAGGGCACAAGCACAGCCCTGATCACAAACCTGCCGTGTTCCTATCACATACACACACCGGTGCAAAACCAATCATATTCTTTGTGATCTGACTCAAGTAAACACACCTCTGGGTGAACACAGAAATATAAAGACACAAAGAAATGTAATCTCAGAAGAATACACACACAAAAAATATCCTTTTTCAATCAGATACAGATGCACATTTACATACAAGACATCCACATCTATATTGCCAGAGATTTCCTACAAGATTACCCTCCACTTGTTTCTGTATATTTTGGTCCTCAAATACAAAAACACATGAAGAAAAGCATGGAAAACTATACTATACTGCAGAATGTCAACATTTGCAAATATTTATTCATAGCATTAAAAACGGATGTTTTAACACAACTGTCCAAAGCAATACCAAATCCCCCCTCAGTTAATCTCCCTTATTTCCCTTTAATGTTTGCCTCTGACCCAATGCTGCCTCTCATCTTTCTCCCACATCTCCCCATCAAAACCTCTTGTCCCTGATGGCTTCACTCTGTTGTGCTCCCCAACATGCAGCGGAAGAAGAGAAAATAAGTAAAACATAAAGAGCAGGGGAAAAGGAAAATAGAAAGAACGCCTTCACCACAACAGAGTTCATAAAAACAGTGGAGGAGAAGAAAAGGAAGAAAGGAAGAGGAAAAGGGTAGAGGGGAGAAAGTTGTCAAAAGCAGAACCTACAACTAATGTACAAACAATTATGAATCAACTGAACTACAACAAAAACCTACTGTACTTAAAAACCAGTGAGCCAAACAATTAAACCTACTTGAAAGCTCTGTCATAAACATTTGTTCACGTAACAGGCATGTCATTAAAGCATGCCGAGTTGGATTAAGGGAGCGACAGAGGCAGCGAGAAAGATAAAAACAACTGACAACCTTGATGAAAAGTTCAAATAGGCAACAAAGGTAAGAGAAGAAATCTAATTAAAATGAAGCCAGAACAGGATGAAAGACGAATCAATGAGAAATATTTAAAAAAAAAGAAACTAAAGCAGACACGTAGATGCAATGTGGTAAAGCATTACTGCAATGCAACACAAGATTCACAACCAGTTCATAAATAGAGAAAAGGAAGGAACAAAGGAAGGAGAGAGTGAGTAGAAAGAGGAGAAGAAAATAGAAAAGAGCATGTTTCCTCTAGTGCTGAGTCCCCATGTGTCTGACAGTCCAATAGATGATTTATGGCGAGCATTGTCTAGCAGTGTAATTGGCCGCCATGTTGGTTCCCAGTGTGGGAATGAGAGCACGAAAGAAGCAGAGATATCTCAGGACTTGTGTGGACTTTGTCCAAATAGCAGCAATCTACAGAGAGAAGAACAAGGTGCAGAGGCTAACAGGGAAAAGAGAGGGATGAGAGAGGCACAGTGAAAGACAGAGGCCACACTAACAAAGGCGGAGTGTGGCGGGACATCTTTTTGCAATTTTGATGTTAATTGTCAGTGCAGAAAAACTGGCTTGGTTGGACCAGGTGTTCCAAAATGAGCATTAAAAACGTCAGCTGATGATCTAGCGCAGCGTAAATATGTGAGTAACACCTAATCAACATGCCATCAGTGTCCAATGACGTATTTGCAACCATGTCTCAATTTAAAGTTTATTGATATGTGTGTTCTCGGCAATGAGATCACCGCCGTCACATCAAAATGAGGTCATGCTGCTGTTCCGTAATTTAAAATGAAGTGCGCCACACCCAAGGGACAGTGATTTTGGCGAAGAAGCCAAGGTTAAAACAACACAAATAGTAGAGTAGACTACAGACTTATATCTGCTTTAACTTTTTAGATTGATCTCACGTTTGAGTAATAACAATCAGACATCTGCTAACACCACAGGTTATGTCTCTTCAGCACAGAGAGTTCTTTTTTTAATGAACATTATTGTAAAGTAACGGTAAAAATACAATGTTCTTTAAAAACAAACATGAGCCCTATTAATAAATTTAGGGTTTATGTAAGTCAGCAACGGCCATACAAAGCCATAGACACATATTGTCTTTGTCACACAAGCCCAGCAGGCAGGGAGGGACCAGAAAGCATAAAAATCCTAACCCTTTTTTGGATTATGTGCTGGGTGCACAGCTTTAATTAGAAAGAATAGGCCACAATGCTTAAGTAGCTCATCCAGTGTTGAATACAGTCTAGAGATAGACTTACTTAATGGAAGCATCAATGTAGCTGAAGAGTTTGATATTATTTCGATTATATATATTTACATACATTATACTATAATAAAAGCAATCTTTTTCTCAAAGTAGGTCTCCCATTTGATCCAATCTTGTAATAGCACTCTTCATATACTGATAAATGATTGAGGATATTCAATCATCTACTTGTCCAAGTGGGCAGCCATGTTTGAAGTCAGTGTGTGCTGTTATGTTGCTCTGATGTGTAAATAACATGAAAAAAAAAAGAAAAAAGTTGAGTGCTATTTGGTTTGGTGTTTAACTGATATGGTCTTTGAGGAAGACATCAAAGGGTCCTCTCTGTCTTTTATCTTTCCATCCTGGAACTGGTTTAATGCATACACACATGCACACGTGCACACACCACTATCCACCCACCAATCCACATACAGCGAAAAAATAAGATGGGAGAAAAAGACATTTGCACTGTCATCCGAAGAGCCAAGCCAGATAAACTTCTTTCCTGTTCTTCCTCTGATGCACCTCCATCTCGCCCCCCCCTTACTTATCCCCACCCTCCCCCAGCTTTTGTCTGTTCTTTTCTTTCCCCACCAGTGCTGGCACTCAGAACAGAGAAGTTGTTCCTGCTATTTTCTGTGTGTGTGAGTGGACCAGGCCAATAACTTCTCTCTTTAATGAGCATGTCGTGTTCTCCTGTTCTGCTCATTCCCCAAACACACCCTCTCAACACTGGCAGCTTTCTGGGTAGCGGTGTGTGCGTGGTGGTTTGTGTGTCTGTGGGTGCATATGTGTGTGTGTGTGTGTGTGTGTGAGAGTGAGAGAGAGAGAGAGAGGGAGAGGAAAAGGAAGTAAAGAGAGATATTGTCGCTATGTGACTGGACCAGGCCAATAACTCCTCTCTTTAATGAGTGAGTGTCATGTTCTCCTGCTCTCTTAACTCTCCTAACACAGCCACTCAAAAAGTGATAGCTTTCTGAGGGATGGTGGGATTGAGAGAAGAAGGATTAGATGGAATAGAAAGGGAGAGAAGCAAGGGTAGATAGTGATAAGAATTGAGTGAGGGATGAAGGAAGGAAAGGAGGAAAATAAGGCTACAAAAGTGCAAAGTGAAGAGAATGAAAGAAAAAAAGATGGAAGACAGACAGGCGGAACTAAACCAAACACCTTCAAATAAGCTGTAAACTAAAGCTGTGAAAGGTTTGGCACAAACAGCCTTCAGACACAGACACATACTACATGCATAAATACCAGCCTCCATGCGCACACACACACACACACACACCTACACACACACACCAGCAGCCTGGGGCTACACTGTCAATCCGCAAAACCCTTCTCACCAAACTGTAATCCCCTCAACCTTCCTCTCTCTAGCCTACAGTGATTTCCAAGGCCTCCGCTGATGTTGCATCACTACTGTTGTCTCCTTGATGACATCACAGGCTTTCCTTGAGGTATAGATCAGTGAGTATTGTACACCAGGCACCATGTATACGACCAAAGCTCCTTACGTCCCAAAGCTGGCGAGAAAAAGCTGATTTGCATAATGGCCAAGCTATTAGCAGAAAACAAATCAGCCTGTCACCATTTAGTAACCCTTGCTATTTCGTAGGCAATAGAAATACGATATGTACGGTCCCACCAGGAGAATAAAAGCATAATTTTACCACAAGGTCAAAATATCAACCAATTATAGTTAATACATTTTTATGTTGCAAAAGATATTACTTTAGTGTGCAGGTAGAATTTTATTGACAGAAAGGATACAGAAATAAAGACGGTTATAGCCCATTATATGTATTGAATAGCTGTGGGGCAAGCACAGTTAACACACATGCGCGCACGCACGCACATGCACGCACACACTTACAATAGACAAAAGAAATCAGGTCCAAACTTCTGTCTAAGCGGCAATGAAACCTGCTAAAAACTTTCTGCCGGAAGCAGGTGTGGATGAATATTCATGAATGGCGCGAGTATCAGGTTGCCTTTCCAACCGCTATTGTGTGAGTGAGTGAGACAGTGTGTGTGTGCGTGTGGGGAGGGCAAGTGTGCTTCTGTATGTCTGTATTCTCGTGTAGGTGGAAAAAAAATGGCCATTGCTAAGAGAGGGACAACTAAAGAAAGACAGAGGGCGAAAGCAAAAAGCAGACCAACTGCAGTTCTGAATATTCATAAGGTGTGAAGTGACTCACAGCAAATCAGCAGGAAAGCACAGAATGGGGGGTTTTGTTTCACTAATTCCTGTTCAGTCAAGTTTGACATGAGTTTAGGACAATATTGTGCGGCATGTTCAGTACTCAACATGTTTTTTTGTTTGTTTGTTTTTTTAAACATATGAGGGACTTTAAAAGGGGTGCTTTGGGGGGTTTTAATCATCATAACTTTGTTTGGTAACCAGAAAAGTTCAGTAGGCTTGACAAGTGAGAAGAAATCAGCTCAATATGCAAAAATGGGTGAAAGAGTTCTCACTAATATAAAAAAAAAATGGGTGTTAGGAAAAAAGGTCTGTGACCAAATGCATAAATTGGTAGAATGAAGGGTCAGCCACTGGCCATAAAAAGGAAAATTCTCGCTTATTACAGCTTTGTTGTGATAACATTTTACTCACTAAAGCAAACTGTGATTTGGAGACATGGCAACATTGCTACAACAAAGTCTGACAAAGCAAGAAGCATAAATGCTGAGATGAACAGACAGGCTTGTAAACAAGGCAACAGTTTAGTCAGATTATATTTCCCTCATTGCACAGGAAAACCTACCACAGTTTGTCAAAGACGAGCAGGAAGCTGGTCTATAAACTGTGATTGATGTTTACAACAGACGTTTTTTAAACCTGTATGACTGTCCGGCTGTTACTGTTTCTTACCCTGTTGGACTTTCTTTTAATCTACATTATCACCTTCTCAGATCTACATATAGCTGTGTTTATTAGAGCACATTGGTATTACTGATGAATGATGGTCACAACTCAGAAATAAGACCATAAACCAGAATTATTCTTTCAAGGAAATCAAGATTGACCTCAGCTATACAAATAGGCCAAGGAACATGGTGAAACATTCACACATTATATCTTAGCAAGCATTACACTGTACTGTACACTGTCTGTCCCTCTCTCTCTCTGTCTGTCCTCACACACATCTGCTTCAAAGGCTTCTTCTACTGAATGGGGCGCTTTATCAAAACCTGGCCTCTGAAAATGTGAGGGACACGTTGCCAAAGGGCACACACACATACACACTCGCACACATACAGTACGCACAGACACAGACATGCACACTATCACACTAAAATGCTGTCACGCCACAGTAAAAAGACGAAAAGCACATTTCCTCTGATCGTAGCACATTACCATGGAAACACTTTTCAACAGCTGGTTTGCATGCCAGAACTATGCTGGTATTCACCCTACATAATTTAAGCCCCATTAAATGAGCTTTGTCCACTCAGTGATCTAGTGGGGGCAATGGGAGTCATACATATTTTAAAAGCAGGAGGGGGAAATGGACTGAGAGATGCTGCAAGAAAATTTATGGTGGAGTAAATTTGGTGAGTACTGGAAAGGTTTCAAATATCCCTGTGGCATGAGGTGCAAAGGGGTGAAGATGGTAGGAAAACACTGAAGACAAGAGGAAGGCTAAGTGGAGAAAATGAGTACCAAACACAAGAGACAAAGAGTGTTGAAGAGAGAATGTGAGGGGAAACAGAGAGAAGAAAATCATATTGTTTCACCCACAGAGAGAAAATGATAAATTATTAATGTAAGCCTCTGTTTTTCTCCCCAATCAGTTAGGATTGTACACTTATTCTGGTGAGTAGGGAGAGAGCTGGAAGAGAGCTACAGTGAAAGTCCCTCCTTCTGAAGGAGCAAAGAGATTGAGAGAAAATTTGAGAAGTGAGAAGGAAAGTGAGTGCTGCGTACTTGACATGATTGGCATCTTAATGTGATGCTGAGATAGCTGTGAGACCAGCAGCTCACTATGGTTTCAATAATAATAATGATAGTAATAATAATGGATTCGCAGTCGGACCCACATGGCCAAGGCAGAGCACTGTGGCGGAATCTGCTAAAGCTATTTATTTCCATCTTCACTTCAATTCATTACCATTCTCGCTTCTGTTCAAACTGTTGCCAGGGGTTTTAGAGACTGTGTTGTACGAGAAAGTAAATAAGCCATTACAGGAGCTTAAGGGATATTTTTCACCTCTTATCTCATCATGTTTAGATATCTCCTTGAATCAAAATATCTGCAAGTTGCCTTTCAACAAATGTAGTTGTAGCTGTTTAACAACACCCTCAAAGAACATATCCATGAGAGTACTATGCTTTTTTCAGGGGAGGACTGACATCACAAATGACACCATGGCATCTAGTGTGTGTCTTTTAAAAATTAAACTTTCTCAATAACTAAACTTTAATAACTTTTGTTAATTGATTTTTTCCTTGCAAGAAGTGATTCATGTTACAGGTGCCAATGAGCTATAAATCAATAAAGCTATGACAGCTGACTAGGCAGGCAGTTACCTCAAGGTCTGCAAGTGTGCATGTGTGTGTGCTAGTGTATGACCTCGACGTGTCTTATCTTGTCAGTCAGGATAGTATGACAGTAGAGAGATAAACAATGAGTCAGCAAACACCCTCAATGAATTTCAATCTGGCCAGATGGGCTGCTGCTGTGTCATGAAAAATATCCAGACCTGTATTCAACATGAAACAGCTACACAGTCACTGCAGGCAGCAGGGGAAGCTGAGGGACCAAATCAGGACAGACATGACTACACTTCATGTTGTGTATATATATATATATATATATATATATATATATATATATATATATATATAGTTATTAGTTAGTAGAGTTAAGTTTTAGATGCCATTAGGTATGACACTGTACCATTTTCTGAGGGATAACTCAGAGCAACCAAGAATAACTCTAAATTCTGAGATGTTTCTTTTCCTATTTTCATCTTTACCTCTAATCACCCATCTTCCTTTTTCAACCCCTCCTCCAGCTGCCCAGCCTGCTGTTCTTGAGCATCTCCTCCAGGTAAAGAGCGATCGCACCAGCCCATGACGCCATGCTGGGACATGTGGCACTTCTGCCGCTACACATCTCATCTGCCTTAATTAGCATGCATTACACTATCACATGAGTAGTTAAATTGTGTGGGAGGATGATGGTGTACACTAGGTGGGAGACAGATAGACAAAGATGCACAGAGAGACAGAGTTGTTCTATGTTCAGGGAGGCAGGTGTTGCCAGGTTGGATTGGAAGGGCTTTTGAGGAGGGCACAGCAGGGGTGAGAACAGTTGCAGAAGGTTAGTCAGGCAGAAATAGCAGAAAAAAGTGGAGGATTTTAGAAGAATATTTGATTGAGATGGAGGGAAAGGGGAATATAAAAAAAATAGTATATCCAGGCCAAGTTAACTATGAAAAAAAAAATCACAGGCTGTCCTGCTCACTTGCTTTTTCTCTCTTGACACCATCACAGGCCTCTGACATCACCTGACGGATTAAGTGCTTTTCATCTTGTGGCAGGGTTTTTCACCAAGAGACAGCACTTGAAAATCTAGCTAAAAAGTCCTGTTAAGAGCTTAACAGCCTCCTTTGTAATGGGCAAGTAAAAGCGCTGGCTAAAAGGTCAATAGGCTTCCACTTAAAATCTTGATGATAACAGCGAATACGACAGCACGCGTTGGCATGATAATTCCTATGGTGACACATATTGCTTTCTAAATGTATTTTTCTCAAATGCTACAATGCTGAAGTTAAAATCACATTTGCATACGCTTGGTACACACTGACAGAAAGGTTACAGTTTGCAGTATGTCCAATGTGATGTATAAGAACAATGGTAAGGGTAACTCTAGGTACTTCAACACAAGACATTTTCAATCCATTACTTCAAGTAAACACCCTGCCAATAAGACTCAGCAGCACACCACTATCGGTAACATTATATGCATACCAACAGTTTTTCAGTTCAGACATGTCTGTTGTCAAGTGAATGTCAAAATGAATTCTGGGAAAACTAACACTGGGAAAACTTTGCGAAATCTTTGGTATATATAGTCTCTAAGTCTCATATTTCTGGATGCAATGCAACACGTACTGAATGTTTCACAAAACACAGCAAAGAATATAGAAGTGTTTTTTTTTCCTGTTATTGACAACGTGTCTTACACTATGTATGCATATAATTGACATGAAGCTAAACTGACACACCTGGTAAAGTAGGCAAGTTATAAATATACGAGGAATTCTTTGCAACTGCTGTTTGATAATATAATAATAATAATAATAATATAATCAATATCAGAGAAGTTGAGCATTCATTTCAAGATTTCTATGTATCCAGATGTAAAAAAAAAAAAAAAAAAACTCTCTCAGGGCAATGATGAGGCTAAATGTGAGGCAGTTTAGACACCTTTTAATGGTGGGGGGAAAAAAATACTTTATAGCAGAAACACAAACAAGTGTTGTGTTTGCAGCATAGTATTGTATCCATCATCTTCAGATCAACCAGGGCAGCTCTGGTAAAAAGGCTAATGATGATTATTATCTGACACCCACATGCACAGCAGTATGGGGAACTACAGTATAGTTTGCCTTAACACTGGATAAATAGACAAAACAAAAGGGAAGTTGAGAAGATGTGGAAAGTAATTGGCATTATTAAGTTATTAATCTTGCCAACTGACTGCAAAGATAGGTTGCCCTTGGCAACAGCAAAGCAACCAACATCACTGGGGTAGGAAGTCATGATAGGGTCATCCTCACCATGAGCAATATGTGAAATGAGTGAAAGGATCCTTTGAAGTGTGGGTGTTTTCGTCTGCATGTCTCCATTTAAATCAGCGTGGGACCACATGAGTGGCTGCTCACATAATTGCGTTTGTGTTTAATGCAAGTGTGCCTTGTTTCTTGTTTGGGTTTAGACTGAGCAGATTATGAAAATTTCATCATTGCTTGACATGTGAGACTGTGTGACATGACAACTGGCTGGAAAACATCATCAAAAGCCAATCAGTGTCCAACACAACCACAGAGAATTAATAAAACTGTCATTAGTAGAGTGGGAGGGTACTCATTATGAAGCAGGTTGTAAGGGCATCTGAGCAATGCTAGACTTTCGTAACTTCACTGGCGTGTGTGTCTGTATGCTTTTTTTAAGAGAGGAGAGTGATGAGCACAGATGTGTGGTAGACTTGACGTGGATTTCCTGGCATGCCAAATGCCAGTCTGCCCACACGAACCTGAACAAACCTAATCCGGCACACAATCAGTAATTTGCTGTATATACATGTAGATATAATGAAAGCAACCAGTCTCTAAACATAAAACATTAAACAAACATTTGCATGTGTACATGCACAAACAAACAAACACCAGTGATGCCACTTAAAAGTCCCACAGTCATTACTGGGCCCTCTGTGGACCTCATGTGTGGTAGGTAGTAAACACTGCTGACAATGCACAGCAATATCTGCCTTAAGCCATATGTGCGGCTAACGGAAGTATAGAGTGACATAATGTTATCATTGGGGACCACTCCCACTAGATCAATGCAATCTAACATCATCCCTGACAAAACAGACAGCCTTTTTTTTCTCTACATATTGAAAGCTCAGAAGACTGTTTAGCAACATTCACCTACATGAACAGAGCTTATATTTAGCTAATGGAAAAGAAATAAGTCAGACCAAGGCTGGATCTTGGCTGTCTATACAAACTGTCTGCTCATATCTCAAGTACCACTGATTTATCCTCTGCAAAAGAAAAACAGACATTAAAAGAGAGGCAAGAAAAACACAACACAGAACTGAGGGAGGACAGAAGGTCCAAACAGAAACCAGATGCTAAGCTAGTGGTGTGGTGCCTGCTGTGCCAGCTGAAAATTGATTAAAACGGCCTCTGGCCAAGGGGCAACAGCCCAAACGGGATGGGCATGCAGGTCACACAGAACAGACACACACACACACACACATACCTGGGCAAGATCACATGGCCCACACATTAATTTTTGTCTGTAATGCTCAGTCAGCACTCCAAGGCTGGGCTGACAAAAAGATGAAGTGGGTGCAACACGAACATTTTGACCTGGCCCACCATAAAGGTCACCAATTTGAACCTCCAGACAGGCTGGAGAAGTCTGGGCACAGACAATAAGTTTATGACACTGTGATCCAGTTGTGCAGCTAACATAACAGGAAGAGTTATAAACCTAAAACAGTTCCTGCTGTTAGGTGATCTAATATGTAGCAAGGGAAAGCTAAAAATCAGCTAGTAAATCAACTACTTTCTTCATACACATCATAAGGCTTGGGATCCTTTTTCAATATGACAATTGTGTGCACTCTGGTAGTTCACTTGGTAGAGGAAGCACAACCTGTACTGAGGCTGAGACCATACTGCAGTTTTGCTGCATCTCTCTCTCTCTTCCCCCTCCCCGATGTGTCGTGACTTGCTACTATCCAATAAAGGCTGAAAAGTCCCCCAAAATATATAGATATAAATACATGATGCATATAAATATGTAGTATCAATCAAACGTTCTGGAAGAGTACATGATACATTGTTAGTAGACTTGGACTTTAAATAAAACATAACACAGTTCTAATTTGTTGTCCTCATATAAAGATGAATTATATGTACACAGCAGCCTGACCACACAGTAGCGCAATGTGGGTGTTTTAAATGTATTTACATACCTGATAATGGGCAAGGTTAAGAAGGTGTTCAGAAGTGGAGGCATCATGGGAATATGGAAGAAAGAGAGAAAAAGAAAAAAAAAACACATTAATAAAGTACTGACTGGCCATAAAAACAAGGATACACAATAATACATTTTGAACAAAAAATATTAAGACTGGCACAACAAAACAGCTCAAAAAATGAAATGCTCAATTTACGCCACATAATAACCACGTATGTCAAACCAATTCAACAACATTCCGCAGGGGGTTGTTTGTGTGAAGTGAAAAAACACCCACAGGCTGAAATGATCAAATTTGTCAGGCAGTTTCCGCTCATACCCGGAATCTAATTTTCTTCCCCTCGTGCTAACTCTCAGCCCCTGTTAGCAGTGACAGCACCCACACCCTGTGCCATGTTGTGCCAGTGAGGCAGGCTGGCACGGGTCTGACTGACGCTCTGCAGTACTGTGAAAGTGCAGCGGCACAGTAGCAGCCTCAGGTTAGAAAGATGTGATTCATTAATCAACACTCCCCGCAGGGAATAAAGCTGCCTGCTGGCACAGCCTTTCTTTCCATTCTCCTCCACTCCCTTCTGACTATCCACTGGACAAACAGCACAATAGTATGCTGTATACATAAGGGTATGCATGTAAAAACACACCAGTTTGTATCCCACTTGTAATTAAACACACTTACACACACACACGCAGACACACACCTACCTCAACATAAATATTCATACTTTTTTGCCTGAGCTTTGTCCCCTGAGGCTTATCTGTGATAGAATGGGCTTGGTTTGGGGACTGACAAGACTAGGAGGATAATTAGATGAAAGCAAAGAGGGAATTTTTATCTGAAAGCTCCAGATTTCTCGTGCCGTTCTGGCCTCTTTGGTCAACCGTTCACATTCACTGCCCGTTTATGTGGTTTTATTAATCACTGTCAGCTATAATAGGGCCTGAAGCGGCCAGTAATTGCTGTTTGTGGTGTTATGTACGACATTGTATGTGTCTCCTGTGTTGTTCTGTAAAGGTGAGAGAACCTTTTCTGTGATATTTTTACCAAGAACACCAACATATCGCTTTCCTTTACCATATCCCTATTCAAATAAAGCTATATGAAAACAATTCTTGTCATTTACGTCTTTCATTTTAGCTAACATGCTCTTTTGAGAGAACACCAAACTGAGTACCACGCGAGCTAAGCCTCTCTGTGGACGCAGTGCTTCCTATCAATACACTAAGGATGAGTGTCTGCCGCTAAAAAACTTGCACATGCCATTAAATGCCCAAAGGTTCCCAGGTTGTTGTTAAGTGCTGGTTTAGCATCATGAGTAACCATGTAGTCTGCCCCACAGAGCCCCCAGACAGATACTTTAAGAGGACAGCCTTGCTGGGATTAGAGATAAAAGACCATAACTGTGCAGCCAAAACACAGTTTGATGCAGTGCATCTCTCACAACAGTCTTAATGGATAAGCTTTAGCAAGGAATAGTGCTGAAAAATGGCAATGGTTCCCTCTGCAGGTTGGAGATGAATCACTAAGGACACACAACTTTTGAGATTTTTTTGGAGATTCAAGGAGAAAATCAGCACATAAGAGCAGCTCACTGGCAATGTTCACACACTGTTTCTAAAGGAGTTTGAAGGCTGGAGCACACAGGAGTTGTCTGCAAGTGTGTTTGGCATAGTGTTTAAAGGACAGAGATGCTGAAGAGAGGTGAAATGTAAACAGCGGTCAGTCCCAATCCAAACAGCCTTTTGTCTCCAGCTGACAGGAAGTACTAACTCTTCCCCTCTTAGAGCTCGGTTCGTGTGTTGAATGTAATTTGTAGGGATGCTGGCTCACATTTGGTCCCATCAGACTGAAGACAGATAGATCTTGTTTCCTAGGTAATACTGACTTTGATATTAAGGCGAGTTAGATTTGCTCACCAGAAAAACAAAAACAAAAAAATTTTATTCTGTTTATAGTCTTTTTTAAATAGCTTTCAAATTATTATTATTATTTTTTTTTTTTTTTTTTTTAACTGACTGAACTGAACAATAATACCCATTAGGTCAAATCCACATTCACATTTCTCTAATATGACCTAAAAAGCACAAATAATAATTAACCAACTAATAGCCATCTGGTATTGCCTGACTGCACAGGCTATTTAGGTGAAGACACATACGCTGTGTTCACAAAAGCAGGGGCAATATCAATTGTCCAGCTGGCCGTGACCAAATAAAAGGGGCAGACTAATTCTGCTAAAACAACACCACATCAATTGCCTGTCCTGTCAGCCACCAAAGGGTGCTTCTAGATGTCAAGTGATTAGTGAGACCTGCCACATACTTCAGATTAGACCTGCTTTAAAGGGAATAGAAAATCCATATCAAAGCCCCAAAGGATGCAGGACCATTGCCAGTCATCATGGCAGGGCGCAGTGCAAAAGAGACTGGGGACACTGAGGAACACCACTCCACCCCTCGCTGTATGCCCTCCATCCATCATAACAGTACCACAGTGGGTCAAGACCCTTTTCATACTGGGAGCAGGTCTGGTACACTGGGAGCCACTTATTTCATTATCATATTTCAAATTCATATTTCCACAACATATGTGACCACCCTGAGAATACTCCCCATTTCATGAATTAGCATTTAAACCCCGCAAACGAGATAAGAGGCGGACGGGAGGGAGATGAAGGGAGAAGGGGAGTGAAGAAACATAATAGTGCATGAAGAAAATTATGGAAATTTTGATTAAGGTTCAACAGATGGACGTCATTTAGATGAGGCACAGCTGACATTTCTGCACCAGGGGGAAATGGGTACTGAAACTGGTTCTCCCAAATAAAAGCTGCACTAAATAAACACTTAAGAGGAAAGGAGAATTGTGGCATGTGTGTGTGTGTATGTGTGCATGTGAGTGTGAGAATGTCTGAATAAGTGAACGGCCGTGTGTGCCTGTACTTCAAATACTTCAAGGAGCAACAGAGGGGGCTTAAGCGCTTCTTGTTTTTGTCTGCACACTGCCTTCACACACTCGGCTGTGGCTCAAACTAATTACCTGTAGAATTCACCACATTATTTCACAGCAACTAATGACTGCTCTTAATATGCCGGTAATTACCTGTCAATAGGATATAATTGACAGTAACAGCAGCAAGCCTGAGCATAAGGAGAAGGGAAATTAGCGGCCACAACATCAAGAGTTTTACAACTGGCACACATAGAAAATATTGATAGCAGTAAACTCTGGCTAGAGTGGGTTTATTTTTTCACATTTTGTCACTCTCTTTTTACTCGCTCTGTGTTAGCCAATTCTTGAACATTAGTAGTCTAATTTGCAGTGATTCTGAGCTGCCCCAGTTTTAAGGAATGCTTTTAACATTACTATCTTGCATCATCCTCTCTGATCTGTTAAACCAACACAGGAGATTCCTTCTACACCATTTTATAACTGTTTTATGGTGCCGTTTTTTTTATAGCCTTCTCTTATTCCTTTCTCTTTACATATTGTCTCAATCTTTTTCACTCCTCTCTTACACCTTTTCTTGCTTCTCTCACTTTATCTCTCTGCCATTGTTGTTCCCTTCCTCAGCCTTTCATCTCCCTGACTCTCTCTCCTCGTCTTTCTCTTTCTCCAGCAATTGACAGCTCCCACAGCTTTGCAATGCAGCACGCACTCTCCTTCCCTCACTCCTTGCTTTCTCTTCCCTCTCTCGCAATCTGTTAGCTGCACACTCTCGCCGCCTCACCCCATTATTTATTGATCGGGGGACAGGGGGGGCCTGAGGAGGGGCTGTGTATGGGCTCTGAGAGGCTGAGCAGTATTTCCATAAAGGATATTTAAGGCCATTGCCTCTCAGTTCCTCATCCACCATCCCTGGAAGACATACTGTGGGGTCATAGGGCATGATAAAAGGACAACCCAGCCTTCATGAAATATGGACAGCTTATAAGAGTGGCAATAAGGGGACGGGGAGATCTGAGGGGCTTTACTGTGGATTTTAAGGGTGGGATTTAGTGGCTGTGTTGTAAATTTAACAGTAAGAAAGACATAAAGATCTTATATTCATTCAAATCTGAGTAGTAGAATGCACTCTCTTCTCACTCTCATGCAGGCAAACCAGTTTAAGGGTAACTCAAGCCCCCCTTTCTCCTCTGAATAAAGGACAAATGGTGCACCTGGTAGCCTGGCCGTGGAGCGCTAAAATTGAAGCGACATTGTGTGTCATTAAATTCCTCCACACTATCCCAGACTCTGCTGATTCAAAGGCACTGCCAGTAATAGATGTGTGAATGGTGTGTGTATGTGTGTTCTGAGAGCCCTGTAAAAGGTCAGAGATGGTACTGCAGTCTCTTGTCAGCATTTATGGTGAGCACTGTGGCAGGGGAAAGAAAAGGTTGGTAGTATCTTTTCATTTGGGTTTCCCTGGGAAATAGCTGGGGAAATGAGGCTGTGTTTCACGGCTGTCTTCACAGCACAGCACGCAGGGAGAGGAGAGAGAGAAAGACAGGCAGTAGACAGAAGAAGGAGAGGACGATTACAGAAGGATGCTGAGAGATGCAGACGAGGCTGTTGATGACTGATGGAACGGACCCAAGCTGTGAGTGCTGTTTAGTGAGGGGCATGTGTGAATCTGAGTGTCTTGCCAAGGCCAAAGTACTACCTCAGCGGCCGACACTAGCCACTGCAACATGACACACATGCCAGCAAGCAGACAGACATGCTGAAACGGGGGAATACAGAGGCTCTGGATCATGAACAGAGAGTGACTAATGCACAGAAATCCTAACTGAGCAGAGGAGCCCGAAGCACAGAACCGTCTAGTAGCGAACAGGTAGAGGACAGCAACTAAACACACATGGGTTAATGAGGTGATATGCTGGAGCTGAGATGGATTAACACAGAATTGCATGTAGGGAAACCAATAACGACACATTAGCTTGGCAGCTGGGCAGTTGAGTTGGCACTGAACTTGTGAAGAAACACAGTGAGAGGCTACTGTATTGAATGAAACAAGGAGAGACAGATGCAGCCAAGGCAGCAACACGCTCGCTCACTCTCCCCACTGGTTTCTGTAAGGTCTTCCTCTCCCGTTACCATATAAATGATCTATTGGCCATCATTTAGCAAGGCTGCATGTTAATCATTCATCACAGTAACCATTCAGTATGTAGGAGGCTGTTAGCTGGCTAGCCAACCTATGTGAGACAGAGAGCAGAGGGCTCCCTATGGGACTCACTGGAATGGAGAACAGCAATGGATCATTCCGTGAACATTAATCTTACTAGCCTACTTCCTAATACAAAGTGCAAATATGAAGGGAGTTAAGGTGGAGTGGTTTCAAACAAACTGTAGGTATGTTTGTTAAGAATAGAAAGGAAGAGGAGGGCATATATACAAACATGTATTATAGTAATTACTGTTCCAGTGTAAAATTATTAAAAGCTTCCTACACACTGGTGACCCCCAAACAAACAATGCCCAGGTTCACCACGAGCAGTGTTACACAGACCGTCTACAATAGATATCAACGTGATCTATCATGCTTAAACTAATGAACGTGACTAATAACAACCTCAACAGGTTTGTACATTTGGATGACAAGACAGCAGAGTGCATTATGTTGAATTTAGAACATAATAAGCTTACAATTCATAGGGAAGAAGCGGATGTAAAGCTGTGGCAGCAGTTTGAGAAGCTGGATTGTGCATCTGATACTCAAGATACATTTTTAGTGGTGGAGTATCTCTTATGAGTTTATAATTGTGCTATCTTCGGTTAAAGTTTTATAGTCCGACATGACAGCAATAGAATATTGTTGAAAAGCCAGGAGCCGCCACTATTGTAAATATCAGGCTGTCTGAATTTGCAAAAAAGCCGAGTAGCATCCCAATCGCACAACTCTGTGTGTGTGTGTGTGTGTGTGTTGTTTTGCGTTGATGCTGACAGAGAGCAGACAGAGAACACGACAGCATTAACTGCAAGCAGGGGACCTGTCACCTGAAGACAAGGGATAGAGAGGAGGGGAAAGAGAGGATATGGGGAATACAGAAAAATAAGAATATGTCAGAAGAGAGATTAATAGAAAATGTGGAAAAGTGCAAATGGGAGACGGGAGACGCACATGAGCTACTGTACAGACATATGAAGGTGAACAAGGGAGGGAGAGAAAAATATAGATATGGAGAAACACTAGGAGGGAAAAAAGCATAAAAGACAGCAACAGGCCATCTGGTGTGTGTGTGTGCGTGTGTGTGTGTGTGTGTGTGTGTGTGTATGTGCATGTCCATGATGTGCGAATTCACTCTTAGTTTCCTATGAGCATTTATGATCTCCCACTCACACAGCCTCTGCTGTGGGATAGTGAGGACGACATTACCATACAGCAGGCGGTGGACATGGCCGCTACTCCAACCCTGCACATTGGTGTTGGTGTATTTGGACACACACACACACACTGTTCAAACAAACACACTCTGCCGATGTTCCCTTGGGAAGCCACCTCAAACAAATGGTTGACCTGTGCATGAGCGTGTGTGTGTGTATTTCAGACGTTTATCTTCACAATGTCTAAGTAATAAACAGTAACAGCTGCAGTCAGCCCTAATTAAATACCTGTGCATCTGCTCCTGGATCTGTCTTGCTTCTTGTGTGTCTGTTGTGCTTGGTGAGTGGGTGGGTGGCTGTGCATTTCTGTGTGTGTGTGTGCATGGATCACTGTGTTATATGCAAACTTAATAGGCGTAGTCTTACCAAGTATTTCTTTACAATTTCATCTTATGAATTGCTTTATTAATACGTAATCAGTTTAAACTCTAAATGATTGCATACTTTTAATTCAACATCATAAAAGATATGGCCTACAATGGGTATGACCTTGACTTTAAACCAAAAACTATAGCCATTAGTGTCATTATTACCATCTATAACCAAGTGTGAAAGGAGAAGACTGAGGGTGGGTATGAAGACATAGACAAGAGGAAGAAGAGAGGAAGCCAGAAGGTCAGAACATTAATCAATTTTGGAACTAGATAAGAGAAAGAAAGCTTGATGAAAGAAACACGGATGCTTCTGTTGTGATGATGATGAAGATGATGATGAAAGACTGCGCAGACAGAGACAGAGCTCTTTGTGTGTCATCAATAGCGGCCAATGTCCAGTTTCTAACCATAATCAGTCCGTCTGTCTGTCTCCATTCAACTCATCACCTTCCCTCGGGCTACCTCTCGCTCTAAATTGAGGTCAGATGTCACCAGTGTCTACGTGATTGTGTGCGTGTGTTTGGGCCTTCACTCGCATGAGGACAGGCATCAAAAATGTAGGCGTGGGTCACTACATCTTACACAAACACGCACAAAAACCACATGAGAGGCAGAAGATTGCAAAACATCCCTGGCTCATCGTGCCTGGGGGGGACAGTGGTACTTGACCCTGTTAAATATTTACTGGCGCTGCTGTCATCAAGTGTCTAACATACTTAACTGTTACCCATAATTTCATACTGTCTGTCTATCCATCATGTCACACAGTAATACAATAAGACAAACATATATTGCCATCCTCTGTCCCTTCTTCATGTGTTTTCCTCTAATGTTTCCTGCCTTGACCCTTATCACCAAGCCTGTTTATTAGAAGCCTGTCCAAAGGCAGACCTAATGAAGACCTCTGAAGTATAACAGCTGAGATCCATAGAGTTATGTATGTCCATGGTATACAGAGGACCAGTGAAACGACTCTATTACACAGCTGACACACTCCATTGTTTGGATAATGGTAGAGACAAGTCATGGATGCATAAATGCAAAAGTCCCCTGCATGTGTGTGTGTGTGCAAGCCAGCCTTCGCCCCAGGGGTGACACTCAGGGCAATGCCTCTTGCCTCTGCATTGTGTTTAACCCCTGACCTTTCCGAGTGATACAGTGTCAGTGTGTTAAATATGTCTAGACCACTTACTGATCGCTGGGGTCAGAAGAAAAGAGTCAGCCTCAGGACATGATTGACTGAGATTTACGAATGAAAGAGGGGAGACTGAAAGGATGTTCTGGATATTGGGGGAAGGGACACTTAAAGAAGTTGTTGTTGCAATTCTGGTAAGCTCTATCTGGAAGGTAACATTATCGGTTTGTGTCCATGTGTAAATGTTCTTTTCAATTATATAAAAGTAATTTGGAGAGTAATTTGGACATTTTTATTACTCAATAAAGTCATTAATTCAGACTAAAAAAAAAAGAGCTGTGCTTGTCTGCTTTCAGCCAAATCAGTTCAAGAGCATTTAAAAAACATTTTTCGTGCTTGATGGAGAGAGAAAAAATTTAATCAGTAAAATGATGAGCAATTGATCAAACACAATTTTGGAAAATGACTCTGTTTTGGCTTTAAAAACTGGCTGCAAATGAGGTCCAAAAATATCCATCAAACTCTAGTAAACACAAAAAGTGAAAAAAATAATCAAACTTTCATAGTTGGATGAAAAGACAGGCTGCAACACACCTGCTGTGTATTTGGTTCATTTTTATGATGGAGAGCGTGCTGTAAGGCAGTCATTTACATAATGTAATGGGAACTGACAAAAGGGCTCCTAAAATGTGATACCCGATCTCTGATAATCTCCCCTCTCTGTTTAGGTCATCTGTATTGTGTCAACAGAAGCTTAAGTGTGTGTTTGTGTGTGTGTGTGTGTGTGTGTGTGTGTGGTGTGTCAGGGGAGGATTGGGAATTTTGGAAATCAATAGTGTCACGTGCTTAGACATATGCTAGGGGGGGGCTACTTATTGGCTTGGATCATCAATCAAAACACATTTGACTCCATTAGTCTCTGCAAACCACAAAATTGTCCCACAGACCTCATGCCATACTTCAGTGGTCATGTGTGCATTTTTAAGTGTGGGTTTATTGTGTATGACTTTGTGTCTACTCAGCACACACACAAGGTGATCCTTTTGGTATTTCACATTATTCCCATTACAAAAGATAAAGGGCACTTATGAATCAAAGCAAGGACAATAAGAAGGTCCTTCTATTTCAAACGCACAACATCTGCTATCAGGGGAGAAGCACTTTGCCCTACGAAGCCCCTCTCCCTCAGAGCTCTTGAAAGCGTGTAGGGGGAGGAGGTGGGAATAAGCGAGTATGAAATATGGCGGGTGCTAGTTAGGCAGTTTGCCTTAGGGATGCTCTCCACGGCTCTTATTCCATCTTCCGTTCCATTGTGGGATGTTGTGTATCCTAGACCAGTCAATACCCCTGACCCCCTCCCCAGAGGTGAGCCCCTCTAAAACATGCATGAGTTTATGAGCTGGGAATGTGCCACTGGAGGCCTTTAGGGCTTTTCGAGGTGGTGGAATATCTAAAAGCTAAGTGAAACCATCTTTCTGGGATTAGGTCTAAGGGCTTTTCACTTCCCCTCTAATACTCTTTTACTGTTCCTGCACTCATCTCCTCCTCTTTTTACCCTGCTTCCTCCCAGACAGACATATGCCGCTATACATATAAGTCAATCCTAAAGCCTCCACCCTTGGGGCACATCCACATCCACAGATTCAACCTGTTTAGTGTAATGAGAGAAACTCCCATGTCCATTGTCCAAAGCTTACACTTTAGTCACTCCATCAGGATACTATACAACCCCACCTTGTACTTTAAAAAATGTATTTCTAGCAAGAAGCTAGGGTCTCATCCCTCTTGATCTCACCCTTTTAGAGCCTTATGAGGCTTTTTAGATTTAAATTAAAAAATGCTCCATAATCTCTGAAGGCTATTTGAAAAGGAAGATGTGCAAAATAAAGGGTGTAAAGGTGGAAGCAGGAAGATTTGGGTCAATGAATGTTTGATGAGCCCAAATGGCTTGCAGTGTGACCCAGCTGCTGAGGGCCAGGTGGGCTTTTAGTGGAGGGCAAAGTGCAGCTGAACAGAGCTGGACGATGAGGAGCTATAGGCAGACTAGAGAAAGACAAACATGAGGAAAAAGTTTGCCATCAGGATACAAAATATATTTTTCTTATAAAGTCAGGGTAGATTTATTCTGTTCCTTATCTAAATTCACTGTTCAAAGAGTACTTTGTTTACTTTCTACACTCATCGCTACTGAGAAAAAGTTTGGGATCAATGCCTTGTCATGCCTAATGTGCACTGTCTGCAATCCTTCATATTCAAAACTGGGTCTCAGGATCAGAGCACGGCTGATACAAATCAACACTCAACGGTAAATGTGAAACAAAGAATGGGAAGAGAGCATGATAGATAGATGGATGGTGAGAACAGTCACAGCTGATGGAGGACACCCTGCTTACCAGAACATTAATCATTAACATGCAAAAAAGCAGGAGCGAAGGCAGACAGGATGATGCTAAAGCCACAACAACACTTTACATGCAGTTCCTCATCAGAAACATGATCAACATCACGGGTGGGGAAGGAGGGATTTTTCTCATAAGACATGGATATGATTTCTTTATCAACTACCTCTCACTTCATTGTACAAAACCTACCCTCCTACTTCTATTTTCCACCATGGCTTTAAATCTTACTTCCACCTTCTTTCACACATTTCCTCTTACCGTCACACTCATTTCTTTCTATTTGTTGCTGCTGTAGTATCTCCTGCTCTGCATTCCTCTATCCACTTCTCCCTCCTTCTTCCTCCATCACAGACAATGATGCTTAGTGAATATTACACTCATCCATCCTTCTTTTAAGTGCCGCCATTATGGTTACCAGATGCACTTATGGCTTTTTAGGCCCATTGATTGGCACAATCAATACATCATCTTAGGAAAGTTTGGAGACACTACATTAGAGCTCCCAGACGCTCTTAAAGCTTTAAGCAGTCATTTGTATGGAGATGGGTGCTAGTTCATTATGTTAATGGTCAACAGCAGGTGGGTTGGGGTGGGATCTGAACGCCTTATGGCTGCTTCTGGTATTTTTAAATTGTTTTTCACAGGCTTACTGTGGTCAGCATGCCAAAGATTTTTTTTCTCTATCCAGGCTTTGTCACTACCAATAGGGTCATAAATGCTCTTGCAATCATCTTTTGTCACAGCTGTCATCAACTGTATTACAGTATTCATAACAAAAAACCACAGCATGCAATATTTGGTTGTATAATTATATTAACAAGTGCAACAAAACAGAGAGCAATACATATTGTGCACTGTTTTGTGGGGTTCACTCAAAGTTCAAGGTTTATTTTTTAATACACAAGGGTAATTTTGATTTCCAGGCAGCCGATATAGCAATCATCACAAGAAAATAAAATAAAAAATATCATAAGAAATGCCAAAATATTGAAAAATGTACACATTTTAGCCTAGAATGCAGCATTGCAGCATATCTACAGTAGTTCCCCATGCCCTGCTTGTTTTGCTTCTGGCAAAAAAACAGCTTTCCTAAATCACTTGATTTTACACCTGAAAGCCCTAAACTGCCAGCCAAAAGAAATAAGCTGGGCTGAACACTGTGCACTGGCCTCACACTCATTCAGTTGTTTAGCTTAGCTTAGTTGCTAAGCTTACTAGCCCTCCTAACGATTCAGTGATGGGAATTTTAGTTTCTTAAGTTTGACTCATAGTTCTCAAGGACATAATAAATGAAAATGTTACTCTTGCCTTGCAGAAGTCTGTCTGTCAACATAACAGAAACAAGTTTTCACCATCATTACTGTGAACTTTTTCCACAATTAAACTTAAATTAAATTTGAATTCCCTCTCATAATGCTAGTCTTTGCTGTCAAGCACTTGTACCATGCTACGCCACAGATAAGCTCCGATTGCTTTGCTATCTTCCTACCGGCCTCCAAGCTAATCTGGCATGTCAGGCTCACAATCAGACTGAAGCAGGTGACATGTGACTGAATGGCTGAACAATGGGATGGAGCTTGGGTCTCAGATAAGAGAATTAATATTGATTGCACATGCATGTCAGGCAGATTGTGTCCATTAGGAGTTGCATAGCTCTGCTCAGTCACATTGGTAACACGCCTTGGCTGAGGACTGAATGAAAGAGGAGGAGAGGACCAAAAGTTCATTTCTTCAATCTGTCAATCATGCAAGTCATTGTTCATTCAATTGTAACTAATATAGTTTGAAGAGTTTATTATTAAGTGGGCTCTTATGTGGATTTATATGCCATGCTTTTTTGCTTTTTATTTCACAATATCTGTTCAGCATTTTGAGATGGATTGTTTCTATGATTAATGAATGTTGAATTAATGATTGTTTCCAGTTTCATGGTTTGTACTGTGCAGTCATATTGTAATGTAACCTATTTATTTGCCATCAAACTTATTCAGTCCTACTGTATTGATGCTAATTTCTTTTATGTGGTCGCCAAACGTGCTGCTGACACTGTAAACTCAAAGTTCAATAGGAAAAGTATTTAGTCATTTGCTGACTTATTTGCTTCACAGTTACATAAAATGTTATATCCATTTACCCAGCTGCCAGGTTTGCAGTCTAAATAAAGCTGCCGATATCTCAACACATTCACCTATTAGCAGATAAGGCATAAAAAAAAAAAACACTCACACACTCAGTCTAGATAGTGTAAGTAACACCCAAATATAGATCTGAGTGCACATGTTTATGTGTGTGTGAGTGAGAGACAGACAGACAGAGAGCGCTAAGAGCCATAACTGTGGGAGTGTTTTACAAGCTCAAAGCCTTGTGCCTGCTCCTCTAATTCAGCACACACATTGCACTTTCAGCAGATCAATGATCCCACTGTGCACATGCATGCACACACACGCACACACTCTCTCTCCTCACATCCACACATATGCATATATACCCTCCACAGTACACACACCAACACACACATACTGTATTCAATCCTCCTCATTTTAACCTCCCTTCACTGTGGTTCTTGTATATACATGCTCTCATACACCCTCCTCTCTTTTTTTTTCCATCCCTCCTTCTCTCTGAAGCCCTGAGCAATTACTCATCGAGACTCTAGAGAAGAGCAAACAAGAGAGAGAGAGAGAGAGAGAGAGAGAGAGAGAGAGAGAGAGAGAGAGGAGGAGAGAAGGACAGAGGGAAGAAGGAAAAGAAAAGAGATGGAGGTGGAACGAGGGTGAATGAAAATTGCCTGTCAGTGACTCCAAGAGTCTGTAGCTTTTAAACAAGAGCACCTCAAAACATCTGCTCTTTGATGACCAGGGTCAAGGTGTCAAGCAAGAACGTGTGTGTCTCATCTGTGCAAGCGAATATGCGCATGCATGTGTGTGGTAGTGTGTGGGGTTAAAGGGAGTGTGCATTTGTGAGGGGGGTGGGTCACAGCAGTATGACACAAGATCATTTATTCATCGGGGAGAGAATGTGTGTTACAGCTGGGATACATATGCTCTCAATAGAACACACATGCACTTCTGGAAAACAGACCAAGTCATGTTGACCAGTTGTAGGTCTCTTGCTGCAAGTTAACACACATACATGCACAATAGAAACAATAATGGGCATAATATACTGGAGACAAGTTATAACAGTGAATACAAGTGAATGCAGTGTGTGTGTGTGTGTGTGTGTCTCCTTGCAGTCTCCCCAGCCTTCACTAAGCTCTCAGGTTGATCCATTTAAAACACAATGGAGGATTACATTCTCATCTGGCCACTGGCTTCAGCCTGCACAGAAAAACACTAAGGCTTTAATACTACCTTGGCACACAGTGTGTCTGTGTCTAAGGCAGTGTGTGTTTTCATATTTTATGCTAGCAACACAAGTTGCAGCATACAACTGCAAGTCTACCAGTGTGTGTATGCATGTGTCTGTGTGTGCAGGAGGCTCAGGCCTGTCATCGCGAGGGCAGGTTGGGGGACTAAGACCCCTCTCCAGTGTGGAGTGGTTGTGAATTGGTTTTGGCTCCGGGCTAAATCTCCTCACAGACACCTCTTGGTTTTTTCCGCAAGACCAGAAAAGAGACTGCTTTCACTCAAGCCTCACACAACACATCCAATTCACTGTGATTTGAGCCAGTCCTTGGCCAAAATGCAGGTGTGAATGTGTGTAAACACACACTTACAATGTCTCTCACTCTCTATGCATTTCTCTCTCCACTATCTCATTTCCACAACCACTGAATTATTTTCAAAACAATAATGAACCCCCTACACAGTAACACTCCCCCCCCACATCTACCCAAGCCTGCAACTTCCACAACCAAACAGCTTAACCATAAACCCCTGCTCTCTCTCTCTCTCTCTCTCTCTCTGTATCTCTCTTCCTCACACACACACACACACGCACGCACGCACGCACGCACGCACGCACACAAACAAACTCGAGCCCCCCACAAAGACATCGACAGTTGCAGTCTGTCTATCCGGCAGTGTTCAGGCCTCTGATTAAACCAGTGCTTATTGGTAATTAAACACTGTGCTTTGTGGCAGTATCCAGAATGCTGTAAAGCACTCCACCTCCCCACCACATACACACCCACCACACCTCCATTGGCACAGTGCCGTCCCCTCCATTCCTCTTTTTCTGCCTTTCAGGGGGCCGCAGGTGGTACAATTGGCAGTAATGTGTTCTAATTGTTGGCAGCGCTGTCCGGGTAAAGATACGTAGTGGGGAGCGGGAGCTTGGCTGGCATATAGAGGGAAACAGGAGGGAAGGGAGGAAGGGAGAAATAGAATGTAAGGCGGAGAAGCAGGAGGTATGAAAGGTGGGGAGGAAAGAAGTGTGGATATATGGGAAGGGTGGGATTAAAGGGGCAAGCAAAGGTAACATGCTAAGAACTGGAAGAAAAAAAGGTGATGATGTGGTGCGAATAATGACAAGAAAAGGAAGAGCAGAACTGGGAATTAATGGCAGAGAGGCGAGTTGGAAAAATATAAACCAATAGAGGATGCTGCTCCTGTCGTGTCCAAATGTTTCCTTCGCTGTTGTTGTTTTTCCAGGCAGCTCGGAGAGAGGCTCCCCTGGGCTGAGGCTTAGCTATAACTGCAGCAGAGACAGACACAATGTGAACTGCTGTCTTCATGTACTAACAGAGGGGTTGGACACATGCCTAAGTTGCTGACCTCCAGACCACATGAACTCCTGGAGTTTTCCAATTTTCTCTACACATATAGATGTCAAGGAAAGAGTGTAGTGCAGTATGGCGAGCGTGAACCTGAAGCCAGCGAATGTCTACTGCGGTATAAATAATAAAAAGATTTTCTTTTTCTGATCCGTACAACACCATTGTATCTCCACTTCTATACATTTTATAACAATACAACTTGCCTGGACCGCTTGGAGGAGCAATAGCCATCTTGGTTCAAATACCACTGTGAAAAACTCCATCCTCATGAACAGGATATCCATAGAAACAGAAACATGGTAATAGGTAAAACAACCTGTTGCTTCATCATCTGTGAGATGTGGGTTAGATTTCATATTAGAACATCAAATCAAGGTCAAAACCTCAGTGCCAGGTCTATATTTTAAGCCCTCATTTCAATGTTGCACCAACAAAAATGATGTCCGAATACATCAATGTCATGACAATGCTGTGAAACAAATGAGTCACGGTTCATTGAGATTCTCTTCAAGTGGTGTCTATTGTGTATTTGTGTGTGTGTGCGTGTGTGTGTGTAAGTGTGTGAGAGTGACTCAGCAGCTCTCCCATGGTGAGACGGCACCTGTTCTTCAGTGCTCATCGACAGGTGTTGCCAGCCCCCCTGAATGTTGTTAACGTGGACTAAATCAGATGGAAAAGCAGACTGACAGCCACTGAGCATACGCAGATTTGTCATGAGACACTGAAAGCCAGAAATGGTCTTAGACAATGTGGTGAGCTGTAGGGATGTCACTGCAGTGGAAGACATACTGTACAATATTTCAACTTCTACTCTCATACATTCATCTATATGAATATGTTAGATTTTCAAGGTAGACTGAGTAGTATGCTGGAGAGAAACAGGAAAGAATATGAAAGCTCATGAGCCAGATTCAAACACATTGTGTGACTCTTATCCCTCTCTGAAGAAGAAGAAATGCATTATTTAAATATATATGGGTGTGGTAATGGTGCTCTCACCAAACAGAGATACAAGTCTAATGATCCAATGTTAAAGTGTGTGTACATGCTGTATGTATGGCTGTGTTTGTGTTTGTCTTATCTCTAAAGGCAGATAGGCAAGTGAGAGGGGCTGCTTCACACGAAGCTATGTTGATAGTCACAAACCCAATCAGGTTATCGCTCTGTCTACACACAAGTATACACAGACTCTAGCGCACTCTCTGTGTTACCTGCCCATATTGTACACATGCATTCATGCAGGCTTGCGTGCACGCACAAACACATCCTGTCACGACTCTCTCTCTCTCTCTCTCTCTCTCTCTCTCTCTCTCTGTCTCTCCCTCTCTCTCTCTCTCTCTCTCTGCAGTGGCTGCACGAGCTGTTGGGTCATCTCCTTGCAGGTGGAAACTTTGAGAGGAGACGAAATCCACTGGAATGAAAACTGCAGTGAGCTTTTGAGAAAACACACTACACTGCAAGGCGCTGCTGCTGCATCACCATGGCAACGGTGAAGAGAGCATGTGTTAGAGTCAGAGTCTCAAGGTTACTCAATCTCTTCATGTTTTAATAATACCACTCCCTTATGAAGGGAATATTACATCCCTTGTAAGTATGATGAAAATACATATCAGATCTTTCCAGCCAGTGTATTTGTCCAATGAACACAGAGAACCTGCCATCAAGGTTAAGACAAGGAAATGAACTGCACATATCTTGGTTTCATTAACCAAGACTCGAGTTGATGAGGCCTGATTTCAGACTATTACATGGGCATACTATTTCTGGCGTGGCCTATTTAAATAGGACAAGATTGGTCAAAACTAACGGTGTGTTTCCTCCTTGGAATAGACAGAGCTGGGAGGAGAAGAAAGAGGTAGACTTTAGAGTATGTTAAACGACTAGATGAAGAGTTTGACGAGGATGTGAACCTGTGTGGACGTGTTTACATGAGAAAAGTGAAGCGAGGACACCGAATTCATCAAAGCGGTACAACAGCTTCAGAGTCACAGCGCGCCCCATCATTTTCCCAGGTGTTCATGTCAGAGGTGAAGCAGCAGGTGACCGACTGGCTCTGTATGGATGTCTGTGGAGGAGGGGTTAGGGAAGCCTGCTGGGATTTGAGTTTTCCACCTGATCCATCTCTGGACACACATGTGGCCTACTGAAGCCAATGACAGGGGAGCTGACAAATGACATTCTACATGGAGTTAATGAGAGTAGAGCAGATGTATGCTGCCCCTCTGGAGATGTGTGTGAGTGTGTGTGTGTGTGTGTGTGTGTGTGTGTGTGTGTGCGTGTGCGTGTGCGTGTGTGTGTGTGTGTGTGTGTGTGTGCATGTGCCTCAGATACAATTTATTGTGTATACATGTATTATATGCATCCAAATGACATAACAGATAAATAAATCTGTTGTATTTATGCATGTATTAAAGCGCACACTACAGGACACATAGAAACCATTTTTTTCCTGTAGTGGATAGCAGTGCAAACGTGTGATGCTCACCTTCTTTTAATCTTTCAGTACCAAGTGCAGAAGCATGCTAACACAGTGTCATGTTAACAAGGTGTTTGACACAGAGACATACAGATATGACTGTCCTCTCCACAGGATTTTCGCATGCTTACCCATTTACATACCAAGTGTTGGATGTGGAAGTATAGCACATACATCATGTAAATAAGCAGGCAGTATAATATAATAATCTAAAAATGCTAAATAAGAAATATGGCAAGCTGCACTATATTCCCTTCACTTTAAATTATTAAACAGCAATGAGCTTTATGCGAGACAACAATGAAAACAGCTGAAGAATAATATGTTAAACAGGTTGTAACACAAAGATTTATTTGTTGTTGTAAGGGCTACATATAAGAAGGCGGTTACTAAAGTAAGTGGGGGTGAGGTTAGCTTTTCTTTGCTGTCTCACTTAATACAGCTCACTTTTCACCTTTCTTCTTTCACTCATTGACATGCTGTCACTGTCCTTATGTCCTCTCCCCCTTTTCCTGACTACATAAGTTATTGTTTTCATCAACCTCTCTTTCTCCCTCTGCCTCTTTCATCTGGAGTGCAGATGAGGGCAGACAATCATAAGTTGTGTGTTTGTGTGTGCTCTGTAGTTTTCAGTCTGTTCTACAGCAGCCTCTTACCACTGCAGTGCTACAGCATTCACTGACCCTTGACAGAACCACTGCAGTGCTAGCAGAACCCTCTCTCTGCAATAAATCCATGACATTAAAGAGATTATGTTAACCAACGAGAAATAAAACTAGAGTAAACAGTCCCTGCTGTAATATGTTTAGTCCTTCTGGCCAAATAATTGAGTTATGTTTTCAAACCTTGAGGGACAGTGAGCATTTCATTTATTTTGACAAAGACTTAACTAAACATGCAACTGGATTCTTTGACTAGGACTGGAAAAAGGGACTATTATTCTGAAATTCTCCATGACATGATTACAAGCCCACTGTGTAATGTGTAAATGTGACCCATCCTCCTGCGACCAGTATCACAGCCTCTGGCTATGGTGCTGCTGATGCCAATCTTAGGGGCTTCCCTGATCACTGTCCATGGTGCTGATCTGACTCTCACCTAAACTGTACATACTGTGTGCCCAGCCTTCATTTTGTACAGTACACTAACACAGTCCTCTTCTGTAGAAGAAGTATTTAAATAGAGGATTTAGAGCTTGTATTAGAGTCAATCAATATTTTGTCTTTACTATTGAAACATATGGTAGAATCATTCCTAATTGGCAAACAACAAGCCACCACGTTAAGTGTGTTATCCTCCTTTTCAAGTATTGCATTGTGACAGGGTTGGGGTCACCAAATTGGAAGATGGACCATGTGGATGGTGCAATTATCACTTTGTGGTTATTTTTATAGCCCTGCTAACATGAATATGGCTCTAAGTGTAGCAACACTGTTCACTTGAATGCTTCCTCAATCAATCAGTAAAACTATCAGCTGTTACAAGGCCCAGGCATTATACACAGCACATTCTCTAGAGGTATAAGCGGGCTCTGCCTTGTTTCTTTTTCTTATGGAAAATAAGAAACCTTGAAAATAATTGATTTAGCACACCAGTACACACTCTCTTACGAAGTCACATTAACATTCAAAACTCAATTTTGAACCTGTGAAAACATAAACAAAAATGTTTTTAGTAGTCAAGTTTTTAAAGATATTTTTGGCCTAATTAAGCAAACGTTGGTGGTGGCGCATCAGAGCATGAAGCACTAAGACAGGCAATTTCACTGCTCTCTCCTCTCTTCTATAAACTATTAATTGATCTCCAGGGAGCCTTGCTGTTTAAGCTGTTCAGAAATATAGAGAAGACTGTACCACAACCTTTAACAGAGAGTGGGAAACACCCCCATGGGTAAAGAGCTGCTAGGGTGGACTGGGTCTGAGAAACCAACCAACTTTGTCTCAGCACTGCTTAAAGAAATCATTATTGCATTTGTGGATCTAACTCCAAAGTTGTCAAAGGATGTCAAGTGTATGTGAGCGAGAGGGTAGAACTATAATTGAGAGAAAAACATATTTTAAAAAGGAAGATCAAAAATGTTTCTCTGTTCATATAATACCCAGAAGGCTATGATAAGTTAAAAAACCTTCTGTCATAATTTAAGTTCAAAATCCAGTTACAACAAACTAAGTACCATTACAACTTTGACTAATTTGGCAGAGGATTCTGCCCATTTAAAATTCAGATGTCTCTTCACTTATGAATGATGAATAAGGACTGGGGTTCATCAGTGCTTTACTGGTCCCTGTGTGTCCATGAATGTGTGTGTTACATTATTAATGATGTTACAGTATACCATCTTTTAAATGTAGCCATGTTCTATAAGCTAGAGGGGAGCAGTATTTTAATAGTAAAAGAGTAGAAAACACTAACCTCATTAGTGGTAGAATTATTCAGTACAGTAAATATGTAATTGGATCTCAGATGCATTTTATGTATGTGTATATTCTAACTGTCTTTATGTGGGCTCAAGAACCTCAAGTATGTGTGTGCTTGAGAACGTGTGTGTGTGTGTGTGAGCATGGCACCATCAGCAGCAGAGGTGGGAGGTAAACCAATTCCATCTGCTAAGAGATGCTCGTGATGTGCGACGATTGGTGGGGCCTAGAAGTCCACAAATAAGCTGGCCTGCCTACTCGCCTGTCACAAGTAACAGAAAAGTAACAGACCACACACCACAAACAGAAACTCACACACACACACACACACACACTTGTAAAAGACAAATGTAAAAATTCTTCTATTCTCTTTTTTTTCTCCTTCAGCTCATATGCTCTGTCTTGACACATATGAACGCGCAAATATAAACAAACTCTCAAAATCTCGCTTTCTGAGACTCCATTTTCCAGCACAGCGGTAAAAACAGACAAATCAGTTCTAATAACAGGGGAGAGCGGTGAAACCTGCCATGATGTAACAAACGGTAAACAAATACAGCGGAACAAATCACTGTTTGTTTCAACACGACGGAAAGTAGACAGAGATGGAGACCACAGGAGAGGGTGTAACTTTCCGTCAGACTGAGAGGGTGTGTGTGTGTGTGTGTGTGTGTGTGTGTGTGTGTGAGGGCGAAAAGAGAAAGGGCTTGGTCACAACCGCATTCATAACAAATGTCAATTCATTTTAATTGCATTGTCAAGATCAGTGGATGGACTCATGGAAGTGAAGTGAATTCACGCCTAGTTTAATTTGAATGTAGTGGGAGAACTAGGTGAACTTTGATATGCAAATTTGTGCCACTGACAAATTGCTAATTGTTTTGACAGTGATAACCTTTGTGGTCACAGACAAAAGTAAAGAGTCAAAAATGAAGTGACCTACAGTATACAATGCAGTGAGAGGTTTCCAAGGCAACTTTCTGACAACTTTTGCTGTTATGGCAATAAAGTTAACACCAACTGTTGCACCAACTGATTTAAACCCTGGCATGTCAAAATCACTTTTCATTCTGTATTCATTTCACCACAGAACTAGTCACAGTTAATGGTAGCTGCTGTATAACCTGTAATCACTATATCACCATGCTTCTAGCACTGCCTGATTTCGAAGGATGCATGAATTAATTTATCTGTTCCACTTTCTGGTGTGACCGGGGACTAAAAATGAGTAAGAAAGAGATGGAGAGTGAGCAAAATTGAGAAATCAAAGAAGGTGAATGCTGACAGAAATTGTGACTGAGTGTAAAATCCTGCTGAAGGATAACGTGAGGACTCAAGAAAGAGAAAGCCCTGAAGTAGAGAGAGGTGAACAGGTGAAACAAACTCCAACTGTATGCCCATCATTATTATCATCAGCAGTAGCAGTAATAGTAGTAGGTAAGTGGATACATGCTCCTTAGTTATCATCATGGAATAGTGGATGTTGTCTTGTCTTTAAAAGGTGCTGCTCCTAAACAGTACATGATCAGGCAAGTCTATGATTCATCATCATCTACCATGGGAAACTGCAGCGATAAACAACGGAAGAAGAATCCCCATAGATAACAAAGGGGAATCTCGCCCGTGTGCCTGTGCACATGTGTGTTACTATCTCTTATCATCATGGGCATCCATCACAACAAGCAGCTGAATAATTCAACGCTACAAAATAAAGGAACATCCTTGTGCATGCTCAAGAATAAATGGCCTCATAAATGATGAATTAGAGGATGACAAACCAAAAGGGTTACTATAGTGTAAGCAACTCTCATTCATTTTCTTATGTGACTCTGTCTTTGTCCATGTGTCTGCATGCATGTGGATGTATCATACCTCTCCATGTGTGTGGAAAAACGACAAGGTGCGCAAAAACATACACATAAGTGGATATTATACTCTACAAAGCTTTTCTATTTCCCCTAGGGGTGAGTTACAGCAAGCACAAAGCAGCTGGGAGTTGGGCCAAACAATTTCCTTTAACACAACAATAGCAGTGGTCTTGGTACTTAATGTAGAGAGGCACTGCTTATTTAGAAAATACATTGATAGAGAGGAGAGAGTTATGACAGAATTGGGGAGAAAGACAACAGTGAAATGGAAAAGGAGGGAAGGAAAGCAACCAAGAGAAGATTGGAAATGAAAAGACAAAGGCAATAAGGCAAAAGCAAACACTGGGGCTTATTGAAAGTGCCATGGTACACACACGTACACACACACACACAAAGATGGAGATGTAGCATATGTCTCCAGTAGTGCCAGCTGGAGACATCTGGTGCCAAAACTCTACAGGTCAGACCAAGTGACATGCTTCCTGAGGCGTGGATGGGAGTGTGTGCGTGTGTGCCAAATGATTAAAATGGTCATTATGTTGGGTATATGGTATACACATCAGAAAGCACACACAAACATTCACACACACACACTGTCATCAAAGAATCTAAATTGGATGCGAATTCAAAGTGTGACGGTGAACAGAGATTAAGTGTGTGTATGTGTTTAATTCTTTTTGTTGTGTGTGATAGGACACAGATGTCCACCGGAGGGGTGAGTGGAGAGGCATGAAGGATGGCGATGATGGAGGAAGAGAGATGAATTCTGAAGTCTAAACTTCCTGACCAGAGGCCTGGCAGCTTCAAAGGAAAGAGCCAACAAGACAAAGCTGTTGCTAGCTGCAGCCTGAAAAAGTAACTGACACAAACAAAACAACATTCTGCAATTTTATGGCCCAATCTGAACACTGCTCTCATGATCATCACACACAGCCAGATGCAACATATACAGATCAAAACATAGTGAGCTACGTGGGGGTCATCATTAAGTCAGTGGCCATCATTAAGCAGCAAACGATATGAATAAATCTATTCAGAAAAAAATATCTTTGGCACTGCTTCCTTTGATATATAGTATGCCATAAACTAGCGTTATAAAAGGTTATGTAAGGCTATAAACAAGAAAAAACTGGTTTATAGGCTCACTGAAACTGAAGAGAACTGAGGAAAAAATAATACCAAACTACAGTAAAGTTGCTTTATCCTCCACGGCTGATATATTTCTGCTGTTCTTCCAACAAGACAGCCAGACACAAGATCGACCAGTACACAATGTTCCAAACCTGATTAGTAAGAGTTATTATACGTACATAATGTTCTCAAATCTGATTAGCGAGAGCTATTATGAGTGTAAATAATACAATTGTTTATCTGTTCAAAATATGCTGTGACAAAATCCAGATGCTGTGTCTGCTACGTGACAATGTTGAAATGAATTTAAGTAGCACACACAAAACACATAATTATAACCATGTTTTCACTTCATGTGTTCTGTATTATATCTATGTGTGAGGGATAAACTGTTGGGAGATTGGTCAAGAGGCAGAGGCACAAAAGTATTGGTCTCTACTTGTTAAAAGAATGTAAATTTTTTTACTGTTGAGATCCCTCACACATCCACGTGAAGTGATGTGTGTATTGACTGAAGTTGCAGACCTCACCAGAGTAGAGAGCAAGGATCTAATCTATGGATCATAATTGAAGGTCAGATGGCATGAGGGTATCACACTGAACTGTTGCTGGCCCTGAACTGTTACTGGGAAGACATAAACTAACTGTAGGTCACTTTGGGACAAAATACTCAGCAGTTGCACAATATATGAAGGAATTCTGCCAAAACACATTCTGAAAAATACACATGCTGTCTTTCCAGGAAAGATTGGCCAATTTCAACAGAAATCTGGAGTCCATCATTCAATTCCAAACAAATGGCAATGACTTCCATCCTCTACTTTTACAACAACAAATGAAAAACTGTTTTCATAATGCTAAACCACCCAGCCCTCTCTATACTTTTCCTTTGCAGATTCAAGCAGCTTATTATGTCAATAAAAAAAAAACCCAAAAAAGCTCTATATTATTCTTTAGCGTGTCTGTGTTGCTGAGGACTACTGAAGTAAAACAGTGCTCATCAAACTGTACAGAGTTCGATGTGGAATTAGCATTGGCTCACAGCTTCCAGTTCAAACAGACAAACAGAGAAACTGAGATATTATTGTTATACTGGTTGTCCAGCAATGCTCATTAGTGCTGAAGAGAGATACACTGGCAGGGCCTGATCAAGCTGTGTGTGTGTGTGTGTGTGTGTGTGTACACTCGCAGTTACAGTTGTATTTGTGTGTTCCACAGAAGTCTGTGTGCTCATTAGACTGCCTGTTGAGAGAACAAGAACTAGAAACACACACACACACACACACACAGAAAGAAAGAGAGAGAGACAGACAGGGATAGAGAGTGAGAGAGAGACACGCTACAATGAGACCAAAACACAAGACAAATACTTAAACTATATTCAACAACATGATTAAGGAAACAAATTAGGAGCATACAAGACTACTGAAGACAGTACATAGAAACATCCCAAATGAAACAGTTTAGAAACAAAATTAAAAAGGAAAACGTGCATAAATTTTTAGTGCAGACACACAAATAGACATGCAGAAAGATGCTAAATCTGACAGGCAAGCCGGCTTAATCCCCCTATCAACCAGACCTTTCCCAGATATTCACACCATGGCCTACAAATCAGACATTTAGACAGTTAAAACAAATCAAACAAACGCACACAGACAGTCACCAAGTTTATAATTCAACACCAGTGACCCTGTCCTTTGGCTCACTGCACACAAACACACAGCCAAATAAACAGCAGAGGAAAAGGGCAACATCCATCTCTTGTCCTGACCATGATGACCAAAGCATTCAGCACCCATGGCTGATTTCTCATTAGTGCTCAAAGCAGTGTCTGCTTGAGAAACAGGTGAAATAAACAGAGAAAGACAGATCTTGTGAGAGACAATCTTTTGTATATCACCTCCTGCCAGTCAAGCCATTTTCCACCCAAAGGCAAACTCATGCATTTTTAATACAAGTCCTGATTTTCACCTCTTCATAGGCAGTGGGATATTGTTTTGTACATTTGTTTTTTGTTTTTTTACCTTTTTTTTCTAACTTCTAAAGAACTTTCAATTTTATAGTATTTTCAGCTGTGTTATGGGACAGGACGGGTACACAATAAATTAATGTTTGAAAATGTGAGTCAGGAGAACAGTTGTAAAACATCTGAGTCACCAAACAGTTGTAGGTCACCCAGAGGTGAAGCCAGCCGCAGTGCAGTGTTGTTACCCAAAGTTTGTGGTTTAAATCTTACACAGACTTCCAGTTAATATTACAAAGTCATTGACTTTCAAGGATTAAATGACGCATCCATGAGAAACACTGAGTAAATATTGTTTTAATTAGAATGGTGCAAGTTCATTATTCCCCCCCCCCCCATGTTCAATCGCCTTAAACAGAAAACAAACACATTCAGGAAGAATTGGATTACTGTATTACAAATGAATTCTAAATTATGTAGTCTAAATCTTCCTCAAAGATATTTCACAATCAGGAGGAACATTTTTGCTGAGAACTGTGCTGAAATTTAATTCATACCTACCTATGAGATGATTGGAGCTACACATACACAAAAAAATGACGTGAAGCCCAATGTTTTCAGATTTGCATGAAAAACACGTCTTTCCCAATTTCACACATAACCAAAGAAATTAAATGTGCTGCCTTTCATCTGAATGATTTTGAGATGTTTGTGAATACTAATTTTACTAGTTCTGCTACAAGTAAGTTATAACAGAGATGCTGTTCAACACACAAGCTTGATGAAGCAAACAATCCATCAAAAAAATGTAATAAAGTTGTCCAGTTAATGCTCTCCTGCTACAACAACCAATCACTCACAATGAGACGATTTAGGTCTATTAGTATTGAATCAGCTAAGGACTGGATAGTGCTTACAGTTTATTCGTTTTAGTATCAGGCTTAAATTGTGTGATGATTAGATTAAAATAATCTTTAATTATGTACCCAACAGGATAAGTACAGTGGGGGACATGTTAATGATATGGTGAACAGACGGCACCATTGTCATTCCTGTCACTGGGAGTGAGTGAGATGGAGGGAAAGAGAAAGGAAAAAGAAAGCAGAGAGAGGAAGAAGAATGTGTGTCTGTAAGCGTTTGTGTGTGTGTGTGTGTGTGTGTGTGTGTGTGTGTGTGTGCCTACACCCATGTGGGTTAGAGTCAGTAAGCACATGCTGAACCTATCATTAAGTTCTCTCCCCTTGTGGTTGGTGTCAGGGTCTAGACAGGGAGACAAAGCCTGGGCCTTTCCTCCACATGGTACCCAGGGGAGAGGGCAGAGGGCTGGGGGAGAGAGCTGGGCTGGGACAGCACGTCCTGGGTGACAGACAGACACCAGGGAAGGAGGGAGGGAGGGGAGTCAAGAGAGAGATGCAAAAAGCGATGGGAAGATGTATGAACGCATGGGGACAGAGATGAAACTACAGTATCTTTTCTTCTTATTAAAAACCAGAGAATGAGGAAGGGGTGCACACTTGGCAAGCTGGTGCAAGGGGGGTAATTAGTGAGAGAGACACACGTGTCCCCCCATTGAGGGGGTCCCCTGGGTGAGGAACAGCTCAATCAGTAGCCAGCTGCAGGTATAAGGGGTCGTATGTGAGTGGAGTGCAGGTGCCAGTGTACAGCTGCACTTTTACCCTTTGCACTCTGACTCATTAATTCTTATGCTACATTAAAGGGTTTACTAACACACATACAAAGAGACTCACATCTCTATTGAATACCGGCTGCCAAATTTACTTTATTGTGTGCATGTGCGTGTATGTTTGAAGGAACCCCAACAAAATATGCTTGTATATATGTTTATATATACACACACTACTAATTTTGCTTTGTTATAATATGTTTAGCAAAGCAACGAGGACACTGAAAGTGGTGGATATGTGGGAAAAACACAATGGGTCCTGTAGCCCACATGTTACTAAAATGTAAGGGAAATGTAGTTTTGTTTAAATAGCAAAGAATGCATGCTTGAATTCGCATGAAATTTGTTTTTTTCAGTGTTTAATCAAGAGCAAAGAAATGTTGTAATATAAAGATTTTACACCAGCAATCTGCAGATACATTCAGTTACATTAATTTCCTGATTAAGTTGATTAAAAACATAATCCAGACAACATTACATTTCCTACTAAACAAATTTGATAATGTAAATCAGTTGTATATGGATGGAATGTTTAGGAGACAGGAGGTGGATACGCGGGTTGGTAATAAGGGGTCTCTAGTGGATCTGGTTGGCTCGTGCTGTGCTCCAACAGGGAAAACAGACAGACGCCTGAAAAGAAGGAAGGAAGACAGAAAACGTAGGAAGAGAGTTGGGGGAAGGGAAGATGCTTGGTTGAACAACAGCTGTTGGGATTACTGTTTAATAAAAGCCGTCATACGCATGCACTCCCTCATGCCCCCCTACAGAGCAGACCAAAAGGCATTGCTGTGCGAAGCCCAATAACCTAACATCATAGTCAGCCCACTAACCCTGGGGACCCGACGCCAGCCACCTCATACCACGATGCCAGGCCCCCGGATCTCCCACAAGGCCCACAATGCCTCCAGGCACACCGTATGTGTGTCTGTGTGGGTGTTTTACTTATTATCCGCCTATGCATATGTTTATATGGTGCATAAGAGCGTTGTGGACCTCTAGAAGAGGTTGCATGTGCAGAACGGGTCTTTTTTCAGTTGTGCAAGCCAGTGCTGTAAGAGTGTAAGCTAGCAAGACGTGTATCTGCATGCATGTGTGTATGAAAGTGTGTGTCTCTGTGTGTCTGAAGGGGGGGGGGGGGGGGGGCATCAGATAAGCTTCCTCATTTGGGCCGCTTCAGGAGGAGTGAAAGGAGCTGTGGGGAGGCTTTCATCTCTGAGACGGAAAAAAGAGACAGAATCAAGATGGAGTGAGTGTGAAAGAGGATGAGAAGGCGGGAGAGAGGGTGAAAAAAGGAGGGTGAAAAGAAGAAGAGAGTGTGATAAAGAATGAAAGAGATAATCCAAGAGGATGTTTACCTTGGTCATGCTGGCAAAGGACAAAAGAGGCCACCGACATGTACTGCCCCCTATAGGGCCACAGGATATTGAGTGGTGAAAGGAAAAGTTTATTGCAGAAAACACACAGTGAGGTGACAGTGTGCTAGGCCCATCACTCTCTCTCTCTCTCACACAGACAAACCGCTTAATTAAACATGAGCTACACGAGTGCTGTCTGTCTGCCTGCCTCTGTATGTCTGGATATACGAATGTGTGTGTCTACTGTGCATTCATCTCGTCGACATAGAAAGCACAAGGAGGCGATTTGCAAGTCAAATTCAGCATTTAATGACACGGGAAATCATCTGAATTTATTGAAAGCCAGCATGGAAAGGAAGGGGGCTTGTTCAAGTTTCAGATCAGAAATGCATAAAATTGCCACCCCTCTTTGCCTGCAAATAGAGCTTTGAGTGCTTCTGATTTTAAATGATGGGATGTGTCAAGGTGAATGTGCGGCACACTGATAGCTCGGGGCTCCCTGGGTGCAATGCCAGACTCTATATTTGATACCGATTACAGAGTTGAGATAATTCGACTCTATAAAGTATTGGAAGGAAACTACTGCATGGGCTAAACTGTAATTGTTTAAGTGAGTTTGTCTGTTTATATGCATGTATCTAGTGGAACCTACAGTGTCCTAATAGCATGTGTGTGGGCATGCTGTAAATCACTGCACTGACCTAAGAAACGGGAAATTCTGAATAAATCTCTCCAGGTAACACAAAGCAGAGCCAAGCTCAAACCTCAAAGAGATTAAGGACATTGAACATCCAATTAATAAGTAACATAGTGCAGCTAGTCTAAAACCACAGTTGTTAAAATGCTCCTCCATAGCAACACTCATGTCAAAGCGTGCTGTTGCCATGCGAGTGCCTTTCAAGAAAACAGTGTTTAAATGAAAGAAAGGACGAGAGAAAAGAGATAGGAGATGGGAGAGAGGGAGAAAAGAAGAGGAAGAAGACAGTATGTTTGTTATCATCTGCATCCATCATGCTAATTGGAAATAAACAGGAGCTCATTGTTTGGAGAGCATTAAATCAACCTCTAATCAAGTCTTGGTGTAGAATGGTAAAGCTTCACTGGCGAGGACATTTCCCACAGAAATAACTGTAATGCTTTAAATGAGGATGTGTGTGTGTGTGTGCATGCTTCGCCACACTGCTGATAACCTTTATATTAGCACAAAGGGGGCTAATTGTGAATGATCTCACTGGTGAGTAATCGGACAGGACTTCTCTCTCCTACACATACAGTATATCCATCAGAACCTACACTTTGTTCATGGCCTTTACTAAATCTATAGTTGTTCTGCAGTGAGCTCAATTCGCAAGACAAATGTTTCAAACCTACTGTGTGAATGAGATGGAGAAAAAAAAAAAAATGAGGGAAAGACACGAAACCTTGACAATGAAGAAAGATTGAGACCGAATATAACAAGAGAGACAGGAGACAGGAATGGGTTTCAACATTGGGGTGCCATTTTATTCACAGTTATGTTTGCTCTAATACATTTGTATTTATTAGGTTATCTCATGGTATTATTTCCTCACTATGTATTTAATCATGATTTGCATAATGCGTGCTATTTGTGGCACTTAAACTATAAACCACAGGCAGCCAACCGTTAAAACGACAAAATAGATGCTGAAATGGGAAGGCAGGAGTGCAGAGAGAGTCAGGCAGCTAGACAGAAATTGATGCACACAGACAGACGCCACAGACGAGAGAGGCACAGAGAGATGCAGCGTTGTTGATCTCATTAAGATTAATACAGTCAGACAGGAAAGCAACCACAGAGAAAGAGAGGAACAGAAACACAGAGGTGTAGCTTTAATGGGATCAATAGATCGGGCATCCGTGCAGGGTCAGTGGCTGTGTCCATGGTGACCTGTCCCTCACTGGCTGGATGACTCACATCGGGAGTCCTCTGTCCATGCCTATCTCCCTCGCTCACATGTGACTTATTTCCTCCTTTCTCATCATCCCCTCGCTCAGTTCATTCAGCCTTTTCTGGCAGTTTCAAAAACATAGCCCCCTGTAATTCACCTTGATCTTATTCTCCCCTCAACTCTCTTCCTGCTGTCCTTCCTCTCTCCCACTGACTCATCTCCTCTCCCTACACATGTTTTTCTTCCCACCATCTTCCACCTCCATTACTGGTGACAAAATAACTCTGACTGAGTATTTTATACCTGAAAACGGCACATATGCTAACCCGCCATTTTCTTTTTTTATGGAACGTTGCACTTAAAAAAACAAATTCAAAAGGTGCACTAAATTATTGGTTGGTGAGATGTCACAAAACAGCATAATATTATCAAAATACTGAAGGAAGAAATTTTTGTATATCAAGATAGCACAATTACTGTGTGTGCTATATTTCTGCTGTATGTTGATTTTCTTCAAGAAAGCTTAATCTGTAGGCAAACCAGACTCACTTTTCATTTCTTATCAACATGCACTGCTGAGCTCTCACTTTCTCTTTTGAACATACAGCGTTTTGTAACTTGTAATTCCAGTTGACATAAGAGTGTACCCTCATGTCCTGTTGACTGAATAATTCACCGTGGCTCAGTAGGGCACACCACACACTGTTACCTAACCCTGCCAGAGACACTGTCACAGCACAGAGAGAGAAGAACAACATGTGTGAGGGTGGCTTGGAAGGGGAGGGCCATCAAGCCACACACAACGGGAGATGGTGAGTGTATGGAGATGAATGGGTTGCGGAGGAAAAACAGATGAATGAAAAATGAGCAGAGAATGGATGTGAAATGGACTGAAGAGGAAAAATAGATGAATGAGAAATAAGTGAACCTGAAATGCATGAGAAACAAAGGAGATGCTCTGTTTGATGGGCAATATAGAAGACTGGGAAATAAAAGTGAGGCAGATATATAAAGGTGAAGACAAGTAGGTATGAGTACGTATGATATTAAGAGTGTTAGAAACCTCAAATAGAGAGAAAAAAAAGCAAACAAATGGGAATTGTGATAATGAGAGAGCAGGTCTAAAGTATCATAGAAAATGACGTGCAAACTGCTGAGAGAAATAAAAAACCTTAGCCTTCATCTCCAATAATAGTCTCTCACTTGTGTATTGCACTCTATACTGAAGCTGCCAGTATCCCTTCGCAAAACAAAGCCCCAAAAATATCACTGCCAACACATGGCACATGCATTTACAGAGCTCTGTGCGTGTGTGTGTGTATTCCATCTTCCATAGCTGTGGGGAGTGAGGAGTTCAGGATAAATAATTGAACATGGGGGGAGGGGGGGAGGCTTGCCATCCAAAAAGCAAAATGCCAACTGCCAGGTTCATTTTATTTTAGAAGAAGGGGGGAGCCAAAGGTGGGCTAAGAGAATGAGTAATGAGAAGGGGGGAGATAGCAAAGACACAAAAGACACAAGTTCACACTTTTAAAGCTTAAGTAGCCCATTAAAACAAGCAGCAACAGCTGCACTTCCCTGCTTGATCTTTTTACTTTGCTCAGTGGACAAACAATGGTGTTATAGACAACACCAGGGTCCACAAGTCAGGGGTCAAGGTTCACAAGGTTAAGGTGAGGGTTGAGGTCAGAACCATTTTGAAGAGCTCAACAATAGACTGATACTATATGACCTTGGTTGGATAAACACATGCTCATCGTAATTGATCTTAACCCAAGCCAATGAATAAAAGATAATCTTATTGTAGAATAGTGGAGTCACTGGTTCAGTGCTGCCTTTTTAAGTCTCCAGTCATGATATATCACCACTGCTGAATTGATTGCTGAGTAAATTGAGTGATTCAATGTCACAAATAACCTAATTCTATTACATTTCAGGAATAAAGTTCTCTTCTTAAAGGCAAACAAAAGGCTAAGAAATTAAATTACAAAAGAAAAAAAGAAAAGAAAAGAAAAGAAAAGAACCCATTATGGTAAGAGTCATGGGCAAAAAAGTCAGCGTTGAAAAGACAGTTTTTCAGAATTACAACCCCTGATCACAGATCACAGTTGTCCCATATCTCCACGATCAAATTGTTGTTTGTTCAAGAGGCATCAACCAACCATGTGCAATATAATATGGCCACAATTTCTCTCTCCCTACCTTGGCCTTGGTGGTGGTGAGCTTCGAACTCATTAGTCCATTTTGATAGATAAGAGGCTTGCAGCTGGAAAGCCACAGCAGCAGTGGGTTTTGTGGGTTATAAAAGCGATGTAATCTGGTTTTGGCAATAGAAATCTAAGGAGTTTAGGGAGGGGAAGACTCACTGATTTGTGGATCTGAATTGGATTGAGACTCGTTTAGAACCAGATCTAATGTGGCAAATGGCTGTAATCTGAAGAGCGGCTCTGTATGAGCGAATAAGACAGAGAATGAGAACAGCATAAGTGTCACATGATATAATACTGGGGGAAAAATGTAAAGCTCACTGTTGCAAGAGTGGAGGTAACGAATTAGAACTACTCACATTACTGTAATTAAGTCATTCTTTTGGGTACTTGCACTCATAATCCTCCACTGAGTGGGCCTACAATATATTATATCCAAACCATTCATCTGCATTGTTCTAGTCCCACCAGGGAGGAGGCGGGAGCACCACTGCAGCAGATGCGCTGCCCGCTTCCTTTAGGCATGCATGTTAACCAATTGGACTGTACAGACAGAGAGCACCGCAGTGCAGAGCTCCACAACCAGCTTGCGATCTAGTCTCACCTTCTGTTGTATTTCCTTCTGCACGCCAAGAGCAAATCTGGCAAGAAAACACACTGTGGGCCAATCAAAACCATGAACAAAAAACGCTGCAGCAGGCACAGGTTTGGAGAGGTGACCACACTGACCAGAACAGCGCAGATTTGGGAGTAATTTAGAGACCAAAGATTTGGAAACAGAAACCAACTGGAGAGGCAGGTTCAAAACATTCAGTATATATCTTTAGTGTGTATTTGTTTGGACAACAACTTGCCTCAGTCTGATCCATTCATATGTTTCATAATTTATTATAGAAATGTGCTTTGTTGAAAGTAGATATTTTCTGTATCGATTGCCCCTTTCAGCTGAATGCCTGCTATTGATGATGCAATAAAGATCAACAAATGAAAAGTAACTAATACTCTGTACCTTTACTTTGTACTTAGCAAGCCCATTTTAAAGTATTTTTTCACCAGTAGTTTTACTTGAAGTTGAGTAATAGTTCAGTAAAGGTACTTCTACTTGAGTACAGATTTTCAGTAACTTCTCCATTACTTTTTGTGGCTGTTCATGTCTTTCTCATTCTCTGTCTGCCTTATATTCCCCTCATAATTTGTGTCACTGAAGCCAACTTTCTGGACATTGGTCTCTTCCCTAGCCCTGCCACCATGCTCTCATCTTATTTTTCTATGCTCATCCCCATGATTTTTTCTTTTCAACCCCCTTTTTTCCCTCCCTCAGTAATCTTTTCCTCCCATCCCTCCTTCTTCTACTCTTGCTGTCAGATCTCTCTATCCACTCTAGGCAAATTACACTTTTCAGATTACACCCCAATTAAAGGCCCCATTGGTACTCCGTCTGCATGCTGCATCTTGTCTCTGGAAACAGAAAAATGAACTATGTCTGTGTGCACGCACAGTGAAAAGAGCCATCTAAAATACTAGTGGCTGAAAAAAGCATGTGTGTGTTTGGGAATGTGTAATTGCAGATGGCAGCCCCCTGCTAAATCCCTATTAATGATCCTGTTTACACTTGTTGCCAGATTGATCAAAGTTTAGCAGTTGTGTGATCCACAGCCTTTTCATCTCAGCTGGTTTTGGGGGTGGGTGCCTGTGTGTGTGCGTTAGTCTGTATGCGTATTGAGGGTTGCAGGGAGGTTGTTAGTTGGCACAGTATGGGGTAGTTGGCACAAACAAGGGCAAGACGCCATGATATAAAGGCAGGGAGCTGGGTGGTGTTGAGGGCGTTTAAGTAGAGTATGTGTGGGGTGCAGGTTGCTGGCTGAGATCTAAGAGCTGAAGAGAAACATGGTCAAGGCCAACAGGTGCTGCAGAACAAACTCATATATCGAAGTTACAAAGAAGATGAAGCCAATGGTTCTGAACATATTTTCCTCACTGTGAATTTGATTTGAAATAATTTCACTTTTGTTCCTTTAAATTATCTAGGACACCAGTACACAAGTATTTTTATATCATTATTTCACCTTCGAATTGCATCTTTCCTATAAGCATGTAGGGAAGGCTATAATTACTGCAATACCCATATGTGCCGAGAGGAAACTAGTTAGATTAGATTAGATTCCCAAAATGCTCCTCGAGTCATATTTGATTTATCTTTTGAGTTTTAATTCCAATCCAAGCCTTGGAAACAAGCTCCGTCTGCAAGTCATTTAACATTATTCATGCAAAAAATTAACTTTACTTGGAAAACTGTATCAATCATACCACCATATTACTCAAAACCTCACTTTCTCCCACTGTCCAATCACTTTATCACTTCTTTCGTTCATCTTTTTCGTACTGACCTCATGTTTTTCTCTTACTCCCTTCTTTACAGTGCATCACTAGCCCAGTCTTGTTTTTGAACATACATCCTCTTGGCTGTCTTTTGTCAAATATGCTTTCCCTCATTTCCCCAACTCGTCTATTCTTGCATTGTCCCCTTAGGTCTTTGCCTTGTTAATTGTTCCAAACAGAGGGAAACTTTGAAGTCGCTGTCCCGTAAAATAATATTGCTTCATTTGTTTACAGCCAGAGCTTTTGCCTAAAGCAGCATAGACTGAGATGAGGTTTGGGAGGAAAAGAGATATAGGACATAGACACAGGGAGGGGGGTGAGAATGAAGGGGGTTTTAGCTACAGGAAGAGAGTAAAGATGAAAGAATGGAGGATGGTAAAAAAAAAAAAAAAAGATGGGGGGGCGATGGCCGAGGTGTTTTATAGACACTCTCCTCCACTCAGCCCCATGGATCATTCATCACCTGGACAGAGGCCCTAACAACATCCACACTGATGCACATACACACACATGCACTAACACAAGATCTCTTCTATTGTTTTTATGGGTGTTCATTTTCTGTAAAAGCACTTGCTTTACTAGGTTTGATTCTCCACAAGCAAGCATAGGCTTGTGTAAACACACACACGCAAACATATGCAATAAGTCAGTTTTGCGAGACAAGGTAAGATTTATGGTGTACCACTTTCATAGCAACTAGTCTATACTCGTGCCCTGTGACAGTATTTTTTCTTTTTTTTTAAGATTATTTTTTTGGCCTTTTCAAGCTTTATTTCCGACAGAGACAGCTGAAAGCGACAGGAATGCGGGGAGAGAGAGACGGGGAATGACACGCGGGAAAGAGCCACAGGCCGGACCCGAACCCCGGGCCCCCGCAGCAAGGACCGAGCCTTCGCACATGGGGCGGCTGCTCCACCAACCGAGCCAAACGCCACCCCAACCCTGTGAAAGTATTTAACCTTAGTGAATAGATGTTTGTTTTTAACTGATTAGTAAAAGGTTGTATGTAATACGTTTAAAGAAAAACAAAGTTAAAAAAATATCATTGTTACTTAATTGAACAGTGTCAAAAATATGCATATTCATCAATAATGTATATTAAAAATATTTGATTAAAGTACTTCCTGTGATTTAGAGATTAATCACATAGAAACCATCACCACAACTCTCCTTACCATCAACAGATGCACATTAAATCCTTCAAGTCATGCAATTAATCCAATTCATAATATGAAAATGTGGAGGACATCAGGAAAATCTTACACACTCTGTCTCTTACCCCACAGGAGAAGAGGAGGAGATTTTCTTAGGCCTGCAAGGAAATTAACCATTCACTCCATAACTGCCTATTCACAGTCCTATTGGCATGCAAATTTGCTAGTGATTGACATCAATCATCTTCTTTCCCTGTTCAACGGTGAGCCCACACTGCTGGAGTTGGCATTGAGCATGCCCACTTTGATAATATGACGGTGGTGTGTGTGTTTATGGCATCTGTCTGCAGTCCTGTAGAGTGTTAGATTAGATTGAACAGTAATACTTTTAATGGATGGGCTGAGAAGGTCAGAGACTCACCTTTGAAGGGACTGAGGATGAGGGAAGAGATCGACTGCCGATTGACTGGTAGTGAAAAGCAGTGTTTTGTGCATGTGTGTATATGTGTGTTTGTGAATATCTGTATGTGTGTGGACAGGACAGGTCAAGAGATACAGTAGAAGTCACTCTTGTATAAATAGCTGAGCTCTCAATTAGCACCCGGCTTTCCCCTTGACCCTTACCACCCTCTATAACAGCACACTGACAATAGGAAAATAAGTCTATCACTGTTTCTGAGTGTTAGAAAGAATGAGAGCATACTGTGTGCACCTGAATGATTTATGATGCCTTATATGTTTTGTTTTTGTTTTTTAGTCTTGTGCTGTATATTTATGCCGGGATATGTTGTGGCCAGCAGCTGACTTGCAGCTGTTGTTTACCTCCACTGCAGCAGAATGTTCACACTTGCAACTTGAATATGCATAAAATGACACCACATAGTGTACAAAACAGAAGGCCAAATTGTCTGTGCTAACTTCCCCATTGAGCCCCACAGAATCCCATAATAGTAGATAAATAGTTACCTAGCAACAGAGCCTAGCAACAGCAGCAGTCTAGATATGCTATCACTGCACAGGAAACTCGAGGGGAGAAATGCCTCCACTTTCAGCAAAGCAGGCATTTATTAACAGAGGGCCCAGGGAAAACATCAAACTCTCCTGAAATGGATCTGCCATATCAACTGTAATGTAGACACAGATCCTTTTCCCACTGTATGCTAACACAATGAATGGCCTTTGATGAGTTGGTGTTCAGTGCTGGCTCAGGTTTCTGTTGACACACAAACACACACACACTCACACAGCTGCAAGGGGATATATCCAAATGTGATGAAAAAAGGTGATTGTGGTCTGTGAGTGCGAGGCAGGGCTGGGACAATTTCATAGCTTGAGATCAATATTGTTCTAAACTACACTGCTACTAAGCTACAAAAACAGAGGAGAGTCAGTAAAAAGAGTTTATAGAGTGTATATTCAGTCTACTTAGCCATAGGTCCGCTTGCCAACAACTGGATAAAGACAAACACTGGTTCTTGTCCCTTTGTTGCTACACAATGAAGCAGACTAGCAGCAGTTAGTTGATTTCACAGGCCTCTAGGTCCAATGTCTTGGATGATGACAATTTGTAAGTAATGCAATTAGCTTAATATGTATCATTTGTTACCATGTTATAGAAACAGTTTTGGACATACAGTATCTACTGAATTGCAAGTACATCTCCTCTATTAACACCGGAGTACAGTTTGGCATGCTCTAGCCGGAAGACAAAATGCCTTTTTTCTTTCAACTGATGAGTAATTTCACTCCTCATCCATAAATCAATTATGTATAATCCCCTGATACAGAGAATTAGTGGCCATTTAACATGAGGAAGCTAAGTGTTTGAGTGTGCTGAGTATGTGTACATGAACAAATGCATGTGTGTTTATGTAGCAACAGTGTGATTGATAATTTGCTTAAACAGAAAGAGTTATACTGATGTAAACATGTTTTATTTCTTACTAAGGGCAAAGTGCTGCACTACAGAAGAAACTTGGAGTCTCCACAGGGAGCAACAGTCCATGCACATAATATACAGGACTATATAACACTGAGTAGCTGTTCCCACAGTTATTTGCCATGGTGATGCAGCAAGACTAAACTGAACTGTTGATGCCTTTCATCAACAGTTCAGTTTAGTCTTGGCTGAGCCACTTTTATCTACCAGTGTTGACAAATGTTCTCATAGTTTACAGCCTATTGACTAATTAATTCTCTGCATCTTTGTACTTAATAAAGAGAGGTGGCAAATGTATTATTAGGAGGATTTAAATGTGTAACTTCACACCTTAACTGTGAGTTTTCATAAAACACCCTTTTTGTTACTTCCAGTTTTAGAAAATGGTCCTTTTGGCATATTGAGAGATGGCTAAAAAATAATTACTAATTATGGGATGAACCCAAAGTGGACTTACTTTGTAAAGGGGAGCATTAGAGTGTACTAGTAATGAAAGGAAGGAAAAAAGGTTAAGATGAAGGAGGAACAGAACAGAATTTATCTTCAATATCATTAACATATTCATAAGCAAAAAGAAAAACTGTTTTTTTTTTATGAGTCAGAGCTCTGGAGGGCTCTAGCACTTTTGCTGGCATTCTTCTGGGACAAATGAAGCCTAAATAACATTTTCCTAAGAGATGAGAACGCACCCTCCATTCCTCCTCCTCATTTGCTCGTTTTGCTCATTTTGTATATCATCCAACATGCACCACCCCCACCCACCATCCCTTCACCAACAAAAACTCCCAAATTGGCATCGCAAGCTCATTATTCAACTATTGGTAGACACGTTGGTCCTATGCGCAAATCAGACAGTAGTAGCTTATCCAGCAGCTGGCCTAATGATCTTGAGCAAGGTTGCAGCGTGGAATCAAAAAACCTCTACAGAGCGGCAGTTTCAACACGGGCAGCAATAAAGAAAGAGAAGCATGTTGCAATATAATTCCACTAGGAGATTTTTTGACTGACAAACATCATCAACCAATCATGTTAGGAATGCTGTGAGGGCCAAAACAAGGGGGCAACAGCTTCTTCATGTGGTCTGGCATCCGTTGCTACCTCCCTGCTTTCCTATTTCTTCATCCGTCTGGATGGAAGTGAGCGGGACTGATGTTTCTATTTCAGAATGTGTCTCCCTTGGCGTGTCTTCCTCGGCCAAGTCTGTAGCCCACGCTGTGTGAAACAGGGTGCCTGCCAACACGTTCTAACACACACAGTTACATCTGTAGTGTGCTAAGCCGCCAGGGAATCAGAGCCTAAACTGTAGGGCATTGTATCACAACACAAGGTACTAGTGAGAATAAATAGAGCTAAAGCAGCATCCACCTCTAAATGCACATTTAAAATGTGCTGATGATGCAACATGATGCAAGAGTGATGCATGTTTATTTTTGCTAATCGTTTTGCTAAACATTTCCTTCGTGGATCGAACTGAAACTGGAAAACTTAGTCACATATGAACTGGGCACAACAGTAGTGGGCAGTGGGCAGAACAGAGTGGACACACTGTTTGGGTTTTTACGTTTCTGAGACTGACAGCTTTATGTGGCTGCAAAGCTTATTGGACAGGACTTGGAGCTCTCAGTTAAGCTGCTACTGCGGACGAGGGCCAAGCAATGATGGTGGCGGCAGAAGGAGAGGAGGACAGTGGTTTGGTTGGTTTGCCAGTTGTAGGAGCGGGCAGCTGAGACTAAACGGCAGTAATGGCCTAACGAGGAGAGATCTAGAGAGCCAAACCAGATGGAACAGCCATAGCCACGTGCCTGCCTGGCAAAGCTTGTGCCTTGTTAGCCAAACACAGACATAGACAGAGAGATTTACAAAGGATGGAGACAAGAAGATAGGGAGAATGTTGAAATCAGACAAAGAGATGTTTTCCTCTCCATGTGCTCTTCTCACCTCCTCTCAAACAAAAACCTCTTCTCTGGTTGATATTCAACACATTCGGTGACTAAGCTTTTTCCCCTTCCTTTATATGCTAAGGGCTTAACTTTAATGAAAGGGGAGAAGTTGATTACATATGGGGAGCAAAAACTAGGCCTCCATCTCCAGGGAGGAGTGTAGTAGACGAGATGCCGCGCTGAGTTTTAGTCAACAATGAAAGCAGACAGAGGAAAAAAGGGAACTGGGATTGGGGGGGTGTGCACATCAGTGTGCCCTTGGAAGTCAAATTTCCCAGGGTGCTCAAGTGTCAGGAATCAAGGACGTGGAGGAAGGGATAAAAAAATATCGATGGTCTTGTCTTTTTAGAGGATTCAGGCAGGTACTACTGACACAAAGACACACTAAGACACGCATGCAGACACACACAACTGCTTGTGGAGCTGCAGTGCCGCTGTGACTGCTAACCTAAATCCATCTTTGACTATTACAGCAGGGAGCAGGGACTGGACTCAGGGCTATGCTGGGTGATGTCATGCTGGCAGAGAACATTTCCACAGATAGGAGAGGAACACATGGTAGTCCCAATGCTTTTTATAATTTTGCTCACAAAAGAGCATTGTACTGTACTGTACAGAAAAGAATCATGTTTCCTTCGCAATTTCTCCCACTGGATCATTTCCGATTTTGTTTCGAGCTACATTACAGGGAGGAAATAGAAAGCCGACACCAACAGAATCTTTAACTAAACTTATCCAGCAACTTCTCTCACATCACGCTGGGTGTCTCTGCTCTTATTGTATTTTCTATTAGAGTGATGAATGTTTATAAGAACTACATACCCTCCAAATAGATACACAAAAACACGAACACACAGTAATACACTGAAGGTCTGTTTTGTTATCCATGTTAAACAAACCATGAGTCCAGTCTCACAGCAGGGATGAATATCAAGCAGGAAAGAGCTGGCACTTGCTGAGAGATAGAGTGAGTGAAGGAGAGAGATGGTAAGTGTGCAGTGATTGAGTCTTATGTGCAACTGCTCAAAAGGAGTGATGGTGATTCTGAGCTCAAGGGGTATTGCTCGCCTAAAAACCAATTAATGAAATGCACGGGCTCCCTCACTGGCTTTTAGCTGGCAGGAGTCTCTCTGCATAGTGAGTTGGGAGCTACAAGTAGTAGTACTAGTACTAAGCCATGCCAGTAAGTACAAGTAATAACTTTATCCTTCCAGAATTGCATACCTCTATCGGGCTATAAAAGATCGGGGCTCTTTCTTCCAGGGCTTTTTTGCCATTTAGGATGTTACACACGTCAGGCAGAACCCGCATCAGTTCACCATCACCTTTCATCCCATCGTGTTTGAAGGTGAGATTTAAAGCGAGAGAGAGAAAAAGGGAGGTGAACCAATAGACGACACAGGACACTGATAATCTGTCTTAGACTAGACAGTGACGAGGACCCTGAGTGAACTCTCAGCTACACACAGATTATGGAGAGGTGTGATGGCAGCAGAGCTGCTAAGGTAATTTAAAAGACCACACAAACCCACAGTCAACATTTTAAAAAGCTGAGTGTTTTTTTTTTTTTTCCCATCAATTCTACCTTATTCCTTAAAAACAAGGAGTGTCTCTAACTGCAGATTGGCAATTACCATTCTGTGTGTGCAATAGGGGGGAAAAAATCCCATAATCCTTTGGGAGCGGTGGTGTAGCAGAGATAAAAATCCACTTATTAAGGTCTGTATTGAGGATGAGGAAAGAAAAGGGCGAGAAGAGGAGGTGAGAGGAAAAGAGAAGACTGCAAGGATAGGTGTGCAAGATTACAGACGTTAATTTTTCTTTCTCCTTTTACTTGCCTGTGCTGCGTTTTATTTATTTATTTATTTATTTTCATATTTCTTCCAGCATTCCTCTCTCACTTTCCATCTCTGCTGTCATTGTGTCTATGAAGCAGCTTCAATACCAGAGGCACACTTCAAAGTCTTGATGTCAGACAGACAGACCCAGGGAACCTTTTAAAGATGTTTACGCTGGCATCTGCTTAATGGGCAAGTCAGAGTAATCTAAATCGCAACTCACTGACACAACTGCAGCTACATTAGAGTGTGTGTATGTGTGTGCGTGTGTGTCTGTGAGATGAGTAGGAGGACAAGCTGAGCAATATAAGATTGTGCAAATAAACAAAAAATAAACAAACAGGTGCTGGGAAATGCAGCTGATGTTTGTAAGAGACGAATAAGTTAATAGAAGCTTTCAAATACAACACAGAACACATCAACATGCGAACACATGGAAAAGAAATGTCTCATTCATATACACCTAACACTCACACACATTTTCCATCTCAATCTACCTGCAATGGCAACAGGTTTGAATACCCCCACGTAAAAAAAAAAACGCACCCCCCTCAACAGTACACACTTCCATCTGCAGTGATTCTCAGAAGTCTCCCTTGCAGTTGAGCCAAGCTACAGAGTGCAGCCTAGCCTAGCCTCGCCCCCCTGACTGGCTGCTGGCATTTACTGCAGGGAGGAGAGAGAATGACCCAGTTGTGAGACAAACTGTTCTCTGCAGAGAGAGAGAGAGAGAGAGAGAGAGAAAGGGAGAGAGAAAGAGAAAGAGAGAAGGGAGAGGTGGAGGAGAGGAAAAGGTGTGTGGGGGCGCTAGTCACCCCAAGAGACCTACGGTGTGCAATGATTGGCTACAGGCGTGCAGGGAAGGAGGAAGTGAGAGAAGGAGGGGAGGCAGAGGGCTCACCTGCAGTGGTGTGTCCTCTATAGCTGCACAGACTCAGCCATAAATCACAGGGACTTGGAGAGGGGAGGTATGTTAGAAAGAAAAGGATGGAAGTATAGAAGAGAGAAAGAGGTAACGAATGAGAGAAAGAGGAATGAGTTGCTTCTAGGAATCCAAAGAATAGGAGTTATTTGTAGAAATATGGGTGCTACATGCACTGCTGCTGACACAAAATGGGTAGAAAATGGATCTGCTTCAAGCAGTCATCCATCAATGATTTTAAGAAAATCCATTACAAACAAAGTGATGAAAGTTTGTGTAGAGTGGAAGAAAAAAAAAGAAAGACATATATGACAAGAAGAACATTACTTGTCTGATAAACCAACCCTGGAATGAAAAGGACATTAATCTTCACTTATCCTTGATCATCATGGACCTTAAGTTATAGCTGGGTATGACTGTAAAACTAAATAATATGCCTCCCATACCATAATAATGGTCTGAGCTGGCAGGGTTACTGCTAGCCACCCATCAACTGAGCTACACGGGAGTGCACTGTGTGATTAGTTGCTAGACATTGTATTGACTTTCAACTGCTGGAGCACAAATTAACAATCGCCATGCAATGATTTGCTCCTCGCACACAGGCAAATGCCAACGCATGAAACAAAATTGAAATGATAATTAATACACTGTAATTTTGTTGGGGTGCAGCTACTATAAACTTTTTTCTATACCATTTAATAAACGATAAATCACTTTTAGGAATTGTTAATTAAGCGTTTGAGAGCCCATGTCTTCACAGTCTGCTACACAAGAGTAATTAATGTCAATTCAAACACTTCTTCCAATGCACAGGGAGAAAAAAGCAGAGTCTTCCTTCGGCAGCAGCCACAGACGGTGATTCTTAACTGTTCAGCCACCTTTGACATGAGTAGAAGTCTGTGTAAATGTGTAATTGTGTGTATGTGTGTGGGAGACAGCTATGTTTGGAGTGTGGTTACCTACTCAACGATCCATCAGTAGAACAGAGAGAGGAACAGAGAGAAAGCCTGGACATAATTACATTCGTATTTGCTGGCTTGACATAGACTTGATATGGTTGAAGAATGTTAATAGCAATGCTAATTAACTGGCTGAGTAGATTTAGGCTTTAAGGGTGAGCTTGACAGGTTAAGGTAGAGAGAAAAACTGTAGCTAAGCAATTATCTTATGTCACCTGAACTATGGCTGTGTTGTCAAATGCCTTTGTTAGCCCAAAACTAAGTATACATTTGCTGAGGAAATTTTTTAAGTTTATCTGTGATGTTTGTTGATTTTCATCCAGATTTTTACATTCTACTGCAGTTGCTTTGCTAATCTTCACACTTGATCTGAGTGCCTGTACACGTGTCCTTGCCTGCAAGCTTGATGAGGAAGAGATCTGTACAAAGCTAGATTAGTGGGTTAGGCAGCTAACTGGGCTTAACTCAGACCCGAGAGCACGTTTAGTTCAGTCAAGACCGGATCAAAATGTTTAATCAGCCTGTCTGCTATCAATCAGCTAGCGGAAAATAGTGAGTCATCTTTCAGATATGATGGAAACATGGGCAAAAACACCGATTTGACAAAAAGCAAGAGTAACATCATAACAGGTCAGTAAGGATAACATTGATTTTTATGGCTAGATAACTTTCAATGTTAAAAAAGGTGAATGCCTAATAAGTTTAAATACTATAGTCTTAATGTGTTGATGTTACAAATTATTGTCTAGTTACAGTATTATGAACGCTTCCATGTAAATGAGCTTGTAGGTTAATCTAGAATATGTTGAAAGCTGAAAGCTCTGATACTTTTTTATCCACATTCTTCAGTGTTAGTCAAGACAGGTAAACTAAAAATAGTCAAGACAAACTTGCTTTAAGATATAGGCCCAATGCCCGCCTGGCAAAGCCATCCTCACTGAGCAGCTTGTAAACACACACAGGCTGCCAGCTTTTCTCACTGGACAGCCATACAACAACATGTTAATTAGAACAGAAAAAGGGAGAAGATAGAAATGAAAGAATGATAGACAAAGAAAAGCATAGGGAGGACAGAGAGAGAGTGTAGGATGTTGTGAAGCTAGGCAGAGAAGGACAAGGATGAATGAACAGAAACAAATCAAATGGAAGAAATGATAAAGAAAGTGAAGGAGGGAGGAAAGAAGGGAGTATTTGGTGTTATAATTCACCTGCCACTAGATTATAAAATATAATCACAACACTTTCCCCATATTAGCTGTTACTTAAAAGGTTGGTGTCCTAACAGCTGCATTTGCCACTTTCTGAGACACTGATGAGCAAGCTGCATAAATATTCGATTTGCTCACTGTGGTCTGGCAATCCTCAATAGAGCATTTGCTCGGATTACAGGCATTGTCAATGTGTATGGACTAAAATTGCTTTCTAAGTGACTGATCAGAGGATGACTGCATTGGACCAAGAGTTTAAAGGTTTTCATGATATGTTCATGTCAGGCCCACACCCAGCAAATTTCAACATATTCTGAATAGTTACAACTCCACACTGGGAGAAGAATAAACCATTCACTATAGAGACATAAAAAATGACAGCCGCAAATTATACTTGCGGTCAAAGAACTGATCCCATATTCAATGTCAGCCTTTTGATTGTTTATGTCCCTAGACCTTAACTCATCTCAGCAGCCAGCAACACAAGACCTTGTCTTAACCTGGAGCCAGCAACACATCAGAGTCAACTACAGTTCAAACTGCCAGGAAACGGAAAGATCAGACTGAAGTTAGTCATTTTCTCTCTCCAACTTCTCTGCTGGCCTCAAGCCTTTCAACTCTACGTACACACTGCGGAGAACAGCCACTCAAATCACTCACAGCTCAATAGGCTGCCACATACTGGTACTCTTCTCAATAGGTGCAGACTCACAAGAGTGAAATGAACATCAAACTCTATTTCACCACTCTAACCCTCTCCTCCCATCAGACTGTCTCCCTTTACCCTTTCTCCACATTCTCTCCATCTCCGTAGCTTTCGCCCAGCATTCTTGCTTGCCAATTTTGCCCTCTATACTCTTTCGGTCTCTTTCTGCTGCACTCTCCTTTCTGTAGCTGTTCACCCACTCTATTCCTGCTTCCCAATTCAGAAAAGATATGTAAAAAATAGCAGTGATTTCTGCAAGTCTTGTGTCAGAATACTAATTCAATTTCATAGGAAGGTCAGAAAAACATTACAAATATCCAGCAGCGTAACATCGAGTTGACATTCAGAGGTAGTTTAATTTCACTCTAAGAGCTGTTGCAGCTAATCAGCAAGTCAGAGGAATATAAACAGGATCTAGGCTGCAGCACTACATGGACCATGATTCATAGCTGCAGGCACACCTTTGTGACAAGCTGCAGCAATACAGGGGCTTAAAGCAATCGAGTGGTTCTGACTGAGTATGCGTGTGTATGTATGTGTGTGCAAACATGGTGTCAACCTACAGTGAAGCAGCTGGTTACCAAGGTTGGTGTTGGTGGTGGTGGTGGTCGTGGTGTGTGTGTGTGTGTGTGTGTGCACACAATTGCCCTGCTCAGCCCCTGGCAGCTCATCAATTATAAAGGAGCCCTGGAAAGGAGGGATAAGACCAAGCTACAGCAATGGCATCTATAAATACACACCTGAATGACACACGTGAGGTGAACAGCTATTTTTGCATATGACCACGTACGCACACACATGAAGGTTGACATCCCAACACACTGAATGCACAAGCAATGTCATCCACTCTATCAGGGCACTTTGTGTATCTGTTGAGTCAGGAAGGCAGGGTGCACATTGGTTGCTCTTTGCTAACCTGAGCGCCATGTGATACTCTGTCTAAATCAGAGGAGAGATTGCTTTCCACATCTTCCCTCATGTCTTTCATCAACTAAACACTGTCTCCCTGAACAGCCAAACGGAAAAGTAGAGGTGTGAGTGTGTGTGTGCATGTGTGTGCAAATTCCGTAATGGTTTGGAAGACATGCTCTATCACTCCCAGGTGGCTCCTTGCTTTCTACCTCACTCTCTGTTTCCATGTGCCTCCACTGGTCCATTTTTTTCTCTCTGATTATTTAGCCCTTAGTTTATCTCTGCGTCCATCCGTCTCTACTTTCTATCTCTCACCCTTGCCATGTGTTGCACATTCAATCTCACAGCAATATATCCCTCTCTGCATCTCTCCATCTGTCTTTTCTGTTTCGCCATCATGCATCCATTCATCCATCTAACCGTCTCTCTCTTCATCTCCTCGTCTTTTTTTCAACTCGACATCAGTTTCGTCCTCAAACCCCGAAGCCATGCCCAATCTTCCTGTCTTTTTCTCTCTCTCCACCCAGTCTTCCATTCCTCATTTCCCCTCTCTTTCACATCCTCCCTTCAACTCTACCCCCATATCCATCTACAAGTGAACGCTAAGGATTCCTGACTGAATTCAACATGGACTGCATGCTTGCTGCCCAATCAGACCGCCTGGCTATTGGATGAGGGTTTTTGTGCTGGCAGCAGGCACGGTAAGTATTCCAGGGATTGAGAGCACACAAGGCAACTACTACCTTCTGATCCTCTTCCCAGGCCATTACTGGACTTCACTTCTCATTAGCTCCCGTGATTTTCTGCACAAAATTGACTAATATATACAGAGAGGCATATACAAGTACAACACACATACACACATTATTTACCAACTCCCTAAATCGAGAGGAAACATAGAATTTTGGAAGGGGGCCTAGGCAAACACTGTGCACCAATCAATTACCAGAAGATGTATGTAGAAGCAACCGGTCAGGAACAATGGTCGGGAAAAAAAGAGCTACGAAAAGAAGCATAAGGTGAAGAATGGTGGCAGAGGCTGCTGAGGGGTTCCCATTGACTGATTCTCCTTGACATGCCTTTCTATCTCTACAACAAATAGCAGGGCAAAGCTGGGTAACAGACAACAGTTAATACAGCGAGACGAAAACACGACCACATTAATATAGTGTGTTCAATCAGCCTTATAGCTGTGAGGTGGACAGCACCTGTCATCGAACACCAGCCTACTATCATCGCATCAGATCATCCTAATGTGCACTCAGTTCATTGTATCAGCATGATGTGTGTGCAGTACAGCGAGCTTCCCTGGGAATTAAATATAGAGCGCATCACAATATACTCTCTGATATGTGCGTGTGTCTTCCTGGCATTGATGCCTTCTATACATTCTATCCTGTGCGTGGAACAGCCTGTGCTACCATGGCAACTCACGACTGAGCTTGCTTTAGTGTGTGCTGCTACACTAGCTGGTGTGGGAGCAGCAATATACACACACACACAGTGCCAAGGCAACTAGGAAGACTGCTGAGGAATACTTAACAGTATGGGAAGATTGACATTCTGGGAATACTGACTGCATACAGCAGCGGTTTAGACCACTGGCCAGAATGAGTGGACTACGAGGTGGGGTTGTAATGGCTGCTGGCCAGGGTGATAGTAGCAGTGTGCGAGTGTGTGCACCTGTGTTGAAAAGCATTGTGTTTGTAGCATAACAAGGGTGGGAGGGGGCTTAAATCACAAACCGCTGTCCTCACACACGCACACGCGATGCCTGCCCGTCCTAAAGCATATTTCATCATTAGCTCTAAGCAGTTAATCCTCTGCTTCACTGACCACGGCTCAGCTCAGCCCATTTCAATAATCTGCATCTGGGGCTAACCAACCCATCATACACACATACAGCCAAGCAACAACACACACGCACACACACACACACACACACACACACAAAACAAGGACATGATCAACTCATAGAACATATGGGACTGGTCCAGAGTAATAAATATCTCATGTAAAAGCGCTCACACCCCCACACACGTATATCTATCCATCTATATACTATTGTGCCAACAGCAAAGCCCCAGTTTATTTATTAGACAGGGGACACCACAGAATGCAATGTTAATTGTGATTGTAATAAGTTCAAAAGAAAGTAATTGGACATATATTTCAATCAACGTGGTTGTGCAAATGTGGCTGTGTCTAAACTATTGTTACCTGATTGGACTGCAAGGTTTTAATTGTTGCTGATAATAAATCCAGCGGGATTCTTTAGCTTAACACTACAAAGCCTTTGAGTGGCTAAGAGAAATCAGTAACCTCATATATCCACACAGACACAAGAGATTGTCTTTTTACTGATGCAGTTGTATATTTAGTTCTACTACTAAACTTTCATATGAAAACACATTTCATTGATTCAGTGGTGTGAAATGATTTTCTCCATCAGCTTTTTAAAATACTTGCAGTCAATCTGAACAAATTGATATACTCGGAGGAAATTTTCATTCACAGAAAAAATGACCTGAAAAATCTCGTATTTTGAAGAGTTCAGACACGTGTGGCATGGATAGAAAGATTGGGGAAGAGAGGGGAAAACAAGTGAGTGGAAACATTAAATGAAAGATAAATAGCATGTTTGTGATGAGGAGAGCGGCAGACGGGTAGTGAAAGGAAAAACGATTACTGTAGCTGGAGAGAGCTGTACAGAGTATGAAACTTGCGATCAAATTGGCAGAGGTTGAGTCAGAAGTGAGAGTTTGACCTTTCCCTTTCCAACCATTCAACGTCAGAATTGACCTGTTTCTTGCTCATGCTATCTCACCTGACAGCATTAAATGACAGATCTCTCTCTCTCTCAATCTCTACACTGTTCCTGCAAGCTTTTCCTCGTCTTTAAGAAACCTTTGCCTCACAAACTACCATTCATTCACCTTTCTGTCTTGATCTCATCGCTCTACCCGTTCCTTTCACTTTCTTGCTTCACTAAAATTCTAATCTATTTCTACATAGTTGCGCCTCTCTGATTGGAACAGATTGAAAAGTAGTGGCTGTGGTTAAAAGGTGAAGGAATTGTCACAACTCTGCTCTTTGCCCTTTGGCCAAATCCTGACAAATACTCTCTGTTCCTTTTTCCCTCCTCTGTTATCACTTCAAGAAGCATTCACATGTCTGCTTTTTGGCCGTGATTTGTATAAACTGGTAATATTTAGGACACAGAACCACACACGTATTCCTCAGCTTTCACCTTTGCACGCCATGCCTTGCTCATTTTTGTGCTTCTTTCTCCATCAAGTTCAAGGTTAGCTGCTCATTGTATTGAGTGCCAATGCTCCCCCATTGGGACGGACAGAGTGGAGATGCATTAGCACCTCTGCAGGTGGTCCTCAATCTCATCTCTTCCCTCTCTTCACACCTCCCTCTCGTCCCCTAGTCCACCTTTCCATACACGGCCCCATGGAGGTACCTGGCCAGCCTTTGTCCAGCAACGTGTAGTGTGTGGGTGTAAGTGTTCACTGATGCATGCAAGTGTGCTTATCTCAATACATGCAACCATGTGCATTGTGTGAGTATCATGCATATGTGTCCACATAGAAGTGTACCTGTCATGCTAATGTGTAGCCTGACCAGATGACCATGAACTAAACCAAAGCCTGCAGGGGGTTAAGGCATTCCCCTTGACCTGCTGCTGTGCACTGACCTGCAGTAAATGGGTTTAAACCTTACCCAGCCACAGCCTTTTATCTCCATCACATCTCCATCTCCTAAAAGCCACAGACCAACGCACACACAAACTGACCGACGGACAGGCTGACAGAAGCCATATGGTCCATTCACTTCCAATGGCAGGAGGTAGTCATCAAAGAGCTCTCACAGCAACTCCACTCAGCCATGGACAGATAGACGGAGGGAGGGCGAGAGATGAAGGGAAAAGGAAAAGGGAAATTATGAGAAGAGGGCAAACAGAGGTGGAGAAAGGGAGGGGGAGCAAAGAAATAAGAGGAGAAAGAGGATGGTGAGTTAGGTGAAGAGCACAGATCAAGAGACATTCTATCAATTCAAAAGAGTGAGGTGGAAATAAAGATCGGTGGAAAAGCACAGAGGTGTACAGATCATATAAGCCCTGCACAATGTGAGGTGTAAAGGCCAGCTATGTACAGAATACTACTGATTCGACAGCACTGCCTGTTTTATGCTGACAGGAGAGTGTTATGAAATTCAGCTTAGACTGTGTCAATCTGGACTTTACACAACACAGCCACTCAACATCAGAGACATCTAAGGCAAGGGCTATGTTTGTATGTGTAGGGGGTCTTGTACAGCTGTCTTTGTGAGGATGAACTGAAAACTGGTAGACTATGAGAACAAAGTGAGTGAGTTTTGGCTGGTCCTTACTTACTTTAAAGGACTGTTTGAAAGGAAAGACTTGGTGAACATTCAAGAGAAAAAGATCTTTTCTCTCATGTTTTGTCTTCTCTATTATTCTCTATCTCCTCTATTGGTGAATTTCTGTTGTTCTTCTAAGGCCAACCTTACTTTCCAGATTTTCCTGTCATTTCTGCTTTCCCACACCTCTTTCAGAACAACTATACAATCCACTACCTTGACCACAATGAAAAAGTCCAGGTGAACATCTTCTGTCTTCATGTGCTGACATTACATAAAGATAATGTTAATGGAGTCTAATTACCCAAGTCCTCTCTGTTGCCATCTCAAATATTCAACTACAGCTCCGGTTGATCTGTAATTTAGGTTGAAGTTAAGGTTAAGCATGTAAGGTTGAGGTACCTTTAGGGGCTAAGGAATGCATTATAAGTAAAGACGTACAGGCATGTATGTAGTCCACAGGCCTCGAGTTATACTGGCGAAATTTAACTCTCACCCCCATTACATAAAACAATTTCACAAGCAAACTGAATTTAATTTACTCAGCTTCCTGTCCAGCTCGGCTTCATGATGTCATAAATGTGAGCCTGTAAACACTAACATTTAGCTCAGCTCAAACAGCGCTGCATTAAAGTCCGTCCACTCTCTTTTACCGTAATGCTTATATTTATTCAGGGTGACGTGTTAGTCACAGGATCATAAATAACACTGAGAATATTGAAAGAGTGAAACAGAGTGAGTGAGAGAAGAAGTGAGAGAAAGGGGGAGGAGGAGGTTGAGGGATGGAACAAGTAAGGTGGAGGAGTGTATATAAATCAACATCCATTAGCTGAGGGGTTATAAAGTCACTGATGAAGGAGGTGGACCGAAGCTCAGACCTTTTATTGTCTTGTTGTTGTCTTTTATTGCCTGTGATGTCATCTAATGGTATACAGTTAACGACAGGGGAGGAGAAGTATGTACATGGGAGGGGAGGATTGGGTTGTAATGGGGCTGTGTGTGCATGTGTGTACGCCCGAGTTGACACAGGATATTGATCACCTTTTGTCAAAGATGCTATGTGTTTGTTGGGTTTCTTTGCCTGAATATACCATATGTGAACAATCTGATCTTCATTCATGTTGAGTTTGAATGAGAACAATGCCAAAAACCTGCAGACACGATTCTCTCAAGTGCCAATATGTGGTTTTGAGAGGGATTTCTGGAGAAAGGCCAAGGGAAAGAAGAAGAAAAGCATGAAGAGAACCAGGGAAAACACGTTTCAAACATATCTCAAGCAAAAACAATATTCAGGAAACCCGGAAATCAACTTGGAATTCTTTTTAAAATTCAAAGCCATTCCTAACCGGCTCTCACCATTGCAGATTAGCAGTAGCTATTAAATATGAATACATATTCCCCCTGTTTGAAGCATCTGCCTACGTGTTATTGTCTTACAACATGGAAAACCGCTGCCTCATCCACTCTACTCCTGTGCGGAACAAAAACAACAAACAGGCAGGGGCCCATAATCAACAACAACAAACAATGTAAAAACCAGCGACCCTGTCTGCCTGTGTATCAGTAGAAAAACCCCTCTTGACATTGGTTGCTTGTTCTGGTCTCAATCACATCTTTGTTTAATTTTCTCCACTCTGTCTTTCATCTTTTGCCCTTCAACTGTACCGCATGCAAACAACCTTTGAAACATGCATTACAGAGTATAGTCCATCTCTGTCCAATTCTCCCCTCCAGCTCAACCTTCCTCTGCGTCCCTCACTCACTCCATCCTTCGCCCTTTCCTCCTCTCTGTGTAATACTGTTTTCCCCAGGCCTGTGAGCCTCACTGGCCTAGCTGCCCCAAAATTAGTCTCAGTCATGGCCCTGCGATATATGTGTCTAAGTGCGAGAAAGCGGGAGTAAAAGCACAGGAGCTTCCACCCTTCCAATCACACCTAGCAGCAGTGCATCATCCCATTAGCCCAGAAAAGGGCTGCCACACGGGGGAGGGCACAGGGGCATGAGGAAAGTCTAAGGTGGAAGCCACAACATGCCAAAACCCAGCTTATCCAGTGCTGTTTAACTCTGAGGAGACAAATCTTGTTTAGCCAAGGGCTTTGCTGTCACACAGAATGTGACATGATTTTTAAGGGACAGTTCTGGTCAAAGATGTTAAATATGGCTGACATTTCCAGCTGCAAAAAGAGTTCTACAGTTTTACAGATTTAGATTCATTATAGACAATTCCCTAAAATGCTCAATTATGTAACAATAATAATCTAGACTACGACACAAAAATGTCAAAAATGCTAAACTGTAAAGAAACAAGTGTGACTCATACTGTTTAGTGTAATGCTGCTAAGTAAACACTTTAATGAATGTTGTATTCCATCCTATTCTGATCCCTCAATTTGCCTCAAGAAACAGATAAGAAACTTTGTCTAATCGATTCTGCAACATGCTGATCTGTGCTGTCTAGCAAGTTCTGCAACATGCTGATGTGTGCTACAATCTGCCCCCAGGGCTCTGGATTTTCTACAAGTCCAAAGTGAAGGAAAAGTACAGCGGATACTCCTGATACTGGGTGTATACAAGTGTATGTGTGATATATGGTGCAGTGGATGAGGAGGATGTTGAAAGATACCAGATAGGCTTGGCTCTAGAAATAAAACCCCCCCAGGGGTTCTCCTGATCCCCCCTTCCTCAAAACACACACACATGAACACTCAAATTCTCTCCACAGTGAAGTACACACACTTCCTCCTTTCACTCTTCTTCTCTCTCATACACACACACACAAACACACACACACACAAACACACACACAGACCTCTTCCTCTTGCAAATACAGCCGACTCAGCTGATTTGCCTGAAAGTCAATCTGCCTTACTACTACTATCCTTCCTCCAACCCAGCAGTCCCCAATTCCCAGCCCTTACTCCACATTCTCAAAGAGAGAAACCAAATATCTGCCTTCATCAATTCAGCCATCTCTGCTACAGTTCTTCCTACATTTTTGCTCCTTACCTTCTTGACTCGTCCACTTTTTGTGCCCACGAAGACCAGTGAGTGGTTCTTGTAGACGTAGGCGATGACGGAGGTCATTTTGTCAGCAGCATCAGAGAAGAGAGGCTTGCCGCGTACCATCTCAGACACACCCAATGGCGCATTCATGTCGAGGCCACAAAAGTCATCGTCAATGGTCAAGAGCTGCAGTGGAGAAGGAGACGGCAAATTAGTACATTAGAAATCAAATTCAATTTCCCTCATGAATTCTAGAAATACAAATGTTTTTGACTAGAGAATAAAGGTGAAGGGCACTGCTTTGGCCAACAATTCATGAATTGTTCTTCATGAAGAGGTCTTCAGGGAGGTGGAGGCAGTATAGAGCATGGTTATTCAGATACAGACCTACAACTGACCTGATAAACAGCAAAGAGGAGCTCAAGATGAATGAAAATAGGAATCAATATTTTGTGTCTGGGTTTATTTTTGTAAGAGATAAAATATGGATGGGGGCAGGTCAACAAACAGTTTGTATGTGAGAGTGTGTGCATTGTGTTTGTGTGTGTCTGCTGGTCCACATGCAATAAACGGCAAATGTGGAAACAAGTAAGAGTGAGATGAAGATGGAAGAAGACTACAGTCAGGCGCTTGCTCTGTAATAGCGCCAGAGGCTGCTCTGTCAGGCACAATTCCCCACCGTCCACCCAATGCAACAGCATCTGCAGAAATGCCAGAGCGGCAAAATATTCAATGTGAAATGATTCAAAGTGAACCGAGTGAAATAAAAAAAAAGAAGTGCTGCATCGTCACACTCAGGGAAATCACTGCAATGCAGACTCTAATACAACTCTTGATGGAGGTTCATCTGTTATGCTTTGTGTCTGGATATGCTGCTGTGATTTTGTGATTAAATACAGACGTGCATGTTTTATGTTTTCTGGCCCTCTACATTTTGTGTTTGCATGCATGTGTTTTATCCTGCAGGGTGGATATTCATACCAGTCACTGTGGGCAGAATGACTTATGGGTTTTGATAAGAGAATAATGGTGGTGGGGATTGGTCATTATTCTGTGTGTATGGATGGATTTGAAACACTGGGTTTAGACTGAAGCAGACATTGCTTTTGATTAATAGCTTAGCAATGTGGTGGGCTGGTGTGGGGAGAAAGGCCTTGGCAGTAGACACTGCCTTTACTTTCCTTATAAAAGCACAGAAAGCATAAGTAGTAAGGTGAGATAGTGGGCATGAGTTATGAAATACAAACTCTACTGTAATGACTTGATGAAAACCTGATGCCACCTGATTTTAATGTTAAAAAAAAAGGCTGTGTAATAAATTCTGAGCAGTATTTGTCTGATATGAATGATTGGGCATGCACTGGTTCATAATAGCCAATTATAAGCAAAAAACAAGGTTAGCTGAAATTAAATTTATGTTTAACAAGAAGGGGGCATGTCAACAAACGCAAAACTTTATGGCAAAGCTTATGGAAAATTACCTGGGGCCTACACAGGAATATCCCATCATGCAACCAAAAAATGCAATTCAAACGAACCAATAAGACCTTTGCTTTCATTTGGTTTAAACCTATCGAACCATGTCAAATCTACAGTTGCTTCATGGTTTGAGCTGTCAGAGGTGGGATGCTCTGGGGGGCAGAGGGTCTTTTAGTTTATGTCTTATTTTCTGTTTTTTTTCCTCCTGGAAGTGCACCCCCCGGGCTCTCGATCAATCTTGCAAGCACCAAGTGTCTCTTCCCAACCTTTCACTAAAGGCCATCATCATCAGAAGCCTCGGACTGAGCCACAGAGGAAATATGAGGTCTGCTTTCATTAGACAAATGGAACATGGCTGGTCTAGGCCACAATGAGCTTTAGGCTATAACATGGGGGTTATATGAAGTGGTATGAATGATCGATAGAGATGACCTGAATTTGGGTCAAGATCATGTCATATGGTTAGAGGGTTGAGATGAGGACGAAAAGGAGCAAGACCAAAGACAGCTGGAGGAAGGAGAGATGATACATAACAACGGAAGACTGAGATGCCAAAGAGTGTAAACAAAGATGAATACTGGTGCACAACAAAAACATATCAAAGTGGACAATTTTTCCTCCAGTTCACTACCCTCCCCTTGCCTTCTCTCCTCCCGACCTTTTCAAAATGAGCTGTTGTCAAGAATGCACTCTCTGTCCGACAAGTCGTGTGGCGGCTTGCTGCTAGATTAATGGTGCTCTGATGATAGCCAGGGTCACTCCGTAAAATCACAATGAAATATCGCTCTGGATGCAGTGTTACTCTACCTGCCTTTCTGAGACAACAATTCATAATCAACACAATTCCTTTTCCTTTCTGACGTATTAACAAGCCAACGCTTAACTCATGTGTACTTACTGTATTTTATCTCCAGTCACCAGTAAAGCTGTTTTTCTATGCATTTGTTAATATCCGTGGTTTTCGTGACAGAACGAAACAATCAATCAATTTTAAAGGAGCCTCATGGCCCCAGGGTTCAAAGGCTAACAGGGTCTATCACAAGCAAAATGGGGTATTCTGTAGTATTTCGGGCCTCGATGATTGAGTGCTGCCTCAAAAGATAATAAAGGTGCAGCCATCTCTCCCAAGATTAATTACTTTTCCAAGTAATTGGTTTTCATCATTAAAAATCACTTCACATTATCTGTCTGTTTCTGTCAACACATTTGTGTGTCTGTGTAAGTGAGGGGTGATACATGTGTGAAAAAAATATATTTTGACGTGTAGAAATGTGTGTCTGTGTGTGTGTTTTCATGTTTTGTCACTGACACATGCTGTATTATTTCTGCTGGTTGCCAATCACTGCTGCCATCTCTGTCCCGCATTCTGCAATCTAATGAAATATACTTTCTGTCTGTCAACCCGTTCAGAAAGCAGACACATTTTCATTACGCCACCACCAAAACATGACATTCGTAGTTGTGATGCCAAAGACATCTCTAGTCAGAATACAAACTAATATGAATGTAGTCTTTGACATTGTCTACCAATAAGACACAGCTGTCACTGCCTCTATCACATTTTATGCTACTTTTCTTTTGCTCAACCCATCTCATTAAGGCATTTTCAAACAAACTGGGTTGCTTTTTCTGTCAGCCCTTCCTGTCTTAACTTCCAATGGACACTGCTTTATTAGTTGCCCAAGCATTGGCAAACACTAACTACATGTAGGCCGTGAATATGATTTCCTGATCTTTTTCTCTTTTACTTTACAAGGATTCTTGAGACACTTCTATGCATAGATTTGATGAATAGACACAAATTATAAGTTGTCGTAGGGCCAAGATATTTGCAATTAAAAACAAAATGTGCTGCCAACCGCTCACACAGATAGATTGACTGCGTACATCACAAAGGACTGCTATCCTTAAATAAGATTATTTCCTTTCATTCAATGTCTATGAACACATTAAAGTGAAAAGTAAGACGGTGAATAAGGCTCTGTCCCTAGGTACTGCAGATATGTAATTTAAACAAATTTACTCGGAGAGATACCATTAATTGTACACATCTGAACATGTGTGCAAAATCAGAAGAACTGCTAGACTAATAACAGCTACTAATAGCTCAAATGACTATTATCTACAAACTCAATTCTTACTCAGGTCTGGTAGGTATTTCAGCCAGCGTCCCGCAGTGTAGCAACTGAGTAGAAAAACAGGGGGTTCCTCCCTAAAGACAGAGGGACAGGAGAGCAGAGTCTCTGTATTTGGACACAGGCCAGGCACTGAGGCAGAATCAGGTCACTCTCAGCCATATCCATCGCTCTGCTTCTGTTTGCCTGCCAGCACCAGCACAAAGAGAGCTCTCTTCTGGACTGTGCAGAGGGATCAGCAGATACAGAGTGCAGAGAAAGAGAGGGAGCAGTGGGCGCACGCGAAAGAGAGAGAGAGTTGCTCAATGCGATTAGTGGGGACTGAAAGAGATCCGCTCTCCAACGCTCTCTGATGTATGGCCTAATCTGGGCTTGCACTGTTGTGAGGGCCTGTTCCATTGGCTACAAGTTCACGAAGTTAATGACACACATTAAACCACAGAGACATTTCGCTTCATGTCGCTGCTCAACCGTTGGAGGCTCCAGTGTCCATTTTCTTGCACTTCTGGCCATTCTTTTTTAATGCCCCTCTCCATGCTGCAGTGTCAATGACTTTCTTCTCCAATCCATTTTAGTATGTGAATTCTTCACTTTGTTTTTTTTATTGCAAAAAGTCTTCATGCAGCAATTGTTCTTTATGGTTAGCTTGTTTTACTGTTATTGGTGTTGGAGAGTTATTGGCAATTACATGGAAAACATTACAAAGAAAGAGTAGAGAAGTAAAATGAAAAAAAAAAAGTATCCTTGCAGTCGCTTTTTGCATAATTAGCCACTTTAATATCCAGTATTTCCCTCTAGCCCTACTGTGCTAAATGACTGACCTGCCAGGATGATTGGCGGCACTAGAGAATTATGTCACGACTAAGTGGGTTTGCAGTGTTCATTGTAAGATATAATGTCAACATTCAATTTAACTATGCTAAAACATTGGCTGTATGACTCCTGCAGCAACAGTGAGTTACTTTGAAGTGAAGTGTCTGCAAAAATTGTACTTTAGCTATACATATCAAGATACGTAGGAGAATGTTTTGTTCACAATGATTGGAAAGCAAATAAAGTATGGGAACGCTAATCCTTTATACTCGATTTTTATTTCCTTTGTCAAGAATTAGACTGAATGAAAGCAGCTTTATGTTGCTTTATGCAGTATGTGTTTATGTCTCCACAGATACAATTTGCTCTAAAAAGTTTTGCAAAGATTTCATGAAGGTAAGATTTACTGCAGGACTGTTAGTCTTAGCTAGTCTTAGCTTTAGCTAGGTGTACTTAATAAACTGTCAACTGAGTGTACTATTTGAGATTGGCTACAAATGTGATGGTTGGAAACGTCAACAGACGTTGGCGAGTTTTTTGTCATTTAAAGTTCAAATATGTTGACTTTAAATAAATAAATGTTATTATGAGCTCAATAGGACAGCCTCTTCTGTGATGGACTGAGTTTGGTGAGTTAAATGCACATGACTTCTGTCTGTGACATTCTCTCTAATCTGTTTACAGTGGTTGAAAATTGAATAATTGCATCTGGGTCCATTTTTATTTAGCTAAAACCTTTGAGCCTACAAGTTTAAATGAAGCTCTACCCTTCATTTGTTTGTGTGCCTGTGAGTAAGAGTGTGTGCCAATGTGTGTGTGTGATGTGCATCAGATGGACCACTGGCTACTGTGCCAAGACGTAGTCTGTCTGACTACTGATCCATGGTGCCCTCTGTCACACTAGCAACGCGTGAAAGAACACACCGTGAAGTAAACACACACACAGTGAGATGTGCACAATTCACTCTCCCACTTGTGTCCTGTCTCCATAAATCATTTTCCTATTTCCCTCTTCACAAACACTGTCTGTTTTGGAAACCGTCCAACCTTATACCCAATTGAGCCATCTGAGGGCTCCTCTGCTTTTAGATGCCTGTTTCAAGAAACAGAAACAGAATGAGTGAGATGCAGAGTGCCAAGGGAAAAGAGAAGCCTCAGCATCAAACCCCCTGCTGGTCAAATGTTCTTACAAACACACATAATTACTTCTGATTACACATGTACAAAGAATCTAGAATCAATACACAGTGTCCAAACATTAGTTCAGGGGCAAATCATGTTGGGAAGATCAGTGTGGCGTTAGGAGGAGAACCCAATATGTGAATGGAAAATGTAGCATCTAGTCATCACACACAAAAGGAATAACACGGATTGTGTATGCATGATAAACAGACGTTATTCCATTCAGAAAAATGTAATTCATTTTAAAATCAAATGTGCAGTTTATCATCTTGGTAAGAATGCGAGTCATTGTGGGCTGGGGTTCAGTGCTCCTTGTAGTTTTCTTAAGGCATCCACAGGGCATTCTAAAACAGTATTTTTTGCAGCACTCTGAATCATGCTCAAAATTCAGTTTGAATACAGAGTACAAGCGCTGTCACAAAGAAGATTTAACTTCCCCTTTGTATGGCACTCTGGGGACTCTTTAGAAAAAGCAGTCACAATGATTAGAACTGAAGAAAGAAATAATGTACATATATTTGGGCGCACACACAGGGTTAGGGTGGTCCAATGCTCAATAGTGACAACATCTCTGGGAAGATGTGCCATCAATCTTGGCACATCAGTTATAGAAGTAGAAGTACAGAATATATATAGAATGCAAAATAAGGAATGTGATCGTGCACAGCCATACTAAACAATGCTGGAAAATGCAGCAAATTTGTGTATACTGGAGTATGTATGGCTATACTAGGCTGTACACGCACTTCTCAGGGAGTGCCTGATTCATGTGCGTGCTCTGTTGGCAGGTTTCAATGTGAGGAGGCAAGCTTTGATAAGCCTGTGATATTTTGTTAAATCATTTTGCGGATGCTCGCACCTGCCAACCGTTAGCTGAGCAGCTACAACAGATAATAAATATTGGTTAGGGAAAACAATCAAATTCAGGAACTAACGAAACAGCATGACGATTTTGGAGAGAAACTGAGACATCACTAAAGCACAGCCGGGAGAGGGAGAAGGTAGGAGAAGAGGCAAGGTGGGAGTTTATGCAGGGAAAGGGGGGAAAAGACGAATTCACAAATCAAACTAGGAGCTGAAAATAGAACCCAATATCATAAAGAGAAAGATGTGTCAGATAACTCTCTACCCCATGTTTTCTGCTTCACCGTGTACAGGCGGAAAATCTTTCATTATTTCTTTTTGAATCATTACTAGGCATTGTCATTTTACTTTTCACCCAAAACTGTATTTATTCAAGTGATAAGAATTCAGAAAAATAAGTCTGCATGTGTTACTGACTATACAGAGTTGACCATTTGTAGGTATATTTAGGTATCGCAATGTAATACAACAGTTTTCATATTCTCTCTTTGTTGATCCTGTGTGATTCAACTTGGTGGTCATTTCTTAGGACATAGTGGAATAGTCATTTTGGCCTGAACCACAATTTTATACATAATACAGTTTATAAAAAGTATGACTATGACAGACTTAATTAACTTGTATTGGCTCATGGATTGGATTTAATTTGATAAATTTATCTGGCAACTACTTGTAATTTGCAAAATTACTTTTTAAATATTGTACAGTCAGAGAACTAGTTAGCAATAAACAGACAGACAGACAGAGATAAATGAAGGCAACCAAGTCAGTCAGTGTTTTTAGGTGGAGGCGAGTCAGTATAGTGAAGGAAGCGGGAGACATTTGTTTAATCACAGAATAATGATATTGTGATGGATTCTGACCTTTAGCAAGTGGTATCATGTATGGAGATTTAATTAGCGAGCCAGGCAGCAAGCAGGATAGCGGATATGTGGATGGAGTGGGGTGAAGTGGGGAGGTGGGTGGGGGGGGGCAGTCTGGATGTTCTTAATGAATCCACTAGCCTTTCCCTTCCTGAGGATGTGGCCTAGACTGACTCATCAGCAGCAGCAGCCAGCTACTGATTAAGCTCCGCAATCAGGAGAAGGAGGGATGGAGATGGTCAGCACAGGAGACAATACCATTCAAAGGTTGGTCAAACACAGAACAAAATATATGAAAGAAAGGAGAAAAAAATGAGCATGGAAGAGTTCCTTTCAAGTGAGGGATGAAACGAGGGAGGGATGAGCACACGTGTTGGCAGTGACTGTGAGAGAGATCAAGAAAAAGACTCAAAGAAACAGCAGCCGAGTAGAATAATCTAATTAATTGGAGTGAATTCAGAATGTGAAGTCGATAGCACATAACAAATGTGGAAGAATAGCCCGTGGCATGTTAGTTAATGACATGTAATTAATGATCATTAGCAGAAGGGATGAGGGGATGGCTGTGGCCTGTCGGGGACTTACAGGCGACCTTGTAATTTTCTCGTTCATGTTGGGGGGGTTGGGGGGGGGGGGCTGAGAGACAGCACTTTGCTGTGTGTTTATGGAAAGCATTGTAAGAGGGAATAAAAGTGGAAAGAAGAAGGAGGGGGAGAATAACAGAATGAGAGGATGGTGTGGTGGCAGCTATTTTTATAAGAACACGAGGAGAAGGACAGGCAAAAGGAGAAAAGAGCAGCACAGGCAGTGAGCAATGAATCAAGGATGAGAGAGAAGAGAGCAGAGAGAATTTATTGCGATCCCGCTGTTTTGTTGTTCTGTTTTTTTTCTGCTGACACAGTGAACATGTAGGGAGCAGGCAGCGTTTTTTTATAGGTCACATGCCACTTCACAATGATCTATGGATGCAGGCCCTTTGCAGACTTATACTGTTGAGCACGCATTATGTGGCTCAGCCAAGCGTGGCCATTTGGGGGAGAGAGGACGCACCCCCCCACTCCCACTCTTAACATCCATCCTCTCTACTGCGCTCTTACCCATCACGCCACTTCTCTGTACATACTTTTTCTTCTCAACTTCTCCCTTTTTCCATCTCTCCCACTCTGACTGAAAGCCTCTTAAAGATGGTGGCAACAAAGGTCTGATGACAGCAAATGTTTACACTGTCCTTCTCAGGCCTGTCGATGTACTTGTGTCCTTGAACATATTTATACCTACTTTGATGATTTGATCATTTCAAAAACATTGCTGTCTCGGATTCTTAGGCGCAGCTTCAATTAAAGAAGTGTAAGAGTTGTAAGGCCTGTAATTAATATTTTAGTTACTATTTCTATTTACATCATTTTTGTTAATTTCATTCTTTAACATGGTTTACATGATTGGAATTGTGCTTGGACAACACATGTCAAATGTCATACCAATCAAGCCTTTTATATATTTTTTCTAAATATTGATTCCTCAATTACAGTGTCTTATGAGCACAGGAACCCAAAAAACACAATTTTCTGAGCAGTCTTGTTTGGTATGTTCAAGAAGGAGTCTGAGCTTGTGTGTGTGTGTACTGTGTGCATCTATGTCAGCCCTCTACACCCATGGGAAGCACAGAGTGGAGAAGATGTGAACGATGAGTTTCGGCTACATTTCTGATGATATCGGACATGGTGCTCCCAGTCATGCATCATTTAAGGCAGCAAAGGAATTAATCAGAGACTAACAACCAACGATTCATAAAAAAAAAAAATCAACTGTGAGATGGGAAAGATAACCATCCATCACAGACACACATGAGATGAGAGTTTGCCCCATAACTCTACATCTCAACATGGAACGTGTTCTCATTGTGAAAACACTCATAGGAAATATATATGGCTTACATTTACATCTACTAATTTACTAATGTTCAAGCAATAGGCCTGATTTATGTGTGTTTGTGTGAACATGTATTTAAATATGATTCCTTATTTACGGCCGTAGCATTAGCTCCACTCTAAAGCAGCCTTGAATCATCTGATCTACATTTTAATAAATTGCTTAATAAGCCTTACGTATTACAATTTATTTATTGCTATTATTCTACTTTATCAAAAGCCCCACTCTGCCTTTATTCTCTATCTCAGAGTAGCCATACTTAAAAGTGTGGTGCCACACGTGTGTGTGTGTGTGTGTGTGTGTGTGTGTGTCAGAACTCATCTATCTCCTGCAGCGTCCACCGTCACTTGTTCAGCAGGGTCTAATTTATGCGGTGGCAGTGGCGATACTGTGGCGCATGCTGAAATGGCATCATTCCTCAGCGCTAACCCCTGTGTGCTCCCTCACACTTCCTCTCCCTGCTGACAGCTCCACCCCAGGCATGATTTATCAGGCCCTCAAGCAGCAGACAAAGGCGCCCCGGAACGTGTGCCGTGCCAGAGACGGATTAATAGATAAACACTGCGATTCCAGAACCAAACACGAGAGAGGGTCAACTTCATAATGTCTCGAGATAGTGCATGGCTAAGGTCAGAACAATATGGACTGAGCAGCAGTGAGAGGATCAAATTTATGTTTCTAAAATATGACCATAACCAAGTGATGAAATTCTTGTTACAGCTATTGTGGCAGTATACATTTTCATTTGTAACTCTTGTAGATGATATGAATATGATATGAATTACTAGCCTGAGTGAGGAAAGACTATTTGCAAGTTTTGTTTTATTTCATAGTAAAGTAGTAAGTAAAGAAATACTGCACTTACATAGTTAGATAAAAAATTTCCCAAACACTTCCAACAATACATCTTTAATTGATCAGTACGCTGAGACACCCAGTAGAAGAGTTTTAACACATTATCTACACCTCTCTGAACTCAAAATTGCCAAGTGAGCATAGTTTATTCATCATGCGCGCTACATTATGTAGAGGAAGTAACAATAACTAACAAATGCACTCTGATCAAGGTCATTTTGAATTTCTTGAGGTTGGCAGCTTTTATTAATGACGTAATATGAGATCAACAAAAAAAACAAACAAACACATGAAACAGCTTTGGCTGCTTGTGAAGATGGTCTAAACATGTAACACCCAATTTAACCTTGTTTTTTCTGTGCACAAAGTGAGAAATCAAATGAACTGAATCACTGAATTTGTAATGCTGTTATGGAGAACAGAATTATGGTAATTTGGCTGAGCATTCAGCTGCATTGTTTAAAGGGTGAGCAGATTAGAAGAGGCAGTGGATGGTTAATATCTCACAGTAATGTGATGGAGCATGAACCCACCCAAGAACATAGTGTTCATGAAGGCCTCCCGCAGAGCATCCGAGCTCATTATCATAACGTGTTAGAGCCTTCACAACTGACGGTCCTTCAGAGATACTCACCTATAGTGTCCATCAGTTAGAACACAATTAGAAATCATCACTGATTGGCTTTTAATACTTATGAATGCCCTTTTTCCTAATGAGTGGACTGGATAAATTCTACAGAATTGCTCGACGCCCACTGTTCCGGTAGATTAGAGCAAGTGCTACATGTTACAGTGAAGAATGTGTGTATGTGTGTGTGGCACAAAAATAGAATAAGCAATATAGTAAATATTTCCCCAGTGCTATCGTTAAACTTGTGTCCGCGTAAATATGACTGAAAGTCACAAAATGCATGTGTGTGTATGTGTGCACACTGTAGTACTCACCGCACTGCTGCAGGGAATATCTTTGACTTTGAGCCAAGCCAGGTCCAGTGTGCCCTCACCCTTGTAGCACGACTGCAGCCTCTCCTTGATTTTCTCGTTGATCTTCCGCAGAGAGAAGACACACAATGCAGAGTCCTGCGAGGCCTGGCGTGGACGCCTCTTTTGGCCTTTTGAGAAGACGGCAAACAGAACATCGTCATCCGGTGCCACATCTAGGGAGCGTGCCAGGATAGCACCAGCTTTGGAAAGGTAGGCTGCCTCGAGTAATCTGTACTCCACATTGCCACTAATGCATCCAATAGGCACCTCCACATAGGAGTTGAAGGCAGTGTCTGTCTTGCAAAGGCGGACTATCTTGGAGGTGTAGACCTGCTCCCGACCAGCGGTGGAGGACACGGTGGTTGGTCCGCCCCCCATTTCAGGCTGCAAAGTCAGGAAGTAGACAAAGTTCCCACTGGCAAAGCCATAAATGTAGTATATGTCAAAGTCTGGGATGACAGTGAAGGTGTCTGAAGGGATCTTAATCATAGACGCCACAAAATCATCATGGAAGACATAGGCAAACATGCCATCCTCCTCCGAGTTTCTGGCCAACTTGCGGCTAGAAATGGTAGGGAAGTACTCTGGCTTACCGTCCACTGCTGTGGCTACAAACAGCATATCTGGAGAGGCATTGCCATATGACACAATGACACCAAATACAGAGCCACTCTCATTGACACCAGAGAGATAGTGCTCTTTCTTGTGGAAGGGCTCTCCTAGTTTGAAGAGGTCATCTAAGCGGAGGAGTTTGCAAATACCCTGGTAGAGGCTGCCACATGCCAGCAGCCGGTTCTCCCGATAGTCCATCAGAAGCATTTTGTTGACATTGTTGGTGAGTGTCAGTGGCTCACTGCAGGGCTGGACAATACGTGGTGGGTAGCACTTGCGGTTGTCTTCATCTGGGCCAGTCTCATGGGATACCTGGACCTCCAAGCCCGGGGAAAGTTTGTAAATGCGATTAACGGCTCCTACATAAACATTACCATTGCGATAGTCCACCGCAAGATGGTTGAATGTCCACTCAGGGTTCTCAGCATGAAATGATGCATATTCCTCCTCCTGAAGGGACGCTGTGATCACCTGGGAGCCGCCACTGTGAGCCTGTGGAGCTTGCACCACTGTTTGTGACGTCACAGGAAGTGCCAGGCTAGACAGGAAGCAGCAAACAAAAAAGCAGGTCCGTGTCCTGGTAAAGGACGTCATGGCTGTGCTGAGGCTGGGATTGGTGAGGAGAGGGAAGGAGGCACAGTCCAGTACTGTTGGCCAATTGGGATCAAGCCTTTCTTGAGATGGAGGACATTATGTACCTGAGGAGAGAAGAGACAAAACTCAATGAAAACCTAAAAACATAAACACGAACATTACAAACAATTTACTATAGATTCAAGGCAACTGTCACATAGTATTGATACATAAACATTATGGATAGACTATTACGTGATCTATGTTCTAATTTTATCTGGCACAGATTAGAGCAGAGCATCATTACAAAGAATAATGAGGAAAACAGGTGAAGAGGCCACACACTTGAGACTCTAGCACAATCTATACTTAGAAAAGAAATGGGCTAGACAAAAAAGGAATGAGGCTGAGGCACAGCAGCGGTTTAAAAGGCAGTGTGCAGAAACAGCTTTAGCCAATAGGATCAGTCCATGGATTGAGGAAGGGGACAGAAGAGGAGGAGTAATGCATTGTCTCAGAGGAGGTGATCAGCATGGCTCTGCACCATCTCTCTGCATGGACCCCTGCCCCTCTCCGCCCCTCCTTGCCTTCCTGCTCCAGCCGCTATGCACCTAATTGATTCTCCCCTTGGAGTAGCAATTTGCATGCTTTGGCGATTTCTCTCTTTTTTCCCAATAGGGCAGCTCACCTGCTGACACTGCTAGCAGAGAGAAAAGGACCTTCTTTCTCTCTAACATACCTACACACACACACACACACACACACACACACACACACACACACATACACACACAAAGCAAGGGGTTTATGGGCAGAAGAGGAACAATTAGGGAGGAAATGCAAGTGGTTGCAGAAATAAGCTTCCCTATAGTCCTTAGGTCATTTGCAAAGGCTCAGCATTACACATACAGCCAAGGCAGACAGGTGCACGCACACACACACACACAACACATGTAAGACCTTGCCAATTTAATGAACATTTTGCATGTGGTGGGTAGGACTGTTATATCTATACTGTTAATGTGTCACAGCACACAGTATAACACACACCAGCATAGATTATCAAGCGGAAATGACAGCATTTCCTGTAAACATGGTGTTCCCCTGTGCGTGTCACCTGCTCATTAGAGCTCTCCTGTGGCAAGCGGGATATTATGAGGAGTGGTGTTCACCTGGGTAATATCCAGGTATTCGTCTTGCACACACAAGAATAAAAGTCCTGCAACACTAATCTAAATGGCATTTTGGAATAGAACTCGACAGTATTATTCTGGTTTGGTCAACCTACATCCGACTAAAACCAAAATGCTATCATGGAGAGTCCAACATCAACTTTAAATCAACAAAACAATAGAAAAAGAGGTTTGCAACTGTAGTAATTTCAACGTCTTTTCTTTTCAAATTCAATTTCTAACAATCTGCATGCTGTTGTGAGAGGTACAGGGTGAAGACAGGAAAAACTTTGAAGTGTCACTCATAGTAAATCTATGCGAGAGCTTGTCTGTCACACTTAATGCAAATCTCCAGGAGCAAAAGAGACAGTTTTATTGAACAATGTCATGGTTATGTTTTTAGCTCACAGCAAAAGTTAATAAATAAATAAATAAAATATTAAACAGAAACATCCCAATATTTTCATTGAGTAGCTTAAAGAAAGACAATTACTTTTTAAAAATCATTTTCACTTCATTCAATTTTGACATAACATTCCAATTACAATTTTTGCTGTTATAATAAGTTAGGTCTATTTCTTTAGAAGCTTTTTACTATGTTTGCTATGAAGGCTGACACTCATAAATGGTAGTGCTACCTGACATTATCCAACCACAGATCTCATCTCAGGTTCATACCCAAGCAATCACAAGTTGTGGTGGTGTCAAACGCAGCCTCACTGCAATCTTACCAATCTCCCCTCTATCTCCTGGCAGGCAGAGAGAGAGAGAAAGAACAGAGCACACAGTCTCTCAACACATGATAAGGACCGGAGAGAGAGGATGATGAGAGGGATACAAACTGATACAGAGACAGAAAAGGTGACGTGTATTCAGATGTGTGCATTTGGGCACGAGGAGTGTAAGTCAAAGAGCGATCATTACCATAGCTAAGATGAGGTCAGGAGGGTGATGGGAAACATACAGACTGTGGACAAAATAATACAAACACCTACAATATCATTAAATAACCCCGCAGTAAAAACAAATTCAGTGCCATACAGCTAAAATCAACACATTTGGAAGCCAGAAGAAACAACATTAGCAGATTCACCAAATTAGTATTCGCTGCAGGGAAATTGTACTGAAAGGTGTTTCTGTTATTGTGTCCACCCACTAAAGACAAAACGAGTGTAAGAGAGAGAGACATCAGAGAGAGCAGTTTAGAGAAAGGAGCTAGTGGAAGCGGCTGCTGCTACTTGAGGAGTAATGACAGGGCAGTGAGCCCATAATGTTCCTCTAAAAATAAAAGGGGAGCTGCATATTAATCTCACACAGGGAACAGCACTGGAGCTCCCACCTCTCATTTACCTAGCAGGAGGGACGGCCATAACAAAGCGTTCCTCTGAAATTCCCAGACAACTTTATTCAGCAGTTATTATTAATAGAAAAAGAGACAGAGAGAAAGGAGAGAAGACAAAAGGAAAAATATGGCGTGAGACATAGTGACAGACAGAGGGGGAGGCTGTTATACCACCTTCACATCCACCTATCTTCATGACTCTAAACACTACTACACTTAAACACAGCTGACATGCAAAACAAACAAACAAAATAACAAAATAACAAACAAAAAAAAAACTAGAAAATTAAAGCTCCCATTGTCCCTTGAGAAATAAATAGAGGTTTGCAAGCACAAAATTATAAAAACTCTGAAAGGGAAAAAAAATTACAACCTCATCAGTGGTACCCTGCAATGGCAGCGTGTCTGCCACATGAATCTGTTTGTGAAATGCAATTATCCTCCCTGACGGGGGGCAAGCTCGTTTAGTTGCTGTTTGCCTTTGCCTGCTGATCATCAAGCGCCATTAATTAAAGCTTGCTTTGGTTCTGACGATTTACACATCATACGCGCGCACATGCACACACACACACACACACACACACACACACAGAGGGACTGATTATTCTAACAAATAGTTTATCTTCATCCAGTTGCATGCCATTAGTACATGCCTTTTCCCTTGCCTCCTATTATATATGCATATTAAGGTGTGATGCTGACGGTAAAAATAAAAGTGATGATGTTTGAGAATCATGGCAAATTAATGACAGTAAAATAACTTTCAATTACACTGACGAAATAGTTTATCTACTTTCTCCAAATAAATATTCATGCTTGCTTTGACTGATGGAGTTTAGACAAAACGTTGTTTTGAATGTGGCAGATCAGATGCAAAAAGCTTTAGGTTCTGTGACCTGAGTCTGTAGCTGTCTACTCTGGGCCAGCTGCCAGATTTACTCAAATATCAAACACACACACACACACACACACACACACACACACACACACACAGACAATCACACATTTACAGCCCCATAGACATCAAAGAGTGCTAATGAATTCATGATTAGCGCTGCACTCTTTCCCCCAATATGCATTTCCAGTTTCGCCTGAACTGTGGGCAAAAGTAACAGTGTGTGTGTGCGTCTGTGTTTGTGTGCATTATCTCCATCTGTGAGACTCAAAACTGAATATGGGCACAGTCTTTAGAAAATAACTGGGATGTTTCTGTTCTCCTTGTTTTGTTTTCTGTGTTCTTAAACGCTGTCAGCAGCCAGCCAGAAGGGATCACATGATAACTGTAAAAGTGCAGCCTCAAAAAAAAAAAAGGGCAGACGTAAACTGCATTTACATTTATAAATGTGTGACTTCACCAATTAGGAGAGGAGAGGAGAGGAGAGGAGTAATTATTTCTCTGGATGTGTTTGAGCTTCATCAGGTGAAGCCGAATCTTCTTGGCTACACCCCAGAAATGTGCTGGCAGATGGATAAAATGTGTCGTCGTCGTCGTCGTCGCCCCACCCCCAGCCTAAATCAGAAGACAGTTTCTGTCTCTCATACCCACGTTTACTGTGGAAGTCAGAAATATTGCTCATAAACTTCAGACAACACACAAACCTCCTTTTAGGTTCAAAGATCAACTCCTACAAATTGCCCTGTTTCAGACAGTATTTTGATGCTGCAAAGCTAATTTCAGGGACAACAGTATTAGGCAAAGCTATTATGGATATGTCAGGAGCCATTTTACTTTGGCAAAGATTGTGTAATGGAGAGCCGAGGCCAGACATGACAATTGGAAGAGACACAGCAAAAAGCACGCCTTGAAAAAATAATATCCTGCTATTTATACTCTGACAGAGGGGAGGCATTTACGTTGAGGAAATGACTTGGAAATGACTTTGGTAAACAGCTTAACTTCTCACAGTGTAAAAACATTTAAAAATAACTATCACATTCATAAAAACACACAGTCAAATGGGATTAGGAGATTATGAGTAAGTAAGAAGCAGGGTAATTACACATAATCCTTTATATTCATAAAGAAAAAAAAGAATTTTTCCACATTTATCTGAAGGTAATCTGTCATCGGGTGAAAGGAGGTGAATGAATGACAGTTGCTAGCACACAAAGACAGTTAACTTGTGTAACAAGTAAACAGACATGACTACAGAGACAGAAAGACTGAATGTGGAGAAAAGTAAAGTGACCATTGGCTTAGAATGGGGAGATGGAAGATTGCTGGATGCATTCAATGATGTATGCTAATCATAATCACAAAAATAAAGACTCCTCTCATAGATAATGTTGCAGCTGTGTGATCACTAGAGGAGATCACACCTCTCCCAACATGTCAAGTCTCACTTGCATCCAGTAATATTTATAATTCATTTCAACTATTGCCCCTGCAGTACCTAAATAGTGATGACTCACTTCTATAGTCTGATTTTATTTGGTTAATCATTATATTATCTTATGAGTAATTAGAGCAGATACCGATACTCTGAAACCATGGGCCCTTTTTGTGGCTCTTGCACCACTGGGAATGTCGACCACTGCTGTCCATTACAGGCTTGTGTCTTTCTGGTTCACATGATATCAGCTTGCAAGGGTCAGGGTGGTAGATTGCTGTTGTGGTACTTTTAAAGCTGCCATGAACACTGCTTCAGGCTATGCACCTGCTCTTATGAGACTGCTAAACTGCCACCGCAAGGACTGCTGGGCAGCCTGGCTACATCTCACGTAACCTACTGTCTGTCATCTCACTGGTGAACATGGGCATTTGGTCTGACACACGATGAGTCCAGGTGCTTTGGATGGAGGGATTTGGGTAGTAGTAGTAATTGTAGTAGTAGTAGTAGTAGGAGATGATCAGTATTATATGAGACTCAGCATGAGACTCTGAGTTAGAAAAGAGAGCAAAAACAAGTGAGTGAAGGAGCCAGAGGAAGACAGAAAAGACAGAGACAAAGACAGTGACACAGAGGCAGAAGAAGAAAACAACCAGACAGAGATGTGTGTCCCAGATCAGTGGATGTACTGACCGGAGTGGTGAAGTAACCCTCCGAAACCTCCATCCACCCCCCTCCCCCTGCTGAGCTCTGGCACCGATCAGAGGAATAAGCGTCACTCTGCACTGCAGCCACACACTGGGACTGAAGGAAAACACAGTGTCCCTACACTCACCCAGCATAATGACAATCACAAATGCACACACATTCAGGCTCGCCAATCTACGCACAAACATCCAGACTACAGCACAGCAAGATACACACTCCAACTTGACACTTCTGCATTAAATACACACAAACACAACAAGCTTACAGAGCAGGAATGCCCCCTCAACACACACACACACACACACAAACTGGCAATGTACCTTGGCACCAACAACAGTACATTATGCCCCCCCCCCCCTTGCTACAACACTGGCAAAAACCAAATTAAACTAGAGCAAAGTAAACTGAGGCTTTTTCAGCCTGCCGGTGGCTGGGGAAATAAAAGCACAGGCCTTTGCTATCCAAGCATGCGGCTCAGGAAAAGCTGTAGCTAAGAGGGAACCCGAACAACAATGCGTACAGTACAGCCTGCCCTCCTTCAGGAAGGGGAAAATTAGCAAGGGACAGAGCACAGGAGGATTCATGACTCATTATTACCATTTTGACAACCTGAACAAACACTTTCTCTCACACACAAATCCAATTATATATTACTTGAGAGTAAGGACCAGAATGTACACATAAATTAGCATAAGTCTCCATATGGATGAAGACACATAAAGTCAGTGCTCTCACAGGACTCTGAAGCTAACATACAAACATGCAAAGACCCTTAAATAGTATGGACAAACATGCATACGAAGTAAGTATGAATATGGAAGTAGTACAACTGCACTTTATCCTGGTGGGTATTTGTAAAATTAGCAGCCACTAACAATTATTTTCATTCTCACACAATAATTAAAATCTTCTTTTGGGGACAGCTTTTCAGGGGAAAGACAAACATTAATAAACAAATCAATGTGGCTGAATGCCATTATTATTAAGCACAGCAAGAGGAAAATATGTATATGTAAAATAAAGAATAATTGTGCAGCCCTATCTTTCACACAAACACAAACTTGTAAACAGACAAATAGACAAAAACTTAAATAATGATGGAGTGATTAGGTGTAACCTGCCTATCAGGCTAAGCTAACCCCTGCTGATAAACAAAACAGATGGCACACTCATCTCTCTCAGGAAGGCAGCAGCAGAAAAGAAAAAAAGAAGGACAGAGAGGATAGAGAGAGAAGGCGGGTGTCCTTGGTTACATCAAGACGTGGATTAGCAGCATGGATTACTGTCACCAGATACCCTGTCTAGATCGGGGTTAGGAGGTCTAATCCACCACAGAGCTGTTGATATTATAAAGAAAGCCTCAGGATTGTACTGTCAAACTGGGTACATATCATATGAATGACAGTAAACGGACTGAGAGATTACATATGTAGCAATCAAGCCAGTGTTTACAAGCATCTACGCACTGTAAATAATACACTGTCTAATTATTAAAGCAAGTATTGAGTTTTAAAATCTGCACCTACAATTTTCAAGTGAATCTCCTCATGGTCAGTCTGCTGAAAAAAACTGAGCTTATACCAGACAGATCTTGCAGTTCATGTGAGCAGCACAGCAGTTAATAAACAGACTACGCTGAGGAGGAACAAAGCCCAAATATATGTGCCAACTATGACTGGACTGCATATCTTCATGTCTTTTTTACAGTCTAACCAGGGTTGACTTGAATTTTAGCAACAGATTCAATATAAAAAGGGATGGCATTGACGACTCTGCAAAGCCCAAGATTACTTTGAATTGCAGCATTTTTAATTTTTCCTATAAAAGCACGGCAGGAGAGAAAGATCAGTGTCATTGTTTGAGTGGTGCAGAGGGAAATCTTTTCTAAAAATTACTGCTTTTGGATTAGTCAGGTGCCCTGTCAATCACAACTGTCAGGGTTCTTTTGGGGGAAATCAGTGAAGGGCCATTGTCGCTGTTGCTCCACTAATGTAGACCCCTTCTGGTGCTTATGGTTCCTGAGCAGAACAAGGTGTGATCTGGGTGGGATAGGGTGAACATTTACCCGTGTTGCATTCACTTCACTGCTGGGTGAGAGGATGCAGCTTGTGGCAATGATAAGTGGGAGTTATCAGCGAAAAATAGGGGCAAAAATGTGTTCGAAGTATGTGTCCTGAAAAGATACTGTATGAAAGAAGCATAGCCAAGCATAGTGAATCATAGTATATGTAAGTGTGTCAAGCAATAAACACAATTTCTGTGTCACACATATTTTCCTGCTGTCTGTCTGTCTCTTCTTTTTGCTCTCCTAAAGTGAGTCAGAGCATTTCAAAGACGGGGTCTAGGCAAAGATCCAACTGGACAACCCCTCTGGATCTCAGAGAAATAGCTGACATCTGCCTATCCCCTTTCCTTGCTCAATCTCTTTCATTTTTTGCCACTCCTTCTCTTTCACCCTTGCACATCTGAGACTTACTAATCCCTCTTAGTAGGATAGGGTTCAAACACACTCTAAACACATGCTTTGTGAATGTTTTGTGTGCAGAAATACTGTAATAATCTCTGCATTGTGTCTTTGGTTACAACATCACTAGTGGTGTTACTACACTGCAAAGAGAGTAGGGAATGAAAGTCCTTGAGGTATACAGCACTCAAACAGTCCTTGGTTCCAAAGTAAGGTCACTCAAACACACACACACACACACACACACAAGCAAACTATGCCCACACACACTCTTGGCTCGGGCTGGGCCATGGGTGCTGATGCAGGCTGAGACTGGTGGAGTGTGTTATCATCGGTGCAGATCAAGAGGCTCTAATGTCATTAGGAGGACTGCTGAAGAGCCTACTGGCCTGCCGTCAGCGCCTTGCTCTGATTGGGTTAGACTGTGACTAACTTCCTGAATAGGAGGGGCCTCTGCGTTTGACAGTGAATGGAGAGGGCCATTTACAGGGTGAACTTAATGAAGCTCTGGATTCTATTAGGATGACTGAGTCCCGACAAAGACACACGCAACTCATTAGTGGGCATAGGGGCCGTAATCACACAAATGATGTTAAGAAAGTTATTATGATAGAAAGAGCTTCATCTACAATTATTAATTAGCTATATAAAATCAAATAAAAAAAACAATACATAGTTTAAAGCAAAAGAAAGTGAAAAAAGGTTAAGCTGCTGCACAACTAATGATACCTTTTGATAACACCATGAACAATCACTTTCTAAGATGGAGTGTTTTCAAAAAGCTTAAAAATTCAAATGTGAGGAAGGGAAGAGTGGAGCAGAGCTTTAATATTTCCCTTTAATCCATATTTAACAAGAAGCCCACATGACGCATTTTGTGTTAACAAAGAAGATATCCTCTCGATCATCCTTCAGAACTGCCCCCTAGTTATAGCCATGTTGTGCCACAGAAGCTCATTCGGAATCAAAAGGGAGAGATATCTTGCTGTAATTACTATAAATGCAGCCAAGAATCCTTCTTAAATGGTGTTGCTAGGCACTGTCTGACAGCTGCTTTCATAGAACAAATTCAGAGCCTCTAGCTCTCCGTCTCTCTCCCTTTCCATTTCTCTCTCCCCCTCTCCCAATTCCCTTATTCCCCACGCTAACGGGCAGACAGGAATGCAGGGCCGTGTAGACAAATCAGCTCTCACTTCCATCGGCTGCAGACTGGCACCATCTTAAATCCCAACACGTCCTCCCTCTCTTTCTCCATCCATCCAGTCTTACTTCCCTGTACCTTCTCTCCTTCCAGCTCTCCCTCCGCTCTTCTGTTATTTCATGAGTGTAAAATAAACCCCCAACTCTCTCTCTCTCTCTCTCTCTCTCCTTATCCCTGTTTGCCTCCCTGGCTCTTTCTTTTTGTCTCATCTTTGGTTTCCAGTATCCCTTTTTCCTCTCGACAAAGTAATTAATTTTGAGTCGTAGTTTGCTTGAAGCTGGGCTGACTCTGGATGTTTTGCTGCAGTGTGAGAATCACTGAAACAAGACACGTCAGGGTGGTGTGCACTGTGTGTTTTGGTCAAAGAGACAGAAATGGCTTTTCTGTCTGGTACCCTCAAGGCAGGATTTTGTTGTGCTGCTGCTCAACAATTATTATGGAAGTGCTTGTGTCTATTTGAAGTAGGGTCTCACTGTTACATTCACATGGCCAATATTACAGGCCTATTCTACACACAAAGATACATCAATATCAGAATGTATGTTGGCTGATAAAGACCACAATTGTGCAGTACAGAAATGCCACAGATATGTTTCAAGTAATTAAGAAATATCGTTGCCACAGTTATTTTTTAACTGTCAAAATGTCACAATTTTAATTTAAGGAAGCCTATAAAGTATGTTTATGTTATCTATTATCATCCAATCTCAAATATTGATATCATTGTTCATTGCCTCAGAAGTATCAGTTAAGTTCCAATCTTGATCAAAAGCAGAACTGCAAACACTTCTGCTCACCCACACAGACACACACACCAGTATACAATATAATAAACAGGCATCCACACACATACACACACAGACAAGGTGTGACCTCTGAGGTTTTAATCTTCATGCAGTCAGATTCGCTGAGTTGTGGTAAGACTTGATTTCCAGCAAAGGTGACATCCTTCAAGCTCTTCTTTCACATTAGCTCTTCACTCTTCCTCCCTCTTTCCTGTCCCTCTCCCCTTTCCCCTGCCGCTCAGCAACATCCAAGCATGTCAGTACCACTGAAGCAGGTAATAAATCAGGAATTATAACACTTCATTTTGCACAGAGCACACTTTAGGCCTCCAATCACAACAGTGGTGGTTAGGTGAATAGGGGGAGTTGGTGAAGCCTCCTGAACAAGGATGGAGAGAACAAGCTAAGAAAGGATGGAGAAAGAAGTGTATGTTAAATGTAGAAACTGAAGCGCTATCATAAGTCTTCCCTGGTACTTTCCATCATTTTTACAGTCTCTCTTATTTGAGGTGGCCTTTCAAACACAGAGCTACTTGAAGGAGTGGTAAAATAAGTTCACTTTGAAATGGCACTGGTGGTCATCACAAGCCTACAGCAGAATGGAAACCACATACATTAAGCAGGCTTGTCGTAATGTTTATTGAGCTGTTTGCAAGGTGTTATGGTTTGTAATGCAAAGTATGATGGTGAGAAACGTGATTGGAGGGAGAAGACTGAACTGTTACTTGGCAAAGTAAAGTTTTGTATGACACCACTATGTTTCACATTAATTCAAAAGGCATGGGTTGAGGACAAAGGGATAAACTGGGGCACAAAATGTGAGATTAAGAGTCATAAGAAAGAGAGAACAAATATTTCACATGACATTGTCACTGCAGGGTAAGCACAAATGTAAATAAATAATGACAGATGGATTTAAGTGTTTTAATAAGCCATGCCAGGTTCCCAGGTCTGTGCAACTGGAACATGTTAATGCAATTCAGCCATTATTAATCTTATAAATCACCTGCACTTTTGCTGTTATGACAAGCCTAAATGTCTGCTGTGAAAAGGTTATATGGCAGGACATACAGACATACTGGCAGACACGAAACCCTCAGCTCAGAGCCTAAGGGAAGGGTGTAGAATAATTAGATAGCTGTGATCCAGGTTGAGACAAGCCCTGAGACTACTGGAAAGCACATGTAAATTGTCACTATGACATTAGAATACCCTCAGATCTAAACCATTGGCATCATGGAAATATAAATATAAAAAACAAATGTGTATGGCTTGTGTTTCATTGTGGCCACACAGAAAGAACAAAGGAGCCCACAGAACTGCCAAATGCCCCACAATAAAATCAGTGTCACAGATGCACAACAGACATTTCTATTGTTTCACTAAAACTTACTTTCACAATATTCCACAACAGCTGTAGTCACCATCACATGGACTTCAAAAGACTTGATATAACAAGTTCCATCCTTTCAATTTGCTATATAAGAATCAATTCTACAACACACTCGATTTTGTTTAAATAACCTTTGATAACCTCACTAATACCTACATACGTAATACATTAACTCGACTCTCAGAAATCATTGATAACACTGTCTGAATACTGTACATTTCCAACTGGTTGCAGCTTGTGTGGCGCCAGGAAGGGGAACAAAACAGAGAAAATAACATTATCCCGACATGCCAAAATGCCTTCATCTGAACTCACCCATTGACTAAATCACATTTTCTGGCTGAATTGCTGTAAACAGGATCAGACCTGCCCCGGTTCAGATGTTTCGTCATGACAAATAAAGCTGCTGATCACCGACCATTGACCACACCGGCAGTTTCACTGTTTCTTTTTCTTTATTCTTTATAATCTATCCATATTTGTCTGTTTCTCCCTCTAAATCCTTTTTTCAGTGACCTGTCTGTATCCGCCGCTTTCCCCATCTTCCTCTCTTACTGCTGCTGAACAGAGCTAAAGCAGACTTGACCTTTAAGATTAACTTCTAAGACATGAAAGCTTGATAATTTAGAAGGCTTTGTGGTGATTACAATAAAACGTTAAACTGCTGCTTTAATTTTTCTTTGATCCCTCACTAGATGTGAGGTGTGTGAGGTGTGCAAGTGTGTAGCCAAATGTGTGTACATGTGCGCTGTGCTCTGTACAAAGGACAAAGAATAAACAACTGGATGAAAACAGTCTTATTAATCCATCCTATCTTATCCCTTCCCATCACACACACACACACACACAGAAACAACATGCACATCTGTAAGCCTCATCAGTGCAGTAGTTGATTTGGTTTGCTCAAAGCGCATGGATTACTGCTCTCCCTAATCCATAGTGGTGATGAGGAGAGTCTTAAAGATCTCAGCTCCTGGTTTACTGTGCACAGCTGGAATGATGAGGTCAGTTGACTGGCATGTCATGCCCTTTTAAATTGTTATTTCCTGTGTTTCTATAATTCAAGTTTAACTGCTAACTAAATTTTTTTTTTTTTAAAACTATCTACCAATCTGTTGATTTTATTCAGGGAGAATCTGTGTTTCTTCATCAAGGGATGAAAAGTTATTTTTCATACCTATAATCATATTGAAGTTGACCAAGGTTGCATATATTTTCATTTACATGCGGCGGTTCTCTTGATAAATGAGGAAGGTGGCTAAAACAACAAGGACATTCTCTCAATGTCACTGAATAAAACAACGGCACAAAGTGCAGCCTCACAAATTACCACTGGGTTGAATCAACCCATCAGTTGACACAATGTCGACGGAAAACTGAACACTCATTGGATTTTACTGGTGTTCATGAAGGTCTATTGTGCTCACACCCAGTAGATGCAGCTACTGGCAGTTCAGTCACGAGTCTAGCTGGGACGTTGATGCACTGTCATATACAATACAAGCATGCGTCTCATCTCTCATGTACCTCTCTGACTCCGTCTTGCTCTTAACTTTGTGACTGCCTCAATTAGAAAGAAAAATATGACCTTACTTCCGACTCGCCTGACTGTCTCTGTCATACTTTGTCATCCTGTTCACATGCCCATCCAGTGTAAATTACCTAAGTATAGGCCATGTGGGATAGATGGAAAATGTGGGACATGCTAGTGAAGACAGAATGTCTACACCTGCAGAGACTTGCAGCCCTGCGGTAATGGTCTCAGAAAACTGAAAAATGAGCAGTTTGACAGGATGTGTCAAAAGTACCCTTCCAGCTGCTGAGATATCCCATTTTTAAACATATTCAGCAAATGGTGCTGTATTATAACTACTGCTTGAGAAAGAGCAAAGACAGAGAGAGAGCGAGGGAGAGAGAGAGAAGAAACAGCTGGCACGACAAATGAGCAAAAGTGGAGAAATGAATGTGTCATTTCCCTAAAAAGGTCAAAGTAAAAAATGAGAAAGTCATGAATCGATGCTTTCACATAGAGGTGAGAAATTGAAATAACACTAATGTCATTAACATAAGAAACAATGTTGACTAAATAATCTACTGTACTGATATCTACTGTAGGCTCCAAACTAAAGATCTTCACACTTCAATCCAATTATCTTGAAACACAGAACTAATGCTCACACGTGCAAAAACACTTCTCTCCTTTTTTGTCATTCTTCTACTGTATAATGAGAAAATTATGTATCTATCTAAAGTACTAGAACTAATATTGGCATGATGCCAGTAATTGCCATTAATTGTCAATAATTATAATGAAGAATCATCTTTGGGCTTGTTATGTAAATGTTGACAATATTTAATTGATGAGCCAAGTGATGCACCATGGCAGTCATTCATGCAGCAGAAGCATGGGAAACTGATGTCCTTTAAGGAGAATTTAAACTAAATACACAAACACATTCATACAGATTCTGCAGCCTACACATTGGAGATGAAGGTGGTCTGGCTGAGGGTAATGCACACACTAACACACAGCCTACACGCGAACCTGTATTTCATTTTTCTGAGTGCAAAGGGGAATGTCAGAGCTCAATTGCTGCTAAATAAAAAAAAAAAAACTGGCAGGTCAATGCAGGTGATGCCCTTGAACTGATGAAAGCATCAAACATGATGTACTGAGGCTGATCTAATAATCATCACATAATACTATCCAGATAATGGATTAGTTAAGACTCCATAAGTGAGTTTAAGATAAGGTCTTTAAAGTAAGTACCCACACTTTTATACATTTGGTTTGTGTTGAACAAACAAACAAACAAAAAAACATATGAACAATTTGTGCTGTTGGAGTCACTTATATTTTCTCTTGTTTTTTGTGGAAACTAATTATATTCAAAAAATGACTAAATGTGTGGGTATGTACATGTGTGTGAAAGGAGATTGTCTATTCAGCCATAAATCTGCACCACAAGCCTAATGTCAGCGTCATACTTGGTCTGTGATATCCTGGGGCACAAAGAGGCATCTGAGAAGAGGAGGAGGGAAAAGAAGTCTAGTGGGACAAGGGCCATGATTAAATGATTCACAGACTCATAAATCCACTCTGTCATCATTCTGGAAGAAGCACCACACTCATTCACACTTTTTATCATTCACACACATGCACGCACAGATTACAAACCACAGGCAGTGTACAACGTCACAGGCACAAAATCCCCACTGCTACAGGATCCCTTTGGTCTTGTATATTAAAAATCATAGTGCCCACTACAGAAACATTACATAATCTGTTTTTAACTTGTTTGCTGTGAGACGTGCAAATGTACAGACTTCACATTAGAAACTTGAGTAGTGTTGCAGAACAGGTTCTACGGCTGCTGCCATTGGCTCCTGTACGTGGTGGGGGGACTGGTTTGAGAGAGAGAGACACACTACATAGACAAAACATACACAAAACTGACCTGTCAACAGGTAAAGAAGCGAGGAGTTTTGCTACAGAGCAAGTTGCCAACTGTACCACTTTCACATGTTTTTTGTGTTTTACTTGTTCCCCATTCAATCTAAAAAGGAACCACTAACCGAGAACTTGTCCTTTACAAAGCTGAAAAACTGACTTTGGCTGCCAAAGAAGTGGTAGAGATTTAGAACAGGCTTTTATGCCATGTTAATGTCATATGGGATGGATTGCCGGACTGGGAAAGATTCCCATGTTAACAACTTGCAAGTGTTACCAAGACTGTTGTATGATTATAGAGTCGGTCGTGTGAGGATTAAAAATATGTGTGCGCTGACCACATCCATTAAATTTGGTTTTGTATTTTGATCGTTAGACTTGCTGATTAGAGGCATCCACATTTGTTTGGTTTTTGGGGCACTTTAGGCCAAGTTGAATAGACTTTTTAATTTCCCAGTCATACTTGTGGTCATGAATGCTATTTACAAGATGAAAACTCAAAAAAAAAAAAAAATCAAAGCTGATTTTTTCTGCAGAGGATACCTTTTTATGTATCGAACAGCAGATGTAAATTAGGTTACGCAGACACAAGTTCTCCTTGGCTTCACATTGTCGTGACAGTAATTAATTTTTCAAAATACAGGTCGATTTTAAACAGATGTGGGGGAAACACTGGGTATTTCAGCGAAGGCATTTCAGTCATATAGGCAGAGAATTGCAGCAAAGAAAGACTGGCTTCAACTTGTTCAACTTATTCATACATACATAATGGTACATACCTCATTGTTACATTTTATAATTGATTAATTTGTAATCAGGAGATTTAATGTGCTTTAAAAAACGGACAGTTTGACATATACACTATAATGTAAAGGCTGAATTTACACGAAAAACATTCTTGAACATCAGCTTGAAATATGTGTTTGAGCCATTTCACAAACTGAGAGGGGGGTAAACTGAGTTCAGGCAGGTTTACGCTCCATTACATGCATTTCCACAGCTCCTCCCTCCCTCCCCACTGTTTGTCTCCCCTCAAACTTTCCCTCTCCCTTTAACTCCATCCCTCAAAGCCTATGGCATAAACACATCAGACAAGCTTTCTAGCCAGCCGTCGCTCACTGTGGCAAGTGAGAGGATGCAAATTGTTATCCAGCGTTTTACCCCTCCTCTCTCTCTTCCTCCCTCTCCTCCTCCTCCTCCGCTTTCGTCTCTCCACAGTTGGTCATGGCTGTTTTTATACTTTGATTTTCTGCAAGCTTTACCTCATCGCATTGCTTTTCCCAGAGACATGTAGAAAAACCTCTTACACACACCGACTTACACATGGACAAACACAAACACACACACACACACACCACGTAACTATCTGGTTGCCAGATTTGCCGGTGGGCTCACAACAACCCAATCAAAGCTCAGTTGGAAGGACTGTCATGACAAAGCAGAACGGATGGACACAATGAAAGGGGAGGGTAGAGGGAGGGAGGAAAACCTCTGTCAGAACTTGTGCTTTCTCCACTGTTACATTTGTAGGCTCAGAGAGAGAGAGAGAGAAGATGGCCTTTTTGTGAGCCAACGGGGGAGAAAAAAAAAAAAGTCAGAGGGAGGATGCTTGATGCAACACAACAAAGTGGCTCACCTTTCCTCTTCTAGTCTGTCATCTGGGGATTGGAGTAGTGCTGATGTCTACAGCAACTCCCAGTGCTCTGTGTGGGAGGTGGCAGAAGGAGCTGTGTGCTCAGTATAGAAAGGCTCACTACAACAGCCAAAGACTTGGTCCATAAAAATACTACTGGACATCTTTCAGTTTTCCGTTGATTTTTTTTCTAACGCATTCTCCGCTCTCTGCTATCTTTTCTATTTATGTAGTGCGTTAATGCTGCAATGACTAACTGACCGACAATTAATCAGCAAGTATTGCTAATTGTTTTAGCTATTTATCAAGCAAAAGCGCATTCACTGATTCTCAATGTGAGGATTTTAGCATTCACTGTTTTTTTAATGGTAGTACACTATATATATCAATGTATAAAAATAAGCCATTTGAAGACTTACTGTGTGTAACAGGGCTCAACAGTAATAACTGCCATTTTGATAAATTGGTAACCAATTGGTTGGACTTTTTATCACTTAAAGTATATTATTCGAAACAGCAAAACATGCACCTCATAATAAATAAATGTTTGATATTCGTTGCGCTTCTTATATTTAAATATTGCAGTTAAAGTCAGAACTGGAACTGAACCACCCTGCACGTTCAATGGTGCATTTACTGGTGCGTACATGCCTCTGTTTGGCAAAGCAAATGAAGTTGTTTGACTGTGAGGTGAAAAGTTCAACTAACCCAAAATTAAATTACAAAGTGTTTGTTGTGACATGTGCAGCTTATTACTGCATAGAATCTTAGTTACTTGATTGAGGTGAATAAAAATGGAAACCGTATTTTCAGTTTTTAAATCCTGTCTTTAGCCCTGCTTGTTACAGACAATGCTCTTATGACTTTTTCAGCGTCTATTAACTAAATGATTAATCCAAGACAGTAATTCATAATAATTGTTCTTATGCAGAAATCTGAAACAAGATGGGAAAAGCTGTTGCTCAGGGTATTATGAGCACCAAATAAGCACCAAACTACAGTCACAGTTCTTCAAATGAAGAAGACCTGCAGTGTGGTAGAGTGCCTCAAAAACAGTCATGGTAATCAGTGCTGAGAATGTCAATAAGTATCAGTGCCTGTCTCTCACTGCAGATAAAAATGTTGATAATGAATCTTCTGAGTCCAGTTACTGTCATATGAAAGGTCAGAAGTCCATCAAAGCATCAACCCATCACACCTCTTTAGTGCCTCCTGCTATTTTTCAAGGCAAGCACAGCAGTGAGGATAATTTCTACGGAGGGGTTCTCAGTTGACAAATCATGTTGCCATAGGAACACTGTTAGATGTGTGGGTGGCAGGTAAGGATTGTGTGTGTCACTTTAGTGGAAAGATTTAATAGGTCCTCCTTACGCTGAACAAAAATGTAAGCTTGAAAAGGCTGTAAGCTTTCAGCCTTCAGTTTATGATTCTCTGCACTGAGAATCTTCACAACAGAGGAGAGACTGAGAGAGAAAGGATGACACAAATCAGACATGTGTCAGAGTTGAGGGATGATATCATGTGTGAGTAAACACATCCTGCAGATTCATCAGTTTGGGGAGAGACAGAGAGGTTTCCCAGGATATAAGGCAAAACTTTCACGTCCCAGTGCAGTCACCCTTTTCATTCCAAGTTTAATCACAGCAATCAAAAATCAATACCCGTCAGTGATGAAAGTCTGAGGCTTAACTAGAATAACAAATGAAACACGTTTTTATTCCAGGAGAGCAACAAATTTCTCCCTAGCACTTGGCGAGAGTTGGGCCCTGGCTAAGAGTCAATCACTGCATTCGCACAGACACAATCCATTCCAAATCCCATCAACAGAAGAAAAAAATACTCAAGAAAGGCAAAATCCCAAACTCAAAAGGGAGTAGCACACAGAGAGAAGAGTAACACGGAAACCCAATGTAAGCCTTGTTAAATCTCTCTGTAACATTCCCAACGTTATGCTGCTAGACTATGATATATCCTGAGGGGAGGGGGAGACAGGAGAAGGTGGGGTGACGCAGGGAGGGTATTACAGTAAACCAGATCCTCCCCACACCACACTGCCTTCTGGCTATAGCGCAGCAGGGGTCCTCCCCGAGCCCGCTGTTTCACAATTACTGTGGTAACGCTGCATACTGATGCCCCCTGACACCACTGACACTCGGGCCAGACAGGAAGTGTGAGAGAGAGGGGACAAGTAAAAGTGTGTGTGTGTGTGGGGGGGGGGGGGGGGGGTGAGACATATCATTAACTTTAATCCTCTGGTCACCCCAACAGAGGACCCCTCCTGCCAGGAAACAACGTTATACTGTAAAAATATAGTAATCAAACATGATTCTAAAATTCTCAGTATATTATATACTGAGTCAACACTACACAGCAGGGCCATTCTTACAATGGTCTGAAAACGCTTGTCAATCACACTTACAAACTATTCTAAATAACAGCAATATTCCAGTCATTTTGCATGGCAATTTTAGTATTTGTTTGTTTTTTCACAGCAAAACTAGACAGCCTAATAAAATGTTTCTGTGTGCGTCTACTGAAACCTTTTAAAGCAATACTGGTGTCCTTTTTCTTCTTATTGTGGCATGCTATGAGTACTTACAAAAGTCACTAACCTCTTTTAGCACCTAGCACTGTGAGCACTAATCCTCTAGTCAAGCTGAAACAAGTTACATTTTTCTGAAATGCAACACTTCATGTCAACACAGAGCTCCTACATAAGGTTAGAGCAGGGCTGGGATGGTTGAAGTGTCAAGAGTAAACATACTACTGTCAACAAAGTGACATTAACCTCTATTACTATTACACTGCAGACCTTAGTGCTTGAGCTGTGGACTCAGTCATAACATTATTCTAGTACAACACATTAGAAAAAAAACTCTCGCTACTGAAAAAGAAAATCAAACATTTCAGGAAGTGTCTGCCTGAACAGAGACCCTGTGGGATGAATTACAAGCCAGTTCATATGTTAGTTGTAGGTTACATGATGAATATTGAGAGCTCTGAGGTATTGTCTGATATGGATTAATAAAACGTGTGTGCACGCATGCATGCATGCTTAAGCATGCGTGCCCATGCTTCTTTGCGACAGACAGGATGAAAACAGAATTAGAGGCCTAATCCTTGCGTGGACTTAAGGCGTCGGCGCAGGAGCAAATGAGAGCAAGAGGGGGGGGAAAAAATGCCCTAAGACCTTCTGCAATTTTCTCATCATTTCATGCATCTGAAACAAAACTAATTTACTGCTTGTCATGCTCGGCTTGGCACACACAAACATAAGAGCCAATATGCACAGCATGTCACCTGCCACTGCATCAAAGAGCTGTTTATGTATCAGACTCATGGCTCCATATGAATCAGAGACCTGGAAGAAACGCTTAATATGGTTTTATCAAAAAGGAGCATTCTGGAAAACCCACTGATATGTTGGTGCCTTTCCACCCTGATTCCCATCTAAAAGAGCAACACGCGTGTCTCTTAACTTTATACCCTGCCATAGGTTACGCCAATGTCACAACAGTCGGGACACACAAACACACACAGATAAAGTTATGTGCATGGCAGCGTAGAGTGAGACAGAAAGATATCTGACGAGAGAGCTGGAGGCAGAAACAGTCACACAGAGAGAAGGATTGAGAAAAAGATGAAAGCATGAGAGAAGGCTGGAGGGAGGAAATAAAATTGGTACCACTGTGATATAGTAGCATGTACGTGTATTGGTCCCCATTATAAAGGCACGTGACAGCTTAATAGGACTCTGGCTGCCAAGAAGAAAAAGGAGTTCTTAACAGCAGGATATGTGTGCACATCTACACATATACACACACGCGCGTATAAGTACGTATATATATATATCTTCTCTGTAGGCGTCGCGCATATGCGGAATAAACTATTCAGAGGAGAACAAAGGTTCTTATTAAATTGGACAATGTGACATGTATTGATTTCTCCCCATAGAATTCACAACGCCTATTGTTTGGGGATCCTCACTTCAGATCTCTGCTGTCATTGCTGTGGCAAACATCAATATGCAACTCTGTGGTGCATTACCAAAGGGTTAATTACATACTTGTAAGCAATTACTCTCTTAATGTAGCATAGAATCCTCCCCCTAAATTGGAATTTAGATCAAAACCAATCAAGCCGTCAGTGATACCATCTTTCTAACACAGTGTCAACTAAAAATGTAATAGACTTTGAATCTTACATGTACATCAGGCAGCAGGCTTGAAGCCTACTCCAAGGTCAAGCCCAAACAGCAAAGACAACAAAGACAGGGGGTTTAAAGTGGCAAGAAAGGTCTAAGACAAATGTATTTGATTGACTATAATTTAAAAATAATTGAATTATACTTTAAATTGTTAAAGCTCTCATCCTAAACAAAATAAAACCTTCTGATTTTCCGAACCAACTGACAAACTCTACACTTAATTGTGGCCTGAAGCCATTGTTAAAGAATCATGTGTCTAACTGTCCTAAAATATGGGAGACAGATTATGGTTGGAAGAACAGTTGGTGACACGGAAATACAATTTGCAGTCTTCTCTGTGGTGTTTGGTGGCATAGGAGAGGAGGAGGTGGAGGAGGTGGGGGGGTCTAATTGGACACTAGCCTGCGTCTGGTAGTCCTGTCACAGCCCAGAGGGGTTTAAGTGTGTATGTGTGTGTGTGTGTGTGTGCATGTGTGTGTGTGAGAGAGAGAGACATCAAGTGAGAAAGGGAGCAACAGAAAGAGAATGAGAACAAACAGAGAGCTCCATTCAGGTCCAATCCACAGACACATCATTCAGTCTGACATGACGATACATCTCTGTGACCAGAGTATTCGTATAGGGCCTCGCCAGGCCAGTCACAGATGCATCATTCACACCCACACACGGACACACAAGCACACTTCTTGCTGCGTCTTGCCTACACTGCTACCACGCATTTATATCACTATGGAGAATCTTTCCAAGATTCCCCATTCATGCTCATTCATAGTTTCCTGCTTGACGTGAACACATTGCAAAGATTTTCTGTGGAGCTTATTCTTCTAAGTGCACAGCCCCCAAAATGTAATGAACGTCTTTACTGCAAAGGCTGGAGTGAGAGTTTATCCATTACCAAGCCATAATATTGACAGGGCCGTGCTCTGCAGGTCCAAACTCCAACCTTGTAGCCGTAACATTGGCCGACAGAAGGGGAGTAGTATGTCAATGTGAGGTGCTTACAGGCCGATAAAGGCTGCTGTTCCAATTCCTATAGGCAGGAATTGATGGACAGCATGCGGGGAGAGAGGGGGAGTGGGAGGGAGAATCGTAACGGAGGGATACTGAGTGGTGCCAAGTGCTCTTACAGCCTTTAAGAGTTTAGAACTGAGCTGAAATTTGGTGAAAGGACCAGGAGCCAAGACACAGATGAGATAGGATTATCAAACTGCTCAGTGACTAAATGTGTTTCCCTTGAGACCTTGACAGCAGCAAACCACACACACAAACACAGAGATATACACATACTGCAAGTCAACAAGCACACAAATTAGAATAATTCAGGAATGTGTAGAGATACACATTAACACTGAAAAACAGATGCACAAATGCAGACAGTCTAGCGAGCCTGTCGGCCACTGTCACACTGACACAGACGAGCAGAAGAACTTCAGCCTGCAGGAACTTTGCCCTGTGAGTGAGCTACTCTGCCACACACAGTTAGCAACTAATAAACCACAAATCTAACAGCAGCATCTGATGTGTGTTTGTTAAGTTTAAGTCATAGCACACATCTAAATAAAACAATCAAAATGAAAACTGATCTAGTATATGAGACCAATCGATCCACTGCACCAGCCTGTGAAGCCACACTGCCCCTCATGGTTTTTCAAGGATATAGCCTCGTCCCCTCAGCCACCCTCTGTTGAGCGTGCACTAAATACAAGTATGTAAGCCTTTTGTTTGGCTTTTGAGACAAAAAAAAAAAATATATGAACCCACACAACTAAAAATGTGTCATCAAAGTGCTTGCAAGACCTCTGTGCAACAACAATAACACAATGGTGTACATTAAGCATTGAGTCATATCAAACAGCGTTTGGAGGGGCGACACTGAATTGATGCATTGAGTCTAGTGCAGGTGGAGAGAGGGAGGGAGAAGCCGGCAGAGGGGCTCAGAGTACTGAGTGTGGCTGCTGTACTAGGGATCTGTATTTTGAATAGGCTGGAGCAGCTGCTTTCTGTGCATGAGGTGGAAGAGAGGGTGAGAGGAAGAGAAGTGAGGAAATAAAGAGCGATGGAGCAGGAGAGAGACAAACTATAAAGTCGCATTTGGAATCAGGGACCTACACCACATTACATGGTTGAGACCACAGCGTGTGCTGAAGAGCCTGCACTCTTCCTTCCCCTGTTTAAAGGTCGAGAAATCAGCTCAAGCTCCAACAAACTATACCATTCAAGTAGAGATGACACTGATGCCAGGAAATGACACACAGATACGCTCTGCCAAAGGGGGTGATTAACCTTCTGTACAACTAGGATGTAGGCAAAAACCAATGTGTTGATTAAGTAAGATAGTGTATACAGAACAAATGGATCGTTGTCAGACAGCGTTGACCCTAACACTTAAACATTTAGCATTGAGGAAATATTACTCATCATTGCTCATCACTGCTTATCACCACGTCTCTTGGCTTACTCCATGTGACGCGACTCCAACACACGGAAAAGTGCGGCGCAGTCACAAGGACGGTAATCTGTGTGAATGTTGTCTATCCAAATACCTCTGAATCATCTCAATAAATGAAAAACACTGAATTTGTTTGGTTTTGTAAAAATCTAGCCTAGTGAGTGTATTGTTTAAATTTGCTCTCAGTCACTCAATATTCTGAAAACAGACCACAGCACAACTGGGTCCATAATTTACTGATTACACTTGAATGACATTTATAAAACTAGGGAAGCGCACAGGCACAAACACGTCCACAATCCTTCAGATATTTTTAACAATCTGGTAAAAGAACAACTTTATGCTTCATTTATTCACAGCAGGTCACCCTAAAAGGACAATATAGAAATGCCATGACTTAACAAAGCCACATCAAACTCTAATCTCCAAAAACCTATTGCATACCAGAGACTAAATCCCTGTAGACATATTATCTCTCAGTGATTTTTGTTAACTTCAATATTTTTTATGTCAAGCCCTGCCGTCAAGTTCAAGAGCTTTGAGAGGAGACTGGAGTATCTCAGCGATCCTGGACGACACACACGGGGAGAAATGCGTCTCTTACGGTTAATTTTGCATCACGCCTTTTCAACGAATTACAACTGGCAACATTAGAAATGTGCGGCTACGCTCAGTTATAAAAATCCAGTCATACACTGGCCATAAGGAGACATGGATGAGGAGACAGCAATCCGGAGTAATAAGTAAATAATTCATAGGAATTGTGCAACTGTGAATCCCCGATATTACAAATAACCTATTTAGAACGGTTCTTCGTAGTATCATAGTTTCATGAATAGTTTCAAGCTACGTAAAATCAATCCAACGTGCATCCCTACAGATGCAGGACATGCTCCGAAACCTGCATGGATTAAAGAACTTTTCCAAAAAAAAAAAATAACCACGCTGTGTTCATCGCTCTAACTCACAATGTTTTCCCATCAGCCGTCATCATCAATTTTAATGTCACAGAACACAGCTGTTAAGCATTCTGACAAAACCATGTGCAGCAGAATATCAGATAGTAGTTTTGTCCATTTCCATGATTTAGAGCCGAGCCACGACTGAAATCCCAATTCCAGTCCAGGAGGACTACACGCCACTAAATGCTAGTCCTACGCGCCGGGTTTATCCCCGAAGGCACTGCGTAAATCCGACGCGGAATCCCCGACAAATCTTTCAGTTTTTAACCTTCAGAGTTTAACGCTGCAAGAGGAACAGGCACAATTTGGGCATGCAGCTCTCTCTGGCTTACAGTGGATGAAGGGAATATGAAGCGCCAAACGTAGAGAATCCAGTCATTATAGGGTCCCAAGTTGAGAGAAATAGCAGGTCATTACATTTTTCTACAATTCTCCACGGGGCTAGTTATACGATCCAAATGGACAGGTTCGGAATGAAACCCGCCCGATCGCCGGAGTGCGCAGAGCGGGCTTGGCGCAGCTAGAACAGGTGCAACACGCCTCCGTCACCTGGCTGGTGCAGTGGCAACCTCACACCCAAAACCTGGCTATAATGGCATCAAGGCACTCAAAAAACAGTCCTGTTGTGGAAACTAACGGCGTGACAAGCCTCTTTTCTTACCTGTAATCTATGCAGATATCACTTCACAGCCGCATCGACACTGCGGATAAGAGGCACGTCCAGAGCAATCCCCAACTCCTTTTACTCCCCCCAAAAATGAGAAACGCTTAGAATAATGTTATATCCTGATCAAACGGCTTGTCCACTTTAAATCCCCGGTAGAGGTGTAGATAGAAGGCGACTCCTGCACGGGAAAAAGAAATAGCAGCAGACTTCCAGCAGCATCCCCGATCAGCAGGACTCTAATACGCCGCTCTGAGCTCTCTGAGACCCGCGAGCTGCACCTCCCATCCCCCGGCGAGGACGCACTTGGTATGCCGTTGGAAAAGCCGCTGCGCCGTATGGGATACCGCAGGAGGCTGTGCTTGTGTGCGTGTGTGTGCGTGTATATGTGTGTGTGTGCGTGTAGAGAGCGTGTGTGTATAGATGTGACTCAGTGCGGTGCTCCTGCTCAACTGAGGTGCTGAGGGTGCTGCAGCGGAGTGCGAAAGGAAGAGAGGGAGTGCGGGAGGGACGGAGAGGGAACGAGGGAGAGGGAGAGAGAGAGAGAGAGAGAGAGAGAGAGAGAGAAGTGCGCTGCCTCGGAGTTTGCAGCTTCGCGGCGGATCTTGTGGCTCGGGAGGGATTGAGTCGATGGCGCTTCACCCAGTGCAAGAAGCGACTGTTTTTTCTTTTTTACCAAGGATCCCGAATCGCCCACAGTAACATCTCCGGTCTGGAGGGGGCTGCGTTTGGGTTACATTTACAAGACTCTGGCAAACACCCTGAGCACACAACACAAACCAACAAACCCCTTATTACCGTGATCACGTTTATGATTTCATGTCTTTAAAAGCAGCCACAAAGTGCCATTTGAAGTGAAACAACTCCACTAGTGTAGAGCGTTTTGATTTTTAATCTCTAAAGAATCATTTAAAAAAGTTGATTTCACCTTAAAAACATATGACAGAGGATGTGAGATTAAACAGAGCTTATGCTTTGTTAAAATAGGAGGTTTTATGCAAGGTTTATGTAATGCAGCCATGCCGTTGAGAATAGGATTTGGCAATGCCAAAGGGGAATTTACACAAATACGCTACAATACCGGGGTGAAATGATCAGATCATCGGATTTGAATATCTAATCGCAGGATCATTTAAAGACAGATTAGGCAACACAGCAACATAATTATGACACTTGCATAGTTGTAGGGGATTAGAATCTGCATTTTTGTTCTTTGATGATCTTTTAACATGCTTCAGGAGTGTATCCTCCCCCCATACATTTTAAGCAATTAATATTCTAAAGACCTAATTATGTAATCATGTCTTTAACGAAATAAGCAGTGTGGGGGTACAGGAATAATGCTCTTTTTTTTTTATAAAATAAGCTATTAAGCCTTCTTATTTACATATGAAAACAATTCAAAACAAATCCATCAACATCGACTAAATATTGCGCACTATATTGAGTCAATATCAAGGGGTCTTTTATTTCCATCTCATGAGATCACTTCCAAATTAAGTCCTGTAATATTAGTATTTCAAACAGTGACATGATGGAGGGTCTGGGGATTTGGCAATGTGCTCAGTGAAAACTAAAACATAAACAACTTTATGAAAAAATGAGAATGCGCCCCTTGACCCTTATCTTATATCCATGAACCTCAAAGAGTGATAACCGCTTGAGATGGTGTGTATGTGTTGGGGGGGGTCTTTTGGGGACGTGTATCCGTGCCTGCTGCAGCATCTCTCTCTCTCTCTCTCTCATTTATCCCCTCCTTCTCACTCCCTGCTCTCACTTCCAGAGGGTTTCCTCGCTTTGAAACACTGCATCAGAGCCCCACCTACAGGCCAAAGAAACTTTACAGCCACTGACACTGACTGATCTAGACGGAGGCAAAGTGTTTCACCGGCTCTGCAGTGCTCTGTGACCACTTATGACCACAGCTCATTTTAACATTTTTCTTGCACCTTAACCCAAAGTCTATGGCAACTGTGCAAACCCTAACGTTATACAAATGGTATACAAACATCATTAAAGTCAAACTAGATATGTTCTACATTAAAACCTGCTGCCTCAGAGAGTATTCATGCTAATTATTTTAGTCCTGTAAGATAATAGGCTTTCCAGCTTTTTCACAGCAACCATTTTGACATGAAATAGTAGGTAAACACAGGTGTTACCAACGATACTAATTAGGGTTATGGTCCATTCAGGTCAAACAGAGTCAGGGTGCTGCTGTGGTGCATGTTAGCTCATTGGAAAGGTTCTGCTGCAATAACTGGGACGGAACCTTAATTGGTATCATTGGAAACACCTGCGTTGACCCAAAATGGCTACTGTGAAAAAGGTCTATTGCACAAAAATATCGGTCGCCTATAGCTTACTATGTATGGCCACTGGTCTCTTGGGTGGAGGGGGACTCAAAACCTGAAAGTGGCTTGTATGCTACTGTTTTAAAAGGCTAAAAACAGCTAACACTGACTCTAATAGGGTTAATTTAGTTTGCATGCAAGCCAACCTTTACCAACAGGGCGCTGAAGTAACGTGCAAAGATTAAGACTAACAATTTAAAACCTCACTTACCTTGAATATTTTCCACAGCTGTTTATCGAATAAGTAAAACCCGGCGTTCAAATGCATCTCTGTCACAAATTTCAACTCCATTAAGACGTTAAGGTAAACAGCTTAAAGGTTTAAGCGACTTAATGATTGTAAACAAAGAGGAGGCGTCATAGCACCAATTCACGCCAGGTTGGGGTCACGTGACTGCAATCTCGCGCACCTGTGTTCTTTCTGCCTCAATGATTAAAAGCTCACATTTGGAGCAATTGCTAAAGAAATATGCACTGTAAAATTATCACAGCAGTACATTTGGCCACATAATTGGTACTTGGCCAGGCTATAGCTCAAGCATATAGCCTATTGATTTGTGTAGGAACATTTAATTCAAACAGGCCTGATAAAAATGTATAAATGAGCCTGCACACATAACTTTGAAAGTTTTTCTTTGCCTTTAGGTGTGTTTAATTATTTAGAAAACTTCATTCCACACTGTATGCGGAGAGGCTGTGGTGGCTATTAATGGCTTTAGTTGTACATGAAAATTCAGCCTCATATACTTGGTATCTTTGGATAAAAAAAAATTGGGACTTCTAGTTCTACCAGAATTTAAAGTAAAGTTCTGTGGGTGTGAAATGCTTCACCAGACCAGACAAATTTGCAAAGATGGACACACTGGTGAGACTGGAAAAGCACTCTGCTTCTTGACAGGGTAACACTTCGTAGCTGTTTAAAAATCAATACAGAGAATTGGCTAAAATGGCTTTTTACAAACAAGTCAACACATAAAAACAAACAAAAAGGGTTTTAGTCTAACAGTCCAATGTCACCTCTGAGGAAGACTGTCCTCTTGTAAATCAATTCACACAATAAATCAACAATACCTGTGTGTTTGGGGGTGGTCGCTATTTGCCCAAATCTCTCTCTTTGACAGGTCATTGATTTCAGCATGTCACCTCTGTGATCATTTATTATACTTTGCCTGACAGACTCTGAGGGCATCTCTTGAAGTCATTTGAAGGATGAAAATGCATAGATATCAACAGACCAATTGGCTTCATTTAATTATTCAACACAAGCGCAGAGCTAAATCAACAGTCTGTGGATCTCAATATCAGATAGCTTTCAAAGCACAGCAAATCAATAGTGCTGCAATCTACAGTGACAATAGTCATTCCATGAAGGGTCAGGATCGCATGACCTTATGAAATTAATGTTAAGGTCACAGGTCCATGGGTAAATCAAACATGCTTGGACCAAATGATAATGGGTCTGTATAATTATTTTTTATCATCAGCATCCATCCTATCTGTGTGCTGCATGGGCGTACATTAATTGAATCCAAGGACACGCAGGTTTGTGTTGATAGCTTAAACACACAAGACTTTTTTTTTGTCTTTATAGCACACTTAAATATATAGATCAGATGAGTAGGAAATTTGTATGCATGTCAGGCATGGTGTTAAAGACAAATATTTTAATGTCCACTGTTGTCTCTGACAGTAAAAACAAGATACAGTAATATTGATGCCAGTGACCCTTTAGGTAAGATAAACTTCATGATAATTCAAGACAATACACACGAGGGGCGCTCAGCAGAACAACCTGTTAGTGTTACTGTTGGCAGCTTAGCAGCTAAAGGCATTTCAAAAGTAATTCATATTTATTTGTTCCTTGGAGATGAATCTCTAAACAATGTTTGTTTGCTAATTTGTTTTCAACAATGTTTCCTCGCTGTCTTTACTTCTAGTCCAATAACAGTTAACAAAATGTGAGTCGATTTAAGGAAGGTTTTAAATGTTGGTAAAACAATCTACCACAAGTAAGTCTTACTGTATGACATGATTTTCCTCAGCGGATGGAGTTGCACAGTTATCATTGAATTGTAGATTGAAATCTGAGCATTTTAAAACTGAGATGAAGGGTTTAGTCTTTAGGCCTTGGAAACAGCCATTGGCAAAATCACATCCATTAGTGGCTAGAGCTTTCTCGGCAGACGAAGTTGTCCAGTTGTCATGGGATTGCACATATTCCAATGACCATTTTTCCCAAGTTATCTCTAAAATTGAGATTAAAAGTTCCTTTTTGTAGTTCTCCCATTGTTTGGGGCATATTTTTGGACAAATTGAAAGCCTAGTTTTAGATTAATTGTGCGTGAAGCCTAGATATAAAACCATATGGTCATCTTACTGAATTGCAAGTATGAGAGAAATAGCAACAGGGCCCGCCAGGTCACTGTTGTACATGTGTTAAAGTATAAATTTGAATGTTGGTCTATTAAGAGTTCAGTAAATCTTTCTCTGCTGTGTGAAAGCCGGTGTCTGCGAGGGCAGAGGAGGAGAAGAAGATGCTCGCTCTGTGTTGGCTCTTTATTAAAATGCACTGACCAATCTGACTTCCCCATTTGTCTTGCAAATGAGATGATGACTTATGGAGGCAACATGAATAGCTTTGATGAAGCCTCCTTTTTAATGCAGTCAAGTGGGTTGGAGGGAGGTGCATGTGTGTATCTGTGTGTCTGTGTGGATCCTGTTGCCAGCTGGCACGGTGTTATTTCAGCAGCTCTCCTCATCTTGCCGAAAAAAAACCATGCATGTGTGCGTGAGTGTAGCTCCACATAAGCCTGCGTCACATCCCTGTGTCCTTTTGAATTAACTCGGTGAACCCCTTTAAACACAGCTGTACATGGTTTATCTTAAGCCTGTGGGGATACAGAGATCACCCCACAGTGGTAGACTGTTCCCGGGGGTCTTCCCCTTTCCCCCCACAAGCCCCAACACACACACCCTACACATACACTGTATCACCCACATAATAGACATTCATCACACATCTGTCACTGTATATCCCTCAATGCAGCAGGCTGCTAAATCACGCATACAAAGCGTGTATATATCCGCTTTATGGTCAATTTACAAGTCATTTCTATCCTGGGGATGATAATATTTATGAGCTGCCAATAGCGATGCCGGATTTAGTGTGTCCATCTTCATAAAAGTGTCTGCCCATTCCCTTCACTCTCTCAAAGGCTTATTGCCTCCTGGTTTAAATCACACTGAAACACTGGAGATGTCAGTCTCATCCATGATATCTCATTTTCGTAGAAAATCTATTAGCGTGTCGCTGAGCTAATGAAGTTTTATGTGCTGTATGGACGCAATGAATGACACTCTGATATCCCATTGATTTGGATTGTAAATAGGGTTTCAATTTTCTGTCTGTTTTGTGAGCTACTGATAGTAAATTATATTGAACCTGACATTTCTGTATATGTTGTGTTGTGTGGTGTGTGTGTGTGTGTATGGGCGGGTGCATGGGGGTGGATGGACTGGTGTGTTGAATGTGTCACTCAGTCATATAATTAGTTAGTTTGCATATTTATGACTTACTGCCTTTTGTGTAAATGTGTGTTTCAGTTTTTATTCCATCATGTCCTGTGTGTGTTTATTCATCCATGTATCATCTATATCAGCCTCCCCATCAGGCTAGCAGCTGCTTGTCTGTCTGTCCGTATAGCTGTGTGCATGCATGTGTGTACATGCACACCACACACTCCAGGGCCAGGTGAGTCAGTGTTTTGCCAGCCATTTCTCCAGAGATCCAAGCTCATGTCCATGGAGATCCAGACCAATGCCACCCCCGCCGTGCCTCGTTCTGCCCCCCCAGAATTAAACTCTTCCGTTGGGATGGGCGGTGCAGATGGTCAGGGGGCTGGAAACTGGGGACACATATTAGACATGCAAAGTGATAAAATAGAATCAGGCTCAAAATTACTTTAACACTTTGTGTGAGTATGTCCTATATCTTTCAAAGACTACAAATAATGATACGCCTGCGTGACAGGAAATAACTAGTAAATAATCTGTATTTGTAAGCCGTAGAACATTGCAGAGAAGCAAACACAAATAACTAAGCTACAATTTTCATATCATGGTAAATTTGAATGAACAGCACAATATTCACCTTGTTGCTTTGCTTTGTGCTGGCATTGTCAACTGGTGGTCTTTTGCATGTGGAAAAGAAGACAAGAAGCAAGGGGGAACAGATGCTCTGTGATGGCCCAGTGGCGCCCGGTAGCCCACTGTTGGCTTGGCGTGTCATGGCCCCAAGTCCTTTTTTGCCGCCAGCAAAATGATAACAGCGTCTTTGTCTCTTTCACAAGGCAAGGCAGACTGATAAGGACCGAGCCAGACCATCCTGTGTTAGAGGGCACTTGTATTTCACTCATCTATGCTCCCTCTTTTTGTCACACACAAGCAAACACACACACAAACACACTGATGGTTCTGGGAATCCATTGCTGTGGTTTGTGGATATAATCTATCGACAGTATCTTTCACCAACTTGACCAGGAGCTTTCAGCACAATATCGACTGGCACTGTTCCACATTACACACTATCACTATTCCTCTTTCCATTTCCCCTTTGGAATGCATCCATTTGCCAAATTAATGTGTGTGTGTTCATAACCTCTATCTGTAATAGCTTTACTTTGTAGGTCCGAGTCTTTAGATATTCTTGTCATGTGGATATTTATCTGCTCTGATATTCTTGGCTTAACTTAATGGGTATTTCTGAGTGATGTTTTTGTGCAGTTTATTTTGGGTCCTGTGACCTGCAGTAAAACCATCTTCAAAAAGCAAATATAGCCCTCTGCGCAAACTACATTCAGCATACACGAACATGTCACTTAAAATCAGCCTGAAATGTGTCGGAATGCATCATGTTAAATATTCAAAGACAGGAAAGTTTCTTACGGACATGACAGCACAAGAAAATCAAAGACCCAGACGCACAAAAGTTTGCTGCTTGAAACACATGGATGGAGAAACTGAATGATTAATCACCCTCCTTCCCATAATTCCTCCACCCTTGGGCTTCCATCCCACCTTCTCCACGGATGATGGTGTTGCTGAAAAAATGGCATGGACGTTCTTTAAACCTTCACTGAATATAGATTAAAATACATGCATTTTACCATATCCATATACACGATGATATGTGATGAGTACCACTAATAAGATGAGGAGGGAGGACTAGGAACGGAAAACATTAAATTACCCACAAATGTTATTTTCACTGTTAATTGATTGAACACGGCGGGAACACATTTACATTTTAAATTGATCATTGTCTTCCAAGTCTGACGGAAGAGCTGTAAATGGTGTAATTATGCATGCATGAATACGTGCCATAAACACAGCGTGTCATTACACTGTATGTGTTACCATAAGCAATGAGTGACAGACTATATCATATTCATTTTGCATGCAGGTTTTGACAGAGGGAACGCAGCACTTTGTTAACAAACAATAACTGAGAATGCTCTGGCATGTAGACAAAACGCTACAATGCAGCTACATTTGACAATATTTTGCACCAAAGCTGCAAATATATGAATGAAGACAAAACATCATATTGCTATTATCTGTCAGCACTCAATAACAAGAGCACAACACACACAGACAAAACACATCTTTGATTTTATAAAAGCTGCGTGAGAACAGATAGTAAAATGCACCACATCAACACATCCAGGGGTGTTTGTCAAATAATATGCAGGAGAGCATCTTTATTTAAAAAAAAAAAACAACCTTCAATGGCTGCCCAAGATGCAGCATTTGTTGTTTGAACGTGCAGTCACAGTCACTGAAGAAATCCCTTTTAATGCGTACGTCCTGGATCTACCCTGCCTTTGCTAATCCCTCATTGAATTATTTGTACTGTAGTTGTAGTAATACTTTATAATCCCTCTCTGAGTTGCTTGTGATGTTTCTACGATAAAAAAAAAAGCAAGAAAAAGCACCAAGCACACAAACCAAAACAGTATACTGTATGTATCCAAGCTTGCATGTTTCTAATAAGGTCAGGGGGAAAATCCATTCTGATCATTCCACAATGACATTGCAGTAGAAACAAACTGTTCAAACGGTGTGTAAGCCTTTGGTGAATAGAGTAGAAGCAAATGAGGGTATTGTGACATAAAAGCTGAGCCTCTCCTGCATTACTAAGCCATTACTTTTAAATTTCAGCCCAAAAGAAACCATAACTTGATTTTATCAAAGCAATTTTACTTGCAGATAGAGATGATGTGCAGCAGTAAAAGGTGAAATGGATATTTCAGTCTACAGTTGTGTCACAAATAAGGGGTTAGAAAATAGCTTCATTACAGCTTTCACCGCAGAAGGAATTGTGTAAACTAGTAAACAATACCTGCCAGAACCATCCAAACCACACAGCAGTTTAGTCATGGGCATCTGATGATACTGGCACTACAATCAACAAAAACACAGGCCCATATTTAATACACCTACACAGACAAGGGACATGCATACAAACACATGGATGTACATACAAATCCTCTGTATCCAATGGAAATGTCATCAATGTACAAAGGAAAGCAGTCACACTAAAGGATACCCACTGCAATGCAGGGCTGGCATGGAGGGTGTAAAAGTAATTTAACCACCTTTCAAATTCTAAAATAGCGTTACTGCAACACTTCCTGAGCATTTACACATACTTTACACCTGTTAGAGCGCTTAAAGTGGGGAACCTCTCCGTGCTTCTTTTGCAAATTCTGCAATTCTTCGCTTTGCTTGAATCCTGTGAACACAGAGCAACCATCAACCCACCTCCCACTCGTGTTACACAGGAATTAAAAAAAAGTGAACCCGCACACACAACATTTACTGGAGCCGATTCAATGGAGCAGACGGACAAAAGACCCCAAAGTAAGTGGCCTGCTATCAGCCATTATGTGAGTTTTTAGATCAGTGTTGTTAAGTTAAAACAACACATATTGAGAACAAATGTTATGGTGTCATTTCGTTTTAGCAGATGTTCTTCGTTTTTTTTAATCCAAATGTAAACTAGAGGGTAGACTCACCAGCAAAATTCAGACCAAAACCTGCTACAGATCCCAAAATGACTGACAGATCATTTAATTCAGGAAATAACACAGCACAAGATCGGAATCTAAATTATTAATGTTTTCTGAAGCTGTTCAGAAGTTGTTTACATCAGTAATTATTGCAAACACAGCAGTAGATTTGGCAAGTAGTTTTATGATCAGTCACAGAAAATGCTTATCTTTCATCTATAAGTCATACTGTTCACTCATGTATGTGACAACCCTGTCTCCTAGAAATTATGTCTACAGTATGTACTGCTAATTTGCAAGAGAATTTATATATTTTGGCGGGGTCATAATGCTGCCCCAATTGCATTGTTAGTATCTAGATAATGAGGAAGTCTTAATTACATATTTGGCAAGTCACAAAATGTCAATATTCTGTACCAGTAAAATGTTCACTGTCAAAATATGACACATTGCAATACAATATCTGCTGCAACTACAGCATTATTACACTTTTTAATGGTCATGTTAAGGTACTTGCAAAAGATCATGATCTTGGTTTAATACAGAAAAATTCAGCGATGTGCAAGACGTGCTTAAGGCATGCTTATTAACGTTTAATGGAAACCACAATCTTTTCCTAACCTGAACCATGGTACTTCTATTGCCTAAATGTAACCACAGATGGGGATCAGGATCCAAACCCTTGCTTCTGGCATCCAAGTCCCACACTTTGTCACCATAAACACCTCCCTATGACTTTTGTGTCGTACATAAATGTAGCATTTCATTCATTTGAAAAAATGTTGCCTGTGAACATAATCCAGGCAGTAATTGCTTTTCTCAGCAGAGTGTAATTGGGGAAATGTAAACTCTCCAATTAATTGTTCTGTTCATTCTAAAACACTGATTCATGACAAATATGAATTGTGTTTTATTTAAGGTTGTTTCTGTGATCCATAAAGACTGATATGGTCCATCTATCCATCCATCACAACCCTTGCAGGCCCACGATACACTGCAGCCCTGCTGCAATGGAAATACTGTGTACTCTTCAATATCATTGCTATTTCAAAAGTTCAGCACTCCACGTTACACACACCAGTCCTGACATCTTGCAAAGAACGTGTACTTTTCCTTGCACATAAACACACACATGCACACAAACACACAAAAGAAGAAGTGGATGAAGGGGAAGACTTCAGCAAGCTGACAAGCAGAAGATTAATCCATCTTTCCCAGCCAGTCACTCCCACACCCTCCCTCCTCCTGGTTCTCCTTCCAGCCTCATTGTTTTCAATAAAGTGTCAAGACTGGCCGTTTTATAATCACATTTGTGACTTGGGATCTGGGATTCAGATGCAATCAATGTCTATTAGAATCACAGGGTTATTGATTGAAAGAAGAGAGATGGTGTGAGCGATCTTTCCCATTTTCATCCTCACTCTCAAATATTGCACACACATTTACGTAGTGCCAAAGCTGGGATCTGTATATTCCTGTCTACAGGTTGCTGGTACTTTACTGTCAGTAACTGGAGCATCTCATTGTTAGAACAGACTAACAACAGGGCTATTCATCATATTTGAGAAGACTTTTCATGCGTGCATTGACTAAGTATCAATTTACCCTAAAATTCAAGACATGGTTGTGAGCGATGACTGTGATCCTATTACATGAACTGCAGTTTTCATTTAGTCTAAATAAGTTCTAGGAAATATTGATATCATGTGTGTGTTGACAGGCAGTTCAAAAAGTGTGTACGTGTGTATTTGTGCGACAAGACAAAATACAGAATGTGGAAAAGTATTAACCCTACACAGCTCTTCCTGTATATGTGTGTTGGCATACAGCGGTGCTTGTCAGCCAGAGTGGGTGCAGCATTTCCACACACAAGGTGACATTTAGGGGACAGTTTCACACACTGAGGATATGGCTTCTTTAACTGCTGTTCATCACCTGCTTCTAGAAAACGTCACTCAGCCTTACGATGGCTATATATCAGGATACATGCACGTGTATGTGTGTGTATCAGAGTGTATCTTTACCCTATTTTCCCACTGAGTTGTACTGTATTTTTTTCCTTTTGAATATTAATGTGCCTATGTCAAATGTATTTTCATTTTTTGGGGGGTGGTACAGGTGATGACACTGGTGATAACACTCCCTCCCAACTTTGTATTGTGTCTGAATCATGTCCCTGGTCAACCTTCATTTTGGCTAATTAAAAATGCTCCTCCAATCAACCTTTGCCAAGCTAATTTGCTGACAAATAAAGCTGATTAACTGGAAACATTTAAGACTAAATCACTATCTCCAGCTAAAGCAGCGAAAGAAAGAAAAAAATGAATGGCAATTTTGATTTAAGAGAGAGAGAAAGAATTAGTCCTTATCAATAAAACTACCAACCCTACTGTTGTCTGTTTTCAGTCTTGTTGTGGAGGATTTCTCTTTTCTCATCAAAGGTCAGGTTGTCCTCTAAAGCAACACAGCTGGAGCTGAAAGAAGTGGAGCTCTTTTCATGTGAGCTTTTTTTTTTACACAGATTTGATCAGATTTCTGATCAAAAAATGCCAACTGGATCAAAATGTTATCAGTGGAACACACTAGATTGGATTCAATGTATTGTCAGATTGTGTATTTCTGTGAAAACTGTCTTGCATCAGAGGCGTATTCTATTTTACATAATGGCAAAATAAATAAATATAGTAGAATAAAAAACAAAAAACAAAAAAAATAACGGCTGCAGTGCACTCAGTGTTACCAAAACAGCTTTATTTTTGGAATGTGAAAATATTTTATCTGGCCATGACTCCTTAAAGTGGTTAAGACTTTATTGTTAAGGTTAGAATTGAGTTAGGAAAAGAGTTGGGCTTTTGTTGGAATGGATAAGGTTAAAATGGTAGGCTATAGGGAATATATTATGTTACTGAGAGTCCTCACAAGTGCAAGAGTGCAAAAATGTGTGTGTATGTGCACTTCTGTGTGTATGTGTGTGTCTGTTAAACAGCCTCAAGTCCCAGGACAACTCATTAAGTGTGTAGACCTTCTGTAGAAGAATAAGGAGAGCCGGACACTGTGCTGCAGTCTGCACTCAGCATGCCAGTCACACATAGGAACCTGTGCATGTGTGCGTGTGTGTGCATGTGTGCGTGTGTGGGAGAGACATACACATCCAAATCAGAGTTGCAAAAAACATGGACTGATTTTTGCCTCTCACACACCCAAAAGTGCAGACACACACACACACACACACACACACACTCTCTCTCTCTCTCTCTCTCTCACACACACACACACACACACACATAAAACTTACAAAGGCTGACATGGATTTATGTTCGCCACTGCTCAAGGAGACAAGCCTTGGGAAAAGGGACAAATTCAACGAAAGAATAGGAACACCCATTGTTCAGAATGACACAAACACACCCAAACAGACACACAGAAGAACACACTCTCCTACCCTTAAATGGAAAAGGCTTATTGACCATGCAGTGTTTAAAGCAGACTTGTGTGTGTGTGTGAGAGAGAGAGAGAGAGGCTGTTGATTTAGTCACTGCATGCTACTGTGCACCATCTCCTTAATGGAATAATTGAGTTTAGGAGTTCTATTGACATATGCAGGCATGTAAAAAGAAACACACACACACACACACGCTCAGACTGATAAATGCTGATGGACAGAGAAATCTGTAGACCACATTCACTGTGATTATTGATAAGAATCCCTTGGATTTAAGTTATTTGAATGGAAATGAAGCAGAGGATTATGTTTGGTTACTGTCTTGGGGTGAAATATGTGTGTTTCCATGAAATGGAATTTGAGGAAGTGATTTGTGAGACGACTGGGGACAATGAGATTTTAATGAGCGTTTGTTTGATTTAGGAATTGGAAACTGGAACGTCTTTTCTTCATGCTGATTTGCTCTGTTAGTGATAAAATAAACACCGTTTATGTGCATGCATGTGTTTTTTTTTCTTTCCTTTATCCATTCTTCTTTCGATACTTTCATCCTTTTTCGCACCTTGTGCTGTTTCCTTTGGTCTAAACTTCATTCTTAATCTCAAAACACACAGAACCAAATAAGATCTTAACAAAACTAGAGATGGTAAAAAGAGAGAGGGTAAATGAAGGAGAAATGACGTGAATCTTTTGTGAGGCTCGCTTTCTCCACCAATCTTCCTCTCAGTCGATGAACGAGAGAGTGGGGGGAAAAAACACAAACAAAAGGAAAATAGGCTGTGCTTCTCCATCTATCCTCAGCCTCCTGACAACTCCACAGCAATCGATAATCAATCCCTAATCTCTCTCATCTCTCCCTTTCTCTCTTCCTCTTTTGCTTCATCCTCTCTTTCCTTTCAAGCCCTTCCATGTCATCAGCTAAGATATTGAACCTGCTGCGAGGACACGCACAAGGCGGTGCAGACACACAAATCTTTTTTTTTTTTTTTTTACACATATACGAGTAAAAACAAAAACAGCTGCTTACACTGCATGATAAAAGGCTAAAGGCACAATAGTCCACACATCTGCAAAAACACGAATTTGATCAAAGCAAACACAAACACAAGTTAGCACACTGAATACTGCAATTCTCTTCATGTTGCTGTTTCCCCTTGTTTCCAGTCTTTGTGCTAAGCTAAGCTAATCCGCTGCAGCTACATATCTGCTGTACGAACATGCTGCATGAGTGTGGTATTGATCTTCTCATCTGACTCTTGGCAAGAAAGCAGATAAGCGTATTTCTCAAAATGCTGAATCCTCCTCAAAAGGCCTATAAGGCTGCACATCTTTAACCACTAAATATATAATAAAAATAAAATATGACAGAAATATAAAGATTACTGACTGAAATATACCTCCAAGAAAATCAATTAGTCTCCACAGCATTGTCCTTTGCTGCCCTAGATTTGATTGATGTTTAATTTAAGCGTCTTTTAAGGGAGACATTATAATTACACATTGTCACCTCTAAATCAAAATCTAACATCCCAGGAAGTATGTTTATATTGGAGAATTGTACACCTTATGATTTAGGTCCACTGACAGCATTTAGTGTCAATGCAGGTAGTAATGTGCCTTTTATGTAGTGAGGTGGAAAGTGAAGGTGTTGGACAGACATGTAGCGTGTCCAACCTGCAATCACTGTTTGCTTTTAAACAAGTGTTTTAGTTGTCTACCCTCAACCATATCTGGGATTTTGAAAAAAAAAAAAAAAAAAAATCCTCCCAATCCCTGTTGGAAATCCTAGAGATGCACACATCTCTATGTCTCTATGGCTGATAATGTCTCTGTAGTGGCAGCCTCTGCTCTGGAGGCAGAAACAGTCTCCTCGATGCCTCACCCCATGAGAAACTGCAGCCACACACACATAGAGCATTTATATAAACCACTCACACGTAGAAGCAATAAATCTACCTCTCCTTTACCTTCATGTACTTTCACAGGTGGCTATTGCTTCAGGAAATGTTAATCTTGCCCACACGGACATGATAAGAGACAGGAAGGGAAATGAAAGAACAAAATGGGAGACAAGAGAAGAGGGATTGAGGTTGCCAGAGATCAAATAGCATTTAATCCACCTACTTTTGTATCTATATGGACTCCTGCTTGCCTGTGATCAACCTTACCATCTCTTCTGTACTTGCTGCCTTATTTTCTCCGTGTCACGTTCCTGTTTTCTTCTCAATTTTGGCAAAGAGCACCAAAATATTATGTTATAATTGGAAAAAGAGAGATGGCAAAGAGAGGAAAAGGTGAAAATGTGTTAGTCCCTGTGTTATACATTCACAGCACACTGAATAAGAACAGCGACGCTGTTAGTGGAAGCCACCTGCTGTTCTGGCATAGGTGTGTGTTTCTCTCTGTGTGTCTGCATGTATGTGTTTATCCCCTGCTGTGGTTATTAGGGAAGAGAAGGTGTCCCACTCAACACCTGTCCAGCTGCTTGACTATAGCAAATTCACACTCAATTGCTCGTGCAAAAGAGGAAAATAAGGAGATAATACTATTTAAGCCCAGCTACTTTCACATCTTGTTGGGTCTATTACTTCGTGTGTCTGTGTGTAATGAGCATTCACCTGCAGGTCAATCTGCATCCAAAGAGCAAATGGCTTACTGCGCACACGAGCAGTCATGGTATTGAAACGGCCACATGCTACAAAATCTTCTCTCTGTGTCTTCTATCTTCCTTTGAAGGGCTTCATTTTTAGAAACAATTTAATTTCCCAACATGAAGAGGTGTTTGAAAGCCTCCACAAACTAAATCCTTGTCGGGAAATACTGACTCTCTCTACTTCTGCCTAAAATCTGTCAAATTTAATATATGGGGTCGAACATTTCCTGCAAGCCTTTGAAGTACCTTAAGCACTAATTGTTCCATATAGGTAATTAAGTCATGACCTCAGAGTCAATGGAAAGTAAGGTAGATTGGGATACAACCAAAATGCTGCAGACATTTCTCTAATGAGTGCAGGAACAGGCTGTCAGTATCATCATTGCTAAATGAGATGAGAAGTCACATATGTAAAATATATGGAAGGGATTTTCGTGCTTATGTTTGCATGTAAATATGGCGTCTTGCCATAAACTAACAACTCTGTTGAATAAAGTTTCATCTGTTTCTCTCGCTGGCCTACTTGCAGTCTTTTTTCTTTATAAGCTAGTTGTGTGGTTTGTGAAAAAAAAATGTATTTAATCATCAGTGACATAAAAGACTGCCATGCCGAATATAACCTGATCTGTGAACACTATCACTATCACTGCTGTTATGAAGTCTGACATTCCTGCATCTGGTTTTGGATCTGTTGCTATGGGAAAGGAAATAAATGTAAATAAGAGAAACAGAGCAAGATCCTTAATGTTCTTATCTACTTTCAGCCCTGAGGTGGTTTCTTTTTCTTTTTCTTTTACTTTTAAATGCGTTTAATTTTTCCAGCCCACATCTTCAAAAGGTGGCTTATTAAACAGCTGATGAACCATTTTGCATTTCTCTTGATAACAAAAATCCTAAAAGGGCTACATGTGTGTTATTTTCTCTGCGGGAAACAGAGATCCCAATTTCAGCGGGATCAGGCCATAATGGTTGGAAACCCTGCTGGAGCGAGTGGTTGTGGGATTGAAAAAGAAACAACAACCAAAAGAAAAAAAGAGCAGTCCCGCACAGGCCTCTGCAGCAGTGACTAAAACATGAAAAAGACAACTTGAGATTGAAAATACTTTTGCACCTGCTCCCCCTTCTCACTCTTAAAGACAGACAGTGAGCAACACACTGACAGCAGCTTTTCAATTCCGCCTCCACAAGTGGTATGAGGAAGGGCGTCAGGAGTCACCACAAACTCTGTTTGGTCCTTTTTTTGGCTTTGTTCCACGGTCCCACATCTCCACTTATTTTAAATTCCAAATGTAGGCACTTAAATCTCAAATCTTTTATTCATTGGTCTGATTGTGAAACACGTAGGCGGTTTCAAGTGCTTATGGTCACTTCCCAAACGGCATTTAGTGATTACAAAGCTACGAGACAGAGTGGCTGCTTTCAATCAGGTGGCACGATTATTCAATAAATTTGTTTGCTCTTATTTACACATCTAGGGCCGCATATATTTAACAGTTCTGACATTCTCACATGTAAAAACAAACATACACACAACCTAAGCTTATTCAGTGGGGAGAGATTTGATGTCATTTTCCCCCCCACACAGTCACATGCATAACATACATTGCTTATCGCAGCAAGCTAATTCAAAATCCTGCACCCTCTCCCTGTCTTTCACAGTGACACAACTGCACACTTTCTCTCCATCACAAATACTCTCACACACCTACCTGGAAAGACAAAAAAAAATTCACATCACGATAGAGATGGCTTTGCAATGACGTATTAATAGCCAGTATGGAAAGTCAATAGACCTCATCCTCATCCTAATTCAATTCATAAACACACACTCGCTCACAAAATAGAGTACTCATCATTCTCAGTATTATGTTACAGGCCATAAAAATGTGATGTGTAGTATTCATTCAATATGTTGTCATGGTGACTGCCTCCTGGCTGTCTGTATTAGCTATGGCAGGAAAATATGTCCTGCAGTTCAAATACAACCTACATTTTAGTTACACTTTTCATTATTTCTGTGCAGGGGCAATCTAGAAAAATGGGAAGAGTCCAAAGGAGGCTTCAGGAGACGACGTAAGTAAGTTTGTGTGTGGCTTTACACATATGGTGCAACAGCCTATTTTATCCTGTGAGAAGAAAGAGACGCTCATAAATACTGTAGATCGCCCATAAAACATCAGCAGATCAAAAGGAACAAGAAGAGAAACAGATGGAGCAGCTCAGGAGAGACTTTTTTTTTTTCCAACTGTCACCACAAGTGGTTAAAATAAATCATGTCATTAGCAGTATAGCATAAAATGTAATTTATTGTACAATAATGTGTATTGTCTGTTATTAAATTATATAATGTGAATTTGAGCATGATACACATTTGTAGTCCCCCCCCCGCATGGGATCCAAAGTTTGTTAAATTTAGCAAATTATTGTGACATAATACTGCAGAATAACACATTCATAGTTGATAGTGCACAGGACGGTATTCCTATCCAAATGAAATAATTAGATTGGATGAAAACAGTGAAGGACCTTGGGCATTGCAGGAACACACTCTCTGATCATATTAAATTGAGAGAATAACAATGACTGATTAATGGTTTTCATTAAAGCGCTACACCATTATACAGTAATTTTTCCTCTGAGAAAAAGATGTTTATTAGCCTGAAGCACATGTCATTAGTATAAGGTTCTTGTATCTTAAACAGGAAAATTCAATTGGTGATGCCGAACACAAGTAATAAGGAGCTGTATCTATGCTGATACGGATGCTACAGATAATACTGGTTCACCTCTGGACAGAAGAAGCTGTTATCCTCTGTGTCCTCTACAATTAACCCACAAGTGCTACAAGCGCAGTGCTAACCACGGTATATATCCTATAGTAATGAAACCTGCTGCCTCTGGCTCGTCGTGAGTATGGGTAAGAAACAATTCAAGTCATAAAATGATGTTCAGCTCAGTGTGTGTGTGTGTGTGTGTGTGAGTGTTACAAATAACAATCCCATTTCGATCACGATATTCAGTCAAAGTGCTGAGCTGACACAAGCCAAGAAGCATCCTTTAGTGTCTATGGACCTGCTTCTATTACCTTCACTGCCACTTAAACACAATGAGCTCACCACATTGATAAGATATTACCCACCATCCCTTCGGGCTACCCAAACACAAACACAATACACACACACACACACACACACACACACACACACACACCTCCAGGGTTAAACTCCACAAAAACCCTGATAAGCCAATGTCATTCACACAAAGCGTTAACACAGCACCATGTTGACTGCTCCATCAAAATCAATAATGGCCCTGGGGTGAGTGTTGTGGCCATGTTTAAGAGCAACAGCACAACACCAGGAGCAATAATAACCATGTTAATGAGCTCCAGCAAAAGGTCAAGGCTAAACAAAAGAATTCCTCCTTATAAATATTTAAGTGTGATTAACATTAGCAGTCCTAATTAAGCCATCAGTCTTTGCCCCGTGAAAGGGCCTTTGATTAGTCAACACTCAGGATGCCTCACTCCACTGAAGAGCAACTCTGCAGGGCCTGATGGGGAAGCTGTTGAGGAGGAGATGGCATGCTTATGGGCTGGGGGAAGAGAGGGTGGTGCTTTTTTTTTTTTTTTTTTTTTTTTTTTTTAGCTAATAGCCGAATAAATGTGGATGATGGAGTACATTTAGAAACTGATCTCAAAACAGCCTCATCTGAGTTAAAACAACACATTCTCTGGTAAAATATGCACAGAGATTATGAGGATTATGTTTAATCATCATTGTTTTGATTAGACTACATGGCTACTGGCCGGCACTATTAAGGTAATTTCTTCATACGTTAAAGCAAAGTACTAAAGTTTATGGAGAAAAAGAGGGAAAAACACGCAGCAACACATTTTTATAAAGACGCAGGTTGAAGTCAGTTTTGGGAGATGCAGGAACCCTGAGACCCTTTCATGTATGTTGCAGCAGGGGAAAATGTCATACCTCCAAATACCTGCCAAATTGCTTTGCACAGTGAGCTCAGAGTCTATTTACCATCATATTAACAGATGTTAGTCGGTGGACACCACAGGGCTCAGTGGTTGGCACTGTCACCTCACAGCATGATGGTCCACAGATCAAATCTGGGCTCCAGACTCCGCTGCGTGGAGTTTTGTATCTTTAGAGTTTTTGATTTCCTCTACAACAGTCCAAAGTCATGTAGGTCAGATAAAGTGGAAAGAGGTGAATGTTTTTCTACAGCTTTGCAAAAGAGTGGCGACAACTCTTGTCTGATGTGTTTCCTCTCCCAAATTATGATGGTATAGACTAACCCTGAAAAGAAATAAACAGGCAGACAATTTCAACAGGAAAACATGCCCTCTCTAAGAGATCAGATAGATTTAAATATATACAAGCTTTGTAAAATAAGGTACAAAAATGTCAATATGAAACTTTAAAAATGTAAAAATTGAAAAGGGGAAAGTTATCTCTATTTAATGACAGCTTAGCATTAAATAAGTAAAAGAAAATGCATTGTTGTGACATTGAAAGAGACCAAACCCAGACAGTGTGTGTGGGTGGGGCAGGGCTGGTACTATATTCTAATTTGTTGAGTTGATATAATCCTGCTAGAAAGTAGACCAGAATGTTGAAGTGGATTCATATCATTACTTTAGATCATATCACATTTACAGTATATAATAATTTGAAAGCTGCCATAATGGTGTTCCAGATGGTTCCGTTCCAATGCATCTTTTGGATAGAGAGTTATAGATTCATTTGGGAGACCAGAAGCAATTTTGAAAATGTATGCCATCACCACTAATGGACACACATGCATGTACACACACAAACACACAACAATCAATACAGCACCAAAGCTTCAATGTCAAATTACAATATTCCAAACACACAGATGGATTGAGTGTTGACCGTGTGTTGGTGTCCCTTGGGTGATACATAGATGTGTGTGTGTGTGTGTGTGTGTGTGTGCGTGTGTGTGCATTGTTGATGATGACTCCATGATGTCACCGGTCCCAATTTGACCGAGTCACAGACATCAAATGGAGATAATCATGTTTGAGTGTGTGTCTGCGCTGCAAATGCCTCGAGGCGCCTTACGCAAACCGTTGGGGACAATGAGGTCTCAAACGCAAAGCATGCTTGAGTGTGTGTATGTAGGTGAGTTTGTGTGTTTTAATGCGCAATATCTCATGTTTGCCCTCCAGCTCTTTGCTTATAATGTAAGAGTGCATGTGAGCTATAGTCATATTATAAATAATAAATAATGTGCGTCTCTGCATCTACCTTCTGTTGTATTTGTACGAAAGGTGTGTGTTTGTTTGTGTTTAGCCTCAACTGTATATGTTTATGTACTGAAGCATTTCACATAACAATAAAAAGGACACTATAAAGTACATTTCACTGTGTGCATATGTTGGTCTCAGAATGGACAGCGTATATAAATGGGCACCGGTCACCAAAGTGTATTGGGCTTGTGGAAAATATAACAACAGATATGCCCCCAGGCATCAGCTACACACCACGTCGCAGGCAAGCCGCAGCACAAGTTGTAAGTGTAAAGTAATTTAAATCCTCTTCTGAAGGATGAGAAAACATTTTTTACAGTTGTGGGGATTAGTATAAACTGGCTTCTCGCAGGTCACGGGTGGATAGGCTTATGTGGGGCCATGTAACAGGTTTAGTAGCCACTGGCTTATGGCATAGTCATACGCTTCTCCAGCATGTAGGGAGCATCTAACCTTCACATGAGAGTATTGCTTCTGGACATCTTGGTTAGGTCACTGAGACTTGTGCACATGAAAGTGCTTTTCCTAGTAGTTGGGATTTTCTTTACAAAAAGTACCAAGGTTATATCATACTAAAACTTTATGGTGTTTTGGTCATTGCTGTACCATGTAGGGTTAACTATTGTGATAATTTAGACCATGAGGTGATAAATGTTTATTAACTGGTAGAGATTTTGCTATTTGCTATTAAAATACTGCGTTTAAAGATACATGGGGCAGCATGGTGGTGTAGTGGCTAGCAAAGCAAGAAGGTTCCTGGTTCAAATCTCGGCTGGGGCCTTTCTGTGTGTTTGCATGTACTCTCTCCGGTTACTCCAGCTTCCTCCCACAATCCAAAGACATGCACTTAATAGGTTAATTGGTGACTCTATATTGGCCGTAGGTGTGAATGTGAGTGTGAATGGTTTTTGGTCTCTATGTGTCCTGTGATGGACTAGCGACCCAAAGCCAGCTGGGATAGGCTCCAGGCCCACCGTGACCCTGATGAGGATGAGGTTACAGATAATGGATGGATGGATGGATGGATGGATGGGTGGGTGGACTTGTTACCTTAGAATGAACCCTTAATATTTACAGATGCTGCGGGTCTTCTTCCACAAGCACACCATGTTGAACAGCCAACTAAATGCTGGCTCTAGATTGGGTCTTTTGCATTTTTTTTTGCATGTTTCACAGTCACTGTAGTGTCTCCATCATGCTAGGAAAGAGAGGGAGCGAGCAAACAGGTTGAGGTGAGGTGACACTAATACAGACAACATCCACATAGGACAGAAGTCAGGGTGGATGGATGGCTTCAGGAAAATTGTTCGTACCCCATTCTTCAGCCATGGTTAATGTTTTTTAAAGCATGTCCTTAATCGTTCCTGAACCTCAACCAAGTGTTTATTATTGTCGCCATGACACCAATGTCACCCCAAAGCTACCTGCACAATGGTACAGTACCACCACGATAGTGACCAGATTTTCAATCCCACCGTTCTTTCATGATGTAGCAGTGCTTGATGGTTTACCTCCAATGCAGTGACCACATTATCACTACTGCAATATTGAATCAGGTCAGGACACTGTAGCATCATGGAAAAACTAGCAGTATATTGTAATACAATACAATGAGTAATGGCTACTATTATGCAGCTGCGCAATTTCCATGGGGAAATAGCACAAGAACATTTAAACATGATTTATTAACTGCACTGCTCTAAAAGGAAAATCCAAACAACCAGCTCCAATTACTTCTTGTAGTTAAAAAGGCATCACAATAGAAAAACTTGAAAATGTACCAGAGAAAAGAAAATGGAGAATTTCTTTTGTGCAGTAAAAAAGTATAAAATGTCAAACAGAAACAAACACAAAGTTTCCATTGTCAGCGACTGAGTTTTTTTTCTCATTACAGAACTTCAATCTTATTGTTTTTCTGACTTCAGCCTTCCAGCAAGCCAATTTCTATAGTCGTTCAGCCCAGAAAAGAGCAAGAGAAAGATTTGTTGCAATATGGCGAGTCTTGTCACTCTGGAGAACACAGACACACTTTAAACCTGCAATCTGTTACTTTTCCCACATTAAAACTAAAGTCTGGAGAGCTTTTATTGTGACTTTGGCAAGATATTTCCCCTCTTGCAGTGAAAATAATATTGTCTGACCAGATATCATAACTTATGCTAAATGGACTGTTTGCATGGCTTCAAAAATGTCCATGTCAATAGCTTGTTGAAAACCTAAAAACAAACTAAATATTAAAGATGAGTGATTACAAGACTGTTTAAATGGATTGAATTTCTTTATACCAGGGTTTCTATTTTTCCCGTCACTGAGATAATCAATCACAGCACCATGCACTTTTTATTTTTTATAAATGTTTTATAAATTGTTTTCCATTTGGCCTCCTGCGTGGTAATAAAACACACGAGGAACAAAACTTTCAGTGAACTTTTACATTAACGGATAGTTTGATTGCTTTAAGTTTGTGGATGTGGTGTGTTCGTGGTCTTCAAGGTCATCCTCCTCCCCTGGTGGTCCTACTGTTTCCTCAGCGCAGCAGCTCAGGGCCTCATTACCGCTCACTTTATCTCTGGAGGGAGACTGAGGGTCAAAGCCAAGCTCTCACTCACTGCCTCCATCTAACTTCATACACACATAGCCACACACATACACTTGCAGGGCCATGATCTGCAATACCACCATCAAATCTTTTAAGCAGCTTTCATGGTATAGATCAAGCATGTTTTGCTCCACTCTTTCCCGCATTATTTTGTTTTTTAATCTTACAACTCTTCCTTGCCTTTCCTTTGCCCGCATTTCTTCTACTTATGCAACGTGTAGTTCTGTATCTCCATAGTTTTTCCACACCAGGACAGCCTGTGATTTATACATAATTAAAGCTTGTTTAACTGGCATAGTGTACTTGTTGTCCTCATAACAGAAGTGTTGTTAATTAAAAAGGCTGTTGCAGGGTCAAATTAACCTCTGGCGCGAAGAGAAGCACTTAAACTTATGCAATCTGTTTTTTTTTTCATTGATATATGATGTTCATATTAGTACAGCACACAGTGTGTATTGGAGAGGGATAGACAGATTTTTGTTTCCATTCATTTTAATATTTCGTCCAAAAACTAACAGCATTAGCTAATGGCTATCCACTCCTGCTTTATTCACTGCTGACTTTCCATCCATAGGCTACCATAGGCATACAGGAGCAGTTATCATTTAAGTCTATTGGATAGATCAACATTTGGGGAAACGCACTTATTTGCCTTCTTTCTAAGAGTTAGAGGAGAAGATTGAAACCACTCTCATATCTCTGCAGTTCATATACAGATAGAGGCAGCAGCTGGTTAGAGAGAGGAAACAGTTAGCCTGGCTCTGTCCAAAGTTAATACAATTTTCAGTTTTACAGGGGGTTATGTTCTGGATTATTTCTTGGCTGGAGTACCAACATACACAGAAGTTAGGAAATAGTACGAGGTGCTGGTAGGTTGTTGCCTTCGGACAGAGCAAGGCTATCTGTTCACCCCTGTTTCCAGTCTGTAATCTAAGCTAGCAAAACTAGCTTCATGTTTGGAGTACAGATATGAAAGTTGTATTGATCGGATCTTATATAACTCTCTGTAGGAAACCAAATAAGTGTAAATATCAAAAAACACTTGCAGTGACTTTGGCTCAATAACCACGAAAGTTTGACTCGGCCCATTGAGACTTCCTCTGCCACCAAGCAGCTCTGCCTCCAAAAAGTGTTTGCATGACCAAAACTTCAGTCTGCCAAAAAAAAAAAGAAGAAGAAAAACAGGAAGGTAGAAGCACTTTATAACACTGAGCCAATAACTCACTCCCCCAGCAGCAGAATTTCTAGCTGGAATGAAACAGCCTTTTATAGTGCCAAGCAGAGAGACACCAGCATAGACTTAGAGAAAATAAGAGAAGCAGTGCAGACTAAAACAAAAAAGTACAAATAAATAACAGCAAGAGAGAATAGCAGAGAGGAGTGTGAAGGAGAGAGAGCTCTATAAATTGTAGCCCCGTGCAGGGCTGCAGGGAGGGTGAGCAGCCTGATGAATAGAGCCATCAGCCTAAGCAGAGGCTACAGAGCAGCCTGCCATCTGCCTGCCCATTACTAGAATAGAGTGTATGACGGTCTACTCTCATCTGCAGGCCCCACTGGCATCGCTGGCAACCAAGAACATTTCTATATGTGTGTGTATGTCTCCAAACGGGACGAGATGTCCTTGCCTAGACAGAATCATAACCACATTTTCGTAGTGTCTTCTGTTCTGTTTTTTAATTTGTGTGGGTGAATGCATTTGTCAGGCGCTTGTATCTATTTGAAGCATATTGTGTCAAACTCAGACTGTGTGTGTGTGTGTGTGTGTGTGTGGACAGAAAAGGAGGCGAGGGTGGCCCTCAGAGAAGAGTTACAGCAGCGTGGCAGACGCTTCACACCTCATTGGCAAGGAAGGAGAGCCAATCACCGCCAGCAGATCCGCCCCTCAGGCTGCCGGCCTATTCCTCAGTATCCTTGATGAGTTACAGAAAGAAAGAAAGAAAGAAAGAAAGAAAGAAAGAAAGACATACAGACAGTAGGGGGGGAAAGTAAGAAAAAGAGGAGAGGGAGAGTTTGACAGAACAAAAGAACAAAACAGGAGAGTAAATGCAAACACAAGAATGGGGATGGATTGTGTGGAGAGACACTAAAAGGCACAAAGAGACGCACAGATGGATAAGAGCTGCTGAAGAGGGAGTGTGGGGAAAACTTTAAAGGGAAAAGCTATTTTTTCTTCAGAGAAGGTCATTAAATCAAATGTGATTAGTCATCATGGTGGAGGATATTTTCTTTTGTATCGCAGAGTTGAGTGCATTCTTTTTTTTTCTTTTTCCGAGTCAGTTCCTTTAGAGGAACAGAGGCAATATAGGGCTGAAATATCATAAAAGCACTGAAATGAAATTGTAGCGTTATCCTAATCTCTTTATACAGGCCAATACAGGAACTGGTGTCGGCGGCAGTGACAAAGTCTCACTGTTTATACAGAGACAGATGGTACAGAGCACTTATAGAGACAGCGAAAGCCGTACTGACAGAAGCTGATACAAATAACCGTCGAAATGGCATACAGTATGGGTAGAAGTGCAGTTTGAAATGTCTTGTACATTAAGGACGCCTACAATATGAGATCAGGATAATTACCAGAAGGAATAGCATGAAATAATTTGCAGCATCACAGAATAGTAACACATTACAGCATTGCTTCCAGAGGCTTTAAAATGGGTGAAGTGAAAAGCCTTAATTGACAATGCAGTGCAGATCCTTTAAAATCATGCCTGTGTGTGACAATATTGTGAAAGTAGTCAAGAAAAAACATGTGTTTTCTTCTGTAATGCTTCATATTTGAAAATCTTTGTATAATTGTCTAATTGTACTTCTCTCTGTACATTTTTTTTGTATGTATGTTTTCTCAGTCATGAATTCTTCCGCCTTGTTAAAGCATTGAGTGAGGTCTTGTGCACAGGAAGTCACAGGTAATGTTACCAACCGTTTCCAGGCTCGTTGTAGCCATCAAGATGGACACTGATATCATCCTGTTAATGAGATTAGTTGGCTGAACTTTAACCGCGCTCCTCTTTCCGTTGGGCGGAAGCGGTTTCATCACTGCAGATTTTCTCTCGGGACGGGGCGCAACACTCCAACCTGTCGACCTACACGTGCCGTTATCTACCAAAATAAAAGAACTATCATAAGAGTTTGCATCATTTTGGGCGCAGACGATTATAGAAGAAAGTTGGCCGAGAAAATCATGCAGACTTTTTAGTTGGTAAATGTGTGAGTCATGATAGTGGTGGGCACCTCATTATGCATGGCAGACAGACTGAAGAAACAATCAGAGAAGAGTATTTTGGCACGGAGGACTACATTGTAACAGATTTTTCTGCGGTATTAGCAACCTCCATGAGATGTAACAATTGAAATCAAGATAGAAATGGAAATGTACAAGGGAAAAGTTGCAAACAAACAAACCAAACAAGTGTAACTACATAGCAAACATTTTGATATTCTACATGAAAATAGTGTCATACATAGTTAGTTTCTAATTTTGATTGAAAAGTAAATATTCTCATTAGCTCAAGAAATGTGCAAAAAAGTTGAATGGATCTTCAGAGGTCACAGTTTTGATTAATAGATATCCTGAAATAAGATTTTGTGTTCATTTTATAACCTTGTTTTTTTATTTACGCCCCAACATTCTATGAAAAAAAAAATTGGATTCACCTTCAGATGTAATACCTGTAACTGTATTTCAAACTTTCTTCTCCTCACTCACCGCTGCCTCCGCCGCATCGACCCCGCAGCCATCGGCCTTCGAGAACTCTGACACAATTCGAACACTGCCTGTTGTCAATTCAGCGTTTAGGAACAGCTTAGTGCTTCAAGGACATCTCAGCTACCGTTGTTGGAGTCGCACAGAGATGGAAAAAATTTATTTTATCTGTTCAGCTCTGTTATTTTGAACATGTTATGAAAAAAAAAACAAAAAAAAAAACTTATATTAAAATCTCATTACCACCTGACAAATGGAAGATTTCAAGAGTGGCTTCAGGAGGTGTGTATACTGTATCAATTTCAGCTAATTTAACACTACATTAACTTTGAATTGCATTATGCCCTTCCCTAATATACTTTTCCTCAGGAAACACTTCAAACTAAATGCTCTTAAAAATAAGAAAGAACCTGGGCAGCCCTCCATCTACGAGCTATTGTTGAACTTTAAAAAAGGTTGCTGAGGTCGTGGATGAGGCCTTGAAAAGGAAAAGGTAAGCTCCATGTTTGGATCTCATGATTCTCTAATCATCCTTTAATTATGTTAGACAGGATATAATCTTATTATAGACAGAATACACCGTTAAATCACTTATCTTGGCTCGGAGGCACTGGGTCAGATAGAGGGAATCATGCAGCTTGTGTCAGTCACAGAGGGGAAAAACAAGTGGGGCGAAAAAAGAAGGAAAAAAATAGCCTTGATGTGCTCTGTAGAGAAACACCTGCCATGAACTCCAATACCCATTATTCCCAACCTTTAGAAAACCGCTCACACACACCCCCACTGTATAATGGAAGCCAACCCCTCACCCCTTCGAGACTCCAAAAGTCAAAAAGCAAAAGGACAGCTGACTGACAGACAGAGGGGGATTAGTCACAATGAATCACATGCTTGCACGCACACACACACACACATCCTTCCTCTCTCACTCTGTCCACCACACACTCTTCCTCTGATGCAGAATTAAGATAACGTCTCCTCTGTGATCACCTGCCTCCACATCAAACCCAGACTGTGTCCCTCCGACGTCCACTTACACACACTGTTACTGCATAAAAAGTGGATGGATGGCTGCATTACTACCCCACCCACCCACCCACACACACACACACACACACACACACACACACACACACACACACACAGTGTCTGTCTATCCAGTTAAACCGAACCCAGAGAGTCTGGCAGAGTGCAGACAGCGTAGAGAAGCCGTCTCCTCCAAGGCGACATTAGCTTGGGAGACTGAGCAGAGAAGAAATACACTCCAGAAAGGAAGACGAGTCGAGGAAGAAAGGCAGAAAGAAGTAGATAAGTAAAAGGAAAGAGGGACAATCAGAGGATAAGAAAGAGGTAGAACTCACTGTGGAATCATATAGTAGAGCTATATAAAGAAAGACAGATAGAGAAACAGAGAGAAAGATAGATGATGAACCATAACATCTGGGACGAATATTTCCCCCGCGTTTCAGTCCCCGTCTCTCGGGCTCATTCACTCCGTTTGGCAAAATGTCGTCGTGACAACACGAGGGCCGCGTTTCCATCAAAGACGTACAATGCTTGCTATAATTAGCATAAAACACACACACACACACACACAACAAACGCATACTCTTGAGACGGAGAGCACTGAATATTTATGGAGAAAAAGTTCAACAATAGTTCCTGCATCGTCTTTTATTTCCTCTGATCAGACATTGTTACAAGTGTTTGTGGTCTGGATGAACACTCAACACGCACATTGTTACATTATTAACATAACACAAATTCACACGAACAGATGCAAAGAAGAAACAGATGTGTACATGTGTTTTTTTGTGTACAGGATTGTGCATTAGGAGCAGTGATTTATGGACAACAAAATAGGACTGACTTTTATTCATAAAAATAGACTTTTATTTTACTAACAGTGCTGCACTGAGAGGGGATGGGTCCGAGTGGCCTGCGACAGAGGTGGTTTGCTTTCTCGTGGTTGTACCGGTACATTTTTACTGTCCTACTAGCGGGCCAAGCTCAGGCCTGCTGGGTCCCGTCGGTCCCGTGCTGTCGCTCCAAAGTGGCAGACAGTGTCACTCCCTACATACTCACAGGAGAGATAGACGACAGGTAAGAGAGGTGGGGAAAGAGGTAAGAATCTAGGGGAAAGGGTGTCTATTTCTCTCTCAGGGTGCTGTGTTCGGTGCCTCTAGTCTGGTTCGGTTTGGTTCACCACAGGGTTTTGAGTGTATGTGTCTTGGTGCTGACTCATTCCTCACTTCCTCCGCTCCGGTTTGGTCTGTCTGTCAGTCGGTCGATAATAAGTAATCCCACACCATAAACTCTTCATTGCTCCCTCTTTCTTTTCTCTCTCGTCCTTAACCCCCGGGCCTCAACTTGCTCTGCAGACAAAAAAAAAAACAGAGAGAAGAGAACATTAAAAAGATGGAGAGGCGAATAAAAACAAAATCTAAATAGACAAACAAACAGCAGAGAAAGATATTATGTCACACAGGAGAGACAAGACAGAGAGAGGAAGGCCGGAGAGTACAATAAAAGGGAGGAGGATGGAGTGAGTTGGACCCGAGGGCAGTGGAATCTATGTTAGCGATAAGTGCAACCACAAATCCCCAGCACTCCCTGTCAATAACCATTTGAACTGGCCTATTGCAGCTGATACCGCAGGATGAAAACCGCCTAAGAGGAGAGTGAAAGAAAAAAGAGGAAGAAAGGAAACAAGGAACATAAGGAAGGGAATTAGGGGGACTGAAAGCAAGAAAGAAAAATAACTTCTTCCTCACTGACCAACTTAATAATGGTGTTGTGGATGAGGTTCGTTCGTGTCAGTAACATTTCATTCCTGCAGAGGATTCAGAGTTTATTTTGTGCATTATTGATCTGCGCAAGAAATGATTATTGACAAAAGTCTGCTACTGTAAAATCCAGGTTATGACAAGGCGCAGACTTTGAAGAATTCACCTGGAGGATGATTCCAGTTTATTTGAGCCTTATCTTAGGTCTGTCCATCAGTATGTACAGGTCAATGTTTGGTTTATACTTCCAAGTGACGGCCGCCAAACTCGCCAAACTGTTAACTAGTTTACAACTTGACTGATTTCTCAGATCACGATATCTACAGATGCCCAACTGATCCCCTATTTTAAAAACATGAGGCCAGAGATTGCTGTGGCACTAAAAAAAAAACTGATTCTGGGGCTGTGACTGAATGAATGTAACAGAACACAGAAACAGTGAGAGCCAGATCTACAAGTGTGACACATCGTGCCTGATTGCGAACGCCTCGTCTCACCCTCTAAATTCCTAGCGTGAAGGAGAAACTCAGTTTTGCTAGGGACAAATGTTCGCCTCTGGTTTAAACACAGGGCAGATGAAACAATGGTGGAGATTACATCTACGTTGTGGTTTTTGTGCTTGTCCGTCTTGACCGTCGATGAACTGTGAAATCATTGCGGCGTCACGCTGCAACTAAACTTTTGCTGAGCTGAGTGATCTCGTAGAAATCCCCACCTCTGAGCTGCGTCTATGAACTCTCCTTCACTGGCAGAGTGCGTCTGGAGGGCAATACGAGGCGCAGTCCAGGAGCTGAAACAATGATCTGAAACTCGCTATAAAAGCTGTAAAGCCAAAGGGGGGGCTGCGGATTGAGGTGATAATTCTCTGTAGGTTCAACCACTACCAGTGACACCTTTCACACTGTTACATTGTTTTCACATTTATCGATCATAGCCATTTTGAGGACACGCACGGTGCATGTTAGTGACAAACGCTTAATATAAACTTATATTTGTTCATAAGAAAGCTCAGCTACGTGTGGCTAACCTGGGTGTTTATTCAACACGTCTATGCGTGTCTAATTACTTCTGTTTCTTATTGCAACATTGATGTGTTCAATTAACTTCAATGTAATCACAGATAGGAGAGATGCCCATGAAACCAAAAGATCAGAGACATCTAAAATAAAATCAACAGACAAACCAGTTCATTACAAGTTAAAAACTTTTTCTCTTTTTTTTTTTTATAAAGTTTTGATTGAAATGTCAATATCAAAGTTGATGTTGAAGCAAGAGCCAGCTCCTTTTTTCAGTCTGATTCTTGCAAACATAACACCCGCTGAAACCACAAACAGAGATCTAGCTTGGCCCTTTGAGAGTAAAAGTGAGATGGAAGGGTCAGTCTAAAAAAAAAAAAAAAAAAAATGAAGTGGAGAAAGAAGAGATAGAGAGCAAGAGGCGGCCATGCGGCGAGAATATAGAATGAGGAGGCAAGCAGTGGATGGAGAGATCGGCCTCCGTGATAAACTCTTTTTTTCCATAGAGGGAGAGAGAAAGAGACTTTATCTGTCCTTCGACTGCCTCTTCCTCACAGTTTGCTATCTGGACCTGTTAAGTGCTGAATGCATTAGAAATGTGACTAGGGATGAAGGGATAGTGGATGGAGGGAGTGAAGGAGAAATGGCGGCAGGGCAGAGAGGCCACAAAAGAGAGTGAAAGTGGGTCTAAATGTTATCACTGACTGTGGCGATAAGAACGCTAATTATCAGTGACAAAGGCCGGGCTGCTGACAACGGCTCTGTCTCGGCTCACTCCAGTTGAGGGGTCTATATTGTAAAACTGAGATTTGGGGGGGGATTTAGGATTTTTATCCTCAGTGAGATGGCGTCTTGGACATCCCTATTATATCCCCACAGCGCTGCGGTTTTTAGGATTTGAAGGGGAAGGATGAAGAAGGAGAAAGAGATTTTGCTTGTTTGAAAACTGTCTGAGAAATGCTATCAAGCGTCTTCGACAGAAAGGGCAAGGAGATGAGAGACGGCTGTTTAGAGGGCACGTTTGGTTGTTCTGACCTCCAGAGGTCAAAGTCATGTCCTTTGACATTTGTTCTCGGTGCAGCTTCCTGCTCGGCTCCGATAAAGCTGTGTAAACATCCTAATCATGAAGCAGCATCAGCTCATATCAGTCCTACTTCATTCCTTCCCTCTGTTTTGTCGGCTGTGTAATTCTGCATATTATTCCTTTAAAGCCTTATCACAGAACTGTTTTTTTTTTGCACCTAATGACTTTAAAAGCAAGTCTTAGACAGATAAGCACAGACGAACAGGAGTGTGCTGTGATTGCCGCAGGGTGATAAACACAAGCGGATTACCATATCGTCTCAGGCTTGCTTGCAAACAATTTACAACATCATAACAGCATCCGGCCTGTGTACGCACCCTCGTTGAATCTTGACGAGGCTACAGGTATCTTTCTTAAAAAATGCGCACACACACACACACACACACACACACGCACACGATGAATAAAACATTGTGCAATTTACATGATGTATAGCTTAAAAATCTGCCAGCATCTGACTTTTAGATCTAATACTAATACCCACGAGAGTGAGCGAGAGACGCAAAACTCAGTTTTCCTCATTTCCGGCAAAACAATGCAATTGTAAGAAAAAATCTAATAGAAAAGCGCCGTGAATGTAAATTGAGCCTTGTTGGGGCGAATGGAAGTTACATACTGCAAAGTGAGAGAGGGGGGAATCAAGTTAATATCAGCCTGAGTGACATTACTATTACCATACAGCGTGTGACCGCGGCAGACAGAGGGCGAAAAAACATTTGCACTTGGAAATGAAAGGACAGAGCTCCAGAGAGGACAGTGGTATCCAACTAGCAGCGGCCACTCCCTTTGGTCTTATTACATTAAAACACACACAGAGACAGCCGGGGGAATGCCTGTGTCAGCAGGTATTATGGAAATAGATCGTAAGGTTTAAACTGGCTATTTAGAGGGGGCTTTATTCAGGCGCCAGTAGCCCAGTGGAAATTATATTCTCCTGTCTAAAAGCAAGGAGCCAGCGCATGTAAATGGACGCTAGTGGGCATGTGTGTGTGTATTATATTAATTCATTTAGACATTTAAAAAGGGATATCTGCTCTACTGTAGCAACCTTACACATCTATGTGCCCGATGACGTATGCTGGAGCTAACACACACATGGGACTACTTTGTAATACACACATCAATTCAACTGAAAGCTACACTACTGGATTAGCAGAGGCTGCAACTTACATATCATCTGTCCACGAGGGTTCATACTTTTCATTCTTTTTAAGAGGGAAAAAAAATGAGTGTTTTTAAAGATTCAAGTTTCCTCACATGCAAGAATGCAATTGCACACAATTAAGTGCTCATTCATTTCACTTAGCAAGCGTGCAACAGACATGCCGTATGCATAATGTTCATATGCAAAAGATGCTAGTAACAGGTGTGGCAAATTATGTCCAAATGAGATATGAAAAGCGATAAAAGACATTTAGCTTAGCACGGTAAATACGCACCTGTTTGGCGTTGTTGACACACTGGAGGTAAAGGGCTGCTATGTTGGAGCAGTTCAGGGTTTTTCCGACGTTCTCTTTGTAGCATGCGAGGATCTGGCCCTGCAGGTCTGCGCACAAGGGATACATCTCATACCGCCTGCGGGGGGTGAGAAGGGGGAGAGAAACAGTGTGAAAATGGAGGAAATACAGTGTAAGAGAGGACAAGAGGATGGCGCGTAATGAACAGCGTGAGGGATGAGAGTTAAGCGAAAGGGATAAAAGTGTAAAACAAGAGGACAGAGTGATAAATGTGTGAGTGAGAGAAGAGTCAAAGGTGGACGGAAGATGAAGAAAAAATGGTAAATGCATAAAGAGAATGAGATACAGAAATTGAGAACAAGTGAAGAGGAATAAAGACATGTTGTTGGTTTGGAAAATGAGCAAATCGATGGTCATTTTTATCTCAAGAGAGCTCATGCACTGAGAGCCCACTGAGCAATACTGCGGTCCACAGTGTGTGTGTGTGTGCACCCATTCCCTTTTCTATTACCACTGGAGTCCAAAACACCTGAAGCAAAAATCAACAATACTGTATCTGCTGGAAGGAAGGTCAAAGGTCAACACAGCCTCCACAACCTGCTGTGATGACCATGCCGATCTGTGCATTACAACACATCGACGCAGATGCCAGAGGGTTTTCTAAAAAACGAAGAATAAGAGGTGTCAACAGTCGCTTTGTCCCCTTTAAAGGGAGATTCGTCAGTGCCATGGGACTTAATGGAAGACAGGCAAACTTAGCCGATCAATGTGTAATGCAGACAAGACAAGAAAAGGGCATTGGTTCAATCTAGACAAGCGATAAGGCGTACTTGTTATCGTGATGATAATGATGATGAGGTTAAAATTACGGGCAGCTAAGTATACCTTTCTGGTAAATTAGCCCTAGTTCTTATGTGTTACCACTAAGAACCCTTTAAAAAAAAAGACCTCAAGGAAGAGCGTATTGATCCTTCCACTGGGCGCCAGTGAATCCATCCATTGATGCAGGAAGGCTCCCTGAGAGTGTCAACCATTAAATACTGGGTAGCTGTCACCTTGGACTGGTCTAAATAGCAAATTCAATCTTTTAGCATCCAAGAGGAGGTTGTTGTTGTAGATTGTGAATGCTAATACTTCTGGTTATAGGACACGCATCACTAGCTTTGCACACTCGGGACTGTCCTTGAGGTCTGCACCAGTTTTAGTGCTGCCGTCTTAACTGGCACGATCCAGATGCTGGCACTTCTAGCGGTAGATGCTACGCTAAACTTCAGTGCATTTAAATGGGACTCTTCCATTAGAGTTGGATCCTTTAGCCAATCTAAGTAGTGGGATGTATCACAAGCCCGGGTGCTGTTAACTGCTTTTGTCTGTCTCCTCACACACCCCATAAAAATCTATAATGATGACACGTGCACATGCTAGGGCTATTATGTTAATGGTTGTGTCATCGTTTTGTTCACACCAGTGCTCAGGACACTCCATCTGCCTCACTAAACGCCTTGCGCGAGTGTGAAAGAGAAAGAGATTTTGCCCGTCAGCAACTCTGGCGTTCTCAAAGGAATATTGGGGGTGAAGCCGAGCCCCTTTAGTCAGAATCAGATGTTTGATTTGCCCCCTGGAGTGAGAAATTACCCCCCCCCCGTTGGATCCAAAGCAGGGGATTGGTGGCACGGGTCATTACCCGGGGTGAAATGCAGCAGGAAGCTGGCGCGGTGGAGATTTGTGCATCAACACATGGTCATATTTGTTAGGGAGGCCGGAAAAAATCTATAGTCCTTGTAAGTGCAGGTCATTGACAATTTGCGACAACACGAGAGGTGCTCTCCACACCTTCAACAACTTCGACAGAAGTGTGATTAATCAATACACTTCATCATTCGCAATCCAATGTAGTGCTCAGACGCCAAACAGGGTGAGAAATATTCTAAAGCTAGTGAGGAGTACTTCAAGGATTAATTCAGGATTCAGTCATTTTGTCAAAATATGTTCATTTGCTTTCTTGTCTCGAGTTTAATGAGAGGATTGATATCGCTCTTGGTACGGTAAATATGAAGTCATATTCAAGAGACAGTTAGCTTAGCATAGCCCGAGACTTGAAGCAGGACTATTTCTTAAGGTTACGGTTTTGTATGAATTGGATATATCATGTTAGTCAGTGAGCTTTATAGGTGCTAGTAGGTGGATTTTGCTAGTTGCTTGTTGTATTTTCTATATTTACTGTGTAGGCATGGGAGTGGTATCCATCTTCACATCTAACTCTCAGCAAAGAAATATTTGTCTCAAAATCTGGAACTATTTTTCCTTTCATTTTGGTTGATTTCAAGGTAGGTCTCTGAGCACAGACCAGAACATTATGCTGTTGGGTGTGGAGAAGGTTCTGCATTTGTGGAGCCATTGGGGAGGATTTCAGTCATTTGCTAGAAGACATGACAAGGCCATTGCTCTGCGTCTGGGTATTGAACGATGACAGCAGCACTAACAGAAATCGCTGCCATCCTATTCCTATGGATCCCGGCGCTCATTTATTACACCGCCTATGGGCATCTACAGGGACTGGGGGAGCCACATACACCCACTAATTACTTTCTTAAGCGTTCGCGTTAATGCCAGGTGCATCCTGCTGATACAAACCACAGTGTTTATCACCAGTAATGGCCTCTGAGAGAGAGAGAGAGAAGGGAGGACAGGGGAAGGGAGGGAGGGAGAGAGAGAAAGAGGACGAGGAGGGGGGGGTGGAAAGAAATGAAGAGCATTTCTTGATGAGCAACTAGACAGTGGTACTTCTATTTTTGCTTGCTCTTTGGTTCTCTCTGTAGGGAAGGGGCTGCGACAGTGGTTGAGTTAATCACGGAGACAATAACACTGTCACACACACTCTGTGGAGGCACACCGCATCCGCTATCATCTATCATTAAGATTAACATTAAGTTCCTGCCACCAACCACACAGAGCCGGTACGGAAAGACTACAAACCTCCCTCCTCCTCAGTTTTACATTAGGTGCCCTCGTGTCATTTACTATAGCATGACTGCTGTAGTGCTATGCAGCAGGGTGAGCCGAGGCAAAAACGATAGACATGTCATAACATGAATCCGCTGTAAATTATAACCACCAGAATATTACCTTCTTACCTTTGGTGTTATGAAACCTACCCACCTGTTTAGCTCAATAATATAAAGTCACAAAATACAATATATCAAAGCAAATAAGATACTCATGTCACACAATTGAATGTGGTCATATCAAAACTTATCTAAAACAAAGAAACTTTTTGTTTTTCCAAGTCAGTTTTTGGCCTTAGGTACTCAAATTATTTTAGGCTAGTTATGAATATAAACTCAAGTTCTTGTACTGAGCTTAAGGGAAGCTAGGGGGGATTTTGATCCTTGGATTTAATTACAATTTTCACCAACAATACCTCCTGACATACCTATATCAAATACCACAAAAACAGGACAAATATTAGGTTATTCATGTTGGATTCCGAGCAAGATGGATCTAAGTATCACAAGTAACATGCTGCAGGATACACAGTAGATTCCTCTAACTGTGGGAATCGTAGGGTAGAATTATAAATATAGTCAAAAACAACTATGAATCATCCTGTTCCCATGTAACCTGAGCAGGAAGGCATTCATAAACACAGAGACTGTATCACATTCCCAAAGCAAAACCTGCTTTTTGGCTGTTTAAATGATTTAGAGGAAATGATAAAAAAAAGGGAGGTGAAGGCCAGAGGCAGCTCTGGTTTGGTCTGAATGTAGAATTAGACTTTTTGGTTAAGGGATTAACACTTCTGCCTTTGACCCCTTTTTAAATGAAGCAATGTCTAACTTATGACCTCTTATCAAAAGGGTACATGTCCATGAACTATGAGCAGGCTCAAGTGAAGAGTGAGTTTCCCTCTCAGGCTGTTTAATTATAACAATATTTTAGAGGCTTGGGGATGTAAAACTACACAGAATTTAACAGGAAAAGACTAAAAAACATCTTTTCTCGTTACCACTACCTAGAGGAATAAGCTCAGTGCTGCTCTTTAAACACCACACACACTATCCACACTTACACACAGGCAAATATTATAATACTATAGTATAAATGTCTACACACACATCAATAGATTATGCTACAGGTTATAGACGGAGCCAATAAACGTCCCACATCTCCCCCTGACTCCATCTTTCTTTCTTCACCATCTCCATCTTCCCTTTATTTCTCTCTCCTTTATTTCCTCCCTCAATTCCCAGAGGTTCATGGGATATTTAATAAAGTCCCATGTGGAGGGAGACACTGAAACAAATATAGACATCTTGCTAGAAACATTTGGTTATTATTTGCTCTATGTGTGTGTGTGTGAGTGTGTGTGACGCACTCCTGTACCCCAGAGACAGTAAATCTAAACAGTCATATAGGGGTCTCGCCTCCTGCCATCAGTAGCAGTAAAGGTCTCTATAACAACACCTTATCCACCCCAACCCCCACATATATACACACACACACCAAGAAGGTCCCTATTGCTTTGATCCTCTGATAGGAATGAAAGGGACGAGTAAGGTTGGTTTAGATATCTACATTACAGTTTCTCTGTGTCATAAATCACAAAGCGGAGAGATGAATAGAGGGAATAGAAAGAGGACAGAGCGGAGAGGAGGGGGACGCTCAGCTGAGAAAAGACGCTTTATTAGAGAAACTGAGACGGAGGAGAAAGCGTGGAAAAGAAGAGGAGAAGAGGGGATGGAGATGGAAGCCTGGAGAGGAGAGATGCAGGAGAAGAAGAAGAAGAAGAAGAAGAAGAAGAAGAAGACCCTCCAGAAAACACTCCTGGAGCTCTCTGCTCACTTCCTTTGTAAAGTTTTCCTTCAGGAGAGAGTGGAAAACGAGGTTGAGAGGAGGGGCAGAAATGATATGAGAGGGTGAATGTCACCCATTTAACATGTAATAAAGCAGAACAGATTACCTGCCCACTTCCCCTCACTGTCCGTCTGCCTCCTCAAGGTGTCCCTATATCATTTAATACAATCCCTTCTTTCAAGCCTCCCGCTGCTCAAGTCAGCACATTTCCATGGAGGGGACATATCCTAATAGCTTTATGGCAACAGCTACATTCTTCAAAGAACATATTGACCACAAGCTGGGGGACGTATTGAGATCGATGTTGGGATTTTCATACAATATGCATGTGTTATGCCAATAGACTGAGCAAGGATCAGTGTCAGTGCATTTTTCAAACCAACATATATTGACCATGACTACCATCTACTGTAATAAGAGTAGAGTTGTGCACTAAAATGAGATTCATAGATCTCTGTTAAGGACACAACATGCTTCAATAGCTGAACAAAGTGTGAGACGCGCCTGGAAACATGTAAGTCCATCTGTCATAATTTAAGATATATTACAACTCAGACCAAGGCGCGGGCGAACAGACAAACAGACGTTGTTCGTTCCAGTGCTCCACAGCATTAAACTGACCCATGCAAAAAGAATAACTGATTTCACAAACTGGCTTCAGCAGATTGTTGTAAAAGTTTTCACTCCATCTGAAAGAAGAGCAATGTTTTCTTCCTCTAACATACCAATCTGTGGATGAGCAAAAATAAATACATAAAGGCTGCAACCAGCTAAAGATCGAACACATTTGTCTACACAGACTGATTTGGTACCTCTACAGATCAAAATGCAGATTCTAAGGTAACGAAAACAAAACAATTCTTGTTTTTAGGTGATTATACATTAATGAAAACATACATAACATACTTATATTCCATCTCTACCGTATTCTGCTAATGAATCCCCCAAAATCTAACACACTGGACCTTTAACAAAGAGGCAGTTTGATGACAGCTTGAATTTTCTGACACCAAAATGATGATAATTTAACAGAAAATCCCAAAGTTCTAACACGTTAAATATATTATAACAAGGTGGAACATCTCTAAAGTCTCTAAAACAGGAAACTTGATCAAAGAATGAGTAAACAAGATTCCTAGTCTGACCTGATATTTGCCACGAGCTATTTGCTACTTTACAATCTTAAACACATCTTGTTCTGTACCTTCTCTATACTTCTACTACAAAGACAAAGGCAGGCACACAGGTTATTTTGAGTCGATTCGGGGGAGTTGTTGTTACCTCACGACCGCTGCGCTCCTCCAATGAGCGACGCCTGGCTCTGCCACCTGTTCGCTCAAGGCAATCCAAACTTTTCTCGTTTGTTGTTCCCCGTTGGTGGAACGCGCTACCAGTTCCTACCAGAGCAGGGGCGTCCCTCTCTACCTTTAAAAATCTCCTGAAGACCCAGCTCTTCAGAGAGTACCGTCTCTCCTAGCACTACCAACAACTGGACATGAGAAAGCTACCCCTTTAAGAACTGTCACAGCACTTATTGTTGCACTAACGCTTTCTTATCGCACTGTACCTTGATTGTTCCCTTCTCTGTAAGTCGCTTTGGATAAAAGCGTCAGCTAAATGACTAAATGTAAATGTAAGTTGTTGTTCGTCTCTTTTATGGGGATGTTCTGTAAGCAAAACATTTTGCCGAGCAAAGCTATCCTAGAAGAAGATATTTGGTGTGTGATCACATGACTTCAGTAATGGACTTATCAATCTTATGATTGAACAAGAAAAGGTAGAAGCCATTTTATGGTCTGTTTTGGTTAGATTTCACACATGTTGCCACTATGCCACTACACACACACACACACACAGACATAAGCGACACATACTGTAGCTCTATCGATAGTATGGATTACATTCGTCTGACACCAGATTGAGTTCCAAATCACCACATTGTCTATTTATCATCATTTGGGTCCACTTAGGGGTTAATAGGGTTAAAGGGTGGGTGCTGGTCCCCCCTTAAAAAGCCCTCATGTTCTCTCTAGTTAAGGCAGGCGTCAGTACCGAGGGGGGTAAATAAATACAAATGATCCAGTTAAGGAGAAAAATGACACACATTTCACTCACGCTGCTTTTAAAAAGCAGACCTGAGTGACCCCCTGCAGTGAAATCCATCAGCATGGATAAGAGATTGAATGAGAGAGAGAGAGAGAGAGAAAAAAAAGAGAGAGAGAGAGAGAGAGTGAAGGGATAAAAGACTGCCAAAGGATGGAGAGACAGAAAGCATATGAGTGAGTGAGCAGACGATAATAAAGAGGGAGTGAGTGAGAGAGATTTAAATTAAGACAGAAAACACTGTTCTTACTGTAAGTGAGAGGTGAGAGAGACAAAGAAGGATGAACGCGTGAGAGCAAAAATAAGGCGAGTGTGCTTCCTTTCTGACCTCTCTTTATACACACTCCTGCAAGAGGACTGGTGTCTGGCGTCAGAAGAAGAACACATTTTAGATAATACACAAACATGTAGAAACACGCAGCTGAAATCTTATTTTTAAGAGTCGCATTGCAATTACAAGGCTCATTTAAAATGGTGAGGAGCTGCAGTGCTTTGTGATAAGTAAATATGCCATTTTCTGCACATCTAAAAAAATTGTTACGTGTCACTTTATTTCCCGTTCCATCATTCATGTAAAAAAAAACAAACAAACAAACAAATAAAACAGAAAAGCAATAAAAGCTGTGAGTGGGTTTTCCAATCATTTCCAGTATAGCACTAAATCAGCCACTAAAAGGTGTGTGTGTGTGTGTGTGTGTGTGTGCATTGTGTGTCCGTGTGTGCTCCCACACAGGTCTCTCGAATTGTGTGTGCTTTTTACAGCCGGCACAGCGAAGCTCTTAAGGCCGAAAGAAGAGCTTTTAAAGCAGTTATTGACTTCTGCCTCCTCGGCTGACCACCATCTTGTCTCTCTGCGCCCAGGTTGCCTAGCTACGGAATTGTGGTTTGACCTCACCTGACCGTGGGGGTCAAAGCGTCGCTCAGTCTGTCCTAACTTGCAGACGACTACAAAAACACCGCCACTGCGCCTACGACTGTACTTTGGAATAAGTTGCCTGCCAAATGAATTCCTGTCATTTTTAGTAATTAAAAGTGCAGCGTAGCACAATTAAACATCAATAAATCATTACCTCATTAATTTTGGAACATCAGTATGATTCCCTAAAACAAACAGGAGAGCTGCCAAGAAAATGGAAAGCCTCTACCTGCCTCCACACCTTATTTACATTTTGTAGCAGCAGGGTGGATTTTGCAGAGAACCTGCTGGATTTTCTCCAGCGCATTTATCCTCTTCAGTCGTGTGAAATCAAAAACAAATGCGCAACCCACAACCATCTTAACAAGAAGCAATGGTTGTTCAGAAAATTATGGAAACGTCGTCTTAAACTTAACTGACATTTTTGTTAATGAACTTGACCATACCCTTTGTTTATTGTAAATATGACAATGACATCTTTTATAAAAGTGCCGCAGCAACTTAATCTTGCAATCTCTGATATTGCAGGAGGTGTATCACTGTCGATGCATAAATAAAGCAGATCAGGGGGTATTTATGTTGTTTGTGATTATAAGGGGCTGAATGAGGGATGAGTGGGCTCTATTTTCTCCCACATGGTATAGAGAAGACAGACTGTCAGGTATGGTCTCTTGACCGAAGCAGTACAGCACACCAGTGTTATGAAGAAAAACAACAAGCCATTTACATTCAACAAGTTTTGCTCCACGCCTCCTCGTTTCACCTTTTGCGTGCGTGCGCGTGCGCGCAGACAGACGAAGTGAGGACCGCGGCTGCTGTTATTGTCAACTGGATTAAATTAAAAAAAGATTTATTCAAAAGAGCTAAAAAATAAACAACAGACAAAGGGAGTGAGTGTGTAGCCTGAGGGAGGAGAGGAGTGACAGCGAAGTGATAGACTAAAATGAGATTTTATTCTCTATGGCCGTCCGTACAGGGAAGAAATGGGAAAATGCACAGCTTAGACACACACATGCTCTCTCAGACGCAAACACAAAAGCGTGAAAATACATAGCCCTTTCTGATCTTATCACAAATCTCACCATCAAGACTGAAAGCTTAGAGGAATCCAAGTTTTGGAGACCTGAGGAGGGGGAATGAAGACGTGAGAGATGATGGTCTCTATCCTTCAGTATTACGCAGCCTTGTCAGACTCACCCATTCAACCATTATAACATGTCCCTGTCCCATCTCAATTGTGCGGGGACCCTGGAAAAACAGCGACAGTGACCAGACTTAACAAAGAAGCCCAAAGCCCCCACCAAAGGTTAGCACTGACAGGAGGGCTTAGGACTACGCCACCGTTCTTTCATTCATTCCATTCCATCTTTTCGCATAATCTCACATCTATCATTTTTCTCCATGCCTGTCAACTTGCATTTCAAACTAAAGCCCTATTGGGTCACAGCAGCCAGTCAACACACACATACGTTCCCTAAGCAGATACCCATATATGTGAGCACACTCGAAATTCATTCATCGTCACATACGAAAGCGCACATGCGCGTGCACTCTTACATACATGTGATGCAGTAAAGGTCACACGTTCGGGTGCTGGACAGTGCGATAATGCATCAGACTTGGATAAACAACCGGTGGTGAAGGTGGCAGGATATAAATCAGGCGCAGGGAGAGATGGCCTCCTTTTCCACAGGCGACTGGGAACTCTTATCTACAGTCAGTGTCAGGGGGAAAGTGAATAAAAGCTTTGGTGCTATGTGTATGCGTGTGTGTCTAACATACTGTCTTATTACATTATCTGTTACATGTTGCGTATATGTACGTATATGTGGTAGAACTGTGCGCCGAATGTCTTTTGTCCAGGTCTTTGAGAGCAGTTTATGATTCATGGCAACAATTTCAAGCACTAGAAGCAAACTGTAAAGCGGCCCCTTTACAGTTTTAGCAGTATTTATTCATACGCAGTCGAGACACTAGTATTCATGTGTCTAATTTTGCAAGGAAAAACAAGAAAAGTTAAATAAAAATGTTTGTTATGGCACTAAGTTTTGAAGCAGTAGAACATGAGCGCTGTTTTGGATTTCTGTAGAAAATCATAGTTCTCAGAAAGTGTGAAAGAATGTAGATATGTGTATGTCTCACTCTCTCCCTCTATATATATATATATAGATATACACACACACACACACACACACACACACACATATCTATATATACTGTATATAGATATATGTTTGTGTGTTGTGGATGTAATGAGGTCACAGTGATGTAGTCGCGTTCTGGTTGGGAGAGCTCCATCATTCTCTGGCGGGAATACTGCAGGAGAACATAAGGGAACAGCTGTACTGCACACGTACGCAAACAACTACACACATACACAATCTCATATTGCACACACACCCCTCCCTTGAGTACTACTACTGTACCTCTCACACTTTAATTTATTTCTTTCAACATCGGCAAGGAAAATGACCACGCTGTGCCACTGCAATGAACACATGAAAACATGCACACTGGCTACTTGCTAACTTGTGGTTAACTTGTGTTTATCTCTATAATGACAGGAAATGAACCCCAAAAAAGGAAAGACTATTACTGATAGAAGAGAGACACACTCAAGAGGGTGACACAAGAGTGAAATCATCTCCGTGTAATTCAACTGGATCTTTTCTTTTTTTGCTACCAAGAATGTCTCGTCCCGATCCAATCACTTGTACTCCCAATCCTGTTTCAAAACAAGGTAATTATTTCCCATGTTGACAATTACTGAGCATAAGAACAGCTTGTGCTGCATATAGCTATGACACATACATTCCTCCCAAATCCCATCCACTCCCAAGAGCTGATTTTTCTTGTCTATCTTGTCCCGATCTGAATGTCACAAAGTAATAACAGTTTCGGCTGATGGAAATCCGACAAATTCCCAATCGATCTAACGTCATATGCACATGGTACTGTAAACTCCAAACCGTCAAGCGATCCTAATTAAAACTTCCGAAAGCACACATACGGATGTTATAACCCATGACAGACAGCCTGCTCTGGTCCCACACATCTTCTTCTTCACTGTAATGAACCGTAGCCTAATATCAGCAACACCACTCAATCCCTGAGTACTATCACTTTCTTTACAGTGGCACTGACATGAGCTAGAGTGGGGAAATGAAGACACTATAATAAGAGAGATGTCATCTCCCACACTTTATAACATCCTCACATTAACATATCAAATGTTAATTCTATCAAGTATGGATAAGGTCTGGTTCTTCTTTTGTCCCTTTTTTTTTGTGTGTGTTATCTCTGGGGGACATTTACAACTTTGAGGAAATCAAAAGCCTGTGTGAGACAAAAAAAAATATTTCCCTTTATTATTCAGCAGAGGCCACTGATAGCATCTTATCGCTGTAGGGTCTCTGTCATAAGAGAGAGAGACAGAGAGAGAGAGCGAGGGAGCTTTGAGGGAAGGCACGCGCATTATGTTAACAAAAGATGTTCAAACATACGAGTGCATACAAACATACACCATCACGCCTGAACTCACACACATAAACAAGGATGGGCCAAACACGCCCTGTTAAATCCAATTAACCCTCTGCTCTGATCCCCTCAATGCATCCCTGCCCCTGTCTTGTAACACCAGACCTTCCCGCCATTTCATTAGCACACACACACACACAATCGCGCACGCACAGACACTCTCTCCCTCCTCTACGTTTCCACGATCGTAACCCACAACACTGCTAATGCGCCTCTTATAATCCAATCAGCCAATCACTGCTCTTCATGCAAAAGCCCGTGTCACATGACTACCCGCACGTAGCTCGACGTTCGCATGCAGTTAGCACTGTCATTTGGCGCTAATGTTTTTTTTTTTCTGTCTTTAATGTGATTTGGGAAGTCTGAGCTCCGGCTTCCACGAGTCTAGCGCTAAACCCCCGGTGGGCTAGGCTAATCAGTTTCCAGCATTTCTGAGGGAGACAATGATCCCAGTGTTAGCGCTGGCTAATGACAAGCTAATACAATTAGCCTAGCCTCCCTGGAGGAGAGCTCAGAGCCAGGGCCCATTCTTGCCCCACCTCCTGCGGGCTCCTCATCCACTTTTCCTACATTACTATGGAGCCTAATGGCCTCTTATTAAGAAGACAGATGGAACACGGATGGGGAGGGATTCTGCATCTTCTTGAGTTACACATGTGTCAGATATGTGCTACATACATGACTGCTCGGATGCTTAATATTACCTCTTCTGTTAATAGCGTCAATGAAGTAAACGTTCTTTTCACTGCAGGGTGTGGTAGCAACATAGCGCTATCAGAGTGAGGACCATCTATGCACTCACTGTGCTGTACTGCATTAGATGCCAAAAATCTTATTAATATTTCTTCTTGGAATACAAGACTAGTTGTTTGTAGTTTGCAATAAGAGAGGACCGAGTACTCAAACACCCTTTTTTCTGCAGCACAAAGGTTACGGTGTCTTGATGTTTTCTCGAAACTGCTACAAAATATTTGATAATCCTAATTTGATAATCCTGACCCATGTCTGCTGGAATAAATGACACTCTCCTAACCCCGAAAAAATTTAACAGAGCACATGAAAAGCCTTGTCAGCTATTATCAACCAGCGATCAGCCTTATCTGTGAACCACATCATGAACATCAGCTAATGGGACGGGCTAATGTGGTTCTGATTGAAAGACGTAGGTTAGAATGTGGTTAGCATAATTCAATCGTGTGTTCTCTGGTCCACATGGACTGCTAATCTTGAATGAATGCATAATACACATGAAGCCTACCTAGATCATAACATAGATACTTACCGTGCATGACAAATGTGAAAAAGAGCATTAAAAAAAACAAAAAAAACAAGTTTAAAGTCTTTGCGTGTGTCTAGACTTACTTGTACTTGGCATTCACTTGGTCTGCAGCTTTATGGTAGTTCTCTGTGGTGACCTTGTAGAACTGAGCACTCTGCAGAGCGACACAGAGAAAAGCCAGTGAGTGAGATAAATGCATGAAAATGTGATTGCAATCTCTGATATATATATATAAATATATATATATATAAAAAAAACTCCATCCAATTTATTCACATCTTCCCTGCTTTCAGGTTGAAGCTATTTAGTCAAGAGGCAACATTTCAGCAAAGTGACGCCTCATAACAGTTCGGATCTGATATAGTCCAGTACAGTGCAGCCGAGCCTACACAGCCCTGCCTCATCTACCACCACTCAAACTCCATTAAAACTTAATAGAGAGGGATACTAAGAGCACAGCTCTATTAGAAGTTCAGCTACAACATGGAGCCTAACTTTGCGATCTTTAATGCATATAGGTTAGAAATGAAGACTATGTTCATAGGTATGAAGTCTGTAATGATGAAAGATATTGTGTGTGTGTGTGTGTGCGGCTGTGCACCACGCACGTTTGCCTCTCTTCATGAGTGTGTGAATTATGGGTTATTTGTGTGTTTATGTGTGTGCCTGTGCTTATCCGCTCACAAACGACTGCTGTAATAACAGGCAGCAATCCTGTAAGGTCAGGGGGTCGCTGGTCGACATCGTACAGACCACCGGTCATAATCCCCCAGTGACCCATAGCAAATGAACCCATAGCAGGACCCCTCAACTTGAATTACTTCTTCAAACATGGCCATAGAACCTAGCTCCAATACCATTTATACCACTCTAGGAAGACCTGTTTTGTCGGCCCTCTGCGGCTGTTCTGCGCATTTATGATCAAATGCTGAGAGGTTATAAAGTGTGATGGATGACTTGATTGAGAGTCATACAAGGTTTGATCCAGGGGCAAAATTAGGCGATGTCTACCAATGCCAGTGTTTCCTGTGAAGGGTTCTGCTCTAATAATAGTAATACTAAAAAAGCATGGCATATTTTCTTGACATATGAGACGGATTAGACATTTTGTGCCATTTATGCCTGGATTCATTTTGAGCTACACAATCGTCACTCTATGACATGGTGATCTTCCTGACTGTCATTATACAAAATCATAAGCAGACCTTCACAGGGATCACAAAAAAAAAATCATGAAGGCTTTTAATTTAGTGCAGAGCGAGCTGGTCTTTCAAGTTGGTTCAAGACAAGTTTTAACCAAGACTTTGAGAGCAAGAGTTAACAATGGCCTTTTAAAACATTGTTCTATCCACTCCATGCATTGTTGAGAGAGCAATTTTCTGAGCCAAAGCCTGACAATAACCTTAGGCTTAGAATTTGTTACATTCACTGTAAACCCAACACTTAATCATCATCTTGCATAAATTACACTGGATACACTAGAAATGTGACAAATGTAAGCCTCTTGGTCCCATCTGCCCCAACTTAACCTCCTTGCAGGGAAGACATTCATCATAGTTCAGAGAAGATCAATAGGAATGAACTGTGCTGCTGAAAAGATCGATAGTCATGTGTTGTAGAGCTAAAAGAAGATGGGACATGACGATGGTGACAAAAGGTCTGATACAGATTTGAGTCCTCTTCATTCAGATGGACACTTACTCTGAAGGTTTGCAATGGATTCAGACTGTAGTTACAGACATAATAAAGAAGTTATATTTTTCTGACATCGATGTGCAGACTGCTCTCCATAACAACATAAAAAACATGTTCGCATGGCAGCTAGTATATGTGTTAAACTGAAACCAAGAACTTCCTTATTTACATACGTTCAGACCCTTTGCTTTGACAATTCAAATTCAATAGATACATTTTGTTTCGTTTGATCATTCCCGAGATGTCTCCAGTGCATGTGTCAAATTTAATTGATTGAAAATGATTTATGTAGGGTCCCATGTCCCATGAGTAATTAAGTCAAGAACTCCTCCTTACATGTCCAGGATACATACATGTTCATGGATGTATTGGCAGAAGGGTGTAAGTGACTGCTAAAATGAAGTATTTTTAAGAATTTCAAAGGTTTGTAAAACTTTTTCACTTACTGGGCAGTGTAAAAATAAAAAGGGGTCTGAATACTCTACCAATCCACTGCAGTTGTCCTGCAGGCAGACATTAGTTTGTATGTAAAGCACTATCAAAGAAGTATGCCCAAAGTTTAAGAGTTAACTTGTAAGCTCATGCTGTATCTGTGCCCTCTTGGCCTTGAATCAAGTGGTTTTCTGTGTAGACAAAGAAACTGTCAAGCGCTAAGGAAAAGGATTTAAAAGAGAAGCTTATTCACAGATAAAGAGACTAAAAAGATTTTTGGGCTGCTAAAGAGGCAAGAATAAGACTTCTCTTGGGTGCAGAGATTGAGCCACTGGAAGAGAAAGAGAGAGTCTAAGGGAGCTGGATTTGGGTCTCTGTCTAGAATACTAAGTATAAGGTAATAATACCTGGCTAAATGGCAGAGCTGGCACTAATCAGCGCACTAATCCACCGAGGAGGACAAAAGGCCATGTGTGACAATGATTGCAGAACCACTTAGGATACATGTACACACACACACACAAACAATGCATGTGCATTCATGCTGACACCCACACGCACAAGGTGCTAACACACACAGCATGGGTGGACATGTTGCCAAATGTATCTACACATACCCCGGCGGCTAGATATAAACAGTGACAGGCACACACACACACACACACACACACACACACAAAAAAAACACTCACTCACTCACCACCAGACCAGAGAGGAGTGTAATTTGTGTGATTACTGAGTGGTCTCAAATTGTGATTTCCAGCTGTTGCCCCAACTGATTTAAAGAGTAGCCCTGACCTTCTTTTAGCCCAGAGATGAAAGCCTACGCTTGGTTAGGTTAAAACATTCCTCCCTTGACTAAAATAAAATCTTTTTTGGAGCTGCAAGTCTCACAGAAAGGTTTTTGATTGTCAGTGGAATGAACAGAATTGTGTAGCTACAACAACCTGGTACTGTGCACGGCCCCATGAGCAATCAAGTATCTACCTATAAAACACTGTTTCTGTTTATTTGCATCCTATTTACTCTATTTGCTTTCCACCAGGTTTTCAGCTCATCTGGAGCCAAACAAAATGCTGGTGGGGGGTGTCATAGACAAATTAAGTCATTACAGCTAATGCACTGCAGCGATATGGAGAAGATAGAAGCTGCACGCCAACACAGGCTCCCGCTCAATTTAGAGAAAAAGCCTCCAATTTTTAATGAATAAAACAAATAACTCCCCGTGCTGATGGCTTCTTTCTCTTATCTGCTGCTGAGCAGGAGGGCCGAAATGGGGAGAAACCCCACCATGGCCAACATTACGGTTCTGCAGAGCTAGAGAAAATGAGACTTCTGCTGCGTGACTCACTGCAACTTGCTCATAAGGGGAGCAGAGAGGCTGGAAAACTGTTATTGAGCCTATCCAGCATACACAGAAATAACTAAGCATTGACTAAGATTTGCCTTAAGGGGCAAGAGAACATTCTAGGAAGGAGGTGCAAAGATAAGACAACTAGAAGTGTCCATCTTTGCCATGAACATGTTGAACTCCTGAAAGGACTTTTTGCCAAAGCATGCCATCGCCTCTAACCATGCGTTCAGACAGAATGCAAAGTTAATTTTAAGAGGTGGTGATTGCATGCAAAGTCAGTGGGAAGTGATCAGAAATGAATTAGCCCGGAGCAGCGTGACTTGACACAAAGACTCATCCACGCAAGCCGAAATTGTTTCCATTTGAGCAAAAAATGTTTGCTTATCCTAGGGCTTTACGATTCTACTTCATAAACATACAGACAAAAGGATAAAGGAGAGAGACTGGAGGAAAATAACAGAACAACTGGAGATTCTGGTGAGTGGCAAGATCAGTCAAAGGCTGAGCTTTACACAAACAAACACAGACACTCTCCCACACACAAGGTCAGCACGTCCATTGCTACAGTAGTTAGCTTACAGCGAATGCCTGTGCGGTCGGTAAAGTGGCTGTTTGGGGAGAATAAACATAAATGTCCTGGGGCCAGATTCAAGGCAAAAAAACAAAATGTAAAAACAACACAGGAGATTATTTCTTGGCCAGGCTAAGTCACTTCCTGGAGTCTCCACAGGTTGAAATCTCACAGATTTGCTTATCTTCGAATGAAGCTAGCCTAGCAGTTTCCCTGTTTTTATCTTTATCTCTTTATCTAGCTAAGCTAAACTAAACTAAGCTAAGATAAGCTAAGCGTCTGCTTGCTGCAGATTCATATTTTCGATACAGACATGAAATTATGAAAGCGAGATCCATCTTCTCATCTCAACTCTCAGCAAGAAAGCATATAAGCCGATTTCCGAAAATGTCAAACTATTCCTCCAGTTTTAATAAGCAATTAAAAGTGTTTAGCTCTTTAAATCACTGTTCTTGCAAAACGCTAGATGATTATATCAAAAAAAAATTAAGCAATACAAAATTAACATCTTTTACTTAGCTATAAAATTCATGGCTAAGTAAAATTTCCTTTCAGGTCAGGAGGTCAGAAAATTAGAGACATCTTTCAATATAATGCTGTCTAATAAAATACCACCCATAACTATGGCCTAGAAACTTACCGTAAACATCTATGTGACTTAGTTTCAACAAATCTGAGCCTTATGAGGTGACATTTCAAAAGTTATATCTCAGCATTAATATTTTAGCCTGTGGAGTATTAGAGCTGTTTTTTTTTTCTTCTCTTTTTTACATGAACGAATGTGCTGCTCTCTTGTCGTGAAATCACCATTCCTCGAAAAGGCTTCCCGTTAAATCCCTGTGAATCCCATCATGCGGCTATAACAGCAAACAGTCTCAGACACAATAATTCAACACTGCAGCACACTGTCGTGTCTTCACTCCGGATTACTGTGTCTTCGGTTATACGACGAGCAGAGTCAGAGAGAGAGAGACTACACTGATTGCTGCTGCATGGTGAAAGAAACGACTAAAACATCTTTACTGCTACAATACAGCAACAAGACAAGCAAGAAACAACTGTTGTAATCTTAATTTAAATTTTTAAAACACACCAGAAGCAAAATGTACTTAAAATTTTAGCTGAGGGACAGAGGGCAAAAGGCTGAGAGAGAGAGGGATAGAGAAATGACAGGCCAAAGGAGAGATGAAGATAGCAAGTCAGGGATAGAGATAGAGATAGAGATAGAGAGATAGCTGCTATTACTGTTTTTTTTAGGCTCTTCCCCCTGTATTTCTTCCTTTCACAATTCTGTGGAACTTTGCTATGAGATGCCAATTGCTGCAGTGATTGTCCTCCATGGGAGAGCAGAAAAATCCAATTTCATCGATATACAAGGCGAAAAGAAAGATAGAAAAAAAGAGGAGAAAAATCTCTTTTGGAAAAAAAAAATGAAATTGAGGCATGAAGAAGAAAAAAAAACACCGCTCAAAAGAAAACAAAGGAGAGGTATAGAGGGACAGATGTGGTAGGGAGGGAGGACTGGAAAGAGACATAGTAAAAAAAAAAAAAAAAAAACACGGGCAAGTTGATTGTTAAATATGAGATTGTTTTACAGCAGGGCAGGTATTGAGTGAAAATGTAATAAATATATAGATATTGTTTTCAGGGGCTATTTGGTAGCTGTGGCCCCAATGAGCGGCAGCAGCAGAGGCAGCAGGCTGAGCTGCCTGGGAGCCTGGTGATGGCCTGTCACTGGAAGCCCCCCTGATGAATGGCTATGTTGGATTGGAACAGACGTGTAATATATATCAGACTTATATTCTCACTCTCTCTCTCTCTTTTGGTGCCTCTTTCGACTGGTGTGTGAAGATGCTGGGGGAATCCTGAGGTAAAGAGAGGAACAGAGGGCACACGGAGGGAGGCTGAAGAACGTGATGGGAGATGATATTAAGCCAGCAGTGTACTGCGAGTGAAATCAAATTTACTGCGTTCTCGCTGGCAAAATGGAAGGTTTTTCGAACCAAAAAGAAACATGGCGCTGGGCGTTGATACAGACTTGTCATGTTTCTTTTCACACGCCATCCCCTCTCATGAATATTTAAATCAGGCATGTGATGTCTCAAAACAAATCCTGGTCACTAACCCTGTAATACCAAATCATGTTACTGTGGTCACACATATTATAGTGTACCGTGCAGTACTGCAGCCAGCGGTTTTATTAGCGATTAATCTGCTGATTATTTCCCAATAATTGATTCAGACATTTCCAAATGGGGGAGTGTGACACTCTGGCAGGGGGTCCAGGAAAAGTTTTGAAATTCATTTATTTAAAATTATCATGACATTGTTTTTTGAAGTATAAAATAAGTCGTAGATTATGTTCTAATTTAAAGAATCTACAACACACGTTTAATATCTTCCTAATACATTGTTGTTCTTTCACATAACTAGATGTCTTATTCTGTCCAACCAGCAGTCTACAACCAAAATATATTCAATTTACGTTGATTTAAAAGCAGCAAATTCCAACATTTGAGCTTGAGTTTGGTATTTTTTCTTGCCTAAGTCTAAGGACACTGCATATCCTCGATATGTAAGAATACTATATATTTGTTGTCCTGCTGTTTTATATCTATTTTCATACATAAGCCTGTATGTAATCTACATGATTCCTCATCTATCTTTGTTTTCTAGTTCAGCTGTATGCCTGTATTTGTAACTTCCTGCGAACGTATTCTCTGTACTGTCTATTTGCGTTGAGCTCCTTCATTTGATGTGAATGCTATTAACCGAGCGGCAGTTACAGTGAGTACACAGGAACAGAGCATGCTAAAAATGATTTTGTTTGGTAGACTGCGGGGTTTACGTTGGGTGAAGAGAACAGGGAGTGAAGAGAGGCTGGAGTGCCAAACAGGGCACTGTGGCCAGAACAAGAAAAAGGAGCGTTATTAACACAGTCCAAACAAACTGCACCCCCTATGGAGCCCCAAGCCGCTTGCTGCACAGTAAGACAACATGCAATATGCCCACCATTGATCCTCACATGCACACAGGATCACACACCATCACACAAAACACACACATGGTTGCCACTTCACTTGTGTTTTGTCTCTGCAGGCTATTAATCCTGATAGAATTTGCAAATTGAAATGGCGGGGTCTGTGTGCAAATTGCTTGTGAAATATATTTCATTTATCATTTAATTCCTGTGCATAAATCAATAAATCAGTGTGTCCACTGTTCTTTTTCACAGACTCTTCTGACCTTCTATTTTTTGGATGTAGTGCTCTTCCAACCTTTTTCTTTACCGTACTCTCCTGTTCTTTATCATGCAGTGACATTTTATCTTTTTACCACTCTTCTGTCTCTTTCTTTTACTTTTTCTCTTTTTTTTATTCTTATCCTCCATCACTCACAAATGTCACTTCATCATAATTTCATGTGATACCTTCCCAGGTAGAATCTCAAACTGCCCTGTCTTATTCTCCCTTGTCTTGGCTTGTGTTAAATCTCTATTTTAGTTTCCATTTTTTCCTTTAGCTTCTGTCTTCAACACAATATCTCTTTCCTTATCCCTCTCTCCCTCTCTTCCTCTCTCTCTCTGGTGTGAAGGTGATTTGTTGACACTTTGATCTGAGGAATATTGACCAGAGGCCAACATGGCTGATGGATGGCCGGCGCCTGAAGTCGATAATGCCCGTGTTAGTTGGGACTCGTCACTTCAACCATCAGAGCTCACATTTGTGCTTATACAGGGCGACACAGTAGAGCCACGCTGTCCAAAGATGTAATAATGCAGCACGAGCTGACAAACTGAAAGAGAGAAGCTCAGATCAGTGAGGTCCAAGTGCAACAAGACAACATGCCTACATCTCATACTATTTAAAACATCTTTAGGTCTTTTGCCAAGCCATTAACCTACTAATGAAATGGTTTTCTTTGCAAATGATCCATCAATGAATTCAAATCTTCCATTGACGTCAACAATCGGTGCCCTCTCCACCATCCAACCAAATCTGTACAGACCAATGCACTTCCAATTACTGACAGAAGTCCACTACCACTCAATACTCACTGGCCTGGCTTAAGAATTCATCCTCAGTGAAGGAAGGAAAATTTGTGAGCTTTATTGACCCATAGAAAAAAGATGGCTTGTGTGTAATGGGAACTACAAAACAGTGATTTATTACAACCATGCCATTTGTTTAATATGTGAAAAAAAATACAAAGAAGTACAAGAAAATGGCAAAAAAAAAAAAAAAAAGAATTTCTGTTCTAATTATGTGTGCACATGAATGGGTAAGCATAGATAAGATACAACACCATCTTTTTACATTTGGGTCATTTAGATAAAAGACAAAATCATCTGACATTGAGGTACTTTATAGGACAATGTGCCCACTGAGTATGTGATATTTTGCCATTCATGTGAGCTTATAAGAATTTCCAAGAATTCTTATTTCTCTAAGAATAAGAGTGTCTGCCTCTTCCACAATGAATATCTGGCTTCGCAACGGTGTAAAACTTCCATTTTGCTTGCACTATAGAGGGCATTTGACTTTTTGCACCCTCCAAAGGGGAGAAAACTCCTTCCCAGTATGAAGGCATCATTTGAAACGCATTAAGTAGGGCATCATATCCTTCCTAAGATACACTTATGATTTGAGAGCAGCATGAAAGTGTTCTTTTTAAACACACTTTAACAGGGCATTTGACCCTGGTTCCATGTCTTGCAGGCATCTCTCACTGGGACCAGCATGGAGCTGCCAATTGAGAGGTCTAAGCATGGCAGCTGACCCTTGTCCCCCTCCATAGGATGCTGGTTTGACAAGGAACATTGGGGTAGTGTCATTTTCAGGGACAGGAGGACACACACAGGGATGAATGAGATGTAACCTTTTATCCTTCAGGCAGAGGAATGGAGGGTGAATTAAAGAAAAAAAGAAAGAGAAAGCCAGAGAGCAAACAGCAGAGCAGCAGACAGACAATTACAGAGAGGTGGAGAACAAGAGACAGAGAGAGAGAGAGAGAGCAATGCACACCACACTGGGTAAAGCATGCAGAGCTTAAGTTGAAGGATGATACCAAAAACAGTGGGGCAGAGGGATGTGGAAAAAGAATAAATGCGACTGTACTTTGGTCGAGCTCAGTGGTGACCAAGCCCTCCGTGTAAGCTGGCTGAATTGTATGCAGGGATCTGTGTGTGCTCATTTATCAGTGCATTATACATTAATAGAGGTATGTTATGAAACTTTGCCCCAGGCAAAAACTAGAGCTGCAGTGTGTGATGTATAAATAAAACAGCAATGATGTCACCTTGCTCAGTGACTGTATAATGCAGCATTTAGTTTTTTACTTTGTCTTGTGTTGTAAAATGGAAAGTTATCTTTTGCATGACCTTACTTAGGATCCACCTTGGGATTCTCGTTAGCTGTTTTGATTCTTGTTAGTTTGCTTGAATTTGGTTATGTATTATTTATATTTTTTATATCACTGTTGTGTGTTGAGCAAAAACTTGTTTTGCTTGTCATAAAAACGAAACTTTGAAAGCAGTTTTATCAAAAGCGGGCTACCTCACAGTACTGTACAATGCACCAAATTCCATAAGAATGTAGTTAAATGCACATGTATAGTATATATAACTCTGTATATTTTATAAACGATATACTTGCCAGGTCCTGTCTATGTTATCATGCCTTTTAAAAATGTGTTGGTATCTGCAGTCCCAATATCACCACCCTGTCACGAGGGACAGATTTCTGATTTACCACTCAAGCAAGTTAAAAAAAATTCATTAAGCGTGTTTTTCCATCTTTGGGCTGAGAACTGAGCTCAGTGAAAGGTGATAAAAGCTATACTGATTAACAGTGACACCATAAAAATAAACCATTATCATGAGATGATTCAGATATAATCACTTTATTTCCGGAGCAACTGCTAGAACCTAGTTTTGCAAGCTGGGTTACACATGAATGCAATTTTCATGTGGTGCAAAACTGTATCTTACCCTCTCCTCCAGCCGGGCCACCTGCTCTCTGTAGAAAGCATCCTGCTTCCTTAGGTCTGCTTCTCTGGCCTCCAGCTGCTTGGCCTAAACACACACACAAATTAAAATACACACACACACACACACACACACACACAAATATGTGCACCACATAGAGCATACACACAAGACACACACAGACAGAGAAGAAAAGCTATTACTTATGTGCTCAGTGGAGCATTGCCAATTTTAACAAACCAATGACAGAATACACACATAAACATGAGAGAGGCCTATAATGAGAACTCCAACAAGTGTATATAAAAACAGGCACATTATAACAGAACACTCACACTTGTTTTATGATGTGTGTGCTGTGCCTGCCAGCATCTACACACACCCAGAGAGGTCTAGATGTGTTTAGCGTGTATGGGAATATGTGCACATTTTGTTTAATGTGTTTAAAATACACCTGCGTGTCCATGTGTGCGAGACTTATGACGGTTTGACGTGTATTGTACATGCTTCTTTGTCCTCTTGTGTTCAATCTTCAGCCGAACCACTATCAGGCCAAGAGGATAACATCAGCTCTCGGCGCAAAGGAGCATCATAGTCTGGCGTATATATTTACCCAGCCTACCAATCTCCACTGTCCTCCCCTCTACTGTGACCTTCACTAAACGTACGGCTGACTCTCTGGGTGATATACAGAAGCGATAAGACCTGGATGTATCAGGTCCCCGGAGAGGAAAAAGCAGACTTTCACACTGGGATCGAGGACCAATGACTCAAACTTAAATGGAAACTAAAATTTTATTAATCGTGATAGAAGTTTTACTCTAACAGACAGGATGACACAGTTTTGTGTTGAATTATTTGTCACCATTTACTTATCAAGGCCTGTGGGTATATTGATGTCTATGGATGATAACTGTGGTAAAACAGGATTTATTGACTGGTGACAGATAAAAAGATTTATGGTGTTCTAAATAAAAGAGTGCATAAAAATCTATAAAAGGCAGAATAGAAAACCTCTGAACAAGACATACAGCTGTGTTATTGAAAGCCACAGTGAACTTTAAGACCCAACCTATGTATTACTGCTCCCTTCTGTTAATAAGTCTTCAGAAACTAGCTGAAACTGTCATCTCATCTATAATTCTAACAAAGCATTTGAAGCAGGAGAGCTGTAAAGAAGGGATCATCAAAACTCTGAGTAGCTGAAATACCTGGCGGAAAGAAAAATGTAGCACGTCAAAGAAGCTGAAAGGGGAAAGAAATCCTTGAGTCTATCATGCAGAAGACAGTGGGAGAGAGAACTGTAAAGTCTAGGACAAGGAAAGTGAAGACCTCTAGACTTACCTTCCGTCCTATCTCCTGAATAAGGGGAGCAATGAAAGAGAAAACAAGAGAGAGAGAGAGAGAGAGAGAGAGAAAAAAAAGAGTGTAAAGAGGCACTGATTCATCCATGAACTTCTTCAAAGTGACATTTGGAAAGGTTTAGTATTCAGAGGCCAGAGGTGACTGGCTACCACACTGTTCTGCTTGAACAAACACACTTTATCCTCTCAATCTCCTCTCTCGATGGCATACATGCACACAGCAGTGTGTGCACACACACACACACACACACACACACACAATACATGTAAGATATATAACAATAAACTAATGTTGTGCTGCACACATGCACAGTTACACTTGAACTTAAAGACACACAGACACACACCACCATACTGCAGAGGACTCTCTTTATGGAAATCAGCCACACAGAGCAGCTTTGAAAACCTTTGCTTTAAGCACTGTATGATGTTGAAGGAGACAGAGCGAGTTTGAAGAAAATACAACGTACGGAGAAAAAAAAAAAAAAAAAAAAAGCATTACCCCATCCAATCTCTACTACACTGATAACCATCTGTGTTTGGCTACTCAATGCACTGCAGGCGGAGCTGCATGCTCTATGCATTGTGATGAGGAGTAGCGGCGAGTGTCACCGAAGGGGCTCAAATGAGATGAGTGGGGGAAGTTTCAAAGTCAAGGGGATGCTCTAAGCTTACCCGCTGCACACAAGACAGAAACCTGCCAACACAGGCGAACACCTGCATACACACACACATTATGTCATCTGCAGATACGGAGGGGAAAAACACTCTCCCCAGCACCACTTTATCACATTCCTGACAACTCTTGGGAAAGCAACACCATAGCCAAGTTACTGCTGTCCTCAGCACAACCTTACATCAACTAGCCTTATTGTTGCAGTCACACAATTGTCTCCATTGTGCCCCCTTACAAGTCTGAAGTGCTATTGTGTGGTCGGCGTTATACAAAACCTAAAGCAGTCTGCACTTCCAGCATCAACTTGAACTTAAACCTAAATGGCAGTGCTGGGTGAATGTACCCTGAAGTACACCCTTAAAAGTATGCTGTAAGTACACTAGAAGTAGCACCATTATGACCTTTAAATGTGTTATCGATTCCAAGCATGCAATCAGTGCTCCTATGATAGATCGGCAAAGTTTTTCAAAGACTGGATTACGTTGGCAAAGGAGCCAAAAAACTGTCTCCCATCAACAGCTCAATTTAAGAGGAAGAGAAGAGGGATGATGGGATGGAGGGAACCACAGAAGACAGGACTGGCAGGGGGGCCGTGTACCGTCATAAGTGTGTCCAAACTCAATGTTACGCTGATAGGTGGCAACTGAACACTTTAGCTTTGCGGAGAAAGACAAAAGATGCACACAGACGCCGAGACGCAAACAGCGGCTCAGACACTGATCTGAAACGCACACATCAGCACGTACACGCACGCATGCACGCACCAGCCAGAGCAGCTGTACCCACAGAGAGCGGGTGGAGAGATAAATGCGTGCTGAAGGCGAGACTAAAGGGGTCATTAAAAGAGGAGAGGTGGTGACAGAAATGTGTACCCAGGGATTTTCTTTTTTTTGCTCACTTTTGTGTGTGTCCATGCGTATGTCTATGTGCACATGCAGCCGTGCATGTGTTCAATTTCCATGCGAGCAGGTCGGCCCTCCTCTTGGACGGCACACACAGACCCAGACACACACACTATGTCAGGATTACTTCCGACCGATTAACCCCATTCAACGGACTTTAAAGATAATCTAATCATACTAAAGGCCAAACAATGGGGCAGACTTCACCACTGCCCATACACCTTTTGTTCCCCTAATGAAGAGGCGGTCACGGGTGGAGGAGGAGAGCTAGAGTAAGAGTTGGGGGAAGGAAGAGGAAGAGGAGGAAGAGGAGGGTGGAATTTGACAAGTTCTTTTCCATTTTGGAAAAGAACTTGAGAGTGGAAAGAACAGAGAGATAAGAGACAGAGAGGAGGAGGACGATAAAAGGTGATTTATCATTGGAGGTGTCAAGTATGGGGAACTGGCTGTTAGATGGGACATGGAGCCTGGGCCAAGTGCGTCTCTATGACTTTAGAAAGAAGTTAAAGAGAGAAAATGACTACAAACTACAGAAAGGAAGAGAGAAGTTAAGTGAGGGAAACAGGCGAGGAAGAGGTGCCCTGAAGCTCTTACAACTTTCCAGCTTTGAAATCTGGACTTCTCCCTGACAATGATTTCTTAGTGGAAGTGAAACATGGCTGTCCACCAAGTTTTTTTGTATTATTTTATGAGAAATTTCACATCTTTGCACACCCAAAGAGTGATGTCATTAATTCTGACTAAATCACTAATTCAAATTCAGCCTTACTCTGTCCAATTTTCCTGTGCAGCAACCCTTGACATGGAAAAAACAAAATAGCACAGTAAAAAATAAACAAACACTCACAACACCACCCTCCCACTGGGTGCAGACAGAGTCCACATACTGTTATTTGCAGCCCAGGAAACCACATTAACATCCACAGCAAACTTTTACATTCCCCTCCTGTATTTTCCCCCCCCCCGGTCTCTTATTAAGTACAGTAGCACAATGGCTGAGGGTGACAGGCGGTTGAGAGTGAGACCGTGGTGGTCAGATTAAACGGATCGTTTAGGCGAGGTGAACGCCTCTGTGAATATCAATTAGCCAGCCGCTGAATAATTAAGGACAGCCATGTTTTTTAATTAGCCGACTGCCGCAGTTTGAGCTGGGAGTGAGGGCGGAGGAGAAGATGAGGGGAGGAGGGGAGGAGAACAGGAAAGGAGGATGGAAGACGGATGAAAACAGGTGGATTTTGCTGTGTCAGGCCTCCCACCCACCTCCTGTTCTGCCCCTGATTTGCTCACATACATTTTTTTTTTTTCATTTTACACCTGCTTCTTTGTTTAAAGTGTTCTCCTTGTTCACTTTTTTCTTTTAAAGCTTTCCAAGGGACCGATATAAAAATAACTCCTGCCTGCAGCGTTCAGCAGGCTTAAGGCAACTGCATGTGTGAGTGTGTGCTTATACTGTGTATGTGTATGTGTCTATGCGTGGGACTCCCTGTTTTTATCAAGACATTTATAGGGGATAATACAATTATGCCATATTATTATACTCTCCTCCTCTCCTTTTTGAAGAAACACTGCGTACTTTCAAGGTACAACCAATGCTATTTTAACCATAGCCATGATTGCTCCATTATCTTAAGCATGTAGTTGTAGCTGTAACCATGATACAGCTCCCCTTACCCCAAAGTATTTATTTTAACCCAAAACATGTTCTCTCCCTAAACCTAATCAAGTTGTTTTTGTGCCTTAACCTAAAGCAAACCTAAACTAGTGTTGACACATCATAAAAATGATTTTTTCTTAAGGCACAGTTAAATTAATTAGTTAGTCGCTCTTATCAGACAATGCTTCAATGTCATTCTAGAGGGCAGGTATTTTGTCATTTAATTTGAAGGACTTATTAGAATTAGAAATTCTGAATTATTTATTTTTTTCCTTATACACTGTAGAACTAAAATCGCTGTCATGCTCAGTGTAAAGACTTAAACCAGTGGTTTAGGCTTATGTCCCCCCAATAACATGTCTACTGTACCTACAACCCTTGTCACAAGTTTAACATGTCCATGAGTTATGAGCAGTTTAACCAAAGTCATTTTCCCTTCATAAATCCATCCATCCATCCATCCATCCATCCATCCATCCATCCATCCATCCATCCATCCATCCATCCATCCATCCATCCATCCATCCAGGCTGAAGCCTATTCCAGTTGACTTTGGGCAAGAGGCGGGGTAAACCCTGGACAAGCTGCCAACTTATTTCAGGGCACATAAAGACAAACAACCATTCACACTCACATTCACACCTACGGCCAATTTAGAGTCACCAGTTAACATGGTAAGTTGGAGTAAATCCTGAAAGGATATCTGAAATGATTAGATCAATATGTTGTTTAGTTTTTGATTCTGTCCTATCCCATTCATCATCTTGTTGTGACTCACATATATATTCCAACATCTTTGGGGAGGCCTGACCCTGAGTTTGAGAACCATTGACTTACACAAGAGGATCTTATGATAAAATTCAACTCATGACAGATTTACAATACTAGTTGCCAAGAGCATAAATTTAGGTTAGACAGCGCAATATTTATTAAAAAAAAAAAAAAATTCTCATCACTTAAGAAGAAAAAAATTTGATTATGGCTATTAGCAATTTCTGTACATATTACATTTTTCATTTCACACCTCAGTGATGGACCTCTGTAATGTAACAATGAGGTGACTCACTGTTACACGGTAAGCCCACTACGTGCTTATAAATCATGCTAGATGAAAATGCTGCTGTGATCGATAGAGCACAAATCAAATCTCATCACATTAACTAACAGCACCTCATCCATAACCTTGGTCTCTTTTGTCTTCCCCTGCCACCATCAGCTCAGCTGTGATTCACCCCTGTCACGAGTAGCATCATAATCAATGCTCCCTCACACCATCCAAGTGAGTTCTACAGCACGATGGGTCAGAGCTGCTCACCAGGGCCCATCTATCACAGACCTGCGCGACAGGCCCCTGTGACAAACTAATACTGAAGCTGTGGGCCTCAGGTCCGGTGTGCTCCGACAGGCAGGGAGGGGGTCAAAGGGCAGCACAATGTGACCGTGCTCTGGTGTTAATTGGCACGGCGGAGGTGTAGGTGGCATGTGGGAGGTTAGAGATGGATGGAGGGAAGGGAGGGGAAGTTCATGGGGTAGAGAGGATGAAAGGGAAGGGGAGCGATGGGTCAATCTGTGCATGGAATATGGATGACAAGATAGTTGGAGGGAGAATTGGAGTTTGACAGTTGTTGGGAGAAGTGTCATATTAAGCTTGGGGATAGGAGGATATTTTAAAAGGGGGGGTTTGATGAAAAACACATGCAGCCTCGTAGTTTTGGCAACTGCAAATGAATACATAAAAAGCTCTCTCTCACACACATACACACAGTTTCAGACACACATCCCTCCCACAAATCTTGGCATATCCTGTAACTGCCTCTAAAACCATCGCAACTCTATCTTTAAAAGCTATCACTGGCAGATCAAATCTAAGTGATGGAGTGTAAAATGATATCACCTAACATGGACCTTACTGGCAGTATTATGCATTACCCTTAGAGTCACTAATAAAACATAAGTCCTGGTAGCAGTAGCTGTAAAACTCCATTGGAAACCATTCACTTTGGCTGGTTAATTAGCATCATGGGGTTTTACTGAGCAGCAATAACACTTAGGTTCAGGGCTCGCTATTAGTCTCCGAGGGAGGTGGTAGGGTTATGGGCGATGCAATCGTGTCAGATATTGTGTGTGTGTGGTCAGTTAATGGGCTTAACCTTGACTGATAATACGAAAGGACAAACACTGTCAAACACTTATTCACACACAAACTGACAGCTGAGAGAAATGTCACTTTTTATTACCAGCAGTCCTGCAACAGGGTTCACTGTAGAAATGTTTTTTTTTTCTCAGTGGAGCCACTGAGGCTGAGCTCAGCTTTTAGTGAACGAAATGAATGTGCTGTATTCAAAATAAATCTAAATTGTAGGTTTTTTATGCCATCATATATCAAAACTTAAGTTGACCATCACTTACAAATGAGCCTTAACTAACTGCTCATATCTTTGGTTATGTCATACCTATTCTGTTTGGTTTGACCTGAACCTTGCAGAGTTTTCTCCCTTAGTTCAGTTCATTTTAACAGGTAGTGCGATGACATTTAAAACAAGCTGCACACCGAATAAGCTGAGGCTGCATAAAAACATTGGTCTCTGTCCTGTTTTGCAAAGGCCTGCAGTGTGAAAAGCCTGCCATCATAAAGAGGGGAGAGTTGTGCCCATCATCCAGAGGAGGGAAGCGGTGTATACTTTTGGAGAGTCTCTTCTCGTAGGCATTCATGGTGTTGGTGGTGCACTCGGTTTGTAGACAGAAAATCTGACTGCAATAGTTGAATAATAGAAGGAAAAAGACAGCTCGAGTTCAAATCCTGCTTACTTTTTCGCCTTCACATAACGGGCCAATTGCTGCATAAAAGTGGCATGCTTGTCGGATTGTCTTAGTCGAAAAGTTACAAGAACTGTCAAAAACAGCCACAAGCACTTAGTTTGAGGCAAACTAACCCCTTAAGTTGGAGTTTGTGCTAAGAAAGTGTAACTAACAATGGACAAACAACAGCTGGACCTGTCTTCAGATCATAATTTTTAAGTAATTGTTAAACATTTGTAAGTATCAGGGAGAGCAACAGGAAACGTGGAGAAAGTGCTGGAGTTTGATTTGCAACAATCAATGCTGACTGATTTAGTTACATACGTCTTAGACCACAGGGCCACAAGGGCGCCCTGAAATAAACTTGACAGCATGGCCGCCCTCTGACAACATAATATTGCAACATCCTGGACACCTCTTCACAGGGATTTATGTCAATGGGGCTGGGAATGGTTACAATAAAGTCAAAAGACGCAGTCGTATCATTAATCATTGAGAACAAGCTGGCTGTGGACAAGAAGCTCTGACTGAATTACATTCTGACCACTATGCTGAAAGATTTGGCCTATTTTTCCCATACATTTTTTCTCTCCTTTTCCCTATTGGGTATGTGACAGTGACACTTACGCTGTGGAAATGATAAAAGGAACCCAGAGTACATGCCAGCAACGACAGCAGTGTGCAGATGCTGCTTACCAGGTGCCTGTTGGCATACAAAATGACAGTGTAGCAACGTGGCACATCATCAAAACTCCAATGAATTAGTTACTTGTCAGTCCATGCTACTTATGTTTATGAGTTTTCATATGTTGGCATCCAATTCTAGGATAAATTAAACAAACTTTAAAAGGTGATTTTATCTCATGTAAAATGCTGTTTTGCTAATCTCTGAACAAGCATACGTATGCAGATATGTCATTACTTAAGACACTCTTGTATAGATTTGGAACTTTGTTAGCTTGATCTTCGACAAACAAATGACTGAAGCATGGAGCTTCTTGGTAGAAAAACACAACAAAGCCACAGGCTGCAGACAAATTACTCTCCCTTGGGGATCTCTTAGCCTAGTGAGTAATGACGCAACGACCTGGTAGGGCAAAGGGCTGACCTGTCCAGGACAGGGACAGAGGGGCCAGGATAGGGTCCAAAGGCCAAGAGGTGTAGGTGGTTAGTGTGGGTGTCTCAATGTTTGCGCATGTATCTCAACTACTGGTTGTTTAAGGGCACATTAAAATGAAGTGTCCTTGTGGAGTCTGTGGCTCATTGACTGTGAACAGGGGTCAACAGAGGGCTTGATCTAAACCAGCTGGCCCTAATGATGCTGAGACAGCGGTGTCAGCCCACTCAGACATTTACATCTCTTTTGCACTTCTCCCAAATTTGTAGATGTTCAGATAATACACTATTTTATCTGAGGGATGACTGAAACAGAAAAGCTAGAAGAAAAGAGATCTACCAGTAAAAACAAATGGGACCAGTGATCCCACAAAACTTGAAATCCTGGTAGAAACGTTAAAAATCACTTTCCTTTCTACCCTCAGACACTTCAAGCCCCTCAGCCTTTGTTGGAGACACCACCTCCACCATTCTACTGCCAGCTCCTTCGCTGAGGGACAGCAACAACATCTGCTGGCTCAGAGATTGATTAATTGGCTGATCAGGCGCCCGCGGTGTAAACTGATTGATTGATCATCTTGAGGTTGGAGCTGCCTTTATCTAGAGCCCTAGGGAGCGAAACTCTGGAGGTCCCCAGTCATCTGTCATGTCCAACACACATGGGGAAGACGAAGGAGAGATGAAGAGCTGTGGGTTCATTACCGAGACATGGGGGGCATGTATGGAGGAAGTCTCAGCCAAGATGGGAACAGGGGGCATGCCGAGAGAACAATGGGAACATGGGGACAAAGAGGCTGAGGATGAAAGAACTGGAGAAGATACCCTAGTGCTTGCAGGGAGGGGGAAAATAGATACAGACATACATGGTGGGAGAAAGGACCACATCAGCAACATCGGGATGATCTTGTCTATATATACGTATAAGAAAGCACATTTAAGAGAACCAGACTGTCTTAATAAATTGTCTCATTTGGTTGGAAGGTATTCACACAAGTTACGGTTATTTTCTGCTTCGTTTTCAGGATCCAGGATTTCAGGATTTTTTTTGTGGACATACAACCTCCACTCATGTATAATTCCTGACCATATCCCTGTTTAGCAGTGAGCGGTGAGAGTAATGGGGAGAAGGTGGCAGATGAAAACAAGCGTGGAGAATGCTAGTACGCATTCAGTCAGACACATAAACCAATGGCGGAAAATTCCTTTACTTGACGGCAGAGGACACAGTGAATGACCTGAGAGTGGGGAAAGGCATATTGTCTCTGAACAGATGTCCCTCGAGAGTAAAGTAAATGAGAGAGACAGTGGGAACAACCTATAGCTGAAAGAAGGTGAGGGGAATGTAGACGGGGAGGCATTAGGGATAGACATGCAGGGAGGAAAAAGGGACAGCCTGAGGATGTGTTGCTGACATTGGACCTTATGGACAACTCAAGCTGCATGTGCTTGACCTGTCTGTGTGCATGGGCCTGGCAGCATGTGAATCCTTACCTGAATCTATCTGCATATTTAAGCCCATCCTAGTGTATGTGTGAGTGACTGAATCCTTGTTTGATTATGGCTGTGGGCATACTGTACATTTCTCACTGCACGTGTGCTCATGCTGTGTATTAATGCATATGCATCCCATCCAGCGGCAGGTGGTCTTCCCAGGCCTGATGAAACTGGGAGGGTGCCACAGTCCACCTTCAGCTTCTGTCTATCAAGTCCATGTCAGCAGACTCAGGGTCACCTCTAATCCACTAACCCCTTTGGCATATTTTATATATATATATTTCTCTTTTCCTCAATGTCCTACTTACGTCACTGACAACTAACTTAAAAGGCATAAAAGATGTTCATTTATAAATGACTGGTGAGCTTTTCGGTCATTTCCACCTACACATCAAAGCATCAATGAGTGAATAAATATTCATATTGCACACCATTTCCCTAAAGGAATTCCTGCTTGAGGTCACAGTGCTTTGCTGTTGCTATTCTTCTCATGTTATATGACTTTTGTTTAAAGTTTACACTTTTTATGTAGTTTTAAGTGTTGTTTTGGATTGGTCTGTTTCCTAATTGGAGTTTGCAACCTTGTTTTGAAAACTGCTTTGTGAATCAATATCTCTTTTCTCTCCTGCCTGTTCTTTCCATTGCGCCTCTGTTTACTCCCCCATCTGTTATCCTCCTCTCCATTCTCTCACTGCCTCTATATCTCATCCAGATTTCTGCTGTTCACGGCCTTTTTGACTCCCCTCTCGACTTCGTTCCCTCCATATGTTTAAGTTCTTTCCATCGTTCCATCAAAATCTCTACCTCTAGCACCATTAGCTGAGCCGACTGTTCACATCTATGGTACCTCATTAATACCACTCTCCTGTCAGAGCAGAGAGGGGAAACACAGAGAAAGACCAAGAAAAGGGAGAGGGATGAGCTCAAAAGAAAATACCTGTCATATTACACATCCAACATATCTACTGTATTGAGCCACACACACACACACACACACACACACACACACACACCCAATGCTTCGTTGAAGTCACCTCAGAAAGCTTGTTTTTCTAACCTTTGCACCTTTATAATATCTGGCCACTAAAATCCCAGCTAAGCCGAGTGACAGAGCGGGTAACAAATGGAAAGAAAATATTTCAAAAATATTCTCATTAATACCAGAGGCTGCAAACAGGTCATGATGATTTCAAGCTACGGTTCCAGTGACATTACAGTCTTGAAAATAGTCGTGGAAAAATGTCAGGTTCAACACATTCTCACGTTTTTATAAATACAAACCTACAGCACTCCTTCTCATCCTAAAAGACTCCTCATTTCACTAAATGATGTTTATACAGTTGCTGTAAGATTGTTTTTAGCTGCAATGACTATTTAAAATTCACAAATCTCTTGTTGCATTCACTAATAGGAAGGTGGAATATATAGAGGAGAAGGAAACGTTTTTAAGCTTTTTTCTCACATGCACAAATCTCAAAGTATGCATAGTATGTAATGAAAACATTATAAAGGCAATTCTATGTACATGTCATGTAAAGAAAGCAAAAGCACACAGTACAATAGGACAATTCTTGTCAGCTTTCTGATGTTTAGGACAAATGAGGATGAATACATACATAAATACATACACCGTCCGTTGAGGCTGAGGCAGTAAATTGACTGTACAACCTCTCTTGTCAGAAAGAAGCCTTCTGGACACCAGTATCCATCCATCAATCGAAGCGCTACCGTATCTCAGCCCCGCTGCTGGCCGCTCACAGTGCCAATTAGCTGACAGGGTAAGGGCCTGGTGCAGAGTGCCAGCCACAGGCCCTTCCAATTAGAGCCTAACCTCCAGTCTAACCCTAATACTGGCACGGTGTGTGGGCACCACGCCCTGGGCAGGGGTGAGGTACATCCGCCAATATGTAAAGGACGGTTGAGTGGACACCCTCCAAGATGTGAGAGAAAGAGCATTACAAAGACAGGAGAAAGAAAGAGTAAAAAATGATACATGTATGTACAGTGCACTGTCAGTAAGAAACAATCAAAAGAGCAGTGGTGCAGACAGAATATCTGCTCATTTAAGTTGACCTCTTACAGAACACAAACATTTAATTATGTTGTGTCCTCTGAGCAAGAAGACAAGCATTCACACAAAGACAAAACATGCCTCTACCTCACACACTAAAACTTAAGGATGAAAACTTTGAAAAAAAACCTTCAGGAACAGAAATTATTTTTAAAAAAGGTGCTTTTTTAGTTATAATTTTTTTGGTGGCATTAGTTAGTCCTCATTGAGGAGGGTATTTAGTTTGTACGGTCCCAGGTAATCTTAATAATATATCCACAGTGATTGATACATTTCCTCTCCAGGCCTATTAGTGTCTGCTTGTTAGATCTGTAATTGTAGCTCCCCCTCTGGGCCAGTCAATGAAATTCTGATCATGCTGGAGAGCAGGGTTTTTTTTTTTTGTTTTTTTTAAAACCAAGTCAAAGTACTGCCAGTATCGTCTAATAAAAGTAGAGGTAAAAAGTACAGATTTTGTTCAGTGCCACAGACCATTTGCTACAAAAGTATAAATATCAGAAGTATCTCACATAGTTAGTATGCATGTTTCACAGAACATGCATAGAAAACACGTTTTATATATACATTTTTCTAATTACATAATGTGTTCATAAATATTCAGATATAAGGCAGGAATAATCTTATCCTTATTTAAAGCTTTGTGGTGGTTGCAAAAATAGAAAGTTAGATAATAGTGTTAAAGATTAAAAGTAATTTCAAAAAAAGTTTTTATTATTAATTTATTAACCCTATTATTATTATTATTATTTTATTGTATAACAGCATAAAGTATTGATGCTTGAATGCCTCAACTGCTCCAAACAGTAATTAGGCAATTCATTAAACTGTAATTAATGCCATTAAATATAAGAATTTATCCAAAAGACAGTAGGAGTTGTTTGATGGGATGATAAATATGGTTGCATGACCAGTCAAAGCATTGCCAAGATTCCGATTTCACCTCAAATTCAAACCTGCAAGAGGGTTCAACTGCTCTATTTTCTTTTTCTCTTGAACATACTGGCTGTTGATATCACCGTGTAAAATACTGCAGGAACTGTGGAAGCAATCCAAGTATGTGGCCTACAAGTAAATCAGGTCCAAACTAGGTAAAGAATTTGTTTTCATGAACTGGAGCAACAAAATCATTCAGCTTCTCTGGCATGCTGGCACCTTCAGTTTTAAGTCTAAACCAATGTGTGATCTATGCCACATCACCCTAAGTCCTTCCCTAATACATCTGCAGAGCATACTAATCAAACAGACTGACAGTTCTCTTGAATCCAGTTACATTGAGCGTGGCAGGGGTTTCTCTGGGGGAAAAAAAACAGCTCAGAGAACTGGAGTCAAAGATAGGATGCAATTTGTTCTTGGCGAGCTGAGCAAATCCAAAAATATATGTAAATCACAGTGTACCACTACCTCTCTTTATCTCATTCAAAAGTAAAAGACACGAGGACCTTTTCTGCCCCCCAATCTTCCTTATACACTGTGATGTGGAGAGAAAGCGCAATAAGTTGAGAGAAAAAGAAATGTTTTTTTTCCTTTTTTTTTTTTAAATACCACCAACGGGTACCAATTCAAAACCCAGCAAGTCTCCTTTAATACCTGGGAAATTAAATTGTCGCCCTATTATCAGCCAGGTCCAGTCGGCTGTATCTAAAATGCAACAGCGCGCAACTAAAGTACACAAGGTTTTCCCCCAAAAAAAAGCAGGACATTTGCTGGAGACTGCAGTTTTTAGTGGGGTGGAAGGGAGAGGAGTACCGGGGTGTGCAGAGGAGGGGGGTGAGTGTGTGTGTGTGGGGGGGCTGTTGCATTAAAAATGTTAAGCTTTACCCAAAGTCATTTTCAAGCCAGCCAAGCATCAAATGGAACACAGTTTAAGGAAAGAACCGGTACTGATTTTCTCCAGGAGCTCTGACAGGATGGACATGGTGTGTGTGTGTGTGTGTGTGAGTGAGTGTGTGTGTAGGGAGCAAACAAACATTCTCGGTATGCTGTATTAGCCCTTGCTGTGAAAGCAGAGGTAGTGGAAAAATCAAGGAAAATCACATTAGCTACTGTTGTATGTGTGTGTCTGTGTGTATGAGAGACAGATAAAGATGGAAACAGAGGTAGAGACAACTGCAAGGCTGATCGGTGGAACAAAATTTGAGAAGCACATGTTGCACTCTGTTTTTATTTGGGCTCATCTGTGTCTTTCAGTTCACCAAATACATGGACAGCAAAAAAAAAACATTTACTTTTTATCAGGTCATATGCAATCATATATTTTAAGTCATGACCAGTGGATCACAAAAGACCAAGGCAATCATTTTTACTGATTCCTTAGATGATCAAGAACCACCCCTTGCAGTCCAATAATTCTGCTTGCACTGCCAACAAGGGGCAGTAAAATGTTTTTTTCCCCCGAACAGTTCTGTAACGTGGTGATGGAGCACCATGCTATATCACAGGTGATCACAAGTACAATAGACAACACCTGATCACACCCAGCTGTGACGCTGGATGTGGCGAGAGATTCAAAACACTCTCAACCCATAGAGGCCAGTGCAGCTCTTTATTCCTCTCCAAAATTAATAGTGGAGTTACTCTAATTAAACAGGTGGCATCTAACACTTATATGCCATTATGCTGTCTTTTAATCAGTGTTAGCTTAAGGTATTATAAAATATAATAATTAAACATAAGATGTGAGTGTTTTAGACAAGTTGCCAACAGTAGACAAAACCATTGCCGCAAGGTAGACCCCACCCAGGCCACTCTTTAGAGCTTGGAAAGATTGATGACTCTGGGTTTGATTGAAAAGTATGCCTCTGGGTTAGAGCCTGTGTCTTGGTGAAACGCTGTGGCCAGTGATTGATTGGCCACTGGGCCACTTTGGCTCCGCAGGGAGCAGAGTCGTTGAAAATCAAAAGAGGAGACGGTGGAAGTCTATGATTTCATTAAAAAACAGATGCGTGGATTGACAGATGGATGTGGACTGTGAATAAGAGAGTTACATGACCCTTGCATGCCATGTGCTACTATAATTTCCTGTCAAAACTCATCATTTGTCAGTGCATAAAGACAAGATTAGATTCATATTGAGCTCATTTGATCACTGGTCTTTTCTGCTTTGTCTCCAGTCGGTATCCACTACAAAGACTCACATATTCCTAATTGATGTTGTTGGGGAATTAAGTACTAATTGACCTGTTATCTAATTAAGGGTTTATTTGAGAGTAATGAGTCTACTAAGTAACTCCTTGATGAGGCTATCTTGACCACATAATGCCACCAATCAGAGTTCTTCCACAGCAGGCTGTCTACTCACACTCATCAGGAAATTATTCAGAATGGCCGCATGATGAGAAGATAGAGTTCATCTTCATCTGGTTGCCAAGCATGCTGGAGACAAAACAACACAGGCATAAGTGCTGTGACTATTTTCTTTTCAGTATGAGTTTGACCAGATTGACCTTCTGTTATTTGGCGGGACTGTGATCTCGGAAATGAAGCTTTTACACTTGCTCTGGAGAGGCAGACATAATCAGCGAACAAGAGTGAAATCAAAAATGACAAATGCAACTTTCCCAAAAACTATGGGTCATCAAAGCCTCATTTTAATGTCAGTCATTCAAACAGTGATTATGTCTGCTTGTTTTCAATCCTCCCAATAGCTGATCAAAGATCACCACAAAGGTGAAAACACCATGCAAACGTCTATGCAGAAAACTCACAATACACTGCTGTGATTCTAACTACCATAAACCTCTTGTGTACGGCAGTGTTCCCTTTCCTTTGCCACTTTTCCCCCTGAGTGGCATAACACATGTGAGCACTGACACTGAACATGTTCCCCTCAGACAACAGAACCCCAGGAACCCAACAACAATGACAACCCACAACCCTGCCTAGACTGCTGTGAAGTTTCAATTACTGGTAGACTTGGTGGCTGGCTACTGCCAGTCAGCCTGACAGTGAGGGGAGTGACTGGTGGTGAAAAAGTCTGAAGGATAAGCACTCCCTCCGGGGTGGTAGAAACCATCTAGGGCCCTTGACACCACTTAATAATAATAAGACATAGTATGCTGCATGCTAAATGACTAAATGACAAGTTTAGATGCCCGAAAACTGTTTTAGAAAAGAAGATATGAAAAATAGTTCACTAAATTAATTTAGAGGTTGGTAAGTTGACAGTCTGTAGTCATAACTCTACAGAAAACAGCTACAGTAGTCGTACCTATGTATTTAAAAAGACAAGGGACTTTCAAGTCACGCAAAAACATGTATAGAACAGTGGACATTCAACTTGACAAGGAAGATAGTAGCTGCTGCTTCAATTTATTTAAGCATTTTTTACCAAAAATAATCAAAAAACGCACGTCATTTACTGTTAATAGCGTCCTAAAATATGTTGATTTAGCTTTGGATATTTTTAGAACTCAATATGGGAAGAATCACACACAATAAGAACCAGAATCTATAACCGGAATCTAAATCAATAAAATCTAAACGACACCCAACTCCAGTCTAACCCCATGTCTCGGGGCAATTCTCGAGAATGGGTGTCACTGTAATTGGTGCAGCTATGGTCGCAGAGGTTATGGCCATTATAGGTGAGCATGGGGAGGCATAACCGCTCACAGCATCGCTCTCACCGTGTGTGAAGTAAGAGGAGGGAACGTAGGGGGGGGCCTGCCGCTCGCCGTGACCTGTGTCTTAATGAGAAGGACAAATCAATATCAGGCTGGACAAAGAACACAAGAACTACAGCTGCCGTAGACAATGTTTTTTTTCCTCGGCCATGAACATGGGAGCGGGGGTTCAGGTTCAGCGGGGTTAAAACAATGTGAAGTCACAATGTGAAATCACAGATGCAATGACAAAATCTATATTCTGATTAAATATTTAACCTTCTTTTAAATATAGATATGTAATACAGCTCTTCTATACTAGAAAGCTTCACATCCAGTTGTGGACATTTGTTGTATCCCCATCTCCCCTTTTTCTGTCTATATTAAAACAATGGAAAAGCAGCCCTCCACAGTCGGACAAATAGATTGATGGATGGCACACACAGTGTTTACTCGTGTAGTCGACGCTCCCCTTTGTCACTTTCCACAATACTGAAAAAACAATATAATTTCTCCTGACACTAAAACTGCCAGTGGGCTGAGATAAATCCAGCAGTTTTCAAAACACTTGTTTCAGCAATTTACAAAAAACCCAGTAATTTTCTGGGACCACAGCAGAATAATGGGTATCACTCACTAAGAAGATTTTATGAGTTAACACCAGATTTGTTAAGCCGGTGTATATTTTTCGCTTGAATAACTTTTAGAAAACACAGGACCTAAACGGAAGCAGCACTATAGAATAATTAGAACATTTTTATGTTGTGAAATTCAGCCAACAAGCTAAATATTAGAGTATAATATAAGAGAGAAGAGACAGAACAAATTGGCCTAATCTTACATCGTGATTAATTACTCATGGACAAAACAGTGCGGCCTATAAGATAATACGCAAGGTGTTAACAGGTTTTCTGGGAGAAAAGGACTGAACAAATCACCTCTGAAAGCTCTATCAGCCACCAGATTATGTGCTTAGTACAGCAATCCACAACCTCTCTCTGGAGCTCTTTCTTGATCAACTTATTGACTTTGCCCAGCAATCAGAACCAATTTCACCTCCCAATCACTGACGCTTATGTGGTGTACAACAATGTAAATTTAATTTGTTGGGTAACCTATGGAGAGAGGAGGTCTTGTACTTAATGAGAGGGATAGTTAAAAATGGCTCATGTGAAAATGAGCATAAACATCACTGTGCTCATTTTTCAAGTTGAATATCTCAGCAGGTCTTGCTCTTCCCCCCCCCTTTTTTGAGGACACATACACACACAAAATAGCTTAAAAACACGTTTCATGTTTCATCAAAGATGAGTTCACTGTGGGTAGCGGACAATCCGACAAACACAGAGTGAAACGACAATGGGTGGGAGACGTCTCGGGCGAGAGGCTGCCTTTTAAGAAACGGAAAAGTCCATTTCCAGTTGAAAAGAACAGTGGCTGTGTGGAAACGTCTGAATTGACAATTACATGAGTGGTGCGAGCGGCACTGTGCCTCCACTGATAACCCTTCGGATTCTATTAAAACTCCGGCACTCCAAAAGAATGCTCAAACTGAGGAAATTATCACACAGCCACACACGCACACAATTTTTAAATAGTAAAAACCTCCTGATAGTGTGTGTGTGTTTTTGAAGGTCCAGTGTCTAAGATTTACGGGGATATAAATGGCAGAATATGGCAGAAATGTAATATTATATTCATAAGTATGTTTTCACTATATCCTACACAGTGGCCTGTTGACATACTGACTAAACTGGAGGGAGAGACAGTTACAGATAAAGAATGAAACAAAGACTGTATATGCATACTATGAATGCATAGTCGCTGCAGTGCAGCTGTCTGTAGTTTCAAAAACTTGCTAATGGCCCTAGGTCAGTCTTGGGGACACACACAAAAGCTCCATAGTGCCCAGGAGCATGCAGGCAATGACATGCACAAAAACTTTCCCCTGTGACAGCTCATGACCCTGTTCATATATTACAGATACAAAGCAAGTGTTACATTCTTGCCCTTCCTTCCAACTCCTCCCCTCATTTGTCCTGTCCGCCTCCGTATGAAAAACAACAAAAATCAAATTCCAGAAAACCTACAATTGAAACGGCTTTCTTCACAGCTGCTAAAGGGAAAAACATATCACATCATGTGTCTCCCCCCTGTCGCCATCTCTCTCTCTCACTCCCTTTCGCTGCCGTTTTTTCTTTCGATTGGATCGCCGTTCCGAACGAGGGATCCCTCATACACTTGTCCTGCAGCGTGGAATCACGTCAACGCGCCTCTCCCTCGCTCAACAAAATGATTCATTTTTCTATTACAGCGATGAGCGTGTGAAATGAGCTATATAATCAATAGCATAGGTTTGTAAACAGCAGCCGCACTCCAGGGAAAATGTGTTTTCTTTTTGAAAACAATACGCTGCCTGTGTGTGTACGCAGTAAGGAATGCTCATCTGACAATGTTTACAAGGGCAATTTACAGGAAATAAAGACACAGGCTGCCTAAAATGAAGGTAGCTTTTATAATACAGGAGGATGATCAGGCAGAGATATGGAAGAGGACAAAAATATTGAACCACAAGATGTGGACACAGCAAGAGGGGTTTACTTACCGTTTGTTTTTTTAGAATGATCTTAAATTGTGCTTAGAGTTTGTTTTACGCAGCTGAACTTGAAAATAACTATGAAAAAATGGTTGTGTGTGTGCAATTGCAGGGATGAAAGTCAACACGGTCGGGACAGTTCTATGAATTACAGCTAACAGCAATGCTCACGCACTCACAGCCTGTTGATTACAGCAAACAGGTTCACTTCACTTCTGTGTGTCTTTATGATAGAACAGGGACGTGTGAACCTAAAATGGGACCTGCCTTCATGTAAAAATTGCTCTCATTATTGAGTCTGCGCTTGCAAGGTCATACGGTTAAAATGTTTGATACTGTGGCACAGGTTTATCCAACTGAATGTTAAAATGTATGAAACTGGAAATGAGGTCATGGTTCCATTTACAGTGGCTGTTACACATCAACACTGTTTCTGACTTACAAAGAGCTGAGCACGAAGTTTCTCATCCTCGGTGGCGATCCTCTCTCTTATAATGGCCTCCTGTAGGCTCTCCTGAGCCACAGCCCGCTCCACAGACAGGATCCTGGACACTTCCTCCTGGACCTGGGACTGGGCCTCAGCATGAGCCTTGGCTGCTGACCGGGCCTTCTCTGCCTTCAGCCTGTGGAGCATCAACAGTTTACATCATTAATACACCTTTTCAACCCATTTCAAATGATTACATGTTTGTGATGTGCAAAAGCGCTGCAATACCTTGTGTAACTTTAGACTGCACACGCAGGGAATAATAACAATGCACCTCATGGTACAAGACTACGGTACTCTCTATTCTCTTCCCTGCAGTTATCTCTATAATGCATGACTGACTACTCAAATTTTCAATCTACAAAGTTATGGTGCCCATAGTATGTTGCACTGTCTACTGCACTGCATACCAAGGTCCATATGTTACCTTATTCCGTTTATTTCAAATTTCAAACCAAAATCAAGCTACTCTGAAACTAAAAACATACAGGTTTGTCATGCTCAAAGACTTTTGTCAAGCACAGATAGTAAATACCCCATATGATATAATATATGGTAATAAATGTTATTTGTCAGAGCAGCAACTTTTTTTGGAAAACTATCTTTGGTGTGTATTGTCTGTGTTCATACGCCTGCATGTTGCAATGTTGCAGTATGTCCCCAAAGAATTTAAAGGTTACAGTGCTCATGAAGCGTAGAGAGAGGCCAATACACTCGTATATTGATTTTCAACCCTAATGTCAGATTCATCCATACACATGTCCTTGCTATTCCACAGCTTGCAAAGAGGGGGCAACATTGAGAAGTCACACTCACTCAATACTGAAAAAAAAGAAAGTTTTAAGTTGAACTCTGATTACCCCAGAGTCCAAAAAAACTGATGCACCGCAGTCAGTTAACATCTGTGAGACAGTTCAAATCAATTACATCATTTCCAAATAATTTACATTCAAGAGTGATCGGACTATCAATATGTAATAGAGTGTAATAGACAACAATCATCAATCCAGTGAAGCAGTGATATAGACAGAGGCAGTACGCTCTCTGCAGACACAAGACCACCATTTGAACCCTGTCACTGGGTTCTCATAGTTGCCTAGCAACGCACTCCCTCCTCAGCGACAGTGTGCATGATTGGAGAAAGAGGAGGAACGTCCCTGAAAACCCTGAAAGTCTTCCTCTGCTCGGAATCAAACGGTGGTGGCAGGGTAAAATAAACATCGAACAGACCGAGCGAGTGTCTGAGTGAATTATGACAGACTGAATGAAGGAGTCGAGGATCTTGATAAACTTTTGCCTGGGAAAAATCCAGAGACAGCTCTGACAGACAGCCTTGATAAGAAGTGGGCTGGATGAATGTTCACTTTATTGCACAGATAGAAAATCAGTTGTTAGCAGTTGTTTTTAAACTGGTAAATTAATAGAATAACAAGTTTTCCTGTTTTCATTATTTTTCATGCATGACTCATTTACAGCATCATTAGGTTTGTGCATTGCTCATTATGATAATTTAAGTGCAGGTTGTCAAGTGTGTGGTAACAGGTATACATACAGTATGTGGCATTTGCTCCTGTTCCCTCTGTTTCTTGACATTACAAGCACCCACTGATCTGTCAATGTGAAGGTTTTTCATGTTTTATTCTATTTCAAAAATCTCATTCATCTCCTCACTCACCTGTGAATATAATCAAAATGTAGACAGTGAGGAATTGTGATGGACAGACTAGTCTAACTGATCACCATTGCGTGCCTCCGGCTTCGAGCAGCTGACAGGTGGGCTCTAATAAAAATATGTCTGATGTCTTAAAGCTGCCATTTGCCCTGCAACACCACTAAATGTCAGAGAGCAAGGCGAGACGCAGGAGACAGAAAAAAAAAAAAGAGAGAAAGGAAGGAGCAAGAGTGAGCGGTGGCGACATGACATGTTTGGCCCTGAGGAAGTGAAGCAAAGAGGGAGTGAGGCAGAGTGTGGGAGAGAGAGATGGAGGGAGACGGAGAGAGACCAGCCATGTCCAGTCTCACAGTCCACTGGGCTGCACACGTCAGCACACTCCATCCATCATCTGGCTTCAACTCACGCACACACACACAGGGTGCCTCCTAATGGCCTTTTACATTCACCATTTCCCTACAATCCACACCTGCCTGCACTGCTAATGCAGCTAAGCTACCTTTACTCAAGAAGCTTTAGCTGTTGCTTTTGCTATGACAGAGAAAGGAGAGAAAAGGGTGGTATAAGTGCGGGCCAGCATTAGCAATCAGTGGATCTTTTGGATCATCAAAATCTGGACCCTTGTTGTATGTTTTAACAGTTATAAGACACCACAGAAGTTTATAAGTACTGTAGCTAAAAAACATAAATGTTCAAAGAGATAAAACAACTTTAAACTACATTTAAGTGAACTGTGCTTAAACTTATTTAATGTGAGGATGTTTAAAAAAGGACAACCAGACAGTCTCCTACACACCTACACACTGTCAGCAAACACTGACACTCAGCTAAGGTGCAAAAGTGGTTTTGTTTACCTGTTTCATAACAGAAAACAAACATGTGAATGGTGAAGCAGAATTGAACTAGGCAAATTTGAACTATATTAATAAAAGGGAATACACTCTGTGCAATGTCTTCTTTGGGCATTTTGCCAAACTAAGATGGAGTAAAATACCGAAAATAGCATGACACCAAGAAAAAAAAAAAAGTTTCTTAAAAGCTACTTATTACCTAAAAGTATATGCCAAGGGTTATGGTAACCAAAAGCTACAAGCAGGAGAAGTAAAAGAAAAGCAAGCCAAGAAAATAGACAGCCTTGCAAAAAAGTCGTTCTACTGACATCCTCGCAAGTGCTAACCGAAGCAAAGACTGCTATCACTAGCTGGATGCTATCTGTCTGCTTCACCTCTATCGCTTTCCAGTCATTATTGCCCTGTCCCTGGGATATTGGACGCATTTTTCATTCGACTGTAGAAGATTGGCACTGGGAAGGAAAGGGGAGCTCTGAGGTAGAGAATGGTCGACTCAGACAGACAGAGGAAAAGACAGCACCAACATAAGGGGAGAGGGGAAAAAAAAATCCCGTGCCTTTGGAGGATAAGTGGATGATGTTTGGCTCGGCACTGGATACAAAGAGAGGATAATCTTGGCCCTGTAACCTGTGTTTTGATGGCTCAGTGGATTGAGCCTCCAAACCAGAAAGATGGAAAGACAGAACCAGTGAGGGATTATTAATTTTAAAAGGAGTGGAGTACGAGTGGGTTGGACTGTTGGTCTCTCCAGAAAAGTGACTCACTATTTTCAGGAGATGACCTTGAACATAAGTACTTGGGAATACTTCATTTCGTTTAGAAGACTATTTTTAAAACTGACAAGAGATTAGATCTGTGGCAGTTTATATGAAAAATTCATAGGCTGGATCGCTGAGATGCCACAATGTAGGGTTAAGCGACTATACTCGGGGCAAGCTTTACATGTGTGCATGCATGTACACACTTTCCGATAACAAAGGGAAATGCAGACATGGTCAAAAATGATGTGCGGTCAATACTGCAACAGCAAATTGAAATCCATTAAGCCATCACAACCTGGTAATTATTTGAAATGTCATTACTCTGAACGTCAATAAATAAATAAATATTAATAAACACGACCCAAAACAAAATTAATTACAAATTCATATCGTCTACCTTTTCTCATTTTATCTTTTTACCTTCTGTCTCACTCCTCAGCTCTTTACCCATTAATGCTTCCTGTTGTTTACCTGTCATCTACACAAGATGTGTCTCAATAGTGACTGCCTGGCAGGATGGATTCTGACAGACCTGCATAACAGTGCAGACTCGACCCAAGTGCCTTGAAACAAAGGCATTTAAAGGCCCAATGCAATATTGATGTTAGGAATAATGTCGCTGAATGCTGGCTATGAATATTTTATGGGGCTATGCACTCTCCCTGACACACATGCGCTCACACATGAGCACACACACACACCACACCTGATGGTGAGTGCTATGAAATGTTGGGACAGAGTTTAAATTCAATGTATGGGAAACAAAGGCCAGTGTGGTGAGGAAATTAATTTAGAAGAGCCCCTCACTCTGCAGAAGGAACACAAAAGCCATTTTGTACAAGAGATAACTGCAGTGTTCTTAGTGCTTCAAGTGGATGTCATTGTCAGTCTCACCTCTTTTGTTGTCGCTTCAAATATCATAAAGCTCAAACTCCCAACAAACAGCCATTTAATAGACTGAAAGAGGCAAAGAAAATAGTTCCTCTACTTAGTGGTGTGGAATAGCATCAGAAGCCCGCAGGCTATCATTCTGTATAGCCATTACGGTGTCTTATGGAGCTTAAATGCTGGGATGATATTAGAAATTAAAGTTTATAGAACTCCTGCCAACTGATTCTATCTGTTTAGTGTAAGACCAGCTCAAGTAATAGACAAACCACAGACTTGCTAGGAGATTGAACAGAGTCAATAACCATTACTGTTCTGCTGAAAAGGTCAGCAGCAGGCTACAGTACTGAAAAATACTGTATCAAAACTGTATTTACAGTTCAATAACTGTTGCTCTTACACTTAAAATGGTCTTATACACTGGGGATGGGAGCACTTTTACAACAATATAACCAGTTTTGCAAAAGGCGGCAGCCATAAATTGGAGGAAACTGCTTTGTTGGCAATTACATCTATTCATGCAGGTAGTGAAACACTATGATGATCACATCACACACATATATAGATATTCCTAGAAAGAAAAGCAAACAAACAAAATGTTCTGCTGAAGCCTGAGGGCTTGAGGATTGCGTATGAGTTTCTGTGTATAGGTGCGTCTGTAATGTAACAGTTATTGTTATAGTTTTTAAAAATTTAAAAAGGGTTCATTTTCTGAGGGAAGTTGAGGTGTCCTTGCTGCCTGAGCAAAACTGGCTGACTGAGATGGAGCATGATAGTTGCTGCTACATGGCTCCTCAGGTACGATGGTAAGTTTTCTTGATGTCCATCTAGGTTGGCTTCCATGATGTCCCTTGTGTTTGGTAGGATGTGGATAGGTTGTTGCACACTGTATTTACTGGGACATTTTCAGTGCCCCAAAGCCTCTGGAAATGTGTCGAGCGTCTCATTAAGCATCCACAAAAAAACTGAGTGAAGCATCGTTCTTGAGTTGGTTTGGAAGTGGTGGTTGTTGGAAGTTTTGTGGGACTCCTAACGTGGAATTTTTTTATGATTGTTTCGCAGAATTAATTGTGTAATTTTCATAAAATAAATGTCCAAGCAGAACCACGCCCAATTCCAAATGACAATATCTCAAATCTGGATTGAAACAAATACTGTTCTAATACTGTTTAGACCCCAAATTACATAGTTAGAAAGCTATTGTGAATTTGGGTTTCCAGTGGCTTTAAGTGTGGTTGCTATGGTGTTGCTAAGGTGCTTGGTCTAAGTGTTGGGGTATTTCCAGAGGTTTGCTACTGTGTTTTGCATTATTTTTTAGAGTGATATTAGATGGTAAGTGGTTCCCAGGATTTATTAGATGGTTGGTGGGATATTATCAGAGGGTTACTAGCTATGATGTTCTCCATGCTTACTTGGTTATTTCTAGGTGCTAGCTAGGGTGTTTGGGATGGTTGGATTTGCAGTAGCTGCTAGCTAGCTGGTTGATTGTTCGGGTGCATGAGGTGGTTGAAAAGTGCAACATAAATAAGGGATATTATTATGAAGATTATTAGCAGTAGTTAAGCTCACTATTATTATTATTATCATTATCATTATGGGTGAGAGAGTGCTATAAAGTTGCTGGGGTGTGCTATGTTTTTGCAGTAGTTGCAGTCAGAATATCATGAAGAAATCAAAGGTAAATGCAAGTACAGTCAGAATCTGATCAAAGACAAGCAATGCTGCTGATTCATACACATTTTTAAAAGGAAGAATCACAACTCCCCAGACACAATCCTGGCTAAATCAAGTTGGATTCGAGAACTTTGTTTTTTTTTTAATAACTTCCCAACTTTCTAACTTTAAAATGAGTTTGAGGTTTTGTGTGTGCATCACTGTATGTATTTCTGTGTGAAAGATAAAAACAAACAAAATGTAAAAATCTATAGGTTAGACTATCTGTCTGCGTCTGACTTGGGAACAATAAAGAATTTACCAGGCTGGCTGGTTAGTGGGGATGGAAGACAGAAGCCCTGAGAGAAGGTCAGTGTTCTCACTCAAAAGTCTGACATGCAATTATATCGCACAAGCCAACACAAGCAGTTTGACTACAAGCTGAAATAATGGGCAGAACTTTCACAACGTGGACTAACCTTTAAGTATGGACACTAAAACACATGCATTTCGTGCATGGGAGGGGAGATTGAGAGTGGGAGGTCAGAAAAAGACATGAAAAAGAAGAAGAAAATAGAATGAGAAGTATGAGAAATACAGGAAAGAAGGGGATATGGGAGGAATGAAAAGACAAGACGGGGAAGGCAAGGTGGAGAAAACCCAGAGAGAATAACCCGGAGAAGAAGAAGTAGATCGAATGGTGACGCAGGATGAGTTAGGTCGAAGGCGGAGAGACAGGATGGAGTTTTCTCCCCCTCATCCCTCCTTCTCTCTCATCCTTTTCTCTGAGTCGTTCCACTCCAATGCCTCACAGAGAAGCGGCAGAGGCAAATCTGCTCCCTGCAGCCACTCCTTGCTACAAATGAGTTTAGGCTGCACCCAAATGAACTCCTCACAGAACCCTTACTTCACTTCCTACCAGAGCAAAACATGCAAAGCCAGATCTATGGAGTTCCAAGTATGGCCCTAAAGCCAAACCAAAGATATACTGCCTAATCTAAATGCCACTGTTCATCAGAATTCCCTAGATCTGTGGACCCTACACAGCAATATTTCAAAGCACAGAACGGAAGAGTTATACTAAGTGGAAATAATTAGATTTTACACTAAAGCAAATGGAATGTGTTGGTGCCTTACGGAGGTCTAATGTCCTTTAACAATACATAATTTCTAGGTTTATTTTGGCAATTATCTACCTTTATAACATGCTTAAATTATTCAAGGTTTATTTTTTTCCAACAATAGTTTCTCCAAGCTATTTTGGGCTTGTACTAAGCGCTTAGCAAATATCTGTACAGGCTTAAAGGAGCATGTACTACAATGCCAAGGGACTGGCCGGTGTTTGTGATTCCCCCTATCTCTCTCTCTCTTGACCTCTGTCTAATGAAGGCAGAAATGGCCAAAAAACAAAACAAAAAGCAGCAAACAAAGGGAAAAGGGAAATTGAGTGTCAATAAGACTTCCAACAGTTGTATTTATGAACAGTTTATGTATCAGTTAAATGAGTGAGATATTTGTTTTATTTCATTTATCTATATTTTTTCGGTGAATTACATTTAATAAGCAGGTAAGATTCAGTATACTCCTTGAGGATAATTTTAAAAATAGACCAACTGCAGGAGCAATTGTTGAGGTTGAACATGACCTTGAGATTTTGGCCTCATGTATCTCATGTGTGTCCATGTATGTGTGTTCGTTCCCAGTGACCTAGGGGTTCACATTTTCTTCCATTTCCCTGTGTTCAAGCTGTGAAGCAGTTTCACTGCAGGGTTCAATAACTAGTGAGGCACTGTGCAGTCTTGTTAGCTGAGCTTTGATACACTCACACATACACACACAGACACACACACACACAAAAAACATTACCTCTTACTTCAATTTTGCACTAAAACCTATGCTGAGTCTTCCAACACAGCAAAGGCCACAATCACTGTGCTTCGATTACCTTCAACAACCAAAAACTCGGCTTAATTACTGCCTGCACTGTGGGAAGGTGAAATACCATTGCAATTTAATTACAGGTTAACAGCCCAGATGAGAAGAAAAGGCACTGTGTTCCTCTCATCTATTTCAATTAAAAGAAAGCATTAGTCACCATTATCTGAAATAACTACAAATTAATAGAAAAGTTCAATTGCGACATAAAAGGAGTGGAAAGACATTTTCAGTGCTGAAGGACGGTGGTATGGCTTCATGAGCAAAAAGTTTTGTTTATTTAGTTTAGAGTCTTTTTAAGTCAACTCATGAGCATATATGCTTATATGTGTGGTTTTTTGTAGTGCAGTTTTCACCAACGTACTGTACATGTTTGAGTTTAGTGTCATATTTTAATATGTTTTGCTACTCTCTTCAGGTATATTCCCTAAAATGTTACTCTTCCATTTCTCACATAATACCCTTACAGGCCAAAAGAATTCACAAACTAACTTAGATAAAAAAAACAAAGGTCTTTGTTACACTCAAAAAAGACAAATGTATAGAGCTGGCCCTGACTCAGCCAGGAATTTAGACACTTGAATAAGGTGATGAAGTGCCTGACTCAATAACTTCCACTGTCCATTCATCCTGCTTCACTGAATTTGAATACAATAAGGTACTAGTCACGAAGGTGTAATAGCAAGTGTGTGCAGGAGACGGTTCAGGTGTGTTTTGCAGTCGTCCGTCTTACGCTTGCCTGACAAAACCAATCCACCTCCATTCAAAACAATCCAACTACGTAACACTCAAGCTTTTACTTGTGTAATAGCAACTTATTTTTGTACTTCAAGTCTACTTTCTTCCATTGCTACGGTGTGTACATTTTGGGTTGGGCTCTGTCCACCACCAAAACATAGGTGACCTACACTCAGGACTGTGCCTGAACGCATCCTGTGTAACAATCCCGCTTTTGCAACAAGTGCTGTGTGGACATACTATAAGGCCAAGTCAAATATAAAGGCCGTTGTCAATGCAAACTAGAGTATTTTGCATTCCCAAAAGCAAATTTAGTATTGTCATGGGTGATAAACATGTGGTCACAGATTATGAAATGTGATGTGCTGCAACTTAAATCAAATACCAGAAGGGCCAGTTTATATGAATCATGCACATTGTCTGTTGTTTGCCGGTTGTTTGTTCTTTTGTTTTATTGTGTAGGTTATAAGATACTTCTGTCTGTTCGTTGTGTTTTGCCCTTTCTACTTTAATTCTGTAGTGTTTATTACACTTTGCTGCTGTAATAAGTGAATTTCCCCGTTGTGGGATGAATAAAGTACAATCTAATCTAATCTAATCTAATCTAATCTAAACATAGTCAAATAGTGGAATTGGGGTGGTGAAAATCTTGGTAGTGGTTCATTCTGCAGGCGAAGGCGAAATGTAAATGTTTGCATAAACATCACTGGCTGCAGTTACACTTGTCTTTTCAACACTGATTTTATAATGTGATTACATTAGGGAGCATTATGAGCCAGTTCTAACCACAGAAGATATTGAATTTGTTGAGCGAAGCCACACTCTGATACGGTCAAGCTTGAATTGTGATCAGATGCTGCCTAGACGTCAAACAAAGTCCACTTAAATAAAGCTTTATGCAAGTTTTAGTATTTGTTTCAGAGCTTTCTAATTTAGCAGAATTAAATTTGGATGACTTTTCCAATACTTGCACCTTTTAAGCTATTTTTTAAATCCCAGAATTCACCATGATGGCTGTGCCATGTATTATTAGCTGCCAAACTGTTAAACAAGAACGGAAACACACGCACATAAAATACAACCAAAATAATGTGACAACACAATCAGAAAAGAAAAATCAAACAGCAGACAAGCCACATTAAAAACTGATATTAATATGCACTGACACACAAACACACACATACACAAGTGCTGGCTAACTGATGATTGCTTATTTACCATTTCATGTTCAGTTAAGTCTTCTTTCAGTGAAAACACAGCCCATGCCAAGCTGGAAGAAAAATTGCGGGGCTTGAAAGCCACCATGATTTCAATTATTTGCAAGGAGGGCATAATTTTGAAACACTTACTCCTCTGAACAGACATCAATAAGGGAGCTGCAGGAAGCAGTTACATCAAAAAACATAAAATAGCCAGAAAAAAAAAAAAAAAAATCAATAGACAAATAATTTCTCAAAACCACTCATTAATTTCTCTCTTGAACGAGCCTCGAAAAACTAGGCTAATCGCTAGGCTAACACTACCTCCTCCTGGATATAGAAGGGTTGTGTTTTTTCACCATACAGTATTGGAGTGTGTTTAGTGGCTAATCACAGCTGTTCATTCGCCAGGGTCTGCTGGAAATCATCCAGGCCTATTAAAGAGGGGGAGCAACGCGATTATCGGACATTATGGCACGTGCACCTGCTTCTTTAGGGTCACAAAGAGGAGAAGGGAGGGGAGACGAGAAATGTACTTCTTACATGAAGAGTATGTTTCTTCATCAGGCAGGGCTAATGTATCACCCACTCAACACCCAGGAAATTACCTCAGGATAGCGCCCTCCTTTCTCAGGCATGATTAATTGATCCGGAGGGAACAAGGGAAGGAGAGTAGAAGCAGAGATAGAGAGAGGAAAAAGTGCTGATGTGCTTCGGAAGAGAGGTAGATTGGAAAAACGCAGTTGGGATCGGAAAACACTGGTGCTGACCTTTTTGACTATTAATGAAAGCGGAAAACGGTCACATCCGAAAATGTCTTCATTTTCTAATGAAATCCCAGAATAGGAATTGACACTAGTGTAGCACCCTGATTCAATCTATCATGATCTAAAGAAAGAAGGTATGGAGAGAGGCAACAAAAAAAGCAGGGGCAAAGAGAAAGGTAAAGAAATGCTCACTGAGAGATTCACATTTTCCCCAAATCCAGGAATCTTGAGTTCAACTCCAACACAAAATTATAACAATCAATTTACATCTGAAATTTTCATGAAAGTTCATGAACAAAAACTGGTTTACCATTTCACACCAAAACTGTGTGCGAGTGTTTGCATGTGTGTGTGTCTAACCAGGCTTGCAGCTCTTGCTCTGCCTTGGCCCTGTCCTGCTCCAAGCCTTTATACAGCTCATCAGTGATCTTCTTCTTCAGGGCCTCTTCATCAACTGGAGACAAAAAAACAGACGGAAGAAAGAGAGTTAGTGAGTGAGGTTTTTAAGTACACAGCTGTTGTTTACAGACAGGCATATTGTGTTTGCTGGGACACTGAATAGAGTCATACTGTCCTAAAGGTAGAAAAAAAAAAAAAAAGAGAAGTGTTTTTCTAACATGACTTGTAAAATGCATTAATCAGACAATGAACATTTATAATGATTCAGTGAGAAGATGTTTTGCCTGAGCAGATTGGTCTGGGTCGTTACAAGAGCTGCAACTGTTATTAATATTGATTAAACTATAAAATGAAAGAAACAAAATCAGAACTATACAACAACTTTATAATCAATTAATCATTTAAGTCATTTTAAAAAGCAAAAATGCTAAACATTTCCAGGGATTCGCTGCTATTTTTAGTTTTATGTGATAGTAAATTATAAAGTAATCTGATGCCATCTCCTCTGGCTATAGGAAACTGATGAATTTTCACTGTTTTCACAATGACTCGGTTAATTGCTAAAGAACAACACAACACACAAACATTAAATATATATATTGCCTAAGCACACACGCCAAGAGGCACACACATCCTGCATCTTCAAATCGCAGCAGTGCACCACCCTATCTACATATATTCATGTCAGGGACATCATACATGTATGATTTCATGTCTCTACTGTTCTATCCTGGCAGGTAATTAAGCATGAAAGTAAAGATGCGCGCCTGCGACCAGGCCCAAAACGTGCTCTGAAGACAGAAGTGCCATGCAGTGTGCTGCGACACTGCAGTGATTGGGGGAGTGTCTGAGTCTGTCAAGATTACTCTCCCACTGCATTAGTTAGATGGGATAATCCCTATTGTCAGTGTCCATTATTACCTGGTAACATGTGGTAACAGCAGGCCAGTAGAAACACACACACACAAAAATGATTAACAATAAGACCTAAAATGTGCAAAGCCAATTTTTTTTTCTTGTCATCTTGGTGTTGCACCTACTGTTAAATAAATAGAAACAATTTTTAAAGCAACACAGCCTGGTGCTCCAGCATCATGTTTAATAACATTGCTTATTTTGTTGCTTGGGGATCATCATACTCATAATTTCTGTCACTGTTAAAGTCCAACATGTGGTGCTACTTCCTTGTAAAACAAGTAATTTGATTTCAGTATCACAGCTGAAAAGTGCAGGAAGGTAAACCAACAAAAATCTATTCTTCAAAATGGTGCAACAAAAAACATAAATCTAGTAGGTAGTTGTTAATTAGTCTGAATGTTGTTATGATTTAATAAGCAGAATCGTGTCATCATCTTCAAATATTCAAAAATTGTCACTTTTGCCAGTCGTTCAACATGAAAATAAAGAGCAGTTTGTGATACCGTTGAATTGATGGACGCTAGTTACTAAGACAGGGCTCCAGTTAATGCAGCTGCTGTCATGGATACATAAAATCGGCTCATTAACAAGTTTTTCTCCATCCACCGTCTGTCATTATAGTCTTTTTCACCTCCTTCAGGCGCGTTGTCACACCCACACTGTTAATAATTTGCTCTTGAATGACATTCGTGCATAAATACACAAAGCCAGAATGTATAGCCTATAGCCTCTTCTTCTCTGCAGCAAACGGCACATAAGAGCTCACACTTTGACAACGATTTGGTAGAGTAAAGAGACTGAATATGCGTCAGGTAGAGGGAGGTTTAGTATGACAGGGCTTCAGAAGAAACACGAGCCCAAACAGAGGCGGTGATTGACAGTTGACAACTTTTCGCTGCATAGTGTATCCTCAAAGACAAAGATTGCTGTCACCTACTGTCCAGAGTATGAGAAAAGAATATCAATCATATCTGACAGCACTCAAAAGCACCATTGATCTCACTGCAGAGGAGAGTTTAATTACAACTGTGTTAAAAACTATGACAGAACGTGTAAGGCTAAAATCCTGACTTTTCTATAAGTAATGTAATACTGATATTTTCTGTCAGGTAAATATGAAAACATCAGATGACATGCTGTGGTCGTTCTCTGTATACAAAATGTTGTGTCATGTGGCAGGTTATCATAATATTGGAAGAATCTTCTAGAGAAAACTTAAATGATATAACTTAAAGCTGCACTACTCAATGTTTTACATTAACAAAGTTCACAGCAATCATTCATTCAGTATAGCAACATCAATGTTAAATATAGCAAGATTTACTTTAGTTAATATTAGTCACACCTGAGACAAAAAGTATCTTTTCAAGCATTTCTCTCAACCCACAACAACAAGGCTGTACTGAAACACATTGCTGCCTCTTGCTATGATGACACTGGAGCACACAGCAAACTAGACACCAAACTCAAGTGGCACTTTAAATCAGAGGTTTAGCCCTGCCACTATGAACGGTTTCCATCAGGTAAAGGCTGGCATTTCTTTATCGACCGCCCTTTAAAATATCTCAAACATAGATTGAAAATATACACCCTTTAGCAGTGCACAATGAAAAGTAAAATTTTCATAAAGTCCTCCAAGTTCAGACAAACCTAAGCAACTCCTCATTTATCACCACATCCTCTCCAGCCCTGCAGAGAGAGGCTTCAGACAGCTAGTGGGCCTGAAGGGTCAGGCAGAGAACAGGTTCTGATATGATAAACACTGTCTGGGGTCCTTGAGGGAGGCTGGTTAGGGTCAGAGACAATTCCAGATTGACAGAGCTCGTGTCAATCCTGAGTAGGACATGTAAATGTTAAAAAGATTAAAAACTCATCATCCTTTTAGACATGTCCCCCTCCTTTCCTTTTCTACCAATCACTGAACCCTGTGGAAAAACCCATAGAGGAGGAGGAGGAGGAGGAAAGGCAGTGGAGCACAGGCTATTGGCAGTGGAGATAATAGACGAAGGCAAATTGCGTTTCTCATCAGAAGTTTCATTAACCCCAGGACCCGCGCGGAGGGCATAATCTGTAACATTACCACTTTCTCACGTTTCTAGCTGGTGCTTAGTGGAGTTACCGCAAACCTTTCACTATGTTCAAAATAGGGAGGGAAAAAAAGAAAAAAAGAAAAGCGCCAAAAGCAAGCTTCCAGCCCTGGCAAGCAGGTGCCATTTCTGATTTTCTCTTTTATTCACAGTCTTTCCTGTTAATTCAATCTCATGTTATGAAAAAGGACCTAACTGATCATTTCACACTTTCACAAGATAACAAGAAAAGTCACTTTCAAGAGGAGAGTGATACATTTCACAAGTTTTACCACATTTATGCACACACACGCACGCACGCACGCACACTAAAAAGTCATCCACATTTCTCCCATTGTTTTCCCTCGTCTCTCCCACTTTCCCCATTTTCTCTCCTGCACCTGGGAGACGTCTTTAAGCAGGCTATTAGTCCAGCGCAGTGTGTGGGCTATGGCATATGAATATTTATAGCACATTGAAGAAGGTGTAGGAGGTTCAACCTTGACTATGGTGTAATCAGCACACATACTGACTCAGGCCATGATTTAGAGACAGCCGACCTGCAGAGAGCCTCACTCGATACCAGACTCTCATGGACACATATAATCAATGTCCGCCTCATTAAGGTTGTACCCTTTCAGGATTGGGCTGAACTTTGCAACTTTTTAACGAGATTCACATTCACATTCACATTCATCATACCTTTTTTTTTTTTTGGTTCCTTAAAAAGAGCACGCTTGATCAATCGTCCAAGTTAACTATGTTTTTTTTTAACTCCTTCATATTACTTGTTGAGCTTGCTACATATGAATCTATGAGGTGACCTTGCAAGGGGAGTACATACAAAATACCTAAGTAAATGTCAACCAGTGTCACTGTTGTGTGATAAATATAGGCACAATGCGTGACAGGAGACAGGCATAAACAAAACCGCAAACCATGATCACTAGGGACTAACAATATTAATACAGCCAATACAACCATGAACTCACAATTATTAAATAAAGAATGGTCAATGAAATAAATTGCAGCTACGACACCTCAGAGTCTTCCATGTAGAACTTACATCCATAACTGACAATTTAAGGAGGGAAAAGATTGGATTTGTAATCTTTCATGAACACTGTTGTGCCTTGAAAACAGCCAGCTCTCTCTCTCTCTCTCTTCTCATAATAGATACACTCGACACCTGTTACAAGTGAGATATTGTTGTATGTATCTTTTAGAAAGAGAAAACTCAAACTGGCCTGGAAAGAATGGAAAAACAGATGAAGACAGAAGTGTTATGAATAAATTCTATGATTAAATGTCCAAGCGAACAACTTGTGCACTCAAACGGAGAGGCACACTGCTAAATTCAGCGTCATAGCACAGAAGCCCGATGGCCAAATAAAAAATGTAACACACATACACATACGCCGACCACCTCCTTCCCTTAATGAGGCCTGGTGGTTTGTTGTGTGAAACTGCGGAGGTGTCGTTTTAATCACTGGAGTCAGTGTGGCGTGGCATAAGTTGGCCCTTTTTAATTACCTTACTGATTGAGCACAGTCAAGGATGGGGAAGCCTGCCCACACCCTGGATGCCACCCTCTGAAAAACCAGCACCCACGCCCCATTCTGTACTTTGTAATGAACGGGTAACATTTAAATGTCCTCTGCTGGAGATAAAGTCGAGAGATAAAGGACGTGCACACACACAAAAGAGACAAAAAGTGTTAAAGGGATAGAGGGAGTTTGTACATGTGTATGAGTCGTTTCATACCTATATTGTAAAACAAAATAACTAAAGTACTTGATACTACATGATCTATAGTGACTGAGTGAGTGTTTATAAATCGCTTTGTATTTCTCAAAAGGGAGTACAGAGATTCCCCTTACAATGGCAAAAAACTAAAAAATGCCATAAGTTTTTGGCAAGTTTGGGGAAACAAACTGAAAACACAACACTGACATATTATCACCTTATAAAGTTGATATGACAAACGTGTTATAACAAACAGTAATATTAGCATTTATTTGGAGTAGAACATCTGGGGAATGTAATTCCAATATCCACTCCCGTTTCAGGTCTGTTTTCAGTCTCCATCAATTTTTGAGGGAAATGTCTGGCTCTTGCTCACTGTGTTCACCAGCTAGTCCCAAACTAGTGCTAAACAACATGCAGTGTTTTGCAGTTTTCTTAGCCAAAAATGAAATGAGAGCATTGATTACATCTGCATTAATGAAGGAGAAATTGAGGCAAAGAAAACTTACCCAGACGGATCAAAACTTAAGACGACTGCTGAGCTTACGCTTACTATTCTGAGTGCTCTCAAGCAGCGTGAAGGAGAAGGGTTATCGTGACAGCTTGAGCTCCACACTGACAGAGGCAGAATGGAGGGCCACTAATTACAACATCAATTTATTAATATTATTACAAGAAAGTATTAATCATTTCATTAACAGTTCAGAAATAGCAATGAATCATAATATGACTAATGCTACTGTCAGGCCCATATTTTTTTAAATGCAGACTAATTACAAGTTGCAAGAAAAGTTGGAGACAAAAAGCTTAAGGTGGCTCAAAGTAAACACCAACACAATAAAGATGATTAAAATTCAATGTAGCTGGATTTAAAATAAATCCTCAGACAGTTCATTCCCTCATAACCTTTGCCTTCTAATTAACCATGCTACTGAAGAAGCACCCCATACATTTCAGGATAAAATGAGCCATTACCAAGAACAATTCATTCCTTCACTTTTTATAAATGAGCATTCAGCCAAACAAGACACAAGTTTGTCCAGCTGCTTCATTAGTCAAAAATGCCAAAATTGAAAATGTTTCTGGTTGTATTAAACTAAAAAGAATTTAGTAAATGTACGCACTACTACTCCATCATCCGTCCTTCATACAAAGAGGGATCTTGGTAAGCTTGTCTAGGCTATTGATCAGGCTACCCTTGACCACCAGAATGTTATACAGTCTCAATCAATACCATATTACTGAACATACGTCATAAAGCAATAAATCTAGTGCATTTCTCCTTTGCCACAACTGCTTCCGTCAGCATTTGTTTGTGATTACAAATACTGATTTTCAACATACTGTAATAAAACTCACCAGCCGGTGCAGCAGGAGTTGGTGGGGCTGAACTCGGCTCAGGCACTACCACTGGCTCAGGGACAGGAGCAGTGGATGCTGTCTGTACTGGGGGCTGAGGAGGAGGTGCAACTGGTTCACAAGGAGCAGTAAACTCAGGCAGGGGAGGTGCAGCAAATGGCTCAGCAAGCTGTGGGGACAAAGTGTCCTCTGAAGGATGTAGAGCTGATGGCAGGATGGCGACAGGCTCAAAAACAGGAGGGGAAGAAAGGGGTTCCGATTCGGGAAGAAGAGGAGCAATGATGGGTTCGATCTTGACAGGAGGAGGAGGTGGTATGGGTTCATGTATAGATGAAGCAGCAATGGGTTCAATCACACGTGGAGGAGCAATGGGTTCAATTACTGGAGGAGAAGGAGCAATGGATTGATTTATGGGAGGAGGAGATGATTCGATAACAGGGGCAGGAGGAGCAAGCGGCGGGATCACTTCCAACACAGCTGGAGCAGGGATCAGGGGAATAATGGGAGCAGGAGGAGGAGGAGGAGGAGGAGGGACAGGGGTAGGCAAAATTACCGGCTCAGCAGCAGCAGCAGGAGTAGGAGTAGGAGCAGGAGTAGGAGCAGGAGGAGGAGGAGGAGGAGGTACCACCACAGGCTCAAATGCAGGAGCAGCAACAGCATTAGCGGCAGCTGCAGGTGCTGAGGATGGAAGCACCATGTCAATAATGGTGGGTGCTGCTACCTGTTCTGTAGGAGGTTGAGGAGGAGGAGGAGGTGGTGGAGGTGTTGCCACAGTCTCTGTGACAGATGGAGCTGGTGGAGGAGGAGCTGGAGGTGCAACAGGTTCTAAAATAGGAGGGGGAGGAGGCAAGGAGGTGATCGGGTCAAAGAGGGGAGGCACTGGCCGTAGGAGAGGAGAAGGAGTGAGGGTAGGCGCCCTGGAAGGTGGCGGAGTGGGAGGAAGTTTAGGAGGAGCCTCAGGTTCCCTCATGCGGTTGATGACATTCTCAGAGAGCTGCAAAGGAGAGTGGAGGAAAAGCTTCAGTGGAACAATGAGACAAATTTAAAGAAATAAAGAGTTCAACATAACTAAGTTGTTATATCTCATACACAAACATAAAGGACCTACCGTCTCGTAAAACCATACCTTGATGCTTTTACATTTGTCTTTGTGTACAGATTGAACAAACAAGACACAACAAAGATAGATAGATAGAACTCAAACAACAACAACAACAACAACAACAACAACAAAGTAAGGTGACAATAGAGTAGAATGAATAAAACAGAAATACACATCAGACATAATGTACAGTGAGAGCAGTCCACTGTGTTTATCTGACTCAACCTGATCGTGCCAGCCAAGTTGTACAGCAGCAGGCAGAAAAAGTCTCTTACATCACGCTGCACAGACTAGCCGTCTCTCCCTGCTTTCAGTCTTTATGCTAAGCTAGTCGTCACCTGGCTTCAGCTTCATACTTAACAGACAGTATAATTGTAATTACCAAAATTGTTCCTATGGAAATCTATACATTGTGTTTACCTGGAGTGGATAAAGGTTTGTTTACATAAGCATTACATCAGTGACATAATCAGGATTACACCTCATTGACTGATAACATTAGCCTGGTTTGGTTGGCTTACCAACTGAGTAATAATAGACAGAGTCATGCCAACTTAAGTCCTATGTGATTGACAAAAGCCTCTCATAGAAGAACCTGTGACAGCTTCCACCTGCTGAAAGTCACTTCATTTCAATAACCACCCACAGCTAGTTGACAGCTAAAAGCTGATGTATTCACCTTTAAGGATAGCATTATCTAAGAACATGAATGCAACAGCCTGTCGCTGCATTGAGCAACAGTCAGCAGAGCACGAGGCTGCTGACGTCAACGTCAACATTGCCACAAGGGCATTCAAAAGTTTACTGTATCTCTCACTGTATTAACTATTAACTATATGTCTGTAAGTGTATACACATTCACTACTGTGGATTAACCGGTGTGGCTTTCAGAATGAATGAAAGTGCATGCTAAGTCTATTAGCATGCACATAACAACTTAGCTGCTTTGAGATAAGCCATGTAGCTAGCACTCTTAGTATAGCATGAGCTTAACTCCGTCACACCCTCGTATTAAGTGATATCTCTTGTTTCGTCAACACTGAGCAGGTTTGGATACTGTCACTTACCCGTATGCCCTTCACCACCGTTATATTCTCGTTCTCGTCTGACTCAAACGACACGCGGCGGGTACTGTTGTTCGCTCCCATTGTCAGACCGCGCAGCTCGTCAGTGTGTCAGTTATCTACATGTAATAAAGGAGACTGTCCACTTTTTTTTGTTTTTGCACACTTTACTCGCGTTACAGCTGGCTAGGGGCCCACACGCCACTGCTTCGGCACGTCCGCACTTCCTTAGCATGACGTGATTGAAGAACGTGCGAGTTGATTGGCCACATGCGTCTTACGTCTCTACATCAAGGATTTTCATTGGTTATTGCTCGCAAGCGGTGGAATGGGAAAGTGACAGCGCTACCTGACCGACTTTCTCCAATTTCCTAGTGTATTGTATAATGTACACTGTTTGATGTACGGCTTTTGAATAGCAGTATCCAGAAAGAAATAATATAATATTATAAATAGTAATATGATATATATAATATTCTTGTTTGTCAAATAGTGACATCAGTTGTTACAATGTTGTGATAAGACAAAACATATTTGAATGCACTGACATTAGAAATGTAAGTCTGGTTAAGAGTAAAGGGATAAAAAGCTGATTAAAAAATACAATAAATAAAAATAAAAGATTAAGAGAGGAAAGGATAAAAATATAAAAAAGAGCAAAAAAATAAAAATAAAAAAAAAACATCACAAAAAGTCTGTAAAAAAGAGTTTTAGTAAGTAAAGAAGTTTTAGAAATGATATTTACAGCCAGGCTTCATAGCAAAATATAATGACTCAATGTGCTTAAGTCATTATGCACATCAGTTATGCTGTTCAAAATGCATTTCCATTTAAAAAAAAACATCTGTACAAAAGATTTTGCCCTTTTGTTAGTACCATCCTGTCAATGTCTAGCACTTGAGAGTTTGAGTACTCTGTTACATTCTAAGGAAACATTTTGGTATGAACTCAAAAAGTGTTGAGGTTCAGCACCCAGCCGTAGATGAATAAACTCAGGAATCACTCTGCATAATCATATCTGCATAATGGCTGTCAGTAGGCCTATGTAATACATTATTCAAGACAAATAACTGGATTCAGAAAACTAGAATTTCAATTGTTGCATGACTACAACCACCAGAAATCCATTATTTACGCTGTTTTGAGCTGTCAGAAAACTGAATTATAAAGTTAGTGCTTGAACACAACACAAAGTAGTCTCGTCTCTTTTTTTTTTTTTTTTTTTGTTGTTGCTCATTTTGAGCTGACCAAAAGAGAGAAATCAGATAGCAAAGAATATGAGAGATGGAGAGAAGGGAGAAGAGGAGACAGGGTGGGTAAAATATGGGACCTGATTGATGGAACAATATCATCAGATTGATTTTAAAAAATGCAGAATGGCAGAATGAAGGCCATGAGGGAAAGCAAAGGCAGCTCCTGAAATGGAAATAAAGCAACAAACAGAAGAAGGAGAGAGAACAGAGATGGAAATAGACACCTATTACAAAAACCTTTGTTACAGAACTGGTCCAACATCCTGACTCACTCTGATGCTGTAGAATAGGTTAGTGGTTGGATCACTCACTTTTGTGCTCTATACTGCTATTATTTACTTATTCACGTATACATCATTGTTCCTGACAAATAAATAACTTATGGATCACTTAATGGTTCAAAATTGTCACAATCTGTGCAAGCTGTCGAGAATTTCTAAATCCTGCTGTCTTTTTCTGCCATCAATTGATAATTTCTCTGCTGAGCTCTTGCCAATATTTTCTATTCATTATTCTGACATTGTGTAAACCACTTTTGGATGATGTATCTCTCTGCTCACCATCCTTGCCTTTCCTCACTTTGTTTTAGACATCTCTCATGCAGTCAACACTTTATTGATATTTCTCCCAGTACACGTCTTTGTTATTTGTATAGCAGAATATCTAATCCTAGGAATTAATGTGTGAACAACAAATGTTGATTTTCATTTTCCATGATAAGTATTGCTATTCATTTTCTAAATCTGCCTTCTGCTGTCAGTAGAGGAGATGATGACAAAAGAAATCCTGCAGTCAGCACCACAGGTGTGGACAGTTCTTGGACCCAAGAGCGGACCCATGAGGCATAACTGATATAATAAAAAAAGGCTTTACTTGGTATTGAGGAGGCTTACATTCAGTAGCAGGCAGCCAGCAAGAACAGACAAACAAATCTAAAGGGGCAAGGCAAGCTGGTAGATAATCAAAGACAGATCAAACATGGTAGGGGTAAGCATGCAGAAACAGGACACAAAAGGCAACATCTGACAAGCAACAGTGGTGAGCATCCTGGGGAACTATTAGACAGCAGCAACAGGCAGGTTGAAAGGTAGGGGGATCAGTAGAAGTGCTAAACTTGACAGGGATGATTAGAGGATAGGCAAGGCTTATAATAATAACATAGTCTGCAGTGGCCACAGGTGTAAAGCAAACAAAACAAAATATGCAGATGAGCCAGCACAAGAGCAAGAGGAAAGAGAAGGAGCTTCGATGACAGAGATGTCTTGCTTGAGATTTCAGACCAAACTAAACTTTATTGGTGAACATCAGTCATCTCATTTGTTAACAATTGTTTGCAACAGTTTACATTTTTCTGTTAATTTCATTGCTATTTTTCTTTTAATTTATTATCTTCTCTGCTAACTCAAATTTACATCGTAAAGAAAATGACAAAGAAAAACAGATATTAAAACTTCCCCCACTGGAATTTCTGATAGATAATAGATTAAACTAAACAATCACAGACAAGATAAAATTGTTCCCAAGATTAAAAAAGATCAAATATGCTTCCATCATTGAATCAAATGATTGCAGAAAGGTCAAGTATACTTGCTGAACATTCATCTCAAGGTCCATCATCAGCAGGGATTTTATCAAGTGGTCAATAAATCAGTTATTTTAAAGATAGATTTCAAATTGAAAAAAACTGTTACGTGTTAAGAGAATCAATTTCTTTTATAATATTTTATACCATATCCATTTCAAAAACTCATACAGCCTTTCAGGACATAAAATTGCGGCTGGAAATTTGATATGCCTCGAGGAGAGAGGATATTATAAGGTATGACAGTTCATAAGAATCATCCTCTAAACTTGATATATTATATACACACACACAATAACCTAATACCGTTTTCTATAATGCTCTTTTCTGCTGATTTTTGTGTTTTCTGCTTTGTGTATATTTGCAATGCTGTGCAAACATAAATCAATCAAAACCATTTTAAGGATTCATTGTGGTTGTGTATACTGAGAAATTCCATATACACAGAGGATTCAAATCTTCTACACAATATAAACCTTGATCAAATACATATTTTTAATATAGGCCTAATACACTATACTAAGCCAGAATGGCTGACAGTGCTGTATGTGCAACAAGAAACATATAAACTTCATATGAGCACACTGGGGAAAAAAGGATTTTAGAGTGAATTAGAGGATATCAGTCACTGGGAATATGATGACAAGAGGCATGTATGGAAAAAAAAATCACGTCACAACAGACAACATGAAGTTTTTATTCCTACAAAGAGAAAAAGGAATGCTACATTTGTAGTTAATTTAGTCAGACAGTATAAAAAATATATGCATTTAGATATATTTACATGCATTTCACACAGCACAGTAAAATACATGCAGATTATTTATCATTATAAGGTATATTATTTTTTATGTTCTGTGGTGTTCTGGGATAATAGGTATTGAAATGTTAAAGTGTTGTCATATTGTTATGAACAGCTTTCCCCAAGGGGAATCATTCACCTCTACAACATGAATAGATCACATAATAAAGAATTAGAATGTGCAGAAGTGCCCGAGGGCTTTCTCTCTCAGGCTCTATTGAATACAGAGCTTATAGAACAGAGCAGCGATTGAATAGAAGAGTGTGGAAAAGAGCGTTTCTTGTTGTTTATGACAGAATTATTATAGCAAACAAGCTTTTTTATTAAGACTGACTCCTGACTTTGATATTGAACAATCATGCTGCATTGTGTTTGTTGTTAATTTATTAATATTTGATTCAATGGTTATGTGTAGAGGACAGAAAAATAGTTTTTCCTGCATGTCCAGTGTCCTATAATGCCCTTACATTTTCCTTTATATGCCACCTAAATGTCTGACGATGTGATTATAATTTCTGTAACTATGATAATTACTTACATAATTATCATCATAATGTGTTCACGGTTTATATAATTATGTGAATCAGTGACATTTTTTGTTGCTTGACTTTTGTCACAATTATTGGCTGAAAAACCAGCAACTCAAAGATCGCACATGACAATAATCCAAACATGATGTGGTCAAGTTAATCACTAGTTTGTTGATTAGTTCCAAAAAGCTGATAGTGTGGATATTGACTTTTTCATCTTGCTTTATACTTTACTCTTTATGTTGACTTGATGTTGATATATGACTGCTTTTTGGCATTTTTTAAAATACTTTGCCTGTATTCTACATTAACCATCAATCTTTATCTAATTTAATTTCTTTACAACCTAGAATCTAAACTTTGCTCTGCTGTATACTATTGTAGGTGTTGCATTAAGCTGAATATATGAGACACATGTTTTGTTTGATCCAATTCAAGATTATGTGAAAAATACAGAGGTCACATAATAAATGAAATGCTTTGCTGTTTCCCTTAACCACATTTCCATGGAAACAAGTGAAGAAGAAGTCTTCTTCTTAATCACCAAGGGATGACATTTTGGTACAAGTTACTAAGGCGTGTCATTGGAGAGGTGAAAATACTGTATTTACACAACCCTCTTAATTTACTGTGATATTCCTCTCACGGTAGTTATTAACAGTGACTCAACAGCTAATTAGAAGCCCAAAAATTACATCAAGGACATCGATTACTGATTAAACTGCTTAAATGTATGTTTTGTATGCATCTGTTGTTTCTTCAATCACCACATACTGTACTGGAATAATATATTGACACTTAAGCAAACTGAGTAGCTTGGTTAAAGTGGCTGCACCATTATTCAAAGTGTCATAAAAGTTGCCTCCTACAGTACTTTGTTTACTAAACTTTAGATGAAGGACACAGTGATTGAGATGCAGCATTTGCATTTAGATCTGTACATTAATAGATCATAAAGGCATGTGACCTTATTGCCCTTGTATTTAATCTACACACAGGTCAGTCAGTGAAGGCAATCACTTAGTGCCCAAAGAAACATCAAGCTGAAAGAAATAACCTTGGTGTTGGATTATTGGAGAAAAGAAGCCCTGTAGATTAGTTAGACTGATGGGAACAGGCTGCAGGGAAAGGTGATAAGAACTTCAAAATTAAACTTGGACTTGGGAAGCTAGGCACCTTCAAAGAAAAACAGTGGCTCCTGCATGACACAGCAATTGTTTCTTTCTTTCTTTTTTTTTTTTTTTTTTTTGGAAGAGACACAAAGATCACCCACAATGTTATCTCGTCAGTCCACCAGCACATCAATCAGGGACCAGGCTGCTGGGAATCGACCCCGTTTGCTCCAGAATCAATGCCCTCTTCCATTCTCATCGGTACAGCAGAGATTGTCAGAGATACAGCGCAGGAGAGCCTCACCAAACCCAGCACTATATGTTCTAAATGGGGGAGGCTATTAACTCACTGACACACACTGTCTCTCTCCTTTCTTCCCTACTCAACCTCTCCTTTATCAGCCTCAAGAGGACTAGATTGAAAATGTAACAATGAAATATGTGTTGTGATTGTTGTACTGTATAAAAAAATACTTAAAACGGATTATGGAGATCCCTGTTGATGGAGATCAATTAAGAATATATTCAGAATTCATCTAAATTTAAAATATGTTCACTTGAATGGCTGATTTGTTTAATAAAATATTTTTTCTTTAATAAAGACCTATAGATACAGACCTATTGTTATGTCACGTTTAAGTTTTGACTTAACAAGGACCCACTAAAATTGATGTAAAATATACTTGTTTACAGTCAAAAAGAGGATAAAACCCCATAATTTACCAAGCAAACTATTCTTTTTTAAATTCATGCCAATTTTCTGCAGCCCATACGATGTAGTTAAATTCTACGTTTCACATTTGAACTATCACTGAAGCAGAAGTCAGAGAAAGTGTGATTTCGTGTTGACGGAACTACTTTCAATGTTCAAACTACAACTCCCAGAATTCCGCCGTGCAACCTCGCGCCCCTTTCTTCCTGTTTGGGTGCCGCAGCTGTAAAAATGGCAGCTGATACAGGGAGATACAGGAGTGCAGTTAGCAAAAACAAAGACCCTTCTGGTCTTCTCATCTCTGTCATAAGGTAAGGTTTGTCACATTCTTTATATTGACCTAACGGCTCTGTTTAAACGTCAGGCTGCTCTTGAACTTAGCCCGCATTTGTGGACAGACACGGATTGACAGCTAGCTTTTATGCTAAAGCTATAGGTTAGCTAGCAACATCCTTCCTGTATTGTTGCTTAAATGGAAGAAATTACATTTTACACACAACATTTACTGTTTTAATTTACGATAGTATGTGTCGGTTAATGTTCACAGCAATATTATTTATTCCTCAAGCACAAGAAAAGGTTAAATCTTGGTCAACGTGTGTGGCTCTTATAATTTTTTTTAAAAACTCATCGATTATTCGTGTCACAAATGGCGATAATTTGCGAAGAAAAGAAACAACTGGACGAAATATAACTGCCCAAGTAGATTTCTTATTGCAGTTGACTCAACGAGGTGCAACAAGCTTGGATTTCATAGACGTCTCTTAGCAACAGTTAAGTTTTGTGTAACGACTTGTCTCTCTTTTAAAAGTTTGATTTGGGTTTATTTTGTAGGAACCTTATGTCTGGAATCATCATGGAAAAACTTGTAAAAAAATTAATTACATAAAAGACACACACTGGAACCTCTGTGACCTCACTGTGACCTGTAGCTAACTGTTATATAGCTGTAACTCTTAAAGCATACTTCCTTTAATGGGAAGAGGACAATGTATGAAAATGATGGAAACAAAACTTCACAGTCATAAGGTTTACAAAATAATGTTTAATGTACATCTAAATAATCTTGTTTTTCTCTGGAGGAAATATGCTATACTCCAACATTGATGCGTCACCCAGACTCATGGATTTTGTTATTGATTTGAATTCTACCTTTCCTTTTCCCCCTCCTCTGATGCAGGACTCTGTCCAGCAGCGATGATGTGCAGGACAGGGAGACAGAGAAGGGTCGCCTGGAGGAGGCCTTTGAGACATGCGACAGGGATTTAGATGAGCTGATAGTTCAGCATTATGCCGAACTTACCACCGCCATCAGGACCTACCAGAGCATCACTGAGCGCATCACCAGCTCCCGCAACAAAATCAAGCAGGTAGGAAGTTGTATAGAAAAATGGACACAGGACAAGTTGTGAAAAGCATTACTAGATTCCATGCTTAGATTGTTTCTGATGGATTTCAGAGCAGTGCTTTCTAAGCTGTTTATTTAAAAACAAAACACATTTTTCATTAATTTTCATTAAAAGGGTTTTAAGTTTTAATTTATCAATCTAATCTTAATGATAACTTTAAAAAAAATTAAATTTTCACTGTAGGTCTTGGACTTGTTATGGTAGGAAAAACACAGGTGTCACTAATTACGTGAACAATGTTTCTGATCTATTCAAGAAACTGTAAGCTGTCACTCTGTGACAGTGTGATATGAAATAAAATGGAAGCAGCTAAGTAATAATAATAATTATAATGATAATAGTCCAGATCCTCAGGCAGGGTCCTGATGACAGTTGACCTGGAATTCTGCCATCATTCGTTTATTTTTAGACACAGTGGTGCAGTGATTAGCACTGTCTCCTCACAGCAAGAAGGTTCCTGGTTCAAACCTCGACTGGGGCCTTTCTGTGTAGAGTTTGCATGTCTCCCCAGGTCTGTGTAGAGTTCTCTCCCACAGTCCAAAGACATGCACTTAATAGGTTAATTGATGACTCTAAATTGCCTTTAGGTGTGAATGTGAGTTTAAATGGTTGTTTGTCTCTAAGTGCTCTATGACGAATTGGTGACTTGTCCAGGGTGTAGCCTGCCTCTCGCCCTAAGTCAGCTGGGGTAAGCTCCAACCCCACCGCGACCCTGATGAGGATTAGTGGTTGCAGAAAATGGAGGGACACCTGTGATGAATACTGTAACATGTAAACAACCGAATGTAATCTCTGAGAAAGGGCTATTTTGTTAATGTGTGTTTGTGCCATTTTCCTTCTGCAAATTGCAACTTTAACTTGATTTAACTTGTCTAATCAGCCAGAAGCAGAAACAACTGTGTAGGTGTGCACGGCCTTGTTTGTATTGGCCAACAATGCTGTAAGAAATTAACAAAAAAAAAAATCTTTTATGGGTATTTAAGTTGATATTATTAATGTTGTACAGTATGTATCACCTCTGTTACCCATTGTTTTATGTCACAGGAAATGTAGTTTCTTTAATGAAAGCTTTTAGTAGCGTGGCAAAGCCACTCGTCTATTTTTACATCACTTGCTGGCAAATTCACTTGAATGTGAGAGGAAACATCTCACATTCTTGACATTGCTAACAACTCTGCATGTTTTTAGCAGTCACACTAAGAAATTAAACATTATTTAAATAATAAGTCAGGAGCAGTCTTGTATTACCATTATTGCAGAAAAGATAGAATAAGATATATTTGTAGGTTATAAATAAAATAAGTGTTTCAAGTTGACAGACAGACAGGTAGTTCAGAGCTTGAGCAGTCAGAATTAATGGCTGACTGACTTTGTACTTTCTTCATGTACCCTTTCAGTATTTGTAGTAATGGTTTGAACTTTTTTTTGTTTCGAGGCACTACTGTAGCTAAAATGCACCTTGTGGACAAGTATTGTGTCTTACTCGATTGAATTTCATCTCACTCTTTCCTGCAGGTAAAGGAAAACCTCCTGTCTTGTAAGATGCTGCTCCACTGCAAAAGAGATGAGCTGAGGAAGCTTTGGATAGAGGGCATCGAGCACAAACATGTCCTTCAGCTGCTGGATGAAATCGAAAGCATCAAGCAGGTTCCTCAGCGCCTGGAGACCTATATGGCAAGCAAGCACTACCTTCATGCCACAGATATGCTGGTGAGTACACTAATGGCTAGAGATGTGGTTGTCTAGGAGCATTTTGGTTTGAGTTTTTTGGAGCTGTACAGTATTTGAGTGGGATAGAGAGAGTAAAAAGAAAAAAATATGATATATTTGGTGTTTGGTTGGGTAGTAAGCAAGGTGAAAGGAGCAGATTGTTGTCTTGTTTTTGAAATGGGAAAACTTATTGACATATGTAAATGTATGAGGCAATACTGTGGCAGCACAGTGCTTCCGACACCCCTGATGGGCATGATACACATACATAAACAGCACTGTCTACGAAGTGTTGCTGCTAAGATTGATGTCTTGGCGCCTGTCACCCCTTTTTAAAGAATTCTTTTCTGGCCTTGAACAGTCCATTGGATGCAACTCTTTTACTTCAAGCGAATATCATCTAGCAGTGAGGGCGCTGCAGGTGTGTATGTATGCGTGGACTTTTGATGTGTGTTTTTTGCAGTATGCTCGGCAGGGGAGCAGGAGGATGGCACCGAGGACTAAACGACCACGCTCTGTGATCTCTCTGTTCCTCTCCTTAACTTCTCTTTCCTCTCCTGCTTCCTCTGTTGCTTTCACACGTCTTCTTTCAGACTTTGGTAATAATTAGTTTGCTAGAATGGGGTTATCTGAGGGGGAGGAAAAAAAGAAGGATGACGGTACGCCCAAAAGAACCATGAAAAATCCTCTTTGTGGGCGTGGAGAGAAGTAGGAACTTAAACCTGTGCTCAGTCAGTACGGCATGTTTTGAAAGGCTGTGAATAGTTCAAAGTCAGTCGGACAGAGGCGAAGAACCTCTCTGTCTTGAAGAATTTCAAGTGTGCTTCACTTGATCAGGATGGTGCCATTTCATTGGTGTGTAAAATTAACACTTTAAAGCACATTTTATTTGCATCCACAGATCAAAATACTGTTGGCTACATCCGTTCTACCTTTTGCTTTGGTGATATATTTATGCAGCTCATGAATAAATAATATATGAGACATCCACTTAAAATAACCCACGCTTAAGCCAAAGTGGAGGATGTTAGTTATAATTGTAAAATGACAGAATGACACCCATAGTAGAAATAGCATACTTGCTTAGTTTGTGAATAATTCCTAAGTTTCTGCACTTTTGACACAATGGACTGAATAAACTTTGTGCAAATAGTGAAAGTGAAATAGAGTACATAACATGCTGGATACTTAGAGGTCAAACAGCCCGTTCAGTGCATGTTGCTGTTGAGCAAGTTGATTAAAGGCTTTGTGAGAAAAGTCAGTGTATTGTTTGCTCATAAAGGCCATGTGATTTAGTGTGAACTTGTTTCAGAATATTATATATGGAATGTGCGTTTGTAAAAAAATCTCTCAACACAGTGAAATTATTTCTAATATTCTTTTTCTTCTTTTAAGAAAATGTCATTATTAGATATTAGAATATGGGAATTAGGTTTATATAAAGTTTTGAAAGAATTACATTTGCTGCTAAGACACACTCACTCTGTCTCTCCACTGTAACATCATAATGCCTGTGTCACTTCTCTGAGACTCCCTGATGTTTTTATTCCCATCATGCTGTCACTCATTACAGCACTCATCTGTCAGATTAATGTCTCCCTGGTCTTCACGTACACCTTCTGTTGCTTCCTCCTAGTCTAGTGTGGCGAGAGTAGACTAGCCAGGAATAAACTTCCGAGCCTCACTCCGTCCTTCAATGTCTCTCTATCTCTGTAATGTGTGTGTTTGTGTGCACGTATGCGTGTGTGTTTATGTGAGGCTTATTTCTAAGGGTTGACAATTAGAATTCAGACTATGCTCTCTGTCTGCGATTGAGTGGCAGTCTGAGACCCCATGGGGTTGGTTAAAAACGAGACTGGCTTTGGTTCCAGAAAAAGTCCTCTCCTTCTCTCTCCTCCCCTCACCTCTCCACTGCTCATCAATATCTTCTCTCATTCCTATCCTCCTGTAGTATCCCAAAACCCAGGTGCACACACATACAACTGCTGACACCTCCCGTTGGAGCTCAGAGCTGAGTGATAAACTGTCATAGTCTCTTCTCTTCTCTTCTCTTCTCTTCTCTTCTCTTCTCTTCTCTTCTCTTCTCTTCTCTTCTCTTCTCTTCTCTTCTCTTCTCTTCTCTTCTCTTTCTTCTCCAGCTCTCTTGCTCCCAAACAAATCCACTAGAGGATTCATATTCCTCATTATGCTGACAGGCCTGCCCCCCTAATGATGTTAACCAGCTTTCCTCTGTCATCTCAGCCCAGTGGTAATGAGATATCCCCGCCACATAGACACATAAGCGTTAAATGATTTACAGCCATACAATCACACACATATAATCATAATCATGCACATCTGAGAGGTGTGTACATACACACGCAGGACATGCAAAGCCTTGCAGGCATGCCGAGTTATTCTATTAAGCCGAAGGGGGCTGATCATGCAGCGCGTTAGCTCATCTTGTCACTAATGTGGCTCTCATTTGCATCAACACACACTTGACCCATGCCCCCTGCCCATCGCCCCCCCCCCTGCTACCCATTCCCTTCTGGCCTGCCCTGGCCATGCAAATATTCTTCGCAGTGCTATCATCTAGCCATTAGTGTCCTTGAAATACACACACATTCACTACCGCCTGGCATCTTTTATTTAATGGCGTGAAGATTTATTAATTGCAGACATGCCACAACTGCTGCTGCTTTTGCTAATAAAAACTGAGGAACGAGAGAGATAGAATGGGTGAATTTGAAGAAATGAAGAGCATGACTCAGGAAGGCATGTGAAGACTTCAGATCAATTTTTGAGGAAATATATTCTTTATTGTATAAGATTTGGGATTTTTCACCAACAGCAGAACACTAAGCATAGGCTAGTGGGATGATAAATTCAATTTCCTGTTTTTGTATAGCCCTTATTGCAGTTATTGGTGGGTGAGAATTCAATATGACCACATCGTTTTTTTCCCCGCACATAAAGGTCCTATATTTGAGGGTTGAGTTTCTAGGAGTGTCAAGAAACGATGGATGTGCCTCCCACTCCAATCTACTCCCTGCAATGTTGATTTTTTCTTTTTTTTTTTTTTTTTTTACCGGCCATGAAATTTTAATGTAAATTGGCTACAGAATGAGTTGCATTTAGATTTTGTGGGTTGTCCTTGGTTCATTTCCAGGGCAGGTATCTTAATCATGTGTTGTCCCCCTCTCTCTCTCTGTCTACTGTACATGAAAATTTAAAAGCAAAACACAAATGAATATCATCATTCACCAAGGTTTATGTTGTTTTAGAAGATTCATAGTGGAAAGAACAGGTAATCTTGCTGCAAAAGTGGTAAGATCAGACACTATAAAACATGAAAGGCACACCTAAGGATAACTGGTGATCGGCTGGTATGTTGTCATGTGCAGGTGTCAGCTGTGGAGTCTTTGGAAGGCCCTCTGCTGCAGGTGGAGGGGCTTGGGGATCTGCGCTTGGAACTCCACAGCAAGAAGCTCAACATCCACCTTGTACTCATTGATGAGCTGCACCGACACCTCTACATCAAGTCTACAAGTCGGCTGGGACATAAGAATAAGGACAAAAATGCTGCTCGCCTTCTGGGGTAATAAACAGTTTCTTATATTTCTTATATTGTTACAACTTTAGGGTCCACTCAAGAACAGAAATGTGAAACCGGTAGTCCACCACATCAGGAGATGCCTGCCATTTACTTGATTATACATGCTTGAAATAAATGTGTGTTTCATTGTTGCTTCTGTTCTTGTGCAAGCACTTATAGTATTTTGCACAGTAACATGACGAGCGATCAAAAACTGAAGTAAGTAGGGATTAGGAATTTCATTTCATCATATTTCATCCCCTATATTGACATCACTTTTAGCCTCAGCAAAGCTGTGTTATTCTCTTATGAGTCCACAAAACAAATACTAATGTAAGATATAAAAGTGTGAAAGTTTGAAAGAGACAGAGGGAGAAAGGTCGAAAAATGGCTTAGACAGTTATAAAATCATCTTTTAGCCAGTTTGTTTGGTCTGAGGCACCAAAAGCCTATTATGTAGTCAACAGAACCGTAGCCTTCAATGTGCTTTCTTCTTTGAAAAGTTTAGACTGTATAGATGTTCCTTCATTATAAGTTATTCCTTTGCTGGGACAACTTGCCAATTATTTAGTGTATGGAAACCAAAGCAATTACTGACAAAAACAATTAGACCTTGTATAACTTGTTGCTCTGCTTATTTATTTATGGCTTCACTTTGTGCTGTGAAGTTCCAAAGAGACAGATGAAAACCACCCCGCATCATTTATTGTAAAAAGACAAACATCCCTAATTCACTCATTGGGAATTAGGAAATATGCACTTAGACTAATGATAGGTGCTACGGTACACATTGTGTTGTTTAGTTTCCAGGAAACAAACCATTTTTTAAACCCGAGAGATAATGAGTGTTGCCAATTACTCGCAGTAAATAAATAAAATGACAGAATTCAACATCCACAGTTTCTCTGTGACACCGGTGATGCTTCAAATGATGAAGTAGGTTTTGCAGCCACTAGAAGAATAACCTCAGCTATGCCTCCGTGACACAAGAGCCAGTTTCCCAGTTTCATGATGCGACTGTATAACTTATTAGGGATAATGCGGCACAATGACTTCGAATCACACCGTTGATGCTGTTTTGTTCTGTGGATGGCATTCAGCTTAAGTGTTGTTTGCACTTTTACCAGTGTGTGTGTGTGTGTGTGGGTTTCTATGTGTGTGTGTGTGTGTGTGGAGGGGGGGGGTGTGTGCAGTAATTATGGTGGCGGTGGGTTGGTGAGGTACAGTGATTTATTACAGAGGGTCAGCCACTGACAGGTCCTGGCCTTCCTGTATTGGGTCGCCTCTAACAACAAGCCAGCCTCCATACACCCCACTCACTTAGCAGGCACACTGTGTTTATATCGCCCAACTTAAAGGACCTGGATTGCTTCCACCTCCGGCTTAAGGCTTGATAAATGGCTCATTGGAAAGCAGCACCAATCCCACCCAGAGATGCAAGGCCTTTTGTTATAACAGTAGATTGTTTTTGTTAGAGAAAGGCAGGTTGGTGGGTGCATTTCTGTTAGGCTTTTATATGTGTATAAGAAGTTATTACTCTAAATTGAGCTTATTCCTCTCATACAGTTGCAATATCATGTTTGATATGAGACTGAAAGCATAATCTTCAATAACATGGCTTATTTTATCTTGATAATCACTGTCCCTGGATTTGTTTTCTCTTCACAGTTCCACTACCAAAGATACATCTCCAATGCCTGGGCTGGATGTCAGCAGCCTGTCCACCCCACGCAAACTCTTGGATTCATCACAATTCAGCACACCTGGGTCCAGCAGCGGTACGGTCCTTATGTTATATTAGATCAAGCAGTAAAAGGGAATAATGGACCAAAAAAAAAAAGTTTGGTGGCAAGAAGATGATAATAAAGGAAGCAAAAAGAAGTGGGAAGTTATATAGTTTGCTCGTCGTACATTAAGAGCACAGATAACAAATAAGTGTGTGGCATTCAGTTTGCAATTTTATTTTCACTGTGCTGATATTCTTAGTGATAATGAAGTCATTAGCGGCACTCTGGCTTACATTCATTTGCATATCATTATGGGTGTGTATTGCAAACCCTTCCTGCACGCACACACACACACACACACACACACACACACACACACACACACACACACACACACACACACACAGTAATGCTGAATGCACACAGAATGTGCTGATCCGAATTCTTGTAAAACACTACTAAACACACCACTGACACCTCTTTGCACATACAGAACTTGGCACACAAGCTCACGCCTACATTTCTTTCCTAGCGGTATATGTCATAACATCTTCAGCCATGAACATTAATATACATTTCTCTCGCTAACGTTATAATCATCTCGTCCCCCCTATCTGTACCATCAGTCACCCAGCGTCTCTGTCATCACACCAGGGTAGCGGCATTCATTATGCTCAAACTGGTAACCAGTGCTGTAACAGGGACTGATAATGCAGACTATAACTGTATTCAGGGATGTATGAATCCTCTCTTGGTTGTAGGGGCGTAGAGTCAGCACTGCATTCCTTCCAGGCAGAGAACAGAGGAACGCAAACAAGAAGATAATGAAAAAAAGTTAATCCTGCAATAACTTGGTGTTCCCTTGGTGTTTCTGAGTTTTTATATTAAGCTTGGTATTTTTTTCTTCACCACCCACTGTTGGCATTCTAAGTTAGCGACTCACCGTTTCTTTTTAGCTCTTGTGTATGCCAGGCAACACTACATTGTACACTGTGCATTCAACTCATTATCTACACACTCATGTTAACCTATTGCTACAGCCTCCTTACTAGTTTAGCAGGGACAGATAAACAGCATTAGCATATGAAAAGCAATGATTTTCCTGAAAACTACGATGCAGCCAACATTTTTATGCCTTGCCCTGTGAATGCTATGACCTCAAACACACAAATATATATGTATTAACACTAATACATAATAAACATCCACTCAATTCACCCACCCTGTAGGCCTAAAAGTAAAAGCTAAACGACAGTTTTCCCCACATTATGCAAAGAGAATGTTGCCAATTAGCTTCCGCCAGGTGATAAGTGGCTATACCCCGTCATGCTAACAACTGTGGTCACGACACAGCAGCCATCTTCCATCAGTGGCCTAGCTTGCCATTTTGTCTAATAGCATTAGAGCACCTCATTTGTAGCTAGTAATTGTCATAATTATTACACAAGCTACAGTTGGAATTGGGGAAAAAAGGAAATACACCCAAAGTCCATTAACTTGCCATAAACATTAACTCTCTTAACGTGCTTTGATGGGGAATTGGGAGGCCCCATCTAATGGAAATTAGAGCATCATTCGATGCTGCCACTCTCAATTTAGCCGCTAATGTGGCTAAGTCAGATGGAGAGTGCTCAAGGGGGGGAGGGGGATAACAGGATAGGCGCAGGTGTGTGCATTTAAAGGAGAATAATGTGATCTATTAATATAGTTAAAGCTATAATTTTATTTGTGTTAGTGTTATTAAAAAGGTGATAATTGAATATTTGTTGTTAGGTTTGTACATATGTTGCTCTTATATTTGGTAAACTACTGAATAGTTAACAATCAAAGTAGAATATTGTAGATTTGAGATGTCTTTCTACAATGTTTTTCTTCAATGTCTGTTACTGAAATGATTGCATCCTCATGCTTGTAAATATTTTGTAAACACTTACAATGTTTGACGAACTACATATATGTATATACTTTCTTCAGTGCGTGAGCTGCAGCAGGATGTACGGGAGCTGAACCAAGCGGACCTCCCTGAGGTGGATCCAGAGGAGAACAGTGCTGAGTTCATGGGCATTCTCATCAAGGTACATACAGGAACACTACTGAGCACTACACACTGTTAATCGTGAATATTATTTAGGTTACATCCACTCTTGATGATCACTTGCTTTGAGTAAAGTGTATTGTCCTTTTTCTCCAGGCTTTGGCCAAGTTGAAGAAAATCCCTGAGACCATCAAAGCCATTATGGAGCGACTGGAGCCTGAGCTGAAACAGATCGTCAAGAGATCCACAACACAGATAGCAGACCACGCTTACCAGAGAGGAGAAAACCTGGCCCAGGAGAGTCAGCCAAGGTAGGATAAGGAAGGCACATTGAAGGAAGAAGGCAATATGCTGAAATATCATGGCTTTCTGCGAGTGAAGAACAATTCCCTGAAGAGCGAGGATTGTTACAGATCAGTGGAAAAAAAATGGAGAAACTGGAGGTTAATAATAAGTAGTAAATGAAGAGGGAAAGGGACATACAGTGGATAGATGGCCACAAAAAGGAAGCTATAAGCACTTCTGTGGAAAGATAAAAGCCGTCTATTTGAAACGATAATGTTTTGTTCAGAAATAATACGTAGCATTAGCAATGTTTCCGAAAAATGATCAGTGTAAACAGCAGGTTTCAGCTACCGTTGTTAGCCCGGAAAAAAAAGACCTTCATAAAGCTGTCACTTGTAATCCCCTTAGTGTTGTATCTATGCAAGAGTTTTATTAAAGCAGCCTGCTTGCTTATTCTCCTGTAATTATACTAATCCCATGAGAATCAATTTCCCACTATGATTAGGTACAAAGTGCCCACTCTCTCCAGTGCTTGGTAAAGGTTAGGAATATATCTACCCTTCCTGTAGTACAGCTGTTTATCAATACTAATATAGCCTGGATTAGTCACCAGTCACTTTTGGTTGACATGCAGTGAATCTTAAAGCTGTATTTAGAGCTGACAGTAAAGGCAGTCGACACCGTGTTTTGAATGCAGTCCCAGGGTGTTTCATACTCAGACAGTCAACCAGGTGTGAAACACAGTAAAGGCGAGAACTGGAGGCACACCTGCCTCAGACCATGAAAACAGATACTCTGCTGCTTTAAACCTAGACAAGTCATGGTTAAACACACTCATACACACACTGACACACACATAAACAACACACCTGCAGTAGAGGACTGCTACATTTTAAAAGCAGTCACATCAGCTCCTGCAGACATACACATACAGCCAGCAGACTTGGGAAACACAGGTCTCAGTCCACTGATCCTGAACCATTTAAGAGGAACGTCTTGTTTTCTGTCAGGGATGTTCTCTCTGGCCTCGTCTGCCTTCCTTCTTCTGTTGCCTGCTGAATCTCATCTGACCTCAATGTAATAGGCCACCGTGTAGCTCATTCCAAGCTCTAGTCCTTACAGATTGTTTTAAGTTTGCCTGTGTGTGAGTGCTTAACGCTGTATTTGTGTGCATTTGGGGCGAACACTTAGATGCTTGTATATGTGTTTGTATATGGATGCATACACACCTATTTCTGCCTATGTTCCCTTCAATTTAAAGTCAAGGCTTGTTGCTATGGAAACTCCCACCAATGTACCACTTGTAGGGAACAATGGTCTTGCATATTCCACACAATATTTTATAGCACTGCAGACTAGCAGGCAACACTTAAGCACTTTACAGCATATACAGCGGCGTATGGCTTGCTCTCAGAGGTTTATGTTCTCATTCACGTCCTCTGCCATCAGCCATATTGAAAGTACATTTTCATTTCCAACTCCTTTCACCAGATTTTACTCTTAGTAAGACACTCCATACAGGTTCCCACAGCATGCACCAACGTTATTAGCATGCACCGCTGATCTGTGAGTAGCTTAGTTTCATTTACATCAAATCGGACTTGTTGAAGTCATGTTTCTGTTTTTTTCTTTTTCCATTACCAAAATTGAGCCTCATTTCTTTTTTGCTTTAGTTTTTGTTGCACATTCTGTATCTAATCTGAATCCCTTAGAAAGAGAGCTGATTTAATGAAGAAATGTGTGTGTGACCAAAGAACATTAAAATAAATGGCAAAGTATTTTAAATCCAATTTAAAAACAAGAAAAGCACACTGATTGATTGCTTGCCTCCTTTGTACTTTTTTTCCCCCTCCTGCCTGTTCATTTGAGTGGTCATCGGAAACTTCTGAGGGACAAATTTGTGTGACCTGACACATTTGATATTTCAAAAGGGTTCTTTAATCACTCTGTAGACCCGGTAGACCCCTATTTACTGTAATTTCATTATCTGTGGCTGACAGTCAACCTAATGATAATCTAATATGGACACTATCATCGCCCTCCCAAAATGAAAGAAACACACGCACACGGACACATACATGCACACACACACGCAGATGTACTGCTGGTCAGTTAGTCAGGGACTGAACGTCCATGTGTGTGCTCCCCGCTGTCTCTGCCAAGCATTCATCACCATGTGTGTGTCAGCTTCGATCCTGAGGGGAAATGAGAAGCGAGGCCTCAAAGAACAGACGATATGGATTAGGATGGCCTCCACTGGGAGATAATGAGGAGGTCTGGGCTGTGTGGACTGTGTGTGTGTGTATAAGGGGTGAGGTGGGGGTAAGTTGAAGTATGCTTGGAAATCAAACAAAAAGAAGTGGTGGCAAGGTCAGAGCCATACATTTTGTGTGTCTACCTCTGTGCATGCGTACATGATCATGTATTGTTTGTTCATTTCTGAAAGTTGGTGTTCACTTATATTTTTCTTGTCAGTCCCTCATGTTTATGCATGAGAGAGGGGGGGGCAAGGGCGAATTCCTTGACTCGTTGGCATTTCACAGTTCCTCTCTTCGTTCGTCTCACGAACATCTTCCATTCACTGAGTTATAGCTCATAGTGATTTGTGCCTGCTTTCCTCTCCATTAATAACATTTACTCGCTGCTACTGCCAGTGTGGTGACAGACAGCCAACCGAAATGCCCCCTAGTGAAACATCCATCTTGCCTCTACATTATCCTTATACCTTCCCAGGAAACCTTGGCCACCTCCCAAAACTTTTAGCACGCGTTCCTTTCTTGCAGCATTTAAATCGGTGGTAATTTGTATTGACTTGGCATTAATGAGGTGTGGGCTCTGGTGCTTTTGGGTATACTTAATAGAAGATGGTCTTCGGCAGTTGGAACCTCAGCTTTTATTCTAGTTAGCTGTACTTCAGGCTAATACAGCTGGTCTTTTTTTTTTTTTTTACATCTTTAAGTAGTCCGGTACGCAACCCAACTCTTTTTATTAATTAAATTAGCAGAAAAGCTACCCGGAAAGACATTCAGTTTGATCTGTGGTTAAGTGGGTAACTCTTGTCTAACTGTCTCCAGGAAGCTCAAGATAAAATAATCAAGCCGTCCATCAGGGATAAAATTTAAGCTGTTGTCACCTACAAATAAATGTTCTACCAATGAAATAAAACGCAATTAAAATGCCAAAGAACAGTACTAAAAGACCGGTGTCAGACAAACAGTCTGACTATGTTTATTTAACTGTAATACCTCCACTAAAATAAAGTAGGCACTCACTGGCATGGGTGCGCTGGGTACTCATTCAGACTCAGCTAATGTAACCTGTGTTCCCTCTTTACTTTGAAAGCTTTGTCCTTGTGCAGAAAGCAGGTATAGCAAAGTCTGTATGAAAGCATTAGTGTAGATGAGGCAACTGTGAGTTTCCAAAGCAGAGTGTAGCACTCAGATCAAGTGGAAGGTCTGTTTGGTTTTGGCTGCGTTTTTTTTTCTTCAGCTAGAGCCATTTACAACTAATAAGAGTAGCTGTTCATTTGAGTCCAGGTCAGGCAGCTCACTACTTTTTCGATAGCCAGTCCAGGTGCTGGGTCAAAATAGCTGTCAGTATGTGCTAAATAGGAAATGTGAATAAAAAAGAGTAATTGGTGCTGTGAAATGCACTCAGTAATGTTTTTTGGGTAGATTTTCTGATGCTATCCGATATTTCTTTAATTTTCTTCGGGACATCTATAGTTTTGTATTTAATTTCCTTATATCGAGTCATAAGTTGGATTTCACATAGCAGTGTTCATGTGCAAGTTCATCCTTTCATCATTCAGTAGAAGGTATGTGCACGACGTCACACCAGCCTCTAGGTCTCACTTGACTCTCTTTCTAATATTGAAACAGAAGCTGAATTCTTTGGTGGCCCTCTGCTTTCTTTATATAGAAATACAAGGCTACATAATTTACTGTAGGAGTATGTATATTCCTAACCAATAAACTGTTTATTGAATATTGTGCTGGCTGTCTTTTTTAGCTCCTGTATTAGATTGTGATAGACAGAGACCATGGGAACAATCCTTACAAAATAAATGTAGTTTTTTTTTTTTTATTGCAAAAAATGTTCTGCATCTGTTTTGTCTTATTTTTTTATTAAATATTACTTATCCTAAGTTATCTTAATCTCTCCATCTTTCCCTCTTCCTCTTAATGTCTTTACCCCCACCCTCCACTCCTGCGTTCCATCCCCCTTGTGTCTCATCCTCTCCCTCCCTTTCGGCTCTCTCTGTCTCCCTCTACAGGCTGCTGCTGGAGCTGCTGGAACTTTTGTTTGATAAGTTCAAGGCAGTGGCCCAGGCTCACAGCGTGGTGTTGGCCCACCTGCAGCAGATCGCGGTGCAGTGCCCAGGCGGGGCCCATGAAGAGGGCATCAAACTGTATGAGCAGGCCGACGTCTCTGCCAAGATCCAGACAGTGCTGCAGGTCAGTTATAAGCAACAGTGACTCAGACTTTTGATGTACAGTACAGTATGTGCTCAGTATAGTTAAAATTAAAAAGAAGTTTGTTGCAGAAGATTTTTTTAAGGGCACTAAAAAGAAGTATTAAAACCCTAAAAAATCAAATAAAAATCTCTCTAGGGAAATTGGACAACACAAAGTAAAGTTTGACATATCTTTAAATCCAATACATTATAATAGATTTATCTGTCTGTGAGCCAAGAGCTGTATAATCTATGAATCAAGCCTGGTTTGTTTGTCTGGTTTGTTTTATTTTGACTAAATCGGTGTCAATTATATTTACCATTGTGACATTCTGCACCTTTTTGAAACAAGATGCTTTCATGGTGAACTCTGTGTTTGTTTTGTCTGCGCTGGCTGGCATAACCCCAGGCTTTTATTTTTCATCCACTACCATGGAGATTTGTTCACCTTGATTTATTTTCCACCCAGCACTTTTCTTAAAATATTGATTTAATTCACCTTCCGTTACAGTAAATTAATCAGTAGAGAAACTGGCAGTAATTTGATGGATGGCATTCAATCTGTCAGCAAGAAGCAGCAAGAGAAAAAGACAGGGGAAGCTTGATTGCTTGGATTCATTTTAGGTTCTTTAATTGGCGTGTATTTATGCTGGGTTCCTGCTCCCTGCTCCTGTTTGATTGGCTGAGGGGACGAGCAGCTGTTGAGCTGACCTATGGTGATTCTCAGAGGAAATCTGTGGCAGTCGTTGCTCTCAAAGCGATCGGTGCGTGTGCGTCTCTTCCTGTGTGTGTTCAAACCCAAGAACACAGCATTTTGCCTGATGCTCCTTCACTGGGAGTTGTGTAATTTTAATTTATGATTTTTTTTTTCTTGATGCATTTCTCATGCGTGTAGACATATTTCAGCCCGCTAGAATTTCTTAAAGCAGATGAGGTCCTTCTTTGTTCATTTTAACAGGCTTTTCTCACCCATCCATCATTTAGATGTTTTTATATGAACATACAAGAGAGATAAAAACTTGATATATTTTTTTTAGGACTGGAAGGTAGAGCAGTAAGCAGAGGGCTAAACTAAATGATTTGATTGTTGTCATGGTAATCGAAAGCAAGTTCAGTAATTAAAATGTGTTTTTTTTTTATTTTTATGTCTGCTGATCATCAAATTAAAAAAAAGGATAAAATGACACAACACTGTTGCATAGTTAAATTAAAAGCTCATCTATCTCTAACTTGTGCACTATGGCACATCTGCTTCCAATAAGTTTTTTGCAGCTGCAATGCATGGATGCATCAATACAGAAGTGTTTAGGTGTATGCATGCGTGTGTTTCCGAGGGTGTGATTGTGCATAGGCATGTACTGTAATCGCTCTGCTGTACCAGCGGAGATATAGGAGGCATTAAGCTATTCCCCTGCATACGATCACTGCCAACACCTAGTTGCCAGGGGCTCCACTCTCCCCTGTTTCTGCGATGTGAGATAATGTAATCTCTTGATTAGAATACTCATTACGTGGAATGAGGTTTTCTTATTCACTCACTCGTGTTATTATTTCCTGACCGATTGTATCAATATGAAGGCCCCTCGTCCATCCCACCCTCCGTCTTTCCATTTCTGTCATCTCTTGCTTGCTATTTCGTCGTTCTCTCCCACTCTTCGTTTCCATTTCCCTTCCGTCCTCAGCATCATTCCCGCTGCCTCTGTATTACAGTCTCTCAATTTCCCAATACCTTGTGCATACCCCTCTTGCTCCTTGTAATTTCCTTCTTAATCTCATTATCTTGCTTTCTTTTTTTTTCTCTCACAACTCCCACACTCCCTTTCACCCCCTTTGTTTAGCCCACTCTGTCCTAGAGAGTCGCATATCAGCAATGAGAGAAATTAAATTCCTACTGCTCCCACGGTGGCTCTGTCAAGTTTTATTGGATACTGAGCCAGTTCTTATCTCATGTCTTAAGATGCTCAAAGGGGCAGGAACCTACACAGCACTGGTCAAAATTTGGTTACGATCTTTGTTAGTCCCTCATCTTGAGATTGTTTTCCTTCAGTCCTGCAATAACTATGTAACTGTAACTTTAAAAAAAAAAAATTCACCTCTGCCTGCAAAATATGCAGTTTAAAAGTGATAATTAGTATGAGGGCTTGAACAGAAGAAGACTTGTGTTAGGATCTTTTTTAAAATCATTTGAATCCTTGCCTGCAGTTCACATCTTTGACATGCACAGGAACCTCTCAGTAGGTGTTATTTTTTTCCACACTTTGAGAGGTGGAGAAACCAGGTTGACCTTTCCACATGACATGCCAGCAGACAGATGCAAGAGCCGACAGAAACACAGGGTGCACCCAGTTACAAGACATCGGCAGGGAACCGCCGTTCATCAATGTGTGACTGAGGCCCGGTAGGCTTAGAATGGGGAGTAGGTAAACAAGCCATTGAAAGTCAAGATTCGTGTAATGGTTCTAATCCCAGTTCAGACATGCTGGAGATGCTGTTAATTTCAGCGTGGAAGTATTGATTGAAAGCATAAAAGACTGGATGCTGCAAGGAGTGTTTTAATGCTGCTTCACAATTTTTCAAGTGGCTTTCTGTAGAATGTGTCTATTGATTATTCAAGTGTACACCACTGTATGCCTTTGCTACTCTCAATTTCTATCTATGATTGCCTTTTTTCTCTTTTCCATCAGGAAACTATCCCGTTCTTCAAAGCAGTCTGTTTTATCAAAGTGACTGGAATTTATCTGTATTCATAAATGTTTAATATGCTTCTTCTTTCCTCTTCAAAATATACACTATACAGTAGTAGCATCACTCAATTAAGACTGGCATGAATAATGTTTTCCTGAGTTAAGATGTTGTCAAAACAACATTAGGTGCCAAGCAAAAAAAAATCCACAAGTTCCCTTTGAATCATTAATGCGATGGAAGTCACAATACGTTATTGGATAATTGGGTAGCATAGTTCATCAAAGATCATGGTTCATAAAATCCATGCATTCTTCATTAAGACCAACCAATGGGAGTGTTATTTAATGTATATTTGGCCCAGAATGTCTCTTGCTACTGACGTCCATCACCCTTTGACCTTGTCGGCCGTTCGGTTTGAGGTGTGCGAGTTTGTTAATTAGCTCGCCATTTGCGCATTCTGCAAGGATTTGTGGCCGGGTGACTGCTTGCCATGTCCGTTGTCTTCCGTGAGTGTGTGACCAGAGTGCAAATCACACTTTTAATGAGTGGCTTCCTCTCTGCAGACAAGGAACTTTGAGCCTGCATTCAAAAAAAATACAGATACATGCTGCCTATCTGCCTTCTGAAAGAACTTGAAATCAGTTCAGATCATAGAAACTTCACCGGAGAACTCAAACCTTTCCATATTAACATTTTCTACTGTAGCAAGAGATAAGAAAGCCTGAGGTTTTTAAATGTGGGCTCCAAATAAGTAAAATTTAAAAAGCAAACTTTGATTAAATTGACAGTTACGTATCTGTCCCCGCTTTGTGGTACTAAACAGGAAAGTCCTCTCTCTCTGCGGTATTTCTGATTTCCCTGGGCTTAGTGCATATCTTTTTACGCATATCCTCTTCCATTTCCTGAAGAAAGATCTAATATTCTTTCCCATTTTTATGTATTTATATTTATGTATGTGTATTATTATGTATGAGAGCCCGTGGCTTAGTCTAAACTTGCTTCATAAATGAATCATTTCCTTGCCATAGATTAACCTAGACAAAGGAGGGGTGTTATGTTTGTGCCAAAAATGTATAAATATATAAGTGGCTTAAATATGCAGTGCCTTCTCTCAGCTCATCAACACGGTGAAAACAAGGCGAATTGAACTGCCAGAGAGCAGCCAGAAGACAATGATCTTTTAATTAGATATGAAGCACAGACATCTTGTGCTATGCTTTGCTATGTTGTTCTCGCCCAACATTTTAATCAATGTGTCACATTTATTCCGCCCTCCAAAGCCCTGTCATATTTACATGTTGCTGGAGCGCAGTGAAGTCTACCAACTCCATGGTCTCTTTTCTCTCAGCTCCACACACATCACCACACCCATATCTTCTGCATCAAAATCACTTAATCAACTGCTGATGCATGTTTTTTGCAATAATTTCCTTGACTTGTTGATCCAATTTAGGACTGTGATGCAGAAGGGTACGTGATATTATGTCCTGTACAGTAACCACTCTTGTCGCTTCAACTTGAGATTAAAAAATATCTAAAATGAGATTAGTACAGAGAATTCTGTTAGCGTCTGTAGTCTCACATACACTTGGAGATTCAGATGCTGTATTGGTAGAAAATATGTAAATCCAAAGTAATTTACTGTGTAGTTAAAATGAAAAGAATTCAGTAGATTACGACTATTCTCCACAACATCAAACAACTTTTAACTTAGTGGATTTCATAATGGTAAAGTTCACCTATAATGTAAACCAATTACGGTAAATAGCAATACTGTCAGTAGTCTATATTTAGGTATGTGTAATCTGCTTTTTCTTGTTGTACTTTATTAAAACGTACAGTAATGCTTGCCCTTGAAAGTGACTCTCTCATTTTTCTTTGTTCTTGAAAAATACTATCTAAGAAACCATCAACCAATCATTCAACACCACAAACTATTATATTCTTCTTCTTTGTTTAAAACAATAAATACACATATATATGTTTGCATTTAAAAGAACATGTTGAGGGCGCAGCAAGGACAGGGAGAGAAATAAAATGAGTTTTCCTTTCCTCCGTCAACAAGATAGCCTTCAAAAGATTGACTAGATGCAGTACGCTCCAGGTGGGAACCCCCAACTGGTTAGCGGTAGTTCAGTGCTGCTGGGTGCAGTTGTGGCTGAAGCTCTGTCAGAACTTGTGAAGGTTATTGAAGTTTTGGGAGCACAATCAATACAGGATGTATAAAGAACACTTTCTTTGACAGCCAAGGACACTGTGGACTTTAACTTCAAGCTAGCAACAAGGGATATCAGTCAATATGTTTTGTGACAGGACACCAGCCAAGGGATTTAGTGGGAAGACAGCCGATTTCAATAAAGACTTGAGAAAGGAACAAATTGTTGAGATTGTTCTCTCGGCCGCTTTTAACATGACTTAATAAGGAGGAGAGGATGGAAACGAGAAAAGGGGAAATGAAGTGATATTTATTCGTTTCATTTTAGCGAATTGACTGCCGAGTTCATCCAGTGACGAGTGCTCACCTGCAAAGCTTTGAGTGATGCACTCTTAATTGCACTGATTTGTTGGCTGTTAGGGCCCTAATGGGCAGGATGGAGGATGAGTATCCACTTTCTCCAAGCACAAAAGGGTGACGTTTGGATCAGGACATTTGTTTTGGAAGAAATAAATGGGAGGGCTGGTAATGAATTACAAAGGTAGACTTCAATGAAGCCTTTCCCCTTTTTTTAATAGAACTTAGCACTCAGCCCAACGGACTGATTTAAGTTTGGGATGAGACCCAAGCCATTCAAGTGCTGAAAGAGGTTGTTTGGTTGATAGAATTATACTGAATAGTTATGGTGAAAATGATTGTCTTTGACTTGGGAGCCCTTGAGAGAGTTTTGCATGTTCGCCCACTCACGCACATAAGCACTCAAACACACACACACACTTGAGTTGATGTGAACTCTTGAGCTTAGTCTTAGTATCTGGTGTGAAGAGCCATTTGCCCCGTCTCACATCTTTGCATACCACCCCTTTTCTCATCCAATGTTTCACAGATTCACCTGTGAATATTGAGTTATAGTGAATTCACGCAGTTCATTTCGTCCTCTCCTGTTTCTCTGTCAGCTCTATGTAATCTTAGTGAAGTTCACTGAACTAATGTAACACTGAGATACTGTTTTGGCCAAGTTATCGAGATCGGTCTACACTGAAGAAGTTGCTACGAGGATGCTTTTGATGCGTAAATGTCAGATTTTGTGAGCTGTTCAAACAAAAAGGAGACGTAGAGTGATGGGATGTGAGTTTGTTTCCATCTGGTACTACGTGTTGCCAATATGAAATGCATTAAGAGGGAGTTTGATTGTATTTGCGTCATTTCCATGAATTCCAATTTCCCATCCTCTTGATAGCGAGCCAGTCTCGTCAGACGTTATCAAAGCTTCAGGTTTTTACTAAATTAGAACTGGCTCCCATTTGAAACCGGGCCCTGGGGGCCATCGCTACTCAGTGACCAATGAATTAGTTTATTAGTGGATCCGTGCTGTTTGGCATTGATGTGGTGCTCTGAGTGCGGTCACTGAAGCAGCTGTTTGGTTTGGCAACTGTGTTGATGCTGCTGTTCATCATTCCTAAGCTGGCTGTGACAGAGGGACCTTCTTTTGTGCATGACTTGCTTTTTCACTCGGCTTTTGTGTCCCTATTGTCTCCTAATTACAGTTTTGCATGTCCCTTACCCTGTCTAATTTTTATCTTTTGGTCACTCTCATTATTTGCATTGCTTTTCTTTCTGATTTTTGATTCTTTTTTACCTTGTTTATAATTCAGTTCCTTTTTGAAGTCACTCATTTATTTTGTATTTCTGATCCTTCTTTATCCCTTTGTAAGCGTTCCTCACTGATGAGCTGTGCGGTCAAACACAGGTGACAGTAATAGGATCTAGGTGTCTTTGTTGCTTGAGTAATAGCAATTTTAATGAGATTTCACATGCTTGACCTGATGGGTGAGGGAAGCGGATGGAAGACAGGGGAGATTGTTTTATTCATAGTCTGGAGACAGATACAGTACATCCAGGTTATATGAGCATTTGTTTTATTAGTGATAAACAGACTAACACACAGCTAGGATAACTTTTGTATCAAACAGAACAAATATCTCAGATTATTTCCCATTTATCTGTTCATTTTGGGACAAGAGAAAAAGCTTTGGTACAAAGTTGCATCCTTATAAATGCAGTCACAGCACATTATTACAGTACATTGAACTTTACTGCAGGGAGACGGACTATTTCCACCAACGCTATCACCACCTGTAAAGTATTTTTTTATGGTGCAACATTTAGTAGGATTTTGAGCCACTTCAGATTAATGAAGGCCTCATCCTCGAGCTCTGACTTAAAATAAAAAAAAGGGATTTCAGCTTTGCATGCACTGTTCCCCGCTATATTTGGATCATTCACTGCAAGATAATTAGGTTGTGCCTTGTTTGTACTGAACAGATGTTTAGGAGTGTAGTTTGCTTGTAATCTGTGTAGATTGTAGTTACTAATATTAAGTCACCTGGAATGTACTTTAGTAGAGTGGTTGACAAGCGGAGATGACCTTGACTGATTGCAGTGCTCATATAATGCTTGAGGATAATAAGAATCAAATGACTTAAATGAAATATCTGGCTGTGACATATTGGTCCCTGTGACAAACTTTTTGTCTTTGTTTCTTTTCATAAATGGAAACGAAACAAAGACACTTTCTTGAAGGATGAAGTCTTCAGTTTCTGAAATTGTTCTTTTATTCTTGATAATTAGTTTACACAGTGCAGCTGTGAGATTGAGATATATTTAGTCTGTGTCATTCTGTCCACTTGTAGCAAGAAAAAAAACAGTAATTTGCTGTAGTTTGGCTTTGCAACAAAGTAACTTTGTCTGTTGCGAGGCAGCTTTGTAGATTTGAGGTGACGTTAGCAAAAACTTTACTTTTGCAAGTTATTATCCGTGCAGCTTGGTTTGCTGCTGATGGGAGAGTGGTGAGATTTCTTCTAAAGACTTCTGCCCTCTACAAAATTAATAGGAGATCCTTAAGTGGAGGCGGGAAGCCAACCCTTTTAAAAAAAAAAAAAAAAATTTATACTTCACTTAAAGGTGTTAAATCAGCGACAACTGGTTATCTAACTGGGTCTCTTGTGTCCTCTTTTTGTCTTCCTTACTTTCTCTTTCCTTTCCCATTTTCTCTTTAGTATTCTGTTCAGCGTTCATTTGCCACCTATAATCCTTTGCTCTTTCTATTCACCACAACTCTTTTCCACCTTTATCTCTCCTTCTGTGTTACTTTCTGCCTCCCATCCCTCTCTTCCGCTATCTATCTCTCAGTCCTAGCTGTCCAGTTAATTGCCTCCAAAGTTCACTCTGTCTCTGGGCTAATGCAATTTAAGTAGGGTCGGAGCCCCTTCATCAGCCCAGTGCTGGCATTTCATTAAGTCTACTTGGGCGTTAGCTTGCAAGCAAGTGGGGGTTTCGCTCCATCAGCTCATCATTAGTAATTAATACACTGATAGGATTAGCTGCAGCATGAGGCTAGTGGCAAGTGGAGGCCCTGGTGTTGCCAGTTGGAGAGGGCGTGTGTGATACGGCCTCCAGCACTGCATGTGATGTGGGGAAGTGTGTTAGAGTAATTATTTGTGTGGTGGAGGATTGTGTGCACGTGTTTAACTTGCATATACATGAACATTTGTGACCAAGTTGACACCAGATGTTTAACATTACATCAGAACCATTTAAGCTACAAAGTGCCAGTTTTTAATTTTCAAATTTGTATTTTGTAATAATCCAAAAAAAAAAAAAACTCTGACTGCATCAGTATGATTCAGTTTTTTAAACAAAGAGCTACCTGCTAATGTATTATTTTTTCATGGATACACATACATGTTATGTGCACTTGTTATTAACATCCATGCTAGCATGTGAAGGTTTTCCCATGCATGACGGGGGGGTGCTCTCCGCAGCGTTAATTACATCATTATGGTTAGGATGGATCTCCATCTGCTTGGCCATTACTCCTGTCCCATTCTGGGCTGACCCACACTGCGCCTCAGAATTAGACACACACGGGCTAAATGGCCCTGCTAAATTATGAAGCTATTAGATATGGGGGGCTATTTTAGAACATATGTATTCACACAGAGAGAGAGAGAGAGAGAGAGAGAGGAATGAAGAAGGGTGGGAGAGAAAGGGTACGATGAACTGTGGTAGACAGAGCAACGGAGAGAAAATAGAAATGTGAGAAATGAGAGATGAAGCACAAAGAGATTTTGAAAAATGAGAGCCGATGAAAGCAACAGAGGGAATGTGCAGATAGAATGATAGAGTAGAGGAAGTTAACTTTCTCTCTATGGTCAGAGCTTCAATGGGCTTGTCCTCTGCTATTGTTAGAAGTTGATAAGATTTTCATGAAGCATGATAAGACGTTGATGGATTTCACCATGGATCATGCAGGCAGATGAGGGAAATGGAGGACGACGAAATTTTGTGGCACCCAGTCATGTCAGTGGTCCTTTTCTGTCTTGTAGTTTAGATTTTCTTTTGTTTTTCAGGACTCACTTTGTAGACAGTGTGTTATCATAAATCATTGCACAATCTAATACTACAAAACCTACTACTAGGGATGTTCATAGCTGATCTGCTAGATATGTGTCTCTGCTGGCATGGCAATATAAGTCATTTCTAACTGCAATCTTACATGAGATGTGACATGAAAACAGAAGAATAATTCAGTTGAATATTCTTGGAACAATGCATCAAAATTGAAATAGATGTACAGATTCAATCAAAGTGACACTGGACAGAGTTAGGTAAAAAGTTTGGGCAGTATTTTGATGATCTAAACATTTTAAATAAACACAGCATAGGAAACTTTTCCAATTCCAATATTTTTTTACTCTGCCCAAGAGCGACTAATTTCAGCTCCACAGAGATGGAGCGTAACCCCGTGGTAAATGTATGTAAATGTGCATTTTACCTGTAATCTAAAGTTGACCTGCTGTACAAAGACCTTATGGACAGAAAAGGTACTCATGAATAAGTTGATATACGTGAACAGAGCAGAGCCTACAGGATATGATTGTGAGTGGGAGCTTCAGAGTCATTAACAAGCCTGAGTAGTCCATGTTACATTATCTAATGTGTAGTAATATTAAGAGGACTATATTAGGGACTAACATTAGATTGATGCTTCGTCGTTGGTTGCGCCTGTGAAATTTCGCATCGTGTGTTAGTGGCCTGACGTGTCTTTGTGATATGCCAGAAAATTATCTCGGCTTCTCTGTTCCAGTTCATCTCTATGTTTTATGAGCTGATTTAGTGTAATGCAAACAGAAAATGAGTTGCCGTTCACAAATTCGCCAGCTGGGTCCATTAGACCTATTGCACTGTGGCCCTCTCCAATTAAAAATATAGCGCCGATGTACTTCTTATACGAGTTCTCTGTGTGTTGTTCAGGTTCTGCTTATGGAGTATCTGGATGTGAAGAACAGCCGCAGTGCCACAGAGCCGTCAGCTCAGCTCTCCTATGCCAGCACTGGCAGTGAGTTTGCTGCCTTTTTTGCAAAGAAAAAACCACAGCGTGCCAAGCAATCGCTCTTCAAGTAAGGATCACACCCTTTGCTCTCTGCCTTATGCTACTTCAAATATAAGAAAAATAAAAGAATAAATTGCCCTGAATGTAAGAGAAATATCTCAAAAGACCAAATATTTATTTAAGGTTACATTGGCCTGTTCTCAGACCCGAGGTCATTGCTCATTTTATTTCTTTGTTTCCTGTTGCTTTGTGTATTGTACTGTCTTGTGCCCACTTGTTGAACCTTTTATGTGTTTTGTAGGTTTGAATCTTCTTCCCATGCCATCAGCATGAGTGCCTACTTGAGGGAGCAGAGACGAGAACTCTACAGCAAGAGTGGAGAATTACAAGGTGAGGAAGGGGGATAGAGGGATGTACTGAGAAAGAGAGATTGGAGGGTGCAGAAGACTCCTGAACAGCTGGATTGGAGACGTTAAATGAAGATGGGTGGAAGGGATAGTGAGATGAAGGATGGGGGAAAAAAGAGATGGCAGAGCAGAGGGTGTGAAAAATATTGACAACAGTGAAAATATAACAAAGAAGAAAGAATCGGGAGAGAAAAGAGCAGCAGGAACACAGAGCGAAGGTTAAGGTCAGGTGGATGGATGAAAACAGAGAGGGAGGGAGGTTAGAGTTATATGGGTTGAGGAAGAAAAAAGAAGGGACCTTCGAGCTTATTGAACAGACAAATAGGCGGGCATCTTGCCTTTAACAGGAATAGGATAGAGAGAAGATGGAGGCAGGGGCGTGGAAGGATCCAGCCATAGATTGACGGAGGGATTTGGGGAGATGGAGAGGCGGAATGAGAGCACGAGGGAGCAGTATAACAAAAGATGCAGTGGAGATAGGAAAGGGCATGTTGCGGGTCGAGGAGTTGCACTTAGGAAAAAGAAAGGCAAAGACAACAGGAGTGTGGAGAGGGAAACAGCGATAGAGAAAGAGATTGACGAGAGGCAGAGAGCAGGGTGACTTTGCAGAATCCGCCTACAGGGAGAGGCCTTGAAAAACTCAGACACACAGATACGCATACACACAAACACACACACACACACAAAATAGCACAGTGAGTAAGCTGCACAGCCAGGCCCTGGAGAGTCTAAGCTGTTCTACTGCTCCTACTTTGTCTGTTTGTCTCTCTCCCTGGCTCTCTGTTTCTCTGCCTGTGACCTTGAGGTTTCAATCAGCAGTGCCTGACAGCGCTGTTTGTCTGCTACTATTCCCTTTTTTCACACCGAGCTCCTCATTGACATTGTTTGGATAAAATAGAAAAAGTAGCAGATGGAGCGAGACAATAACAGTAAAGTGCTTTTAATCTGTAGAGACGTCTCCATAACACATGCGGATATGATCCTTTTACAATATCTGCATAACTAATTATGACTACTGAGGGTAAACTATTTAAATCATGGAGTATTAATTGTGTTTCTCTCTGTATCTCTCTGTATGTACAGTTTCTCAACTGTACTCAACAATAAGCAAAACTTGACTCACAACTACTACTTCTACAGTAGGTAGTCTGTAAATGTATGCAAAATGTACTACCTCAGCTCCCCTAGTCACAAAAAGAACAGCACTGATTAACTGTGGATAAAGGAAAACCCCAAATGGTCTTCAAATAACAGCTCACTTTTTTTTTTTCTTTCTTTTTTCTTCCATCTGTCGGCGCCTGAGAAAGAAAGGGGAAAAAATATTTTTTTGACTGGCTGAATGCCTCGGAGCGTTTATAAGAAGATGAGATTTCTCTGGGCTTTCATTTCACCTGTCACAATGCGTAGCACCGGCCACAAGCCTAGGCCGGGGCCCTGAATGGCTGCAAAGAGATTGAAGGAGTAAGAAATCATTTAGAAAGTGAAATAAGTCGGCTGTGATGGAGGGGGTTGGGGAAAGGATGGAGGGAAGGAGGGAGGGAGAGGAAGGTTAAAAGTCATTGTTTTCATCAGGGTCCAGCGAAGAAGCCATTAAGAGATTTCTGAAGGAAGAAATTAGAAAAATATGTATTGAGACGGTGTGGAAAGGACTTTTTCTCTCTCTTCAAATTAAACTTACTGTAGGGAGGGAGGAAGAGGAAAAGAGTTAGAACGAGAGATTGAGTTGATGAGTTCTTCTGGCTGCGGGATTACTCAACACTTAAAGCTTAGTCATGTGTGTCTCTTAGTCTCTCTACTTGGAGTTTCCTAAACTCTTCCTTTCTTAACCGTCTGCTTCAAGTCAATATAGTTATTAACTCAGATGCTCACCAACGCAGCCTTAGAAATAAGACTTTGATTGTTCATTTTAAATCCAGCTATGCACCGTTAACAAAGGAAGAAAAACGGTCATGCTCTAAAAAGAGTACAAAGTCAGATCCGCAGCTGTTTTTTGTAGTTTTTGCACAAGGCTTTGCTATATTTGCTACTTTTAGTACTTTAGTGAATGATTATACACACCAATGTAAAATATATTTTCGTATCTGAGAGGTTGCAGTTTGTCACGTCTTTGTTCAAATTCCCAGATCTTTAAATAAGAATCAGAGCGGTGGTGTTTGTGTAGAATGTGTAATGATTTTGTAACCTCTCCACAGTCGCATATCTCTAATGGGTTTAAAATTAATCTGTAATATCTGTAATTTATGTCTCCTGAGTGTTGTGAGGACCCGCTATATATCATTACACACATGCACACCAGCTACACAGGCGCACATGCCTCGCATACACATGCAAACACACAAGAGGGGGGGATTTAATTGCTTGCCTTCTCCACTGAAACATGTCTGGCACGCTTCAATTAATCCAATGCTTCATCTAAAGACTCTATTACAGCTCCATATGTAGCCACATCTGGAATATGTGTTCTGAACGTATGTAGTGAGACTGCTGGCTAGAGCCTGTACAGTATATAGTGTTCATATACACCCTAAGCTGTCTAAGTGTGTATGTGGCGTTTGTGGGTGTGTTTGTATCCTCTGCAAACGACTTTTTCAGAATCACAGAGCCTCCAGATTCAATCACATTCCCTATGAATAAATTATGAAAATAACAATTTTCCAGCTATAGATGTGTTACCATGCCCCCGTATTCCTCTGTATGTCCCCCAACCACTAGACTTTTACATCCTCGCCCTCTGCTTTTTTTGTTGCCTCTCTGTCGCATGTAGGCAGCAGATAACTCGGGAGTGCCCCAGTGGTCATCTGGGACGTGAAGTGTGAATATATCTCAATAAGTACTGCAGTCTTGCACCACGCCGAGTCAGTAATGCATTTACAGCCCTTTTTTGATTTTATTTCTCTTTGTGTCACGGCTGTTCATTGTGTTTCTTGCGATATTGCCTTGCCCCGGGGCACGTTTGAAGTGACACCCCCCCCCCCCCCCCCCACCATGTGACAGCCGTACACAAAGCCACCGCCATCACCATGCGCTTGCCCCGGATAGCACGTAAACAAACATCCACACTTCAGACGTGCCCCGTCTCCTACAGGCATGTACATATACTCCCATTCCCAACATTCTCCCACCTCTGACCTCCCTCCACTCCTAAGATGTATTCATAATCAACTCGGTTTCAAATCTATTTCACACATTCCCTGTTTTCCTTTTGATATTCAAATAGACTTGTTCACAGGGTGTCTGGCAAACAAAAAGACCAGTCTGGCTGAGTATAATCTAGTTACAAACAGCTATATCTCTGCCCACCCCTTTATACCTAATGCCCAGTCTAAGGTAAAAAAAACAAAACAACCCTATGCTGCATTAGGGGCCTCTTGTTTATGTATAATAGTGTCATGTTCCCATGAGAGGAGGAGGAACAGGGAGAGAAGAAGGAGGAGGAGGAAGACAGTGATGGCTGTGGGCGACCAGAAGTGGTGTTCCTTGTCAAGATCATTTGTGCACCCCAATAGGGAGGGGAGGGAGAAGAGGTGCAAATGGAAAAATGTCTTGTGGGAGACGCGGTAGGAGGTGATGCTGGGTGGGATATCAAGGGTGAGGCTCACAGATGCTGATAGCCACGTGTTCATGTGTGTGCGTGCGTATGTGTCTGTAATGTGAAGTAGCAGAAACGGCATGTTCCTGCCAAGTGATGTGTGATGATACACACTTTGGCCAAACTGGGATTGCGATTGCCGGGGGAATGTCTTGCAATGAAGGGAAAGTCCTTTTTTCAGAAATGCTTGGGCGTTTGAGAACAGTGATGGCGTCATTAGAGGTGGTTTTGAAGAGACACATCACCCTCACTGACTGCCCCCCCCCACCACAAAACAGCATGGTTTGGCATCCCACCCCTTTCATTTAGATAGCTCCTTGAGAAAAATCTAACCTCATTTGACACCAAACTACCACTTTGAGATGAATTCCTCACTCTGTTTTTAATGTGAAATCACTGACTTGCCTTTTCATTTATTCTCTTTTCAATCATTCATTTTCTTCAAGGGTAATGGTTGTTCACTCATCTTATGGAGTGATCAATACTTGACTTCCGTTGACCTTGCAATTATGATTTATCATATTCGTAAACAGACCCTTAGATGGAACTGAACTCTGTCGGTGAAAAGTCAATAATTATTATAGGATTATGTAGCCGTGATGTCGAAGACACCTGCTTAGCTGCGATTGATGCCTCGTATTTTTTATTTATTTTCTCCGCTTCGTGCTTGTACCCTGATGCTCTGTCAAGATTTGATGTTTCATGCTCATCTCTTTTTTTTCCTGGTGTTAACTTTCTTTTGCTCTGTGCAACTTGGAGATTGATATTTTAATAGATTTGTATGTGTGCGTGTGTGTCAACATGGAAGACTCGGTGACAGATCAAAAAAAAAGATCACTATATTAAATCGTGTCAAAAAAAGCTTTGGCTGGATGTTCCTATGAACCCATTGAGTAAATGTCAGTTAAATGATTTAAATGGATCTAATATGTATCATTTCATGGTTCTCAAAGACTGCATAAAATATGCTCTTTTGTCCCCCAGGTGGTGCGTACCTACTTGATTATTCAGTTGAATCTCTTTTTTTTTTTTAAACTTGTAAACCATAAATCCAAAATTTGTTTAGATTTTTGCTCCTCATTGTTCAACAGATTGAATTCGATAGGCATAAATTATACAAAGGAAGGGATAGTATATCCACTAATAATTCATAACTATGTTGTACGTTTTGGACAACCTTCTGCAACATAATCCCAGTCTCAGAGTTAAGAAAATTTAGGGAACACACAGTACAGACACCTTTTATTCAACTTTGAGACAATACTGCTTTTCATTGACCTATCCTACTGCAAAGGGGAGACCAGGAAAAGATTAACAGGTTAATAGTCCTCTCTATATACAGAATATCATATCAGGTTCACTGTTTCTGTCCTTCAAATGGTCATTATTCCTAATAGAACATTACCCACGATGCTGAGTGATGTAGAAAAGGCACATGTCATATCCGTGACTGATGAGGGCTTTCATACTGGCCAGATGTGGGGGTGTGTGTACACTCCATAAAGTATGCATGTCAAATTATGTCATGTATGACATGTACGACATGCTGTAATTGAATGACATGTTGTTATACTTCTGTACACCGCAAGAATGTCACCAGCAAATGATGTTTCCCCTCTTGCTCAGGTGCCAGACCTTTATGAATCGCTTTGTTCCAGCAGCGACATAACTGGGTTTGTAGATAAAATGCAGGGTACCTCTGTTACCTGACAGGCTATTACTGTGAAAAGCCTTTATTTGTGTTCAGCATGAAAGCAAATATGGAGCAGCTCTGCATATTGTTGAAAACAGGCACACATACACACACACCACTGCAGATGTCCTGCTGTAGCTCTCAGTAGTTATTTTGTATGTGTTAGCTTGAGCTCCTCGTGTTCAATTTGCTCATACATAGATTTCAGCGAGGTTGATTGGTTAAAACATTAAAGATGTGATTTTCCTCTCGTCCTCTTTCAAGACACACACGCACGCACACACACACACACACACACACACACACACACACAAACAAATGCAGTGTTGGATTCTCATCCGCTCCGTGATTGAATTACAGTAGCTTTGGTGCTGAAATTAGAGTGGAGCATGGAGACGGTGTAGAAAATGCACTGTGGCTTGTAATAATAATATCACCGTTTTGCTGTATTGTACCTCACCAAGTCCCTGGTCAGGAAACTGAAGAATAGGAGCATGATAATGGAAAAGACATTGCAGGTGGTTATTTAAAGAATGATATTAGAGTTGCCAGCATTTGGGTTGTTGTTATTGTGTCCTGTTTTTTCAGTTCATTTAGCCATTGTGGTTCTCCACTTCGAGACAAAACGTGAATCACAGATGATTACCCAAACACAAGCCAGCAACACCTGCTGGAATATCTCAGTACGAGCCCGGGACTAAAACTGGATGTCAACCAAAATGACTCCATTAACAGTAACCAAAGCATTTCCACATTAGATACTGCATTCATGTCTTATTCAGTTCTTCCATCCATGCGGTGATGGCTTTGAAACTAAAATATTTGAGCAACGAGAAATCTAATTCTCCTTGCCAAACATCACATACGGCCTGTGTCTGCAAGCTATAGGGAAGCATATTGTTGCCTAATTAAAATGTAAACTGCTTCATCTTACTAAGACCTACAGACAAAACACGGCCAAAATTTAGTGTTATGTGATTTTCAAATGCCATCAAAGTTTAGACGGACAGCCTGACGAGGTGACGCACAGATAAATTAAGCATTAAATGAAGAAGATGAGGAGGGAAAAATAGAAATGACAGGTGGATGCAGAGGACAACAGAAGGAGAACAAGGTTGTAATAGTTTACACAGTGCAGACATTTAATCAGAGAGAAAGAGCTTGGTGTATTTTCCTAACCCGAGGCTAATTTTAATCAGCACTGGTCTTGTCATTATTGGCGGCTTTGACTGTCACCTCTGTGTTTACTTTTAATCTCAGACCTGCTGATTGGAGAAGATGTAGGGATGAACAAATGAAAAAGGGCAGTGAGGGAGGTAAGGAAGGAAGGCTGGAAGGAAGGGCATGTGGGGCTGCACCTGCACCACAGCAGCCTCACTGGTAGCCAGACAGATAAACAACACACGCTTTCCCAGCATGCAGCAGGTTTTTCCGGTAAAGGAGAGCGTGTGCAATGTGCTGTCTGATTCCCTGCTGGGCCCAATCAAAGATGTGATGACACGTGCTTTTCTGGCCGATTAGTTCTCCTGGTCGTTACACACACGCGCACATGGGTGTACTCAATCACTCATATGTAATTCTGTGTTATGGTTGACAGATTCAAGAGACGAGGGCAGTAAGGAGTGTTTTTAAGCCCTTGGTGATTAATGCTGGTTTTACTTATATAACAACATTTCTGTAATGGGTGCGGGAAAATGGCAACCTTACTTTTCTAGAGACAATATTGTCACCTATGACATATCTCTTTTGAGGATTATAGTCTACTGAAATTTAGATAGATAGATAGATAGATCCTCGTGAAATAGGTTGTACTCAAACTTAGTGATGTAGCGACTACTTGCGCTCTGATTGATTCCCACAAAGGTCAGCCCAGTCACAATGGTTTTCAGTCAGTTAACAGCACAAATATGCATGCCCAGTGTCCACCGAAGTTGAACTGATTACAGTGTTTTCACTAAAATGAATTGATTTTCTTGTTGTAGTACTGGGGTGACTGAGCTTATAATAATAATAAGTCAGACGAAAATAGAATAGAATTTTATCCGTCAGTGTTTCAGTGTCTTGAAACATCTCACTCTGCTCTGATCTCCTGCTTGGACATTTATTTTACCATTGAAATGTTAGTGGTTCTTCCCTTTCGACTTCTTCAACTTCAAAAAGGTTGTAATCTTAAATCAGATCTTATTTAGATCTCAGAAGAATGCCACTTTTCACACTTCTGGTCACCCACTTTCCAGCTCTCATTGCCGCGGTAGGGTTATCTGTACATAGATGACTGTTTAGGGTGAATGTGATGTCTGACCTGCATAAAATGTAGACTTTTGTTTGCTGTGTTAAATGTCTTTTTTTAAACAGTATGCTCTAAGGATGATATTCTGTCATTGTTGTTTGATCCCCTTCCAGATTGAAACAACTCTAAAGTGACTGATTGTCATGCAGTACACATATTCAAGGTCCCGAGAAGATAAATTCTACTGTCTTTCACAACTTCAGTGTTTGCATTTAGCTCAAAGTACCATGGTGCCAAAATACAGTCACCCAGAGCTGCCAGCATGTCTGAATTCTGCACAAAGCCACCACTTGCCAACAGATTGAAACCGTGATATCATTGCTGAAGTTTGAAAGACAAACAACAGACATTTCCAGCTGTTCGAATGTGTTTTCTCTCCCAAAATGTCCCTCACTCAGGATGACTCTTCCTCGTGTCTCAGAAGAGACATTCTGCACAATTAATATTCATTCTGCTACTGGAGTGCATTGTTGTCATACCACCACTGACAGATGTGCATTCATTAAACTCAAGACCACGGAGACACATTGTATGCCACAGTGACGCTTTTAATAATTAATCCAACTCAATTTACACCTGAATTTATTTATACTATCATTTATTTATACCGTTTATTCTCGGCTGAGGGGTGGATTTGGTCTCCTGGTAGGTAGAGCAGCAGATACCATCCCATCAAATTAATTTTAATAATAGAAGGCTCTCATTAAGACCCAATCAGACATGAAGACAGTCTGAGTGGAATGGGTTGCCCAGAATTGACCAGAGAGTCATGAATTATTGACACAGAAATCGGCCTTATTAGTTCAGCAGGTTTCGGCTCAGTAAAGATCCAGCCAGCTGCCAGTCTTGATTCTTTCACAAGCATACACGCATGCACACGGTTAAATGCATCTGATTTGTACACGGAGAATATTACCTGAATTGATCACCCCCAAACTAATTTTCATAGCATAACGGCTACAGACAAATGAGGCCATTGAGGTTGAAAATTGGATCATTCTATATGGTGCTTTCTGTTTGCACAATTTAGCTTCAAATGTGCAGTGCTGGCTAACAGCACAGATTAGGGAGCTCAATCAAAGGAGAAGCACTGCCTCACTCTACTATTATAGGTCAACAGTTACTGTATAACTCTGGAGAGGTGCATATGTTGCAAAATCCTATCAGTAAAATTTCAATTTGGATTGTATTGTGGACACACTTGTCCAAACATGTTTGTTTGAGTGTGTTTATAATTTGATTAAGTTATGCCCGTGTCATCTTGACCGACAATTGTTTTCATTTTTGTGAGCCTGCACTGTGTGTGTGTGTGTGTGTGTGTGTGTGTGTGTGTGTGCGTGCGCGTGTATTTATGTGTGTGAAGGACATGATTGTGAGTCATTCACGCCAATCACCCAGTCGCCCTCCTGCCAGTCCCAATCAGAAACCATTTAGAGTGATCACAGGTATCTTTGATCCTTTTGAGTTGACACAAACACAACACCAGATTGGCACTCTGGCTGTAAGTGAGAGATTACAACGGTGATCACAACATTTGCACACAACTTTATAGACATTTGGGGGTTTTTATGTTTGGAGGATGAAGTCCAGTGATACTTTCTGTACCTTACTACATTATGATACTCCTAATGTATATATTCTGTGTAAGGATGATTGTTATGGGCAAATTTAACATTGTCCTTTTTATCACAACATGATCTCGATATCAATATTGATTAAGGCATTCAAAATCAAACAACACACAGAAACAGTTCTTTGCAATTTAACTTGACCTAACATTTATTTACACATGAGGACTGTGCAATATGAGAATTTTGTCATAGCACAATTTAATGTAGAGATGATAATAATAAGCAAACTTTATATCTCTTTCAAAAACAGGAGTTAGAAAGTGATTGACAGATGAAAATATGAAGTTATAAAATGAACAAAAAGCAATTACAAACAAGTGAGTTCCCAAGATACTTTTTAAATATTTGCACATTTAACCCACATCTATCTCTGCATATGTGGTACGTCAAACAGGGGATTATGAATATTTTGACTAAGTTCTGTCTACTACTACTACACTACTGTCTTTTTTTTGATCACACACACACACACACACACACACACACACACACACACACACACACACATATATATATATATGGTGATTGTGGACACAAAACAGATTCAGACCACTTGTAAATTGGGGATTATGAATGTTCTTTTGCCCGTCTGTCTGGATTTCCTCATCTTGCCCTCTCTGACACACTCGCAGATGCATACAGGAAACACACTGGTCCCAGGAGACACTGGAGTGTGTTAAAGAAGGCATCACACGTTCATTCTTTTCCCTGCCTAAATCTGGGCAGGGCCGGAATTCATCACAGGATCAAACCCGTTTCTCATCAAACCCAGGAAAGTGTAGCTAATGCAATTTCACTAAGTCACTGCCTGACTTGATTACATGTGGGCTGGGGAGTGCATGCTAACGCACCACAGGGGGCTGGATGGGTGTCACTGTGTGTGTGCGTGTGTGTGTGTGTGTGTGTGTGTGTGTGTGTGTGTGTGTGAGAGAGAGAGAGCATATGGTATCTAGGTAGTTTAGGTTGATCCATTTGTGTTAGGCTCTCTGTGTCAGTAAACTCACAAGTGTGTGCATATGCTTGATGTGTGTTAAAAGCTGTCCTACCAGGTGTGTATACATATCTGCACCTGTCTGATTGTACCCTCGTAAATCCATGGATGTTTTTATGGATAGACGTTTCATGTCTGCTTGTGTGTGTGTGTGTGTGTTGCAGACAGAGTCGTGGTCCTCAAGGGGGATTTCAGGCAGATTTGGCCACATTAGAATGTGTCACTTCTTCCTTTCCAGCTTTCAGTTGCCGTCCCACCGAGCACCACACCTCCACACACCCCTCCCACTAATCCTGGATCAGACCACACACCAAGGGACACAAATGCACAGACACTTGTCCAAACACCACTAACGAATACTCAAACACACACCGCAAACACACACTGCAAACACTAAGCTCTCGTAAACAAAATGGCACTTTTACACATTAGGTAGAGAGACGACTGGCAGCAGTTTGGTGGCATCCTGACCTGAAACCGGAGCCACCCTGTCACGTCTAGACAACTCTGAAGAATCCTATGCATATTAATGCAGGCCTATTTAATATTCATCATTGCTATGCCCTGTTGGCAGCTGGTCCCAGACCCCATGGATCAATGAGGTCTCTTCCTAGCTCCTTTGTCTGACACGGATGCAGATGTTTAGAGCATGAAATTAAATTGGTCACTGTCATTGGGAATACATACATGGTAGTCAAACTGGCGTGGGTGTCTGTTTGTGTGTGTAGTTGCCGGTTAGATGTGGCCCTTGGAGCAAACAAGTAACGCTAACTTCCCAGAGTCTGTGACATGTTGATGTTATTCATGGGAACTTGAGTGTTTGCAAGTCGATGACGAGGAAACAAAAGTTTAGCCAGTTCTTTCCACGTCGATGATCAGTGTGTGAGAGAGAGAACGAGAGAGAGAGAGAGAGATGGCGAATGTGAGGGAGGGTGAGCAAGAGAGTGCGTTGGCGGCAGCTTTGTTTAGGAGCCTGTAATTGAGTCTTAATTGAATTGGCACCAAAGGAAGGATGAATGGATAGAGAGATGGAGAATGAGAGAGTTTGAGCGAATTGGACCTCATCTCTGTCTCCACTTAGCAACGCGAATGTGGGCTTACTGTGCAGGCGAATTTTATGGCAACAGATCAGAATCAGAAACCCTTGATTTGAAAATTTTGGATGGAGTGAAAGCTTTCCTTGTCATTTTAATAAAAATACGGAGAGTGTTGTCTCCCCTACTTTTTAAATGAAACTTGTTCCATTAGAAATGTATTATGGAGCTCGGGCACAGGGAAGAATGGGTTGATATGCATTTGAATGCAAGGCTAGGCAGGCTGCGCAGGTAATGCGGAACAGTGTCTTTTGTGTTATATCACACAAGCTTTGCAAGGCCGTATTGGACATGGAAATGAAACAAAAGAAAACAGCAGAGCGAGGCTTTGTGTGTGCCGAACTGAAATCACACCATTTCAGAACACACGTGCACACAAAAACACACACACACACACACACGTTTGCCCATTTCAAAACCCCATTAAAGTAGCCAGGATCACCGTCTTGTTTGATTTCTGTCCAGTGTTTCCACTTAACTTGCTCTGTACACTTGACATCACATCACACTTCATTTTTAAACTGAGAATGTAACAGGAAAGTGCAGTCAGCGTGGTGATGGTATTATTCTTACAGGGTCCTAAAATCTTGGAAGCAAACTTTTTCCTCAAGGTTTCCCTGCACATGTAGCTCAATTGTTGATGTATCAGACTCCCTTGGTTTTGAATCTAGAAGGTTATTTATTGCATTGTCTGTTTTTTTTTTCCCCCCCAGTTTCATGGATGTGTTGTTACAGAGTGCCATGGGACTTAACATTGTATAAAGATATACGTAAACGTGTGCATGCATTCATGCATAGTAGTCTTTCAAAACCTTTATGCAAGCAAACACACAAACACAGACAGACAGTCCTTTTGCTTTGCAGTTTGCTGTATTGACAACGAGCCGCAATTTCTTCTCCATCAATTATATTGATTACTTCAGGATGAGCGGAGGTAATGAGCTTCGGTGTTCTTTCTCTCCCCTATGATCTTCCCTCGTCCCTGTCTGGACCCCTCCCTCCTCCTCCTCCTCCTCCTCAGTGTCTAACCTTTCTGAGCATGTTACATGGCAATGATTTTCTGATTAACCCTGTTAGATGTGGGGTTCACCCAGACAGTGACGCAGGGACATGGAGGAGAAGAAGCATTTGGGATGCATTCTGATTTGTGATGGAGAGCTGCACTGATTGAGTGATGTGTTTATTAGGGATGAAGGTGCGCTCATGTACTCATTAAATATTTAAATGTTAAAAATGATTTTAAGTGATTTGTTTGATTTAACAATTAAAAAAAAAAAATTGATTAATGGTGGGAACATCATTGTTACATGCCCTTTCCTGAATCAGAGTTCAGGGTCACCTACAGAGCAGCACTCTAGGGATTGGTTGGGATTTGGTGTCTTGTTAAAGGACACACGTGATGATGATTGTTGAGTTTTGAGTCTTGAAAGGTGGACTCGTTGAAAAGAGGTCTTCAGAACCGCCTCAATCTTCTAAATGTCATCCTACATATGATTTGCACATATTAATTTGCAGTTTAACCCTCCCGGAACACCGGTACTATGTATGGATGATGACATGTTCGGTTCTGTCTCTTATGTTCCAGGCGGTGCTGATGACAACCTGATTGAAGGAGGAGAAATGAAGTTTGTGTGTAAGCCAGGAGCGAGGAACATCACGGTGATCTTCCAGCCTCTTCTCAGGTATAACACAGAGCTGATACACTGAACATCCAGCCAAAAGCTGATTGATTGGAATGCGTTTCTTTTGTTTATCGGGAATGTGGTCAGCAACACAAAACGGCAAGAAGTGCACAGTGACTCATCTTACACTGCTTACTGCTATGAGTAAGTGTTAAAGTAGAGCGGAGTGACAAGTAAAGATGGAGAAAATGAAGTCATAAGCCTTTACTGTTAATTTATTGGCATTTTGCTGTGGAATGGATAAGATGCCAGTACTGAATCAGTCATAGCAAGCTGACGACTCAAGACGTAGTTATATTATCGTGGTTGGTGTCATGCGGACAAAAATGTGACACTGCATGTTTAATTCCGGGACATTCTAATATAAGACACTCTTGATGTCTGGCAGTCTGTAACTTATTCTCAACAAAGTAAAGTTAATGAATGACAGAACCTGCTGTGTTTACTGGAACAGGCTGGGCGGATTGCATTAATTTTACGAGGTACATGTGTGAAAGCCACTCAAGACATACGAAGGCTGGGACATGACTCAATACCAGTAAAATGTAAACTAATTATATTACATGGCCTCTTACTGACCATCTATCGATCTCAGCCCTTTTAATGTTTAGTGGAATATCGTAAATCAAACATGATGTAATATACTATACTTTCAGTTCAGAATGTTTTGTTGATACCATCCAGGAATTAGGATCGACGACCACCCTCGCTTTTGTTTCCCATTGAATTTGAGTATTGTGAAGGGGTTGCCTTTGTGGTAATCTTCTGTATGTCTGGTAGTTTTCTATACAGTGATGTGGTCCCAGGCGAGTAGTGTAAATCTAATAGTGAAGCTATTTAATTGAATTGGCCTCCATGCAGTGATACATTACCTTCAAGGATCCATTAAACAGAGATGTTTCCGACTTCCACGTTTTGGTGCCTGGCATACATTCTGACAATTTTAACCTCATGTAGAATATTTTTAATGCTTAGAGGGTTAGGAGGATAAGCGTGTCGTTTTTGCAAACTCTTTATTTATCCCTTGCATTTGTATAAAGCTGGCAGGTTAACAGATGTTTGTCATGTAAAAGCATGAATGCTCAGCCAGTGAGGAGCTCTAGCTTCATACGGGCCATCTGGGCAGTAACTGTGTCGTATGATGAAAGCTAACTGGCTGTGCTGTTTGGCTCTACAAAGTTTTAATCTTACACTTAGTGAATCAACTTTAAAAAAAAAAAGAAAAAAAGCCAATACAGACAGCGCAAAACAGATGTTTGTTTAGTCTTTGTTCAAGTATACTGGCAGCTAAATTATGTGTATATCCTGAACCCTAAACGACTACTCAACAATATGGAATTGCAGAAAATCTGCATGTTTTACATAGTTAAGCTGGATTGCACTCTAGCGGATCCATTTTAGCTCGTCATTATGTCCCCACTACCTGAAGCTGTATTGTCAGTTGCCATGTTACCTGTTGTTTGATTGATGAAAATGACTAGTTTCACAGAGTGTCTGTGTTTGTATGTGTGTGTGTGTTGAAGTGTGCATGTACGCTTTATTGTCTTTCTTTGCTGTTGGTTGCCTGTGTGTTTATGTCCCTTTAGCAATGCTTCGCCCTTGAGTCCTTCCCTCAGTCCCTCTCCCTTACACTCTTTCCTTCTCTCTCTGACACATTCACACACGTGCGACGTTCAACCCCTGCTCACTGTTGGTCCAGCCAAAAGCTTTTGTCTGAACAAATGACCAAAAATAAAACGGTGACTAGCGTTCTGCCAACCTCTCCCATGTTGTCTGTAATGGTTCATATCAATCACACCAAACTGCCTTGCACACAGGGCTCTCTCTTCTTTCTCTCCCTCCCTCCGACCTGCCATCTCCAGAATTCTAGTGCCAATGGAGCGCTGTTTCTTGCAGATGGTTTTCTAATGGCAAAGCTCTGGCACGCCACTGATGGATCACTACACCTCCTGCAGCCAGCCATGCAACTCATGGCAGCTTTAATGACAAAAGCTGTTGGGGGTTGCAGCACTGGAAATCACTAGTGTGTGTGGGCGTATGAGACATCAGGATCTTAATGTGATTGTGGTATATTTCTTTTTCTCCTCCTAAATCAAGTGTTCTTTATTTTGTTGTTGTGTGTCTGTTTTTCAAGTCTCTGTAGAACCGCGACATTTACAAGTGCCCCCCTCTGAAATTGTTATATGATGATAGTTGTGTACTTTTTGGGGAAAATATTGTGTTGTATTGTTGAACCTCAGATTTATGAGGAGCAATCTGGAGGCCTGTATCCAGCTATGTGTGAGATTTACTCACAAAATTGGCTCATTTTTAATTGGACTAGATCACCATGGTAACCTCTGCTGCACAGCTAACCTGCTGCAGAGACGGTTACCTCAAGAGAATCTGATCACAAACTGTCAACAACCCGAGTAATGACCAGCCAGATCATTTAAAGAGCTTATACAATAATTCCCACAACTTTTTCACACTATTTGGAATTTATTCAGATATAAAAGTGAGGCTAAGCTTCTTATTCTATTCTACTTGTTTGATTACATTTTATCTTTCGCCTCACTGAATATCATGTTCTGCTGGCGCATTAATCTAATTTCCCTGTGGGTATTACCATTTTATCTTATGTCAAATTAAGTACTCCACTCAGGGTTCAGATGTTGTTGCATCTGATTGGCTTGTAATTAAGAACATGTGTAATGCTTAGTGAAGCCAAGTAACTCAGAGAGAGTCACACTGAGTTGAACGTGCTTCACGATACAGGCCCTTTGTCATGGAGCAGTGGTCTGACTCTTTGCTCATGTAACTGTACTTCAGGTTTCATGGAAGTTCTCCCATCCACTTTACATGGGCTTTGTTGACTTGGAGAAGGCCTGTTTTATTCACAGTGCCCTCTTTGGAGGTTCTATGGGGAATACTGTGGAGTGCCAGCGCCATTCCCATGAGCTATCAAATTCATGTAGCCGTGAGCATTGAGCAAGGCTGAGGGGTTCGATTCTGTTTTGGACAGAATGTCGAGAACCAGCCGAAGAGTGAACAGAATTGCATATCTACATCTCTGATCCAGAATATGTTGGAGGGATTATGCATCCCACCTGGTCTTGTAAAGCCTCTGGCTCCCCTAGGAAGAGCTGGAGGAGGTGGCTGGGGAGGAGGACATCTGGGCTACCTTGCTTAGCCTGCTGCCACTACAATCTACCCAGGCTAAATGCCAGAAAATGGATGGATGGATGGATTATAATGAGAAGGGGAGTGTAGTGGACTCTTCAGATGTATTATTGCTAATGTTTGCCTACATTTTATATAGTGAAGTGGACACAATTGCTGTTCTCATTTCCATCTACACTGTAAAAAAAAATCTGTAGAATTTACGGTAAAATACTGGCAGCTGTGGTTGCCAGAATTTTACCGTAGAAAATACGGTCACACTGTATGAGACATTACGGTATGCTGTTTTGGCAACCGTAAACTTCACAGTAGTGAACTGTTATTTGTTTACGGTAATTTGCTGTAAAAATAACAGTTATAATATAAAACTGTTTATGGTAATTTGCTGTAAAAATAACAGTTATTATATAAAACTGTTTATGGTAATTTGCTGTAAAAATAACAGTTATAATATAAAACTGTTTATGGTAATTTGCTGTAAAAATAACAGTTATTATATAAACCTGTTTACGGTAAATTCTTTTAAAAATAACAGATATACTGTAAACCTAATTACAGTCCATCAGTGAAAACACACAGTAAAACTGTAAGATATAGTACGGTATTTTATTGCAAAGTTCAACTTTACGGTAAAATACTGGCAGCTGTGGTTGCCAGAATTTCACCGTAAAAAATACGGTACAACACATATGGAATTACAGTTTGTGGTGTAGATTTTACAGTCAGCAAATGCAAATGGTAAATTATAAAGGAAATAACCAATTAAGCCCATTGTAAACCAAAGTACAGACTATAACTGATAAACTTTAAGAACCTCTCGTTGCATATACACATTCTCTGTGAAAAACATAACTTGTCCAGTATACTCACAAGGCAGTGTTGACATCTTGAAAAGACAGTGTGTGTCCATACATATGAAGGATAGTCCATGGTAGAAGAAATAAACATCATGAAAAAAGGAGCCACCTGTGCTGATCAACACTAATGAGTCACTGAGTCCAGACTTGGCTGAAGAGGGCTCTTAACATGGACATGGTGTTCAAGAAACTGGAACTTAAAGCATTCAGCAGTCACCAGTTCTGCTTGAAGACTCATATGTTGTTCATCTGGTGTCCACTGTAGACCGGCATGATCCTCTCTGCAGCCAGAAAACACAAACAAAGCAAAGGTTAGATTGATGCAGTGCCTGAGCATGATGCCTACAGCGATAAATTCAGCCTTCTGTTGTTAAACTGAGCTCCAATGAGATATACATAGAATGAAACTCAGACATAGAATGAAACGCACTCTGGAATATAGTTTTGCAGGTCATCAGGAGTATTTCATTTATTTTATTGTATTAGTGTGAAAGGTAGAAACAGTCACTTTTCAGGACTAAGTGATCATCAGTATTTGTTTCACCCTTGTCGAATTGCAGCCTTAATCCTGAATCCTGTCCATAAAACTGATTTTTTTTTCTACTGTATGTTTGTATGAAGCTGTTGGCACTGTGCACTTGAGGGAGATCGATTGAGTGAAGTTTGAGTTGTGCGTGCATCTACTCATTTGCTACACTGACATAAACCATTGCTTACCTCTAATTAGCCTTGACAAGACTGGTGTTTGAGTCATTGGGTCCAGACTTGACTGAAGACAGGTGGGACAGAGTCTCATACAGACATGGTACAATGTTAAGGAAACTGGAACTTTGGGCAGGTGTTGTCATCATTCCTGCTTGATTCACCAGCAGTCTTCAGTCAGGTGTTTACTGTGGACTGGCATGAATCTCTCTGCAACCAGACAAAGAAAGACAACAAAGAAAAAAATGTTAATGATAATAATGATAATTATTATTATATAGCACTTACACTGTTGCAAAATGCTTCCCGCAACAACAACAAAAAACAAAAAACAAAACATTAATTAAAGAAGTTGGAACAGAAAAAAAATTAAATGGTGAATGAAGAGTAGGTTTAAAAAATCTCATAAAAAGGCCAACCTATAAATATGATTTCAGGAGGCGCTTAAAACAGTTAACAGATTTAGCAGATCTAATAGATTGAGAGAGACTGAGGGAGAAACTGTGGAGGCTACAGCTGAAAACACACAATCCTTTGGATTTGACATCGAATCAGTGATTTTGATTTTTTTAAGGATAGTTCCGAGGATTTACCCTTAAGGAACTCCAGATAACAGGGTAGTAGACATATATGGGAGACATAATTATTATTGTGGTCATGTAAGTATTTGGTATGAAGAAACAAAAACATTTAATGGCAGCACCAGTTCAGAAGCCTATCTATTTAAATGTACTCACTGAAGCTGAGTGCTGATAACGATGGCGACGAATCAGAGTACTGGCCATACCGCATTCATGCAAAGTTGACTGCCTTGCATTATCCAGCTGCACCGTGCTGTGGAGAAGGTGAAATTATTTGTTAAAAAATTGTATGGCGTTAAAGGGATCATTCTCACTTGTTATGTTATCTTTGAATTCGCCTAGATCAAGTGTCGATAAATGTTTCCTTCGTAATACATCCAAGTCTCCTTGTAACATCTTTTATTAAGAGTAAACCAGTTTCTCCATTATTTCCATCACAATTAGATTATGAAAGGCCTAGATTTATGCTGTGCTTAAAGGTAGAGTATGCAGAATTTTCAAAAAAACAACATATGGACCTGTACAAACATAAATCCTCTCAATCATCACGGCATTGTTTTGATGTGTGGCCGGTCTCCTTCTGGGCGGCAACCAGTGTTTATAAAAAGAGATTAACATAAAGCCTTCTATTGTTAAATTAATGCATGGTCAACTGTGCAATCATTTATCACTATTTATCCTTGACAAGACTAGTATCTGATCACAAGGGTAGATTAGTAGGCCAGCAAAGAAGTTGATGAGTCCATGTCAAGTACAACCACTAGTAGACTACCTGAAAGAAAGTAGGTGAGAGTAGAGTAGAGTAGGTGAACCATGCCTTTTTGTTGATGAAATACTTCAGATACAGTGCTACATCATATGACAAAACACCTTCAAAGATGTCATGGCCTAGGCAAGCTGGCAAACCTGGCTGACAGACATTAAAGTATTTCCAACTGTTGAATACTGACTTGCACTTCACTCCTTCCACATCTGGGGTGTCTTCAGTCTGGAGGCGCTCGACAGCTGCGTCGTAATTCTCAGTGGTGCGCTCTGGTCCACACAGATTAGGATCGTCACCTTGAAATTGAGATCGGGTTATTAGGCAGTACCTACAAAAATACTGTGTGCATCCTCTGACTGGACATGTCACAGCACGTCCTTCCACAATATGCTCCCTCAAGTGAGCTATCAGATCTTTTGTATCGTGACACTGGCACTCACACATCGCCATTGCGCATTTAAAATCACTAACAGCCGTCCCGACAGTAATGGGAGTAGGAGCAGATACACTATGCCTCCGGAAAAAAGGCGCCTTAAACGCTCCGTATCTGTAAAATGTCTGCTTGCAACCGGCTCCAGTGCACTTAAATAAACAACGTGGTTCATTTCTATGGAGTTTGCAATGAAGCACATAACCCCTCAAAGTCTTAACCGACCTGCTACAGAAGTTACAGCTAAACATTTTTCTAGCATTAGCAACGTTAGCTGTTAGCCCTTAAGTGACTCTTCTATTCTGCAAAAAGCAGATAGCGACACGTCCAGCAACTTTTAAGGTATAGCTACCTGAACTCCTCTGCTTGAAAGTCAACGAATAAGAGCTAATGTGGCTCTGCGGCTAGCTAACGTTAATCGGACAGTCTCAATGAGCTGTGAATGTGCTTACCTGAAGAAGAGACTCTGCTCCTGTGGGCGCGAACAAATGGCGGTGAACTGAAATTCAAAATTTCTAGCTTCCGTTAACTCCGCGGTCATCTCTCTGTCTCTCTCTCTGTCTCTGTCTCTCTATCTATCTGTCTGTCTGTCTCTCTCTGTCTCTCTATCTATCTATCTATCTATCTGTCTGTCTGTCTCTCTCTGTCTCTCTGTCTCTCTGTCTATCTATCTGTCTGTCTGTCTTTCTGTCGTTCTCTGTCGTTCTCTGTCTCTCTCCTCAATTCAATAAAGCTTTATTGACACGGAACAACAACAACACTTTTTGCATCAATGCCCCTTAACTGTGATATAATAAGCACATACCACGGCCTGTCCTGATGTATTGCTTAAATATACCATCTTTTTAACATTCTACTTTCTATAGAAATGATGGTATGATTTAATGGTTGTGTACCGTAAATTTAAACGTAAACACCAGCAAAATCTGTAATTCAGACAGAATGATACTGTCAATTTTAGGGTAATTGCACGCTTGTGACATTACGGTATTTTACCGTGAATTTTGCTAACTTTTTATAACATTCACAGTAAAATTCCGTATTTTCTACTTAGTAAAAATTTTAGACCGTAAAATTTAAAGTTATTTACTGTTTCTTGATTTACAGTAATTCTATGTATTTACTACAGTGATATACTATTTTTGATTTTATGGTATTGTACTGTTGCTATTTGACAGTTTTTTACTGTAATTTCTACGGACATTTTTTACAGTGTATAAAACCTCAGATCAATAGCAAAGTATCAAATTTGCATGCGCTTACCTGATTTACTCAGTTTGCCAAAACCAACAAATATGTTGCTGCAGCTGAAGGCAGCTGAAATTTAGGGCTTGCAGTGAGTGAATGAATAAGATTGGTTCTGACCTCACAAGTGTAGCAGACCAACCTGATGTGTCAGAGCGTAGAATGTATGTCTTTAAAGACGCACACACAATATGGGGCTGACATAGGGGAGTGTTTGTGCATGTTGCAGCCAATTTAGTTTGACTTGTAGGAGTCTCCTGCTGACATTTGGGTGGTATTTACACCCATTGCTCCGGACAAGGTTGGCATTTTGAAAAGCTTCAGCAGGCCTCTAATCTCTCCCTGTTCACCATCCGCAGGGTGACCAGGCACGATCGTGCTCTAGATGTCGTCTACGTTTGTGCGTACATGTGTGCAGGTAAAGTCAACAGAGTCACTGTGTGAGTTAATTAGCAAGTAAAATGCTAACATGATCAATATGATTCAAATAATTTTTGTATGTGTATGAGGGTGCACGATATTATTCGTTTGTGCCTTGGTGTACCAAAACATAAAGGAATCTTAGAATTATCCTGCTGGTCTACAGATATTGTCAAACTTGTAAGTGTACTGGATTGATCACATCAGCGCTGCATCATTGCAGTCTGATGAGCACAGAGCTCTTCACATGCACTCACAGCATTAGCTTATTAAAAAGTACTCATGTTGATGGGCCCATACTTGAATTCATACAAGGTCCACTCAAAGTTGGTTCTACTCGTAAGTGTCTATGGTCGAGTGAGAAAGTGTGAGGGAAAGAAAAGAGTCAGATGGTTGGAGACTGACAGAGAGCGCTCTGGGGAGGCAGAGAGGGAAGGACAATGGCATAAGCGATGAAAGGGACGAGGAGTGGATAGAAAGCTAGCTGACAGGAAAAGGACAGAAGGGCTCTGCCTCCCACCGATGTAGCCTGTGGTGGAAACGAAACACACCATGATTCTGCACTAATTTCATACTCTCATTAACTCTCCTCCTGAGCTGAACACATACAGACAAAGACAAATAGAAAGAACAAGAGTTAGAGGTGAAATGGAGTATCTTTTAAAGAAGTTTTTAAAAAGTATTTTTAAGGTTTCTCAAATGACTTAACTGAGACACATGCACTGTCGAATTCTCAAACTCAGCGTCTAAGGGGAAGGCTTTTTTGAACATTTAGATTTAGCTTAGCTGTGCCAAATTTCATTATTTAAAAAAAACAACTGAAAATTAGATGGGAGCTCTTATGAATTATAATTATTACCTGCAAAATCACTTCACTTGCTAATCAAATCCACTCATTAATTAAGTTAAACGCATATAGTGTTAAAAGATCATTATGGTGATTTTGTGGTGCAGTCTCTCACCTTTAAATAGTTAATAAAACACAAAAGGTCATGAGTCCAAACACATTGCAATTGCTAGACGATGACATGATTTGTCAAGCCAGAGAAGCAGGCAGTTATTATTATAGCCTAGTTGTCCGCATGTATCTCCATGTTTTATCGTTTGCTAATGGTGAGCAGACAGAAAAACAAGTTTGCTTATTGCTTTCTCCGTCAAAGTAGCACTGCAGTAGTCACTGTCCGTATGTTCCCTACTGCAAGATGGAAAATGGCAGCCATTACTCAGGTATTTATGGTCCATATAAGTCCTACAATTACACAGTCTTTTATGATGTTGATCCACCAGGCAGTTTATTAGGCTGCATGAACGGCCACATTCGCAGTAAGAGGCAATGGACTAAAGCGCAAGATGAAAATTCTTTTCAAATATATCCCAGGAACCAGATTTGTTTGATCAAAAAAGTCATTGATGAGATCATTTTGTGACAAGACTGGTGTTTGTCGTAACAGAGTTACATTGTGTACGACCTGTTTCAGACATGCAAATTTCCACTGCGGCAGACCTGAAAACTAATTTGTGGTTGAACCCTAACCTTTAGTCAGGCAGCACCTTCACAAGTTCTGGTGAAGACTACAGTGTTCCTTCAACAATAACATCTGTAGTCCACCTCAAAGAGGTGTCTGCGCATAGGCTATTAAAATGCAGCATAGACGTCTTGTCTTAAGTCTTACTCACACATACATGCACATACCGCTTTGCTCTGCCAGCCTTTGCTCTCTTTTCTAATCTTTTCTCGCTCGTACAGTACAGGAGGATTTTCCTCACTAAATAGCACACTTCCTCTCTCTCTCTCTCTCTCTCTCTCTCTTTCCAACCCACACCCATTAAAAACTGGGAATCGGGTGGCGAGAGGATTTTACACTGGAAAGGTCAGGGAGAGAGAGAGAGATAAAGAAGGTAGAAAAAAGAAACGAACAACAGAGAGAGAGAGAGAGAGAGAGAAAAGAGCAGATGGGAGGCAATGAAAGAAAAACACAAAGGAAAAGATGATAAAAGAAACAAACAGACAGGTGGGATGAGAATAGAGCGAGATAAGTCAGAAGAAGAAGAAAGAAAATGCAGAGGAATAGAAAGGCTTTTAGACTGCATGCAAGCTGGGTGGCATAGCTTGCTTTGAATTCAAGTTCTTTAGGCGGGCATACACACGTAAAAATACATACATACATAATATGTTGTACATGGGGAGAAAATGAAAAGAAAGGATGGCAAGGAAGGAGACCACTGAACAGTAGGGAGTAACCAGTATGTATTGGAAAATTGATAAGAGTCTGAGAAATACGTTTATGTGGTTTATGTAGTCGGTTTGTGTTTCTCTGTGTCCTACTAACTTTTCATAAACACTTTGACCCAGTACATTTATATTAAATATTCTAATGGCACAACCGACTTTGATAACAAACAAAAGTTACCTGCGACTAATATCAGGCTAGTGGTAGCAACAACACTAAGAGCATCCCAAACTCTTCCCAGATGAAGGCATTTGCTGGAGCAACAAGCTTTATGATTTGCAAGCACATGCGCCCATGTACAGTAGTGTTATTGTAGTGTTATATAAATACACTCCTATTAAATACTAACTTATGTAAAGCGATGACAAAATAAATGAGAAGGAAACAAAAATACACGGCGAGCAGCAAAAGACAGATGGAAAGTACGAGCGTGTGTCGAAGAGGAAAGCTGCTGGATGTCTGCAGATCACAATACGAGTTTGCTATGAATCTGTCAGGTGCTGCTACCTGTCACTAGCTGCTGCGCCGCCATATCTTTATTCTTTTATCTCTCTGATGCCCTCCCTATAGGACAACATACACACACATACACACCACCACGTTGTAAATAATACCGCAGGTTTTATCGTTTTCAAAAAAAGTGCAACTTCAGCCACTTTCTAGTGAGGTGCAGAGTTTTCAATCTCCTCATGTCTTACAAGCACACGCATGCACAGAGACATATGCACACACACCACAGCAAATGCACACACACACACACACACACATGGCAGATATTGTGCAGGAGATTAGATCCATCATTGCGGGGGTCTTTTCTCTGGCTATAGAAGGTGGATAAACTCTTTGATTGTGTTTATCCATCCTGTAATGGAATCAGACTCGGTTCCCTGGGCAACCTGTCCAACAGACTCATGTGAAGCAGACAGTCGTCAGTTGGAGCTTAAGGGGGTCTAGTTTGTCTGAATGCTCAGCAGTAGACTTATTATGAAGTCGGCTTTGAAGGTCCCTGTGGTTTTAGGTCGTTGTGGGGAAAACTTGCGGATACCGAGAATCGTTGCCTGGTCAGTTCAGACGTAGAAATTGTGCCGGGACACAAAGACAAACATTTATATGCACCGTACAGAACACACACACGCACACACGCACACACACACACACACACACACACACACACATGCACACGGTTGAGTCTTTGAAGCTTTTCCAAATGACCAGGTCATAATCACACAGATGTTCACACAGTCATGCTGTCCCCATCGATGCTGTCCCCCACAGTTCCTGATTGTTTCTGATTGGCTGATACTGAAAGAGATTATATTGTATTCTCTGGAGATTTGTAGGTTTGTGTGCGTGTGTTTTGTGTTGCCACAATAATTTAATGAAATAAAAGTCTCCATTTTTTTAAATATATATTAATTTAATTTAGTCTAATATGGTTCTTTAGACCTGTTGCCATGAAAGGACAGAAGTGGGAAGGCAGATTGCCCTTAATGCTTATCGAATAAATGCCAGAAGGAGCTGCTGCCAAGAAGGGAATTACTGAACCACTGTGTAGAGATGTTTTCAACACGTGTTGCTTTCTCCCTCACTCTTTGTTTGTCTCCTTTTTTCTGTTACTTCCCGTGTTTTCCTGGGGTGTAATCAGCCAAGCAAAGATAAAAAAAGTTTTACTTCCTTCTAAAACCTGAAAAAAATAATATACTCTATTTAAAAAGAACAGTATGTTGTCTGTGTTTCTTATCTTCTCCGTCCTTCTGAGGGTAATGCCGAGGTAAAGACAGAATGCCGGAGATGGGTGATTTACAGATATTCTTCTGTTCCTGTCCCACACAGTTCCTTCTGTTCCTCCTTTGAATTCAGCCTCAGTCGTCCGTCTTTCCTCTTTCCATCCTTCTATCCCTTGACAACATGAGCTGCCACTCTGTGTTACTGTCACATGAGCGAGCGCCAGCCCCCACATCACAGCAGCCTTTGATTGGCCAGGCCTTTCCAGGTCGGTGAGCTGCTGCCTGATAATAACCTTGTTTGATTGCTGGAGCAGAGATGTAATTGATTGATCTGCTCACCCTGTCTGGGGCTAGGCCTCTGAAGTAGCCTTTGCAGATGTGTGTGTGTATGTGTGTACTTGAGTGGGGGATTGGTTGATTGTCGAGCAGAGCACTAGATAAGCATACAGGCACACATCTACACAAACCTCATACTACACAGATACAAACACACACACACTTCTGTTATTGTGCTTTAATATGTAGTTGGTACAAGGAGTTTGTTCCTTCCCAGCACATCTGCCCTGTGTACCTCTCTAAACAAACTCCACCAACCAATCAACAAGTCATTAAACCTCATTAAAATTCTTAAACTCCCTCTGAAAGGATTGTTTGTGAGCTCCTAATTGGTGGTTACATAAGTTAGTCCATCGTTCTGGAAAGTTAATTATTCTCAAAGATAGATGGTCTCAACTCAATGCAGCATCTAATCCAATAGTGGCTAAACAGACTCCAGGTATTTCTAAGAGACATTGTTTCACAGATAATAATTGGGCTTGGAGAATATTTGTCCTTTTTTGTTTGTACATGTGGGTAGAGTCAAGGTCTACAGCCTAACTAAGGTTATGATTTGTTGTTTTTGTGTTACACTGTGATGTCTCTAACTGCATTTCTTGCTTTAATTTATTGTTGGTCTATCCACAAAATGGGCATATTTGACACAGTGAATACAAGCAAAATAAGACAAGTCATTGGACAAAGAGTTTATTTGCTACTCTTGTCTTCGATTTGTACATTTTGGGTAATTTGGTCCCTAGCACTGCTCATCTTTCTGCAGTTTTGAAGGATCTTTTTGGTTCATGTATTATATTTATTTCCCCCAAAAAGTCTGGCTTGGTAGAGATGATTTCTTTCAGATAGGATTACTGACTCTGGATATAATGGTAACCAAATATGTCTCCCCTGTGCCCAAATTGAATCATCCCAGACCTAAACCATGATAACAGAGAGCCAAAACTCTGAAAAGAACACAACATACATTTTTAAAAGAGATGGATATTTCTCCCCTTCCGTCCTCCCTCTCCTATCAGTGATGGTTTGATCCCCAACCAGTCATGCTGTGGCCATTGAGTGTGAAACCAGTGGAAAAGTCAAACTGGCAGACTTCGATTAAGTCTAATTATCTGTAAGACAACTATCCTATCCCACTCCAAGACTTTGAATCTTTCTTCAGAGGAAGGAAAATCAATGTAGATGTCGATCACGTCTCTTTAAAAGTTATCCAAACAAGCAGAAGTGCACATTTTATTTCATTGTATTTCCACGTTGTCTCATCTGCTCCCCTGTGTTTTTAATGGAGGAAATGAAGCATGGGAAGTTGAGGGATAGAAATGCTTTTGCAATGAAGACTAACAACACTGAATTGCAAAACTTTCCTTCAGGGCTGAAGAGCAGCGAAAATGTAACACCTTCGTCATAGCCCTCCTCTATCTGTGAGTGGTCTCTTTTGTAAAAATGTCAAGTTAGGCTAAATTCATTACATCCGCCTGAAATAGAACTCACATCCACAACAATGATGACTGGAAAGGGAATTTCAACCAAAGGACAGAACAGACTCTATGAGAGGAATGAGCAACAGAGGGGTGGTGAGGAGAGAAGGGAAAAGGTGAAAATCCATTATGTTTGTTAGTGTCTCACCCTGGCAGCAAATGCTGGTGGAAAAAACCCTGTGAAATGACATTAGGAGCGTCTTGTAATGTGATTTCTGCTATGTGTGAATATGAGATTTCTAATGGATTTGAGCACATTAGAGCAGTCTTTATCTGTAGTATTTATTCCCCCCTGGTTTCAAATGCAATTTGCTAAGTACGACGTTTCACTCAGCTCTAGCTCACTAGCTTTCTGGCTAGAAGGGATGTGGGGGAGGATTATATTATTTTTTGTGGGGGGTGCTACATAAAGATATCATGATAAATATTCGAGGCACAGGATTTGTGACAAATTGGTATATTATGAGAGAGACAGATTATTTCTTTGATATGTGCAGAGGTATGCAGAGAAGAAATTTAAGTTTGTTCATCTGTCTGTGTTTTGGGGTGTAGATATGCCAGGCACTTACCACACCACTCTCTATATGCATGTTTTTTTTTTTATGTCTGCACATAATACACTACTCCGGTCATGGGGGCTGGAGCTTATCTCAGCTGGTACAGCCAGTTCATCATGGACACCCATTCACGCTCACATTCACATGACATTTAACCTCGTTGGACTGTACCCGGAGAGAACCCATCACAGCAGAACATGCAGAAAGGCCCCAGCTGGGGTTAGAACCCCTTGAGAACCTTCTTGTGACAGTGCTAACCACTGTACCACCATGTCACCCATGTGTTAAACCAGTCCTTAAAAAACAAGATGTATTTGGCCAATTCTAGGGTATCAGTAGTGTAATTGTTGCACTTAAAAACTCCATATGTCATTTGTGAGGGTTAAAGGTGGGTTGGAGGTTTTGCTCACTCTCCACAATGTTAGCAAGCTAACTGGGGATGCATCTGAGCTATCCCTTGCACAGAGCCACACCTCTTGTCCCACTTGTTTGATTTATAAATGTGTATTTAAAGACGGGAGAGGCTAAAAGGCAGTGTTTCATTACTCTTTAAAGACAGAAACGGTTTTAAAAAGGTCCTCTGAAACTGAGCAAAGAGCATTAGATTTCTTATTGATTAGATTTTTTAGAAACCCAGATTAAAGTTCTACTATAGAGAGTCGAATTGAGTGTTTTGTAGCGTGCAGTGGCTAGACAAGTGCATAGAAAAATGCACAATAAATGAATAAATTTAAACACCTTGTCAACACTAAGTTTATTGAAAAAACAGTGTTTCAACCATTTAAAACAACATTTTTACTAAAGTTCTTGCCACAATGTGTGGGAATGCATTACTTTGTAACTGTTATATGGGTGATGTCAGAGGTCCATAGTGAAAGCTACAAATTATTTTCATTAATTCAATACATTTCATTAATACAAACAGGTTGCTGAGTCAAGGCGAATAGGTTTAGTCGTTAAGTTTGATTTACTAGATTGTTCACATGAGAATATTCCGCTGCAGCTCTTTGGTGCACTCTTCAAATTGTGGTGCACTGAATCAGATTTCTGCCAGACCTCTTGATGAATGAACAGACCAGTTTGGTGCAAGACTCCAGTGCTCTGAAAGAGTGCCATTTTCATAGCACTCCACCACATCGCACAGCGCTTACATGATGATAAAAAAAAAAAAAAAAAGACAAAGACTCATGTTCGTCTTCAATTTTCCTGACACCCTAATATCTGTCTTTGACTGATTGGGGTCACAGCATCCCTGATTAGCATGCACATTTACGTGTTCCTGCCAGCATTTCCGTAAATTGTCCCAAATCAGCCAATGTGGTGCACTCCGAGCTCTCCGCAGGCTTAATGAGCTAGATTAAGACGGAAGTCATTTAACCCCTGCCTGTGAGACACACACACCCAGGCTCACACACACACACACACACACACACACACACCCACACACACACACACACACACACGCGCACACACACACACACACACAGTCTAGATAGACATATGTACTCATCACAACCAAACAAGCATGAGCCCACATGGACACACACACACACACACACGCACACACACACACACACACACAATATAACTACCTCACCTCCACCCTGTATTTCAGTAGATAGGAGATGGAGCGAGGCCATTATGCAAATGTCAGGTGTCAAGTGTAAATGAGATTGGAGGGATGGGAAACAGAAGTATTGAATATCACGCTGGCTCCCTTGGCAACTGCACCAAGGTAATGAGAGCATTCCAGGACGTAGGCTGGCAAAAGCCTTCGTTACACTGAAAGATAGCGGAGTGAAAAGGACTGAATAGAAATTGTTAAGAGTAAGTCCATTCAGTCTAGTTGATCTAAGAAAAACTGGATAACACTACCACCCTGCTTTATTCAGACTGGGAGTTTTCATACTTATGAATAAGCAAGGTGGGGCTCAGGCTGTTGTTTTTCCAGTGGTCCTTGAAATTTACTTTATGTTGTTATAGATACAAATAGAGAGGGAAGGGCTGCCGGAGAGAACAGAATAGTTATGACTTGTAAGATAATATTAAAAACTCATATTTTGACTGAACTAATAGGAGATCAGACAAGTTTTAATTCTAACAAGCCACCCTTTATGTTATCGAGGGCTAAAAATAGCAATTATTTTTTATTAATTAATCTGTTGATTAGTTTCTCATAGTTTGGTCTGCAAAGTGTAATAAAAATAGTGAAAAATGACCATTAAGATCTCTTGAATCCTAATGCCATGTAATCAGATGGCTTGTTTTCTCTAAGAATTTGAAACCCAAAGAGTCAAGTTTGTTTATCATAGAAATAGGACAATGAATATGATAATCAAAATAGTAGTAGTAGTAATAGTAATAGTTGGCAATTATTTTTTTGTCTACTGACATAGGCACTCTACACTGATGTCCAAGGGATATAAGGTACACCAAAGTTCATTGTGTTCAAGTTCATTGAGATTTGTCACTGTCAGTCCACAAAAAAAATATCCTTTTTATACAGGCTACCTCGGCATACACAGTCCAACAACAACTGTTCATTGCATGTCATCTCCTCATCTGCCACAGAACTTTGGCCCAGCTGTTGTTAAGCGCTGGTTTCCTCTCTCCGTCTCTCAATTTATTTCTCTCTTTTCATCTCTCAATTTTTCTAGTCTGTCTATAGCTGGAGGCTGTGTACTGATTATTATGACTCCTCATGCCTAATCCTCTTTTCTTGTCTCTCCATCTCTCCTTGTTCTCTGACTCCCCTGTTTATTCATCTGTCCCTCTTTCTTTCATGAGGCCATTTACTGCTGGCCTTGGTCTCTCTGTAGGAAAAACAGGAAGATTAAATATTCCTGTAATTACTGAAACCTTAGTTTAATAATGGATGTAACTCTGAACAAATAATCAGAGAAATGTCATGTAAATGTTAAATGGAAGTACAGCTCTTCACATTCACATTCTGGTATACATTTTCAAAGCAACTGACGTACAAAGAAATATTCCTCTAATCTAAAGCCCCGGCAAAGGTAAATGCTTTATTACAAAGAATATCACTTGTATTAACAAAACTACACATTTTGATACACAGGCTATCTGGATTTTTGAGGAAAAAATGTTCATGCCAGATAAAAGTTTTCTTTCTCTCTCTATCTGTGCAGCCGAAACAAAGTGATACATTTTCAGCTGACCTTTAGGAAACCTGCTTTAAGCCAACAGATGCTCTTTGACTGTTCTCACACACAGTCTGCTGCGGTAGGCGATACAATGGTATTCATAGGAACTGATCAAGATGACGGCAGAATGACACTGACATGCTTGTTGAAGAGCCAAGCGGGGATAGTACTCCTCGCACTCTCCCTTGTGTCATGTAACAACCACTTAAGTAGATGCATAGATTCCTCTGTGGTGTGTAAAGAAGCATGAAATGCAGATCAGTTGTAACAAAAAGGTATTTTCAATATTTAATGCTAACAAAGTAGCGCGCTGAAAGGATGACTGGAAACTGGCACAAGTGATGAACACTGAATATTAACTTTTACAATACACTTGGTCTCGGGATTGAGTTGCTGTGGTTCTGTCTATTTTTGTAGTCCCACTGGTGGGCATTTTTTTTGGTAATTTACAAAGCTAGTAATTTTTTAAAAATCTGCTTAAGAACACAGACGTCAAATTAAAATGCATCATTTCAATGACCAGTTACATTTGAATATCGCCACTCCAATCACAACACATCATCAGGGACAGACTAACATGTTTCACCAGTAAACGTTTCCTCAGCTGCAGTGACACAAAATGGCTTGGTTTTTGAAAAAGTGATGTGGGAGACAATCCCGCACCAGTAAGAGCTCCAAAGTGTGTGGTGAGGAAATATGACCCTGAGTAAATTAACTTTGGATTCTTAATGGCAGGCAGTGATGCTGAGCCAAAAGCACAGTGTGTTGAATGTGGTGAAATCCTGTCAAATGAGGTGCTAAAACCATCAACGCTCCAGAGACATTTGAACACAAAGCACCTGGGATGTGTTGGGGAAGCCAAAAGAATATTTCCCAAGGAAAAGCGACAAGCTTTAAGCGCAACAGAGTCATCACAATATTACCAACTCAGTTAAAAGCCACTGTGAAAGATAGCTATACGGTTGCTGCACGTGTAGCTCGTAGCAAGAAACCCTTAACGATAGCAGGGGAGATTATTTTCTTTTTTTTCTCATTTGTTTGGTAAGGTGGAGCGGAGGACCCCTAAAAGAAACAATATAAACACTGAATCATAAAATTTCTTCAAAGAATATGATTATACTGCCGATAAGTTTCATTCTTGACATCATGCAAATATCATGTTGGCTGTACTGCTTCTTCCGCCTCACTGCTGATCTAAATATCGGCAAAGACGTACATCATCAGCGGACCTGACCTGCACTTCCGCATTGACTTCATTTCGCAGCACCGGAGGTTGCCGCTTGGCTGCCAATGAGGAAACTTTTTCGTAGCAGCACAGATAGCAACAGTCAAACAGTCACAACTATCTTAAGTATAAAAAGCTGTGATAAGATGTTGAGAGACTTTGGTAACATAAAGCCCTGTCTGGACATGCAGTAGATGAAACAGCCCTAAACTGTGCTAGGTTAATGTTGCTTATGTCCAGCACAGACAGATAATGTAATGTATCCTGTTAACAAAACTGTAAGTCTGTGCCGTCAACGACGGGAAATCCCACAAATTAAGTTAATCACCTGAAGCATCACAATCTAATACTGCACGCAGAGTGCAAGCGTTTGCACTCTCACCAGTAATTAGATCCATCCCCAGGAGCAAGACGCTCTCAGAGGAACACCCCCGCAACAAACCATAACATTACCATGTGTTTCTTTGCTGCATTGGTCCTTATTTAGATTCTGAGACCACCTTGCATTTCTCACATCAATTTCGAACAAATCCTGACTAAGCAATTCCTATCAGATACTGATCAGCGGGCTGCCACTTCCATCATAGACTGTCGCAGCACTAACACAGTTGCTGTTAGAATTAAATGCAGTCCAATCCAATTTCTGTGAAATTCAGTTCAGACCGGAGCCTACAGTCTATGCTTTTATGAGTTAATTGTGTAATTATTGGCTGCTTTAATAAATAATAAAGACCATTCTGTACTGAGGCTTATTTATATCAATTATAGTTAATTATCTTGTTAATTCATTTAAACTCTGACTATGATCTGATGTGAACCGCAAAACACTGTGTGTCTGGGAAATGCATCCATCAGGGGATTTGTTAAGATCCAAGGGCCTCTGCCCTCCTCCCCTCGCCCCCCCCTTTGGTAATCCTTATATCTGCAATATTTCCTGGACAGATTCTCTATTTATCCATATGGCCATGTACATGAAAACACACCACTCACACATCAACCTGCACACACCTGTCACTTTTTAAAGTGAAACACACAAAGTTTAAAGGTCAGCGCCAGCTCAAGGTTGTCTCTCTCCCGCGAGAGCCCTTTCAAGTGGACACACACACTCACGCGGAGACCAAGACATGACATTACAACAAGCAGGCTATGAAAAGATCAATGAATAATTTAACCCCTAACATCATATTTCCCCTGGCAGTAATGTATACAGAAAGGCTTGCACGTGCACGTTATATGTGTGTGTCTGTCCACGTGTGTGCATCCACCTTCATTTTGTGTATGCCCCATATGCTGAGAGGTGGCTATTTCAGCAGTGCGATGTGATGTGTGGGAGTATTATCAGAGCTGTAGGTATGACAGACACACAGCCTTAGAGCTGACTTTCTGGAATTGCATTCTGTTGGCCGTCTCCAATATGAGACCTGTCACCTCGCTCCCTCCAGGCCATGCAAACTGTGATTGAGGCATTTCTGTGAGGTGTCACTATCAAGGGTGCATGCTTGTAAGGGGTTTTGTGTTTCTGTCTGTCTCCTTGTGGGCGATGGGTAATAGGCTGCTTTTCAGGCCGATGAAGAGTTTCACACAATTTACATTCTCTTTTTCTCTCTTTCTTCAATCCCCTTGCTGTCACTTTCTTCTTCTCTCCTTTCATTTCATCCTGTTTTTTTCTCACTTTGTCCGTCCTCACTCCTCCCCTCCTTCCATCCTTCTCTTACCTCCTCCCCTCTACCTGCCAACACTGTCATGGCTTGGGGAGCAGTTTCAGTGTATTACAGACCTCTCACCACTAGTTCTCTTTATGGCACTTTCTCTTTTTAAATTCAATCAGGCTTCAATGGAGCCCCCCGAACCATTTCAATTTACTACCTGGACGCCACAGGATGGAAAGTCCTACGCTAACATAAAGGCCTAGATGGAATGGATGGCTGAGAGACAGAGAGAGAGAGAGAGAGGGGAGAGGGAGGGAGGAAAGGTTTGGTAAGGCTGGGAGGGGATGTATTGAAACGGTGCCACGGAGAGATAACAGCAATGGAGTGGTAAAAATAGAGAGAGGCAGGGGAATTAGGGGAAAGAGGGTGAGAGAGAAAGATGAGAGAGGGAAGAGGCTGAAGCGTTACAGAGGATAAGAGAGCAGAAATGACAGCAGGGGAGAGAAAAGGGAGTAAAACGAAGGGTGGGAGATAGAGAGGAGGAGATAAGGGCATACAGTAAGGAGAAGAAGTGATAAATATAAAGTGTTTTTTTTTTTAATCAGGGGAGACTGACGGCTCATCTACTGTAACAACCTGTTTGGAGGATTCATTTGATCTATGATACTATAAAGTGCTGGTATGTGTTGGCTTGGAGGTATGAAGAAAATACATTATAACACACACTTAGCTGAATGGGGAATGTGAGATTAAACTATGTAACTTGACCGAAGGAGCATAACATTCCTTCACCTGTGGCCATTGTGTTTTTGAGAAAATATCAAAACCATTGCCATTTCCTCACAACAATCCTTTTGACCTCAGCTTGCCTGCTTTCTTCAGGGCAACTTTCCTTTCACTCTCCCCTCTGGGCCAAAATAGACTCCTCATGTCCATCTTCGCTGCCAGCGCTTTGTGTGTTGTGTGTGCAGGTTAAGTGTTTTTCTCAGTAGTTTTCAGGCGAATTGAAAAGTGCTTTCGCACTTGGCTCTCCCAGGGATAGTTGCCATTTCAGTCTTGCTGAGTCATTCGCTAAACCATAAGTGTCCTTCAGTGGCTCAAAAAAGACTATATTATCACCACGACCCGTTTAGAGAAAAAAAAAACACACGTGTGTTATCATTTAATCATTTTGACTCATGCTTCATCTGTTGCTGTCACACTACTTCTCTAATTTACTACTTAAAAAGTTTTCCAAAGTCAAGAAATACGAACCAAGGCCAGAAAAACTCAGGTTGTATGAGCTTAACACTACAACACATTTTTTTTTTTTTTATTATTGCCATTCTCTCTGGCTCTGTGTTAAGGCCGTTAAATCACTGTATACTGTAGATAGTGCATCTCCTCCTTTATCCTTTGACCTGAAGTATTTCAGCTTTTTCTAAAAGTAAGAAGTGACTCAGAGAGAGGAATGTTAGGCATTAAAAAGTTTCTCACAGAGGGTCACCTTGATACCCTTCAGGATGCCCAGACTTACAGAGAAAATGCACGTTAAGCTTTGTAAGTCGGTTTTCACACTGTGCTGTTTCATTTAGGGCCCATCTTAACACCACCTCATTCATGTGGACTTGGCTATGGTTTCTTTTAGCAAACCTCTTGCACCAAAGGTTTTGGATACTGTTTGAGTTAAAGTAGGAGTCACTGTATGTTTTAATAAGTGTTAGTTCCTGTATTCTACTCTATCAGCCTTGTTTTTTTTACTTCCTGGCTTACTTTAATAAAGCAATCCCCTTCCCCCTGTTTCTGTAAATGTCACCTGTGGGAGGCCACATAATGCTCGCCTTATTAATCAGACTCATTTTATAAGGAGGAGATGAACACTTAAATACTTAAGCAGTACAATCAGACCAGATAGAGTATTTGTCTGCACCTGCCTGCCTGCCTGACTAGAGAAAAGTGTGTGTGTGTTTGTGTGTCTGAACGAAGCAATTGGTGCCTGTAATTAAGAAAATAGGCGTTTGAAGGAGCCATGCACACGCACACACACACACACACACACACACACACGCCATGGGGCCAGCTATGAACATTGCCGTCACCTGCCTCTCTGTCTGTATTGACTGACAGTGTACAATGTGCACAAAAGAAGAAATTTAGACCCTGTAGTAGCCTCCCATTGTGACACAGAGGCATCTTTGCCACTTTGTGGTCTTAATGGCTCAAAGTGGCTTGTGAGTGAGTTGAACCTCCCACAGCTCTATAGCTCTTGTCCATTCTCAGGATACCAAAAGAGGAACAAATGCATCAGTTAGCGCTGCCATTAAAAGCGAATGGAAACGTGGTCAATGTTCCACCAGGGAGGTTTACACAAAACGGAATTTTAAATGGCAATAACAAGCATTCATAGAGCTTTCGATGCTTCAGCTTTTAAAATGTTGTGACTGTTAGTGGTTGGGCTGAACTGTTTTTAACAACTAATGAAGAGCAGATGGATCTAAAAGTGTAAACTTAACAACATATCACATTAAGACAAATTAGGACTTCATATTAAGCAGCATATAATTGTGTCCACTGCTTGATGCTGCTATTCCTTTGTGTCACAATAACTGATCTCCACCACCCAATACAGACTCATTAGTAAAGCTGTGGGCCTGTCTTTATCCCAGAAAATCGTAGTATTTACCATTCAGTTGACAGCGGAGACAGCCCATTATATAAAATTCATACTTCAGCGACAAAGCTTCAGAAATAAAAAAGATTTGGTCCACTGAAAATTTGAAAGCTGTTGTGAATGTGAATGAACCAGCAGTGGACAGGTTTGTACCCCTGCTGCTATGATTTCCTTGCCTTAGGCAACGCACCGGGGAAGGTGTGTGTCTTTTGAAACCAAGTTTTAGTGGAGTGGGAGATTTTTTGCAGTGCATACCCACCACACACAACTGTGGATCTAATAATTAAAACATGGGCTGCAGACAATGATTCAGCAGCAGACCATAATTCACCCGTATGCTATTATTATTGAGCAGGCCAACTAAACTAGAATTTCTTCACATAATAATGCATTGCCTCAGCTTTACTGAGCTGACTGCATGCTTGATTTTTTACATTACTTCTGGACTTAAGTTGACACAAATACTATAAATGCTCCCAGAGTAGCAGAAAAAAAAAAAATCCATGGTGAGAATTCCAGCAAGAAACACCAAACTAGTGATGGCTGAAGGCTTTCTGTGGCAGTTTTAGGATCAAATTATAGAGGCAGCATCTATCTTAGCTCATCGTACATTGTGTCTGTACTGTATTTACTGAATATACCTTGACTACATTACTCTGGGAGAAAAGACTAATGAGAGAGACAGTCCTGGGTGGAATTAGAGAGAGATAAAGAGATGGAGGGTGGCGAGCAAGCTGTAAGAAGATGGAGGAGTAGGCCAGTAGCAGCGGTAAGGTGGTGATTTGTCTTTGAGGCTCTGTGGTGTTGGTGTTGGCAGCGTCAGCTAAACAAGGCCATCTCATTTCCTGTTGTCTGCAGGAAGCAGCTGTCTGCTGCCGCTACTGCTGCTGCTGCTACTCAGAGCCCCTGGTCATCAATCTCCCCCGTTTTAATTGGTCTGCACCACACTGCGACGGGCCAGCACACACACTCACACACACACACACACACACACACACACACACACACACACACACACACACACACACACACACACACTGACAGAAATAGGTGCAGTGTGTGAAGTGTGCATGCAAGCAATACATGTGTGCACACACTGAATGAACATCTGTAGCAAATATAGAGATATACACCTTCTTACCTCTGTGTCACACGCAGATAACCACTAATGAACATCACACGCATTTTCCTACATCAGCCCTGTCTGCAACATTTCTGCTTACAACACATACTGAACCTACAAGTTGACTAAACGCTTCTAATATCCCAAGAGTATAGACGCTTACAGCCTCCTTGATCATGTCTTCATGTCTGGTTTGATGAATTCTGTCCGTTATTAGAGTCTGGCAGAGGTATATTAATGACAATAGGTCTACTGTATAAGAAAAAGATAAAACACATTGTTTAAATCTTAATACTGCTGGTATTTAAAGGTACAAGCTTAAAATTATTTGAAATTCTCAGTTTCAAATTTAGTATGTGAACAAGTCGTACTCTAACAAACTGTTCTTTGGCTGCTTCATACACAGTTTGTACTAAAACACTGAGGACACGATGGCAGCGCCCATTTTGATTTTACTCAGATTTACAGCTCTAAGCCTTACATTCATACAGTATATGACTCCAGTTGTAATAGGACTAAGCAGATTGATTTGACTTCTACACAAGAGGGGAAAAAAAGCTCAGGTGTGTTTTAATAACATTAACGAAGGCTCCCAGTAAGCCATGACAGTTCGTGTGACAACGAGCCAGCATTGCACAATGCCAGGACACCTGAAAGAAACAGCTAAATGAAATTTAACCATCAGTATTGTGTTGCAGTATTGTTCACACCTGTGATTTCCCTGCTGTGACATGTCAAAATTTCTTCTGTGAAAGAGCCTGTTCTCCAGGTCGGTAATTCATTCATCAACTCCAGAAAATGTCACATGATGGCATCATCTAAGTTTCAATACTTAATAGTTTCTTTCAATGTGCGATGAGTCATACTGCAGAATGATAGTCTCATTCTCAGGTCATAATTGTTTCCCATTTATCATAACCTGAAATTAAGATTCAACAGTCTTTCTACAGTAAGACTGTCCCCACCTTTAGTGAGGGAAGACAGTTACTGTATCTATGTGTATAGATATTTACCCAATGTTTCAAAACCATTTGAATAGCCAAACATAAATTGTCCTACAAGTGGGGACCAAGCAGATCCAGGTGTCCCTAAGGAGGATCCGTATAGCCGACTAATAATTTTAGGAATAGCTTGCTGATATTTCATTTCAGTGTCTTGCCACATCTCACACTTTTATAAGGATTACCTTGCACAAAAATCGAAGTCTGAAGTCACAGCAGAGCTTTGGCATAAAAGCCTTTCATTAATCTATAAATATGTATTTTTCATTCTAATGTAAACAGCTGATCTTTCTTTTTCTTTATGTGTGGTGAGGTCAAGATGGAAAAAACGGGCAATAAATAACTGATGGATTACCTCACAGTGACAGTTCATTATGTGTGTGATCCATTGTGGCCTGCACAGAGTCTATGTTAGGTTACAGGAGGATGGACCTCTGTTTTATATCCTATTAGCCTCACTCTCCCAAGGAAAGGTCCTGATTATGAAGCCTATTTATACTTGCTGCTGTAAGCATGTGGACCCACACACACACACACACACACACACACACACACACACACATAATTTACATAATTCATCTTTGCACCTTCCCATTTCACTCCTCTCTTTCTCCCTTTTGTTCTCTTAAACAAACACACGCTCATGCCCCCCCTACTCCTGCACACACACACACACACACACACACACACACACACACACACACACACACACTCTCACACATGTGCAAACACACCAAAAGCCTTCAGCGTATGTGATGCAGCATCAGGGGCAAGGGCAGGGTATAAACAGCAGGGAGTCTGGCACAGGCGTAGGCGGTGTGTGGGAGGACCATATGCATTTCACCAGGCACTGATGAAAACACACGCTCGTACACTTAATCACACACAGTATTGCCACATAAGGAAAGAACAAAACAACCAATATATTCACCTATCTCTTTCTTTCTGGCTTTGTCTTTGTCTTTCTTACTCACACTCTCACACACGCCCATACAACAAATCCTGTACAGGTTTCAGATAGTACACACCAACTGGAATCTTAATTCTTCTTCCTTCGTGATAAAAAAAAAACTTCAGTGAACTGGTGAGCTGGTGGAAAAAGCTGACACAGTGCCATCCAGTGGTGGAGGTGGTAATTGCTCATTGACTTGGAGTATTTAACTGAAAAGTATATATACATATTAAGCAATACATTTTGTGCATAAAGTAGCCACATTGAATGTATTTTCCCTCATCCATCTTTCTTATTCTTTAATGCAGTGCTTACAGCCATGTGCTTTGAAACCTCTTAAGTAGGTCTCTATATTCTCGAGTGTGACTTCATTAATTTAACACCACTGTAGAAATAGCAAGTAGCGTGTATTGGAGTGTGAAATATTCACAGAGAATCACTATTGAATGTGCAGTTGGATAACAATTAAAAGCTGCCATTGTAGCATTTATTGTCTGATCCATTGGAAGGAAAGCTAATGTTGGTTGTGCCATAAAACCCATAAAGTGTCACCATCCATTACAATCCTTTTATGACTTTGAAATCTTCCTGAAGTGACTGGGTAGTGCTGCGAGTTAGAATAATTGCATATAGATAAGTGGTTTCAAGTGTCACTGGATGTGGTGTTTTGACATGTGGCTGTACATTTTTATGTCAGGCTGTAAGTGTGTGCGTGTGTGTGACAAAGACAGACTGATTGGGTATGGGCTTGAGACACAGGTACACACACACACACACACACACACACACACACACATGCCTGCACTCCCTCTCTCCCTCCCTCCGTCTCTCTTGCTTGGCAGAGTTTCAGTGTGTCCTGTCCTTGGTGTGTGACAGGTCTTTACAGAACAAGCCTTCTTCTCCGGGCGGCGAAATCAGAATTCACCATAGCTGATAGGTTCGTGCCTGGGGGGAATTCTGGGAGATTTAAAAATGCTGACTCTCTAATCGATCTTAGCACACTCTTATTCTGCTGTCTTTCTTAAATCTTTGTCTTTATCCCATTCCTCTTTCGGCATCATTACGCCGCTGCTGCAGATAGAGATGGATGATGGGATCCCAACCCTTTCCATTTAAAGAAGCATTTGTTACCTTAGGTTTGGTTCCCAGGGGGAAATGAATTTGGAGCTACTGGTATAAAACATCTTTGTCCCTTTCTGTTCTCATTTGTTTTAGCTGTCTTAAAAAATCAAACCTGGGCTTTCTCTGAATAATCAGAGAGCCATTAGGATGCAGTGGGTTCACTCATTAGCCAAATCCCTACTGGTATAAATACATTATGCCATCCAGGAATTTTATTTCTTGACACACATACACATAGGGCATGGCATCTACAATTATCCAGCTCCAGACCCAAGGCTCTGACATCTGTTTTCTAATGACAGATAATTACATGCTGTCAAGTGCAATCATTGGCAGTTGCTGCTAAGAAACTCGGTTTGGAGTGCGAATGGTGCAGCCATGTTGGTTCCAGTGGAGGCAAAACCACCTGAAGGGAGCAAGGGGATGCTAGGGCTCTGCTTCTGAATTTAAATATGAGTCAGGATGCGTAAGTGTGCCTGTGCATATGCATGTAGGAGAGTGTGTGTGTGTGTGAGTTTTTGGCACCTGAGAATAATAGTGAGTGGATGGACATGGGAAGGTGAAGCCAGTCTGGGCTCTTCTAGATAGACAAATTGATTTATTCTGTCTGCCTGGTCAATGCAGTTGTTGTGCCTCAAGAAATAACAATCTTCTGAGATCAATGTGTTAAACCTAACCTTAGCAACAGAAGGAATGGCACTCAGAACTCACATCAATCCTAACCACCATTTTTTTTTTAAAAATCTGTTATTTTGTGAGGATGTTTTTAGAAATTTGATTCTAAGTTTAATACTTGATCTGCTATAAAGCATCTCTCTCTCCAGAATGTGGGTAACTTAGATGGATTTGCTGTATTAAATGTAAGCTGTCAGGTTTTGTCAGATCTATACTGCAAAGTTAAAGATACTTAGTCTACTCTCACAGAGGACAAAAAGGGCAGAAACCTGTTCAAAAAAATACTAAAACGATTAATGAACTATCAAAATATTTTCCAAATTAGACCAAAGCTCCTTTGCGTCAAGCATCTGCTCTGCTTTAATGTCACTTAGCACTGATTATTAGCAGATTTTTTTTATTGTTACTATGATCAGCAGCAGTCATAATTGTAATCAGTACGTCAATTAGCACCATCGCCACACTCGCTCTTGGTCTTCTTGGACTTTTTAAAGATCTAATCCTAATCTAATTCTTGTAATTTACGCCTACTATTACAACCTTTGCTGCATGCCAGTCTGTGCATAAATGTCTGCCACGGTATTTTTAGGCCAGTTGAAAATAGTGTGTGTGAGAGGGTAGATAAGCAGATTATTTAAGGTTATTAAGATTTCACACACAGGGGCGAGTCTACACTGTGTAGTTGCTGCTGTGTCTCTGCGGCACCTCCGCCGCGTCTCCTTAGCGACTTGGCTGACACCTCTCCTGCGTACAGCTGCCATATGGTTGACTGGTGTGTTTTGTTGTCACCTGGCAATGAAACTGACATTGTTAATGTCACATCGAGTCCAATTATAACAGCCTCATAAGCTGAAGCGGACACAATTACTGAATTCTTTTTGGTTTGAAAGGATAGAAAGCATTCTTTGAATGAGTAATGTTTTTTTCAAAATGAGTGATGGCTATTTAAAGAAGCATGCATGCAATTTATGTATTTTTCCACCATTAAATTGGCTTTTATGTTGTATGGTATGCCTGTGAAGTGAGAAAGACAGATTTAATTGTACAGACGCATCTATTCGAGTCAAAATAACAGCGCTTGAAGGATGTTACCTGCATTCATAAAAGTCTTACATTGACTTTTAAACATGTTAGAATTATGCTTTGACTATTTTAATGTAGAAAAAACTTTTCAGCACTAATATAGAGGGAACTACAGCCAGACAAGTTGAGAAGCCAAGTCTTTTTTCTGATGTGGCTCATGATAGCTGGTGAAATGATGTCAATTTAGACGATTGTAAAGTCAAGCTCAGTTGTAGCCCTGAGACATCAAATGAGGCTAGCTGTCATTCTTCGGTGAGAGGTCAGGCTGTCTCACTATGTTTTTGTGTAGGAGTTTTGGCTCAGAGTACAGGCTTCTGCAAATGGCCTTGTACTGCCTGCAAAGATAGCAGCCTTTCTGAGTTTTAGTGGCTTGTGATTCATTTGCAGTTGAAACAAGTTGATGGCTTTTGAATGTGTGCGTGTGTGTGCGTGTTTTTAACTGTTCGATGTCATTTGTTATCACCACCATCATCTTCACCAGAAGCTGTTATTCTCTTTGCAGTATGTCATGCCATGAGCGAGGTAGATATTTGGAAGATGCAGCTGTAATGATAATGAGCTGAGAGAGATTTTCTTTCAGGATCCATTTGGAAACCTTTAAGCGCCGCTGTGCCCCATGTTATTAATCCATTTGCATTTTAACCAGCCTCACAACACTATACTCCAAACAACTTCTCTGAATCGTCTCACAAAACATTCTGTTTAATGCCTGTTGTCTTGCTCTCTAAACTTGTATTCTTAAAATGTACATGCGCTTACATGAGCTCTTGGGGTTCACACAGTGGGCCCCAACAGTGCTTTTAGCCTAGTTACTTTGGCTAAATTCCCTTGCAACACCCATGGGCTCCGTATTGCCGTGAAGGGGCCTACGGCTCGGCTCCAGATGGCCGTCTGGATAGACAAAGCCGTTTTAGTGCCTTATCCCTGCTACATTACTCAAACGTTATCACCCCTGCCTACAAAAATCCATCTGTGCTCACGCGCTAACTTGAAGATCCATCATCTTGACACTTGTATTGAAACAATGACAATAATGACAGCGTGAGATGGATCTCAGAACAACACGATGCACGTTTAAACTGGCAACTTTTGTCCTAAGATCGATTCTTGGAAATGAAGTTGTCAGCAGAAATTGTTTTTTTTTTTTTTTTGTAAAGGAGGAACGTATAAGTTGTGTTCTCTACATATTTATACAGAGAAGCTGTATATCTGGCTCCCATTGTTTTGCAGGCTTGACGGTTTTAATGAGGCCACAGAAGAGTTTCTGCTACTTAACTTTCTGTTGTGGTAGAGTTTCAGTGGGGATCAATGAAGGATTTAGAATAGGTTTAGGTTCCTCGCTCATTCTGTCTCTCTCTTGCTCATTCTGACACGTGGATGCACGTGCGCACACACACACACCTGCCTCAGCACTTGCTGACTAATTGGGTACAGATGCTGAGTAGTGTAATCTTATAGCTTGTGTGTTTGTCTGCATTTGTTTTACGTGTGCCTGTGCATGCACGTGGACTGTATTTTCAGGCACACTTAACTTCAGCTGATCAATCATCAGTCATCATGATCTATAGTTCCTGCATAGACTGTGTACATCTGGTTCTCTGCTATGCTGCAACCTCTTGGTTCTGACTCTCATTGCACATTAGCGCACACACTTGTTTCCGAGCAGTGGAGTTTTACTTGCGCTTTTTTACAAATGGCTTTGTCCATCCAAATCACCGTCTAGAGTTATCTTTGTAGCTTCACTCTGAATTTATTTTCAGTGTCTGTCCTCAGTTGTTCATGATTTCCTCACATGAAACATTTTTCTTTGTACTCTCTCGTACTGTCTCTGGCTTTTCTATAAGTTCAGGTCATATATATTACAGGTCCTGTAGGTCAAAAAATTCTTTTGTGAGGAGTTTGATTTATTTGTGCATTTATATGTGCTGAGCGCTTGAGAAGGCACTCGCTCTTGCATGGTTTGCCCTGTGGTGTGTGTGAGGCGAGGCCAGTGACCAATGATTCTCTGACAAACGAGGTGTGCATGTGCCTCCGCCAAACCCATACATTACTGTCTGACCCTATCTGACCAACCAGACACCAGCTTTCTGGGGGGGAATAAGGGGGCATGCATACTGGAGCCCTGATTGTTTTATATCATTAATACAATGAATAGTTTTTGTATTTGCTATACGTTTTTTTACTATACTGTGGCTTAGTCTTAAACACTTTAAACATTCCAACAAGACGAGACGGTAACTTCAAGTCAAAAACTCTTTTACTGAAGAAATGGAGAAGGGATTACGTCTCAGCCGGTGTTAACATGTGCGGCTACATCGCTCGGCTCAGTTGCTAACAACAAAAAACACACAGGAAGTTACCTTTACCTTCCTTTTCACCTTTACCCCTAAGGGAATTGTGGGTAATGGAGTCCCTTAATGTAACATAAGCATTTTATATCTTTAAATTATATTCTTTACAAATCAAATACTGTCATGAAATGAACAGCCTTATTTAACCTGTATTTCCATTCTCACATTAATTATTAACTTAGGAATAACTTTTAATTCATCAAATAAGTCACAACACACTACTCTTACATGCACTCATATCTGGGAGTTTCATAGTGTAACTATAACTTGTCTTGCACTTGTGCCACTGAGCAGCTCCACTGGAGCGCTTTTAGGTTAACTACCATGTTAAAAGTTCCCATGGCAGATCTTACCCTCCCAGTCGATGTTGGACCCACTGATGCAAAGTTACTGTGTTGCTGGTCACAAGCCTGTGTCTCATTGCCCCTGTGATAACATTTCAAACATTTTTGCTGGTATATTAGCCTCCGTTCATGGGTTGTGTTATACTGTTGCCGCGTCCTAGCCATTCTAATTTTGGCTTGTTTTGACTCTTCTGCCCAGGTTCATTCAGGAGATAGAGATGAACATGGGGCCAGGCCAAGCCAAGCAGTGTCAGCTCCGAGCCTTCCTCACTTACTACATCAATGACCTCTTCCTCAACCAGGTAAGTCAAATGTCAAATTGATGCCTTTTATACTGTATGACAGAGTCACATTATATGCAGCACTCAAAGCAATGGTCCCAGGGAATAAGATTCTATAATAAAAACCTCAGCTAAGAGACACTGGTAGAACGAAATAACAAGTCACAGTCTGGTCTTGTTAGTAAATAGCTGGAACCTTTCATACCATATTAGATTAAAAAAAAATCCACTAACATAACTCTCAAAGTCAATTGGTCTAAATGTCGTACTGTACCCCTTCAGGATTTCTCAAAACTGAAAGAACTAAATAACACAATGACATAGTGCTGGGAATCATTGTACCAATATAACCTTCTCAACGTTATCTCAATAGAATACCTGTTCTTACCCAACTACACTTCAATTTCATAGGTCACCAACTAAATGGCAAAAGATAGATTGCTTCCTTTGTGTTGATACATATATACCTAACAGAACATTTCTGCATAAATTCAAACACTAGCTGCTTTCATTTTCAGAAATATACAAAACTTACTGATTGTAACTCTGCTTCATGCAACTGTTTGGCCCTCAGGCTTAATCAAGAAATTTCAAGTATTAAATTGCTTAAACAGTGTGTTTTATAGAGGAGACCATCTGGAGCCGAGCAGTTGTTTTTTTGTTTTTTTTACACGAAATATACTGCTTCGAATTACTTTTGTTTACACTGATAAGAACCTCATCTTCACCTTCGGGAAATATTAAATCAAAACAAAGAAAAAATACATTGAAAAACAACAAACAGGCTAATTTATAAAGTTCTTCTTTATTCAAGCTACTTTATTCCATTAAATATGACCTGTCTGATGTAACTTTTGTCACTTAACCATTAGGTGCGAACAGAGATAAACAAGGAAATTGAGGCAGTGAGCAAGGCAGCTGATCCTTTGAAGATCCTTGCCAGTGCTGATACCATGAAAGTCCTGGGCGTCCAGAGACCCCTGCTGCAGGTGAGGAACCAATTGATCACATGCTTCAACAAGCCTCCTTTATTATACAGTTCAAACTGTGAACAGTGGATGTGAATAACCTTGCTGTTCCTTTGGGGCCTATGGTGACACAAGCTCACGCGCACGCATGCACACATGTATGCATTTAGAGAAGCTTAAAAACACAGTCTGTTTGTTGGTATATTGCACTGTTTCCCCTTTGTACCCCTGTTCAAGGAAGGTGTGAAGTTGGAGGAGAGCTCCCTTGGGTACATTCACCTTGCAATTCTCTGTGATCTCAGCTGGTTTAGACACACACACACACACACACACACGCACACGCACGCGCACACAGACAGACAGACAGACACATACACTTTCACCATCTCTGTTTCGCTCTCAGATCATTATGCCCATCTTGCCACCTATCTCACAGGATCATAATTGCGGCTGAAAATGCTTGATCTCTGAGTTTATAGCCGTTTCTAACTGGTGGTTATACACACACACACACACACACACACACACACACACACACACACACACACACACACACACACACACACACAAACACTTGTATCAACCATTCTTTCTTTCCCAAGGCTATATTCAGCAGAGAGCAAGTCTGATTACGATGGGTGATATAACCAGCGAAGTAGATGGTTTTTGGCCCACACATGACACACACACCATGACTGTGTCACTGCATGACCACACTAGCAAGAAGGAATATAGCTTTGCTTTTCTAGACATGTTCTTAGTTTGGAGATGTCTTTCTATGTGTTGAAACATGTGGATATGTGTTTTAAGTATGTATGGCTGTGTATGTTTCTTCATAAAAATAGTCAGTTCATTCAAATCACTTAAAGTCTGTGTAAAGTAAGAATAAATATGTGTTCTGAGTTTGTCAGACCAAAGAAGAAAGTGTTATTAACCACCCAGCCAAATTTGAATGATTAAAGATATCGACAAGTTTATGAAATTAGGTGTCAAAATCGGGTAAAAATGAGCAGTATTCTCAGCTCCAGGACTGTGGGGGCGTGTCCGCTGTGCTGAAGCCACGCCCACTTGTGGGAGCAGTCAAGCAGCAATTTTGAAGCGACTGAAACGTGTCAAATGAGTTCAGAAAATGACATGACTAACTTTGAAACACTGAGCGAGATGAATTAATCTCTATCTCTCTGCTAGGAGTGCAGGGGTATGCTCAGGGTGGCCTCAGCGTGTCATCGAGCCACCCTTTAGAACCGCCCACAAAATCCTGGACTGAACACTGGTGAAAAACTGTTTTAACCTCTAACTCCACATTTCAGTAATATATCGTTCAAAGTCTTTTCACATATTTTCAGCAACTATTTTCCAACATATTTAATGTATTTTGAAAGAAATCTCGGAAATGCCTTCACACAGACTTTAAAGAAACATATTTCCTCCCTTAGTTCTAGTGGTATTTTGCAATGTGTCCTGATGTTTTGAGATTTTTGTGTCTGAAATTCGGCTGCCAACTAAATGCAACAGAGATTAATCGAATTTGATTGACATTTTGCTCCTCAAAATCACATTTGAAACATTTGTCCAGAGAAACAGTCCAAATGAAAACTGTTAAACATAGCTATGAACTAAAAATGAACTGATACAGACTGCCTCATTAACTGCACCACATTTAACCACAGGCTCATCTTGCTGATTTTGGCAGCCTTTCTTATTCAAAACAGGCTCATGGCAGGTTGAAGATTACAGCAGTGCCAAAGTCAAGATCCAGACAGTTGGCAAGATTTATATGTCTCCTCTGTCAGATATTCTGGATCTTTGGTAGAGTATGGCTCTCTATGTCGACAATGTTGTAAAAGTGTATGTTTCTCATGCACACGTATTTTTTTGACAGGTCTGTGTGTTATGTGTGTGCGTGAGTTTTTGTCCATGCAGTTGTCAAGGAAGTGTCCCAGTGAGGTAGTTTGTCTGTGCTGTGGGTGTTTGTGTAGCATTGCTTGGAAATGTGTTTGTGTGTGTGTGTGTGTGTGTGTGTGTGTGTGTGTTCCTGTGTGTTTGTTTCTGTCAGAGCCTTCCTGTCTGTGTGCCTGGTTCTCTCACAGGGAGGGAACAGCGGTGGCAGATCATTACAGAGAGAGAGAGACCGTGGGCGTTTGGAGTTCAGCAGGGTTTGTTTACGGCTCGGGCCCCTCCTTAACGAGGAGTGCAGCATCTTGCTAATTATGCTGCTGTGGCTAATGAGCCTTTCTGCTGATAGTGGGGAGTGCAATAAAACACTCCTTTTGTTTGGGCTTTTTGCCTTTTTAATTGGGCTAAATAAAAGAGCCTTCCGCTCTTCTTCCCCTGCCATTCACATTCGAGGGTCAGGATGGCATTTGTGTGTGTTTTTGGTGCATTTTCATGTGTGTATTTGTGTCCTTGTGAGCCTGTTTTGTTACCTGTGTGTGTGTGGTTGTGTTTTTGGTCTTCAATTTGAGAGCCTTCCCACTGCTTTATTTGATGGTCTTCATCTGCAGTGTCAATGTTATGAGAAAATACTCTTCCTCATTGTAGTTTTTATTCATTTAATTGTCACGAGAGCTTTTGATAAGGGGCTTTGACACCTTTTTATCCAGAAAGTATAAACTAAAGTAGGCTTTTGAACTGAGTTTGCACAAAGTACTTTATGTTAGGAGCTTCCGGATGGCCAGTTAGTGAATCTGCTAACTCTGGAGCTGCAATGGATAATTAAAGATTATAGTGACAGTACTATATAATGGTTGCTAGAGTTCGCAATAATGGAGCAGATGTGGTCGTGTGTGTGTCTGTGTGTGTCTTTGTGTCTACATATCTATGCAGGAGTTTGAGTGTGAGCATGTTCGCGTGCACACAGTTTACTGTATGTGCTCACTTTACGTGGCATGATACTTTCTGTGCCATGTGTTATCAGAAAGAGACACACACCGCTGGCATCAGTGCCGGTGTGGTTGACGAGAGAGGGAGAGAGAGCTCAATATTGCTACACCACATTAAACACACTCTCTCATACACCTTGGCTAGAGCCACATACGGGACACCATAGGGGAGCACATTTTATGGACGCATCTGCTCTCTGCAACCACTGAAGCACACATTAATGTGCGCGATAGTTCGATTTGGAGGAAGACATTAGCGTTTAGCATGTGTGGTTTTCTATGTTCTGGAATAGGGCTGAGGAGTTTTCGAGCCAAGCAGAAATGTAATAGCACGCATGCATATGCCAGTGCACACTGATGTTTTTTAAGACCCGTGGATACAAAGTAAGCTGCAGCTGCATCACTCGATCACCACTTTATATACACATATATTATTTTCTGACCCTCTGTTATATCTTATGGGATAGGTTTACCTCTGGCCTATTTTTGCTTGCCCCCTTGCAGCATGAAGAGAATATTTATGGATGTATTTCCATAGTATTAACTTTTGGAGTGGACCCATATTATTAAATACATTTCAGATATATGGATTATTTGACCCTTTGTCAGCGATATCTCACCGGTGGAAATGGACAAAGTGACTTTGTGGAAACACAGCACAGGAGTCAAGGTGAATATCACGCCTTAGGTTTTACTTAAACAGCCCATAATAAGCAATACACATGCAGTCTGGGCTTAGGTTAATAAGTAATATTGATATGGGCAATGATTTGCCTATCACAAGGCACCAGCAGTGTCGAATACTGCATTTATATATCATGTACATATATTACATAATAATGATATGATTATGAGCCTGACACTGGCTATATATTGTCCACTAGGAGAATGAGATAAGGGCAGACTGGGACTGTATATAGTTCAGTGGGAAAGGTTAACGTCCATTCATGTGTCTGTGTGATAGCATAGCCTTGGCTGATAAGTCTCTGGAGGAGCAGTGCTTGTTAAAGAATGGAGGAAGACAACCAAGCCACAAATCTAAGTGTTCTTTATATTTCTTTATGTCTTTGGCTTATTTGATATTTGGCCTTCTTGCTCGCTTGCTTGATGTCTTTGTTACTCTCTACTTTTCATCTACTGCGACCATAGTTATTCCCTTTTTATTCTTGTTTTTCTCTCCCTTTTTTCATAGCCTCCAACACATATAACCATACGCGTTGTTAGCCCTAGCAGCGCCATGCTATCTGTCCAGCTTTGGTGTTGCCACTGATTGATTCATTTAATTAGAGTTAGATCGAGGGAAAACGGTAGAGGGGGAGAGAGAGATGGGGAACAGAATAGAAGAAGAAAGTAGGATAGGGAGGTTATGGTCACTCTGTTGGATAGCTCTGGAGATTGGCTCCATTAATCTTGGTAGACCCCCCCCCTCCCTCCCTCCTCCCGCCATGTCCCCTTTACACGCTCACTTTGTGACACACTAGCATACAAGCATACGCACAATGTGCATACAGCTTCACAGAAGTACAACGAGGCAAACCTACCAAAACAACAAACAGGCAACCGCATTTCTCTGCCCAGAAGACAGTGGTGTCGAGCCACCTGCATGCCCACTTGTATTGTGCGCTAGTGTTTGTGAGGGAGTCCATGAGTGCAGATGAATTGTTTGTTTTCTGCTTGTTCGCTTCATCAGCCAAGACCACACCAGAGCCATAATTACATTACACATTGGTCCTCTCTTTCCAGCTAAGTATCATTCAGCTTTGTCCCCTGTGTCTCCAAACAATAGCTGCTAACTACTCTTTTTGTATCTGCGTGTGTGTGTTTGTGCAGTAAGTGTCCCTGCATTTGTTATTCATTCACAACGTGCATGTATTTGCCTGTTTTGGGGGGTGTTTGTATGCACACACAACTTGTTCTGGAGCCAGATAAAGACTGATTTCATTCACTCACTGTCAGCTGCCTGAACACTCAGTGTATTGCAGATATGTTCAGCTGCCAATGGCCTGCTAATGATGTTGACCTTTTAAATTTCATATTCACATGTAGCTTTGTGAGAGAGGAGGGTGAAACGGGCATACACACACACATACACGTGTTTCTTGCGCACGCATTCGCACACAGTAACTGTAATGACACTGACCTTTTTATTTCTGATGATGTGTGTAGGCAATGTTTATTTGTAAGGGGCTGATCGCTTCCTGTTGATTGGCTCCCTGCTGCCCCCCCTCACAAACACCCCCATCACACACGCACACCCACTCACATACACACACAATGGAGATTAGTGCATGGAGGGGAGGGGGCTTCTCTTTATTAATGAGGCTCTCACGATCCCTGCTACCATCAACAGAGACAGCAATCACAACACAATACACCTTTTAGCTGCCTTCGGCCGTGTCCTGTGATTGGGACACAAGTGGGAGTGGGAGGGAGGAGGAAATAGGGTGGTTTGTATACACACATGTGCCACCCCCGCACTGGGAGAAGCACACCACAAACATTACAGGAAACAAAACCAAAATCCATTCCCAGGTTTATTAGTAAAAAGGAAATCTCAGCGAAACTGCACAACACCAATTTTAATTCTGCCAAAATAGCCAGTTCACAGCAAAATAAATAATCCAAATGCTTTTCCATTTAGTCCAAATAGTTTCTGGAGACCTATACTACATTATCTGTCATGAAATGGATTGTGTCTAAGCATCCAGTTGACAATTTCACAGCTGTTAGGAGTTATCAAGGAATGAGGCACCTCAATAAAAAAAAAATGCCACTCTTACTCGCAGCAATTTTGGCTGCACTTAAAATGAGTCCCTCCAATCTCCTTTTCGTCCACATCCAAGAGAGACAAAGTTGTAATCACTGAGACAACACAGTGGTTTCCAAAGATTATTTGATTTTATGTTCTCAGCTCGGCCTCACTTGAACTTAGATGATGTAACGGTATCTCAAACTGGTCAGATTCACTCTCATGCTCTTAAAAGGTCAAGAAGAGGTCGTGGGATGAAAGAATAAGTTCCCTGGCTTCAGTGCTTCCTCTCTTGGTTCCTCTGTCTTTGAAAGTCACAGTCACCAATCCTCCAACTCTTTGAATGTTTTTTTTTGATATTTGAGTCGTTATTACCTAGATTGATACACAGAGGTTGGCTGAGCCTACATGGTTTTTCAAAACACTGTGCAGTTACAATGGCACATGGCACAACAATGGCACCAAAACACTTCATGTGCTGTCATATTGACTTTGAATTGTATTCAGTGAAATTCAGAGGCTGTTGTAGTCATACCGTTGTCATATTATGTCCGATCACATGAGAAATCTTGATTAATTTCATTAGAATTCAGATTAAACCCAGTATTTGTGCTTTTACATCATCTTTTGCTGGCTTCCCTGTTTAATGCCTGTTATTAGTCAGTTAATTAGAACGTTATATATTTGTGTCATTTATTATTCAATCAAGTATATTTGATACTTATATATACCACTACTTCCATATTTGTATTAGAATAATAACCCTACATACTACACTGCATGTCACACACTATAATATGTAATATTCTTTTTTGATAAGCTATTTTCTCTCGTACAGTCATGGAGAAGTAGTCATTTTTACCGACTAAATGGACTCAAATCCTGATAAATTCCAAGTTTTTCAAGTCTAGCTCACCTCAAAGACTTATTTCTGTTCTGCCTCCTTTCTCACAGCTCAAGGTGTAACAATCCCCACCACCCACCTTCGCCTTGTTATCTCACACCAAACACATATACTCCTGAGGCTCGCGCCCAGCTGCCCTGGGCCTCCAACCTACCTCTGCCATGAAACTGTTCCTTTCTCACAAATGTGACACAGCTGTGCTTTGTTTATGCTGTTTATATATTTATATCAATATAATAGTCATATATTATCCATAATATATGTATGTGTATGTGTGTGTGTGTGTGTGCATGCCTAGTGAAAGAGAGAGCATTTAAATGATGCCAACTACAGCCTGGGGTAGTACAGGTTCACACCATGCAGCGCTACCACTGACAGAGTCTCTGTGTGTAACGAGACATAATCTTTGCCTTTGGAGTGAGTGAGTTAGAGAGAGAAGTTGAAATGTCAGCTCTACCACAAACATGCCCTTTGGTTTGAAGGAAAGAAGGTTTTGGCTGTAGGCGCCTGATAAAAGTTACAGCTTGAATTTTTAGAAGCAAGTCAAGGCTCTGAATTTGCAAATGACGATCTTTGTATTTCTGTGAGCAGACACATAGTTGTGTGTGAGTACATGAGTCTGTGTGTAGGCTATACAGTGGCTCCATATAGGCCTAATGGGGCATTGAGAGGAACACACAGAATGCATTAAACTACATTATAATTTCTCTTTCACTCTCTTATACAGACTTTTATATGCTCACACAAACCAGTGCCAGCCTAATGCAGCTCTTGTTATCAATAATTCAGAATAACTGATAATAATAAGTGGTAAATAATCATATACAATGCTAGGACATCTGTCACTCATTCACCAGAAGGCAATGCTGGTTGTAAAAACGCCAAGAGGATCATGGAGTAATTAGTAAAATTGGCTTTCGGGTTACTATGTGGAATAGAATGGCAAATCTGAACTCTTGGGTGATTCCTAGGATTAGCATATGTAGAAGCTCCATATTTCACCCTACATTTGTGTTTTTTGTGTGGGTGTAAATAGTGGGGGGGGGGGGCGTGTAATATGGAAGCCCATCTGTAATCAGCCAAGTGTGATATTGCTCCTCATCTCTCAATTAGAACACTTACAAACATTGCATTAAGCTTTGGATTAGAAGTGATGGTGGTGGAGGTGAAGGAGAAGATGTGTTATTTTAATAACTCAATTTAGTCCACACAGAAGGCTATGTATGTGTCTATTTATTTCATAGTGACACAACGTTTCTTGACATCACAGCTAAAGTCTGTGTGTACATCATTATTTGCTTCTCTTTGTCTAACTTTCTTCCAAAATTGATCATTTAATGATAGCCAGCTTTGATGACATCTCGGATTCTATTTGCATACCTCAGATTTTACCAAAAAAACAGATTAAAATGAAGGATTTGTTATGCAAATACATATGCAGGTTATAAAATACTGCAGTCCACCAGAGCGATGATTACTTGCACTTGATTAGAGGCGACAGCTCTTGATTGGTGACTTCCAGGTCATATAGAAAGAACTTTCTTTGTTTGTGTGTGAGAAGGTAAATCTGAGATAAACGGTACATTTAAATTTCCACATTTCAAGTCTTGAAAGCCGTAAATTCAGTCATTTAAAATGACCAAGAAAGAGAAGTTTTGCAGATTCATTTAAATTTTTGAACAGGTCTGAGCTTTTTATTTTCATTGTACACACTCCAGCAGACAAAGGCACGCTGCCTAGTTGTCAAAGCTAAACAAACTTGAATACAAACCCACTCTCATACATACACACACACACATACAAAGAAGCATGTGTTGCGGTTGGGCAGGCGCAAGCATGAGGGCCATCCGGTGTGTGTCAGGGGAGTCTTCGAAGTGTGGCTCTACTCTGACGTTGATGAATGATCTGTCAAGACAATGTCCCACTCATGCCCAGCTCCCCCTCTACCCAAGAGAGGGACAGCCTGTGTGTGTGTGTGTGTGTGTGTGTGTGTGTGTGTGTGTGTGTGTGTGTGTGTGTGTGTGTGTGTGTGTGTGTGTGTGTGTGTGTGTGTGTGTGTGTGTGTGTGTGTGTGTGTGTGTGTGGGAAGGGGGGCAGACAGGGGTTATCTTTGCATGTGTTCTTGTTTGCGTGGGTGTGTGCAGTTGCGTATACACGCTGCTGAGTGTGTATTATTTTGGCAACCCTTGGTCACACATGTGAATGGCATGGCGTAGACATTACACGAGTCAGCGGTTTGGGGTCAGGGTTTGAGTGAAATGGCAAAGAGCACAAGGTTAAACACTCTGACCCTTGCGAAACCTTGTGGGGGCACCCCACTATTTTAATGGGGAAATCCATGATCCGTTTCCAGTTCAAAGCTGAGGTAAGCCTCAAGTCCCTGCCGCCACTTCAACAGCTTAGAAAACACATTTACAGAAACCTCATGAAACAAACTGCAGTAAACTGAGTAAATAAAAAATGCACATCCTCTCCATACCGTCCTTTATACCTCAGGAAGTCACTTTGTATTTAGCTAACAGAATACAGCACCACAGATGAGTTTAGCGATTACATCCATGCACTCTCGCTGTATTACTGTCATGTCCCCGTGTTTTGCTTTTTACTCACTCAACCAAAGGAAATAACTACTTTTAGCACCAGCTCCGATGGGTTCTGTAGTGATGGCTGCGCATTAACAGCTTTTTCCACCGAGGCGCCAATCTGAGTGCTAGCGCAGCCTTGTTGCTGTCATTAAACCACTACGGCTGTGGCCTTCAATTTCACTCTTAACGGCAGCAGTTTACCCCAGCAAATATCTGAGATCCATTTGCAAGACGCAACTCTAATTTTTCTTGATGATTGCGCTTTTACGTAGTAATGATGTAAAAGAGTAGAGGCAAAGTGCAACCAAGCTCGGTTTCAGGGGTAATGCAGTACTGTGAAGAAGAGTTACGAGAGAAATTGGGTGTTTTTCACATGATCCTGCAGTATGTTGACCTTTTTAAGTGTGAAACATTAGAAAGAGAGAGGGAGAGAGTAAGACAGACATAGATGGAGGAGCCTCCACAGTGGTTGTTGTCTCCTATGTAACGGTCAAGGAAGATAGAGGAGACGTAGCAGAACACGCTCGCTCTACCACTCTCCCCCACTCTCTCTCCTCCCTTTCTCAATCTGTCCCTTGATTACTTTTTAATGATTTCTGCTGCCTGAGACAAATGGCTGTGTTAAATGAGCAGAATTAGACAAGGGAGCTGAGCGCACAAGCATTTGTTAGAGCAGGAGTAATGGATCGGGCAACCATTGTTTACCCTTCTCCATTCACTGGCTTGGCCTGCTATTGAGCTCCATGTCCTTAGCTGAGGCAGCAAGAGTGGGCCACTGTTATGATTCTGACTACGCATGAACTTTTTCATAATAGCATGTTATTTCTATCTCTAAATTTCCAGCTCTAGCTTAACTTTTCCCTTTTTTTTAAGGATTTTAGAAAATTCTCTTGTTGAATTTCTGATATTTGCTCAGATTTTTCATAGTTGAACGTAGAAATCCTGCTGCTGTTTCAGTAAATTCAGTACTTTGTTTTCTTACATTTACATTTAGCACATTTACATTTAGCTGACGCTTTTATCCAAAGGGATTTGGGGTTCAGACACTTCAACATGCAGACTGGAGGAGCCGGGGATCGAACCACCGATCATCTGATTAGTGGACGAGCCACGGCCGCCCCCTCTTGATGTACTCCTAATAGTTATTGCTGTTTGTGCGGTCCAGTTCCCCAAAATGATTCTTGTAGATAATCAATCCAGTTTAATTTTTCTAGAGAATCTTTTCCTTACCAAGTCAAATGGGTCATACAAACTATAGCGCCGTAATGGACTCCATTTATGCTGACTGTAGAAGTCAGTTATGCTGAAGTTTCCATGAGCCACCCACTGAATCCTTTGCCGCCTCAGTGGTGCTGACCCTATAACCCTCCTAGAGTAGGCAAGTAAAAAAAAAAAAAAAAGATTTCCCTTCAGGGATCACAAAAGTAGCAGCATATTATTATCACTGCATTATCATTGTAGTCACGGTAACAGAAATTGGTAGCAACAACATTGCCTATAGTTTTTTTTTTTTTCCACAGTGTTGTTTAAGTGGTTTACAGTACCCACCAGCCTACACTAAGATGCTGTGGTAACTGCTGCCAGAGCTGCACTAACAGCTAGCCCTCCTGCAGGGTCTATGTATTTCTTCCTACCCTGGCAGGCTGACAGGGAGTCAGGCATGGACAGTAAAGGGTGCTCCCTTGGCAGAGACAAGGCCTTGGTTAGCACTCCATGGGCATGGGCACTGCTATGGATCATTACTTTCCTCAGTGGAGTGGCTGCTGTTTGTGTGTGGCGGCATATACGGTGTGTGTGTGTGTGTGTGTGTGTGTGTGTGTTCGTGTATGTGCATGCTTGCCTGCTTGTGACAGAATGAGCGAGGGGGAAACTGAAACACAGAAAAGAGCTATTAATATTAATGTCATTCTATCACATCAGGGGTCTCTCCATATTTTTTGATGATCAATTACAGTCACTACTGCCCCCTACAGTCTTTTCAGCCACTTTGGCAGCCCACTAGTGGTCTTGAATATTGTGGAAGTTTTAAAAAAATGTTTTATTTACCCTAAAATTACAGAGATAACACTTAACTTACACATGCAGATCTGCGACATGTTTATTTTACTTCTCTAAGATTCAGCCATATTATTAAGATGATATCCAACTGTATATTTTATTTTCATACTCAAACATTTATTCTTGTGAAGAAGACTCTGAAATAGATCATCTGGTTGTCTTCATTCTCTGCCTGGTTTATGCAGGCTGCACTAAAAAGCAAGTGCTGCTACCGCTGTTTGCCATTACCTTCTTCCCCTGCAGTTGTTTGTGCCTACCCCAGATCATTTTCATTTTATTCATCTTTGACACAGCTATTAATTTTTCCATTTCACGCCTAAACAAGGAATAATGTTGAGTTTACATAGGAAGAATAATGAGATGAATATTAAGAATCTATGAATGATGAATAGTTCATCATATGTTTAGGATTCCCTCTCTGTGTATCTTTGTGTGGGATTATTGTGCTTCACATACAGTACTGCTTTCGCAGTCGCAGCGAGTTTCAGAATAAATGTGGCGAGGCTATCACCGCACTAATAGCAAGTTATCACTATTATTGGAGATGTAAGATAGATTGGTAAAGTGCTAGGAGCAGGCAAACGGGAACATACTGAGTTGTAATCTCATTTAACAGCTCTTGAATTGCTCAAAGGTGTGTGTTTTGAAAAGTTTGCTCTCTGTGTGTATGTGTGAGTGTGTCTGGGGATATGAAGCTGCTCTGCTGTTCCCGGGCCAGCTATTAGTCACGCAGGAGTGGCTAATCTGTAATGGCTGCTGTCACAGCCCTGCCGTGGCTCCTGGTGATGGGTGCTCTGTGACAAATGCACACACACTCACTTTCAGCCTGAGAACACACACAGCACAGAAGTTCAGAACACACACAAATATGTGCACTCACGCTGATTCACACAAAGAATCATCCATTCCACCAGTACAGTGTTACGACTTATGACAAGCTCTCCAGCACCAGTCATCAGTCCAGCCACAGGTAACAGATAGACAAGTGAAGTTGGAGCCATCTTGTTATATTTGGTACAGCAGACTGGATCTGACTGGGCACTTACATAAAAGCCATCCTATATTTTTCTGTCACTTATATTGTCTGTTTTTCTCTTCTTAACATTGAAATTTCTACATTTTTATGTGTTCGCGAAACCAACCAAACGCTCATTACTCTCACTCTGTTTCTGCCTCCAGAGCACGGTGGTCGTGGAGAAGTCCATCCAGGATTTAATGAGCCTAATGCAAGACTTGAGTGCCTACTCCAACCAGTTCCTCGAGATGGTCTGCGACAAGCTCAAGGAGTACAAGGAAATATGCAACACTGCCTACAGGTAAAAGAAGAGACACTAGCTCTCCTGCAATAGCAGCTGAAATCTTTTTTTTTCTCCAACTTGAGGATCTATTTGGATTCCATGTAGAGTTGTCTGAGATGACTGTGGGTCCCTAAAAACAGATGTGACGTGTGCGCGTAAGATGTGATATTTTTGCAACTTAGCACCCCCGGTTTCAGAGTGTAGCACCACTGTCCTTATGGACGTATGTACATTTTTGTATATTGTTATGATTACACTTATGATCAAAAGCAATAGCAACTTGATAAGACAGCCAAACATCAAGCAAGTTCAGCAACACAAGACATAGCAGCCAGTTAATTTTACTTACTAGTTCAACTGTCTTTCTTTCAGCCTTTTATTTCACGAAGCTCTTGCCAACAAAGCCCGTCTGAGATTTACTCTTGTCTGGCAGCCTCTCGCTCGGCCATTCTCTTTTTCTCTTCTTGGCTTCCTCCATCAGCATCCTCTTCTGTCTCTTTGCCTCTGCCATGCTCTGGTAATGCGGTTAGCTTGACCACTCACCCAGCTCCTATCTGGTGCCCATTTTGCCATTGCTCCCTGCTTCAGGCCAAAAAAACCTCCTCTTCCCGGAGGTCCAAAACGGCTGCATTACAAACACTAACACTAACACTTCCCCGATGCTCTGAGCTCACAGTCGGGGCAGTATGGCTAACTAAATGAGCTACAGTAGCTAACAGCAGCAGTATGCAGTTTGCGTGTTACTTTACTGTCCATAAGAAAACTGAGTTGAGACGGAGCAGACAGAGGATATCAGGGGAAAACCAGAAAACACTGTGTGCATAATATATGATCCTGTTGACCAAAATAAGTGAAATAGTTTGTAGTGTGTGCCATGAAAAGTTTCATACATCATACCTGGAGCCCAAAGTCACATTGACAGAGGTACCATTTACCTGAATGATGATGTTATTTTATGGTAGAAAAGATTTTAAATCTTTACTTGTTGTGGTGTGGATATTTTGGCTTTTGATTGATGAACTGTGTTGTTTAAGTTAGGTGGCAGTCTTGATATTTGCAAAGCTTTTATGAAAGCTTTTCTTAATGAAACCTTGGCAGACACTTGGTTGGTCATCTCACAAGAGCTGAAAAAATAGAAAATCATGGGGCAATGATGAATTTTTATGAAGGGCTCACAGCATTTTTACTTTTTAGAATATGGAATTAGGTTTAAATTGGTTCTTGCTTTTTACATGCACGCAGTCACACACACATTGGTGCTGTGAAAGGCCATCCATCTGTGCTCCCCTAGGACCTGTAACACCTGGCCAGTTAAAGGGGGGCCTAGAGAATATGGAGGCATAAGAGAGGGAGTGATAAACAGACCAGGAGATGCAGGAAAGGACTGACAGAGTGCTGGGAGTCCATCTGGACTCTGTCACAGGTCAGCCTCAGTCTCACTGGGGCCTCCGAGTGATAAAGACAAGCCAAACAGAGGCTGCCAGTGCGTATGTGTGTATTTGTGTTTGTATTTGCATGTATGCTGTGTATGTTTGTGTTCTGTTCCTGTGTGCATTTACACATTAACACGTCTGTGTGTGTGTGTGTGTGTGTGCCTGCTGTACAAGATGCTAGTATGATTTTAATTGCAGAACCAAGCAGTTTTTCCAACCCAGACACATGCACACAAAGCAAATACATGTTGGCTGTCTGCCCCTATTTCTCTTCACGCCAAATCAGAATTGCTGTAATGCTATTTTATATGCCAGCACAGATGTTCAACTACCTGACTATTAGCGATACTAGTCTGTTTGTGTGACTATTAGTGTTTTGCAGTACACTTTCTGCGTGGCTGAACATTTTATAATTTTTTCACAACTTCTGTTGACTTGACATGACCGGATACCTGTAAAACTAAAGAATCAGTTCCCTTCAGCCTTGGTAATATATTAATTATAATAGCATGTAGCATTTTAGTAATCCTGCAAATGCTACATGACATTAACATCTAACTATTTTAGCACGGTAACATGCTAAATCTTGTTTCTTCTTATTATTTTCATCTGTCAAGAGCAACAACAGACAAATGTATATGTTGTGTAATAACTTGTCTACATTATATTATGTGTATCTGTGTGTCCTCAGGGGTATAGTCCAGTGTGAGGAGAAGCTCACCATCAGTGCATCCTGGTCTAAAGATGAGGACATCAGCCGCCTGCTCCAGTCACTCCCTAACTGGGCGAATATGGCCCAACCCAGACAGACCCGACAGAAGAGAGAGGATGAAGAGGACTTTACTCGGTACACACACACACAAATACACATGGAACATGTAGTTCATGTAAATGTGCTGTACATATGTCCTTGTGTGTACACAGTCATAAAAAAACCTATAGCCAAACAACCTGGGTAACAAGTACTAATGCACATTACGCGCACACAAACAAGCAGAAGTAGACAGTGACTCACACTTGAGCAATCACGCAAATAATCCCTCCCTCCCATCTTTGCTCTTTTAGTCACATATTATTGAACCCTCTGTTGTTGACTAAGATGCACCCATAAAACAAGTCATGATTGCTCTTTTAAACACCCTCTATCGAAAGGAAGTGCGGAAACGAGGAAAGAACAAAATAGCAAAATATAAGAGAGCAGACGGAGGTGGGGAAAGTGGAGGGGGGGGGGTGGGGAGGAGGTGGGGGGTCAGTCTTATCGAAATTGCCTTTGAACGTGCGCACTCTTCAGGGAACACTGGAGCTCATCGGAGCGGAATAGTAAAGTAAATAAATAAATTGGTTATGTGGCCAAAGAAAGTCAATCTGTTGTGCGCGTTCTCCCTCCCTCTTTCACACTCCCTTTCTCAGACATACACACACACTGTGAGAGCTCAGAGATAGCAAGAGGGAGACCATAAGGCTGTTTGATTTGAGAGCTGTAGATGTTTTCATCACTATGAAAGGGGGATTAGCTTCTGCACGACTGCAGTGCTTTAATAATGCCTCATTAATAACCTACACATGTCTATGTCTGAGAGAGAGAGAGAGAATATGTGTTTGTGTGTCTGGTGGTTTCTTTTACCCATTTGTTGTTCAAAGGATTTTGAACTTGTGGGCATCCTGGTGACTCTGGAGGCCAGTCCTCATGCCATGTGTTTGCAGCACTGTGGTGTTGAGATTATCCAACTTCCCTGCTTGCTTTCCATTGTTTGTGCCAGTAACCAAAGTCAATTATCCCTCCAAAAACCACAAGTGCTTATAAATATGGTGAAAAAGAGGTTTTGATCTCCATGTCTTTGTTTTTCCACCCTGTAAATATCTGCCTTCTGTTTATCTTCCATTTCCCCATCACCTGTTGTTTTTCTCTCCCACCAACTGTTTTAAAGTTACTAGAACTAAAAAAACTCTCTTAACACTGTGTGCAACTTTGTCTTGTTCTAATCCTCCTCCCATATCCTCCCATATCCCCCCATCTGTCTTTCTATCTATCTAGTTATCTACCATTTATTTCCTTTTGTCTTGTTTCTGTTTATCTAGTTTGGACATTTGTGCATCTCTATAAATGTCACGGCCCTAATTCTGTCCCACATCATTGCATGAAATTATTATAAAAAATTGAACTTTCTTCAAACAAACACAGTATAAACACACACATATATTTGCACATCCATTCCATTCAGCAATCCGTTATGTTTTAACTTGTGAAAATTGGCTACTATTAGAGCATTTATGTAAGCCACTCTGCCTCTGCAGACCAGACATTTTGAGTCCAACCAGCACACCAAAAAGGGTCTTGTAATTTCCTTCAGATAACTTAATACTGTAGACTGATTACAGGGTTTTTCATAGTCATGCCTCTTAGTCATCAAACACATTCGACCTAGCACTTTTTTGATAGCAGTCATTTTTTATTTGATTTGAAAGGCTGTTTGCTCGTTGAGGGATTGTGAAATTGTGTTTTCATGTCTGTCCTTCTAACCACCCAAACTCTTACGTGGCTCCCTCTCTGCGTCATTCAGGGCTGCTTTTGCTAAAGAGTCTGAGGTGCTGACTGGGAACCTGGGAGACAAATTGATCCCCCAGAATGAGATCCTGCGTGACGTCAGTGACCTGAAAGCTCTGGCCAACCTTCATGAGAGCATGGAGTGGCTCGCCAGTCGCCTCAAGACGTTCTTCACCAACCTGCCCCATTCCTCCAGTAAGTAAGGGAAGCATCATTTGGGGAATTTTTGAGGGGTCAAAAGCCAGGCAACACACTGTAGAGAAAGGTGAGACATGGTAATTGTTTAAATATGACGTAACGGTGTACATTTTCAGACAATCTCTGCGGGAATGAGCCCAAAGACACAAAAAGTTACAGAAATAGTTGTGTAAGAAATAGAAAAAAGAGACCTTGAGCTCTTAATTTTAATGAAGAACTTCATCTCTTCACCTCATCTCCTTATCCCCTGGTGCTCTCGGCAAAAACAGACATATTTGAGACCTCGTTGAGATACATAATTAAACTCTCATATCTGTCTCATATCTATGCATATAGGCAAGAAGCTGTAACATGGCTAGATAATAAATACAAAGTGCTTACAGAGTGGATGCAGAAAACCCCCATTCCAACTCACTGTTATTCAGAAATTAAATCAAGCTCAACTTGGTGATATTTTTGACAATAACATTGACACATGCAGCAAATTGTGCGCCTACACACCGGTACCAGACATCTGTTGCCTGTTTATTCTGCATACTGAAAAACTGAATATTTTTTGACACATAAATTTTGTTTGGATTACACCAAGAATTAGATTATCCTTTCTGTCACTTTCTTCCCTGGGTTTCTTGTTTTTCCACTTGCCAGAAATGTTACTTTTGGAGGAAAATGTGTGTGAGTTCACATGACATCCAACAGATTTCAGAAGTATGATCGCTTAGTGAAGCTTAAATCCTGAAAGCACCCGAGGACAAGCTTCTATACAGTACATCCTCTTCTGACTGGTATATTATAGTATAGTGCAATATTACATCATGGACATTTTTTCCCAGAGAAGCTGCTACAAGCCTCTTGGGTCGTTAAGCAGTTATTGATCAGAATACACTCCAGATTAAAAACATTGTCTGGATGGTTTATAGCAAGTCACAGTCGGGTGGTATATGAAGTTTTCTCATCCCTAGCTGCAGCACTTGCGTAGCTATACTTCTTACCTGTGGCTCATTAAGTTCTTGTTTGAGTGTATTATCACACACTCATTACCTTCTCCACTGGAGTTGTCAAAGAGCACTTTACACACACACACTCATTATCCTTGGCTCTGCAAGTGTGTGCTTATAAATGCCTACCCTAATCAGGACCCTTAAAAGCATTTCATACATTCCCTGCACAGTCATCACTTTTGTATCATTAATCACTAATCAAAATGAGGTGTTTGTATTTCCATCCAACACATACCGTAGTCTTTACGTAGGTCTTGTTAATCACTAATCATTCCAGTGATGTTTTCATCCTCATTATCACTTTTAGAACATGTTTAATCTCCAATTAAAGATTCAAGCATGTAATATTCCTCTTCAAGTCCATATCTTTTTATTAACATCATATGATGGCAATCAAGGAGTTATTCGTCCCATTAATGACTCTCACAGGGTCAGCATTGTTTTTGTACTGTAGCTTGTTGTAGAAGTCTCTTATTTTGCCGTTTTATCGTCCTTATTTCAGATTCTTGCAGCATAAACAGATGTTTTCAGTCTCATTAAAAATTCATGTTGTTGTATATGTCTTTCTAATACGCTCATTCAATATTTAACATATTTAAAAATGTCATCAAGCTGAACTTCTAGAGTTGGATGGGCAATATATTATCAATGTTGACAAGCTGATGCTCTTGAAGAGTCTGTTTTTTCTCGCAAAAGCTCAAATGTCAGACTTTATTTTTAAAGTTGGAGACAGACTTCTGCATTTAGATATCCGACATTATTAAAATACATTACATTTTAAAAAATGTATTATTCATACGCTTTTAACAGCACTAGATTCAGTTTAAACCATTTGATTATAACATAGTTTTTTGTCAGCTCTTTATACACCTCTTTTATTCACCTCTGTAGTTATTGTGTTACAGTACTCTGGAGAAACTTAGCCATGTTCACTGCAGTATCTTGGTCCTCTGGCAGAGCTCTGGTAAATTATGCACCTTTCCTAGAGGGATAAGGAGAGGGCTTCAACTCTTATCAGCGATTGTCACAACTCTCTAGCTTCAGACCTCTGATTGCTCATTGAACTTGCACTATTTTGCTGTTTCATATCGCAACTTTTCTTTTCGACATAAAATAATTAAATGAGAATTTTCAGATATTCTTATTTGGGCTTGACTTTGTCACTATCTCTTTTTAAACTTCCCTTCCCTCTCACTCTGACGCCAGCTTTCTGCGTTTATTCATAGATAAGAATTCAATAAAAGTACGGGAAGGGACGTGACATAATTATCATTAATTCTGGCGGGTGGCACTAATGGGAAGGATAGGGCAGTCACTTATCATGCAGGGACAGCCTCCGTATTGTTCATTATTTAGTGTTTGCCGAGCTGATGACGGACTACGTGTGTGTTGGTATGGGTATTAGTGTGTGCGTGCGTGCATGTGTGTGTACATAAGCATGCACTGTGTAAGATGGGACAAGGGTACGGCAGGGAAAAAGGACCCCACCTTATCTCATCCTCCACCCCCCCGCCTCACGTCTATGCCTCTCCAAATTGGATTTTATATTACAGAAGCAGTCAGGTATGAACAACTCATTTTCCTCTCCCTCTTTTTGCTTTTTCTTTCTTTCATTCCTCTTTCTTACTCTTGCTTCATTCTTAGCATTTCTTTCTTTCTCCCCTTCTTTTTTCTTCCTGCTTTCAGTCTTTCTGCCTCTACCTCATACTGGTACTGTGAACACTGTTCTGTCTTTTCTTCGAGCGTTGAGGGCAGATTCTGTCTCTGGCTCGGTGAACTCTGCAGTGGCCGTTTGGTTGGTCACTGTCCTGTGTGATTGAGCCCTGCTGGATGTGTTACACACATAAAAATAGCACACACATTTGGCCCCTTCAGCTTCCTCATCGTGCTGAGTCTTAATTTGATTTAGTGTTTGTGCGTCTCTGTTTGGATATCTGTGTGTCAGATTGTTAAGAATGTCTGAGTGTCAGTCGGTGTGTGTGTGTGTGTGTGTGTGTGTGTGTGTATGTAGACAGACTACTGATGGTGATTGGCCGTGAAGGTGGCTGCAGAAAGGGTCTTATCACCCATCTGGTCGCAGCACTGGACTTCTAATCCACTCTGACAATATTTACCCGACAACACACACAGATGCCTGAGGGGCAATGTCAGCACAACAGACTTTTTTTTTTTTGGACTGCTGTGTATGTATGAATTTAGACATTTTTAATATTATTTGCCAGTGCGTCTGGCAGCCTTATTGGATCTTTGTGTACAGAACACGGACCTGCAGGATCATGAACAGTGTGAAGGGCCGTCTTTTCTTTTGCAGACTTTTTGCTCCCTGCCAACACTTAATATGCTTGTGTGCAAATGTTTGTGTTCATATCGGAGGCCTGACCATCATTAGGTGCTTTTAGAAACAGGCCTCTAGTCTATGCTGCAGGGTTCAGAAGGGTTCCACTATGTGGTCTCCTCGTGGGAATAAGTTCCTCCTCTCTGCTACATATGGAGATTATGGAATACATTTTTTTCTAACCTTGACTATGGACAGTAGGTATTTTCCCTTTTAGCAAGATTTTTTTTCTTTTTAACTTGACTTCATTTAACAAGGCAAGTTGACTAAGAACACATTCTTATTCAGGCCTGGGGGACTAGTTGCAGTGAGAGATGATGGTGTTGGTTTTTCAGTAGTCGAAATATTGTCTTTTATTTGATCCATATGAGGTTTTTATTTCTGTATCTGTCAAAAATGTGTTGCGTGTTTTGACTCTCTCTCATGATAAGACACCATTAAACAATCTGCGGTTTTTGGATCAAAATCTTTCAGTCTCATTCTCAGTTTCAATCCCCCCCCCCCCCTCACTATCTCGCTTTCTCTCTGGACAGAAGTTCAGATCCCCGTGTGCAGATGTTCATCCTCTACCAGAGGCAGCAAAATAATTAATAACTCCTCTCCTCTCTTACTCAGTCAGTCATTTATGAATCATTCATCACTCCACCCCTGCAGGGTACTGTCCTAAGCTTATCTTTCTCCATTTTCTCTTCATTCCTCTTTTCTGTTAAGGGGTAGGGCATGTTGTGCTTTCTAAACTAAACAGATTATGATTTGTATCAAATATTTAGCATCTGCATTTGTCAATGCCACAGAAAATGTCAAGTCATATTGTTTTCTTGTTTCTAAATTTATTGTTTATTCCCTCAGTGGCAGTCCAGGTGCAAATTTTGGTTTGTGTTAATATGAACTGTCCGTGTATGAATACATCTACATGTTGTGTGTGTGTGTGTGTACGAATGTGAATTCCATCACTGATCTTCTTCCTTAATGTCTGCCACCCTCATCTTCTGCAGATGGCAAGCAACAGACGTTTCTCTTAGATGGGATTCGAAAATAATTGGATAAGCGCATCACACACGCACAGGCGCATGCCTACACGAGAGCGCATAAATAGATACACGACAAGCACATACATATCCTCACATTTAATCAGCATAAAGAGAAAAAAGAGAGCAAGAAAGTTGTCAGTCAGGACCAATGAGTCGTCTCCTTTCGCCCGTCTGTCCCTGACTCTAATGGTGCCCCCCATGCTGCGACGCCTCCCTCGCATCATCAAAGCAGCGCGGGCTTGGAGGTGTGGGGGAGTGGCAGGAATCCGTGTGTGTCTGTGTTTCTGCGTCTGTGTCTGTGCGCGTGTGCGTGTGCGCGTGCGCGTGCGCGTCTGTGTTTCATGGACACCCCCTGGAGAGACCTCCAGCAGTGTGTGCCACAGCGAGCCCTTTTTTTTTTCTCCTTCCTGATGCCAAAGTGAGTGAGTGTAATGCACATGAGAGGAAACAGAAGCCTTCGAGTTACTTTCACACACACACGCGCGCGCGCGCACACGCCTATGTGCACATACAGTACACACATACTTAGAGGGAAAACACTCCCACAGGCAGAGCAAGTAAAATGCTCTCACTCTCTTTCACACACACACACACAACATAACCACAAGCTAAGAAAATGAAAGAAACACACTGAGAGCAAAATGGTCTATATCCAGCAAACATACATGCACCTTTTGTCAGGTGCTTTAAGTAGGACTTTATGGAAGAACAGAGTGACAGTTTTATATCTGTATTACAGTAACACTCAGCGCACTGCTAGCTGCACCAAACACTTGTTGATGTTGTTACTTTCCCTTTATAAACTGTATATCATAATGTCATAGATTATTTAATAAAGCTCTCAGGTTACACAGTCATATAGGTAATATTCTTGTAATTGTGGCTTTCATTTACTTTAGAGGCAGTACTGTGTTTCAGTGCTGCATTCAATATCTATTAATAATCTGAAATGGTGAACAGGGAGAATACACAACATCGTCTAAATACAATCAGATGAAGTCAATTAATGTCATTATGTGCCGCTCCCTTGAGAAATCCTCGTGGATTCTTTCTGTTAAGACCAATCTCATTTGTTGTTTCTCCGATTCGTTTAGCTGTATTAATATTGATATCGCCAACCTAAAGATCTAATCCTTGGCATTCACTAGGCAGTCACTGGTGTAGGTCTCATATGGATTTTATTCAACAACACTGATTGTTATTGACCTTCCTTCAAAAACCAAAACATACAACCAAACTCTTAGAGTCTATACAGTGTTAGGCTACTCTGTTGAGGTAAGGCAATCTTAGTTTTACCCTCATACTGGTGTAATGTAGAATAATACAAAAATGAAGACTGATTATAAGCCTTAAATGTTAACCACTGTCCCTCCTAATTATGTCAGCACTTGTGGAGGTGGTTCTAGCTGTGGTAACAATGAAACTGATTAGAAAGAGGTAAGAGGCTCATCATTTGTGGCTTACTTTCTGTTTATAATTGATAACTGTCACAAAAATCTGTCTGTCTTTTTTACAGTTTTCTGTTTAAGTGAACTGTGCTTAGCAATTTGATGTTTTCATCCACAATTACACACTGCAAACAGAAACTTAGGCATTTATCTTTAGTCTGTCTATCTGTTCGATTTTTACCCAAACCTGAAGCTGGAGTCTTTCCATTGCACGACTTTGACTTGAAGCACCCCGTGACAGTATAAACTGCCTGCAACTGCTGCAAAATGACTCTGCACTGCAGTGTCCTCCCACACACACATTATCAAGAGGTTTACTCAAGAAGACAGTCAATTAGCAAGTAAGCTCATATATCCAGTACATACGCAGCCCCACACATCACATGCACACCTTTAATAAGAAACACAATCTCTATATGGCAGACACACAGGCCATAAGAGTAGCTGTCACACAGATGTCACATCACTCACCTGAGTGTATTTGCTTTGTTGATTGGATGGTCGTAGCACATACCTCACTGCTGTTTGCTTAAGCCAATGGTCTCTCATCTTATCAGGGGTTAATTTAAAGTAACTGTAACAATAGGGACAGAAGCACATATTCACCTATAATATGTGCAAACATGAGCCAAAAGGGCAAAGAATTGCTTTGATTGAATAAGTATGATTTCAAACATATGTGTACAATGAGGTATTGAACGTAACTTGGCATTATTAATGTGGGGTTATTCCCCACAGTAGATCACCCCAGTATTTGTTTTAGTCATTCGTTTCGCTGTTATTTTTCTATATTGTCCTTAGACTAATGTCTTAAATTGTCTGCAGGTTTCTTCCAGGTGGCAAGTTTGATTAACCAGAAAGTTTGATAATATTAGTTAGATGTTAAATGTTAAATGTTTATACACAGCACTGGTGGGTCCTCTTGTGTGTTCACTTAATCTGGAAATGAATCAGCATTCAGTTTTGTCCGTTTGATCAGCATTACAGCCAGGATGTCTGAAGCTGTGTAGGATCTCTATGAAAATATGAGGTCTTCTTGTAGTCTATTGTTATGAACTTAACCTGTTTGCTTCTTCCTACTTTTTGACAGAGAGCTTGGATTTGTTCTACTATTTTCCCAGTAAATGGTAGATGTACAACCAACCTGTTACTGGATGTTCTTTCTGAACGCCAGTTCGGCTTTGGTCCTGTTTTGGTGTATCTCTACTCTTGTATGATTTCCAAGGCAGCTCGAAAGCTCTGATGATTCACAACCTCAGAGTTAGATACAAAAACATTGCATCTACAAGCTGACTTACGATTAGGGAAGTAATTTTTCCAGTTTATAAGAATGCACATGTACTATTCCAGCAGACTCTTGGGTTTAGTGTACACTTCAAAGTATGAGAAAGCAAGAAATGATGTGTTAAATGTGTTCAGGTTAGGGCAAAAAAAAGGAAACGACAACTTTGGAGTGAAATACCTGTATCTCACTTCCTATCTGCTTTGGGAACATCAGTCAAAAGAATTTGTCATAGAGAGGGAAGACAAATGAACAGGTTATTTCGGCCTTCGTTCAGACTTGCTGCCACTCTGTCCCTGTGTGTGAGCGTGTGCATGTGTGTCTGCGTGCATGCATGTGTGACCTTCGGAAGGGCAGGAAGAGTAACTGGGGAGCTGGCTTTGACTGCGGCACATCGATCGTGGACCCCTGCATTCTCCTGCTCAACAGTCACTCTTCGTACACACACACACACACACACACACACACACACACACACACACATAAACACTCGCCTCATTGACCAAATAGACTTACATATGAGTGACGGGGCCAATTTCTCTCCCTTTCCTCCCCTTGCTAATTTATGGCCATTGATCTACACCGGGCTGAATTTATATACACTCATCATGCTCTTGTGCTCTTTGGCTCTCTTTCTCTCTTTTCACACACACACACACGCACAGGTCTTTTGTGTGGTTTACAATGCAGCGCACTGACACATGCTCCTGCTGTCTCAGCACAAGTAGCGAGAAGAAAGTACAAGAACATGTTGAAGGACTCAGGAAGTGTGCGACGTTGAACTAATGTGTTTTTTTTTTCAGTGTACTGTATGAGCTGATTTGATTTTCACTTCCTGATTATGTCGATATGAAATGACTTACATGCATATTACCTCGGAGTACAGTGCAGTGTGTGTGGCCACCGACACATCACATCAATAATGATGGTGTGACAGATTTGTGGGGGTCAGATATCAGGGTCAGCTATAGAGCAGCACCTCTGGAGCTGATGGGGCTTTAACAGCTCTTAAGCAGCATCCAGATGTTGAAACTTCATCCTAGTTCCTCTAGCAATAGGTCCTTGTACTCATTACATTGGTACAATCGTGTTTGCTAATGTTTCTTCTGTCCATCCAGGTGCGTCTCCATACTCAGCAGACAGCCAGGTGATTGGTGAGAGCGAAAGGAGCAGGGAGCAGATCCTCCAGACCCTAAGTGACCTGTCCAGGGGCTTCCAGGACATTGCTGACCGCTGTCTCCTGGTATTGCACCTGGAGGTCAGGTATGCAGAAAAGCGAAACACTTGTAGAAGTGAAAAAACACACACAGGGGTTTTATGTGTTATATCTTATAATGCTTCTGTGATGAGGTGACAGATAGCCTCAGATTCTCTGGCAGAACCATTTTAATGCTTCAAAGTCAATGTCAAGACTATAAATGCCTTTTATTTGTTAAAGCACTCGTTCTTTTCCCTCCTGTGAAAATGGAAGCAGTTTCTCTTTCTCAATTCAATGTATTTTCTACTGACTTTCTGCAGGTGAGCCATATCCATTTTTTAGTCAAGGCATTGAACCACACACAGTCTTTTACTCCGAATATAGTGCTCAAAGCAGGTTGACTTGACTTGACCTGCATGTTCATTGGTTTGTAGATTGATGTTGCGCTTCTGATTATTACAGGGTGATGATTTGTTTCCGTCAAGGGTAAACAGTTTTTGAAATAAATAGTGTTGGAAGATTATAGTCACAACCACATAATATGATAGGAAACTTTTCTGTTTCTTTAAGTCGACCCCTTCAGGTTAGCACACAGTGGGTGCGGTTGTTTTGTTCAACACTGCTAGTGTAGTTCTCTATGTAAGCCCACACACTTTAGATGAGATACAGTATGACTTTAAATGATTTACCACCCATCTACCGTGATCATACTGCACAAGCTTAGAAGACATGTCGTTAAATCATATGGAGAAAAGTGTCAGTGTCATCACATTTCTACGCCAAATACACAAGTTGTAGAATGTATGCCTTGAGTATGTGTTTTGAATGTCAACATCCAAGTTAATTTACCACACCATATACTTTCTACCCCCTCAGCCACTAATAGTCCTCCATCATCTCTCTCCCCATCTTTCCATCCCTCCATGTACCACTATTTCCCTGTAGACTATTGTGTAGCTTATGCAATATTGTTTATGATTTCAGTAGAAAACCCTCCCTGAGGCTGATGTCTAGCTATATGCTACACTCCATTGACTCTCCCCATCTAGCGAATTTCCCCTGATAGCGGTACCAGCTAAATGAAGCCATGAGGAAGAGAGCAAGAGGGGAGGGAGGAAGAGAGATGAGTGCGGGGGTTAAAGTGATGGTAAGGGTTAAAGAAGGGAGATACAGTAGCTAAGTACAAGAAATGATTGAATAGAGTGATAAGGAAGTGAGATGGAGGCATTGAAAATGTGGGGTAGTTGTTGGCTTCGCCTTAGGGAGAAAAGACATCCACCCATATCATTTTATACCTTTCTGCTCAGGGCACTGTGATTATGGAATTATGAGAGTATTGACTTCTTAAGTCTAGACAGAAATGAGCCTTCCATGTCCCTCAGACTATGATGTAGGTGTTTAAATGGATGGAGAGTCTTGTTAAATGATGGTTTAAATTCATGTCCTCTACCCATTGATCATTGCTCTAAAATAGTATTATTTTATATATAATAATATAAATATCATAGACATAATATTATAGCACGGACAAACTAGAGATAGGATTGTTTTGTTTCTCAAGAATATCCAAAAATGTTATTTGAATATTCTGGATTTTTTTAAAAATATATATTGGGTCTCTTCTAACGTTAAATCAAGCCTGTTTGTGGCAGTTGGTCATGAACACATTTATAAAAGAATAGCAGCCAAAAAACCAACTGGCTAAACAAAGTGAATAGAAAAACCCTTGAGCAAGGTTCTTAACCCACAATTACTCCACTGGAGCCGTTTACTGGCCGAGAGCACGAATTCATGTTTGTACTACGTTTTCATTCAACTTTCCCTAAAAACAAGTCAAGATGAAATGAACTCAAAAACATCTAAAATTCAGTATTTCAGGCGTAAAGACACAGAGTTGAGCTTCTCTGGCATACATTCTTAAAGTGTAATTCAATTTTTAGACATGAAAGACCCGTAGTATGAAGGAAGCTCCTAGAAACTCTCAGGCTGTTGTATTTCAATAGACCTGAAGTAGAGGAGTTGTTTTGTTAGACTGTAAATTTACTACTTGTTTAAGTCTTTTTATATCTCTAAGACTTTACAACATACTGTATTTAGCACTTAGCTCTACAGGTTGCCCTTGACTAATCAGATTTCGTGGCTGAATAGTATCTGGAAGTGATGTTGTAGCTGAATAAGTGGATATATTACGAGCACTCTAAACATAATGATTTCTGTTTCAATTATAGGTGTTAGAGTAAGAGTACATATCGGCGGGGCTTGAGAATGAGAACACTAAACTCTACCATCTAACTGTGTTCCACTACTAAGGACAGAGAATTATACACCTCATACCTCCTCACATCTTTAGCGCTTTTCTTTCCTTCTTATTCCCTCTAACACCTTGAAACTCAGCACAGGTCATTGTTGATTTCAACATACAGACTATCTTTCTGCTTTAATATGTACTTCAGTCCAGCACCTTGTATTTATTAGATTTAGATGTGCAAGCTTTTGTAGCCTATTTCCATGATTGCAACATATCAACAACAGCTTCACTATCCTCTCATGTCTTGATCCAGGGTGCACTGTTTCCATTACCTGATCCCGCTGACTAAGCAAGGCAATTATGCTATCGTGGCAAACGTGGAGAGCATGGACTACGACCCACTGGTGGTCAAACTGAACAAGGACATCTCAGCCATAGAGGAGGCGATGGGCGCTGCCCTGCAGCAGCATAAGTTCCAATACATCTTTGAAGGTCAGCATTTAATTTCTCTGTTTTTTTTATGTGCCTCTCTTCTTTGATTCTCCTCTGTGCTGATTTGACAATATGTTTTCTCTTCTTCCTTCTTACTAGGCCTGGGTCATCTGATCTCTTGCATTCTTATCAATGGGGCCCAGTACTTTAAGAGGATCAGCGAGTCTGGTATCAAGAAGATGTGCAGGAACATCTTTGTCCTCCAGCAGAACCTCACCAACATCACCATGTCCCGGGAGGCTGACCTCGACTTCGCCAGGTAAGAGTCTTTTCACATTTTCACTGGGTTGACCACAGAGCAGTTCAGTTTTTTTATCGGTGTCACATGAGGAATTCACCTCAACCAGAAACTATTTACTTGTATATGCACCACTGGTTTTATAAAGGCTCATAACCCTGGACTGAAGCAGCTGGCAGAAGATATTTTGCACAGGTAGTCAGTGTCTCTGAAGTGTCATGTCGCTTTCTTGCCAATACTTTAGAAGTGCTTGCTGGTTTTCCCTTGGGTTTTGCTGTTGTCATGGTGATAAAGCCTCTGATATCACAGGACTTTCCACTGAAACCCAGGATAATAATAATCTTATAAATATTAACATTAACACAAAGTCATGTGTTAGAATTCGTTCTATAATCACTGTAATTTAAATACGTAAAGGAGATAATCAGTGTAATATTTCTAAATTATACATCAAGTATTACTGGCTGATGATCCATTTTTCAGTTTAAATCAGTTGATATATTGGTCCAACCCTACTACACACCCGCACAGACACACACAGACGTGCACAATGTCCTCAAGTTCAGACAGCAACTATGTCGATTCACAAGGCAGACAGATGGTCAAACAGATTGTCAACTGCACCGTGTGTCTGTATGTGCACAGTAGTTGGTGTTTATTTCTTATTCATACGTTTATATTTTGTGAGTCTACCTGCTGTTGCCCAGCGCTGTCCAGCCCTGACAGGCATGGGGGAAATCAGTGCTCAGATATCTTTGTGAAAAAGAAGGAGGGAGTGAGCAGGAGGCTAGAAAAAAGAGAAGACAGAAAGAGGAGGGTGATTCACAGTATTCATCTAAATTTTTTTCCCCCCTCTTTCAGAAGCTTGTCCTTGACTGTAGAGAATGTGTGAGAGGAAGGGTGACGGAAAAGATGGAGAGAGAAGGGAGGGCTTACAGGGAGGAAAATTGAAAAACTAAGTGAAAGGAAGTTATAGAAAAGATGTCTTTCGCAGGAAAAGACATTCAGTTGACTTGGAGAAGACGGCATGGATAGAAGATGGACTACAGCGCAGTGATAGATGAAAGCTAGAAAGGTAGAGACAGGGAGAAAGGGGGGAAATGAAGAAGATGAAATACGGAAAAAGTATGAGAGGAGAAAGACAGATAAAAACTTTATTAGCTTGTATTACCACTTTGTTTTCAGCTGTCGATGGGTGTCAGTATCTTTCTGTTCCTCTTCTTGTCTTGCTTTAGTGTCATATTCCATTATTTTGTAGAAAAAGAAATAGAACTTGCTTGGTTAAAAAAATACATTTAAAATTGTTCCAAAAACATAAAATATTGGTCATGACATACTTTTTAGAGACATGCTGAAAGCCAACAATAAACAGACAGTGGTTTTTATTCCCTTTGCTTTATTTATTTTATGGCAGCATCTCAACTATCTGTTGTAACCTATCTGTCCTAACCTAATCACCCTTAATATTTGTTGATATAAAACGTGTTTACCCATGTCTGCCACGTTGTCGTGTTGTGGGGTTAATTAGCTGCTTTTCATGGCTCTTGTGGTGTGTCATATGTTTGAGTGGATGGGTGTCTATGTGCTGCCTGTGTTTGGACATTTGTAATATGCCGGTATTGCGAGCCAAGTTTCCCTCCAGGAAAAAAAAACAAAACAAAACAAAGAAGTAAACTGAAATGACCTGAACTGTACTGGATGTAGAGGACCATTGATTAGTATGTTATTTCTACCCTCTGTCAACTTTGATTATGGAGAAATGCCAGTGATGGCTCTTCTGTCTTTTCTCTCTTTCCCCACTCTCTCTGATTACGAGGCGTGGGTGGTGTGGAGGTGTTGATTGGGAATTGCAGAGCACATTGTTTACAAATTCATGGCTTTTCGGATTGGCCGGCCTCCGGCTCCAAGACACACCGACACACACATGCATCCAAACACACACAAACACACGCACATACACAAACCACATACACACGTGTATCTGGTGCACAGAAACACAGCCAAACCAATCAGCATTTTGAAATCACCATATTTATGTTTAGGACATGAATATTCATAAAGTGTGCTGTCTAGCCCACACTCAGGTATAGTGGACGTGATCATACGGCTAACAAAGTATGATGATGGGAATAAAATTAGATGAAATGGTGCATTTGTTAATTACCAAAAAATTAAAGTTCTGATATATAAACTCTGTTTGGCTGACATTACATGAGTTTATTGAAAGTTGTAAAAAAAGAAATGATCTATAAGAAATGTTGTATAAGTGCTTCCGCCCCCGCTCATGCCTTTTTAATAGAGCCTGAGCGATAAGGGACTTTTGAGACTGACTAAGACTTTTTAATGTATAAGTATAGTATCTACAATTTTAAAAAAGAATAGCAAAGATATAAGTATTCTTTCTCATGTTCTCATGTTTCGAAGAATAACTAAGCAACAAAGATGTAAAGATGTTGAACTGAAAATGAGCCAAGCAGAATCGGCAGTGAAAAAGCAAAGAGGGACTAAAAGCAAAATACTCATCAGCATTTTATTACCACCTGTGGAGAAACAAGAGTAAAATGAGGAAAGGAAGTGATCACAGCAGGAAGTCTGCTTTCGAGAAAGGCTGCAGATGCTTGCCTGTGTACCCATGTACTTTTAGTGTGTGTGTGTTTTGGCCGTTTCTTTTACATTTGTGTGCTTGTGTGTGAAAGGGAGAGGTGAGAGAGACCTGGACAAGGGCACGGTAATAATCATTGATCCGAGGTAAAACTAAGGAGAGGCCCGGTAACCAGCACTGCAGAACTCAGGAAGACACACGTACACACTCTCTCTCCTCTGATAGTGAAGAAGGATGGGGAAACAGTGCCACCCTGTGGCTGAATCCATGTTCATATATTGAGTATTGAACTGTGAAAACGTACAGGATGTCAATTACTAAGGCAGCACAGTGTGTTAAAATTAAGTGTGTGTGTGTGTGTGTGTGTGTGTGTGTGAGCATGTGTGTCTTTGTATGGCAAGGCCCTATGGCAGTCTCTTGTCTCTCAGTCAGAAGTTTGGCAGCGATAGCAGCTCGTGGGTCAAGGTCAAACACACACACACCTAAACACTGACACACAAGTGGACACACACAGACCATCTGCTCAGAAACAGTTCAGGGGCTTGGCCTTGTTGTGCAGAACTGTGTGTCACTGCAATGTGTGTACTGTGTGTGTTTGTGTGTGTGTGTGTGCGTGTATATTGACTGCGCCCTCAACCTTGTCACTCCATTGATCACCTCTCATTGTCCTGTATGTCCACCTCTCTCTCCCTGTCTCTCTCTCTCTCTCTCTCTCCCTGTATGCTGATTTCTTGACAGAAGCAGAGATGAGATAAAGGTGATGTTGTTGTTGAGTCTTTTATCTTGAAAGGACCAGAAGCCACAATAGTTCCCAAGAAAACACAACAGCAAAACTTTGTGTTGCCTGGCAACAGTCCACTCCGGCTTATGTAGACAGTAAGGACTTATTTTGCTTGGAAACAGATTTAGTAACCGTAAATAAAGATCTAAAATAATTAGCTTTCCCTGAGATTTGAAATGGAAACATATATTTGCTGCACAGCCAGATAAGCAAGTGACCTTAAAGCTTTTAAAAAATGTTTTAATGTTGGAACTATCTATTATAACTATATTTTCTTTTACCTTTCATCAGGTTCCACTCTGCTCTTTCACATGTCCTAATGATGCATTAGTGTTGATTAGTTCTCTGTTGATTGGTTAATCATTAATTAATCATTTCAGATCAGGTAAGCTCAGACTGGCTTAAGATCATGATGCTGAGGACTAGAACAATCTCCAGTGGTTGCCAAAACATACGACCATTAGATCACCAAAACTTGACTGAATTCGCACATGAGTAGACAAAGCTTCTGAAAGCACCGGCTCTACACATCACAGACATGTTTTGCACAACAATGTGTGTGCACAAGGATGTCTTACACCAACGCTAAATGTAAATAATTGTGTACCTGTTTGTCTGTGTACGTAATCTTCTATGTCTGGAGCAGCAGCGTTTTATGGTATGTTTTTTCCAGATGCACACTGAGACATGACAAACTCATAACACTCACTCGCTAACACAAACACACATACGGTGGAGCTCCGAGCTGCCCAGTGACCCGTGCAGGCAGGTTGCAGGGCTGTCATAACATCCCTAGCTAACTCACAAGTCCCTTAGCCTATTGCTAGGCTAAACACCAGTCTGACAGGCTCACTATGGCGATGCCCCGGAGTTCAGCCCATTGCACCCACCTGTCTGCTACTGGAAATTACTACCGTGTGTAGGTGTACACGTGTGAATTGTACAAGAGCCTTGTGTACAATGTGTTTTCCCAAAGTGTACCGCCCCAGCCTCTGTGTGTCTCTAAGATCCGGTGTGTGCGCATTGGCAAATAAATTGTCTTTGTGTGTGTGTGTGTGTGTGTGTGTGTGTGTGTTGAGGTGACAGGCTGGTGTGTCTACAGAGAATGTGGTAATAAGTACAGTTGACGGCCGTGTCAGGAGGTAGTGGGTGTCAACAGATAAAACTGTTTGTATTTAGGCCTGGCTTCGGTACACTGTCACTTCGCTCGGCTTCTGTCTCCCTTCCTGTCACCTTGTGTCTCTCTCTTTATCTCTCTCTTCCTCCTCTCTCAGTCCCTTTTTCTTCATTTTTCTCTCCCTGTCTTTTTTTCCCCCCTCCCTGCTACCATCCAACCACCTGCACCTCCTCTGCTGTATTGTTATTCTCTCTCTTCCCTTCCTACAGCCCCTCCCTTCCTCTGCTCCTGTTTTCTGTGTGTGCATGCGCAAGATGCAGTATGATGAGACTGGTCTTTGCTGATGAAGCCTGTCTGTGTCTGTCTGTCCACGCTGCTGTGTGTGTGTGTGTTTATGATGACACTGATCTTTGCTGATGAAGCCAGTGAGACTGTGTGGGTGTCTGTGTGTGTGTTTGTTGTGCTATTGGCAGCATGATGGGACCGGTCTTTGCTGATGAAGCTTTAGCCTCAGTGTCTCTGCAGACCTTTCCTCATTACCAGAGGAGAGACAATTGCACTACGTTGGAGGGAGGGGAGGGAGACATTCTTTGGAGAGAGATTGAAGGGAGCAGGAAGACGAATAGACTGAGACTACATTCATACTGAGCTGGCTAATTTTGTTTAACAACATGCATACTAGCATTTTCCTTATTTCCATTTTTAAACTACATTTATAGCCACACTTTTTATCACATAAAAAAAACGAGGCAGCGTTTACATTAACTACATTTTAAAACGCATCAAAGCGGAACAATAAACATCTCAATCACCGTTTTAGAAACCCTGTTAAATCTGCACTTACAGATGGTCAGGTCATGGTTGCCAGTTGTCATAGTAACACAACAGGCTCAAGTTTTCCAGCCACACAGCAGTCAGAAAGATCAGTCAGAAAGAGTTACCACTGTAAACAAAGCTCAAAGAAAGCTACTTGACACTCTCCTTTACATGAAGAGTGGAAGCAAGCTGCCCCACGCCTGAATGCCTCATCTTCAGAGTCAGAGAAAATCACTGTGAAAGGGTGCTGTGGTTTAAAAGTTTTGGACCTACTGGTCAAGAACAGATCTGTAAGCAACAGAGAGAAAGTGATGCACTTTCAAATAAAGTGTGGATGTACTTTTAATCATATAAAAGGTCTGTTGTTGGTGTCAGTAGCCCTGGTAGCTGTTACTGCAGCAACAAGTCTCTCATCCTTTCTCCTGCTCCTCCTCCTTCCTCTCCTCATCTCTCCTCCACGAACTAATGTGCTGTTGCAAACACGCTGACAGAGGCAGCCTGTAATGGCCTTAATATTGTACACACTGGAAATGAGGGGGAATGAATTGTGCTGATTCTTCTCTTTCTTTTTATCTTTGTCTTTTTGCTCTCGCTCTCCCCGTTTTCTCTCTCACTCTCTCACCGTGCTATTGACATATATATCTGTCTGTCCTCTGCTGCATCCACGCATCATAAATTTACTTAATATTCTTTGTATATGAGGAAAGGAAGGAGGGCGGCTAATTAAAATTTAATAGAAAGCGCACCGTGGAGGCTTGTTGACGCGCGCACACACACGCGCGCTGATTACTAAAGCAGTGCTCTTATAGATGGGCCTTGCGGTGGAAGCAGGTGAAAATTGGTAAAAATAGTGTGTGTGTGTGTGTGTGTGTTTAGAGAAAAGATGGAGACTTAAATGGAGAAAGACTTAAAGGAAGAAAGCAAACAACAATTCACTTTGGTTTTGTGAGGGGGAAAAAAAAGAGAATGCAGGTTTCATTAACTACGTTTAACAGATAAAAAGATGTGTGTGTGTTTGTGTGTTAGCCTGTGTGTGTGTGTGTCACTGGGGGTTCTTTCTTGGTGGTGGGGTGCTGAGAGATTTTAATCTTATTAACAGCTTTTACACTGTTTGGCAAATGGCTTTCCAACTGCTTGGGTAATGAACTGTTTGAAAGTGTTTTCAGCACACGCTAACATACATCACTCAGACACATACATAGATACACACACACACACACACACACATACACACCCCTTACATTTTCTCTTTCTGAACCAGCCTCCTCCTCCTTTGTACTGAACAGGGGCCAGATTGCCAGCTGCTCCCACAACTCACACACAGACACTAATAACCAGCTGACAGTCTAACACACAGTTATCCTATGGATGCACCTTTTCTGTTTTGATATCAGATGCTACAATAACAAGCTGCACAGTGGATTTAGTACTCTGTCATCAGTTATAAATGAGCATCAGTAGACAAATCCTGTGTGGGATTTGTCCTAAATGCATCGCTGCCAAGTGAATTGTAGTTGCTATTATACTGTAGTTAAGCCTTGTTTTATAGCAGTTTATAGAGTTTTTTTTGTTTGTTTTCACTTGCCGGCTGCTGCATCAACAGATGGATTCCAAAGCTTTCCAGCTAGTTTTACTATTTTAGCAGACAAAATGCTTTTTTAGACCAGAGAAGACATATCCAAATAGAATTTTGTGCCTGTCAAAGTGGTCACAGTCATAATTACAGTTTTCAGACGGGATGTTTGTGCTTAATTTTTTCCAGCATGCAGAACTTACTAGTGTACCAGAAGGTTTGTCTTAATTGAAAGAGGGAGCCAAGCCTATAAACTCGTCAGTCAGTCAGCCTACACACATCTAACAGCAAGAGCTTGGGGAGAATTTTGTACTGGCAACGGTTACTTTTTTTAGGTTTTAAGTCACTATTTATACATACTGTAACATCCACAGTCTGTCCCAGCACACTCTGGGTGACAAGCGAATGCACCTTGGACAGATTGGAAATCTATCACAGAGGCAAGAGGCAATTTAGACTCTCCAATCATATCATAGCACAGCAAACAAACTAAACGGTGTACTTTATACACACCTACTGCACAGATAATTATGCATGTGAGTTAGAATGAATCACTCAGGTGCAGTTTCTCCTGTGTTTTGCTCTATTCAAAAACAACAGTTACTTTACTCTGCTAATCTATTTCCCATTGAGAGCTGAGGATTGATATTTGAAAGAGGGGAAGCCTTCTGTTCAACGGCTCTTCTCGCAATAGACCAAATTTCTGTTTTCTTTTTGGTTATACATGTTTCTCTCATTAGATCATATAACGAGGTGATTTGCCTCAAGCCTGAAGGTAATCACCGGGACTCTGGAATGAAATAGAAATGCTTTTGAGCTGGTGTTTTGCTGCTGTGAAGTAAATGTGTCAACACTTAAACACAAACTCCGCAGGTACAAATGGATACAAAACATTTTCAATGGCGCTAAGATTTAGACATAAACGAGACAAATACACAAAGCACATTTCATTATCAGATAAAACCACATGTGTTTTTTTCCCCCCTATCTCTTCTGTCTTGCCCCCGGGTTAAGGAGTGAACCAGTGTGACCCTCATCAATATTGACAAACTTTTTCATAAAATGAGCTCAGAGATGGAAAAATGAACAAGACCTTGGAGAGAAAAAGAGAGCAAGACAGAATGCAAATGCTTCGATGGCCAAGGGCATTACTTGTAAGGAGAAGGCCAAAAAACAGAAATTATGCACCTCTGTTCCTCACTCATCTCTTCAGCCATCACTCTTTTCCTCTCTCCTCGTATCTCTCCATCTCCATCTCATTCATTGCACGCCTCATCTTGTTCTACTGTTGAATCTCCAAAATGACAGCACATAAAACACCTTAAAACAGAAGCTCCCTGAATGCTTATTAACGCCTCGTTAGCATCGAAAATGATCTCAAGAAGGGAATGGGTCTTGGATGGGTGAAGGAGCTCAACAGATGAGATAAAAATATCTTTTCTCACCAAAGTGTCTCTTTACTGTTGCCCTATCAGAAATCACTAAAGATCTGAATCCATTTACTTTCATCTTCCTCTGGCACAATAGAGCGCTCAAATCTCTTTCTCTTTTGATGTCCATAATTATAAATCTATTTCTCTGCTGTCACACAAAGATTAGGAAACAGGTGGACCCAACATTCCTTTTCCCCAAACACAACACCGCCAAGGCCTTTCTTCAGCCTAACAATATCAGCGCTACAATTATCTCTCTTCATTGAACGGCTGCGCTCACAAAGCAGCAGGAGCTGCCGCTGTTGAGTGACTGGCATGTGCCCTTGGCCAAGGTGTGCAATATATTCTAATGAAGAAAGCTTCTTTTGCCTGAAAGTTGAAACTATTTTAGAGGATATTCAGTGTCACACAGAGACAAGCTCATTAGAATATTGATACTCTTGTTTCATGGGGAGCCATAACACCATGAGGTGTAGCAGCATGTCCTCTGTCTGAACAACTGCAATGTTAAAACTCACGCCAAAGTGAAGGGAAGAAGTATAACACTGGTGGTTTTACACTGTTTAACTGTTCCTGCCACTTTAGTTCACATCCATTTCCATCTGAAGTGCAGTTAACTGAATTGCCTCACAATGTAATATTCACAAAAATGGCTTGATCTTCACTGTGATGAATCACACAAAAGTTTCGAGAGTCACCTTATTGATTTTCATATCACACAGAAATTAATGGAAACTTTCAGTTGCTGAGTACAGTAGGGAAAAAAATGTTGAAAAATCTAATAAGTGAACAGCATGCATTCAAAAATCAGCAAAAATGTTTCAAAAAAACAACAAAAACATTGTGATCTGATCAAAACATCCACCAAAAGACACAGATTGTTCATAAATGAAATTACACATAAGTGTTGTCCAAACTGCAGTGTTTTATGTCCTAGTTTCTTTAATGTTCTCCCACAAATGTTCTCATTTTAAACATAAAGTACATGATATAGTACAGCATATATGTAACTCACCTCTTGTCCTCTTGTTCTGACTGTATCTACAACCACTGTATGGAAGTGTAACATTTCATGTATCTTTAGAGAATAGGATTTGTCCTATAGCCAGGGGCAGATAGCGGTGAAATATATTCTAGCGCGTGCCTGTATTTTTCTGTTCCTGTGTGTGTGTGTGTGTGTTTAAGTGCATAGTTGTCTTGCCAACACAATCCCCCTCACACACACACACACACATCCGGCAAGATATTTGACCTGTTTTACCCCCAAAGAAAAATTGTCCGCCCTGCATCCCATTGCTCTCCTGTGCATCACCTAACCTCCAGCAGTGCTTTCTGCACAGTAATGTGTAAACTGTGTTTATGACATGTTACCTTCCTGCTACAATCCATATTTCATGGACAAATATTGGCTCCTCTGCTGTTAATTGGTTCTAATGAGTATTATATCCCTATGCCCACACACGCACACACAGAAGGTCAGACAACTAATACGCACAGTTTCTCCTCACTTCTGTTTGCCGCATTAAACTTTTTTGTCTGATATTTTAGTCACCAGTTGGAAGTGTGTGTGTTATTCTCACTCTCCCTTCGTGCTCCATCTTTATCAGTATGTTCTTCATGGTCTTTTTCAAATGGCCCATTGTGGCATTAGGCTCTGGTTAAAACGCTATTAATTCTACACACACCTCCTTCCTCTTTTGGCTCTGTCAACAGTGTTTCATTAGAATGGTCTCAGTAGTTTATAGCCAGTGAATGTTTTCCCTCTACCTTCAGCTCCCGGTGGCAGCAGGGTGAGGTCCTTGAAGTCTTTTTTAAGGAAATTGGGCTTGACAGCAACAGCAGTTAGTTTAGCTTTTGTGTTTTCCCCTTTGTTGTTGTTGTTGCTCCTTTTGATTCTGCGCTAGAAAAATGCAAAACAGAGGAATATAAAGTGTTACTAACTTTTTTCCTTTTCTCTCCCCCTGCTTCCTCTCCATTTTCTGTCATTTTCTTTACTGTTTCTTTCTCATCCCCATAACTTCTCATTATTTTGCCCTTCTCACTTCATTACTCATTTCTCTCCATTCAGGCAGTACTACGAGATGCTGTACAACACTGCAGATGAGCTACTGAATCTGGTGGTGGACCAGGGCGTTCGCTACACGGAGCTGGAGTACATCAATGCCCTGTCCTTACTCCATCGCAGCCAGACGGGTGTAGGAGACCTGAGCACCCAAAACATCCGACTGCAGAGGCTGAAGGAGATCATCTGTGAGCAGGCGGCCATCAAACAGGCCACCAAAGACAAGAAAATCACTACAGTGTAATGATAATATCGGTGTGTTTCCCAATCACCAATATGTCCGACACATTTTTGTTTCAAATCCCTCAGATCTGTCTAGCAGGAACATGTGCAGGAAATAAATGGGTCATCTGTTCCATAGTAAACTTGCAGTACAGGAGATATTTAAGAATTGGGTTAGAAAACACTGAAATAGAGACTCACTCTAGACCTGAATCATAATGTGTGTGAGATCTGTTGATGGAGAGTGTGTCTTCTCTATTTCATCTTGCCTGATGTGATGAAACTCATTGTAGTCAAGGGGTTGACACAGATATACTTTCTTCCAAGTCTGGGCATGTAGATTATATATATATCAGTGTATGCAACATGAGTCACTCTAATTGAGAAGCGAGGTGACAACCAACAGACTTTGCTAGTCGACTTCCTCATGTATCTATGTCATAAGGTAACCTATATTGTCAATTGACACTTTTTAAAAGAGACAACAAACGCAGCACAAGTGCTCCGACTGCAACAGTCCCCTGCTCACCATGACTCCAGCTCCAGATAAAAGGCGATTGTCTTGGACACTCACCCAAACTTAGGCCGCATCTCATCTCATTTTCCTATTAGATCTAAACTGCTGCTCTCAATTACACCTCTATCTCTCCTCTCCTGGCAGCCTCATGGGCCCACTGATTCTGTCTGCAATAACAGATGCCAGATTAGACTGTCTGAATGAGGCCACATCTTCCGCCTGCTGCCAATTTGGGATAGTCCCCAAAGAGTTCCCTAGCTGAGAATTGTATCATATCCGTGGCTGTTAAAAATCTGTTTATCTGTCTTTTTTTTTTCATAGTTTGTACCGTAAACTTGTGTGGCTAGTGGGAAAAGTTGCGAGTTGTTGTTCTTTTACAAATTGGACAAAAGAGACTTGGTAATGAAGATATTTTTGCTGAATTCAGTTTCATCCTCCTGTAAACCAAGGTTTGTTTCGAACCTTATATTTCAAATCCAGCACACCACAGCGGAATGACTTGCACTTTTTGTGTTAAGTAGTATGTTTGGGAATACATTTCATCAGCCGTAGCTCTATAAACGGAAATTATGCAATGTTGAGTCCTTACTTTGTCGTCCCCACTGCATGTGCTCAAGTCTTTTAAAGTGAACTGAACATATAAACTCGAGAGACGATCACAAATCATTCCCCTCCCTGCAACCCTCCGTGTTTTTAGTTCATTAACTTGGGAGAGAAGTACTTAACAAGAGGAGGAGAGGGGAATGGGAGCCTTGTCAATACAGCGGGCTCTGCGCTGGTCTCCCTGAAGCCCACAGAGCAATCCATCATAATGACACATAGGCTGGGATCGATGGGAAAACAACCATGGAGCTGCTGAGGGGTTCGCCTACCACTCTGAAACATACACTTGGTGTAAAATCTAAAATCTGCTCATTCAGCTGTTCACTTCAAAGCTACTTTTGTAATGTTATACATGGGAAACTTTAATACAATGTTAAGTGACTGTGTCGTTTCACACAGATACTGTTACCCCATTGTGCACATATAACCCATAAAAGTCAAGAAGGTTTATTTATTGGGCATACTTCATACATGTAAATTCAACCCGCTCCTGCTGTCCATGATTTTTATTCATGAATTAAATATTCAGATGTAATAAATTTTCACTTTTTACTCGTAGGCCAAACTTTGCTCATCTGCTTTTCCATTTTATGTTTCTTTTTCTTTGCAATGGATCTTTATTTTGCACATCTGTTTGATCTCTGCTTCAAGTAAGAATGTATTGAATTCTAAATGTTAGACTTGAAGAAGTCTAAACCTCTTAATTGTTCCAGCAAATGCTCTAAAGCTACTCTAAATCAAGCACATGATTTGTCATTGCATACACTAATAGACTGAAAAAATAAATTCTTCAAATCCCCATCTGTTTTTGTGTATTTTTATACGGTGTTTCTCCTTGTGTGAATACACAACTGTGATGTTTTCCATCAGGGGGAAGTGCAGCTGACAAGAGTTCATGTGCACAGTAACACCTCTTCCACACATGACAGCACAGTCCATCACTGTTTTGATGCACCCGGGATGTTCCCACCTCGTATCATATGAGACGGATCCAAAACTAACACTAGAGGATGTACTTTACCTGACAGGTGTGATGTGTGGTGTGACATTGTTTGAAGCATGAAGTGCAGCACATAGGAATCAGAAAAATAAACACAGACAACATACCACCTGAAGACCTGTGCTGTTGACATAAATCCATATCTGTTGGACTCTTTTAGGCAGTGTGATATTTGTAAAGTCTGACAGTGTTACTGTAGTGTCTCCTGTCATGGAGTCCCGAACAAAGGGGGTGACTCAGTAGCTGGAATTTAAAATACAGCATTGGAATCTGATTATTATACAATAAATTTTAAATAAAATTATGTATTTATGTATTATTTTACATCTATGTGTCCCTCCTAAATTGAATAGAATAGAAAGAATAGATACTTTATTGATACCTTGAGAGGAAATGCAAAGTTTAATTTCACATGCATTTTTACCCGAAATACAACCACACACACACACACACACACACACAAAGGGCTCATAGGCATGCAAATGTGGAGAAAGAAGGTGGAGTGATGGGCAGCCACAGAGCGGCACCCTGGGAGCAATAGCTTGACCAAGGGCACCTCAGCAGTGAACAGAAGGTGACCTGGCACCTCTCCAGCTACCAGTACACCTTCCATACAATATAATGAATTTAATAATAAATTGGTCAAATCATACAAGTTTCATTTAGTAAACTTTAATAGTCATAACTAATATAAGTGATGAATACACCTAGATTGTGTGCATTGTGTTGCTTTTAAGGATGCATGTCAGGTAAGTGGTGTAAGCTAAGCTCTTGTTATCTATCTTTTTAATTTTCTCTTTATTGTCTCACCCCCTGTAAGTCAAGGCTGTTAACACTTACAGCTATGTCAGGTATTGGATTTGTTTTCCTCTCACTTTCCATAGCTTTAAATGTTCCCTTCTCCTTAAATACTCCTGTAAACAAAGACAAAAAGTGCCATTGTCCCTTTTGGGAGAAGGAGAAAACAACATCACCCACAATTCCTTTCACCTCTCACTTGCCTTAGCGTTGCCTAGCGACGACAGTGTACGCTTCATGTGGACTGCTAACTCACTAGCTAGCTGGAGCATGGATTTAGACTTGTGTTTAAACACACAGTGGCCACTTTTACAACTTGTCAGTCTGTAGTTCTTCGAGTTTTCATCATGAAATAATGACGGAAACAACGAGTGAACAGTTTGCTCCCCCGTCGCTTAGCTCCCGCCCCCCAGGGTCCCGAAATGACGCTGAGGCTCCCGGCTACGACGAGCTAGAAGAAAGCGGAGAGATGGAGGTAAGGAGGGTGATGTCTTAGCTGGTAAAACTTTGTAAGCTACATGTACTGTCTTCATACTTCTTAGAAATAAACTTTGCTTTAGTTTCTTTCATTTTATTGTTTTCATCATGACAAAAATGTAAGTCATAATACTACTTAAATAATTAAAGCAAGAGTGAGTGCATATTAATGGAGCAGTTCGAATAAACCTCCATATTTGTTCCGTTATGCAACAGGTAAAGCAGGTAACCTTGCGCAAGAGAACTGGGGAAGTAAAACAACACAACAGCAAGGTCAAATGGTTTATTATGTTCAATTTGCGATAGCCGCATTAGGAGCAGTTAGACTACTGTGCATCCTTTGTAAGCTAATGTGTGTGTGCTGCATGAATATGTGCATGTGTGCTGTGGGGGGCAGGAAGTTGAGCACTAGCTGATACTTTTTAAATTCTGTACCTGCATTGTCATTGCAAGGATCCCTAACAGTTCACTGCTATCTTCACTATTCTAATAAAATGCTGATTTTTTTATGTTTACAGAAGGATGGTTTTTTAACTGCTGAGATGGTGTCTAGCTGTGGGTCCAACCTACGGCGCATTGGTACTGGGCTGCAACACTTGTCTCTCCCTGTAAGACACTTATACACAGACAGCATTTGTAAATGATGTTATATGGCTTTCATGTTGATTTGTCAAGACAAAGCATTCCCTGACAAATCAGTTTACCCTCCAATCACTGTGTCATGTTGCTGTTATGCTGACATATCTCTGCAGTTTTAACCAAGGTTGTATTTTTCTCTACTCTAGAGTCACAGTCTCAGTGACATCTCTGTTTTATCCAGTTATGTCCACCTTCAAAAGCTGGAGCTGCCACACAACAAAATTAAAGGTGACTTTTTGTTATTAGATCCATTTAAGATATAACAATACACCTTTGAATAGTTTACTAATCAATGTCTCTCTTCAACTGCTAGATTTATCATGTGTGAGCCACATGCCATACCTCGTCATCCTGGACGCTTCTCATAATGAAATCTCCAACTTCTTTGGATTCCAGCCACCCAAGAATCTAAAGGTAGCGCAGGACCTTGAACTGACAGGATAAGACCACATTTGATTGTTGGCTTGGGCTTCTCTTTCTTGTACTACTCCCTCAAGATAGGCCTGGATTTCCATAGCCCATCTGTAGTCAATTTGAATATGCTTACAAGGCATTAACTGCCCTTGAATGACAGTGAACTGTAGTGGATTGAAAATTCTCTCCTATGCTCTATGGATTTCGGCAAATAATTTCTTCAGTGAGATGTACTGAAGACTTTCATGGCTTTGGTTAATATTGTGCTGCTTTTTTTTTCAGGAAGTCAATTTCTCCCATAACCGCATGACAAAAATGGAAGATTTGTCGGCCTATTCATCTCTGAGTAAAATGGATCTGGGATGTATCCTTACAGAGAGACGTTTGCATTCATCTGCGTGTGTGAGAGTTCACACACACATTTCTTTTATTTGTCTTTGCCTCTTTCTCTGTCAGTCACACCTCATAGCTTCTTTCTATACATATATATGGTAATATATATGAAAATACACACAAACGCATTATGTTCAACTGCATTTTTCCTGTGCATATTATTCCTAACATGTCCACTCTCAGACAACAGTTTCACTGAGATCAGTGGTCTTGAGCAGTGTTGCAATCTCAGCAATCTCAGCCTGGCACACAACAAGATCTCGAAGATCAGCGGCCTGGGGAGTCTTCCCCTCACACACCTCTGCCTTGTAGGTACCACTCTATTAGAAGAAATATGTTACACAGCATACACATTCACACACACAAACATTTGTACATAGAGTACATTAAAGCACATGCTTACAAACATGAATTTTAAGCAGACATGTCATTTGTCTTTCTTTGACATTGCTTGGCAACATTTCCATGCATGGCATTGCTTCACAGGAGGTTGTTTCTCTCCATGTGTTGTCTAGTATCTACACACACACACACACACACACACAGCAGGAGTTATTTCTGAGTTCTTTCTCTGTGGGTGTATTTTACCTCATGTATGCTAAATTTTTACCTATTTCTGTTTGTCTCTCTATTTTCTCTCCTCTGTCTTTCACTTTATATCTTTGTTTTTGGCTGCATTTTTATATTCAGTAAAACCTTGGCCCCCTGTTCGAGAATCACCATATGGTCCAACAGCAGGCCTTTTCTCTCTCTCTCTCTCTCTCTCTCTCTCTCTCTCTCTCTCTTTCTGCTTGTGTGTGTGTGTGTACGTGTGCACACATGCGCGTTCTGTGCTTTATCAGTGTTTCCTCATTGTCAGCAGCCATCGGTCTGGCTGTGTCTGCCCCTGTCTAGTTTTGCTTTGGGACCAGCTGCTGGTGTTTGAGTGAGCCTGGACCAAGTTCAGCACACACACACACACACACACACACATACACACACTCACACCTTGTCCATCCAGCATCCATCTAATCCCATCCCTGACCCCTCTTCCTCACATGCCGCCTCCCTAAACAGCACAGCCCTGTCAGCCAGCCTGTTTCACAGCCCATCACAGCATCGACCTAGAGCTTCAGGGGACCAGCGCAGTCACCCACCCCCACTGACAGCCGCCCTCTGCCAGGCAACATGCTTGGCAAGAGCAGGGTGAGGTGTGGCCAGACGGCTAGATAACAACTTTAGTTGGTGGATTGGAGTGAGAACCAGGCTAGGGAGCCTGACAAGGGAGGAGTGCCCAGGTCTGGTTCTTTAGTTGGTTAGCGTGCTGCGCTAGCACCTTGCCAGCTGTTTGGCTGTCATTCCTCACCTGTCAAGATTTAGCAAAGAGAGGCAGACCTGCCACTCAACTCAGTACTGAGGGGAAAGAAGGTTCAGACACCCTGCAGAGCGACCATGGCATGTCCTTAATATTTATTAGTAGGAATCATTTACTGTATGTGGAGTGGAACTGTGGGTTGGAAGCCACTTATGTATGCAGACATATTCATGAATATCACGTAGTTGCCTCTTTAAATATGTCCTCTTTTCCTGTCTGTGTCCAGAGGGGGAACCAGCTGGAGAGGATTGAAGGGTTGGAGAATCTGAAGAGTCTGCAGGTTCTTGACTTGTCTCTGAACAGCATCAACAGCCTTTCTGGCCTCCAGAATCTCCACCTGCTGGGCTCCATCAATCTGGAGAAAAACCTGGTATTGATATGTGAGAATGTTGAGAAAGAATTAGTTAACACCACAAATATGTCAGCCTACATCTTGCATGCAATTAATTTCTAGATGTACTGTGCCATATAGGTAATATATAGTACTGTAAATTCTCTTTGTATATATTGTCACAATGCGTCAGAAGGTAGTTCAGTGTTGTTAGGATCAAAACCATTTTAGGTCTCCCTGCCATGTATTTCTGTAGAGCGGCCAGGTTGGAAGTCCTGGTCCAGGTGTTTTAACAGATTTTAAAATGTCCACAAAATGATGAGCAGTCTCCAATACGAGGACACTCAACTAAATTCTAGTTTGACACAGACAAACAAGAAATTGTCTTTCACGCTCAGTGTTCTAACTTTGATAACTACAAATAAATCATTACACAGGGATTTCACAGTAAGAATTTGTGGTTTTGTTTCAGATTAGTGAAATTCAGGAGTACAAACACATTCATGATCTTTTCCTGCTGAGGGACATCAACGTGCTGGGAAACCCTGTACAGGTAATCCAACCCTTAACTGACCATACGTTCTACTCTGAGAACACTTAGTTAATGTGTATCATAGAGGTCCACTTTCCTGCATGTCTTAGGCACCTCTGTTTACTATATTAAGTTTGACAACACCTAAAAAGTGATTGAAGATTCATTATTATGTTTTTCTAATATATACCATGTGATTGTAATTGCTAGGAGCAACCCGATTACAGATTGGCAGTCATTTTCCTCCTCCAACATCTAACGGTACTGGACCAGGAGAAAGTCACTGCTGAAGAAAAGGTACGAATAAACATTTTACACTTATCACATTATTTTACATGAGTGTGGGATTGCTTTCAGTATGTGACACTTGAATACTAACTTTAAATCCCAGGTGTCATCAGTAAATAAGTATGACCCTCCTTTGGATGTGATGGCAACCATGGATCACATGACCCACTTGGTGTATCAACTGATGCAGCCCCAGGTGCTCTATGACAGGTTGGTGCAAATACACAATATTATTTATTTATTATTTATTGTTAAATAACTTCTTAATGGTCGTGTTCCTGAATGTTAACAACCCAGTGGATTGGGTTCATTTTATATTAAATATAATTTTAATTTAATATCATATTAAGGGAAAATGTTAACAGATGGTGACAGGAAGCATTGAAACGCTGGTTAGGAAGTGTGCTCTGAATGTGAAACTTTCCAGTCCAATGTGTTGTCGTTAGTCATCATCATAAAAATCTTGCAAAATCAACTATTAAGAAAGTTGTTTTCGAACATGCAGTATTTTATCTGCAGTGTTTCTGTATTGCTCATATTATCTACTCTCTAAAAGAAGAAAATGAGTTCATGCATCAGCACATTTTTGAAAACATCCATCATCAGCAAATAAAATGCTGCAGCAACAGTCAATTTACCATTCTCCTCTGTGCTTCCTAGAAAGAGCACATCCATATTGCCCACAAGGCTCCCGTTTATATTGACTGTAGGAGCGGCTTTCACGACTGAAGAAGTTTGTGCTCTAGCTTCAAGGTTTAATAAACTTAAGTCTTGCTTGTCGTTTTTTAGCGGGAACGTACCTGTAAAGTTTATCAGAAACCCTGTGTGTGTGTGTGTGTGTGTGTGTGTATGTGTGTGTGTGTCTCCAAGCAGTACTTTGCCCAGTGCAGACTCTCCATATCCTATGCTGGTTCTGACTGGTCCTCAAGGCTGCGGAAAGAGAGAGCTGGCCCACAGACTGTGTCAGGATTTCAGCGAATATTTTGCCTATGGGTCAGTCTCAAATCACATATCAGTCATTCGATAACTCTCTCAACATGCAATGCAGCAGTGTGCAAGTCAAACCTATATCTTAAGGTAATGACATGAACCTGGCTCTCGCCTAGTGTCTGAAACATTCTAGAAACCTAGGGGTCTTGTCCCAGTTCATAGACTGGTCCTCTCTAGTGGTTGTAGGTCTGAGATTTTTCACATACTTAGATCTCATAAATTACATAGCTGAATATGTTACATGAACTCTCCAGACTGACATTTTCCTCTACTATACCATGTGTGCGTGTGTCTGTATGTTTCCACAGAATCTGTCACACCACAAGGGGGCCATACTTTGGAGAGGAGAATGGAATTGATTACCATTACGTCAGTGAGGAAGACTTTCAGAACATGATTCACATGGTGAGTAAGCTTGCCATTAAGCTTTTTTTTTTTTACCCTTGTAGTGACTACATGGGAACAAAGTACATGTTTCAAGATTGACATAGATTGTGTAAACAGATTCATATTCAGTTAATTAAATATACTCTGGATCTTAGTGCCCTTGATTCACATAACACCTTGAGCAAGTTTCAGACTGAATTCACTCATTGGCAATAATAAGCTGAGTTGTTGAGATAATTAGTTTTACTTGGATGAAGAGATTTTACTTTTACTGGCTGATATTTCATTTCACAAAGATACACTTAGTTAAATTGAACTTTTTTGATAAGGTGTAATGGTTGTGTTAATTAAATTTTACTTAAGGATGACTTATCACAGCGTCTCCTACAACACTTTCCGTGCAAGTGATGATTATTAGTCTGAGACAACTGACAAGGACACAGAGAGCTAATGTGTTTTAATATCATCAGTATGCAGACATTGGCCAGAATAGCATAAAAGACACCTCTTTTTTCAGAGGGTCAGCCAGTGTCGGGCTCTGATTTTATTAGCACGATCAGGTTGTATTTGTGTTAATCAACAACAACTGGATCTCATTCATTACAATATCCATGTGCTCATATGCTTTGAAGATAACAAAATCATCAAATGAATGGACTTAGTTTTGTTGGAGTCAGAAAAATAGGTGCTGAGGTCAGAGGGCTTAGACACATTTGTTTTCCATCTCGTCCCTCGAGTCAAGCTGCCTGTTATGTAAGAATGGTGGGGGTTGATGGATAGAGGTCTTGGTCATGTAGTGATTTAAACAGCAAGGGCTTTGATGCTGGAATGTATGCCTTTTGTCTCCAGAGAAAGTGGATCAGGTTAACTTTACACTCGCTATCCCTCGCTCTACTTGATATTTCCAATCTCCATTCTTCTGCTGCCAGCTACTTTTTAACAGCAGTCCTGCCCTCCTTTTCTTACTCTGTATGCTCCTGCCTTTGCTGTGTCAGTGTGCCCTCTTCCTCTTCACTTCTTTCTCCCTTAGAGATGTTTTTCAGTAACTATGCAATCATAACCTCTTGAGCCCACTTCTTGTGGCTGTTTTTATACAAAATTAACCCTAATCAGCAGCCCTTGGTACTTATTATACTCCTCACTGTGTGGTAAACACAAGGAACACCTGATGTGCAATTTTGTCTGAATAACATCCTCGTCTGACTCCGGTAGTATGGAAGGACAAGTATCATGTTTGTAATTGAGCGGTTGAATGCTTGTCAGTGACCTATTTTGGAAGGTTCAGGGACACGAAAAATGTTAAAGGGAGCTTATATTCCTGTTTGACTTCAGGAGACATATCTTATGTAAAATATCAGTGAAATATTACTAAATTGAACATGATCACATCATGTAGGTCTTCATGCTGTATGCTGTTCTAAAAAGGCAGAAAGTTGAGACTATCAGTTTCTTGTTCTCACTGTTTACTGCTGCTGGCTCCACATGTGGCCATTTAATTGACAGGCCAGTTTCAGTCTTGATGTTACAAAGTCTGTGCTCTCTAATTGCTTTGAATTTAAATATAGCAAACCACATAGAGTCCAAATAAGCTTCAGTAAAATGATTACATTTGCAAAAACAGCTACTAAAAACAAATAGCTTCTAAAATACAGTAATAGTTTATGCAAGTACAACTGTTTCTTTGGAATCATAACAAATCATTTCAGTTTTATTTATATGCTTGGATTCTCTCTTGCTACCACAAACCAAAGAACAAGAATTACCTTTAGTGAGCTGTATTGGATTTGGCCATAAGCTTGTTGAGAGTTATAAATAATGCTGTTTAAATAAAACAGCCCTAAAAGCCTGCAGACAAAAAGGTCAGGGGTCATGTGTGAGAAGTAACAAAGAGAGAGATTTTTTTACACTGACCACCAGGTCAAAAGTTCAGTTCACAGGTGGGCAAATGACTTCAGGTTGTTAATCTTGACAGAACATGCCGGGGTTGTGTATGCATTGCAAGTATTATGTCCACTTTAGAAGATAAATGCTGCTCATAACTGGTATTGTGATGATTAGTGGGGCAATAAAGTTGTGCACTAAAATGCTCTCTCATTCTTTCCCCTCATAATTGGAAATTCCCTTTTAGGGTAAGTTTATCCAGACAATGCAGTACTGTGGTCACAGGTACGGTCTGACCAGAGACGCCATAGAGGATGTAGCCAGAGAAGGACTAGCCTGCTGTGTGCATATGGAGCTAGAGGTTTGTATGGAAAAATCTTGTCTGAGAGTACATCCAGCAGGCTAATACCATATGTGGACAGTCAAGCCAGTAGATTGCGGATCTCCCAGTACATATCACACACAGTGATGTTTTGTTTCAAACCCATGGGACAGAGAGCTTCTTTCTCTGCACTAGTGTGATTTGTTGGAATAAAAGCTAATAAATAATATTTTCATGATTCAGGATAAGCCAGTGTTGATTCATATTAAATTGCTTTTACTGGATGTTTGGGATAGTCAGTAGCTTGATAGTCAGTTTTCATTTCCAAAGTCTCTACAGCACAGTGTGAATCAGATCAAACAGCTCAGATACAATTCAGTGTTTCAATAAACAGAATATCAAACCCTCATTATAAGAAAGTTGTCACAAAACTGTTTGTCTGTCCTCACAGGGAGTGTTCAGTCTGAAGAACAGCTACTTTGAGCCTCGATACATCCTGGTCATCCCCACCCAGGTGGAGCGGTACACGGGCCACCTGAAAAGACGCGATCTCTATACCCCAGCACAGATTGACATGGCAGTGTCACGTATAGAGCTGTATGCCAATACCAGCAGGCAACGACCGGGATTCTTCGATAACATTATCCCCTGTGGTACAGCAAAAAAAGCACTTTGTCACTGAAGAATTTTATTATGACGTGGAATTTTGTTTGATGTTGTACTTGTTGATTTAAATGTGCACAATAATGGTAATTTAATATCCTCCAGTGGCCTCTAGATCCATTTTACTATTAGTTAATGACAGTTTAATTGTACTACAAAGTGTAATTATAAATAGTCTCAATTAATTTTCAACAAAAATCTATTTTAAGCTAAGAAAACAATTAATAGATTCCCAGAGGAGACATTTTTTTCTTTCTACTTATTCAACCTTTGGATATGATGTTAGTCAGAGAGGAATTTGGAAGTCTCCCCTGTGATTGCTTTGTTCGCAGGCAGTTTGTCATTGTAGTGCCTCACAGAGCGAAAAAATACCCTGCCTTACCCTGGCTTAGCGCAAGTGTCATTGGTATAGCCTTAGATAAATTAACACACTTCACTAAAATCCATACACTACACTTTCAATCCAATTACCACATGTATTAAGGGCACGTAGCCACAGAATAGCTGTGTTTATCATCCCCTCATGAAAGCACTCAGACATGTTAGCTGTTTTCTTAATGAGATGAACATACAGGGAGTGTGGAACCTCATCACTTTTATGCACTGCTAGCTAGCACCTCATTACACTAAGGTCATCATTCCCATATCTTTGATTCATTACTGTTTGATGGGAGATGCATTGGCTCTGTTCACAACCAGGTTTTTTTTTTTTTGCGCAGTGCTGACTGTGTGTGTGTGTGTGTGTGTGTGTGTGTGTGTGTGTGTGTGTGGGTCACTTGTGTCTTTGAGTAGATGATTTGGAGGAAGCCTATCAGACACTGAGGCAGGTGGTAAAGGAGTACTTGTTGTTAGAGGAGCAGGAAGAAGGAGAAAACAACAACAGAGCATCCCCTGACAACACCTCCACAGGTGTGTATTTGTCTGTTTGATCAGATCATCATTAGCAGATTTAAAGCATCAGTGCGCTAATTTTTTTGAAGCGAGACACAGGGATCAGTCAAGTGCACCATGCACAGTTTTTCTCTTATCATTATTTTTTATTTTTTCAAAGGGGACTATTCAAAAAAAATATCTTAGATGTCAAAGTCAATTTACTAATGATATATAATATTACTCAGCCTATAAAAATAGATGTATCCTCTGTGACTCTGGATAAGCTTTGTTAAGTCTGCTTTATTACTGAAATCACTCAAGTGACATCACTTGAAGTTTAAATCATTTACCAGGAAGAAAATGCTGTTGGTTGCATTATGGGATGTCTAAAATTTAAACATTCTTTCAGTGATGCTAGGAACTTAAAGTCACAATTTTTTACCATCAGTTTTTCACCAGTTTTTAGTCCAAGATTTTTTGACTGGGTGGTTAATAACACTTTCTTCTTTGGTCTGACAAAACAGTGCAATAGTAAATCACTGGAGTGCCCCTTTAATGTAACAAAAAATGTAGTCATGTCTGAATAGAAAAATAATGCCTGTAAATCTGTTTTCATGCGCTACATAGTGTATTACATAGTGTATTGCATGTATGTATGCTGTAACATTCTTATACAGTATTAAACAGTATTGATATACCGTGTCTGTCTCTCTCTCTCTCAGGTCATGAGCCAGAGGAAAAGCCATCTTCACCCCTGTCGAGATCAGGATCAGGCACAGTGATGTCGGCCACAGCTCTTGACCCCTCAGATCCGTCTTACAGAAACTATTTTACCAAGATCCAGGCCGAGCTCAGCCCTCAGAAAAGCCCTGCTGTGAGTTAAAAGATTCTTGATGAAAAATTTATTAGTAATAAGGCCTGTAAGTTGATATTAAATAGACATCCTCAGTCTTCTAACAAGATGCAGGCTTTCCTTCCTCCTTCCTCCTTCCTCATTTTTTATTCCCCCGTCCCACTTTTTCCCCGCTTCTCCTCTCTTCAATCACCCTTCTCATCAACTTCCCTCTCCTTTTTGTCTCCCCTTCCTCTCACCTTCCCACTTCTTTTAAACCACTCCTCCTCCTTCTCTCCATCTCTGTCCTCTGCAGGAGCTAGCTTCCATCAGGAGGCGTGAGCAGCTGGTGAGAGAGGCTATTGTGGGGAAGAGTCCAGGGGTCTACAGCCAGCTCTTCAAAAGGTTCATAATAAGTCGCACACACTCCACTGCACTCAAATGCTTAATTTCAAGTGGGCACTCTCATTTGGACCAAATTGGTTTAATAGGTGCACTTGTCCTAACTGCATTTTGATGGTTTGTTTTGGGTTATTGTTTGACCTTGAGGGTGAAGTGGCAGGTGCCCAAATTATTTGAATCCAACTGTTTGTTAATATGATGGGCTTTTGTAGTGGCTCTCTCTTCTCAGTTAATCTAAAATATACCTGTCACCAGTTATAACTACACCAAATCTGAATGTGAAATTGCATTTCCATATGATTTATACTGGTGAAGAACTATTGAATTTTTGTTTACCTCAGGTCTGCTCAAACAGCGTCAACATCTCTGCAGAATCATGATCCTGGTAGCAATTTAAGTGAGGACAGCAGGTGAGAATACACACACACACACACACACACAAATACACAATGCATAATAATAATAAACTTTATTTGTACACTGCTTTTCTTGGCAATGTTACAGGTGCTCACACTGTACCAATGCAGTCAAATGTCACAAGTAATGCCAGATGCTGCTGTATGAGAATAACAGATTTATATACATACTTCAAAGCCGTATAATATTTCACTCTGTATAGTTTCTAAATAACATTTAGATTGAAGATGAGGTGACAGAATCTGGAGGAAGTCTTGTGGTTTCATAAAAAAACAATCTGGAGCTGAAGATTTAGGAGCAGGAAACTGCTTTTGTGATAGTGTTCTTTACTCCTCAGGCTTGTTTTTACAACATATGTTCACTTTTATAGAGCTCACTCTACTGGTACAATCCACGTGGGGACAAATGTGATCACACATCCCACACACACACTTGCTTACACATAAATGCACTCACTCATAAATTTTGATTTTATAGCTTTTGCTGCTTTTTGACCCCCCCCCCCCCTTGTGTGTGTACACTAACGCTCAATAAACAGACTCACTGCACAAATATGGATTTAATCAGTCAGACATCGACATAGCATGTGTGGTTATGTGTGTGTGCTGTGCATGAAATGGCACACACGGGTTTTCTCTCACCTGTACAAATTACCATCAATTTATTTCATTACTTTTTCTCAGCAGAAGACATTTGAGATACATGCAGAGATACAGTGCATGTTCAGTCAAATTTAATTTGTTGCCTTTGGGTTCATGTTCTGAGTGGGCAAGTTTCGCCAAACTTGTTGAAAATCTACAAGTTCTGTCAACGCGGTCAGAGCGATAAATGCCCCCAGTATGTGCTGTTAGCATTACTCAGCCCTTCAGTATTTCTATAGAAGATTCCAGACAGCTGTCTTCACCTCTCGTAATAGGGATGTGTCTTAACTTGTGTGTGTCAATCTCACATATTGTAACAGAGGATCCTTTTGTATCCCTCTGATAGCACTTTTGCATGGTCTTGCATGTGTTTGTTTTAATGTATACTTGCGTGTGTGTACGCATTTAGCATCATGGACTAGTCTATGGCAGTAATTTAAATGACAAAATTCCATCTGTTTGTTTATTGAGGAAGAATCATGACCAAATGTATTAACGTCACAGTATAGATATCATGCCATGGTGTCAAAGTAATGGCAATATCTCCAGCTGAATTTTCTTTGCCGAAGCTCTTCTCTTCTTTTCTTTATGATTTTTCACTTTTGTCATTGGTCTCTTCAACCACCTAGTATTTGTTTCACTGCACACGTTCACTAAATGAACTTCTTCCTCCCTTTCCTCTCCTTGTCTGTCTCTTTTTCCCATCACCCTCTGTGGTTTGTCTTTTCCTCCATTCACAAGCAGCTCGGATGAGTCTCGGGCTAGTTCGGCGCTGTCTGTGCCCAGTTCAGCCGGGGCCTTGTCTGGCTTAGTGGAGCCACTAGATATCTCTGTCCTGGGACATGCCTTGGAATCAGGTTATTATTATTATTGTCTTTATTTTTTTAGCACTTTATGGCACTTTTATGTTGTTATGCACAGAAAGTAAAGAGAGGAGAGATTTTCAAGCGGCGAGAGGCCAAGTCCAGTTAAAAAGTAATTTGTTGTACACTAAGTTTTAACGCTATTCCAGACTATATTCTACATGTGTTCTTTCTTCTTTAGTTTAGTTTACTGTCTGTAAATCAGTAAATTTCAATACAAGATAATTAAGAGTTCATGTGTTTCTATATCTGTGACTGTATCAATTAAATATTCCCATTTCATACCACATGGCATCAGGCCAGGCGCCTGAAGCCCCCCATCCGGGCACAGATCAGCAACCTGTGGCCGTGTCTCCCTCCTCTGAAAGACGTCCTGGATCCAACGTCAAGACCATCCTGCCACCAATCCCCACTGGGCGCAGGACCCCTGTAGTACCCACCCAGGCTCTTTCACCCAGACCCAGCCAAAACCCACTGACTGAAGAAGGGGGCGATGCAGACAGGGAGGGATAGCTTTTAAGGTTTTACGGTGACATCTAACAAAGTTGTAAATGTTCACAGTAACTGCTTTTTCTGGGCCTGTTCAATTAAAATACCATCAAAACATCTGTAGCTGCAAAAGTCAACAGTCAACCGCAAAACCACACGTTTGTTGATACCTTATCACAAACTATACACAGACTGTGATGTGATACGCCTGAGCCAAACACTTGAGGTTAGATTTCACTGTCAGCACTTGCCTTTTCCTGTGATCTACTAACCGTGCCTTAACACGTCTGGATCTTTTACACTTGCTATATACTGTATCGTTGACAAATGATGGCGGTAATGACTATATATAAGGTAACTACAGTATAATTATAGGCTTTTTTTTCCTGTTTGTAGAATGACTGGCTTACAGGCCTGAAGGTATGAAGTGTTGACATATATTATGATTCAGGCTCACATACAGATTTGACAAGCATGTCACACATGATAAATACCGTAGTGTTGTGATAGTGAAAACAGAAATTTTTGTCTTGTCATATTACGATGTTCAGATTCATGACTAAAAGAGGTATCTCCTCATCCTGGAAAAGTTCATGTCTCCAAAGCATGTGGTACACGTCGTGTTTTATGAATGTTGCATTTATTTTCCTGACAGTGAAGTGGCATTATATTTCCTACTGTTCAGTAATCTCATCAAATAGGATTTGTCATTGACATCTAAATACTGGTCTTTTATGTGCAGCGTGGAGCTCTTGTCATTGGATGATGAATACATCATTAATCTTTATCTCTTCTGAGGGGTTTATTAATTCAGCTGGAAACACATTCATATGGAAGTTGTTGACAGGTATTAAACAGTGAGCCATCGCAAACAAGTTAGTGTGTTTTTTGTCAGTTTGTGTGTGTGCTGCGTGTTAGTGCACACGTATGTTGAAATGTATGAATTTTGCAGAGTTCGCTTTTGATGCGTTGTAAATTAAAATTGTCATCTGTAATAGATGTATGCATTGCTTATTTAACAGCCAGTCTGCCTGTAGGTGCATGTGAACGTGCACATACAGTATGCATATTCTGTTTCCTGGGCTGTACATGTGAATGCAGGGCTTTCACACACACACATGCACACACACACACACACACACACACACACACACAAAACACACCTGGCCATCCATCAGTGTCTGTCTTCCTCTCAGGCAGCAGATGTTGCAACCCTGTCATAATTCTTTAGCAGTTTGAAAGCAGACAGTGTCTTTAGGGCCCCTGGGGTCTAACCTACTTACACTGCAGTCTGTACCCCTTACTCGAGCTTATCGTGGACCAACATGTTGTCTTTGTGTGCATTACAATTCCACTGGATGCAGCTATGCATGATAAGTCTGTTTAAAGAGAGCAAACTTTGCTTCTTGTCTTTCTGAATGTGTAATCATATTTACCCTCTGACGTTCTTCACTTAACACAAGCGGTTGTCTCTGCTTGTCACTCTATTTTTAATGCATCTGTTACTGTCTGTCTTTGTATTTATGCCTACCTGTTTGCAGTGTAAGATTGCATGACTACAGCAGCTACTGCAGCTTATTATTTCACAAATGTTTTACTGGATTAAACAACAAACAGCTCTCTCTGCTGGTTTCTATGCATCATAAACCATTGCAAAACATCATTCATAACCGAGAAAGTTTAAACAGCATACAGTATGCGTGTACAACTTCCTTCACTTCAACAGCTGCCGAAAAATAAACATGTCACACGCCTTCATCTAGACATAACTCCTCAAGACACTTTTCAGCAAAGAGAAAAGGAGAGCACGTTTTCTGGGGGAAACGAAAACTTTCTTGCATCGAAGATTTATGTCTGTCGGAAAGAGTTGTTATGGTACATATGCAGAAGTATATTATCAATTTTGTGTGCCCAAAGTTATGGATTAATTTTGTATGATATGTGTAAGACCTGAGCCACAGAAGCAAAGAGCACTGATCTTTTTCATTCCAGAGAGGATGCTGCAAGATATGAACACAAAATGCTAAGAAATAACAGAAAATTGGAAAGAGCACTGCGTCCGTTTGACTGATTGAGCAGAAATCACGTTCAGGTTTCATACTGCACTGTGGTCATGAATAGTTATGTTATTACAGAATCAAAGGAGGATGGAAGAAGTACCACTGCAAGACTCAGAGGTGTACTTTCCATCAAGGAAATGTGAAAAAACATATATTAGTCTTTTTGAAGTTTCATAGCGTGTGATTTTAAAACTATACTATATCATACTAAACTATACTATACTATACTATTACTGCTCAGTAATATGACAGTTCACACATGCTAAGTGCACACATACTGCTAAGTGCATATTATAAATAAAATATTGAGTGAAGGAATGAGTTTCATGGTTCTTATGGCAACATTTGATTTATATTACATACATACATACATACATACATTATCTGTAACCGCTTATCCTCACTAGGGTTCCAGTTCATCGCAGGGTGATTTATATTGAATATATATAATTTGTTTACATACATTTAAAACAATTAAAAAAAGAAACTCTAGTACACTAAGTGAGAGTGATTTTAAAGTAGCCTTTCAAAATAAATGCTAGTTTGTTACTGTGAGAAATGGTCTTTAGAGAGCTAATGCGTTCAGACACGTTCAGCAGTTGGCTTCAGTTTAATCTAATGATACTCTTACATTGCCAGAGCTACTTCCACACTCCATTTCACTGCTTAAAACCAATCACAATTGTCAATAAACTGTGCTGCGCTCGCAGGTACTCTGTTTAAATATAGTACAGATCTACTTCGAGCTTTATTTCTTCCATTCTTTCTTCTTCACTTTGACAAAGAGCCTGCTATTTTCTCACACAACCTTCTGGCCAGATGGACAAACCATCACTGAGCTGCCACGGCCTTTCAAACAGCTTTCATTTATACCCCTGTTTTACAGCGACAATGATTCGTTACTAGATACAGGGCCAGCAGTTACAGCTAGTTTCCCTTACTGTGGGTTTTTCTTTTAAAATGTCTTGTGAAAAGACGAGAGGAGAGAGGGAGAGTTATGAGGCTGAGAGTGGACTTGAAAAATAGTCTATGAAAGTACAATAATATGTTACAGACGCAGCTGTAAACTTGGTGACTAACCTTCGCACATGTGTGAGTGTGAGGTAGGAACAGGGACACACCTACTCATCTTTGATGCTGTTCATGCCTTTTTTTTTTCTGCGTGAGGAAAGCACAATTGGTTTGAAGAACATGGACAGTGAATCGATAGCACATTAAATTGGGAACTGGTATTATTTGTAAGCTTGCAACAATAACTCTTTTAGTGCATATCTCTTTTGACAGTTCCTTGAACAGACAGATTGGTTAGGTGAGAACAGACAGGTCCCATGTGTTTTGGATTTGTGCTGAACTTGCTGTTTTGATTACTGGAGATTTGCTTTTAGAGGCAGCATGGAACTGTAATGACATCTAACGGCTATAATCACTTGTTACTTAACCATTACAAACAAATATACATATGATGCAAAATTGTAGGCAAGGGACCAAGATTTTGACACTAGCATGGTTTCCATTTGTAGTCAAAGTAGTATCGACCAATCAAGTTTGAGTTGGCTTTGATTGCAACAGTCCATGTGAAGAATAAAGGTGGAACGAAATGTAATGTCAGAACAAATTGGCTATCATCTGATGAGGCTTTTTACTAGCTTACTAGTAATTTATGTTGATAGAAACTGGCAGATACGTGTCTTTCTCCTCATTCTCGTGCACCAAGTTGCTAAATCAGGCTGCAGAGGAAGTTGGAGGATATCCGTTATCTGTTTTTCGGATATGTCTTTGTGGTACGGAAACATTGTCCGTCGCCCCCCAGAGTTTAAATCTTCGCCAGATGATGGACTGATTAAATGTTAATTCAACTGTTATAGGCGGTATAGTAGTGCAGCAGTTAGCAATGTCGCCTCACAGCAAAGAAGTAGAGAGTTCATCAGTTCATCATTGAGTAAATTTGGTACTTTAACAGTGTCATATTGCTACTTTTACAGAAGTAAAGGATTTGAATACTTCTTCCATCTCAGCTTTTAACTACATATATCCATTAGTTGATACTTCTACACAGACAGGCACCAGCTAGTATTCATGGCGTGGTTAACCCTTCATAACCATCCAAAGAAACACTTTCTTTAGACCTTGACTTAAAGCTTATCTTTCCTTACCACATATTTTCCTTTAGTATGTCATCACTCACCATATGCATAAAAGATGCTTCACCTGAAGGGTGAGAGCTAAAGATTGGAAACTGTTACCAACAGCAAAGACTTTGCTATTTCAACAGGAACACTCTGGATTTATCTCTGCAACCTTTCTCCCTCTGTGCTTGTGTAGAGGATGTTGGAATAGGTCAGGGTGGTGATATAATGAAAGCTTAAATAAGACACACACACACACAACACACACCTCTGCATTAACTCTGCCGCATGATGTGGCGCCACACTCAGTAACTATGGCAACGGCACTCTGCACTGCACCTCCCTATGTATATGCGTGTGTGTGTGTGTGTGTGTGTATAACTCCTCACTGTGTTCCCTGCGGACAGATTAATTCCCTGCCAGATTCATTCCTTGTCAACTTGCTGAAACAAAAAGTTTCTGTTTTAATTAGTTCGGTGCAGTGTCTCGCTTCATCTATCTGTATGGTGTCTCTCTCTCTCTCACGCACTCACTGTCTCTCTCTCCTCCTTCACTCTTCCTCTTACTCTCTAGTGTAATTAAAGACAGTCAGTGCGGATAATAGAAGCCGTAATAGTGTGTAATTGCAATAATCAATACACAGTGTGTATACTAAGGAACTTGCCATTCATCAATACACAGACATACAGAGAGGAGGCAGGGTGTCTCACAGACCATTCATTTACATGTTATTTATGCTGTAGTAGCTCATGTTGTGTGTGTCAATCGTAAAATCAAAAATATATACATGTACTGAGTATGTAGCAGTTGCTACATATCTAGCATATATTAGCCTTAAGTGTTAGCTTAGCATAAAGACTGAGCAGAAGGAAAAAAGGCAGCCTGGTTCTGCCTAAATGGATTAAACAAACAAAATGTAACATATTAATTAGTGAGCTTTAGAGACGCTGGTGGGCAGATTTTGTTACCAGTGACAGGCTAGCTGTTTCCACACGTTTCCAGTCTTTATGCTAAGCTAAGCTAACTGGTTGCTGCAAATTTCTTTAACACTGTGGGTTTTTTGGTACGGCGGGTAATGTTTCCATAGCAAGAACCGTTCAGGTTAATTGTGATTTAATTTTCACTGTGATATGTTGTCGATATGTATGTCAGCAGTGTAGTTTATATTCAAAATGTGGCAATTTTAGACTATATTGTTCAGGCTTCGTTTTTGCACAACTGCTTGTGTTTATGATCTGCAATAGTTTATATTTGTTTGTTTATATTTTTATTTGTGTTTGCTTCAAGTTTACATGCTTATATAAAATAAGAAATAAAATAAGTTTTGTCTGTTACTGTGCCAGTTATTGTAATGGCAGATACTAGTGGTGACGGCGACAATGAGTCTTTCTAGCTTTTCTAGAAGTCCAGTATTTTACTTGATTGTTGTTCTGAGATGATACTCATCTATTTTCTCTCAGCATTATTAATCTGATTTGAATGTTGCCTTGTGAATGTTTAGCATTGTTATTCAATTAACTTGGGGTTGCAATGGCAACCGCACTGTCAACAGTTATTCTTATGCATGTGCGCACATTCATAAAAATACACACATCCATTAGCACATGAGTTTGCTTTGGTCTTGTTTACTTGTGATTTTCATATGTTATAAATATAGAAAAAGTGACACGCACATAGTAACAGTCGTCATCCTCATCTTGGGTATTTAGTAGAAACTAATGCAGCATTTTCACATCCACAAAACAGTAACTAAGAACTTAAACAAGAGTGCTCAGATGTCTATCCACTGCGGATTCAAATAAGTGGTATAATTATAACTTCCTTCTGTATTTACTTAACTATTCTATTCATCATTTTATCCATCAATCCCACGTGGAATTAAATGTGTTTTATTCATACAGCATCAGAGATCTGCTTCAAAATATATCACAAATTATTTAATTAATTCATTATTTCTCCTGTATGTTGAGAGTATTTCATTTTGAAACCCTCTATAGGATTTCTTCTTTCAAGAGCTCAACCAATAATTTATGACACTATCACATTTATAATTGGTTTTACTGAACTTAATGATTTTACTCTTTACTTTTAACTGATTTATTTCTACTACATCAAAACACTGGCCTACAGATAAAACAAACATTTCAGACTGTTTCTTTCGTAAGAAAACAAACTAAGCTGCAAAGTTACGTAACACAGACCCTTTGGTGCTGAAAACTTTCAGCTGTTAGCTAACCTGTAAACACTGAAGGTGACAAGCCAGCACAGCAGTAATGTCCAAAAAAATCTAAAAGATAGAAGACTTATCTGAACAGAGGGAAAAGAAACACACACACATAAATATATATATATATTTAAATATATATATATGACTCTATCTTTCTCACCCTGTCATGCCACATCTGGCTTGTCCCCTCAGGTTTGGGTCAGGTGGAGGGAGATCTCAGTAGGAGGAGGTGAACATGCCCAGACAAATACCCTTACTGGAACAATACTGCCCCCTCCAGGGTGGGCTGACCTCACCTGGGAGCCAGGGAATGGTTGCCTCAGGCAGCGGGGAGCTCCAGCTGGGTTGAGGAAGGGAAGGGAAATCAGATAGTTTGAGTTTGCGAGTTTGTAGTCATGTAGGATTTCACAGTCCTTGCATGTATGAGGGTGAGAAAGAGAAAGTGTGGATGTGTGAATGTGTGCACTTATTTGATCTTTTCTTAGATTTTTTTTTTAAAGGTATTGACCCTTGCTTTGACATTGGCTCCCCAAGGGGTGATGATAACAGTTTCTTCACCCCTTCTTTTGTCATCTAACACCACCCACCCCCATCTCTCTCTTTCTCCTATCATATCATCTCTAAGGCTGCCTCACCCTTTACTCTCGTCCTGCATGTCCATGTGTTTCCCTCTTTCTGCAGATGTTACTCTCTTCAGTCTGCTGCACCTCCTCCTCTACATGTTGTCTCCATCACTTCATTTCACCGTCTCCCACTCTCTCGTCTCCCATGAGAAGTGCTGAACTATACAGTAATAGCCAGAAAGAAAGGCTGGACCATGCCACAGACACACCATGTGTTAGCAATAACCTTATTTTTTTTTAGTTATCCTTTCTTTCTCCTCCTTTCATGCTCCATTTTCTCTCTGTTTAGGATCTTTAGATTTCATGGTGCCATTCAGAAATCACTACTTGTCAGCTATTTTCCTCAAGCCTACTCCATTTCCGTTTCACTCCAGCCTCTCTATGCTTTTCTCATCACCCTCTCCCCCTCTTCTCTCACTGTATCTCCTGCTTTTACTGCCTCTTTTCCCAGCCTGTCATTTCCCAAAAGTTGTCGCCTTGTACACCCACAGTCCACTTCCCATCAAATCAAGTGATCCACTGAATATTTCCTCTTCATAGCATCCCCAGAAACGAAGTCAGAGGAAGAGCGTCTGACTATGGAACAAATTACCATCCTTGTCCCCCCCCCGACTGTGCCATGCATAATAAATTAGATCAAAAAGGGACATTTCAAAGGGCACATGATGGCGGAGAAGAGTCAAAAGAGACGATTACAGCAGAGGGACGAGAGACACAGGTGAATATTGGGACAAAGGTTGTGTGACGGTTGTGAAAACCCCCAGGTGCCCCTGCTTTGAAATCCTTCACCCCACCATATGCTCAAGTTTTAATGAATTTGGGATGTTTTTATTCCTGGTAAATCAGAATTGGTGGAGTTAATTGAGCAGGATATGATGTAGAAACAGCCCACGCTGGTGGATGAGAGGGGGCATGTGTTTGTGTTTACCATAACTTTGTTTTTGTTTCCATAAAATCCGAACGTTGTGAAGGTCAGTAAATGGCAACCCTACCTGCATTTAATGAAAACACACGGCGGGTCGTAGATAATGCTCGGAATTATGCTGCCGTCTTTTTTCTACATTGTTGAACCACATTTACCTCTCCACATCTCTTTTGGCTGTCATGTTTATATGCAAAAAACTAGTTTCCTGATTTTTTATGCAAACACTTAGTTTTGTATAATGCACATGAAGCAGCAGTTTTCATAGCATCAGCCCCCCCCCGGCCATTTTCCATTCCATCGAGTACTGCCGCAGAGCTCCAGTGACCTGCTCGCGGCAGACATACAGCAGACTTGTCTCTGCTTGTGGGCGTGTGTGTGTGTGTGTGTATATGTGTGTCATCTCTCAGTCGCAGCCAATGTGCAATATTGTACAACACAAGAAGACACATTCCACTGAGTTCACTGCCTCACTGATGGAGGGAGTGCATTTATATTTACTCAGTCCTCAGAAATGAGCTCATAGTTCAAAGTCAGGAGCGGGTGAATACATGGTAAACTCTCGATTTTAATATTAAATGAAAAACACAAACAAGTCTGATTATATTCTTTTCTTACAAATGCCATGAAAAGACAAACAGTGAATGTGCTCTGCAAGTACTGCCTGTGGAGTCACACCTCCATCTTTGTCTAAAACTATATCCCTCCATTATGATGAACACGAGCAGTGATTGATTTTGAGTTAAACCCACAAACACCGTGCCGCCGCTGCTGTTAATTTTACTATGTGTGTAATATGTGTGTAGAAATGTGTATTAATCCACAGCTGAAAATAGTCCCCAACAAATGCACAATTTAATCCTGTTTGAGTAATGTTTGGTAAAAACTACAGTGCCCAGCTGTTTCAGGAAGTTATTTAGCCTTTTTGTAAAAAAAATGAAAGTGCATATTCATCAGCTGTTCTTAAAAATTATGTGGGAAATATTGGGCTTGGGGCAGGCAGCTGCAGGGTAGGGAAGTCAGAAACAATCGAGTCTTTTCATAGGATTTTCTGAGAGTAACATAAATATAGAATCTTGCAGTCTTATCCTCCAAGGCTAGCATAACTAGTGGTTTTGATAACCAGAGTATGAACTGAATGAACTGAATATTTTTACTACTATTGGTCCTCTGTCCAGTCAAAGTAAACACATTCTGAATGTGGGCTACTTTCATTGTAAAGTGACTCGATTCCAGTACTAATGTGAGTATACTGCATACCTGAATAAACTCTGAACTGTCCTTCACAGTCCTGCTCTGTTAACCCAGTTAAATCCAGTTCTGCTCTGCTCACTAAAGCTGGATTAGGTTTTGCTGTGCAGAATCATAAGTCTTGCAGCAAACCCATGACCAACATGATAACCTTTGGGTGAACTGTCTTTGGTTTCAATAAATATTGCAAAGGATCAGTACGAACAGCTGACCTCTGGATTAGCCAGGCGAATTGCAAGATACAGAACCGCAACACTTTTTTATGCTCATCTATATTTATCACCGTGAACATAAACGCTAAATTCAGAAACTGAGTTACCAGAAAAAAACGTTTCTGTCATTTTCTAACAGATGGGTTGGACAGAGGTTGCCTGTTTTAAGCATTCACCTCAACACAGTCAATTCTGTCTACCCATCTACCCATCTCAAGTTTAATTGGCAGAATTTGATCTAAATTCCCATGCTTTTACCAGCACTATCACTTCACAGCAAACACCTGGATTTACAAGTCAGTAGCTTAACCCCTCTGTTGTTTGTGCTTTGCAGCCAAACGTTTGGAATGCTAAGTGAGAGGAGTCTGCACAAGTCTGTAGGATGGAGCGCAGCATGCAGGAAGCAGGCACCCTGGCTGATGAATCATGCAAAATAACTAAACACTTAGATAGATTAATGAAGGTTCACACGTAACACAGTATTGAAGGGATATGCACAGTTAAAATTCTCCCCAGATGCCGCATTAACATGTTCAGTCAAATCCTGTGTGATTGTTGGAATATGCAGACAGAGAGAGATGTCTGAAAGCGAAGCATGACTTCACGCAACTCGATTCTTAAAAATTCATCCTCTGCATTGAGCTGTGAAGGTGATTACAACATTTCCATCAGCAGTAAACTTTTTCTGTCTGGGTTACAGACACACGGTGATGCAGACACAAACATATGTCTACCCCTGATGAATTCAAAAAGTTCAATGTCCCATGTCTCCTCTTTTGACCTCATTCTCTGTCTCCCTCATCTCTGTCTCTGTGGTCTCTGAGAGGTCCAAAAGGCAACTGTGGACAGCTGCTGCCCTTTGACCTTCAGGGCCTGTCTAGTTCCTAACAATCCCACATGCATGTAAACTCTCTCTCTAGGTCAGACACATGCTCATCACTCCTGAGATACAAAGGGTCATCTTTTGTTATCAACAAACACAATCTCTTAGATCTGCTTGAGCTATAAAGCATTGATGATATAGAATTTAAAGTGTAGCTACAAGATATACAGACACAGGCTGACTGCATGGTCTTTTAAGTCATAACTCCACCTGGCTATAATTAACATAATTGCTGCCTTACATTTCTGTGTAATCTGTATAAACATGACATTATGTCCTACTGCTAAATCACATACAATCTTTGCAATCGGATATTGTTAATCACTGATTTTAACCTTCGATTTGCAAACATGAAAATAACCTAAATATAACCTACATAACCTTTTTTGATATGTTAAGAAGTTTTGTTTCTTGTTTCTGTGGGATTATTGACTCACATTCCTACATGTGTATCTGTAGTTTTCTCCTTGTGTTAAATATCGGATTTACTGTGACAATGTGTCTTCTTCAGCACAGTGAAAATCGCTGGTTTTGTTCATTATTTTGATATCCTTTGTCAGCTTCAGAGTGGTAATTGGACACACACTCATGACTAATTCTTTCAGCCCAGACTTCTGCAGCATCTCAATTCTCTGCTCTGGTGGGGCTTGTCCCAACAAACCAGCCCTCATACTGCAACCGCTGTTTTCTTCTGTTGCCATGACAGCTCGTATCTCAGTCGGAGACGCGGAGTTGCATGGTTTATGAAATGAATTTATCATGACAAGAATTGTCTGCGAGACGCAAGCGTCAAGTGTATACACACCAAGGTTATGTATGTGAGCGTGTGCTTTTGTCTATTTCTGTTTGGGCACACTGTGGCTTATCCTGATTATGTGCATCTGTGTGTGTGTGTGTGTGTGTGTGTGTGTGTACATATGTTTGTACTGCTAAAAGGCTTGGCACAGAGCAGACCTTTTGTAGTTGGCAGCAGTGGGCATCCCGCCCAGCTTGTATGGTTTATGGATGTGAGTCAGAACTGCGTTAGCCTGCGGCCAGAGAAAGACTGCCCATCTTCCTGGTGTGAAACTCCAACAAATGTGCCAACACTGACGACATTAAACAGAAATTGATACAAGCATCAAATCTGTCTGACATGCGTGTCATGCTGTCAGTCTATCAATAGTGACACTGATGCCTCGCAAAAGGAGGCAGGAGCGCAAAGGAAATACCAGCATGGGAAAACAAGCCTCCGAGGCTGATTTCACGCTACAGCAGCAGGTGACATGTCCTAATCCTGAAAGTTTAATTGTAAAATGTTCCAAAGTGTATGTGGTCAAAGTTCAGCTCTGAGTTACTCATACCTTTCAGAGAAAAACACTCTACCATCTCTGTTTGAACTCAAGCTAATGATATTATTGTAATATACCCACCAATTATATGGAACACTGTATAAAAAAATCAATTCTGAATTTCAACCCAAAGTCTCAACTTTACATAATTAAAGTGCCATCACACAATTAACAGAGCGCCTTACAACCGGCGGGTAATGTCTGATCCTCATAACCTCTGTGATGGAATCAGTGGAGCAAAAAAAAAAAAAAAAAAGGTGGAGAAATTAAGATTTCAGAAATGCATTAAATCTGTATTTCATCAAATTGGAAGTAGAAGCTCCTTGAAAGGCTGCCACGAGGCATGAAGGGTGAATGACCAAGGCTCTTCCAAATAGGTAATTATGCTCACTCGTACCTGCGTTGCGTACATCACCCGTGGCCTCGACAGTAACACAGTATTTATGGAATTGATATGACTTTTAAGGAAATGGAACTGTCACGTAAAAGATGTCTGCATAGCTTCTTTTTTTTTATTTTTCACCTGCATGTTGGAAGGAGAAAAGATGGCAAAGAGACTTAAATTCCCACTTAGAGGAAGCTTTTGTATAACCAAGGATGTAATTACCTGTGATTGATATTTTTATTGGACTGTCAGTAAAGTTGGCCAACCCACGGGATTCCTAATGACTGAGGACCACACATACCTACAGTAGCACACACACATATATACAGTATATTTACACATTCCTTTTTGCACACATCTTTTTCTTCTTTTGCCTTCCATATTTACTCCCAGTTCACCTGTTCAGCCGTAATAACCCGACTCACACACCCTTCCTTCTAAACTCCCAATGGCTTTGTTAATTTACCGTGCTTTTGCTTGTTTTCCCTGCCTCTTTTTCTTCCTTCCTTCTTATTTCTTTTCTTCTTTCTCTTGACTCCCAAATGCACATGATTGTTTTCTGGTTAGCCTACAGCATGAATTTAATCAAAGCTCACTTTCGCGCCGGCACCTCTTGTGACTGGGGAGGATTTAGGCCCACTTGGAGAAGGAGTGCAATTAGCTGAGACAAGGCTAGTTAATCTTCCCCATCTGAATACCCCCAACAGGTCCGCAACACCTTTTATTTCTAATCACACCTGCTGTTCAAAGACAGTTAGGCTCGTTCACCCATGATGTAATCGAGCCAGGGAAGCTATCAAGACTTATGTAATGTGGTGAATGTTTACAGTGTAAGGAGTTGGGGTGGTAAAGATTCATTAAGGTTATGATCTCAAACTGCAGAGTGAGAAGACACTGATGTGCAGAGAGATTTACGCACAGAGACACACTCACCTTTGACTGTTCAGTAAGAGTGGTCCTGATTGATGTGCCTTCCTGAACTTCCTTAACATGTGCTGAGGGTCAGCGGCAGGGCAGCACGTAGCTCAGACGGCCCTGAGGCCAAACCAGAATATCCTAACTTTTACTCTTAGTCAGTAAACCATATCTCACACAAATGGCCACATGTAGTTTAATTGAACGACCTTATGCTTTTCAGCGGCTCTGCACTGCTCTACTGTAGGAACAACTTTAGAAACATTCACAGTGAGTCACCGTAATATCAAATCGGACAGATTCGGGAGATTTATGTGTGCCTGGCAAAAATAAAATGCCACTTTGCTGACACTGAGCCCTCAGTCTTACAATTTCATCCACCGACGACAGAAAAGTAAACTTTTAGAAAGCAATATACTTCTGGGGTGTTGTATTTTAAAGCATGCACCTTTGTAGGATGGTGATGTATTTCGTGGCATCTGGGAATTATTCAGACATGAGTTTCTTATAGCTTTGAAGTTCAATCAGCCTGCTATGTCTCATTGCAAGAGGAGGGCGAAATACTGGTTCTCAGACATTCAGACATTCAATTTATTGCAGATGTATTAGAGGTTGCACGGTCAAGCTCATTTCTTTACCTGTTCAGATGCTGCTTTAATTGGTGCAATGTGTTGCATGTGCATCCGTTAGAAGGTTTTTATGTTCTGTGCATGCAAATACACTTAGACTCTTTATACAGATGCAGCTACAGCAGCAGCAGGAGTCATTATCTCCATGTTTTTTCAGCATTTCTGCTACCTTTGCTTGAGAATCTGGTTGTGCTGATGCATTCACTGTAGAAAGATGAATGGAGATGGAGGCTGCTTAGGCAGCCACTGTGAGGTAGTGAGGTAGGAATGGATGCTCTTGAGTATATATTACAATAACATCATTGCATATATTGTTCCCTTCACATCCTTACACCATCTAGATCTGCATCTCTGCCACAGAGTGTGTGTGTGTGTGTGTGTGTGTTGAGTTATAGCATGTCAAGACTGACAGCTGGCTAAACCCTAATAAAGTGGTCACCACATTCCTCGGGTCCACCATTAAGGCGACCCAATGCCGCTTAACGTACACAACACACACACACACACACACACAGACACACCAACTGAAAGGGGCTTGTAAAACATGACAGATTTATCCTCTTTCCTCTCCTTTCTGTTTTGAGAAGGTGTTTGCTCTACAAGCTATTTTGGTTGGGTTTATGTATGAGTTGAATACTGAGGTATGTGGAGAATACAAGAACTCTTTTGACCTTGGCTGTGTTTGGTAGTTTGCCTATTTGATTTTTTTTTGTAATCTATTGTTAGGATGAATAGAATATTGTGCACAGGTAGGGTACAAATGTAGTTTAAATCAAACCAGGGATCTTTTTTTAAAATCAGAAAATATTTTATTGCCAAGTGAAACAGCCATAAATAAAACAAGCTGTTAAAGACTGGGTCGGTAAACTGTGAAATCTTGAAAATTATTTGCGCCACGACTTGCAGAGGTCGTCCAGGGGTTCATTTCTGTCTGCAAGCATGTGTTTAGCCAAGAAATCTTTAGTGGATTTTCACATTCATTACTCAAGGAAAATTCAGCTTACAGTATGATTGTGGGTAATGGCAGACTTAACCTCCAAGTCCTTAACATCATTTTACTGAACTGCTTATTTTGTTACCCTGAGGTTAAAGCTTGGCTGTCTGTGTCTACGCCTCCACACACTACACACATGCGCATGCATGCACTGTAGAACAGTAGCAATGCATTCCTAGCAGGGTCAAAGCTCATCAATAACCCCCACCTCTCCCTGTCACTCTATCTGTCTCTCTCTTTGTCTGTTTCCCTGTCTCTCTCTCTCCCTCTCCTCTCTCTCTCTCGCTCACTCGCTCTCAGCCAACAGGTTACAGCAGCCTCACCCCCACCCCTCTTCCCAAACTTTTCTGCGCTTCAGCAAAGCAAGTCATTCATTCACTCTTACACACATTCAAACACACCTACCTCTTCTTCCATTCAGATACAGGCACCAAGATACACACATTGATTCTCACGTACCATTCAGTCGATTATCTCAAATAACACACTCTGCAGGAATACAATATCAATTTCAGACGTTGTTTTTCCCTGACTTGGATGAAACTTTTTTGAGCATTTTAAAGGGGATATTTTTTCCCCTGTCGATCATCAAGAGGTTACCTGGATTGGGAAGATAATGATGATTCACTTGTCTGCAGTGGTAAGTGAGATTGTGGGCCCATTTTAGGGCCATAGTCAAAACCCATTACTTTAACTGCACTTTAATGTGGTGCTTTACAGAGTAGTTTTGAATTCTTAACTGCCCAGATACCCTTTGTTACAGGCTAAGTGTCTGGATTAAGGCCAATGCTATTTATACTGAGCCTTTACTGCTGCTCTTTACAGTCCAATTTCTCCTTAAACAGCATTACTTATCTGATATTAGTATCTGATATTAGTTTGCCTCTTTTCCTGTTGTCTGAATTGGCTTTTTGTGATAAGGTACAGCAATTGCAAGTAATGTAACTCCACTCCACAAACCATGCACTTACAAATATACATACTGTCCATGCAGTGCAGATATCCTGCATGCACATGCATGTATTTATAATGGCCATGGGCACTCTGCTTCTCTGCAGAAGACTATAGGAGCATAAAAACAAGATGTCATGCACTTTACACTCAGCTCTAGTGAATGACAAGAGCATACCAGGTTGTTTGTGTCAGGAGATTAAACTATGTAGAAGAAATTGTGGATCTCTACCTCTCGTGCATAGACTTGTCTGTGTTGGCTGACTGCAAATGCAGAGTAATATTAAGCCCATATGCTGCAGCCTGTGAGCTGTGTACAAGTGTGTAAGCTTCTGTTTGTTAGTGTGTATATTAGTTGTAGATCTGTATTTTATTGCACCAAAGACATCTGCTATCATACATCGTAGTTCGGAGCAGTGTGTGTGTGTGTGTGTGTGTGTGTGACTCTCTGTGTGTCTTTTCACTGTTACAAGTTTCCCCACCTACAGGGATAATCCATCCTGTGAAGTGGTGAGGTGGAAAATGCCATTATGTAGAAATAGCTGACATGCAGTTAGACTTGCAGGGCATATGATGTGTGAGTGAGTGTGTATGAGAAAGGAGATAGGGAACAGAGAGGGAGTATAAGGGCCAGAGACAGTGAAGTTCATTTTAAACACATTGTTTAATCCTCCCAGGGCAGTGATAAACTAAAGGCCTCAGATATAATACATACACTGTCTCCTTAGTGAGGCTGGACAAAGCTTGTGATCCCAGTCTGGTGTGAGTGATGGATGCAGTCCTGTGCAAGTGTCTTTTGATGTTGTCTGAGTATCTGACTCAGGCTTATGATCTCAGACGCTGCAGGAATGTCTTGAGGTGTTGTCAGACAGATGATAATATCTTTTCATCTTTTTCATTTAGCATTGCTAACAGGCTAAACAAAGATGAACATTATACCTGCTAAACATCAGCATGTTAGCATTGTCACTGCATGTTGATGTTAGCATTTACCTCAAACCACTGCTGTGCCTCAGAGCTGCTAGCATGGCTTTTTAAATTCTTAGTCTGCAGGGGTGGATCATGTTTGAACTTCATTAAATCTTTTAAAACAGATTTGAATGCACCGAGAAACACATTTATGTCAAGCTAAAACATTTTATTTTCTGCTGTATATTTAGCACATTGCTGAACATTAGCATTCACTGCTTGCTTCAGGAAACTTCTGACACCTTTGGACTGTGATAACATGAAAAAAGAACTTTCAAAATTGTTTAATTAAATTGAAGCCATATTTAAAAAATACCACCGTAAGAAAGATACCAGACAGCGACTGTGTACTTCTGCACTTGCTGTCATTCATCAAAACACACACATTTGTCCTCTCTGCACTTCAGTAATAAGGAGATACGTGCAGAGACAGATCTGCATTGGTATGTGAGGTGGAGAGTGTAGTTTTTTGGCTGTGTTATATTAGAGTTCAGCTCCTGCCAGATCTCACTTCCATCTGCAGAGGTTGTAAACTAGTCAGCCTCGAGCCATTCTGGCTTTACCAGGCCAGGTCAAATCACACCGAGGAATACTCTGGAATAAGATTCAGTTTCACATTGATCTGATTTAGTTCTATGGCATTATCACATTAATTTATAGCTGTATTATGTTCTCGTGATAAAACACTGGAAGTGATGTATGTTAAATAGCTTGATGAATGGAATGTGACTCTTTAAAGCCAAAAGAAATCTGTTAGTTTTCAGCTCATGTGTAGTAGTTGAGTGAAGGCAGAGCTCTCTTTGAAGTTAAGCTTATGAATTTGCAAGAGCACATGTCCATACAGTACACACACACACACACACTTAGGCCCACATACACACTTATGTGGAGACGTGTGGGGGTTAGCAAGCTAATGTAAAACATAACAGCACGAACCATTTCCTAGATCACAGCTAATGCGTTGAACGTGTAGCTCTCTGATGGGGGTTCATTCACTTCAAATGGGATAATCCGTTACTGCTGCATGATTCCTTTTTGCAGTGTGTCATGTGCTGATTTAAGTGTTGGATTTACTCTACTTAGGCATTGATTATGTTCACTTAGCTGAATGTTGTTGTGGCTCTTTCTGCTGATACATTTCTGTGGTTCTCAGTATGCATTTAAGGGAAGGTTTTAACACTCACCACAATTTGGCAGCAGGATCCTTGAGCTTCATTCAAAGTGGACCATTGAGCAGCACGAATCTACAATAAGTTGCCATAATTGCGCTATATTTTCATACTTGCTTTTAAATATCACCTTCCAAAGTACAGTTTCAGTGGGAGATAATATGCCAGTAAAGCAGTTGAAACATTTCAAAGTGTTTCAAATTGCATCCTCTCAGTGTAATATGCCAAGTCAAAAGCTGCAGCCTTGGGGCCAATCTCTTTCATGCTAACCTGAAGTTTCCTCTGTCTGTCAAGTAAGAAAAAGAGGAGGATGTTCTGTATCCCAGAGCGTTACTGTACCTCCATTTACTCTCACGGGCAGCTCATAGTTTCCTTTCATCTAGATTGCTGCGAGGAGCAACTGTGCTTTCACCAGCGACACTCATCTAAATGTGTACCTGTCTTGCTGTCATTTCTTAGAAACACTACCAAAACCATCTCCATTCCCAGATCCACAACTAAACTTTGATAATGTTCATTTCCTAGGGATTGGTAAAAAGAAAACTAAAGTATAGTGAGTATCTTGTGCCTTGCAGCTTAGAAGGAAAAAAACACATTAACAAGATCACAGTGAAGCAGAAATCTAAGACAGCCACATTTTGGATTACAGATACGACAAAGTCAGGTATTTGTATGCGTGTCATTGCATTTCATCCAACATCCCATTTGACCACATGCAAGTTGAGATAAGAATTTGAATTCACATGCTTCCCACAAATTTGCTATGGTGCCACAGTGCCGTGGTCAAACATGAAACACATACACAAAACATAACAGGCAGCAGGTGGAAACTGTAATTAGACACACACTTGTTCACCCTTGTTGCACGTTTTAGTAGATTTGCCATGGAGCTAAATTTTTTTGAGCAAGTGTAAGGCAGTATACACACATAACATCGGAAGCCATTAGCCATGCTGTCTTGGTCTTAGCTCAGATAATCACCTCTGCAGTGTGAATTCTAGAGTATGACAGGCCCTCGGGGAGTTTGGGTAATCCTCAGTCTATGACAGGTGCACATGGTCCAGAGGTTTGACCAGTCCAAACTTCTTTTGCACCTGTGGACTCATACAAGAGCTTCCTTGAAGCTGTCACTCAGGACTGTGCATCTCTCCTCTTCAAGCTACTTTAACTGAAAGCTTTCCAGTAACTTCTGTTTTGATTTGTATCTCATCTTAGCCATAAAAGTTTAACAAACTGATTAATCATATTCCGACATCTTTGTCTTCAGTCCAAAAGGCATATTCTCGTTTGACTTCAACATAGTCAAAATCTTTCTACTGTACGTAGAGTGACAGCCCATATGAACTGCCATAGTAATATATGATGAGACACTTTGTCTTACTTCTTCATGGCCTCATAATTTTAGAGAAATAGGATATCCCTATCCCTATGTTGATATCCCTATCAACAGCCATTTGTGCTGCCAAAATGGCCTAAAAGTGGATGTGGCGTTGCTTCACTAAAACAAATAAGTAGCTGTAAAGTCCCTATAAACAAAGCCAAGGCAAGCCACCTTCAGTTTGAACAAATTTCAATTCAAGGGATGCCAAAAATATCAATGACGAACTGGTAGAACTATGTCAATAAAACTGTGGCACGCTTCCAGGTCAACCTGCAGGTTTAGTTTGGAAGAAATCCTGCCATGTAAGACATAATGGATTATTGTGGTAATAACTTTTAAGTTTAATGTACGATCATAATGTTTAGACTTCCCAATAACCGCTTTTAATAGCTGGGTTTCTATTAGACAGTTTAAAAGCCCTTTTGATGCTTTTATATCTGTGGTGACATTGGAATATGTTATAAAACTATTTACAGGGAGGAGTCCTGTCTGCAAATGTACACTTACAAGGATGGGAGCATGTACAACATTAAGCTAACCTAATATATATTGGCTTAAATGATTACAATAACAACAAATAAACAAAAAGATACTTGGATTTATTTAGTATAATCTCAGACGTCGGTGCAAGTGTTTGCCAAAACATCCAACACTGTATCACTGGAGGTAAAAACTCTTCGACTCTGCATAAGAGTCATGAGTCACTTTACAAATTTTAAAAAATGGCTGATTATGTTTCATCTTTAAGCGCCTCTAATGACTTTTATTCCCACTCTTTTTGTTCACTTGTATACTTTCAGATAAGAGCAAAGAAGAGTTGCAATTGATGATTGTCGAGTGGAATTCAGGAAGGGGATTTGTAAAGAGAAGAACTGGGAGGAGGAGCAGGTGATCGAAGGAGGAAGAGGAGGAGAGAGAGTATGGGTCACTCCTCTGTGTGGATCTTTCTACTGTCCCTTTCTCTCTCCCATCAAAGTGTCACTGCACAAGCTGAAGGTAATGGTTGACATTCCTACACCCAAATTACACACTCAACGACACTAATTTGCCTCAAGGTTCCTACTCTTTTCGATGTAGCACCATCAAGCTTTTTCTTTACTTAACTTTTCTCTCACTTATTCAGCCATTCATTTATTCAAACTCTCAGTCAGTGCCTTATGGTACCATCGGTTGCTCAATTCTGAGTCGAAGCCATATGTCTGATTTCCAGCAATGTGCACAGATCTATGAATTAGATGACTTGGATGCGTAGGCCAAAGAAAGGGCAGGTGCTCAATGAACACAGTCTGTGCGAGTGCTCCATCATTAAATCTCCACACATGGGTTGGTACACGGAGCAGACACTAACCCAGCTCCAGTTTCTCTCCAGACTGTGTCTAGTCAGGGAATTTAAACATCTGCTAGCCTCATGTACAGTACAGCACTCTGTCTGCCAGCCTGTCAAACCCATCCCCTAGATACAGGTGCTATTGGAAGTCACCAAAAGGTCAATCAGCCAATCAAAAGTTAGATTTCCACCACCTGGAATGTGGTTGGCGGTAAAGTTGTTGGGCAGAATTATGGAAGGATATAAATAGCCCAAGGCCATATTTGAATCTGCTTCTCCTTTGTACCATTGTTCAGCACAATCATATTAAATCATATGACTTCCTGTAGCAACTCTTAGGGCTTAATGTTTCATATTACACACAAGAAAGTGGATGTGGTCAAATTCCAATCAATTAGCCAGCCGATAAATTGAAGCACCATTAATCAATAGTTGTATATTAACAATGAATTAAATGTGTGGGCTGCTCACAGAATTATCATCCAACTTTACAGCCATATGGATCTTTTTCTAAGGATGCTCCACATCTTCTGGGTTTCTAAATACAATTGTTATTATATAGCTAATAGCTAAATTCATTTACTAACCGGTGGGGCTGGAGCCCAGCTGACTTTGGGCGAGAGGTGGGGTACACCTTGAACAAGTCGCTAGTTCATCACAGGGCACTTAGAGACAAACAACCATTCACACTCACATTCACACCTACGGGCAATTTAGTGTAACCAGTTAACCTTTTAAGTGCATGTCTTTGGACTGTGGGAGGAAGCCGGAGTACCCGGAGAGAACCCACGCACACATGCAGAGAACACGCAAACTCCACAGTTCACACCAGCAACCTTCTTGCTGTGAGGCGACAGTGCTAACCATTGCACCACTGTGCTACCCCCATAGTAGCCATAACAACTTAATTGTTTTCGGCACTTGGGGGCATCAGAACACACTGACATATTACCTTACAACCTTACGTGTTAGCAAACACGTCCAGCAGACATGGAGGAACATTCATTTGGAGTAGCACTTCTGTCCACAATTTAAACCGAATGTTCATTCTCTTCTTATCTATATTAAGGTCTCCACTAACTCCACTCTTTAGCAGCTAAATGCTCCACCATGTTCCAAGCTACCTTGTTAACTTTTTTTATTCTGCCGCTGTGCTGGGCAAATAGCCAAGACAGTCACAAAATTGCTCTGTAGATCTAAGATGGGGTTCAGAGTCAGGTGATAATTCTCTGTAGGTTTGTCACTACTACTGACCCCTTTCACATTGCACATGGTCAATTATCCTGGTGTCTATCTAAAAGTATCAATTAGTGCAGCTTTAAGGTGACATACCATTGAAAGTGGTTTAGCAGCTTGTCGTGGAGTTTGGCTTCTCCCAAGTAACAATCAGCTCAAACCATTCCTCTGAAGAAAGTCCACATCAAGGTGGTTTTATAGTACTAAACATAGTACTGTCACTGCTATTATAAATGATATTATGTCTGTTGGTGACAAAGGTAAAAATTGTGCTGACCTCTTTGTTGAATATAACTGTTTTTAATTGTGTTCTGTTGTTTGTTTTCTTGTTAATTCTTTTTTGGGTGTATATATTCTGTTGTACTCTTGACATCATCAAAAATGAGGGCATGCACTCAATCATTTTTCAATATTTAAATGAACAGAGCTTTAATCTGATATTTTTATGATCTCACTTATATCTCACCCAATACAAACATTTTTTTATACTACTCACTGTAGTTAACAAACGTTGGACTCAAAACAGGAAACAAAGATGAAATTTGGAGCTATTAGTTTACCAACTTCAGAAAGTGGATAATTCTTGTTTTTCCGTTGTCATCAAGAGATTAGGGGGCTGAGCTGGGATCAGACTGTTAGCATTAACATTAGTGCTTTCACTGAGTTTGTATGGCTTACATCTATTGCTCCACACCTCTAGATTTGATTGATATGTGCTTGCAAGCTGCATCTGGTGTGGTATCCACAGCTTACAATCAAACTTTATATACAACTTTATATTAGGAGAGTGACACCCTTAAACTGTCACAGTCAACTTGCTAGTTTATGTTTTATAGGGAGTAATAATGCGAGACACACAAATCTAGAAAGGAGATGAATCAGAATCTGGACTTTTTTATTACTCAAAGTTCAAACATTATGTATTAAAACATGACATCATTTCTGACAGTAACAATAAAGCTCTGAGGTGATGAGACAGTAGCAACAGGAACAACAACCGCTGGGGTAACCTGCTATCTCACCTTGTAGAGTGCCCACCCCACGCACTAAGGCTGAGTCCATACTAAGGCGACCCGGGTTCGTTTCCAGTGTGTGCTAATGTTGTGCCTTCTCTTTCTTCACCCTTTCCTGTCACTCTTCAGCTGTCATTGTGAAAAATAAAGGCATAAATAGCCCCTGAAACATACTAAAAAAAAAAAGAAGTAAATAAACAACAACCAAGTCAGAATCTCAGCTGTCAACTTGATTTCAGCCAGCTGATTAGTAATAGACTATACAGTTTTCAGCACTTGTTTTCAGCTACATAATGTACTGCATGAAATTCAAATCTGAACCACAACATTACGAGTAGAGAAGTACACTGACTGGCTTGTTTACATCCACTGGCTGTCCCAACGGGGTGGATACATGACACTGGAAACAGATCCTGTGGGAATAAGTAGTGTGAAAAATGTTGTCAATATTTGGTGTTTCTATCATTTAAAATTTCTCTCCTACACTTTCCTGAAAATTACTGCAGTTTCTTCTTCTTATAGAGAAACTTTTACATTCATTTGTCTGGATAAAATTTGAACCCGATGGCCCATCGAGTTTCTCAGACGTGTTGTCTCTGATGGTTTACATAATGTTTTTTCTCTTGATCTTGTATGTAGTAGTAGTGCATCATTATTTCTTCGACTACTTCTTTCGTGGCAGACTTTTCTGCAACGTGTGCTGTTGCCACTGAGCTACATCTAATGTGTAAATCAATGGTGGTCTAACACAGAGGTGTACACAACCTTTGAGATATCAGCATAGATAACCTTCAAGAAAACCATTCCTAATCCCTCAGCATGTGTTGTCTCCTTATCCTTGGCATGTGGTTCACACCTGCCAGCCCAGACAGACTAACTTCTGGATAATTGATCTTGTTTTCCACTTCAGTCTGTGTCTGTCTGACAGAGACCAGCCTCCAGTTGCTTTTTTACTCAGTGTCTCCACCATGTTACAGAAGTCTGTGGAGTAGAAAATGTATCCCAATAAATGGAGCAGCCACATGTGTATAGCAGGGTTGTTGACTGCCTGCTGTATGTGAGGCTCATCTCAGGGTGGAGATGATGAGCATTGTTGTATCCTGTCGATTTGCATCAGTGTTAAATCCCCTCAAATATGATGCTAAAGCTCCAGAATGCAGCACTCCAATATGGTATTACCAATGATATTTTGTTTCCTTGGTGTGTGGCCAAAGATGTATAGATGTGTGTGGGAGAACATAATCTTAGGTCGCCACAGGCTGGAGACATATGTCACCCCCAGTGAATCCTGGGATTGCAGCCAAAGGAAGAAGGGCGAGATAATAGAGGTGAGAAAGCTTTGTAATGAAATAGAGGATAGCAGAGAAGCTGAGTTATCACTTACAGAACAATCAGTGGTGCCTATCTCTTATTCACTAGCCTAATCAATGCTGTCGTCACTGTGGTTTATTGCATATGTAATACCAGAATATTGACTCAGAGGGTGTTTGCACACGCAGCAGATTTCTGTGTCAAGTGTGTGTGTGTGTTTGTGTTTGCTGGTACAGTACTGTATATCTCTGTGGGAATGTGTGCAGTCGTGTGCATCTGAGACAGACAGTTAATGTATGTGTGAGTATGTGTGTGTGCCCATGTAGCCAATGCATCTCTTTCGTGCGTGCCTGGCTTTTTAACTCCACATTAAAACACATCTGAATCCTGCCAGACGCAGCAGATCCGTATGTTAAATGCGATTGTTTGCTTGAGCGAGGGGACTGACCCTGATTTTGGGTGTGTTTACCTTATTATTCTAAGCGTTCCTCATCACAGTACTAAAGTTTTATTGCTGGAGTGCTCAGAATATTGATAGTCTCTTTGGCTCACTTGTGTCTCATTAAAAATTCATGGGGATTTGTGTGGTGCTCTGGCTGCATGACAGAAGTAAGGGAAAGAAAAAATCTCAACATGATGGAACAAGACTGCTATCTGGTGGTGGGCGTAGGAATAAAACATGAGGACTATGTCTTCATTACCAGCGTCTTTTGACTTTAAGTTTTAGTTTGGATTTTTTCCAAATACATTTAATTATATAATTATTTTTTCATTCTTCTTCACTCAGCATGCAGGACGGTGGTGGATGCAGACATAGTGTTTCTGGTGGATGAATCATGGAGTGTTGGCCAGACCAGCTTCTCCAATGTCAAGGACTTCATCTCAGCCATTATCTCCTCCTTTGAGGGGAGTGTGGTGGGACCTGAGGGGGTCCGCTTTGGAGTCACAGTCTTTGGGGATATCCCGAGGTACAACTCAGATACAAACCCACAGCACAGATTAACCAATCACCATGAAGCCAGACCCATTTAAATTAACCCCAGATGTTTGTTACACCTGAGAAACTTCCTTGTAATCCTTTCTTTGCAGGATGCGGATTGCTTTGACGGACTACAGCTCACTGGAGGAGGTGCTCAGAGCCATCAGAGACCTCCCTTATGAGGGTGGATCCAGGAGGACTGGTGATGCCCTCCAGTTTCTGGTTGACTCTGTGTTCAGCCCTGCTATCAGTCGAGACCATGCCCCAAAGGTACAAAGCTTCAACTGGGGAGATGTGAAAATCCATGCAGGGTACCTGCATCTAGCACACCCACTAATTGGATCAAAGCTCAGTGAAGCAGTACTCAGTCTCAACAGTTGGAACTGGCTATGCATATTGTAGGTTAATATCAAACAAGAGGAAAGATAAAAGGTCCTTAAACTTGTTCCATGCACATTAAACCCTGAAGGGCTGAAATCTTGTTATACGTACAAAGTTTGGACACGCAAGCAAGCAACAACGAAATGATTGAATTAAGATTACAGCCCACACTCCAAACACTGCTGCTTCCAGCTGGCCACCAACACGCATATATTGTGTGTTCTGGCCTTGTGCGAAAGGAAATGACTAGTAAGGAGTCCGTATTTGTACTTCAAAGAACATTGTGGAAAAGACAAACAAAACAAAACGGTCTACTATTTTCTCTACACTGTGAATCTGATTAAATGGTCTTGCTTTATGCTTGGAATACAAAGAGCATGAGGGTATATCTGATAGACAGTTACATCTATCATCTCTGCTTTGCTTTGGTTTGTGGGAGAAAGAAAAGAAAAGGTGGCGACAATAAATTTCGCCTGTGCCGTCGATTCAACATGCTCAATCAGCTGAATGGCTGTCGATAAGGGACGACTGGTGCCAACAGTGCCAGACACACCATAAAAAGTCCAGCTGATGCCTAGAGCAGTTATGTATCAAATTGGTACTGGTCTTAACTTAAACCTAAATGTAATAGTCAGCAGCTTTGCTAAACTTGTCTCATACTGTAAGTGCTTTGTCAAATATCCAAATGCCACTCCAACAGCTCTGCATTTCTGGCTGCTATTTCTCTGACAGTCTAACACTGTGGTGTAGTCTCAGTATAACACAGCTGGTTAGCATTCCAATCATCTCTCTATCTCTGAGAGTGCATGTGAATCATCTTGCAGCAGCACACTTGATGTGGGAAGGCAGAGAATAGAGGATTAGGCTGATATATTGAATTGTACAGCCGGCGCTGCACATGCAGAAAAGCAACTACATTCTCGTATTGATGCTTTGCAGCCCCCTTTTTCATTGACTGAGGGATGAACTTTGAATGAACCGGGTAAATTTTCCTTAATGGGCAAATTAACAGCCTCGGTTGCGAGCCAGCATCCTTGAATTCCACTTTGTTTGATTTATTTAATTATGTAATTAATTATGAGTTAAAACATGTCAAAATTCCATGGGGGCTTTCTGTGCATAATGTTGTTTGCAGGGATGTTTGTGGATAAATCTCCGCTGAGACTGAGCAAAGCCAACACATTTTCACAACACAACAAACTAGATCAATAATTATTAGTTACTGATCCTAATGTATGTGCATATAGCAGTGTGTGAGTAAGATATTATTATGCTTAATGATTTTGCATATGTGATATGTGTTCAGATTGCTGTAATCATCACAAACGGACGTTCAGACGACCAGGTTGATGCAGCAGCCAGAGCGGTAGTTGACAATGGGATTTCTCTCTTTGCAGTAGGTGAGTGTGGAACTTGGTATTGTGAATTCCTTCAACATCCCCACTGCAGCGGCCCCTCAGATTTTATCCAAGCTCTGCTGGCTTATCTGCAGTGTGTGCAGTTAGAAATTCATGTCCTGTACATTTGAATTCATTGGATTCAGTGTGTATTTGTAAGTGTGTGTGAGAATCTTGTTTCTGAGCGTCTGGGTGCACCCATGCAGGTGTAGGCACTATAAATGTATGGGCAAACATGACAAGATCTACCAAATATGTATGTAAGAATAAAGTGAGTGATTAATTCAGTTCCTATATAAAAGTGCACTTTGATACTCAGCAAAGCTCCTCTATCCCACACCTCCCCCCCCCCCCTCATGAATACACACTGCTGTGTGCCCTCAAGTTTACTTACACATATCTTACCCTCTTTCTCCTACACACATGCAGAAGCACACAAGCCCTCGACTTACTCCTCTCAGCTGGGAGCCGTGCAATAATTGCTGCTCATTAGCCGATGGTGTGCTAATCGCAGCCATTTTTCATTAGGCGATTCACTGTCCCCCCATCTGCACCTCTGACACAGAAGCCTGCTCCCCTCGTTCATCACTCTCGCAGAGAAGCTTCACATGCATCTCGTGTACTTGTGCAAAACCAATATGCCTGTAGGGCCTGTGTAGCATTGATAACACAGATTATGTACAGATACATGCGTCGAAATGTTCTGCACATACAAACAACTAGTAAGAAAACAAATGCACATTTATCTTTTTACTGTGCCGATTTCAAGTAACTGTAAATTACACAGACTTGCAACATTTGCATATGTTAAAATTATTAATTTATAACAGTAAAACCGACCTTTCTAGCCCAGGTTGGGTCTTTATCAGGTGTTTGTCAGGGACAAACATGATGCCATCATTTGAGATAGGTGTCAGAAAGCCTTTGATTTAGTCCATATGTGTCTACAGTATGCATGTATATGAATATGTGCATCTTTTTATTATTTAAATAAATGATTAAAGATGTCACAGCTCCCCCTAGTGGAGATTATCTGGAGAAAATGCAAAGAAGAGAGGGAGAGGAATGACGCCACATAATTATTGCTCTGTAATTGGAATTCACTTGGTTTTTATTGTGCATTAGTCAAGCAAAATCCCACAGATATCAGACGTCCTGTCATAAATATACAGCAGGTAATTCATTGTGTTAATTGTTTTTTAATGTTGTTTTTATCTGCTTGGCAAATATCAGTGGGCCAAGCGTACTGATGCTGTATCTTCTCTGTCCCACACACTGTCCTGCGATCAGGTGTTAGGGGAGCTGATGAGTCAGAGCTGAGGAGGATTGTGTCAGAGCCACGTGAGGAGCATCTATTGCTGGGCACTGACTACTCTCTCCTTGAAACCATCCTTCCCAAACTGTCCCGCAGAGTGTGTTTTACTGCCTCTGAACCACCACGTCCTGTGAAAACTTCCCAGCCTGGTGAGCGTACACACACACACACACACACACACACACATGCAGTATGAAAGCACAGCTCTGCATAAAAAAATTAAATTTCCTTAAAAGCTTGCCCTCAGTCTGACAGCTTTTGCATTTTTATATTGATGAAGTCAATTTCAAACTAGAGCTCGAAAAGTATAATAAAAATGAATAATAGTTTTCTCTTTCTTCAATCTCCCCTGCAGCTTTCTCACTAAGATGGATTTATCTTTCAGACAAATTACACATCCAGATCAACTTGCATGTTTTATGTTTCCCGCCTCCTTTTCTATCATTAATTTTTTTTCCAACTCATCTCTCTGTCTGTACTAATCCCAGTTGAAGTGCGTGTGGTGGGTCCAAGAGACCTGCAGGTTAGCGAGTTGGCCCACAGTTCCCTCAGACTGACATGGACCCAGGCCACGAGCGATGTCACTGGATATCGTCTCCTGGTTACTCCTCTCAGCTCAAAGGGACACCTCCTCTCCCTACAACAGAGACAGGTGAGGCCTTATGCTTGTGTATGATGATATTCATTATTGTTAACACTGTTAACAGTAGCTTACCTTATAGATATGACACAGAAGAATTTGGGAACAGGGAATTGTTGTACATCACAATCAAGTTTCCTGCCAATGTTTTCTGAAGACTTTGATATAAAAAGAATCTTTCAGATCCTATAAAATAAACCTGTGTTGCTCAGATCAAGCTCAGAATCTTTCATGATATCCAAATTTTCAAGCATGATGGGGAAGGTCAGGCAGTGAGCTGAGGGGAAACAAGTAGGAATAATAACTGATGTGGAACTTAATTAAAATAGCGGACACATGTATGAATCTCTCTATAGCAGGAGCAGGTTAACACCTATGTGAGCAGTGGTTAAAGTGCAGTGAGTCAGTAAGTTATTTGTGCAATTCCATGTGTGTAACTCTCCTGCATATATATGTGTTTTAATGGTAATACTGCAGTCATACTCTTGACAGAGACAGAGAATTATGTTACGTGCCAAAAGAGTGTCTGAATTATGTTATAAGGAAGAACCTGACATCTGACTTGAATATAATAGAGAAGAGGGTATCGGACATAAGTGTAAACAAAGCATAAGGATGCTGGTGGTTTATTGAAGTAGACACTTATATGAGAGTAGTTTATTCAAGTACACATCTCAGAGGTGTATCTCTATCATTGCACTGTCTCTTTGTATTGCTCTCTTCTGCTCTGAATTCAACACTTTCTTGATCAGTCATCTTTCTCTTTACTTCAGCCTCTCTTCCTTTTTCTTGCTCACACACACTGAGCTTGTTCTGCTGTCTTCTGTGTATGTGACAGATTGATCTGAAGGCAGATGTGAGCACAACTTTGGTGACAGAGCTGAGTCCTAAAACCGACTATTCCCTCACTGTCTATGCCATCTACCCCAACCTCGTAGGAGACTCTGCAACAATCACTGTCCAGACAAGTGGGTGTCACTTACACCTTGTAGAAAATGCACAAATACTTCTGCACATCAGGTTTGGATTTAATTGTACTTAACTTCCCTGAACAACCATATTCTGTCTTTTAGCCCCTTTGCCTCAGGTGTCAAACTTTCGTGTTATTGAGGAGGGTTTGTTCTCTCTGCGCCTGGGCTGGACGCTTCCTTTAGGGAAGCTCAACGGATTCAAGATCTTCATCCCAAGATGTATGCTAGCATTACACCATGCACATATTAGTATTCAATTTGAATTAATGCATCACATGAACAGGTTGTTTGGGATGCATATCTCGTGGGTATTGATTCTTCTGTATTTTTGCCCTGCAGCCAACCGACCAGGATTTACTTATGAGCACCTCCTTCCCAGAGACACATCTTCTCATGTGATTGACAGCCTGGAGGAGGATAAGAAGTACATTATCAGTATTTATGCAGTTTTCCCCCAGGGACCAAGTGAGCCGGTTTCAATAGTGGGCAAGACACGTAAGTTTAATGACTTTGATTTAAACACCAGAATTATATTATATTATAGCATGGATAGCTGTAATCAATTGAGTAAAATGAAACAAGATATAAGACAAGGAAGCAAGTGTGACGGTGTAGTACCTTAACCTCTCCACAGTAGGGTGATGTTGTTCTAGAAGAAAATACCAGCATTAGCTCTATGACGTACACTAAAACTCTCATTTCATTTCATTACTTTCTCTTATTATTGTGATTCTGCAGATCACTAAATAAACTAAAATGAAATGTGTGATTTGAATGATGTGTGTGTGAATTTGTATATATGTGTTGATGCGGGTGTGCTCCACAGTAAAGCTCGTACAAGTTCAGCAGTTCCTGGTCCAAAACGCCACCACAGACACTGTCCAGGCGAGGTGGGCCTCGGTTAAGGGTGCCACAGGATACCGTCTGACATGGGAATCCCCAGGTAAGAGGAAATAATCTTGGTCTGTGTAATAAAGTCAAAATGTGTGATATTAGAGTTACAGTAAAGACCAAACTAGTCACTCAGCCATCCAGTGCCTCTCTGCCTCTCTTTCAGACGGCCACATAGAGAACATAAACCTCGGGGACAACTTTAACTTCTACATGATCCAGGGCCTCCACTCAGGCTCTGAGTACACCATCACCATCAACCCCATCTTTGGAGACACAGAGGGACCCATCACCACCACCAAAGTCAAAACATGTAACTAGGATCCTTGCTAGGACGTAGAAAAATACAGGAATGAGTGTTTACAGCACTGTAGACGTAGGAAAGACTAGATTAGAGGATCCATAACAGCCCTCTCTGTCTTTCTGTCTGTGTCCCAGTGGAAAGCAGTGCAGTACAAACTTTGAAGGTGTCTGCTGTGAGCACCAGTGCTGCTGTCGTCTCATGGAACAATGTCCCAGGAGCCACGGGATACAGACTGGCCTGGGGACCCACTCCAGGTGATTTACTCTCTCTTTATTCCTGTTTTGTTTATATTATAACGTATGTCCATACAATAATAAGATTTGGTTCTACTAGTGATACACCTCTTCTCATATTGACTAATTTTCACTCTAGCATATAGAAAATGTCCATACATTCTCAAGAGACGCCATACAACCCAGTGCTGTCCTTCCACAGCAAATATCAGGTGGTAAAGGGCGTTCGTTTTTGTATGCATGCGTTCCCAGACTTTCTCCTGATGTTGACTTGCTCCCTTTCTCCCAATGACTGACTCACTCTGACAAGAGCTTTTGAAACGCCACTGCGTTTACAATGGACACATCCATCCTGCGTGACAGGAGGATGTGACAGGTGGCATCGGGACTCACTTTGATGAAATACAAATGTTGTGGGGAAAAAAGGAGGAGGATGTTATTTTCCCAGAGGAAGGTGGTTCTGATGCTGTGCCAGAGTTGAGAGGAATACCAAGACAGTGAGGAACAATCATTTGAAAGAAAGAGTGATGTGACTGTACTGTCAATTTTAATGTTATTCTCAGAGTTTGTTGGTCGAGATCGTCCCAGGCAGTTGGCTCTGAATGGCAGCACCACTGAGTACCAGCTGAAGAATGTAGCCCATGATACTGAGTATGTCCTGACTCTCTATGTGCTGTTTGGATCTGTGGTGGGTCCTGGTATCTCTGCTACCTTCAAAACTTGTGAGTAACGGTATTCAATATCCTGAAGTACCACTGAGTATTTATTTTCATGTTCTTTCTGTGTAAAGTAACCTCATTCATCCAGAAAGTATCATGCCAAGTCAAAATATAATGAAGTTGTAGTGTTTCACATCTTCTTTGTTTGACTGACAAGTCATATGTCCATTTTAATCACCATGCCTGTAGTTGTCACTTGTAGTATGTGTCAAAGAGCCCAAGTCAGCAGGGCTGCAAACTGAAGGCTTCACCAAAACTCCAAAGAATCCCAGTATAAATGACCAAAGAGGAGAATATTTAAAAAAAAATGAATCAGTTTCATTTGTCATGAATCTTTCTGTTGCATATTATAGATGAAATCATGCCACCAACGATGTGTTTACATAACAAATACTAAATTATTCATGTTGCATCTTCCTCTTCCTAAGCTCCGCTGGGCTATGTGTCCAACTTCAAGGTGACATCCTACACCAGTACCTCCATAGATGCGGAGTGGAGTCCCATTGTTGGAGCTACTGAGTACAAACTCTCCTGGAAAACAGGTGATATGCCATATTTACCCATGTTTTTATCTGCTCCAGCTCAATATGGGGACTTTTTTTTACTATGTTTTCACAAGTAAATCAAGCAAACTTTCCATCTGTGCACCTGTCAGGCAACATGTTTGCTCATTTAAAGTCTTTATATGCACTTTGTGTCGTGTATTTGCAGGTGATAGCAGCCCTCAGTCCCGTTACCTCGACCGCAAGGTTCTCTTCCATCGCATCGAAGACCTGAACCCACAGTCCACCTACACAATCACCATCTGTGCAGTGTACGGCAACTCAGAGGGACCAGAAATCTCCTTATCTCAGCTCACAGGTACAGAACAGCAAAGAGGTCTCAGTTTATTTTAAATGATCATGATTCATCTTTAGATCTAAATAGCTCTGTGCAGCTGTGCACCCCATTGTAATTAAATGGGTAGGGACAGCGAAGTTCCTCATCCCGTGCCGCGGCACCCTTGTGGTGTCTCCGTTTGACTGACATGTCATGTACTTTGGTCTTCCCGTTTTAACCACAGTTCCTGTCGTTGTCACTTGTAGTATGTATCACTGAGTCCATGTTAGCAGAGCTGCTATCATTTTATCACTGTCACTGTCAAAGTTAGTGTGTCACACCATGCTCCAAGTGCCAAGGTTATTACACAAATGATAGGGTTTGTGTGAATAAAGCCACACTTGATCATTCAACACGCAGATTTTGGTTTCATTGTTTTTGTTGTGATTCTTTGAGAACACAGTGTTATGGTGTAACATTAGGATACTAATTATTACCCCGATGTGGTCATATGGTGTTATTTTTCAGCTGCTGTCTCAGATTCAGGGCCAATCCAGGCAGTGAGGGAGGTGAAGGTTTCAGACATTGGAGTCAACTCATTCACTCTGTCTTGGAGGAAAACACCAGGGGCATCTGGGTACAAAATCACCTGGATCCCCTTCCTGGGTGAGGAACCTCATGTACACTCATGTACACACATGGGGACACACACATGTATCTATGTTCAAACAGATTCATGTACATTGAAAGAGTTTACTGCAAAGTGTAATCCCACACTCCGTTCTGATTAGTTTAAAGAGTTTAAAGCCAAAACCTGTTAAAACCTGACACCTATAACCATTTAACCGTTGCAAAGCAGTCACTTTATTCAACAAATACATCCCTGGCCAATAACATAGTAATTTTATTGACTAGAAATATTAAATATTTCTTGGATATTTGTATCTTCATTTTGCATTTTTCATTTACAACAATTACGATGTTGCCTAATTGGTAATTACTCTTAGCTCTTAAAATTCACTGTTTGGACTCCTGTGGCTCATTGCAATAGAGCTTTAACTGTAAATCAGTACACAACAGTACTGTTTCACACTCTCATTATCTCCACATGCTGGAATTGTATTATTTCCTGCTCTAGGCGGCGATGAGAAGTCCCACATGGTTTCTGCTGCTTCCACCACCTTCACCATCCACAACCTGCGGGAAAGCTCAGCTTATAAGATCCAGGTGTCCTCCATGGTGGGCAGTAGGGAGGGAAGCCCAGTCCTGGTCACTGCACGCACCTGTGAGTCCTGTCTACTTAAAACAGTGAGGAACAGTATGAGATGTGCTTTCAATTAGATGTCTCAGGGAGATATTCATACAATTATATGTAACAAAAATTAATAGTATAAATGTGTCAAGAGTATTTTAAATCACAATATATCAAGCAGTAGTATAGTATACATATATATAGTAGTATATCGAGTTTCCATCTGGAGGATTCTCCAATGATGTCTTCACTGATTTTTTTCACCATCAGACTTCATTAACTTGACGTTTGTATATCAGCCAGACACAACAGATCAAATTCAGTGTTTCCTAAATGTATTTGTTGGGTTTTTTTATCATCACAGCAATTCCTGCCTTCTTGTTAGCTACTCAAAATGATGTTCCATGCAGTGTAGTAAACACATTTTAAATTTGGAGAAAATTTGGAGCACTAGTATCAAATTGTAAAAATAATATCAGCAGAGATCCTGAGTTAAGATATCAGTCAGTATCAGGAGAAAGAAAGTTGGAACAGTGTATCCTCCTTGCTTTAAGCCTTTAATTGATTTGATTTCTTTTCTTAGACATACTGTATGACTGAGTAAATCCATTTTTTTTCTGTTTCAGTGGATCTTCCAAAAGTGAATGGCTTTACTGCTCTGAACACCACAGACAGCAGCACTGTTCTAAACTGGACACGTGTGGCTGGCGTCTCTGGATATCTTCTCTCCTGGAGGCACATCTCAGGTCAGCGGTGAAACACAACAAAGTTTCACCCTTAATGCAGCAGCACATTCAACATTCATGGTATTTTCAGTCAATTAGTTAACCCAAAGAGTGCCCTGCCATAAGTGCTGTTTTGTTTAAAAGTGGCATTAGTTTAAAAAATCCATATTTAGCTGAATAAATTCCAAGTACAGTATGACTGTAACAGTTGGTCTCATAGCAGCATACAGTAAGCACTGTTTCGTTGAAAAGGGAAATAGTAGTTTATACATTAACTAAACTTTATGTTTTATCACACATGCATGAGATTCACAAGTTCACTTGACAGGAAAGACTAAAATGTATTTTAATAGTAAGGCATGTTTTCCTGGAAACTAAATCAAGTTCTTCTTGTGTGTTCTTTCAGTGTTGGAGACTAAAACAGACACGTTGGGCCCTGGTTTCAGCTCCTTTAAGATCGGTGATTTACTCTATGGAAGAACCTATATTTTTACCATTCGACCTCTGTATGGAGAAGTGGAGGGCCCTATAAGCACAGTGTATCAGAGAATATGTAAGACATTACTTTATTGGTTTGAATCTCTGTTTGGCATACAATGACATTTTTCTCGTCTGCTCATTATCAATATATTCTGGTTTAATGCATTGATTGTATTGATGTTAAATGTTCTTTGCTCTATACTTAATGCAGGGCAAATGTCACTGCACTGCTTTCTGTGGGTTTAAATGTTGCAGCTCATGATACAATGGAGACTTCCTGACACTATCACATTTGTTTCCCAGCAACTGATTTACACATTACTATAGTCTCAAGTTTTAACAGAACAAACTGATTTATTAAATTACTACTTTACTTTACACACAAAGTTAAAGTGATGGATTTATTAAATGCTGGGGAAGCTTAAAAAAATACATTGAGCTTTAAAGTTGTAAACCCACAAAGAGAAGTGCAGCTGCTCCCCTTAAAATTCCTACTACCCTAAAAATCACCTTTGCTGTATCCCATCTGTAGCAAACAGCAACCACTCTGTTCCCCTCCAGGGACCTGTAGAGTTTGATTTAGATTTTTTAATCAGTTATGTTATGGCTCTGTGCATCTCAGTGGGACCGGATCCTCCAGTGGCAACAGTCCAGTCTGTGCCAGCCACAGTCGCTCCTCATATCACGACTGCCTCCATCACCAATGCTACCATCACTCACACAGCCACCAGGACCACCCGGCACCCCATTGCTGTGCCACCGACTAAATCCATAACCAACAAGAAGCCTCCAGTTCAGCCAAGTGTCATTGAAGCTGCAAAGGCAGGAGTAGCCTCCCCTAAATTAACCACACTGACTGTAGAGACAACTGCTTCACCAAGACCAGGTATTTTAGAGAGATGAGTTTTGAGTCCTTATTATACACATTAAAATGTGAATAAGTATTTAAGCTTTTTGTTTTGGTGTTTTGTCAGTGTGTGGCAGGAGCAAAGCAGACATAGTATTCTTAGTGGATGAGTCTTCCAGCATCGGTGCTAACAACTTTATCAAGATGAAAGACTTCATATTCCGGGTGGCCACTTACTTCCCCACCATTGGTCCTCACGCCACACAGGTCAGTCTCTTAGTAAAAAGCTTCTTTGCTTTATCTTGTTCCAGATTGATAATATAGCTTGTGGCGTATGCTGTACTTTGGTCTTTTTAGCTTTAGTTTGTTTAGTGTGTTGGGATAAATACAGACTGCATAGCAGTGGATTTTAAATTATAATAGCTGCTTCAAGGTGGCAAACTGCTCCAGTGAGTCTCCTGTGCAGGCCAGTGCCATCAGCAGGAGCACAATGTGCAATTCTTCCACCAAGTGAGCAGAATCTGTCTCAAACATTGGCAGAAAGGATAAACAAGGCACAATGCCACATGGCATGTGATTGGCTAATTAAAGAGTGGCAGCCAAGGAAGAAACACCTGCCCATAAACATGCAAATATATGTATGTAAAGTATGTATGATTAGAATGAATGATAAATGAATTACCTTGAAGTGGCATCACATTCGATTTAGCAAAGATAATGATGTTCTGATGATGTGTGTTTTCTCCATTAATCTTCTCTCAGATAGCCGTGGTTCATTACAGCGACGAGCCTCGAATTGAATTCCGCCTAAATGACTTCAAAGACAGAAACTCTGTGCTCAGGGCGCTCAGAACTCTACGTTATGTCGGGGGCAACACCAGAACAGGTTAGTGACGTTCGGCCTCTGTCTGCCACCTGTCATCAGATGGCAGATTAATCCTATAACACTGTGGACGTTGCTGTGGATGTCACAGCTAGTGGACAGCAATATACTGTCTTGGTCTTGCTAACATAGAAATGTTTTAATGCTGACTGGTGACGCAGCTAGTGCCACAAAGAAGACATATATCATGTAAGAAAACATGCACAAATAAAAGTTACATTTAAATGCAATTGTTTCAATAAACATCACAGAGATTATAGAAGAGAAGACCAGTTTTAGTTGAACTTCACAATGTGTTGTTATAATTGAAGGTGTGCATTGCTTACACTCCTCTATATGGTGCACGTCCATAGTAGTACCTCAAAACAGTACTGTTCAGACAAGTAATGTAATCCTAACACTTCTGTGTACTCTCAGGAAAAGGCATCAGCTACGTTCTGGAGGAACTGTTCCAGGAATCTCTGGGAATGAGGCCGGATGTGGCCCACGTTCTGGTTCTCATTACAGATGGCAGGGCCCAGGATAATGTGGTGCCACCCTCCAGAATTGCACGTGCTCTGGGTCAGTTATTATAAAGCCTCCAAAATGGAGAAGTTTTACTGTGCCAAAATTTCATTGGATATGTGATTAACAAGACAGGTATATATACCTGAAGGTTTCACTTGGATTGTCATGTTTTGAATCTGTTTCTCTCCAGGTGTCAGTGTCCTGGCTGTTGGAGTTTATAATGCAGACATTGAGGAGCTGAATAAAATAGCAGCACCCACCACCTACAAAAATATCTTCTACTCACCGACCTTTGATGACTTCCCTTCCATAGAGAGAGAATTTATCAATAGCATCTGTAGTGAGGAACTCCTCTCCGAGTTCAAACTGCACGATGAGGCAAGACAAAAAACTTTATTATTATGTTTAGATATGTTATAGATCAATAGACTTATTAAGAAAAAACATCTGAATTAAGCATGTTTCAAGTCACTGAAAACACCTATAAGACACAAAGTGACTGTAAACTGTATTGCATAGATTCATAATTCTGACTCGTAAAGACTCTGTAAGAGGGAATGTTAGATCTACCACTTTACTCTATATCATGTCAGTTGTCCATGATATCTTTGACCCGTCTGTAAGGAATACTTTTTCCTTGTTTCCATTTCAGTCTGCTCAGTTGGACACCCCAACTGAAGACCCAGAGGAGCTGGATAAACCTCAGGGTCCCTGCTCCTCCCAGTGTGTGAAGGTTGGTACTTCAGAGACAAAATCCTCCTTCTCTTCCACACTTTGGTTTTCATTGTTGTCATCATCACTGTCATTATCATATCAGTCATAGTGCAGCTAAAGTACAATTGGCAAGACAATTCAACATAAATATGCATAAATAAAGTGTCTTTTCTCACATTAATGATGGTTTGATCAACAAGTTCCTCTCTTTATTAATCATGTTGTTGCTTATGCAGGGCCAGAAAGGGGAAAAGGTGAGTTAACTGAAATTTGTTAAAGATTAAAATAATTCAGAAATCTGTGCAAAAGCTGTGTTATTCATGTTCAGTATTCTTACTCTCATTCTTTCAGGGAGATGGTTTTGGTCTCGGAGGTTTGGTATGTTTTCATCAAGTCTTCTTCTCTACATTATAATAGCACTCGTTAAGTGATAATACGCACACTTTCCACAGTCCTCTCTCAGTAATTTAATTCTTAGAATAACCAACAGTTTTTCTTTGTTCATGTAGAAATTTAGGCAAAGCCCTGGACAGTTTAATCCTTTCACTTCTTCCAAAGGAGAAACGGGCGAAAGAGTAAGAATGAACACACACACACACACACACACACACTAACATCTGCTGCTGTCTGCTTGGTTGTATCTGTCATACATTTGATTATAAATGCAGCTAGCGTTGTTTATATTTGGGGCTCCAGCCCCACCATGACCCTGATGAGTGGTTACAGATAATGAATGGATGGATGGATGTTTATATTTGGTCCTGCAATGTAAAAAATAGTAAAAGGACACATTTAATTGAATTTCCCAAGCTTCTAGTGAGGTCATCAACAAGCAGTAGCCGTAATTACAAATCAAGGGAGACTTGAACAATACGACCACATGCATCACAGTCACTGACAGAAGGCAACACAGTATTACACAAAACAAAAATAAAATAAAATAAGATTGAGACCTTATTACCTTGTTAAAATAATGGCACATGACAGCTGACAGTTGTAACTAGGGTTGCAATAAACTACTGCCTTAATCTGCAGAATGGAGCCATAAAGACACAAACTTTCTATAAAATGGAAGCAACCCAGGACGATAAAACACAAATCTCTACCTTGTGTTGGGTATCAGGAGATTCATAGATGAATACATCTGGAGATCCACAAAATCTTCTGTGTTTGTAAATAAATGCAGATTTATGAACTTTTCATGCCCCAGATGTGCAGTGCTGAGCTGTTCAGGTATACAGGTGGCCAAACATCTACAGAAATATGTAACAACTGGTCAAAATAAGACGCGTGTTTACTTCCATTCCGTCCAAGAAATCAGTAAATGTTAACTCTACTGTTCTGCCCTCATGGCTCCACTATATCAAATCATTACTGTAATTACTTTTTCATTTCATCTCATAACCCTGCTGTGACTGACTGTGTGGGTGAGTGTGTCTCTGCTCTGTATGTCTATTATTTCATCTTCCAGCACAGACCATAATGTTTTAATATGACAGGGACCTCCTGGAACAGATGGTATACCTGGGTTGCCAGGACGACCAGGAAGAACTGGACCCCCAGGTTCTGCCGGACAACGGGTAACTGAATTCGAAATAAACGAAACCTCACACTGACTTGATTAAAGCTTATATCATTTAGGTCAGACTCTGAAAATTATATTTGTTCTTTTTTTTTTTTTTTCAGGGTGCTCCAGGCGTTTCAGGTGATATGGTAAGATCGAAATGACGCACTACGTTACGTCAGCTGATTTGCCTTCATTCAATAGAAGACATTAAAGAGGGGACAGAAAATGAGGTGTTTAGATTGTAACGACCTTTGAGGCACATTTGTGATTTTGAGCTTTATACTGTACTTGACTTGGCTTGAGAGAAAATTAGGCTTACATGCAACAAAGATCCCCAGAATTACAGTTATTGTACATGATCAGCTTCTTAAACCCATAAGGCCACCAGGACACGTCACCATTAAACATTTACATGCTCTGCGCATTGATCAAAATAAGGATTTGTTCAGTATTGTTTGTATGTATTCATCTAATAATCTCCCTCCATGGCAGGGTCGACTTGGGCTCCCTGGTCCAAAGGGGCAGAGAGGAGAGAGAGTAAGGCTGACGTGCATTTCATTTTGACTGATTGCTTTCTGCTGAGATTTGAGCTCATGATGCAGTTGTCTGTGTGTCACTCAGGGAGAGCCTGGATATGTTATAGCTGGCACGGACGCAAACTTTGTTCCTGGACGAAAAGGAGAGCCCGGATCTTCAGTGAGTCTTCAATAACAGTCTTTTGGAGTTTTCCAACACTGAACTTCAGGACAACTCAAATATTATTCACTACATGTTACAGGGTCCCCAAGGGCCTCCTGGTGTTCCAGGGGTCAATGGAGCTCCTGGCCTACCTGGCCAACCAGGACCACCAGGGTCACCAGGAATATCTGTTAAGGTAATATGGATCAGTGAACACTGTCATAGCATAATGATGTCTCACTATTTATCTGTAATGTTTAATGTCTAAGGTAACACAGACATTTTGTTCATATCACAGTATCATCTTATATCATAAGACCTACAGTATTCTGTTTGAAGTGTCACAAAATGGTTAAACATGTTTTGAGAGTGACAGACAAACACAGTTAACCAGAGCTGTTTTTACCATTTGCACTTTGTAGGGAGATCCAGGGGAGCCGGGAGCCAAAGTAAGTATGAAGTCTGCTTTATCCCTTTATTTGTCTTTTTAAAATGCTTCGCTTGAAAATTTAATTTACAGCATAAATATCATGCATCATAAATCTTGTCTACTTCGAGTTGTGCCTCAGAATTCGTGTCTGATAATACTTTCATTATTTTTGAAAGGGTTTACGTGGGAAGCAGGGCGTGAAAGGAGACAAAGGAGAGTCGGGAAGAGATGTAAGCGCATCTGTGATAAAATTATTAGAAGTGGCAAAAAAAAAAAAACATTGCACAACACAAATGAAAGATTCAGAGATGCCATCTGAAAAAATAATTTGCATAATTTGAAATGTTTTTTCTCTCTCTCTTCTTTCTTGCTGTCTCTCACACACAAACTCTGATACACACACACACACATTTGCAAACTACTGTAGGGTATTGCAGGTTTGCCTGGTCCCATTGGCATTGATGGGGTTCCAGGTTTACCGGGTCAGAAAGGAGAGAAGGTAAAAGTGTGATTAATCAAGTAACCAGTCTACAAATAATACATGAATATAAGACTGAGTAACCTGATAAATATTCTGTTTTTTTGCAGGGTGAAGAAGGAATTGGCATACAAGGTATTCAAGGTCCTCGTGGAGAGCCAGGAGAGAAGGTACATCACAATGAACTTAAGTTTAATCATAGTTCTTATAATAAAATGTCATGTGTTCAGTGTCCACAGCATGTCAGTGTGGTTTCAAGACAAGACAACAAGCTAATTGTCTCATGGGGGACAGATCGTTAAGAATAGCTCTCAATGCATTGATTTTGTTTCAGTGTTTGAACTCTTGTGTTGCAGGGAAATATTGGCTTTACCGGACCAGTTGGCCCAAAGGTAACAAACATGGAAGACACATTTGAACATAAAGTAGTCTGTTTATTCTGAATGTGACATGTTTTTGTTCAAATCAAAAGAACCTGTTTGTAGAATAATATCTGTAATTTAATTTATCTTTTAAGGGTGATCGTGGAGAGCAGGGTATCCAAGGAGTCATCGGACCTCGGGTGTGCAATTCATCGTTATCTCCTTTTTATAGCTAGCCATGACTTCCTGCATATTTTAACCTCAAATATATGAATTAACTTCAGCTTAGTGTAATGAGATGGAGCCAAACCTATTTAACTAAGGTTGAATATTGTGTAAGAACCATTGAAGGATTCAGAACCAGTGATTTATTTTACCTGCAGGGAAAGAAGGGATTCAAAGGGGAGCAAGGAGACAAGGTGAGTTCATCCCACACACACGTCCACTCTGTCTTCATTAGGCTGAGAATATTCACTTTATAATTAATATAATAAAGTGAACGAGTCAATTTAATTCAGCCAAGAGAGGCAGGTTAATAGCATTAATAACATTTTTCAGTGTTAAATTAACAAACGTTTTTGTCTTTCAAGGGAGAACAAGGAGAGGTGGGACCAGTAGGACCGCAAGGACCCACAGTGAGTGAGCATGATGTATAAGATGAAGTCTATTGACATTACTCAATCTGTATATACTGTACATATTTAAGCTACTTCAAGTACTGAGACACATTGTTCCTTACAAATATTGAAATACGTGTATATTTTTGAACACTGGAACATCATAATTTCCCTCTAAATCAACATAATCATAATTGCTTTCACTTACTCACCTGAGCATATTAAAATCTGTTTTCTAATTCATTTTTGATTACAAGAAAAGCCTGAGGCAGATGCAATATATTTATTTGGGACCAACTCTGAAAATGTCTGTTTTCTGTCTCCAAACAGACATTTAGATTGATAAACGATTGAATGAGGGAGCCATTTTGTTCTGGGTTTTGAAGATTAGGGTCTATCAGAGATTGCTATGATTGCATATGACAATGAGCCAAATTGTCAAACCTCAGTGGGTATCTTTTGTAAATAGGCCAGCATGTCCTGCATCACTGATTTTTAATTTGAGGCAGCGGCGTCTTTTTGAAAACAGAAAAAAACGTCAGAATGAGGATCATTTTCCTGTCTTTTGTTTTTGTCTTCTACAGTTTGCATTTTTAAATTCCAAAAGTGTTCATAAGCGACACAACAATAAAGATGTCAGAAATATTTTTACTTTACCTTTTTTTTCTTTTCCAGGGACTGACAGGACCGTTGGGGTTAAAAGGAGATGAGGGTCCAAGAGGAGTCCCTGGAGATCCTGCCAAGGGTGTAAGAAAACTATTTCACTCATGTAAACTTTAGAAACAGAAGCACTTGATACTTAGTACTCTTTTTTTTCTCTCATCACAACAGATAATTGGCCCAACTGGAAAAAAGGGTGCTAGGGTAAGTATCCTTGGCCAGCTATTTTTAATTTTTATTTATCCAGGAAAATGTTGGCATATTTTTACACACTTCTGAGCTGTGTAACATCCAACTACAGTTAACAGAAAGGCTACACTTAATGAACAGAGCCTTCTTTGGGTCCATCTTATTTCTGAGTTCAGGTGATATCTGTAGGCGATGCATCAATTTCAATTGTGATTCCTTTGCTCTGTTAGTATGTTATTAGCATACTCCCATATATCTGTCTCTGTGGCTTCATCTATCACCCCCCCCAAGGTCTTGAGCCCACGTTGCAGGATTGCTTGACTTATAAAGGGCCACACAGAGTCATCTTACTATACTACTTTCTGAAGTAATTGCTCATTTGTTGACATTTCCAGAATACATTAATATCATGTTTGATTCCCGATAAACCTTCTAACTTGTAGGAACCTAAAAAAAACATGCTTGAGGTACCTTATATTTCAGTCGTAGTTGATCAAATGACATAACACTGTCCCCTTCAAATTAACATTCAAATCGTTTCTCTTTAGAGTAATTGGAGACAAAACTTTAGTTATTTTCTCCCTATTTCCTAATTATATTACAAGTCTTTCATGTTTATTTGAAAATTAAATCATTGCTTCCAGGAGACTGGCTGCTGTTAATGGTTTACACAGATTAAGTGCTTCAGTGTCTAACTAAACAGAGCGTGGGTCATTTCATACCCAGTCTACCAGATATGAAAAATAAGAAGCTATAGCTGTTTAGCTTAATGCTGGGGACTGTCTGATCTGATGGTAATTGCAATTTTGCTAATGGTGCTCATGGTCTTTTACAGTTCGAAATAAATGTCCTAAACCAAGCATTCACTGTGTTAATAGTATTATTTAGTCAGATGGAAATATGTAGAGCAGCCTGAGCAAAATATTATAATCTGGGAGGCTCTTCCCACCATTGAGAGTAATAAAGATGTCCATCATGGATGTGTTAAAGCAAATATACCTGGATAAACAAAACCTACAGAGCTGCAGTGACTCATTATCGCCTCTTGATGCATAAGAAGTATTACAAGAAAGTACAGACTGAAGCTAGCTTGTTAGCGTGCTAAGTTCAGTCGATGTTGAAATCTTTTAGATGTTCACATTTCCATTTTTTGAGCAAAGTTTTCTTTCCCATGTTGGCTTTAAAGTCGAGTTACAAAGTTAACATATTCATTTTTTTTTTAGAATTTGTTTCACTTGATTATCCACGATTATATTTAGGTTCTTTGTGTGCACAAACTTTTTGTCCCAGATTCCTGCAGGGCCCTCTGCAGCCCAGCCAGTTAGAACGATAATTCAAAATATATACTTGTACATTTCTACTGATAAAAATGTCCCCTAAGTAATGTCTGTTCCAGTGAGCTATGGGCTCTGATGTTTTTGCAACCAACTGCTGACGTTTGACTCAACCAATGAGATTACTCATGCCTCCAGAGAAGCTGTACCTCAAAGAAATATTTGTATAATTTAAACTTCAGTCTGCAGTGGTCTTCATCTCTGAGCTACTCGACTACAGATTTGGACTTTGAGAAGTTGTTCTCGAGGAAAGTTTTACTCTCTGCTCTGGTTAGCTTTTCCTAATTAGTCCAAAGTCTTAAACTCTAAGTTGTTTGCTTGTATTTACCTTAACTGGCTTAAAATAAGACAGTCAGCCAGAGGGATTCTCTTAATGTTTCATTCTACAGACATTGTTAATTAATTGTTTAGGGTATTGTTTCAGACTTAGACTCAGTCCTCTGGGTCTGCATATCAAACACAATTAAGGTTTTCTCTCATTAGCTTTTGCAGTGGGATTGAATGCTCTGTTAAATGGGGCCTCTGTAATCTCAGTCCACAGGGTACCAAGTGAAGAGTTTTGTTTTGAAACTGCTGACCAGAATCGTGTTGATTGATTCTATGTATGTGTGCACATATTTTCTTGTTTGTCAGGGAGACATTGGTCCGGTTGGCCCCACAGGACCCCAAGGAATAAAGGGTGAACAAGGAGACAAAGGAGATAAGGTTAATAATGTGAAATACTGTCTGATTCACTAATATAAGACGAGAGTGAAAAGCTTTTAGTGTGTATACGGATATGGGTATGGTTTGTTTTGATGTGTGCAGGGCAGTCCTGGTTTTGGGATTCCAGGACAGCGAGGACCAAAGGGAGAAAATGGCGAGAGGGTGAGTCACCTGAAAACATCTTTCCTTTACCCTTATTGTCATCATATAATACTGAAGCAGAGTGCAACAAGTGCTCATTGTGATTGTATTTATGTTCTATCCTTCTTGTTATTCACAGGGAAATGTTGGTTTGTCTGGAAAACCAGGACCAAAAGTAAGTGAAAACTGTTTCGATTTAAGTTCCTGTAATCAATGTTGTGACATTATCAAATGGTCAAATGACTGTGTAATGTACACCCACAGAGACTTATCACCTGACTTTGAGTTTTTAGCATCTTTCAGCTCATTGTTTTGGTTTGTTTTTACCGCTCTTATTGACCTTGTTTCTAGTCACAGCAGCTGTTTTCAATTAAAAAAAAAAAAAAAAAAAAGATTTAAAAAGATTTTAAAATCCTAAAAATTCATTAAAACAGAAGTTATGTGTTTGTTCAGGGGCACGACGGCTCTAAAGGTGACAAAGGAAATTTTGGATTACCCGGCAATCCTGGAGAACCAGGACTAAGAGGTAAAGATGTAAGTAAATCTTGAGTGGCTGTTACAGCAATGACACAAAGTTGTTTGTACAGTACAACACAATTCAGATGTATTTTCTTTATGAGGGTTTATTTAGAAAACACTTTAAATGGAATATAGGAAAAATAAAGATTCAGCTTGTCTCCTTTTAGAAGATATTTATACTCTATGTTTGCACAGTATTTCTATTGTAATATTTGTGACAATTACTGTTGACTTTGTGTATAGGGAGCACTTGGATCGAAAGGAGACCCAGGAATTAAGGTACAGTCATGCTTTTGTTTGCTCTGTTGGTCAGTGGTGTTGAGGTTAGCTAGCTCAATGAGTATTTATAATGAATACAATCATGTACTAGCTTTATGTGATACTGTTGTCTTTCACAGGGTGAACAAGGACCACCTGGAGAGCCTGGTGACAGAGGAATTAGGGTATTTATTTAGTGTTTTCCGAGAGACAAAAATATAATTAAAGTAAAAAATAATATACATATAAACATACCAAACCCTAAAAACAACAACAAAGGAAAAAGCTGTCTGAAAAAAATATGTTCGAAAGTTATTTAACAGAAGTTACAAAAATTGTGTTGAGTGCAATACAGTACAAGTCTGACTAAAGGACTGATTTCTTTTCTACTCATCATCCGGATGATGCAGTGATCAAGTTTGAGTTTCCTTGTTCATATTACATTTCTATTTCTCTTCATGTACAACCTTCAGGTGCCACTTTATGTCTTTAGTTAACCCAAATTTCACAAGCTCTCCTGTATGCTTGGACAAGTCACAGCAATTATATAATAATGATAACACTTTCTCACAGCAGCATTTTATTTTACATGTTTGAATTTTATATCTACTGTAGTGTCACTTGAAGGCTGTTGATCTAACCAGCTGTATCTCTTTTTAATTCCTTTGTTAATACTGATCAGGGTCCACTTGGGTTACCAGGGCGACCAGGGGACCCAGGAGAGAAAGGAGATACTGGCAAGCCTGGCATGGTAAGTTCTTAAAATTTCATTAAATATATATGTTACTTTGTCCTCTGTGGAAGTTAGGTCTCAAACCTTTCTGTTCAGTTTATTTTGGATAGTGGATGTAATAATTCAGCTTGAACATCAATGATTCAAGATAAGCTGTGATTTTCTCTTTTTGAAGGGCGGTGATGGAAAGAAAGGTGACAAAGGCGAGCCGGTATGTTTGTATTCGCCACCATCTCTCTCTCTCATTGATGAACATGTTTATTGTTTTTCCTGCTTGATGCCTTCTGATCATTCTTCTGTGTCACTCACCATCTTCACAACCTGCTATCATCCTGTGACTCCATGATTTCTCCTTTGATATATTCAGTAATTAAGTTTGGCTTTTTGTGTGTGCCACCCTTCACTGCGCCTACTATTTTTCCTTTGTGTTGCCAATAAGGATTGTGTTTAGCAGTGTGACATTTTTTTTTTTTTCTTGTGCTCTTCTTTTGATCATGCTGCTGTTGTCACAAAGGGAAAACCTGGACCTCCGGGAACACAAGTAAACAAACCACCATTATCATTTTTGACAGCTTCTCATCAGTTCAGCCATGTTTGACGTTGTAACGAAGCTCGTAAAGAACAAAGAAAAAAACATCACTCTCCCATAAGACGCTGGAAAATGAATGTCTGTTCCCAATCAGATGAAATTTTGCATCAATTAGCAAGTTAACTTTTGATCTCTCATGTTGTCCCACCAGGTTGTTTCAGACAACAACGTGCTGACCAGAGTGATTAAGGTAACCTGAAGAATAACATGCAACATGGTTGATTTCATTCATTTCTTTTAGCTTTCATGAGGGAATTTAAATTCCCTTCTCTTCTTTCCTTCAGGGTGACCAAGGAGAGCCTGGTGAGCCTGGTTTGAGAGGAGAAACAGGTCTGCCTGGACCAAGAGTGAGCATCTTATTCACAGCACTATCAGATGCACGCTGATCACGACTACCATCAATAGTTGTGTCATCCCACAAATTATCACACAGAGCTGAAACAATTAGTCTATTAACTGATGCAATTTTTCATGCAAGAATACCTAATCATTCTGATCCCAGCTTCTCAAATGTGACAGTCTTCTGATATCCTCTGTTGAAACAATGGTAATTTGAATATCTTTTGGATTTGGACTGTTGGTCAAATAAAATAAGACATTAAGACAGTACCTATAGCTATTTTTGACATTTCATAGACTAAACAATTAAATTATTAGCTGTTTAATAGAGAAAACAATCTGCAGATAAATAAATCAGTGTTTAATTGACATGTTTGTACATCTGATTGGAGTTCAAACCTTTGTAGGAGAAATTAATAATTGTGCTTCCTGTTATCTCTCATTTGAATATTTGCCTCCACAGGGTCCAGATGGGAAACCTGGATTACCAGGAACATCTCTGGTACGTGTATACATAATTTCAAATTACATTTATTGTGGTTATATTTGATAAAAGATGTGTACGTGTTAAAATATAAAACTCTTTTCTTTGCAGGGTGGTTCTGGACTTGATGGTTTACCCGGAAAACCAGGAATGAAGGTTATACAAACAGTTTGAGCAGACCCTGTGCACATAGTTTTGCATTGCATTGAGCATTTACAGGATGAACTTACTCACAAGATGTCTCACATAACTGCAGGGTGACCAGGGACAGAAAGGAGAGCTTGGTCTGGTGAGTGCACCAATGTTTGTTTGTTTTTTTGCAACATTATTCTGTAGACAGTTATTCTGTTCGTACATAATTTTATTATTTGCTCAAACATCAGAAACAAAGATGTCTTATTTTGTTGATTTACTTACTTATAGTTATAAATTACTAAGTTATTAATTTCATAAAATGATTAGCTGAAAAATCAGACACAAGACAGTTTAGTTTACTTAAGTTCAGGCAGGCAAGAGTCAAAACCAGCAGGAGGCAAACAAATCTGACAAGGAGCATGCAGGGGAATCAGAGGTCCAGGTAATCAGACAAAGGTCAGGCAAAACAGAATACAGAACTGGAAACCTAGGCAAACACTCAACAATCAGGTGGAGAACGAATGAATAACACCAGTATAAATACTGAGGGACTGATGAAGGGATGAGCTGTGGGTGAGAGAGTAGATGGGGAAATCCCAGGTGAGGAAAATGAGTTGATCAGAAGGGCAGGAAGGAGTGTCACAGTGATATGATAAGAAAACAGAAAAATGACAACAGCTGGCAGGGGTCGTGACAGATTATGAAGTTGACAGAACATAAAAGCTTCTTCTTATGTAGTCATGTGAATTACAGAATATTATCTCACCTACACAGACACATTAATGAAAGGAAAAGATAAGGTGCTGTCATGGTCTTTGCATCTTTATGCATTTATTTCAGATTTTAATTCATTATAGATTTCATTTTCATGCACCCATGCAGTGTTTTATGTTTTTGTCGTGATGCGTTTTGTCTGATGTTTTTCTCAACTTTATCCTCTGATTCTGAGCAAATCTTCATTTAGCTACAATTTTTACAGTTGACATGGTTTATAAACTTAAGCTTGAAATGTGCAGTCAAAAAAACTGTCTCAAAGTAATATAGTTTCATATTTTGTTGTTAACCCCCATTAAATCCTCTGATTAACAGATCAAGGTATTTTTTCACACTTGTGTGCAGAAAGTAGAAAATGCAGATGTAAATGCAGAAACTGGTGCTGTCTCATTGTATAAGACTGATGGGGATCTGGGTGATGTCCTAAGTCTGGTAATAAATACAAAGAATATTTGGTTACTGGCTAGGTCCCAGATGGATTATATATGTCTCTTATATATATGTCTCCTTAATTTTTATACATCGCCAGCATAAATTTTGCAAGACTCTGGTTTCTTTTAGTTCTGGCTCACCAGAGATATGACTAATATAAAATGGATGAAACAAGGAGCAGAGCAGAGACTAAAAGCAAGACTAAAAAGCTTCATTAATCAAATAAATCAAATGACTTGTACACTTTCACTGAAAGCCATAGGCTGCTGTTTTCCGTAAAAATAAATAATAAATCAACTGCAAACAAAGTTAGCATGCAGCTGGATAACACAATGGACTATTTAGCAGCTAAAGAGTCAGATATTTCTTCTCAGGAGCTGGTGGAGACAAACACAGTGCTGAATATAGAGTGAATATTGGATTTGCCAGGTGGCCAGAAACATGATTCCAAAAAATATTTGAATATTTCTTGATGTATGCCAGATCTGTAAATAAGCAACTGTTTGTTAACGCATTTGACATCAGTCCAAATTAAAACCACAGTTACAATAAATATATATATTCACTTGTCACAGCAGCTCATATACACAAGGTTGTTTTACTCATACATACTTACTCAAATTACTCAAAAATAAGATTTTTTTTTTTTTTTAAAGTCAAGAAGTCATCTGTTGGTATGAAGGACCTGTAGCAGCGTTCCTTCTTACATGGTGGGAGTAGCAGTCTGTTGCTGAAGGAGCTGTTTAAGGCGCCCACATTCTCATGCAGGGGGGTGAGAGGAACTAGAGTAAAAATTATAAAAATATAAAATAAAAGCCTCTTAGGGTACAGTCCAACAGTCAAAAAAAATGACCACCTAAGTCCTTTCCTAACCACTTTTCCCTGACCTCGATGGAAAACGTCATGAGGTCAAGGAAAGGAGTAAAGTAGGATTCATAAGGAGTGAGGAGAGGACGACCGCAGTATCTGTGGTAAAACTACAAAGTTCAGAAGATGGACTACAAAATGTGCATTTGACATACTTCTCCCTGTGCGCTGTAACGATGTAACTCTCACATGGACAGATGTAAGTTTTTACAAGTCTTTTATCACAGAGCTATGACAGAATAATAATTGGAATAGGAAAAAATAGAGTGAAATGACATTTGGTTTGAGTGTCGAGCTGAGCTTACTGAACTCAGTGCTCTGTCAATCTCAGTCATACCAGGATTGGAGTGGCCAATGTATTGGAATTGAGCCAAACTTTTGTTGGTGGAAACTGTCCAGATGGTAACCCAAATTATCCCAACCAGCACAAAACAATGTTTCACCCTCCTAATGGCATGAAAAGTAGCCAAACTCTCAATCTGGCACTGGTTGGGAAGTATAGTGTCTTGTTTACAATAAATCTAAAATCTGAACTGTTAAAATATTACATACGTCGTTCATTCGTGTCATGCCAATAATTTAATTATTATATACTACATTTTATTTTAAAGTTTCACTAAATAATCTGTACGCTCAGTTTCTTTTTTGACACTATTTATTTGAACTAATGTTTGGACCTCACACTGTTGTTTTTGTATGTGAGCAGAAGGGAGATAAAGGAGACCAAGGCCGTGTTGGGATCGCTGGAATGCCTGGTTTACCGGGAACTCCAGTGAGTATCACTCTGAATCATGTTGCCTGTGGCTAAAACATTTCATATCCATCATTTATATGTTTCTAATGGTGACAGTCAGCACTGGAGTTTACATGAAAGCCTATTATAACAAAATATATTGTTGTGTCAGGTGTGTAATTAGCATGAGCCTCCTGGTTTTCTGCCATCATAATCCATCTGAAAAATATCTCCAGAGATTGTTTTATTTCCTCTGCTCTACAGGGGAGACCTGGCATTGATGGGAAGAGGGGCCTGCCAGCAAAAGATGTGAGGAACGTTTTCATCTAACAATTACAGCACTATGCTGTGTGACACCAACTAGATTACTTCTATGTTTAACATCTTTGCTGTTTTGACATTTTTCAAAAATGGTTCAGTTTTTCTAAATGTGCTCAAATCAGAAATGTATTTTCTTCTCACAGGGGGAATTAGGACCAAAAGGAGATGACGGGGAAAAGGTTCTTAAAATTTATTGCAACTGACAAAAATATTTATGAAGTATTACAAGTGTTAACTTTCCTCTCTTTCCAGGGGGAAAAGGGAGATCCAGGTGCAAATGTAAGCGGATTAAAGATACAAAATAATAAAGTTATCTTTGTGAGGTTGCAACTTTAGAGCGTCTTTCTTCCTTCACAGGGTAAAGATGGCAGTAAGGGGGAACCAGGACCTCCAGGTCTGCCTGGTAAACAGGTGCTTGTCACTTCAGAGGTAAGAATAATTGCCTGTGTTGTCTGTGATTTATTAAATAGGGAAGCAGATTTCTAGTTTTAAATCTCTTTCTGAACTTGGAAACTAGATTAAGCAGTGTATTCAGGGTTGTACCTATAATTATCATCATGGCTCATTTCTGTTTGACGAAGCTAGGTCTACCTAGAGTTGCCTGGCAGCTTAAATTTACAGATATTTATGTGGATCTGTTCTCAGGGCGCCACCATTGACGAAATCCGACAAGCATTTCCAATCCCAATGGGTCCTCCGGGAGCTACTGTGAGTTTGCCGCTTACACACAGCATGTTTCTATATATTCATAACTCATGAATAATTGCTCAATATTTCAGCTGTTGCATGGCATAGTTCTGCCTTCATGGCATCTGAGTCATCATTCAGAGATGACTATAGTGCTTTTATTGTGGGTTGTTCTGTGAACAGATATGGCAAGCTTGATGTCATGCATTGTAGATGCATGTTCCAATGTCTTGCTCCTCTGTTTCTGTGTGTTTAGGGTTCACCGGGAATGAAGGTAAGATGGAAATGGGGTTTATACTGAATCTCAGTCATAAAAAAACAGATATATTGGCTCTGTAGCTCATTTGTTGGGCTTTTTTTGCAGGGTGATAAAGGAGAAACAGGTCTGAAAGGAGACAAGGTAGTTATCCTTCAAAAACATGTATATGAAAATGGAAATTACATAATTTTCACTGCACTTACTTGAATGTTTCCATAGGGTGATGCTGGAGCTCCTGGAAAATCTATCCAGATGAAGGTGAATACACAATTTAGCAATTCCTCCTTTGGGATACACATATGTAAAATATATAAAACATATTTCCCTCTTCTTTAGGACATTGAAGTGATGTTTGAAGCCTATGGCATAAGGGTGAGCTCTGAGCATGACATTGTATACATTTTTAGGTTGATAGAATTTGTGATAGCATCCAAGTTTGACCTTCTCCATATTTATTTTTCCCAGCTGCCCTTGTTGAAGACTTTGATTGACAGGCTGCTACAGGATGGAATAGAGGAGCTGCTTCACGTGCTGGGCACCTCCAAGAAAATAAAAGAAAACACAGAAACACACACCTCCAACATCATCACTGAGTACACAGTACGTAAACTCTACGGGAGAAGCGGGTGATGGTTGTTGAGTCCATCAATGTTATGAAATGAATAACTGAATTGAATTTTGAATCTTTATTATTTAACCAGCGCAGCAGCCGGCAGGTTAATCTAATGTATCCATCAACTCACTCGTCTCCTTTGTGTCATTAAACAAGACACAGGGCAGTAAACAAAATTTCCTATTTGTTTGAACAGAGTTCAGTGAAGTTTGACCTCACCAGCCAGCCGCTGTCAGAGTTGGACACCATTGAGGACCGTGATTTAGATGGACAGCTTCCAGAGTCTTTGTCAGTCGTAAGTAACCACAAAATCTCCATCTTGAGTCTTTAGATTTTATTTTCCTAAAACAAGGGAGAAAGAAATCTGCCTGTAGAAGAATATTAAACATGTTTCCAAGGATATCCTCGAATCAAGAATCTCTAATTCATTTTATAATCTGCTGAATCTTGTCTTGTCTACCAGGAACAGGTAGAATTTTCTCACCCCTGTCCTCAGATTTTCTTTCAGAAAAGTCCTGAAAGCTCAATATTTGTGTAAATTATCTTGTTTAATTATATTTTCACTTGCTGTGCGCTGTATATTGTGACTAATAGATGCTACAGGTCCAAAGCTGCATTTTTTCCCTCACTTCCACTATGTCTGTTCTTTGATATAAAGGACCTTTTAAATGAAACGGCAGAGGGTCCTACTTTATGGTCTGTCACCACACTGAATGGAGAGCAGGAGCTGGACAGGATTGAGACCAAGTTAAAGGGATCCAGAGAGAAGGAGGTGGTAGATGGGGACAGTGACGGCGCATCTTCGCTCAAAATTAATCTGACTGTAGTCAATTCTACTTTCAATTATACTACGACCCAGGAGGTAAGGACGTTTTACAGTGAAGTATGCCATGCCATGCTAAGTACATTAAACGTGACTCATTTTATTGTTTACACAGAGTTGGTTTAAGACAATTTTTCCATAATATTTGAAATTGAAATAATATTAAACATTAATTTTAAATGTGATCACAGTGGGATCTTACGCTCTTGATAACATTTCATTAAAACTCTTTACCATCATAAATACAGAATAATAATAAACATTGTTATCATCCTTAAAACCAAAGATAATTATGCCATGATGTATCTAACCTGAGGCTAGTTTTCACATAATGTGAGGAAATTTTCCGTTAGCTACGTATTCAGTGAAAAACTGCAAGTATTGAAAACCTGACAAAACTCTCAGGCAGATGCAGTTTGTGTTGTCTAAAACAAAATCATGTGTGTCAGACGGTTTCAGGGTTACCAGAAACTGTGGTGGAGACTGTTCTCCTCAGCCAGGAGGACTCTCTGAAGAAGAGCTCAGGACAAAAGAAGAAGAACAAGGAACGTGTGAAGGTAAAGCTGCCATGGAGATGTTAATGTTTAACCCTGACTGATAAAAAAAAAAAGCATGAGTATTTCTTTAATTAAATTCAACACAAAATACATATTTATTTTAACCAGTGTAATTATGTTTGTCTTAAATTAAATGTATATTATTAAAGGAGCACACTAGTATTGCATGTTTTAGCTCAACCTTCCTACCTTCCAAGTATGTACTGATTTCAGTTAATGCCACTGCAGATGCAGATGTAAGTAGAGACACACAGACATTAGAAAGATGAAGTTACCCCAAAGCAGTGGCTACCTGCATCAATATAGGCAAGCCAATATTATTTATAAAGCACATTTCTTTACAGGTAAATAAAATGTGCTTTACAGTAAAGTGCATTCAGCAACAGGAGTCAATGCAATGACTCCAAAAACCGTCATTAGTAATGTATTTTTAATAAATGAGCTGAAACATGCAAAACTGCCGGTGTGCTCCCATACAAATAGGTCTAAACCATTTGATAACTTTAACACTAAGGGCTCCATCTTCATATAAAGGTATTGCATTCATTTTTGATATTCATTAACTACTTATTCCCCTCTTAAATATCTCCCTTAACTTACAGTACCAACTCATAGTTTCATACTTGATCATCAACGTCTGAAAGCATGAGAAACCTTTATCTTTTTTCTCTCCGACTGTGAACTTCTTAACCAGGGCAAAGGAAATAAAGGACGACATAAGAGGCAGAGACAACGCCTGGTAAATGTCCTTGAAGGGGTCAAACTAAACATGAAATCTTCATTTTTGTCCCGACTAAACAAAAAGAAACTAACACAGCCATCTCACGCTGCAAAATTTAAACACAGTCTCTGACACTGGCTATTGCTAACATGATATTAACATTATTTATGTAGAAATAACAGCTTTAGAACTGAAATGTCATAAAATGATCATAATAAACTAACATTTTTAAACATAACAAACAGAATTAACAAATGATTGTGTACATGGTGTGGCTAGTAGAACTAAAAGCATGCATTTGTCTCAATGTCCATGTGCTTCTCATTACATTGATAACACGTTTGAACATTTTTGATTAATGGGTTGCTTTGTAATCGCTTGGCATTGTTGTCTCCCAGCCATTGACACAAATGATAAATTATGACGTGTAACAGTATCTTCCTGTAATTATTGCCATGTCTCCTTTATCTGAAGACAAACGAAGAGGACAGGCAAGACGAAGAGGAGTTTCATAACGGTGAAGAATACAGTTACGAATACGAGGTGGGCAGCTGCTGCGATGAATGACTAATTCATGAACTGTGGGAAACTTCAATTTAAAGTGATGATTGATGACGTGGGGTTGTTACAGATTTGGAGCGTTGTCGTAGTGGGTGCCTTCTTATTAACAGACCTGTCAAACTCATAATCAAATTGCCTGCTTTTTCTCTTTCCTTTTTTACAGCAGTGTCTCATCTGTGCCCACACTAAACGCTGGAGAGAGTTGATTAATGACACACCCACTACCTGAATTAATTATTAAAAATAAATTAGTTTGTCATCACAGCCCACTGCATCTGCTCCGCACATCATCAGCCGGAGTGTCTGTAGGTGTTTAAAAGTTATGATGAAATTATTTTCTTTTTTTTTTCCAAACAGGAAGAACTTTACCCAGATGACCCCTCTGTCTCTCAGGAGAGGAGAAACAACAGACAGGTAAATTTGCTTCAGACAGCATGCTGTCATCTAATTCAGCTGGATTTGGTAATAACTTTGTTTTTTTTTATCATACGCAGCTTGAAGTCCAAACAGATGAAGTTCCCCATCCAGCGGTTAAAAAGGTGAAAACAGAAACTTATTCACTGTTGCAAAACTGTGCTTGATAGAAATGGAGCTGAGCTGAGTTCAGTTGTGTACTGCTCTGTTGTACCTGAAGATTAATTATAATTTATGCTGTTTTTCATCTTTGTAGGAGGAACAATTACCCACACACGTTCCTGCCCAGTTAGAAACCTCCAGTCATCCTCTAACGGCCTCCACAGACAGAGAAACAGATACTACAGTTCATGTAATTACAAAAATGAATCAAAGTTTTGGTTTGTTGACAGTTATTTTAGTGATCAGCAGTTTATATCAACTGGAAGTCCAAGCAACAGCAAAACAAGCAGAAGTTATTTGTACCCTGACCAAGTCTGTGGATTTAAAAAAAACTGTACAGAAAGCCATACTCGGCTGCAGTCGAGTCAAAATCCCAGATCCTATCAAATGTACATGAGTCAGACAGAGACATAATCAATAAACAAACTGAAGTTTGAACTCTTTTTAGCTAGAATCAGACAGAACATTAAAGCCAGTTTGATCTCATAATTCATGACAATACATATATATCTATGTCTATCTATATCTATCTTTCTACAATGTCTTGGTAAGTCTCCCTTCTTGATTTTTCTTCCTCCAGGTTGTCTTGACAACCACAGAGCCACCATCTCAACCCATGGGTGATACAGAAAAGGTATGGAGGGCAATCCAGCCTTGTTGCTCCTTATTCAAAGTGTAGCATATAGACTTTTACTTAACATTCGCCTTTGAAGTGGCGTGGTTCACTGTCACATTCTTATCTATCTTTTATTGCTCTGATCAGGATGAAGAGTCGCTGCCTACGCCTCCCGTCACAACAGAAGAAGCAGACAAGGTAACGTTTTGATCTTAATTGAATGTTTCTGAAGATCCTTGCATGCCTTGGAATGCAAATCTTTTTTATTTTTATTTACTATTAACACAAGAGGCCTGAAAGTGATGGGCAAGTGCTTGAATGAAATGAAGGATTGGCTTCTCATTCTCCCTGCCATAATGTATAGAAATACATAAATAAACCATTCTTTGAAGCACTTGGCATCATATTTCAAGACTTTTCCTTCTTTCAACCCTTTATTAAAATTTCACCAGTGCAAAAAGGTGCACGTTTGTGTAATTCACCAACATTACCAAAGCATGAGACAGGACAGCATTTTTGAGCAGCATGGTTTTAGCGACGTTTCTCTAAAGCTTGTCTGAATGGGAATGAGCAGAAGTAATACCCTAGTCCGACTCTTCAGCAATGATTTACTGGCAAAGAAACAATTCCAGAGAGTTACTTTTAATACTTTCTCTCTCTCGTTTTTTTAAACAGGACATCTCTTAATTCCCAAGAGACTGTGACTATAGAGTGTTAAGCATTCATAAGAAAGCACACACCACATGGAGAGTGTGAATAAACTGTGAACTGTTTTGCTGGTGAGGAGCCCTGAACCTGACCAACGTTTCATGAGGGAGGACTTCTTTCCACACAGAGACGATGTCGCTCACCCAAACCTATGGCCAAACCAAAGTTCATATCTTGTTTGAGGGCTTTAAAGAGTATGTAGAGCTCTATAAACAATCAGGCACCGCTGTTAAAATATCAGAATTGTTTCCTCATGTTCAGATTATTTTCCATTCTTTACTTTGTTCCATGTAAACGCCAGTGTAGCCTTTACGTTACTCACTTTGTCTACAACTCCTAATTTATTTATTAAAACATATATTGTAACAAATAAATATCACATTAGATAAAACACAACGCTTTTGTGCCAACAGTTTTAATACATTTCCTTTTGTCAAGTTATACTGACATTTTATTTATTGAAACATGGAAAATATCTTGTGTTATTACTTAACCAAACATCTTTGAACACCAATGATATTATTCAAAATGTATTGGTACTATAAGCAATTTTGTAGCCAGGTCAAACACTCTTTTCACTGGTGAAATTTTTCTCTGTTATTACAATGTTTTGTCTGTGTTTAACCTTTCTGTGCATGTATCCCTCAGTAAAAGTTTAAATAACTCTCTAAGCAAGTCTGTGTCTTTCTTTCTTACATTTTTACCATCATATACATCAAAGCACACACATGACTGCATCTGTTTGATAGGAAGCATCAAAATTATTGAAGCTAAATTTATATAAACTCATGGGAAGTTTTGGGGGGGCTTGACAGGTTCTTCAATCCCGAATCAGGGTGAAGAAAAGCGCCCTCTGGCCTGATTCTATGGTAAGTGTCACTAGTTTTTTTTGTAACAGTGATTCCCAACCAGATGGTACATAGAAAGATTGTAAATTAGCTCAACTAATTTGAAAAAAAAATAATTTTTTGATTCAAAAATACATCCACAAACTGAGTCAGCTGTAAAAATTAATTAAGGTACTGCTGGGTGGTTAATAAGACTTTCTTCTTTGGTCTGACAAACTCAGAACACATATTTATTCTTACTTTACACAGACTTTAAAGTAATGGATAAACTTTTGAAATGGATCAATACAATTCATGGATATATGGTTGAAACTTTTGCCCAAATTGAACTAAACATTGGCAGTTCAGCTGTATGAAAATATTGTAACATCCACTATTCTATGCACCTTTATAAGTTCAAAAATTCAAATACATTTGGAGCATTAATGATGGTGTTGATGAAGGGGTACTGGGCTGTGGGGGTGGGCCTGGGTCTTACAAAAACCACTGTTGTAGGTGACAGATTTGTAATAATAATTTTTAAAAAATGACAGTAGTGATGAGTTTTATATTTCAGGTGTTCATGCCAGGTGCACAAGGTGGAAGAAACCGTTTCAAGGAGGCACAAAAAGTAATTTTTCACTCTATTTCCACTCTTTAAAAATTAAAACTTCATACATGTGCATTGAATAAAATATGAAAATGCAATTTCATGGTCACTGTCTGCAGAGCGTATAAGAGATTGCCCCTTCATTTTAATTTCAGCATCTGTCCTCTGGAGCTCAAGGTTACAACAGCTGGAATGTAAGTCTGTTATCAGTGATACTAGGTATTAATCCAAAATTAAGGTGCGACTTATGAATATATTGGTGTGTGTTATGAAACCTGTTTCTCCAGAGGAAGAAGCAAGACAACCCTGACCTTCAAACACATACCATGAGGCAGAGGCAAGAAAGAAGGGAGAAAGAGCGATACAGTGATACAGAAAGAGAGATTCATACAGAAACACAAGATGGAGGAGAGGAGCCGACTAAAGCTGAAAAAGTGGAGGAGTGGGAAATGAAACAAGAGAAAGAAGTAGAGACAGATACAGGTCCTGATCCAGCCTACGGAGAGGAGGAGAGGAGTGGAGACTACGACTGGGAGACAGAGGAGGACGTCGATCGAGAGCGAGAAGGAGAGGAGGACGACCTGGAGAGGGAGAGAGATAGGGAAAGGATGGAGATGGAGAGGGAGAGAGAGGAGCTGGAGAAAGAGAGGGAGGCAGAGCTGGAGCTGGAGAGGGAAAAGATGGAGAGGGAGAGAGAGGAGCTAGAGAAAGAGAAGGAGGCTGAACTGGAGCTAGAGAGGGAAAAGATGGAGAGGGAGAGGATAGAGCAGGAGGGGGAGAGAGACTTGGAGAGGGAGAGAGAGGAGTGGGAGAGAAGGAGGGCGGAGATTGAGAGGGGGAGAGAAGGGGGTTATGATGAGGAGACTGGACAACCATACCCATACCCCCCAGAGTATTTTTACCTGAAGGTAAGTGCACAAAGTACTCACCTCATGATCTTAACATCATTATGAACTTGTGTTTTGCACATCAGATATATTTCAAATAAATATTCCAGTTTAATTATCCAATGGTAATAACACACTATATATTTCTTATGCAACAGGGACAACCAGGTGAGAATGGAAACCCAGGACGAAAGGTGACTAGATCTTTAAAACCTAAAAGAATATGTTCTATTAAACAGAGCTACCTTTGCAAAGCCTGAACAAGTCTGTCGTATTTCACTTAAAAAACAAAAATAAAGTGATAAAATGACAAACCCTCATTTACATGAATATCCTCACAAGATTTAATGGCAGTCCATCCAAGACTGGACTGACAGTAAGTGGAGGAAGTATTCAGATCCTACACTTAAGTAAAAGTAGCAGTACCGCACTATGAAAATACTCCACTTGAAGTAAAATTCCTGCTAACCTTACTTAGTAAAAGTATGTATTATCAGCTACATTGTCTTGTACATACTCATTCTGCAGTTAAAAGAGAGTTAAAAGTACAATACTACTACAAGTACCTCAAAATTAGATACTTGAGTAAATGTAGTTAGTTACATTCCACCCCTGCTGACATTTCAATCCCCTGAATTATCAAGTTTGTTTGGGTGAATTAACCCTTTAAACTGAAACATACCCTTTTGATTGTCGGCATTTACTGAGTCACTGATATCATCCCACTGATTACGATGATTTAAAGCATCGTTATCATCATCCTAAGATCACAGATCAAGAATGACAGTCGCCACACGAAATGTGCCACCAGTTCATAAAAATATCATCGCTGCTCTCCCCACCTACCCACAATGCATCAGCGAATGACATCAGAGCTCAGGGAGAACTTCTCTCCTGTCTCGCCTGTCAGTAGAGCCAGTTGACTCCGGGCGTTTGATGTCCCCTCTGCTCTATTTCTGTGTGAGTGTGAGACAGTAGATTAAAGCAGACATTAATAATTCCCCTTGTTAACATGCTGACATTTTTTTTATATATATATATATTTCAAATTCCTCTGTGTTGGTTTATTTTGGCTCATGAAAAACAATGTGCTGAGGTGCACTCTGCTGATATGTGCTTTTTTTGGTTCACACTCTTTCAGGGTGAAATTGGTGAAAAAGGACAAAAGGTGAATACAATGTTTATTCATAAGCTGTTATTTACGCAGTTTTTTTGGTTAATAACAGTAAAATCTGGGATTTGAGATTTTAATTGAAAGGAATGACGGTGAAACATTGTGTAAACATGTTTATATTGTGGTTTTCAGGGAGAGCCAGGTATCGGCCACAGAGGTCCGGAAGGTCAGGCTGGTCCTCCAGGACAGAAGGTGAACTTTTCTTCCCTCCTCTCTCCTAAAAAACTAAAAGATAACAAAGAAAAATACAAGCAACCTCTTATTTATAACGTCTCTTCTGAATCAATTAGTCCCCACGGTCTTTTCCATCACGTTGACTTTGATTGACTTTGTTTCCCGTCGCGGTTTTAATTTAGGGAATTTAATTGGCTCAGTGACTCAGTCACTCATTTAAAATTGTGTTTGAGCATGTAAATTGATAAAGGAAAGAAGGACTTTATTTGAGAGCAATTATTCAAAAGTAATAAAAGAGCTGGATAATTACATACCATGACAGACGTGACCTTTAACTGTGTGTAAATGGTAAATGGTAAATGGACTGTACTTATATAGCGCCTTTCTAGTCTTCCGACCACTCAAAGTGCTTTTACACTACATATCTCATTCACCCATTCACACACATTCATACACTAATGGCATTGGCTGCCATGCAAGGTGCCAACTGCTCATCAGTTTGAGGAGCTAACCATTCATACACATTCACACACCGATGGCGCAGCCTTCGGGAGCAATTTGGGGTTCAGTATCTTGCCCAAGGACACTTTGACATGCAGACTGGAGGAGCCGGGGAGCAGCCATCTGATCTACCTCCGAGCCACAGCCGCCCGTTTGTCATCCAAACACTTAATTGTCCCTATTTTTCCCTATTTTTATGCGTCAGGGTGAACCAGGTGAGTCAGGGCCTCCAGGTGCTCAAGGCATCCAGGGTATCCGTGGTAACGCAGGCATCCAGGGCACCCCAGGCCTTAGGGGTCCACCAGGGGACCCAGGAGAGCCGGGCAGAGAGGTACATCATCATATGTTAAAAGTTTTCATTTAGCTCACTCTGATCAGGAAAAATTAGACATAGAGACGTTTTGTGTGTTGGTGCAGGGTGACCGGGGTAAAAGGGGGAAGAACGGATCACCTGGAGCTCCTGGACTTCGAGGGGTGCTAGGGCCTCAGGTAAGAAAATACAAATGTTTGAAATGATCTTTGCAAGTGCTGCCTCTGATTTGAGAGATTTGTCATGGACTATCTACACTTAAAGAAACACCGGATGATATTTTCTCTCTCTAACAAAGGGTCCGCCTGGTGTACCTGGAGTAAAAGGAGAAAAGGTACAAATACTGTATATATGATATTTGAGTTGTATTTACTTTCATTATGTTTGATCCAAGAGCTTTATATTTGTCGCAGCAGCAGCAGCATACTGTTATTATAATTTTGATCCACAAGAAATTAATTAAAAGTTTCTTTATCTTTTCCTTATCAGGGTGACAGTATTCCTGGAGAGCCTGGTGCTCGGGGTTTGGCTGGCTTCGCAGGCAGAAGGGTGAGTTTGTTTGTCTTCAGCTTATACATCAACAACATTTTAGACAATTTTAGTCTGTTTTTAGGTTAGTTTGTGTGTCTTCTGACATATGGTATCTAGTATATTCCTTAAAATATCTTAAAATATTTCTTTTCAGGGTGAAAAAGGCACTCCAGGTATTAAAGGAGCTCTTGGGAATCTAGTAAGCAACATTTCTGAACTAAACAACCGAGTAGAACATTTCATTAAAGTCTGTGTAAAGGCTATTCTGAGATTTCTTTCAAAATACATTAAATATGTTGGAAAATAGTTGCTGAGGGGCGGCGTTTAGCTCAGTTGGTAGAGCGGCCGCCCCATGTGCGAAGGCTCAGTCCTCGCTGCGGAAGCCCAGGGTTCGAATCCGACCTGTGGCTCTTTCCCGCATGTTATTCCCCGTCTCTCTCTCCCCGCATTCCTGTCACTCTTCAGCTGTCTCTATCAAATAAAGCTTGAAAAGGCCAAAAAAATAATCTTAAAAAAAAAAAAAGAATAGAAAATAGTTGCTGAAAACATGTGAAAAGACTAACGATATAACGATATATTACTGAAATGTGGAATTACAGAAACAGTTTTTCACCAGTGTTCAGTCCAGGATTTTTTGGGCGGTCCTAAAGGGTGGCTCGATGACACGCTGAGGCCACCCTGAGCATACCCCTGCACCCCTAGCAGAGAGATAGAGATTAATTCATCTCGCTCAGTGTTTCAAAGTTAGTCATGTCTTTTTCTGAACTCATCTGTGTTTCAGTCGCTTCAAAATTGCTACTTGACTGCTCCCACGAGTGGGCGTGGCTTCAGCACATTCAGAGGACACGCCCCCACAGTCCTGGAGCTGAGAATACTGCTCATTTTTACCTGATTTTGACACCTAATTTCATAAACTTGTCAACATTTTTAATCATTCAAATTTGGCTGGGTGGTTAATAACACTTTCTTCTGTGGTCTGACAAACTCAGAACACATATTTATTCTTACTTTACACAGATTTTACCATTTGACTTTAATTTATGTTCATTTGGAGAGTAAATGCATTACTTTTACTTTTTTTTTTTTTTTTTTTTTTTTTTACCAGGGCCTAAAAGGGTTGCGTGGCATCAAAGGTGAAAAGGTGAGATGTTATTTATATTTATTTTATATTATGTTTGACACAATAAAGCTGCACTTTAGAAATTACTTAATTCACACTAATACTGCTACACTACTGTATGATGTGTTAGATGACGAGTTAGAGTCATTCCAGCAAACAAAACTTTATAAGTTATTAAAATTCCTTAAGTTTGATGACCAAATATATGTTGAAATCTACCTGCTCTACCTCATCCAAAAACACCCCCGTGAGACGTAAGAAGAGACTCTATAGGGTATTTGAGTAATATATATAATATAATAATATAATAATAATAATATAGTTATGAAAGTCTTGGAGAGACTGGTTTTGGCCCATCTGAGACCTCAGGTGACCACCTCCCTAGACCCGCTGCAGTTTGCCTACCGCCCCACGGTTGGTGTTGAGGACGCGATCATCTACCTGCTTCAGCGGGCCCTCTCTCACCTGGATAGAGCTGGCAACACTGTGAGGATCGTGTTCTTTACCAAGGGACCCAATGTCAAGTCAAAAATGTTTCCTTAACTGTTACATCGCAAGTGCAAGCCTGCACTGGGATGGGAGGGAGGATAGATGGTAGATTTTTGTACCCAAGTGTCAGCGTGTTGTAATGGAAGCTATCTGATGAAACAGGCGACATGCCTACTTTTAAATATCCGTGCTGTTTTCTGACCTCTTTCACCACCAAAGTGTGTTCACCCAAAGGACTGCAGCTACCAACTCGATGTTTTTTCGATTTGCAGTGCAATTTGTGTCAGATCTATACAACGTGATGCACAAAAAGCAGGAAGGTGCTGCAGTTTCTGAGATATCTGGAGCACCAGTGAACATCTTGACCTTGTCTGCCTGCATGTACTTCATCTTTATTTACACGTCTCACTCTTCTCACAGTTGTGAGGGAGGAATTGTGAAAGAAGAGGCCAGCATTGACATTTGACCCATTTCATTTTTCAGTTCACAATTCATTTTGAAGTGTTTGTGGATCCAGGTTGTGAATGGAGGGATGTCTGTCTTCAGTCATACTGTCACCATATTTATTTATTTCTTCTCCAGTGAAGTGTCACAGCTGAATGACTCATTCCTGTCAAACGCCACTAAACCTTGGTCCTGTTGTGTGCAACAACATTTTATCAAAGATATTAAAGATAAAAAATAATCTTTTCTTTGTATTGTGAAGGATTTAATCATTTCTCTGTTGCAACAGCAAAGCAGCAAGACATGTGAAGTATTATGCAGTTTTGTTTGATGTGAAATAATAATAGTTTGGAAAATCGTTAAAAACATCTTTCTTTGCAGGGGGACCGAGGGTTACCTGGAGTCAGAGGAGAAAGGGTACGATCATGTTCACGTTTCATGTATTCAGCTTTTGCACTGATTCATTACGGGTGACTTGGTGCAGAGTAAATTACAACAGGGCTTCACATGCAGTTTGTTTGCTGAGAGTGCATAAGACCAACGAAGGAGAGATATCTTTTCAATATGTCTATAATCCTTTCTTACAGGGGAGTGTTCTTCAAATTCAAGGACCTCGTGGATTTAAGGGTTCCAAAGGAGACGCGGTGAGATCCTCTTGAAGTTTAGGCTAATTATCATAAATTTACGCATGAGTAAAGGCAGTTTTTTGCCATCTGGTTTCAGTTCAAAAAGCAGAAATGACAAATCCGACAAATATGTGGACTTAAATAAATGCTTTTGTAAATACTGTAAATATCCAAACATATATAGAAGCACACTTAAAAAAACTATAGAATTGAGTTAAGATGTTTTGTTTCAGGGTGAGCGAGGCCCACCAGGTTTCGATGGAGATAAAGGAGAAAAGGGCGAGGACGGTCCTCCTGGAGTTAAGGTAATACATCCTGATGTACACACAAGGAAGAAGAATACAATTTAAAACTTAGCAATGCATAATAGTTATGATTAAGTATCTAATAGATGATAATGAGCTTGCTTCATAATTGAATTTATAATAAAATGGACTGCAATCAATCATAATTATAGAAAGTATTTTACATTGTTCTTTAAAGGGCTTAAAGGGCGATGCAGGCACTAAAGGTGCATTGGGGCGTTTCGGAGCACGAGGACCAGTAGGCCAGAAGGTGAGGATGGGTTCATTTTAATATCTTGACACTGCAACATTAATTTAACTATTCAGTGTATGTGAAACTGTCTTTCTTTCCCAACAGGGAGATCCAGGAGAGCCAGGACTCAATGGAGTGATGGTAGCTACATGGAGCTACAGTACAAACATAAACAAACAAACATTCAGGAATTGTAAACATTAACTTCATACAGTAATATACATGATGTGATTTTAGGGTCGCAATGGGGATCATGGAGTTGACGGGGCCAAGGGAGACAAAGGAGATTTAGGACTGCAAGGCCAGAAGGGTAATCAGGTACACTGAAAATCAATATACAACCAATCATGATCTCATTTTTAAGGATTCAGAACTGTTTCATGTTTAGTTCTGTTTGTTTGTTTTTTGTCATTTATTTGTTTTGCATGTTTCTTTTCCCCACAGGGTGATCCAGGAGAACCAGGATTACCAGGAGACAAAGGGGAGAGGGGAGAGAAGGTGGTTATTATTTGTCACAGTGGTCCCTCTTTGGTCCCTTGTCCTTGTTCTGTTGAGTTTTAGAATATCTCTATGTTACAATTTCTGTTTTGTGCAGTCATGTCCTGAAGTGTTACCTGCTGTTTTAGGGTTTCAGAGGTTTACCTGGACGCATCGGGAGTCCAGGCTTGGATGGAGAAAAGGTTAGGCACTCAGTTAGCACTTGATTAGACCAAAACAGAGGTATCCAACAATGTTATCTGCAGAAATCCTGTCACTACTCTAGATAATTCTGAGTATGCAACATGGTGTCTTTGCCAAACAGGGAGATACAGGATTCACTGGCACCCCTGGTACACCAGGCTTGAATGGACTCACAGGACGAAAGGTAAACATTCAAGTGTGCACATCTTTCTCTTTCCCTCTACACCAAACATATGCAAACTCACTTTTTTCAACACTTTAGGGTGATAAGGGAGAAGGAGGCATCAATGGTGTTGATGGTGATCCAGGAGTGAAAGGAGTAAAGGTTAGCATATTAACATCAGTAGATCATCACAGTTATATTTTGTTAAACATCCAAGACAAACTACATAATGCGTTTTCATACATGTAAGAGAATAGAATAATGTCCTTTTATCCTTGCTTGTGTTGATGTGTTCATCTATGTCCTCACATTGGTCCATGCAGGGTGCAGCAGGTTTCCCAGGTTTCCCGGGGTTTAAGGGGTCGGCAGGGATTCCAGGAAGGGATGGAGATGAAGGACCACCAGGACTCCTTGGACTCCGTGGGGACCCAGGACCTAAGGTATAATACTCCTACTCCATCAGTGTTTTGGGAATATAGAATAATGACTAAATAAAGCAAAAATATGGGCTTGCTAATAACATTACAGATGAATTATCTCATTATATCAGGATATCGAGCTGTTCTCTTCATCACAGCTTCACTTCAGATCCTCGTCACAGTAAAGTTGTTGATGAGTGATCTCTCCTGTCAAATCTGTCAGGCTGAGCTGACATGGATAGACTATGACAGAATACATCCCTCATGATTTCATTTATGGAAACAATGTTTGACAGGTCAAGAAAAGTATATAATTATTGCTCATAATTATATATTATTATAATATAATTATAACTCATATTTAGTTTAGTTTTTTTTAGATATGGTTATATCACTATTGAATAAGTTGTTAGCACAGAATAATATGACCTGCTTCCACAGACTTTTCACTGGCTGGTGCACACACATGAATCACTACTTTAATGAAGTATACCCATCTAAGACAGGCCTAATTACCTTTAACTTAATGATGCTGTCACAATACAGCCACTTCTTTAACTAACACTGAGATATGGCAGCACTTAAAAGCCATGGGGCTTAAATCAGAAGCTACTGTTAACATACTGTATTTCTCCTGCGGGTAAGATATATCCATGAGTCTTTAAAAAATACATTTCTGAGTTAGAAGGGAAGAAAGTGGCCAGAAGGATGAGCTGAGCTTGATTACAGTCATCACTGTGTCTGTGTCTTGAACAGAGAGACTGGCAGCATGTATACTGCAGCAGAGGATACAGAGACATGTCCTCAATTAACACACACACACACACACTTACACACGCACATACACAGAGGTCTATTTCAGTCTGCAGCTTTCAAGTAATATCTTACTCAATTAGCTCCTTTCAGCTACAATTACCAGACTTTCAGAGTTGACAGAGAGTGGCTGGAAACCTCTAATGAGGATATTCCAAGGATGTACCTAATTGGTCTGTCTTTCACACTGCTTTTTTTTTTTCTTGTTAGCAGAGAGGTTTTCCAAAGAATTTCCAAAACTCACAATGTGCTTTCTCTGTTCGCACTTTGGTTTTTGTCAAACAGGGTGAGAGGGGCAGAAGGGGCAGATCGAAGCCATGTCAGAGGGGAGCACCCGGGACTCCAGGACTCAGAGGAGAGAGTGTGAGAGTCATACTTGAACACGTTTCTAAAGAAACTTATAGTGGAAAGAGATGATTCTTGATCCTGTCCTGCTATTTCCAGCACATTATAGTTGCTGTATCTTCATTATCATATTAAACCAGATGGAAACAATTCAAGACATGTTTGAATAGCTGCATTTAATTGTTTTAGTGTTAGCATTGGGTTTTATTTACATCAAACTTTCAGCATTTTCTACCAGTTTGTTGATGCTTGTGCTGTGGTATTGTAGGCATCACAAACTTCACATAAATATCACCTTGTTTATAGATCTATATAATTTAAAAGTAAAGACAAAAACATCAAGAATCTATTTACAAAAGACAAATACAATGGGCCCCACTTTGGATCTTTGGTAATACTAATAGTACAAGCACACACTAGAATTAACCAAAATTATATATAGGATATATTTTCCTAATTTTTCAGTATACAAGAGGCTACTTTACCGATTTCAGTAAATCAGTCCTGAAAGGCTCCCTGCCTGGTATCTTTCACCTCCTTATTAAAACCAGTCTCGCCACCGTGATGCAAGTACAAATCCAATCGGATGTACTACATGAGCAACTTGTAGAGGATCACCCAGTGCATGCAGCCTTATTTTGAAATCAAAATTGTCCTCACAAATGTCATAAGTCAGTGGAATCGCTTCGAAAATATATTTATATGTCGGACATGATTGTTTTGTCACTTGGCTGTTTATATTTACAGCACAATACGACATATAACTTATGGAAGGGGGCTATGACTTCAACTCTTTATGCTGGTTTTGGTCAAATTAAAATACACAAATGCACAAACATTTAATTAATCTCATGCATCTGTAAATGTGTTTTTATTGTAGGGTACAGTGGGCACTGACGGAGGAAAAGGGGAGAAGGGGGAACCTGGACTCTCTGTACGTGTTGATCACACACAAACAAAGCACAATCACACAAAAATACACTCACATTTAATATATACTACGCACTGTATGCAGAGTTAGCAAAATGACTTTGAATCTTGTCGTTCCCTGTGTCAAGGCTGAAGAAGTGAAGGAGCTAGTCACCCAGGAGGTGGTAGAAAAGTGTGGTAAGATTGTGTGTGTGTGTGTGTGTGTGTGTAGGTGTGTGGTTTTGGGAATGTCACGTTACTCACTTGTACATTTTGAACCCTCTGTGTGTGTTTGTGTGTTTGTACTTTTCTGTACATTTATCCAAAAGTGAAAAAGACACGTGTCTCTAGATCAGCCTACATATTGTGTGTGTGTGTAGGTGTGTGTGTGTGTGTGTGTGTATGTAATGTGTGTGTGTTGTTGTAGAGCTCCCGTGGCAGCAGCATGGCACCCGTGTGTGTTGTGCCATCTGTTATGTTCTCTCAGAGGAACACACACCATGGTGCCTGCAACAGTAGAGCCATTCACAAACACGAGACTGCCATTAAGTGGGACGCCTCACCAAGAATCCACTACACACTAACAAAACACTTAAATGATCATTTGTCAACCTTTCTGCGACATTTCGACAGGTCACAGTAGGAGAAGCACAGGTGCAGATTACGAAACAGTCTCCCACAGATCAGCAAACTCTGCTGTTTGAAACTATTTATTCTCAAAGAACTGATTTGTTCTCATGCTTTAGCATCTGTTACATATGATTGATTTAAACATTTATTCATATTTTTACATTTTTGTAACTATCAAGCACGGGTGCTTGTCAGGTTTAAATGCAGATATTCAAAATTAAATAATCTCTAGTTAAATTCCAGCAGATAATTCTCACATTTTACAACTATTTATTTGAGCTGTGAGCCTTTGTCAAGGTTTGAGTCCACTGCTACGTTTACCCCACACTTTTACCACACACAAATACTTGAATTGCATTCATATTTTCAGAAGAAATATGTGATTTCACTACAGAATAAAGAGCATGAATTGTCTACTAGCTGGATTATAAAACCACACATCTAATACCACAATATATTTGGTAAAAAAGATGCATTTTCGTCACTTTTTTTGGTCTTAGACCAATGCCTGATTTGTGCCACCGAAAATCCAAAATTTTTAGTTATAAAAATATATAAAGTATGTTCATGTATCATATAAGATATAAAATACATTAAACCCAGTATTCTGAATTGGTGTCCATGCATGTTAAGTGTGTGTCATGTTTGTATCGCCACAGGGTTGGAATACAAGTTCATGGTAAAGTCTGTGGATCCAGATGGAACAACCTCAGTGGCAGAGAACAAAAATACGTCAGATGATGTGTTGGTATCCCTCAACCGTGATCTCCAAGAGGAGGAAGGTGAAGAATTGGAAGAATATGGAGACAGAGTGGGAGAAATGACCAGTCCCGCCCCTGTGATCTACAGGGAAAAAGGGATCCTGCCAAACCACACTGGTAATGATAATTATTTCAATATTACACATTGACACAAGTGACTGATTGCTGTTGGACTGTTGTCCAAGCCCATGGGCCAAACACGCAGATGCCTCAGATATCATAATTTGCTAATTGCTTAGTTGTCGCCACAACAAATTTATAGCTGTGACCAAGTGTGTGTCACAGCTAAATGGTTAGGCTACATATGTCATGCTTATGTGTAACAGCTGTGATGTAGACAGTTTTCTTTCTTTCTCTGATAAAATATCAGGACACTATTATCACCGTATATTGTTTTCTTATATTGGAACACATCATAGTATAATGTCATGCTTCTGTCATTGTCATTTACTACAGGAGGAAGAGGTGGCGTCGGTTTTCACTGAGTTAAATGGTAGCATAGCCAGAATCATGTTGTTCTAGTCTGCCATAGTAAATAAAGATGTTGTTTCATAGATAAGCTAAAGGTGGCGCTACTGAGCATGTGTAAATCTGGCACCTTATGTCTAGCTGCAAATATTTTTTTCTATGTCTTGCGTCATAAATTCTGCAAGTTCCCACTAAGCTGTGAAGATAAAGTGAACGCTGTGGGCTAATGCTAAATGTAGAAAAGTGTCACGGTGAATGTCAGTTTACTACTTTATGCCGTGGATGCAAGTAGGGAAACAGAGGAAAAGCGCTGTCTATTACTGCAAACTTACAAACATCACTGTTCACCTCCTGTACTGCTGATGTTACTGAAGCCATCAGCGTCAAGACAAAAGAAGCTACCAGAAAGTTAAACAAAGGGTCACCGTGCGCCCTGAAATCACACAAATTTTCATGAAGCTCATTAGCGAATGCAGCCCCCGGGGCAAGAATAGCTCTCTGCGTCCCAATTTATTTTAATTCTTGCTTGAGGAGAACGAGAAAACTAATCAAAGAGTGAGCGTGTTATTGCCCGTTGTCAATGTCAGCATGTTTATTCATAAATTACAATCATTTGATGTAAGACAGTGACATTCAGCTCATTATGTGTGCAAAATAATGAATGCGCACAAGAGCACAGCGGGCCACAGTTCAATATTTACACGTTAATTTGAAGCCGTTAAAAAGAATGAAACAAAAATTTATACAAGAAATCTGTTGCTTTACAGCTTCAGAAAAGAAGAATGTTCCTTTAGTACACTTTTAATTAACTAACCTCGATGAAATAATTAAAATAATCTTCTTCATTCTTCTGCTTGCTGTTCAAAACAGACCTTTGTTTCTATAAATTGTGAGTTCCATATATCATAGTTCAATCAAGCTAATTAAGCAAAGCACATTAGTTCAAGCAGAGCATTAGCTAGCATTAGCTGATTAGCAGTAGCAGCAGCTGTGTCAAAATGATATTCATGCATGTGTACAGCGCAGACGTTATAACCTGACAGTTGTCACTCTTTCTTTGCTGATATGCTCATGCAAGTGCTGTTTTGATTATCTTCCTTACTGAGGTTGAAATTATTAAAAAGAAAGAGATGAACACAGTGAACTTCGCAGAACAAAGAAGCTTGCTGCTTTGTACCTGTAAACATGTTCTTTCCAGCTTTTTCATCCCGGTCCTTTTCACGTTAGCGGCATATAAACTGTGTGATTGTGTAACTGTCGTTCTTTAGTGTTGCTGATTTACAGAAGGTTTGCACAAAGAGATCAAAAAGACTATCAATGAACACTCCATGTTGCACAACTACTTGAAGAAACGATTTAACATGAGTCAAAACACAGCTGGCATTCATTAATTTTTGGTCCAGTCAAAGTGGTTCCCTCTCTTGGTCCCTAATGACTGAATCCACCAACCTGTAAAACTCCTCATTGATGTTGTTTCCCTTCAGATTCTCTTGCGGGAGGGACTGCAGAGTGGGGACAGAGGAAGAAAAGAAGGGTATTTGGAACAAACACTGCTGGTGAGTGGCCAAGACAACTGATTTTCTTCTTATCTTTCTGCCTCCTCTCTTTTTTTCTCTTGTTTACTCCCGTTTTATCCCCCCTTTTTCTCCTCATATTTACATAATCTGAGTGATGAGTTTGTTTGAAATTGTTAAAAGCACAAGGTGGGAGGGAACGATAAGACCAAAACTCAATCCATGAATGTTTTACAGCCTGTGCTAGATTTCATGGGGCAATGTATGAATAAAAATATGCTGTGAAAAAGTCAAGAAGATAACAATAAATTGATAGCATCCAGCAACTCAGTCTAGTTATTAATTCATATTAAAGGGTGTTTCGCTGAGCTTAGCACAAAGACAGGAATTCTGCACAAATACAATGTATAACAGCTAAATAAGACAACTTTTTTACTCTATGAATTGTAAGCTAGTTTGTCCAAAGCATGTATTCTTTTTACACAAAAACCTGTCTCGATGCTACAGCAGGTTTTTGTTATATATTGAAATCTTTCTAGATGTACTTTAATATCTCCTGGAGTCCTTACAACCCCTCTTAATCATAGCATTTTGCACACTAGTGGCTTAAAGTGGTATCTATAAATATTTTATTTTCAGAGTGTGAAAGACTTCATCATGCAGGAATAATGTAGGTTAAAGTCAGTGAACATACTGGAACATTTTCTTCATTTTTGCAGCATATCCAGCAGCAGAAATGTAGGGAAAATATAGTGTTTTTAACCCATTTTAATCTGTTTTTCCACCTCTCATTGTCAACAGATCGTTGCCTGGAGCCGATGTTAGAGGGGTCCTGTTCAGAATATGTTCTGCTCTGGTACTTCCACCCTCACTCGGGGGAATGCAGGCCGTTTGTGTACGGGGGCTGCGGTGGCAACGGAAACCAATTCACTTCAAGACAAGAGTGTGAGAGTTGGTGTGGGAAGGAGAGGAGTGGTAAAGAGTACCAGTCAGATCACAGATGAAAGAAAGATTGTAAAAGCTAATCAGATAAGTCAGAAATTCTTCATTAAAGACAATATAAAATTATTTTCACTGTCATCATAGTGCAGAAAAACATATTTACTCTTCCACAGACACTGACCTCTGGAGATAGTAACCCCATATGAGAAAATAATGTTTGTACATAACTGTGTAAAATGTTTTATAATGGATTTATTTATATAGTTTAACAGCTGTTTCTTCATTTGTGTGTGAATGTTAAAAACTAACATTTTTGTATTGTTTTATATATGTTTTGGAAACACACTGACTTTCTGTTGAGTTTACTACTGAAAAATTAAAACCACATTTCCTTTTGTGATCTGCCTTTTATGTCTTTTCTCGCTCCGTCTCTCGAGTCTCCTTATGTAACGTTCAGTCACCTTTCTTCTGTTTTGTCAATTGCCTGCATCCTGTGCGGTGTGAAAAATAAGAAGCTGGTGGCTGATTGCCTGCTGCCACCTCCACCACTACATATGCTCCTTTGGCAGGGGGTGTTAGGGGTCAGGCTGGGAGCCAGATGAGGGGCCAACAGGGGCCCAGTGAGGGAGATCACGCAGGGACTGTTTTAGAGGACTCTCCATCAGACCGACTCAGCAGTAGCAGGGGATTCCTGCGTGGGTGTTGATTGTGGGGGCAGCACGCACTCAAGGTTTTTTCTTTTCTGGCAGCGACAATACACGACACAACTTAGATTCTCGGGTTGTCATTGGTTGACGTTTTAACGAGGATGCTGCAGTATGAATGTTGATGTCAACATTCAGTGCCTCAGTGCCACATCTTCAGAGCAACATGCTGCACCAGGTTTCTTAAATTGAACTCCTCAAGAGGTTGCTCACTGACGATAGTCAGTATTTGAAGCAGAAATTCCATTCACCTCAAAGTGACAGATGAGTCTTTCATCAACAAGCTTACAGAGGCTTTCGTCATATTAGTCACGATTCTGCACTGTAATGTACTCCCACATGCTAAGATGCTTTATCTGCAAGATGTAGTAACACAGTCTACAGAGACAGGCTATTTTACTTCAAAAAGATCTTCTTATGCTCGAAATTATATCGCTTATTTCCAAAGGAAATATATAAATCATTTTCTGCAAGCATTTTCTACAAAACGTGGTTTCAAATCTGCAAAAGGTGCCCTGTGGAGCTTTTTTTTTTTTTTTTTAACAAACAAAAGTTCTGATTACATTCACCAGCACATTTGTATGTATCCTTCAAGTCTAACAAATGTGTTGATTGCAGTTACTTCCTCATAAAATTTTAAATCGGCACGTGGGTGAAGTCTTCAGGGCTTTCTGCCAGAAAGCCTTTATGGAGTCAGGTGATGTAGCATATATAGATGAATGTGTCAGTTGACATTTCAGTTTCTTTTATTATTTTCAGTTTTCATTCACAGTTTGGTTATGTTTAGGCAACAAAACTACTTGATTAGGTTATTGAAAAGATCATGGTTTGGGTAAATGTTGACTTTTGGTTTCACCTGGGACACAGACTGTCACCTGGGTGAAAGTTTCTGGCAGAAAGCCCTGAAGCTGCTCAAACTGCTTTAAATTGTGCACTGTCTACAATGTCTTCTTCTTCACTGTCTTTGTTTTTTGATGTGTTACCGCTACCAACTGTTGATCAGCGTATTACTGTGAAACAAACAATATCCTCATGTGTGTTTATACATTTATTTGCATATGTACACAATGTAAATAGATTCCCATACATGCAGGCATACTTACACATACTCTGGTATACACATAGATTTAAAGTAAACAGTACATCAGTTAAAAGGAATGAAAAGGCTACAAAATAAAGATGTGCGCATAAAAACAAAATCATGAAAACACTGCTCTGTAGCACTACTAGTGGTCAAAAACTCTACAGGATACCTTTAAGCATTTCTGTATAACACTATAATATTTATGGCTAGACAAGAAACAATCAAAGTTCAGAATAAACGTTGTTTAGTTTAACACTCAAAAACTCAATCTGCTTTTTAACTGGACTTTGTGGTTGCTTGAGAAACTTTGATTCGTGGACTGAGCTCTGCCCACTAAGAAAAACAAGGAAAAAAAGACACCAATAACATCTGTCATGTGAAATTACCAAGCTTGTTTTAACTTCGGCAGAGCACTTTGTGTTCTGATTGAAGAAATTGCTTTTCTAGGCTCGTGATAATGCCTTAAAATTCACTTGTGTCATGACAATTCACAGTTAAAAAGAAAGTGGGACATTATCATCAAAAGAGCCTGTTGTTAGATATTCTTTCACTTGTTAAAATAAGACGTTAAAAAAAGGCCTTGATGGAGAACAATAGCAACAACAACACAATCCATGAACATGTGATTTTTTTCCATTGTGGCTGAAGAAGAGCAAGTAATTCCATTTCAGAGCGGAAGCAAGAGTGGGAGGACATCTTATTGCACAGTGTGTCACAGACTGTGATTACTCCAGCTGTGAAGACTTACAGTCATATTAATCTCATGATGAAGTTGCTCGTTAGAGCTTGACCCAACACCCTTTGATCGTCTCGCCCCTTCCATGCTGTCTTTTCGTTTTGACATAGCAATGCTCATCACTGCAGGTGGCTCCCATGGTGTGTTGCATGTACACTCAGAATTTCTTTTAATTAAAACAAATTTTCTCCAGATCTCAGAGTCTTCTTCTCAAATGAAATAGCAATATATACCGCATGCAACTCATACATGCTGGGAAGTATTGTCAAAGACAGTTTACGCTGAATCATTCTCTCATTTGAGTCCATAGACTGAAGTTGAATTTTGCACCTTTTATGTCATCTTATGGTGCATTAAAGGGAACTAAACTTGGGTTTGTTACAAAAAAATATTTCTAAATAATTTATACATTTTTAAGTTATAAGCTGTACCTTTATAATGCATTATAAGTTGAAGCTAATGACTTTATTAATGTTAGATAGATGATTTCTTGCCCTCCATAGAGGAACTTGACACATGCAAGACACACGGCACAAGAGAGTCCATGATGATTATAGGCTGTGTGTTTTTTTAAGGAGTTTGTTTCAGTTGATGACCATGAGCATGGTGACGCGAATGATGCAGGAGTAGCAGGAGGGGTGTGACTGAGAGTGTGCTGTGTTTCTGGATGGCAGGGAGCCTCACTTGGCAGTGTTCATAAATTGGTTTTTGGTCTAGTGATGCTCAAAACTGAGTTTATTGTCAACAAGGGTGATTCCAAGATACTTGAAGCACCATCTCAAATGACTCACTGCTGATGGAGGTGTAGCAGTCAAGGATACTGGTTTCTTTGCAATTGACCATCTCTGGAAAAGTGCTGTGGAGCATCTGGAGCAAAATCCATTTATTATCAACTTTTTCAACATCTACAGCTGCAGACTTGAATTTATTGGACAGTGAGATACCTATAAACATTTATTGACTTAATGCATGTTGTTGGAGACTTGATGACTTATTACAAAGAGAGAAACTAGATAACAAAAACAAAGCAATGCACCAGCCAAATCCAATCAATCCAGAATTTTTTATTATATTTATCAAAGATGAATTAACCATTAATGAAGACCAATTTTATAGAGAGTGTTAGCAAATTGGACTGAAACTATTTTCATTATTGATCAATTTGATGAATATTTTCTTCATTAAATATCTGTTAATAGTCAGAAATTGTGAAAATGTACATTGTAATCTCACACAGTTTAAGGATTACTTGTTTTGTTGGACCATCATCCTTTATTTATTATCAAAACAGCTGCCGACTAATTGATTCATTGACTAATGCAACTAAGTTTGCACATAAGTGTGACAATGTAAAACACTAATATTAATATTTTTATCCAGTGTCATACTGAAGTCACTGGATAAAAAGAGTTTTATGTTTTTTATGCTTTAAATTTAAGAAATTAAAAGATGGAGCTGTCCTTGGTGCTGAATTAAAGATCTGTCCATGGTCCTGAAGAAACAGTCTAACAGATCTGCTCTTAAAGAAGTCTTTAATTGGCTGGTAAAGTGTTAATTTAAGGCGCTCTACAGTGAAACCCATCATGTGAATTCAATGTAAAACCTACAGAAGAGTCTGAGTCTGCATGAAAAAAAACAAAAAACACAAGTGTTTCTTTGTGTCTGTGGTCGTGATGTCTCATGTTTACCGACGGGAGGTCACATTTAACAACTTTTTTTTTAAATGTACCACTACATCACTGCATCACAACCAATGGGATACTTCACAGCGTACCAAAATGTCATCGAGATGACGTTGTTGCTGGCGTAGGGCTGCAGTTTGATGGCTCCTACTAAATGAATGCAGTGGGAATGGACGAGCAAGACACACTGCTGGTCAGACAGTGCGCACTGCTGACCTCCGCACACATTATCAGTTCATCAGGATTTCTCACCAAATTTTGACTTTGAGGATTTCTGTTTGTTTGTTTGGGGTTTTTTTTTTATTTACTTTGCAGAGATACGTGTTGGTTGACCTCTCTAGCTGTTTTTTTTTTATTATTATAATTATAGGACACGAGTGGTAAGTTGCGCGAAAATGATTGCATACATTTTTGTGACCCAGTTGCATTTAAACCATTGGCTTGTGGTCCAATATAGACATGAAATGTACTTCTGCAAAGGATTTAAGACTTTTCCGAAGACACAAGCTGAGCTGCCGATCTCAAAACAAAATCTTAGAGTCCTAAAACTATATTTTTAATAAGAGAAGACCTAATTTCCTTCGATCTCAAGGTAAATCAACATGCTTAGTTGACTTAATTGGACAGACAGTACTTGTGAGAGCAGTATTAAGACTAAGTACACCTTATTTTAAGATCCACTCCACTCTCAGCCCATTTCTCTCCCTTAAAAATGAAATATGGACAAATGGACAGTGAGTGTTGTTAAAATGTTAAAGACTAAATGGCATGTAGTAAACTTTTTCTTCCGTTTCCCTCTTCACCTGTGTTGTTCCCAGAGGACACAGCATGCTGTCGTCCTTGAAGACCCTGCTGCTGCTCTCGGTCCTGTGCACGCCGACCTCCAGCCTGTGCCTCCGCCTCTACCAGTCCCGCTCCGATCTCCTGTGCGATGATCAGATGGCAGTCGGGGTCCGGAGCGACGAAGACGAGCCAGGTTACTCGCCCGTAGACGGCTGGGGGTCCCTCCTGCAGTCTGCGGAGTATCTCGCCTCCTCCTCCTCCTCTTCCTCCTCCTCCTCCTCCACTTCTTCCTCTTCTTCTGCCGAATCCAGCCGGGAGAAAAGGACTTCAAGTCCCGCAAACTATCGCTTCATGAGCCGAACGAAGCTCAGAGGGCAGATGCTCCGCAACAGCAGCAAAGGGGACCGGAGGAGCAGGCTGACCCTGTCCCTGGACGTCCCGACCAACATCATGAACGTCCTCTTTGATGTGGCCAAGGCCAAAAACCTGCGCGCAAAGGCGGCGGAGAACGCGCGTTTGCTGGCTCAGATTGGACGGAGAAAGTGAACATGTTGGACAACTTTAACAGACAGCCATGACCAGTGTTGGCCTCCTCGCCACTCAAGTGTAATGAATCACTTCTTATTCACTTTTAAAGTAATGATGTTGATTTGTTTCTCCAGGAGAAGGGTATTTTTTCATTTCATTTCAATATCATTTAGTTGCTCTCATGTGAAAAGTTCTTGGAAAGTGTCTTATGATATTATTTTTCCTTCAATGAAAACACTGGAGAAATGTGAATAATGAAACTTTGTGACTAAAGTTGGGTGATGATCCTTCAAACATTTGGCTGATAAATCTAGTAAAACTAAGACAGGAGATGCTCTTATGTTGCAGGTAAAGTCTTTGCGGTGTGTTTCTTATCAGTTATTTTGTGCCAACAGTGTCACTAGACAGAATAAAGTCAAGAGCAATAAGGACGAATTCATTTGACTTGTATCAAGATGATTGGTGAGACATATTTTGCATTAGGAATAGATGAAATTGTCTCAGTTTTCAAATCTACAAAGACAATTTTTTTTTTTCTTTCAACACAGACATGTTGCAGTAAAGTAGGGCTTCTTTGAGTAACGACAAGCCCTTAGATTTTCTTTTTCAGTGAGATTAATGTTTAATGTGCTTAGTTTGCCCCAGAGTCATCAAATTTTAAATCTTGGACTAAAACAAGAGGACAAGAAGAAAGCAGTTGTGATTATTAATTCTTACATCCTTCAGCAAATGTTTTGTAATTCTGTTGCATAATCGTAACATTAGATTTAATATCATGATGGGTTTCTCTCTCTCTCTCTCTTTGCTGCTTCATTTATTTATTTATTTATTTATTTATCTTTTAAGAGGTTTGCTGTTCAGAAGTTCACATGGGAGCCGGCAATGATTCTAGTGTGAAACACCGACACAACACTGACACTGAAATACTGTACAAACCAACTGCAAGATCAGTAAAATGCAAATGCATGGGAATGTATGTGTTCATCAGATGTCTGTTATTTTTATACTCAAAATAAAGGATTATTTTTCCTCAAATAAAGCAGATGTAACTAACTACATTTGCCTTTTTTTATTTACAGAAACTATCAATGAGATTTTTATATAATTTATTGTATTCCTTTACTAGTTTATTATCTTTAAGGCTAATATGTCCACTAATATTGGTCAGTTTAAGCTCATATAGGTGCAGGTGTATATGTTGGCTTACAGTACAAAAATGCTAAAAAAGAAACAAAACAATATATCAAATATCAATATAACAACAACAAATGCCAAATATATTGACACAGTGTTAAAAGTCACATATATATTGGTTATAATATGTTTGATTAGAACTTGTACTACGTAGTCGGTTGAAATGTTTACCAGTCAAATGCTGTCTAATTTTGTCAGTGGATGAGAAATTTACCAAACTAAACATTCAGCAGCTGTTAGGTTTTTTTTTCTGGGGTCACCAACCTAAAATGAGACACGAGACACAGAGCAATGGCGACATCTGGTGGCCATTTGACCTAAAAACACCCCCAGGTTTGTGAGTCAGCTCTGCAGGTGATCATCCCACACACAGGTCAGTCTACTCATAAATGTCCCTTTTCATACATTTAAAGATTGTTGCTTCCATATTGGACCACTTTCAGTGTTTTTTGTCCAGCCTGCACCCCACAAAGTTGAATTACCAATCTGCAGTGGTGAAAAGTAACTAAGTAGATTTACTTAAATACTGTACTTAGATGCAAATTTTTAGGTAGTTATAATTTACTTTAGTATTACCATTTTATACAGCTTTATACTTCTACTCACCTATAATTCTGAGGGAATATACTTTTTTTTACTCCACTTCACTCCACTTCTACTCAACTTTAGTTACTAGTGACTTTGCAGATTCAGATTAAAAATACAAAATATAATCGACAAATAAATTATGATGTATTATTATGGATAAAGATGAGCATTTATTGATAAATTATTATACTCAGATTAGATTAGATTACATTCAACTTTATTGTCACTGCACAAGTACAAGAGGTTTAGTATCCAACCAGAAGTGCAAAAGCAGTAAACTGCAGAGTAATGTACATATGAACAGTATATAAATAACAGTGCAGATATAAATATGAATATGTTATAAGGTATATAGTGTGAAATTAACATACTAACATATATACAGCTTGGCAGCAGCAGCAGGTATAAATGTAATTATATGGTGAATATATAGTGTGTGTGTAAATACAAGTTTTTAAAAATAAAAACTTCTTTACCAGTTTCTTGTTATCAGTCCTAATAAAGTCTTTACTAACTTGTTTATTTGTATGTAGCAGACTGGTAGTCTGTCAGCAGCGCCCCCTGCCGGTCGTGACGCGCAGCGGTTCCGACGTGTGTTCCGTTGACGTGGACGTTGCAACAGGAAGCGAGTTTTCATTTTGGCTACGTGGAAGTAGCTTCTGTTGTGACCGAGGCGGATAGCATCTACTGCCCGCGTCCGTCAGCTTCACTCCGGCATAATGATTAAAAAGTTTGACAAGAAGGACGAGGAGTCTGGTAAGGATGGAGAGAGCAGCGGCACCGTTTGGACAAGATGTTGTTGGCCGCGCTAACTGTAACAAGCTAACGCAGGGCTAGCCTGCTACAGTTAGCCGCGTAGCTAAAGTTAGCGATAGCTGTCAGGGTGAAATGAACCTGGCCGTTAACTATGTCTCGCTTGCAGGATAATTTATATTTACATAACAGACATTTAAGCAGTCGCATTGACATTTTAACCGCTTTTATTCGGTGTTACAATATTACGAACTACAGCTGTGCGCTTAGTATAGCGTTAGCATTGCTAGCTAGGCTAGTGTCAGCTGGATGTGGTGATAGTTTTGCTCTTTAACAGATGTGTCCTCTCTGAACACGAGCTTCAAATGACGTGATGCTTTATGTTGGAGATCTGTCTGCAAGTTTACGTATTTAGGTCCTTTATTAATTGTATTGCATACATGTAGCATGAGCTGGCATCAGCTGTGCGTCCTTTATGTGTGTTGGTTTTCTATAAAGCTCCATAAAGGTTTAATGTCACAGTCTGACTCTGCTGTTTTTGACATTTAGGAAGTGGGTCGAACCCCTTCCAGCATCTGGAGAAGAGTGCAGTGCTGCAGGAGGTAAAGTCTGCTATTAAAACATGTTGTATGTTCCAAAAAAACCCACTTCCTAACAGCTGAAATGAGTTTTCCCTTCTTGTTCACAGGCACGTATCTTCAATGAGACTCCTATCAACCCGAGAAGATGCCTCCACATTCTCACCAAGATTATCTACCTCCTCAACCAGGTAAGTTGTTTGGCAAACGTGAAGTAGCTCTTTATTGGTGTGTGTGTTCATCATAACAGCGTAACTCTCACACACACACTCATGTCTTTGTTCATATAGGGAGAGCACTTTGGGACCACAGAGGCCACAGAGGCCTTCTTTGCGATGACTAGGCTCTTCCAGTCCAATGACGTAAGATATCATTCATTCACTAGTTAATGGGTTGGATACTATATTATATTTTAGCGGTTTATAGAACATGTTATAGAGTTAAATATTTGATATTTTAAGTGTATGAGTTCTTCATCTTCCAGCAAACCCTGAGGAGGATGTGCTACCTGACCATCAAAGAGATGGCCAACATCTCTGAGGATGTCATCATTGTCACTAGCAGGTTTGTACCATGATGTTAAATCCCTGTGAGTGTTACCTGTATGCAAATATTGACATCTGCCTTAGGAGAGGTGTCGAAGTACCTGTGTGTGTACGTTTGTTGTTTTACTTCAACTGTTCATCATCCAGTAACGCCAGGATAAATAAAGCGACAGATATGGACGTACAGAATTAGGTTTTTCTCATCTTAGTATGAAATCTGGTGAAATAGTTAAGGTCTGTTTGATTATTTAAATTATTACAGAGGAGAACAAACATTCTTTTCTTTTCTGGCCACAGTGTCTTTAATGAATCCTTGTGTTGTACTTTACAGCCTGACCAAAGACATGACAGGGAAGGAAGATGTGTACCGCGGACCCGCCATCAGAGCCCTCTGCAGGATTACAGATGTGAGTGCTGCTTCGTTTTCCGTGTTGATCGTGTGAATATAACTGAATTCTGATAATAATTCATTAAAAAACGAAATTTTCTCTGCCTCCTCCACAGACCACCATGCTGCAGGCCATAGAGAGATACATGAAGCAGGCTATTGTTGACAAGGTGCCCAGTGTGTCCAGTTCAGCCCTGGTCTCCTCACTGGTAAATAAATGGACAACAGATTCATATTTTAATTATAAATCCAGAAAGATCTTTTATAAATGCGTCTGGAATTCAGATATAAAGTTGCATAACTGTATATCTGTATATCTGGTGTGTAATAAAGTCCTTTCTGTTTGTGTGTGTTCAGCACATGGTGAAGATGAGCTACGATGTGGTGAAGCGTTGGGTGAATGAAGCCCAGGAGGCAGCTTCCAGTGACAACATCATGGTCCAGGTGGGTCGTACAGACATGCACAAATACTCCAGGATTCATGTTATTTTGAACCTTCTATTCTGTCTGCGGAGGGCAGAGTTTAATTTCAAAGCTGTTGTTTGTGTGTGTCTCGTCTTCTAGTACCACGCCCTGGGCCTGTTGTATCACCTCAGGAAGAACGACCGCCTTGCCGTCACCAAGATGCTCAACAAGTTCACTAAGTCTGGTCTCAAGTCTCCCTTCGCCTACTGCATGCTCATCAGGATCGCCAGCAAACTGCTGGACGAGACAGAGGGAGGGTGAGTAGACCTGCAGTAATCTGATGCTCCTGTAGAGACACACAAGGACATCCGGGCACTTAAAGTAAAACTCATTCTCCAATGATAAATTATCTATCGTCATCTGTGGTGCCTCAGGTTGTTTACAGCATTGTATTCTGTCTTGTTCTCAGTCACGACAGCCCCCTGTTCGACTTCATTGAGAGCTGCCTGAGGAACAAGAATGAGATGGTGGTGTATGAGGCTGCCTCTGCCATTGTCCACATGCCCAACTGTACAGCCAGGGAGCTGGCCCCTGCTGTGTCTGGTCAGTACTTTACTCACACTTCATTCATTTTTCATTTCTATCTGTTCACTGTCAGCATGAGTCTCATTGTGAATGTATTTCTGTCTTTTTACAGTGCTGCAGCTCTTCTGCAGTTCTCCCAAAGCAGCCTTGAGATACGCTGCAGTCAGGACCCTCAACAAGGTACAGCTTCACTCGACGTCCCTCCTTCACGTGGCTTGTTTTATTATGTATAAGCTTACACTTAAATGTAAGGTCAAACCAGATTGGAATAGTGACACACTGGCATGTTCCTTTCTGTCCACCAGGTGGCCATGAAGCATCCGTCAGCCGTGACCGCCTGCAACCTGGACTTGGAGAACCTGATCACCGACTCGAACCGCAGCATCGCCACGCTGGCCATCACCACTCTGCTCAAGACCGGCAGTGAGAGCAGCGTGGACCGTCTCATGAAACAGATCTCCTCGTTTGTTTCTGAGATCTCGGACGAGTTCAAGGTCGGACACTTTGTAGTTTCATCCATACGTATATAATATTCAGGTGTTATAATTAGTAGGGGGATCATACTTTAGTATCACATTTCAGAAGTTGTTGAAATATCCTTGAATAGGACATTAAAGCCCTGCGATTGTGTTTATCATCTGACCTCCACAGAGAAAGATAGGGAAACATAGATTTCTGTCCACGGATGATCAATTCATCTTGCTTTAAATCATAAAAAAAACACAACATACACTTTGGAAATGAAGGCTAGGCAGGAAAAACATTGTCCTATGCCTGAATGTTGTATTGGCATTATAACAAAGTGTGAGAATGTATCATGATGAGTTGTTTTTCACTCAGGATTTCAGCTTCTGTGGCCAAAAAAGATTACATTTCCAATCTGAGATTCACAGCTTTGCCTCCCTCTTTAATCCTGTTATTTTCTCTTGTTCTCAATCTGATTATTTACTCCAGGTGGTGGTGGTCCAGGCCATCAGCGCTCTGTGCCAGAAGTATCCCAGGAAGCACAGCGTCATGATGAACTTCTTATCCAACATGCTCAGAGATGATGTAAGTTGATGATTAACAAATGGCCGACGATCCTTCACACTTTGGTCTTTGAGCTGCTTCTTCACTGATATCTTTACCTCTACAGAGAGATAAATGTTGTAATCACAGCTGGGATTGGAGAGCATGCACGTTTTTCTATGTTTATAGGTATTCAGAATAAATCTGGTTTATACAAGCTGTATACGGACAGATGTGTTTTATAACATCAATGTTGAGTATTTCTCACAAATGTTTATACAACAAAATTGAGTCCAATGGTGTTTGTTGCAGTTGTATTTATGTTGAAGACTCACAGTGACCATGTTTCCCTGCAGGGCGGGTTTGAGTACAAGCGGGCCATCGTGGACTGCATCATCAGCATCATTGAGGAGAACCCAGAGAGCAAAGAGACGGGCTTGGCCCACCTCTGCGAGTTCATCGAGGACTGCGAGCACACGGTGCTGGCCACAAAGATCCTGCACCTGCTGGGCAAAGAGGGCCCGCGCACCCCGCAACCCTCCAAATACATCCGCTTCATCTTCAACCGAGTGGTGCTGGAGAGCGAGGCTGTTCGTGCAGGTGAGAGAGAGTGGGATACTTAAACTTATTCAGCCCCCAACGCCTCCACGGACTGATTCTCCAACAGCCAAGCCAAGCAATTATATCAGCACTACTTTAACTTTTCAGCTATTTTCATGCCATTTTTTAACCAGTTGAAACATTTTTTTTCCACCCTCAGCTGCAGTCAGCGCTTTGGCTAAATTTGGAGCTCAGAACGATGATCTGCTGCCAAGCGTCCTGGTTCTCATGCAGAGGTACGCATTTACACTTCAAATCTCTAAATCTCTAAATCTAAAGAAAAACACTGGTTAAATTCTTTGTAATATGATTGTGAGACTCCATATATGTAATATATACTCATGAGATGACTTAAACGCGTCTGTTCTCATAGGTGCATGATGGACAGTGATGATGAAGTGCGCGACAGAGCTACTTTCTACATGAACGTGCTGCAGCAGAAGCAGAAGGCTCTGAACGCTGCATACATCTTTAACGGTAAAGACACACACACACACACACACACACACACACACAGTGTACACTGTCAGGGATTTTGATGAGTGAATGAGTGTGTGTTTGTGGTCTTAACGTCTCCTCTTCCGTCTGGTGTTCTCAGGTCTGTCTGTTTCCATTCCCGGCCTGGAGAAGTCCCTCCACCAGTACACTTTGGAGCCCTCGGAGAAGCCTTTCGACATGAAGTCTGTCCCTCTGGCCACCACTCCTATCACAGAACAGAAAACAGGTACAATCACATAGTGATTTATTAATCTGCACAGAGTTTCTCTTGATTTTTATACTTGACTATCACAATCAGGAATAGTGAGAGTGCCTCTTTTTTCTTCCCAGAAATCTCCCCTATTGCCACCAGCAAACTGCCAGAAAAGTTGGCCCCATCACGCCAGGACATTTATCAGGGTAAGACTGTCATCAGGTTCAAGATGAGTACGATGCAGTTAGACACTGATGTCATTAGTTAAATGCCGGTCTCGTCTTTCCTTTTGTTTTTGTTGACAGAACAACTGGCGGCCATCCCAGAGTTCCAAGGTCTCGGCCCGCTCTTCAAGTCGTCCGACCCGGTGCAGCTGACGGAGGCTGAGACAGAATACGTGGTGCGCTGCGTCAAACACACCTTCGCCAGGCACATGGTGTTCCAGTTCGACTGTACAAACACTCTGAATGACCAGCTCCTGCAGAAGGTATCAGCTGAGAGGCAGTAGTATTTAATTCAAGTAAAACAAGGGAACAAATCTGATATGAATGTATCATGTTGCTCTTGCTCAGGTCGTAGTACAGATGGAGCCATCAGAGGCCTATGAGGTGATACACTACATCCCGGCTGCAAACCTCCCATACAGTCAGCCCGGTTCCTGCTACACTCTGGTTCGCCTGCCTGATGACGACCCAACAGCTGGTATGAACACCGGGAGGGGTTTGAATGGATTGAAACGGAGTTCATAATGTTTAGATCGTCATTCAATAAACATGCAAACAAAATACATGTACAAGGTCCAATATAATAGCCTTTGAGTCGCAAATTCTGGGAGAGAGCGTTAAACATCGACGGTATACTGTAAATATATTTATGGAAATTGTTTCCCCATCTGTCCACAGTGTCTTGTACGTTCAGTTGTACCATGAAGTACCTGGTCAAAGACTGCGACCCCAACACAGGAGAGCCTGACGATGACGGTTACGATGATGAATACGTGGTACGTGATCACAGCACCTCTACAAACTATCAAAACAAGGAGAATGAGCTGTGTGTTGTCATCAGTGTAAATAATCGTTTGTTTGCTTTCAACTCTTCTCTCCTTGTCCTTCGATCTTTCGTGTTTTTCTTGTCCTCTTCTGCTTTAGCTGGAAGATCTGGAGGTGACGGTTGCCGACCACATCCAGAAGGTTTTGAAACCAAACTTTGCAGCGGCGTGGGAAGAAGTGGGAGACGACTTTGAGAAAGAAGAAACTTTTGCCCTGTCGTCTGTACGAACTTTAGACGGTACGCACAACTCTTGAGCGCACTTACTTGACATTTAAAGATCAAGGTGAAAGTTCACATTCACACATTTCACCCAACCATGAAGTTTCACTGCTTGTTTTTGGGATTTACACAATATGTTAAGCAATGTTTGGGTTATGCAACAACTGACACCTAGTGTTATGTGACTAATCTGTGGTTTTCTTGTACAGAGGCGGTCGGTAACATCATCAGCTTCCTGGGAATGCAGCCATGTGAGCGCTCGGATAAAGTTCCTGAAAACAAGAACTCACATGTCCTCTTCCTCGCTGGTGGGTGTTGGATGTCAGGACAGTTGGCGGTCACTATTTAGTCCTTTTTAAAGGGTTGTTTTTATACAGATAAAATGTCTTGTGTAACTATAGATACCTCTTTTTCTATAAAACACGATTCTCTTAGTCGAATACATAAATAGTCATTGTTAATTGACATGCCTGGTGAGTTAAGTTGTAATTGAATTGGCTCTCCCTCCCCCTTCTCTCCTCTCAGGTGTGTTTCGGGGAGGTCATGACGTGCTGGTTCGTGCTCGCCTGGCCCTGGCTGACGGCGTCACCATGCAGGTGACGGTACGCAGCGGTGAAGAGACGGTTGTTGATGTCATCCTGGCGTCCGTGGGTTAAACTGAAGCTTCGTGCCAACGCATCCACAAAAACTTTCATCTGTCTGAGACATCATCTTGTTCCACAGCTCTAAAATTTGAATGGATAATGATATTGCGATCGTTATGCTGACAGCAGCCAACCCGAAAAAACGACAAATGTTTTATTACTCGAGTATATTGACTAAAAAGTGTTTGTTCACTCTTTCTTTATACTGTCTGCTCGTTTTTCTTTGCAGTATATCCTTCTGTCAAATCAATAAAGTCTGTCTATCTATCAAAGTACATCAGGTTTCATGAATTCACTTTTTTTTTTTTTTACAAAACTAATTTTATTTGAAGAAAAGTTGACAGTTTTTTCATTGACATCAAGAGAAATGTAGAAAATCATATCAAAACTCATTCAGAGTGCAGCTGATCGCAGGAACTCAACCAACAGAAAATGGAGGGAATCAAAACACGTGTCCCACAGATAAATTCAATAATCACACAACCAAACATAACTTAAGTATCATGCATCACCCAAGGGTTCATAAATTAACACTGTCCTCATCAGATTAGTCAGTTAGTTGCATTAAGTACAATCAAGTTTCTAGCTCACATTTGATCTTTGAATGTCAATAATCGACATTTTAGGGGTTGTTGCTGGTAAATTAGCCTCGTCTTTTCTCCTGCTTACAATCATAAGGAAAGGTCATGTATCACTGAAGCGTTGCAAAAGTACCAAACAGCTTGATTTCATTCTTGAACGCAGGCACTGCATTTTGGTTCCTCTTCAGAAAGAGTGAATGAAATTGAAATACGCGTTGAGGAAGCCGGTGGGATCTTCCAGCTGAGGGTAGTGACTGATGTGTTCGTCCAAAATGGTGACTGTCGACCTCTGGACCAGCTGCCTGCAGGAACAAGATACATATTGACATAAATGACATCATTACAAACTAAAGGCACAAAAGCACTGCTGAGTGTTCAGACGACATAAAGAAAGAAATTTTCATTTTATGGTTCATTGTTGTGGTTAAAGTTGCTGACTGGGAAGCCTTTTGTTGCAGGTCCATCTTAAATTTAAGTGAGAAATTATATTGCAAGACTGCCAAATCTCCCATTTTACTGTGGTGGATATAAACGTATGTACTGCAGCATTATTTTCATTTAAACAAATAGAAAACACAAGATATCTTTTGACTAACTGATTCTATGAGTTTAGGATCTCGATCTCAAGTGGAATCATCATTGGTTTCAGTTTGTCCTCATGAATGTTCACTGCAGGATTTGAACCCTCAGATCCTGTTTTTCAACCACTACCTCTTCACATCTAGGATCTACATATAGATGTGAGATCCTTTTGACAGGAAAGAGGTAAGATGGGGGACCAAAGGAAACAAACGAAGGTCTGCCAGGAGACGAGCGTATAACTGATAATCTTAAGAATCAGCGGTGGGTGCACTCACTGGTAAAGACGGATGAACTGGGGGTGAGGGTTGACTGGGTCCAGGGGTCCGTAGATCATGTGCACTGAAAGACAAGGAGGGATGGAAAGATGGAGGGAGGAACATAAATGGAGGAGTGATACAAAAGGGAGGATGGCTCATTTTAAAGTTCACCAGCTAGCCACAAACTTAGTCTGTTGTTTGGTGTTGAGCAGGTAGCGTACAGTGTACAGTTTTTAGAGCTTAAGAGTGACCAAAACATTAAAGCTGCAGGCCGGAAAACCAAAACAACGAGCTAAAAGACGCTATGAAGGTCCATTAAGCTGATGGGAACTGCAGACCGTCGGTGGGTCACCACTAACATTGCTAATCTAAACATACTATTTAAAAGAGCAGTTGTTGTTTTTCTCATTTTGGTCATAATTTAGATGCAGATACAATGTTTAACATCTTGACCATTGTACAAGGGATGTCAATTTTGCAAGTATTTGGTCATATTGGACAAATTAAACATTTGACTTAATGGTTTTTGAGGAAAGACTAAGAGATAATCACCAAAGTCTTGGGGATTCATCCTCTTGGCACCATGAATATACAAATTACACAATTTAGTGTCAATCCATCCAATAGCTGTGAAGATATTTCCGTCTGGACCAGTCAGTTTTTGGTGCTGATATAATTTTATATTCTGCAGCATGTCACATTCAGCCTCTCACATTTATTCAGTGATTCAATGACTCAGAAGAACCAACTCTGACTAAATCCTTTTTGCTGCATTTCACATTAGGTCTGTGTCAGTAGCACACACATCCCTACCCCCACTTGCCCCTCCTGAGCTCAGGACCACAGATGGACTACAAGGCTTCTCCTCACAGGCTAAGCAGCTTAGCATCAGCGACTCTCTGGCCCAAGCTGCTGGGTTAATACAACTTGAGGTGTAGCGAAGCGTTTGGCATACACAGAAAAGCTTCCTCTCTGATTTATTAACATGCACATCACAATGTCTGATGCAACTGTGAACTCACGTGGGACGAAGGTGGAAGTGAGCGCGCCCACCCATCGCTCTCTGTGTTTTAGTCTCTGGTTGATGTACTGCAGAATACTGAGAGAGAGGGAGAAGACATTAGAAATGAGTGTACAGATAGAAGCAGCAGTAAAGATAACGTAACACAAAGCAAACACACACACACACACACCTGTCCATAACTAAGTTGCCATCGTTGTAGCGTATACCCGTCCACATGTCCCAAAACTCTGCATCTGTGGGCTGTGTGTACGGACCAAAGACGTCTCCAATCCTACCAGAAAACAAGAAACAATTTAAACAATCATACATTGTACATTCTGGTACATATATTTCTCTGGTCTGGTTCTCTTACCCCTTTTGAAAGATCATAAAGTTGGTGAGACGTGTCAGAAACGGAGCCAGAAAACTGGAGTCCTTCAGTATCTTTTGGAGACAAAACAACCTAATCTCATCAGCGTCTTTAAAGTCTTACACCGTACATTAAATTACATGAGCTGAAACGTAGGACGAAGAAAACAAAGGTGACTCACCGTCTGCAGCAGCCGTGGGTAATGTGTTTCCGGGAATAATCCTGTAGGAACAAAAGTGTCACCCATGACTGTGACTTACATAACAGAATACAATCACATTTCAGTGCAACTAATGATTCGCAGGACACAAGAAGAACAAATATATTCAATTTATAATGATATAAAAAGGAGCAAAAGCAGAAAATCATCACGATTTAGAAGCTACATCCAGAAAATGTGAACAACTTGACTGCAGTGTACCTCCGTTAGAAAGACACAGGCTGTTAAAGGTCAGGTGACCTGTGCGATTTTGGTCACTCCTGGAGAAACAACACAGAGACACAGAGACGGGGTTAAGAACTCATCGTTTTACTCTGTTTTTTCAATTCGACCAACACACTGACACACACACGAACCTGTAAAGCAGCTCCAGGGCCACGGTGTCTCCATAGTCGTGGGAAATCAGATTCACTCGCTGGTTGCTCAGACCCAGGTGAGCCACCAGAGCCTCCACCACACTGGCCTGCTCGAAGATGGAGTATCTGTGGGGTCGCTGGGGAGGAGAAAAATGGAAGAGAGCATCATGTAAGAAACACGGGAAGCATTTAAAAACACAATTCTCATAGAAGTCATTCAAATTTGACTCACTGGCTTCTCACTGAAGCCAAAACCCAGGAAGTCCAGAGCAATGACTCGATGGAAACGCTGGGTGAGTGGGTCCCAGATCTGCATGGACATAAAAAAAACCAACAAGATTTAGTCTCAAAAAAGACCTGACATTTTATAAAAGTGTGTTAATCAGCTACTGAGCACGTGCAGTGGGTACCTTGTTCCAGTCGTAGCTGGAGGTGGGGAAGCCGTGGAGAAGAATGACGACATCGGAGCTTCCCAAAGCACCGTAGGAGTCTGGTTTAAGGAGGAAAGATGTATGATGCACACAGAGGCAAGTACATGACAGCTGGAATAAATCATGACAGATGCGTGGTGAAATGACAAAAACTATGAATGATACGGCCTCTAAAGAGTCACATTAACACTTAGATGATTAGGCAATGAATCAAGTCCTTAAAGAGCTCAGAAAACAATTTAAAAGCAGAACAACTGGGCATCTGCTGATGAAGACCATGTGATATGACAGAAAGCTCCAGAACAGCTGCTAAATGGATTTAGTCACACTACAACACCCATGCATGGTAAATGTAAGCCTGTAAACAGTGGATGGTTACCTCTGTAGAAGATCTCCCTGCCCCTGAAGTGGAACACCTCCCCGGCACTGTGCCACTTCTGCAGGGCAGCCGACAGGTGAGGGGGCGGGATGTGCAGGTAGACGGCTACCAGCGGGATGCAGATCAAACCCACATGAATCCACCACTCTCTCATGTTGAGCTCAGCGGTGGGGGGAGTCTCATTCCTGCCCCTGAGAGGAGAAACAATGTCCGGGGGACGGAGCGTACAGGTGAGACATCATGCATGGAGGCATTACTGCATAATGTGAGGAGCTGAGGTGCTGCAGACGATTGATGTCAGTCATTCATACGCGAATAAAACGTTGGAGGAAGTTAACGTTAGCTTCAAATGGTCCACAACAGGCGACAGTTAACGACAGCTAAACACCTCCAACCCTCCATTACACTTATTATACCGCTAGTTATGTGTATTTTATTACACTCACAGAGTAATAGATTACAGTACTTACAGAAACGTTACGACCTGTCACTAGCAGACCTTCGTCCAGTGTTTAGTGTCCAACATTCCTGCGGAGCGGAAAGCAACGACGGTTGGTACAGAGGAGGAAAAACAGACGACGTCTCACTCTACTCTACTTACGGGTTCCCCAAACGGTCACACCGAGAAGTCCTCACATTGCACCTGCTGGTAGTTGTAGTCACCCGTCAGGAAGACGAAACAGAGTGAGTCATCCTGTGTGTACACAATCTTTTTATGAGGAGCTACAGGCAGAGGTCCAGAGAGAAGTTTACCGCCCCCTGCTGGCCTGGATGTGCAACTACACACACTCAATATACACTCTTGGAATAATTTTGTTTTCTAGTTTTTTTTATTTCTGTTTATACACATCAGCTTAATTGTGGTTTAATTTTCACTGTGATATGTTTGTGAGAAATTTATCAATATAGGAATTACATTGTCACAATCATTTCACGAGAAGAGGTACAAATATTTTATTCCATCTTTATGGGCAACATTGTACATTACATCTAGAAATAAGTTCTAATAATATTAATTAATTCTTAATAATTTTTGTTAATCTATTCATCATTTTAAATTCTAGAGTTATAATATATATATAAAAAGTAATTTTAAAGCCACTGCAAACTTTTTTTGAAATCTAGTTTTTCTGGATTTTTTATTCAAAGTTTGATTAAGAGACGGCGCTTCCTCAGTTTGTGTGGGATGGGGTGGGATGGAGGGTCGGGGGTGGGTGGTAGGTGTGGGGGTGGAGAATTGGGGTTTGGCAGTGGGTGTTGGGGCAGGGGGCACTTTGTGTTACATGTATTGTATGCAAAGTGCTATACAAATAAAGTCTGTGGTTGTGTTTGACTGACGATGGCAGCACTCTTCAATCAGTCAAACATCATCACATACTGATTCAAATCCTGATTAGTGCACTGAAGTACGTGACCTCACCTGCAAAAAAAAGTTTCCAGCTTCTCATGTGAATTTTTCTTAGTCGTCTGTGTTAAACAAAACAAATAAACAAACTTAAAGGTAATTTAATGTACTATAGGTGATGTTACCTTAAGCTCTGGGAAAATTTTCACTATTTTCTGACATTTTTAAGACCAAATACACAAATTATTGGGAAAATTATTTGCGTATCGATAGATTATATTGAAAATAATCACTTGCAGCCCTAATTATATCTGCAGGATTTACAGTAGGATACACTCTGGGTTTGTCTTTGGCAAAAGTTTTTAACATCGATTTGCTCTTAGGATGTAAAATTCATGTTATTGTTTTCCATAATTGTGCAAAATAAATAAAATGCAAATGCCTTTCACAACATTTTTTAAATATATTTTTTTCATTCCATATTGGAGGGGACAACAGATAAATAGTTGCAATGTTTATCTGTTCACATATGAAAAATATACACCCAAAGAAGCCTTTTGACCCGCGCATTGCAGTAGTGATGTGACAGATATTGTTAGTAGGATCAGCCTTTTTTTTTTTTTTAACTATTGGAAAACCTAAAATCCAGTTTGAGAAGAAATCATGGCTGAACTTCAGCTGACAAAAAGCTCCCAACTGTGCAGTTTTGGAGAAAATCACTCTGTGGGATGTTTGTTTGTCTCCACTCTTCAGTGTCCACATTTGAACGCATAACTCATTTCATAAATACTGCACGGTAAATGAAAAACATGGCCCTGCAGTTAGGCTAAATACATTTTTTATTTTTAAAAACCATACACATTACTCGACAAGTTTCAAATGTAAATCCAATCACGATATCCATTTAAAATGCTCAAGATAAACAGACATGAAGTACTTTTATTTCCAAATGTTAAAAGATAAAAAAATAATAATCCATAAAACAGATGGAAAAACATTCATTCCCATTACAGGAAGAAGCTACAGAACAAACTCCTCATATGGATTCCGCTTGTCTTTTCAATTCCTCACTTTGTATGCGATCCTAGCTGCTATTTTGTCATCTGTAAAACATGGAAAACAAACTATTTCCTCAGAGACTGTTGTGATTTAACATCTCCACTTCCTTCTCCTGTCCACGGCCCTTCAGGTGAAGACGGCCAGAAGGCTGCAGGAAGAATCTGCAGCCTGCTGCCCGATTCATCCCGTGTGGTTGACAAGCACCATCCCAAACATTGAATTAAGTGTGGTAATACACAAACTAAAAGAGGCCTGTTCTCTTTCACACCATTTGCACCCTGAGATGAATATTCCAGAACAACACACATTTTAGTGGCCAAAACCCTCCCCATATAATGTGATTGGTGTCAAATCATCCAAAATTGGTTTAGTACGATGAAAGGTATCATCAGTATTGTCATAAAAATACAAAGGTACATTTTTTTAATTATGCTTTGTATCAAAATTATTTTTCCCCAAGGAACGCTATGAAATAAAGTACCCTGTGCAGATAGATACCAGTGTATGCCTAGTCTTTATTCTTGAAAAATGCACATGTCCAATTCTTTAGCGTTTCCAGTACAACAGGTGTCAAAAATATTTTACAAACAAATCAAATGCAGCAACATTTACTCATGGTCTTATGGACAGGGTTGAAGAAGAAAAAAAAAAAAAAAAAAAGCCTTTCACCCCCCCCTCCCCCCTCTGTTTTTGATTTTTTTTTTAAAATGACAACAAACAAGAACTCAGAGGAGTAAAATTAAGTTTTTCCTAAAGCCGGATCTTAAAGACTGAATGAAATCTGAACATAATTCACTTATTTTTTTTGACCAAGACGATGGTTTAACTACCTAAATACACGAAGTCTGAAGTTAAAAGGTTCTTCCTTTATAGATTCCTTTTAAATTAAATACTTTTTTCTATGCCTGAGTAAACAAATGGTAATATTGTACATTGGCAGGGGGCTAATGTTTTGCTGAGAAAAACAAAAAGTAGAAATTAAAATGCACCAACTTTTTTTTTTTTTTTTTTGAATTTTATTTTTTAAAACAAACGATGACCAGGATCCATATTTATCAAGCATCCAGGGAGAGAAACTCAGTCATAACTGATCCAGGATCATCAGAAATTGGTCCTACGTTTAGCTGTAGGAGTAACAGTGACCTGCCGGAGGCGAGTGATGGGACAAAGCATCGTCTAAATCATTATTGTAGCCAAGGCACATTCATGTTTTGTCTACATGATCTAATTAGTGAAAAATAAATAGGCGCTCTGGCTGAATAGTGTATAGTGGTCGTAAAAAGAGAGAAAAAAGGCTGTAAGTCATTTTAGTGCTTTTATGTGTTTTGGCAAAAACAAATTTTTAGCCTTAATGTGCATAAATGAATTTGTCGTAAGCCACGAGTGAAGGGATTTTCTTTTTCCTGCATTAAATAATCTGGATCAGTCTCTCTTGAATGTAACTAATAATCACTACAAGTTTTCATTTCACGGTCCAAAGTGTTGCAAAACCACAAAAAAAAATCTAAAGAGGAACTACTTCCTGCTGAAAGTGACCGCAGGAGGCTTCTTAAGGACCCCACGTCCGACTCTGAGGTAAGACTTTGTTTCCTAGTCCAACTTTCAGCACGATTCTAGGCGTCATCCTGAGATGCTTGCTAAATACGGGCCCAGATATATACTTAACTCTGTTTTAATGAGTGAACCTTTCAACATGTGGAAATCCTTGAACACAACATAACGAATGAAAAGAGAATCCAGAAGGTTTTGTGCACATGAAAACTATCGAAGAAATGGAAGAAGTAAATATTTATAGCAATGTTAGTGGACAGAGGCCCTAATTGTCTTTCCCCTCCCGCCTCCTGTGAAAACACCTCGCCCCGTGGACCTCTTTTCTATACAAGCCTTAGTGTTTATCGGTTTGGCTAGAAGGTTCTACATTTATCTACAAATATATAACAAATAAAACTTGCAGGCAAAAATAGTTAAGTTTCAATAGAAACACCCTTTTTTTCCTGAAAATACAGCAGTATCTGAAATAATCCTCTCATTCATGTCTTATTCTGTCCCAGTTTTCTGCATCATACATCAGGAAGCTCTTTTGCCTACAAACAGAAAAAAAGTATCTACAAACTTTGTAAACAGACCTGCTTTTTCCAAAAACATAAATAACTCAAAATATTAACAGCCAATGGAGCAGAAATAAGTTTTGAATGAGCAAGGGCCAAAGAGATAAATATACAACACCATTCAGATAAAAGAGAAGCTAAAGGTTCTTTCATAATTCTTACAGACGATCTTCAAGCCAGGAGGAGGACCTCCCCTTCTCAATTAAAATAATAATATTAATAATAATAATAATAATAATAATAACAGTAGAATAATAAAAACAGGTCACTTTCAATCTGAGTTTATAATTACCCCTTGTTTACCGAGAAAAACAAGTTACCAAGGAGGGAGGGGTGGAGACACAGTCCTTGTGTTGCAGAGGGGTATTAATAAGAACCAAAAATAAAAGAAGACCAAAGCATCCACACCAAGCCGTACATTCCTCTGAATGTTTGCTGTTCTTTAAGTCCAGCCCGAGCCAAGCTCACACAAGACTCCGCTCTCCTTCTAGCCCTCCGTCTCTCCTCTCCAAGTGTTCGTTCGTTTTTTTTTTTCGTCCCGAGTTGAGCTCCTTGGTGGCGGGCAGAAAAGTGGTGGTGACGTGTGGAGCGGGGGTCAGATCAAAGGGAGGTCTCCAGGCTGTGTAGGGGGCTTCCCGGGGCCGAGGGGGTTCCTGATTTAGGGGCCTCTGGGAGGAGGTGGTTACTGCTCTCCACAGCGTTATTGTTCTGGTTTGGGGAGGGAGAGACCGGCGCGGGGGTCACGGCGGGGGCGTCGGGGTCAGCGGGGGGTTCGGTGGCGCCGGGTGTGGGTGAGGGCGGCGTGGGTGTGGAGTTGCGGGGGCTTGCGGAGTTGCGCTTGGTAGGAGCGTCATCCTCCGCGTCGGTGTCGTCTATGAGGGGAATATGGGGTTCAGAGTCCTCTATCCGGAATTCAGGGTGGGTCATGAAGTTGTGGATCGATGATCGCGACTCGGGCTTCTCCAGCCCCTCATAGAGGGAGATGGAGCTGCGGAATGCATTCACCACCCGGATCTGGAGGGAGGGAGAAGGGACAGGGGGCGGGAGAGGCATTTAGTCACATTCAGTAATGACACGTGTGCGTTTTGAATTGTAACACCTGGATAACACCACAGATAAAAACCGAGGTTTTATTGGGTCAATTATAGGTGAGTTTTAGGGGCAAAAAATTATCAGTGAGGGGGGAAACTCTCAGAGACACGTGCAGGGGAGCAGCGAGTTTTAAACAACTTGCACAAGTTGTCCTTACCCATCATCTAGACTGCGTTAGCCTGAGAACCAACTTGAGTTCATACTAGCTTAAAAGTGTAAACAGGAGTGACCAATAGTCACTTAAATTCATTTATGTGTGTCACTTCCTGTATTTTGGCCACGCGGTCACTGAATTTAAAGCCTATTTCATGGGATCTGATTATGATCATGTAAATCCCTGCAAGTAAAAGCAGGAAACAGACTTCAAAAAGTCAGTTCAGTTCGCAGTGTGCATTAAAGTAAGAGAAAAAAGTAGATCCATCTGGTGGAGACAAACCTGACACTCGACTCTGCTTATAGAGAAACTATTCTTAAAATTCACCTCAAGAATCAGCCAGTGTCTCAGGAAGGATACAAACCAGTGTCAAACCTGATGCAATGTGTGTTTGTTTTGGTGTTTTCTGTTTGTTTTTTTGTCAGTACAGTAGTAGTATTTCACAAAACACTTGGTAGAGGCCTGTGTCTGATTAATCAAAATGCAAAAAAAAAGGAAACCAAGAGACAAGAGGAATGCTGTTCTTAGACAAGAACACATCCAAAAAAGGACAGAGGCTGGACACAAGAGTTTACTGTTGTTGGACATGCTTAGGAAAGAGTGAGGAGAGAGAAAGACGAGACAGACAGAGAGAGAGAGAGAGACAGTGAGAGGGAGAGAAAGACAGAAAGAAAAAAAGACAGACAGAAAGGGGGTGGTCAGTTATAGATTATGTTTGTGGAGTAAAAACAAAAAAAAGCTGCGGCAGCCAAGCATGTCTACAAGCTGGTATACATGTCAAAAACAGCACAAGAGAAAAAACTCACAAACGAGACCAGAGACTTTGAACCCATGCAGAGCGCGGCGCTACCTTGTGTTCAATGGTAGTAAACCTTTGAGTATAGCCCATGACACATTTCACAGAATCTAAAGAAGAATATGTGGGGAGTCAGTGGTATTCATTCTTTTCAGGCAACACATTGCCAAGGTGGACACATTCTGCCAACAAACAAATATTCACAGAGAAAAAAACAAAAACTCTTCTCCGGAGCACCTGGAAGGAAAAGTTCAGAGATTAGAAGGGAAGCACCTGCTGGCTCAGAAATGTCACATCCCACCTGAGACAGACACCTAAACAATCACTGTAGCATTGCATCATTTTTCAATATGTCAGGGAAAAGCATTGCGTCTGCCGTTAATGTGTTTGGGAAAGTCTCACATGTTTACATTCAAGAACACAGTTTATTCCATTGAGCTCTTTTCTATTGACGTCTGTTAGACATTCAAAAAAAAAAATCCACTGCTGGTCAGACGGCGTTTTGCCTGCGAAGATCTGAAAGAGAAAAAGAGTCGTCGTCAAGAGCCACCGCGGTGTGTCGTGAGGGCGCGGGGCAAGAGGGAGGCCTTTGGACATACAATCAAACGGTCTTCCATCGCCGAATGGACAACATGCTGTTAAGGCTGCACAACCTCGCATCCAAACACACCAACAAAACTGTGTCATACCAGCTGCAGTTGCTATATCCGCCATAGGGTGCTACTGGAGCCTCTACCATGCCACCCACTCTCTTAACACACAGCCACAGCTGGAGAAGAAAAGGTCATTATTTCACCACCGACTGACAAGACATCCACTGACACTCTGATAGATTTTTCCTCACCGTGGTTTGTCTCTATTGTTTTTAGACCGTGATCATGGGCGTATACTCAAAACATTTACCCGACTAGAGAGCTGCGACACAGACCCATGGGTGCTAGAGGGGCACAGAGCAGACTGAGGCAGCTGCAGACAAACCTGGTGACTGTCGATCCAGAATGTAATTTTGGTCAAATAGTAAATACACATCATCCCCCCCCCGCCCCTTTCCTGAGATAAGAGTAAAACCTTTTCAATTTCGGAGACCAAAGCAGAAGCAGAACAGAAAACATGATGACACAGAGAAAACACCTTGACACTAGAAGCGACCTGGTTACAGGGTACATATATATACAGCAGTGTTATCGAAGCAATATGGAAGATGTAGTATTTTTGGTGTCTTTTTTTTTTTTTTTTTTTTTTTGAAAACAGGGGTGGGGGGGCAACATTAGGAGGAAGCATGAGAGAGTAAAAGTGTCAACGTTAGGTGAGAAGAAGAGTGGAGGAGGAAGATGTTAGAAGAACAGAAGAAATAAAAGTCTCATGCACTAGAGGAGAACACGCACTCACACCCCACAGTGGCAGAAGCGGTGTTGGCGGCAGTGGCAGTAGTGGTAGTAGTAGAAAAGGCTACATGTGTAGGGCTAGAAACATTGGTTACATCGTGCTGTTGTTGGCTGGAGTTGGAGGCCTGCCGCCTTAGAGCCCCCTGAAAGGAAGTTCCACTCTGGAACGCACTCACTACATCCATCTGCAAAGAATCAGACAGCGTGACAGGAGAAAGCCCAGAGGAAATAAAACACAACACAGCCAGAGGAGAGAGAAAAGAGAGAAAAAATAAAGAAAAGGCACCAGTAACCATAGAAAAAATGTCACTTGGAAATTGGATTTAGGTATTATAGTTAAAAGAGAGGAAAAAAGGGGGTGGTTGGGGTTTAAAGGCACTGATTGCAGGGAGCTCGGACTCCACAATCTGACCTCACTTTCACTCTTTTCTCTGCAGAATCCTTCCATACTTCCAGCTATAGCCATGCCAATACTCTTTGAACATTCAGCTGTTCTAGCATGCTTTCCATCCAATCCAATTCACTTGCTTGTCATCAGTACCTTCAAACTGGTCGCGTTTTAGCAGATAGATTCAGACCGAGTCAGAAATAGGCATAGGAACCCGCTTTGGCTCAGAAGCAGAACAGAAAAATTAGAGGGAAGGGTTTTTGTTTTTAGGGCACAAGCCATTCTTTAAGAATATCGAGAGAAAGAACAAAACATAGATTTTTAAGCTGGAAGAGCAATAGAGAGTTAAAGGGTTTATGGCTTTTGATTCCCTTGGTGTCGGATGTGGTGTTCGGTGGTACGCGGGAAGGTCTGTAGGTTGTTACCTGAGTCTGGATGCGATTGAGGCCTCGGAACCAGAGGATCTGGCCTCGGCGAAGCTCCCGTTCAGCGTGGTCAATCTCATCCATGTCATCCAGCTCCTCCAGCTCCTCGTCTGGGATCTCCTCTTTCTGGGTGCCGTGTCCCGCTGTTTTCAAGAATTTTAAGCGGCTGGTGGGTATCGAGGAGATTACCTGGAAGACAGATGACATATGTTAATGTTAACCCTCCTCCGTGTGGTGAAGTGACATTTCATTAAGGTAGAACAAGCCACATCTCTGGGTACATCGTGGACATCAAACAGCCCGTGACCCTGGTAATTAGCTGCCCTGACAAAGGTGACACAGTCAGTTTGACGTCATCCGGTTCACTTAGATCCCACAGTGAAGTCCACACTTAATGGAGCGGAACGGAGTTATTTAAAGCTATCGCTGATAATTAAAGCAAAGCTAACAAATATTTCATCAAGTTCATATCTACCGACGTGCTATTTTAGCAGGACGAGGACTATTTTATGATGCTGCCCTCCTTATACCAACTTGTTTTCCGTCACAATAATACATCAAATTAGAACTAAAACAATTAATAAATTATTAATTAGCCAATCAACAAAAAATGGATCTGTCATCTAATAATTTTAGTCACTTTTCAAGCAAAGGTGACAAACATTCTCTTGTAGAATGTTGCTTGTATGTGTTACCACTGATTGTAAACAGAGTAGATTTTAGTTTTGGACATTTGTCCTCTATGAAATCTGAATAACCCCTCCACACGACAAATCAATAACGGTATTAATTTAGAAAATAATTAGATTCAACGAAAAGAAAACATCCTCTTATTTCAAGGCAACAACTGCAGAGAAGTCGATTATAACAAGGTCAATTAAATTTAAATAAATATTACTCAGAATGGCTGATCTCAACTTGCTAACTTATTACACACAGTACAGTTACATAACCTACATACAATTTCTGTATCCATCCCATCTTATTTAAAAGCAGAGGGCAGCAACAGCACACCATTCTCTACAACTGTCAGCTGTCTGAACTTACAAGCTCTCAGCGCAGCCCTGTTTGTGTGCGTCTCGTCAGAAAATGTTGGCGACGTCAGTCTTTTTTGAATTGAGAAAGGATAATGACACACTGTGTGCTCTGCGCTGCAGGATGAGTGTGGGCAGTGAGAGCTTGATGCTGACTTTGTCAGCATCAGTGGTGAGGAACCCTCAATCTCTCACTGTCAAAAATGACAATTAGTTATCAATTTGTAACTATAATATGGCAAACAAACTCCAATATACTCCTCAGTAGTCAACCTCGGAAGACATTAAATTAAAGATTAAAACTGACTGAATATTCATTTCGAGTCCGGGAGTTCATCCATCTCTTCACAGCAGTAGAACAGACTGTACTGTTCCAACCTCTTTGCCACTATTAGACACCCACTAAGCCAACTCCAACACAGGGGGGCAGTGTCCTACCATTTTTTTTTCTCAATCTGGCCAAGTGAAGGTGAAGCTCAGCTGTATAGTCACATCATACCTGTCCCCATAGTAGAGAGCCGAAGCCTAAGAAAGTGCACCATAGCCACTGGTCGATGGTCAGAGCCACGCAGCTGAATGGCTTCCCTCCAAACTGCACGATCACGAACTAGAGGAGCGGAAGAGAGGCGGAATTAATTAGAGGGAAAACTTTTAGATTTAACATTTGCAGGACTGCAAGTATTGTGGGATTTTTTTCATGTATGAATCACCAAGCATATTTTTAAAAAAAACAATAAGTTAGTTGCAGAAGCCTTCAGTCTACTTTACCTGGATAATGAAGGTACCAAAGACAATACTACAGAAGATAAGGTTGTTGAAGATGCCTTCAAAGACATTCCTTTCACCGTGGATCTTTCGGGCATTGATCTCGTTGAAAAGCTGCATCAATACAAAAGTGTTGAAGACGATGGTGTAGTGTTCAGAAGGTGGAGCGTGGAGGGGTGTATTCCTGCCGCTGTCAATGTCAAATATTTTCTCACCTGCAGAAAAAGTCGCAGAGAATTTGTTAAACACACAAAAAGTCCACTGGCTCCGTGCGTGTGAACATGTGAAGAATTACATCCAGTTTTAGCTTCTTACCGGCAAAGAGCAAAGTAAAGATGATGATTAGCTGGTACACTCCCTGGCCCAGGATGTTCTTCATCATAGTGCGCGAGATGAGAGGCTTGTTGCGGCCATATGGCTTCCTTAGCAGCAGGGATTCTGTGGGGGGCTCTGTGGCCAGGGCTAGTGAAGCAAAGGTGTCCATGATGAGGTTGACCCACAACATCTGTACTGCTTTTAGTGGAGAGTCCTGGAGGTAGGGAGAGAAGAGAGGCACCAAATTAGGATGGGAAGAGAAAAAATAACCCAGCCACAAGATTCGCATCACTGTCACACGTACTGTAATATCTCAGACATCAAGGAAGTTCTTATTAGAGAGCCTTCAGCTGACAGGAACCAAATTGCATGTGGAAAACAATTCATTTGGTGGTCTGCAGCATAACTGAGTGTTCGTTAAAAAGCTGTGCACTGACTGATAGGTAGGGGGGAAAAGAATTATGTTTTTTTTTTTATGGAAATCAAAACAATTAAATGAGAAATGTTGGAATATTTACAATCTGCAGAGGTACAACAGAAGACACTTAAATTATTGCCTTAGGCTGCAGAACACAGCTCAAGTAGACTACAAAAGATTCAAATTAAAAAACCATTAAGGAATTTCACAGGTGCTTATAATTTTTAATGCATGAGGAAATTCTGTGAATAGACCTCTTTAGAAACAGAATACAGCAAATGAGCCGGTATAAAGGTGCACAGCACATATTTTCCCCCCGGATTTTACCGCTGGATCGCCACAAAGATACGGTGAACTTAAAACTTCACACAGATTTGAGATAAAGCTTTAGTTATTTCAGTCTGTTGCTGCCAGCTGCACCAATTCCATTCCTGTGAGTCAAAGTGACTCAACTAGTGAATAAAACTTGTGAACAAGACTGCTGGTGCTAACCTGTGTGATGCAGGCTCCCGTGAATGCTACGATGACAGCCACCACGTTGACAGTGAGCTGGAACTGGAGGAACTTCGAGATGCTGTCGTAGACGTTGCGTCCCCACATGACGGCTTTGACGATGCTGGAAAAATTGTCGTCGGTCAGGATGATGTCAGACGCCTCCTTGGCTACGTCTGTGCCAGCAATACCCTGGAAACAACAGCGATGATGATCAAGAATCTGTCTGCAACTGATCAAAACAAATTTAATTAAAAAAAAAAAGCAAAAAGTGGAGAAAAACTCACCATAGCAAAGCCAACATCAGCTTTCTTCAAAGCGGGGCCATCATTGGTTCCATCGCCTGTCACTGCTACTACTTGTCTCTGTTCTATCACTGTGCTGTCAATAATACCTAGAAAAGTAAATCATGAATATTTAAAATGAAACTGCCTGAAACAACAAACTCGTGACAAAACATTTTTCACACAACTGGAAAAACAGAAGTACCTTTCACTAAGGTGTGTTTGTCTGTGGGGGAAGAGCGAGCCAGTACTCGTAGTTTGGGCCAAATCTTGTCAATGCGTTCTTGTTCAATCTAGAAACACGAGACAAACTCTATAAGAATCCCAATAACACATTTTAAACAGTCTCTGAGGTACAGTATTTTGCTGTGTTTGCTCACCTCTCCTTTTTCATTGCGTATCCTTCTGTTGAACTCTTTGCCCTCCAGGCAGATGAAGTCATCTCCAGGCTGTAAGATGCCACACTTTGAGGCAATGGCTCGAGCTGTGTTGATGTTGTCCCCGGTCACCATCCGCACCGTGATGCCGGCACGCTGGCATTTCCTAATGGCGTCTGGGACCTGAAGGAAAGCGGAAACACAATGAAGGGAGCGCTTGTTATTTTGCATGTCACAGGGGATATTAAAATTAAAGTGTGGTTATGTTTTTGTGTTTCATCCCTAAATCAAATCCGTCACTGTTTTGTGAAGTGAGTCATTGGTTAGGTTGAATTTTACGTCTTTATTTATTTAGGTTCAGATTTATACAGAGACTGTACGGTGGAGTCTCACAAACACGTTTCCAGCAAACAAGTTGAATGTGTGCTACTGCCCACAGCAAAATGGCAGAAAGCTAAAATAAATGAGACTAAAGAAGAAAGTTGCTAATGACCCAGTCCTATGTGAAAAAACACAACAGCCCCAGTATCATAACTCCTGTAGTGTTTAGAAAGCTCTTCCACTGACACCTTTCTGACATTGGAATGGGGAGGGCTGTGTATGAACATTTCTGGAACTTTCTGAAACCCAAACTCTGACATTCACACCAATTTCACACGTTTCTGACCATCTGTGCAGAGGTGAGAAAGAAGTCAGGGTTGCTTTCTCTTTTCATTCTTGACACAACTATCTCTCTCACACAGGTCAGGTACTTTTCCCTTTCGACATGGTTAGACAATATGTCGTACAAACTTCGACTTTTTGAGCATAACTTGACTCTTGGGCTGCGGATGCTAGTACAACATGTGAAGCTGACAAAGAGAAAAGCACAGGCCCAAAATTTTGCAGCTAAAAAAAGTTGTCGATTCCATCATGACTAAGCAGTTTGTCCTCCTCATGGGATTTATCTTTAGCATTTTCTCCCGGACAGAATGCTGCTGGCATCTGTGAAAACCAAATCTTGATATTCACACACTTTATGTGAACACACAAGAAACTACAACTTCATGCTGATAAGCGTCGGCGCATGTGTAACCACTAACCTCGGGTCTCACGGGGTCTTCAATGCCCACCACGCAGATGCAGGTGAGTCCGGTGAGGATATCGTTTTCATTATCCCAGTCAGGCTCGCCCTCAGAAGTAGGGAAATCTCTGTATGCAATGCAGATGGTCCTCAGGCCCTCTGAGGCCATGGGCTCAATCACTTTCTTAACCATGTCATCTCTGTCCCGTGGGCGAAACACCTTGGACTCACCATTTGCCGTCAGAATTTTATAGCACCTGGTGAGGTGAAAAGGGCATATATAAATATTTATTTAAAAAATTAGAGAAGAAGATAGAAAAGGGGAAATATCCAGAGGAAGAGAGTCACTTAGTTAAGGAAGAAAAGAAAGGGGTTACGGGTTATGGGCAGAAAAGAAGACAAAGTGTTTGAATGGTGAGCTGCAGTAGTAAGAAGTCGCACTAAGCCCTCCGTGGGTTAAAAGGAAGCCTGCTTGGTTAAGAGGCTTACAGAGTTGTTACCGGCTCATTTTCTCCGTGCCTGTTTTTAAGTCGCAAAGTAAGGGGCTTGGGTGGGATGCACTTGAACTTCTTAGCTGCTTAAGTCATTACACATATCATTTACTGCAAAGTCTGTCAAGCTCGAACGTGTGAAAAAAAATCTACAAAATATTATTATTATTGGGTGGAATAATTTATGTGGACAAAACTGATGTAAAGGCATGTCTCGTTAGCATTAAATTCTAAGAGGAATACAGATATAAACAATCAATCTTACTTTTTTAGGAGAATTTCTGAGGCCCCTTTGCTGAACATGCGGTAGCTGCCATCGGCCATCTTCAACACAGTGCTCATAGACTTGCGGACTGAGTTGAAGGTGTAGACTTTGTAAAGTTTCTCTTCTGGGATCTCAGTGCGAATAGCCTGGTAGTCGCGCTTCAGATCATTAGAAAAGCCAAGCAAGGCACATTCGGTCTTGTTCCCCACCTGCCGTGGCAGGCCCCCTTCTTTCTCGGGAGACTGAAAGAAAAGGTGGGAAAAACGGTAAGTAAGACAATATTCATGGTGATAGATAATGTATTTTAAAGCCACATTGCTTTTCTCTGGCTTACCATGATCTTAGTAGTGTAGGCGCAGTTGACTGCAATGCCCAGAATCAGGACGTCTAAAATGGAGGCGGGGATGTTCTCAGGTTCAGGGACTTTCTTGTAGTGCTTTTCAGCAACGTAGACTTGCACCACGGTCATGCGGTTCATGGTGAGTGTACCAGTCTTGTCAGAGCAGATGGCGGTAGCGTTGCCCATAGTCTCACAGGCATCCAAGTGACGCACCAAGTTGTTGTCTTTCATCATTTTCTGTAGGAAGATAAAATATATCAGTTGATTAAAAACAAACTAACCAGGCTACATTCCTGACAGTTTTTTGTGCTCAACACAATTTAACTTGTGGCCTAAATTGATGTGATTCAAGTCTTCATTGAAATTAATAGCTCTTTGATTGGATAAAGCGCTCTGTTGGCTAACAACTTCAGCACAGGGGATCATAGCTTGGCTTTAGAGTATCGGTTAGCCAAGCTAGTTTTAATAGGCTAACCTTTAAGCTGGGCACAGGTCACTTGGCTAGGAGGACTTTACCTTAACAGAGTATGCCAGGGAGATTGTTACAGCAAGTGGCAGGCCTTCGGGAACAGCCACCACCAGAACGGTCACACCAATGATGAAGAATTTCACAAAGAACTGAATGTAAATAGGCGTGCAGTCCTTGACCCAGGGCAGATCCTGGATCCAGAAAGTGTCTACTACAAACAGCACCACCAGGATAATGACAGTGATGGCTGACATGACCAGTCCTGAGGGGGGAACGAGAGGAGAAGCACATGAAATTAGCAAGTTTCTTCAAAATACAGTTTCCGCAGTGTGACAATCAAATGCCTGACTCACCTGCTTTGCCAATCTGTACAGCTAGTTTGGTCAGTTTGCCCTGGAGAACAGACTTCTCTTTCTTTGGCAGGTTGGCTTTCTTCTTCTCCTCTGCATCAGCTCCCTCGTCACTGTTCAGAGGCTGCATTTCCATTGCAGCACCATCCTGTGCTTTAGCTGCAGCAAAAAGGACAAGAAAAAAAAAGTCGCTAAATCAAATAACCTGACAGTTACACTGAAGTATCGGCTATTGCTTTTTTTTGGTGTCAAGCGATGAAATTTAATGTACATCCCTCTCTCTTGGAGATTTTTATACAAAAGCAAAGAACAGAGCATGTATCTGAAATAAGGATTTCTCATCAAACCAGTTCAGCAGGTGTCACAAATCAGCATAACCCAAAGAACACAACAAGAGCTTCATTCTTCAATCAGGCACCAGACAAAGCTTATTTAGATGAGCCTATTTGCTTACATTTGCAAGACCTGATGTAAAAAACGTTGCAGTTACACCAGTGAATGAAACTGTATGCTGTCATTTTGTAGCAAATAGAAATGTTTAATTTTTATTTCATCCCGTTATTGTTGTATTATGGAGAACAAGTAAATCAACAACAGGTTTGGACTACATTCTACCCTGAAGTTATTTGATTATCTGATCCAGCAGGTAACAAGTCACAGCAAGTTGCTTCAGCAACACAAAGATACTTCACTACAAGTGTAAGATAATAGAATGAATTAAATGAAGTGACTTCCAGGAGGAGAAGAGGTGTCAAATCACTCAAAATGTTGCTTCTCTTTTATCAATGAAACTTGGGAAATGTCACTGTAATTATGTTTGCAGTGATCTGACTGCACAGTAATTAGCTGAAAGATTTGGAGGTGTAATTACCATACTCCCACCTAGAGATTTAAAGAACAGGTTAAACTAGCTAGCAGCATTGGGATCTGTCTGAGGAATCGCCTCCTCCTCCGTCAGCAACCGCAGCGGTTGTCGCCAGTTAAAATTCCCATAAATCTCTTTCATCTCTTCCTCAACATCCCTCAGGACCACCCTCCCTAGCGTACAGTACTGACGGGAATCCCAGACCCACATCTAACCAGGTAACCTTGGAGACGCAAGGCCTCTAATGGCAAAGGAGGGAGGCGAGGCGGCTAGGCTGGCCAGCAGGGGCTGGTCTCTGCCGTGTCACTTGCCACGATAAAATCATTAACTCTGCCGGGCACTGACTCCGCTGCTGCTGCTGCTGCTGCTGCTGCTGCTACAGGACAATTGAAACATCTTTGCCACCTCTCACTTTCATCTCACCCACATATTTGCAGATATGTACTATTTGGGTACCTTATATAATTTATGCAGCAGACTTTCCAGTAGCACAGCACAAGCTTTTCATGTCCAGCTCTACGTATTTAATACTGTATGGACAGTAGTATTGTATTTTGTGTGAATGTATGTAGTAGGAAGAGGAGGGGCGTTGACACTGGGCTACTGCAGCTGCTGTGGACTGTGGCTTGTTCTGCACTTACATGGCCTGTGTAATCTCAGTCTAAAGGATTACTGTTGATTCCTGGCTGGCAGAGGGAATCTGTGCACCAGGGACTAGTGTTGTGGTCACAGACCCAAGCACTACTGATCACAGTGTCCCAGCAGGACTTCAAGCCTGGCTAGCTGGCTGAATTACCACTAAACAGCCTCATTATCATTGTTGTCAGTCTGAAATTGCACCAGTGCAAGTCTTACAGTTTGACTCTGAATAGTTCAGATTGGGACATCAATAGAAATCAAATTCTGGGGGCCTGAAGGGAGAGTCAGAGAGAGAGATGGGTGGGAAAGCAGATGTTCTGGCCCCAGAATTGTTGCATGGCTTTAATCTCCTCACCACTAATCGCTATAACTGGATTCAGTAGCACCTGCTGCTCAAAGCGCAATGTGCCAGGGAAGGACGAGAAAAGAGGAGATAGAGACAGAAGGGAGGGCCAGACAGTACAATGGGTAAGCAAGAACAGCCAGTACTAAGTACACACTGACACAGGGTCATGCAAAAATATTCAACTCCTCATTACTTGCATAAAACCACTGCAGGCAATTATTAACAATTTGAGGCTTTAACCTCCATCCAGTGCTGTTAAATGAGGAGGGAGATGCTGATACAGCTAAAGGCTAATATAAAGGTAGGCAGCTAAGCTGTAAGGCAATTATATATGCTTGTGTGTGTGTGCGTGTGTGTGTGTGCAAGCAACTTACCTTTCTTACGATTTTCCACAGATCCATCCTGCTTCTTGTCTGTGGAAAAATACACCATGAAGTCAGCAGTACTCCATGTAGTAATGAGAAATACACAGCAACTATACTATTAACCGCTAAAAATACTCATGTATGTCCTGGATATATAGAAGTTACATTAATTCACCTTTGTACACATTTTAAGCATTTCAAATTTCAAATCTAAAGAAGCAGAACTGAGTTAATGTGTCTATAAAATCGAGTTGCAACGATTAGTTGATGCTATTTTGATATTAAAATGATTACTTAAGACCATTTTAAGCAACATTTGCGTCTCACACTGATGCTTTTCTTTGCCCTCTGTGACTGTCAACTTTGGCTTTTAGGCAGGATACGCAGGAAACTGTAAAAGCCATTTATGATTTCTGACATTTTATAGGTGAAAAGACTGAGCTATAAAATGTTCTGCAGTATTAATAGATAATGAAAAGTCTATACATAAGTCTCCGACAGCTCAGCCCTGAGCTCGCAAAGAGGCACCTCTCACTTGCATAAATAGTCAAACCTGTGCTCTAGTGTGCATGCAAGCTTTCTGCTTTCGATATATGTATATTAAAAAGTGTCAATGGAGGATGGAATCTTCCTCTGGAGATGCAAAACTGCCTGCACAAACATGTCCACCTGCTGTGTGGACTGATCAGTACCAGCAGAAATGAGCAGAGAGTGTACTGACTTTTTCTCTGTTTCTTCTTCTCCTCCTTTTCCTTTTTCTTTTCGTCTTCGTCTTCGTCGTCATCCTCAGCACTCCCAAGTAAAGTGAAGATAATTCCAGTTTGAGAGTTGACACCCACAGCAGTGACTAGCATTTTCCCTGAGCCTTCCATTACATGGGTGCCTTTGGACAGAGGAGGAAAATAAAACGTCAGTCAAGGGAGGGAGGGAAAGGCCCTGTACAGTATCTGACTAAATGATGATGTTTCCGAGACTTTCTGGGACGCGCAGTAGCTGACCAAATATACATTTCTAGTTTATTTGTTGCTTTGACTTTTTTCCATTTTGGTGCAGATTTAATGTTGCACTAGATTCCTTTGCTTACTCAGAAGGCGGTTTAAACCAGGCTTTCAAGTGGCATGTTCAGCTACACACAAGAAGGAGAACATAAATGCAGGTTTTCAAATAGGCAATAAATACAAAAGGAGTGGTGCACTTGCAAGTATAAAGACAAAGAAACACAGTCACTGATGCAAATACCCTCCAAAGCTTTAATCAACAGCCTTTAATCAAAAGCCAATTGTCAGTGCAGGTGAACTGATGAAAATAGAAGAGGCTACAATGAGGTTTTTCTCCAGAGTTTAATATCTCTGGGTCTCTATCCCTGTATGTACACAGGGAAATCCTGTCGATTTGTGCAAACAGCAAAAGAAAAAACAGAGAAGTGGAAAGCTTATAAAAGTTCTCTCATGCCTGTGTTAATTAGAAGATGCTTTCCTTTCATTCGTGACAGTGATGGCAGAAGGCATACAGGCCTGTGCTAAGGCAAATCAAGAAGCAGTAGTGAAGCAATGTGTAAACACACACACACACACACACAGAGTACACTCCTCTCTCTTGGAGGTGTGCCAGTAAAGAACCAGATGAACTTAACAAGAATTTGTCTCCAGAATCCTGACACACTCCTTCTGGAGAAGTGAACTGTGAAGACTAAGTTATCGGACAGCACAAGGATGGTGTTAAAGAGGCTTTGTGCCCATGGGGTGGACTCACTGCAAAGCAAAAACTAAAACTATTACAGCTTTACCTCTGAGGTGTGTTGGATGGCTGATAATTGATTAGAATGAGGAGCAGGATAGGGACCAGTTCTCTTTCAATTCCTAATTCAGTTTGTCACTTAAGCCATGCTAATTAGCAGCACAACACTGAACACACAGAGACTTCTCTTTAAAAGCACAGGCAAATTATCATCAAAACAGAAGCTGTGTACTACACAGAATACTGATCAATTCCTGTAGTTTTTTTTATTTCAATCTGCAACTGCTACAGCAGATTTGTTTCTTTTAATTTGGTTTTCAGACCGTATACATGTAGGATGACAAGTTGGTCTACAGTGGAGCACTCTGTTAGCTTGTTATGTCACTAAACTGGGAGAGCCCGTGCATTACAGTTCAAGCATCGAGTGAGCGAGCGACCTTCCAGCCACAATAAAGCACCTCTGTGTCAAGCTAATGGCCTCACTGATGACAGTATGCCTCGGTCTATCATAGGTCTGTTTTGTTTTTCTTCTTCTAAGAAGTCTGAGAGGCTTAGCAGATTAAATATCAATTTCAAAATCAAAGCACTTTATGGATAATATTGTTTTAATTACAAGAATTAATCTTTTAAAGTGAGATTAGGATCAGTTTCCTCATTGACCTCTGTGTGCATGTGAGCAAATCAAACTCTGATAAGATGAAATTGCAGAAGGGTTATCTGTCATTTCATTTTAATAAAGGCTGAACTCATGTAGACTTTGAAGTGATGACGTAAATTTACTCAGCTGAGTCATTTTTGAGGATGTCTATCAGATTTAAAAACCACAACCGTCATTGTCTTCTGCTTACAATCATCAAGGAGAAGCAAAATTGAGGCATCATGTTACCTGATAACAGCATTGGATCTTTTTCTTGTGTTTTCTTGACATGGTCCGACTCCCCTGTGAGTGAGCTCTCATCAATCTTCAGATCGTTGCCTTGGATGAGGACTCCGTCAGCAGGCAAAAGGTCACCTGAAAGATGCAAACAAAACATGTTTAACTGTTTTTGAATGAATCTCGGATTAAACGATATTCATTTACATTTAATTAAATGACTTCAATAGGACAGCTGACAATCTTCTTCTTACCATATTTTACTTGTGCAATGTCACCGACCACAATCTCAGCCACGGGAATTTGGATAACTTGTCCTCCACGGACGACAGTAAATTTCTGTTCCTGCTCAATACGGCTCTGGAGGCCCCTAAACTGCTTCTCTTTACTCCAGTCGTTGAACGCCGTCACCAGCACCACACAGATAACTGACAGAAGAATGGCGGCTCCCTCGATCCAGCCCGCCTCTGACTCATTTTCATCCTCCACACCGCCAGCAGCCTTTCCACAGTCTGCAGGAGGGACGGTGACAAATCTTAATATAATAAATACATATGCATAAACAAATAAATAAATAATGCAGTGAAACACTAAGAGAGGAGGGCGTTTCATTAGATTCAACCATGAAATAAATTAACTGGAAACAAGAGCAGGGACAAGCATCTGACAAATACTTGTTTAACATAAAATAGGTTACGCAAACAAACCAAACATAAATACACAGTAATATGATCAATAAAAAGAATAGAAAACAGGATTGTGTTGAAGTGTTGTTGCTTACGTTCTCTTTCGGCATCTGGAGGTCTATAAAAAGAAAGGCCTAGTGAAACTATGGCTGCCACTTCTAGGATAATCAGTGTGACATCCTGTAGCGCCTCCCACACTAACTGTAAGAAAGTTTTGGGCTTTTTGGGCGGTATTAAATTTTGCCCAAACACTGTTTTCCGCTTCTCGATGTCTGCTGGCTGCCCACTTAGACCTGAGGAGGGGAAAGAGACAAGAGGAGAAAAAAAAAAACATTTTCATTTTAGATCCATGGAATTTAACGTTGACTACAAACATTCACATCAAAAAAGAAAAGCTTTAATTAAGTGCCACATAATTTGAGCACAGATGGATGTATCGCTGTGGACATTTTGTTCACAGAAGGAGAGCTTGTCACCGGGCCTCAAAAACTATTACCCCCAAAAGGAATCAGCATTTCTGACAGGACACTGTGTAGGCGACAATGCTGGACAACAATGACACACATTCTGTGGGCATGGCAAACATTTTCACCTCTTTCAGGCATGCAAAGCTATAAACTGCTTTTTTTAAATACAATGACCGACTGACCAGAGAGGTTGAATCAGTCTTAAACTCACAGGTGCCTGTGTACACTACTGTCCCGTTATAGAGTCATCTCTCTGACACATCGCACGTCTCGTTGGCTTGAGACCCATTCATCCATGTGCACAGAGGGCATTCTGCAGCCACCCATTCAAATGCCTCCACATTCAAGGCACAGTCATATATTCAAAAGGGCCTTCGCACATTTGATGATGCATGACAGTTTTTTCGGTTCTATTCATGCCGACTGACTGTGTGTGGGTGGCTGTGCAGGCTAGGATGGAGCTGTGTGTGTGGCAGAGAGGTGGTGAAGCAGAATTGGGGGGCCAGGGAAGAGTGACTGTGTGAAACTGCTACTGACAGGCAAATGGGGGGTGGGTGGGGGTGAGGGTGCGAGGGGCTGAGACTAATAAAGTGCGGAGCTACTGACGGCTGAGGGGAAGCTGCACTCGGAATAGCAGCGTCTTAATAGGGAAAAGGTTCAGTAGGGTCAAGGTATGGACAGACAGACAGGCAGATAGATAGACACACACACACACACACACACACACACACACACAGACTACAGGTACAATGCAAATCATAACAGACACCACATTTGGATAATGGGTCTGCAGTGACAACAGCACAGGGAGTGAGGTGCATCGTTCTTTTGTGAATGAGACAATTCTCCCTCTCGTGTGCAAAGAAATCCTGTCAAAACTGACAGCTAGTGGTCGTAGAGCTGCAACAATTAGTCCATTTAACAACTGTTTCAAAGATCGATTCATCCTTTGTCTTTTTTCAGGGAAAACTGCCAAACATTTTCCACTTACAGCTTCTCAAATGTGAAGATTGGTTGCTTTTCTTTGCCATAAATGACAGTAAACTAAAGATGTTTGGGTTTTTGACTGTTGGTTAAATAAAACAACCAATATGAATACATTTCCTTTGGCCGCTGGACACTGTAGCAGGTATTCACTATTTTCTGACATGTTATAGACATCGAGATTATCTGCAGATTAATAGATAATGAATATACTCGTTAGTATGCAGCCCTGCAGTTGAATCTGTGCTCATTTCAGGCGGAGGGAACAGATTTCCCTATGTCAAGTCTAAGTGAGAAAGATGGGGCTACAACAGCTGACTGACACCAAGTTAAATTTCCATCTCTAACCAGCTGCTATTAAGACACAGCAGATATGTTCATCACCCTGAAGATGTAAGGAAGCTTTTGGTGGGTGGTTAAATCAGTGTTAAGTCACATACGTACTAGGAGTCAGTATTTATTTACTAGTCCTGTCCTTGAAGACGGTTTTGCTGGTAACCACTTTCCCCCAGAACTTCCAAAACAATCAATAAATCATTAAAATGACCAAGATAGTATGATTCTAATGCAGCAATAATAGAGTTACAGATTATTTTCATTCATCAGTTAATTACTTAGATCGTTTTTAGGTTATCGATCAGTGTGTAAATGTGGCAAAGTGCTCGCTTTATCCAGCTTAAACTATTTAAAAAGTTTGATTCTTTTTCCGTTCTCTGATTAATCAGTCATGCTTTGAGCGTTAAATCATTTAAAATACTTCAGCAGTCAGTTCAAACAGATTTGTCCCTGCTGACTCTCACTGTAAGTGAACATTACACATAATTAAATAACATCCTGAATAACTTCAACGCATTGCTAAAATATATTGAAGTCACTGTGAAGCTGACAGGCTCATGTCTGGTACTATCTCATGTTGTTTCTTGTTGTCTTTCATATTTCTACCCATTGTTCACTTAAAACAAGTTTTGTTCGACTTCATTAAATAAGAAAATAATCCTCTATCAGTAGGTACACTGTTAATTGACATTACAACCTAACACTAACACATACTTTTCTAAAAGGGATGTGAGAAGAATGACGATGACTCATCAGCACAGCACATTAAAAGGCTATGGGGTTTATCCTGCATAGCTGCCTGTTGCTGCTCCCTGGCTGTCTCTCACCGTCTGCTTTGATTCTCTACACTGCTAATGAATCCATGCTGACAGCTAATACCCCATTCAATTTTACACCACATTTTCCCTTTGCATTAGAGCAATAAATACAAGTGACAGAGGACGATCAACATGTCGTCCCTCCATTGGATACACAAACAGAAAATAGGTTGGCCTTGGCCCCTCACATCATTTTAGCACCCAGAGTCCGTCTCAAGTCAAGCAGCTAATCATTAACCATTTAATTTGGATGCTTGTCCCCGGCTGACCCCTCCGAGTACTGTCATTTCAGCCACCAGTGAGGGGTCAAGGTAAGCCTTCACTCTGGGCTTGTCACAATGAAATCAAATAGGGTCACGATTTTTCTTTTACTGCCTTCACATAACTGTGTAAGCATAGATGTGCCAACACGCTGTCCAATACAACAGGACACCCTGACTGGACAACTGTCTCAAACCAATATTACTAAAACAGAAAGATTCATGCACATAATACCACACTTTGTCTAAACAAAATGCAGCAAGGAGAGGAAACTTTAACACCGTCTTCCTACTTGTGGTAAACTTTAAAAATTAAGTTATTTGGGTCATTAACTCTTCACCAGGCCCTATATCTGAACACTTTACTTTCATTTCTGCTAAATCTAGTCCCTGTTTGAATAACAGAAGTCTTTTATGACATTTATAGTCATATGTAAATCTCACAAACACATTACAGTGAGAGCGTGATTTTCAGTTCGTTTAAGAACCTTCTTCTTTATGAGTTGCATCCGATAGAATGGTAGTTTGTTCACGTGTTTTGATCTTTGTAACACAAACAAAAATACAAAATAATTGAGTAGAAATTAGGTTACGTTAAAATGATGTTATGCTCGTCCAACAAGGATAATTGGATTGTGGGATTCCCATCATCTCTGCTCAAGTTATAGCATTACTTTCATCATGTCAAGACCAGGTTATTACAGTTTTTAAGAAAGCTACCCACTGGGTAGCAACTGATACACAGGGAGACTATTTTTTAAATTTATTTAGTATCTTTTAAAGTCAAATGCTTCTATAAAATACTAAAAATAATATTATTATTATCAATCTTTCCCATTTACATGTGATCAGGGTATTTAGGGTGTTGTTGCACATAAGCAGATTCTGCGCCAATGAGCAGGGCTTTATTCAAAATACAATAGTGCTGCACCCTTGTTACTATAGCATGATCATTTCACTTTCAAAAATAGTGTGAAAAAAAAAGTATATTTGGTAATATGTTTTTGTGAAACTAATATCACCACTCTACTCAGGAATTCTGGGAAGACGACTGAATGAGATAATGCTGGTAATCCATACTGGAGAGACAGGGCAGCCTATGAAAAACAAGACCAATGTACAAAAAACACTTGATATCTGAATGTTTTGTTCCAGAGATTGTTGTCTGCTTCACAGCTGACGATTCTAAATCACAAAAACCATAACCTTTAATCACTACGTACAGGGAAACACAAGAAACCAATTAGCTCCATGAACAGAAACATGGTCTGGCCGCATGTTACATCCACTTATTGGCTAAAGCCCATCTAAGCACATCATTTTGAATTCAGACATGAAGACAAGCTATGCCAGCCCCCTGAATTACAGAGAGTAAACTATCATTTAACAGTCTGAACCTTCCCATTGAATGAGGGGGTGTGGTGTCTTGAATGACAGATACAGATAGCCTGTCAGCTTTTGTGAATTGCAGTCTAAGCCCACGGCCGATCGGATCAATAGGCTGGAACACAAATATTTGACTACACTAAAATAGCAATCAACAGGGAATAACTGTGAAAAATAGGGGAACACTGTCAATAATATTGATGCGGAGTAGCCTTGCCCGTTTGATAGTCTCATTATGTAGAGGAAATAGAGGATCCCATTGGGAGGAAAGAAGTGCTGCAGTGTTACCCCGGGGGACACACGGGAGGCGAAAGCGCCATCCGCTTCCTTGTGGCCTCCCAATCTTAACCAATTGGGCTCTTCAGACAGAGCGTGACGTGGCCAGCTCGCAATCTGCAGCGATAGTTTTGGCATCTGTTGCCTCTCTTGCTTGCCAACCCTTTTGATTTTTATGCCACTCTCCCCACTGTTCTCCTGAAGTTTCAATTTCCCTAATTCCCCTCCTCCCAAACTCGATGAAATTTTGAAATCTGTTACAGAAGAGGTGACTCTCCACTACAGGAGCACCTAAAAAGCGCTACACTATGAATTCATGAGGTTATAAAGATCAGTTCTACGTTGTGCTTCTGTTCAGAGCAGCCAAGCTTCAGTTTGTGTGAGAATTTACATATTGTAGCGCTTCACTTCCCCCTCCTGCGTGTCCCGGCGTTAGGAGGGCTTGAATTTGTTTTTGAAAATGACAACAAGAAATAACTCTGCTCCTGTATGAATCTTTTTAAGTCTTTTCTGGGCTTCTACAGCTGCTTTAAGCTTTTAAGCATCAACTCATTTGGGTGCCCAAAAGAAAGCATCTCCAAGCCTAAGTGCCGACATCTGGGTACACTTTGGAGTACAATACTTTGACCCTGAGCTGTGATATTCAGTGCTGAGAAACTGTGGGAAATGGTGGGAAATTTGTCATAACAGTACTCCAGTGATTTAGCTTTGCTCTTGCAAACAGCTGGAGGACTCACGAGAGACAGATTAAAAACAACAAAAAAAAAAAAACAACAATGGTCACAACTGATGCAGCAAAGGCTCAGATGTCCTGACTCATCAGGCAAGACCATGAAAAATAAGTAGAACCCGCATTGCTTCTCTTGATTTGGGATGTGTCACTGACAAGTCCGCCCACTGACTACCTAATTTTGTTTATAAATTGGGTCTTAGTCCATCATAAAAGCTCCAAATTGGAGATCCTACTTTCCATAATGGAACTCAAGTGCTTTCATTGTCCCCTGCCAGGAAAACACCCATGTCTTTCACACTGCGACTACGTAATGCAGGCTTCCAGTTAAAATGTGCCATCACCGAGCCCAAGCCAAGGTAACCCTGGTGACAACGCTTGTGTTATCTTCTCAGGCTCCACAAAACTCCTACAAAAGTCACAGATAACATTATACGACAGTTTTCACAGGCCGAGTAGGGCTCCACATGATGAGTAAGATGAATTTGATGTGTGAAACCTGCCTTTAAATGTTGACGTTTATGTAACTGACTACACAAGGAGAAAAAAAAAAAAAAATCAGATAAATAGGAAGACGGAAAAAATAGGTTCAACTGTGTCATTTCATGGCGGTTACTTACAAGCAGGGAAAGCACCAGAATAAAAATGTCTGCACACACAAAGGAAGTGATCTCATACAAATAACAACAGGCCAACCGCTAGAGCTTCAGGTATTGGTTAGCTCTCTCTTTCCATCACACAGGGGGATCCTCACCACTATGGAAACATGGTTTGTTTGAGAAGTACAGCATACGAGCAAAACTAAAAGGAGACATGTCAAATCTAAGTCGTTAAAAAAAATATCCCTTAGTTTTGATATGTTCTATCTGTGATTACTGCCCTTCAGCCTTCACCTTTTATTTCATTACACTGCAGCACTGTGACCGGTTTAATGGTTTACATTTGTCAAACAGACAAACGTAATGTTTGAATAAGCTTTTTGGCAGTGTTCATTGTCACAATTTAGACAGCAAGACATTCTACAGTGTGCATAATTAACTCTTTTCAAACTCAGGGCATTGGTATGTAAATTACCAAAATCAATTTGAAACGCAGCCCAGTGATTTGAAATCTGACTGAAATGGGAAATCTTCGAGACAACCAGCCTTATGTGGTAGTGTGGAAAATAACAGTGGCAGTGCCGTGACAAATTACATTTCGCCTAATCCAAACAGACCGTGCTGAAAACTAGTCAAAGTTGAGTGGTACACCCATGCACAGCTGCAACACAGAAGTTCAGTCAAACTTCTTTGGGTGAAAAAAAGGGATCTTGGAAATGTGGAGGATTAGTGAAGACTTGGCTTAAGAGGTTCGAGAAATGGCCAACCAACTAATTAGAAATCCCTTTTCAATTGTCAAGCTCCTGTAATCTTAAATGATGGCTTAATTTCCCGAGCCAATGACGAATGAGCTCATAGAAACTGGAACTATCAGAACTGGGTGGCTGCATATCAAGTGGAACACCACCTGCTGCGAGAAACAAAATGTGGACCCATTCAAGCTTATCAGTACGGTGTAGTTGCAAATAAGTGCAGGAGTAAAAACAAAATTGGGTAAAAGCTGCTTTGGCTTTGTAAAGCAGAAAGTCATTTTATCAAAAGATTTGTTTTCATTAGGAATCCAGAAATATTCTCTCAGTCCTCCAACATGCTTGATAACACGGAGATGGTAAATACAGACTGCTGATAAGCAGAATATTGATAAAGAGCACGCGATAGCAGAAGGCTGAAAGCAGTTTGATATTCCAAACATGCTAACTATTCTGTTCCCTTACCTACTCACACACACGCACAATGCCATGTCAAGCCGCTGTGCTTTATAACGAAAAGCGCTGAAAAAGCCAGAGGGCCTCCACATTCTTTTCTGTAGCACAGAACAGGTAGAATGAGTGGGGGAGGACGAGTACACTCACACTGATGTCACTCACGCTACAAATATGACAGGACTCCACTTTCAAGAACCCGACACAGCCACATGCATGTTTGGACAACTCACGCTCTCTCTCTCAACAGCCAAATTCCTATTCAGCAATTTCTCCTCAGTTCAGACAATGGCCTACTGGCCTGCATATTAGATAGTGAAAGCAGTAAAAGAGACTGCACAGTGTACCTTGTACACTTACCATATTGTCAATAAATGAAAGGTCAAGAATTAAAGAGCAAGGTAGGGATTTCTTCAATGAGACATGCTTTGTGCTGTCATATAGCACTGGCATTTATTGCATTCCTTTGGGTTTGATGAAGCCCAGGATTTTTTTTGTACTTGCTTTGAGACACTGAATAGAGGACTGTTGGTGCTACAGTGAATACGCGGTGGCGTTTTAATCTGGGATCAAACTGAAAATCCCCTCCCATAAGAGTTCAGTCAAGGTCATACTGGCGATTAGGCAGACTGTCTATAGAGAGACAAACAGAGAGAAGCAAAGCAAAAAAAAAAAAAAAGAGGTACTGTTAACCACCACTGACCCAGTGGGGTTAAACTATAGCCTAAATAGTATTGTTAGCATAGTCCTCTCTCTACCGGGTAGAGTTTGGTACCGAAAGAGTAACGCAGATGAGACATTCAAGAGATGAACTCACTCCTTCCCTAACATGTTCAAGTCATTACTACCCAGCCTTACAGCTCGTCTCATTCGCCACATGTGGGACATTGACCTGCCTGCAGCCTGGTGCTGTGCCCAGGCAGACAGCTGGTCTGTCTGAAGCCTACACACAGAGACACACAGACACACACACACAGACAGACAGAGGTGAAAAGGGAGAGAGGGAGGGTATGAGGGACATATCCACAGGCCTTGAAATAGCACAGGACTGGCCCAGGTCAGAGCCAGCCTGCCTGGCCACCTGTCTGGCATATGAGTTTTCCAAGGAAGTGATGTCAAGGTATCCACAATGTGGATGACACGGCCAATGACACGCCTCCTAAACTATGCGTGCAACACATTAGCATTCCAACAGCACTCGCAGTACTAGAGCTGTTGTGCAAATATCCTGCATTTGATCCAATTAAACAGTCGTGATGTTGAGTGTAGTGGAAACATTACTCTACCATCTATAGGTGACGTTTTTAACCGGTTGCAGAGTCCTTGAATATCCGCATAACTTTCCCCAATTTTGTTTAGCGCCTCTGCGCCTCTCAGTTCCATAAGAGAGCGCAGCTCTTTGAGCGTGCAGCCAAACTCTCCATCGTGGTTGGCCTCCATCATGGAGTTCTTCACCCCACTGTACGAGTTGTTCGCCATTGTCTTGCTGTCTCCCCACTCTATTGCAAAGCGTTGCTGCTTCTGCTCATCAGTGGGGGTAAAAAAAAAAAAAAAAAAAAAAGTGTTGTCCTGGAAAAGCTTAAATCCTCAAGAGTGCAAGCACAGTGGTAGTTCCCATAAACAGCTGACAAGCCCTTCAGAGGCAGGTGGAGTCATACGGCAGGTAGCAGGGCAGGGATATTACAAAACAAGCCATTTCCCTTGGAGAGCTGAGTTCCTAGTCTTTCATGGTGACTGAGGATCACCCACAGAGGCGGAGATCACCATGCATGAAAACCTGAAGAAGAAAAGCAAAAAAAATAAACATTATTAGTGATGCTACCAAGTGATTTTTCATGTACATGTATTAATATCACACTGTCAATGATATTTAGGCGAACTGTCCAGGAAAACTTAACACATTCCCGGATTTATTTTCACAATTAATCAATTACAAATAACTCTCGTAATCAAACAATTTTAAGGAACCATTTTGAAGCCTCCAATGTAACGATTCATGATTTTTGCTGATATCAGATATTATTATTTTACTACTGTATAAGAGGAAACATGGGAACCCTTAGACAAAACCACTTGGCCGCTGAGACAAGTAGCAAAGTAATTAGCAAAACTGCCTACAGCCATTGCCAAGAGATTTTGATTAGCTGTACTTGAGTTGTAATAAAATAATAATAATTTTGTCATCTGGACAAAGCACTTGTCAAGTAATGTGCACTCTGCTTCCCGGTCAGACTATGCGAGCAGAGTGAAGCATTAGCATTCAGTAATCACTCGGCTGCGAGCTGCTCCCAGGGTATTTCCTGCATAGAGAATTTTAAAAAGGTAGATCCTTTCTCCTCTTCATCTACTGTAAAAACTAAATTCTCGCAGCTGTGGCGTACGCCAATACTCATTTCTGGCTATATAAGGATATGTGTTAAAAAGCTACTTAATGCATATAAGATGCAAGCTTAATCGCTGATCAAAATGTATTTGCTGGCCAGTAGTTATGGACTTTAAACAGTAGTAACCTCAGTTACCTCAGTTGGTGCCTATTTATTTAATTACGTATTTATTTATTAATTATACTTTTTTAACAGTTATTTAGGGCTATAATTAACACTGAGGTAGGTAGGGAAATTACACACATGCGCAAAAGGGAATTAGAACTGAATAGGTGCAATTTTAAAATTATTCCAGCTTCTCTAGTGAATTTAATGCATTTTCCTTCTGATCTTAATTTTGAACCGATACTGTTGAATGTTGTTGATCCACCCCTTACAGTGGACCCTCACTCGTGTGAGGAAAACTAATGTTTTATGATGATAAAGAAGAGTTTGGTGATATTTTATAAAACAAGCAGAACTCCTGTATGATAAAGAACAGCGGTTTCCTCCTCTGGTCTCACCAGGTGTTGAATAAAGCATCAAAGTCGACTCCTTTCATCCATAAGACTGTATCACAGTTCCCTGCCATGTTCAAACAATATACACTGTCACTGAAAAAAAAAAAAGCCACCAGCTTTCCTGCAGTGTAACTGGTGGGGTAACGTAGTGAGCAGGGACCAAGTGACTGATTACCTCAGGAAAAGCCTTCTGTTTGATCTAATTAAGACTATCTGTGGCATCAGGGAGCTCCATGGTACTCTACATGGGAGAGTCCATTCTAATGAGAGGCTGCTGTCCATTCAGCTTTAATCAGCCTAACACAATGAAGCTGATTCATTCATGTCGACCAAGTTGATAGGAATTTGTCGTGGCGCAGCTCGGATAGAAAGTGAAACACAACGGTACAAGCATACAACAACACAATTACAAAGGCTGAAGCACGGCGGGAGTTTGAGGACTTGATTTGATTAATTTCTTACAACCACCAGGGACAAAACTGCATTTATTGGAAAGATTCAACAAGATGGGTTTTATTTCTAGTCTGAAACCATGTTGTGAAACACTAATAATACACTGTACTTTCAGGTGGAAAGCCATGTCACACTATAATTCACACTGCACAGTGAACCAGGACTCCGCAATCTGATCCATAAAGAAAGGCACCACTGCAGGCAGACAGGATCGTTTTTCCTTGACTGGAAAAAATGCTGCAGTTATCTCTCAGGCGGGGAGGTTTTACTCACTTTCTGCATTTCTGGCTATGACAAAGACCAAAGATGAACACTTGTCGTCTATCTTTACATCAAACAGCACTTCAAACATGCAAATCCAAACAAACATCCAAAAACTCAAAAACGTGTCAGAACTTTAAACTGGGACGCAGATGCAGAAGGAAAGAAAATGTAGGCTTTATTATTGCTCACTGCACAAATGAATGCTTGCAGCTTATTCCATTGAGATTCTTGGAAACTATTCTGTCACATGTTGAGATTCTATTTGGAGCCATCTGCCATGGAAAACGGGACAGAATTTATTATTTATTACACAGCATAATTGCAGGGCCGGGTGTATTACCGAGGTGGGAGAGTCGTAGAAATCCCTATTTTGAAGAGGCAACTACTCTTGTGCCTCCTGTACTGACCACAGGTTTAGGGTGAGGTCTTCGATGCATGTTCACGGGGCTTTCAGTTATTTTTCACACCGCTGTTCTAATTTCCATGAAAAACATAAAAACCAACCCTTTAAAAAAAAAAAAAAAAAGGTCTACTTGAGGTTTATCTCTTTTTAGACCAAGTTAAATCCTGCAAGGAAAGTTACACCCATCTCTTGGATTAGGTCATTCATACCATAAGTTCCAACACACGTTAGAACATACATGTTAGTTTCTATTTTGAAGGTGATTACTAAAATTATGATGCGTTTTGACAATATATGATCAAGCACCAGCGTGCTTTTTGTTTATTTAAAACACCACGTACAAATACCTAGTTACTGCTTCGTTGGTTTGAGGATAAATATTTTCCATATACCTGAAAACCTTGAAATAAAGCTATATAGAATATACACATCCTAACAAGAGTTTTTTTTTATACAAAGTCTTGAACAAATGAACAAGTGCAATCCAGGCGTTGTGGGTAAAATGCATCATCTTCTTGACTTCACAATGACTACAACATCACCTTCAAAAGGATAGGAATATTTCACTTGTCTTGGGTACCACATGAGCACACAGCACATGTGCAGCCTATAGTAATGAATGCAATTCCCTGCCTTCATGTCTTACTCTATGAGCCCTCTCCCACATTCACACCAGCGAACCCCACGAGCAGCAACAACGCCAAGATGAAGGAAGTGCCAACATTTGCTGCGCTGCAACAGTTTCGGGTTGCGGAGCAGGTCACATGTCACAACAGTGGAAAATCATTGTGATTGGATCTCCAAGCCAACAGCTGGCATGGTATGGTTGAATGACAGAGGCTAAGGTTAACCCTTTCCACACAACAGCAGCAAAACCACAGCTCAGCACGAATTACCAGGCTGTTTTACCCAAGGACTATGGTCTCGTAAGTCACAAGTCTCTTCTCTACCCAAGCTATTTCAGGCTGCTTTCACACATCGGATGCACACTAAGTCCTCCACCCAGAAGGCTGCGGCAAGTGGAAACAAGTAGCTAGGACAACAGTGGTGGGCATCTCAGAAATATACTCATGTCTTTGTTTCCACACTAAGGAAACCCTCTGGCAGTTTGTGCACCTCTATGTGCCAACAACTCGATGCAAGTCAAGGATAGCAATTCTAGGGATCCCTCTGCAATGGAGCTGCCTAATGCGAGGGGTGGTATTTTTAGCTTCCCCCAGACTGTCCCCTCCCCCCACAGCTAGCCGTTGCTGAACTGGGTCAGGCCATGTAAATGTGGAGGGTACAAAGCAGAGACACCCAGCCCTCCTTGTGCTGCATGGCTCGCAGCTGAGAGCACTACTTCACCCCACAGACTGGAACCTCTACACGGCTCTCAAACGCTGTCAGGCTGCCAACTCATATGAACGCACAGTCAGAGGTGTTACCATCAACACGCTTTTCCTCTTCAGCTCTTCTTACTTCATGTATGGAGGGACATGTGACGGTCTCTAAAATGAAAGTGAACGTGTAGCCGCTGTACTCACTTGCATTTATTTTTGGGATACTTTATATAACCGATTTATTTTATTTAGATATGATTGTTTTTAGGTCAAGTAATTTTGTAAATTAAAATCCATGTTCATACGTTTTCTCACATGCACGCTTGCAGTTCTTTTACGTGATAAAATAAATCATTGTAAAGAAATAAGGTCAAGTGATCTCAAAGTGAATGAAAAAATGGACAGATACATCCTAAATCTGTGTACACGCTAACCTGAATGGATCTTTTGATTCACAAAAACACCTTGAAATTTGCAGTACGTAGGCATTTATGCATGTCAAGAATGACCAGCAGGTTGCTGAGTGCTTATAATTACGTTTGGAAAAAAAACCTGTCCATACAAAGGGCCTGTCAAAAAAAATCAAGTCAAGCTCTCATTCAGCCCCTACGAGCTCGAGTGAAGGTGACAGAAGTTGTTCTTGTTAAACATGAAATGATCATAAACGACAAAATTCAGCTGACGTGAAAGCTGAGCCAAAGTCAAAGCAGGAGAATCCATGATCCATCCATTACTTAACACCTCAGTGGACCTTGTAAGATGTCACACAGTATTCATTGTGTCTGTAAATAGTGTAAATGTAAATGGTGAGAGGTCATATGGTGCAATGTTTTCCTTCTCATTTGCTCAACAATTTCCGAGCAGCGCTGAGTCCTGAAAGACTATCCAGTTGCTAGGGTAAAATTAATAACCATCATTTTTTTCCCCCCACATTGTTAAAAACGTGTTTTTCTTTCAGGACCAAATATTCAGATCAGATTTGTCCCAGCCTTAGTAGTGTCAATACTGTAGTCATCTTCAAAGTGTGACTGTGAAAATACATTCATATTTTTTCCCTTAGAGGAAATAAAACGAGGAGGGGTGGTTTTATTTAGCAGTTACAGAGTCCTTCATGTCTATAGGATGGAAAATATTCCAAAATGGAGCATCTTTCATCGAGCCACTTTGAAGATGAGAAGCACTCAGTGTTCTTTGTTATGTGTGATTCTACATAGCAGCTCAGTGGCCTGAGGTCCTGCTGCCCTGCCATTTGCTGCCACAGTCTGACCTTGCTGTCCTTACCTTTCCAATTTCAGGACACACAGTAGTGTTGAGCATTAAACTCATTTCACCAAGACCTGTGGGAGGGAATTCAATCTGTGGTAGCCAAACATGTATGTACTTAACACTACTATAGACTAAGATGGGGAAGTAAATGAGGTGTGAAAGCTAATGCTGGTTAGGGCATGGTTGCTACACGGCACTTTCACATTCATCCTGTGTAAGTCAGCCTTAACTGTTAATGTGAAAGAATGAACATGTGCATTAGTATGTATTAGCTTTATCCTTCAAGAGGGATTTCAATCCAAGCATACGTGTTTTCACCGTGAGTGAAACTGCAGCCAGTGTGGCTAAGTGACTGCTGTGATGGCAGCATCACCAGCAACACAAAATCTGCTGGTGGATTTGTCTACAGATGGTGAAAAACGTCACAAAGACGAGAAACCTGACAGCGAAATTTCAAAAGGTCAGATAGATGTTTTGAAATGTTGTTTTTTCTTATTTAGTGTCACCAAGATCCTAACATCAGGATTATTACAAAATAAAAAATGGAGTTGTGGGAAGATACCTTTTCATAGAAATACATTTTAAGAGACGTGCATGAGTAGTTATTATTCACTCATTGGCTACACCAGTGGATGACATGGTAGTCACTTGCCTTCTGTGCCTGATAATGGCAAGGTTTCAGAAAACTGTTACAGTGACAGTTCGGATGTGTGGAGAAGATTACACCAGCACAGGACTGTCACCCATCGCCACCAGCAATTCTTTGCACTGAAACAACGTTGTGGATTATGTTAGATACTCAATGATGACGCTGTAAAGTTTATGATTCTACAAATATATGTACAAACTAATGAGGCAAAAAGATTCTTTAACTCTACTTTTAAAATATGTTTTTGATCAGTGGTGTATCAGGATATGAGGCCTTTCAGAAATGCCAAACTAACATAAATGCCTCGTAGCATAGTTAGTCCTTCTAGCTGCCTTGATGACTAATTCATGATATTTTGCCACGTGTGCTTTATAATTGTTTAAGTGGGCAGGATCAGCATTTATCCAATTAGTTTTACCAGTTTTTCAAATTACTGCTCGCTTGGTCTCCCTCAAACTTACAGCGTTAACTCCTGTAATTTAAAGAAGCAAATTAATTTCAGTCAGATCTATGTAGTTTGTTTTTACTGCTCTGTTAGGCTGGATTTGAATGAATAAGTAGTAATGATTAAGTCAAACGCCTTGTAACCTAAAACTTCTGTTTGGAATAACCTTGGCCTTATAATCCACACAGAGAAAGAAAGATAAGCAAAACTCCATCATAAGTAAATAGTACCATAAATACATTGTACTTTCCAATGTCACCTTAAATTAATAACCTACAGTGGCTACTCTCTATACTATAAAGATAGAAATATTTTACGGAGGAATATAGACTAAAATACTAAAAGGAAACATTTTTAGGCCTTGCTTATAACTGACTGAAATGTAGATCATGACAATGGAGTCAGTGGACATATCAAGCAGCTGTGAGGGGGACTCATCCGTGATGAGTTAGGGACAGACTTGACAGGCGATAACTGCCTGGAAGAAAGTGTCCTCATACACTGCATTACACCGCAGAGACTCTCGTCATGTGACTACTAAAAAACTACCATGCCATGAGAAGCAGACAGCATTTTAAGAGCAGGCTATAATGTTGGATGAGTAGAAATTACATACTCGCCAGCATGGTCAATTAACTTCATATGCATTGCATTAAGGATGAAGACCTAGAGCTGTGGTCTTGAAAGGTTGTTGGGTCTACACATGCGAGCAGGGAAAACACTATGCAGCTGAACCACACTGCCAAGGAGGTCAAGTGATTTTACTTCTGAGATGTAACCATTTTCCAAAACAATTTACAAAACAAGTGCAAGAACTACTGACTCATATCCTTTAGTCAGGGTGAGCAGTACTGCCAACAGTCAGCCATTATGAAAAAAAAAAAAAAAAGCATGGCATAGCAAGGAATAAGAAAGGATATTTTTGTCATTCTTGAGTGACAGCAACAGTCTCAGTTCAAAGGGCTCAGACACACAGCAACAGATTGTGTTACTGGTGGTTAAAGTGAATCATTAAACAAATGGAATCTCTATATGCTGAGCCAGACAGCTTTAATGAAAAATCACTCGTTGTTAACTGTGGAAAATATTGGTCTGGTGTAGTAAAATCAAGAAAAATTACTATTCAAAACTGAAACTGAATCCGGCAACTGTCCTTACATCTAGCGTACACTCTGCAACAAGATAGTCAGACTATAATGCTTGGTCAAGGAGCTGCTTAGCTGACATTATATTATCTATAGATTACTATGCCATACTACAGTAACTGGCACAGCTTGTATCATCTGAATTCTGTGCTCAAACGTATCTGAGAAAACACTATTTGCAATCCACTGTTGGATCACAAGTCGTTGCACAAACACAGGAAGACACTGCTGGCGCTGCAGCAAAAACCCGGTGCTATTTAATTGGATAAGGAGTGATCCCTTCAACTAGACACCGAAAGGTGCTCGGTGGCTGCCTCCACATCAACCTGGAAAACTTGCACGCAATGTAAGCGAGTGTGAAACTATATTACATTGTCCATCAAGGTCAGGAGTGTAATGGCAATGTACGTAATCGACTTGCAGTAGTTGGAAAGCTGAGGAAATTCGAGATTTACCGTTAGCATTACCGTTATAAGGGAACTGGCATGGACATTTAAAGCGACATGCTGCGTTCAAGGTTCACAGCCTTGCCTGTTTTTTAATTGAATACGCCGTGCCTAGTCATAAATCGAACGCCTTTCTTTTAATAGCGATATAGCTTGCACTTGTGAAAGTGGCAGGTTCATAGCTTACTATGACATTTAGGCTCGTTAGATAGCTTCACATGATAAGACAGACACGGTGCATTACAGCGGTTCCCGTGAGAGACCCCCTTCGTGGCTGGAGTTAGGTTAAGAGGTTGGGGTTAAGGTTCACCATCGACAGGTTGACGTTGCGACCAGAGGCTGCGTTCAGGGTACGCTGGGTAAGGGGGGGACGAGATTCGGAAAAACACCGGTACATGATATATCCTTCACATGGATATTCATTGAACATTAAAGTAACGTTAACGTAACGTTAACCGTGTCCACTGTGTAATGACAGTTAGACGACAAAAAAAAACAAACTTTAACGTGCCTGCACGGGGGTGCTCCTCGAATTGTCCGCGTGAGCAGCCGCAGCGCGTGGAGTACAATACTCGGAGATATCGTTCCAGGCCGGTTAACAATATTACTACACTAACGATAGCTCGGTATCGTTAAACTGACTAAATGACAAGTCGTAAAACGCACCCCGGTGTAGAATGATATACAGGTAACTTTGTGTAGGAGGTCCACATTTTAAGCGGCTAGCGTTATTTCACAGGCAGTCTCTAAATGAAGAGGCTCTGCCGTCCACGAGACACTGTAGCGTGTAGAGCCGTTAAACGTTTAAAAAAAACACACAGACAACGTTCCAGGCTAACGTACAATGTTAGCCAACTAGCTCGCAGGCGTTAGCCTATGTTGATTGTAAAGAAGGGGAAATAACGTTACACAAAAGCCACTTCCAATACATTGACAAGTCGAAAAACTTCACCCAGGGCAGTGCTGAAGTCTGAGTAAAGCAGCCACAAGCAAAGAAAATCTGACAGCATCCTGGTTGATTAGCTACCTGGGTTGGAAAACGAGACGCCCAGTGTCAGTATGTATCCAAGATATAACGTTAGCTAACGGTGTTAGCCTGGTATAAAGCTAACTACCCAAGGCAGCTACCCACCGGTGGCTGGCCCTCGTTGATCATTGCACACAAAAAATGAAGACTTCACCGGTATGGGTTTTTCTATGCAGCGTCTAACACACATAGAAGCAGCCCTTATCATGCTGCATTTTGTCGCGCCAGCGCAGAAAATATAACCAAAAATACTTACTCCGTTCTCTGAAGAGCACCCCAGATCCCTTTCTCTCTTTAACTCCCCCTCAGTCTCACCAAAGACTAGACTCTCTCCCCTGATCTGAGGTAAAATCCCGCCCACTGCGCTGTCACAACCACAACCAAAGTCTCCAACCAGAGATGTCAAGATAGTTACCATCCCCACTTTGAACTCATGGAAACCCACGTCCACTTGACCGGAAACCGCATGACACACGCGTACAGCGGGTTTTTAAACGGTTAAAACGGTAAACTGGAGCCACGTTACCGCAATTAATGTATCAAACAGTTAACACATTTAAAGAATACTGATTAACACAGGAGCAATTCATAAAATATCACCTCATTATAGAACAGGTGCAGACCAAAAGCACCTGCTCTACTTATTATAATGACGCCACGTGTTTGTTTCGTAACACTTTATGCATTAACGTCTATGTGAAAAAGATATTGGACGTCATGTGGGAGATAACCATCCCAAAGATGAAGGGGTTCAGTTTCTCTAACGTAGGTTTTGACAAAGGCGGAAGTACGTTGACGGTAATAATCTCGCCTCGCCTAGTTCCCTTCTGTCACAACACCGCCGGGGACATGTGATGTACGTCAAAAGGAGGATGGGTATGGACCGCTGGTGTGGATTCCCATTGGCTTAACCAGCATATCAGTCGCCTATGGAAACGGTTACGTCATGATCCCCTCGTACTCCCTCCTCGCTCCCGTGTCGCTTTATAATAACAGGATTATTTAACAGCCCCTCCATCATATGATGCAGCCTGTAAAAAAAAAAAAGTACGCACCGAAACCTCACTGCTGCATCGTTTCTGCTTTCTGGCTGCCTCAACTCCACCTAGGCTACACAAGGCTCTTCCCTCTGCGCCTAATCAAACCTGACGTCATTCTTTCCATGACGTAGCGCTTTTTTTTCTTCTTCTTCTGCGGATTCAATGCCTGTATTCTTTGCGATTCTTTAGTCCTGTTGAGAAGGAGTAACACACTCGACAGTCAGCCTTCCTATTACTGGGGCCAAGTGTGAGTGAAATGCAATGAACTGCATTGCATTACTATGTAAGCAGAGGCCCAGCTCTTCCTTCTACAATTCCTTTAGACTTCTGTTATGCAACAGAAATTAAACAACACATAAGCACAAGATATGCTGCACAATTATAGTGTAATATTATAGTAGTAATATGCAAGCCAATGATTTAGAAATACATAACAGAATGATTAATTCATATTTTAAGTCATGGTGACTGAGAGACGTGAGACATCTCAACTTTGCATGAACCAAGTCAGGTGGAAAAAACAAACATTTTTTTAACATATGACTTTGTTTTGTGACTACATGGTGGACCCCAGGTAACAAAGACATGGGTGGTGGTAGATGATAAACAGAAAACAACTGGGATCGAGGTCAAACCTCAGTGTAATATACTTGCTGTCTTGGCATAATGGGTTTTATCATTAACACAACAGCCCTAAGTGCACAGAAGCATTCACCTCATCAGATTTGTAAACAGGGGGAAAGTTCAACATGTTTATGCCTGTGTGCAGTTTTGAATGTTGTGAGATGTTTCAGAATTTGTTGTGTCAAGAGGAGAAGAAATTTGGAAAGAAAGAGGAAGAAAAGAAGCAGGAAAACATCTTGATTTATGTAAGTTGACTTGTGCAATCATTTGGCCTGACGTCTGTGTAATTTGACTGAGTTGGTTCAGTTGAAAAATAAAGAGGAACAATCAAAAATGCATAGATAAGGCAAAAAGATTTCTACAAATGAGAGATAGACAGATAAATATATACTACAAACAACAGCACAGACTGTATAATATATTAGATCTTTAACCCTGGATTTGGTGGTATGATAGCATTTTGTTACGGTTAAAAAGATTCACATGGGAAGTAACATGGGTGGAACAATGTTTGCAAAAGCACCCATCAGTGATATGATGCAGTCAGTCAAGGCTGGGGTGTCACATATGCTTCCCCATACACTTCACACATTTTCAGCTGTCAGTCAATCTTCTGCTCTCAAACGACAAACAAGAGCTACAGCACAACAGCACGTCAATGCTGATGTTTTTCTTGTACATCCAACATTAACACAGGCCTAGGCTGAGCTGGGACTAGCAAACAGGCCTTCAAACCTTGTGGTGCCAAGTAGAGATGGGACCTATTTTTACACCTGCCATTTTTGCAGTTCGCTGTCAGTGGTTTTGCCGGCTTCCTGATTGGCAGCCTGCAGTGCTTTGTGTTTGGCCAACCCTTAGCAGATGTCCCTTTAACATGACACTGTTGACGCCCATTTCTCGCTCTCTGTCTATCTTTATCTGTCCATCAGTCTTTGTAACTTCCCTCCCTCTTTATCTGTTAAGATACTGCATAAGGCAGGAGACATGCTTTACAAGAATCTAACGTTAGAAATGTTAATAAACTCTCAAAATGTCATCACAGAAACTATTTACAAGGTCACAGAATTATGAAGCTAGATCAGTACCCAAAAAGAACAATAAATATAGATGGCAAGAACAGCAGGAAAGTTGCAGATTTAATGCTTGTTTCTGTATTAAGGCTGTTATAGGAATAGGAACACACATTTAATATACTTATTCGCTTTGTAATGTAGAGTGAGATGAGAGGATCAATACCACTCTTGTGTCTGTACAGCAAATATGTAGCTACATGGAGAAGCTGGTTAGCTTAGCTCAGCACAAACACTAGAAACAGGTGGAAACAGCTAACTTGGTTCAGCCACTAGCACCTCTGAGGATCACTAATTAACACGTTAAATCTAATTTATTTTAAAAAAGTGTGAAAATGACAATTTGCCCTTTTATGCAAGGTTATGTGCCGGACTATTTCCTAGCCTGGAGCAGACAACCAACAGATACTCAGGGAAGTTACTGCTCCAATTGTGAGAACAGTCCAACACATAATCTCACATGAAAGGGTGAATTTTCATTTATAAATTCAGGTTTTTGTATGAATTAAACAAATGAGCTATAACCTGTTAATTACCAATCTTTAGACCAATTTGGACTGAGCCTAGCTACCTTTTCCCTCTGTCTCCAGTCTTTGTGCTAAGCTAAGCTAACTAGCTACTGGTTGCAGTTCCCAAAATGTCAGACTATTCCTCTAAAAGACATTATATTTAAGTATGATGAATAAAATCACACAAAAATTAGAAGAAGTGCACTCAAGCAACTGTGCACGCACACACACACACACACACAGTTACACAAGGAGTTTATAAAATGTACATATATCAAGTAAAAACAGACTTCTTCATGCAGGACTCATCAACTTTCCATGACAACATTTTCCTTCCAGTCCATGGCTGCTGTTTGTCTTTTCTTTATCTAAATATGACAGATAATAAATTGGAATTCTGCCTTGTGTCATCAGAGCCTGTTTGTTCAGTTGAAACCACTTAATCTCTGCGTCAATCCATTTAAACACTTTGGGACCACAGAAGTGAGCAAGATGGTGAATCCCCACGCAAAGCCTTTCAGCTGTATCCACTCAGCTTGTTAATGGAGACAGTGAAATATTTACTGCTGGAAATAAAAAAAACGAACATGTATCTAAAACACAACCACAGGAAAAAAAAAAAAAAAAAACTTATTTCAAGTTTAGATTGAGGAGACCAATCATTTTCCCCACAGCTGTTGTCTGAGTCTTGCTGTTGACTGAGTTTCTCGGTGGAAATTTGCCATATGCTCTGGAGCATCTTGTGAACTACAGTAAATGTCAAGTGTCATCAGCCTTTGTGCATGCTAATGTGTTGTTCATGCTGTCTGACTAAGCATTAATGATGAGGCACGCCAAAACTCTCCCAAAAAGGGAAGCTGCCTTCAGGGTAACTTTTACATTTATAAAAAACGCACTCAAAACAGAACCACTTTATTCATTTAAGTTGAAAGGGAACATATGGTTTCACAGAGGAAACCAAAAAAAAGTTAGACAAAAGTGAGAATAAAAAAGATAGCTGTGGTCGTGTGTGTGCTGCGTGTGTGTGTTCATCCCAACATAGAACTTTAATTATTGGGCTAGAGCTCTACACACCATGAGACAAGATAGCTTGACAAATAATTGCAGGTTCAGTCGAAGAGTGTCTAGAAACTGGCACCACGTGTATGTGTCTGCTGCTCTAACAGAGAGAGGAACTTAGTTGCGGACTCGGCATCTTATCACATTTTTAGATAACACGTTGCTGTGAACTGATTAAGACATTTGCACAAGTAACAATGCACAATGGAAACGCCAAAGGGAATGGAAAAAATAAATCATAAGCCACAGAGAGATTATCAGTTATTTCCTAAACAATTTTTAAATAAACATATGACTGCGGTGGAAATGCCTATGGTGCACTTGGAGATCATGTGCCCTATGAGCCAAAGCAAGTGGAAAATGCGAATGTGAAGATGTCTCATTAGTCGACTTACACAACCAGGTCCCTATCAGTGAGGACACGCTGTATGAATATTGCTTCCTCTGGTCAACCGATCTTTCTCCACCACTTTGTTTCTTGAACGGACGTCGGATTTTCCACTGGCTCAGCACATTGGCAAAGAGTTAGACGTGGAGAGGAGGGGGGGGTTGGGGGGGCTTCCTTCTTTTGAAGAGGAAGAGGAAAATTGTGTTGCATACTTTAGGTTGATAAAGTGTGAGAATTTTCCAATTGCAAATTACTCAAAAGTCCTGTTGTTAACCAATTCTTTGCTTAGTTTAGGTAATATGTCATCTACTGACTTAGTGTTAAGAAGGCTGGATTAACATTAGAGTGTTTAGACGTATTATTCAAGCAGGACAGTAGCGATATGAATCAGACAAAGTTTATATTAAGGATGGGTCTAGCACATTGTAATAACAAACCTTTCTTATCTAACACGTCATTAGTTTGCCACAATTACTGTAATCACATTTTTCCTGAGGTCCACAAAAGTCCAAACATTGGTTTATGTCTGCTGGAGGAATCCCCAATTATATGATTAACATTCACACTCTGCTGACTGGCAAAACAACTGGAGACACAGACGCATGAATTACATCTATGATGCAGGTATACATCTAAGAGAAGATCTGAAGTGAGACCTTGTGAAGCAGTCAGACACACAAAGATCCCTTGTGTGAAGGAAAGCTGAGAGAGAGGTGGTAGCGGTAGCGGCGGCGGCGGCGGCGGTGGTGGTAAGGAGGGGGTCTATCATGACTGAGCGGCTCGTCCTAGGCTTGTGCATGTTTGTGTTTCCAACTACCCCTGGAATTTACTGCAGGCACCGGCGAGGGCAGCCACTGAGAGGTGAATGGCCTGCAGGATAAAGGCCAGAGTTGTTGGGAAAAGAGTGGTGGAGAGAAACAGAGAGCAAGAGAGAGAGAGAGAGAGAGAGAGGGAGGAAAAACAGAAGTTGTAGAAAGGGAAGAGAAAGATGGAGCAAAAACACAGGCAGGACAGACAATGAGTTATTGTAAAAGGCAAAGAGTCAGCAAATAAGTGTGAACTGGAAATAGAGATGGTAAAACAAAAGCTGTGTGTGCGCATAGGGCGTGTGTGTGTGTGTGTGTGTGTGTGTGTGTGTGTGTGTGTGTGTGTGTGTGTGTGCAGGGAAGGAGACAGTGGTCTTACTCAGCCCTGAGCCAGCAGCATTGAGATTATCTGGCCAAGTTTCCACTCACAAACAATAATTCACCTCAAGTGCCCATTGAGGCTAGACTTTGTCAGGATGGCGACCCACCCAGCCCAATATGAGGGTGTGTGAGTGGAAGAGTCTGTGCATGGTTATAGTATGCCTTCACCATATAAACTTGTGTGTGTGGAGTCATAGAAGAGCCATAGAAGGGTGTTAGCGGGGTTCTGGGGAGCAGTGCCACTGCCCTCTAGGACATGTTTTCCATGGTCTGTTTTCCATCGATATCTCCTGTATTTACATTTGGCTCGGCTAGCGGCGGAGCTGGAAAGTGTATTTCATTCAGGCCAGTGAACATCTACATGTCATAAAATGTAGGGCATATAAATAGTCTTGATTCAATTACCGCCAAGGCAGAGAAACCACCTGAGATTCCACATTTAGACTCAGTGCAGCGCTCACGGAAAACGCCATTAGACTCCAACAGGAATGAACGTGGAAAACAAAACATACAAGACAAAAATATTGCAGAATCAAACACAAACACTGCTTTGTGTGTTCAGGGTTGAATAACAAGTTTGCCAGAAATTGTGTATGAATGATATAAAAAGATTACAGTTTAAGGTGTTTATACATGATTTATCGATAAAAGGGACAAATTATAAAAGAGAGGGAGCTTGTGTGCTTAAGTGCAGCTCGACGGTGAGGGCTAGTTAGCTTTCTGGCAGAGGTGACTTTGGGTGAATTAGTGGCAACAGGCAGCAATTAAGAATCGTTTTCACTGTGTTTAGTTGTTCAGTTAGGCGTGGAGCCCATCAGCCCTATAAATCTACTGCTCTCTTCCCCCAAAGTCTGAGCAGTGCCACCCGGGACTAGGCAAAACAATTAATGGCAACTTAATTACAGTGCCATATCAGATTTTTGCTTAACCCACAGAATGTGCAGAGAGCAAGAGAAGGGGCACATTTAAAATGCTTGCTTCCTCAAGCCGGTGCAGAGCTTTTACAATGTTCACAGCAGAGTGGCATATACTGGGCACAGATGGGGCATAGAGGAGTAGATCCAATGGGAACTTGGTGCCCTTTACACCCCATTTCTTTCCTTTCGCATGGGGGCTTTTCCCCTGGGAGGGAAAGACGGCATGGGGAGGAAGAGAGGGAGGCTTACAGAGTAGGACCTATGATTCTTGGTGCAAAGGAACCCTAGGGCACATGTGAGCACACACTCAGTGCACATATACACACACACAAATACACACCTTGCCCTGCAGTAGGTGATGGCCTTGACCTTCCCAGTATAGGAGCAAGAGAGAGCAAGTGAACATATGTATGTCTGGATGAGAAAGAGGAGGAGTGACAGGTTTCAAAGAGAAGCAGTATGTGATGTAAGAGACAGAAAGAAGTCTAAGAATAAGAAATGAATCAACTATCTTCAATAGAACAGGTTATATATGATGGTTAGGTACAAAACATGTAATATACTATGTATGTACTATATACCAAATAACTATTTGAAAGCAACAATCAGATGATTAAATGAGAAGATATCACTCTCATACTTGTCTCTCATGTGTGTCTATTACATAAGCTACAGCCAGCAGGTGGTTAGCTTAGCACAGGGGCAAATAGCTAGCCTAGCTCTGTCTGGAGGCAACAAAATATTCACCTCCAAACACCTCAGGAAATCACAAATTAATATGTTTAATCCTGCTTGTTCAATACATATAAATACTAGTGAGGCTATATGTTTCCAGTGACTGCGCTAAGCTAGGCTAAGCTAAGCTAACCACCTGCTGGCTGTAGTCATAGATTCATCAGACAAATATAAGAGCGGCCAATACTCTCAGCAAGAAAACAAAGAAATGTATTGTATTTCTCAAAATTACTGTTTTAAATAGCTAGTTATAATCAGGGCTATGTATTATGTTAAATATTTTGTATTAGCTGAGATGTGTCTGTAGCACCAAGTATTGACCACTGTCAAGTACTGAAAATTGGTGTCATTTGATTAGAGAGCTCTTGATTTAAATCAAAAATTTACATTTTACCTGTTTTCATTCTGTTTGGGTAAAGTTCATGTTCAGATGCTGATGTTAGACAACACTGAATATTTGAATGTTGACTGGAAAAATGGCTACTTTGTAGACTAAATGTTCATATTTGTTCATAGGGCAATGAGATGGCTCTCAAGAGACAATGCTAAACCAAAGTACTGGTGTTGATACCAAAACTCAGGTATTTTATTGGCTCCAGTATAGAAAAAAAAAACTCCAACCATACTCTACAACCCATCAAACTGATGCACCGAAAGAGAGAGATGCAGAAAAAAAACAGAGAGGATGTGTAATATGTGAGTAACAGCTGACACAATCCATTCATCCTTATAGGACTAAAGGATTACAAATTTCAACTGTCTTTTTCATTTTATTGCGCAAAACCAGGCCAATATGACATGTTTCCTCAGAAGAGATGTAAATGTGTGTAAAATCATAGCCCTGCTTAGTTACCAAGCTGTGATCAACCCCATGATTACATGTCATGTCCCCATCATCATTACCACTGGCACACCCCTTACCCCGATTTAGAGGGAGAGTGAGAGTGAGAGATCCACCATGATCCCACCATAGCAGATGGATATGTCAGATATGCCTGCTTGGGCTTATGGAGATGCTTAGTGGTAAATGTAATGACCTGTGTGGGTTTGTGTGCGTGCGTGTGTGTATAAGTGTGTGCCTACCCCTCAATCCACTGTTCCAATTACCCCGGGTCTGTCTGGGGAAAACTCAGGCACTTTGCTGTGACAGAACGGCAGGATAGAGCCAGTTATAACTTAGATTCTCCATTCCTGATTGAGAGACCAGAAAGAGGGAACTTTTGTCAGCTGGAGACAGAAGGAAGGAAAACAACTCTGTTTACTTTGTTGGTTAAAGTGACAAATTACTGACCAACTATAGCTGCCAAGATGACAGGCTGGAGAAATTGCCTTAAAATCTTCAAGGTTACAACCAACTGTGTGTGTCTCTTGGAGCACTATCAGCTGCATGACTTATGTGTCAACATATGTTTGAAATTTGATGGCTGGCAGTATTGTGGTTTGGACGAGTATTACTCTACCTCAAAAAAAAAGGTTCACACAAAAGGAAGCAAACAATCGCTGCTCGTTCAAGTGCTTCAGTTCTCTTATAAATTGAACACACTGGTGCTGACCTGGTTCACTGCAATTCAGGAAGTCAGTTTGGTCTACTTAAGTTTAAAAGGAACACAATGTGCCCTGCAATTAAATTACAGGACACACTGACAAGGTTCAACAAGGTTATGGTTCAATTCCTCTGAGTCATAATCCAGGGTGATGCTGAGCAGTCATTGAAAAAGCGCTTGTTCCTTTACCAATTTCCCTTTGTTTTTTTCTTAATTACAAACTTTCTGGGATTTATTTAGGCACAGATGACCTTTACAAAAGACGATCTGATCTATCTGTGGTGATCTGGTTTTCCTATCATCCATCCTTTACAGAAATGTTTACTCTGGTTACTTGCTAGACAGCGCAAGTCCCTTTAAACACATATTCAGTTTGTTTAACTTTACCCAGAAATATTACCATGAATCTCCTCTCTCTTGTCCTTCAGCCTCCCCTCTTCGCCAAAGTCACAACCTCCAGCTGCTGTCCAACGGTTAATGGAAACTTTCCTCTCTGTTAGTGTGTCATGTGAAGGGCAAAGCAGGAGTTTTCCAGTGCTCTGTCTGTAGAAAAACAACCTTCTCTGGTGTGATGCATCAGGAGCCTGCAGAAAGGAGGGCATGTTTGTCAAAGCTCTTTCAGTGGGTTTCCTGTTTTGACCTACAGGGAAAAAAAAGTTTGTATGTGTGTATATATATGCATGTATGTGCCTGTGTGTGTGTGTGTGTGTGTGTGTGTATGTGTGTGTGTATTCTGTTTGGTGAGATGGTGTTTGGGCTCGACCCAGCATTGGAGTGCGTTCTCTGAAAACTTTTTTCCCCCCCATGCCACCTGTGATGTAACAGCTACACCTCATTTCACTAATGAGCGACACAAGTAATATCAAAAAATGTTATCTGTGGAATGGCTCACATTCAGTCATGGAGCATTGAAGTTGTACTCTCCATCATCGTACCTCTCCTTGGTATTTGTTAAATGTCGGCTGGTTCAGTCTATCCATTAGCCTTGTCTATGTAAAATTCCACTCAGATCTCCAGTATGTGAGAAACCATAGAAACAGACTGGCCTTTGTTTCTTGTGCTGGGGAAAGTGTCCTGTGAGCTGAACTGAGTAATACTGCTGTGGCAGATGACTGGCCCACTCACACATTCAGTGTCGAAGAAAAAAAATGGGTGAAAAATGACATCAATAAAAGGTGTGACATTTTGAAGGGCTGAAGATGATTTTCCATCAACTCTTCTTTGTGATAAACTCTCTCTCTCTCTTTACGAAAAGACTCTTTGTACCAGTCAGAATCATGAATTGTGATGTGTAAGTTTGTAAAACCATTTTGGGAAAAACACGTATTTGTTTTCTTGACAAGAGCTGGACAGGAAGATTGATACCACTCATACATATCTAGCTGGAGCCAACCGCTGGTTATCTTTATATATATATATTTATATTTATGTAACATCTTAGTGTACAAAAACCAGTTGCCAGACAGCCAGAGTAGAGACCAGGAAGTTTCAAGTCCGTCATAACGCCCATCATAAGACAGCAAATTGTTATTTTTATACTTTAAATTTGATTGAAGTTCAATCAATGAACTTTGGAGAGGCTTTTAGGAGCCAGGCTGTTTCCTCTTTCGAGTTTTTATGCTAAGCTAAGCTAACCAGCTGCTGGCTCCAGCTACATATCACGAGAGTGGTATCGATCTCCTCATCTAACTTTTTTAATAAGCACTTTCCCCCATATGTTGAACTATTCCCTTAAGAGTCTACGTATCACCAGTTAGATTTACTTTTTAAGAAATAGACCTTAGCCTCATTAGAGTGACCAGACAACATGAAGCCTAGTTGGAGTAGTCTGCATATAGCCTAGTTAAGGGCTACCCTACTTTCAGCTCCAATAGCCCAGTTACAAAAACACCCAGAAGAGTCAGTCTCTCCATGAGAACAGAGTCCAAATAAGTAATGGCAACTCTGAGCTAACACTGAAGCTACCCTCGCCCTAAAATAAAGAGGAAAGATTGGGCAGAGTTGTCACAGGGAGCCTGGAACTGGGATGGGGATATATTACATTAATATTTCAGGCTATCTATCTGACAAGCGACTTACAGGATTCTTGCTCAAGGACACGTTGGCAGGACATACAGTATGGCTGTTAATGAGCACTGTCTGCAGTTGTAGGAAAGTTTAGTGACTTAGCTCTACCTCATACGATTATTTTTCAGACTTTTGCCATTATACGTGCAAACTATCCAGCTAAATGTATCATAGTATTTTTCAGCTCTCCTTTAATAACAGCAACTGGTTTCAAGGTCTGGTTGGCAAACATTAGCCAAGACCATTGATGTGCTCCAGGCTGGAACGAAACATGGGTTCTTTCCAGTTTACTTCCCAATGTCAAACAAGTGCCTCTTAACTGTCAAATGCAGGGGAGCAGTGACTAAATACATTCCCCAGAGCAGTAGCATCGAGGAACTCCTTGCTATAAAAGGGAAAAAAGGACAGAGAGGAGACACTGGTTGGAGGCTGCAAGTCATCATTAGTGTTATTATCTGGAATGTAATGTTGGATGTGCTGCAAGCTAGCACAGTGCCAGTTTTAGTAAGCGCTAATTGCTATCATTATGGATAGACTGTTTGCTCAAGGTATAAACTTTGGTGCGTTGATGTGAAATGGAAACGATCAACCGTTTTAAATCATCATCATTGTGATTACCACATACTTTCACTGCTCTGCATCATTTCAATCCTCTATTTCCTTCCTCTTGTTTTCTGTCTCACCATCCCATCTTTTGTCTATCTTCCAGAGATGTTGTCCCTGCTCCTGGTTTATGTAGGTCACAGCCCAGAGAGATGATAAAGAAGCTCCCGAGTGGTGGAGGTTTCTGGCAGGGTGGCGGCAGCGGCAGTGGTGTTAGTGGTGGAAGGGGAGAGCATTGGGAGCATTGGTTCCGGAGCCATGTGGCATTGTACCTGCTTATCCATAATGGATGAGGGTCAGCAATAATGGATGAGGTTGGTGAGTAACCTGAGGATGCAGTGGGACATGGAGACTTGCTTCGGCCTTAGCCTCTTTCCTGCTCCTCCTCCTTCTCCTGTTGTCAGCCAACAAGCTTTTCTCAGAAAATACCGACCATGATGCTCACCCTGACACAGCCGCATTGAAAACAAACATGGTAAAACTCAAAAAAATCCATATTAGCACTCCAACAAACAAGCCGGCCAGGGATATATTTATGAACACAGCGACAAAGACAGGGGAGACCTTTCTTTTTTCGTCTAATTGGTCTAAATTTTTAATCCAAAATCTAAGTGGTAGTGCCACTATCTTTATTCATTCATTATGTATTTATTACCTGTGCACTCCAATAAAAATTAAATGATAATTTGAAAGGAGTTTCTTGTAGTGATGAACCTACAGAGAATTCACCTAAATCTGTCACTCCACTCGGCTTTACAAAACTTTATAGCACGCTTCAGCTAACGGTTTAGCTGTCTGGTCCGCTACTTTACTGTTTGTGTTCACTCTCACCTTTCTCATAGCACAGGTTTTGGGCCACAGCAGACAGCGATTTTCTGTAAAAAAGCTACACTACCTGCTCAGCACCAGACATAGTGGCACATTTATAAGCTAAAGAGCCAAATATTTCCCTCAGGGGTTGGTGGAGACCAAAAACAGAGCTAAAAAGAAGTGTATGGTGAGAAACAGATGGTCAGAAACACAACTCTAAATAAATGCTACTGTTGCTCTGTAACTCCTGGATGCAAATGCAAATAAGCACCCTGTTCACCATATGAACTTAAAAGCTGATGATATGTCAATGTTGTGTTTACGACTTGTTTCCGCTGCCCCTAAGTTGCCAAAAAAAATCACTTGTTGCAGATGTAAATGTCATTGTTCTGCTTTATAATGTAAAAGTGTCCAATATTCAGTCCATGTAGCCAAAATTGAATTGAATTAAAGGGTTTCTGTGTGTTTTACAGCTTTGCTCCTATTAGGGATTAAAAGGGCAGTACTAAATCACTAGAAAACCCCATTTAAATTTAGCCAATTTTCTGTTCATGACTTGAATTGGGTGGGATGAATCAGCCAGTGACCCACCAGCTAAGTATTAACTGTCCATGATGAGATCTTTGAGTCAGCTGGCCTCTACAAAGGGAGCACTGTACCCAAACAGCTGTCACTGCCCACACTAGCCCCACAGTTTAATGCAGTCATTCGAAATTCAATACCACCAGGCCCATCCCACCTTACAGTAGCAATCAATGACCAGCACTTTTGACAGGCGACACTGCTGTCTGCTGAGTAGAGGGTGACAGATGGGAAACAGGGATAGCTCTGTGTGTGTGTTCCTGTGTGTAGGAGGGAAGGTGGGTGTGTGGTTGGGGGGGAAGGACTGGTGAACTAGTGAGGCTCATCCTCAGTCACACTGACAATGGCATGCTTAGTCACACACCTGATGGACTGTGAGAAACAGAGTGTGTATCCGCATGCAGGCAAGAATCTGGGTGTTTCAGAGGGTGACTGACTCATGGCTGCACCGAGGGTGGGATCCCGAAAAAAGACAGATTGCACTGCCCTCCGCAGTCTTTTCCCGTCTCACCTCGTCAGCTCTGTCCCCTTCCCCAACAATGATGCGCTCCATTTATTTAATTAGAGCTTCCTCACTCCTAAGTGGCTGTCGATTGATTTCTGCAGGTACACAAAGCGAAGGTAATGGTGAGTGGGCCAAGAGCTGATGAACCTTTAGGTGTCAAAGTAAAAAAGGATTTCCAACATACTTTGCGTGATTACATAGCAAAGGTTTTGGCTGTGGGTTTGCAGGCACAGATCTGTGAGAAAAATCGATCATGCACTGGCAGCATAATACCATGTGAGCGTATGATTCATGAGTCAGTCTGAGAGTAATAGGTGTTGGTACAGAGTGAGTGTGACTATCAGGCAAAATGAGGGAGAGATAGGGGGAGCAAGCAGATGCATTCACGGCTCGGTAGATAAAAATCAAACGGTAACAATGGTACAGTCATTCACAAAAAGCCTGTGATGTTCAGCAGAGAAAGCTGTGGAGGAGGACTGTGATATCTTAGGCATGTAACTGACACTTATCTCAACTAAAAGAGATACAAGATTATTCGTTCACGGACATAAAACGCAAATGTATGTGGTTTGTAAATGTGTGTACAAATATCTTCCTCAATGCACTTCTTATGTGCAAGCACACCCGAATACCTCAGAATTTGCATCTACGTACGCCCTGTGCTCAGGCTCTATAAACTCAACTCAGTTACATCTACATTGTTGCACATTTGCCCAAACTTGACAATAGATTGTTGATTAGCTTATCAGTAAAAGTACAATTTATATCAGCCACGCAGAACTGTCTGCATACATTATAAGGTGCACTTGAGTGCAGCTGCTGTTGATTCTAATTCATGGGTTGAATTTTTGACAAAATGTAGGGTAGCTGTAGAGCCGGCAGCCAAAGTATTAATATCCAACACAGCAAGAGAAATGACTGACTCCCACAGCTCTACTTTTCTATATAATTGCAATCAAAACAGAAATCATCTCCGGTAAGCAAAGTTTATAACAGCTGTCAGATTGTAGTTGTTACTGCTAAAGCTGTGTGCTACAGTGTGATTATTATAATGTGTCCCATGCTTTTTTGCTCTTCTTGAGGTGTGTGTGTTTAATGGCCATCCATGGTTTTTGTACACATGCTCTAAAAGCCGAGAGAAGGACAAATAAATATGAAACAGTCCTCCCAGCAACACTGTACTTAGTACAAAAAACAGCACGTCAAGCCTTCCTCCTGGTTTGTGTGTACCGGATATCAACAATTTCATCTTCCCTGGAATAATAATAATAATAATTAAAAAAAAAAGCAATGTTCAATTTCTGCTGCTGCACTGATAATGCAAGGCCATGAAATCTCACTTCCATTTGACACCCACAGATTGCACATTCAGCGTCATGATTTCTGTAAATCCATTTCCCAAGTCTGGGATGACACTTTGTGTGGCTGCACCCACAATGGATACCACTTCATTAGTACTCTTCGACTTAATCACAACAGCACAACATAATACTGCTGCATAGTACAGGAACACACATACTGTATGCAAATGTGTTAAACACACCATCTATTGATGCGATTTGTCTTTATGAAAGCTCATTAGAATTTTTGCTGTTACATCTGTTTGAGTCATCGCTTGACTTGACTTGACTCAGACATCTCGAGTTGACAGTTAGCATGAGTTGATTAGTCATTTTTAAATTTCATCAGTCGTTCTGTAAAGTGTGCTCCGTGTGATTAGATTTGCACAAAGCCAACAGATTTTCACACACAGTGTATTTAAATGAACATTTAATCCATGTTGGAAGTTTGCACTTACCCTGGTTATGCAGATTTTCTCCAAGCGATTAAAATTTACTTCGGTCTTCCTTGGTTACTGAAAATGGTAGCGCAAGTTAAACTGAAAGTAGTAAGCAAATCAGGCTCGGCGTGCATCTACCTCCTACATCATGAAACAGAATGTCCCCGTGTGGTAATTTTAAATGATTGCATTTATTTACATGTAGCTCCATTATTTATAAAATATTTTTTAAAAATCCATTCATAATGTCTCATGCTCATCTTCAATTTATTTTCCAGTCTAAAACCTGAAGATAGTCAATTAAATGGCAAAGAACAACAAATTCTCACATCTGAACCACTGAAACCAGAAAAGGTTATGAATTTTTGCTTGAAAGATAAGAACAATGAATCAAATATTCAAATAGTTGCCTACTACTACTACTACTACTACTACTACAGCTGCTGCTGCTGCTGCTGTTGCTGCTGCTACTGTTTCATTTTCCAGGCCGTCTATAGTAAAATGTGGACCCGAAGTTTGTGAATGAGAATCATATGTAATCATCTTGTTTGAAAATATCCATTAGATGTTATAAATGACCTTATGTATTTCATTCTATGAGTAGTAAAACCTTCATTTGGCCCTGACCAGATGAAATATTTTGGTAGGAGAGATATTTGACATCTTCAGTCTGATTAAACAGGAAGATGAAAAATTCTCCCATCAATCGGATTGGACGTGACACTGGCAAGGTCCCTCTGACTGGATATTTAACTGCTGACAGTGATTGATGCGTCATCATAAGCAGAATCACCCACCACTGGCGGCGGCACCCTTGGGTCGATTCCTCCGCAGTTGAAACACCAGCTGAATTGTGGGTAGACATGGACGGGACCTCAGACTAAATTGGAATGGGGCCATTTTATTGAAATTTTTATTTAAATGTATTCATGGAAAATGACAGCAGCTCTTGTGTTGTAAATGGGGAGACTCATGCAGCTCCTGCAGATACCCAGTTGAACACACGTACTAAAATACACAGACACAGTGCTACTTGCCCCTACAGGTCATTTCATTTCAATAGTAAGGGACGGCTTAACGGACTTAACGTCCCTGAGCTTAACTGCTCCCTGCACAGCCATTTCAGTACAGCAGCCAGTTGAAAAACTCAGCAATGGAGTATAATATGAATACTTCAGAGAGGATAACTATGAGGACATGTTTCATGTTTGCTAAATGATGGTATCTGTGAAAGTAACTGTGTGTGCTGACGTGCTGGTATGAGTAACAATTAGCAGAACAACAATTAATTCATTATTCCGCGTGAAATATTTGATCCGTTCTGTGCAATCTTTCACGTTCACCACCGAGAGTGAAAGTTTCGACAAACGAGCGAAACAGATTGCCTGTGAATTCTAGCTCTCCAAACTCACAAGTTTCCTGTCCTCAAAAAGACCAAAAAAAAAAAAAATGACGGCGACATTTTGGTGCTGACACACAGTTATACCCTCATGCATGAAACACTGCGGTGCCTGATCCGGTCACATTAGACACATCATGAGAAACGTTTTTATTGTCACCAAATCCTCCGGTTAATTTTCAATATCTAATGTCCTGATGGGATGTAGCTGGATCTGGTAATCCACAGTGATGTGATTGGTGAATATCTCAATATAGTGACCTATTTTCTAGTAACTTAACACGGGTGGAATGCCAGCATGGCTTAACTGATCATATAAACCTGTAACTAGATGGTCTCTTGTGTTGCAATAATGTAATTTGTGCCGTTGTTTTGGTGCACATGAGTATTTATAACTGCAGAGAAGCAGAGCAAATGAGTGTATGATCTCTTCTCCTTCTGAGTGTGTGTTTGGTGCATTTGTGTCCATGTGGTGACGCCTAAGACAAACACAGCGTATGGCTTAAAGGAGGAGAGTAGCCTGTCCTTTTATTGTATGTGGTGTTGCCATGGCAACACAACAGGAAGCAGTGTGCCTGTAGAGAGGATATGACCCTAGTCACAGAATAAAAAGTAGCATCACTGACTCACAACTCTCTCAGTCTAGCTCACACACACACACACACACACACATACAAACAAACAAACACACCAACAATGATGTGAATTATTTTGCAGATGGTCATATATCTGAATCCAGGTCTGACAGGATAACCCTTGGAAAAGCCTGGAAAGCAACAGGAGTGTGCGCTGTGTCCTCACTGGGACACGAACGTAACAGGATAGGGGGATGAGTGTGTACCCTTGAGCACAAAACACTTTATAAATAACTAAGAGGCACATGCCCACATTATCATTCCAACACATGAGTATGTACACACATGCACACACAGAGGACGTTCAAGATATTAATAACTGTCAACATGTATAATATTAAGCTATATGAAGTTATGTTTGTGCAGCATATGTGGCCACAAGTTCCACCATGTCTCTGGTAGGTCTGCTTTAAGGTAAATGCACAATCTGAAGATGTATAATGTGGAAAATATAACTCTATTGGGATCAGTATTGGTTGAAAATCAATACTAAACTGCTGGGACTGGGCGAGAAAAGTCCTTAGAACTTATGTTAGTTAGTCATGCCAAATGGGGCTCCCTTCATTATTGGTTCATGTCTTTAAGTAAAAAGAAGTCCATGTATGTTCTCATATAATAAACATTAAACAGTTCATTAAAACAGGACAGAGTCTACAGCTAACATGCTAACGGCTCTGTGAGGCTGTAGTTAAATCACATCACATCACAAACTCTTTTGGCCAAAATAAGTGTATATTAAAAATTTGATATCATGACAGTCGTAGTCCGCACCAAATTCCATAGTAATTCATTCAAGAGTTGTCAAAATATTTTAATAAAAAACAAAAATGTCAGCCTCATTATTGTGCTAGTCTGGGGAAAGTCATTAGGATTCACCCTCTGGGGACCATGAACACAGTTTCACAATAATCCATCTAATAGTTGTTGAGAATTTCACTCTGGATTTCAGACTCAATATTTAATATTTAAATCTGATTTTCATACTCATGACTCAGAGTAATAAGAGAAAGCAAATAGAGAGCTTTTCTTTATTGATTCATACCATTATTTGTGTTCTCACATATATCACTACCATTCATTAACAAGAATCAACATAGCACACATGCCATTTTCTGAACTATAACCATCCATTTAGCTGCTGTGTAAAAGGGATGGACCATAATAATGAGGCCAAGGCCACAATCTACTGAAAGGGCGGAAGGGAGGCTAAGAATGAGAACATGAATGGTGAGTAGAAACAGAACGAGCGAGCGTGTTAGATAGCGTAACTCAACCACTGTGACTCAAAGAATGTTGATTTGGAAGGAATGTGTATGTAGGAATGTGAAATTGAAGGGATGAAGGCTGGAATGAGGGTCATTTTGTAGCAGTGTAATCAAAAAACGAATGCACCCGTGAGTAGCAGATAAACACGAGTTTTGGTTTACATTCTGAATTGAGTGAATCGCACGTGAATTGACCACAACCACAACAAGCGTCATGTCTCCCCAGTGGTGAAATGAGAGATGAGAACAAGCAAGGACAGGAGTGCAGCTGGGGGATGGAAGGTTGAGAGAGAGACCAACGGCAGACAGCAAGGAGGTGGAGGTGCACTGTGGGTAATAATGTGGAAGACAAGATAATAGACAAGTTTCTTTCCACCTCAGCCAACGTCTTTTCTCGGGTTGACAGACTGAGAAAAGACGTTCAAAGATGTGAAAGAAACAACCAAACTTTTTCTTTCTTTCTTTTTTAATAGTACCTGAGTTGTGAATTGAATGTGTAGGATGCTGCCCACTGAGTGTGTGTATTTTTGTGTTTTACTCATCATCTGAACACATTTTCTTCCAGCAGGAATCAGAAATAGTACAGGGAGATACTGTATTACAGACCTCTAAAGATATGAAGAAGTGTTGTACAACTGATTTCAAGAAAAGTGTGATGATGTATCATTTTAGCGTGGAGGACACAATGTCCATGATTTTCAAAAACTATTTTTAACTTGGACCGTAGCACACTTTTTCATTTTTCCATCAGTCCACCTCAGATGAGCTTTGGTCCAGAAATGTCAACGGTGATTTTACCCACAATGGTTTTCCGAAGTATTTTGAAGTCCATCAGTTTTTAATGCAGTGCTACCTCAGGGATCAAAGATCATGGGCACTGAGAGTTGTTTTTTTTTGCCTTGCCCCTTATGTGTGGAGATTTTCTAGATTCTTTGAATATTTGAAGGATATTATGGGTTGAAGATGGTGAAATTGCTAAATTCGTTGCAATTTTGTGTTGAGAAATGTTCTTAAACTGTTTGGCTATTTTCAGTTTATTGCAGTCGTGAATGACGAATGACTGAGCCTTTTGAGGAAGAACCTTTTATACCTAATCATGATACTGTTACCTGTTGCCAATTAATCTGTTTATCAGCTGAATGATCCAAAACTTTCCCAGTCTTTTGTTGCCCCTGTCCCAACTTCTTTGGAAAGAAATGCACGCATCAAAGTCAGAAAGAGTGTATATTTACAATGTGGAGGGGGTGTGGTGCATCAGCTGCAGGGGAGAGGTGTGGAGATGGCTCAGGAGAGCAGCACCAGGTGAAGCGTAACCAGTTGCCACTCTCTCTCTTAAACACAGTAGCGTGCTGGACCTGGGAGGAGGACGACGACTAGCTAGTAGCAGTGACTTTCCTTCTGTAGCTACTACTGTAGCTACTGCAGCTACTGCAGCTACTGTACCGCAGACGCCGGGCAGGAGGAAGTGGACTGTGAAGCCTGCAAACAGCTGGACAAAGTGTGTCTGCATAAACATTATATACTTGTTTCATCTCTATCTCAAACAGAACACATTATCTTATCTTCAGGTGGGGAATTACTAAACCTGGAGCTGAATGAAATTTACATACAGACTAAACTACATATGAATGAAGGATCTGTAGGCATGGGACAAAGATTTTGGCACCAGAAGAGTTCTGGTTTCTGTTTGTAGTTTGATTAGTATTGACCGGTCATGTTTGAGCGGACTTTGATTGCGACAGTCCGTAGGGAGAGCAATTGGCTGAAATACAAACTTGGAACCCATCGGCTATCGTCTAACAACAATTTCGCTTTTTATTAGCTTTTTTAAGTTATGCAGATATTTGTTTATAGCAGAAATGAGGCTTGGCCATATCCATTTTCCGGATATGTGCTGCCTACACTAAAAAACCAGAAACCATTGCCCCCTGAGGCTAAATCATCGCCAGACAGTAGACTGACAGACTTGGTTTAGAATATGAAATATTTTATCCCTATAGAGTAAGAAATATATAATGTGGTATTCTATATTGAATAATTAAAAGCAGCTGGTCATGTCACAAACTAATAAGGATCATTAAGTTTAGATTTTCAACATGCTTTATTATAGGACTACCAGATTAGTGAGTCAGTCAGAGCACATTCAAGCTTTGTCACACATTCTTTCTGGGTAAATTAACATTTTCTAACTCAAACCTTTCACCTTCCATTAAGAACGTAAATTACTGGCTAACATGACTGTGTGTGTGTTTGAGTGTGCGTACAGTAGGGGTCTGTCCTGAACTGACCCCGGTCCAGTGATAACATCATTACTCTGCAGAGCTGCTACCTCCACTGGCCAGCCTGCCGTTTCCAAGGCAATGAACAGCGGCAGTCACTTTCCACCTCAAATGCATTACGAGATGTGTGTGTGTACTGCATTTACATCCAGTACATGTGAACGGTAGTATCCGTCTGCGGTGTCAAGAGTGTGCCTTTGTAAGTATGAGCACATGTCTTGCAGCAGGTTCATGTTTAACCTTCGCAGTTTCTCTGTAACGTAGCGAGGGTAAATACATATTTATGTGGGCGCGTTGTCTGTGTGAGTGTGACCATCTAATGTAGGGCTGAATCAACAGAAGTCGATAGATTTACAGCACCTCAGGGCAGGAGAGAAAAACACATACACACAGTCCCACACACAACCACATTGTGGTTACTGGAATACGCAGAGATAATATGAAATACGTTTGTGTGACTGCCCCTTTTCTCCGTCAGAGCACGCCTGTCAGCTGCTGATATAGGAATTCAGAGGACATTTTACAAGCTGCTGTGCTGACACTGAGCATTTTCAACTTTTTTAAACAGGTCTCAAATTAGTGAGAAGCCAGCCATAAGTACATTTGTGTGTGTGTGTGTGTGTGTGTGTGTGTGTGTGTGTGGAGGGCTGGTAGCTCCTGCAAGGTCTCCAGGTAATGAGAACCAGGCCAACTCGACTCGGGTAATGACTGCAGAGATATTGTGTTCCTATTATACACTTGCGTGGAATCTTTATGATGGATTTAATTGGACAGAACAAGCAGGAGGAATGTGTGTTTATATGTGTGTGTGTGTGTGTGTGTGTTTGTGCGGTTGTGTGTGTGCTTCCGGGGCTTTCTCTTCAAAGCTGTTTGGGTGGTTATTGATCAGTAATTAACTGAGGCTAAATTGCTAGAAATGGCCTGTGGAGCCCTGCGAGGCACACGCTTATGTTCAGCTGGTGGAAAAAAAACCCCAATACAAATATGATACAAATGAAATGCTTGCAAATATATTAAACCTTTAATAAACAAGTAAGGTAATCGAGTTAAAGAAAAGTTAATACTGTTTCGTGGCTGCTGAATCACAGAAATGAGATTATGCAAATGTGGTTATGAATACAGAATAGAAATAAGAGGTGAGCAGAAGGGAGAGCTTGTGTTTAATGTCTTTATTGACAGTGTTGTCACATGGCTGTGGGTGGAGGAAAAAGGCATCTATGTGTATTACAGCTGTGACTATTAGTCGACAGAAAGTTTACTGGCGAGGATTTTGGTCGTCGATTTGTCATTTTTAAAGCAAAGATGTTAAAGTTGGCTGGTTCCTGCTTCTCAAATATGATTATTTGATTCTTCTCATGATAGTGGACTGAATATCTTTAGGTCTTGGACATTTGATGAGGTGAATTGTTAGATTAACTGATCATGAAAACAACCACTAGGAGCTTGTGTATGGTCTAAATCTCCAAACATTTTTCTAAGTTTTGTCACACATTCCGTTTGAAAATGTCATTTAATAAAACTCCTGTGGAGAAAGAGTGAAGACACGGAAATAACAAAAAGACAAGACAGAGAGTTTGTCCACAACTGCTGCACATGATACAGGTCGGCTTTCACTGAGCAATGGAAACATGATGTAAGGGGCGACGGCCAAGCAGTGTGTGTGTATGTGTGTGTGTGTGTGTGTGTGTGTAGGGAAATGTGGACAAGGAACAAGGCTCACAAAGACATTTTAGTGTGAGAGAATCAAAACCAAGTGAGGATAGATAACAATGAAAGGGACAGACGGACAGGAGATGAATCCAAAAGTGTGAAAATGTATGTATGTTGAGCTCAAACTAAATTGAATCTGCCATGTCCAAACTCCAACAATGACGTTTACACCAGATGAAGGAGCTCGTTGGTGGGAGCAGGTTGCAAGACTTGCCAGGTCCTCAATACAAAAAGAAAACACAAAGCCGACTCTGTTTCAAGATGAACTGAGCGGCTGCAAAACAACATGACACATATCGACAAGACTAACAGGTGCAGGCCTACTGTATGTTGGCTATGTGTGCTCAAGGGGAGCAATGGGACAGGTGCCTGTGCAACAGTTGGCAGTTAAGAGCGCACATGCCAGAACTACATTAATAATATCCCAAATTTAATATTTAGTACTTCTTATACAGGGGTATAACGTCAAAATAAAACGGAAAGAGCACTGTGTCCTTAAAAAACATGTTGACTGAAGGTTGAAAAGATGCACAGATAGTCCTTCTTTTGACTATATTTATCATGAATACTAGAAAATAAACTTTCAAACTATTTCATTGCAGTCAACAGCAGCTACTTCAGCTACCCACGATGGAATTCATTATTCATTGGTTTGTCCTTGGAGATAAAGCTCTTTTCTTTTGCATACATGCATACACACAGTGTCACAATAAACTCTGTTCATTATCTTGTATTTATGTTATCCTGGCCGGATTTGAACGTGCGTTCGTTGTTCTTAAGATGCGGAACCATTGTGTTTGTGGATTTGAACAATATACTCAATGTGTATTTAAACGCGCGTTCATATGTCATCACATGGGATGCTCATCGGCGTTTCCAGCTCTGTCTGTGTGTACATCCTCTCGCTAAACGCTCTAAATTAGAAAGTGATGACTGGTCTGCAAACAAGTAGACAGCAGGTAGGGGGAAAAAAACGCATCACAGCCAGGCATGCTGGGAATGGTGAGTCTCTGGGCAAACAGATGTCCTTCCAGAGCAACTGTGGCAAAGAATACACTGCTTAGTGAGGAAAAATGTGAGAAAGAGAGTGAGAAAGGGAGGGAGGAAGTGATAAAATAAAATACACATGGGGGATTGTGATGACAATGTGTTCACATTGGAATATAAGTTTATTTCTGTTGAATATCAGGAGAATTGAGTTCTCATATATATATACAATATATATATATATATATATATATATATATATATATATATATATATATATATATTGCAGATTGCAATGAACTAAACACACCTCACCTCAGTAGGAGAGGTTTGTCTGTTATGGGCTACTATAGAAATATGGCAGACACCATAGAAGAGGTCCCGTTCACACACTGGACCTTTAAATCTGCAATATTAGCTAGAACTAACACAACATTACATTTTGTGCCCATGTGCCCCCTTATAACTGGTTAATCCACCCATGCTAGCAAACAGGCTCAACTGTCTAGAGCTTGTATTTGGTTTGTCTGTTATGGGCTACTGTAGAAACATGGCAGACTCCGTAGAAGAGGACCTGCTCCCTCTGTAGATGTAAAAGGTAATTCTAAGGTAACAAAAATACAACAATTCTTATTTTCAGGTGATTATACATCATTAAAACATACTAACGACTAATATATCCCATATTTAGCCAATAAATTCCCCAAAATCTTACACACTGGACCTTTAAATATAGGCAGCAGCTGATTAACTATCATTTCTAGCTTTTGTCGTTAGCTAGAAAACATCTGTTTTTGAAAAAATAATGTGTTAATCAGTGGGTCTGCAGATATGTTGTACCTCTCTGTTTCTAGTCTTTGTGCTAAACTAAGCTAAACAGCTGCTGCTGCAACTTCATATTTACTGTTCAGACACAAGATTAGTATCAATCCTCATATCGAACTCTTAACAAGACAAGAAAGCAGAGTGTCAAAGAGTTATTTAGTTGTTTCCATCCTTGTTTTGTTCAACCAGTAGACCAAAACAACTTAATTTCTACTGATTAAGCAGACGAAAATTACTGTCTATTTATATTCTGTCGTACGACTAACCGATTAATCAGACAAATCCTTTTAGTACTGTACCACTATCACACTAACACTTTCAGTTCTGACATACAGTATCTACTACATTGTACATGCTCACTTGTACAGTCGGTGCAGAAATGATCTCCAGTGTTGATACTAATAAAAGTCTCCTGTGTCACATTTTGGATATGTAGTTTTTGCTATTTGCTGTGTGGGAAACTTTGCACAGATTTAGTTTGCAAACTTTGGGCTCAGCAATTTTCTGCAGGGACACGGTTTATATAAGTAGAGAAAAGTGGATAAGGAAAAAAAAAAAACTGCAGAGGATTTTAGATTTTTTTAGATTTAATTTGGGCGGCAGATCTGTGAAGATGGAGCCCATGGCAATGTCCTGTGGGCCTCCCACACAGCCAGAAGCCAACTATATGTGTAGGAGTGAGACAGACTGATTGAAATTCACCTCAAAGTGCCGTTCTGCCCTCGCTGACATGCAGAGGGTGGACTTCGTCCGATTACTTTGAGGTTAAAAGAACAGGCTGCGCTCACTTTCATCTGACTGTTATGTACTGTTATTTTACTGGCTGCTTGATGCATCTGCCTTGATCTGTGGGAATGTTTGTGTGGTAGGAAGCGAGAGAAGTGAGAGAATATGCAGTGGAACATACAGAAAGAGAAACAGAGAGAGAGGACTCCACTAATGGTAATAACAGGTAAACTGGGTTTTTAAGACTTTTGCAGAGTACTCTGTCTGTTCACAGAACATTTCCTGACTGGGACTGATTTCGCAGGTTGTTCTGTACTTGAACCTCCCCCAAAACCACTTTTGACTGCCGGATTGACAAGCCGGTGACTCACCCTTACTCACAGGGAGGATATGGCAACCATAATATGGCAGGAAACAGTTTCACAAAGATTTACAGTTTTTTTGCAACGAAGATATTCTGTTGTTGAAGCAATACATTTCTCCAGAAAAAGCCAGAGAAACTCGCCTTTCACGACTATAATACTTGGAGTACATCCCTCATGGGGCTTTTCACTCCCAAAACAATTAGAACGTGTGAAATAGAAGTTCCTGTGACCTGAGAACCTCATTAACTGTGTTTATTATCATCCAGAAGTAGTTTACCTAATCTTACAGTGAGTGGATGAAAGGCACATTTTCTATGCCGTGTTCAGTCAGTTCCATCTCGCCAACTGGTAATAATCTAATTTCATCCTCCCAGTGTATTTATTTTCTCTGAAATACAGAACATAAACACCTTTTATTGGGTCTAGGGAGTTCATAGAGGGCTCCTAATAAAAGTATGGTTTAGATTAGAGCCCCGCGTGAGTGTGCAGATGAGAGAGCGAGATGGTGCAGACAAGGACGGCACAGCTGATTCTATCACAGGGTCTACTTCCTCTCCACAGGCTTTCTGCTTCCTGTTGTGTTGCCATGGTGCTGCATACAAAAGAGGACAAGCTACTCTTCTCCAGGAAGCCATAAATAATTGATTGGCAAGTGGCTTAATCAGCCCTGAGGCTGCCTGGCAATTCCACAGCTAATTCCACAGCTGGCTATAAATAACTCATTACGCTAATTATGGTATGTGAGCACACAGCTAGCCTGCGAGCGCAAACACAGTCAAGCATGACTACTGTGGGTTCAAACACGGTGTCCGTATGGCAGTGTTCAAGTTAGAAACCTCCAGCAGCAGCAGCAAGCACTGCTGATCGCTCTCAGAGTGAGAGGAGCTGCTTTCATTTGTGCCTGGAAACTTTTTGAAAACTAAATGTCTGCCTTCCTCGTGGTCTTCAACGAAGGAATCCTGGCAGATTATGTTTACTAAAGATAAACTGCTCAGATGTTTGACAAGGACAGTGGATGTGATTCTCTATGACACCGGCCGATCAGAAGTCTCTAACCATGACAGGCATCTCCTGCTGTGGCTTTGACACATCTCAATACCACTCTCATTTTGATGGAGGCTGTCTTCCAGACGGCCAGCGGTGACAAGAGGATTCAGATGATGGTAAAGTAGAAGGAGAAGCACTTAAGAGACCTGGGAGAGGTCTCTCTCCTCTGGGCAAAGCAATAATGACCTTACTGTCTCTGTCTATGTCAATAGCACTCCAGTGTCCATCTATTTCAATCACATCCAGACTTCCTGCTAATGACAGGAAGTGCTGATAATGCACAGGAAAGAGTCAAACACGGCACTGTGAAAGCTGCATTTTGGAAAACACTCCCAACTTCAGATGTTTATTGCCTGCTGAAGACTCGAGGAGAGATGCAGCACAAAACATGCTGAAGTCAACAACCACGTTAGACGGATGGGTAAGGATGGTAAGCGATCGAATCAAAGGCAGCACACATACAAAGAAAACCCACAACAACCTTTTAGAACAGTTAGTTCCTGGAGGCAAAGTGGTCCTTCAAAGTGGTCTGAGGACCCCTCTATTATTATCTACTACCACTAATTCAGTCGTCTTCCGCAGAATCAAAAGTGCATCTATTCACCACTATTCTATACTCTCTTCCTGTTCACTTACAAACTCAGTTCCAAAATGAGACAACCTCGAGGCAAAATCTCTCGACTTAAAGAGTGGCCTTGGAACAAAGTGTACTGGATTATTTAATGGTCTCATGGGAAGGGTCATGGGTTTGCATTTGACCATGAAACGCCAAAGGATTCATTGAAGACGTAACATAGATGACGTAAGAGTGGAGACCCAGCTACTGACCAAACAGTTTGACTGTTTTTTAGTTAATGCATGGGTGGAGTGACTTTAGGGATTGCAGCATTCCGGTCTTGAATGAAATTAGATATGGATAGTCAGGGTCCCCAGAGGATGAAGTTGTCATAAAATAGCTTGATGTCAACTGGATTTTTTGGCACTAGATTTGGCAGCGACATTCATGATTTAAAAATCATTTATTCTAATCACTTACCACACCAGCAGGTTGACATTTTTGATTCAAAGACAAATGTCTTGACAATTTATATGTTGGATTGCCATGAAATCTGTTAACCACATTCATGGTCTCCAGAGGATGTATTAAAATACCTTGGTGATCTTCTTTCATGTTAGCATTTATCTGAGTGCTGTGCCTAAGTATAGCATCACAGAGCCACTAACACAAACACAGACTCTTGTTGAAAGTCTGGTTTTCTTTGACATGATTGTCTTCTAACCACAATCACTTGTGTTGATATCAGATGTTGTTGTTCCAGTCTGAATTCACCAAACAAGGAATAGCACAGGGATATGAATAGCTCCATGTAAGACATGCTATGTGTGAGAGAGGAATGCAAATAAGGAAACGTATGAATGAAAAGTTGATTTAAGGCGTTTCTTTCTATTTTCCTAACCCTTTAAAATTGCTGTGTACATACAATGGAAAAACTTATATTTAAAAGGCTTTCTCTTCATAGAATTATATTATTTTTCTACTAATTGTAAGTGCCTTTTTTTGTTTCTGTTGTTTCACTTTTTTCTTTTTTGTAGTACTTTGTTCTTACATGTTCTTTTAGTCGTTGCTGGAATATGTTAGAGACACTGAATCTCTGCATAGAAGATTTAATGATCTGAGAATTTCAGCTGATTCTGCTGTTGCACTCATTGAAATAAATGTATTAATAAACGTGTCAGCTCAACAGCTAAAATGTAGTGTAAGAAATAAAACTGCTTTCCTAAGGTAGACCAGTGAAATTAGTCACTGTAGACACCACGGTGTGTCAGTCAGGTGTCACGTGAAGACTGCACAGCGTCCCTTTATCTCCAACACCAGCCTACTCATTGGCCTCTCCCAGCAGTGTGCCCACTCATGGGAAGGAGGTGGCAGCGGAAAACAGGCAAGTTGCAATGCAAGAGAAGCAGTGACATGAGGTCGGCACAATGCCAACCACTCAATGCCCACTTAGGTCCTCTGGAGTGGGTTGAAACTGTTTCAATGTGTGGTCAGTAATTAACCAACACACATACAAACAATCAATTGGAATATATCAAGCTTGACATGGACATTTGTATAGCTTGTAGACTTCAAAACTTCCATTACAGTTGTTGTATGTGGATATCGACAGCCAATGGATCCCCCATATTGGTGCATATTCAACAACAATAAATTTAACAGTAAACTGAAGTCTTAGTGGGTCTTCAAACAAAAATAAATTGACCATCATCTGACAATACTTTAGCCTCTGGGGGCTAATGTTTTGGGGCTTCCAGTATAACCAGCAGATATCTGGATATGGGATATTCGAGCCAAGACCTTTTTTGAACACCGATTACTGTTTACAACGTAGACAACCAGATTATTTCAAATGATACATTTTTAAAAAACTAAATTCTCATCAGATGATTGTCAGTCTATTGCATTTTTGGCCAGTGCATTCCACCTCTTTTGCTCTCCACACAGACTATTTACCTACATGAAGCCAAAGCCTGCTCAAACATGATTGGTCAATACTATTTTGACTTTTGACACTGCACCCGGTGTATAATCTGACACCGGAACTTCTAAACGTTAGCAGGTGGCAAAGTTTTATCTCTTCTTGCAAGGGTTGCAAGCTAATCAGTGGAGAAATCTGCCAGAGATGTGCATTTGCATGGATGTGATTGATCAGTGCAGTGCCTTGCAAAAGTGGCAAAAGTTGAGCTAGATAAAACAAAAAAAAAGTTGAAAGCTTATAATCACACCAACTGACCCAAGAGACTGAAATGTTGGTTACAATTTTGGTGCTTTCCTGACAGTATGAAAGAATTCATCATCCATTTCAACAGCATGAGTCAACTTCCAAAATAGGGAAAGTTAAGTTCCTGCACAACATCCCATGTAAAAGGGTTTAACAACATCTTCCTACATAGCTAGCTAGCTAGCTACTTCGCTTCATAACTGAAAATAGCAACACAAAAATGGTCACAAGAGTGAATGAGAATCTGCACATTGACCTTTTTAGGACGTTCACACTCATCTTGCCAGGTTTAGCTCTACAATATCAGTCTTGATCATTAGTCTTGGTGGTAATTTGAATTGGTTTGTTGGTGGGACTAGCAAAAAAAAGGTCACCCTCTGGGGACCATGAATGTATGCAGCAAATTTCATTGCAATCTGTTGTTGAGTTCCTTGACTCATGCAGCTGCTAGTGTGACAAGAAACATAACAGCTTTTATCTGAAACATGTAAATGACCTGATCACAACACCACAATGGCCCTGTATGTATCATTTTATGCAAAGGCAAAGAAAATGAGCATGAGACTGTTGGTGGCCTCAGTAGTCTCCGAGACATCCATCACAAGGCCTGGTTTCAAATGATCGAGCTCTTCTCTCACCTTTTTGTCAGCCTTTATAAATGACCCCCAGGTGTATTGGGATGAGATGAATAAATCAGGTTGACACATAATGCAACAGAGGATACATACAAGTGTTCTATTAATAGACCCTCATGTTGAATGTGTGGTGCGCATACAAATAATTACGCAACCATGCTCAATGACCTTATTTCATGACGACCCAAAGGGTAAACATGCCCCTCAACGTAGGTTTTGAATAAACATTTATTTAGATAGCCGCAGCTCTCTGGGTGCCAATGGGTTAACCACTGGGGACGCATTTATGTACATGGCTGCATCTCATCTCAGAAGCTGGGATGCCTTAGACTCTTCAGACCATAAAAGTCATTTTGTTTTAAAGAAAAAAGCCATTTGATGTTTATCAAAAGGAGTACAGAAGAGCTTGGGGTTAAGGGAGCTGTAAGGGGGAAGGTCAAAAATAACCAGCACTAAAGGGAGGGTGAGAGTTATTTCCTTTTCCTGAGGTCACTGCCTAATATGGTCACGGAGCTAGAAATAGGTATTTTCCAGCTCTTTGCAAAGATTGTGCCATCAGTCATTTGGGTAGAGGTGCATTAGAAACATACTGTATTTCCGGTCCAAGATAGAGTTATTTTCACCCTGGGCAAATTGCTGCCAGAGAGAGTGGGGTCCAAAACGCCCATCCTGCACTGTGGCTCCCAACATGAGACTGACCACGTCTCCATCTGGCATCACTGCTTCCTTCCCAGGGTGCATGGCAGCACAGAAGAAGAGGAGGGCCCAGAGAAAAGTGTCAGTAGGAGATGGTGGGTGGAGGCAAGCCTCAATATTTACTGGTATTTGTTAGCGAGGAGGATGTACATCAAAAAAGGAGCTAGAAACTGCAAACACAGCGTACACACACACACACACACACACACACACACACACACACACACATGTGCGTTAACCCTCCTGACCTTTGTCTCTAGTGACAGTTGTGTTCCTTCAGGACTCACGACAGACTGTGTTTGCATGCGTGCATGTGTGCGTGAGTGTGTGTGTGTGTGTGTGTCTGTGTGACGTAACATAAGCCCTCACTATGCCCAGATTCTGCACAGCTGGGCTTCTCAGTATTCCAGATTACAATACGTCACTGCATCGCTCCAAGCCCTCCCTTCTGCTCAGCACACGCTCTAGTACACTCACATCTACTTTCAACACATGCATGCTGACACAAACCAACTCCAGTGATGTCATTGAATTTGCTTCTGTCTTTGCCCCTCTCTCTCTCTCTCTCCATCTGCCTCCCTATCTCGGTCTCTCTATCATGCATACAAATTTGTTTATCCTTGCTCCTGTCAGTTAGACTCTGCATATTTACCCGATCTCCCCTCATCTTTTTTTTATTTCATCTCTGAGTTTGTGTGTGTGTGATTGTCCTCCCTGACTGTCCCTCTTTGTGTCTTTTTCTCTCTAACCCACACAGCTTGTGTCAAGGTTTGCCAGAACACAGCAAACCACTGGCCAGATGTCATGCCTTTGTGTTATTTGTACTAAAACACATCCTGGGAAGGAAGAAATACTTAAAATCCAACTAAAAATCCAACTAAATTCTTTGTTTTAGGAAAAAATAAAGTCTGTAAAACTAAAAACTCGAAAACCTTTTCTTCATTTAGGTGTCCTGCATCTGCAGTGCATTTTCTATCAGGAATTTTCCAAAATAAAACAATCACAAACCTTGTTTTTCCATTAACATTGAGGGTTGCTTTTATTTTTCACTCTAAGGTGTACTGATGCTTGTGAGTGTGTGTATAAGTGAGTGAGTAACTAAGGAGTGAACTGTGGGTGTGAGACGCCTAAACCACATCTTGTTTTTCTTGCGGGGGTTTCAAATAGTTTAGTGTGAGTTATGTACCATGGCAGACTGTAGGTCACTCACTATGGTCTTGTTTTTCAGCTCACTGCATGTAGTAAGCAAGGATATTGCTCTGTAACGTTGGTAAGCGATATGGTTGTGGGTAAAATGAGTGTTTTTACAGGCCCACTGGTATCCTGCATAAGTCCAGTATCAACTCTGGTATATTGGACTGTGGGGATGTAAACGAATATGAGCACATTATTGGGATACAAACAGATAATGCATACAAACAGCATCCCGAATTTTCAGTTTTCACCTGATTTGTTGTGCAGTGCAGGACGGATGTTGCACAGAGGTTATTTTTATTTCACCGCATGATCCAATTGAAGCCTTGAAGACTTGGCAGTAGGCGGGAAACTGACAAGTTTCGTCTCAAAAGTGCATGAAAAATTGCCAAGAGAGCTTTTCAGATTTGTGTCAATATCTTCCTTTTTTTTTTTTTACATACTTCAAAGCATATTATTTTCATCTCGACCTCCTCTGATTATAAACACAACCTCCGGGTTGTAAGTGTGTTCGTCTCTCAGATGATTTGATATATATATCTAGACAGTCAGCTCACAGTCTGATACAAAAATGTTTTTAATGATAAGATACACTGAGATTTAAAGCAGATTCAATGGGATTAAGATGTGATTAGGATTTGATATGTTTACTGTAATTATAAGTGTGACTAAACTAATTATTTCTTTAATTTTTATTTCATTCTATCTAAAATACTCAAATACTATTCAAACTCAAATACCCTAACCCTTCACTATTAACCCCCACCTAGACTATTAAAGGTCCAGTGTGCAGAATTTAGTGGCATCTTGTGGCAGTGAAGGTGTAAATGGCAAGAAACTGAATACCACTCGCCTCACCCTCCCTTTCAAGTATGTAGGAGAAACTATAGTAGCCACAAAAGGTCCTAGAGCCAGGGTTTGGTTTGTCCCTTCTAGGCTACTGTAGCAACATGGCGGTTCAACATGGTGGATATAAAGGCTCATTCATAGGTAGCAAAAACACAATGATTCTTATTATCAGGTGATTACACACCTATGAAAACATACTTATGAATATCATATTTTATTTCTGCTAGACCCCCTCCTAAATCTTACACACTGGACCTTTAACTGTATATTACATGATATACATTCAGTGGCTGGCAGACATTTTGACAGAAACCTCCCTTATTAACTCAAAGACTTTATGAACTCAACCTGGCAACATTCAGATTAGATAATGTAGTTGCTGAAGGGTTCTGCTTGTCAGCTGGTTCTTTTTTCTTCTTGTGAGTTGGTATATTATTCTTTCAACATCTGAAATGGACACATTTGATGTATTTCCCTCTCTGAATCTGTAGCGGTTTATCAAGGAAAATGTTTTGTGTTTTGTATAAGGATAAAACTGCATGTATTATATGTATATACTGAATCACAGAAATAACACCATCCAATTACATACGCCTTTTTTCTTTCACGCTTTTTCTTTCTTTCTTTCCCTCACGGTGACGTCCATGCGTCTGAAAGAGAGCATCCCGCTGGACACATCTATTTTCTCCAAGATTAGGCCAATTTTCCACAGGATTGTATCAATTTAACCCAACTATCACGCTGTCTCTCTTGCTCTGAGCTTGACAAGCCTTCAGTTTGCCGGCAAGGTCATTGTCTACTCCATGCATCCCGTTGTTAACGAACACATGCATGGTAAGAGAGGGGGAGGAGGAAAAGCAGAGAGAAGATGCGGGGAGGTGAGAAAAGTGGAGGAATGAAAAGAGAGGTGATGAATGAGTGAAAAAGGTGGTGGGGAGGGACGTGTGAGGAGCACAGATAGGGAGGAACTGAAAGAAGCACAACCACAAACACACACACAGTAGACTTGTTGGCTAAGCTGAGCACCATGCCAGGGAATGGGATGATAGCGGACTGCAGGGGGGTTTGATAGAGGCATTTGGCTGGTCTGATCTCTGCATGTGTGTGAAAGAGAGAGAGAGAACTAGAGGGAGCACATGTGTCTGTGAGTATTGCACTCAATCATGGTATGGATTGCTACAGTGCACACATACAAGACGGACAGAGAAACACACACATATGAACACAAAGTCCTACAGCATCAGACACACCAGGATTAGACCCCAGTGTCTCTTTTACACACATACACACACACAGCAGAGATTACAGTGCCACCACAGCTCTGCTAGCTTCCAATGGTTATTCGAGGTATCACGAGTATCAAACCATGATGTCATCAGTTTAGTACAAGCCGTACATTCAACAAATGCACACTCAGTAAACAATGACATGCTTGTTTATGCATAGGAGTTTTTCTGGGCTTGCTGTAAAACCACAGAAACCCAAATCTCTCACATTTTGTAGAAATTATATTTAAATACTGTATATATTTTTTATTTTAACTATAGAGCACTGATGGATTATTTTGTTTTGCTCAAAAAAATTTGACTGATATTTTCATTTAGTTTTAAGGTAACACTGATATGTCCAGCTCATTGTGAGGCTGAGCCAAGCGGCAACGTCCTTGGGGGAAGTGCCAAAAAGGGCAGTTCTCCAAAAGGCCACTTGAGGCTGGCTACATGGGTAATGTGATAATCTCCATAAGCCCCCATGTTAAAATGTCCAACTTCCCAGCAGAAATAAACATGTATCCAGCCTGGTACAAAAAACAGTTTTGGTCTCTATAGCTAATTTTCCCATTTGTGACAACTGTACTGAGGCTAAATTTTTACATAACTTAACCATTCAAATTATATTAAGGCTTTAAGTTATGCATAATAAACAGCGTGGCTGCTTGATTGACAGGTGGGTGCCGTTACAGATGGTTTGTTTGAGCTCCCAGGCGTCATTTAACTTGCCTTAGGATGACCGACAATCCACGTCTTTGCCCATTTTTCGATTAGCCGGGAGGTGGCAGGAGCAGGACTGCCAAGATGGCGGCAGCCAGAGCCACCACAGTCTGAACTTCACATATGGCTCCTCAGAAACCTGTGAGTGACGTCACGAAGACTACGTCCATTCTTTACACTGTCTATTCTGTCAGGTTCTTTAAGTAAAATGCACACAATGACAATGCTAACATGCCGATGTTTAGCAGGTATAATGTATACCATGTTTACTATCTTAGTTTAGTATGAGCCCATGCTAACATTTGCTGATCAGCACTGAATACAAGGTACAGCTGTGTTTGATGGGAAAGTGATTTCTTGTGCAGATATTTGGAGTTTTTGCATCTAGAAAGCTGTTGAGATATTTCAGTCTGCAGCATTTCCCACAACATGAGGCACATGTGATGGCATATTGATTGACTGCAGCAGGTGGTCTCCAATCTATATTTACATTCAATTTTTTTGTTCACTTCGTATGTTCAAGACTTAAAACAAAGTGATCACAGGGAGAGGACTGCATAAAAATGAGCTGTGTAAACTATGACCTTTGCAAAACATATCATGAACACAGTGTGCATGATTCATTGCTGCCCTTTATCCTCCTTGGCTTGGTGAAAATTTCACCATGGCATCATGATATGGAAATTTTTGCCTCAGGAGGCTCATTTATTGAAATTTTCATGCAGGCCACCAAGTATTCTCTTTGCAGCCTGTTCCTGAGATCTCTTTTACACTACCAAAAGATTTGTATATATTTAAATTCTTACGTTTAAGGATAGATTTGTTTAGCTATCAACGGTAATCATGAGTTGTGTTAAAAAAAAAAAAAGCTGTGTTCACGGTTAATAAATCACGTTCACAGGTCAAACCAGTGTTGTGCAAGTTCACACTTCACAAGAGCGAGCTCAAAGTTCAGTTCACATAGATTAAAGTGAACCGGTTCACGTTTACGTTCATAGTTCACAATTTTTAACTTTGGACTAAATTCACAGTACAGAATAATGAACTAGTCCACATTCATTTCTCTTGTTAAGTTTGACTTGGGTGGAGGAACTCTGCGGTCGGTGGTCTTGAGATGAGATGAGCCAACCCTGTGCAGAATCACAAAATGCATGCTGCTTAGATTTGTGTCTGACTAGATGCCGACTTGCTCTGACGTCATGCGCACGTGGGCAACGATAACCTCACGATCGGGGTGGATGCAGCCAGGAGCCGCAGTTGCTCTCCACTGACTGCAAAGACTCAGGGCATGATGGGAAACACCTGGCTGTCGTCTGATCAAAGAACTGATTGGCTCTTTTAACCATAGACACCACATTTGAGAGAAAAGCCTACTTTTCTGAGTGATTTTAATACTCAATGCCAGATTTCAGGTCATTAGTCTCATGTTGTGCAATGGTATGATCTGCTAATAGTAATAATAAAGATTATTTATATGGCAGTCATCAAAACGAGCAATCACAAAGTGCTTTGCAAGACATAAAAAGAAGGACAATGCCTGATAGGCACATGTTTCTTCATATATATACTACATATATTACATAGATAATGAATACTTGATGATGTGTTTGTCAGCCAGGGAAGGAATATGTGTCCACAAATTCTATAAAAACAATAACATAATTGTCTAATTATGAAGGAAACTCTTGTTGCTTTTCCTGCTTATGTGTAGCCTAGCTGTGAGAATGTTTAGGCTGTTGATTTGTTAGTTAATTGTCTTAAATTTAGGGTTGTAGGTCTTTTAAATGACAGTGCCTCTACATAAATGTTATGTTGGCTATATTAATTGGCTATATTCACTCAATAAATGCTAAAATCTGCTCAACATATCTCTGATTTGCTCATCAGTTTTAACAGTGTCATTGTGAAACAAATAAAAAGTTATGATAGACAATGTTGACAAACTGAAAATAGTTAGATATATTGGTTGTCCTCCCAAATAGTAATCCAAACTTTGTAGTATAATACCATAGCAGCGGTATCAGTAGCAGCAGTGGTCTTGCTTTAATGTTTACCAATCTTTGCTCAGTCCTTGTAGAGAGAAGTGTTTTAACAGCAGGGGAACTTAAAGCTGCTGCCGGGGAGGTCAGATAAATCCCAACAGTCAATCACTGTCACCAGGATAAAGTACAACAGAGCGGTCACCACATCCTTCATGACCTGCGCTTCATAAGAAACTGCAAATTAATCTGGAGCACATGAAGTAATCTTATTTTGATTGATGATCAAAAATATGATTCTGCTGTCGAATGCAGGACACCGACAGTATAACTACCCGTTGTAAACACTAAGCTCCTGTTTCCATCTGACCTGACTGGTAAGCTACATCCTGTTGACCCATACTCTTATCCGAAGAGAGGCCTTATGTTTGACATACATGTTACTTAAACAGCAACATGTATACCAGAGGTCCAGGTTCAAGTCCAAGTACCATGAATCAACAGAGGCGGCCACTCAAACAAACAGCATGCCGGTGCTACTGAAAGAAATGTTTGATTGAATCAGGGAGAGACTGCTGCACAAACATGCACGCTCTGTTTTCAGCTGCTTTTCACACAACTCCACGCATTCACAGCCGGGTGCTGCCAAGTGCAACCGCTGTCCACTGCTGGCTACCGAGCTGCTCCGTTGAAACAGCTGACATGATGGAAAAGTGTGAACATTTATAGCTATAAAACATTGGAAACCTCAAGTCAAAGCTTCAACTGTCACTGTCATATAAATTGTAAAAATGATGTAGCAGTTTAGCCTCGGGAAGCTCAGCTGTTTTGAGTTTTGGCATGATTTTAAAATTAAAGTGAGACTCGATGGTTTACATAGGATAGATGTGGACACATTCTTGCATAGTTGCACACATTTTAATACAGCATTCAGCTCTCTGGGGCACATGCTTGTACGTATTAGAACAGCAGGGTCAAGTGCAAAGTCTGTGAATAGGTTTCTACTTCATTACTTCAATATAAGAAGTTATATAAAAAAAAAAGCACTTCAAAAGAGCCATAATACTTAGGAACAGCCAGACACACAAGTATAACAAACCCAGTGAACTGTAGCTGAATTGCTGCTTCTCCATAAATTGCCCCAACAAACGTTAGTCCCGTTTCCTTTTTCCCCCCTAATCCTGCTCAAATCATCCCCTGAGTCTAGTTGCTAACGTTGCCTTGCACATACTCACCACCTATCCATAAATACTGAGAGGGAAAATGATATCACAACAACGAGCTGTAGCCGGAGTGACTGCAGGGAAGCTTACATCATTACCTGTCTCAGTGCCATGGCTCATCATGCTGTGCTTGTAAGGGCGGCACAAGTGTTAACGTGTTGCCACGAAGCGGTATCGCTGTCGGGACATACGGGGTGGCGAGCCTGTCATGCCCTGACACAGGCGAGCAGCTAAACTCTAAGTGCTGAGTGAGTGGAATGCCAAGGTCCAGTAAGCCCCTGGGGCAATTAGGGAAGGAAGTGGAGATTCTACCAGGGAACAAGTGTGTGTTTTTTCTGTGTTTGAGAGGGAGAGATAGAGTTGGGAGACCGAGTGGGTGTTCAACAACTCATTTTCAGCCAGAGAGGTATAACCAGTTCATGTGCAGTCAAGACAATGAGAAGGCTAAGGCGGTAAAGTTCAATCTCAACCCTTCTACAATAAAACAACACTTTCTCTGCACATAAACAAACAACCACTACATCGACACACACACCTACTTACTGTGCCACCCACCAACACACATGCATGCTAACCCCTGTCCACTGGGACAAAACAAAACATACCAATTATACCAGACTAACTGAATCATCCTACCAGAGAGCAGATTTTAGTGTCGGTTAGACAGTCCAGACTAAAATGTCTCAACAATTGTAGAATGGATTGCCATGTTTTGGACAGATGTTCATGTTTCCCAGAGGATGTATCCTAATAACTACCAGTAGATCAAAGTTTCACTTATCCAGGAAATATCTCAACATCTACAGGATAGATTAGCATAAAATTTGGTATAGCCATTTATGGTTGACACAGGATGAAATTAAATTAGTTTGGTAATCACCTCATATTTCCTTTTGCATCACCATGTGGTTCATGTTTGTGAGTCCAATATGAGTCATTTAGTGGCACCAATTTGTCCAAAACTACTACAAGACCTATCAAAACATCAACATTCCCATCAGTCTCAGCTATATACTCTGTGTTTAGTGGTAATAGCAAAATGTTAGCATGCTAAACTAAGATGGTGGACATACGTGCTAAACATCAGAATGTTAGCATTGTCAGTGTGAGCATGCTGACATTAGCATTTAGCTCAAAGCACCACTATACAGGCTCACTGAGTTGCAAGCATGACCGTAGATTCTTACGCCAAACCCCACCGGGCACGTCACTGTCATGGCACGGCTGCGATGCCATTTTGGTCCATTTTCCATGTGACTTCACACCCCGGGAGTGTTTCAGAAGCCAGACTGTTTACTTGCTCAGATTTGGTCATTTTCCTTAGTCGTTTATGTAGTTCCAACTGTGCTTCTAAATGTGTAAATATACTACATAGTTATTTTGTTTCCCTGTTACAAGGGGTGTTTATTTTGAAAATCAACCAGATTTTTTTTATGCCCTTTCTGTGTCTGATTTCCAGCCAGCTTGAGCTGCTCTGTGCAGATTGACACAGGCTGCTCGTGTTGTCCATCAAAAATAGAACAGCCGCGTATCCTCTGCAGAGCCGAACGGAGGCCCGGTTCTGAAGCGGACTGCAGCTGGGCCGGTGTGGTTCGAAACATTGACCAGAACAGCTGTGATTAGCTCCGGGGTCCGCGGCGTAACGTGTCGCATCCGTGCCTGGTGGAATTTGGCTGTTAGTCTAGTTTTATCCAGGGTTTGTTAGCCAAGCAGAAACACTTACTCACTTCACAAGTACATATTACATTACACAGTCTGAAATTCATATTATAATAGGGCTTCATACTGAACAAAACTGATCTGTTCAGAATTTTTTTGGTTAATTCTTATACTCGGACCTCAGACACTTAAAATAAAACATGATCTTGTCACTCTTTAGACAGTGGAGCTTTCTAGGAATTAGTGAAAACTCTATGGTGACTGTACTAAATAATTACCGGTAGTACATAATATAAACATTAAAAAAAAGTACTGTACTGTACTCAAGTATGAATATTATGAATAACCTCTGCAGAGGTCTGTCCGTTTTCCGCAGATTATTGATGTTTGATTTTATAGGTTTAAAATGGTACGTTACAAATGAAGGGTCAAAAATTATGTTGTCTCTCCCACTCAAAGTCATATAGGGCACTTTGATCAAACTTCTGATGTAAAATGGATCCTGCAAAGTTAAATGAGGTTTGGAAAGTTAAATGAGTTCATGGTGTTCAGTCACATATTAAGACTCAGCTTCTCCCTTGCCTCACATACAGGAGGCATCGTCATCCTGCTATGAGTCAACAGCAATTGGAGCAGAGGGATATTATGCACATGGTTAACTAGGTCAGCCGAGGACATACTGTAGCTGTCTAGTCAATTCACCATAGAATTATTTCCATACTGATTGGGGTTAACGTTTTGCAGACTCAAACACACTCACTCGCAGATTAAAACTTAACCAACGCTGACTTGCTGCAGCAGCAGAGAAATCTTTTGCTTATTGTAGATTTTTAATGCTTCATAAGTTATGAAGATTAGAGCTTGAGCTTTTAAAGGCTTATCGGCATGCTGTATTAACACAACAAGGTTATTTAGCTCTTAGGCTTAGGCTAAACTCACATCCCATCCCCTTGGACGTACATCAAAGTTCAAAGGCCCCATATAGTGAGTATCTTCAATAACTCCAGATAGATGTCTCAACCATAACAAGGGGTTTGAGAGGAAGTGGACAAGGTCAAGTATCTGCAGTCAATTTAAGTGAGCAGACGCACTTAGTCAGGCTCTCTCTCTCTCCCATTATTTCTCCGTTAAGAAAATATCTCTGTCAAAACTGACGGCAAAGCAAACAGGGATACAATTAAGTTTAAAATATTAAATGGTAACTGCTGGAAAATCCTGTGACATATTCCACAAAGAGGGCAGAGAAAAAAATCCACTGAGCAAAAAAAAAAAAAAAAGAAAGAAAAATGAACCCTGTGCCCTGTTTGACGGAGAACATACTTTGCCCTGAGCAACAGTCACTGCGCTGCCACCTTTGGTCTTTGAGGCTTTATAAGCACAACATGGGCCAAACCAGGTTGGAACAGTGACATGCTTAGTTGACAATTTCTTAGTCCCTTGATGAAGGGTTGATGGTGCAATTTGGAAAGGTAATGCCTGTTTATTGCAAGGGAAGGAAGGAAACAATTGAATGAGTAGGATATACGACAAGTGAAAGAGATAGTGGAGACTATCTATCTATCTTGGCCAGAGTCCAAGAATTAATTATTTTTCCAAAAACAATAAAACAGAGGCAGTATTGATTAGGAGATTGCCATAAAACCCACAACAGTATTTCCTGACCAAGTGTCCTGTAAGTGTCTTGTCTTTTTTGGGTCCTGGGATACGACAAAGGATCCTGTTGGCGAGCAAACACATCTGTCTGAGGTGTGACATAACCAGAATGCTTATTGTGAGCTACAACAAATGAACCCACACAGGACAGGGTTGAACATTGGCAGGAGACAAATATTTTGTTGGTACATGCCCTCGGGGCACACACATTTTTGGCACAGTGGCTGTCATATTGACAGGACATAGTCATTTGAAACAATGCTACAGTTAAAGTCCATGTAAAGTAAGAATAAATATGTGTTCTGAGTTTTTGAACCAAAGAAGAAAGTGTTATTAACCACCCAGCCAAATCTGAATAGTTAAAAATATCAACAAGTAGGGGCGGCGTTTAGCTCAGTTGGTAGAGCGACCGCCCCACGTGCGAAGGCTCAGTCCTTGCTGCGGAAGCCCAGGGTTCAAATCCGACCTGTGGCTGTTTCCCGCATGTCATTCCCTGTCTCTCTCTCCCCGCATTCCTGTCACTCTTCAGCTGTCTCTATCAAAATAAAGCTTGAAAAGGCCCAAAAAAAATCTTAAAAAAAAAAAATATCGACAAGTTTATGAAATTAGGTGTCAAAATCAGGTAAAAATGAGCAGTACACTCAGCTCCAGGACTGTGGAGGCGTGTCCGCTGAATGTGCTGAAGCCACGCCCACTCGTGGGAGCAGTCAAGCAGCCGTTTTGAAGCAACAGAAACGTGTCAGATGAGTTCAGAAAACGACATGACTAACTTTGAAACACTGAGTGAGATGAATTAATCTCTATCTCTCTGCTAGGGGTGCAGGGGTATGCTCAGGGTGGCCTCAGCGTGTCATCGAGCCACCCTTTAGGACCGCCCAAAAATCCTGGACTGAAAACGGGTGAAAAACTGTTTTAACCTCTAACTCCACATCAAGTCTTTTCACATGTTTTCAACTATTTTCCAACATATTTAATGTATTTTGAAAGAAATCTCAGAATTTACACAGACTTTAAGATTTGGTTAGGTTTCTGTCCCAAAACAACTTGGGTCATTGTTTGCATTAAAATGACTTCTTCATTAGGGGCATGGCTACAATAATAACTACTATGGTCAGGATATGATGGTTAAAAGAAACTGACGTCAAAGTAAGAAAAGGTCCAATGTGTAGAATTTAACGGCATCTAGAGTTGCAGATTGCAAATGAATACACTCCCACGTGTCACCCTCTCCTTCCAAGCATGTAGGAAAAACTCTGGCTGCCAAATTCACATTAAAAGCAGACGTCCATATCTAGATCAGTGTTTGGTTTGTCTGTTCTGGGCTACTGTACAAGAATGGTGGGTCAACATGGCAGACTCTGTGGAAGAGGACCCGCTCTCACTGTAGATATAAAGGGCTCATTTAAGACAACAAAAACACAATGATTTGTATTTTCAGGAGATTAAACACTAATGAAAACACACTGATAAATATTGTATTCAATTTCTGTCAATAAATACTCCTACTAAATCTAAATCTTACACACTGGGCCTTTAAAGTCTTACATTTCGTTGACCTAAACATCCACCCAGACCTCCTCCCTCTGCAGACTGTCACTCCACGAGAACATCACACTACTCTTTGCTTTGCAGCCGGTGGACAAAATTCATAATTACTACAGCTGCTGGAAGGCTTTGACACTTGAACATAGACATATGGCATTTTTGGTAATTTGCTGAAACTACGCATGCTCTAGTTGTTCTCGGGAGGACAGCGTGGTCAACCCATGCGTTAATACTCAGCGCAACATCAGCATGTTCGCTGATGAGCTTAACATTAATGTTTAAGCTGCTGCTGTGAGATAAATTATTGCACAAAGCACCTCTGATACTCTACGGTTTTCATTTTAGGATCAAGCTTGAAACATCAAACAGGTTATGCCCCTGTTTTCTGATTAACCATGGCGGGCATGCGCAAGAAGCTAGAAGTGTGACACAACATCCAATGCCTTGCAGCTCCAAGGCTGGAGACATAACAAGGACACAGCAGGTAATCAATTATGCCCTCTATGGTATCCTTTCTGTCAAACTGAGGGAGTACAAATTATGAAATGGCTATTGAGAACAGATTCTTTTGCCAACTACAGTTTGGACAGGTTTGCAGCCAGACCTTGAAATCAATCATCACGGTTGAGCGAGGAAGGGAAGTTAATTCCAGTCGAGGCACAAGTGGGAAAGCCTGCTGAAGGATTCACAGTAAGCTGCAAATTGTTCACTGAGGTTTGTGGCCTCGGACCTTGGATTCTGCTGCAATAAGGACAATTTTTCAGATTCAGTTCCAAACACAGCAGTGATTTTTTATTTTTTCCTGGTCATGCTCGAAATCTTTCTCGATCTTTTCTGACAAAGCTCTACTTGCCTGTTAGTGTGATGGTCGGTGGAAGGAAAATATAAAAAAAAAACCCAACAACAACTGGAAATAGCTTTTTATTCAGATGGACATCTGGGCTCAGAGGCTTTATTACCAATCCGCAAGGTCCCTCCCCTGCTCTTCCTCTATCCTCTCTCTCTCTCGCCTCTATTCTTTTACTCTGTCTACCCTCCTATATCAGAGCCACTGCTTCTGTTGTGCCCTCCAGCACAGTCACAAATTGACATGCTGAATTCTCAACTGGGACATTAAACTCCAGGGATCAAGCATACAGAGAAAGCTCTTTTATATCCTTCCCCCTTTGGAAATTGTTTATGTTCATCACATAGTGCACTTGGTGGATTTCCACACACAAAGCAATGCCCCTCATCTCAAATCTGCTACCAGCCTACGAAGAGAAAAAAAACCTTTTCCTCTTGAGACCAAAAGACAGATGAGGACAACTCTGGTTTCAGTTTGTAACTACATAAAAAAAAAACCTCAAATGAAAACACACTTATGATTGCTTACAACAACGATAGAGACCCAAACACAAGTGGCCTAATGATCACCTACACACCAAGGAGAGATTGCCAATTCAAGACGGTATATCCACACCTTTATTTTCTCCTTTAGCCATTAGTTTTATGGCTGCTGCTCACATCACTGCCGCTCACCTGCCTGCCACTTTATTATTGCTGCCTGCACTACATTATTTATACGCGTTTGAGGGTGATGATTTATCCAAGTGGAGGAGGCCAGCTGGGACACAGAGGAAAACAATGTCCTTTCCATTGTAAAAAAAAAAAAGAAAAAACCTGTCGGTTTGATGTCTCAATTCAGTGCTGGGTGATGGTTGCAGGAATGCACTGGGATTACAATGCTACACTGATGGCTCTTCATGTGAAAAATATAGATACGTGTGATCAAACCTACTGACCAACAGACATAGAGGTAGAAGTACGGTAGTGTTTGTTTTACACACCTGCCCACTGACTTGTACTGGGTTAGAAAGGTACGACTAGGACACATTAATAGTATACGTACATCTCTCAAACCTACACACACACACACACACACACTCTCCTTGTCTTTTCAGGTCAGCTCAGTAGAGAGCACTCTGCGATAATGAGCTGCTCCACTTTCATGACAGATGGAAAATGTGCAGCACGCCGCTGCTCTGCTCCTCCCTTCCCTTCTCCACTCCACTTCGCCCGGCTCGCCCGACCAGCTACCCGTCGGCCCAGTCGCTGCCCCGGCACAGCGTCGTATCAAATGATCGGGACGAGCCAACGAGAGGAGGAGCCGCCGGGAGTTGAGGCAGTGGAAAAACCGCCTCACCCTCCTCATCAATATTGCAGCCTTACCTGGTGAAAGCTAACACCGGCCAACATATTCCATCATGTCATTAGAAGAGAGGATCAGATGCCTTGGCTTGACATGCCAACATTGTTACCCGTACAAATGATGACGCAAAGCTTGATTCATTATTCATGGTTTCTTTAAAGGAGGAGGAGAAGTTTGAAGGGAATGGAAAGCGGAGGATGTTCAAGAGTCCAATTATCAACAAGTAGGTCATGTTTGTTCTTGACTGAAAAGCTGAGAAGCGGCAGAAACGTGAACACGAGCTCCTCCTGGTGCAACAGGCTGGAAAGATAAACTCGGGAGTGGTCAGATCTTCAGGTGTACCCCAAAAACGGTATGAATGATGTTCATCACAGATGGTATTAAGAGAGGTGAAGAACACACGTGCAGTAGCCTACTTGAGTAAAAGAGGAAAAAAAAGGTCATATGCTCAAGCGTCTGTGACAGTCCAATTGTTCTTCACCTCCTTATTACATAAGACGCCTGAGGTAAAATAACAAATGCATGCATGTTGAACATTTTAACTTTAAGCACAGCATTAAGATGTAAAATCTGAGTGGTGCACAATGCATAAAGAATGCTACAATAATGTTTTGTGTCATAGCTGGATGGAGAAAGGAAATTACGGAGAGAGAGAGAGAGAGAGAGATGCAACAATGGTCCTTGGAGACGCTCAAATCAGGGACGCTACAGCTTGTGGTCGGCATCGTAACCCCTAAGTCACAGGGTGCGACATTTAATTACTTATTTCCCTTCAGATTTTATTTATATAAGGAGAAATGTACAGGATAAATATGACTTCAGCGGCTGCTGGGTCTCAGCAAAACACTGATAAACTGAAAACAAACTGATTTGAAATAAAAATTTTGCTTGTTTTGCAGATAACCCTTCACGTGTAATTAGTTTTACAGTAATTAGCCCTCCCCATATTTAGTCCCCAAGCACAATGAACGTAACTCAATCACAGGCTTAAAACACACAGAGATACACTATTTGCTGTTATGAAGCTGCTCCTCTGAGCTCTGGTAACTGCCGTTCACCTCATTGGTCAGCGGGAGTATGTTGTCATCGCTGCAGACCGTGCGCATGTGAGCGTGAGTGTCTGTGTGGGTGTGTAACACGGTCTGGCTGAGGTCAGGGTTGGTGCACATTTAATCTGCTCTCTGTTTCCAGGCCACTCCAAGGACTTTGACACATCGCTTCTGTATCTATTATTCACAAGAGGTTTGAGACTTTCAAGTGTGTGTGTGTGTGTGTGTGTGTGCTTGCGTACGGGTAACAAGAATTGTCCTTCAACGGCAAAACAGGACTCAAAATACCTCTGAATTTTATTTGTGGCTATAATATCAACCCTGTTGCATAATCACACCATCTCTACCACATACAAACTTACACTCACACACACAGGCACACTGTGCTTTCACTCCAGTTGCACAACCCCTGAATTTTAGGGATAGAATGGCCTGGTTTCATAAGCAGTCTGCTGCCTACTGGCAGCTGTGCTGTCAGATGAGGTCATTACACGAGGCGGGCCACAAGCACACACACACACACACACACACACACACAGGGCATAATGTTGGACGCATTCAGTAAAAATCCACCGAGTGTGAAGAAGAATGACAGCCAGGGGCGACCACAGAGCTGTGGTGAACCTGTCCGGGGAGGTTGTCGGGTGTTTGTATTGTCTCTGTTTTGAGTCGTGTTACCTCTCTGGTGGTGCAGCGATGCACTGAAGTACACAGGGAACAGAGGGGTTGAATGATGCTTGTGTGTCGGTGTGGTATTACTATCAGCTCAGTGCCAGGATGGGGTGAATGGCGTCGGTGCTATCTCTGGAGCACAGCTTGTTTACCCTAATGAACACAACTCCAACTCCACTCCAGCCAATTGCGAAGAGGGTATTTGCCTATTGATGCTGCTCCAGAGCTGAAATCACAGGGGGGATATGAATATACATGAGAATAATTCCTCATTCTAGTACAGTGAACAATTTCCGTGGGTGCTTACATGCCTGCTTACACAAACACCAATAATAACCAGACACTGATGGCTCTTTTGAATCCTCCGATCCCCATTGTTGAACTTGCACAGAGATCATTTTCTGCCTCTCCGAGAAGTTCTTTGTGTTGGTGATCAGAACATGTAGAGTTGCAAAGTGCTACCCTGTCGGCTGAGCCACTTATTTTGACATCTGTACAAGGAAATGGTTTCGGCTCTTTCCATGACTTAATTTAATGCCAATATTCAACATGTCCCTGAAGAAGACTTCTCCTAACAATGCAGAGGAGCAGAGCACTCAAATCGTTTCAACCAGTCGCTAAAGCTTCTTTTAAATCCCCCCCAAACATGAATTTTTGACCAATAGGAAAACAGTTAATATAACAGAAGTAAAAACGCCCCATCCATCCAATAGTCGTGCACCTCAGTTGTTTACCAAAATCTCTGAAATCCCTCCATGAATGTTTATTCAGCCAATGCGAGGGCAGCTGCAGCGGTGCACAAGGACGAATGCCTGCCTGCAGAGTCTATGGTGATATAGTGTGCTGCATAAGACTGTGCCATGGCATGCGTGTGACCATTACATCACGGCTAGTCCCTGACCGGTCTGCACCGCGCACGATCACGTGACCTCCTGTCGACATCTCAGGAGCACCGCCGCGCTGATCTGATGATGACTTTTGCCGTGAGACGATTCCCCCGCTGGCATCCCGCTGCGTGAGCGCCTTAATCCCTCAGCGCGGCCTATTGTTTCAGTGGAGGAAGTGACTACAGAGTGTGGTGGATATGTGAAAAGTGTGCACACGCCTGTCTGCCTTTTTACTCGATTAGTAATGCATGTTTTTAGATATGTACTGTATATCTTTCCTCTTATTGTGGATTGTTTTCTATGTCACCTCTTTAACCTCTAGCCTCCCCACCCCCCCACCCCCTCCACTCTGCACCCCGCCAAAGCCGCTTTGAGCTCTTTTGCTCTGACATCACCATAGTCATCATCAGTCGGCATGGGCCGGACTATTAGGTCAGTAACAGGGGGGAGATTACTCACAAATCAGAGCACTTTAGTACAGCCGTGGCACAAGAGAGGCTCTAAAAACCCACCTTAGGATGGGAAAAATGGTGTTTCACAGCTTGGGGATGTTTGTTTGAAGCTCCTTGTATAAACAGCTGATGCTTAAAGAAATAGCTAGTATCCCGACATCCCTTAGGTGCAGGACTAATCCAAAACTCTCTGCATCAGCAGAATAAAACCGCTGTTCGCCCCCTGGCTCACTCTCCATCTTTCTGTTCCGAGTTGTTGTAAGCGAGAGGTCGCGACCTGTGGATCTGTGCTGACGTGCGTTACAGTCAGAGTCAGAGAACAACAGCTAAAAAAGAAAGAGGCCGAAAGAGTCACGAATGAAAAGAGGCAAAGTATGGAAGTGTTTCTGCATGTGTGAGAGTTTATTGATGTGTCTCCAACTCCATGACATTTTGGCAAAGGGGCAAAGGATTGAGAGGAAGTTTCCACCTGCTTTGAAAGTTCATCCTTTGTTAGGCTGCTTATGACTAAGGTGTCAGTGACTTCCTGGACTGCTGTTTGAAGTTCACTGATGTGACATGATGCAGGCATCTCTTGACTCCATTAAAAGGGTGGCAATTCCACAAATGGCCTTCCAGGCCAACTGTGATATTTTTAGGAACAAACTGTACAAAACTGTAAGCTGCACAGTATTGTGTGAAGTTCACCCATGTTTTGGCTCAACTCACAATTTGTGCTTTGTGCTGTTGTGCTGCATTTGACTTTTCAACCTGTATGTAAATGAGTACCAAAATCTAATGATATTTCATATATTATGAAAAATATAATAATAGTTTTGTCTTTAAATATAAATTAGGGGTATTATTATGCAAAAAACAGATACAGTTGCAATCAGAAATATTCAACCCCCCAACTTTTTTCAAAGGGCAAGATTCTGCTTCAGATGACTTCTTTATGAGTTGAGTGATACATAAAATCAACACAGAATATGCATGATGTTATATTATATTGTTGTTTTTAAAGCTGTCTGACAGTTTTTATGGCTTTAAGTGGAGTTGAAACATAATTAAGCCTTTGGGAACTCTGTAATGATCCTTGATTTGCTTCAGCTGTGATGCATATATAAACCCCAAGGTATTCAAGATGAGTTGCAATCATGGGAAAGACAAAGGAGCTTCCACAAAAGCTGAGAGAGGAGATTATTTCATCACACCTGAGAGGTCTTGGGTATAAGAAGATTTCCAAAAAAATTTATATTCCAAGACACACCACTGGGAGCATTATAAGGAAGTTTAAAACTTATGGAACAGCTGCAAACCTGCTTGGCCGTGAAAGAAAGCCCAACATTTCATCAAGGGCCCTTAGTAACTTAGTCAGAACAACTAAGAGAAACCCCAGTGTGACAAGACACCTACAGGATGATCTGATGAAGACTGGTACAAGTGTTTCAGTGGCACTGAATAAACAAGGACTTCATGGAATTAAACCTTGGTGATCATTGGAATTTCCAACAAGACAATGATCCCAAGCACACCTCCAAGTCTACCAAAGCTTGGTTAAAAAAAAGATCCTGGACCACCCTGGAGTGGCCTTCTCAGTCCTCAGATTTAAATCCGATTGAAAATCTTTGGTGGGATTTAAAGAAGGCAGTAGCAGCACAGATGTCATCAAATATCACTGAGCTACATGAAGAATGGGCAAAGATTCCAATCGAGAGGTGTAAGAAGCTTGGCAGCACTTACCGAAAACGTTTGTTAGAAGTTAAAAAAGCTAAATGCCACAAAGTACTTAAGATGGGTGTTAAAATATTTTTCATTTAAACTTTAAAGTTAAGTCAACTCCTGTTGTCAAAATAACTGAAATGTATATATATCAATAAATATTTTTTGTTGTTTAATGAGTTTTTTTTAAAAATCATTATCTTTCATCCACATCACTATAATGTCTTCTGACATGAGAGGGTTAAATATTTCTGTTTGCAACTGTAAGTCATGAATCACACATGAATCATCATATTTACTGGGATACCATCAGATACTTCACTGTGTTTGTCAGTCGCTGCATGGAAAACCCCAGTGGTTGGACACCTTATTAGGATAACAGCAAACTGTTAGAAAATATTTGCAAATACCACTTGACCATCTCGTAGTAACATAGTGCAAACATGACGTGAAATATGCGCCACGGACGCAGGTGTTCACAAATGTTCACATACACAACAGCTGCCGAAAACACAAACACACCGCTGACAAGATGGCGGTGTTTCACTCCCTCTTTCAGTCTTGACCTTAAGAGATAGGAACCGATAAACAAGAGGCTCTAAGTTTCCACTGGACCGACGAACAAGCATATCACAAATATCCTTCACTAACATGCTGCAGAATATTATTTGAGCTAATGTCTTCACGTGGGTTGCCAATATTCTGGAAAGCCGCAACACATGGAAACTATTTCGCTTACGGAGAACTAAAAGCCTTAAAAGCAAGCGACACGTAAACTTCTACAAACAGGCGCTCACACACAAGCACACAAATATAAACACACAAGACTCTGAAACACAAATTCATTTTTCAAGTAGTCCTGCGACTCACAGAACCTTTGACACTGTAGCCAAAACATTAACACCTGCTTTAAAAAGGAAATGGAAAAGCACCCACAAGCTAAAATCCCCCGTCTCCAGTTGTTAGGACTACTTGTTGAAGGACTTTCCAGGTTGCAGTGTGTGTTCAACGCTGGCTGACATAATAATGTTGCATTAACAGATCATGTGGATGGATGATTCACATTCCTGCTAGGACACCCTTGGCATGCTATCACTACAGCTGGGAAGCCCCACTCTGGAACCCCCTAAATGTCCCCAGAACTTCCCCCCAGCAGCCCCCATTCCGGTGTGCTAAGCTGGCACTGGCACTGGCTGTGACCGGGCAGTTAAAAATAACCCGCCAAGACGCCACGTCGGCCTGGATGACATGTGTCTCCATGGAAACCTGAGATGACAGGTTGTTGGAGGTCAGAGGTTGGATTTTAGAAGAATCATGTGACCCCAGGGACATGGACGGGCGCAGAAAAAAAAAAGAGGGCCATTCAGTCAGAAAGGCAGCTGCAGTAACGACAAGGAAAATCCCCTTGGTGAGAGAGCATGACTTCTCTCTTTCCGTCTCTGCCCTCCACACTATCACTCACTTGGAAATATAAACATGCCCTTTACAATCGAGCTAAAGTCATTATGTCATTAAGCTAGCAGGGGTTTTCAGCTGGACATTTCCAGTTATGTACAACCCAAAATAGAGGCCATTCCCTCCTCTCAAACAACAGGTCCTTCGCTTTTTTGTTGTACTTGGAAATGTATGAAATTTCCCTCAGGGGAGGATGAAGCACATAGTCACTTCAATTTAGCAAAAGAGAGCTGAAGAACTGGTGTCACTTCAAAGCTAGACTCTGTTCCACCAGCTTCTGTAACAAAAAAGGTTACTTTCATCTGTCTTTCCAGGGCTTGACCATCACTGACTGCCTGCTTGTCAAAAAGAGTAGAAAGTTTTTGTCTGGTTTTACTCCAGTAACCACAGGATTCTTGAACAGGCAGTGTAAAAATGTTCAGTTCACTCTTTCAATAGATGGTAAATGGTTGAATTGAACATTAACTGATATTAGTCATTAGCCCAATACCTTGGTTTATACCGCAGCTCCAAGCCCAGTCATAACTGTGCAGACTTTGGCTTACATTGTCAACAGCGCAAGATGACAGCAACCGTATGTGGAATATTTTGGCTTCACTTTTGTACAGTGGGAGGAAGTTGAGATGCATCATCCATCTCTACAGTGTATGGCAGTGTTGTAGTCAATACCAATTAAACTGAGACCAAGTCTTGACAAAGACCAGACAGTATATGGCATACATAGGTAGATAATATTCACGAAACTCTTTGGGTGAAGCGTGGTTGCTACATTGAGTCACCCCATGACAGTATAAAGAATGAACAGAGCTTGAGTGACGTCACCCATAGGTTTCCAAAGAGCTGTTTTGAAGCCGAAAATATGCAGCACTGGACACCGCCATGTTGGATGTACTGCTTCTTCCGCCTCCCTCTAAATATCGGCAAAGACGTGGATCATCGGTGGACCTGAGGTGATTTACGAACTGCTGTGTGTTGTTTTGGACGCTGTTAGGACTCTTCAGTTAGGAAAACAAATTTTATTGCAGAAGATTTGGCTGATCCCAGATAGTTAACAGATAAATCAGAAAATGTACAGGCGATTAAATATGTGAATAGATATGCGAGTAAACGAGACAAGACCGAGTAAAAATGCAGTCGATTCCAAGACGAGACCAAGGCCTTTAAAAAGTGGTCAAGACCAAGATTGATTTTCTGAAGACTAGAACACTGGTGTATGGTATAACCTCACAGAGATAGCTGTAGACCAACCATATTTTGTCCTTTTTTGTGTATGAATGAATGTAAAGATAAAGACTAACACTTGCTATAGAAATTCTGAAACACAACCTGGAAGTTCCAGTTTCACTTTGGGTTTAGATTAGTAGAAAAAAAACCTGCTAAAGAAGAGGTGAAACTAGCCTCCTTTATGATGTAAAAGCCTGAAAGAGGAAGCTAGAGGAAGAGGGGACAAGGTGAGGGGGCGGTTACAGTACATGAAAGGTTAGTTGGAAGGGTGATCTGAGGGGAAACCCTTGGCTACAAATATCAGTCATTTTGTTTCAGAGCTGCCCCCCCCCCCTCCCCCAGCCAACACTTACACACTCCCACATACCTCCATCCATCAACCGACGGATATTTTGAGCTTGTGTGTGACCCCACCACTGTTGTAAAAAAGAAAAGGAATCACATGTCTGAGTTGTGTAATGCTTTCACCTTTTGGATGCAGCCAAAAGCTCAGACTCTTTATTCACACGGTTTCAGTCAGATACACATACAGACTTATTCCATTCTTCACCACGAGGATGTTGATAAATACATCTGACAGTATGGTAAACAACCAAACTGTCAAACTATCAATTATAATATTTGGTTGGCTCTGCTGTCGACTGCATCCATCTTTCTCCCCGCTTTACTTTGTGTCGGCAAAATAGATCCATTTCCATGGATTTCTGGAAGTATGTCAGTGCGCGGTTATTTGTGGCGGGATTTTGTGTGCTCCTTTTTGTGCTGTGTCTACCAAGAGTCAGAGAAGACGGGAAGAAAGAGAGAGATAGAGTGGATGAAAGGATTTTATTACCACCTCATTTGAATGACTCGGTCTGGCCCCTCAACAGAGACCCTGGAGCAGTCACGTATGTACACAAATATAGCAACAAGGAGGCAGGCGTGGGGTGGACAACAGGCCACTGTGGTGGTATATTTGTAAGGGAGACGCAAGCAAAAAATTTGTCACTATAATGTGATTCTAAATATAAAAAGTTCAATCAGTTGTTCATTTGTCCAAACTGGTTTAGACAGTTTATGAATGAGAGAATGTCATCTATCATACAGCCTGATTAAAATAAAGTCCGTCGCAAGTCAAGTGAAACTGGAGAAGTTTTACAAGGCTGATGGCCAACACAGTTCTTGCTTCATGATGCACGCTAGCAGTCCTGACTTGAATGACACAGTTCACACGGCGGCTGTGTATGTAGAGTTTAGTTTCAGTGAAAAATCTGCAAATACTTGACAACAAACCCATAAGATAGTGTTTTTAAATTTCATTAGACAGCAAAGGAACTCTGTCAAAAGAGTTTTATATTATATTATATCAATGTTTATTCTTTTCTTTTCTTTATGCCTTCATCGAATATGTAAGCTGAAGACCGACAGGAAAGGGGCAGAGAAAGCGGGGCTAAAGGCCATGGGCCAGGCCACTGTGGTACTGGGTGAGCCACCAGGATGCCACCCCCCCCAAAGGAGCTACTATCAAAGGTGAACAAGGTGAAAAGTTTGCCAGTGTTTAAATGAGACACGTGAGCCTGCTGTTGAGCTCAATACACAGCCTTGACAGGCTTGTCTTGTTTTCATGTATACCAGAGATGACAAAGATTACATATGTTGGTAGATAGATGGATATCAGTCCTCGACACGCAACCAAAACCTGTCTGTTAGGCCACTAGTCGAGTAGAGTTGTGTATGATTTTTTGTTCCCGTCTGTTGCTGCGATGTTTCATCATTTCTTCGATCAGTCGTTTATTTTGTCAAATCTTTTCATGTCTCGCTCTGACGTCACTTTTTGGTCTGACAGCTGGGCTCCTGCAAAACTCACAGAAAGCGCGTTGTGTTACTACGACAACTGGCAGCCGTCAGTTGTCATGTCATTAGCTGCGGCATAGCAGCATGTTAAACAGCAACATAAAACATGGTTAATGTTGCTGATTTACAAAGTTTAAACGATAATAAAGCATCCTTGGCATGTCCTCAAGACTCCCATTTTGGGAATCACTAGTTCACCGTAGAAAAGTATCTAAACCCCTCACAACCCGGGCGCATACAGATATATATATATATATACAGACTATGCGTTACATTAATGCTCACCTTTTATTTTTATTCATCTGTTGGTCTACCTCATTTTGATTGATATCTTGCACATTTTAAATATTTGCACAGTACCTGGTGAATACTACAACTGCTCAGCTCTTTTCATTTTAGAACATATTGTATATATATTCATATTGTTTATCTTATATTTTTCACTTGATGTTTGTTATGCACCAATAACACCTAGACAAATTCCTGGTATGTGAAAACCCACTTGGCAATAAACCTTTTCTGAATCTCTCTGAAGACATTTGTATGTACATCAATCATGTCCAAGTTTAAAACAAAGTACGATGATGATGACTTGTATACCTACTGCAAAAACAGCATACCATGAAGACTGGTGTACAGTAAATATTGGATACAATTAGTATGTACTGTAGTATAGCATTGGGATACACCTTATGTGTACCACTTTAAACCTTCTTAAAATGTAGAGCACACATAAAAAAATAGGCCACAAACTTGCATCCACTTTTTTTTTTCAACAGAAATGTACGGTACTGCCACTAGTGGTTAAAATAAAAAATAAAATGTTGACTGACAAGACTACAGTCTTAAAACATGTTATTTGGGTTGAAAAATACTCTTTGTTTCACAAATCCGGCACATCTCGATCCTCCGCGTCCCCATCCTCTTCCAATCCTCTGAAACTCTAACCACTGTTCTGCCTTTTCAAAGTCATGCAGGAGGTGGAGAGAAGCTCAAACTGGGTCAAACTGGGTTCAAAATCACTCCTCAGTAAAAAAAAAAAACTGCCAAATGTTTAAGTGGCAGCAGTTCTCATATTAATACTTCAAAGAAGACGGCCGTGAATAGAATGAAGAGATCTTAAGGGAGAGAGTGGCCAGAGGTGTGAATGACTCTGGAGGTCATAGATCCTTTAACACTCTAGATCAGTTTCACACAACCATACAGACACACACAGTCACACTTTTGCCTTGCCAGTATTGTCTGCACTGAAATAAATTCCTGTGCTGCGCCGCTAAAAAGAAACCTTCACAAACAAACAGACTCCATACATATGCAAATCTGTGACGCTATAAATATCTGCACGCTAGATCACAGAAAAAGCAGAGAGAATTAATACGCAAAAGGCACACACCCATAAGAACTCCTTATATTTATTCATGTGATCACGCGGCGAACGCACACATGATGCTATTCACATATAATCTAAATGGAATGAATTAAGGCTTAGCTTGGTTAGATAGCGTAGGAGATTCTGCAAAAGGCAATTTCGCCATCCAATTTACAGGCCATAATAGCTCAAGTGAAAGCGAGGTAGGTAATGTCTTGCTGGTGTTAGTGCCCTGAGCAATTATCCCCTGAGCTTTAAGGTATGATTGCATAAGCCCTGCAGAATAAAAGATGCGCACAGGATGCTGAAGACGGGGCTCTGGCGCTTGGCTGGATTTTGATGCAGTGGAGGTGAAAGTGTGTCTGTACCAAGGTGTGTTTGCTTAATGAGTTGTGATTGCCAAACTCAATGGCTCGTGTTTAGTAAAACTAATGGAGTGTGTGCATGCCTTCAACGGAGGGGTTAACGTCTATCCGTCTCCTTTAGCCTAATTCCTCACTCTCCCATTGCCCCGAGTCCTCAGTCATCACTCAAGCAGGTCAAGGTTGCTAAATAAAACGCCACCAAACTTCTTCTCAAAGTGTCCTCGCTCAAATGGGGTATATATATATATATATATATATATATATATATATGTGTGTGTGTGTGTGTGTGTGTGTGTGTATATGTGTGTGTATATATATATATATACTGTATATATTCAGCAAGCTGGAATTCCAGCAACTCACACCGCAGATAAACCCACTCCTCACCTTTGACCCTTGCACTCCTTTCCCTCTCCTCTGACCTACTCTGAAGTCGCTTATCTCTCTTAAATAGTTGCCACCATAGTGCGACTGGAGTATGTGCAGGTCCTCATGCTACAGGATTTAGGAAATGATAAAAGAGGTCAGCAGGCATATATCAAAAGCACAATAGCTCTATTTATGGTTTTATTACGTACAGAGTACAATCTAAGTTTGGCAGCCAGTCTATTATATTACAAGTTGGGGCAGAATTTTCTGTCACGTGCAGACCATGACCCATATCCCAATTGTGTATTAGTCATCTTTTACTGGGAATAAAAGAAAGAAAACAGAAAAACACAGGGGTCAAAAAAGACAAAGCTTAGTCACCGTCTGCTCACATGGACTCAGTAAAGCACCATTTCTGGGTATCTGCACTGTGACCTTTTGGAAAGGTGGGATGTCATGTCCACAAGCTCTTTATGAACGTTAATTTCAGTGTATCAAAGGAGGTACAGTGGTATGTCATTGTGGCAAATTTCATCTTTTGGTTTATCATTCACTGTTGCAAAGAACATTTTAGTGTTTTAGCCAAACTACCGGCCTTATTCAAGGGACAGGCATTGTCGGTACACCGGTCGAGAATTTAGTACCTCAGTAATAACATTTATGATGTGCAACAAAGAAACAAATGCCAGGTGTTCCAGTGTGCACCCAGTTTGTTTTTGCTTGCTGTAATTGTTCCACCTGTTCAAGAGACGCCATCCTAATCAGCTCCTAATGAAAGTGGACTAAATCTACAGTCCTCGTTCTGTTAAAATGTATTCAAAAGTTTATCGGCTGTTAATATGAGGCTTCAGCAGTCTGATTTAAGACAAATCAACTGGGCATCTTCTCTTTCTAGCACTGAAACTTTGTGTTTCCCTGAGTGGTGTTACCCCGAAATTCCAGTCTAGTCAATGTTTCAAACCCCACCGCCGCGATCCGTTTCAGAAACATCCCACAAGCGGGCCAATGCTTGTGAATACGTGGCTGTTATATGATAACATTAACATTATTATTGCAATATCTACAGAACCATTTAAAATAATGCTGTTGGTACAATTCATCTTTAACTTTTAGTATGCGTTTTGTCACTTATTTTGACAAATTAATGTGTTTAGCGCTAATTGGTAAATGTTAACATGCTAAGATGCTAAAATCTGTCATTGTGGGTGTGTTAGCATGACAGTAGCAATTAGCTCAAAACACTATTGTTGTGTCTCAATTCGGATACTTGCGTTAGCGTCTATGTAGCACACTGTGTACACTTCGTTGCGTAGTGCGCTAATATCAGCAAGGTGGTGTTGTTTCAGTTCAAGTAGTACTTACCAGAAATGGCGATGGCAACATGTAACCGCTTTTTCTTTTTTGCTAAATTGCAACCATGCGGAGCATTAACACAAACATTTGACTGCCAAAATATAAATATAAAACATATGTACAACTTACGTTTGTATATTGCGGTATTCACCACAACCGCAGCTTCCTTGCCTGCTGTTTTCACAGTGCCGGTGGTCTCTCTTCCGCAACGTAGCCAAAATGGCGACCATTGACAGCAAGAAGTGTCAAGTGTTTTGCCATAATTGACAAATACGATAATTACAAATACACTTATGCACTCAAAATAGCAAGTTTAAGTATTGAAGTATGCAAATTGAGACACAGCTTATGGTGCTTAACAAGGGTATCAAAAATATGGAGCTATAACATCTAACATTCATTTAACACAGATGAATATTCCTACCAGAGAAATTACTTTTATCCTTGTATTCCACTCATTTGAACATATCATGTGCTTATGCATGAGGGCAGCATGTGCCACACAGATTAAACCTCTTCTAAAACTACATTATTCATCATGGAACAAGCGTGGTTTAAATCTCTCTTTGTACCTGAGTTATCTAAAGAGTCATTAGTTTTCAAGTAGAACACCTTCTGCTTTGATATACACAATTATCCCGGATATAAAGGGGCCTAATTTTAATAATTTTATACTTAAGAGGGAAAAGTCAGCAGAAAACTATTAAAGCTACTTTTGAAGTAATTTGGGGATTAGTGTTTTTTAGCAAACAGAGACACATTACCTCAAGAGAGAAGCCAGCATCGCGCATAAACAAGAATCCATGAATAACAAATAAGAATTGATTAGTATTCTATACATGGAAATTCTGTATATGAATATGATACACAGTCACTGCTTCTTTTTTGAACGCACCTGTCTTCTCTTTCCCCATCACTGAGGCAAATATAGTATATGCCCTTCAACAAGGATACTTTATTAATAGAATGTCATGTTTTTACTCTACTCATGTCGACTAGTAATTGACTTTAAAATGCTTCTATTGTAATTTGTTGATAATGATGAGATATAAAGCAGAAAGGCTAGAGGATGGATACTTTTCATTTATATGTGATGATACGAGGGAAATATGATCAAATGTACATAAATATACATTACATACATATATATATATATATATACACACAGCTGAACTAAACGTAGTTTAACAAGAAGCTTTTATGAAAAATAAAAAAGTAAATATTGTTTTCCTCTCCTCTGTAACAACACTAATTTAAGTAAATTGATCATATTGAGAGTTTGAAATGATTCAGAAAATATATCACAGTTAATAAAAACACGTTGACTCAATATAAAATAACGTATAGAGTTTATTATAGCAGAGATAAAGTTCGCAAATATGATAATACATCAGGGAATTGTTTAAAATGTGTAATTACATTAATGACATTGATCCATGTTTTCTGGGACTGTTTTAAAATGCACAGGACTTGGTTTGACATTGAATATTGGTCATCTGAGATATTCAGTGTGAAACTGAATATGCCTTTATCAAGGATACCGTGAGGTATCTTTTTTAATCAACTGTGCATAAGAAATTTGAACTTAAGCACTGAAAATCCATTACCAGCGAACACAAAGGAAAATAACCATTATTTAAATATGAAAATAGCTATACAGAAGAGGCTTCACAGTCTGTGAGCACATAAAATCCCTGACTTTAAATGGATAATCTGAATTTGTGAGCGATAGGATGATGAATATCAGAGTCAGAGAATAATATGGAGGCCAGAGTCTTTGTGCCTTTAAGAGTTTCCGTTGGTTGAGAATAGAAAGGTGTTCTTGATTTAGATTTATGCTGCAGTTACATAACAAGTGCATCACCAAAACTTTCTAAAATACACTGACACTCACGTAGCTCAGGATCTTGTAACGTGTGTGTGTGTGCATGTACATGAGTGTGTGCTGGAGCGGGGGGGAAATAACAAATCATCTGGGTTTAAGGGAGATTAAACTGCATTATGAGACAATGGGATAGAAAAGGACACGCGCACAGGCATTCATTCACACACACACACACACACACACACACTCACACACACACACACAGCCTGCTGAGATAGCGACTCTCTCACTCAGATACTATTAAATTCACATACACTGCACACACACATCCATTTCCTAAACTGAAATTGTTTCTCGGTTGGCGACAGCCCAGCACCCAGCCTTTTGGTCACTGTGGCATCTCCCTCTGATTGGTCGGTCGTGTACCGGCCTCTGGGGACCCGCGTGGTTGTGAAGATGAGGTGGCTGCTAAGAGACTGAGTCACAACATGCAATGCTCTCTGCTCACAACATCTCCCATGCACACCAGCGACAGTTACATAAAGACAGGCAGACAGACTGAAGACAAACACTTCACCCTCATTTCCAATCGAGCCAAGTCTTTTTATCTTCCTGCTGCATTGCTGCATGTTTCACTTGTGTGAGGTCTTGTAGTTCTTTTGCCTAATAATTAACCACTTTTGCCTGATAATCCTGAGGCGTGAAATGAGCATTAGAAAACTGATTCCGGATCAATAGCCTTAAATCAATCATCTCTTGGCTAAACATTGCTAAAAAAAAAAAAAAACTGTAATTGCTTGCTATACTCAGCTGTGGACAGTTCATGCCTGACCTTGGAAACAGTAGTGACAAAACAATCTCACCACAAGGCCCTTCAAGCTTTTGATCGTATCACACGATCTTCTACAGCAGATGGAGCCTGCCCAGTTGTCATGGAAATATAGACGTTCGAATTTCCATTTTCCTGAATGCTTCAAGGACTTCTTGTCCACGTTGGCTTGAGAAGTTTAAACATTCAGCTGCATTTTCGCATACATATGCGTTATCCCACATTTATGACTTGACATATGTGACTCTCCTCGGTTATTATTTGAGATCTCAGTCAAAAAGAAACTGTGAGCCAAACGTCAAAGGCCATAAAAAACAGGCGGTGACAGACTTTTTAATTTCTTGGCTCAGTGCTCTTATTCATGTGGATTTGAAGTGAGACGACCAGTTTCAAATCCATACTGTCAACTTCAGTTAGCGTAGAGTGTGCTCATCCAATTTGGCAGAGTAGGTGACTGAAGGGACAGTCGCTTTGTGTTCGACAACATACAGTTGAAGCAGTACTTTCATTAACATAATCTCTACCTACCCAAATAGGTTTGGTTTCTTCAAAACAATGGAGTTGTTTCTAAAAGGACTGGACACAGAGAGAGACAGAGAGTTAAAGAAGATCGACACCACTCTCATGTCTCTACTGTAAATACAACACTACCACCAGCAGCTGGTTATCTTAGATGCGGATAAAACCTGGAAACTGAGAGAAACAGCTAGCCTCCCTCTGTTAAAGGGAATAAAATCCACCTACCACTTCTGAAACTCTAACTAACATGCTATATCTCGTTGTTTTAATCCAAACAAAACCTGAAATGTTATATGTTTGGTTTGTCTGCTCAGGGCTACTGTAGAAAAATGGCGGACTCCGTGGAAGAGGACCCGCTCTCACCGTAGATATAGCAAACTCATTTTAAACAAAATCAATTAATAAAAACACAATGATTCTTATTTTCTGGTGATTATACACCAATGAAAACATACTAACATACATGTCAGTAGATCCTGCTAAACACACTGGACCTTTAACCAGGCTAGAATCTAAATTAACGGTCATGTCTCAATTAAAGCCCCTCGGATACAGAGTCAAAGCATCTAACTGTGTTGCCAACTGAACAAATATGTGGAACTCGCCTCATAACAAACAGCTTTTGTGAGGTGAGGGACACCTCACCAAAATGTTTAAATGTCGTTAGAATACTCTGTGTTTATATCAGGTCACTATGTGTTTGTCCTAAATGAGATGGTTGGAAAGAGTTTTGCAATCTATACCGATCTCCTTGATTGGTCTGTAATGAGAAATGAGGGCATAAACACACACACGCACAAACACAGTGAGACACAGATAGAGACAAGGCGGCTCTTTCTTTTTCTCTGGCATTTCCTTTTTCTCCTCTACATCCAAACAAGCCTGTCGTAGCTGCAATTATGGGAAGGAAACCATGTATTTATAGCCAGGCGAGGATCAACGGCAGAACAACTAGTTGTGTGGCACGGGAGGCGGTTATATTTAACATGCTGTGATGTCAACACGTGGCTGGTACGTTTCCATGGTTTCTCCTCCGAGACAGGGCGGGCACTTTCTTATCAGTGCGGCACAGAGACAGACAAGGCGGTGCAGGAGACAGAGTCGGAGACAGACAGACAGATAGGTAGACCGATAGATCGACAGCGAGACTCAAAGGGCAAGAGAAAGAGAACATAAAGATAGAAGTGTGAGGGTTTAAAAAGGGAAACACAAATAACATTTCAACGTAATGGACAGGCGGTATAGGACATTGTTTGGCTCTTACTATACACTATATGTCATTCATTGACCTTGAAGTGAAGCTTTCCATCACCTGAGGGAGAAGAATTCTGTAACTACTTCCTACTGTCTTCCTTACTCCTCTTTTCATCCCTCCCACTCTTTCCCTCCCTCTGTCTTTTAAGGTTATCGTGATGCTATCTGCAGACTGATAAAGGTTAAAGAGGCTTCTAGCTGGCAGCACCGTCAGTCTCCAGCTTGTTCGGCATCTCACAGTCTCCACAGCGATAATCCCCTTGCCTCGTCGCTGCACTACGGACATAGGAGTCAGACAAATATTAAGACAACACAAGACCTACACTCCAATGAAAGTCGTGATGATGCACAATTTGAGAATGATTTAAAAAAAACAAAAAAAAAACATTTAAACATCAACAGCTTGTGCCAACAGCGAGACATTTCCCCGGAGAGGTAAGTCATGGAAATGCGGAAAGACTTGACTCACGGTGCCTGCTGCTGATTTCCTATTCTCAAACAGCTAAAACACACACCGTCTCTGCAGAGAGTAAATAGCGATGATGGGAGTGGACAGGGTTGATGCACACCCTGAGTCTACTCAGACTTCAAACGCCACAAAGCCGACTACAGTAATGAACCCAGGCCATTAGCTCCCTTTAGGCAGATTCAGCTAACAAACGGTTTAATGTTTGCCCCGCGCGAAATGACACTGCGTTACTCACGCTCCACGTTTAATAGGCCTACGGTAGGTGTCATGGCTCATGTCATGCCTGCACATTATGTATTCTATAATGCCGCAGTGACAGATCCCCGAGACTCCGAGCCAAGGCTGTGTTATCTACAATAGCACAGAGGGTTGTGTGGATTTAGCCGGGAATGGGCAATAAACTCAGCAAAAAGGAGAGCGACAGCTTTAGGATGACGGAGAGAGAAATAAAAAAATGCAGCGATTAGCCAAAGCTCCTTAACCTAACTGGTTTCATTAGCAAGGCGCTACAGAGGATGAGAGGTGTCATCGCTGAAGATGCTCAGGCTAAAAAGGAGGTGCTACAGTTGCTAGCAGACAAGAGGCAGTTTAGGAATCAGGGTGAAGCTGTGACTGAAAAAAAAGACACATATGGAGCATGACAATATCCTGCATAGATTATATCCTCTGAAGCTCACATATGGCAATAAATACTGCATTTTTTAAAATATAGTTTAAAAGATGTGTTAATTCTGAGGCCAGTGTTGTAATAAAAAGTAAAATATTGAAAGATTTTCTGACCGTCTAAAAATAAGAGAACTAAATATATTTTTTATTTTAACAAAGCTCCGTGTTTATTGCAGCCTTTTCATACTGGATTGCATGAGATGGAACGTGTTCTATTCTGAGCGTATATTTTATTTATTCTGTGTTTTTGTAATGCAGAAAGGTACACGCACAAGCATTTTTAAAATTGGTCGTGTTGAGGCAGTAACAAACATGGTGTGGCCGTGACCTTCTAAGCCTCTGTTGTTGTTCCTACATCATTACTATGCACCTTTTGCAGTGTTTTGCAGTGATTCAGAATCGTCTTGGACAGGGTCAAAAGTGCCCCAAAGTGCCTTTGTGTTTCTAGTGGGGCACTGCTATATCCAAGAGGGAAATAAACAACAGAGGGGAAACCGTACACCCCTTGACTGCTAAAACATATTAAAATATGACGATTGATCACACATATTCTCTACACAAGATTTGTTGTTTTGATTGTGAAATTAAGGAAAATGGTCACATCAAATCACATTTTGTTGGACATGGAGAGGCTGCAATGACACTTATTTACTTTTTTTTTTTACTTAGAGGTACATAAGACTGAAACTCTCCTACCTCTGTATGCTAATTATGTAGCTACAGCAGCTAATTAGCTTATCTTAGCATAGAGACTGGAAACAGGGGGAAACTGCTAGCCTGGCTCTGTCTCAAAGTAACAAAATGCACACACAAGCACCCCAAAAACTCAGTAATTAACATGTTTGTTCAATCTGTAAAGACAAAAGCGTAAAATAATGTTTTTATCTGAAGTACTACATAGTAAAATAAGACTAGATCTATTTTTGGCTAGCTCCACAGGCAAAGCACTTTGTGTTTGTGCCATGGCCATGGTCTGAATAGATTCACAAATGTCCTTTTTTAATGAAGGATGTCTTAGATCTGGGTAGGGTGCAACCTAGTGGGTCAAGGTTTTATGGAGGTTGTAGTTTTATGGAGGTTATGTACTTGGAAGTATTTCTTAGCTAGGAAGGTTCTCAGGGAAAGCAAAGATAGTAGTTTCAACACATTTCCCCCAATAAAACAAACAACCTTTCTGTGTTAGTTTTGTACACATTAAACAAATGCGATGTAAAGTGTTGACTACTGAGCTTTACAGCTGCTGGTAGACATTTTTTAAACTTTTGGAAAGAGTCAGACTAGCTGTTTACCCGGGTTTCCAGTATTTATGCTAAGTTAAGCTAACCAGCTGCTGGCTGTAGCTTCATGTTTAGCATACAAATATAAGCGTGGTGTTGATTTTCTCATCGAATTCTCATTAAGAAAGCGAATAATCATTCGCATGTGCAAAATATCAGTTTCTTTCACAGTTTATCATCAGGCATATTGGTTTAGTCTATAACCTCCGGCAAGGAGCTCATATTTTTGGTGCCGTTTGTTTGTTTGTCAGCAGGATTACAGAAAAACTGTACTGGCCTGATTTTCATGAAACTTGGTGTAAGGGTGTAGCATGGGTCGAGAAGTAACTTTGGAATTTTGGGGCTGATTTGAATCACAGGGTGGATACAATCATTATTTTTTCAAGTAATCGTAATACAGATCAGTTACACAATATCATAGATGACTATTATAACTATTGGCCTTGGTGAATCTTGACAGTCTGTACTTCCCAAAATGACAAACTATTCCTATTATTCCTCTTGCTGTAGTGTGTCCTGGATCAAACTCTGCTTTAATAAAGACACTTTTCACAGTCCTACAGTCACAAAGCGTACGTCCAAGACAGTGCATGTACAGATTTTACAGATGTGCAAGATTAATAACGACAACCTGATTTTAAAGAGGATGACATGAAGTTCTACGAAACATTACAGGCAATGTTGAGTTCTTTTTCCCTGGCCCTCACTTTCCTGTCTGCGCTGCACTCCATTTCTATCTATAATCTCCTGCTTAGCACTGGTGACACGACTCTCATACACAATTACATCACACGGGCTACTCAGGGTGCCCTCAAAGAGCAGAGGAGTGTGGGGGGGAAGGAGGGAGGGTATCATGGGAAGCATGGAAAGTTACGGACAGAGTTGAAAAATCCCCAGAATCTAGAAGTATGACTTATATGGTGGTACGAGTACTTTTTTTGTTATGAGAGTAGCGAGTAAAAAGGTTGTAATTTGAAAGTAATGAAACGATAAAATAAGCAGATGAAAACAGGGAGTAAAGGAAGAGAGAGAATAAACCAAGACAGAAGAATAGTGTGTAGAATGAATGGATGTTGGAGAGCAGCCACGGTGAGTGATTCACATCTATTTTCCACCAGCAGGAAAAATGAATCGCACAGTCAAAAAAAAAAAAGTCATCTCAAAATAGTCCTCCCCCCGCACCACCACCACCACCACCATTACGTATGCATGTGCAACTTTTTCTCCCTCTGTGAGACAAAGGGCACACATCAAGGCCGTTTTATTACCAAGCACGTGAGTCCCATGTGCTGTTGCTGCACAAAAATAGATCATAAGTCTTCTCCAGAGGAGCTTTGCCTCATCAAAGCGCATCTATTCTCCTTAAATGTTGATCCATAAATAAAATACTATGCTCAGCGGAGAACTGGAAATAAAGAGAGTGACGGAGATCTGAATGAAATCGCTTGAGTGACAGGACCCTGAAGGATCTATTTGGGGAAGTTCATGAATAAGCCAATTATGTAGTCGCAGGAATGATTCAGTTATTCTTTGACCTTTGGAATGACAATGCATAGCAGCGTAAGCAAATACAAACATGCTTCCTCTAAAGCCTCTTTAAGAGGATGTTATGACGCATGACATAAGTAGCATGGAAGCAAATAAGCACGTGGCTGAAGTGTATGTATTTAATATAATGCCATGTAGTTAAAATGGCTCTCCAACGCAGGTGAGAAAACGTGGAAACAATTATTTGGGTGTGAGGGTGGCAGTGGAAGTTTGTCATCTCCAAGCTCAGACAGCACCGAGCTAAACGGGTTATGTAAGGATGTTGTTTAAGTCGGCGGATAATTGAGCTGATGAGGCTGACATTTGGAGCCTAGAGACGAGGGTGTGGTGTGTGTGCGAGGGAGGGGTGTGTAGTGGAAAGAGATGTAATTACTTTGTATGTTACAGAGGAGGAGAAGGAGCCAGGGTGAGGGACTTAAATCGTAGTGTTAACACTGGTGTCATTTTACACTGGCTGGTGTTGGAGTATGAATAGAAAACAGACGCAGACAAAAATACACACATTTTTACCATAGCTCAAAATACACTGTACAGACCTTGAATATTTCGGAAAGTTGTGGCTTCCTGTGGCAACACAGCACATTCAAATGGATACTTACAAGCAGGGCTGCAGCTAATTTAAGAATTCAATCTTCAGATAACTTCTTTTATCTGACCAGTATTACCAAACGCAAATGCTTGCGTGACTTTCCGTCATGCTAGTGGTGTGGCTCTAGTCCGTCTGTTGGTCGGTTGGTCAGTCCACCACTTTACTTAAATATCTCAAGAACATTTGGATGGACTATTATGAAATTTTGTACATGACGGTCATGGTCCTCAGAGGATGAGTCCTAAAGACTGTCGCGAACCTTGGACTTTTCCTCTTGGGCCATCAGGATGTGCAGCATTTGCGGAAATGAAGTGGCACAAGCCACTGTGTATGTGGGAAAAGAGACGTGAAGGGAAAAGCAAGATGAGCAAATTAAAGTAAGACGGAGACAGAGCTGTCATTCATTTTAAGTTCAAAAAGCTCTGTCTTGTAACCCGAGGGAGTTTTGGAGACAATGTAAAAAATATATTATGAACATGCAACTGAATTGTCCATTGTGGAAAAGTTACCTGACATTATTTAGAAATCGATTATACGTCAGTAATTCATCCTGTGCAACATATAGACAAAGTATTAACTTCTCTAAGTGCTCGACGATGATATGAGCAGCATTGTTAGGGTTTTTTTTTTTTTTGTATCCATTAAGAGACGTGGTTCCATTACCTTGGAAAAGTAAAGGGATAATGTTAAATGATCACTCATAAACCGCGAGGACAGTGAGTAGTAATAAAAACATTCTTGCTTCATAAGCATCGTAAGTGTGCTGTAACTCCTTATGAGCACTTATGCAATGAACTGCAGCGCCCACTGTAGTTTATCATTTACTAACAGGCTGCTTTCTCCACCCCCCGCTCTAACTCTCTCTGTTAAACTGCAGTCTGTAGTTGATTCAACAGCAAGTTCTGACAATGATAAGTGTTGAAAATCATAACCAACACACAAATCTGTGCGACAAATGGCCTGCTGACCTCAAGTCATATGTCACCTGCAAATTTTCACTGGTTCAGTTTCACCGTTTTGGAATATTCTTGGCAATCTACAGGCCAATGATGAGGATTAAATGAAATTATGCTGTTTGTGCAGTGAGGCGGACATCCACATTCATATATTCAGTGTAGTCTGCAGGGGAGACGGTGTGACAGGCATCCTTTATGGTAGCAAAGTAGACCCATTAGGGATCCCTTCATGCTCACCTAACCTACATGTCATAGAGCTGCAACTCTGATATGCAGGCATCTATATAAGTATGCAATATGCAAATGAATATGCATGTGCACACACATGCAAGACCACATTTGCACACATGCTATGCATTTATCAATTATGTGTGCAGTGTTGTATGTGCATAGCCAAGCGTGCACATTATTACACACAGCAATTGGGGCATGTGAATATGCTTGTGCAGCCTTGTTTACATAACCACCACACATACACACATACACACACACACACACACACACACACACACACACACACAAAACATACATTTATTTTTCCCCCAAGCCTTCAAATTGATTTATCCATTTGATGCTCTGTGAAGTGTGAACTCAAATAGGCCCTCACAGCTCTTGGCTACAAATAACACACACACATACTTTCTCACACACAAATACACATACAATTGAGTATGAAATGCATAATTTGTGGTCAAACTGTGCCTCTGTGTCCATATTTGGGTCTTATTTATAGGATCAACATGTTCTGTTCACTGAGAAATAGAAAAAGAAAAGAAAGAATCTGTGTTTTGGATTGACACACTAAAGATGGTGACTGCAGTGTTTTAACTGCAATGCACCACTCAAAGAAACGAAAGGCATAGATTTTTTTATCTTCCATCACTCGGTGCTAATTCAACATCAACACTAAATATATAATACTTTTATTACTGCCAAAGTTTTTTGCTTTTAAGCATAGCACTTACAGTAGAGTATGCAACTAATGCTGCTTTTAATAAGTGAGTGGGAGCAACTCTGATGTAAAACCGCGTCGGAACATAAGCATTATTAGCATATAACACACAAATAAGGAATGACAGAGAGCAAAGCCAGACAGAGAAAGACAGAGCTGGAAAATAAGAGAAAGAGGAATCCTCTACTACAAAGCACTTCTGAGCAAAAACCCCAAAACCCAAGAGAGCCTCGACATGAATCAGCCAAGACCAAAACATAGTGGAAACTGACAAAATAAAAGACAATCTGTGAAATGTCTGATTGAAAATACAAATTAGTGGAGCATCTCTATAAAGGGATGAGAGACAGACAATGACCACTGATCTAAAAGTCTTCATTGGGACCGGATCCAGAACCAGACTTGTGGAAAACCTGCCTTAACGGTAAGTGCATTTCTTAAAAAGAGACCCAGTCAAAGGGGAAAATAGACCCGAGGATAATTAGACCAGATTCAAAACACAGTAGACCAGTACAGACCCAAATAAAGAGAGAACACAACACCTGCTGGAGCATGATGTGTTACCAATAATAATATAATATGTGCAAAGTCTAATTCTATTTAAAATATGTGTAACGGCAATTCTGAGATTTCTTTCAAAATACATTTAATATGGTGGAAAACAATTTCATGTTAAAAGACTTTGAACGATATATTACTGAAATGTGGAGTTAGAGGTTTTTCACCAGTTTTCAGTCCAGGATTTTTTGGGCGGTCCTAAAGGGTGGCTCGATGACACGCTGAGGTCACCTTGAGCATACCCCTGCACCACTAGCAGAGAGATAGAAATGAATTCATCCAACTCAGAGTGTTTCAAAGTTAGTCATGACATTTTCTGAACTCATCTGACACGTTTCAGTGACAATACTGCTCATTTCTACCTGATTTTGACACCTAATTTCATAAACTTGTTGATATTTTTAATCATTCAAATTTGGCTGGGTGATTAATAACACTTTCTTCTTTGGTCTGACAAACTCAGAACCCATATTTATTCTTACTTTGCATGGACTTTAATCTATTTAAATGCTTTTAAGACTAATTTATAGAAATTATTTTAACTCCTATCTATCTAAGAACAAAAGGTTCTCTAGCCAACTGGCCAAAACACAGAAGATAATAATTCTATCAGTTTAATATCTGTCAAACAAATCCCAAAACATTGTCATGCGACTAAATTTGTCTCTCCCACTGGGTGACGTAACACGTGATCAGAGCTGATCCATCAGGATCTGTCTTTTTTTTTTCTTTTTTTCATACATACGCAGACCAGAGACTCAACCCAACAACGATTAGACTGAGTAGATTTGTATTCGATCTGACTCAGGTCTCAGGTTAGATGAGGTTAGAGGTTTAGATTTCTAAGACCTGTGAAGACCTCTACATTGAACTAATTAGCCACTGAAACAGGGCGGCTGAAACAAATGGCTGGACGCAGAGAAATTTGCAATCGCGGCTAAATAAGAGAGGTGGAAAATGTGAGTTGCTTGTGAGAAAACTACAGATTAGAGACTGCCAAAAAAACAGAAGACTTCAAAATAGTATTTAGACTTAATGAGGCAGTTACCGGATGTCTGTAATTAGGAGAAATAAAACACTACTACTGTGATTTCCTCAAGTATTTTGTAATGCGTGTTTTTATGAAGTTTATTTTCTTGACTACTTTTTATTGTTACCAAATTTCCCTCTGCTTTATTAGAAACGTACACTACTGACTGATCCACAATACAGTTACACAATACATCTGTGTATGTATGTAAGCATGTGTGTGTGTGTGAAAGAGGGCAGGAGTTGCAGAGCAAGTATTTATCCTTGAAGGGGCAGTGTGATGTGATTATAATCAAATGTGAAAACCACATTAAGTCACAAACCGCCCACAATCTTTTCCAACTTGCTTGGCATCACGAGAGAAGACCATAAAGAAAAAAAAACAAACGCATGCATGCATACACGCGTGGACAAACTTACAAATGCATTCAGACATGCAGCCCACTCTGCCTGCTGTAATTCAGAGGTAGCAACCTTTCATGAACCATGTGTTCACTGAAATTAATGGCATAATGCTGTCATTGAATGCTGAAATAACAACTTGGTTACTGATGCCCTTATTCTTGCCTGAGGGTACACATACTGCTTCCTTCCTCTTAATTTGCTGCCATCAATGTGCAGTCACAATCAGACTTAGACTGGAAGGCATTGTGTCCTCATTTTCTCGTTTGTCGCTGAGGAAAAGATGATTTCTGCTGAGCTTTTTTGAGACACTGCAGCATGCAGTCCCCAATGTTGCAATCACTACTGGTGTTACAGCTCACCGTCAATGAGCTCAAACTGGACGGTAGCATATTGGTGTAGTTAAAGCCGGTGTATGTTTGAAACAAACTAATTCATACAACATGTCGTTCAACAACATCTGAAGGCAGAAGTGTTAGAAATGTAGATTTTACAGTGAAAAACTGCCAAACCATGACCGTAAAAGACCGTAAAATATACCATGAAGTATGACTGTGTTTTCCTGTATACAGTAAAACCCAGTCATTGTTCAAAACCTTTAATTGTAGGCCATTTTAAGGGAATTTATGCAGAAATAAATAGTATTTTATATTAGATACTGTTAATAATACAGTAAAACACCGTAATATTTACGTACTAATTTCATTTTACTGAAATATTACAGTTTTTCATCGTAAAATCTACAGGCATTTTAAAATATGGAATAAAACGCCAATCAACGTGAAATCCACAGTACTAATATCCTATTACTGTAATATTAGAAATGGTTATATACCGTATACCGTAAAAACAGTGATAGAGGCACACTGTATCATTGAAATTGTTATAATGGTGCAAACTTTCATACATTGTTTAATATGATGTCATTGTGTGCTTCAGATACCAATGCTGCTCTATGACATCAATAGGGATGCATATTGCATTTGTTTCAAAATGCCCATGGCCGTCTCTTAGCGCCCTTGAGCCTAACCCAAATCTCATAACCAGCCTCCATTATGTTCCAGTGGGCCCAAGCAGGGATCTCAGCCCTCCAAGCCTGACCCAAAGCCCTTAACACTGGCTCTCTGGCACAGAGACAGTCGTCAACAAGGTCCAGCCGGAGCCCTCTGCCCCCTTGTCTTCACCCCCTGGTTACTCCACTGGAGAACGAGAGGGAGGGAAGTCGGTGTGGCCCGTGCCCATGGCCGAGTGCCCGTTCCCGGCTGTCCACACACTCCTGGGTGTCTGAACATTCTGCCGTCTTCCTGATAACAGACACTCGGCCGTGAACTCATGGAAGCTAATGTTTCCCCACATTTCTGTGGTTTATCTACTATACTGCAGACAGGCGTCTCTGTTAACGGCAGATAAATGTATGTTATACTTGCTTGTCTCCCCTATGAAATGCCTGCATCCTCATTGCAATGCATTATTCTACACTATAATGAACTAACATGGATCCCATCACTCCAGGCTTACCCCAAATGTGACTTACACCCAGGGGTGTGTGGACATGGTAGGTCAGCCGGGAACAGGCAATTGGCCATGGGCACAGGCCACGCAGACCTCCCTCCCACTGCTTCTCCAACAGAGTACCTGGGGTGAAGGCTAGGAAGCAGAGAGCTCACGCTGGTCTCAGGCCTGGATAGTCAGTGTTAGGGGCTTTTGGTCAGGCTTAGAGGGCTGAGAGCCCTGCTTGGGCCCACTGGAACATGCTGGAGGCTGGTTATGGGATTTGGGTTAGGCTCAGGGGGCTGAGAGCCAGCCATGGGCATGGAGAGCCTGCTGGAGCTATCTCATTAATTCAGAAAAAGGGAGAGAGACTTTTTTCTTCTTCATGAAAACACAACTTGTTAATTCAGAAAAACAGAGCAGATGTTTGTTTGTTTTTCCCAAGTAAATGAAATATGCTTCCTTACATCAAAGATGCCACCCAATAATGAGTACAAACTTGCCTCCATGGTATGATCAGCCAATGCATGTGATCAAAAGAGATATCTGAAATAAATAGCAAAGGAAGATTTCCAAAATTACATGTGAGCTCTTTAAGTAATCAATTAGACGACAGGCAAAAAAGTTGATATCCAATTTTTTATAATAGATTCACTGACGTTAACAAGCAAAAATGGCAAATGTTTGCTGGTTCATGCTTCACAAGGATTTGCTGCCCGTCTCTGTATTTTTAAGGCTGAAAACAAGCAGTTTAAAGGCATCATTTTGGGCTTTGAATCAACATTTTAGAGACAAAATAGTTCATCAAAAAAGTGATCCGCTGATTAATGAAAATAATTGTTAGTTGCTGTGCTATCTGGGAGTGACAAACACTTAAATAAATGAGATGATTCGATGTTATTGATGGTGAAAACAGAGAGCAATTCTGTTGAACATCCACCAAAATACTCTTTAGTGCACTGCTTAGTGTTTATTTTTGTGCGCAGCATAAAACTCTTCTCTGTCTCTCTCGCTCTCTCTCTCTTTCACACCCAGTTTGCCTCACTCGCTATGCTCTGCCCTACCTGTATACTCATAATGGTCAAGCAGACTCAGACGCCGGGCGGGAGGTGGATGTGAGAACTGAGTGCAGTCAGAACCAATTTTGATCATATCCTCCTGCAGCCTCGCTGACACGGCTCTCATTTCCAAACCGTTTCCAATCTCCACCACACATCCACCCGCGCTTGGTACAGGCTTCTTTTTAAAATGTAATCTGTTACGGATTACTGAGCACCCGCTCGAGATTTGACCCGGCAATATAATCCTTTGTGTTGATCTAACATAATCTGATTTCTCTCAATTACTTTCTCTCCAAAATACATGGACTATGACGTTAAATGAACAATGTACTCCGGTTATAGACTCATTTGAATAACATAGATATCATCTAAAATTATTGCAAACTGTGTACAATGACGCACAATCACAAGATAAAACGTGATTATAATCTCCCAGTCAAATGTGTCTCTTTGATCCAATTTTTTTTTTTTACACTAACATATTAAAGTGACCAATTTAATATACTCAGACGACTGTAATCCTTGTACATGTTTAGTGTTATTCACCCTACCTTCACACACACACATTCACACCACAGCCACCCACAGTCTCTTCCCTGCAGTGATGTTTTTATCATCCCTCCCGCACACCAGGAGTTGTCTCGAATTCATTCTCCACTACGGCTCCTATCTGACAGCCTGATGATCTGAATCGCTGCTCTTTTTCTTGCAGGTTTGAGCTGAATCGGAAGGAAGACAGAGCACTTCTAATCTGATCACGATAACTTGGGAGACCTGTACAAAACTCAAGGACATTTAAAGATTTTTTTCCAGATAGATTCAAGGGAGTAAATGTCATTTGGGTCTTATCTGAGAAAATCATCATCATATAAAGGAGAGCTGGTACCGAGCTCCATGTGTGTAGCAGACTTTCTAAGACTATCAAAATAGAAATGCATCCCCCCGCTGCAACAAGTTTGTATCTGAAGTCATTCCACAACAACTTGATTCATGCAGATGTTATTGTGGAAAGACGTCAAGTCTGTTTTATATCATCACGCAGCATGTGTTTACACAGACTGAGATTCTTCTTTTTACTCATACTGATGGTGACAGAAAATAAGGGTCAAATCACACAGATTCAGATACAAGTAACAGATGGATGCAGACTAATGATTTTCTATTTGTAAAGCGTTAAGAAACATCTATTTTTTCAGCCACTATGTATTGCATTGGAGAAAAAGTGTGTGTGTGTATATATACAGTATATGGATTCTATGGTGGTTATTTTTGGTTGTTTGTGTTTGCTGTATGCATGAGGCTCAGTGTTTCTACTAAAAAAAAAAAAAACCTGGATTATCACTCAAATGGTGTTTTCAAATCCAATTTTCCAATTATCACAGAGATGTTCAAGATATATTTTTATCCAGGTTGAACCTGTTACACTCAAAAAGGTAAAAATCAAAATAACAAAACATCAGGAGTAACAGTTTTAAGATACTTTACCTAAGTACTAAGTTCTTCCTTTATACACAAGTAATAGGAAATATACTACTAATACGAATACTACTTAACTACTATCACTAGTATTTACTTTACGCTATAGTTACTAGTTATGTTAAGATTTTAAACAAAAACTTACAGTCAAATTATGAAATGTTATTCTAGATTAAACTGCCCAGCAAAATCCACACATCCATTCATTTTCTGCAACCACTTAACCACATCAGGGTCGAGAACAGACAACCATTCATCTACGGCCAATTAAGAGCGACCAATTAACCTATTAACTGCACATCTTTGTCCTTCCTGGTTTGAACCAGGAACCTTCTTGCTGTGAATGACACTCACCTTTCTGTTGTATGAGTTCTTTCAGTTTTGATACTGAAGTACACTTGATTTGCTAAAACATACACACCATGTTCACGTGAATGTATGTTAATGTTGTCCTGCAAACGTCTCTCTAAAGTTCAAAGCCAACATCAGGAAGAAAACTGTACAAAACACTTGGCTGGAGCGGCATTCATTCTGCAGCCTGAGGGATGAGAGGATTATTAGCAGAATATTTATAGCCTTTCCAATGATAGAAATAATATTGCACACACACACACACACACACATAAATACGCACAAATACACAATGTAACTGCAACGCGTGTCTTGTCGCCAGAGGCAGAATTTTTAGCACTGACTGTGAATAAGCTGACCTAAATATGACTTCAAAGCACGTTTTAAACATCTTTTTTTTTTTTTTTTTGAGCAATTTATACTTTTCCCTTCACATTCTGTAGTGTGATGCCTTTTCACGTGTAATGAACTGAATTACAAAAGGTCTCTAAGAAGAACAGAAATTGCGTCAGCAGTCATGAGGCGGATAAATCCTACTGAAGCTACAGCTAACATCCAAGAATGACTAATGCACCAGAGCTTTATAGCATCATCATTGTTTTTGAGTGTAATGATATTGATGACCTTCCCAGGTCTACAATCTATTGATCTGATCTTCAAACCAATTTCAGGCCAGATAGGAGTCCATAACAGTGCCCTCGTAATGCAATATGGGATGCATGTCCCTCATTTGTCATGGTAACCAGACTTAGATGAGCTAAATATAGAGGCTTCCGGTTTAGCAGAGAAGGGTTTTAAGGTCTATTCTTAGAATTTAGAGCTGGTTTATGCACAGCAGCATACAAGCTGCCATCTGTATCAAAGCAGATGAAGACATCTCAGGGAACGACAATATATATTTTTAATTTTCTTTTCTTTTAAATGCAAAATGCACTGAAATAAACGATCACGCTGCATCAATCTGAAAAGACAGATTCAAAAACCACACTCTAATTATTGATAAATATATAAAATTAGCACGTCAGTTGCACTGAGGAAAAAGCCAGAACTAACTATCATACCATCAAATGTGAAAATACTCTGAATGATGGTTTGAATTAAATATTCAACTAAGTTTAATTTTCCAACGCAGACTCGGTCATGTGAGGTAACACTTCATAAACTATCTCAATAGAATATTATAGTACATGTACATGTGGCAATCCATGAACAAACCTTAACCATGATGTGTTTGTGTCTAAACCTAACCAAACCTTCACCACAGTGGTGTAACATGAGAAAATGGTTTTATTTGTTAAATAATTAATGAGCTCCTGAAATGTTACAAATACTCTAATAACTATCTGCAGGCCGACTATCCAAATAATGTGTAAATATTTAATCACAGTTTGTATTCACTGCACTCTATAGTTTGTGTTGGAACAACCCTTTTCAACCTTTAAACCGTAATACATAAAATAAATAATTTTTAAAAAGCATTAGCATGTAGATACTATGACGTATACAACAGATTTATAGTGTCCTATGGACAAGAGTCATAATAAAATGGGCTTTAGGAGATCAGAATGCCAAATGTCTGGAGGGGATGGAAGATGATTTTTGATGAAGACGTTTCCTGTCTTGTATTCTGAAGGTATGTTTGAGGTTTGTTTAGAAACACTGACACCATGACAAAATGTGTCCCTATGCGTGCACTAATAAGTTAATTGTTGTTTTGTGTTTCGCAGCATATATGTATGTTCATTTTGTGTTTTATGACTTTAAAACTGTGACATCTTATCTTTAGGTGGAGGCTTTAAATAAGCCCATCTGGGTTTTCTGCCTCTCCCTGCACTTTAGATTATTTGTTATGTTTGTCATTTCTATGTAATTTTAACTGTGCAAAATAAATAAAACTAAAAACTAAAATTGTTCTGCTCAGTATGTATTACTTCGAAATCTTTAAGAATACTAATGTAAGAGATCCTTCTTATCAAAATGTTTGTTCTTGTCATGTGTTTTTGTAAAAGGAAAACTAATTATGAGATTTATTTTTTAAACTGTCGAATATAGATAGATGGATAAATGGCCTCATAAATCCAGTATTATTCGGCCTAAACAATGAGAATGTTTTCTGGCTTTCTTAATCTTCTAAAGTAAACTGAATATCTTTTTGGATTTTTGGTTTTGGACTGCAGGTTGATCAAAACAAGATGAACTCCGACAACTTTCACCATTTGTTGTTCCATAGATCAAACTGCGTGAAAATAATCTGTAGATTATTTAATAATGGCAAAATTATACTGTCTACCACTAAAGGATTTTATTCATATTGCCTGTGCTTAATAACAATTAATTTGCATGCCATGAATGGATTAGCATTCAGGGAGAATGAAGCGTCTGTGGTTTACAGTTGGAGGAAACGAGGGAATTAAAAAAAAACCCTTACAGGATTAAAGTTAATGGGTCTCGCACTAAATTCTGCTGGATCAGAAGTAAACAGATGTACCAAAGTGGTGCGATGACCAACAAACAACTTCCTATAGAATGAACTGACAGGATACTAATGACCAATTAGAGTGAAGCTGGTAAGAATAGCCGGATCAGCCATCAACACCCAGTGACAGGTGCTGCAGTGAGGAGCTCACCCTTCAACAAGGGAACCCACCTACACACACACACACACACACACACACACACACATGCACATGCACACAAACACTGGGGCTCAGGTGTTTCTGGGACTTGCTTACACACTTGCCGTGTGCCATGTGTCTGGCTGTCTCCCCTGCCAACAGCACGCAACACACACACACACACACACACACACACACACACAAGCACAAAAGCACACACTCATGCAGCCGAGAGGCAGGTTTGGAGTGCGCACGAACCCATACGCACACATGCAAACCTTACACACACTGACACTATTATCCCCTGGCCTTGGATGCCAATATGAGTACAGGGAAGCAGTATGAGTGAGTGTGTGTGTGTGTGTGTGTGTGTGTGTGTGTGTGTATGTGTATCTACAGCATGTGTGTGTTGACAGATGATATGCTTAAAACTGACACCACCCACACTCTCCCAGTGACAGCAGGTTTCATCACAAAGGCCCAGACCTTTGTGAACTTAGAGGGTAGACAGTAGATTGGGAACAAAACAATTTGTCATGGTCACCTTTTCACACATAAAGCCATTGTACAGCATCTGTGATGGAAAATTATTTTTTTCCATGTCGTAAATAATTTATCAACTGTACAATTATAAACAGGCAGGATGTACGTTATACCAACTGATACAAAAAGAAATACAACATGTAAACACATGCTGGGAATTAATTACAATTTGTGTTTATCTTAGTGTGTTCACTGAACATGGGAAAGGATTAAATATACTATCTGTAAGGGCCTAAAATTCAGAAGTACTGTCTGTATGCCCTGTTGCCGTATCAGTAAACTAAACTAATGTTGTTCTTCAACTCACAAAATGTTGAAAACCATCTGAGAAGTAATGTGAGGGACCATTAGGTGGAGAAATAAGTAAGTCTCTCTCATGGTGCCCAGAGGATCCATCCATCCATCTTCTGTAAATGCTCGGGTCTTGCAGGGCGAGAACCGGAGTACACTCTGGACAAGTCGCCAGATCATCACAGGGTTAACACCAAGTCTGTGAAGTAAAAGCCTATGTGGAAGTGCCAAAAATTGCAGTTTCCCAAATGGCCACTTGAGGCTGGCTTACAGAACGAGTCAATTTCCATAAGCCCCCATGTTAAAATGTTCAACTTCACAGTAGAAATAAACATGTTTACAGCCTGGTACAAAAAATTGTTTTGGTCTCTGTAGCTAATTTCCCCACTCATGACAACTGTACCGAGTCAGACTTTTTATGTAACTCACCTGTTCAAATTATATTCAACTTAAAATTATGCATAATTAACAGCGTGGCTGCATTAATTGACAGGTCGGTGCCGTTACAGATGGCTTGTTTGAGCACACAGGCTTCATTCAGCCCGCCTCAGGTCCACCGCTGATCCACGTCTTTGCCGATATTTGGATTAGCCTGGAGGTGGAAGAGGCAGGACTACCAACATGGCGGCAGCCAGCGCCACATATTCTGGGCTTAAAAAAACGGTTCTTCAGAAACCTGTGGGTGATGTCACGCATACGCTGTCCATTCTTTATACTGTCAGTGGTTGACGCATAGAGACAAACAACCATTTAGGCTCACATTCACACACCTACGGGCAATTTAGATTCACAATTAACCTATAAACCGGCATGTCTTTGGACTATGGGAGGAAGCCGGGGTACCTGGAGAGAACCCACGCAGACATGGGGAGAACACTCCACACGGACAGGCCCCAGTCGACTGAGGGAATCGAACCAGGAACCTTCTTAAAGTGCTAACTACTGCACTGTGCCGCAGACTAATCACATTTTTCATTAGCCTCAGTTGAACATGCCAAGCTAAGATGTGAACGTGGGAAACATATCATTATATCTGCTAGACATCAGCATGTTATCAGCCTTTCACAGTCTCTAGCATGGCTGTAGACTCTATAAGCTGTGTCATTGCATTATTGTGGTTATTAATTATTTATTCGGAGCAATGTATGTACGTCAGCCAGAATCAGATATAACCCTGTCTGTTGTTTGATCATAGATGATCATTCAGTTCATGGAGAGAGAGAGAGAGAGAGAGAGAAAATATATTGTGTAGCAGAAACACAACCAACAAAAGCAACAAACTGAATAATAAAATGACGGCTGTATAAATTTTTCAACAGCCCATCTTGGCAGATTCACCCTCAATAAAAGTTTTAAAAGTCAATTTTCAACTGTCTGTCAAGCCAACACCATCAATAAAAGGAAGACGGTTGCAGGAAGAGCAACTGAGGTGAAGCCAAACATGGACATTTCCATTTATAGGTTTTTGATGCTAGAATACTCATCATTATTAAAGGCTGCTAGATATATTGTATGTGCATGTGTGTGTGTGAGAGTGTGCGCACGCAATGGCCTTCGCAGTGGATTAAATAATTTAGTGAATCAAAGCAGCATTATGAGAGTCCCCTGTTTTATTTGATGAAATTGCATTTCATAATCATTGGTGGTAAATTTAACCACAAAGCAGCAACGTGAGTCAGCGACCCCTTTTACCTTGGCATTTCATCTCACATAGAGAGAGAGAGAGAGAGAGAGAGAGAGAGAGAGAGAGAGAGGAGGGAGACAGACTGTTACTTGCTTCACACGCACATCCATTTCAGTATTCCACAATAAGAAAATCTCTTCAACTCTCTGCTTTCAGGTTGTCAGTCAGGAATTGTGGCGAACAAATGGCTGAGAGCACAGGTTTAACTCAATTAAATGTCACACCATGAAACTGACTTCCCCCTCTAAAGCTGTGTCTGAATGAGCCTGATAGGAAATGCTTTGCTCTGCCAGGACAACAGGTCCCTTGTATTGTTCTGCAATGAAGGCAGGTGTGTTACATTAGCTAAGGCAGTAGCCGGTGCTAGCTCGAGATCTGACATGCTGGTAATTAGTTTTCCTTGGCATAGTGGAGGCAGGTGGGGAGGGTTGTCTCCCAGTTGACAATACCAGCTGTCAGTGAGCCAAGCACTTCAGCTTCAACTCTGTCCCTATCCTCTCGTTTTTTTTTTTGTTTTTTTTACGGCTCTCCATTTAGACACTTTCCCCTTTCATTCTCTTGCTTGCCTCTTCTCCTTAAGACAGAGAGTGAAACACATTTCACACCTTCAGGTGCGTTAAATATTGAGGTGTCCTGGTGGACCAGTGGTCTAAGATGGACACCATGTATGTGGGCTTGTAGGCTATGGACAACTGTTTGAAAAACTGCCAAAGACATAAAAGAAATTCAACCGTCTTTGATAACATTTGCAATTTCTGTAGGAGAAATTCAAACTTTTATCAGAGTCTTCCATCAACAGCGTGTAGCTCATGCGCTACGTTGACAACTTTGTGTTGATGGTTCTCAACAAAAACAGATCTAAAAAACCAAAAGTGAGAGTTTTCTTTGACATTATTCATGATGTTTGCACATTTTAATATAAAATCCTAGAATCCTTTTCAACCTACATTCAACAGACCATTTCCACAGCGGCCATTTTGACATGAAATAGTAAACACAGGTGTTACCAATGATACTAATTAAGGTTCAGTTCCATTCAGGTCAAACAGAGTCAGCGTGCTGCTGTGGTGCATGTCGGCTCACTGGAAAGGCTCTGCTGCAATAAATGGAACTGAACCTTAATTAGTATCTTACCTTATCTTAACAATTAGTTATAAGCCATTAATCAGAACATTTTAGTTGCCCTGTTTGAAAATGAACAAAAGGTTTGATTTATAACTCATCTATGAAGTATTAGTAAATGATTTAACGGGGTCAGTCTGGGTCAGATTTACAGTGCTGTTCCTTTTGTCCCCCTTAGTATTGTCCCTAAAGACTTAAAGTACTGCATTTAATCCGTAGAAGACATAAGACAGTTGTGACCTTTGATGCAAATCCATAATTCCACACAATCTCCCCCAACACTGGTGTAATCCATCTTATTTGATAGCAAAAACAGCCCGGAGTGATAGACAGTAAGACAGTGAGAAGGATACAGCAGATAAATGGGACTGAAAGGGTTATGAGGGGGGGAGAAATACAAAAAGGTTGATCTATTTCAGGACTGGTAATCTGTATAGAACACACAATGTCAGCGACGCCACATGTGTCTTTACATGTCACCATGACACCGTGAGGGAAATAGCGGTGCACCCAGTGGTGGGGATGAGCTAGAAAGGAAAATAGATCGGAGAAATCAATGGATGCAGGAGCTTTTCTTAGCATGGACTCACTTCACAGACCTGCAGCACACATCACGGGGCGCCCTCAAGTGAGTGAGTGTGTGTGTGTGTTTGTGTGAGAAGGAGTAGGAACAGATATCGGTGTAATTTAGTCACACAGCTCGGTTTCTGTCCATGCGTGACTATACTGTACCTGTGGAAAAACATGCATTTCCGTACAGTGGGGAATTTGGAGTCCACTGACATTAAAGGAGAGGTAGGCTATACGCGGTGGGTGGTCTGAGGTCGATGTGTGTGACGGATGAACCGTGAACCTTTGGTATTCTCACATCAAGAACATCATCGCTGAGGCCTGGAGAGAATAAATGCTAAGAATAAAATGTGGAGCAACTCCCCTGGTGGATGGTCTGTGTAGAAAATAGAGCAAATGAACACAGACTGACATTAAAAAGAGTGTGACTTTGACAGGGTTACGATCGCCAGTGCTCGCCGGGCCTCAGTAGCTCTTTTCTCACCGATATTTACTGGACAATCTGGATTTAGATGATTAAACTCTTTAAAAGGTGATTAGAGGAGAGTGTCTAAACGAATTAATTTGTATTAAGTCTGCAGAGAAGGGCAGTTAACAAAGGTTCCATGTCAGGCTCTTTTAATTCATGAGAGACAGTAACTTAGTCAGAGAAGCAGCATTGAGGAGGCTCTTTATAGACTGCAGGCTCCATTGGGTTGAGGCAGCCTTGCTCGTATTGGCTGAGCTCAGACATGCAAATTTTCACGCTTGGTTTCACAAATATGAGCGACTATGCCTGCAGAGCCTTAAGCTGCTTTCAAATATCTGCCAGAAACGCAAGGTACATCAACAATAGATGTTTTGAATGGTGTTTAAGTGCTGAGTTTTTATTTATGGCTTTTAATGCGACATCAGACTCTCATAACCTTCCTGCCCTCAATGGAAGGAAGCAGTTCTTTGTTCGAAAAGAGGTTTGAGTGGAGTATAGCTCATACTAGCTTTATTAAGATGCTGTCCTTGGTAAAATGATTAACTAATACATGAGTGCTGGAGGGATTTATTATTCATTTGTCATGAATTTACTGGACAATTGAACGATTGATGGTTTAATCAAAAATACATATCCAACATTGGCCAGTTCTAGTTTCCCAAATATGAGAATTTCTCGTCTTTCTTTGTTATATTGTTGTAAACTGTAATGGGACCAATGTTCAGCGTTCTCTGAAATTTTATAGCCTAATCAAAAAATACACATTTATCGATGATTAAACGGTGTACAGGTGAAAGTAGTAGGTTATGCGGTGAGGGAAGCTGAGGTGGGTTGCTGGGGGTATGTCTATATGTGCTGAACGTAGCCGCTGTGAAACAATCAGGAAATAACTAACCGACTTTATAAAGGCCGGCGCTCGCTCACTGTCATCGATTGTCTACGTCTCTTGACCAAAACTCTCTATCTCCTTCTCTCTGTCTCAAACCATCAGGCACAAACCAAATTAAACTTCTTTGTGTCTCTATTTTGCAGCATAAATTGTGAGTCAGACTCAGATTTAGAAGCTGGTACATGAAATAAACAAAGCCAGAACACAACAGGTAAAGTATCAGAGTTTAGTCCATGGATCCACCTGGATAGTCTCAGTTTCAGAGACATTTCGGGCTGACTGTGGAGGATTTACACGCTCCGAGTGATTGGCGGCCACAGTGTGATGTCGGGCTCCGTTTTTCCAAAAGTTGGATCTGGCACAACTTCAACAGTTTTTCGCTTACCTCAGTCTGAATGCAGCCTTAGGCACACCAGTGATTTCAGCTAAATGCTAATGCTAACATGGTCACATGCTGATATTTAGCAGGTGTAACGCTTACTATGCTCACTATTTTAGTTTAGCATGTTAGCAAGCTAATGTTTGCTAATTAGCTAAAGGCAAAGTGGAGGCTGATGGTAAATGGCTGCATTTATCACATCGATGGCAGCAAGCTACCATGCAAGGGCACTGGGGTGACTGTCAGGAGAAATTCGGATAGCTCAACGTATGGACAGGAGGAGCTGTCGATCAAACCAGCAGCAAATAAGCTACCTTTAGCTACCAAGCTACCAAATAAGCAACACCTTTACCCTATTCTGCATTTCATCCCTTTCCCCTTTGAAGCAGACATACAAATCCAGAACACACCAGTACATCTCGCATGATAAAACAAGCAGTTGTGATTCATTAGCAGTTTCTTGAAAACCATTACATGAAGCAAGATGTAACAAAGTGAATGTTATATCTAACAAATCGTCACTTGATTGCAGACTCTATTTGTCATATTTCACATCATATTTCTCTAAAAAGAGAGACGTACTGCTTAACACCAAGGACTGATTCTGATACCCAAATCTGTTTAAGCTGATCCAATCCTGACTGGCTTTCATTACGGATGAGTGCAATGTGATGAAATCATTCACTGCACCCAGTTTCTCTGTTGGATCTCACAAAAGTAGTACAAGGAAATTATCTTGCTCATCCAGAACTATAATCCATCTTTTCCGACAACGCTCCTCCTGGACTCGACTGACGGTGTTCCAGGAAAACCACGGCGCAAATGAAGCACCGTGAACTCAATCCAAACCAATCATCCCAAACAGCCCGGTCGTTAGCCGCCCCAGATGTTAATACATGCTGCTCATTTGCATATGGTAATGAGGAAGATGATTCAAAAAGTGCTGTCTGAGTATTCATGTCATTTGCGGGAGTCTGTCATCTCCCTCTGAGCTAGAACTACTCTCTTTTGTGCTCTTTAATAAGTGTGGCTCTCCCTCAGGAGGAGAGCCTCCAGACTACATTCAATCTCAAAAGATTAATACAATTGTGTGCTCCTAGTATATGTACTGTATTCATATCTGCGTACAAGATAATGCTTCTAGAGATAAAGCAGGATGTTTCCTCAGAGAGGCATTTTGTTTCTCACAGATAACATGGAATATTCAATGAATCACATGGTAGACAGCGTTAAATTGATTTGGGAGCCAGCTGATGAACAGAGCTCTGGTTTTATTTTAGCCGTGCTGTTTTGTTTGTTTTTGCCATCAAGTACAATGTCCATTGATTTTACCCCGTCCATGTCACAGTTACGCCATGTGAGCACGGAGAAAGAAAAGCCAACATCAAAAGTGGTGCTATTTGTGAAAGGCTTTCAGCAGGGTTGGATGAGTTTTAAATTACATTCCTAAGTGAAGCCAAAAACTTCCTGCAGGACAAAATAAGGCCAAAATGGACTGATGAGCATAAGGTCTGAATATGGGACAGTCAATCAAGCTTGTTGCACTTATTCAAACAACGCTTTATCATGACCCTGGCATTCAGAGAGTGAATGAAAGCCATCTTCCTAATAAAGACAGTACATTATTCCTGACTCTCTGGAGGGCATGCTGCTTCTCTGCCTTGATGAAAAGATGCTACCTTGGCAAATAACGAAGTGAGCTTCTTTTAGACTCTGCTGCCGTCACTCAATTATGCACTGCCTTTTCAATAGAGGTCTTTGTGAAGCTTCAGCCCTAATGCAACACAAACCTTTGCTTTGGAGGCAACGCCGTCATTTCTGTGCATTCGCCGTTTTTCTTAATAATCTGTCGCGGTGAATTCAGGTGACTATCTCTTATGCGAAGACAAAGCAGTGTTGACTTCCTTCTCTTTCAAGGGCGTTTCGTCTGCTAACGTCGCTGAGTTTCAGCAAACACGTCCCCCCCCCACCCCCCGGGAAGTATTTTTCAAAGTGGCTGTCCTCAACATCGGAAATTCATAAGTGGATATGCTGAAGGACATGACAAGTTATACAAACATGACAGTTTAGAAAAGAAAAAAAAAAGCACACGGCTTTGAGTCAACATTTATTGAAAGAGTCAGCTGTTGTGTTGCGTGATCCATTTTTATTGATGCTTTATATTGATACACTGATGTGTGTTTGCCTGCAGATGAAGACAAAGTAAACTGTCCTTACTGACAAACAGGACTGCCATTGTTCAATGTGTATATAAAGTCATGTAATGTTTGATTTAACTACTGCTGACACCTTTTTTTTGTCTTACTTATGATACTTGAAATATACATTCAAGTATGTAGAAGTAAAGATAGAGCGAGTAAGCTATGAATAGGCTTATGTGATGAAAGAAGGGACTATAATCTTACAAAATATTCCATTTTCAGCTTTTCATACTCAGGTGATAAAAGCCTCTTTTCAAATAAATCATTATTTGTTTAATTGCCTGTGATTATAGTGGAAAATGACTGCAATTCAATTCGGAGACATCAAAACTCTGACGTCAATACAAATCACGGATACCAAGAAAGAAAATAAAAATAGAAATATTGCATCACAAGAAATTGCTGAAATAGACCATTCAAGTAACGTGTCCTGTTTCCATGCCGAAAGCTCCACTCTCTGCTGCATGGCATTGACTGACAGCTGCACACGCCCAGCACGTCACAAAGTATCATTTAAGAAGCTATATTTTCTGCCTCCGTCCTACTTTCTAGTAAACACAGATTGATCTGTGATTATATGCTGGCATTTTCCTGTCATCAAGCAAACAATTAATTAGACAAGCACACACTTAAGAGCCTCGTACACCGGTTTGTTGTGCTCAGCGTGCATTTAGGTGTATTGGTGATTCTATCAATAGCAAAGTGCGGCATGCCCGCACCTCTAAACATTCGTTTAGACTCCGAGTCCTCGGCTACGGGAGACTGTGTCTCACACAGAGCGCTCAGATGGACCATCAGCCCCCTACTGATGGCCACATAGTGACTTCAGTCTCTGAGGAAAGCTCACAACCAAAACATCAGCCTCTCTGTTGTCACAATAAATGTTACATTCAAGTAAAGGACTTGAAAAAGCATGAGAATATTAGAGTCTGATACTCATTTCAGAGGGGAAAGATTCAATGATTACAGATGTGATGGCCGAATTTTGAGCTGGAATGAAAACAAACCTTTTCTATGTGGATTTTGCACAAATATGACTTGTACTCAGAAGGCTTTCTTTAACCAATAAATTAAATATTCTTTAACATGTTAAAGGTCCAGTGTGTAAGATTTAGGAGTATTTATTGGCATGAATGTGATACAATATTTGTCAGTATGTTTCAATGAGTGTATAATCACCTGAAAATAAGAATCACTGTGTTTTCATTGTCTTACAATGAGCCCTTTATATCTACAGTGAGAGCGGGTCCTCTTCTATGGAGTCCGCCATGTTGAACCGCCATTTTTCTACAGTAGCCCAGAACAGACAAACCAAACACTGATCTAGATATGGACGTTTGTTTTTAATGTGAATTTGGCAGTTTTTCCTACAAGTTTGTAAGGAGAGGGTGAAGCGTGGGAAATCTGCAACTTTACCGCTAGGTGCCACTAAATCCTACGCACTGGACCTTTAAATAATTCTAGCTGACTGCTGAGAGCTTCTCTATTACTCTCTGATGGACAACCCCATTTACATACATGAGAGGACCATAATATTAGAAACACCTCTCAATATAATGCAGTCCAGTTTGATAATACTGCAAACTACAACCTCAATAATAAACCTAATAGTTAAATGAATACCTCTTGGACAGTGTCAACAAAATTTTAAACATTATAAGCTCTGTAAAAGGAGAATCTATGGCAGGGTTGTTGTATTGGATGGTTATATTTAGTTTAGTATTCTTCAATATGTGATTACAAGAACAGAATGTGTCATATTATTTAGTGAAGTCAGTAAAACAAACTTGTTTATTGGCGAAAACTTCCAAGCTGTTACTTTACTTGTTTTAGCAACCAGAGTTGGAGACGTGAATCAGGTTCATTTCTAAAGAGGGTTTGTTTCAAATTGTGAGCAGCAGCCATTGGCTCATTATAACAAAGGTAAAAAAAAAAGAAAACCATTTTGCATCTGTTAGAAATGAAGATAATGAATGCACAGAGGAAGCCAACATGAACATTTGTGAGTCACAACACACCACAGTACGGTAAATAATAAGTGTTTGCTGGCGAGCATCTCCTGTGGCTGCATTAGATAATAATATTATATGTATATTAATATAAATGTGTTCTAAACATAATGATTAAAATTGCTTTTTGAGTGTTCTGCTGGCTCAGGTTTGTGTCATTAATGAACTGATGGTACACAGTTGGGAGGATGATGTTCTACTTTACATGAGGGGAAATAAAAATGGTGCAAGGTAATCATGATGTAGACATAGTCCTGGTATAGTACACCACTTGTAGGGACACAACATAGCAACCAAGGTGCACATAAGAAGGGTAGAAATTGTGTTATATGTCACTAAATTGTTTTGTCAATAACATTTTGCAGGAAATATAATTGCAGCCTGGATTATGTTCAGGTTTTTTCCCCATTTGGTGAATGTTGGCACACAGAGAGGAGGACCATGATGCCACAGAGAGGTTTCCATCCTTGGGTCCTGCATGTGGTTAGTTTTTGGCAAAAGAAGCACGTTGAAACCACAGTCTTTCCCCAACCGTAACCAGTTAAATGTTAATAAAATAAACTCTTCCTGTCTCAAATAAGTGCCATAAAAAAAGCTGAATCATCAGTGATGTTGCTACAATATTGTTTTCTAAGTGCTGCGACTAACGGTTGCTTTTATTCAGCAATCAGCCAATTATTTTCTCAACTAGTCAGTAACTGTTGAGAAAACGTGTATGAAACGTTAAAATATGTAGTGTCCTCAGAGTCATACATGACCATAAGTTGACTTTTTAGACTTTTAATCAAACAACACATTATCAAATCTGTAAGCTCCAGACTACATTTTCGTCATTCTTGCTTGAAAAAATGATTGGGACAATTAATTGATTATCAAAATTGTGGCTGATTAATTCTGTCAGTTGATTAACTGACTAATCCCTGCAGTTCTACTCAACATTTTGCGACTTGCTATGCAAATGTGTTAATTAAAACCTTTTCCTCAGTTATGCTGATTTTTTTTCATTTTAGCTTTATGTTTCCCGCAAAATGTATTTCCTCTTGCAAATTAGTGGTATGGATAGGTGCTAAAAGATTGAGACAGGAGGAAATAATTGGTTCATACATCAAGCAGCCTGTTAACAAGTGGCTTATTATCTACTCTGTGGTAATTGATTCAGGAGCTACATGTTAACATTTGTATTAAAGACAGTGGCAATTATTTGCTCATTTGTTCCTTCCTTATTCAGGATTTTGCATCCTTATTCTAACGTGCTACCAATTAAATTGTAGTTGACTTCACCAAGATCGACCTTATGTGCTCATGTGGCGTTTTATACATCTATCATTACACATATAATTCCAGAAAATCCTCTGTGTACGCAGGTTTTTAGTGTAGTCATGTATCATTCTGTGAGCACGCCACATAAATAACACATTACAACTAAGCCTGCATCACGAGCTGTGATGAATTCTTTTTAATAGTATTTTTCACTCTCCAGGCTTAATTACAGACGCATAATGCCTGCCATTTATTTTGCATCTATTTTTGTCAATTAGCGATAATCAAACACTATGAGGTAAGATTATGTGGAGCCAACAGAGCGTCGTAGTGTTTATCTCACTACTGAGATAAGGGAGAAGGCTTTTCTGTGGAAAATGTGAGAAGCCAAAGGAGCAGTGATGGGAAAGAACCACGACTGGAATAACACGAGTGGGAAAAGTTGAACTGTTACAACAAAGGGTGGATAATGCACACTGCATTAGCTCTCTTTGTGCGCACAGCTAAGCCTGAGCTGAGTTCTCATGTTTATTCATTTTGGCATCATGGCCAAGAGGTCAACAGAGGTGTGTTTACAGAACCCCCCCCCCTCCCAATTCCCATAATGGTATGCGGGTAAAAGATATTATCATAATACAAGGAGGCAGCCAAGTTCAAGCCCTTATCGGCCTCCTAATCTAATAGCAAATTTGCCAGAATTATCATAAAATTGTAACATGTACGTTTTTGAAGTGCCTTTCGTACGCTTTGTTTGCATAGCTGAAATGCTTTGTTTAAATGCACTGTTTAAACACTCGCACAACCTTTGGTTGACCTCAGACATTCAGTCTAACAACTGCTGATGTGACCTTTGAGCTTTTAGTTGACAAGGGTAGATCTGAAGGGGCTTCACCTGGCTATAACCCCCCACCTCCAATAGCATGGATATAGCACAATGGCCATTGGGTATTTTGGACAAATGTCATCCTCCCTGCAGCCAACTGCCTTCCTCCCTGACAGTCAGGAAGTGAGAGTTCACAGTGAGGTGCTTGCATTCCCCCCCCCCCCGATTCTCTTTCTGAACCTTGCACCTTGCTGCATGTTTAGCTTCACATTATGCACAGTAAACTTTAAATTAAAAACACCACAACACTTTATACATTCATGCATTGATCCACACATCCCTCTGACTACAACACAGAAGCCTCGACACACACTTACAGGCACAAAACGTCACATCTGACATCGACACCGACATCACCCACCCTCTAGCAGCACCGTCTTTCTTCAAATGTCATATGTGAAGTGCTTGCGTCCAGCGGACAATGAGGCGTATAGGGTTTCCTGGCAAGACTTAGCAACACCCAAACTTAGAACTGACTCCCTAAGGATGTTGGTATGTGTGTGTGTGTGTGTGTGTGCTCATCTGTTGATAGGTGGGAGATCTACACCAAACAGTAAAATTAGCTTCTTGCCAACAGCCTTTGACAGTATGTTCCAGTTATATCCTTCATGTGTTGCAGAGGTTAGAATTCCAGACAACTATGTGCACACATATATACTGCATCTAATGTTTAGAAATAGTTTTTGTACAGTGTTGAATGGGAAATTCCAAAGAAATACTAAACTAGAGATTATTCCACCTCTTCATTTTGGCCCTGAAGCAATCCTTTATTAACACGACTAGACTGTAAAAGTTGGGGGACATAATCCAGAGTCCTCCTACACAGACTTATTTTTCTAGTCGAAGCTACTTATCCAAATCAAGTAACAGTCTTTTGGATGAAATTCACACTTATTGTTTCCCCAAACAGCTCCTTGAGAGCATTTTAGAGCAAGTTAGCGGAGCCCCGATCGATCCAAACTCCATTTATAAAACAAGCATTTTAAAAGTTTGCTTGTCGTCTTGCGGACAGACCTGACAAAGTATGAATTCAGTCTTTTTACAAATTGCCATCATGATGTTGTTATTATGTTATGTTTATTTTAATTGTTACTGGAGTGGCAGTAGCTCAGTCCATAGAGACTTGGCTTGGGAACCAGAGGGTGGCCGGTGCCAATTCACCTCCTGGGCACTGCCGAGGTACCCTTGAGCAAGGCACACTTACCCACACTCCACATTTGCGTGTGTGTGTGTGTGGGTAAAAATGCATGTAAAGAACTTGAGTGAAAGCATGTGGACAGGAATTATACACCCTTTAATCAACCAGTCTGTCAAAAGAAAATTTATCGGCAGCTGTTCTGATAATTTGTAATGTTTTGGGGCTTTAATATTAAACTAAACATCCTTTTTTTCAGCATAACAGTCACGCTCAATTAATTAAAAAAAAGCATTTGGGTGAAATTTCAATAATGTTTACAGAATAAAAAACAAGCTAATGTAAGCAGGTGAGGCAGAGAAGGGAACATGAATAAAAGATTGGCTTCACACACCGCTGTAATGTTCCCACAGGGTGTTTGTTCTCACCACAGATGATCATTTTCCAACCTGAGATCATTTGAGATCAAAACATTGATTCATTTGGTTAGGATGATGACATTTGGGTGAAATTATGACAATGTGTGCTTTCACATCACATCGTTTTGAGGCTTCACTGGCAGAACCAACTCAGACACACTCATTTACTTAATCTTTGAATCACACAGATCAACAGTGTCTCTCCCAAGCTGGTTAAGCACCATGACACCAAGAGCTTACAACCCACGAACTCTAAAGGGCTTCAATTTATGTGTTAATGGTAACAAACCCACTGAGGTGATGCTATCTTGTTTCGTTGACATTTGTGCTGTCCACAATGGCGCTAATAACCAATGGAAGGAAATGACAACATCCACTCAATCACCTGAACCTTTCCTGTGGAATATCTTGGTTGCTATACAAATAGAGTGTGGAGAAGTGTGTCAGAGAAAAGAAACAAAAACAAAAGAACTGCCAAATTACACAGAGCAGGACAAATAACTCACTTCTGTGGAAGCTTAACATAGATTATAATAAAATACTGCGGGTGGTCCGTTTGCTTGGAAGCAGGCTGAAAACTTCCCTTTCCAGGCAGTCTGGGTCCGGCTGTTTAGTCCACACCGGCGTTTGGTTGACAGCTTTCACATTAGCCCAAACAAACCAACCAGGCACCATAATTTGTTTGAACCATTAGCTCAATTTAAGTAATAGCAAGGATGCACAATTAGCCATAACCAACCATTATATAATCAATTAAACTTGATTGGGTGGGACATTTACTTTATGTCCACCCTTCCAACCAACCAACACTTCCTATTCATAGTCTTTTCACAGTCACACTCTGAAATGACACTACGTAAATACTGTGACCACAGTAATAAGAAAGAGAAAAATCTTTTTATAGCCATAATAGCACACCATGAGTCAGAGTCAATGTTCTCTTGGAAAATGACTGAAATGACAAAGAACGCCAATCCAAGAGACAATACTGCATAGACTGTCTAAAACATGGACGTAGTGACGTCACCCACAGCCTTTATATTTCAAATTCAGCCTCAGCACAGTTGTCAAGAACGGGGAAATTAGCTATAGAGGTCAAAACGCTTTTTGTACCAGGCTGTAAACATGTTTATTTCTGCTGTGAAATTAGACATTTTAATATAGGGCCTTATGGAGATTTGTTCTGTAGCCAGACTCAAGTGGCTGTTTGAAGAACTGCAGTTTTTGGCCCTTCAGCTTTATTTCACAGCCACTGAGGTAAACTCGCAGCTTAGCGACACAGTATGTGGTCAACCAGACTGAAGGACAACATTATTGACAACACGAGCATGTGTTTGCAGTTTGAGAAGGTGACACTTAATTACCTGAAGCCTATAGCACAACACACAATAAAGACCACACCCATGATGGGGGGGAAAAACAAACAGAGTCACGCCAAGTAAAACAGACACATTGTCACATTGCAGACGAGTAAAGGTCACCACACTGTAACACATCCATCCCGTGACTGCCACTACTACCACAAACTTCAAACAAAAAGAGCCACATGTTATGTTTCCTCGGGTGAAACATATAGAGCAAAAATAAAAAGGTGTATTTGAAGCTTTTACCTCTTTAAACTGGTGACTTTAGGAACCTATCATTAAAAAAAAAAATACATTAGAACCCGCAACACACATTTATTTTACAGCTTACTGCAGCCCTGCAGGTAAAGTGGCACTCATGTGATAAAAGCTACTTTTCAAAGAGATGTGCTATTCCATAAGACGTAGCTTAAATATAGCACACAAAAATTGAAACCTAGTTGCACTCACCTCAGATCCTGTTGCCTTCTCTCTGCCTCTTTCCTCCTGTCTCCTCCTGCCATACTACTGGTCCTGGATTCTGCACCTAAAGGATTGATATAATAATGTATATAAACCATTTTATTTTATTTAGATGATATGTTTCTTGAAAGGACATTAGCATTACAACGAAGGGAAAGGACATTAGTGTTACAATGAAGCAGTAAGTGGCTGGTTTTCAAGAATTAGGCTTCATCCACCTAAATCTACTTGGTTTAGGCTTTGATATGCAGTACATCAAACATATCTAGTAAGACATCAGATAAATGTAGTAGATTAAAAGCTCAAATATAACCGTTTGAAGTGCCTCAAATTTAAGTACAGTCCCACTCGTAAAATCGTTGCTGTCTTGGATATGTGCTGAATCTAATGTGTATCTAAATAACTAAAGGTGTCAGATTCAAATGATCAAAGTGCATGCTGCCATTTCTCATACATTTGTTAAAGCAATGCTCCCGTTCAATTAATAATAGCCAATCTGTTGTATGAGTACTAATTTCATTCAGAGTGGTTACTTAGGCTGCTCGCATTAATTCATGTTCCATAATTGTAATGATTTAATTGCTCTCACATTGTTATTAACTTTCTGTGCCTTGAATAGAAAATTCCTAACCATATTATCTCACCATTTTATTTCTTGCTCTTGAATTACTTGCATTGTTGTTGAAGCGTGAAGTATTTATTGCAGATTTTTCTCCTTTATTTGTGACCTTTTTTATCTTAGCTTACCTACACTCCATAGTCGCAGTTTATGGTTTGATGTACATAGTATTTAAGTCTCATTATGTCTAGATACCCAGAACATATTTATGTAATTCACTAATCATGCCATCATGTATTTGTTTTTGCTGCTGTGACACTTTAATTTTCCTTTTGTGGGATTAAATAAAAATACTAAAAATACATAATAATACATGTTTTCTCAATCACAAAGAGGGTTTGCATGTGTTTCAAAGCAGGGATGCAGTAGGACACGGTAGCAGTATATTTTAGCAGTGCAGTGTCACTGTGGCAAGTCATACAAAAGGAGGTGACAGTTTCTTTGCGCCTTAGGGAAGCCATCACCGGCACTACATACACTTAGCCTACATGTATATTTTCATGTGTCTGACCCATGTGACAAGCGAGATGTAAGCCGAAGCTGTCGATACCAGTTAATTTTAGCAATACTCAAGCCGAATAAACCAGTTGGAGCACAAATACATATTGATCACAGATACATCATGTTACATGAGAATATATAGAAAATAGAAATAGCCTCATTTACTGTACAGACAAGAGCACTCTCCGGGGGATTTTCACTAGTCATAGATTTGCTTTTCAAACCAGTCGATCAATACTGTGCAAGGTGAAAATATCCAGATATCGTGTGAATGAACAGAATAACAATGAGCTCCAAAATCTTTTAAACTAACAGAAGAATCTCCCAGGAAGAGATTGACACCCTATCTGGTGTGGAGAACCGGTTTGTGATTGATTATACTGGGACATTAATGGTTACTGTTCAATAGCCGTGTTCACAATAATTAGAGGCGCTTTGGAAGACACATACATATCAATATCTTTGTTTGTGTGTATCAGAGTCAGTACATAAGGCGGAAAATGAGACCAAGAGAAGGGGCGGGTGGACGTAAGAAGAGAGGGTGAAGGATTGATTTTCGTCCTTCCTCTTCTACATCTCACACCGTTTCCTGATCTTTATGAACCTGCGTTTTGTCCCCTGTTGTCTCTTTCTAACACCTCATTTCTACAGCGGTTTGACGCCGGAAAAAAAAAAAAAAAGCAGTGGAGAGATGATATTTGTCCCCAAAAATCCTGATGAATCGCTGTCCTTCTCCTTCCCTGTGGAATGGGGGGTGGGGGGGTCTGTGCTGAGAGAGACAGAGCACAGGGGTTGGGCGAGGAGTGCGACAGTGGCTAAAAATAACCCGGCGTGTAGGCTATATGTGTGTGTGTGTGTGTGTTTGTGATGCAGAGTCTAATCAGACCCAATCTACACTCCTTCTTTTCTAACTGCACACACACACACACACACGTCCAAATCAGATATACAAACACAACCAAACACATTCGAATACCCTTATTAAAAAATCCCCCGCCCCTGATACAGGCATGTGAGCTGCTGATCACACTGACTTTCCTTTGGTTGCTGCCCATGCCTCTCCTCCACAGGGCATTTCACTGCGCTCTCTGGAACTAGAAGAGACAAGCCCCCATGTTCTGACTCGGGGCTGAGGCTTCCAGCTCAGACGGAATTAACAAACTCTCGCTCTGGTTTCTTTTTTTCCTCTCTCCCTCTTTCTCTCTCCACCCCCGTCCACTTCCTTCCGTCAGTTTGGCTAAACCGAAATGTAATTCATTCCTCTCTGAGATCAAATTAGAAAATTCACCTTGTATCAACTCATATGCTCACACACACGCACACACACAGTCTTCTTGTGTGTGTGTGTGTGCGCCTGCTGAGGGCTTCTGCAGCCAAGCCAAGCCAAGCCAGGCCAGGCCAAGCCAGGCTGCACAGTCCATGCCAAGAGCAGCACTGATAAAACATTCCCCCTCATAGACTCCAACACAGAAACATGCAACAGCAGATGGTGTGACATTCAGCCTCTGTCAACATGAACAGGGAAAACACAGAGAAGCACAAGAGGACATAAGAGGTAGTGATGGAGGAGAGAGAAGTGGAAGAGAGAGAATCAGGTGAGAAGTGTCAGAGACACTAAAGAGAGATTTGATGTTGAGTCAGAGCGCCACCATGTGGATCACGTGGATCGCCTCCGGGCTCCACCGAGCCAGGCAGAGAAAGAGACGTGTCATTGATTTTCCACACAGTCAACAAAATGATTTTGCCATGCAGGGTAAATACACAGCCTCCCATAGTAATTTCTCCAAAATACACACATACATGCACGGTGTCACACACTCATAACCAAATCCCTGCAGAGCTCTACCTGGCAACGGCATACAAACAGGATTTTTTTTTCCCCCCTCTGTCTCGCACAAAACAACACGCATGCCTGCCTCGAAAAACCCTGTGTCTATTTATGCCTAGATACACAGTGTGAAAAATTAAGAAACAAATACCTAAAAATGTAAGACGATATGCGCTGTTAACAAGAATCATCCGGCTCGTTGCAAAGCCCAACTCAGCGAGCACTGAGAGGAATGTGTTTATGAGCCGTGCAGATTAATCAGCATAAATTAAATCAGCCAGCCACCAAACCCGGCCATGTTGAACTACATTTTTTTTTAGCTTCCCCACATCTAAAAATTTTTTTTCCAACAATAATCCCTGTGTGGGTGGCTGGGCTGGCTAAAGGCGCCTATCGTGTGGCTGTGACGTCCTCAGTTTGATTCCAGACTAGGACCTTTGTCACATGTAATTTGCCTCTTACTCTCTGGATCTCTAAGCAAAAATGCAAGAATTACTGAAACTTTCTACACCTCTCCTATGATCACAAACTGTAGATAGCATCTGAAGGAATCATCGGTGGAAATACAGGCTGCAGAAATGAGCTTTTTCCACAAGGAGATGGTGCTCATCCTCCCATAAATAAAGGGAAGATCCAGGATCAGTTCTTCTGCCCATATGTGTGTTTGTTCAAGATAAGGAGGCAGGAAGAGAAAAGGCCAGACAGAGAGAGAGAGAGAGAGAGAGAGAGAGAGAGAGCATTATGTTTGCATGAAGAGAGTTGGATCACTTTCAAGTCTCAACAATCCGAGATATGAAACAGCTGCCTCAGTTCATCCCATAATGTACTATAAATAAGAAATGCCCTGATATTTTTCTCTTGGTGTTATTGCATTTGACCCAAAGAAGATACTGTAGTCTAAATGCTAGCACCAGCATGCTAACATGCAACATGTTTACCATGTTCAGTATCTTATTTAGCGTGTCAGCATGCTAACATTTGCTAAACAGCGCTTATACAAAATATATTTTAGATATTTTAAATATTTAGGACACCCTGTTTGGGAACCGTGAATATCTGTACAAATGTTTGTGCCAATCCATCAAGTAAATGTTGAGATATCTCAGTCTAGACTAAGCAGCAACCTCCGGTGCTGGGAAATAAAGCCAATGCAGTGCAAGTGCTAAAAACTGTAATTCCTCGGGTGGCCACTTGAGACAGGCTGCAGAAGTGAGTCAATCTCCATAAGCGCCCATATTAAAATGCCCAGCTTCACAGCAGAAATAAACACGTTTACAGCCTGGTTCACAAAACGGTTATTGTCTCTACAGCTAATTTCCCCGTCCATGACAACTGTACTAAGGGTGAATTTGTATATAACTCACCTGTTCAGATGATATTAAGGCTCAAAGTTGTGCATAATTAACAGTGTGGCTGCTTGACTGATTGGCTTTTTAGAGCACCCAGGCATCATTCATTCATTTGCCAATATTTAGATTAACCAGGAGGTGGAAGAAGAAGAAACATGACGGCGGCCAGTGCCGGACGTCACTCATGCTCTGTCCATTCTTTATATTGGTCTGGACCAAAGTAGTGGACGACAGTGTCTGATTGACATTAACATCCACAGCTAAAAACCAAATATTACTTTACCTCTCAGCCCCCCTCTTTTCCTCCATCTGCTTCAATCGCCCCTCTTGAATAGCCAAAGTGCAAAATGCACTTAATTAGATTTTAATTTGTCTAATATAATATCTCAGATTAATAGCCCGAGTGAGGTCTGTTCATCGATTTAAGTCAGGCCCGGCACCAGGGGTCCTTGTGCCCCCCTAATGGGTGACAGAGAGAGGTGTGTGTCTCTGCGTTTGTGTGTGTGTTTTGTAATTGCAGTGCCCGGGCCTCATTAGCATTTTTGCAGCAAGCCTGGCGGAGAGGCAGACTCACAAGATTGGCTAATGACAGATGAGATAATTTACAGAGATGGTGAGGGTGAAGGCTTCTTTCGGGGCTTATGCAATGTGTGTGAGAGCTCCATGTTACTAACCCCCCTCTGTCCTCCAAACACACATACTGTACACTGAAATTTACGGGACACTGCAGGTAAATGCCAACTGAAGGCAATTAGTACAAGCAGCACTGATTGACTCTGACTGGATCCACATCGGACCATATTATCCATCCAATATTTTTACATCGCTTAGAATTAAAAAGGTTTTTGCGCTGTGAGAAATGCTGGGTTGCCTCCAGTGCAGTGGGTTGGCATTAGAGTGAGGTGACAGACTGAATAAATTAGAAAACATTTTGAAAAAGAACAGAAATAAACAGAAAAAGCCCTGAAGTGTAAATGTTGTCAGCAGGATACACATTTGGTGGAAATGTGCGACCACCCAGTTAATTAGCCAAGAATTGGAACCATTTCAGCATTTATGGTACATTTGGGTATTCATACCTCAGGTTTTTAGCAACCTGGCACATTATGGAGATTAAGACATATTAAAATCATATTTCACATTTGTTTATACTATAACATCTAACACGTACTGTGACTTCTCATAGACTGGCACCTACCAGACACAAATTAGTCAGAATTCATCGTCTTTTGGAGGTCCTGGCACCTCCATCTCCATCTGAAGGTTGTTTTCCAGGAAACATTTCTGGCTTCCCAGGTTGGAAATTTTGCTTCTTTTTTTTTAACTACATGCACTCAAGGCAGTTGAGGTAACCTTCCCACATTAGTTATTTATAACTTCTCTTAAGAGAAGTTGTCAGAGAAGTTATAACTAATAAATGACACTAAACCAAACTCCTCATCATCAGTACCATCAGAAATGTCTACATCTACTGTATTAGCAGAGATGTGAGAGACATAGTCACATATTTGTAGCAGCAAGACCAGTTTTAGCTAAAGTTAGCAAAGGCGGTGCCAAGTTATTGATGCTACATTAGCTGAGATACTGAAGCGTAAGGAATATTAACGTGAACAAATAAAATAAAGCATCCATGACACACCTTTTTTTTTTGGAGCTGATAATTGAAGTACCTAATCAGCAGTGTTCAACATTTTGTTTGTCAGAATTACATGACAAATATAAGGCTACAAGCCCAAGCGTGTTAGCTTAGCACAGCATTGCTAAGCTACTAAGCTAATTTTACCATCTTTGGCCAGAGCTTGGCTAGCTGTTTCCGCCCCACCCCCCTGTTTACAGTCTATGTTAAACTAAGCTAATTGCTTCCTGGTTTTAACTTAAGTCTAGTCTTTATCCATCCATCCATCCATCCATCCATCCACGGGTGATGGTAGGAAGATTTCTAAACCTTTGGAAAGAACCAGGCTCATGGTTTCCCCCCTAGTTTCCAGTCTTTATGCTAAGCTAAACTAAGCACACTATCCAAGTCTGATAAAGGGAATAAGCATTCCCAAAATGTCAAACTATTCCTTTAGCTCATCCAGATATTACGTGAACAGATGAGACAAGACACACATATCTCCCCTCAAACAACAAACAAACAGACGGATGACAGACAAACAACAGAAAGGGAAAATATGGTTGACGAAGAAGGAAACATAACAAGATGACACAAGTGATAAACGAGCACAAAGCAAGCAGAGGGAGCGCTGCAAACACTTTCAAGGCTGCCTCTGCCGGCATTGAGTGAGGCGTCCTTGCTGCAGCTTGAAAAACGCTTTTAGATGATGAACTAAATTGACTGAGTTTCAGAACCAAAGCTGGAAGAGATGAAAGAAGCAACTGCAGGACATCATTAGAGTGACTCACCGCTGTCCACACGGCAGAAAGGACAAAACAACCACTTATTCTCCCACCTCACCAAGCTGTTTAAGTTTACAGTGCTGTTTACTACATGGGGATTGAGCGGTGTTTGCACTGTTCTTAGTGGTTGTTCTAACCTACTTTCACTGCCAGATAGGTGGAGCAGGACAACACAGTGAATGCTAAAATGTTTTGAGGTTTTATAACCTGTTGTACTGGATCATCCATTCCTAATTACAGAGTCATTCAAGGATAAACGTTTTCAACTCACTGTATCACAGTGAACTTTTACCATTTAAATAAAGTCAAAGCTTTAGCTTTTGAATGAAAGACAAGCAGAAAAGCCAACAGATCTCATAATCACATCTTATAATCACTCTCATCTGTCAGTGATTCAAAACATCTCAAGCAAGTGCATGCATAAAAATTCAACCTCTTCCTTTTAAAACTGGAAGCAACCAATTTTAACCAATTACAGATGTTTAATTACTTGTTTTATTTACAGTATCTTGTATTTAACTGACTCTTATACAAGATATAATACCAAACAAACTGTCGTGGAAAAATCCTCACTCATTAATGCAGGTCTTGTGTGCTTTGACATGAATGATTCAGCTGCTGCTGAGTCAGAAAACCAAAAGCAGCTTCGTGTGTCGAGTTAAAGGCTTGAAAAAGTAACGGAGGGTGACGAAAATCGATGCGTGAACTTCACAACTCCGAAAAACTGAGCGTTTGAATAGTCTCTCCTGAAGGACGTTTTAACCACTGGCTCCTTGACAGACTGTGGCAGCTCCTTTCTATTCCTGGAAAGAGTGCAATTACACTGATGGACGAATGAGGGAAAAATGGAAGGAAAGAAAGGAGTGTTTGTTCTGCCTGTGGGATCAGAAAAAAACACAGTTTGGGTGGTTGGTTGATATAAAGTATTAGTAATGAAGGACCAGAAATGACTTGACGCTACAGAAATAGACCCTACGGGAAGTGTAGGGAGGTAAAATCTAAAATCTCTTTGCAGTTCTGTCCATTTCTTGATAAGTAGGAGGCTTAAATTTGAAAAAGGAATTGCGCACCCACGTATCCTTGTGTACAGTTGTGTTCATTTAAAAACTGACCTTTCGCAAACATGGAAAAAGAAATGAGTTGTGACATTCAATTAAACTCACGCCTCCACCTCCAACGGTAATCATAGCCACTTTAGATGGACAAACACGGGGATGGTTGTTTATGAGCATCTATTTGGCCCAGAGATCCATATCATTTGCATAATTATGAACAGTAGATATGGTTGTCAAGGGAAACAGACTGGTGGGATGTGAGAGAGACGGAGAGTGCTGCAATGCTGAGCAATATCAGCAATGAATGATATATTCTAGCAGAGGTGGGAAAACCCTCTTTAATCTTCTAATCAAATGAGCCAAATAAATAGCAAATTTAACCCAAACATCAAGTTGTGAATCTGTTAACTATCATCACACTTCTTAATATGTTTAGACTTCAATAAACATCAGCCGTGCTGGTGATTAAAGCTGCATTGTGTTGAATGTGAGGGGTTTACGTTGCGCAAATGAATCAGCAATCTTTCACTGACGTGACGTTCCAGCGCTCACAATGTGGACTAAACAATGAACAATATAAACTGTCTGAACCTAATCTGACTAAATGGCAGAGGAAACACAAAATGTAAACAGCTGAAATCCACTCAACATAACTCAACTGAGCCTCAAGCTAGAAAACCTGTTCCTGATTACAACAGGCAGCACGCCAAGTCATAAAATACTAAAATAAGTACCGAAGCCTGCCACCAACTTCATGACTCGTACAAGCTGTGAATTTTCAGACCATTATTAAACCAAATAAGCACCACAAATGACAGGAGAACTGCTGCACATAAGTATTTCTTGATTTTATTAATTAAGAGTATAATCAGTCTGTTGATTGGTCCACCATTTTGGTCCAAATTGAAATATCTCAACTACTATTTGGACGGTTCACCACAAAGTTTGAATCATGCATCCATTGCCCTCACTGCTGCATTTCAGGTGTCTTTTCCTCTAGCGCCACCATGAGGTTTACATTTTAGGGTTTTAGTTGAATGTCTCAGAATCTATCAGCTGGATTGGAATAAAATTTTGGACAAACATTCACAGTCCCCAAAGGATGAACTTTGGTGACCTCTTAACTTCACGGTTTATGACTAAATACCAGCGGATCTAATGACTAGACTTTTAGTCTTAGTGTAAACAAAACAAGTTGTAGGAAGAAATATTCGTTCATTCAAAGCTTTGTCTTTTTGTCAAACTTTATTAATTTCCCTAAACAGGTCTGGCAGATTTAAACGTGCTTTCAAAGTTAATTAACAATGTCACTTCAGAGCTTTTCTCACTTTTAGTCACGTACTACACATTACTTGATTAAGCCTTCAGATTTACACTGCTCGAGCTGGCAGAGATAATTTTAGTTCCAGCTTATTCAGTGCACACTGGGCAAGGTGACAAAAGGAATGAAATGCTAAATCATGAAATTGAAAGGTTAATTTAAGTTTGGGGGGGCTCAGGACTACATTTCAAACACGTCTTTTATCACCTCATACCTGTTTAAACCATCCTCTCCTGTTTATCTCCGCTTTCTTGACCCATCACCCCTTCCCTCTCTATCAGCTTTAACCTTCACCTCCACATCCCTCGTCCATTCAATTTAAAAAAACTTTTTAAATATACACCCTACCACGCATTGTGTAACAGTCTTCTTGGTCTATTTGTATGCTGTCTGAATATTATATATTGTTTTGATCTACAGTATTATTTAAAGGTCCAGTGTGTAGGGTTTGGTGGCACCTAGCCAATAAATTCTCATAAAAAATTACACACCGGACCTTTAATATTTATATTTAATATATTGTTTTATGCAGCCTTCTCTGCCCCATCTCTGCAGAAAAACAACTTTTAGCAGGATGGAGTTGTGAAATAAATAAATAAAGGTTAAGAGAAGTTTCTGATGTTGAAATGACTTTTTGTACATTCAGTTAGACACTGCCGTGCTGCTTGAAGACACGTAGCGTGTACATGTACATGTATGTTTTTGTGTACTGTGCTGTATGTATTGTACCGTTGTCCCTGAGCTGTTTCTGTGTCACGTCCTGTTTCTCTCACAGTTTTTGACAATTCTTCAATATGATCTTTCTGCCTGAGTGGACTAACAATTTGTTAGATATATACTGTAACGTTGCATTCGTGGTGACAGATTATCCGAGCTATGGAGGCATTTATGACTGACTTTGATTGAGATCCAGGGCGACAGGTTGACACGTTTCTTCTGGGAGAGCTCACAGAACCTCAAAAGTCTCAGGATAGAACAGAGCAAATTTAGATCTAGTCATCGAGAGAGAGTGTGGACAGTTTTTGACAGGAGCGGCACCGAGGGAGAACGGACCACTGAGGGGGGTAAGATGTATGCTGTCTCATAAAACCTGCAGGCCTGCTGTGAGACACAGCGTGAATAAATGAATCTTTTTTTTTTATATATATTTAATTTAATGGCTTAAAATCTACAGGTGATGAAGGCCTGTCTTCAGGATTGTTTGTACGCTTCTGTTCTGTCACTTTTCCATTTTTTTTCTCACACATCATCTTAAGGTGGCGAGACAGTGAGTCATCCTTCACCGCAGAGAATTTAGCAAAAATCAATTTTCTTCTTTTATTCCTGGCACTGGCGGGCCAGAGTAAGCATGATCGATTCCACAGCTTTTGTCCTCAAGGCTAGCATCTTCTTCCAGCAGTGTGTGCTGTGTGTTTTTCTACTCGTTTGAGACACTTTGGGTGGTTATTGCCGCCTCTTGATCGTATGTGCATATATTGATCGCATGTGACATGAGTGCTATTTACTGTCCAAACACAGATGCATGCTTATGCATCCATATACCGTATGCATGTGCACACCCCTCCACTGTATGTGTCTTGAAACAAAAGTAAGCTGTGCAGCGTGTTTTGTCATTGACAGACTGATGTCTCTGTGTATGTGCGACACTGTGTCTCTGTGATTGCACCTCTTTGCGTGGTGACAAATAGCTGACAGGCAGCGTGTCCAGCAGCAGGTGATGGGTGGGGGGGGCAGCAGCCTCATATCGTCCTTGCCTCTCTCATCATATCGATCCCCCTCCATCTTATTTAGCTCCTGCCAAAACTCACAGCTCTGTATTGACTCAAGCTTATTACGCCTCATTTTTACCCAGCCAACACAACAAAGAGGAGAACGAAGCGGCTGCTGGCAGGTGGAATCTGCTCAAATGTGTCCAAAACAAGTGTTTTCATCAAAAGTTATTCACTGATCTGCAGAGAATGCTGATCAGTTTGCTTTGCTTTCAGGCCAAATTCCCAAGATAATTCGTTCACTTGGAAGAACACAGAATCATTCATGTTAATGAAAGCTACTGAGACTAAAAGAAAAAAAACGAATTTTACGTCAAAAACAAAGGATGGTTTATTATTTTTGAATGGGTATAAATAGAGTCAGATTCTGTAGAGACGATGAAGCCGATAGCTAATAGCTCATTTGAGATTTCGCAAAGTGTGTTAATGAAATCATTTAAATTTAAACCAAATGGTTCCCAATCGTTTTAGGCTGGTGGTGGACCCTGTGATTTTGTTCTTCTCTTCTTGATTCATTTATATTATTTTAATGGCCCTAAAAGATAAAATAAAAAAAAAAAGGTAAGTAAGTGATGTATTTCACAAGCAAAAAGCAAAACATTTGAGAAAATATTTTATTTTATATATATTTTATATTATTTTATAATATTTTTATTTTTTATTTTATCTGGAGATCTCCCAGTTATTTTCATGACCTCTTTGGTGGATCCTGACCCCAGGGTTAGGTCCCACTGCTCTAGAAGGTCATTGCGAGCACAAATAATGAAGCAATATAGAGGCAGGTAGCATTTAAAGAATTTATTTTGAGCAACAAAGGAAATAAATCAATTTGATACTCCGGCTGTGCAGTAGAATTTAGCTTTTTGGTCTCTTAGTTGTTTTTTTAAATTTATTATATGTTGTGTGGAAAAATGTGGACCTCAGTCATGATCAAGATCTATGGAAGCCTGATTTCTCTTCCACAAGCTTGGCTTTATCATCAAGGTTAATGTGAAGCACACTGAAAAGTCAGTCTATAAAAGAGCATAGGATATTTGTGCTATAAATGCACACAAGTTGTCTTTTATTTATTGAAGGTCTTAAGAGACATTCCTGTCTTATTGGCTGTCATAGTGAAGGTTGGAAGAGCTCAGAGGTCGGAGGCACCACATGAGACACAAACCATAATCCATACACCGACCCATAAAATCATGAGCCCGTAGAAAACACCTGAGCCCTAAGAGAAGCGGAGGTTATTTCATAAATGTCCACGGCTGCTCAGATTGCGACTGTATCTGCAGGTTGAGCTGAATGCTGAATGGTTGGAGTCGACACGCTGTTCAGGTAGTAACTCAACCATCTGCTGTTTACACTCCGCTGCCCTCAACAATATCTGACAATGACACATCTGCCCCTGCCTCTGCAGGAACACCAACGCACAAAATGATTATATGTCTGTCAGAGGTTAATTTATTCTCTCAAACAAATGCAAGACATTATATTCTAATATAAAAGACGACTAATTACTCATTATTATCCTTACACGGGTATTTTGCGTTGTAATTTTACCCCCACACCAGATGAATGAACGTCATAGTTAACCTATGCTACACTCATTTCTGTGTGAGAAGAAGCCAAAGGAAATACTTAAAATCAAACTTATGTTTAAGAAGAATTTAAAAAACAGAGAAGTAACAGCTGTTCACTGTCAACCTTGTGTGGGAAGCCATTTTTTTTAGCATTGTGTCAGGACATGAGTAGGAAATCATGCTGTAATTATATTACACTTGCAAATCTCAGTAAAGCTCTGTTACTTGGATAAACTGGGGTTTGATTTGTTTGCTCTCTTACCAGTAGTTTGACATTAATTTCTTCTCTGTGTGTCTGAGGACAGACTGCTGTGGGAGGCGTTAGCTACCGGCTAGTCACCATTAGATTGGTCTACATTCGCCTTTAGTTGAGGACAGGACTGAAGCTAAGCTAACGTTAGCTGTTGAAGGTAAGTAAATATGTCTTAACTGTAGGCTGGCTACTTGTTAAAATGCAGTATCAGAATACAGACATTGGTGGAAAGTAACTCAGTTCTGCTGGACTATTTGTACTTCTTTGTATTTCCTTTTTATGCTATGCTTAAATTACTACAATTTACAAGGAAAATATGTTCTTTTTACTCATTCTCTTATGAAATATGATGTATTTTATAGAACTAGAAGATAGTATACATAAAGTAACACACTATACAATAATAGAATATATAGAAATATAGCTTCTTTACTTTTACATAAGTACATTTTTGAACAGAGGACTTTTAATTAATTCATTTTAAATTGTGGTGTTTCTACTTTTACTTCAGTACATAATTTGAATACTACAGTATCATGAATTCTTCCCTGAAACATAAACTCAGCTATGAGTCTGACTCATCATTTTATCAATGTATTTATATGAAACTACAAATTTGTCAAGTGTTTATAGATATTTAGTGACAATCTCTTAAAATATACATTATATAAAAGATATTCTTCATATTTATACACATAAATTCAACTGAAAAAATGTAAGAAATAAAACTGAAATAATAGTTTATTTACATGAAAAGAGATTTTTGAAAGTTTGAACATTTTTATGGTCAACAGACATAAATGGTTGTCTCAGCTTACATGATATATAAAGAAGGTTGCTGTAAATAAAACACCAGTGTTCACCAATTAATAAATCCACACTGAAAACCTCAATGAAGCACAGTGAAAACGACAGATGCTGACATGGATAATGACATGTCTGAACTATGACCAGATAGTGTGTGGCCACTCCTCTTCACCGTCATCCACCAATCAGCAGTCATGACTAACAGTCTGCGCCTCTTACCCACCAAACTGTTATGAAACTGACAAGATAATCTAGCACTCAGGCTACAATGCAGTTGAAAAAGTATCGAACAAGACCGACTCTTGTGTGTGTGTGTGTGTGTGTGTGGGTGTGAGAATGGATGAGTCACACTTGCCATTTTTGCACTGTGCTCACAAACTAAAACAGGATTGATCGAATCAGGGGAAAGATGCCAGCTGTGTATTTTCTATGTACCATCATGCAGTAGTCTAAAAATACATGATTTAAATGGTAATGTAAGAGCAGAGAAATTGTGTGAGTTGTTTCTTGTTTTGTTCCTCCAGTGTACACAACTCTCTGTCTACAAAAGAACTTAGTATTTACTGAAACGCCCATGAAGAAGCACTGAAAGGAGAGCAAATTAAAAGAGGCCAGAGCTCTGCTTGTGCTCAGTGGAACAGCAAAAATATTATTTACTTCTGAGACCAATGTTTGAGCTTCAGTCTGGAGTGTGTGTGAGTGCTATGATAGAATCAGGTCTTCTCTCAGCTGCTTGATGTGCCAGGTTTGTCAGTTCATGTCCTTGACACAGTTAGTGGACTGTCACTGCGTGTGGTAAAATTCCACCCCTGGACACAGTGACAGTGTCGCACACTCGCACTTGCACTTCTCTACCTGCCCATTTCCCTGAAACTGCTGGGTCAACCACCATTAACGTCCTCTGCTCAGTCTCTCTGCAGAGAAGCGAAGCGAAATGGGGAGATGAGGACGGAAATAGATGTGGCACAAACATCCCTCGCCTCGGACTGTTTTGACTAATGAGGCAGTATAGCAGAGGGGTTAATTCCCAAAGGGCGCACAGGGTAACGTCAATGCCCCCTTCTCCTTGCCCTAGTTTTTCTTTTTGTGCAAGTGTGTGCTTGTCTGAGTGTATTTCAATGTGTGTGGTTGACATGAAACGCTCACCCTGGACTGGGCACGGCTAGTTTTCTCTATTTGGGTCAAAATACAAACCTCTAATGGATGGCTAAAGTGGGTCTTGGACCAGCACCCTGTTTTATATTAATAACCTTCATCACAGGGAGATGGAGACCGCAAACTGGAAAAAATCAGCACAGTCAGTTGGTGAAGAACTCATAGAAAGTCAAATTTGTGACTCCAGAAAATTACCCTGTGACAGCAGGAAAATCGTCTTTATTCTCTGACAGACGTGGACAAAGGGAAAAAGCAGCACTTTCCTCTTCATGATTACCAACTGAAGCACGACCTTTAACCCTAAACTACTCTGCACTCTCCAGAGCGACTCAGTGGCTAACTGATCACATTGTGGTTGTACTGGGCGTTTTCCAAGTGTGAATGTGTGTCACTGTGTGAGTGTGCCACCGGGTGTTCCCAGAAAAGAGCATTAATACCTACCCTTGACAAATGAAAGTCAAAGAAACAACTCCAGTTAGGAGTAAAGACAACCGTGCACATGCTACACATGGTACACCTTAGCTTGAAGCACAAGGGCAGGAGGTATGTTATGCTGTATGGTATATTCAGTTAGCTTGTACTCAAAGAAAACAAATGCAAGTCTAGGTCAATTAAAAGTTGTTTGATTTGCATATTGTGTCCTCTTAACTGCTAACAAGTCACTGTTAGCTTAGCCTACATTCAGCTGGTAAGCTTTCAGTTGAGGACTTGTTCTTAGCTTAGCATTCAGTCATTAATTTATTCAGTATATGACTGAGTAACTAAAGTAATTTAATGAATACTTGCACCAGTTGCTTTTACTTTTTCAATGAGTAATTGATTACATTTTTTGAGTACCCTGCCCTGACACTGGACGCAGTAAATCCATAGTTATAGCTTACGATTGATTTTTAGGGTAATTGTCATTTAAGTGTACACATACTGCACAAAACAGTCCATTGATCCTGATGCATGCGACAAATCTCTGTGAAGGACAGCATGAATTCAAGTCTACAAGTATAAAAAGGCACTTTTATGCTCAGCAAACAAATATCCTGGACAAAAATAAATGAAAATGATGATGGTGAATTAAAAAAAGAACAGACCTCCTGTTAGAAGGGGTAAAGGACAATGACGCACATGCAGTATCCTCAGGCTTTTAAACAGGAAGGACAACTAGAATATACCTGCATACTATGTCCTTCATTCAGGATGAACCCAAATTATGTGGTTATGTGCAGGTGAGTGTGTCTCCGTGCACTCATACGATAGGTCAGAGTCAGGTGTTACCTGAGGGTATTGGATATCAGTATTTGTGTGTGGTAGGGTGGTTGCCCTGAGTGTCAGCAGGTTAACATGACCACCTGAGTGTCCCTGAACAAGACATACATTTACTCTGAGTTCAGAGCTTTGACTTTTAAACTGAAGCACTGCTGTTATGTAATGTGTTGATCAATTGAGTATCCACAATGAGCCTAAAATTAAGTAAATAAATCAACCAAAAGAACTTTCATACCCTATTTGTTAGTATCCCATGTCACACATCACAAATGATAAATCAATTTTTGTTGTCCTCAAAGGAGGGAATTTCAGTCAGTCGCATAAAAAGACAGTGAAAGTGACTTTTAATGCATCACCATCATAAAATATTGATAAAAATATGAGAAGAATCCCTCTGCAGACCAAACCAAGACCAAAAACTGCATTTAAGTCCACAATCACTGTATTTATCTAACTGAAATTAGACTAAAACTGTATTAAGAGTTAAAATGGTGGGATGGTTATGTGCTAGAGAATTCTACCAGAGACATTCAGACACTCATCACCCAGGTTTAGGAAGAAAACCTGTCTGTCTGTTAACCACAAGATGGCTGCTATGACATCTTTCTGCTGCCACCTACTGTACAGGAAAATATGTAAACACTGATCAATCTTTGCACCCACCCGAGGGAGTTTTTGAAGGGATTAAAATGGTTCCACAACAGGTAAATCTATAGATTTAAATAGTAAATAGTCATAAGAGTGTTTAGATAGTCATTAAATTTGCCTAAATGTCCCAGGATATTGTGGACGGCATTCTTTCCAGAGCTAAAGATATTTAAATCAGGGTGCTCAAGGCAGGGAGCTAAGCCTATTGACGCCCATTTTCAAAGTGTTTACATGACAAGGATATGCTCTTTTAATGCTAATCATTCAGCATGCTGATTACTCACCTAGCTTACATCCTTCCCCCGCCACCCCATATTCCGGTTAGAAATCACTTTGAAGTTCCACCCATGAGTGGAAAAAATGCAGAAATATTTACATTTTAGTTGAGTCACTTCTCTCAACAAAGGATCTCCACCAGAATTCCTTCTCGTGGGAGCAAATTAAATTGCTGTCGCTTCCTTTGTTTTGATTCATGTGAGGAACTTTTCTAATCTGATTTCTCCGGGGTCATAAAGTTTAGTCCTAAACACACGTCAGCACAGACAGATAGTCATCAGCATCAAGCATCAGCTCAGTATTTTTGCCTTCCTGTGGGGCGAAGAACTTGAGGATGAAGATTACCCATTAATTCCCTCCCTGACATTTATCCTTAATCTATTTTCACACTTTACAAACACGTTCACCCACACTGCAGATTCTTTTAACAGCCAATTAAAAAGGAGGATGTGTCTAAAGTCCAGTCAGAGCCAAATGGTTGGCCGGTTGCCGACTCTTTTCATGTGCAACCCAAACTTCCTCCAAGGGATGTGTATCTCTACCGAGGTGGGGATAGACAACTGCTGAAAAGGACTCTTTCTGGAAAGAATATAATGAGACACATAATGATCTCTGCAGAGAAACTTCATTTTTACTCAGCCCCTTGAGAGAGAGGTCAACGTGTGCTGGAGCTGGTGAGGATTCAGTATCATAGGCACTCAACGTTCACTTTAGGGAACGCCTGCAGTTGGGAACTGACAGCCCAGTAGTTTCAAATAGTCCAAAAAATAGACCGAAAGCCCATTTGTCTGATAGCACGTTATCCCAAAAACAAAATGCGTACTGCACCAAAGGCACGTTTTTACGAAAATACGCACCCTCCGTGGAGTTTTGGACGTGCAGGAAAGAACGTAGTCATTTGACTGTCGTCATCACAGTAACAAAAACAAACACATCGTTAACTTTGTGAAATGTTCGCAGTATGTCTCAGATTTTGGAAAAGGCCGTGGTCTCTTTGTCTTAATGTCTTCCATCCAATGGAAGCCCATTTTTTGGGGCTATTGGAGTTTCATAGTAACAGGTTGTTGGAACAATGGCATGGCACCCTGCCGTCAAGGGGATCGTCAACACTTCATATGTGGTCAAAAGGTTGATCTGCTTTGTCACCATTGTTGGGCAATGGTTAGAGAGAGAGACAATGTCCCCAGCCAGACTCCAACATAGGACAGTGTGGTTCATGGTTGACATATTAACTCCTAAGCCATGGGGGTGCCCCAATAATAAAGTTCTGGGAGGCTACTTGGGTTATTCCATATTTCTTTTGTGGTGTTTAGGTCATGTTTTTGTTACACTGTTAATCTGTAATTGTCTTGAACACATAAACCCATAACTTTCTAATAATATCCCTTTAAAACTATACAAACTGTTATTTTAGTTAAGATAGTTGTGTTAGTTGAGACAACTGCTCCATTCAAACCCTAAAACATATTCATTCTTTCATTTATTATTGGAAACTTTATGCTTCCCTGCAGACACATTCCTCATTTTTGCATTTTCAGTTGACCTCACCTGCTCTGACTAAAATGCTCTCTGGGCCATGCTGGCAAATCATTGGAATTAATTATGTGGAAGTGTACCAACAGTGCAACATTTTCTCTTACTAGAATTAAATTATTTCATCTTTCCAAGGACTTTCACATAAATTTAGTTACAAATCAGCTCCATGCAAATTATAGGCAACTATGTGACCAGTAAACCATTAAATGTTGCCAAGTAAAATATAACTCAAGTCGACTGTGCAGTGAAGTTTCAGAGGGAATAAACTGTTGTTAAAAAATGACCAGATGGACACAGAAGTGAGATAAGCCAATATCTGGACCAGCGTACAGCACTGCACCAATGACAAGTAGATCGATGCTGTGGCAGCCCAGAGGAGTAGCCATTAATCAGCCAGCAGCAGTCCTGTCCAATTCTCAGCCCACACACAGTGCACCTTTAGGTGTAATTGCTGACCATCACACTTGGCAGCTGGACCACAGGGTGATCTTTTTAGATTGACAGGTACTGAATCCAGGCAGCAAACAGAGGACCTGTGCCCAGCAGCAATAAGAGAAGGTGAAGCCAATGCGTCACTCCACAGCAACAACTGTGGCCATTTCTCAGCGCTATCAGCCTCTGAATCAGACAGGCAGAGATTGAAAGAATCAAGATAACTGCACTGCAGCCCTTTCCCTGCCGAGTTTTCTCCCTTAAAAAGACATGGAACTTTGAGTGAACCATTTTGAGAACTCAACGCCACAATCGTTTCTCCATTAGGGCCAGCCATATCAGATATAGATTAACTAGGCTTGATAGAGTAAATCACAACATGACTCAGTCTTTGAACTATGAAAAGGTTTTGATCTTAAGTTGCTACACTTGTAACCCGAGTCAAAAAGCATCGCAGGGTACCCCTCGCTAAAACAAATGCCATGCGACATGATCTAAAAGTGGACCACCAATAATCAAGTCCTCTCCCTCTGACATCAACTGTGTGACCTGCATGAACTAACTTTGGTCCTTTGGTTTGTTGGACACTACTGCCATCAGGTGGTAGGTTTAAATATTACAGTTTCAGTACAATGTGGAGACTGAAGTAAAAAGGATATTTCAGGTGTTTTTGGTCAACACAGTATCTGCAGCGTTGTTTTTAAAGAACACTGGGGACTCCTGCTGTAACTTAAGATGACTAATGATCCCACACTGGGGAAATTCACAATACACAAGGCGTATAAGAAAATGGTATATGCAAAATAGAAAAAGCAAATGAGGTGTATACAGATATGCATGTTGCATCATATCGGTATATATAATTAACACAGGAAAGTGAGTAATTCAGTGCTACATCAAGTAATGAAAGACGTGGTTGCACTCTTCCTTCCCATAAACTACCAGCAGCCTGCTCTAGTGCTCTCAATAGTGAGACAAACGTCATCTTTATTACTGGAACAATATAATGGTATTGTGGAAATTGTCATCTGCAGTTTGTTAGCAATGCAGAGGGCTGATTGTACATGTACAGTATGTTTTCCTGTAAAAATTATTGTTCACAATGTTCAGTTGAAGAGGCCTCTGCTCAGCTTAATGTATTAATCTGCTGATGCATACTACCCATGAAAAGTTTACTCTTTTATAAGCACATTAACAAGACACCCTAAAGCTGTGGAGTTTGTCCTAGTCTAAAGGTGGTAGAATCAATGTCAGACTATAGGTGCCTTATACAAATTGTTCAATTTAGGTCAACACAACAGTGAAATGTGAATGCAACTAATAAACTCCTCAGATCAGATAGATACTTAATCCTGAGGATTTCCCCCTTAGATCAATCAGTAGTATTTCGAGTAATGAAACTATTGTTGTGTGACTCATACAAAGTTTGGACTGGTAACAGACAGCTTTACTGCGTAGATCACACTCAAGAGTACACCCTGTTAGTGTTACTAAAAGAAAAAGACACAAAGGCAATAATTTTGAATATAACAAAGTGCATTTATTATACAAAGTTCTCATTTAAACTTCATAATCTTTTTAATCTTACAGTTGAAATACAATTCCACACTAACTTTGGCATTAAACGGTTCAAACAAACATTTAATTGAACTTTAATCTTCTTTGAAACAGTCAAGATAACCAATGGGCAATAAATGTCACCTTGTGTCAGTCATGTGAAGACCGACCTCCTTGGTCTCCTGCTCCTCCTCTCACGGTCGAGCCGTTTGTCCTGACAGGGGAGAGACCTGGAAAACGCTCAGACAACAGTGACTGTGGAAAGCCCCAACATCGCATCATCAAATCTACCACTATTGCCATCAGTGACAATGCAGTGCAACACAATACCTGCCCGGGTTTTACCTGGATTTCACAATCCGTGGCCAGGCCAAGCAGGGGTTGGTGTGCGTTTGATTCGTTCCTCTGGGTGGAGCCAAGCAGAGCTGCCAGGGGCGCTCCCTGCTGGGCGGGCGGGGCGGGCACCGTCCAGTGCGCCGCTGTGAATCAAATAAGAGCCCAACCATGAATCATGCGACACAGAAATCACACAATATAAACACGGGCTACACATTCATGTTACACATTCACAACATAATAGCACACCTTTTGCATTTGTCCTTATCGGAAAGTCATTGCTGGGAAGGGACGCCAGACCAGTTTCACAAGGGCCACGTAGACCAGTTCAATCCGGTCACCACAGGTCAAACAGCTCGTCAAAGTCCCTCTGCTGAAAGGCGAGACAGCTCTCATAACCACGGTCCAACGCGGAATACACACTACTGGGTGAAAGAGATTCACCATACAGCTGTGAAGATGTTTCATGTGAAGCTGGAGCCGCCTGTGTGTCGTTGTTCTTCATGTCTTCGTACACATTACTCATCAGGTACTGTGTGGTGTTTTCCGGCGCCATTGCTCCCGCTGCTGGATGACGATGAACACAGGCCGCAGCGGGCCCATACATGGCCTCCCTCGTCTTCTTGTTTTTGTTGAGTTTGTTGTTGCTGCTGCCCATCTCTCCCAGGATTTTGGACAGTTTAGCGAGCTGTGCCCGCCTCTGTTCCCGGCATGGATGTCGTCTGTTAGTCGTCGCCTTCATCGACACGGTAGTACGACACGGCAAGTTGAGGGCCTCATTCACCTCCACCACCTCCTCCTCCTCCACGGTGGAAACACGCAGAAGTTTCCACCTCAACTTTGATCCAGGTCTCATGGTTTTACGCAGACAGTCGGCTTTGGTGTGTTTTGATCTGGTGTCCATCGCTTCCAAACACATCTCCCAACTGAAAAATAAGCGGAGAGAAACACAAAAAGTCGACTTTAGTGTCTTCTAGCTGAAAAACAACTGTCTTCTTCTGAGTTTAAAAAAAAGCTAAAAAAGTGGCAGGGGTAGCCTTCTCTAACTATCTGTCCTCTTTAAATACAAAAAATTACAAATTATTTCTAAATACTCGGAGCTGAAGCTACACGTCTGCACTCAAACTCCTCCAGTCAAATGTCCGTTGGAAACGTTGGCCGCACGTTGCGTTATATGAGAGAAAATACCCACAATCCTTTGCCTTCCCGAAACTAACGGTAGGCCTGCTCAGCGCTGCTGCCACCTACCGGTGTGGAGTGAGACCTGCAAAACGTACTGATACCAGAGGAATGAATAAGATTGAGACAGTATAATGGAAATGTATGATTTAATAGTGAAGCTTCACATTAAGCTTGTTAGTTAATTTATATTAAAACTATGTCATTCAAATGGATGGAAGTTTTCTATGTAACTGAAATGCATAAATGGCCTAAACAGTGTATTTGTATTTCATAACCAGTGGTCATTTGTACAGTAACACTTGAATATAGTTGTACAGTGTATAAAAGATTCAAACATATTTTCCATATTCTATTTCATCTTTGCTTTTAGTATATTTTGTATTCTATTTTTAGTATATTTTCTATTATATGGATATTTATATTTTTCCCATATTCTTTTTTAGTTTATTTTTTATTTTATATACTTTTTTAAACCTATTTGTTTCTTCTTTAGCTTAATTCTATTCTTCTTACACACTCTTAATGCTGAGCTGACCAGTTCCTCTTGTATTGTATTGTTGACCCCGTGTTAACCTGCATTATGTTAAATAAACTTGAAATAAAACCTTTCACACAGTGAAATAGATATAACCTACACTTAAATGTCTGTGATAGCAAGCACAATGAAATAACATTTTGTAACAAAGAGTTTAAAAAAAATCTCATAGTTACGTTATATAGAGAATATTTATTTCATCTTTTTATATTTTTAACACTGTGGATAAAAAAAGATATTACGAAATCATGTGACTATATACAGAAAATGTAGAAACAAGCCAATAAATCTATAAATGTTACGTCATCAGTGGAATAATAAAATACACCTATATATTACAAATTTGATTTAACTATAGTAACAGTGTTTATTGGAATTAATCTTACTTAAATAGGTAATATCTTTATACATAATGACACATAATGTCACTTTTTATGCTACAACTCACTGGTGCCCATTCAACCAGCCATATTTCCCTTTTCTTTATTATTTGTTAGCCAATTTTGAATTCAATCATTAATAATCATATTAAACAAAACAGGAATAGCAACCTCTTTAGGAAAATAAAAAAGGATATACGCATTAATCCCATCAATCAATCCCAATTTTTAACCAATAAGACTTGAGTCTTGTATAAATGGTTGGTAATTCTCTTTATTTACTGAGTGGTTATGACCTTTTCTGCACCATCAGTAAATTTATGACCAAATGCTGTGCCATAGGTCTGAACTGAACAGTCAGAAGAAATATGTCTGGATGTACAAATGGAGTGAGAAGCTTTTTCTACAATACCGGGCAATAAAACGCTAAGTGGTCTGAAGAGAGCTCTGACCTTTTCCGATGATAAGCGCAGTTATCTTGCAGTCATCCGGGGGAGAAATCAATAGAGTAGAGTTGCTGGACAGGACGGTTTGTTTTCCATTGTTTTCAACTGAAGATGAAGCACTCATGCTCTGTAAATGCAATCATATAATCAAATACAGCAACAGCTTTGATTTGTTTGTGGAGCAATACAAAGTAGGTCATTTGATTGTACAGAAAAACTGTTGTGATCTATTTCAAAGAGATTTACAATAAATTACAATATAAAGTTACAGATAGCTCCTTGTATTTCACCACTATGTGGTCTCTTCTCTTTATTGAGTAACTCGAGAACATGATAATACATAATGCCAACAACCCCTCCACACCAGTCATCTTGTGTAAATATGATAAAGTACAATAATATTGTAATCAAATTTAAAATAATGACATTCAGACACAAATCAAGGAACAAAACTGCACATTTTTTTTACATCCTGCAGCAATGTTGCAGCGATGTGATTTAGGAAACATCCCATTTAGATTATTACAGGATTATTAAAGTGATTTTTCAATGGTTGACAGAATCTTGTATGCTTGTTTCACTAGATGGCAGACTCCAACATGAAATGCGTGTTACACACACTGAGCATGTATCTTAAGTACCAACAGGGGGCAGCATACAGATGACAGAGCGCTCTTTGTGTTGTAGTACACACACTCTCTCTTGTGGACATCTGTCTCCCTCATGGTCTCTTAAAGGCTCTGAGTGTCTTTGAACAAGCGATATCCTCGGCTATCTAGTGTGTATGTGTATGTGTGTGTGTGTGGGCTGTAATGGTATACTTAATTTAGTTTAATGTTATTTTACCTCCTCCAAACAGTTTGATGATTAGATTTCATGACTCTGCTGTTCAGAATGAGGCAATAAGGAGCTACCAACAGAAGGCCTGTGTTTTATTTTGAAAGGGTGACAAAAGGTTTTAAATATAGATTTGTATTCTTGTTAAAGTCCCATACACATCGCTTCAGCATGTGGAAAAAGCTATATAGGTTGACTGTGCCTTGTTACTGTTGCTAAGGCTGTGATTTGATCATTGCTTTTCAGAGGAAGCTTTTAGTGAATGGCTGATGATATCTTGAGCAAGATGCCGAATACTTATCTCTGCTGTTTTAAAGTTGACCCTGTACTTAGTGGAGAGCACACAGCCAAAAGATGAATATCTCACACAGAGAGGATCACAGTATATATTTCTAACTAGCTCTGACACAACACACACTGTCTACTACACGTTCACTCCCTTTTATGGTAGCTTAGGGTTTGATGGGCAATTGATGGGTTTTTGTGGCTCTTTATTGTGTTTTCTCCACAGAAAGTAGACCCTAGAGGGCAATTTATTGGGTTTTCTCCACTGGGAGGGCACCCCCAATGGCTCTTTATCATGTTTTATTCACTGGATTGGCACCCCCAATGGCTCTTCATCATGTTTTGTCCACTAAAAGGCAGTCTCAACTGCTCTTTATGCTGTTGTCTACTGGAGGGCAACTCCAATGGCTTTTTATTGTGTCCACAGGAAGTTGCACTTTGTGTTGGTGTTTCTGCTTTTCTTCAGTTTCACACCATCTGCCTTCAAACTGTACCAAAGGTCCGGCTGCTTTGACAGTTTGATTGTACTTTACAATACTCAGCCTGGCAAATATTTCCTATTTAAGAAAAATGCATCTTTCTAGTGTTCTTCTTCTGTCTTTCTGGCTCTACTTTCCCCTCACCTACATTTGTTTCCCTCTTTGCTCCTCGTTTTAGGTCACATAAAAACATCAAAGTCCTGTACACTGAATAATACATCCAGGAAAAACACCAGCTTCAGCTATTATGTTTATCAATCAAACCAAGTGTATTTGTCAGCAAGAAATGGCATCTCAGCTTGTTTGTTAGAAATGGTTATATAAGTGTTGTTTACAGAGCAGAGCCAGACAAAACTATACAGTCAGAACAGAAACCAACCAAACTACATCATTCATAAGCCTGTGGTGTTATGTACAGTCCCTTGTTCAGTCCTGCATGGTTATCTGGTTCAGTTCAGCTGGAAAACACCTAAAAGACCTCAGATTTGCAACCAGATTAGTTCTTCATTGTTCTTTTTGCGCTAATGTCTGTGATATGCAGTCATCTTGGCTAACTGTGGAGGCTAAACTAAAATCTAGTCTTTTGTTATTCATGCAAACTGTTGTGGAATAATACATCATACTTGACTAGTGTTTAGTGGTTTTTGTCTTGAATATATAACACGTCAAGTGAGTACTGGTCATCTTGTAGCACTGAGTCCATGAACAAATTCCATGAAACCTTTTTTGTTTTTGCTGTTTTGGATCGTTTTCATTTATTTTTAATATTTTGGTACCATGTGTTGGTCACTTCTTGTTTTTGTTTCCGTTAAAGGTTACTGTTATGTATTGTTTTATGTGTAGAGTCATTTAACTTATTTATATTTGGCTATATTGCAATTTCTTGTCTTATAGATACCGTGTGATTTTAAATTGGTGTCTTATTGTTGTTGTTGTTTTTGTGTAGACACCAACATTTAATGGAAACTAATGGGGATCTAAATAAAGAATAAAGGATAAAAAGTTAGGTGTTATTTGTCAGTGGCTTTAGTAATTTGATTCAGTGTTCATATAAGTATACTTCATGCCAGTGTAGGAGTTATACACTGTGTCCAGGAGGTGCAAAGGTCAGTTTGTCACCCACGCATCACAAAAAGCTGATTGCCATGGTTGATGGTGATTAACCTATCACAGGGACCACCTTTTGTGCTCTGTACAATAATTATAATATTAAATAACGATCAACTTTATTTAAGAAGAATACAAAGTGCTTTACATTAAATACTGAGGGATGAAACAAAGTTTGGGGGCTCTAACAGTAAAGGCCTGGACACTTTTGGTCACAGGATGGGATATAGGAACAAGCAGTGTGGTTATCCTGTCACCAGTGCAACCATCACTACTACTATACAGTAAAATACTTGATTAGTGTCAGTTAATTTGATTAAGCGCAATTATTTATGTCATGTCAACAAAATATATACTTAAACCTGAAGTTACTTATATTTGGCCACTTGAGGCCAGCAGAACAAATCCATGAACTTAACATGGACATTTTTTTTTTTTTTTTTACACCATTCACTCAACACCAAGTGTTCACTGTATCCTCTAACATAATATCAAATGTGTAAGTATTCAAAATGTGAATGATTTAACCACCCCAAAGACAGAAAGATGAGGGTTTGTCAGGAGGCCAAGGAGCTGTTTTTTTTATTACTCTTGTGAAAGTAGTGGAAAGCAAAGGGCAAGGTCAGTAAAATCTCACGTGGAAACTTGTGTATCAAAATGATTTTGCAAGACGAAATGAGTAATCATGACTTCTTGGGAAGAAGATTTTCAGCTTCTAAGTCACAAGATATCAATGAACCACAAAGAAATTATTATTTTCCTCAATGCCAACTTTGTTAACATCAAATGAGCTTGTAATGCTGTAAACGTCTGTGTAGTAACCCAGAATGGACAAACTAAACACTGGCCCGAGATCGCCTCTCACTGTTTTCACAGGTTTCACAGACACCATAGTTTTTCCTTAATGTTGGGAAGGAAAGGGTGACGCAACTACAATGTTAGATGCCACTGCATACTGCATACTAAAGTCCAATACTGACACTTCTTTTAGCTCTTTTTTTTGGTCTCCACCAACACCTGAGGGAAATATGTTAATATATCTGGCTGCTAGTTGCTAACTTGGTCCGTTTGCTGTTTGGTTACTTTCTGAAAACAGCTGCCTGCTTTGGCTGAAATAAAATGGTGGTGAGAGTGAAACTAATTAGTGAAGTTGTGGGTGTAAAACCAAAACATCCACAGGTCAGGACAAGAATTTAAAGGTTGCTGTTAAAGACGACCCTGTTAGTTTTCAGGTATGAAGTTGTATTCCACACCGTTATGTTGCACGACAATTATTTCTTTTGTTCTCAGGTTTTAATGGAGCTTCTGAAATGAATAAAACACAACAACACGGGGCGAAACAAGAGGCAGTACTTTTTAATTGTGTTCATTAGCGTAATAGAAGTACAGCCCTGGAGAAAAGTAACATAAATGACATCTAATTTCTTAAATCTGCAGGGAAATAAACCAGACAGATCAGGACATGCCACAGAAATTGAGAGCTGTGGAAAGAAGCCAGGAGATGCACCTAGGAATTTAAAAATGCTTCTGATATTAACGTATCATATTACGAGTTGCCTCTGCAGCTCTGGTTTCTTTTTAATTAGCGATTTCAAACATCTTCCTCGTTCTGTGATGTATCTTTGTGTTTAATGAGTCAGTTTCTCAGCAGTCTCATTTGTAAACTGAAAGTTATATGAGACACATTGCACATTGTTTATAGGATCATTGTAGGCTTGTATGTGTGTTTGCCTAAGCTGGTTTGTGTGCAGGGCTGTGTGTGAGTGATATTCACGGGAGCTGGGCACAGTTCAAGTTTCCTCCGCAGTGCAGAGGCTCTGTGGAGAGCAGGAGAGAGAAAGAGAGAAAGAGAGAGAGAGAGAGAGAGATGACGCTTGGCAAAATCGCTCAAATGCACACGCGAGAAACACATCACTCACAAACCAACACATTTTCATCAAGCATACAGTAATGTGATGTCATTTGATGGGAGTGGGCTCGCTGACTGTTGATGCCCTGAATTAAACTGGACGTTTCCCGACTTTCTTGATGCAGATGCACTAAGACCAAATCAGACACAGTCATCGTGCCCTCACTAATCTCATTTTGTTTTCCAGATACACATCCTACCTGGTCTCAGATAGCCCAAAGCTGTCTTGTTTAGCCACAGAGTAGAAAGATCATCTGAATATCAAAATGAATGATTTAGAAGAGCTAGCCTGAAAGTCTGGCCCAGCATTTTTCATCTCCAGACATCGCACCTAAACTAAATGATTTGTGGTGAGCTTTCCAGTCCAGCATAAGCACATATAATGGATTTAGACTGTGATAGAGAGTACTTGACTCTGTGTGAGGTATATGCTTGTGTGCTTGCGCATGAGGCAGAAGAAAATTTAAAACAAACCTTATCCTCAGATAAGGCAAGTTAATGCATGATTATGATTAAATGTCAGGACATGAAGTTTAATTCCAAGGAAGCATCTGTTTGGCATCAGTCCCTACATTTCAGCATTAGACTGGTTCGTACAGTAAGAACAGAGATGACTGAATAAACATTTGGGTATGACAATGGTTTTGCTATTTGTTTTTTTAGCTATGGATATCAGTCGGTTTTTAAATTTTGTCCAGACGATGCATGGTCCCCAGATGATGAATCTATAAGGTATTGATGATTAAATATTTAACTAATACATTAATATATTTTGTTAGATTTTTGACTCGTCTGCTAAATTTTTATGACATTACTTCAGGTGCTGGCCTCCACGGACAGCTTCATATTACTTGTTTTGTGTGTTGAATTTAAGATCGTATAACACAGATAAAAGCACCAGATTGTTACATTTTGTGAAGCAGGAAACGTTTACTCATTGGATTACACCGGATGTTTGGGCTCCTGCACCTGCCAAATCCCACTGCTGCACACAGATTGCTTACTGTGTTCATCATATTGAAAACTGGATTTGCAGATTTTCAGTCTAAAGAAAGACAGTCTTTGAGTCACTGCCATGGTTAATTAGATGAATGTACATGCGCCTTCTGACACCAGAGACTAGAAATCTCGACTAGAAAACCTTTCATTTCATATTTGATCTTCTTGTTTTCGCTTGAGTGAAAATATGGATATGGATATTTGGTTGGAAAAAACAAGCATTATAAAGGCATCATCTTAGAATTTAGATATTTTATAGATTAAATGTTTAATAGCCAGATTAATCTTCTCGTCTCTACTTTGAGATTGCTCTGTAGCCTTGATCCAGTGGTATTTTTACGGTCTGTTGTGCCAGGACTAACGTGTATCCATGTATGAAAAAGGCCTGTTCTCTGGGGTTTGGTACCTGTTGCCATGCCAACCGAATGATCAGCTCAGTAAAATATCTCCATCTCTCAGCGTTAAAAGCAGGAGAGGGACATCATCAGCAACCTTTTTTGTCAGTTTCACACTGGATGTCAGTTTTCACATGTGGACGCGCGGGTCTGCGCTGCATATGTGCAGATTTGTTCCATTCATGTCTGTGTGTCTGTTTGGCCACAGTGGGCCCCCTCACTTCCTACGCCCACTGGCCACCTGCTGCACCAAATCCATGCTGGGACCTCTCAAGCAGACAGATTGAACAGATGATCAGCTCAGACAGTGCGTTTGGCACTGGCTTAAAATATGGGGTTTGGAGGAAGCTTCCCATTCTGCGAGGGGGAATTCTGGGTAAAAGATTTTTTTTTTTTTTTTTTTTACGTAGATGCTAACCGAGTCCTATTGTACATTCTGTTCCTGTGTCTGGGGTGAGTACACACTCAAATGAGCTGCCTCTGTGTGTGCACTATGTGTGTTTTGCTGATGTGAGACCAATGTAGCCTCTCTTAGTGTTCACCTCTCTGTGCTGTGACCCTGGCTCTAGCGGGATGTGTCTAATGAGAGCTATAAATATCTTGGAACAGACTGCAACCTCTGCACACACACACACACACACACACACACACACGTATGTGTGTGTGTAACACATGTGTGTGTTCATGTATTGACTTGTTCCCATCGCCCCTCCCACAGAGGATGACAAGAAAGAGAACGGGAGAGAGGGTGAGGGAGAAACAAATAAATTATAAACAAAGCTCCTCAGCACAGTCAGACATGGACCCCCTGCCTGTTCTCCCACCTACTCGTCTTTCCGCCCACTTGCCATTATTCTCCAAACTCTGCCCGCAAGCCTTCCAGCTCCAACATTACAGTGTGAGTCACACACGGCTGCATGTGTGGGAGTCCAAATTTCCCCGTCGATACCTGTGATTGAATCAACAACAGTGATTTAAAGAGGAGGAGAGGAAGGAGGCGCCAAAGAAATTAAAAAGAGTCACTTCCAAAGAGATTATTAAATTATAATGAAGGTGTTTTGCTCTTAGTGTATAATCACCTGAAAAAAAAGAATAATGTTTTTGGCATGTTTCTCCACACTTTATTTGAGTTGGGGTGTCAGCAAAAAAAAACCAAAACGTTCTGGCCTGCGGTGAAGAAGTTGAGCCAGATCCAACTTTTGGAAAAACCCAGCCTGATGTCACGCTCCGGCCACCAATCAGACATAGACAGTAAATGACAGTGAGCGAGCGCCGGCCCTTCCTGATTGTTTCACAGCGGCTACGTTCAACACAAATAGACAAACCCCCCAGCAACCCCCTTGACCCACCCATCACCGCACAACCCTGCTACGTCTAGCCGCAGCGCCTGATCCTGGCTGAATCCTACACACTGGTCCTTTAAGTACAACACTAGTTGTGGGAACTTTACTATACTGCTTGCCTTGCACTGCTGCAACACTATAATTTCCTATGGCGATTAATAAAGTTTTATCTCTCTTGTCACTAAGCTATGTTTTTACATGAGGCCAACTCATTACTTTATCGTTTTTGTTACTCCTGCCAGGGTTTTTGGGAAAATGTTAGCAAGCCAGCTCGGAGCAACAACTCCTAACTGGCTTAGCCTAATTATGACAGCTTTGGTGTGATTGGTTGGTACATTTCTCATTATCGATATTTGGTAATGGTGTGTACTTGTATAGCGCCCTTCTAGTCTTCCGACCACTCAAGGCGCTTTTACACACATTGCCCCATTCATACGGCTGTCGGCATTGGCTGCGATGCAAGGTGCCAACTGCTCATCAATCTGGGAGTATTCACACTCAGTATGTTGTCCAAGGATACTTCGCAAAGGGTTTGAAGGGATGACCCACTCTACCACCAACGTCTGTATTTCTTCTATTCTGGTAGAAAGTTACTGTCTCCGCGTCTGTCAACAGAATCAAAATTCTACTTGTTTTTCAGATTACATTCAGATTTAAAATCACTCATGTTACTGAGTAAAGCCTTAATGTCCAACACCATCCACCCATTCGCTCTCTTTACTGATCATGCAAAATGCATAATGCAAATTAGTAGTAGCCTGTTTAAAACTTTGATCTGACTGCACAGATTCACCAAAAGTGTTTATTGTGTCTCCAAAATAAAAGTATATTGGATCAACCAAGCTAAGATATTTCCAGTCTGTGACATTTGTGACATTTCACAAGAATTGAAACGAAGTCAAAATAACCACATAAAGATTCTTCACTGGAGAAAATTTCAGCTTACAAATGGAGATTGTGCCATGGTGATGACTTCAAAGGTTGCCAAAATGTCACCATGTGGTAACTTTTGTATAAAAAAAGATTCAACCAGGCTTATTATGACTCAAGAGGAACTGAATGTTCAGCCTCATGACAGCGTGTTAGTGATAAATAGTTATTTATATGGTGACAAAGCGGAACTTTATATTCCTGCACATGGAAAAGAAAGGACGATGCTCCTCACTGCTAACTTTGCTGACATCAAAATGAGCCTGTAATCCTGTACAAGTCTGTGCAAAGGGGTAAGATATTGTATCTGCATACCACAGTAATCTATTTAACATCAGAGTGAACGTGTATTAGGTTATGACCAATCACCACATGGAATGGAGTTTCTAGAGCAGTGTTGTTGTTTTAAGATTACTTTCTGTGATTCCTGTGCACTTGAATTTGACACACAGCCTGGACATGGTTGAAATGGAGATTATACATGACTGGTTTGAAGCAGATTTAAAGCAAGGATACTGTGGTTAGACGCTGGTTACATGACTTTCCCAGCTGAGTCATCAAGTTCATGTACACACACTGACACAAAAAACTAGGTTATTTTAAAAAAGTGCTTGTCAAATATCACGTGGTTACAGTTGAATTAAACTAAATTTCCCAAACAACTCTGCATGCCAAGTATGCAGAGCTATTAAGTTACTTTATAATAATATACTTGAGCTTGGAGTACTTTTGGTCCAGGTTTCGGTTTCCTGGAATCTTGCACCAAATGACCCATTTGAGGAATGAAGGACTTTGTTTTGTGCATTTTTCTATAGCTGCCAATAATGAGCTTCATTATACTTCATTATGAATCCATTACCATTTGAATGAATAAATGTAAAACATGCCCCAAAGTATATCTTATATATAAAATAACTGATTGTGTTGTAAAGATTCATGGTTTCTTTTTCTTTTTGACTCCGTTCTTACCTCACTTCCTTTCCCCCTGTTCCTCAGCACTGATTGGTTCTTTCCACCCTTTGACTCCTCATTTACCTGATTGAATTCACCCGTTCACTCCCTATTTAAACCGTGCACATGCTTTGGGGTGGCAGTGCTGTCTGTGTGTTTGCCCCTCCTTTATGTTGATATATGAAAATAAACCTTTGCAAAGAAAAGACCGATGCCCATGACGATGGCAGACCTATCCTCCTACACCGCCCTCCTTAACAGACTGTTTGCTGAACCCCTCCCCCATACATATATTGTCCAGTTATATCTTAACAATCTGAGCATAAGTACACATTTAAGATCCTTTTAGAGGTTTTTCATTTTAAAGTAAATCAGCTGGAAACATTAAAGTGAACAACAAAGTGAGTTAAAAAAATAGTGAGTGGGTTTCAAACGGTCAATCATTGCAAACTAAAATAAAATTTTATTGGTGTAGCAACAAGAAGAGGGGCAGAGCTTCCTCCTCACTGCAAATGGCTTTTCCACAGGCTTATGACACTTCTCTAATTTACCGCCCACCCCCCTCTCTGATTTAGATCCACATTGATTTGCCAGTAAAGACTTCAGATGGATGGCTGGATTTGAATGTCAGTGGCTGCATTTTGTCATCTTCCTCCCAATTACCAAATGCTTTTAACCGCATTGATTTCTCCTATTTTCCCTAAGGCTGTTTCTCAAATTTATTGCGCACCAACTCAGAAAATATTAGGCCCTCCAAGTACCAGATGTTAAAATACATTAGCGTTGGCTGACTCTATTCAGCTATGGACTCTCTGTGCAGGAGGCAGGTTTATTCCTAAAAAGATTATCTATTGTTAACGGTTGTTGAATCCTGAATGAAACTGGTTCGAGAACTAGAGCTAATTTGATGAATAAGAGGTACTCCTGATCCACATTTCTCTTCCTAACATCTTTGAACCATCCATGTTACCTCCACTTATCATCTTGCCATCACATTTTAGCTCATAACTAACGTAACACTAGAGGAAGTTGGCATACCAACAGTGGTACACGTAACATAGTCTGAGAACCAGGGCCCTAAGGAAGGTCAAACTGTACCTCAGTCGAATTAGTGAGTCTCATTTCATGTCTAGTGTCTGCCCAAGACACTAGCCAGGTAGTTTACTCGGAAACAGTCAGTCCTGGTTCAGCGGGGTCACATTGGTCCTAGAGGGAGGAGTACACTTTAATTGGTCCAGAGGCAATCTCACTTTGTCTCATCCCCTCTGCCGCCCAGTGTCTACTTGCTGAGGCAGTGATAAAAGCACAAACTGTCCAGACAGTTTGACCCTCAGAGTTACACAAGATGAACACTGACATTTCTGAAAGTCTGAGTCTGGCAGAGCAACAAAAAGTGACAAAAAGGAATAGAAGAATAGAAACATTTGAGCTGACTTTAGGTTGACATGCTGTAACAATGATTTGAGGCGTGTAGGATTAAGCAATTTTCACTGTCACTAATGAACATGCTAAACAACAGAACTGCTGTGAAGTTAGCTTTGACTAGATGTGATCGTGTAAGTAAACATAAAAGATCACACCAATAAATGAGGTCTGTGACATTTGGGGGTTTCACAGTGACAAATAAAAGCACTTTAGTAAATGGTTAAGCAGAAAGGCGGAAATACAACCTTATAATGGTACCAATAATTAACCTAGGGTGCCAGGAATAACATCAATATATCTGACTGGGGCCTCTGCCAAGATTTCTAGCCGATGCGAATGGATGTCAAACTGATATACGAATACAAAGTTTTGTCACATGCATCTTAACACAAATCCTAACAAGGGCAGTGGAAACAAGCTCTGAAAAGTCACCTTTTAACCCTTTTAATAAAAATAATATGTATGGACTTATGTCCGAAAAGAGAACCACATGACAGTTCATGCTGTGAATACCCACAGTCTGGATTATAAAGTTTTTGTTGTGATGTTTTTTTTACCTGGATTTTTACAAACCCATTAGTGGAAGGAAACAGCGCTCTGTGACACGCTGCATGCGTGATTTGTAACTGTGTAACTCCTCCAGTTTTATATCCAAAAAGAATTTTTGCACTTATTTGGTTGCAATTCTACTGGCATTTAAAAATAGATATGCAAATGAGATCGCCAGCGCTCCCGTTGCTCATAAAAGGTTAAGCTGCTATAGCTAACTTAGCAGATACTTAGCAACATTAGCATTTATTTGGAGACTGTCCACCTTGTGAGTACAAGCCCTATATACACTCCTTTTTGCTCCGTTTTACTCCCCACCAACTGCTGAGGCAAATGTGGCTGATTATTGTTCAAAGTGGATCTGCATGTGGAAATGATTCAAATGAGAAAACATTAAAGTTCCTGGTCGTAAAAAGTTAAAAGACGCTTTAACGCTCAGTAGCAGTGGGGAAATGCAGATATGAGTAATCCTTTTCACATTACACACAGTCATTTGATCCATTGTTAATATGGATCAAATGACTGTGTATGAAAATATTTATTATAGCAGGTTTAACTGGTTTATTTGTGTATTTGCTATGCTTTATTAGACCGCTCATTGTTTAAAGTATTACTCCAGAATCTCCAAATTACCCTCCATTCTTTGGAAAACATCCCAGAGGCTTTCTCGCCCCCTCCCATCGGCTATGTGATACATTATGGATTGGATGGAGGGGAAAATGGCACGCTGTCAAGGAGAGAGCTGTATGACAGAGAGTGACAGATGATAGCTCCTTTCTTTGTCTTTGTTTATTTTTGAGCACAAACAACATTTTATTTCAGAAAAATCCCCTTATTTGTCATGTAGAGACATTATTCCTATAATCCACAAGGACATTGAAGTGAGTCTCTGATTGTTTGAATCAGTACATAGCATACATATTCAACCACTTGTAAGTAAATATGCTTTTTAACCCCACTCTGATTCATTGCCCTTACAGAAAAAAAAAAATAAAATAAACATGTGGAGCACATTTGGAAATCATTGTACAGGGGAATCCACATTTTATTCACACACCAGATGTTTTCCATTATAAAAGAATGCAAAGTGTATACATTTCTCATTTCATGTGTTCATGCACATGTGAAATTCATGTGTTCTTCCTGTAAACGGTGTTGGCAACTCTTAAAAAGATCTGGATTTAAAAAAAAGAAAGAAAGAGAAAGCTCTGAAAGTCACACCACCAAGCTCTCGCTCTCCCTCCCTTGGATGTCTCTAACCCACTTTATGCCTGCGCTATCTGCATGAAGGGAAAAATTCAATTATAATTTGGGTGAAATCTCGGCGAATTCAGGATATGATACAGAGCAATAACCATTGAAGTGAGGAGATAGTAGATACAGTCTCCGATTCGGGGTTTTTAGATGTAGATTTTTAAAAAAAGGTGGAGCAGTAAAGCACTTTTCTCACTTTCCTGATGCTTGATACTGTAAATTTATTTTAAGAAGCTAACAGAGTAGCTCCGTTTCAATGCCTTTAATGCTCTCCATTTTCTAATTGAAACATTCCTGCGATGGCTCAACTCCCCTCAGTCTCCCTTATTATTCCTCCATAATGTCACCATGAGGGAGGGGGTTACTAGTGACAGGCCAGTCCCATAGCTTTTATGAGTGCAGCGCTGTACCCTAATTGGCCCAGGGGAGCTGGCTGCTGGATGTAATGAGAGCTGACATTGGGCACCGGTGGGGAAACATGTTTGCATTTGCATGTCCCAACGGCCTCTCTGTGGGTTTGTGTCCCTCCCACTGCTCCCCCCGTGCATTTACAGCCTGCCAGAGAGTTAAGGCAAGGCCACAGTGCATGTATGTGGTGTGCATTTGAAGGGTATGAGAGTACTCGCCCATATCAACCGAGAAAATTAAATATAGATGAGAGGGCATGACAAATGGAAAGAGAGCAACAGAAAAAGGGAACAAAATAAAGCACAGCAACATGTGAACTCTTTATAATCATATGTCATATGACACACCTCTGGAAAACCTTAAAACCAAGAAACCTCGCCCCTCAGAACTCAATCACTACTGGCCAGTTGCACTCACCTCAATAGTCATGAAAAACTGATACTTAACATCATCTGTCCAATTGTCAAACCACCTTTGGACCCCTATCAGTTTGCCTATGAGGCCAAAAGGGCCTGGAATCACCGGTAACTTCACCAGCCTTCTCTTCATCCACTTCAGTTCTGTCTTTAACACCATCACCAGATGAAACTCCACCACCTCAACATCCCCCCATTCCTCACCCACTGGGTACACAGCTTCCTCAATGACAGACCACATACAATACGAGTGGGCGCAGTAACATCCTCCACCAACACAGGAGTCCCACTAGGTTGTGTCCTGGTCCCCTTCTTGTTTACCCTCTACACCAATGACTCTATCAGCCCCTCACATGCCACCACATAGATCAGGTACTCTGACACCACTGCCGTACTTGCATTTCTGAATGACAAGTTATCAAGACTCCATCTCCCACTTCATACAGTGGTGCACAACCAGTGCAGATGCTTGTTTGCTCGGTAGCTCAAAGATATACTGTAGGAAGAGCAAAGATAAGTGATTCAAAGATCACACCTGGATCAATAACTTATATAGAAAGGTTTGAAGATGCCATGTGTGATGATGTTTTTACAAGTCTAAATATGGTAAATGTGATATCATATGTTATATTTTGAGGTGGGAATGGTGTTGAATAATTTCACAATCTAGTCATCTTCTGATCTAATCTTAAATAAAATATAATTCTCTTAAAACTGGGCAAATAACCAGTCATTACTCTCCCTTACTTCACGACACTGACCTTTGTTCACAAAGAAATCCTGTGGTTATCTAACACCAGTTTGTTTTTTAGCCCAAGGTGACGTGTTGCACAGACTAATCACAGCTCAGTTGTTGTTGTCTTAAGAAATGCAGAGAAATCTACATTTTAGAGGGCAAAATAAGCTTTTGGCACTCTGTGGCAGATCTTGACAAAGCTGGTTTACTTGTGAAATTGGTTTGCACTGACGGATGAATTTACATAAACTGAGAACATTGAGGTGACGCAGCAGAAACACTGCTTTAATTTGTTTTCCCCGTGCCAACCCTCTCATCTTCTGTAAATACAGCTGCTATTCATGAGGAGTGAGGGATGATAGGGGAGGAAAACCTTTGTCAGTCAGTACATGTGCTACATGAATAGAGAATAAATATAGGATAGATGTATACAGTGTGAAGTTGATTGAATCGTTGGACTTGAGTTAGAAATATCCAGCACCTGAGATATTCCTCTTAAGACGCCAGATGTCCAATACAGATGGTGTTCTGACATGAAAATATTAAAATTGTGTCTCTTTGTTTATTACCTAGAGGCCTTAGTAAGGATTCAAGTGACACTTTATGTAGTAGGTGCGAAAACCAAGGTCCAGTGTGTAAGATCCACCATGTTGAACCACCATTTTTCTACATTAGCCCAGAACAGACAACCCAAACTGATCTAGATATGGACTTTTGCTTTTAATCTGAATTTGTCCTTACATGCTTGGAAGGAGAGGGTGAGGCATGGGAGAGTATTCAGTTGGTTTCAATCTGCAACTTCACCACTAGGTGCCACTAAATCCTACACACTGGACCTTCAATGCATAAAATATGGGGTCAGAGCAACTTTCAGTCTGTGCTTTGCTGCATGTGAGAAGTCCACCAGTATCCAGATGATTAATAGTTTTATAGATTGTTTATGTTATGAAATGGCATTAGAGTTATTTATTTTTATTTTATTTTGTTAGTTATTTTTGGTGTTTTGGTTCAGTTTATTCAGCTGAGAATTATTTCAGGCTTTTGACGAGCAGTAGAAAACTGTAGATAGGCAGCCCTTGAGTATAAATAAAAAATTTTTCACTGTGTTAAAATAAATTATTTTCAAGTGAACTGCATCCCAGTGTCCGCCTGTGTTTCCGGCTGCAACATGCATGCATACTTACGTTTCCTCTGTAAGTCAAATTTTATTCTGCTGCTGTGTGGTTTTTTTTTAAAAGCACTAGACGTTGTGGTTTCATTTACATTCAAGTTCATCGAAGTGCTTTCCTGTTCATGCATCTGTGACGAACAGTGAACAGATCGTTGCACCACAACCACAAACTGAAGACCTCCATCAAGTAAACATGTCAGAGACTCACTAATCACACCACCAGCATGGGAACGAGAACTGCTGGACGGTGGGATTTTCTCTAGCTTTAGTCTTGAGTGGATTAGAAGGACGTGGAGAAGAGGAATTTAGGGTAAATCCATGAGCTCACTTCCAAACCCCATTGTTTTAATGGTCCAAACTCTGTGTGGGAAGTTGGATGCAGAAATCGAGTAATGTGTCTATGTGTAAGTGTGTATGCCTGTTAGTCCAAAGATGACGAGATAGCTGAGAATATACAGGAGATACTGTACATACAAAAACATTACATTTTTTGTTATAAGCCAGACTGAGGCAGCATTCAGTTTCCCTGCAACACAGGTATGTAATGTCTAGACGTTTCGTCAGTGAGAGCAAAGGAAGCTGAATGTATTGAGTTATAATTTGGTGTTCAGGATGTTCTAAACCTCCACTTCTTGAAGCTCATGATGAATTCCATGGCGTGGGTAGGTGGCAGCCAGTTACAGTAGCTCTGAACACTTTTCTGTGTTTTTAGTATTAATAGTACTTTTTTCATGTTTTTTTCGACACCAATCTATATCCATTTTTGTGTGCAATGGACTAGTTTATGTTACATCAGTTGACCCAAGGCTCTCTTGTTCAACAGCTGTTAGCACTGGGCAGCGCTAGTATGCTCTCTGTGGAAAGACCAGAGATCCTTAATGAATTGAGGAGAAGACGGGGAAGCAGAGCTGGATATAAGCGCCTGGAGCGGAAAAGACAGTACTAACTATGTGTACTGTCTGTTATAATGGGGAATGTAAGATCTCTCCCAAGAAAGATGGAGGCGCTAATGGCGCTAACCAGGCCATCATGTTGCCTCGGTTGCCTGGTTGTGCCGCTCTGCACATTACAACATAAGAAAAATCAGGCCTGTTTCACTGTGGAAACCCTTTCAGGTGATCCAAAACGTGGTAGCGCGCCTGGTTTTCAATCAACCCAAATTGGCACCCCATTACTGGAGATGATAAATCTACCCCACTCTAGAGCTTTCACAGTACTTATTACTGCACTATAGTCGCACTGTAACTTGATTATTTCCCCTTTTTTGTGAGTCTCTGTGGATAAAAGCTTCAGCTAAATGTTATTTTGTCTTATCTTATCCACACAAGGCTGTTTCAACAGAGAAATAAAGTTAGTAATTAGACACGCACATAGAAGTTGAATATTTGCTGACGTCATTGGCAAGACCAAAGATTTATATTGAGTGTATACATTCAAGACGAATCTAAACGACAAGCAGCGTCATGCAGCAAGAGCGTCAGTGATTCTATGGAAAGCAAATAAAGACAAGACATGGCCAGACAGTTGCTCAGTACCTCTTTCATTATAGACTTAAAGGAGGTGATCTGATCATCCAAAATAGTGTTTACAGTTGGTTCACCGTCCAGTCACCAATCACCTCCTCCAGTCTCCTCTCAACTGGAGCTCTATATTTATTATGTACGACATCTGTGACAAGAATAACTCAGGAGAATGAAACATAATTGAATTTTGGGACAGGAATAGCGGAGCTTCAGTGAAACTTAATATGAATGTTAACTCCCTTTGGCTTATTAAATGTAAACATTCCACTGCACACAAAAACCCTTATGTTCAGGTTTATGTCATGTGGATCTGTAGATTCCAGAGCTGAATTGTCCAAAATGTTGAGTAAGTTCAGCTGCGGAAAGGCAAAAACACTCATCCACGTCCAGAGCTGCTATTATAAGCTTTAATAGTGCAGAGGCTGTGTGCTTGCCAGAGAGACGGAGAGTTTTTTTTAACATTTGCTACGTTCTATGGGTAGGTTGCTTTAGTGCCAGCAATAGAAATAGGAGATACACTTCGTAAGTGAGGTATTTCTGCTTTCAGGCTCTCACACTTCTTGCATTTAAGAATAGGTGAGAAATAACATTACAGAAAAAGACAAATAGCTGTTGTTGCATGAAGCATGAAGTTCCAATTATGACCATTCTCAAGGTTTCGTTTGATTTTAAGAAGTAAGTACAGATCTGTAGGTGTCAGAAACAGTCTTGGAAAAAAGTCTTAAGCTGTAGTTTTCATCCAAAACTACTACATAGCTCTAAATAAATGAATCATGTATAGTGAATAAATGCATCCATAGCAGTGCACAGATAACAAAATACCCAACAGACTGAATCGAGCTGAAGCTCTTTGTTAGCAGTTGAAGGACCGGTGTGTCGGATTTAGTGGCCTTGAGCGGTGTATTTGTTGATTGTAACACCCTTGCCTCATCTACTCCTTCCTGCTCATTAAACACAAAGATGCCTAACAGAACGAGGAAGATTTATTACAGGACCCTTGAAAACACAAATCAAATATAAACCAGAGCAGCAGAGGCAATACATGTCATGATGTATGATGTTAATCAAAAGCATTTTTAATTTCCATGTTGCATCTTCTGGCTTCTTTCCACAGTCAATTTCTGATCTGTCTGGTTTATTTCCCTGCAGATTTAAGAAATTAAATGTAATTTATGTTACTTTTCTCCAGGGCTGTACTTCTATTCCAGTAATGAACACAATTTAAAAAGTACCGCGTCTTGTTTGGCTCCATGTTCTGATCTGCTTGGTGTACAACGTAGCAGCATAGAATAGGTGTTCCTTGCCAACCACATGCCCTTGAACTTCTTGTGGAGATTTTGGTTTTACACCCACAACTTCTCTATTTCGGTTCCCAGTAGGCAGCTGTTTTTAGCAAAAGAGGTCTAAAATCCCACTATAGCACCAAACAGTACACAGAGTTACACAAAGTTAGCAACTTACTGGTAGAACATAGCAGCCAGATATATTTACATATTATTATTATTTAGTTTTACTTGTATTTGCAGATCATATACCAAAGTACTGGACGAGGATATGGATCACCAAAGATATTACAGTTCATCCTCTGGCCACCATGAATGTCTAAATCAAATTTAATCGCAGTCCATCTAATATTTGCTGATATATTTCTGTAAGTAATGGACCGACTAACTGACTGCTGCTAACATGGCTAAAAAAAACTGAAAACCTTATTTATAGCAAATAGTTTAATCTACTTAATACTTTTACAATTGTTACGGCCACTGCCGACTCCCCAGTATAGCTCTTGTGTGTGTGTACTGTTTTTGTATGCAAATACAGATGTGCAGTTGCCATGCGGTGACTGGACCTCGGCTGAGGAGGTGTGGCGGATACTGGCAGCCGAGAGGACCGGGATTGGTGCTGTATCCTCTACGCACTGCCAATCGGAGGGGCCCAATTGCCAGCATCGCCGGGCATTTAAACCTGAAGCGCCAAAGCATCCGGGCGGCTTGTTTTCTTTGTGTTGAGCTCGCCTCGTTAGTTGCAACTTTAGTGAATGTTAATAGTGGTTAACTTGTTTGTGGTTGGTGGAGGTTATTTTCGTCTGTTTCTGGGACTGGGGCAGGGTTTAGTTAATTTTGTAGATTTACTGATTGCACACGTAAACGATAGTTCAGTTGCTGTTTTTGATGTGTTTTTTTTTGTTACTGATAAGTATTAGAGTTAGATAGTGAGGTTTTTGTTTCTTGTTCTGGTTTACCTAGAAAGTATAGGCTCTGTTTAGAGTTCTCTTTTTGTTATATTTATTTGTTCTTTTAAACAGCATCCGCTCGCCCTTTGTCCCCTTTTGCCTCACCTCCTTTTGTTAAGACAATTTGAATTTCCATTTAATAAATACGTTTGTTTATTAACCTTAACACCTGGTTTTATGTTACTTCCTTATACCCCTTGAGCTGGTCGTAACAACAATAGATTCAATACATGATTTAATGTCACCTTTCAACACACTGCCAAACTGCGTACAGTCAATTCAAGACTTGAACTTTTTCCGTGCAGCCGCCTGCAAACAAACACGTTTCCTTCAAACCTCTGTAATTAAATCTCATCATCTCTCTCTCTATCATCCTTAATATGCTCCATCCTCTTAGCTATCGCTCCACACCAGATAGACAAATTAGGCCCTTGATCATAAATACAGCTCGTGTGAAGCTGAACGGTCTAGCGGGGATCTGGAGGCCTGGGAGAGAGCTGTGTAGCTTTTTGCTGACACATCTTTAAAAATTCATGGCCCAGAAAAAACAGGCCATGCAGACATGGCTGTGGGTTTCCTCTGATGCCATTCCCCAGGAGCAGAAATATTCATAACCACTAAACAAACTATATGGACAGCAAAATTCCTTTGCACCCACACAAAGGGGGAAAACACAGGGATGGAATGAAAAGCCTGGAAAAAAGAAAACAGAATTCACATGAAAGAAGTTTCAGGAAGATTTAAAACATGAGAAAAGTAGGATATTTTTCTTAATTTTAAGCATATTGTGAAAGACAACCACACAGCTGAAAGCGTTTTATCATTTTCCTTCTTTTATTGGATGCCATGTGTTCGCCTTGTATATTTTTAATTTTTTCGTATTTATCCTTCACAGTTTAATCCAGGTGGCACACAAAATTGGTTAAGTCCATTTTGAACTGCACTTCTGATTTATTTTTTAAATGCTCAGGCAGGGTCATTCACATCAGATGATTTCAATGAGCAGAGGTGACAGTTGGGGTGGCGCTAACAGCAATGCCTCCAAAAAGTTTTTTTTTTTCCCTTCATCTCTTTGTAACAAATTCCGTAAAGGCAAATAAAGCACATATACATCTTTTATTTAAAATAACCAAGCTTGGCATAACATCAAATATTTAAATATGTAAGAAAGTTGAGCCCTCTGAACTGATATTGGTCAAAAATGTGTCAATCAGTCTTTACAAATGATTATTTGGATTTGTTTTAACGATTTGTTTGGGACTTTTTAAAGCCGCTATGTGTGGAAATTCATACTTTGGCGCCCCCAGTGGTCAAATTATGCATGTACACTACTGTCCCCTTTCGTCGCTCTCCTTGATTCGATACAATTGGAGTGAGATGAATGGGCTAGAAGCGACACATAGACTGCACTTATATTCACCAGGATTATCTAAATTTTGACAAAAACCTTTGCCATCAGACAGTTTGACTGATCGCATAAAAATACTACACATAGTGACTTTAACTTGGCTTTTTTTCTGCCTAATCCAATCAGTAGTTTCATCAGATTAAGAAACAAACAAACTTTTGCATTGACTGTTTGACACATTTTATAGAATGTCAGTAGTTGTACACCCTGTCTTCACAAAGGTCAAGACGTGACAGGAAAACCTACATCAAAGACTCTCTGCTGTGTTAAACCTGCACTAAGACATCAGCAATAACAACTTGCTCCACATAGCAGAAGACATTATCATCATGAGGCGAACGAAGGCTACAGAACGAATAGTATGCACAAACACAGTGGCAGGGTTTTCAGCATCTTGCTTAAGGACACTGGAGCCAGTCAAATGGCTGCTATGGGGATCAAACATGTGATCTTTCCATCATTAGACCAATCAATTGGTCACCCTGCAGCCACACATAGTTATGCTTGTTAAATGTGACCAGTTGGCAGGAAGGGGAAAGAACATAGAAAACAATACTGCGATTGTGTACGTGCAATGCTATATTTTCTTCTGTCTTGTTCCACTTTTTTTTCCACAGGCTTCAAGTTAACACTGGCAGCTTCAGAGAAATAGTTGGACATATTGGGAAACACACTTATTTGCTCTTTTTTTTTTTGAGACTTAGATGAGAAAATTGCCATCACACTTATTTGTATGCAAAATATTAACATTAAGATAGTTAGCTTAGCATAATCAGTGGAAACAGCTAACTCTTTTGAAAATCAACTTATTAACTGCTGTCTGTCAGTCAGTTAGCTGGTTTTGAAGACAATGACGCCCTAACGGACAGAACGTTTCAAGATTTAACATATATGGCGTGATAATTTGGCTAGCTGTTTCTGCTAAGCTACGCTAACCGTCTGCTAGCTGTAGCCTCATGTTTAAAGGACATACTTGAGTGTGGTATCAATCTTCTCATCTAACTCTCAGCAAGAAAACAAAAAAGCTAATTTCCCAAAATGTCAAACCATTCCTACACATTTTATTAATGTGTAGGAACCAAAAACATGATTATGAAATTGTGTTCAACGACTTGATATAAAACCCATGACTGGAATGTAAAAAACAAACAAACAAACAAAAAAAAAAAACTCACTGGCAATGGTGATGATATTGCTTTTACATGTTCTTAGATGTCAGCTCAAATACCGTTAAAAATGTATGACGTTTGTAAAGAGTCATATCATCTTGCACATGATATGTGAATGTAAGCTGTGCAGGTTGCAGCAGGAAGAGCACAGTGCCAAAGATTCAGATGTTTTCTGTTCATTTGGACCTGTTGAGCTCAATGAAGTCCACATGTAACTTTTGAAAAAAGTCTATTTATAAAGAAGAACTGGAGATCTAAAACTAATCGATAATTCTCCTAACGGACCAATATTTACAGATTCATCTCCCTTTTGGTCAGAAATCTCAGCTTTGCGGTGGTTCTTTTAGCACTCAGATAGGATGGAATGAGGGCATGAATCAGAACATAATGGAAATAGATACAAATCTGTGTACCAAAAGCACATATACATTAAAAACCGTCATGCTTACTTAAAATTCACACTATGTCACATCTCATTCATTCACAATACTGGGCAGGAGAGGGAGGAAAATAAAAAAGGTACAACAAATAAGAAACATCACAATCAATAAAACAAATTGGTCAGTGTTCATCAAGTCTCGAGGAGCCACATGTGCATTTGGACTGGAAATTATTTACTTTCACTTCATTAACTTCGTCCAACATGTAGCTCTCTTTTAAGTTAATTTTAACATAATATCAGGGGTCACTATCACATATTGTCCGAGCACAGCCAAGAAAATCAAACACGTTCAAAAGCATGATTAGCATTAGAAATATCCCTTGTTTGAATGATTTTTGTGCCTTAACACTCAAAGGCACTGGACCTCATTCAGTTTAACAGACAAGGAAAAGGACAAAAGCATGAGGCGCTGACCTACTGACGTGCTTTACCTTGAATCCAAAGGATTGTGGTACACACCATGCACTTTCCATGCAGACTCATCCTTTTTGAGTTTGTGCAGTACTGACAATATGGCACGGTCACATTTATCACTCTTAAATAACATCTTAAAAGAGAGAATGATTTTTTTTCCATCCATAAGGCCTTTAAGTACAAACCCCAACCAGAAACTGTTTCGCCTATCGTGTTGGCTTCTACATGAGCAACTTATTTTTCCCTCGTGCCGAATCACATAAAACAAAAAACAAACCAAAAAAAAACAAAAAAAACATTACAATTATAAACAAAAAACAGGACAGAGGCTCATTTCTTCCTGTTCTCCAATGCAAAATGTTAACAACAAAAACTGCAATTTCACAACACAATTTACAACATCTAAAGCCAAAAAAAAAAGAAAAAGTCACCCACTTCGTGACATCATGTCCTCAAGTCTGTTTCTGTCAGTATAGAGTCAGTGTCTCGCCATTCGAGAACACAAAGACAGTGCGAGAGCGTGTATCAAAGAGACCACTGTTCCTGGCTTGGCACTTTGCAAGTATAGTACAGTTACCAAGAGATGACTTGGTAACCGCCCCCTTTAAAGAAGCGGGTCAGGCTTGCCTCCTTGTGAGTCAGTCATACCAAACAGTGGGTGACGATATCCACTTCGAGGTGAGGTACCATATATATATATATATTTTTTTGCAACAAATGTTCATATCTGATTTTATAGTATACATGTCGATTTCGCTCCCTTCTCTTCGTGGCCACTGATGAACCTAAAAAAAAGAATTCACATTAATCCTGAAAATAACATTTGGCAAGCAAAAAAAAAAAAAAAATTTATTTTCCCTTTTCAGCGAAGGGTTAAAGTGCAACTCGGCTAAACATTCTAGGCTATATAGAACTCCATTTCTAAAATGGCTCCTGCACTGAACTAAAAGCTCTATTCGACGATGCCAATCAAGCGTTTGGATGAAGAAAAGCAGAAAAAAAAAAATCCTTTCAAACACATACCAGCCAGCTTTCATACCCACCCACCCCCACTGCCAGTCTTTTCTTTCTTCCTCCATTAAGTTTCAGTCCTATTCAAGCTTCTAGGTACCAGGGCACCATTATCTCTGCCTTGTTCCTCTCTTCTCGCCAGTCTTTGAGTTTGCTTTATTATCCCCCCCCCCCTCCATTCTCCCGCTCCTTCTGTCTCTGTTTAACAAAGACCCAGAGGGGGGTTTGGCCCAGCTGCCCCATATGTCAGTCAGATACTGTAGTGAGCATACCAAAAAAATCCAATCCAATTCCACACACTTTCACCTTCATTAGTCCCAGCTGAGGCTTTCCTTAAACAAATGCACATCCATGCACACACACAAATTTCAAAAACAAGAGGATGAGCTATTTGGGAATGTATGAATATTTTAGATTGTGTTAGTGTGTGTGTTTGTAGCGCCATGTGTTAGTTTTCTGTCCCTGATGCTGCTGGTCTGGGTAGAGGACATTCTCATGATAATTAGGGGATTAGTTGCGAGGGGGGGGGCAGCAGGAGTGTGTATGGACACAGATGCGGTACCGAGGTTCCTCAGAGCAAATGTACGCACCCGTTTTTGTCACGACGACAACGTTCTGCTGCCTCACAACCCCAAGTGTCTTCATCTGCTTCCTGTAGCTCGCTGAACTTCCGACTAGTTGATGTCGCTTCAGCTTTTAACTCCCACCCTCCTGCGGGGGGCAGTGTCCCACTCTCATGCGCAGCGTGCCAGTTTTGTGGAGGTGCCAAAGCTGGACAAATTCCTCAGGCATAGCGTGGAACCATTTATAGGGCAGGATGTTGTCGTAGTAATGGTGGCTGACCGGCTGCTCGTCCAAGCCGACTGAAAACGGCCAGAAGCCGTAGGCTATCACTTCCTCGCACAGCCCCAAGGCCAAGCTGACCAGGAAGAGCCCAGTGGAGAGGCGCTTGGCGTGCACGCCGCGGGTTTTCCAGAACTTTCCCACCGTGCGCAGAAATTCAGGGTTGGCAAAGAGCATGGTGAGGTTGGAAGAGGTGTCTGCCAGGGCGTAGTACGCCCGCAGCGAGGGGTCGGTGCCAGGCTTCATGGAGAAGGCTGGCATGTAGATGTAGCTGGAGCCGTAGACCTTCATACTGTCCACAAAAGCTTTTCTTGACCAGAGAAGGTTCTGAAATCTGAGAGTGATAAAGGAACAGAGTTATTCTGTGTTGACTGGTTGACTCATCTGCTCTCTCTTCCTTAGTTTTTCCGCTCTAGAAAGGAAACAAGTTTCCTGTGGTGTCACGTGAACGGGACACAGTGGGTCATCACTATATGGACATATCGTATCTCTCTGAACATAAGAGCAACATCTAGCAGCAAATCTAACCGCATGACAATTTAAATTTATACCACAATAAAAATCTACTTTGGCTCATTATATAACACAACTCTAGTAAATTACTTCAGTCGTTTGTCATTATAAGCTGTAAACCTAATGGCACGATTATTATTTCATCATTATTTTATGTCCTTATTGGATTAGCCTTGTGCCTACAGCAAGTTGATTTAATAAAAACTAATTTCATCCGATAAATCACAGTTATTCAAATTGTGGATTTTCTTCAGTCAGGTTGCTAACTTCATAAAATATGACGACGGACATTCAAAGTTTCATTCGAAAACCTCCAGAGAAGCTTCGCATGTAAAACGATGACGTTTAGCCCGAGTGAGTTATCAGTATATCTGCAGAAGTGCTGCATGTGCCGTGTTAATTTCCACGTTGACTCTGATGATCAAAAAAAACAAGCTGATCACCTTTTCTCGATGATGCTGGGATTGGCTGTAACCAGATGTGTTCTGGTTCCCACGTCCTCCACGTATTCCTTCGAGATCGGCGGAAGGTTGCACCTAAATGAACAAAACACACCATGTATTTAACATTTCACATACTGTCAACGATCATTAATTACTTGGAACGGGAGCTAATGATTATGCGACAGGCAGCGACACTGTCCCTCCGTAAATACACCCTGCATATCATCCTAAACAAGCGAGATACTGCAAGCCATACATATTTTAATCACTGTCACACACTGTCTGTTTTTGTGACTGCTGAAGCATGTCATTGCGTTCCTCATGGTGTATCAGCCCTGCTTAGCTTGAAGTTTGATAGATTCCTACTTTAGTTCCGATTAGAGTCTTTTCTAGGTACTCAAAGACACTTACGAAACAATATGAAATAGTACACTAAAAACACATTAAAAGCAATTTTAAAAAGGTGTGTTTTTGTCAGAGATTTGAAGGTGGGCAAGTCAGTACAGTCACGGATGTGTTTGGGGAGAGAGTTCCAGAGTGAGGGGGCAGCTACAGAGAAGGCTCTGTTGCCCCAGGTTCGGTGCTTGGTCCTGAGTGGTGGACTGAGGAGGTTTGCATCAGATGAATGGAGGCTGCGGGATGGATTGTGGCGACGGAGCAAGTCAGTGATGTAGGAAGGGGGCCTGGTGATGGAGGGCTTCGTGTGTGAGGAGGAGGATTTTGAACTCAATGCGCTGTGGAACTGGGAGCCAGTGGCGTTTCTAGAGGACAGGAGTGATGTGATCACGGGTGCGGGTGAGGTGAGCGGACGTGCAGCGGAGTTTTGGATGTACTGTAGTTTATGGATGGTGTTCCGTAGAGGATGCTGTTGCAGTAGTCAATTCTGGAAGTGATGAAGGCGTGAATAAGGGTTTCAGCAGCAGAGAAGGAGAGTGATGGGCGGAGTCGGGCAATGTTCTTGAGATGAAAGAAGGCAGTTCTGGTGATTTGGTTTATGTGATGTTCAAAGGAGAGGTTACTGTCAAAGATGACTCCGAGGTTGGGACTGTGCGGGGATGGGGTGGAGTTGTCGATGGTGAGGCGGAAACTGTCGATAAAGATCAGGTCTGATTTGTCACAGTTGAGTTATCTTTTGGCTCACTTCCTGACTGACTGCTGTCTTACTGAAACAGACTCAACTTTATTAGCGTTGACCCCATTGACTCCAGAACAGACTTCTGTATTACCAGATAGGTTGGGACTCATTGGACTTGCATTGCATTTATTGGGTCAAGCTACCCAAAATCCATGCATCCCTCCATCAGTTATCCCGTTGCGTGGGCTGGAGGTGAGGAATACACCCTGGAGATGTCACTATTTGGGCAATTTAGATCTTTCCAATTAATTAAGTCTTTGAACTGGAACCCAGAACACCTGAAATAAACCCAAGTAGATCTATGAGGAAAGGGTTGAATTTAAACTCTTGACCATCCATCCGAGTCATTTTAAAGTGCTAATTTTACGACTGAAGTTGCAGGACATGCATTTGAGTGCACATTTGAAGACAAACTTTTTCATATTCGGTCTTTGCGGTATACTGCAGTTTACTGCTTATTTGCATTCTGCTAATCAGCAGTTCACTGTAATGACAATAAGATTGAATCTAATCTAATTTGCATGTCAGAAATAATTCCGTTGCCCACCGCTCCAGTGAATATGGCATCTCTATGAGCGTGTGACCCTGTGCATGTGCATGTGTGTGTTCCAACAGGTGCCAACCTGGATGGGTTAAATGCGGAGGAGTAATTTCATGTGTTTCAACGTGATTAATAAAGTTTCAACTTGGTGAGATATCTGAATCTCACCTCTGCCATTCTTGAGCCATCTACAGTTATCTCCACTTCAGCAACATCAAGCGATCCTCCTATCGCCTCCACCTCTTGTTTACGGTTTTTATTTTGTGGGTAGTTAAATCTTATACTCTGTGCAGGCTATTTATATTCATTTTTGTTTTTATTTATTATTTTTTTTTGTATTTCTTGTTTACTGATTTGATTGGGCAACTAGTTTTGTAAAAATAAAATATGGAGATCAGAAAGGAGGCGACTGGTTACACAGTAGTAAACATGGAAGGAAATCCACGAGGTATTGGTTCTGCTGGACTGTAGAAGTTTGTGGAGTTGTGGAGTGAACGAGAATGTCTCGCAGCCCTTGAAATGAACACACAACGGCAGCTGTAGCTGAAAGCTGCTTTTGTTTTTGTGCTCCAGTGTTCAAAAATAGTCCAGTTGTAGTCTTGTAAACAGTGACCCTACAAGATCCTCAGTCTTAGACACTCCATGACTTTTGACATACTGTCCTTTAGATGTGGGAGTGTCAGAATTTGGTCTTTAAGTTTTCTAGTGTCTGGCAGGCATTATGAACACTGGCAACAGCATCACAGCTGCCAAACTGGGAACAAAGAGTCTGTTTAAGGGCATGAACTGGCAATTCACAAGAAACAGTGGAGAAAAAAAAAGCTTCCCAAGTGATAGTGATAATACTCAATCGACTAATATGTGCGCAAAACACAAAAGAAAGACTCGGGTCAGCAGCTACTCTGCCCTGGACTTCCCTAGACTACATAGAGGAAGTGGGGGAGTGGAGGATGTCGGCAAGGGTGACATCGATCATGAACAACTCCTCTGACCCCCTGCATGACTGTAAGCAGCTCCTTCTGCAACAGACTGATACTCCTCCATCCTTTGACTACTTTTAAGTAGAAAAACCCATTCACCTCACGTTTCACGTTTGTTTCAAGGAGCGCTTCTTTTATTTGGCACCACCAGATGGTTTCATTCTGCTTTATGCCTTTCTGCTCATCTCCTCTTCCTCCCTCAGCTTAGTCTACTCCGATTTTGCTTACTCTCGCCTAACCTCTTTCGTCTCTTGGCCTTCGGTGTGGCCCATTTTTCTGTGTCTGTCTTTCTGGCTACAGTCGACATCAGCTCTCATTATCGCTGATGGCTGATGGTGTTCAGCTGTTCTCTTGGGCACACGGCTGATTCACATTTAGAGAAACAGTGAGGAAATGATATATATATATATCTGCATCCAGGGTCCCTTGTTTCTCACCGCATGATGAAGTCGGCCTGGTCAATGTCCCGTCCACATTTGCTGTGCCGGAGAATGCCACCGTTGCCCACCACCGCACACTTCTTCAGGGGCAGCTGCAGAGGGTTGTCCTGGGCAGAAGGAAACATGCAGCTCTGTTAGTGTACACACAGACATAAAACACACAAAGCCACTTACACACATGCACAAAAACAAATATAAATTTTCTCTCAACTCAGATCCCAAAATTGGGGCAGGTGCATGAATCACACTGTGTTCAGCAAAGCGCAGGACCTCGGCGTACTGCTAATTTCCCTTCACAGCCTCGTGTGCTGACAGACGAAGCAGCAAAAGCAAGTCGAGGTCATACAGCTCATGAATCAGGTTTCATTGCTGTTTCATTTAAAAATACCAAGCAGACATAGACAAATCAGAAAAGAAAGAGGATATACATTTTTCCTCATGCCTGGAAAAATGAAAAAATGAACTCTGCAGACTGGATTAGACCAAACTAACGGAATCTAACCACATTATTTCTCTTCGAAAGCAAATGTCAGCGAAAGAAACAAACAAATCAAAAAATGTCTTCTCTGACCCTTCCATTATAATTAAATCTGTGCCCTGGTATTTTCTACTGTGTCTGTGTCTGGTCCCTTCAGGGTTTCTTTTTTGTGTCAGATGAACTCCTTTATATCACATGTGATGTTTCAAATGTGTCAAACTGGATATTATTTAACTATTAACTATATAAAAGTGGATATTTTTCTAGGCTAACTATTTCAACTGTTGATACATTACTTTTAGCTAACTAATCATCCATTAACTCGAGTTACTTCAACCATCCAGCCAAAACTTTTATCTAACTATCTGAACAATTCATCTTTTACCTTTAGCTAGCTCTTTCATCCATTTATCCATCACTTTGAACTATTTTAACCCTTCATCCCTTCAATTTTTTTTGATACTTTTCTAACTATATATCCATTAGTTTTAGCTACTTGTTTTCAGTGATCGGAAAACTATTTTTTAAATCAGTTTATATTTTTTCTAATTAGTTGAACTACTCCACAATATTTCCACACACACCCTCGCTGCACCCTGCAAAAGTACCCCTTACGGTACAAGTACCTCTGGTTTGAAATCACTGCCCTATCATCATCTAAATTAAAGCCTGGTATAGCACAGTATTAAATCTGTTACTGAGAACACTGAAATACCACGCTTCATGAAACAAGAGCCAAAAATGTCCTTTCTCTTTGCCTCGGCTGCATGTAAGTCGGAGGCATGGATTAAGCGAGATGGCGGAAACAATTGTGCTCATTATTCCCCTTAGAGTGCACACACTTGAGAATACACACACACACACACACATATACACACACCTCTCCTTGCCCCTGGGTCTCTTTTAGACCATGACAGGGAGTTGAGTCAGAGGACAATACCCTGTTAACAGCACATCAAGCAGGGGAGGGGAACCAGCAAGCTGGGCTAAAACTTGAGAGGGGGACACTTATTACAGTAGCATGTGGTTCAGCTATTTCTGGACAGTTTTACATCCTTTACCGACAATAGCAGCAAACCTCAGAAGCAGGAACTAGCTTTAACGTACAGTACATATGTATCAGTATCAGTTTCATAATATGAAACAAAAGCGAATCTTCAGTCTGGCTGCGTTGTCTTGAGGTTTAGGAATGAACATACTGTGTCAGACTTTACAGAATTTCAGATTAAAGTGTGAAAAGATGCTAAAATTTGTTATTTATTTAGAGTATAACTTTTATCCCAGCCATTTCAGTGACCAACAGAAAAAGAAGAGCTCCTGTGAATCTCCTGTACAGCCCAGTAAACTGTGTGTATGTTCTGTTTGAGCCATTGAACTAACTAGCAATTAACTATCAAAGCCCTAATTGGCACATTCCCTGGCAGATGCTCAGATACTGTAGCCGTTGCCAGCTTGTAGTGAGGCCGGTTGTCTGTTTTCAGACCTGCAATCACACAACTGGTAGTTGAGGAGGCAGAGAATATGAATGTGTGAGCTTGTGCTTCGTCCATCCCACCTAACTAACTACCAGTTATCGTTCTTCTGGGAAACACATATAACCGTACATACAGAAACCACACTACTAGAAATAGGTCACGCAAACGTTATAACACAGCCAAGCAAAAAGTTGTACATTGCAGCGGGGTGTCACCACAACCTGGAGTCTGGAGCTACGTCCCAGCGACACGGAGGAGTGATGGATGGAACATAAAGAAACCCATCACAGTGTAATGATTAGCTAAAATCGTTGTGGGATGTGGGTTGCTCCCATGAAAAACTTGCCAAATCTTCTCTGACAATGCCGAACAGCTTTTCTTTGCTGTTGACTCTTGATGATGTTGTTTGGTGGATTGGATCATTGAAGTCTGGAGACATAAGACAACAGCCTGGCACCTCCTACTCATGCTGGGCACACACTGCTGTGGGATGGCAAGTCAGCCAACGTGGTTCTGTTGGTCAGTCTGGCATGAACAGCACGCCCAAGCTGATCCCACGAGTGTTCAATGGGGTTGAGGTCAGGACTGATGGCAGGCCATTCCATCCTCTCCACTCCCAAATTGTGGAGGTCGTCTCTGATAAACCCTGCTCTGTGAGGGCGAGCATTGTCATATTGGAGGTTAGAGTTTGGTCCCAGACTGTGGAGATATGGGCTTGCTACTGGTTTTCATCCAAAAAAAAAAAAAAAAAATTTCATCTCGATATCTCTCTGCTTTGAGATTGCCTCCAGTGATGAGCTAGGTTCTGCTCGAGGTTTCTGCCTGTTAAAAGGAAGCTTTTCTTTCTTCCTTAAAAGGAAAAGCTTCCTTTTATCACCGTCACCAAGTGCTTGTTGGGTCTCTGTAAATAATATTATAAAGAGTACGGTCTAGACCAAGCGGCAACCTCCATGTCTGTGAAGTGCCAGAAGCCCCCATATTAAAGGTCCAGTGTGTTGGATTTAGAGGCATCTGGCGGCGAACTTGTAGGGGGAGTTTGCCGCCAGATGCGGCGGGGAGGGTCCTCACATGACCCTCCCCTTCCAAGCTAGTAGGAGAACCTAAAATGGGCACGAAACAGAGGACCTGCTCCCTCTGTAGATGGCTGTAAATGGCTCATTCTAAGGTAACAAAAACATAAAAATTCTTATTTTCAGGTAATTATATAATATAAAGTATAAAAGTATAGGAATATTCCATATTTAGCCAATGAATTCCCGTAAATCTTACATGCAGGAAACAAAAAACTGTTTTGGTCTCTATAGCTAATTTCCTTGTTCATTAGAACTGTACTGAGGCTCACCCGTTGAAATTATATAAAGGCTTATAGTTGTGCATAATTAACAGTGCGGCCACTTTCACTGACAAGTTGGCACCATTTACAGATGGCTTGTTTGAGCACCCAGGCGTCATTCAGCCCGCCTCAGGTCCGCTGATGATCCAGGTCTTTGCTGAATTTTAGATTAGCTGGAAGAGCCAGGACTACAAACATGGTGGCAGCCATCACCACAGATTTTGAGCTTCAAAACGGCTCTTCAGAAACCTGTGGGTGACGTCATACTGTCAGTGGTCTAGACCTGCTCTATATGAAAAGTGCCATGAGATAACTTTTGTTATGATTTGGCGCTATATAAATAACGTTGAATTGAAATGGAGTGGTGGCAGATATCACATTGTGTTTGTCAATAAAATCCTCCCCAAAAAATCCCCCAAATATTTCAATATTAAAAATTATTTGCCATTGTTGCTTGAAAATTAATTATTGATCAAAATATTAGCAGATTCGTTTTCTTGATAGACTAATCAATGAATGAACTCATTATGTCAGATGAGCCAATGTATTCTGAATTCAGAGCACACACACCAACGCTGTGGTTCAGCTCTTCATATTCTCATTTATTTCTGTTCACCTCCCCCCAACCCTCGCCAACCAACGAGTGTACACGGCTCACGCCTGCAAATTAGGGTCAGATATCCATTGCGTTTACCAAACCAGGATATTAAAGTGCAGATCCGCAACACCGCTAATAGAAATCCAATCTTGATTATTAGTGAGACGCAACCGCCCCCCCCGGATACAAAAACCACAGCAACAGCACTTACAGGAGAATTTCTCATTTTGTCCTGTTTCCAGGCACAAACACCCTCATCCACATGCGCACACACACACACCCACACAGGCATGGAACCATGTAAAAATAGCCCTTATTTGCATACATATACACATGCACAGAGGCATAAATACACACTGCAGGTCCATTTTTGGACTGTGCTACATTATCGACATGGGAACGAAAGGGGAAATCACATCCTCCTCCAGTCTTTCAGTCCTGCTATAACAGTGGAAAAAGACAACCTCTTGAGTGATTTCATGGACAAGAAACACTTGATTTGTCTGCATCTGCACTCCTCTAACTATCCCATGTCCTGTCTCTATGGAAACCTTAATTTGATGGTCCTAAAGCATCTTAAAGAAAAAGCGAAAGTCGCATGCAAACATTATAACTCAGCCAAGCAAAGAGTTGTACATTGCAGTGAGGAGTCACCACGACCTTGCGCAGGGTGACAGGTGTCTGGAGCTACGTCCCAGCGACACGAAGGAGTGATGGATGGAACATAAAGAGACCCATCACAGTGTAATGACTAGCTAACGTCACTCAAGAACAAAACAAAGCACGGTCAACCTCTGTGTGAGCAAGGAAAGGACAGTGATGTTGAGATATCCACCACCTGAAATTAATGTCGATCCATAAACCAGGACATTGCTTCTGGGAACACACACCGTTGCTGAGGTTGAAAATAATATTTTCTGTAAATAATAAAATAAAGACTACGGTGCTGATCAAGCGGCAACCTCCGGGCCAGAAGCTGCAGTTCCTCAAATGGCCACTTGATATTGGCTACAGAACAAGTCAATCTCCATTAGACCCCATATTAAAATGTCCAGTTTGTAGAATTTAGTGGCATCTAGTAGCGAAGTTGCAGATTGCAACCTCCTGAACACCCCTCACATCATTGCTCCCCTTCCAAGCTAGTAGGAGAACCTAAAGTGGGTATGAAACTCGTGAAATACGTGACAGGGGTTATCTAGAGTTTGTGTTTGGTTTGTCCGTTATGGGCTACTGTAGAAACATGGTAGACTCTGTTCCCTCTGTAAATATAAATGGCTTATGGATATAAATTCTTATTTTCAGGTGCTTATACACAAATAAAACCATACCTATACTAGAATATTCCATATTTAGCCAATGAATTCCCGTAAATCTTACACACCGGACCTTTAAAATGTCCAACTTTAGCAGAAATAAACATGTTTACCTCCTGGTACAAAAAAGTCGCATAGATACACTCTAAGAGTGAAAGAGGAACATGCAAGATCTGCCATCCTTTCATTTTACCGACGTCTGCAGCATATTTTTAGGCGTCTTGTTGCTCTAAAAGACCCTTCCTCTCACATCACATCCTAATATGGACTCCCCTCACACTGCAGAACACTACACCAGTAATCCTCCCTCCTTCAAAGAGGGAGTCTTCCTGCTACACACTGCCTCCCGCCCAACCTCCACGCTTCCATTATGGATCAACATTGATCCACGTTAAAACCCAACACAACAGTGAGCGAGCCGGAAAAAAAAGATCTGTTTTCATCATATGGTCTTAGTTAGTTTTCAAAAACACAGCAGCATGTCTTAAAGTCATGGAGAAGTCTTGTGGCTCTCTGGGGAAAAAAAACAAAACCAGCCCGAAGCGGTAAACTAAAAGGTTCACATCTCGTCACTGTAATGTTATGTCTCTTGTACTACAGCTTCTTCTACATACCTGTACAAACAGTGGGTACGTCTCATTGTTGACAGTGTGCGAGTGGTAGAACTCGCCATCGTACCACAGGACCTTGCCCATCGGCGAGTTCTCCTTGGTCACTGCGAACATCCTCTGTGGATCGCAGCACTCTGTCAGCAGCTTCCTGTGCAGGGAGTTTGACATGAATTAGATTCAGCCGTAATAACTGCTTAATTATTATAGACAGCCAGAACAAGCCGTGTATTAATAAGACAGATGAATGAGGAAGATGACGTGCTGCACATCATATTTTCAAGTTATATATGACTGCAGTTTCGGGCTCATTGGACCAAACAAAAGTCTTTTAAAGCTCTGTGGCGTTGAAACGTCACATCACATCCTGCTCTGCAGGTGTCACCTTCCCTCTCATGATCCTAATCGGCTTTGCCTCGGAGAATTGTCTGCGCACATTCTCAAGTGAATAAGATTTAAATAAGGCTGACACAGTGTAGCTAACATGCCCTGTTGATCCAGTGTGCGTTGAAACCCCCCCCCCCCCAAAAAAACAGTGTCACTGTGCAAATGAGAGACTCATACTCTTATTTTCTGTTGCACTGACAACTGGACACACTGTTATTGTCACTTTCAATGTCTACAGCATAATTTAATTATATATAGTTATATATATATATATTTGTAGTTCTATTTTCTTAATTCTATAAAATTTAATTTAATTTTTACTTTTATATAGTTTTTTATTTGTAAAGATCTTAGCACAGGTTTAATTTAAATGCAGATTTAGCTCATAGGTTAACTTTAATGTATGTTTACCATAGTATAGGTTAATGCTTACTGTGTGTTTACTGTCACATGCTGCCACCGGATGCTTTAAGTATCTATCTATCTATCTATCTATAGAGTGTTTACGTACATTATGTGGTCTTACTGTAATATTCTAGTAGGAAAGTTCTGACAAATTCAAATATTTTTGGAGAATTAAAGGTGGTATTTTCTAAGTTATTGAAGCATTTTATGCAATATTTACACTAATACTCAGCAATTATATGCCATATGTTCAGGCTCCAAATACAGACAAAGGAGGTCACAGAGACAATGTGTTCTCACTGTTTGTTGCTTGATATGACTTATTAAACATTGTATTCATTATTTGATTTGCTCTACATTGAATGCGTGTCGAAAAATGAAACAAAAGGAGAGTCTCTTTGAGGACCCACACGAACACACTTATGGCCGGGGTCAGAGGGCCGCACTTTGGGAAACCAATGCACAGAAATCTGAGTCCTGACACGAACCTGTATAAATCGATGCCGGTCTGGTTCTTCTGCCACACTTCCCCCTGCCTCAGCACCTCTTCCACTATTTCCTTATCGCGGGGGAGTCTGTAGCCGGGGTAAATGTAAAACCAGCAGAGCACCAGCACGCACAGAGCGGCCCACACCGACAACTTGCAGCGGTAGCATCGCACCATCATCTTTCCTTCCTCTTGTCTAGTCAAGGCTCAAAACAACCGCTGCATGCAAATCAATACAGGTGCAATAAACGCAAATCTGGTCTCTCCGTCTGCTGCGAATCCCCGTCTCATCCCGCAGACTGGGGTGGAGTATGAATGGAGGTTTTGTAAGGTAGTCCGTTACCGGGTTGTTTGTCTCGAGCATCTGTCAGTAAATTGTTTTTTTCCTGGCTCTGTTGGAGAAAAGCAGAAAGGTCTCTCCCTGCAGGAGCAGCAGCAGCAGCAGCTCACACTAGGTTGCGGTTTAGTGGTGCAGTGTGTCGAGCTCTGCAGGAATCCGACGCTCTGCTCTCGGTGCATCACCACCATCATTACAGTCTGCAGATTGTGAGGAATCATGCGGAGGGGCCCCCCCTCCCCGCCCGGTGTCTCGATGTATCCTGATCTGAAAGGGGGTCACCGTGTGTCCTTTTTCTCCCGGGTCCTCTCCTCGGGCCCTCCGCTGTCCGCGTCCTGCTGCAGGCTCTGCGGTGGAAGTGAGCCGGCCCAGTCCAATTCACACTCCCTCCACTTCCCCCTCTCTCTTCCCTCCTGTCAACACCCCCCTCCCCCTATAGACAAAGTGCTTCTTGTACTCTCCGAGCCCCGTCATGCTCCACGCAAGTAGCACGGGTCAGAGGCGGAAGTCGTTCTTCAAAAAAATAAAAGCACCAAATCTTCCTCATCTTCCTCATCTTCCTCATCTTCCTGCCCTTTGCTACTCCTGTGAAGTTTTCCAGTGTAGCACAACACAATACTATTCACAACAATATCAATGGCAAAATTATGACTAAAAATTCACAATAACAATACTTTGCTGCTATATTTAGCGAGTGTACAGACCCCTCTAGCGACTCTTTTTACAAAAAAGCGACAAATCTAGTGACTTTTTCTGATTTTATTGGAGACTTTTGGAGACTGACGTGAAAGCACGTATCGTCTTCTGAAACATGCACAAAAAGTGTAGTTTGACCTTTCTGGGCTACTGAAACATGGTGGTTCAACATGGCGGACTCTGTGGAAGAGGACCTGTGGTGTTTGTAGATATAACAGGCTTGTTCTAAGGTAATATTCTATTTTAAAGTGATTAGACTCATCATTATGAATATCGTATTCAATCTCTGGCATATTCTGGAAATAGAGCCCCCTATATTTTACACACTGGACCTTTAATGTTCACATTTTCAAAGAGTATGCTTCACTTAGTATGTAAAAGTTTGTATGTAAGGTTATTTTGGAGTTGCTGGTGTGCAAACCTCACCAAATCAAATAAATAATAGGACAGAGCTGCAATTTACAAGACAAGACAAGATGGATAAGATATTGATATATTGAATATTGTATTCCTTTGCATGATATACTGCTACTGAAATGTAGAACAAAGTTTTGGGTGGACAATGCTTGTGTGCGTAACTCATGTTTTTATTGAAACCCATGAATGGCCTGTTAGTTTGAGGAGGATGACAAGAAAACGTGGCATCTTGCAAAGTTACTGAAGCCTCTGAAGCTCCCATTCAACAGTTGTTGTTGTTTTTTTTACAAATACTTGTTCAACAATAATTGATTTAAATGGATTTTTATGAAGTAGAAGATACACAAATGTATGTGCTTACATATGCATGTTGTCTTTTAATGTGCAAGAAGCCTAGATAGATCCACAGATGGGCCTATTGTGTGATGGGCTTATGTTAGAAAATATTAGAAAGTTAAAACAGTCTTATTTTTTATGCTGATCCTGATGAATTTCATTACTTTTAGTTTTCACACAGATTGCTTGTCATTTCAGCTGCATTGATACATTATTCTGAAATCCACTTTCACTTTTTTAAAACTATTTGTTAACACGAGTATTATTTTGAAAACCCCCGCTTCAATGCCATGTTTTCATCCACGCGGGCTTGACAGAGCAAAAAGGTGTCTGGCCCTCGCATGGTCTGTCCTCGGTTTCCCGCTGTGATGTGATGTGATGCTGCTGCTGCTGCTGCTGCTGCTGCTGCCGCCCCCTGCTGGACCGAGTCTGCACTGAATGAAGCTGATTGACTGAGATGATGCTGCAGATGTCGGGCACAGTGCCACACCTTAACTCCACACCGAAGTCGTCACCTTATGATCTTATTTTAATCCAGACATGCTCTACCAATATTTGTTATACTAAGTGCGTCAGCAGACGCACATTCTGCTTTACAATATTAAATTGTTTTGTACTTTATTCTGATTTTTCAGCACAGCAGCAGCTGTTGCAGCAGCAGCAGCAGCATCAGTGCAATAATAAAGCTCTGCTGACATCTCGTGGACAAAGTCAGTGCTCAGACTTTATTGGTCAGTTCCCAGAAAAATAAAATCACATGGGTTGAGGCACACACACACACACACACACACACACACACACACACACACAGGACATTTTTAGTAACTTGAACTTTTTAACTTGGCTGCCACTTGTGTCCGTCTGCCTTTGTGTGAGAAGTTAGCGCCTTCACTGTTGCGTGTATGAGAAATGTCTTCACAAACAGTTTAAATTATGACTTTAGTACAAGAACGTCATTGTTTTGAGAATATAGGCACCTCTTGATGAGTGGTAGGGGTTTGATTGAAAGACTTCACTTTAGAGTTTTTAGCCTTTTTTATCTTTTTGTTTCAGTTTTTCACCAGTTTTCAGTCCAGAATTTTTTGGCCGGTCAGCTCCCCGCTTACCCTTTTGCTGTGTGGGTAAGCTGAGAAATGTTGGCTGCTCAGGGCACCCGCTGCACCCTGTTGGGAATCTTCAGTGGCAGCGTCAAGGTTACGCCAGCGGGCAGAGGGATGCCATGGCAGGTCATTTGGCTGCTTTAATGTGTCAGCTGCTCTCTGGGCCCTGTGTCGGGGCTGCCACTATGGAAGTCTGTGCATATCCGAAAAGTGTGAGGAGACAGGCAGGGCTGCAGAGAAAGATGCATCTTGTAAACGAAAATAAACAAAAGATTATTTATTAGAGATTTTATTCATCAGATATAAGGAACAATACATAGCTGTGGTGATACTGCAGTTTTAAAAAAATACAGTGAAATGGCAGTTATAAGTATTATGAGCAGCATCAATAGTAAATAAAAATGTAGTAGAAGTAGCATAAAATGGAAATACTCAAGTAAAAGTACCTCAAAATTCACGGTTTGTCCATTCTGGGCTACTGTAGAAACATGGTGGTTCAACATGGCCGACTCCATGGAAAAGGACCTGTAAAAGGCTCATTCTAAGGTAACAGAAATACAATGATCATTATTTTTAGGTGATTATACACTTATGAAAACACAGTTTTGCATATTTCATTCAGTTTATTGTTTATTATTTATAATAGAGCCTCCTAAATGTTACACACTGGACCTTTAAGTAAAAGCAGAAATACCACAATGTAAGTAAAGTTAGTCAAAATTACACAAGTAATAGCACTCTGTAAAATACACTTAAAGTATGAAATGTAAAAGCCCAGAGTGGTCTATCATTATATATTAATAATATCACTACAATCAATGCAGTAAAAGTACAGCCTTTGCCTGTAAAATGTAATCGAGTACATGTATGAAGCAAAAAAAACACCTCAAAATGACACCTTTGTGCTGCACTTGAATAAATGTACTCACCACTGAGTATACAAATGTGAAAACTCTTTTTATATAATATGCTTGAACTTTGTCTGGGTCATGTTACATAAAAAAAACAAAAAAACAAGTGATAACACATACCCCAAAGTCAACAAGCTCCTCTTGGCTGAGCCAGCTGGGTCATGATGATGGGTTCAGGTGGATTTATAAAGCAGGCAACTGACAAAACAAATAACACTACAAAGGGCAGGTGAGGATGGACTCAAATCCCTGAGGATTACCCATCAACAGCCCGCCTCAGATAATTACACGTCAGTAGCTGATGCTCATTTTTCTTTCTTTCCGTCCTATAAAGGTTCAAAATGAGTTTCATTTTGTTCAGATGTTCAAGTGTTTAGATTTACAACCACATATGGAGAACTGTGAGGAGACACACTGAGCTGTCACCTCCCTATTTATGAAAGCTGCGACAGTAGAAAGTGCATTACAAGCGCTTCCCTGATACCAAGGCCTCCCTGTTTTTTTTTTTTCTTTTTGTGTGTCTGTGTGGAGACAGGAGGGAGTTGGGTTGCATCAGAAATAGCGCTCCCACCTGCTGAGGATCACTGAAAAAAAAAAAAAAAATGATGACAGAACATTTGTTGTCCCCCGCGTCTTCCTCCTTTTATTGCCTCTCATTGCTCACTGAGGTATTCTCTCTTTAGCTTCTGTTCCCCTTCTGTTGTATTAGAAACCGACACCAGATGGTGCCTGACACTGTGGCGCTAATTTAACAAGGACTGTGATGGGATATGTCAAAAGAGATTATATATCTGCTAGAATACGCTGAAAATTTTAGTTTAATACACTTTTTTATGAGACATACGTTTGTTTTCAAAAATAAAAGTTGTGCATTTATTCATTTTGATGATAATTAATTTAATTAATAAAAGGAAAGAGATATTTATACCCGATAACGGATGTTGAATGTCAACAGAAAAACATGAAAATATGCATTTTTTTGCTATATTTTCCAAATGTATGTATACAGGCATACTGATATTGGTGGCAGATATATATACTGTATTTGTAATACAGCAGTTTTATTGCTTATAAATGTAACTTTCAGTCATACTTCAAAGGTTTGGTCCATTTATCTGCAGTGGCATCATGTAGACAGTTTGGGATTTAATTGTTCAGTTGAAATTAAATTTATTAAAGGTTTTTACACACAGTTCTGTCAGTATATGACAGAAACACACATGCACTGCTCCAGCACAGCATTAGCAGAATATTCCAGGATTCACATGAAGGTCCGTGTAAGATTTTAGGAAGCGCAATTTATTGAAGTGGAACAGCAGCAGTATCTTCAAATATTAAAATATTTTTCATGTGGCAGGAGGATCTAATAGCAATGTGCCTTCAGTGCTTCCGACACATCAAACAGGTAAGTGAAATAATTTAAAGTCCGTGTAAAGGAAGAATAAATGTGTGTTCTGAGTTTGTCAGACCAAAGAAGAAAGTGTTACTAACCACCCAGCCAAATTTGAATGATTAAAAATATCGACTAGTTTATGAAATTAGTGCTTTGAAATTGCTGCTTGACTGCTCTCGCGAGTTCATGTGGCTTCATCGCATTCAGCAGACACCCACCACAGCCCTGGAGCTGCGAATACTGCTCAATTTTACCAGATTTTGCCACCTAGTTTCATAAACTTGTTGATATTTTTAATTATTTAAATCATGTTTATTTCTGCTGTGAAGTTGGGCATTTTAATATGGGGACTTATGGAGACTGACTCACTTCTGCAGCCTGTCTCAAGTGGTCGCTTGAGGAATTACATAAATACCATATATGGACAAAGAACCTTCCTGTTCCAGAAGCAGAATTCTGGAGTTCTACATGAGAGGAGCAGAATCTACATCTACCTCATTACTTCAGCAGAGGCAGAGAGGGCAGATCAACATTACTGGGGTCCACTAATGGGAAGATCGTCGGTTGGATCCCCTGCAGGCTGCGTGCAAAGTGTCCTTGGGCAAAATAGGAAACCCCGAATTGCTCCTGAAGGCTGAATCATCAAATGTGTAAGTGCACGTGTGTGAGTGTGCGTGTGTGAATGTGAATGTGTTAGTTACTTTCTGATCAGCTGTAAGGACTTTGCACGGGCCGCCTCTAGCGTGCTTTAAGTGGTCAACACTTCTGCACCAGAAGAAACAGAAGAAGAAGAACAACAACATATTCTCTACGAGGGAACCCCTCATCTCCTAAATTTTATGTATTTTTATTGATTTGCATTCATGATGAGGAAAAAAGCAGTCATTTTTTATAAATGATTGCTTTTCGCCTCTAAAGTTCTTTAAGTGGTCAGTTTGTCTGCAGAAGAAGAAACTGAATCATCATATTTTCTATGAGGAAACCCCTCATCTTTTTTTATTTTTTTGACTTGACTACTGACCAGACTATACCCCTATAAAAGTGTTTAAGTTTGTTGGTTTGGCAAAGTATGGAAGCATGGGGCATGTAAACCTCAGCTCGGCTTTGTCAGACACCTCTGTAACAACAAACAAATAAAAAACACTTATTATAGGGTGGGGACAGCACAGGGGCAAAGAGTCTTCCTCACAGACAAGGTCTGAAGTGTCGGGTTGTGACTCTCTTGTCTTCTCTGTCAGGAGTGACTAGATCCCCGTGTTGCCGTGGGTTTACTCCGGGTCCTCTCCGGTTTCCTCCCACACTCAAAATGTTTTGGCTAATTTGGCTTTACTACACATCTGCACTTAGGCAGAGGTGTAGATACTGAACTTGAATAAATGATAAAGGTTAAATGTAATTAATGGTTGTGCATCTCTTTTGTGTTTACGATCAGAGTCAGAACACTTTGAGAAAGGTTTGTTAAGTTGAGGGTAAAAGAGTCAGCTGGTCTCCACCAAGTTTCAACAGTTCAACTCCTGTTGCAGACAAATCGTCTCCTCCATTTTCACTCGTCACTCTTTCTAAAGTTTTTAATCTCTGAGAAGCCCTCACAACTCACTGAGAACAATGGTGTAGCATAGACCCTTCCCTGCTTCATGTGACTCTTCCGAAGATGTCCTTGTTGCTAATGCTTGGTTTACCAAAAACACCTTAGCACTTGCATCACCTTTATTCCAGTATAAGCCAGTGGAAAGAAGAGAAACTTGATGCTCAGGGGTCAAGTGATTTGTACCAAGTGTCAGAGCTCAGGCAGAGATTAGCATGCATGTTCAGAAATCTTGATAAAGTCAGGCCAAGGAATTGTTGACAGCAGACAAAACAGCCATGTAAACAGGACAAAGATGAGGTGAGCGGGTCAGAACAGAACACAACGCTGTTTAATGAACAAATAAATTAATATAACACACTTTATCTGACCATCACATCAAAACAAGAACTCTGTGAGGCTGTACAGCAGAGCTTTGAGCCAACATGCTCACAATGCTAGCATGCTAATGTTTGGCAGGTTTCCCATATTCGCCATCATATTTTAGCACATGAGCATGCTAATATTTGCACAAAGTACAGTAAAGGCTACTTCACTGATTTTGGTGAAACTGCATCAGTGAGTTCAGACCACTGGGGGTATTTGTATCACAAACGTTTGGACCACCTCGAAGAGGAGGATTTTCTAGGTCTAGGGCAGGAATGTTGATGGTGAGCAGAGTCAGTGTTATGCCAGAACCGGAGCTGGGCTAGCGGGCAATGTAACCGGGCTCAGCAGCCTCAGTGGGCATCATGACAGAGACAAAGAGACCCAAGAGGACATGACGGAGGAAGCTATAAGAAGAGAACAAGAGAGAGTGAGCGAGCAAGAAGCCGACACCTATTATGAGAGTTTCCTTGGGGGATGTGACATGAGGAATATTAAAACTGAAAATCATAAATAAACCAAAGACAGAAAGAAACCAAAAAAATCACTTTGTATCATGCATTCAGTTGTAACATGCTATTCCAGTATGTTGTATCTGCTTTATTTAATTTAATTTATCATCAGCCAAGGGCTAAAAAAACAACAAACCACGGGCAAATTGGCACCACATTTAACTTCAACATAACATCAACAGAACTACTTATGGCAGCAGATCATTCCTCAGGAAATAAAGAGAGTCAGAGGTTCTTATTAATTGTCACTTAGACATATTCAAACTGTCAAATAAAACATTGTAGTTAGAATCACAGAGATAAACCTTCTGCACATCGTCCCCTTAAAGAGATTTATTTAAATGTATGTCTATTTATTAGTCACTGCCAGGACATCTGCAGAGCATCAGCGATCGCAGCAATAAACAGATCAGGATAGAATAAAGAACCGTGTCTCATCTTTGTTCCATGTCTGTTTTAAATCTTCCTAATGAGACTGTTGAGACAATAAATTGTATGTCTTCACTGGAGCAGCTAATTTAAACCTGCTATTCCATGCACTCCCCTTCCGATGAACTCAGAGCCAATGTGGCAAAACTGGACCAACCTCTTGTTATTTTGGGGTGCTACATAATCCCACCAAGCAGTATCTTTATCATAATAACTGTGATTAGAATAGATCAAATGTCATGGGAGCTAATTCCTGTTATTTAACCTTGATAATGTCACTCTGGACTGCCCTCGGATAAATCAGAGTGGTAATGACAAGAGCTAACAGTCCCTGCATGCCATTAACAGATACTTGATGACACGTTTGACTAAATACCCACAATCAGAAAGTCAGAAAATGAGGAATAAATTATTTTAGTGAATTATTTCCTTCGATCTGATCTTGTGTGCTGCTGAATTCATGTTAGCACAGTTAAATGTGGCCTATAATGGGAGAGGGGCCCGACTTATTCTTAGAATATGATTGTGTGCTTTTGCTATGTGTGAATGCTCTGGGTGTGTATTGTACTCATCAAACGCATTATTAGTTAGCTATTTTAACTCTTGCCGCTGTTTCGGCTCATTATTCCTCGTACGCCAACTCATACATGTCATAACTTAGATTACATGTTTAGTTTACCGTGCATTTTATTTGCTTTCTTTCTGAGAATTAGCTAGCTCTGTCCAAAAATAACAAAATCTATCTACCAGCAGCTCTACAGCTCATTGATTAGCATGCTATATATTGTTTGTGTGATCTAAAAAGTGTAAAAACAACAACTATTTCTGGGTTGCTGTTATTATGGCAACTTCCTGGTGTCACTACTAGTTGCCAAGCAACTGGTCCTTGCCAGGAATAGTTGCGCAAAACTACAAATTCACATTGCATAATGCTAATGCTAACACACTGCAGCTTGTGTTAGCATTAGAGAGAGCCAGGCTAGCTGTTTCCCCCTAGTTCCAGTCATTGTGCTAAGCTAAGATAAGATAAGCTAAGCTAAGCTAAGCAGCTGCTGGCTCCAGCTACATATATACATATACTATATATATTCTTTCATGGCAAGAGAGGAAATGTATATAATATTCGAAGATTTCATACTTTTCCTTTAAGTTGAAATCCTAAATGTGAAAAGACACAACAGTGCTAATATTTGTCATTATTCATATTCCTCCTACTGTTATAGTAAGGTTCAATAAGATTATTTAATGTAACACAAGGAGATATCAGGACAATACCATTAAGGTAATGCTCATGATTTATTATTACACTCCCCTGGTGTTGTTGCAGTGTCAGGGGAGGTGATATTTAATGCTTGGTCCAATGCCAATGCATTCTTGAGACCAGACGTTATATCTGCTGTCCACGCGTCACACTGCTCACATAAAAAGCTGCCCATTGTCTTTAGCAGCCGCTGTTTGACTCTGCAGACAACCATTCACAGGTAAAACAAGCATTGTTTAATTGTGTGTTTTAAGTAGTTAAGGCAACTTTTAGCCAATTACCTGCATTTTTAGTTAGTTTCTAGTTTTGTTTTGCTAAATTATTTGCCATTATCTTTTGTTCTGGTTTAGAAAGAGAAGAAAAGAGTCTTTGTCTGACCTTTAGTTGTTAGAACAATTCATTAAATTAACTTATTATACACAACAGGACAGCGTTTTACGAGTCTCATAATGGTGTTTATCAAATTAACATGTAAAATATGTCAGTTTTAATGAGAGGATTTGTTTTGCTGTCAGGGGTTCTCTTTTTAGTCAGACAGAGAGATGTTTAACAAATCTGCTGAGGTGTCAGTCATACAACAAAAAACTAACAGAGGGGATGCTGAATATAGTGGAGGGAATTATTCTTGTCATGTCCTTGCTTTAATCCTCTTGTCAAAGGATACTGAGGACTGTTTGCTATGTGGCGCCTTGATGGGTCAAATTACATTGTGGTTCATTATGGTGACGTATAACCAACCTAAACTGTTCTAATACACACCTCTGTTTCTCTCATGTGTTTGTTTTGTGATTATAGTTGAAGTGAGGTAAGAAAATCCACCTTAATCCCTGAATGCTACCGTCATGGTTTATATTTGCGCAATTGCCTGCTCTTGATTACAGGAAAGCTGTATTCACCCCTTACATAGATAAATCTGTTTTAATGCTCTTATATAACCTTAATTACGATTGACTATAGCATCATCACCCTCATTTGTCCCTGTTTGGGGTTTCAGGAGCCCAACAGACCCGGAGCCATGAATCCCAAAGGGGATAAGGTGAGACAGCTATATTCCACAGTGTTAATCCTCCATGCATGGAGAGGGGACACATTGTCCTTATGCACACGGCAAAGATCTGGCAGTGGTTATCTGTCAGAGTTGTTATCAGCATCACAGAGCTTTACCCTTGACTTCATCCTAATAATAAAGCATTATCTTTTGACATGCGGCTAGAGTAAGTGTTGTCGAGTTTGACACTCATGAGTCTTTCCATACATTTTTTGACTGTATATGGAACAATGATGGAACATCTCAGGGTGATTCTAAAATAAAAGCCATGAAATAACTTTTTCAAAGTTCATTATGCTCACTTTTAGCTGAAAGATGTTGATGCAAAATTCAGTTTTCTGCAGTTTATCATATTATATTGCAACAAAGGGCCTAATGTTATCCATCCTCTTCATGTATGTGGCCCTTTACAAACCTGAATAATATAACTATTTGATTAATGATCATTGAAATATAAGTCTGTTGGGTTGTGAATTAATATTGACAAATAATTTTTTCCACAGCCGAAGTCGAAGATTTCGGCTTCGCGCAAACTCTCCCTCAAGGTAAGTAATGATTGACTTTTTTTGGTTTCATGTAGCCCCACAGCCCTGTCAGATGAACTCTATCAACACCACCCGTCATGTTCCAAATGTGTTCATTTGAATTGATTATTAACTATAATTATTATATAAAACAATTGTGTTCTTTTCATACAATGAAACTGTTAAGTTGAGGTCAATTTGAGCATTTGTAATACTACTGCCTGGAGTGGCAGAAGCCATTTATCCATTACTTTCACGAAACCATTTAGACCTCTGCTCGCTTGCTGAGGTTTCATGCACTGTCAACTGCAACACATAGTGGTTACAGCTGACTCAATATGTGGACATTTTTTCCAATTAAAATGTAATTTAGATTTTTTCAAATCAGTTGAGCTACTCCACAATCTTTGCACGGACCACCTGGCAACTGAGGACATACCCCTGGTTGGGAATCATTGCTATAGGCTGAAGGACCAAGAGATGATGATTCACTTTAGGGCAACTTTTTGGGTTTCTTTGAATTTCCCTGGTCAAATTTGATTGCTATCTGTCCAATCAGATGCTTCTCCTCACAAGAGCCTGTGAGGATTTGGAGAGGGAGACGCAGGAGAGGGAGGAAGAGAAAGTGCGCTATCTCGGAGAGAAGTTGCCCCCTTTGCAACTGTCTGGATTATCACTGGAGGAGCTACAAGTAAGAAGAGCAGCTTTTTCTACTGCAGAGAATGTATGAGTTATCTAATTAAACTAATATTAGGTTATAATGAAACCCTCTTTTCTCCTCCTTCAGAAAATGTGCAAACAACTTCATTCAAAAATTGATATTGTGGATGAGGAGAGATACGACTGTGAATCCAAAGTCAGCAAACACAACAAAGATGTAAGTCTGAACACCCTCCAGCACACAGTCTTTGTATCATCTTGCACAGTTCGGTCAATATTTTAAAATGAAAGATAAAAAAGTTTCCTCCTTTTGCTAAAAATCTGAGATTAAAGCCTGGAGACAAAAGCCGTGATTGACTTGTTGAAAGTTTGCTTGAACTTTTCGACGAACATGAACCACTGTACTTTGAGTTCAAAGCCAGAACATACTGCATGTCTATAGTCCAGGAAATATCCTCTTAAAGTATTTAATACTTCAGTCTAAGCATATTTATAGAAAATCCAAACTTCCCAGAAGCATTTGTGTTGCACTTCATAGATTGCCTGTCATATATTTTAGATCCATGAGCTGAAGCTGAAGGTGCAGGACCTTGGAGGCAAGTTCAAAAAGCCTGCACTGAGGAAGGTGAGGGTGTCTGCAGATGAGATGATGAGAGCTCTCCTGGGCTCCAAACACAAGGGCTCCATGGACCTCAGAGCCAACCTCAAGTCTGTGAAGAAGGAGGATGTCAAACAGGACAAGGTATCACGACTCCCAAACATTTACTCCTTGAGTCTAATAGTCTCCAAACTCCTTGAGGATTTCCCAGTATGCATACAACTTTGTTTCAGGGGAGATGATCTTTTAATGTATATTTTAAATCTCTTTGTTCAACCCCAGGTGCTCACTTCCGAAGTGGGTGACTGGCGTAAGAACGTGGAGGCCATGTCAGGCATGGAGGGCCGCAAGAAGATGTTCGACACAGGCGGCGGAGGACAGTGAGGAGTCCTGCAAATCACGAAGCTGGTCAACTAAAAGCAGGGAAGAGGAGGTGTAGACAGAAACATGGAATACTTATCTGAAGGCTATGAATGACTTGAAAGCTGTAGAAGTTAAACATTAGGTGATAAGCATGTGTAACCCCTACATCAGCAGTGCCTCCATTTGCTTGATGGCCATTTTCTGTGCAATGACTCAAAGCACTTAAAGAAAAGACCCATTGTTTTTTTTTTTTTATTATTACCAAAGAACATTTGTTTTGTTATGACATATTTAGACAATTAAAGTGGATATTAATAAACAGGCACTGCTTCAGTCTTTGATGTTCCATATCTGTACTTGACTTTATCGTGTTTCATTTTACTGGCAGCCGTTGGTTTATGTGCGGCATGTAAGAGAATGGCAAGCATCTTGACTCATGATGGATTAAATAAAGGAAAGATGGGGAGGGGGCACAACAGGTGTTACCTACCTAAACTCAGCGTCATAATGTTTAAATAGATCTTCCAGACACATCCACAAAAGAAGTGGAAGAGCAAATTTAAAGTTGAAATTGCAAGTTTCTTTTACCATATTGTAACAATCTTTGCATAAGAGATAAAAGTAAAATTAATTTTGAACAAACAAGTAATGAGCTAATTAAAATTCAAAAGAAAATTAGACTCCAATCTTGATAATAACCGCCAGTGATTTGATCATCAGAATAATCGTCTCCTCACTTTTCAGACTTTAATCTTTTCCAAAGTAATTAAAAATGGCTAATTTATTTTGTAGTTTAATGTAGGGGCTTCTTGATAAGTTATATTCAGAGTTTGATGATAGAAATAAACCATGGAGATTTTCCAGCAGATCGTTAAAGACTCTAGAAGACCTGGCTCGAGTATTTTTAGCCATGGTGATTGTCCTCCATAACTCTTAGCCTTTGAAAGCAAAACTTGAGCTGGAGAGCAAAACCCCGTTGGCATTGTTGTCCTACACATTGCATGCATGCATGTGCTTTTTCTGCGTGTGTCAGTGGGTTGACTGGCCCAGCTATTGTTATTTCAAGCATGACAGTAACACCAACAATAGCTTCAAGACTCGTGGAAGAACACATCAGTTGGTGTACTGTACGTTTTCAAGGGCTGGTCATGGAAAGGTGTCTTTAAACAGCTGATATACATGTCTCACGCGTGTCAAAGTCAACTCACACAGCATGCAGGATAACTTTCAGATAATTGTGTGAAGTATGGATGGTGAGAAGGTCACATCCTTCTCCCGTCAACCTCCAAAGTTATGTGTCCATACTGTATGTGTTCAACCTCTTGTCTGCCCTTGCACTCAGGTTTAGCAAGCTGATAATGAAAAGCAACCCAGGTCTTGATACACACTCTGTAACTATAAATAGGCACCGATGAGAGCAACCTTCACATAGGACAAATGTTCCAGATGTGCTTTCCAGAGTTCATTCATGTCAGCGCCACATGGTGACTGTTGAACACAAAAAGGTCATGACGCTGGAGTCTCCCATGAAACTTGAGATGACAAAGAGTCGCTATTGCTTATGGCATGCAAACACACGACGGTCAGAGTGTGCTTCACTGTCAGCGCCACTTGGTGGCAGCCCATAATCAGAGTAATACAGTATATATACTGCTGTAAATATTTAAAAAAAAGGGTAAAGTGTGTGGTCTATCCACTTTCAGGTGTTTGTGCTAGAGAGGACTTTGTGTGGTTCTTGTTTTGGAGGCGCCTGGAAGATGCTCGATGTCTACTCGGATCCATGATTTGTGATCTTGTGCTCACACAAATAAAACACGACTTGAAAAAACCTTAAGAAGCTCCCTGTTGTTGTTCTCTCTTCCAGGAGAAAAGAAATTTCTACAAGTTGTAAGATGGAAGAAGCGGAGCCTGACAATAAATAATTACCGCAGTGGCTCTAAACAGCACCAGTTCATTTCACTCACGGAATAACCCAAAGGAAAAGAAAAACGAGCCTTAGTCTGCAAAGAAAACACTGAAGCAGATTACAATGTTTGCAGTGTGTATGTGTGTGGCCTGATGAGGAAGTGTGATTGATGTCATTAATCTTCTACATGCAGCACGAGCAGTGTATTTATTGCTGCAGGGACTGGAGGGTTGACAATATTGGAATATATTTGACAGTAACAGAGGGTGGCCTGGTGATTAGACAGACTGCCCTGTGACAGGGAGCTAGCTCCAGGCTCAGCTCTTGAAGCAGCTAATATTGTGTACGCAAGCGGTCGTGTGTCCTGTCAAAATGTCCTTCAGTGAGATAAGTGTGCCAAAATCAGAATTAGTCTACAGGTAAGTGGTACTCTGAGGCAAATTTAAGGTGCAAAAATGGTGTCGGGTTTCCTTTTTGTAAGCACTTCTGTTTCAACAACAAAAAAAGTGATTTTCTTTTTAATCAAAATGTGAAAGTAGCTCATGGCAAGAGGGCAGAGCAGCCAAAAGCAAGAAACTCAGGCAGAATCAGTTGAATTAATCGGCACTTTTCTCGACACTGTGGTCAATTAACAAGCTAATAGCCTGCAACCTGGAGACAGACTCAAAGAACAGGGCAGGCCAGGCGCAGACAGCAGCAGCTTAATACACCTCAGGCGGCTATTGAACAGTTTGAAGAAATGGTAGACGTGGCTGGAACACTATGAGAGGTCTGTTCTGGAAACAGGAAATGAGGAGGTGACTCGTATATATATATACACACACACAGGCAAGAGGGAATGAGCAACATGCCTGCAGCCAGGTGGATAGTCAAGTGACTGGTAAGGGTGGGAAAGAAAGTCATAATTTTCTAACTTACACATATCTTCCCAATACGCATAGTTGTTTGCCTTTTTCTGTGACTAAGCTTCTTAATTTGTGTTTTCATTTAATCAAATTGAGCTCATGAAGCTTCATTTTAAGAATATGATTCTCTTTCTGTTGTAGGAACATGAGAACATTTGGAGAAGGAGCTTCTGGAGATGATACTGAAGTGCAGTTACGTAGAAGTTGTACCTCACTAAGTTTACACTCTTGAACCTGTTACCATCCTTTTTGTTTTTGTAGTTTGTGGAGAAAGGATGGCGTGGAGCAGGAATAATCACTACAAATAGATTGTTTTCCAAAGAGGCACCGGAGAAATGTGTTCATGTACTTCTCCACTTTCACATCTCCTTACTGGTTTGGGGCTGCAAACTGGCAACCTTCCTGTGACAAACCCATTTCTGTGACCTCTGGGCTTGGTGCTGCACTAACTAGCTCCTGTACATTATGTGTACACAGCTTTATATCGTGATGTGTCAAATAAGCAGCTTGAGGCAAATCCTGCTTCTTCTCCAAAATGTTTGTCTATATTTGGAGGTAACGGCATAGAAAAAGAGCTTTTAAACAGACTGGTGGATTCAAGGGTTTAAACAGAAAGGAACACACACACACACACACACACACTATGCTCCCCTCAGTCAGAAAGTGTTAATTGGATTCGGAGTGAGAGGTGAATCTCTTTTCAACCTCAATGAAACGTTCACAAGCAGCAGCAGATAAAAATGACTGGAAACAAAATGATGTAGACACACATTTGCTATTCAGTGCTAATCCATTTGACCCAACTAAAAGGTCGAGGGTGAACTTCACCTCACTTGAACTGAAATGACAAGTTGCTTAATGAACCAGACTCGTTTCATCTATTGTATAGCTGAGCTTTCAGTTAATTTGTAGTGATGCATCAGCACCCCTCATATTTGAATATCTATAGTATAATGGCTTCTTATATGTAGAAAGTCTTTAAACATTTAGTAAATGCATTGCGATTTCAGCTGGACTGAAGTTTTAAATAATAGCTGAGGTCCAACTGAGATCTCTCTTTTAATTTTTTAAATTATCGTTTAACAAAGAAAAGTTAGAGTGCTGCTCTTCCCATAACATACTCTGATAGGCCTTCTCTCCAGTTCAAACCGGCCTATCAGAGTAGAGCTATGGAAGGGGGCGTTAATAAGGTAAAACAACAATTTAACAATAAAACCATAATTTCTTAGATTTGCTTGTACCAAAAAATACTGTATATTCGAAAATAAGTAAATAAATATACAACATGCATTATTTACCTTAATAAGCTGAGATTTTTCAACACATTCAATCAGCCAATGAAAATAATACCCACCTACTCATAGATCCCATAAAAGGTTACTTACAAAGGACTTAAAACAGGTGATGTTTTCTCTACATGCTATCATGTTTTTAATGTTTTTAACAAATAAATTTAACACTGATTTTGACAACAATTGTGTCTCTTCTGTCTAATACGGTGAAGTTAAATGGAAAGAAAACAAAGCCTCAAAGAGACTGGCCATCTTTCCTAGCAAAGACAGTGAGTTAGCACGTCCTCACAACAACACTAATATATAGTATTATACCTTTGCAAAGCTTTTAATGACTCATGTGTTAGCAAAACAGTTGCCCGTTTACACTTCCAGAAGAGACGAAGCAACATTCATTTCATTCATTTCCACCAACTCCTGAGGGAAATATCTGTCTATTTATCTGCTAATTGCTCCACTGTGTTCACCAAAAGAGTAGGCAGCGATTGCAAACGAGATTAGAACAAACAAAAACAATAAAGTGGCTGTAAAACCAAAACAATTAGCTGAAAGATGCTAAAACGCTCTGTAGACCTGAGGGGAACTACCGCTGATAAATTTTTGATTGTTGATAAATCTCTGTGGGTTCTTCACTCCCATCAACGTCTTTCACATTATAAATTGTCTTTTGGTCCATTATGAAAATGAAAATATTGATTAGCTTTAAATTAAGGCTACAATGAATTTTCTAAAATGGCTTCTGAACTAGAATGAGGTCAAACATTTAAGAGGTGATACATTAAGTGGATCAGAGTGAGAGGCTCTTTTCACACTGAAGTATTTTTTCTGTTTGTGTCTTTCTCACATATAAAAGCTGTTTCAGGGATGTTTCATCAGCTTCATCAGGCTCACAGCAGGTCATACCTCATCCCGCCTACCTGTGACGTGCTTTGGTCTGTCTTTGTTCCTCTTATACAGTGTATTCTCCTCAAAGAACAATGCTAGAGGGAACCTGCAAAGAGGAGGGAAGAAAGTCGATATGCACAAGCTTGCAGCCAATGTGCATCTTAATCCCAGCACTGCACCATCTACACTTCTACAGCCATCACCTCTAATGGTTACAGTTAATCTAGAATAGGTGCTTGTGGCTCCGCTCTCTCCTCATTATTGATCTCTGAGCCAATATGGAGGGAAAGAGGGGCTGATGGGTATTGGTTTTGGACACCAAAGCTGGTCAGGGGTCAACAAGATGCAGACATTAAAGATTCTCCTTGCTTTAATCAGGTGGAAGCTTTCAAAAGGGCTGCAAACAAATATGTAGTAGAAATCAGATCTTGTATTCAACTTAACACGAATACAGAATTTGATTTTAGTTTAATTGTATTTCTTAAATCTATATTTTCTCTGTGTCCTTGAAAGTGACATTGATGGAGGGACAACTAGGATGTTGGCTTTCTTTTGTGTTTTTGTCCTTGTGTTTCTAAATCGCTGCAGTGTGATTTAAAAGCTCCAGGGAACAAATTAAATTCTCCATGTTTGTCCTCTAGTCAGAACCATTTTCACAATGGGATATTTAGAAATGAACTGCCAGCATTTCCCCAAGTTTGCATGTTATGGCAAATACTGGCAATTTCTGTGGAAACTAAATCTTGGAAGCAAACCCGCCTACATGACCCAAAGTGAGAAAATTGCTCAGCTTATGCCTCAGGTCTCCTTGGAGCAACTGTGTGATCAGCCTGTCTGAGTACTGTTTGAATTTACCACCATGGAAGACGTTTGCACAAACAGTACCATACACTATGCAAGCTACTGTTGTCCAAATCTTCAAGAAGTCTTTGTGGTTTTTGTTGCTTCTTATTCTATTTATTCGTGGTTGCCAAAAGATGTACGCACCTTTGATGTAACATTGCTGATCCAACTTATCATCTAGAACCACTAGAAGTTTGAAATTTTTTAATCAGAGTGAAACATCTCAGCAACTGTTGGATGGACTGCCATGAAATCTGGTGCAAGTATTCATGTTTCCCTTTAGACAAATTGCAATAATATTGATCCTTTGACCTTACATCTAGCTTCACCAGCAGGTCAAGGTTTTCATTTAGACAATGTAATATCTCAACATCTACTTGATGGATTGGCACAGACATTCGTGATCCCAAGAGGATAAACCATAATGGCTGATGATCCCAGATTTTCATCAAAGTTTGGTTTATCATGACCAGTTTTTGCAAAAATTACAACAACCCCATCAGCTTCCGATGTGTGTTTAGTACTAATTAGCATGCTAACATTAACATTAGATGGTCATCAGCATATTAGCATTGACATTGTAATCATAATAGCATGCTGACATTTGCATTTAGCACTGCTGTGCCTCACAGCCGCTACACTCAGTCTTGATTATCTTAAAAGATGACCTTCAGAACCCAAATTTATCCAACAATTATATTCGTGGTGGAATTAAAAAAACCCTTTAAATGTTATATGAAGACAGCTGCATGCTGTGTAAATACATGAAACAATCCTTGTTGCCACTTAAAAACAAATCATTTAAAGTGCTGTTCTTACCAGATGCTCGTGATATCAATAACTTGCTGACTCGCTTGTCTCAACTGACACCACTGCAGAGTGTCACTAATGAAGTGTAGCGTTGCAAGTAATTAATCTCTACCTGACATTAATTGCTTTATCGTGTCATCTGCTGTTATCTCTTAGTGTCGTTAATGCTCCAAAGTCCTTGGGAAAATGTCAAATTCCTCTCTCCTTTGCATCAGGTTTCAACTTTTCCCTATCAGTTTTTTACTACATGAACTTGCTCAACCTCTTTGGCATCATTCATGAGTAAAAGACAACGATGACAGCTTCATTTTGATAAATCTTCCCTTTATCATTGTGTCTTTTTTTCTAAAACTTTTCATGCCAAAGAGACTGTAATGACACATAACACATCCATAACCAAAGACTCATTTTAGGGCCTAAAATCTCTCATATTCCAAGTGAAGTCGAGTGCATGCAACAAGCCATTTATCAATAATAATGAGAAACATTGCCCCCAAAGAGCTGAAGAATAGAGCAGTTTTCTTTTATTGCTTAGTCTGGAGAAAGTGAGAAATCACTCTAAATGCAGTAGTGATAGAATGAATGAGAGCTATCCCTTCAAATGGAAACTTTTTAAATATATATGTAGGTGCTGAGTGCCATGGCTATTCTGAACAAAAGCTGGAGTCCTTGTTTGTTCCAGACATTCTTTGTTCGGAAAGGAAACTTTCTGTTTTCTCTGAATGTTACTTTGGGTTGAGTGCAGTCAGTCTGTACGTGTTAGACTCGGCATCAAACACTGTTGAATAATGAGAGAGAATACAGCTGGTCTACTTTCAACTTAGCAAGAAAACCGAGATACAACAGCACTCTGGGGAGTAAGCCTATATTGATATAACACAGTTTTGAAATTAAAAGTTATGGAGAACGATCCGAAGATGGGGTAAAACTTTAACACTGCCAACCAACTTTCAAACTTATCTCTTTCAGGAGAGAGGCATTTGAAATGGTAATTTGAATATCAATGACCTCTAGATGACTGTACAGGTTTTAAATGTGAAATTAAAAGTTTCTACTTTGTAATCTTTGTGTCATTTTGTAGCCATGTGGCACAGTTCTAGGGATGGAAATATCATTGTCTTTTGGTCGATCCACCACCATCTATATCTATTGGAACTATTGGATGAATGAAATTTAGTGCATTCATGGTCCCCAGAAGATGAATCCTACTGACTTTGATGATCCCCTGACATTTGCATGAGCACCACCAAGATTTGGGATTTTAGTGAAGTGGGATGGATTTTGTTTAAATATCTCAACTGTTCGATAGATTGTCATTAGATTTGGTGCAGACTTTTATGGCAGCCAGAGGATAACTTTGGTGACTTTTTAGGTCAGAATTTTAATCAGTGCTATGATTTATGACCAAATACCTGCAAAATTAATCCTATTCCCATCAGCCTCAGCTGAACTTTGTGTTTAGTGCTAACATGCCGAACTAAGATGGTGAACATAGTTAACATTATACCTGCATAACATGAGAGTGTTAGCAGCATTGTGGTGAGCATGTTAGCAGGCTGACATTAGCATTTAGCTCACGGCAACGCTGTGCCGTAGACTCATCTGCAGATACATGGTAACCAATGACAGTATAAAGAATGGACAGAGCCTGAGTGACGTCACCCGTAGGTTTTCAAAACGCTGTTTTGAAGCTGAAAATATGCGATGCTGGCCGCCGCCATGTTGGATGTCCTGCTTCTTCCGCCCCCTGGCTAATCTAAATATCATGTTTATTTCTGCTGTGAAGTTGGGCATTTTGATATGGGGATTGACTCACTTCTGCAGCCTGTCTCAAGTCGCCGCTTGAGGAATTACAGTTTTTAGCACTTCAGCACTGACTTCATTTCCCAGCATCGCATGTTGCTGCTTGATGATAACTCAGGTAAAAAACCTGATTATCACATTTTGTGCCCGGTACTTGTCGTTTCAGAAGGATGTGTGACCCTCTCAGGCTTCAGACTCATCTGTAAGGTAATTGGTAGTAAAGATGGGTTGCCCTTCTTCCAGCAAAATTGTCCAGAGTCTGGACCTTGCAGATGTCACCCCAGTACCAAAGTCACAGCGTGCACCTTTTCCATTTTTACAATCCCACTGCAAAGCTCATTTTTGTCTCTGTCCAGCCATGTGTCGCTGGTCGGGTGCGCAAGCCATTTTTCACTTCATACAGCTTGTAAAGCAGCCATATGGAAGGAGGGACCTGGTTGCACCCACACTGGCTCACCACTGTGGTCCTAATATTTCACTGTCTCAAGGTCATACGATATTTATATTCCCTCTGAGCTGTTTTAAAAAAGTTCCATGAAACTTTTAACAACGTCTTTGTCGGGATAAAATAAATACACAGGTCTATTTCAGTTTCTTTCTCTGTTCTCACAAAAAAACTAGCATTAATCACAGCGTGTCATTAATGTCACTCCTGCTCTGGATGAATTTGGCAGGCTGTCCTTTGCTTCATTAGACTCTGACACTAATTAACAGTAATTTACTCATGCTGAATGTGGACGCCCTTTGGATTTCAAAAAGCCTGATCATGAATAAACAATTAAGACTTTAACAAAAGTGACAGAATGCTTTATAATGACAAGTTGATCTAAAAGGAAAACGTATGTCAAACACAAACACAAAGGCCTGTTAAACATAAAATCACTATTCATTTGACAACTGGCTAATGAGAAGCAAACATTCCTGCATATTTGCAATGCAACAACTGAATGCAAATCTCACAAGCATCACACTACAGCGACCAGAACAGCCGAGCATTCTCCCGGTGAGATATCACTTTAGTCTATATCAGGAGGGATCATCTCTGCAAACCTAAAACCCATTTCCTTTCCTTGCTCTGCCTGCATGCTATCTGTCTGGTTGACTTGCTTTTTATTTCCCCTTTGGTAAAGTTAGAGATACCGAAGCACAGACTGAAAAGCAGCCTCCTTTCCTTGATCCCATTTGCAAAAATTCACACTGCTATCTCACCATGGCAGACATAGAGTAGTTTTTTTTAACCCAAACTTTATGATTTGTTTGCACACCAAGAGAAAATGGTGAATATGTTGAAGAGACCCTACATCTACTCTGTAAAAAAAAAAAAAAGATCCACATTTCATCAAATCATCTTCATACTGTGCTGCTAAATGAGCAGCATTAGGAGGAAGACGCTATTACATTCTTCACCATGCCATCCGTTTCCAACCCTGCAGGGCGACATCCCAAAAAAAAAAAAAGTTACCATCCAACGCACAAAGGCTGCTGTGTGACAAAAAGAGCACCATGAGCGATTCTAATCACAGATTCATGAGGAGAACAGCGTCTTCCTGAGCTTTAGCTCTTTTAATTCACGCGCCGGAGTCACATCTAGAACACCAGAAGCAAATTTCACAAGATTTTGAGGTAGACCGTATCGAAAGAGTCTATCTACTGTGATGAAATAATGCTTAAAGAACCAATGTGTAGGATTTCGTGGTTACTGATTATAACCTTGTCATCTCACACTCTCCTTGCTCGATGAGCGCGAAACTAAAGTGGCGATAAAACACGTGAAAAAGGGTGAAAGGTCCTGTCTAGAGCTAATGTTTAGTTTGTCGATCCTGGGCTACTGTGGCATGAAGAAACAAGTTCAACTTTGAGACACTGTGGTAAAGGCCTCTGTAGATATAAAAGGCTCATTTTAAGGTACCAAAAACATAACAGTTCTTATTTTCTGGAAATTATACACTTATGAAAACATATTATATTCAGTTTCTGCCTTATTCTGTAAATAGAGCCCCTTAACCCTTATAAACTGTTCATATTCAATGCCATATGGTCTAGGTCAATTTTGACCCAGCCCAAGAAAATCTATTTTTTCTGACATTAATAAATTCATTATTAATCCTTCATTTATGATTTAGATAGCATGAGAGTGTATTATTTAAGTTTCACTGTTTCAAGGTTCCCCAGAACAACCTTCTTATCTGTGATGCATATTTATTTACTTAGAGTGATGACACCTTCTTTAATGATTCATTTTTCTAAGAATTAGTCTGCAAAAACTGTGAATTTACTCATACAACGTGCAAAACGGCTTCACTGTTTCCCCTGCGTGTTGACATCACCGGTCCACTACAGCTCCGCCTCCTCCCTCCGCTGATGCTGATCCCCTCTCCTTGCATCAGCACCATTTCTGAGAGAGAGAGAGAGAGAGAGAGAGAGAGAGAGAGAGAGAGACTACCCAACCACAGCAGAGCGTAGAGGCGTCAGACGGCCGCCAGATCATCCCGGTTACGCACTGTTCAGAGGCCTCATCGACGGTTTGCAGCGCCAGAATCAGCTGAAGAAGAAGTCAACACAGCCGGGCACACGGCCACAGCTACAGTCAGTAATGGAGAGCCTGCTGGATAATCCAATGAAAGCCGTTCTTTACCTGAAGGAGCTCACCACTATCGTCCAGAACCAGCAAAGCCTGATCCAGACGCAGCGCCAACGCATCGACGAACTCGAGCGAAAGGTGGAGGACCTGATAGGAGAGAACCGACAGTTGCGGGACCCCCATCACTACGTCCAGCAGCCCCCTCAGCATCACCACCACCACCACCACCACCCGACCCACCGCAGCGCCAGTCCCCAGGCGCCGACCCACCTCCATCAGCACCCGGGGAGCAACAAAGCTGCGGCTCACCTCGGCCAGCAGGCGCAGCAGCAGCAGCAGCAGCAGCCGCCGCCGCCGCCGCAGCAGCATCAGCATCAGCATCAGCAGCAGCAGCAGCAGCAGCAGCATCAGCAGCAGATTCCCGGTCTATCGGCCCAGCCTCAGCAGCACCAGACCCCTCCTGCGCCGTCCTCCCACCACCCGCAGCAGCTGCAGCTCGTCCCCACCTCGCCGCAGTCACCAAAAGCGAGCCAAGCCGGCCCGGACTCCGTGGAGGAGGGCAAGAGGAGCCCCTGCTGCAAGTCTCTGGTTCCGCAGACACCCACGGCTCTCTGCCGCTCAGTTGGATTGGCCAGGAAAGCGGAGTAAGTAGCTCTCATGCTGTGTGCAATACAAAACAAAACACAACCTCCATCATGGAGAGAGATTCAGTAAATTATGAGGACTGATTTTTCAGCCAAAACAAACAGGAATCTTCTAATTCATGTAGATGAGCTTCTGGGTTTTTGTAAATAACCATAACAGTGTTGTCTTTTCCAACATGATCTTTTTTTTCAAATGCTAAAACTGCACAGTGACATTTCTTCACCCCGCTGTCTCATAAAACACACATAAAAGACTCACATGCACTGACCCTAATAAGATGGATATTTTTTCGCTGTGTACTCTGGCAGATCTCCTCGTCTAAATAAAGCAAATGTATTTTGGCCACACAAGACAATGTGACATCCTCAAGGGTGTCAGCTGTAATCCTGGAAACATTTTCCAGGGAAGTTATTGAAGAGAATACACACAGCAGCCATACACGATTCGTCTTTGATTAACTTCACATCCCCTGATAAGCTGAGGCTTAATTTTCTGACAGGTAATTCAGGCTCCTCCTGTATTTTCTCATTATTCACTATTGTTGGCCTGTTAAATCAATTGCATGCCTAATGGATATTGATTTCAGGGACCCAGGCTGGCATTTTAACAGTGGTGGTTTGTTAATTTTGCACCGAGGTAGACTGACACTACTCAGTGGGACTAAACACCGGAGATAAACTGTTTTAACTCCTCTGAGCTGGAACAGAAAGTTTGTTAAATGATTCGCTCAACATTTTGGTCTTATCCTTTTTTTTTTTTTTTTTTTTTTAGATTTGCTGTCCTTCGTGTGTTTCCACACTTAAATAATGAGTATTCTTTAAAAGGTTTCTGTTTTTAGGATGGGCTGAGGTAGCGATTTCACAGGTGCCAGGAGAGCGTCGTGACATTGTAAAGATACATTTCAAAACAAGCAAAGCACCAACTCTGACTTTGAGACTAATGTCAGCACTTTCACATGCTTAAAAAAAAAAAAACACCTGCGATCGAGGTTCAGTTACACAGACTATAACAGCTTGTTCCTCATTAAGACACCAGCTGAATGATGTTCGCTGAGAGGAACATATCTCGGGGAATAAAAGCAAAAGACCGAAAGACACGAGCGGTTATAAATCAGACTTACAGCATCTTCAGGGTTACTAATAAGCTTCGATAAGTTTGAATCTACTTTCTTGTAGATATGTTGTGAGTCAGTGTCATATTTCTGCTGTTTATGCCATTGAAATTGCAGTTATTCTAGTCTATTTATTCCCATAAAGAAATGTTTAGTAGACTAATCGATTGACATAATACCAGACATTCCCTGGTTATTCATATTATGTGTTTGGGACTGTTGGTCGAACACAACAAACTATTGAAAGACATCGAAAAAAACCATTGAAATTTCACAATTTTCTGCTTCTTATAGACCAAATGATTTATAAATGAACTGAGAAAATCATTGTCAGATTAATCGATGCAGGAATTTCAGACAGTGGTAACGAGTACATAGAAGCATTCTCCAGTTTCAAGACCTACTGTCACTTCATATTTTTTTGCGAGTTCCTGTCAAGTGAAGAGAACACTTCAAGTTGTAAAGAATGTCCTCAGTGACTCAGTATCAGTTCAAAATTAGACTACAGTTGTGACATCTTTAGGACTCTGCTGGCTGTTTGTTTCTGCTGGCTACTTTTTTAACAAGTATTCGTATTTTTTAGTGTTACAGGGTTGAATCAAAGTAGATCTAATAGTTTTTCTTGACAACCATGAACAGAAAAATTCCCTTTAAAGTCAAAGTGAAAAGAGATCTCATGTATAAAATAGTAAATACTTTCTTGCACCCATTCCACACTGCGATTTTTCCCTTTCCAGCCACAAATTCTCCATCAGATTGCGATCTTGACGCTGATTCAGCCACTCCAGGACATCAACATTGTTGTCTTTACCCTTGCTGGAAAACAAATCTTCCATGAAGTTGCAGCTTTCTTGCAGACTGCATCAGCTTTTCCTCCATGATCTCCTTGTATTTCGCTGCATTCATTTGCCCTCACAAGCCTTCCCAAGACCTACTGCAGAGGAGCGTCCACACAGAGTTTTTGATCAGTGTCAAAAAAAACAACAAAAAACTACATTAAATCCCCTTTGATTCATTGTTTCAGAACAATGAAACATGAAATCCATTTTTTATTTGCACTGTATGTGCTTCAGAACAGCACCGAGTGCTGACTGTTCTTTGCCACTATCAAGGTCACATGAATTGCCTCTGCCAGGGCCGCACACATTCACACAGTTGCACACACAAACGCACTGCACTGAGCCCCATCTGTTCCACTCGGCTGCATTTGCATTGTTTCTGTTAATCCAGATTGATTTATCGTGCCATTAAGACATAATTCCGAAAGAGTGCAGGTCAGGAATAGTATACATTAGCATGGATACTAGAAAAAAACTCACATTTATTGGTCCAGACACACACAAACCCACAAGATATGAGCTGTACAAAATAAATGTCAGAGGGGGATTCAATAAGTGGGCTGATTTGCAGAATGATGACAGTGAGAGAGTGTGTGTACTGTACACTTTCTTATCCTAAATGTAAAAGCAGTGATACATGAAAGGCAGGAGACGTGAAGGCGCATTGTAATTTCCACTCATGGCATTGATCCATTGGTCAGACAAGATGCTGTATCGCTGTGCTGTCAGTGCCGCAGGAACAGTGATACATTTCTATTAACGAGGGGATGACAGGGACGCGACACAAACTTACTAATAAGGGTTGTGTGTTAACGTGTCTGTGTATTTATCCACGTTATTCCAAGCCTCGTGATACTCCTGTTACAACTAAATTCTACACACTGGACCTTTAAGGTATATTGGGTTACTTAGATAGCTTTAAAGGTGTGAATTTTGTTGCCAGAGCCAGGCTAGCTGTTTCCCCGTTTTCAGTTTTTTGGCTAAGCTAACCTTGCTGCTAGCGGTACCATCATATTTAGTGCACAGGCATAAGTTGTGTCGATCTTCTTCTTCATTAGAAAGGACAACACCATCAACAAGATAAGACTTATGAACAAAACAAAAGTGTGGACAGGAGTGGTACAGAATACGAGAACGAAAGAGGTGAAGCGGTGTGGTCCTGCTCCTTAAAATCTGCTAAAAAGCTTCAATTAACTCAGCGAGAAAGCAATATTTCCCAAAATGTCAAACTTTTCTTTAAACATAAGGTTGAGTCTCACATCCTTAAATAAAATGTGTATACCGACAAGCTTCAGAGCTTATTAGATTGGTCATTACTAACAGATTTATAAAAAGTAGCTACTGTACAGTATGTTATCCAAGGTCCAAGTTCTTCAGGTTGTTCTCACATCCCTCGATAGTAAAAAACAAAGGTATAATCACAGGATACTGTTTAAGGTTTGATGTTTCCACATGATTTATTTCTCAAGAAAAGGGAAGACACAGGTGTAGCTTGCTGTTAACTCTTGCAGGAGTTGGTTCAGTGAAAGGAATAACCGAATGTCCCCTCCATAATTCATGCCAAGTATCACAGGGCTGGGAATAACATGCGTAGGTTCTTGTATTCATTCGTAAAGTAAGGAAGCAAGTTAGTAAACAAATAATTCCTTAATACCGGGATGTACTAGATTTCCCACTTAACCACTGTTCCCGCAGCTCATCAATGTTTTTGCTTGATTGAAAGGGAGCAGAGAATCAATTCGCAAAGCTTTAAATGAAAAATTAGATGCTCGCTCACACATTATGCATTCCTCATCCGGTGGCATCATTTGAAGAATTCAAATCGAGGCTGCCTTCAGCTTTCGAACAGTAAATGTGGTTTTGAAAAGTTGCTTCCATCCCCCATCTCTAGCAGACTTCTGCTCTGGTATGAGCTCAGACCTCTAAGACGGAGAATCTGAAGTGTTGCAATTGTGTTACTCAGTCTGAGAAGGATTCTTGAGGGGCCTGCATGTGCGATGTGAGGGAAGCCTTCAGCAGTCCTGTCTCCTCTTCTATCTTCCTCCTCTCTCTGTCAACTGTGCCTCCCACTCTCAGCTTTCATTGTTCGTATTCTCCCCATCTTTGACTCCTTGTTCCCAGCCTACAAATGACACCTTCGTCCACCTTACCTCATTAGTCCTCCTCCCTCCTTGACTGTCCTTGTCTCTTCTCCTCTTCATCTAAACTCCCCGTGTATTTTTACATTTATTCTACTCCACCATCTCCATCCCCCTCCCCACCTTTCTGTTCTTCATTCCTTTAATCAGCAGCGTATGCTACAGTCACCACCTCTGCAGTCTGGATCAGTATTCAGTCCCATCCTCTTACCATCAGGCTCTCCGCCACTTAACCCATCTCCATCTCTTGGCTGGGCTGGAGCGTTCAGTCCACGCTGTCCTTTGGTTCCTTGTGTATGCTTCGGGGCTGCCAAGTGTGTGTTAAAATGAGAGTGTGATGGTTGGACCATGTGTTGAGGAGGGAGTCGAGAGGAGTGAGAAGAAGCTCAGGCAAGGTGGTGTGCATAGAGGTGCGTGCGTGTCTGATAGGCAGCAATCCTGTTGCCTAAGGTGGAAATCCCAGGGTTCTCATATAGCTCCGGGTGCTTCTCTGCTGCTTCCCTGCCTCCCACACACTCCCGCAGATATATTAAGGTCTTGCTCTTACACACAAAACACTCACTAATGCACACAAATCCTAACATGCCACATGCCACCTGGCAGCATGTTTTTCCGCATTGGCTGAGACTCTCCTCTGCGCCCACCATGCCCTCATTTTCCTCCTACTGGCCTTGTACCAACCAGAGCGCAGTATGCATGCCGTCTCATATGCCATCTCCTGCCTGTGCCTGTCTCTGTAATAAGAGGAATAAACTGGGATGTGCAGATAGCACTTAAATATGGGGATTTCAACACACACACTCATACACGTACATATATTGCGGAGTGTCCCTGCTGGATGCTGCAGTCTCCCCTTGTTCTGATGCTCTCAGATCAATGAGCCTGGAGCTCTGCCCGCACATTCTCCACCAGCTATGCTAACGCTTTGAGGCCACTCTGGCCTTGATCTCCGAGTCCTTATCTTATCTTTATCCTAATCATGAGCACTTTCTCTAAATAATATATTTACGTTTTACTTAGTGGGTGCAATGTGCAACCAACACAAGATTAAACCCTAATGTTAGCTAACATGCTAACTTGTGTAACAGTGTGCTAAAGAAAAGTTTTAAAACTTTTAAAAGCTTACACAGTTGTGTGGTTAGCTGTACAGTATCGGATATTTATTCAAATGCTTATAAGGTATTCAAATTACCTTTCACTGATATCTTATACAAAGTGTCCGGCCTTGACTGAGACACACAGTTTGTCAGCTTTGGTTTGTTTAACCATGACTGTTTAACACTCCTTCACGAACCTTAACCAAGTAGTTATTTCTTTCTTTCCCTTTTAACCAAGGAGATCATTCTTCCTTATCCTGGAGGTTAATGAGAGTGAGTCGGAAAAGTAAAGTTGCAGGCTTGAAAACCAAAACAACAAGCTGAAAGATGCTAAAACACCAACAATTTGATCCATTGTCTGTTTTTAAAGATATTAATTAGTGCAGCTAAGTAGTTTTGGAATGCCTATTACCATTTTCTTTTTTTTTTTTTGAGGTATGAAGATTTTGTGTAGGATGATATAAGATTGCTTATAGTTAACTACGTAAATTGTGTATGGGCGAAACTATTTTGTGGTTTTCCACCTAAAGGTGGAACAAGTTTCATCAAAATTACTTCCTCCAAATATAAACTCTTGACAGAGAGATCTAGACATTGTTTTGAATGTAATTTATTATTTTACAAAATTCTGGGAATCAAAGTTGGAAACTTTCCATGGGAATTAACAGGAATTAATGGGAATAAATTTGGGAATTTACAAAACTGAAGGTTAGTCCTTAACAGGGAACTTAAATATAGTTGGGGAAAATATATTTTAGCATAATCTTGATTTATTTACTGCAGGGTGAAGTGAAGTAAGTTTTGAAGATAGTATGGGGTAAATATATTTGATGTATTGTATTAATGTTTAACTTGCAAATGGTACCTTGGAAAATGTATTCATACAATAGATAGCTAGCTGATAGGTTAGATGCTAAATAAGCTATGGCTAGCATCATTTCATTAACCATGTATGAGGCTATCTTATCATGATGCTAGCTTACCCCCAATGACTAATTTACCCATAATTTCCAGTTAATTCCCATAAATTTGGAATAACATTTCCAAAATTCCCCAGCTTAACTTCCCATGGAAAGTTTCTGGAAATTTACAGAAATTTTCCACCCCTTTGCAACCCTAGCTTTGAGTAGCACAAATGAATTTAAATGCAACCATTGTGTCACATTTAATCTTTCAGACAACGTTATCTTAAAGACACTGGCACATCAGTACATCAGTGTAGCTCAGTACCTGTAGTGGTTTCCTGTCCCTGGAGCCTAAAAGAAAAGTACCACTGCCTCTCCAAGACAACAATGAATGGGAGGGATTGAGAGAGAAGTGGACGGCTGGATGATAAATGAGTTCAGATGGACATATTGGTCCACACTATACTTGTCTTGCTCTCTCTCTCTGTCCTCCTTTCTGTATTTCCCTAACCTGCCACCATTACCTGAGAGTTGGAACCTCCTTTCGGTTCTTTACTTCGCTCCCCCTCCCCTCGGTCTGAATGGGAATCACGTCTGCTCGGTTATGACAGGGGTGGCTTGGCTCGGCTGCTGCTGGAATCCAAATCATGAATATCACATTTGGTGCGTAGTGCTTTTAAATTGCTTCATTTCTCAGAGGACATAGCTGCCGGGTGATTCCTGACTCCCTGGTAGAATATTAGCTGTTTTCATGCACAAGTTGAGCAAAGACAGTCCCAGTTGCGGGTAATCCAGCCGTATGTGTTTGTGTGTGTGTGTGTTAAAGATTGCGTTGGGGTGTTAAAAGGATGAGAACAGCTGTTGTAAGATGATATATGGGATGATTTTCTGTCTTTTTCATTCAGTGTATGGTAATCAAGGTTGTAACTTACTTTGGCTTTGGATTACTTGACACTTGAGTTGGTCTGAGGTATTGGTTTGATCCAATATAGTAATATCAACATATGACCATTGTTATACTGACTACAGAGTACAAATAAATCCACTTGAGCTACTCAGTATCTTTGCAAATGGTTTAAATGGACATCAACATCAAAATGGACTTCCTATATCTCACCCCCACCAGGGTAGCAAGAAACCTAGGGTCATGATCGATGTCCAACTAACCTTCTCTAATCCTGTCACCTCAGTTGCCCGGTCGTGTCACTTTGCACTTCACAACATAAGAAAAATCAGGCCTTACCTGACTCAAAATGCTACCCAACTCATCTCACGACTAGATTATTGTAACGCCCTCCTGACGGGACTCCCAGCCTGTACAGTGAAACCTCTCCAGATGATCCAGAACGCAGCAGCGCGTCTGGTCTTCAATCAACCCAAAAGGGCATGTTACCCCGCTGCTCAGTGAGCTCCACTGGCTACCTGTAGCAGCCCGTATTGAATTCAAATCGCCCATGCTTGCCTATAAAGTAGCCTCCGGTACTGCACCCACCTACTTGAATGCCCTTACACAGGCATATGCTACCTCCCGACCGTCAACCGTGGCTGGGTAATAATAACCCTTTCTTCTTTGGTCTGACAAACTCAGACCACATATTTATTCTAAAAAGCTTATATTGAAATGAAAAGCTATAAACTTCCTCATGAAACACTTGCAAACAGCTTTTTTCGTCTCAGTGTTAAAGCCAATTAAAAATGGATTTCTGTGGATCTATTTCCCAATAATGTGTGTCAGTGCTAGCGAGTAGCTTTTGACTGATATATACTGGTATATTTTGGCTGCTTTCAGGTTGCCACAAATGTGTTGTAGAAAACTAGAGGGGGAGATTATTATGTAGAAAAGGTACATAAACAGAATGACAGACGGGCTAAATAATTAGACAGATTAAAGAATAGAACAGAATAATTTTATACTGAGAAGCCCGTCGTCCCATTTTCTTCATAACTTGGCTATAATGCAGTTTCTTTTCAGTGTCCTCTGCCTCTGATTCAAAATCAATCAAAATGACAAAGTTTGGCACCACCATGATTTTTTCTTTTAAACATGACTCCCCAACTGGCAGCCCTCTGTCACTTGGGCAAGATGCCTGACTTGATGCCTCACTGAAAAGACAGACGTGTCATCCTCGTCCTTGACACTTCCAGATGCCTCGGATGACATCATCTTTTATATGTAAATACTGCATTATGGCTCTGCATGCGATTTGAATATGTTTTTAGTCATGTGACGCTGGCTGCATAGTGAGTCGCCTGCTTCATGGTTGGAGGCAAATTATGCATCTGACTGATGAATTTCAGTCCTTCTTCATGCAAATGAACAGTAGGCCTAATGAGCAATCAGGAGAGTGTGTGTGACATTAGTATGCAGTGCATATTTCAGAGTTGTGGTTGCAAATGGAAAAGACAGTGTTGTCATGTAGTTTTTTTTAAATTATTACTCTGATAGAAATGTAAAAAGAAAATATTATCGAGTTTTATTATGTCACATATGCTATATTTTGCATATTTCAAGGAGTGACAGCTGTCTACAGAGTGTAATAAGAACAGTTTTACATTGTGGAAGTAAGAAAAACGTGATAATGTGTGTAGGTGTGATAAGTCTGATAATACACCCCTCATATCACACTCTTCTAATCGCTGCATAATGCACTACACACATCTTTTAACACAAAATGTGCGATTAGCCGGCAGTTAGCGGTCGCTAACATATGTGGTGTTGTAATGAAACAAATGTGTTGCCCAGAGACTAACACTCCAATATTATGATTATGAATGTAAAAGTGTGTTACTCCAATGTTTGTTTTTCTAAGATAGTGGGATTCCTCAAGGGGAGATAATGCCGACTGTTGGTCAGTGAGCTAATGACGTCTTTATGTAGCACAGGGAAAAGGGATCTTTGAAAGTAGGAACCATGTGCAGTTATGGAAAAATGTTTACCCATCTGTCGCAGAGATTTCACCTCCTGGGAGCTTAACGCTGAAAATCCCTCAGACAATCCTAATTGTTTTTCACCATGTGTACTAGTGTGCATCTATGTGTGTGTATCCAACGAGGGTTAGGCGAGCGGTTAAATTATGGGCTTGTGTTAGGGCTGAACATTTTGAGGTTATTTAGTTGTGATTTTCTGACTAATTTTTGTATTTTCTATAAATTAAACATTAAGTATTTGTGGTCACTGTAGTATAACAGATCATAATTGTACAAAGCATCACCGCAAAGATATGTTTCTAGAATCATATGTAATAATGCAGTTGTTTGTTGCTGAGGACCAACGGGTTCAGTCAGACAAAAGTCAACTTTTAAGTAGCCTAAACTCAAGCTCAATCTTAAACTAAATTTTAACATTAGTTTCACAAACTGACAGGACTGCATATTAGCAGCTTGAGTTTACTTTTAACGTTAGCTTGACAAACTGATGGGACGCCCTAAATCTGCACTTTAGCTGCTTGAGCTAACGTTAACTTACTTTTAACGTTAGCTTCGCAGATTGACAGGAAGAGACTACTTCACAACCCCTGGACGTCACAATTTAGAGCTCTTAAGGTGAAAAGTTTCAAACGGTGACATGATATGCTTGGAAGTTTAACTGGCTGATTCAGACATCTTTGTTACTTACATTTGCCAACTGCCAGACTGTTCTTTCACTAGTTTTATGTACAATACAACACCAGTCCATTGGTCTTTTATGAAAGAGACTCCTAGCTCACTCCTTATTTCTTTAAACATCAAAGAGGATACAAAATATCCAAATATAGAGACAAAAAGAGAGAAAGAATGCGTGTGAACTTTGTTTTCTTTGTTTACTCTCAATTTAACGTTAATTAAGTTAATACAGCTGAGTAAAATGACTTTAAATTTACTGGTGACATTTACATCTGGTGAAATCAGTCGCGGCATCTTCAGACACGTTGTTAATTATGTATTTTATAATGGCTCTTGTGATTTAAATATTGCACTCTGTCATTGATATAAAAATGATTAATTGTTCAGCTTTAGCTCACGCTGCAACAGCAAAGTTTCTTTCATGCAAAGGTCTACTATTTATAGTTTACAGGCTACATATGTTGGATATGTGATAAACTGTCATTTTATTGTATTATTTAGGTTCATTTATTGCCCATTCATTTCTCTCTATCCGACCTAATCTCCATGTCTGCTGTTACATTGTATACTCAAACAAACACACCCATGCACAGGCACACACTTGCCTAGGGAAATGTCAAGTATGGTTAACTTTACGACCCAGAGTAATGTTCAAAGCCATCCACCTAAAGGCTGCGAGGCATTGCAGAGTTGATCGGAACAGGCACAGCATGTCGAATCGGCTTTCCTGGTCTTTTCAACACATCTCACAAAGCCTCAGCCGAGGCTCAACCATGATTAATTGTACTGTGCAAGAGAAAAAAAAAAGGAGATACATCCACTTGGCTACTAATTTACACCAATATTGATCATTCATTTACATTCTTCACACCTGTGGACACACATTCCTACATCCAATTACTTTGTCCTTTCTTTCATATATATGATATACCACTTTTAAAATACATATACTTGTTTAGGTTTGCTTTCCTGCAGTTTTTGATGTGTAATATTATACAGGGGGGGGGGGGGTTGTTACCTTGCATTAAATGCTTGGTTGAGTGCAGAATTTAATCTTTTCCTGGAGGCCACAGGTAGAAATGACTAACCGATTTTGTGTGTATACGTGCCTTGCTCGTGCCTCACCTCGTTATATTTAATAAGCATTTGGGCTTTCAAAACATTTTCACACTCAGATGACCATAAAAGCATCTTGCCCTTCCCCTTGCATTGTCGTTATATCATCAACACCCCCGTCTGTCAACCCCATGATGCCAGGATTACATCATCAGGTGCCAGTAGGAGGAGCTGATGACTCCGTCAGTGACGTCATTCAAGGTTTGAGAATAAGATGAGCAAGATGAGTCACGTGTGGGAAGTGAAGTAAAGAAGTTACTGTATGTGGATGATGCGGTGAAGAATTAGCTTTCATTTTGTGTCATGTCACCCCCATAATCTGCTGCCTACATCTCTTCCTCGTTCTTTCATGCACATTTTTCTACTTCCGTACCTCCCTGAACATATAAATGAAAATAAGATACTAGCTGCTGCTGCTAAACTGGGTGATGGGATTTTCCCCATCAGCCCAAACCCTCGCTCATATATGACAAGCACATCAGTTTGATAGCTGTCAAGCGTTAGCATGAAGCATGGCAAATATCTGTGAAATTTGACCCACTGCCAAGTATTCAGCAGATGGCCCTGCAGCAACACAGTGTAGCGTGATGCTCGATATGAGCTGCTAAAAACTGTTGAATGGTGGAGGCACCAGCTGGAGATCAGATGAAAACAGTAGGAAAAAAACTTCTGCTTTTCAAAGCAGGAAGCATGCTTTCATATTTTTTTCTGCTGCTAGTAGAAATTTATCCTTTATAGATGTTCCCATCTTGTAAAAATGTGTTTCTAACCCTGGTTTTCAGACTAAACGCACAAGAGCGGGCTCAAGGTAGTGTGCGGAATGAAGAGCAGCACAAAGTGGAGGATGCAACTGGCAAAATCTGAGTCTAAATAATCGCAATATTAATTTATTAACCTTTTATTCTCATCCTATCTGATAAATTCTGTCGTGCTTGAGATTTTAAGTCCTAATGGGATCAGAGTTTGATTAAAGTTAATTCATTATCAGTCATTTTTAGTTCACACTGGAGATTTTTGTGCTGAATTCAGCAGGGTAGTGTCGTCTCAATGGACCTTTTTCACAGCAGCCAAACACAGGTGTTACCAATGATACTAATTAAGGCTCCGTTCCATTCAGGTCAATTCATTTCAATTCATATTCATTGCAGCTGAGCTGCTTCAATCCAGCAGCTTCCTTGGCAGCCATTTTCACAATGCTGGTGGTCCCTCCCCTTCTGTTACATAGCCAAAATGGCGACCACGTTCCACACGTAACTTTTTGACCGCTACCATCCGGGTACTCACAGTACACTGTATTTTGCTGTAATTGACAGTGTGAACGCACTTTCAAAATATCAAGTGGAACCATAACTAGTTAGCAAAGTTAATTAGCCAGCTAAAATGAAGGCTATTATTTACTTGCTGCCTTTGTAACACTGAATAACCCAACAAACACTTGCATGTTAGTTATATTTTTAGTCATTCATTTGGAGTAGCTAGCTAAGGTTAGCTGCTGTTTCTGTGTAATGTGTGTACAGACTAAAAACACAGATATCTGTCACAGGGCTGCTAAAAACACATGAACATATTTTTTTTTTTATTCCTAACACAAACTTGTCCGGTAGAAATAAATCCAACTCAGTGTCAGTCTTCAACCCCTTCAGCTGACGGCGCTCTCTTTGACAAGCGAGCACCAGGAAGCGGTTCACTCCTGTTCTTCCCCCTCCGGGCTCAGCTCTCAGCTCCTCTGCTTGTTTTCCTCCTCCGTCAAAGGCTTCTCTTTTAAGTTTTCTTGAAGGGAGACCAACAGTTGGGAGTTGAGTTGAAAAAGAGTGTAAAATGTCGAGAGCCTAGAAAGAAGTCCGTTTTTTTGATTTTTTTAGGGGATTACATCAAAACTCGACATTCACGTTTGATATTTTCATAGTGTATAATTTTACTTCCACAGAACTCATGTAGCTGCTGAAAATATCTCAAAAAAGGACGACACACTGCTGATATTTGGCCCAAATAAAATCTTTAAATAGGTCAGAAGTCCTCACAAACATTATTACCCTTCACGTTTTTTTTCTGTTCTGCTGTGAAGTCCAAGTCGCCAGCAGTTTACACGTGATAACTGTGATCTCAGGAGGTGTTCAGACGTGATGCAGCATAAATGATGAAGTGAAATGATATCGTATTAACTGTCAAGTGCTGCAGTGGAATCACGAAAGCCACTATGAGATAGATAAAGTGTGAATCGTTGCAGCTCTCCTGGCACTGGCACTGTCAGTTTTTTTTTTAAGGGATCGGACACAAGGACGAACTGTTTTATCTTCCTCCTTTGTTAGCCTTTCCTCTTGGGAAAAGTGGTCTTGCTCTCTCGTCCGTCTCCACTTCTCTGAGTTTCAGTTGCAGGAGGTGAGCTAAGCCTCCTGGGAAGGCCCGTACTGACGTAAACCTTTCAAGAAGCTTTTTTTAAATTCACTGTGTGTGTGTGTGTGTGTAAAGATATTGATATAGCAGACTCTCTGGATCGAATTTTGAGGCATGTATCTGTGTGTGTGTGTCTACTCTTGCTCATAAAATAAAGTTCATGGATATATTTCGTCTCATAATCCACTGCACAATCATGTTTAATACATAATTTTAACCCACCAATGCAAGGCACTGGGTATATACCCTGTGCATGTTAACTGCTTGAGCTAACTTTTAACGTTAGCTTCACAGACAGACAGGACTGCATGTTAGCGGCTTGAGCTAACTTTTAACGTTAGCTTCTCAAACTGATAGGACACCCCAAATCTGCACTTTGGCTGCTTTAGCTAACTTTAACATTAGTTTCACAGACTGACAAGACAAGGCACTCCATAGCTGCTAATGTTAGCTTCAAAGACTGACAGGAAAAGACTACTTCACAACCCCTGGAGGTCCCAAGTTAAAAGTTTAAAATGGTGACATGATAGACATGATTGAAAGTTTAACTGGCCAATTCAGACATCTTTGTCCATCCACTGTCTGTGTGTATCTGTGTGTGTGTGTACTCGTGCTCATAAAAGAGAGTTCATGGCTATATTTTGGCTAATAATCCACTGCGCAATCATGTTTAATACATAATTTTAATCCACCAACGCGAAGCTCTGGGTATGTGTGTTGAATTTATTTATCTCTGAAAGTCTTACACACTTACAGCCTGTAAAACAAAGTGATAAACTAGCACTTACAGCGACTGCCAATTTGCCAAATGGAAGTGAAGTATTCCAAACACATTTTGAGTGTCTTTTTATTTAACACCATCAAAGTGGTTCTACTAATACTGCTATGAGACGAGTTGACTTGTGGAATGCATATAGCCTAATATATTAGCTGACCTAAATTAATCTCAAGAGTTGTGATGATCTTGATCTTGCAGATAGGGTTGCAAAGGGGTGGAAAATTTCCACCAGAACCTTTCCCAGGAACTTTCCAATTCCCATAAATTCCTTTTAATTCCCATGGAAAGTTTCCAACTTTCCCAGGATTTTGAAACCCTAGATGCAGATGTAGGTAACTTGTTCTTGTTTTTACCTTCTTCTAGGTGTGAAATATGTATTAACCCTCACTATGGACATTTTTGTCCATTTGGGCAAATGTTTAACAAAACTACTATAAAAACTTTACAAATGAATATTTTTTCTGCTTTTTTCTGCATAAATCTCTTAAACAACGCCAGCCCTGCTCAAAACTACCAAACATTCAATAATTTTGAGGATAATTTGATGTTATTTATGAATAAAAGGGAAAATAACTCATTGTTTGTGGGGGGTTTTCACAAATAACAGTGGCATCAAGTTATCAAACTGGCATTTAAAGGGTTAAAATCCTCAAAATTATTGAATGTTTGATAGTTTTGAGCAGAGCTGAAGGTGTTTAAGAGATTTATGCAGAAAGAAGCAGGAAAAAAAATATATTTTTTTTTTATGCAGTTTTTTGGAAGTGGACATTTTTGTCCATAATGATTTAAGAGGGTAGTTAATTAAACTGAAGCCTGAGGGTTGAGATTATCGCTGTATAGACATACGTTTTTCTTTCCTTTGACTTTGACCTTGACTCTGAAATTAATTTATTCTAAAATATTGCATCAAAACAAACAGAAATGGAATAATGACAACAAACACAAAAATCCCCTTTTAACCAAGCAGCCATGTTTCAGTCCTGCCACTATTGTGAATATGTTTGCTTCCTCCAAGGTCAATTGTATTTGTGTTTACCATGTTTGGCCTTTAGGGGCAGCCTCTAATACCACATATTATGTTATTTCAATGAGCAAGCATGTTCACAGCTATTTTCTTCCCTGACTGCCAAGGAAATGGTCTGTGAAAACTAATCCATCAATTATTGCGAGCTTTGATCCCCCACCCTCTCTCGTTCTCTCGTTCTCTGTTCCATGCTTCAAATTGTATCACTTCAGCGTGCACAGATCTTTTTCCGCCTTGAGCCGAGTTGAATCAGCCCGAGAGCTATTGACACAGTAAAGCTGAATTCAACATGAGGAGGAGCGCATCGGCAATCACATTAGACACAAGAAGTTAAAACAAAATACAATGAAACCGTGGTGTGCAGATTACAGTCTGCCTCAAACAGACCCAGCGTGTGGAAGAGCTTATAAAAGCTTATAGATTTTTTATAGGTGGTATTATGAGTTTAGACCATGAGGGGAGCTGAGTCATTGGTGTGGAAGATCAGAAAGGAGGTCATGCGAGTTCAGTTTAATCTTCAGCAACCCGCATTGATCAAACAACGCGGGCTGTTTGAGGGAGGTGTGTTTGAAACCGGAGGTAAGGGTTCGTTGCCTTGCTTGCATTAATTCGAATGTATGTTCATGTGCAGAAGAAACGTGTTGAGTAATTCTGAACATGGGAATGGATGGATTGTCGTCACAATTAGTATGTGAGGAAAGAAATGCAGGGATTAATTAGATAATTCCAGCTCCTAGTCTTCTCGTATCAACTCACTCAAGCAAGAAGAGATTCACGAGAGTTGACTTTTATGCGGTTTCGGTCGGGTATGTGCTATCTCTGTCTTCTTTTAAAAAGGTCCCCTCATAAACCAAAATTGTTATAAAACGCTTGCAAGCTGTTTTTTAGTGGAAAGATGGAGGTGACAGTAAAATGGAGCGGAGTGATGGCAAAAATATTGGAGAGAAAGATGTCAAAAGCGAGAGATCAAAGCGGAGGCAGACGGATGGTTAAGATGAATCAAAAGAAAAGTGCTTTAAAAGATAAAAAGAGCTCATCCTCCACAATACTCCACTGTGAAATCTCAAATACGATGAAATCAATGATTCAGATGTATTTTAGTTATGACACAGTTTGGCTGAATGTGGATATTTTGAGGCAACTAACCCCTCTGCACGCTTCACCCACCTCGCCAATAATATCTATTGATTAAATTTAAATGAGCTCGCCTTTTTTTTTTTTTTCCAGTTATCAAGAAAACGAAGACTCAGCAGGTTTGGGCGTCGGTGTCTGAGATTATGCTGGTTTTATTCATACACACTGCGTAACAAAATCATGAGGCCATGTCCAAGTGAGATGCACACGTTTGAAACAGGAGCAAAAGGATGATACAAGTTGGCAACATTTTGTGCTTTTCTTTTTAAAAATAAAGAGATGTTGAATATTGTAACATTGGAGCTCATGATCATTTTATAATTAAGAAATAGAAGAGTGTAATATTCAAAAAGTTACTATAAATAGTCTAATATTAATCAAATTACTGCATTACAACCATTATAGAAATAGTTTAACATTTTATAAAATGCACTTATTTGCTCAACTTGCTGAGAGTTAGATGAGAAGATTGACCACTCTTATATACTGTATGTGTGCTAAATATGAAGCTACAGGAAGTAACCTGTTAGCCTATAGCTTAGCATAAATACTAGAAAGCTGGAAACAGCCTAATTACGGATACTCCAGGAAGTCACTGCACCGGGCAAAATAAAAAAATAAAAAAATAGTCCCACACATATTAGATTTCCTGTTGGACAGAGCCAGGCTAGCTTTTTCCAGACTTTATGCTAAGCTAATTTGCTGGCCCTAGCTCCATAGCATACAGACATGACAGTGGTATCGATCTTCTTATCCAACTCTTGGCAAGAAATGCCAAGTGTATTCACCAAAATATGAACTACACAGATACTCAGACAGACATTCTAGCCAAAAGACGTCAAATATATCCCATCCATCCATTATCTGTAACCTCTTATCCTTGTCAGAGTTACGGTGGGGTTGGAGCCTATTCCAGCTGACTTGGGCCGAGAGGCGGGGTACACCTTGACAAGTCGCCAGTTTATCACAGGGCACAAAGAGACAAACAACTATTCACACTCACATTCACACCTAGGGCCAATTTAGAGTCACCAATTATCCTGTTAAGTGCATGTCTTTGGACTGTGGGAGGATGCCGGCGTACCCGGAGAGAACCTACGCCAAATATATTCCACCATAAGATAAATTTGTGTTATATCCTGAAGAATTACTGCTTTCACTCACGCCAGGGTGCCAACAACGTGAATGTGATTCATCGCCTTTATTAACGTATTTGTGTATGGCTGTAAATCTTCAGCAAGCCATTAAAATCACCACAGTATTAATATGACACAATATGATACACACCCTGGATGTTTTTATACCTTGTCCTACACAATACACACCCTTTATCTGTGCGAACAAGTGGCTCTGCTGCTTCCAACGCTCGCAGTAATCTGTGTCCCCTCAGAGACCGCCTGTGTTCTCGACCTATTAAAAACGGCCACAGCGGTGTCATGGTCATTAAGGCGAACACAATTAGAGGAGGCATTAACAATGGGAATTAATTTGCTGTCATACCCTCCCCTCCCCGTCTGCTATTGTTGCTGTCAAACCCCCCCCCCCTCAACCTCCTGTTTCTGACTAGCCTAGAAAGTCTAACTTCAGTTTTTCAAAAGACCTTGCGTGTCGCGTGATAAACTATTGCACTTCACAGCACGGAGAGAGCATGGTGGTTAGACTGAAGTGCTCTCGAGGTGAACCAGCAGACACGCTCTTGAAGGAGGTATATAAGAAGACATAGAGGTCTCCTTGTTTTCTCCGTCCTCTCCCAGGGGACAGACAGGAAGGGGAACAGAAAGGGATGATTGCAAGGAGATTGACTACAGGGCAGAAGATAAAAAGCCAACAGAGGGGGTGATAAGGGATAGAGGGGTGGTTGCTGCCGAGAACATTAGCCTTGCTTTCTCATCTTTATGTCTCACCTCTGTCCTTCTGTCCAGGGATAGGACAAGGCATATGTTCTTTTTTCTGGCTACGTCTTCTGACAGCAGGAGTAATTGAGCAAATTCCTCTCTTGCATAACACACTGTGCCTGCAGGACCAAGAATAGGGGGATGGGGAGTCATAGATGGTGATGGAAAATCAGTGTAAAAGAGACAGAAAGAGAGGGGAAGAGCAGGGGGGGAAGGGAGGATACTGAAGAATGAGCTGGATGAAGCCTGAAAGTCAAGAATGTGAAGATTGCGAGCATCGAGGTTGAAGGAGAGAGGGCATACTGATGGAGGAAGTACAGCAAATGCACCATGCTCACACATAAAATTTTTATATTCTGGCTCTTCCCTTGCTATATTTCAGTATCAACCTTCACTTGTAACTAGAGTACGTTCCAGTGAAATAGGGGAATATCTGGGAAGCATTATTGGTACAGTTGCTGCTCTCACTATCCTGTAAATTGCTCAAAACATGAGGACATTTTCTGAAAGTTTAGTTTTGCAGTTTCTTCCATTAAATCTGTATAAAAGCAATTCTGCACCGTAGTCAGTTACTGGAACCGGAAAGTGTGGAAACTTCATGAAACGCAGCCCCAATGTTCTGTGGTGAGTTGTCAGATAAAACTTGTAATTTATGCCTTTGCTGGAAGGGAGGAAGGAGAACAAAAGGGGAGCTATTACTGCCATTGCTTTAGAACTTGACACTATTGGTCAATTAACAGAGAAATAACTGTCAAATATTTTCATTTAAAACGCAAAAAATACCAAACAGTCTCTGGTTCCTGCTTCTTAAATGTGAAAATGTGCTCCTTTCCATTGGCATATATAGTAGAGATAGACAGAGAACTAAATATTTTAGTTTTGGGAGGTATTCAACATGTCATAGGCAAAATCATTATCTTATCAATAAATCCAGAAAATAATAGGCAGATTGATTGATAATGAAAATAATTAGTTCATTGCTTACGAAGGGTATGTTCGAATATTAAAAAAAAAAAACTTACCTCCTATGTCCTTTCCTAAGCACTTTTCCTTGACCTCGATGTGAAACGTTTAGAGGATTTGAACAGCTCTTACCATGGCTATCATCATATCTTATTATCTACGTTAATTCATTTCACTCTGTTAGGAAGCTTCCTATGCAAAATAGACTATTTGACTATCTGACCCAAGTTGAACCAAGTGTGACTTTGTTTGGCGGCCATCTTTGTCTGTCTCTCTCCGTGGTTCTGAAACCTTGACTCTCTTTCTGTCTCTCCATGGTGATGAAACACCAATTTCTGCATCCTTCACTCTTTCGCTGTCAGATTCACCGGTTATTGAAGTATTGTTAAAAATATGAACATGGACCCCAGGAAGAGTAGCTACTGTTATAATACAGTAGCTAATGTGGATCTAAATACATAAAACAAACAAATCTAACTGCACAAATTCAGCCTGATGAATGGCACCTGTTCACGGGACGGTCTGTGATCATTAGATTTGATAATTAGCATAATCAACGCCCCTAATATGACCATATAAGGCTATTTGTTCCTGTTCTGCTCCATTTGTTGGCCGGATTCATTCACAAAAATGTTACCAAAGAGTAAAAAATAAGACTTTCACACTTCAGCCTTCAGTTAGCCGTGTCAGATATTAATACTGACGTGTCACAATAAAAAGGAAGGTAAAGCATCTTATTTGTATGCTGACTTGTATAAATATTTAATCATGCCTTGAGGTGCTGACAAAATGTGGCGTTCATCAGTGACAGCTGTGATTCCTTGAGTGTACAAGACATCTGGCTGTATCAAGGTCGAGTGTTAGTGGGACTGCTTTAAACCGGGCAACAAAGCTGCCAGTGGCTCAAATCCAGGCAGCCATTGTCTTCTGATTCCCAGCCTAACTGACACCGGGCCAGTGATTTTATGCTAGGGTAATCTCCCTATAAATAAACTCTGTGGCAACATTTTGTCTGGGTTGAGTGAGGTAGTGTGAGGGCTGGAGAGAGCCGCTCTAAAAAAACATGGACTCAGGAGGAAGCAGGCTGTGGCTGTGGTTGGGAGAAACAGTCTTTCCTTAGTCAATAATAAGAGAAGAAGTTGTGTCTGGGACTTCACACAAGAAGGCTGACAAAACCAGAAGGCCTAAGGCAAGAGGGAGTCAAAAAAACAAACAAACAAACAGGCAACAGGCAGCAGAAAAAACAGGGGAGAAGCTACAGCTATGAAGCATAGCAGACAATCTAGCAAAAGGGTGAATGCTGACTGTGGGGTTTATATTGGGGCTAATGATGAATTGGAAGCAGGTGTATAGGGAGGAGACTGGTCAGGTGATGAGCCACAATGGGAAATACACTGAGGACAACTAGTGGGAAGGTGAGGAATGGCAAGGTCCAGAACGACAGATAGTTTAAAGGAAAGGTAGTTCCACCCAGTAGGTTAGCCAGAAATAAACTGAATACATTAACTGTATGTATTCCTGCAGCTACAAACTGTGATGCAGGAGTACCAGGGTGGTTTTGATATAACTGTTGGCCTTCAATTGAATCAGTAGACAAACATTGACTATGTTCATTTTGTCCAGCATTTTTGATATTTTGGATTTCTGCAATATCTGCACATGGTTAAAACCAAACAGTGTGTTCGCAGCTCGAGTTTTCGAGTTTTTCCTCTTTCCACTGGACCTTTAAGTCAGATTACAAACACAAGCCAGCGTAAACAGTTTATTGAACCAAAGGAGAGGCAGGTGCAGAGATGGAGTCTGGGAGGTTGAGCTGGTCTTTTGTATAGCGCTGGTTGATTAGATGATGAGAAACAGGCGGTGAGGTGATCAGGCAGGTGAGAGATGGGAGTTAGCTGGGCATGCTAATGTTTGCGGTTTACAGTTTTAGAGTGAGCAAACTAAGCTAACTAAGCTGTGGTGGGAGGGGGTTTGACCCAGAAAATAACACCCACATATGTAGGACTGAAAATCAAAAGATACAACTCAGCTCTTACCATGAACTACATAATGCCATCTGTTTGATCTATTTGTATTCTTCTTCTCACAGAAACCAAACAGTGCTTCACCAGTTCTGCTGCCCCGCCCCAGAGGCCCCTGAGGGGGAGACCTCTACCGCCTGTGTCCCCAGGTAAGACGACCGCATCCTTGCAACATCTGCACAAATATTTATTTTTTAAACTTATTTATTTACTTTGAACAATTTTTATTTTTTTTTCTGTAAATTTTAATCGCAGCCACTTATCATGCATCCTGTTAATAGCGGTGCTGCAGTAGCTACTTTAGGCAACACAACTACCCCAGCAGTGTCATCTGAGATGAAGTGGTTGTAAATGCTTCAGTTACTTCCAGGGACAATCTGGATTCCTTCGCCCCTTTGCGATGACAATGAGTCAATAAGAGAGGCGACTTCTGTCACATAAACTTGGGTTTTGGGTTCTGCTGAGATTGTTTCCAAAGTGAATCTGAGGCACATTGGATGAGATTTGTTGTTTCCACAGAGCGTTAGTGTTTGTGTTTGTCAGACTATCAAGATAAATCCACTGGAACACAGTCGTAATATCCAAATCAATCACATCAAGATCCCATTTCCTGGACAATGGTTAAGTCCTCTGTGAAGCTTTGAATAATTGGAAAAATATTACATTGAGTTTAGCAAGCAAAGCAGGATGATAGTGCTGTTATCTTTTTATGTCTGGTTGGCACAGTGTTAGAGCTGATGCTTTCAACTGTGCACAAATACTTGAATATGAATACCAACCATTTTCAGCCTATTTAAAAGCTCTAATATTAGTTTGATGTGGTAATGTGCAGCCACTGTCCTGGGGTAATATAAAAATCGAAAAATAGAACGACTGATAATTAGCTGCTGTAATAAATGCACCTTTGTGTGACGGCTTTGAGAATAGAATAATTGATATTTAGTGTTGAATAGGCAGTCGGCAAAATATAGAATTAGATAAACAAGAGCAAAAAGAAATAATAAACGTCTTTGATGATTATTATCTCGCCCCTTTTGAGCAGAATTGACAACACACAATGTTTGCCTCCTGCTTTTATTTTCCCAAGTGCCACCAGAGTTTCACTGACAATGATGGCATTCATCTGACCAAAGCAATTAAGCCACCCGGCCCCCAAAATTGTTTGTTTTTTGTGGGCTGCATGTTTTACAGGATTGTTTTGCTGCATTGTCTGAGCTTGGCAAGAAAATAACAGATAAAGCGAATGCGTATTGATGGCAAATCATAGCTGGATATAAGCGGCAAATAGCTGCAGAAAAATCACAATTTAAACCAGCTCAGAGGCGTTGTATTAAAGGTCCAATGTGTAAGATCGGGGGACTCCATTTTCAGAATAATGCAGACATGGAAAATAATATTCATAACTATGATTTCATGCCTGTATAATCACCTGAAATATCTTTCTGTTTTTGTTACTTAAGCCTATTATATCTACAGCGGGAGCGGGTCCTCTTCCATGGAGGCCGCCATATTGAAACACCATGTTTCTACAGTAGTCTGGAACAGACAAACTAAATACCGACTCTAGACAGGATCTTTCAAGTGTCGTTTCTCCTTTACACCAGGAAGGCGAGGCTGATGTGAGGAGATTGCAATGCAGCAATTACACCGATAGATGCAACTAAATCCCACACACTGGACCTTTTAAATGTGTTAAATCAGCCACACAGATAGGCTGGAAGACAGGAAATGTAATGGGGAAGGGAGAGCAGTGAAGTCTCATTATTGGCTTTAAAGAACAGCACAAAACCCAAGTCTGTTACAGTATCTGTTGTCACAAAAGTCACCTCGCGCCTCTATTAAAAACACGAGATTCCAGAAGCGGTGGTTAAAATTGAACAGGAGTGACTTTCATAAAATCAAAGCCTGAAACTGAAAAAAAAGAAAAGGAGACAAGAATCGATCAGAGTTCAGCAGCTTGAACTTTGCTTGATAGAAGCCGTTTGGTGCTGTTGTGTTTTGTGATTGTTCTGAGCTTAGGGACCATTAGCTAAAAGGTACAAACAAAGTGCACAACAGAAGGTCTTTGCTAACTTGTCAAACCTCTCCCAACTCTTCACAACACCCACCCCCTGCCAATCTCTGAAGCAAACCACTTCAAAGGAGGACTCTCTGGGGCCGAGATAGAAAGCAGCTTGTGGTTTTGTCTTTCTTTTATTTATTTATTTATTTATTTTTGTTCTCGTTGCGTCTTATCTCTTTTTGAAAGCTGTATTCTGTTGTTGTTGATTTCTGTATTTCCGCATTGTTGTCAGTGATTTGTTGATCATTTACTCACGTGGCATCACCACATCGCATCACATCCCAGCGACATAACTCCACATGGCACCCCCACACCTCATTGCATCCATCACCATTCATGTTCACTTCATTCGGGCTTGTCTCTCCACTGTGGTCACGTTAAGTTTGAAAGAGTCATGTATGAATATTACCATGTAACAAAAGTGTAATTTATGCAATGTAGAAAAACTACCATAATGCATTGATGTGTGTACTGTAGGGTCTTTCCCATGCTGGAAACTGGTGAGCCTTCTTGTTGACACATGTAATGCATCTGTGTGTTCATGTGAAAAAAAAAAAAAAAAAAAAGTTCTTATCATGTTGCATGCTTTGGCTTGGCAGTGATCAGAACATAGCTCCCTGTCTATCTGTGTGTGTGTGTGTTAATGTACATGTGTGTGTGTGTGTGTGTGCCAGTGTGTCATTACGGTACACACGGCATACTTTAGATAAGTTACACACTTTAGAAAGACACACTGTGCACGCCACCAGATCAGTAGGGAAATCCACGATGAGAGGCGAGTGAGTCCCATCACTTTTACTGAACTCAAGGCTTTTCAAATCTCTTTATTTACAGACTTTTAGCAGAGTCACTACATGCCTTACCCCCAAATTACACCGGGCACGGATGCGATCACGATCTGGGATCCAGTTCAGGAGCATCCCAGAAGCGGGCCTCCGCTCGGCTTTGCGAGGAATATTGTTCAATTTTTGACGGACGCCGCGAGCAGCCTGCGTCAATCTGCACAGAGCAGCTCGACCTGGCCGGAAGCCAGACGCAGAATCTGGTTGATTTTCAAAATAAAACACCCCGTGTAAAAACAGACAAAAGGCACACAATTACACTACGTAGCATATTTACACATGTAGAAGCATATAAACCAGGAAAAACAATCTGAGCAAGTAAACAAAGTCTGGCGGGCAAATCGCTCTGCTTCTGAAACGCGTGCAGGACAGACCAAAACAGCCCGAGACGTGCCCGGTGGGGTTTTGGGGTTAGCCTGGCATGCCATGTAGGGTGCAAGGGCAAATATCTGAGGAGAGGAGAATGTTCTAGGAATATAAATAACATGTTGATGAGACATTCTGAGCCTTAATAATGTGAACAAATATATTGATAATACTGAAAACACTAATATTAACGGATTTTGTCATTGCTATTTTTATTTGCCTTCTCGAAGAGATATAAACAGGAAGTCACACTGTGGGCCAATACTTGAGCCTTGAACATTTTGGCAAATTGGCACCATTAAAAGTACGTTTAAAGAGCATTTAGTAGCTCCTGTTCGCCAAGTACCCACAGATATTCAGATAACTATCACTCGGTTACTTCGATAAAACATGATCATTCTTTGGCAAGTTTTGGAGTTTTATTGAGTGGATTTATGGGCATATTCACAACGGACATTGGAAGTAATGATATCCTCAGCAAGTGTAAGTCACACTGAACCAAGACGTGTGTGTATCGTGTGTATGCGTTCAAGTAAGTTTTGTCTCAGAGAAGGAAAAGAACTTTTTGACGACTGCTGCAAGTGGGCGCAAATCACTTAAACTTTGCAAAAAATCCACAAAAAGCCTCTCACAAAACAAAAGTGAGTGGATTCTGTTGCCTCGCATGATTGAGGGGCTCCACTTACCAGCAAACAAGGCCTGATTAACATATAAAAAGGACAACTCATTGCCTCTTTGTGCCACTGCCTCCACTTCAGGACGTAATGAAACCTTATTTCACACACTGAACCTGACAGACAAAGTGCAATCATTGATATTTCATTTGCGCCACTCTCTTTCTACAGAGAGTAATTCAAGCCTCGGTGTCGGAGGGGTCAGCTCAGAAAAGGGCACCGGCGTGAGCTTCCACAAGAACTGATTGTGCTAATTTGAAGCCATGCTTGCTCTTGGTTTGCGTCTGTCTGCACCTGGGGGAGCTTTATCTTATCAGTTAGGAAGGAGGAAACAAGCAGGTAATAACACGGCGTATGTGGGATCATTTAAATGAGGAGAAAGTAGGAAGTTGTGAACTAAGAAGAGAAGTGAGGATTTCACTGTCACATATAATGAGGACCCTACGGAGACTGGAAACTTACCCTGACAGTCTGGTCACTCTTGCCAAGGCTTTAAGGAGGCATCAGAGGGTTTAGAGACGATGTGGGGATTTGTATTCGGGGGTCACCAAGTCAGATCTATAATCACTCATGGAAGGGGCTGATTGTGCTCGATGGCCACAGCCTTTCAATTAGTATTGTGAAGCATCTTCTGCTGCTGTGTGCTAAAAATGCACTCAGGAGTTTTGTTGTTACTTTCACAGTTCCATAGGGGACCTTAAGTTTAACTTTCTGCTTTGCAGCAAAACTGAGAACTGCTGTGGTCAACACACGGGGCCCCAGAAACCTAATAAATGGAAGAAAAAAGCACTATTAGAATATTCTAGCGTGGAGAATGGCATAGCAGAAGAACTATAAATAATGACACTCGGGAAGATGCCTGGAAGACAAGCCGCAGGTAGAATTATTACTTTCTTCAAATCGCTGCTGTGTGTTTTGGTGTGTATGCGAGAGTATTAGACCGGAGCCTCTCCTCTGAGCGCCTAAGGTGAACAGGAGTGCAATGCTTGAACTGTATTTGGGTATTTAAAACAATAACACACATGCTCACTCATACAAACTTGATTCATGAAATCTCTGGCAGAGTTTCCAAGTTACAAACTGTGTATATACTCGAGGCTTGATTTGAAAACGCCGCAACAGTATCCGTTTGCTTTTAATTACAATCCACAAATTTGTGTTCACAGTTTGTTGCCGAATGTGTGAAGTTTTACTCGTGTTCGGGATCACATCCAAATAATTTCTCCAGTGGAAATTGTTTCATTTTTTTTATTTTTTTTTTGCAAATTGGTGATAACTGCAGTGTTTTCCTATCAACAGAACCTGATGCGTGCAGTATGTGTAAACAGTGTTGCTTCTACCGGCAGTAAGAGTGCAGCTGCTTTCTCAGCTCTCTTGTCCTGTGAAGTAGCCAATAAATTGTTGGCTAAGGTTGGTTAGAGTTGTCGCTTAAAGCTTACATGGTCACTGGTGCAATGTCTGGCTCTGATAGAGCGAGATGCAGCAGAAATCCCCCAGACAAAGGGCACATTACTGCCATATGGACTGAATATATAAAATATTAGCGATGCTAACTTGTCAAGATAGCAGTTATTTGGTGAATTGAGGTTAAAGTTCATTGATTTCTCTGATTAAATCACACAAGAGGAGATGCAGACATATGGGTAAATGTAAATCAATATCAGACATACCCCTTTTCCTTTGTGCCTTGTGCGAGGTACCGTCAAATAAACAGAAAACAGGTTGTTGTTTGCATTATCACTCCTGTTTTTCAAAGAAAGCGTCCACTTTGAGATAACATTTGTGCATTTTTATAAGTTTTAACAAATTGTCTTGGTCAAGATGATGGTTTCTGATGTGAATTACTTATGTCATCCTTCCTGAAGATAAAACAAGCGCACAGAATCAGTGACGTAAAGGACTAAAAAAAAAAAACAGGTGCGGTCAGTATAATCCAATAGCAGAGCTGAAACCAGAGCGGTTTAGGCTCTGCAGTTCTGGGCACAAACCTCCAGTTCACTGTTAAAGTCTGGTCACACAAGCATCCAAAATGGGGACAGCGATATTGCGCTCGCCCGCATGTTGGCGGTTAGCTCCTCAGCTACAGCAGTCCACCGAAAGTGTACTCACTCCGTTTACTTGTACAGAAATTCAGAGTGCTTTACACGAGCAAAGGCATGAACTGGTGTAAGGAGCATCTACAGGTCTAAAGCGCCGTTGCAATTAATAATTCATTAATTCATTTCCCATGGTGTCAAGTGTACAACGGGTCTGACAATGACTGAACACCTCCCCTTATAAAGAATTAGCATCCTGCTAAAGTGAAATGAATATGAGTTTGTGAGACACAACAGACACTATAAATAGGAACACAGAATAATGTCTTGCAGAGCAACGTCTTTAATCAAAGACTTTTCTGTCTCAGTATGTATTGAAGTATATTACAATTTGCATAAAAACAACTGTGCTGAGTGTTCATGCGTTTCAGCAGACAGTACACGCTTCAAGTAAAACAAATTCCCTTCATGAGTCATCCTGGATACATAATGATGGCGCTGATAGGATAGTACACACTGTTTTGGTGATAGAGTTAAATATAAGCTGACCAGTCAGCCTTTGGCAGGTGACGGCGCATATTTTTGGCATAATCTTCGAGCCTGTCTGCGAATTCAACTGCCAAACCGAGGCAAGCTTCCCCGCACTAGCTCACAGCGCGCGCGCGGAAAGACTGACATCTTGCTCACCATCCAAAAGAAGGATTTAAATTAGTCCTCCCCGCTGCGCTCCTGACAAATGACTCGCACACACATATACACAGCAACGCTTTAATGAGGTATGCTATGCTAATTAGCTCACACAATCTGCCATAATGATTTACCTTGTCAGAGAGGAAATTAGTTATCAAGTTCGTGAGACTCCTCTACTTTTTTTTTGTCGGGGAATAAGTTTTATCTTATTGAACACATGATAATAAAAGTTTATTTTTGGGGTGATGGTTTGTTGCTGGCCAGTAAAACCGTTCGAAAGTTAAAAGCAAGATTTGTAGATAAATTTAGACTCGTCTAATTAGAGTACATTAGAAGTGATCTTCACTTTTGAACCCCCCCCCCCCCCAGTGTAATTAAAGTTTACAACCTCATCTTTTATGAGAAGCTATAAAGAACGTGAAAGCAGAGGAAAGAAGCATATGACTTTAGAGAAACGTAAAAAAGAAGGACAACACATTTGGGTCATCGCCAGATCAGATTTAAGAGGCTTGTGTCATCGTTTTTTTTATTTTTTTATCTGTACCTCGAAAACGTCCTTGACCATGAACGCGAATAAAATGGCGATAAATGCCATGAGTGGTTATGATGAGGCCGACACCTTGAGAGATCACGGTAGAGGGAGAGTGATGGTGTTTCTGCAGGAAATTAATTCACCTCTGGCCGCGGCACGAGTAGACAGCTGTGTCATCTCACCAAGACACCTTTTTTCTCTAATTAATCACTGGAATTAATAATAAACTGCACTAATTAGTGGAGTCATGCCGTCTGCCAAATGGAAAGGTGACATGGGATGAATAAGGACACAGCTGGAAATGCTTTGTCACTTTGGGTAGTAACCGAGACAAATAGAGTTTCTGGCTGCTGGGGGAGAACTACATGGACCATGATGCATTGAGACAGACGGAGGAAATGATAGAATGATTGATCCGTTCTGTTTGGAGGACGTTCAGGGGCATGTTGGGAAAGCGTGCCCTGAAGCTTTCTTTTTCAAGACTTGCCTTTGAGATGTGTGACAGCCACACACACACACACACACACACACACACACTGTACAAGGCTTGAACTTGTCAAAGTGCAAGATCACGTCTGCTTTTAGTCTCACCTGTGCATCCGCAAATTAAATTTTCTCACATGTGGTATTGCTCGATCACAGTTTGCCAAATTTCTTTCACCTCTTCACCCCACGTGATTTAATATTTGTCCATCTCCGTCTCTCTCCCTCTCTCCCTCTCTCTCTCTCTCTCTGCTGCATGCCGCGCTATCACGCTGCCTCAGCTGGAGAAAGTGACCTTGTCGGCTTGCTGTTCTGTTGTCATGGGAACAGAGGCCACAGCAGGAAGATACGGCACAACATCCAGAGACTGTCTGTTAGGGAGTTAGGCGCGTCTGAGCGTTATGCGCACACGTATGAGTTTTGTCTTTGTAATAATCGCCGAGCCATCTGTTTGTTTTATTTTCACGTCGCTCTCTGTTGGCGTCTTCCTATTGGCTCAGGGGGTCTATCTCTGAGCCAATCAGAGGAGCAGTCTGTGTCATTCTCCTCTGGGTTTCATCCATTCAGCTGTTGTTTTTTTTGTTCTAGATTATTCCTCTTTAAACGCGTCCTCTGGGATTCGAGTAGCCTGAATTCACTTGAAAATTGAAATCAGCACTCAGCAACACTGTGAATGAATGAAAGGAGCTTTTAAAGAGTGCAAGCGCTCGGAGTAATTTCTAATTAAAGTGATGCTCCGACTAATTTATTTTCACCCTGAGGCCTGCTTTATGCAAGAGAGTTACCACAGAACAGTGATAGCGAATCTGCTCATGCTCAGTTGCATCACCACGGACGTCATTCACACTTTTGTTCTTTTTAATGCACGTGGATCTTGATGGGACGAGACATGTCATACATGCTTGAAGACTTTATACGTCGCCGTGCCGCATCCCTGCACCTGCACTTCACATCAGCGGTGGTACAGTGCCGAGCGTCAAATGTTCAGATCTGAGGGCTTCTCCTCCTCCTCCTCCTCCTCCTCCTCCTCTTCTCGCTCTACATTCTGCAGCTTATCTCAGCATTGTGAAGCGAGCGGAGGGTTTTATTACAGAGGAGATTTAATAAAAGCACAACATTTTGATGACTTTGCTGCAGCGTCTCGTGCGTCTGCACTTTCAAACGTTTCTCTGTGTGTGTGCGTGTGTGTCTCGGTATCAGGGGTCTTTTAAGTTTCGGCCTCTGTATAAATGTCGGGGCCTGGTTCTTAGATCTTCTTTGACACTTGATATTGCTTTTTAAAGGCAGATTAAACGCTGGTGATAGTAATGTAGAGTATTTGTATATGTTAAAGGGGCACTCCACCATTTTTACAAGTCAAGGTCAGTTTACTAGCCAATGGGACTGCCGCTCAGACTGTGTGTTTAATGTCTTCTGTGGCTCTGGAGGAGCCTTGTCAAGTCAAGATTGCACATTTAACAAAATGTTTGGGTTAAAAACTGGGGGTAGGCATTATGGGAAATGTAGTATCCAGTGTTTTTGAAGCTTAAACCAGGGACTAAGGTGAGAATATCTCAGCTTCTCTTGGATGCGTTTTGACTAAAAAGCAAGTCTCTTTTGAGTCTATGAAAGTGCAATACCAAGTTTCAAGCATATCACTTTAATATATTTCATATTCTTGGTAGTATTGAACAAATACATGCAGTTTTTCTTTTTGTTTTGGGATTTCTGATGATTTATATCCAACACTGCACCACGTTAACAATGGTTTTGGTCATTTAACTGTCTCGCCCGTCCCTGGAGGCACAGCTGCTGCCGTGATATCCGCTGAAATATGCTGCAGGAAGTAATGACAACATCATAAATACAGCACAATGACTTTGATTTTCTGCAAAGACAGGCAGTGAAAAAAAAAAAGAAAAACCAGAAAATGCCGAACGCAAGACTCTATCTGGGATAATTTTTTTTATCCCGTACTGCATCATGTTAAACAATATACTTGGTCATTTCTAAGAACCGACTCACTTGTCCCTGGAGGCGCAGCTAATGCCATAATATCCGTTGAAATATGCCGCAGGAGGGCTTATTATGCAGTAATAACCATTCTGTGCTAGCAGAGTCACTGTAAGAAAGAAATAAAACAATAAATGTATGTTTTTCCCGTAATGTTTTTGTGATCATTACGAGCTGAAGTCCCCTTCTGATTACGGCGCTCTTTGTTCTCAGCCTGAATACAGATCTTTTGATTTGCTAGCGGCTCAGATGAATGCCGTGTCCCGGCTACAACCAGCTATGATTTCAGATAACGAAGATTTTGAGTACAGAGTACAGCAGAGCTGTGTAATATATAGGCTCATTGACTTACAGTGGGCATCCTTCTCTTTCTTGCTATCTTATTCATTCCCTTACACACACACACCTGCCGGAGCACATACACACAATGTGCCAAGGTGGTATTAATGCTCTCCGTTTCCCTTCTTTTGTTCCTTTTCTGCGGCCCGTCTTTAATGGTCTGCCGTTTTATTAGTCTCCATCATCTCAGGGGTCTCAGAATACCCATAGTCCCATTCTGCAGGTCAGTCAATAGCTCAACTCCTGCCTGACTGCGCTGCGATAAAATGTCCCCCGTGTCTAGGTGAGTGTTTGTGTATGCAAGCGAGAGTGTGAGCCAAGAAAGAACAGCATAATGTCCGGGGATGAGTGTCTGTTTGTGTTTCTATTCATCGTGTGCAGTTGCCCCCTCTATCTAAATCGCCTGCAGCTGCACAAATGGACAAATTAAGTCTCCTTTGGACAACAGGGGGTGCTAATGAGGAGCAGAGGTGCAGGCCGTGAGAGACATCTGTCTGTCCACATGCTGGCTGCACATTTTGTCCTGACCTTTCTGCTTTTGGCTGTCAGCCCATATTTTCATCCTCTATCCCTTCACATACTCATCTTTGCTTTCCCTATTAAACTGCAAAGAAGTCACTGACTACAGATTTAAAAATTTGAGCCCAATGACCACCCTTGCAGTCAACATCACGTCAGCCAGTGCCAATGTGTTATAGCATGCCTCATTGTTGAACAGAACCAGAGCCAAAAGCCCCAAACGCAGGCATCTGGTGCCCTCAGCCGCACTATACCCATCAGCTGCAGAGGTAGTAGAGAGGGCACGAGTGCGAGCTGTAAATCTACTGGGTTCAAACAGAGGGAAGAATTAACAATCTGCTTCACTCTGCCGCGCAGAGCAGATAACAGAAAAGGTGCTCAGAGCTTGAAAATGTGAGGCTCTGTCCGACCTCTAAAATACAAATTATTCACATCTTTATCATGCGTGAATCACTTTTATTGTTCTCACACCCCCCCTCCCTCAATTTATATTTCAAACGCTGAAACTGATTCCCCCCAGACGACGATGTCTTTCCCCTCACAAACAATGTTAAACAGGCAGCGATACACTGGATAACCTTTAAGCTAGATTTTAAGCTAGTCCCCATGGAGGGCTGATTTTTCACTAAGCTGAGTGAGTGTTTTACGTCAGTTCTTTGGGCAGTGTCATCCTTCTGAATAATAATAACGTGAGTGCATGTCCGTGTAAATAAAACAGCACATGACTTCAATAAACTGGAGGGGTTATGGGGCCAACTGGGAGTAGCATTCGCTGGTAGCGGTAATGCTACTTGTGTTGTGTTGACTGCTCCTGTCAAGATTTGTATGTTTGGGAAATACAGAAGATTGATACAACTTTCTTGTCTCTGTGCTAAATATGTAGCTGGGGCTAGCAGCTGGTTAGCTTAGCTTAGTGTTTTGACAGTTGGTTTTTAAACAAAATATAAACATTAAGATATAATGTGTTAATTTGTGAGCTTTAGAGGTCCTGGTAGGTGGATTTTTCCACCTGGTATGTCAAATCTTTGATGACTAAATCTCACACTAGCACTTCGATGACTGTGACTGTTGCCTTTACACAGCTGGGTACCATATTGTACATCTGGGTTTGCTGTTGGTGCCAGATCTCTTCTTAATTGACGCCACAAACAAGCACAGCATATAAATAAATAAATAACTGCAGGAGCATGACAGAGTGAGAGATTCACAAGGATTAAAAGAAAAAAAAAAAGTGTTGCATTTATCCTGCACACCTGCTGTACCTCCCAGTCACGCACATATTGAACCAGGTAGTGATCTAACGGGTACAGGTTGTTCCCAACTGCTCCCTGTGAAGGGACATTAGGTGTCCCAGGCGTGGGTGACACTGTCAGGTTCAGCGTACGTCACTGGGTAGAGTCCTTGTCCTGACAGCTCGCCGACAGGCTCACGACGGTAGATCAACAAGGAAATGAGTGGAGAGGAGGAGGAGGAGGAGGAGGTGGTGGAGGAGGAGGATGCGAAAAAACTGCTGACAAGGCAACCTGCCGCTGCTGTCGCCTCGCTCGCTGTAATGAGACACGTGGATGACAAGGAGGAAGAAAGGAAGGAGCTCGGTTGAGGTTTATATTAGAGAATGAAGAAAGATGGAGAGATTTAATGATGTAGATACTTGTCTCCGTGTGGAGAAGAGAGAGGAGCTGCTTTTTGTGTTTCCTCATTACACTAAAATGACCCACCTTCAGAGCGTTGAATGCTGATGAAAGTAAAATGTTCCAGAGAGCATCCCTTTTTACTCTGTCATGCTTTTGTGCACACTGTGCAGCTGTTACCATGACTTCAACTGTGTGTGCGTGTGTGTTTTTTTCTTTTTGTGGTGAGTCATCTTTGCAGTGTGCATGTCAGGCTGTGTCATTCCCCATCCACCTTTTGAAGAGGCGATGGGTGGTCAAAATGAGTTGTTAAAAAAGACCAGCGGTGCCAGTAGCCCCCCCCCCCTCCACCTCCAAAAAATCCACTGTTATGATGAAGAAACCTTCAAGATGAAGACGCCTGAAGAAACCTTGAACATAACGGGAAAAAAAAAAAAGCCAGTGACTCATGATCATTCAAACTTAATGTAGCTTCTCTATGCAGAACTTAGTTTTGATTAGTGATATGATGTGCCGGCTCTAAGAGCCGATTCTTTGTAGCGAACAAAAAGAGCTGACTCCCGTCAGGAAGAGCCGAATCTTCAGCGGCTCCTGCTTGGCTCTGCTGAGAATCCATGCAAGCAGGGACAGAACTTTATTTTGAAGGGCACACCATGCATCCAATCAGATTAGGATCATACCATTATGTTAAAGAAACACGTCGGGGGGGAAAAAGTGAAGAAATGAGTGAGAACCGAAAAAGTCAATGATATTGGAGTGCAGAATTTGTAAAATGAAAATATCCGTCAGAGCAGGATCAACACAGACTAACTAACAAAAAAAAAAGCATAAAAATATGGCTTTTATGAAACACTGAATGAAAAATTGCTTATCAACACACAAACCATTCAAAATTGCTAAATTAGGCTCAAATAGAAGGCTCTGACAGTAAATGAAGAGCCATTTGGGTGCCAAAAAAGCCGAATCTTTGAAAAGAGCTGAACTTCCCATCACTGCTTTTAATGTAAAAAGACATCGTCGGTGAAGTCATACTTGTTATCGTGTCCTTCTCTTTTTTATTCCACTCTTTCACCCCATTTGATAACCATAAAACGCACCATTAGTCCGCTTCTACAGCAGCATTTTTTCGATAGGCCTGCTTTGACATTGCCGACCAATCTAGTCGCTCTCCAACGGCCCACATCAACCTCCAACGAGGACCAATGTCAGAGAAAAGATTAAACGTGAAGGTCCACGCAGGCATGGACAGGCTCTCACTCTGGAAGAAAAACCTTTCACATTTCACTGAGATGTAATTGAATTTTCTCCCGCTCTTATCGGCTCCCGTGATGGGATAGCATCTCACCACTTTCTAGCGGAGAGTCAATAGAAACGCAACGCTGGCCAACTCCTGGCCTAACTTTATTTTTGCCATAGAATGAACAAGTCAGTGAAACATTTTTTTTTTTTGTTACCCTGCCCTTGAAAGCAATTTCACCGATGAGGGGAGACTGATTTGGAGTATATGAGCGTGCGCATGTGTGTGTGTCTGAGAACGGTGACAGATAATGGAGGACGTGCCAAAAAGTGATGCCAGACCATGCCTCTTCTGCCTCGGCTCTGTCGCTACGATAAACAACCTCTTCTCTCTCTTTTTTTTAAAAACTTTTGTAGCGCCAAGCGCTGGTGACAAATAAACCCTGTAGGGAGGGAAATAAATAACATCACACTGTAAATCTGTGCACACAATCGGGAGACTTTCTTCCCCAGAAAAATCGACAGCGTTAGCTGTGTCATGGTATTTATGATTTTGCCACTACAGACCGGGGTTTTGCTCATGTCTCTGATCAGTTTGTAATACAGTATGTAACTATAAAACAACCTCCAATCCTCTTAAATATACTCTATAGTGTGCAAAGATGATGTGATGTTCCAAGCAAATCCTATATTTGGATGGTCTGCGGTGTAATACAGTGAACAACTTGCAGTGTATTTACCAGATATGTGTGCACATTTGTCTCATGGTCCTCCTGTATTACTGTTTGACAAGCTCTGAGCCCCTGCTGTGTTTGGCTGCATTAAGCATCCGGCTGTCCTGCGCTGTCTTGCGTATGAATGCACGTGTGTTTACGAGCGTCAAGGCCCACTCTGGTGTAATACACCGAAGAGCTTACAATGTGTTTTATCAGATGCCAAATGTGCCGTCTTATCTCTTGTTCAAACACGGATCAAGCAGATCTGTATGTACAGTGGAGCGTTCGCCCTTACGTGTGCGTTCTTTACTGGCAGAGAAGTGTGCGTGAGTGATTATGAGCAGCCTTTTAAACTTGCTGAAGGTGAATTGCAGTGAAAGGAAGGTGGATTGATGCTTTCCATTTCTGCTATATTGGCACTATTTTAACATCACATCGCAATACTGCAGAGTGCAGTCCTTAAACTAAATCAGATTTTACTCTTATTATCATTTGTTCCGTGAAGGATTGTAATTCAGTTTGGATCGCAACCTTCAGAAACTCACTTTCGGATTTTGATAGCCATAAATATAGAAAGAAAGCAATAGTATTTAACCTACTGTCAGCAGCCGCTACGCCGGTAATGACAAACCTACAGAGAATTATCACTGGACTCCGCAGTTTCCCCTCAGCTATGGAGCATTTTAACATCTTTCAACCCATTGTTTTGGTTTTACGGCCCACAACTTACCAAATCGATTCACTCTCACCTCCCTCAACCACTTTATTTCCAGCTCTTATTAACACATTGTACCAAGCAAGCAAACAAAGTTGGCAGCTAACAGCTAAACAGCGAGATATTTCCCTCAGGAGTTGGTGGAGACCAAAACAAAGCTAAAAGGAGACTATTTATCGACATCATCGCAAGGTGGACGGAAACTTCACTCTGATTGATGTATCATATTTACATGATTATATGCCAGTGTTGTGTTTACAGCTTGTCGTGCCTCTCATTTAACACAGGTTTAACACATCCCATTCTTTACTCTCTAATCTGCACCTGACAATTATTCAGTCAATCCAGTATTTCAGAAAAGGTTAATGGGATCACCATTAATGTAGTTAGTTTCATTCTACATCCATTATTTGCTTGTGTCTTTACATTTATAGCATTTTCACTGGTTGTCTCTTCAAAATGTGTTTGAATTTGTCCATATCCTACAGTTCATCACTGCACTTGATCTTACATTTTAATATCGCAGCCTGCACTTCCATCATTTCTGTCTTTTATCATTCTGGAAATTGGTATTTTTCCATTGCACCCAGTTGTCTCTCCCCTCTGTTTGTTTTGGATATAATCTCTTAGATAATCAGTTTCAGCACTGTATTAATAATCCTCTCAGAACTCATTTTTATCCTTCATATAGCGAAGTCATTCCTCAACACAAGGGAAATTTCTCACTCGCAGGATCTTGTTCGTGTGTTAATATTTCGTCTGTCGCCAACACCACGACCGAGCGGTTTCATTTTCGTATCATTTTCATTTTTCATGACACGTCTGTGAGGCTTTTGGTTCCATTTGTGAATCTGTCTTTTCTGCTCCCGAGAAGGCTTCATCCTCTCACCGTCCCATTCTGAAATATCACTTCCAGTTCATGGATATTCTTAAGCAACTTCCAGCGCCCAACATAAATTTGACCACTCATTTCATCTGTCCTCCTGGATGTAATGAAAGTCTGGATTTATCTCCATGCAGCTGCCTCTGATTTCCCTGGATGGTCTGACTTCTCCCTTGGACATTTGTAGAGTCCGTTTTTGGGTATTTCCAATGTAATGTATGTAGTTCATCCGTCTTTCCATCCACCTTTTCCAGCTCATTATGAGCACTTTTACTCTTCTTCCTCCTCCTTCACCGTTGACAGTAGTCTTTTCCACCACTGCCATGTTGCCAGTCTTTATTCTCACTTATTTGAATGGACATACACCGAATTAACCATTCATAAGCCCAACCCAGATAGCCAATTGCTTTTGCCTGTCAAGCTTTCTGATCGCTCATGGTGCAGTTTACAGTCATAATGATGACAGATTCACCGCTCAAAATTCACAGTAGATTCTGACACAAACAAAAGCAGCCTTCTCTTTTCTAGCTAACAACCATGGTTTGATGAAGTGACAACTGTTTCATCAGCTGTAGCTTAATACGCTAATATTAAAACTCCACGAGCTGGTTGTCTGTCTGAAGATGATTTTTTGATATTTTCAGCTGATTAGCTTTCAAATCAGAACCATGTAAAATATGCACATGACGGTTGAAGCTAAAGAGGAAAATACTAGAGGCTAAAGCTACAAATCCAAGGCAGAAATGAAAGATTAGATTAATGCTTTAATTAATGTTACTCATCAGTCCCAAACAGGCATTTTTCTAATGTAATCTGGTACCGTACTAAATAATAGTTAGCTTGGAAATAATGCAAGGTTCCTACAAGGCTAGTCAGCTTTGCATGCTAATGCCTTAAAAGAGAGTTTAAACAAAATTTGACCATCACTCTTGCAGCAAAATCTAAATCTTGACAGTTCTGCAATGCTAGGCTATGTTTTGTAGGCTAAAGGTTTAGCAAACGGCCAGTTGAAGTGTTTCATAGGCTACTAAAAGGCTGATATGTGAGGGGGGGGCTTTATCAGAAAAAAACATGGGTTATATAAACACCTTAATCAGAATAAACGAGCTAATACCAAGAGAAATTTCATTACATTTGAAAGTGTAATATCTATCTGTGTATGCTCGCCCACATGACATTAAGTAGCTCCCGGGAGATTCCAGACCATGGTGGGTGGCTTGTCTTCTCCCATTTAATAAGTGCATGTGTAATAAAAGAGTCGCTTCACTGAAGTGAACTCATAATGGTTCAGAGTTCAGTCTTTGTTTGTTGTGGAGAGAACCGATGACTGTGACATGTGAACAGACAGATTATTTCATTTCCATATCCTGTAACCAACCAACATCCAAGACCTCCTCCTCCTGGCCTGGATCACCATCTTTTAATGAATGCTGAGCGGTATCTCTCTCAAGAATTGGTAGAATCTCTTCAGGAAGATTTTGTGTACGTTTGCGATTGCTACTTCTCCTCCTTTTCCTCCATTAGCTCCTCACAACTATCCATGTGGTTCATTGTGAATGTGTATATTTGTGGGAAATACTACAACATGTACAACAATACTCATTTATAAAAGAACCAAAACTGCTCTACTATGGCAGATTATTTTATATTCATGAGTCCATCAATCATAGTAAGAAGCTTATTGCGAATAAAGCCTGAAATATATATATATATATATACTTCAGGCCTGTAAACTAGCTTCTGCAGCAGCAAAGAGTTACAACTCTTTCTTAAGAGATCTCAGATTTATAGTTACCTTGTCATTTCACAGCAGTGGCTTTTTCAAGTCTTTGTTTCACTTTCACGTCTCTATTACAACCTTCCTGAGCACGCAGCCAACATATAACTGGGGTTGACAACCTACACATCGATCACAGTTAATTACAATAAATCAAATACTACATGGCTGAATTAAGTCATAATTAATATGATCTCTCTACCCTCAATAGGTTAACACAGTATTGGCAGGGACTAACTGCAAGAGCATGTACTGCATTTAGAAAATTAGCCATAAAGAAGCAGATTTTCTGTTTTTGTGAGTGTGTGTTCACCCAAGTGTTGTAGGTACATGGGGATTTGCTATAAACTCTATTCCTCAATATAGTTTCTCTTCCTTGAGCCAATAATTTGATAACTTCAATAAGCCTCACTGCAGCCAGTTATTATAAAACAGCAGAATCAATACGCTTATACACTGTGTGCACAGCAGTTTTGTTTAATATCTTTTGTATACTTTTAAGATAAAGAATATCTTTAAAAAAAAAAGAGTCAGATTTGTTCAGATATTTTTGAACCATCACCGGTGTTTCCCAAGCTCCAGTGACTCAGCATCCTGCCATGTGATCCCTGAAGTTAAAAGAGTCCAATTCCAACAAGAGACTCGTGCATTCGGAAGCTGCCTGCAGATATTTTCAAATATGTGAGAAAGGAAGTGAACCAAATAAGGATAAAAAAAACAAAAAAAAAACACAGTTATTTCCCCCTGACGAGCCACATAATAGGCAATTAGCTTGTGAAATCATCAGGGTAGGGGGACGGCTCAATTGTTTGTTCCACTCACAGCGAGGCAAAGCAGCAGCTGAATTCTGTCTTCGGGTATTGTTGTTCTTGAACACACCCTTTTTCTCTCTGCCTCTCTGTTTGGCACCCATAAAAAGCTGCCTTTACCACGAGGTATAAAAATAGCATTCTTATGTGTAACAAGATGTGAATAAGAAGCAGGGAAATAAGCATGAGAAAAGACAATGACAATCTAAAGCAGACTTAACATACCTACTGTAACACAGCGTACATGGCATTTTAAAGGTTAAAGGTTTAAAGGAATGTCATTCAAGCAACTACTAGATTTTCCAGAGTTAAATGAATGTCTTATTTCTGCAGAGTACTGACAGAGGTGCTGTCACAATATACACCATTTCTCCTAAAAATGTATAATGAAGCTAAGCTGTCGTTGTACAATGTTCAAACTGGACTGCCATGTGTTTTACGGTCATCATGTAGGTTCAAGCACTTGAATACGTGTCGCGAATACCTCATCACATTTGGGATTCAAGGCACAGAGTCTCCACTGTCACATGACCTTGACTCGAGTTTGATTCGATTCGTGAATCTGATGACTTTGCACTTCACTTCAAAAAGGACGTTGACAGCAATGATTCATGACTTCACTTGGAGTTTAGCCTTTGGACTTGGAATGACGAAGAGTAAGAAGCCCATCAGTTCTTCTCTTTTGTTATTTTTCCTGACACACATATATACTGTATCCAATAACAGCCAATCACATTGTGTGCACTGAAGGTAAAGGTGTTTTCAGCCATGCTAGCAGCTTGACTCTTGGGATGTTGGTCAGTTGGTCCAAACTGAAATATCTCAACAACTTTTGGTGGATTAAGATGAAATTTACAGACATTCTTTTGAAATGATATATCCTCGTCGACATTTGTGGTTTTTAATAAAGTTCCTCAACCTTTGTTGGTTGGATTGCCATGAGTTTGGCTACAAACATTCATGTCCCCCTAAAGATGAATTGTAATAACTTCGGTGATCACCTGACTTCATTTAGCACCATTTTGTTTTGTCCATTCCCATCGTTCTCAGTTGTAGTGTGTGTTCAGCGCCAATTAGCAAAGGTTAGCACGCAAATGCTAAACTAAGACAGCTTAACATTTAACTTAGGACTCACAGAGAGTGTCTGTAGACTCTTACTTACACTATTACTACTATATACTGCATGGTGGGATTTTATATAACATTAAATTTGGTGCATAAAGACATGGACTTGACTTGGGACCTCATTGTGACTTGCAAAACAATAAGTTTGTCTCAGCTCTAACAATCTCATACTTCCTTAATATGAACAAAGAAACCAGCCAGTGAATGCAATTCAGGCTGCAATTAATGTTTCCTCCAAAAGCTAGTATAGTAATGTAGTATAGCAACATATTTTTTGGCAGATGATGTCCAACCAGATTCATAAATGACATTCTGTGACATTGAATGATGTTGTGAATGTCTGCCATTTGCCATACTTGAAGTCCTGCCCATGAGCAGTGGGCTGTGTGTATGTATATATATATATATATCTGTATATTTGTAGTATGTCAACCATAAATCTACGATGCAATTTCCACTGCTGCTGTCTCTCTCTCTCTCACTCTCGCTGTCTCTCCCTCCATTTTACCCACATCCCGGGGCATCTGCTTTTGAAGAGATTCAATTTGAAATCCTGTCTTGCATATTTCACGAGCCCAACCTGTTTTTTTTTTATACTCTGTTGTTGCTGCGAAGATGTTTCATTGACATTGCATGGGAATGCCTGTGGTTATAATGGTCTGTGTCTATATACTTGCATACTGTATGAGCAAGCAGTTTGTTCTTAAATCCTTTAAGGCGACTATCATTCACTCTTACAATTCAACACGTGAAATAAAAGCCTACTATTTTACAGCAGGGAGGCGAGAAACTTGAGTCTGCTGTGTCTTGTTTTGTAGTCTCACCTCAACCTGCTCACCCTGTGATATCAAACATCGGCTCTCCATAAAAGAATCAAGTGCCTGCATGGGATTTTAACAAGAGCCAAAGGCTGATTCTCTGCTTTTCAGAGACATAAACTGGTCGACATTGATCTCGGCCCTCCTCAGTCCACTCTTACAATGTATAGATTACATATAAAATACAGAATTACAAACTTCTCTTTTATGCCGAGGTTTCTTCTCTTCTCTTTGCCTCCTTCTTACTAAATAAGTGCTATTTATGAGCTATGTCGTACCGCCCAAGTGAGCGCGGTATTGATTGGCATCTCCATATCCAATCCATCACTTCAGGATTGATCACGAGGCGAGCAGAAAGCACAAAGAGGACAACACCTACCATGCATCACTGCATGTCTACTCAAGGTGAATTTCTGAGGGCACAGATAGCCATGTATAGTATTGTAGCAGAGCTACTCCAAGCGTATTTTATGTTTATATAACCATTAAAAAGGTGACTTTATTACCTCATTCTTCTGTTTTTTGTTTAAGAGAATAGATCAGTTTTTGAAAATGACCTTTCTCCTAGCATGCTTTAAGTGCAGAGGCTTTGACTTCTTGTCCGCGGGGAAAGAAAGAAGAGCACAGATCCTGTTAGCCATGTGACTCATCCACTGCCTAACTCATGATTTAAACATGTCATGGCTATATTTGTTAACTGTTCTACACTAAAGGGTATTGTGGCCAAGAATGTGCTGCTGGCACTCTGGAGATCACACAATATGCAGGAAGCATGTGAAATGGGTTCTCAGCCCTTTTCTGGACTTTATTGCTCGCTATGAAACAAGAGGGTGGCTGTTATGGGAGTCAGTGCTGTAGATGTGTGTGGGTAGCTGATGTATGTTTGACCTTGATCATCAAAAACGGACACAAAAACAGAATATATGGATTATCATCTCTTGATGAATGGAGGCCCAGAGTGATGTATTTAATTCTGAAGTGATATTGTGCTATTTAACTCATACTGTAGGTCTTTATTCTTCATGTACTTTGCAACTATTGGATGGATCGCCATGACATTCATTGTGCCCAGAGGATGAATCCTACTGATTAGTGATATATTTGTTTGTTTTGGGTGAAATATCTCATCAACTATTTGGTGGATTGCCATACAAATTTGGCACAGACGTTAACGTCCCTCTCAGGATGAAGTGTAATAATTTCATTTTTCATCTTGCACCATCAACTTTTATTACATCCCAATGAGTGATCAAGTCACTATGCAACCTCGTCCCTCGTTTATATTGAACTAAGTAGTTTTCCTAATTATGATGTGGTGACGAATGTAATGTTCGCAGGAACATATGGGTCACTTAGAGGTGGTCAAGTATACAAAGCACCAGACTTTGACACCAGAGTTCGAGGGTTGCAGCCAAACTCCTGTCTGTGGACAGGTTTAGGCTACAAAAACACTTCGGTTACTGCTGGGGAACGATTGCGGTTTCACTAAAATCTTAAACACGTTGTGTTTCGAGACAAGCAGTTATGTTATTGCACGATCATATACTTTGGCGGGAAACAAATATGTTTTACTGATATTTAGAATCTTGACATAAACATTTGTTAACAACATTTCCTCATTATGTATGTATTTTCTATTGCAGTTTAGTTCAATGTAATCTATTTTACGTAATTTCCCAGAGACAGGTGTGCACTATGTGTCATAGTTTTGTCTGTCCTTCAACTTTAGATATATATTATTACACTTAGATAAAGTCAGAGCAATTGTCAGTGACACATTTTAAAAATGGTCAAAATGCAACAGAGTCCATGATATCCTGACTTTTATTTTAGACTACCTCATTTTGATGTATATCTGCACATTTATAATATTCTGCACACTGTGAACTGTCAAATACTTGCACAACTCTTTCATTTTAGAACATTTGTACACAATTGTATATATGTTTATATTGTTTATATTTTTTAATACTTGATTTTTATCTTCCTTATATAATTTTTAGTTTATCACCAATAACACCAAGACAAATTCCTTGTAAGTAAAAACCTATTTGGCAATAAATCTGATTCTTTTAGTCCCGTGTAGCTTCAAAAATAGTGGATCCTACAATTCCCACAATGCAGCTTGGTGTTTTTTCCTTCCTTCCTTCCTTCCTTCCTTCCTTCCTTCCTTCCTTCCTCCTTCTCCCTGCATAAATGCCCACAGCTCAAGCAACATCATAGATCTTTCACACGTCAATATACAGTATTCGGTGTGATTAGGCTTTCACTCATGCATTTCTCTCGGCCTCATCAGTACCACACACTCACACACATAACCTGGGGTCTCCCTCTGCATCTCTGGCCTCTCATCAGCAGATTATATTTTAAAAAGTGACACAAAATAAATGAAAGTCAGTCGAGTGTCCCGTCCCAAACCATTGTAAATACATGTTCACAGGGAGGTTAACTAGAGGTTATAGATTAATGAAGAGAAGTATGAAATTATGTTATGTACTCTTTATGATCTTTAACAGTGAAGAAAAAAAACAGTCTTGACCTCGTGATTAGAGAGAACCAGAGTTTTTTTTATGCTAATTTGAAGCTGACATGCATTTTAATAGCTTGTGTTTTTTAATCAGGGGTGAGAGCTTCTTAAATGAACTGGAATGGAAATGATTTGCAGTCTGCAGAGAAATGGCGATGGTGCAAAACTGAACTCGTGTCACTGTCAGGGCGGCGGATTTTTGTTGGATTTGTGTCTTTCTTGCGGTCTGGAAATTCATCAGTGTGAGATTGAAGCAAATTAGCTAATTTACAGATTTTTAATTTTCCTTTCTCAGAGATTTATTCCTTGTTAAGGGCACTAATGCAGCATTATAACATGGCAAACGTTAATAAGTAAAAAATTCTGGCACTTTAACTGGCTGTGCACGTGGCTCTAAGTCATGTTTTTCCTGCCTGCAGAAACTGATGATGAATTTCAAATACACTCGGGTGATGTATTCAGCAGAATTACCCCATACATTACCCTCGGCATGAATCGGAAGAAAGGAATATGCTTATTTATGCAGGAGCTTCTGCTCTACAGTCTGCCCTTGTGTTCTGCCTGATGAACTGATTAATTCTCTATGAGCGGTTTGAGAAACAGATATAGGGAAAGCGGGAACGGAAGAGGAATTTAGTATAAGTGACAAGGCGAGTGATTCCTGCTTAGTTTTAAAGAGGAATGATTCTGAGAGGCCGAAAATGCAACAGAAGGTGAAATAGTTTCTTCTTTGTCTGTATGGGAAAAGTCTAAAAAAACATGTCTGAGATCGAAAGAAAACTACTTCCTCGAGCAAGAAATGCTAGCAGAGAGTTGCTTCTTCAGGGATCTCATTTGCTATGACTTCTGCTGATGTGGTTGTCCTAACATAATGCCCTCTTCAGCAACTCTTTGGCTGCAGTCCACCAGAGGATATACCCTTTGAACCCCCTCCCCACTATTCACACAGGCTGATACCTCGTCTGTGCTGCTTCACACCTCCACAGTGATGATGCAGCAAAAAAGCTCTGCGATCAAGGTTAATGAAAGTCGAAGCAGCCCACAGCGACTGAGTTCACACTGAAGACATAATCAGTGGACCTCCTGCCTAAAGACGGTGGTCTTCCTGTCGGATGTCATCACCCTTACAGACTGTGCAGCAGATGCTCAGTGGCTGTAGCGAGCACTGGGACTCTGGGAGTCCGTATTCTGCTCTCCCTCGCATTGGAGCCACTTGTCCTGGTTGTTGAATACTTTTTGAGATACAAGGCAAACAATTCGAGCATAGACATCTTTCAATTTAGCCATTCATTTGATACAAAGGCTGAAAATATTATATATTCCTTTAACATTGTTGGACTCATGAAGGACAATTCAAAACATTATCCTCAATAAACAATTCAATCAGGGATGACCATTTGTCCAGCTTGGTCTGTCCAAGATTGTCTGGGATTGTCCCGACAAATATCTGTAAAACACTAAAATGTCCCAGTTTTCACCACAATTAACAATAATAATTCTCATATTCCACTTGTTTTCAGTGCTAACATAGCTTATTATGTTCTATCCCAGTCATAAATACCTATATATAAAAATATAAACAATGCATCTGAATTTAACATTCAGTGTCGTTGTCAAGGTTGTTGCAAGCCTCTGATAGGACGCTTGCAGATCTTTCTGACAGATCCTGTCAGTACGCTAACGGTTTGCTGCCGTGCCAAAGAGAGAGTCAGAGTTTTTCTAAAGAGCTCCACGAGGCTTACTTCTTCCTTCTGGTGATGACAATGCTGCATTCGTGGTGTCCATGGTGTTAAAAGGTGCGCTTGTTGTCCCTCATCCTGATGAAAACGTCTATGGTGCATGCATAGGCTCATACATGGGCCCTGGCATGAATGTCAATTTAAGTATCCTGGTTTAGGGGTTTGGAAATATCAGTTACTGTCATCAGAGATTTGTGTGTGTTTAGCTAGTAACGGCTAATGTAGCTTCGAGCCTCTAGCCTGAAGTCGAGATGAAGCTATAAAGGTCTGGATGATCATTTCTTTTCATATATACAGATTTCCTATCGCCTATAAAACTGTAAAACTAAGTTCTCCTTTAAATACATCTTAGCTTCAGCATAAAGCTTACCAATTCCACTGAAGATCAATAATTAACATGTTATGTCTCATTAGTTTAATCCATAAAATAACCAAAGACTATTTCCGGACCATTTCTTGGCTGGGACCAGTATCTTGGCAACTGGTTTGTTACGGTTCACAGTGGGTCTGGACCCAGAAGCAGAGATCAGTAGGCGCCTTCGGAGCAAAACAAAGTTTATTTTAACCAAGAGCTTCACAAAAACAAAAGGACTGGTGGCCGGCACGGCAGCGGGGAAACTCCAGGGCGAAACAAAAACACTCAGGCACGGAGGCAGTCAACTTAGGTACGCAGGCGACGAGGCAGCAAGGTAAGAGAAACTGAAAAAGTACGAGGGAGAAAACACACGTCAAAAACACACTCGACAGGACACAAGGCAGTTCACTGGAGATAGTCGAAAGTTAGGTCAGCTCTACCGACGAGACGGAATTATCTGGCAGAGGAGTGGTGTGAAGACCAGATGCTTTATGGAGAGTAGTGATGAGATGAGTGTCTGCAGGTGTGCCTCGTCAGCCAGCCTGCCCAGCCCTGCAGGGGAGAAAAGAGGCGGAGAAAACAGACACACACCCACAACCCTCACATGGTTACTCATTTCCAAAAATATCCTGCCCACATCTCAGGCTGCCCCATTAAAAACAGCAACATTTTAAAAAAGAAACACACTGTGTGCAGCACATTGGAGAAGAACTGAACAAACAGCCAAAATATCTGATCAGTAAACCAACGTTATATGCATCAAAACATCACTTAAAAAAAAAAAACTGCATATCTTCACATTCGAGTGGCAAAAAACTCCCTTAACAAAGTACTCATCTAAACCCGAATCGTGATCTTTCCATGAACTCATCACAAATCACATCACTAAATGGATTTATTTTTCAGCAGTGGTATGTAACAGTTTTTTAAAGGCACAGAGAAATTATGCTGTCCTGCCAAGAGTGGCATCAGGACAAAAATACTTTTATGTGTCGCTCTGAAGGTCATGAAAGGGACAGATTTTGTCTTTTAATTTGGCGGATTTGTGGATTTAAATTTGGGCTTGAAGTAGCAACACATCGACCAGCTACAACAGTAAAATGCCATTGACACACTTGTGTTCACACACAAATATAGCATGCCTCACATGTTTTTAATATTAGAAATATTGACGCTCATCCTCAGTGTTTAGATGTTTCTTTGCCTCTCGTCATATTTTGTATTCACAGATTAGATATCCTGCCAAATTTCACGGCTGTGAATCAACATTTGCTGCACTGAACTCCTCGCTTAATGTTAAACTAGTGGACATTTGCTCTGTGGGTCCGGTGTTGTAAATTGTTGGCTGTGATACACTAAATAAACAACACACAGACCTGAACTCTTGTCACACGACAGAACCGGCCTGTTAGCGATCATACCAGAGAGAGAGAGAGCATGAGATGTCAGCGGACGCCATAATTATATTCTGGATGGAACGCACGGAGGCCGTGGCACTCATCCGTCTTCAGAGCTGATGCATGGGGAAGATGAGAGAGAGAGAGAGAGAGAGAGAGGGAGAGCATGTAGGGCTTGTCTCCGCCTCGTCAGTCTCGTTGACACTTGGAACCGCTCAATCTCCTCACCAGGTGGAGGACAGAGTGGCAGGAAGAGACGGCTGGACAGAGAAGATGACAGGAATGGATGACAGGAATGAGGATGAGGACAGTTGATATGCAGAAGGTTGAGTGTGAGTGACAGATTTAGAGGTTAGAAGTTGTTTAAGTTGTTTACAATAACGCTTATGCTTGACATAAATATACACACATGCATATATTATGTTTTCAGTGACATGGTGATTTATTTACAGTGCTTCCTCACAAATAATCCCTTTTTAAAAAACTTTTCAGGTTACTTTATCGGAGTTTAGACTGAAATCCAGCCGCACATATTGCTTGTCAGATTATCTCTCAGCAGAACAAGTGCTCCTGCAAAATGCAAATGTGAAAGCACTACATTTAGATTCACAACAATGAGCAGAAATATTGTGAGCTCAGATGGTAGGCTACGCTCTCCTCCTAAAAGAAGTCGTCTGTTTTTTCCAGACGGGTCTATTTTTTCGCACAAGAGACAAAAACAAAAAAAAAGAAAAGCTCACCTGCAGCTGAGCGTTGAAGCAGCAGACTTTATTTCACTATTCATTATTCATCACTCATACAAGCTCTGTTTTAGAAGGTGCAGACCCAGCTATATCCCCGCTAAAGATACTTTCTCCTCGAGCTTATGTGCTGCCACGTGTGATGAAAATGAGACTCCTGTGCAGGAAGAGGAGGCAGATTTAAGTCTGTGTACACACAAAACACTCTGGACTATACTATAAGATTGCAAAGTTTAGCCACAAATACACAGGTTGTGTATTATGTTAACTCTTTTCACTTGTCTGTGCAAGTTCTTCAACAAAAAAAAAAAAAAAAAAAAAAAACCCACATATTTCCGCTGTTTAGTCTATAAGTTTGTCGTCTCACTGAAGCCTCCTCCCCCTCTGGGGAGAATCATGCTGATTTTCTTCTGCAGAACTCTGCATATGGCAGGCTGAATGTCCTGATTTTATGCTCACTGACTCCAGTCTCATCACCATATCTTATGAGAGAGAAGCTTTAATGCTGTTATTACAACCACTATCAAGAAAATCTACTGATACTTAACATGTTGCCCTCATAAAACCTGAGAAGTCAGCAAAGCTGAACAGAAACTGAAGCAGGACTAAATCAGTAAATTGTCATTAACTTATCATTCAAATGTTTATTTGTACATATAGCATGCTAGCAGCCTAGCCGCCGTTCCAACATTTCTGTCCAGTGAAATATCTCCATAAAACTTTGTACACACATTCATGGTGCTCAGAGGATGAATGATAATAGTTCTGTTGACACCCTGGCATTATTCATAATGCTAACATCAGGTCAAAGCTTTTAGTTTACCCAGTGAAATATCTCCACATCTACTAACACATACAGATTCATGGTCCCCAGATGGTGTATCTGACTGACTTTGGTGATGCCCTGACTTTTCCTCTTACGCTACCATTTTGCAGTTTTGAGTGACATGCCTTACCTTTAAAGTCTGTGTAAAGTAAGAATAAATATGTGTTCTGAGTTTGTCAGACCAAAGAATTTAGTGTTATTAACCAACCAGCCAAATTTGAATGATTAAAAATATCGACAAGTTTATGAAATTAGGTGTCAAAATCGTGTAAAAATGAGCAGTGTTCTCAGCTCCAGGACTGTGGGGGCGTGTCCGCTGAATGTGCTGAAGCCACGCCCACTCGTGGGAGAAGTCAAGCAGCCATTTTGAAGTGTCAGATGAGTTCAGAAAATGACATGACTAATTTTGAAACACTCTGAGTGAGATGAATGAATCTCTATATCTCTGCTAGGAGTGCAGGGGTATGCTCAGGGTGGCCTCAGCATGTCATCGAGCCACCCTTTAGGACCGCCCACAAAATCCTGGACTGAAAACTGGTGAAAAACTGTTTTAACTCCACATTTCAGTAATATATCGTTGAAAGTCTTTTTGCATGTTTTCAGCAACTATTTTCCAACATATTTAATGTATTTTGAAAGAAATATCAGAATTGCCTTTACACAGACTTTGCGTTGTGGCAATGGTGCTAGCATGCTAACACACTGAAGTATTACACTGTTTGATTCCAGCTTTCATAAAAGGCTTGGCTTATTGACCACATAGTAGCCTATACTGCAGAACCAGTACATGTGTGACTTCATCCACATAGAAATGATGTTATAGCAAGTCAGAGACCAATAATAATGGGAAACAAGAAGCACAAACATAGGATGGTGACAAAGAAGAAGCTAAGCCATGTTTTTTTGGGGTGAAACTCACGACACAGAAAAAAGGGCGCTTATTAAAGAAAGGAGAGAGGAAGAAGAGGGTCTTGTTAGTCTTCAGAAACACAGATTCCCACCTCTCCTCTGTGTTTCACGTCATACTTCTTGTTGTTATCAGACCATAAAAAGCTACCTTGCACACATGCAATGACACACACATATAGTCTAAAGGGCGTGCAGACATTTGTATTAGCTGCATGACTGTCCCCCATGTCTGTGTGTGTGTTGGGTGTGTGTCACTAATGGCTGTCTACGTTCTTCTTTTTTCACATTTTTCCTTCTGAAGATTTTTTAAATAAATTATCACTTTTGATCTTTTTTCTTCAATCTTGCACACTTTGCTTTTGTCTGTGCTGTACATTTTTACTCCGTTTCATTGTCTGTCAGTGTCTAGACAGACAAGAGAAGCAGACAGAACAGAGCAGGTAGACAGATGAACTGGTCCTGCACACAGTTGGTAGCAGATTGAGTGAGATCATACAAAAAAAAAAAAAGAAAAAGGAAAGGGTCAACTTCTTACCACTAACCCAGGCAGCCTGGAGAAGAGGTCAGAGCTCACCACGGATGCAGCAGCAACCTCACTCTGCGTTTTCTCCTCCTTTCTACAGCGATGACCTTTCTCCAGACTCGTCTTTGGGGGAGGAAGGGAAGGGAGGAGAGGGGGAGCGGCAGAGTGAGGTCGAGTCACAACCACAACCACAGCCCCAGCAACAGCAGCAAGAGACTCAGCCACAGACTCAACCACCACAGCCACAGCCCCAGTCGGAGCCCCAACCACAGACTCCTGAAACCAAACTTCAGCCAGAACCTGAACCAAAACCCCAGCCTGCGCCGGAGCCCGAGCCTCAACCTGAGCTTCAGCCTGAGCCAGAGCCAGAGCCGGAGCCAGAACCAGAACCAGAACCAGAGCCAGAACCGGAGCCTCAGCCCCAAGTCGAGGCTCCGAGCGAGGAAGCAGCACAGGACGCCCCTAAAGCCCCTTCACCATGCAGAGAGGAGCAGCAGACAGGGGGGATACAAGAAAAGGAAAAGTCGGAAGAAGTTGTGGAGGCAAAAAGAAAGCAAGATGGAGAGGAGGCACAGGCCGAGCAACGTGAGGCCGAGCCAGCACAGGAAGAAGAGGAGGAGGAGGAGGAGGAGGAAGGGGGAGGAGCAAAAGGAGGTGGGGCGGGAAGGAGAGCCAGCTTGCACCACACGGCCTCGCCCTTGAGGGTGCAGCGCAACGGGGCCGGCTCGCACTCCGCCACCTCCGACTATGAGCTCTCGCTTGACCTCAAAAATAAGCAGGTAGGGTTGTGTTGGGGACGGGGGGGAGGGTTGGTGTGTTGTTTTGGGTGAGGGGAGCGGGAGGGCGGCAGGTACAGTAACTTTGGCTTGTGTGTATTGTACGTCTTGTGGTCTGACATGTTTGTGCTGTGTAGTTTTCTGTCTGAGGAGGAGGACTTTCGGCTGGTGTTCGATGAGATTTTTATTTTTGATTGTTTGTCGTATTGATCCCTATCGGCACTTCTCGACTTTCCAAACTGTATCAACTAATGATGAGCTTCCTTTTCTTCACCATCATGAACCGTCATTGTCATTGCCATGTCATCATGTCATCATCATACTCACATGGTTTCGTCCTTCACCAAATCTCAATGTTTTCTCAGGGTGCTATATCATTTATCCGAGGGTATTTCACTGCTGGGTTGTAATTTACTGAACATAGAGCGACTCACGTGCATTAAGTTTTAGGTTCAGGTCTTTTATACATTGTTTTATTTTGGCAATGATGCATACATACACGTGCACACATCAGGGTAAAATAAAGACAATGTGTCGCATTTGTATCTGCATGAATGGAAAGTCTTTTCTCTGCTGCTTTATGAGACACTCTGGATGATGAAAAGCCCACATTTCTGTTATCTGTTCTCATCTTATTACGGCCAGTTAAACCGATTTTGTCTGAAACTGATGCGTCTCTGAACTGTGACTGTGTTTAAACATGCGTTTTCATGTTCTCATGTTTGTTCTTATCACGCTGTTCATCATCAGGGGCTTGGAAGTCATTACATAATCATCTCCATTTCAAGAGCCATCAAACATTCGCCATCCGTTTTCATTGTCATCCATCTAACCAACATTCTTCAGTCCATGGATCTTCGACCAGGTAAGGCAGCAGAGTTTGGGTCTAACCTGTGGGGATCCTGATCACTGTTCTACACCTGCAGTTTAAAGGGGCACTTCACCCATTTTACACATGAAGTTCAGTTTGCTCTTCACAGGGATATATAATGTGTTCTTTTGCTCTGAAATTCAGCTTTCTGAAGTTTGAAGAAATAACCCCAATGATGTCACTATGATGTCATCAGGGTTATTTCGGCCCCAGGCTTGAGGCCTAAAATTTTTAACAGTTTGCTATAAGCTGGGGGTGTGGGGTCAAAGGAAGAGGGTATTTAGGAGGAAAAGAGGGCCTAATGAAAGACACTATCAAGCTGCTTTATGGGAAATGTAGGATCCATTGTTTTTTGGAGCTTGACCCATACTAGGGGCTAAAAGTCAGGATATCTCAGCCTCTGCTGCTTCAATTTTGACCATTCTTTTTTTAAATTTGCCTCATGTGAGTCTCCCAACTTTATGGAAGTGTAATATTAAACAATTGGAGTACCTCTTTAAGTCATTTTCATGCAGAAAAACTAAACTTTTCGATGATTTCAGCTTCCCAGTTGCATGGATTTGCAGCTCTTCTCTGTTTTATAGCATTGGGAATTGATTGTCTTTGGATTGTGGAATGTAAGTTGGATAAAACAAGACATTTGAAGACATCAACTTGAACATTTAAGACTATTTTCTGACATCTAATTGACCAAACAGGTAACATCAGATTGATCTACAATAGGAATATCCATTGTGATGTTTATGGATTGATTGGTTTCTCAATGAGGCACAAAGGTTGCTGACCTTCCTCCCTTAAGTCTTGACTTCCATCGCTGTCACCGTGAGTGTGGTGAGGCACGCTTGACCACACTTGATCAATAACCCAGAGCAATTAGTAAACACTGTCGCCACAGTGTTAAGTGTTTCTCATCCTCAGGGTACCATCCATAGACTGTGAAGATAAATCTATTCAGAGGTGACACTGTCAGAGTCATTTGGATTGCGTCCTCCAGTGTCAATATTTGCTTAAATTCAGTGAACGAGAAGAAAACTATGATAAGCTGCTGAAGCATTATGGTGGATGTTTGCTAAAATCCATCTTCCAAGCGATTGGCCACTGAAATTAATGTATTTGAGTGAGATGGCCGCGTTATTTCAGTCTCTGTTGGCTCCATTTTCACTCCAGTTTTACTTCATTTCCTCAGTCATCACTTCCCTTTTCAACCTCTGCTTCTAACCTGTGTCTCCCTCCCACCTCCATTCTCACTCTTTTAATCTCACATCTGAAAGTCCTCCTCTTCCACTATCTCCCTGTCAACAATGCTGGAGATACGCAATCAGCTAGATTGATCTTCTGCCTGTACGGTTGGGGTGCAGGGGCTAGATGCATCTACAGATCAATGTCGGGGTAATTGGATCTGTGGGGCGATACCTTGATTCCTGTGGAAGAACCTCATGACAAAGTATTTGAGTGTTAACTCATTCCAACTTGAGTGTCCAACCTTTTTCCGTAATTTTTTTAACTGGTTTAAATAAAGAATCATTTTAAATCATACATATGGTAAAAAAATTAACTATTAAATCAACTATTTTCATGCCGTGGGCAATTTTCTGCTCTATGTTTACATGCATTTCTATAAGTTTTGTTTTCTTTTTTCTATTATTATAGTTCATATAAAAATATATAATTTGTTAAAGAATTAAAATTAAAATTAATTTGACATCCTCCGGATTAATAGAAAAATAGAATAGAATAGAAAAATAACTGGAGTCAACGTGAAATTCAAAAAGTTATGCTTTTTACCTGTAAATTTGCATTTAATTGACAAAGACACGGTTGAGAATTCCAATTTATGTTATCGTCTAGGATGCCACAAAAAGTACAAGCTGTCAAAATAATCAGTATGGCTGCTGTCGAAAACAAAAGTTATTCCAAAACAGTCTGTGGGGAGCTAAAACAACACGTACAGTTTATATCAATATCTTTCCTTGTTTTGTCAGTGAACATTCAGTAACGTAAGCTCTGGAAGAAGTTTATTCTCTAATTGGAGATGTCACTCCTGCACAAGTCACCATAACATATGATGAACAACAAAAACAACAACAACAAGTTATATTAACCGCAGTCTACATTAGCTGAATACATAAGCTGAAACACAGATGATCTGAGTTCTCTGGGTTGATAGTTGCTCATATTAACAGTTATGTGACTAATAGAGGCCCTTATACAGGCATATGTTACCTCCCAACCGTTGCGCTTCTCCAATATGAACCACACTTCACTCTGCCACCCGTACACTCAGGGCAATCCAAAGTTTTCTCGTCTGTTGTTTCCCATTGGTGGAACGCGCTACCAGTTCCTACCCGACCAGGGCGTCCCTCTCTACCTTCAACAAACTCCTGAAGACCCAGCTCTTCAGAGAGTACCTCCTCTCCAACACTACCAACAACTGGACATGCTAAATCTGTCTCTCTCTAGAACTTGATTCTATGTGAGTAGTACTTATTGCTGCACTAATACGTCCTTGTCGCAGTGTACCTTGATTGTTTCCCTTTTTCGTACATCGCTTTGGATGTAAGCGTCATTTCACAGATACTGGTACTCAACAGTCCAGTGGTCAATTTCCCTAAAACTAGACAAAAATCACCTTCACTTTCTATCTGAATAATTGTAGTCTGTTTTTGTTTCACCACTACAATAACTTGTCCTTAGCTTAGCTTTAGCTTGTAGCAGGACCAGGCCATGATGAGGAAGAAAAGAGTTCATAAAAACAATCCACAAACTGACTGCCACCATTGACCGGTTGAGAGTGTTGACTTATTCGCTATCTGCATTTTAATTTGCTCTGAGTCTGTTTAAACTCTTTCAGCCAAAGCCATAGGAACACACCACTCCCTCCTACTACTTGTTTATATAGCACTGACAAATTGACTAAAAAGATGTAAATCAAATGGAGAGGTCTTGGAAAAGTAAGTAATGTAGGTTCAGTCCTTTTATTTACACGACCGTGAAGTGATAGCTGCTGAAATCTGGCTGCTCCTGCTCTGTAATATCTGCTAAAGTAATTGTGACGCCTGTGAAAAGGCATTTTTATACAAGTCTGTAAAATGAATCGTTGGATTTAGGGGCTTTTATTCACTTATAAACTTAAATGTGCAAGTGAAATATCAAACAAGGGTTAGGAAGTTCAGAAATGATTTCCTTATTTCCACAAAGTTTAATATGTTCAGTAGCTTTTCTTAAAACTGCTGGATTAGCAAATGTGATGACATTGTTGAAAAGGTCGCTGCTGCAAACTGTGAAAATGTACCATCTCATAGTTTTTTGCCACTCTAATGCGACTGTAGGCTTCAGGAGTCAATATAATCCTTTCCTTTGTCTGCATCTGAATTAGTCCTACGGTAACCACCGACCTTTTCAGGTAACTGACTTTGGTCAAGGATGAATCAGCTTAACGGATCACCATCTTCTGATGACATCAAGTCGTTTATTGTCATCCTCGTTTTGTAATACAGTCAGCATTAGTGGTGTCCCAGTTTTTTTTTGCTGTTATATAATCATCTCATTAATCATGCAGATGTTTCTGTGCTGTAAGCGAGCGTGCATGAGCATGAAAGCTAATAATCATAGCTTTGCATTTTGCCCCCGTATTTCTGCAGCATGTAAGATCTGATGATCTGCTGTTTTACTAAAGCACATCAGTCTTTTCTTGCACACTTAAGCGGGGAGACCCATGAATTCTGATAGGAATTGATTCATTGTTAAAATCATGAATTAATAATGTTTCAGGAGTGAAGAAAAATGACATAAATACAAGAAATCGGCATGAAAGGCAAACAAGCCTACATTTGTTTCCCCAAAATGCTGAAATTTCTTTCTGTGGTAAAAACTGGCATTTTTCTTCAAAACTGTCACATATGTGACATTGTGGCGGATTATAGAAGCTCATAAATGCAGTAACATTTAAAGAAACCCACAAAATGTAATAGGTTAGGTTAATGGATTTCTGAAAATTACAAGCTTCAGAGTCCAAATGCCACAAGCAAAATGTGTCTGTCATGCAGCTTCAGCATTGCTAAGCAGAATGTGATAAGGTAGACATGTAATTATCTCAAGGGGATTCTCTGATAATGCTCCTAAAAAAGAAGGAGGACACAATAATCACAGAACATGACCCTAAAATAGCAAAATCTGCCTCTTGAAATCACAAAAAAATAAAGCATGCTGTGCGTTGTACTTGGCTGACCTACACAAACATTTCCAGACTAAAACATATTATTTTTCCAAAGCCTCTGGGTATTAATATTTCATATACAGACAAAGAAAGTCCCATATTTCAAGCCACCATCTGCCTCTATCTGCTGCTCAGAATCTTTCCCTTTGCATTCAAGCTTTCTATTACGGTGTGACCATTACCTCAGATTTCTATACACTTTTTGTGGATATATGCTCCTTTTTATGTCCTTGACTTTAAATATTTTACTTTTATCCATCCTTTAGAGAAGAATTTCCTCTCAGTAGTGTCTTGCCAGTTCTACATATAAGTAGAGCAGCATACTGCAGCGTCGTGCCACTTTGCTCTGGTTATCCCCCCTCTCTCATTCAAAGGGGAACATGAGGTCAGCGTGGTGCTGATCCGCCCGTCAAAATCGATTTAGAGACCCTCGTGGAACAGAGCAGTGCCATCAACGTTGTCTCAAACTACTGCGTCTCCAGAATAATCTCTCTCCATCAGCGCTTAGTGAAGTGATCAGAGGTAGAACTGACAGTCGGCTAATGGGGGGATTTTCAGCAGTGCCACTCTTGGTGCGGCCATTTGTCTCAGCACCTCTTTCTATGTCTTCCCCTCTCCTCAATCCCCCGAGCCTCTTGTTTTCTTGTGTCTTCAGTGCTCTGTTCATCCATCTTTTTGCCGTTTCTTCCTTCCTTCCCTTTTTCCACATGTAGCACAGACGCTAAGCTCAAAACTACAGATGTGCCGGTATCACATTTTCATGCTACGATTATTGTGGCCATAAATATCCTGGTATAACACGATAATCATTCTTGAAATACTGCTATTAGTGCTAAAATGAAGCGAATCCTGGGAGCCAGTTCAGGCAGCCCAGCTCGAGTCTGCTGCTACACTCACATGACATTACTTCTCTCACTGCAACACATATCTAACACACCCTTTTAATTGCGGTGGAGCTGAAAGCTATGCTGCTGCTTCTTACCACTGCTGCAGCATTTCACCACCTCCCTCCACCCCAGCATCCACCTGAGTTTAGCTTTTTCCCATGGGCGGAGGAGTGTCGTCACTCTTCCGCACCCTGCTGAGCTGATGTTTCCTTGAGGCGAGCGATGATGTCAGAGCCTAGATGTTAAACATTAATGCTGTATATATTCTACATTTACATAATCTAGTCCACGTGAGCAAACTACGCTACCTGCTCAACATCAAACAGCAGACAGTTAATGATAAGCTGGCGAACATAGTGGAGCATTCAGCAGCTTAAGAGCCAGATATTTACCTCAGGAGTTGGTCCAAAAGAACCAAAAAGAGCCAAAAAGAACTTTATAGTTCGTGTTGGGTGTTAATATTTAAGAGGCAGAACATTAGAGCATGATAACTATGGACAGTTTTATTGGACTCTTACAAGCCACCACCGAAACAGAGTTAAAACTAACCAGTAAGGGAGAATGCAATTTTGTGCGGTCTCTTTTCACTTTGTTGGTCACTTAAAATGCATTTTCTCTCTCACTGAAAGTTTTGACTCAGAAGCCATAAACTTGCCACGCTTCAGTAGGTCTACTAGATAATTCAAGGACATGCACAAGGCTGGGCTAAAGTTGCCCAAGCAGCCCATTTACCCTTTTTGACTGAGTGCCCCTCTAGAGGAAAAACAAAATTTGCTAAAGTTAAACCAAACTAAATCACCATATCATCCAAACTTTTATCTCCTTTTGATGGACATTGGACCCAGAAACGGGCCAGACCAGAGCCGTAAAAAAAAGAAAACATAAAGCGATGTCCTATGCCCCATATAATGTGACACTGTAGCATCCAAACTTGGTATTGTTACTGTTATGTGAGACTGTGGAAATGATTAACAACAAATCATATAACCAATGGCATGCCCTGTGAGTAAAGATCTCGTAAGATCTCGTAAGCTTCCAAACAATGCACAGATTGTCATGTTTAATGTAAGCATCGCTTGGACAGAGTAGCTAAAACTAGGCACACAATGAGCCTGGCTCTCTGTTCCTGTGGGGGGTTTTCTGTTTCTGTTTGACCAGTAGAAATGCCTCCTTATTGTTAATCTGCTAATAAAGACAGGAATGCTGGTGTTGTATTGTATCAAACTACCACAGTGTAGAAAAACCAATATACCGACACACGTCTGGTCCCAACACAGTTCTTGCTAGGCTGGCATCAAATCCTGTCTACTTTACTTACTTTCTTCTTCCTCTCCATGATTTCGTCCTCCATCATCATGTCGCAGCTCGTCCTCATGGCTGTAATTCCATCTGAATGGCAAAGTGTATCAGATACACACTCCGATAAAGGAAACAACGTGACCCAAATGCTTTATTCATCATCCCCGACCCGGCTTACGCGGAAGGCAAAACAAACAAGCTCGACTGCCACATTTAATCAAACGCAGCCGCCCTGACGGCCCTTTCTCACTCTCAAGGGCACCTCGACGGTGGAACTCTTTGCAGAATTTGTTGTGATGAGGGACACCTTTCTGAGTAACAGGGTCAATCATATTACCTCTGCAAGTGACTTTAAAAAAACCTACACAAGTTTTCTATTTTAGAGCACAGTCATGGTGATAAGGCTAACCTTGTCATTTCAAGAGTGCACACAGCGCAGTCACAGAACAATCCAGATTAAAAAGTGATGAATATTCAGGCCGAGTTCAGTCTGAAAAAGTTGACAGCGACTGAGACGTCGCCATCAGCAGATACAGTAGAGCACCAAACCAGCGTCCCTATTCAGAAACCACCTTAATATTCTCAGTACGTCTCACTTTACTCACAGAGGCTCTGCAGTGAAATGTAAATGGAGTAGATAAGATGGATTTTCAGTGTCATTCCACTTTTCTAAAGAGCTTTGTATGTGATTCCATCCCTCCAGTGACAACGGCAAAGGCTGCATCGTGTTGAACTAACCACTTATCACAAATTGCAAACCCTCGTGGCATTACAGCATATCAGGAGTCCATACGAGGTGGTTTGGTGACTTTGTCCAGGACTAAAGTGAAAGGAGATTAGCAGCTGAAAGTTGCATTTTGATCCTTCGTGCCGTCGGTAACCAATCGTTCAATTGCATATTAGAGGAGGGATATTTTACTACTAGCTTTATGCAAGAAGCCAGCTGCCAAAGAAAACACTGAGGGAGGCAAGAGCAAGGATTTCTATTTCCCAGAATGAAATGCCATGTTATTTTTAATGTGTTTTCTATGCTGTATACTTAGAACCTGTACATTTATTGATATTTGTGAAATGACAAAATATGACACCGCTATTCTTTCCTAGCTGAATCCTTCTCCACACTCGTGTCCTTGATAGGTTAGAACAGACACAGAATTATATTCATTGATTTACTCCGAATGAAAAGGACTTAAGAGCCCCGAGAAGATAACAGCTCTTTCTGGGCACTTCCAAAGATACCCACACCCTGATTGTTCTGGGAAACTCAAAGAGGTCTCATCTAGTGTTTGAGCTGCTGCCAGATGAGGATGGCTATATTACATCTCTATCTATTTCCCACAGCATTTGTGCAATTTTTCACAGGAAAGATTAATGGCTTGTTCAGTTGCAGACAATTTAAAGTTGCGTGGAGGACCTCTCTAAGGAATTCGGAGAGATTATGAGTTCTATTTGCTGAGGAAATGAACAGTTTGTCCAAATGCCATGAGTCAGCCTTTCCCGTATTCTCTCTTTCAGACTGTGGCTTTGACCAAACTGCATATAGTTTCAGTACACACATCACAAAGCCAGCTTGCGAAATTATTGAACCATCTGAGGATATTATGATTTGAATTTTGGGTACTTTAATGTTTGAATTTTGCATACTCCAAAAAATTGGACCCTTTTCATCTCCTGGGGTTTTCATTTATTTTTATTTTCCCACCACAATTATCCCATTCCTCTTTTAATGTCCAGCTAGGCTCATTCATTTTCCACCCACACACCACCTGTTTTTTCACACTGCTATTCAATCCATATACCATATTCACCTTCCATGCACCACAGCGACAGGCACAAGGATATTAAAAATGTTGAAACACTGGTATGCATGCTCCCTTTCTGCAAATAGAAGTATCTGTGATACAGGGGGTTATGGGAGCCACAGTTGAAGTCCTTTTTGGCCTTTCTTACCTGTCATATATGTTTGATTCCTGACAGTTTTCACTAGTAATTGCAGATGGTTATAAATTGATGATTGCAGCAAATCATTCTTTTCCTCTTTGTATCTTTCTTCTAATTTTAGATCGAAATGTTAGAGCTCAAATACGGTGGCCACCTCATCTCCCGCCGTGCTGCCTGCAAGATCCAGACTGCCTTCCGCCAGTACCAGCTCAGCAAGAACTTCGAGAAGATCCGTAATTCGCTGCTTGAGAGTCGTCTTCCTCGACGCATCTCCCTGCGCAAGGTCCGTGTGCAAAACACGGAAGGTTTCTCTGCTGAACGGGCCCTGGCAGAAGGCTGCAACTTGGCAGGCATCCCATTGGTACGCTCACCATCTCTGCCCGCCACGGTTGGTGGTACCCTAACCGATCTGGAAGACTCATTCACTGAACAGGTCCAGTCGCTGGCGAAGTCTATAGACGATGCACTCAGCAACTGGAGCCTGAAGACCATGTGTTCACTGCAAGAAGGCGGCACCTATCAGTTCAGTGCCGACTCCTTCAGTGCAGCAGCAGCAGCAGCAGCAGCAGGAGTAGGAGGTGGAGGAGAAGGAGGTGGTGTAGGAGAGTCAACGATTCCTCAAGGCTCAATGGATCCAAGTGACCTGTCGAGAAGTGCAAGCAAGCTGATGATGGCTTTCCGGGATGTGACGGTGCAGATCGACAGCCAGAACATCCGTGTTTCATCCTCAGTCATGGAATCATCCACTTCCGTCACCCTTGGCAGCTGTGTCCAACAAGAAGGAGCCTACACCACTGTCTCACCTACTTCCATAACAACAAACTCCACTCCAGCTTCTATTCCTTTTGTCCCCTCACACCATCCTCCTCCTCCTCCTCCTGCAGAGGTCCCAGCTGAACCCATAGATCCCCCACCACCCCCACAAGAACCCCCACCGCCCCCAGAATCAGATATAGGAGACGAGCAGGATGATGAATTCCCTGCGCCTCCTCCGAGTGAAGAAGAGCTTGGAATGGAGGAGGAGCAACCTCCCCTAACACCTCTGGATAAGATGGCTGCCCCTCAAAGCCCAGAGGAGATTGTGGTGGTGGTGGCGGCACCACCACCCACAGAACCCCCTTACGCCCCTCCACCACAGGAGGCTGTAATGCTGGGGAGCTTGCCCGTTGTAGAGCCGCTGGAGGTCAAGAGGTGTGGCTCAGAGACGGCGGACAACAGCTCAGAGCAGATGAGCAGCAGCAGCACATCGACAGAGGCACGCTCTACATCTGAGGCCTCGTCCAAGGAAGCACTGCAGGCCATGATCCTCAGCCTGCCACGCTACCACTGTGAGAACCCAGCTAGCTGTAAATCACCCACGCTGTCCACTGACGTCATGCGAAAACGCCTCTACCGCATTGGCCTCAACCTGTTCAATGTGTGAGTAGCCGCTGCATTTTCATTCTTTTGTGCTTAGATGATTCTAATTAAATTGAAGTCTGAGGTTTTGTGATATCACTGCTGAATCATTGCTGACTGTTTGACAGAACAGAAACATTTTTCTAGTTTGGTAATTAATTTTTCTTAAGTAGGCTTTAAAGGTTGGAAATGATCTACTTCTTCCTATTTTCTAAAATTGTAAAGGTAATACAGTAAAGTAAGAAGTAAAGTAGGTAAAAAGGACAGTGGTTTTATCAGAAATACTTTGAGTACTGTGCTGTACAGCACAGTCGAGACTGTTAGTATGAGGTTAGAGTTACTGCTACCCCTCCTCTACCTGAGGATTGATGCGGCCCTCTGGACTCAAAGAGCAAAGAAAAACGCTTTTCCTCACAGGTCCCTTTTGTGTTGATAGAACAAACAGATTGAAGCCCAAGTCCTGAGCCAGATCTGCGGTGCCAACATTCGTCTCAGAAAGACCAATCAGAACAGGGACACAGAGAGAGAGAATTGTATGAAGACTGATTTGTAAAATTATGGATTACTGACTCGAAATTAAGGAAATGTGAGTCAGTGATAATCAACCATGGGTAACTAAGTCCTTCCTGTCTTTCTTCTTACGCAGCATATATGCAATTTAATGAACAGTCCTTGTATTGTTCGAAATAAGGAGTCCATGCTTTCAGACAAAATCAGGCATCTCCTTTTCTAACTGACTAACCGTCCATTTGCTGTCAGTGTTATCTCTGAACTGTTACTGAAGTGTTGACAACTCTTTTCCAATGAAAGTAGCTAGCACTAGCTTCAAAAATCGCTAAACATCCCCAGATGACACCATGCACAAATTTGCATCTTGAGAAAATCATACTAATCGTAAAAAAAAAAAGTGGTGTTCGGTTGCAGTGAGGAAGAGATCACTTTAAGCCATAAAAGGTGGATATGTAGATATAGATATAATCTTTAGCCAATTAAAGAACAATAGTTGAGAACAGAAATTGTAGTAATACTTGGTCACTACTGTAGGGAGTAAGTTACAGTAGTTAGCCGGACATTGCAGCTAATGTTAGAGTGGGAAAACAACATTGTTGAGTCCATTGCACTTTTGTTCTTGTGTTTATGGTTTTGAAAGAGCTAGAAGAAGAAAAAAAAACACCCTCCAAGCTCTTTAAATGTCAAATATCACCCTTTGTACAACGCTATTCACACTGCATAGAAATGTAGAAAAATCTAAACCTTGACAGACCTGCTGTGCCTAGTTATAGACACTAGGCTATCAATCTCTCAGTGGAGGGGTTCAATCAATAGTGCAAGCACCAATATATGTTATTGTCTTTATATACTGTATACTGTAAATATAGCTTCTTGATACAATCTAGCTTATCCGACATTTATGTCAGGTATGATGTGCCAGTCTTAAAGTGCGTCTTTCATGGATAGAACCCAGGTGTAAAACCTGATACAGATAACTCTTGTTTCCCAGCCACTACCCAACTCCCATTGCATTTTCCTCTGTGGCTTCACAAATTGTCAGCAGAAGAAAAACATGTCTGTCTTGAAAAGCTTGTCTGTGTTTGCGGCTTTTCAGTCATTGTGAATTCAGTCCCCCCCCTGCTGCTTAGTGAAGAGTGACAAAGTCAAAACCAGATAAGACCTTCCCAAGACACGCTCCAGACAGGTGCAAGGTGGTTACTTGGCAGCGAGAGATAGGAAGAAAAAGTGTTGCCACGGTGACAACAGTGCACAGGGCCAGCGCTGACTGAATCTGTGGGTTTGATTTTGTTGAGAGAAACACTGAATCCTTGAGATGTGTGTCAAAGTAACTCAGTGTTGCAGTAGAAAATTGAATGCTGGTCCTCCAGCTAGTTATCATAAATGATCAATTACATATCAGGAATCTTTAAAGAAGGAGATTTACCATATGCTCTATTAGCTTTTCACCCAGAGCTCACCCTGAAGGACCTAAACACATGAATGTGTTCACATGAACTCACTGGACTCACTCACAAGTGGAGCTCAACCCACTGATGGAGTAGCTGGAATGTACTTGGAATACATGAGGGGTGAATTTAAAAAAAAACAATGGCAACGATCCACCAAGCCTAAAATTCTCATTAGTAATTCTGCTGCGAGTTGTGAATGTAATTAAAAGTTCCTTCAGCACTATGTGAACCGGCACCTTGGGAACAGAGATGAAAAAAGTGTTAGCATTTCAATCCAAGAAAGCCAGGTAGTGTTTTATTGTTTTGTTTTTTTGTCCCTAACACCTCAACCGTTTCTGTAAAAACTCTCCTTGCTTTCCAAAATATATTCCAAAATACAACGTGTTCCCTTGGGTGCAAAAGCACTACAAGATTTTGTTAAGATATTGCCCCAATTAAGCTATCTTATACAAATTTAGAAGATTGGAGCTCATAAACACACATTATCTTTTTTTTTCTCCATGCCAAGCTCTGCAGCCCAATAAAAGTGCACAATAAAGCCGATTAACTTTGACTCAATGCTGGAGCGTGACACTGAAAACAAGCGGAGCAGGAACGAGCTGTGCAGTTCCTGGATGGAAGATGCAGAGGGAATCATCACCAGGGGGAACATACAAAACACAGAAAATAAAAAGTATGAAAAATTAAAGCCCAAAGAGTTGTGAACACATCTATTTAGGAAGTATCAGAGATGTGTTCCCTTGTGAATATCAACAGCAGTGTCAGTCTTACTTAATTTCTTAATCAAGTTACTTAAAATGCTGCTGTTTATGTGCACAAAAAATATCTTGAATAACTATTTTTCTCGTTGTTTTAAGCCTTTTGCGTTTGATTTCAGCCAAACAAATGGTGAACAGCAATGACCTAATTGTCCTATAGGTGTCTTTGAAGCATTGTCTTACCATAGCAAGTCTGTATTCAAGTTAGAGTGGTCATTTTTAAGGTCATAAACGTTAATCTGCAAACAAGTTACTCTAAGGATCATGTGATATGTTAATATGTATAGTTATTATTAATTATATTTTTTGTGATAATTATATCAGGAGCAAAAGAGGAAGTCAAGTTATTGTTCCATAACCATAGGTTTATACGACGAAGGTCCCCTAACCCTGATAAAGTAGTCATTTCAACCCAAACCTAGGCAAAGTACTTATTTTAGCTCAAATCATGACCTTTCCCTGAACTTAACAAAGTTATCTTTGTGCCTAAACGTAACCAAACCGTAAGCATAGGATCAGTAGTGGCTTGTTTTGGTCGCCCTGTTGTGGCGTCACATCAGAAAGTCCTTTTGTATGTCATTCCAGATGTATTTTGTCATTTAATTTATTAGTTATTGTTTGGCAACTAAAATTGTTCAAGTTTGAGTTAGCGTCATGCTCAAATGAGGTAAAATATACAAAACTGGCATTGATACTTTCACTTTTAAAACATTATTTTTATATTAGTCTGTCTGTTTCTACCCTGTGCTACTTTAATGGTACTACTTCTAGTCTAGCCTACCAGTTAGACTTAGCAAGTCTACCCACAAAGTCCACACCACTTAGAATAAAAAAGATCACTTCTATTCACCATTTTCTGTACGATTCATTTTCAAACATGTCCACTTTGATAGTGTCAGTCTGAGCGGCAGGGAAAGATTGGCTGTAACATTTATCTGTTTGTTCAGATTGTATTTGAACCACACAGTTTTTTTATTATTATTATTATTACATATCTCATGAGGGGAAGTGAGGACTGTACACATTCATAATGACTGTTTAATGAAGGCTCCCAGTTTGATTACAAGGTTCTGTGACTCTTTAGAGATATTTTCATAAAATGACATAGCCTTTTCTGTCTATTTGCAATCCCCTCTTCTCATTCCCCCGATCAAACACCTTGAAAGATAAGCTGACTTTTAATAAATTGGCTACGAGGGAAAAGAGAGATAGAATGAGGAATGAGAGCAAAAAAATAAAAAAATAAAAAAAAGTGGAGAGAGAGAGAGGGCAATCGAGCTTGAGGCTTATTAGTTCCACCAGTTCATATCCTCCCCCTAATACCTGCGCTGTTGTATCCTCTGCATCTTAAACAGGGCTGTTTGCTTTGGGCTAAAACTTGGGTATTGCTTGATCATGCGGACAAAAAGCTCACACATCGCATTACCAAACTGCAGGCATATGTGTGTGTGTGTGTGTGTGAGTGTGTGTTTGTGTTTGTCGTGCAGCAGGTGGTCTATGCGCCACCAAAAGCAGGAGGAGTAAGAAAAGTAGAAGAGAGGGTGGGGGGGAAGTAAATTAAAGAGAGGGAAAAAGTCAGACGTTTTGTGTGCGCGTGTGCGTGTGTGTGCGTGTGTGTGCACCAGCCTGCACACGCATGAAAAGATAGAACAGTCTGTGATGGAAATTGAGTGAAAAAGCAACGACCGAAAGAGACACAAAAAGATAGAGGGGAAGGGGAAAAGGTTGAGAGAGAGGCCACTTGATAAAGTTTCCACTTTGAGTGTGGATGGAATGGCAATGACTCCATTTTGGGAGGGGAGAGTGTGTCAAGGACACTGCCATCACACAAGGGAGCTAACACCAAACCCATCAGCGGGGAGTTGGCAAAGAGAGAGTTGGAGATGTGAGCAGGGGTGACATTAATGAAAGATTCCTGAGTAGATTTCTCTTTTTGTATGCATTACTTTTCCATTTTATATTACGAGGTGAGACATATCCTTAATTCGCTTTTCTTTCTTTCACACATTCTAGTGTAGCCAAAGCATTGATTAGACATCAGACCAACTTCCCACCGTGCAAAATGGAGCACCACCTGAGCTGTATGACTCAAAAAGGTGGCATAAGACATATACAGTGTAAGGTGATAAATGGCGTAACTGTAAAGAGTGAGTGGGAGAGATGTGGATACATATGTCAAGGCTAATTAGCACAGCAGATCAACAAAGCCACCCCAACTCCTCGAGAGGGATAACCTGACACCAAAGCAAGAGAGAGAAAAAAAAAAACTCTCTATGTATCGTTTGTGCTTGTTTGTGCATACACAAACCTTTCCTGTATTAACATTCTGCCCTCGGTGCTAAATGACCCAGCACATAATTACAAACTCTGAATTCCAGATGGCAAACAGAGGAAGCATTTCTTATTTCTCTCCTGCAGTTGACAGGTGGTACATACAAAGATCGTGGAGAAGCTCAAGTGATTTGAAAAAAACAGAAATGCTGAAAGCTAACGAATAAACAGATTAAATGATTCATAGTTAGGTAAAAGTAATGGATAGTCTCAGCCTCTTTTTTAGACTCGAAAATGACATACCCAAAATGAATAGAGTATATCTCTGCAACTACAAGGTCTATTTGAATAATTTTGGTGTCATAATAAAAAGAACACTTGTGACATTTGTTTAGATGCGTAAGTATCAGTATGTATGTCACTGGCGCAGAAGAAATGACTGTAAGATGGCACACAGCATAAATGAAAGATTTCATTTCCGCCTATTAAAATTCACACTTTTACGAGTATCTCTTTGAAATGATGCAGTTGCAGCTCTAAATCTAAATCAAAGCAACATATGTGGACATTATCTCTGCCAAGTTTGAGTCAAAATTACAGAGGTTTTAGTACAGACTATTTAGGCGGACACTTTGCACACTTTGGCAGCATCTATGCCATTTGAAATTTTTTATGTACCAAACTATATAATTCACTTTTACGTCATTATTTGGCTTCATCACATCCATTTACAACAGCAGAGAAGAGGTCAAACAGATGGATTTGAAGTTGAAATAGTTACAGGATAAATGGTGAAATAGCTCAAAATAATGGGAAATGTCCAGTTCCTGACCAAACCGATTCAAATGCTTAGCATAGCATTTGAATGCTAACCCACATGGAACATGTATGTCGATTCATCTGACAGGGCTCTGGCCGTAAATTTGACCAAAAAGTTTGGAAACCCCTGCTCAAAAAACACAGTGGGAACTGCATCCCTATCACTATATTCTTGAATTTCAGCAAAAGCATACTTGATTGACAAGAGCAGCGCTTTGCAACAGCGAGTCAACATCGGTGTAATGGTTTGGGGCTTTGGAGCGTTTACAGTCGCACCACACACAATCGTGTTTAGCACAGAGGCGCTAACCGGCCGTCAGTCTATCACTGGTTAGTAATGAAACCAAAATGTGCGCATCTGGAGAAATAGGCAACACGCTGTGCTGACAGTTAAGAACATGTAAAGGCCATAAAACACAGCTCTACAGTCACTGTGCACATCTGAGATAGATCTAAAATAGAGGGCCTAAGATTGGGAAACTGAAACTAGTTGGTTTCAAACTAACATTGACTGATTTTTGCTGAAATTGTCCGCTCATAGCAACTAAAATATGATTTCATGGCTATGCTCACAGCACTTGGTTAGGTCAGGGAGAAATTGTGGTTTCCTGTGAACATAATCTAGGTGACAATAACATTCCCCATCAACACAAAACTGACAAAACAAATCAGGAGTGTACACGTATAGACGCAATTTCTAGGAGACAAGTTTCTGATTGGATGTGACCCTTGTTCTATTGTGTTAAAGTCATTTAAATGACATCACAAGGCCTCCACCTTCACACCTGAGAAAGAACAATCATCATTTGCACAAACACAAGAGGTCCACATAATGAAAAAATGTAAACAGGGGTTGCTTTCAGCATTTGAACAAACAATCCAATCTTGTGATTGTCTGATGAGGACAGTCTCGCTCTGCACCACCAGTCTGAATCCATCCATATTGTACCTCCCGCATAATTTCCTCCCCTTTCCTTCCTCATGTTCGTCCCACCATTCACTTCTGATTACAAATAATAATCACCATGTGTGATCCATCTGTTGTTGGACAAACATCAAATGAGTGATATCTGCCAAATTCGTTTGGCGAGACATCACCTTCATCCGAGAGGGTAAGCTAGAAGCTTGAGGGGTGCGCTGAGGCTGTCACAGCAGATGCTTTCAGGCAGTCCAGCCTGCACTCGTCATCCTCCCTCTCCGTCCTCGCATTCCCATTGCCGCACATCTGCTCTGTCTGGTCTTCATCCAGCCTCCTCCTTATATCCTGCCCTTTATCCTCCCCTCCCCTCTGTCTCGCCTTCGCCTTACTAAACCCATTAGCTGTGGTGCACACACACTGCTCTGTTATGTAAAAGCTGTGGTTTAAACACTGTATAAAGACTGGATAGGGAGAGCTGTGGCAATAATGTGGTTGCCTCCCTGGAGCAGCTACCCTCTATGTCTAAGAGGGTTATAAATAGTTATGATATTACTCCCTTGTTCATACAGAACTTCCGACGTGCAATCAGCTCAAAACTATTTGCACTTAGACTCACTTGAGTTTGTATATGTCTATGTACGAGTAGTCTATGTCTGTATCTAAAGAATCCTGCCATGCATGTTTTAGCTTGCTGAATTAATGGCCTCATATGCCTTCCCAATGCATGTAGTTGAAGACTGAAATACACTTCCAATAAATGATGTAGACAAACAATTAGATAACAGTTAGGTTATCCCAATAACAATTAGCAAAATATTATCAGACAGCTAGTACAATGGATAGCTTGGAAAAGTGAAAGCACTTTTGAAATCTGTGACCAGATTGGACATGTGGACCTCATTCAGTTTCTGATTGAGTCTGGCCACTGCCATCTTGGCAGTCCTGCCTCCGCCGACTCATGGCTAATCAGAAAATGGGCAAAGACGTAGAGGATGGGTGGAGCTGAGGTGTGCTGAATGAAGCCTGGTTGATCAAACCTGTAACGGCAACCGCTTGTCAATCAACGTGAGCCTGATTTTGTGTTGTAAGCATGACATTTTTTGCTGTGAAGTTGGACATTTTCATTTTCACTTCTTGCACTTTCATTTGTCGGTTTCGTCCAATAACAGTAACACATGTAGAGAACAGTCAGTGAATTAACTCAGTACATTGTGTTGCTTGGGCTTCAGACCACCCACATTACTGTTCATTTTTTTTAGTTTGATGTACATCCAGGCAGTGGAAAATGTTAATTTCTATTAATTTTGGCACACTTTTAAAATCAACTTGGTCACGGTTGAGATCGGGGAATTCATAGCAGCAAACAATATCAGTAAACACAAGCAAAAGTCATAAACTCAAGCTAATCTTAAACCTGTCTCAGTCCAACAAAGTCTGCTTGATAATCTCTCAGAGTCTGTGTGTATAAGCAGGGATTTAAAGCTACATCCTACATCAGCCATTATTCTGGCAGCGGGCCCATTCTCTGAATTTAGAGTGTCGAGTTGTTTAGAAGTTGTTATTGAATGTTGTATTTCAGTGCAGGAATGAATGCAGATGAGATTTTGCCCTGTGTGTTTTATCACTTTTAGCCCACCGTGCAGGTGTGCACAGTAAGCACCCAACCTAGATTTTCAGACTCATTACTGCAATGCATCATTTTTTTTTTTTTATTATTTATTTTTAATGGTCTCTCAGCAATCATTACAATAAATAAATAAGAAACAAATAAAGGATGTAGCTCCAGTTTGTGTTTTGCATGCGTGTCACACATACACCAGCCCCCTAGACACTTTCAACCAGAACAAATGGACTTATTACTGCTGCTAAGTGTGGTTAAGTATGTAAAGGAGCAGATCGTCTGTCACAGTCATGCAACTGCAACAAGTTTAGGACATACAAGTACATCTCAGTTGCAAAACACTGACAAGATTTCCTTTCACTAACGCCTTTATTTTCTTTTGTCTCAGAAACCCTGACAAAGGCCTACAGTTCCTGATCTCTCGAGGCTTCATCCCCGACACACCCATCGGCGTGGCACACTTCCTGCTACAGAGAAAAGGCCTGAGCCGACAGATGATAGGAGAGTTCCTCGGCAACAGCAAGAAGCCCTTCAACAGAGACGTCCTAGAGTGAGTAGCGCACATTGTTTCCTGACACCGTTTTAGGATCATTTGCTGCTCCTCATAAGGTGATTCTCCTGGCTAATCCCTCTATTTTCTGGGAGATCAGGAGGTCAGGGTCAGCTACAGGCCTCGATTCGACAGGGGATTTAGCACAAGGAAAATCCCCAGCTTTTGTAGCCACAATATAGTGAGTCGTGCTGATACCTGAGCCAACTGTGCACAGCCTAAATTATAACTTGTGTCAAAGCCATTATTTTTGCAGACATTGACATTTCATTATATTTTTCATCGGAGTAAACAAACTGAGAGCGAGCCGAAATTGAAGTGTCATGATCCAACAAATAAGCCCCTATCTCACTCTCCAAATTGTAAATATAGGTTGACTTGCAGGACAGAATTATAGAAGTTGGATTAAGAGCTGATAAGACAAAAATAAAACAAAACCTTCCGGGGCCTTATTTTTGGTTTTTCAGCTTCTTTTATCACACGAATATCAAAAACACAGCTGCTGTTCCATTATTCTATCAGACAAGAAGTAAGAAACAAAGAGCAATTTAGCCATGATCTGATAATGTAAATATTATTTTGGAGATTTCATCACCCATCTCAGCAGAGTAGATGAAAATTAAGCTCCTGTTCTTGGTATTTATTTATTTTTGCCTGCGCTGTGCCAGTGCCATTTTTAAATTAGATCTAAACCACAAGTATAGATCAAATGATTTCTCTATTTGGAGCACAGGGAGAGGCACTGAAGTGTATGAGATAGACTAGGGCTACTGTGTGTGTGTGTGTGTGATCCATGCATGTTCCTGTGTAGTATTACTATTCAATATATCTACTTAAACAACCTGTCTTCAAGTGGTGTGCAGTGTTAGTTTAGGTCGAGCAGGGTGCGGTAGCTGAATCAAGGTTTGTGTGTGTGTTAAAGGGTTACTCCGGTGGTTTCATATTGTACTTCCATAAAGTTGGGTAACTCATAATTGAAATAATAATAATAATAATAATAATAATGGCCAAAGATAAAACAGCAGATGTCCAGATATCCTGATTTGTTTTCAAACATTGAATCCTACACTTCCCATGATGCTCCATGTTAGACCGAGAGTCTCAAACTACCAGCCTGAGGGCCACATTTAGCCATGCACAAATGGGCTAGACCCTAATAATAACTCTAACATTATCATGTTTGTTTTAGAGCCACAAAATATATTATACAAATGTTGTCACATGCTTAGGAGCACTCCTCATAATAAGTACAATGACTTTTATATGTAAAATTAGTGGAGTTCCCCCTGAATACCAACATTTTTTCTGATTAATCAGTCAGTTAGAAAAAAATGAAAGCGTGATCTTCATTACTCTTAAAATCCAAAATGCACCAGGTATGTCAAGCATCAGATAACACATTTATTAGCTTAATTTCTCCAGAAGCTATTCAAAGCTGTTTTCAAAACAAGAATTAATCACTGTTTTCTCCTTCACCTTTTCTGTACAGTCTGTTCTTTACAGCAGAATAAAAATAAAAAAGTACATAAAAAAACAACAGATGAACCCAGTGAGTTTAGAGAACAAGGACAGATGCCTTCTTGCATTACTCATCAAATAAATGTGAAGACACACACACAAACACACACACACACACACACACACGACTCACTTCACCCTTTAATTCCAGTTCATTAACCTAATTGGCATTATTTGTTTTGAAAATTCTCTTTTATACTTTTATTTCCATCCTTCAACATCTTCCTTCATCTCAGTAATCGTCTTTTTTTTTTATTCTGTTACATTCTCCCGTTCATCAATTACCTCTACATTTGCATATCAACAGGAAGAGGGACTGCAGAGCTTCCTTTTATTCTTCCTTTTGTCCAAGTTATCAAACCAAGATCATATTTTTAGTCTCTGCAAGGTCACATATACAAGACACAGCACTCAACAAAGTTGTTCACCCCAGGTCGCCCTCATTTAATATCCATATTTTCAGAAATGGACGCTGGCGTGGTTCCAAATACACTGCATTAACAAGATTATGCTTTTAGGGCATCAAACTCCAATTCACAGTGCAGATATAGTAAGGGCAGGTGACACTGGGTTATATAGATGTATATTTTTTTCATATTTTCCTATAGAGCAGTCATACGGCTGCACTCTGAGTGCAAGTGATGTTGAAGAGCAACATGATAGGAGAGTGCAAAGCGTGTGTGAGAGCACTTTCGATAAAGTGTAGTCACAGGAGAGCGGCTGACGGATTGCGGTCTAATGTGAAAATCACTCATGGTGATTTACTGAGCCTGAATGCGTGTGTGTGTGAGCGAGTGTGTAAAAGCACGTGACTTCTGTCGGCGTGCGTATACGTCGGCTGCGAATGCACGCGTGTCCGCGTTTGTGTTTGGTTTGCGTCGCCGCCCCGTATTCCTGAATCTACATCATCTCCTCACAAAAAGCTAATTCTCTTTATTCTCCTCACATTTCCTCAAGCATAAACAACAATGGTTAAAACGTCGCGAGTCAATTAAGCCAAATTGTGGTTATAGATTTAGGTTCCAACAAATGTGGCACCCCGAGGACTCATTTACTGATAATGTAGTGTACTTGTTAAGCAGGAAAAATGAGATCTGTTTTCAGCCTGTCATCTACTCATTGGCTCCTCAAAATATGGTTCCATCTGGCCTGCTGTTTCTTTTTATTTCCATTATGTGTGTGTGTGTGTGAGTGCACGTAAACATACAATTTAAGCCTCACTATGCAGACAGATGTGTAGACCCACCTGCCAGATCAACAAAGGTTACACATGTGGGTTCGCCCGTGCGTGTGTGTGTGTTATTAGGTTTAAGTGTGTACGGGAAAGAGATGGGAGGGGGGGGGGGAGGAGAAGGCTGATGCACTTAGGCTAGACAGTGTCTCGTTTGACGTTACATAAACAAGGAGTGACAGCCGGGAAAGATGTGAGAGAGGCGTGGTGGAGCGAGGAAGTGAGTCATGACGAGGGCGATGAGAAGAAGAGAAGTTCGCCAGTCAAGAGAGTTGATCAAGAGGGGGGATCAAGTCAGAGTCACTGTGTGCTACAAGCTTTGCCTCTAAATCCAATCAGTGATAGAAAATAATGCACAGTTGAACTCTTAAGTGGTTATCACAGTCATGTTATGAGTATTAACTACGTATATTAGTTGTGTGAATGATTGTTGATGATAGATGTACGTTTGTGTTTTTATACTAGTATTGTATCGAAGATTAAAATTCTACTATCATGACAACCTTAGCTGTATTAATATGCGTTATTAGTACAATACTGGATGCTGCTACTTATAACAATAATAATGATGGTGGTGGTAGTAGAAGAGATGTAGTAGTAATGATAGACACAGTAGTACACATAGGTCAAATAGTAGAAGAAGAAAAAGTAGTAGTAGTAACCAGAATAATACGCATAGTTGTTGCAGTAAACGTCATAGCAGCAGTAGTAGTTCTAGTAGTAGTAGTGTAGAAGTGATTAGAGTAGTAGTAACAATTAGAAGTACTGTAGTAGTAGTAATAGTAGTGACTATAGTAGTAATAGACACTGGACTAGTGGTAGCCATAGCAGTAGTACAAGCTGATGTAGCAGGAGTGCTAGGTGTAGTTCTTGTAATATCAGTGGTGGTTGTTGTAGTGTAGTGATAGTACTACATGAAACGAAGTATACAGTTCATGGTATTCTCACTGTGATGTTGTAGTACCGCGGCGTCAGGCAGTACTGTAGACTCAGCTATCTGACTCTTTTCTGCTGGAGCAGCATGTGTCACAGTCAAGTACTCGCCTCATTAACTCGCTTTGTTCACAGTAATCCATCTTCATGTAGTGTGTGTGTGTGTGTGTGTGTGTGTGTGTGTGTGTGCATGTACCCCAGTGTTTCCTATAGCACAACAAACAGGCAGGATCTGAAGGCGATGTCTTGACACTGCTACAAACTGGGTTTTAAGGATTTTAAGATCAACAGAATCATCTTTCGTTTGAACATCTTGTCTGTAACCATCAATCGGCCGTTAGCAACAGAAGCAAAGATTTAGTTTATCTTGAACTGGCGTGGATAGTTTTGGTGTAAATCACATGAAAGCAAATCTGAGTGAGTGAGTGAGTGAGTGAGTGTGAAAAATAAAAAAAAATAAAAATCACTTCAATTTCATAGTTCGATTATCATTCCACTTTGTACCTCAACAGAACATCTCACATCAAAGGGAGGTAAACTTTAAAAACTCCTAACTTGTTTCCAAAGTCACCTTTCACTTCAAAACCTCATTTCACCTCCATGTTGTACTTATCCCCCCTGAACTCATTGGACAGGATATTTTGCTTTTTTAATTAAAGTCATTAAGCTGCGGTTGTCAGGTAATAGGAGGATTTTCTGCTCTGAGGGATTGTATGTGTGTACGTGTGCGTGTCTCTGTGTGTCTTTTTGCAGCTGTGGCACGTAGAAGATGGCCGGGCCCGGTCTTATCCCATGGTGTCCGTGCGTGGCTAATACCTGCAGTTAGCAGAGTGCTGTTGTGACACATGAGTGGACTTCTGCATCCTTTATCTCACAGATCCGCCCATGCAATCATCGAAGGGGAAGCCACTGCCATCACGTTGCTAGAAATGTTTTTCCTGTGTGTTCCTTTCCACCGCTCTTGCTTTTTTTTATGTCTCATCCCTTCTCTGCTCTGCTCAACAGTTGTGTGGTGGACGAGATGGACTTCTCAGGCATGGAGCTGGACGAAGCACTGAGGAAGTTTCAGGCCCACATTCGTGTCCAGGGAGAAGCTCAGAAGGTGGAACGTCTTATCGAGGCCTTCAGGTAATTAAAAGCAGAAGTTGTTGTGTTAGTCGGAGTTCATCTTGCCATTTTCTCATTGGTGTTATATTATATACACATATACATATATATATACGCTGGAAATCTCCCTCCGGGTGTTGCCCCAAGCGAAGGAGTTCAAGTATCTCAGGATCTTGTTCAGTTGTTTGGTGCGGCGTCTGCAGTACTGTGGATGTTGTACTGGACTGTTGTGGGGAAGAGGGAGCTGAGCTGGAAGACGAAGCTCTCGTTTTTTCCAGTCCATCTACGTTCCAACCCTCACCTAGTGAAGTAGTGACCTAAAAATGAGATTGCGGATACAAGCGGCTGAAATGAGCTAAGGGCTAAGCCTTAGAGACAGGGTAAGGAGCTTGGACATCCGGGGTGGGGGAGTTTGGAGTAGAGCCGCTGCTCCTTTGCGTTGAAAGGAGCCAGCTGAAGTGGTTTGGGCATCTGATTAAGATGCCCCCTTTGGAGGTGTTCCGGGCACGTCCAACTGGGAGGAGACCCAGAACCTGGTGGAGGGACTACATAGCCCATCTAGCCTGGGAACGCCTCAGGACCCCCTGGAGGAGCTGGAATTTGTTGCTGGGGAGAAGGGCGTCTAGAGTGCCTTGCTAAACCTGCTGCCACCGCGACCCAACCCCAGTCAAGCTGAAGAGAAAAGATGGATGGATTATATTGTATTTCTTTGCATTACAAGTAATATTCATGCATTTTACTGTAAAAAAAACAAAAACACGACAGCGAAATTTTTGGGAAAAGATTAAACACTGTTTGCCTGCCAAGTTAAAGGTCCAGTGTGTAGGAATTTGTGCCATCTAGTGGCATAGTTGTTGACTGCAAGTGACTCGCTTCACCCCCTCCTTGGTGATTATGTGATTATACACGAATAAAAAACACAGTTATGCTAATTATATTCAATTTTTTCCATATTCTATAAATACAGCTCTCTAAATCTTACTAGTGAACAGACATGCAAGATCTAGAGATTTGACCGTGTAAGACAAATGTCATTAATATTCAGACACACTGTTGTGCTGAGAGAACAGTTGCTTTGAAGGAGTTGGATATGAATATTTATCAAGTTGTAGGTTATGTAAAATATCCCTCATTTGTCTGCTGTCATTTCTTTTCCACTGTAATGTAAGTCTGGGTGTGTTGATAGTTGAGTGGGTGTAAAAAGTGAAAGGAAATACTGTCACTCAAGAGTTACCTCTGGGCCAGACTTGTCTCGTGGTGCTTTACGAAAGAATTCACCGGATTACATCAAGTTTTGAAGGCGTGCCCAGAGGTACAGATGTGAATTCATGATTCTTTCTTGTTACCGGACAAATACACAAAAAGGGAATTTGACATGCACACAAAAAGAGACACATGCACACAGAAACTCCACTTTTTCTAAGGCGTAATGGAGAAATCGTGGACAGAACGTATGTAAACAATAATACGCACGTATGATCTTAGCAGTCTAGTCACACACGCGCACTTTCTTCTTTCCTTTCTGCTCAGCTACAATAAAAATGTTGACAATGCAGCCCCCAATCTGAATAGCCAGGCAGCATGTAATTTCTGGCCACAATATGCGACAGGCAGACAATTTGCAGTGCAGCTGTGGCACTGTGTGTTAATGCTAACTGTTTGCCGTAGCCCCTCCGGAGTAACAACCACCTGTCACAGTTGTCGAGGTGCCCAATGAGGAGAAAAACGGCGGCATTGTCATAGTCAGTGGGCAGAGAGGTTGGCACGAGTAATGTTTGGACATCAGGCTGGCTCTGCGTGTTATCAGGAGCAAGAGAGAAAGTGAGGGGAGGGAGGAGGATGGGGTGAGGGGTTGGGGGCAAGGAGGAGATGCAAAACTGGGAAAAGGAAGGAAGGAAGGAAGGAAGGAAGGAAGGAAGGAAAGAAGGGGAAAAAGGAGAGAGATGGAGGAAGGTTTATAAATAACCAGCGTTGCGTAACCGCCACTGCCTCTCTGTGCCTGCCTCCCCTGCTCCTGGGCTTTGATATGCCTCCAAACACACACACACACACACACACACACACACACGCACACACACACACACGTTCACACAGAAAGAAATCTCCGAAGTAAGTGAAGGGGATTTGAAGCAGCGGTGAAAAAGTGAAAAGCAGCTTCAGTATCTGCTGCGTCAGTGTGCTAATGAATGAGCAAACATGAGCCAGCTCCCATTGCTGCAGATTTATATTTTCATGTCGGCATTACAGTGTCCAGACATCATTATTTACCCACCTTGCAGTCACATACAATTGCTGTGTATTCTATTATGGTCCTTATAGATAAAGAGCATGCAACTTGTATAATCATGCACCAAAATCCATCCTCACTGAGTATATAACGACTGTTGGATTGCACCATGTTAAGCGGCCTGTAACAAAAGCAAAACTGGTTTTGGAAAGACAGCAGCAAATGCCAAATTTGAAGACTGCCAAACCCATTTGAGTGAGCAGCACCATGTTCCACTTTACCCCTCTCCTTTTTTTGTTTTCCGTTCTGTGCAGAGTAAAGAGCACACTTAGATAGGAAGCAGCATGAATTGAGGTTTTTCACCACATGGTGCTACAGTACGTTACAAGGGCATAATTACTGGTTGCTGTCGAGTTTTTTTTTTCCAGACACTGAGATGTGAATAAGCATCTGCGTGTAGCCCTGTGATTATCATGCTAAAACAAATAATGTGTGACGACAAACACACATGAAAGCACAGGTCCTTGAGGTACAGACACGATTGCGAGGACACAATGAGATCAAAGGTTCACACAAGCAATATAAATGTTATTTTCATCATTTATGATAAATGCACCTTTCTGGTCTTCTGATCAAACTTTTCTTGTCTGTTGTTCACCGTTGATGGAACGTCCTACCAGTTCCTACCAGATTATGGGGTTCCCTTTCTACCTTCAAAAACCTCCTAATGACCCAGCTCTTCAGAGGGTACCTCCTCTCCTAGCACTACAAACAACTGGTCATGCTAAATCTACCCCCTTCTACAACTGTCACTTGATTCAAGTAGTACTTATTACTGCAGTAACGTGTCCTTGTTGCACTGTAACTTGTTTCCCGGTTGTTGGAGTCGCTTTGGATAAAAGCATCAGCTAAAAGACCGTGTTATATAAAAAACATTCAAACTACCATTTCCATTGTCAACAAAGAACATTTTAGTTCATTAAATAAGGTTTTATTTCTACGACAAAGAGCACTGCCTTGTACTGAATTATCTTTGACGATCAGCCAAGCAATCTTTTATCCGTCAATAAAAATAGCTACACTTTTTACCCCAAAATGCTCAGCAGATAGGGGACCTTTTTCAGCCCTGAGTAGCCTTCCACCAAGAAGGTAGGGCAGCTTGAGAAAGAAATCTGCAAATCATTCTCTTTGTTTCTCTTTTTAAAAAACTTGGAAGCATTGCTCGAGCAGTGTTGGAAAGAACATTAAAAACTGTGTGTGTGTGACAAGGTATGAACCTACTGTATGCATACCAATATGTGTGTCTTTACAGAGTCCCACAGAGACATTAGTTTCCAATCATGCGGCTCAGTGGGTTTGAAAAATAGTGCTACAGCCCCAATGTGGAAATGATGACTGATTAAAGTAACAATTACAGTATACACTTCAACACGGAGCCTACAGGGTCCACACACACACACACACACACACACCTTCTCATTCGCCTTTCCTTTTGTATGTTGCCAACTCTGATTACTCATTCACTGTAGATGTTGTACTGTAGTCCTGTTGTATTATTCATCCCATAACCAGGAAGTATCCGTGCACCTCACAGAGAAACAATTTATCTCTCTCCTCTGGGCACTTCTTTCTAAACGCACAAACACACACACACACATGTATGCAAACAACCAAAAGTAGGTGTCTGCAAATCTTTTAGATTCATAGTTTCCAGAACCACACGACGCAGTGGCATTTCTATTCTCCACCTCTTATATTCAGGGGAACTACATCAAACTGAGCCTTGCCTCTGTCGTGATCTTTTGCCTCGAATTTCATATTTCAAACTTCATATTTCTTCTCTGCGGCATAACAACAACAACAACGTGCATAAATCCCGCAACCAGGCCCATAAATGTTGGAGAATGCTTAACTATGGCTGAAGGCTCAGGGGACTCACTCGGGATAAAGTCACAAACACAGACGCATGCACCCACACACGCAAAATTCGTGATCCATGTGACCATCCAATCCAGTGGGACAAATGTGTTTATACAGAGAGACACAGTTTCAGCAGAGCGCCCACTGTGAGGTTCATTGTTGCTGAGGGGCAGCTCAGATGAGCGCAGATGAAGCCACAAGCTAAATTAAAGCCATAACTCTTATTTTGGTGCGACACTCTCGTGCTCAGCTTGTGTCAAGGCATTTATGGGCATGTAGCGTGTTGAAGAATGCCTTTGGAGTCTCAGTTTAATGTATTATGTGTCTACTACCATCTGTTATCCCTTCCTACCCCTTCCTTTATTCGCCTCATGCACCAATCCCTTCTTACATACACGTCTTCTTGTTTCTCTTCCTTTTATTCAGTGAATCTTTGAACCTCTTCTTTCTCTACCTCTTTAACGCCAACAGTCAGCGCTACTGCATGTGTAACCCAGACGTGGTGCAGCAGTTTCACAACCCAGACACCATCTTCATCCTGGCTTTCGCCATCATTCTGCTCAACACCGACATGTACAGTCCCAACATCAAGCCCGATCGCAAGATGCTGTTGGAGGACTTCATACGCAACCTAAGAGGTAAGCGACACAGTGTTATGGTTGCTTTAAGAGGTACAAGCATGTTAAAGGAGTAAAGTGACGATAATTAGTTGACATAAGGAGCTGAAGTAATGTAGGTTTGTTTTTAGGTGTGTATAAACTGTATGTGAATGTTTGTCCCATGAGTTTAGGAGGATGGCCTGGATGGTTTGTGCTGTTACTGAATTGTAAAGCTGAGATCATGCCCATAGTTTGACTTTGAAAGCATTACCAGCTCTAAGGATGGTGCTCTGTAGCCAGTCCTGACATGAACTCTTGTATGAAAGGGCAAATAAAATAATCTCCTGTAGAAGTTACTGTATCAGCACATGCAAGAACCACATGAGAAACAAAGCAGAGTTTTAACAAGACTAAGAGTCTACAGCAATGCCAGCATTATTGAACTAATACAGCATGCTAACATGCTGATGTTGATGAGATGTAGCAAGTGTTTGCCACGCTCTTCCTCCTTAGCATGTTAACATGCTAACATTTACTAATTAGCACTAAACACAAAGTACAGCTGCGGCTGGTGGGTTATTAGTTTTGCAGAAATGTGGCCTGAAGATGCTGGATGAAAGTCAGAAGATCACTAAAGTTATTACTAATAATCCTGTGGTGGATCGTGAACATCTGAACCAAGTTTCATGCAATCCATCTAATTGTTGTCAGGACAAGTCACTAAAAAACGCGCTAGAGAACAAGTCATCAGTCAGTAGGCCTCCTCCTTCAGGGGCCGTGAATGTCTGTACAAAATGTCATGGCAATCTATCTAATAGCTGAGATATTACAGTCTGGATCAGTGGTGGAGCAGACCGACTCACTGGCATGGTAAAAAATATGGTAAAAAATATAGTATCTTTCCCCCACAGTGTTGAGGTATTGATTCATTTATGCCGACCACCAAAAACTGGAATAAGTCACCACTGACAGGAAGAAAATTGAAAGACCCAAAACATCCTATAATTATAGCACATGGCTTTCAATTTCAATTTACTCTATGGCACAAGATGTTGAAAAGTTTTCACCAAAAGCTAATATACTGTTTTAGAAGTTAGAGGAATTATTGAATGTTACTACAATCTAGATGAAAAATATTATAAGAAATCAGTAATACTCCATAATCCTGCAAGAAATGTTCCCAAATATCTCCTGTTGGGGGCTTTGAGCAAGGCAGTGGAGCCCACAGATGAATCAGGGAAAGTAAGTCAAACAGTGTTTGGATCTGTATCAAATCAAACCAACCTGCATACATTTAGGTGATAAAAATAAGGTTACATCTCTCTTGTGCTTTATACATTCACAACTCATAGCGACACCGACAGAAAGCACCTGTAATCCTTGTCTCTCCCGTATGCAGACAGATGCTCGTTCTCCGAGCGTTGCAGGTGAGGCGGGAGCGACGTAGTTATGCTCTCCCTCCGCGCAATCAATCAGCGAACAGTGAGGTCGATGCAGCAACAGCTTTAATAGATTCATCCAGACTGTTCCCCACAATTAAATTAAGTCGGAAAATCAATTTCGGCATCTTATGCAAATTAAAATATGCCACTCTCTCTTGGCCTGTCTATTTGTCTTCTCTGTCTCTCTTTCCATTCTCTTATCTTGTTTTGTCTCAGTCAGAATATTATTTTGTCTGTTTATTCATCCATCTTTCCTTGTTTATATTCTCCGTATTTCTCTCTCTCCTTTATTCCCCCTCCTGGCGTATGTCTCTCATACACACTGACGGAAGAATAGCTCACTCAAATAATTGGCTGAGGTGAAATGCAATTATGCATCAGAAACCAATAGTAATGAAGAACCATAGAACATTCATTATCTCAATTAAAACAGACAAAGCTATTCCACAATGGGCCTACATAATAAATAAATCAGCTTCCATCATAAATGAATCCAGTATGTCAGCTCATTAAAGAAAAAATGAAAATTGTAGTCTCTTACTGGATGGAGTTACTGGATGCTTTGTTTTTATAGAAGGTGGACTCAGATTTGCAGAGTTCGCGCCACCTTTTAAGTCATTATGGTGGGCTGCTGTTCACCGACAGGTCTTGTGCGTAGCCAAATTTACAATCGAGATGATGTAAACGGGAGGAGACAGAAAGAAGATGCATGGCTACAGGGGAAACATGGGTAAAACAAGATGGATGTTGGCATGCTAATGCTAACAATGCATGCCAACATTCTGACAAGCATGTTAAGCAAGTATAATATTACAAATATTGTTGTCAAGAGATTCACTCAGAGCTATAAATGTATATAGTCTTAGAGGGAAAGTAATCAGGATTTATTATCTGGGGACCATGAATGTAAAAGAAAGTGTCAATCTATACAGTAAATGTCTTGCTGCTCGATGAAAAGCATAACCAAAGTCAGTAGGATTTCTCCTCTGAGGACCATGATTGTCTGTACAAAATTTGACATTGATAGTTGTTGAGATATTTTAGTCTGGACCAAAGAGGTGGACCAACCAACAGCTGCTAGCATGGCTAAAATAAAAGCAGTGAAGTCAAGAGGAATGTAAGTAAAGTGGAAGAACTGGCAGAAAATAAAGAGACATTCAGCAAAAAGATGCAACTTATTAATGTGACACTTTACACACATTTCCCTCCGGACATCTCCTCCTCTCCTTCTCTCTCCATAATGTGCAGCGATGTCTCAGCGGTGTCCAAGGGTGCCTCACTGTCAACGGCATCACTTGTGGCGGCTTAATTTTCTCCCAACACATCCTGCCCCATTGAAAACTCAATGTACCACACAGCATAGTACAGCTGTGCAGATATAATAGGGAGCATCTCGAGGGCAACCTTTCAGCCTAATGTCATGCAGCTCTACGTGCATCAAAATGCCACGGCCTTGAACTGCAATGTGCTCCAGACAGAAAATCTTCCAGGAGAGAGCAGGGCAGTTAACCTTTCACTTGCCAATTAACCTCCTCTCACATTGCTGTCTGTCATTACATAATGGAGACAGTGAAAGACAGAAAGTCAAAGAAGGACAGATGAGGAGACTAAGAAATAGAGCTCTGTTTTGCTCTGAATATTTAATTTTCCCCCAGTCTTTGTATGTCAAATAACGAGGTCAAACAAACACGTCAGTACAATTTCATACGTCAGTATGAATTTCATTCAATTTCAGTACAATCACACTATACACACACTTCATATTCCTTCTGATGCACAGGAATGTCTGCTAAAATTTCTACATTTGTATACTTGTTCATAATCACCCTGCTCCCATCTTAGGTGTGGATGACGGAGCAGACATCCCCAGAGACATGGTGGTGGGAATCTATGAGAGAATACAACAGAGGGAGTTGCGCTCCAACGAAGACCACGTCACCTACGTCTCCAAGGTTGAGCAGTCCATCGTAGGCATGAAAACGGTAAGGACACAAAGACACTTTTGTCCTATAATTGTGAGGACCTTCACTCATTATACTGTTAACCACAAATGCATAGCAAACCCTGACCATTGCTTAACTTCAACCTAAACCATATTAATGTTTAACCTGTATTAGTTGATGTTTTTGGCTACTTTGGGCAGCGCAAGAAGTTGTCAACACAACACTGACATGTTGTTAATGTGTTTATTTACACATCAAGCAGACAAAAAGGAACATCATTGTTCATTTGGAGTTACGTTTGTAGCCACCTGGCAATTTAAAGTTCAATATTCACTCTGTTTTAGCTCTGTCTTTGGTATCAACCAACTCCTGAGGGAAATATCTGACTTGTTAGCTGCTGAATTCTCCACTATGCTCACCAGTTAGTCGCTAATCTTTTCAGGCTGCTGTTTGGTGCTAGGGAGGTGGAGTCCACGTGTTTTTATGAGAGCTTTATTGCTTAAGACGGCTACTTTTTGCACCTGGAAAAGTTGAGCGTGATCAAAACAAAGCTATTGACCGTAAAAACCAAAACAATGAGCTCAAAGATGTTAAAATGCCCAACAGAGAAGAAGGGGGCTGTAGAGTTTTCTCTGGGTTCATCATTGCAAATGACCCATTTTCACGTTATACAGTAATTTCAACCATTTTAATATAAAAAATATTGATTTAACTCTAAAACCAAGTCTAAATCCTCACTAACTGTCTTTATTATCAAACCCTAGGCTTGCTAGAATAGTAGAGGGACAGGGTTAATCACACAAAAACATGAATTACACACACACATACACACTTTGTCAAGTCACTCACTCATTATTTAAGGCCTTATCGCTATCACCTAGCCTTAGTAGCAATAGCAGAGCACATTTATTAGCCATTAAATGTCTCATCATTAGCGCGATCATTACCTCAGGTCATTACTCCAGCTAGATCCGTCATTAACCACTGCTATCATTAGAGTCTCGTTCTAACCGTTTAAGGTTACGGCTTGGTCAGCGCACATGAGCAAACATAAAGTAAGTGGTTGAACCCAACGCTTCTTTAGTTAAGAGTCAACTTCAGAGATGAAAAAAATTGTCACACACTGACTTGTGGTTGTTGTTTTTGGCCACTGTGTGAGTATTTTTGTGTAAAGTTTTGTTTTAGTCTTTACAAGGTTGAGACAGACAGACAGGAGCAGACATAGTGGGATTTATAATTGACTGATTACACTGATTCGTGTGGGAATGTGCTGTGTGTGCTCACTCATAACGCTGAAAGGCTTTTTAAAAATGCTTCAACAGTTCAGGGAATTCGGTTTGAATCTTATCAGTGCTCCAAGGCCTTTATATCCTTTATTCATGAAAAATAGATAAAAGTTGCTGATTGATTTTTTCCCCCATAGACTTAAGACTGTAAAAGAAATATTGCATCCACATACAAGTATATAAATTCTTTCAAAAATGCATTCAAGTCCATGTAGATCAATTGAAACTGAATTCCAGAGATAACATCAAAAACTCCTTGAGATTTTTTAGTCATGCTAAGCATGCGTAGACCTCACACTCAGTCCGAGTGATGAAGCTAACTAAGCTACGAATGGCCAGCTCTTGAGCTTTGTTGCCTCATGATTTGATCAAATAGTTGTAAATATCAAAGTATCTCACTTCTGGCCATTCAGCTGGATCATTTCTTCAAGAAAAACGAGGTAAAGAGAAGTGACAAAAGTTGATGCAAGTTTGTCAGTATACCTTTTCCTCTCTGGTAGACACACAGGATGCTAAAATCATCCTTTAACTGATATCCTGATATATAATGTTTTTAGCTAGCTACGAGCATTTTGTGAGCATTTGAGCCCTTCGTTGTATATTGTGCCCAAGCGGCAACTTCCATGTCTGTGAAGTAAAACCTTTGCAGAAGTAACAAAAACTGCAGTACCTCAAACGTCCACTTGAGGTTGGCTACAGAATGAGTCAGTCTCCATAAGCGTCCATGTTAAAACGTCCAACTTCACAGCAGAAATAAACATGTTTACAGCCTGGTACAAAAAACAGGTTTGGTCTCTATAGCTATTTTTCCCATTCAAGACATTGAATGAATTCAAGAATTTCTGTTCAAATCATATTAAATCGTAAAGTTATGCATAATTAACATCTTTAAATTTAGTTTTTAGTCTGTTTTAAATATAAATTATCGTTGTATCCTGTTAACTTTTAGAATGACATTGGAACTCAAGACATTGAAAGTTTTGCGACCATCTTTTTATTTTTTAATATATTTTTATGGCTTGTGCCTTTAAGTGCCTCAGTGATGGATGAGTAGCCATAGGATGACAGAAGGAGTGTTGTCATAGCCAAAACAATGATAGATTGTTGTGACAGGAAGTGACTATTCCTGTCCCATGGGCGCCGTCTGCTATAAAAATAAAGTTTCTTCCTTATTAATGCCATCACAGCAGGCGTCAGAGTCTCTGTATTGTGAAAAACTTCTCATCTATTATGCTGTAAGGGAGTAGCCCACATGAGAATGATATAATTGGGTTCTCCATAATAGGAGTTTGCTCAGTGTAAATATTTGATGACTTGATGAAAGCTATAAACAACTTTTCATGAATGTGATGAAGTAGCTTTACAGCCAACGGTTCTCCTCCTCATACACTGGAAAATTTCTTTAAATATTTGATATGCATAACATTTGTAGAATCAGTTTTTCTTTAGTCATACAATTATTTTGTTAATTGTATGACTAAACTCTCTCCTGTCACACTGCTGCTTAATAATCCTGTCAGGAAAGGGTTGAATTTATTTATTTATTTAGTTTTTTTGAACCGGCAAGAGGCATTTCAGCTAATGATGTCTTTCCATGTTTCTGACATTAGTGTAATGAGAAAGCAGGCTGGCTGTCGCCAGCTGGGCGAGAGTCTGTATACCCTGCAGTGATGAGAGATGAGAGAGCAAGAGACAGAAGCCCGTGTGTACTCACTGCATTGCAAATAGTCCACAGGGAGCAGAGGGAATAAAAAAAATTGGAAATGCACAGAGAGAAAACCTCATGAAGAGGAGGATCAAGTCCACATGGAGTGACAGTCAGTACACAGCTGTTTGGATTGCAGTGCACGGGAGGCTGGACGAGACAAGTCGGAGAGACAAGTGTGTGAAGGGGCGAGAACATGATTAGATCAGTCTTGGAAGGCATGAGCCATTTTTGTAGTGTAATCTGCTTAAAACGGGGAAAAGCACTTAAGTCCAAGAGCAGAAGGCAGGCCTCAAGGGACACAACTGAAGGATTTTGTAAAAAAAACAACTTCATATTAGAAAAGTTCATATATAATATAATCACACAGGTACAATCAGTTATATACATGTTTCCAAGCTCCTACAGTGTGTTTGTATACTAATAAAGAATAGAAAACATAATGAATAATAATGGTTGCTGTGGCTGTAACGTGAGTAATGTTTAAAGTGTGTATAAAGGCAATTCTGACATTTCTTTTAAAACACATTAAATATGTTGGAAAATAGTTGCTGAAAACATGTGAAAAGACTTTGAACGATATATTACTGAAATGTGGAGTGGAGTTTTTCACCAGTTTTCAGTCCAGGATTTTGTGGGCGGTCCTAAAGGGTGGCTCGATGACACGCTGAGGCCCCCCTGAGCATACCCCTGCACCCCTAGCAGAGATAGAGATTCATTCATCTCGTTCAGAGTGTTTCAATGTTAGTCATGTCATTTTCTGAACTCATCTGACACGTTTCAGTCGCTTCAAAATTGCTGCTTGACTGCTCCCACGAGTGGCCGTGACTTCAGCACATTCAGCGGACACTGCGTTCCAAAGAAACAAAACTGCCTTTATTAACTACAGTAAATTTGGGTTTGCATTGTTAATTTTGGGCTACAAGTATCATTTAATTTTGTTCACACACTAAGATGAGACCTCGAATTTCAGCACAGCCAAGTAAAGAGTCCTAAAACCTGCATTTTTGCTCAAATTCTCCTCAGGGGAACACAGTTAATATTTGAATAACCTTGAAACAACACAGTCTTATCTGTTGCACTAATTACTGTTTTAATACCTCTTAGGTCCGTCTTCGTGTCACTAATTTGTCTGAGCATACTGTGTTTAATGGGTTTTCCTTCTAATACTGAAGCCTCAGCTTTTAACCTTGGTGAATAATGTGTCACACTCCAGCCAAAAGTCATTTGTATTAAGAGTCTCCCAGTTTCTCTTCATGAAAAAGGTCTTTTGAATGATTTTTGTCTGGATGTGTTGTTTCTCTGCAGGTCCTTTCTGTGCCTCACAGAAGACTGGTGTGCTGTAGTCGACTTTTTGAGGTGACAGATGTCAACAAGGCCCAAAAGCAGGCGGCACACCAGAGAGAAGTCTTCCTCTTCAATGATCTCATTGTGGTAAGTATACCAAACATAGAGAGATTCTGTGTAATAATTCATATGTCACGTGTTGTTTACATGTGTACAGTTTCTTTTAAATCACCTCTGTGATGGCTGTTCCTGCTGCACACAGTCGAAGCTTTAAAGCTGCTTATTTTGTTGTGACAGCTGCAATGCACCATCACCTACTCCCACTGCGAGCTCCCCTCTCTTTTCTTTTATGTTGTTTCATAACTGAGGACTCTCCGGCCATTTCTTTTAATAATAGATAGTAGCAAACTCAGTGTTGCAGTGTACTCATGAGCAAGGATCTGTCCCCTGCAGAGCAGCTTTAAGGGCCAGTAGTAAAAGTTATGTTTCACCGGGGACACGGCACGGATAAGTTGTTCATTTGGTCCAAAGTTGTTTCAATTGGAGCATTATCAAAGGTTTGATGTTGGGCATAATTAATGCACTCATTAGAAGCCACATAGGGGTTATCCATCTAAAGTGGTTAACTACTCTCATAATTATGTCAAATGTTGATCTCCTTCCAACAAAAACACAGCAAAAGAATAGGCAGCATGGCTTTCCACACGTCCCCCTCCTTCCTCTTTGTGCTAAAGCATAAAAGTAATTGGTAGCTGCAGGAAAAAGAGGTTCAAAGGGCTGATTTTGAAGAAAGAGGCGAAAGAAGTTATCCACCAACATCGCAGTGGAATTCTGTTCATTTGGCACTAAAAGTTAGCGGCACGGTATATAATCCGGCGAGACGTTTTCTCCTGACAGCTTTGAAAGCGGGACAGAAATTGTCTTTGAAAAATTTTTTAGTGCGAAATTAAAGTGATGGGGACTTCTCTTTGAATTTGGCCCCTGTTGTAGCAGCCTGAACATGTCAAGAAGTGTTTAAAGTGCCAATCTGATGTATTGGTTTAATACGGCTCGCCTAGTAAATTATGGCCTGCAGGTTCTACTCGTCTCTCTCGCTAGAAGGTCACTCAATGAAAAAGCATCTCTAATACATCCTGATATAAGCATGCCACAGTGTTGTGTTTCATACAAATTAGTGCACTGGCGCACAATTTAAAACACTTTGAAGGTTGTAGTCTCCGTTAATATCGACTCTTCCTGCTCGTTAAATGTATGTTAGATTAGTTTGTTCTTTCTCGGTTGCTCTGTGTTACGGAAATCTCAAATTATTATCAAATATTTTAATTCAAATTAAAATAAAAAGTTATTATGACTATTTCTCATTGCTCTCTTGTTGTCTGCAGATCTTGAAGCTTTGTCCAAAGAAGAAGAGTTCTGCAGCCTACACTTTCTGCAAAGCCATGGGCCTACTCGGCATGCAGTTTCACTTGTTTGAGAATGAATGTAAGTCACTGTGTAACAAATCAGGGTACATTCAGAAAGAATCTGGCACTGCTCATTCTCTCTCTAGCAAACCATCGGACAGAAAACAAATTAAACTTCTTAGTGTCACTTCTTTGCAGCGTATATTGTGATCCAGACTCAGATTTAGAAGCTGAGTACATGAAATAAACAAAGCCAGAATACAACAGGTAGAGCATCAGAGTTTAGTCCACGAATCCACCTGGATAGTCTCGGTTTGAGTCTGAGTTTGAGACTGTAGAGTGTTTTGACCGGTCTATGCGTCTGATTGTGATGTCACACTGCTCAACTACACCGCCGCAGACACTCTTTTGGCGGACACTCCAGCGGGCCATACTGCAGCAGCAAATACAGACTACCCCGACTCAAATGGAAAAACCCGTGTTTTGCGCTGGATTCTGTCTGAATGCACCCTAATGCTTTAGACTTTTAGAAGACAGAGTGAAGTACTCCCAAGTTGTAGGGAACAAGACTTACAGGAGTTATGTCTGGATTTGAAATTGATTTAAAATTAAACTTCTTTTTATTGCCATCAGGTACGCTACCCTTTTTTTAATATTCATGATAGCAGGGAGTCATCATCCTGGACTCGGTTCAATAGAACTGATAGTTTCACATCAATTGTGCCTTTGAACTTTTAAAAATGTAATTATAGCAAACCCTTTTGGTACACTTTGCAGGAAATTAAAGCATATTTGAAACACCTTGCTGAGTTGATCGTTTTCAGAAAAATAAGTGAATCTTACAGACAGTTTCTCTGTTTTACTTTTTGTCTCAACAACTCAATGACCTCTGTGCTCCTCAGACTACCCTCATGGCATCACCATCCTCTCACCTTTTGGCTCAGACAAGAAGCAGGTACTTAACTTCTGCGCCCAAAGTGCTGAGGAGCTGCTCAAGTTTCTAGAAGACCTGAAGGAATCGATCGCGGAGGTGTCGGAGATGGAACAGATACGCATCGAGTGTGAGTATCTGTCCTTATGCTACCAAATACAGAGGGAAAATGATGGCTATTTGTGATGTGATGTAACCGCAACCCTAAATGCTTTGAGTATAATCAAGCTCTTCATTCTCCATTTGACGTCTTGTGACTGCATGCATGTACAGTATACTTGCGTTTTGTCCATCGTGTTTGTGTGAACTCAGAAACAAAAAAGAGGGTCAGCGTGTGGGACTACAGTAAATTCTTAGATACTCTGTGGGATAATTAATAGTCCATCAGATTTTGCACATGAGTCAGAAGCCATGCCTTGTTTTGTATCATTTGCCGACATGTAGTCAGCATCACATCTGTGTTTCTTTTGGTGCACTGCAGCTCAAACAGACTGCAGGACGGCAGTAAATCGGAGGTGAAAAGAGGCCGGTGTTTCCGAAAAAGCAGCCAGGCATCCGAGTTTGTTTGTTTGTTTGGGTGCGCATATAAAAATTCTCCAGACAATAACACATGCACATACTTAGACACACACACACACACACACACACACACACACACGCATGGAAAACAGGAGTATCCAGAGCCTGGCTTCTGCCAGTGGGCATCAAAGAGAGCCTCCCTGCTGGGATTTGATGCAACCGCATTACCCTTCTCAGAGGGCGGGAGGTGCCAGCAGCCTGAGGAGAGCAGGCAACAACATATGGAGACAGACAGAGGTTGACAGGAGGAAGTTATTTCTCCCTCTAAAGCTGAGCTGCAGACAGCTACTGTACACAAGAACACATAAAAACCAAAGATTCACAAATATAAATACAAAAAAGAACACACTTTTTCTCAAGGCGTAATATCGGAACAAAACTCGGAGCAAGAATGATTGCTGGCACTTACACAGACAAACACAGCATCTTCTTTTCTCCTCTAAGTGCTTTGTATTGCTGGCACATTAGTAAACATGCCTGCGGCTGACTCACTTCTGTTTGGGCTTTCCCTCTTTGAGATAGGAAGAAGAAATTATAGTTTCTTTTTATCTCGAGGTTTCTTTTCCCCTGCATCTGGATTTTTATAATGAGGAAAACTCATAATAGAATTGATCATTTTAATTTGGCCCTACAGTCACTGTAAACCTAGCATTTCACAGCATTTCGGTTCCTTTCTCATTAGTCAATATGGTACTTTAGTTTGAAGGCCTAACTGTCGCTGAGTACTGCCAGGAAACCTCTAAATACATGATGTCTGTACTGGTTATTTCTAGATTTATCTGACCCACATTTCCAGGAGATAAACTACAAAAACGGGACATTTACTGTTTACTTTGTCAGATTTTTTGTCAAACTTGCAGCAGCATGAACTGCAGGACATTGTGTACTGCACCCTAGAGGACTCACCTGGCAGTTTGGCGGTTCAGCATCAGGATTAGAATTCAGCGCACTGATGGAGACAAAACAACATTTAGTCATCATGATTGGAAATGACATGCAATTACCATCAAGTGTGAAGTTTAATTAGAGTGATGGAGAGTGGTGTTTTGAGCTTAGAGAGTGTGGGAGAGGAAAGCAACAAGAGGACGTGTGTATGTGTGTGCATATTATAATTTATAAAAATAAATAAATAAAAAAAAAAACATAGGAATAACCCACCTACCTCTACCTATTTTGCTCTCTGTCATGGTGATTATGATGATGATCACTTTTGTCTTATGTTCTCTGCAGGGGAGCTGGAAAAACAGCAGGGAGCCAAGACTCACTCGGTAAAGAACAACGGCACACAGCTAGAGCTGCGTGGCAAACAGGGCTCCCCATCAGGTGTGTGAGTGTGTGTGTGTGCGCGCCACTGTTTTTTAATTTTAAAAAACCCACTGCAGAGACCTTGTCCCCAATTGCCTTAATTTACCTGCTGTTGAAACAAAGTTGAACGTCTGCTGTTTTATGAATTGATCAATTGAATACTAATTTTTATACTTTGAAAAAAGGAGGCGCTACCTCAAGTATTTTTAACATGAAGCACATATTGGATTATTAAGATTTGTGCTGTAATTGTAAATATTGTAAAATGAGGCAGTTCACTCGTAAAGCCCCCCTCCTGTTACTGTGTAATGTCAAGCTTTCTGTTCGCAACACGTATGCAGTTAACAATGATAACAGAGGCAATTTACCATCACACATGTTAGGAATTTTTGAAGCAAGGGTCTCTGATTTCACACCCCGGTAGTCTAAACACGAGCTTCGATCTAAAAGGCTGAACTAACAGTTATCAGCTGTATCCAGCTCATTAGTCAAAGCTAACCGCAGGAGTTAGCTTGAAACGCCAAGAAAAAGTCAACACCATCACCAGATGATCCACATAGAAGATGGAAAAAAGGAGCAACATTGTTCTTGTCCAACAGGCTTTCAACTCTAGTATATCCAGTATCGGAAAATTGACTTATTTCACTATAACTCAATCCCTGTTTGGATGCTTAGCATTAGCTTACTGTCGAAAACATACTACATGCTTTGTTTTTTCGCTTTTAGATGAGAAAAGGCTTGGAGGTTACGGACTAACTGAGACGTTTGCCATATGTTTGGCTAGGTTTGCTGGAGTGGAACATCCCCAAATCCAATAAAGAGCAGGACACTACCAGTAACAAACAAATTCTGATAGTGTGTTATCTAAGACGTATTTAGAAGGGTTGCAACACCACAAAATGATATAAACAATGCAAGCTAGTTCGGTGGACAAGCTAACCTTTGCACATTATGGTCAGCTTTATCACTGTCACCAGTGCAAGATGGCAGCACCGTATCTGGCCTTATGTTTGTAAAGTCAAAGGAAGTCTTTCATCTTTATATAGAGTAAATGGTAAACACAAATAAACAAATTTCATACCTTTCTTTACATTTTTTCTGTTGTGTTTTTGGTTTTCGAAAGGTGACTCATCCATAGAAATCGAAACCCTGACAGTCCTGTCATGCCTAGTTACGGTTGCTAAGCTATGATTGGAGAACTGCTGGTTGGGGTAAGAGGTTTAGCGAATGGTAGAACTTTTACAGAAATTGGCTGCCCCTTGTAAACCTTTGTAAAAATAGCGCATTAAATGTACGTCTACAACGAATCCAAGTATTTGCAAAGTAGAAGGAGTCCCATTTATTTTCCCTGCAGATAATATTACGGATTTGCAGTTGGAGTTCTTCTACAGCTTGAATCGGCATGAAACTCTTCCGGTTAAATCAGTCTGAAGTATTAACTGGGGTAGAAACGATTTGGTTCATTAACACAAGATATTTCTAGCTCCTGAAAATATTTCAAGATGCAGTGAAGATAAAAAATGACTGTTTAACACAGACATTTTGCTGCCACTTTTGTCCCTTTTCCCTCCATGTTTCCCTCCTGTCCAGGAAACCAGGAGATAGATGACAGAAGTGGACACAATGCAGTAGAGGTAAGTGCTTTGTGATAGGGCCATGTCCCAAACAACAGGTAAGTCAGTGCAGTGTGTCATTATCAAGGAATTAGGATGAGGATGATGAGATATGATGAAACACCAGGACTAGTCATATCTTTAGTGCTAGAGGCGTCAAGCAGGAGTGGGTGAAGAGTGGATGAGAGAGAGTGTGCTGCTGGGTGAAGTGTTGCGGGCATGTGAGGTAACCCAACCAAACTAAATATTAGATAAAAAAGACTCCTTCGCCCTTTAAAGAAATAAATAAAAGATGGTGGTTTGGGGAAATTAATAAAAATCATAGCAGACAGGTTCTAGTCAGAGAAAACACATCAGACACTGAGGCTTAAATATTATCTGTACGCCCAAAAAAGGAACCGTTTGTAATTCGTTTCACAAGCTCAGGCAGAAATCATGACTCCTTTAGGGCCTTTGAGAGAGCAGCCATTGCTAAAAGTAACAGAGGACGTGTGGATATGTGCATATACTGTGTGTGTGCGAGCATGTGTGTGTGTGTGTGTACCCACATTTAGCACTCAAACTTTAATTAACACAGTAACATGCGGGCGGATAAATTTAACGCTCATTTGACCCGGAGTCGTCACCTCCTCACCCCTTCCAAGACCTACGGGGGAAACTTCTCGTGCGAACATTTTGTGCAAGCAAGAGAGCAAGCTGAACTACATCACCCATGGGGCTTTGCAATTACCATCCTAGAGGCGTCAGATGACCTTTCCAAGTCCTTTTTTTGTGGCTTTGGAGTTGAGGCCTGCAGCGAAAAGCCAAATACACAAGGTCAATTTGACATTCAGTGGCTGTTTAATCTCACACAGCTCGCTGTGTCAGGCTGTTAATCGTTACTCAGGTGCTGGTTAGAGCACAAGTTATTACTTATACATCACACTGAGAGGCTTCAGAGGGCTTTCATTTTTAAAGCTATAAACGCCTGTAAAATGACAACAATTACATCAGAGCAAACTGTGCATTCAATGCTGCTCAAGAGACATTTAAAGACATAAAAGTAAAATGTTTTTTTTTTTTATTGCGCGATGGAATATCTTCTGATTTTATGCATACAATCTCTCTCTCTCTAGCATGCATAATAGCCTTTGGGTTTTGATAACAGAGAGCCATGATCAGGTCAGCCTTCATGGTTGTCTGAGCTACCTTCACCAGCCCGTCTTCCCCTCTACTGTGCAGCCTGCAGTAAATGTCAGTGGCTGGTGGGGAGCCGTTAGCTGTCGAAACACATTTATCTTAGAAAACCAGGAGGGTCAGGCTGCTTATACTTGAGGCATGAATATTGGGGATGACGGAATCACACGGCAAGCTTTTAATCAGAATTTGACAAGGAAGGTGTCAAAATTTTACCGTCTCCCTCAGAGCGGTAACAATATGGTCGTCCGTGCTGAAGTTTCAAAGCGGCTAAAGACAATGAAGGGCGTAATTTAGATGTCGTCTTCACGTTTCAAAATCTCATGTTTTGAAACTACAACCCTTGAAGACAGTTACAGTCATGGACTGTCAGACAGCAATGCCAGTGACAAGAAGACAGAAGTGTGGGCTGTTTTTTGGAGGGTTTTTTGATATGAAAAGCAAACGCCAAAACCAAAGACAAAGAGTGCAAGTGTAGCCCTTTGAAGCTCCGCCAGCTTCTCCTCAAGTGCAACCTATCCAGCTAACAAGCCACCCACTCCATGCACCTGATTCACAGGCGGGTGCAAAGTAATGTCAGCTGGCTACTCCCCAGCCCAAAATGATGCACTTGAATAAAATATCAGACTTGTGCTGGAAAAAGAGTCAGTGTGCTTAAAAACAACTTTGTCGGTGATCATTTCTTTATTTGTTGCACAAAGTGCTGTTGATTGTTGTGTAGAGATATTTTATTATTTCAGTAATCACAGTCAGCCGTTGCATTCACTGACAGCTTAAAAGGAGTAGTTTCTGGGAAATGCGATTTCTCCGCCTTGCCAAGAGTTAGATTGGCAAGTGGAGAGTGTATTGATGTCCTCATCTGTCTGGCAGGTACGGAGCTCGAGCCAGGAGATGATGAGCCTAGCTTTAGCAAATACTGGAGTAAAAATGGGAAACAGTCAGCCTGCTTCTGTCCAAAAGTTTAAAAAAATAATAATCTGGCTGCCAGCACCTGTGAAGCTCACTAATTAACACATTATATCAAATAATCAGAAATGTGAAATATGATGAAAGTGGTGATTTCACAGGGGGTTACATGCTGGATCTATTTCTTGGACATGTGCATTGGCTTCCTGAGCTGTGTCACTCCCTTTTAACCCTGTTGTGATCACTCCCTATAGACAGCATAGTTCATTCCATTGTGGAAATTCTTGAAGATACTATGTGTGTGCAAAAATCTTTGAATTTGGACACTCAATGAAATACACTGTATAGTAAATGGGAGACAAATGGGAGACGCAGTTGGAGCATTACCTATATAAGTGTATATGATATAGTTTTTGTTGAATTTTAGCAAACAAACTGCCCCTTCTGTCTTCATTTCTGACATTTTAACAGCACTGAAACTCTTAGGGCCATCTTTGGAACAAACTTATTCTTTCTATTCAGAAATCAAAACTTTTGAAAGGCGCCAGAAAGTCAGCCATTCTTTATCTAAAGTGCTTCAGAGCTCATTGATACTGTACTCTTAGTATATGTGCTAAGTCGTCAAAGAGAAAGAGAGGCTGACATATTGAATAGAAGCAAATGTTAATGGAGTTCTTTCACACAAGAGTTACATCGGCTCCTGTAAGAGAATGGGAGAACACTGCTGTAAGCCCTTCCTTACCTCAGATACTTAACATTAAAGGTCTATTATATTGCAGGTGAATTACTGTTGACCTTGTTCACACAGTTGCCATTTTGAAGAGTTTTGGTGGGAAACTATAGCCTGACTGACACAATTAGAATAGCTTAAAAGTTCATTTGAAACTAAGATCTAACTTAGCTCCCTGAAGGATGCTGATGGCAGGAATAAAAAGATATTACATTATTGACATAAGGCTGTTAAAATCCATATATGAGCTCCAGGAGAAGTGAGATTAATATATTTTCTTACACAATAACATGATGTAGAGTAGAAATGATCCAAAAACAGGCACAGTTTGATGGAAGTAGAAACAGGGTGTTGTGTTCAAAATGGTACATGAATGGACATGAATTCTTCTACTTTAAAGGTCCGGTGTTTAAGATTTAGGACCAAACACTTATCTAGATATGGATTTTTCTCACAGCCAGAGATTTTCCCTACATGCTTGGAAGGAGAGAGTGAGGTGTGGGAGAGTATTCAATTGGTTGCAATCTGCAACTTTACCGCTAGGTGCCGCTACATTTCACACACTGGACCTTTAAGTCTGAATTTAAAAACATGTAGCCATTAGCTTGCAAGAAGTAAAAAAAAAAAAAGGTGTGCCTGACATGCTCATTGGTTGCATAACACTCACAATCGCTACATGACTTTTGTCCACTACACATGAAATGCATTTCAGATTGCGCCTGTTGCATGAATTTCTGATGATCTCTATATTTTTGTTTTGGCGTATGCTTTCTGAGAAAATAGGCTGCATAAAATGATTTTAAAAATGTAGGCACACAGGTAGTAGGGAAGGAAACTGAGAATAGAGTTGAAATAAATGTGACATATGGAGGTTTGCATTCTGATGAGTGTTGCCCGTGGAAGTCTGTGGTTGTCAGTCTGCTCACTTCCTCTCCTCCTCTTCTTCCACCTCTCCCTCTTCTCCGTATGACCTCCGTCTTTGTTTTGGTAACCCCCCCCAAATCTCCTCGTGTTCGCTGTCCCCATAGTGCCACACAGTGGTTTGGAAGGGAGACACAGGGGCCCTCAGTGTCCCCTTTGGAACCACCGGGCCCCTTCTGTTAGCATTGCACCAAATTTCTTAACCCCATTTCCCACCCCACCTCTGTCCTCCTCTTGACCCCAGTCACACACACTGGTGTTCCCAGCATCCGATCTGCATTGTTCCCAGTACTTGTAGGGGTGGAGGGAGGGGAGTGTGCAGTAGTCACGATGATTTTACACCTCCACCGACCCCCAACACCTAAGCCCCCCACGCATGCCCTGTGTGTGTGTGTGCTGTGCGTTCACCACCACCCCACCCCCCACCCAAAAAACAAAAAAAAACAAAAAGAGGGCTTGACGGACTGTAGAGGAGGAACCAGTTTTATAACATTTGATGCTGTTCTCTTGGCTGTTTTCTAAACTAGGTGTCAATTCACAACAGGCTTCAGACGTACCAGCTCAGCAGCAGCACGGCTCGGAGTCCCGAGAGCGTGGCCCTTCTTAACCACCGGGGGGAGCTGCTTTTCCAGCAGGGTCCCCAGGGGCTAACCCAGGGGCCGGCGCCTCCACCTCAGCACCCGCAGCTGCAGTCAGCGGCAAGCACCCCTGCCCACCACCTCCACCTTCAGCAGCACCACCAGCCCGCTGTCAGCATGGCTGATTTACGGCCCGAGACACTCATCCAGTGTCAGCAGATCGTCAAGGTCATCATGCTCGACAACAGCGGCCACGGACGCATGGAGGCCTTCCTCAGCCAAACGCCCACACACCACCACTACCAGCACCACCACCACCAACAACACCACCACAGCCACCACCAGCTCAGTCAGTCAGCCATGTCAACCCCGGTCCGCTCGCCGGATAGCTCCCATGGCAACGACGGCCACCAGCCCCCGCTGCCTCCTCCACCTCCGCCTTACAACCACCCGCACCAGTATATACCACCTGATCCCCGCCTCAGTCTACACCGGACCCCAAGCGGCTCTCGGAGCATGGTGTAAATAAATAAATTAGAATTTCTTTCCCTGAAACACTCACACTCCCCACACTCCCCCACCCCTTCTTTACCTATTTAAAAGTACATAATGTACATATATACATACAGATGAAAGAGCTATAATAAAAAAATGAAATCTCACTTATATGCATATATTTAAGGAAAAAAATAAAGTAAAAGAAAAATCACGGTTTTAAAATAGATACGGAGGAATAAAGTGCATATATAAAGTTTTACTTGATTCCACATGTATTTTGAAATATTATGTAGTTTTAACAAATTTCTATAACTTTTTGTCAGTTTTAACTCTTGCTAGAGAAAACACAGATATTCAGTTTCTGGATGAATCCCTTGTAGTTCCAGTATTCACCAACAACAACAACAACAACAACTACAACAACAGAAATATGTGAAATCCCTCAAACTTTTTTTTTTGGATTGTGACTGATGGACACACTCCAAGGACCTTCTTCGGCTTCTGTTTCGCTTTTATCATCCCAAACCTCATGCCTACTGTGCTACTGTATGTGCGCGTGCGTGCACAGTTGACACTTTCTGAAAACGTGTGCCAAAATACATAACGCTTCCACTAAACATTGACTTCTTTGCACTTGACTAAACGCTAGGGCTAGAAGAAAAGAGAACAAAAAAAAAGAAAAAAAACCCGACTCCTTCCTTTTGCTTTGAGAAAATAGTACTTTCACGCTTCTCCCTCAAGGAACACACAAGAAAAAGAAATAAATAGCAAAACTGATATTTCATAAAAACCTATCTCCCCATTTGCGCTGTTGCTGATTTATTTATGTGATGGAGAGTCTTCTCTCTTCTTCTCAGCTCCCCTGGATAAAAAGAAAAAACATCCTCCGATAAGCTGTGTTTGTCATCCGCTCCTCTGTTGTGTTGTGGCTCTCTATCATCAGAAAACACTCTCACTCAGTTGTCACTCTCCATAGATCATCCTACAGTGAAGGATGACAGGAAACAAAGGCAACCAATCACGTGAATTGGTGCCATAACCAAAAAGTCAACCGAGGATGGTCCTGTTGATTGTTGTTTGTCTTCATATTTAATATCGTTAACACTTCCCAGGAGTTCTTGCCACATTTATCTGCGTATTTTTTTTTCATATTTGGAAAAATTGAGCTTCTGAAACTGCTCTCTGACTTTTCTAAAAACGATTCACATGTAATATATGTGCGTCATCTGTTGTTTATGAAACGCTTCTTCGCCTTTTCAGGAAATCACCATGAATTTCCACGAAGTTGCTTCTGCTACAACTGTTAAAAGTCAAGATCTGTGTTTATCTTAATTTGCGTAAAATATTCCACCTTTTGTGTGTGTGTGGATAAATGCAGGACTGAGTCCACCCACGACACATGCAGACACTGTCTCTTTATGTCGGTACAACTCCCAGGTTAGGTTTCAGCTCCTTGTGACTCTTTTCCCTTCTAACCTTTCAGTCTGACATTTTCAAAAAGGCAAAAACTGCAGAGGCACACACACAGCTTATATTGCAAATGCTGGCATTAATGGTATTGTTTGTGCTGTTGGCTAAGCCTGCTTTAAATAAGAATGGGACAAAAAAGAATGCATTATCTGATCTCTTTCTCTTTCACCCCAACCGAGATTGTAAATACCACATTCAAGCGGTGTCGGAAAGGACAAGCAAGCTACCTTTAGCCCCCTTCAAAATGCTATTGCCCTGTCACACGTCCTTCATTCTGAAATAGGTCAGTGACTGCTCCAGCCTGAAGGCGTCCATCTTTTAAACATAAGCCCCACTAGGTACTGTGGAAATGGATGTTCGGTTAACTCTGCTCCCTTCTGACCCCCATCTGTCTGATTTGTTGATTTATAATCACAGAGCCACTGCAGGGAGGTCTCTGTCTCATCTTTCTGTCCCTTTTCACTCACAATTTCAGCAGAAACGACTGAGGTTACAGAAAAAACTGTTGTTGGCAGAGTTGACAAGTGTGTGTGTGTGTGTGTGTGTGTGTGTGTGTGTGTGTGTGTGTGATTGTGTGACCCACTCACAGTAGCATCCTAACTTTCCCATAAACAAATCCAACCTCTCTTTTGTTATTATTTCGTAACACAATGTGAAAAATTGGCGCTTTTAAAAAGGAACAAATTATGATGATTGAAATGTTTTTTACTGATTATGAACACATTTTTGAAGGTTTTAGCATATGGCATCAAAGGCTCTTTACAATAATGGATGATGATTGTATGATTGCTCACTTATTTGTTTAAACCGACATTCAGATATAACGTGATTCTTTTCTCATGCATGACATCAGTTTTGGAGGCCTATTGAACTCTGATTCCCAGAAGTCTTGAATTTGTTTGTGCATGACTGAATTTGCTGTGAGCACACTAGTTGGAGATGAAGATGACAGATTTATTTTTTTTTTGTTATGTTGTAAAAGACATGTTGGGACTGACAAAAATAATCATTCATGACAGGAAGCACCCCTTCAAACAGAAAATAGGTTTACAGCGGTAAATTTGTGGCCTCGATTTTGCCAAACGGTGGCCATTTTTATTTCCCTGTCTTTCACTCCCCCATTGTTCGTGGTTGCACAGTTTTTCCTACTTGACAATGTGTTTAAACATTTTGAGAGATAGACATGATACGTGTGCAATAAACATAATAAATACGAGGCACACTGAAAATCATGAGTTTATGTTTGAAAGGAAACCAATGTAGCATTATGGGAGTGCAGCATATGATATGGAAGCGCAGTAGTGGCTAACTTTCTTAAAGAAACTGAAAAAAGGGCTCTGCCATACCAGTGCACTGCTTCATGAATGACATATGGATCTTTTGTCTGGCTCTTCACACTGTGTCTGCTCATACTAGTTAAAAAAAAAAAATACAAAAAGTGAACATAAGACAGGTGGAAAGTGAGTGTAACCGATATGAACCATCACCTCCCTCAGTTGGCTTTGAATCCCTCTCTACCTGTCTTTGCAGTATATCAACATGCTATTAAAGATGATTTGAGTCTATTCACCACAATGGTTTGCTTTGGTTCTTGGATTTAATAGCTTCGTTCTTCAAATGTTTAAAGCCACCATCAGTCTGGAGTTGCTGTGGAAGTATTGTTCATTTTGAAATATCATGTTACACAACATTGCGTTTTACCATGCATTACTCCACAGAGTTGACATTTTAATTTTACACCAGCAAGAAGAAGAAAAAACAGTAAAAGTTTAAACCAAATAATTGATGTTAAAAGTCATCTTACACAGACATAGCCTCTTGGTTAAATGATTATAGCAGCTATAATTAATATGTCTTTGTTAACTAACATGACTACTTTTATGTAAAAGGAGTCATTTGTAAGGACAAACTCACAGACAGTTATCATACAGCTCAGCTCTATGAACTGTTTTATTGTCCTTTAGCTTATTGTTTTGTTTTTCAGCCCACAGCTCTAATGTTCTGTTAAATATATGTTCTTATCAGTGCTGTTTCCTGCATTGTTTTCCATGAATAAATTAAAACCAAACGGCACCAAACAGTCAGACAAAGTTAGCAACTAGCTGGTGATTTATGGGGAGCAATTAGCAGCTAAAGAGGAAGATATTTCTCTCAGGAGCTCATGAGTACACCAGAGCTAAAAGATAAGTGAATGTTGGAGTTTCATTTATCAGGTCACCGGAGACATGACTCCGGTGTTGCTCTGTGTCTGCTAAATTTATAAATATGCAACTGTTAAAAAAAAAAATTATATGTCAAGGTTTTGTTTACAGCTTGTTTCTGCTGCCCCCAAGTGGCCAAAAACTGTTTATTATTGCAGCTTTAAAGGATAAGTCTCTTGGCTTTACTCATGGAGCTTTTCCCATGATGATAAGTGATTGTATTCAATATTTCACCACTTAATTTGTTTTCACTTTATTATCAGAATATTCTTCTGGAATGTGTCCTGCGTCCCAAGACGTACAGTGTTTCAGATAAATAACAAAACACAGCATTTAACCAAACAGCATTTAACCTCCAGCATATATTACATCAGACATTTTGAATTTGAATTTAAATCACTCCCTTTAACACTCCTTGCTTAGTCCACACGGGAACACTAAGGCCTACTTAGGAGCCAAACTCTGATTTGGGGTTTTGCAATCTGTTCAGTCGAGCCTGTGGGAGTAAATCTACTGTTTTTGATGGCAAAAGCGGGAGGGGTCAGATGTAATATTATCTGCCAGAAACAACATTCCAAACACCAAACACTACACGACTAGATGCTGCCAGATGCAGTTCATTTTATTTTTACTGACATGAAAACATGGAGTAAATTCAAGGCAAATCCTTCATACATCTTGTCTGACATTCCTCAAACGGTCAAAACAGAGCGTTTGATCGTACTTATCGTGATCCACAGTATGAAACAACTTACAAAAAACACATAACACACAATCCTATTTACAGTTTTCTAATGTTTTAATCAAACAAGCTGCCATGTAGGCTAATACTTGAGATTATACAACATCATTTAAAACTCATCTCGAAGCTGGTGTTAATTGAGAAACAGTATGGTGACTAGTCTGTACAACTTTTGTCACTTTAATATATCATAGTCACAAATGTCTTCCTTTTGTAGGTATGGATCAGCAAAGATAACAAATATAACTGGAGGGCCCACACATTTATTGCTGGACAAACATATCACAGTGGTTGGTTGGTCAGTTCTTACCACAAGTAAATAATATTTGATGTATTGCAGTTTTACACTTAGAATCAAGTTTTACCAGATTTTTATGATGCGTCTGTACAACAACATTCACAACGTTTGTGGCTCATAAACAAAAACAGTGGTTTTGTTACAGAGTAGAGAAAATGTACAAGTAGGATAACGTGCATTAATGGTATATATGTGGTATATTTACACAGGTTTGGTGCTGATCTATAGCATTCAATTTGTGGATTGAGCTCATTCTTTCACTGCAAAAGGAAACTTTCTATCCTCTGTGACCCCTCATCTTCTTCCTTTATTTGCCTGATCGTTTAATTTTGGATGGAGGAGAATATCGTCATTAAGTACTGTACAAGACTCCGTCTGTCCAATTGTTAAATTTCAATGTCGACTGCAGCAAGTGAAGACAAGCAGGGGAAAATGGCAGTCAGATTATTTCGACCTGAACAATCCTGGCTAGACAGGAGCATCGCCCACGCTGCCCGTGTGTGTAAATTCTTCATGCCCCGATGGCTTCTCATCCTCCTGGGCGGTTGTCATCTTCCGCCAACGCTGGTCAAGTAGAGAGAGTTACATCATCACAACAGTTCCAGACGCAGAGAGTTAGGTGGACCAAAATGTTCAGATAAATAATGTGAAATATGAACAAAATATACTATTTTAGCTGGAATGAACATGTCTTTAATTGTCAATGTTTAAAACGAGGCATATCAGAGACACTGACATTTTAAAATGGTGTCTTACAGTCAACAAAAATCACGAATACAAACAAAATATTAAGTGTAACAAGCTGTGCTCACTTTCAAAACATACCCTCCTACCCCAAACTCAATCTCTCTGTTCCTTCCTGAATTAATCTGAATAACTCCTGCCGTCCTGCACCCTATCTCTCAACCAGCTCCACATAGTAGTAGCTTTACTCGTGAACTGCAGGGAATAGACGTTAAACCAGTGAGTCGTGAAGGAGGTTTGTACCTGTTTGATGCTGCCCCTGGTGGTGCAGAACATGTAGATGACGTATCCTGGGATCAGTACCATGGAAGACAAAGCCATGAACCAGCCAGTCACTTGGCCCCACAGTGGGTACACATACTTCCCCAAAGTCAGAGGGGTCATCTCAATGGCACTGAAGGTGAACACCCCCTACAATAAACGATTATGTTATTTAGTCCACGTAACCTCTTGCCTGTTAACAAATAAAAAGCTACAGAATGGGATCAGCAAGTCATTTGTATGTTGGAAGATGTCTCAGTTAAAACTGGACTAAATTCAGAAGTATTAAGTGTTTAAAGGTTTTAAGAGGTCTAGGTGTATATGTATCACACTCAAATATAGTTGCACTCAACAGTTATTTGTGACTTTGCTGTCTAAACAACAGTCTACAGCCATGCTAATACCAACTAGCAGCTAACGGCAAGACTAGCACGATAACAGCTAGCATTTGCTAATTAGCACAACGACACAAAGTCAATTCCTTTTTCAGGCATTTGCACTTAAGTCATACTGGGCAGTTTAAAACCCGATAATGAGGACATGAATGTGTGTAATCTATCCAATAGTCGTCAAGATATTTCAGTCTAGACCAAAGCGGTGAACTGACTAGCTTAAACCATTCACATTTCAATTCAATTTAGTTTAGCTTTAACATCTAGATTTATTTTGACCTGGAAATCATCACGATACTTAATTTTCCATTGATATAGCTTCATTTAAGAGAACACTTCCTTTATCACTACTGTATAGTGAACATAAAGACATTGCCATGATTTCCCAAAGGGCCTAAAGTACAAATCACTAAAGAGGAAACCAAGTCAGCGATTTCATCAATTTTCTGCCTATCGGCACATGCTGTGGTTTGAAAGGTTCATAGATCTCTGTGAGGGACAACGTTGGGGGAAGTACATGTTAGAGTTTGACTTAGAAAAACATATATTATGGGGGTAAAATCAATAATCATTTCCTGCGTACCAGGCAGATCAGTGGAGTGAAGAACATCCAGCATAGCTTCCACCAGCCACATGGCCTATAGCCGATCATGTCCTCAATGTTCTTATAAAACCTTTCAGCTCCTGTGGCACAAAAAGAGAGAGGGCCAGCGAAGAAGTGTGTGTTAATGTGGAGATAATAGCTACGAACAAAGAACAAGTCTTTATGGGGTGAAAGAGAGGGAAGGCTGATTGGATGGAGGGTTTAATCACAGAAAGTGGATCAGATAAATGTAATTTCCTGGTGTATAGGAAATCTACATGCTTGATTCATTAGACTTGGCATGATATAGTCCTTTCTATACACATTGTCTCAACTTATTTCACCTGTGGTTGAAGCGTAGACGGTATAAAATACATTTCCTACCATAAAACCAGGATATGGAAATGGTTTCGAAGAAGACGAGGAAGAGAAGGCACATCCCACTGGCGGAGTAGTAATCAAACAGCTTGAACACGTACAGACCACCCTGGGAGATTTAAACAGACACACATATCTGCTTTAGAGGCTAAATATTAATACCTCTCTCTTTATTGAATGAAATATGAATGATAAATGTAGACCACAGGTTGTTGTGAGATTATTTTGTCATTAAGTATAATGCAGAAGGGGGCTGTTTTCCCCAGTGTTGGAGAAATGTGCACAGTTCTCCACGTGTATTGAGTTTTAAGACAGGCGATATAATGTGATGTACACGGATATACCTGTGTGATGTTGGAGAAGCCGATGATGAAGGAGATGAAGCAGACAATGAGAATGAAGAGCTTCTTCCTCTTCCTCAGATGGTGGGGATATTCATCCATTAGAGCGGTGATGAAACCTTCCACTGTGCAGAACTAATAGATGAGACATGAGGCAGAGTGTACTTTAGTTTGTTAATGAAAGAGTACTCTACTGATTTAGCATTGCACTCTTTGGACTTATGATGGATAGTTCTTTTATTTATTTATTTTTCAATAAATAAAAGGATCTGAATCGAGAACCAGAAATATTATCTTTTTTATACAGTGCATTGTTCAATGCAAAACTGTCCCGAAAAACAGCCTCAAGCAGAGGTGAGGAGCAGGCTACAGAGGTCTGGTGAACACACTTCTTTCTAACTCCATACCCCAAGATTTTGGGGAAGACGACAGACATGGGTCAGTAAAAAGATCAAATAAATAATATCACCTGTTCATGTAAAGTGTGTGATGTTTGTACCTGACTGTCCAGGCCCAGCATCATTAGCATGGAGAAGAAGAGGATGGCCCACAGAGAGGACATGGGCAGCTGGGTGACGGCCTGAGGATAAGCTAAAAACGCCAGACCCGGACCTAAATGTCACATGAAAGAGACATACACGTACATATTTATATACCTAGAAAACATAAGAAACATGACACAACCAGCACTATTTACTTTGCTCTTTGTTTGGAATTTGTCGTTGCACTTGGTGAGTCAGCCTCCAACATTTGAAAACATTTCCAAGGCTCCGAGTTCACTTAAATGTGCAGCGAAGGACAGAAAGCACATCAATTTGTCTGAGAAGGCTTGTTCCATATAAAGGTCAAATACAGAACCTGTCCCAAGTTTTAAGAACATTTCTCTGCTGTTTAGAAAGAAGGGCATTAAAGTAGGATGGAAGGAAATTGCTGTCACTATAAATACACATTTAAAATGTTATAACATGATTTCTCTTGGAAAAACACACAAACCTTGTCACCCATTAAATACAGTGATTCAAAGTGCGTCAATACTTTTATTTTGGAAAACTTTTTGGGTTTGTTTAAAGTTATAAACCCCGTTTTTTGTTTTGTTTTTTTTGTTACTGATTGTCTACATTTTATAATAATTGCTGTTTAGTGCATTTACATTTTGTAATTACTTCTCAATATAGCTGTTTTCATTGTAAGTGGCGGAGTCCGCCATTGCTGCACTGGATTCAAATTGCCTTCATCTGGACAGTTGATTTACAGGAAACAAGAACCCACCAGTATACACATGTTGTATATACTGATGGGTGTATATGTGCAGCTGAAATGTTTAATTGACTGGCAACTATTTTTGATTTCATGGTTCCAGCTCCACAAGATCTTTGCAATCAGCTTTTCCCTTTAATTATTTTTATATAGTACATTTATGTTTAATCATTTCTAAGGTTTTGCACTATTGGTTGGGCAAAACAAGCAGTATGAAGGTGTCACTTTGGGATTTGGATTTTTTTTACAAACCAAACAACACATTAATTGATATTAATCCATAATGAGAACATTAATTCAGTGCATTCCTATAGTAAATGGTTACACATTTGCTCCATCTCAACCAACTACAACATTTAAATCATGCTTTTTAATGCAATAAGTACTTTTACTTTGAATACTTTAAGTACATATTCATAATTATACTTGCATATTTACGTTTTTCAATGCAGGACTTGTAACACAGTGTTTTACAGTGTGCTATTAGTACTTTTACATAAGTAAATGATCTGAATACTTTCTCCATCACTGTATATTGTAAAAGAAGAAGATAAATATACTATAACATCTTCAAATGCATTCCTAATTGGAAGATACACAGAGTACCAAGGCGAAGATTTGAAGTCATTTTAGTACTGCACCTGATGCTGCTAATTCCTGGACAGGTTTCTTAGTGATATGGGACATGAAGCCTACAATGGAGAAGATTACAAAACCAGCAAACATGCTGGTGCAGGAGTTGATGCAGCACACTATGATGGAGTCCCTGAAGAAAAAAGAAAAACAATGAACAGTCAGGGTGAAAGAAGAAAAAAGCATCGGCTATCAGAGAGGATGTGCACAGCTTGTTCCTACTTGTATACATCATTGTTGTAAGTGTTGTAGCTTCCCAGGGCGATGAGCGAGCCCAGGCCCAGTCCGTAGGAAAAGAAGATTTGAGTAGCTGCATCCAGCCACACCTGTCACACAACAGCATGAGTCCATATTTATGTATGTTTGTCTACAAACATGTTTTGTGTGATTGGATGTGTGCAAACTATTTACCTCAGACCGGATGAGCTTATTGAAGTCTGGAGTAATATAGAAGAGGATGCCATCTATGGCTCCAGGCAGAGTGACCCCACGGAAGAAGAGGATGAACAGCATGAAGTAGGGATAGGTGGCTGAGAAATACACCACCTAAGAGAAAGAGAGAGAGAAAACAACTTCTTTTTAGTACTCAAATTAACATAAATTTCTATTCTGTCAAATCCAAAAACACATTGGATTTGTACAGAAGTCTGCATAAAAATGGGGTTGGGATTTTTATTCCAAGTTAATCACAACTCAAAGCCATTTCTCTTAAATAAATAAATGTCAAAAAGAGATGCAAAAGGCCTTGTTGCCACAGTACACAGAATGAAAAATGTCCCAGCTACTAAAATATTTCCATGGCTTCTATTTGCCAGAAGATCTTGCTGGAGGACATGGCCAGCAATTCAGAAGCATAATCATTATGCTTAATTGGTAATGTCCATCAAGGCCAGAGCCTTGGGGGAATTCATTTTTCTCACACACATTAAAATCCAATTATCCCTGGCAGTGAATGTGTAAATGTGTTTCAGCTCACATACATCGCTTCGACTTGCTGTAATTTAAAAACCCCAGGCAGTGGGCAAAATCATTTTTTTATTCTTTCTTTTAACTCTTTTCCTAACACCTCCAAATCATCCAGCAGTTTGAGATTAAATAACAACTTCTATTCGTCCACCTGAGTGAAATGATGAGAGAGAGATGGGATATGGACAGCAAAATGACAGATATAAACGAGGAATAAATACATACTACGACATATCTATATCTAATAAAAAAATATTTGAATATAAGAGGGATCAGAATCAAATGATTAAAGACAATTTAAAAGTCAGTCAGCTAACAGGAAAGCATATGGGCTTCAATGTAATCAATAAGTCACATATACAATTAGAACGGACAAGTTTAATGCGCCATCAGACATCAAACAATTGAAGGAGAGTAAAACCCTGGTATCAATAAATACTAATAAACAAAAATAATAGCCAAGTAGGAAAATTGCATTGGCATTAATGACGTCCTTAAAAACACAAAGGACTAATTTGTCCTCACTAGCAAATGATTTAACATCTCTAAAATCTCTAAATATCATCATCACTTGGTTTTTTGAGATCAATGGATGAAATCACTTTTTTTCTAATTCTGGGACAGATCAGTAGGCTGAGAAATGATAAATAATATCCACCTCATGTGATTTGTGATTAATGAACACACACAGGCAATCAAGGAGGAGGGGATTAAATGATCCAATAATCATTCGCACATATCTCGTCATGCCTGACTTTTCCTGGCCCTAAATGATAAAACAAACCAATTATAGAAGATTAGTTTGTGTACTCTAGTGTCAAAGTGGTCTAATGGATTAATGGACCAAAGGTATGACAAAGAAACCTTTATTAACTACTGTTAATGGAAACAAGACTAGAATCATGTATGTCTGACTAGAGCCTGTATTTAAGCACAGCCAGACTTCGAGCTAAATGCTAACATGCGCATATTGACAATTATACCATGATGATGTTTAGTAAGTAACCACCTAAATAAGTGTGTTATAGCTTGATAATATTTGCTAATTATCACTAAACACAAAGTACATTTGAGGCTGTTGGAGTTCTCATTATTTATTTGGTCATAAATCGAAGTATTAGACAAATAAAAATGTGTTGCAATTTATCCTGAGGAGGACATGAATATCTACACGAAAATTCATGGCAGTCCATCCAATTGTCATCCAGACATGTCACTAAAAAACAGAAATGCAGGTGGTGCACCATGTATGTCTGGCAATCTGTTGATTACTTGTTAAAATATTTCAGTCTGGTTCTCTAAATCAATTTTTCTCTTTAATTGGCCAACAACAACAACATCAACAACATCCGGAGCCGCTCTGTGACTTATCATTTTTGCATGATTAAACTTCAAATATGCAAAATAGAGAGAAGGATTCTCAGATAAAGCAGACTGTTAGATGTAGCAGAAGCAGTCTGCGGCCAAGAAAAAACAGAACTGGGGAAAGAACAAGTACAGAGTCTGACCTTCCCCGTCCACTCCACTCCTTTCCAGATTGAGAAATAGACGAGGACCCAAGCCAGAGCCAGAGTGCCCACTAAGGGCCAGCGAAGCTGTCCCGGCTCCTCCAGACCACTAGATAGCTGGTGCATGTTACGCCTACATAAACACACATCCACACTGAATTCAGACACAGATAAGCACAAATAGCTTCCAGAAATAGTTTCAACACTTACTCACACATTCTTGTACAGAGCATCTTGTACACACACTGGCAGGAACATATCTTGCTGACTTACTCCCAGAACTCGGTGACAGCGCTGGTCAGGTTGGTGGTGTCTGTCAGACTGTAGTTGGAAAAACATTTCTCTGTGTTCCAGGGGTTATCACAGCTTTGCCAAGGCAGCTCCTGCCCAGAAAAAAATAAACAAAAATATGCTGAAATATTTCCAAGTTTTGCATTCTATATTTTGGCACAAAGCAATGTTGTGGGAGATATCAGATGTCGCATTTTAATACACACACAAACCAACAACATTAACAGAACATACATTTCAGCTTTCCCTCACTGAAAACATTAACTTCCATCATGTGTATCCTTGACTCTCTGTTTTGGCCTTCTGATGTAAACACAACAATGAACAATGCTTCTCAATCCTCCATTTTTCCCCACTACAAGAGCCTCGAGCACAATGCCTGCAAAGTCTTTAAATTTCTTCCACCAGGCTTCTTTGAGCTGGCCAGTCGCGCAGAGCTTTACAAAAGCCCAGACAGAGAAATAAAAGCACTGTAGAGGTGGTAAACAAGGCCCAAATATTTTTTTCCCTGTGTATGTGAGGTGGTAAAGACATAGCTGGAAGTAACGGTGTATGAAATCTGAATTTTGATTATACCTTACATCCATTTTCTAAAAATACTTTTTTGATTTGACATTGAACCTGCAATAACTGATTTTCTGGTCACTTGGGACCAACGGAAACAAGCTGTAAGGAAATAGGAAAGGAAATATTTGGCTGTTTTGGCTGTTACATGCTACGCTTCATTCACCAGTGGGCTGCTTTTTCACAGCTACTGCTCGAAACAACTTTGATAAGAGCATTGCAAGTGAACTCAAACAGTAAAACTGCAAGAAACCAAAACAATGAGCTGAAAGACACAAAACACTCAGGTGATAATTCTATCATTACACAAGATAACTTTCACATTACACATACTCATTCGTCTCATTGCTGCTACAGAAATACTGCTTAGTGCACCTTCAATTTAACCACTTAAAGCAACATTGTGTAACTTTTCTACCGTTAAATAACAGATTTTAACTAAATTTTGATGCTACACTGACTATTTCAGTGATTTTGGTGAAACTGGATCATATTTTTTGGGGAAAAATTGAGATGCTTGAACCGACAAGTTTTTGGCATTTTTACCTGAAAAATGAAACAATAAATCCTCAAAATTGTTGCAGCTTCATTTCCTGATAATAATTTCCTCTCCTTAAAATATTCAACTTTTAGTTTAGCTTTGCTCCCTACCGATTAATTATGTGACATACCGAACCAAAGGAGTTGAATAAGTAGTAGAGGGCCCAGGCAATGATGATGATATAGTAGATGTTGAGCCAGAAGGACAGGACCACAGCAGCTAAACCAACACCTGAGGAAGGTACAGGCACAGACATCAGCATTGTACAGTACAATACTTGATAGTTTAGCAAACAGTAAAATGTAATATAATATGCAAGGAGCAAAGAACAGAGCCAATGGCAGACAGAGTAAATATGTTATTCAACATGTTATAATCTTCATCATCTTGATCATTGTTATTTAGCTTTTTCTTGTTGTTTACTTGCCCTTGGCTTTGAGTATCAGTTGGCACAGCAGCACACTCACTATCACCATTGCCGTCTGTGCTGGCGGGAGATAAAATGTGCCTCTCTCTAGCTCTCTGAGCTTAGAGGCAGAGGTATAATTGCCACCAACAAGCTCTGGCTTCTTAAAGCCAGATGAGAAATGTTGTCATGAAACTATTTTCAATTTGTTTTTGTCTTTTCTGTTTCTTCACCTCTTTGGTAGCTTTGTATACTTGCTATTTGCATTTGAATATTTATTTCAAGTCAGTAACAAGCGTGATACCATGGATGGATGCTAAAATTAGTGCTAATAAATAAAATGTCTGCTTTTTCATATACACAACGGAGGATCATGTCAGTAGGTAAAATTATATATGTAAGGTTAAATGATGAATGACCCATATCTTCCTCTTTATGTTCACATCCTACCTTTCATCATAGGCATGAGCTTCCACACCCCCAGCCCTCCCACTGAGGTGAACTGTCCTAGAGATGTCTCCAGGAGGAAGAGAGGTATCCCAGCAAACACCAGGGTCAGAAAGTATGGGATCAGAAAGGCCCCTAAAGAGATCACCACAAAGTAGATAAACAAAACATCTTTGGTAAGATGATTTAGGTAGTAATTCAAGAGATTTTATGTTTGAAAACCTCCCAATTGTACATCAGCAGTCTTTGAATATATGTAATTCAAACATTTTCATCAGCAATACAATCAAACACGTCAAAATAATATCCATAATGCATTTTAACGTAGTGATGTGACTTAGATTGACAGCTCAAAATATAATTTAGACGCTGTATGAAACCTAATTATTCGATTCAAACAAATGAAGTTTTATTTTATTCATTTTAGACTGAAAAAGAAATAAAATATTGCTGTAATATTACGCTAAGAATGACATTTTCCCCTCTAGTTTGTTACAGCACAGCCCCTCTCTAAAGAGCTATTTTATTATTATCATTTTATCTAAAAAAAAAAAAAAAAATGCAGGAGACATCTTCCAGAGAACACACAGAAAGTTTCTGTAAATGGACCTTATTCTCATAAAGTGTATCCTTAAAGGGCAACTTCAGTCCAATAACCTATGAAATATGTTCCTCTATTAGTTTTGTTAATAAAGCTTGTGAGAAGGGAATAATTTGGTGCACTGGAGGGGCTGAAAGGGACAATTTGGGGTTTGTGAGACTAGGAAAAGGTTAGCTTTAGAGGTAGTAAAGTCAAAGCGGCAGCAAGACATTTATAGGCTTGTCTGAGAGTGAAGCCAGACTACAGATAGTGAGAAAAAAGGGTTTAATGTGTTGAAAAACAAGAAATGAGCTAGGGCAGATTTTTATAAAGATCTGTACAGGAAGAAAAGTGGAACTCTAAAGGGACTAAGATGGAGTTAGAGTCTTACTTAGAATAGCTGCATACAAATAAAGATAGGGACAGGTTAACCTCTACATATGCCCCCCATTGGGCCTATAGACCATCCAATGGATGTTATAGCTCCCATTTTGAAAGAAGTGGAAATAGTAGTTTTTGCAATTGCAAAGGGTGTGCTTTGAGTTAAGAGGTTTTATATAGATGAGGAGGCAATTCCAACAGTGTTAGGGAAGCCAGTTAAAAGTTTAGGGCAGTCGTATGATGCTTAAGGGGCCGATCCAGAGGTTGAGACAGCAAGTATAGAGACATCAGGCCTTCCAAAAAAACTCAAACTGTGATACCTGCCATGATTGCTGTGAGATCCTACTAATCAGTTTAACAGAGAGGTTTTGAATGTGTAAAAGCAAGGCTGGAGATGACGCTGTCGGAGCCTAGCAGTAAGGAGGACAGCGCCAACAGTCTCAGGGAGGAAGTGGAACCCAAAGGAGGCAGTTTTACGGGCACAGGCAGCAGTTAGGATATTGTACGGCAGGTGCAGCATGGACCTGAGGGGGGGTTTGGACACCTTCATGAAGCAAAGCAACAGTAGTTGGCATGAGGATGGTTGTAGAGGAGATTCACAGGCAAGACGATGCTGTTAGATATATGTGCCAAAATTGGGAAACTGTAGAAGATTGTTTGGTCATAAGGTGGCTCCAGCAACATGCTAGTTAGCTTGGCAGGCTAGTTATTTCAACAGGTTGTTTGGTTCATTTGGTGGCTCAAAAGAGTATACACTATGGCTTGCTAAATTGTGGTAGTTGAGGTGGATTATTTGTCTTCTGACGCTGCCAGTGACAGAAACATGCTGGCTAGCTTAACATGGTTTAAGCCGGTTCTGCTTGGTTAGGATGCTGTTAGCTGGTGATATTGTAGACAATATAACCTGCTACAGAGGGGTTGTGTTGAGTGTGAAACACACTGTCAAGCCTGAAACACACTGTCAAGCCTTCTGTTGTGGGCCCAACTCACTTGATGCCCACCTGTCAATCCTGTAGACTTGCCTGCACTCATGTCCAGGCACATGCAGGAAAGGTTTCTCATATCAGTTGGGCTGCTAACTACTGTTGGTTGGACAAGTGAGTGGGTCATGGTAATTACATGAAGTTGCCTAACTTGAAACTGTCTGTAGGTCTTTTGGTTCCTTCAATCTTGTGATAGGACTTACCTCCCCCATTCTTGCCACACAGATAAGGGAACCTCCAGACATTTCCAAGGCCAATGGCGTATCCCACACATGACAGTAAGAAATCAAACTTTCCCTTCCAGCTTCCCCTGTCGGGTAACTCTTCTTTTTTCTTCTTTTCATCTGCAGGGGGCGCCACAGGATCCAGATCCTCAAAGGGAACTGCTTGTTTGACCTCTGTTGGGGAGTTTAAGTCCACTGTACTCTGCCCAGTCTTCCCCATGGTGGGACCACTACAGACCAATGGGGTCAGGAAGTCACTTGGTCCTCACAACCTGTTATGATGACGTATTAAAGTCTCTGTTCCTATCCGGGTGAGTCTTTCACCCTGAGTCTGGTTCTTGACTCTACAGTTTCAGGACGATGTGAAGACACTGAATGTTCAGAGAATCTGTAGACAGAACAAGAATACAAGTTTTTAGAGGTGTTACAACAAATATCTATGGGCAGTGTTTGACAGTGTTGTAGTGGAGTGGAATAGGCTACGACTCAAATTACAATTTGATGATGTTACGGCATTTTTATGGTCTTTTTACAGCCCTTTTATTAACTTCAGCAACTATATAGCTCCCAAAACTAAAGCCAACAGCTAACACATAAATCAGTGAGAAAATAAAAACCTCGAGTTCCTGCACAGACAAATGTGATGTGATGACGGTGGATCACATAGGGTATGTTTTCTGGTTCAAAGGGTGATAATAGTATCACAGGGGTCAGAGTTCAGGTTGACCTGTTGGCTCGGGAGACAGTTGAATAGCTGGCTAGCTAATATAGTTACCAATCTAAGTACTTAGAGATGTGAAAATGAGTACCTTTCCATTTTGGTCTTGAAACAGTAAATTAGATAACTTGGTGAGTGTGTGTGTGTGTGTGTCTATTACCAGCTAGTTAGCGTAATGATAACTGTTAACAGTTAGTCACAGCAGAGCTAATTTACTGTAGATGATCACTGTTTTGTCTGATGCTTTTCAAATGTGCAAATGCAGTCTTTGGTTGTTGTTTAACAACATTTTTATTTTACTTGGCATGATTCTAGTAAAGACTTGCAGAACCATTTGCCAGCATAATAAAACTGTATAATATACTATAGGCCAGTATAATATCTGGATGGTTCATGACTAAGGAGGTGTTGGACGTGACTGTAAGCACAAAATGATATTTCCCATTCAGTATTGGGTGCAACCAACAAATTTTTGTATTATTGATTAATCTGCCGTTTTTTTAGATTTATTGATCAGTCAATTAACCTATGTCATGTCCAAAAATAGTGAAGAAATACAAATTATAACTTCCAAGAGCCCAATTTGACACCTCAAAATATATTCTTTTGTTCAACCAAAATACAAAACAGAGAAAAGCAGCAAATACTAACTATTAATGAATCAACTAATTGACTAATTTGGGGTATTTTAAATATCTTTTCATCTCCAAATGCTTCCAGTATGATACTGGGATAATATCATGGAGATGCTATGGGTAAAACAGCTTTTGCTGAGCACACTCACATTGTCTTTCCCACATGTTGAAAAAGATATATTATAATAAATCAGGGAGGCATAATTACACACAAGAAAGGTTATCATCTGATTAATAGCAACAGAACAAGCACCATTGGTCTGATATGAGCAGGCAGGTGCCACAATCCGGGTCATCCTTGAGAACACAGCACCGTGCATCTTAATCACTACTGACACACCCCCTACCTCACCTTTCTTTCCAGTCCACCACAGTCAAAATCACGGTGAGTCATCACAATACCAAAAGATGGGAAAAGGTGAGGAAAAACCTTGATGAAAACACCACAGAGGTTCCACTATGTGCTATAAAGGTTGCTCACTCTGAGGAATATAAATGTATAAGTGGTCTTCTACTGTTGAATCAAATGGTACATTTTTATTAATAATTATTACGCCTTTGATTATCTGTGGAATACTCCATGAACTCACGTCTGGATGATATCACATGGTCAGGATGTTAATTGAGAGGAAGTTTTTCATGATTAGCAAATATTGATTGCCCCAGATCCCTTCATGTCATCACTGATGGCCTTTTGCTGTAACAAGAACAAAAAATACTCTCTGCTCAGCCCTGATATTGTTTTAAGGACATTTCACTGCTTATTTCTACGTGATGAGAAGCTTTGAAACAGCAGGATCACGCTGAGTTGTCTCATTGTGTTATTCTTCTGCATACTTAATCATCAACCATGTTACACTGATTTTTAAAAAAAGCCTGCTGCACTTCATTATCTGTTATGATTCATTGTGCTCACTGCAGTCAATGTATTCAAATGTATATTCATGTTCAAAAGCGACACCTTTGCATGATTTAATCAATGCATCATTTATGCCTACTGGCCTTTGATGATGTCGATGAAAATAAGTATTACCAAAGTGCACTGCAAGGGACACAGATGATTTCCATTTTAAAATAGAAAAGTAGTGCAATGTAATGGAAGAAGTCAGAATGATAAGTTTAAAACTGTGATGTTCAGTTGAATCAGTATCAAACATATTCTCCCCTGCTGTAAAGTAAATTAAGTTCCACACAGTGTAAAAAGCAATCAACTTCAATTGGGCTTCATACTGTGCAATGATGAAAAATGTACTTTCAAATTGTTGTCTAGGTGAGTATCTGCTTCAAAAACACACCAATAATAATAATAATAATGATAATAATGCAGAACACATCAGAGATTCTCTTTGAGGATGTCATCCATTTAAATTCAGAGTAAATCATGCTGTTTATGACAGTGGAAACTTTTCAGATGCCATTTTTATTTTGCTGTTTGCAGGCAGAAAAGTCTTTTTAACAATCACAGCAAACGTAATTAACAAAGAATTTCATCCAGTTAGTTAGTCAGATTGTTAATATATTTATTTTCATAGTCCATTTAACTTAAACTTTAAAGTTTGTTGTGGACAAACTATACTGTCACTGACCGAATACATCTTAACTTAATGACAGGTTTAAAGTACAGAAAGGAGGACAGGGAATGAGGTGAATCCTACCTGAGAGATTGTCCAAGTCCTTTGTCAGGTCATCAGCTTCAGTTCTCTACACCTGCACCACAAAACTCCTGAAACTTCAACTTAACATCCAAAGGAAAAATGATCATCTTTGAGTCAACTGTGAAAAGCTTCAAGCCTAGCTTCAAGCTCCAGGCCCAAAAGAAGCCACAACGTATCTGCTGCCCGAAAAGCCGTTTTTGATTTTGCAGCTCTTTCCTGTATACTGTATTTTGGAGGACCTGTGGTTGTTCCTGTAGAGGGTATCGAGTGTTTGATAATAAAGTTCGACCTGTGTGTCTGCTTTGATTACTGCTCAGCTCTGACTAGTGAGGCCCCGAGGCCATGGGGGATATGTCAATCGCCCAACTCTGGTAGGGAACTTTAGCGCCAGCAGTACTGTGTGTTTGTGCTTGGTGTGTATGTGTTTGTTGCGATAGACGAGGTCAGTTCTTGCCAGCACCGTTACCATGGTATTTCCCAACAGAGAAGGGCCGGATCAGTGAAAGAGCTCGTGGAGTTTTGGAAAATGAAACGAGGGACGACTGCTGGCAAGGGCCCTGGAAATGTATGACCACAAATGCGGTCATGCAAGTATCAGATTCAGCACATAAAGTGACCCAATATTCATCTTCAGTGTCCCCACTGTAATGACAGGGAGGAAATGTAGGGCAGGCTAAAGTGTATGAGTGCAAAAGAAGTTTTATATCTCTTCAAACTTTAAATACAATCGATATTTATGTGATATGCAGTTACCCATGCCATATGCCCTCAATCTTAGGCAATGCGCCATCTTGGCCTCCATCTTCATACATATAGTAACCCTTTAGGTTCCACAAACAGCTGCCAAATGGACCATTGTGCCCAGCATGTAATGCAGGTCAATACACATATACACATACAGAGATTTTTAAAAAATTTAAAGATTGAGACCGAGAAAGCAATGTGCCACTTTATTATATCTAAACTGCCATGTTATACCTTTGAGGCCACTTCAATAACTTAATTTCAATAAGCTCCAGCTCTGTCTGTAAGTCATGGGTGCCAAATAGTGCTGGTGTCTCTAAGGGATATCCAAGCAAGACTCTGACTTATTTATTAACTTCTCGGATCACTGAATTTCCCCAAGATTAAGTCTACTGTATAATATATATTATACAGTTGGTTCACAACATACGGCTAGCTAGCTTGTTTACCCTGTGCTCTTTTTCATGTTATGCCGCGTGAAGAAGTTATCACTGTAAAAACTTGCTATACATTGCAGTAGTATGTAAGTAAGTCACATCACACATTACATCGGGCACTGTGTGAGCCACCAAACCTGCATGACAAAATTCTAGATCATCATCACTATCATCATCAATGACAGCTACAGAGTTACATATTGGTAATATATTGGTATTGGTAATTGGTAATAATTAAACTATTGTTCTTAAGACACAAGTGCAGTTGTTGCACTCATAATGTTCACAGTGACATTGGGTATATTGTCTTTTTTAATTACTCTGGCGACAGTAAGACAATGTCTTCATTAATATTAATGGGATTAGATATGAGGCATGAACCCCTCTTGTTTCTCCTGGCAGGTGGCCTCCTAATGTTAATATCTGCTCCAGATATTTTATCACCAGCCAATTAGAAAGACTAATGAACATTCCCACAATGGCCCTGGCAGCACTGTAACCAATGCCCATTGGTGTCTTGGTGGGTGGGGACAGTCGGTAGATACTGGGTTTCAAAAGTGAGAGATTAGATGATATTAGAAGCTTAATTACACCCGTAGCGAGCCGCTTCTATCAAAAACAGATTTAATGTAATCTCTGGTGAGGTTTATTGTCCATGCGGACCCCAAACGATGAATGCTGGTTGAATTGAAGTTGTCAAAGCTGGTTTTCATCAATCTGTTTACAGCGTCCCCCCGATCAATGCAGCCTAATTATGATTCCAGAGCGTCCACGGGCAAGAATAATAGGGAGCGATTATGTAGGTGACAGAGGCAGACAGAGAGAATGAATGTCATGAAGAAAAAGTTAAGTTTGTCAGAGTTTTGAGGATTATGTCAGAATTTGATAGGGATAGAGAATGCGGGGGAAAAAAAACAGAGAATGAAGAAAAATGCATAGAGATAGAAATAAGGAGAGACATGGAAAGCAAATGTAGTGGTAAAGAAGTGAGGAGCTCAACTTTCTCACAGATTATCATACTCTGTCCAAAGTCCTGTTTAACAGCATTAAGTTCTTGCAGTAATGCTTGTTGGCTTTCCAAAACACGCTCAGAGTTTAGTCTCCCGCAGGTTTCTTAATATTGAGCAGTTAAGGCACCAAGACCAAATACAAATGTAGTGTGAAATAGAAAAGCTACAGGAGGAGAAACAAACCCATGTTTCATTACCTGCTTCACTCTTGTGACCCCTTTTCTCTGTATTTTTAACACTTTTGGACGTGTCATTTATTGCATATAAACTCTTGTTGCTCAGTTTGTGAGGTGTGGCGTGGTTTTGTTAAGGCCATCGTTAAATCCAATGTTACGTCTTTACTCTGGAACAGTGGCTTAACTCGGTACGGCTACATCTGAGATTTGCTGAGTCTGCATGCCCAGATATAAACTTCAGCAGCGCAGTCATTTGTATGCAAGAGCTCTGCTTCTGTCACTGCGTAATGAGTGCCTGTAGCAACATCCAAACAATTCCACAAAAAGCAGATTAATGGCTCATATAGCACACGCAAAATAAATCATGTGTTCAGCTTTGAAAATGTTAAATTCTATAAATTCTCAATATTTCTTTGGATCAGTGTTTATATATAAGTAAGTTCACTTGGGAAAGGCCTCTGCAGCTACCCTGTTACTAGTGAGGAGGACTTCATTTTGCTCATCACATTAGCTACAGAGCTGCTCTGTATTACGATACATATGATAAATGACGCAGCAAATCCAGATGTTGTTTTGTTGCAGAAAAGCAAAACAGTCAGCAAATCCTGGAAGCCGCTTAAACAGCTGAGTAATGGCTCGCACACTCACACATGACAAACATAATAAATCATCTTTGCATTTTTTAAAAAATAATTTTTACCCAACCAACCATTGACCCTCCGCCAATGTCAGTTGGTCAGTCCACCACTTTTGTCTCAACAACTGTTGGATGGATTGCCATGAAATTTTGTACAGACATTCATGTTTTCCAGAGGATGTACCTGAATGATACTGTAACCCCCTGACTTCATGGAATGCCAACAGGTCACTTACCCTCAACATTTACTGGATGGATTCAAAGTTTTGTACTGAAATGGTCGTACATCCTAGTAACTTTGGTGATCCCTGACTTTTACTCTAGTGTCACTAGCAGGCTGAAATGTCCAGTAAATCTTAGTTTACGACCAGATATTTGCAAAACTAATGACGTTGCCGTCATTCTCACCTTGACATTGTGTAATTAATATGAGCTAACATGCTAAAATAAGATGGTAGACATGGTCAATGTTATGCCATGGTATCAGCATGTTAGTGATCTCACTGTGAGCTTGTTAGCATGTGGTGGTTAGCCGTTAAAGGATCAGTGTGTAAGTTTTACTGGCACCTGGTGATGTAGTTGGGGATTGCAACCCCCTCCCCTCATAGGAGAAAGGAGAAACGATGGCCATAAAGCTCACGAAAAAACACAAAACGGCCTATCTAGAGCCAGTGATAAAACCTCAATTAAACTGGTCCGCAATAAGACAGTCTAAGGACTAAAACTCTTGCAGTCACTGCAATATTTTGGTGACTGTAACGTCCAAGTTGTAATATTTTTAACCACTACAACTTGAATTCTGAGTCAGTATATCATAAAAGTGGTAGATTTGTATTCTTTTCGAATAACTATTTCTCAATGACAGAAATGGGCCACTGTTTAGAAAAAAAAGCTGCTGCCTTTGAGGCCTCCTTGTGAGCTGCCATTAATTCACAGCACGTGTTGTGGTCTGTGAATCAATGCGGGGGTTATTATAAAGCAAGGAACACCCAGAGGCAATTGGCATGCATAGATAGGAGGCTAATATTACCAACATTTTCCTCCAGTAATGCAGCAGGACGATGAATGCCGCATAAATTTCCACAGGTTAAGGACAAACGTGGGGTGAGGCACACATCAGAGAGAGCATGATTGTGTTAATGAGAGGGAAAAAGTGAAAAGATGAAAGATGATGAGGGAGGCAGGGGCAGAAAATCACTGAAAAGATTGAGGGGGAAAAAAAGGTGTAGATATGAGTGGGGAGGCAGAATGAAAAGATAGTGAGATAAAATGGGAAAAGTTGATATGTCGCAGTCGTGCCTGGGTAGATAAGACAGAAATGAGATGAAAAGATACATAGAAACTGGAAAATGACTGCAAGACACCGAGGAAGATTGTTCCATCGCTGGAGATAGAAAGAAAAACTGAGAGAGGGAGAACATCAGATATAAGAAGTGACAGAGGGCACTGAAATGTCTTCATTCCTGATACATGAATCCAGAAGAGTTTCATTGGCATCACTGCAGAGTGTGCGATTCCTCCCTCGAGATCCATCAACCACCTCATTCTCCATTTCATTCTGGTCTCCTTCCATTACCTCCGAGTCATGTTTTATCGCTGCAACTGTCTCAAATCCTTGTGACCTTGTTATAAGCAAAGTCATTGTCCTTAATATGCCCCACAACAAATTACAACAAGGCACGGTCAATATAAAAGCCCTAAAGAAGCAATCAAGCAGAAGTGGAACAATCTGTTACCGTGATGCATTCAGTGTTACCTTCATCTTAGTTGATTTTGATCAACTGAACGATAAGGTTGGACTTTTTTTTTTCCTTTTCTCACCTCTTGTCCTGTGACAACTGTATCTGAAACCTTCATTAAACACTGATGAACATATACAGACAGGGACTGATGGTTGTGAATGCAGCACATATATAATGTATGTGTGATGCATGTCTTGCTGTCATGCATTCTGTAAAAAAAATGTTACAGATATAAAGTGTGTTTGGATGGATTGGAAACAAAACATCTGAGATATTAAAACGCGAGTTAAAGAGCATCTATTAAAGCAAAATGCAACCAAGTGCAACAGACTGGGCAAATACAAGGTGTATATGAAGCCTTGGTGCTCAAACAAGTCACATGTAATGGCATCCAATTAGCTACAGAGACAAAACTGTAAACATGTTAATTTCTGCTGTGAAATTGGACACTCTTAATTATGTATAGCTTTAAACCTCATTATCTGAAATTGTGAGTGCATTTATCATGAACAGTGAAATTAGCTATTGAGTCCAAACTGTCTTGTTCCAGGATGACGTTTCTAGCCAGCCTTAAGTGGCCATTTGAGGAACTGCAGTTTTTGGCACTTCCGCATTGGCTTCGCTTCACAGCCACATTTGGTATATACCAACGGTAAACCTACCATGACGTCTCCCATTGCTTTGTGGACAACAGTTTTAAAGCCTTGAGAGGTACTGCAAGTTGGGCTGCATCAAGACTGTTTTCGAGCAAGAAAAAATGGCGGACTCCCTGGTTATACACGCAGTAATAAAAAAGAAATTGAGAATAGCGTAATTTTTTACATAAAGCTTAATACAATTAATCACACTGTCTCCTGCTGGCCATTAGAAAGAATGCAGCTTTAAGACACTTCCAAGTTGGCTTCACTTCACAGACCTTGAAGCTCTGTCGACGAAATATACTGTCAGTGGAATATACCGTACGTTGAACATTCAATTTCCTTTAATCAGATTGCATACTGTGGCCTGGTTAAGACATCAATAATTCCCTGACAAGATAATTACCATTCAGCCTCATGCTAGTAATGATGATAATATCACACAGCTTGTGGAGAATCCATCATCCGATCATGGAGAAAAAAAACAGTGTGATTTGATGTGATATTATACGTCCTTACACAAAAGAACATACAAAGAGTATGTACAGTATAGCTGAGACAGGGCCTGACAGTGCATATACGTGATATACCACTTAAAAATAAGTATGTTTTCGCTTTAAACACATTTTTTCCCTCACTATGTCTGTTCCATTTATAACCTGATAACGTGATATCCCTAAGTGGATTTTGTTTTCTTTAACTTAAGACTCATATTTTCTTATCATTTGCAAATATAGGATTGAATATTTGGCATAATAAATACACTCATGCTGCACCAAACACCAGAAAGAATGATTAGTCTTGATACTAATACAATAAATTAAATTATGAGACCAAAATCTTTGTTAATTTGTGATGATTTCATATAAAATGGATTTGCGATCTCTGCCGTCAGATGCTTTTTGGAAAGGGGCCCAGACTCAGGTCAGTGCTTCTGTAAGAGGAGACATTAACACTAAAACTAACACACTCTACTGTTGCAGGAACTCATCAGCACTAAAGATAGTTCAGTGGCCAAGACTGTTGCTTCTGGGAATCATGTGATCAAATAATTTGGAATTTTTGGTTGAAATAATAAATGCAGACTGGAATTAAAACTGAGGCTTTTCTGGGCCAAATGCCCTGAAGCAATTTGCTCGGCTGGATTAATTTAGGTGAATGTCTCCTGTTTTTGTCTGCGCTTTCTTTTCTTTCTACTTCCATGCGTTCATCAGCACTGGAGGTATTGTCACAACCTGACTTAGGGCTGCACAAAGAGACAGCACATGGGTTGTAACTATGTAACTTGTAAATATGTTCATTTTTCTTAAATAAAAGTAAAAAATTGATTTACAGCAGAGTAAATTAAACCAAACTGAGAGAGAGACTGTGACCAGCTTACATAGAGCAGGGGAGTCAAATCTCCCTGATCCATGCTGCAAGCTCCTGCAGGAAGAGGGAAACCTGTCCAGAGGGTTGTCACAGCATGAAGTATATTGCAAGACATTAAAACGTAGTAATACTATAAAAAAAAAAAATACAACTGTTGTGACTGAGTCACTTTACAACAGCCGACTGTGGATTTACACACTAATCTTCCTCCCACATTTAACTTCATAGGAGAAATGTCCCCCTGGTCTTGAAATATCTCAGTTTTTTACAAGCTATTCTGTCTTATCTTCATTTAGTCTCCAGCAGAGTTGGCTTCGCTTCTGTTTCTTTCTCTTCTGCCTTTTATGAGTCAGAATGAGGGAAGGGAATACAAAGATATCAGGTATCATTTGGGGAAGATCGCAGCTCATTAGTGAAGCGAACTAATGATGCAGCAGAATTAGCTCAATGTGATATCCCAGCATGCTCAGATATGCTAAGTGATTTCTAAGTCCAAGCCTAAAATTTCAAAGCTCAGAGATTCAATATTGTGTATTTTAAAGGGACTTCGAGACTTCATATGTTTAGCAGAAAGATGTGTTACAAGCTAGAAATGTGGAGTTTGAAAGACATCATTGTTTACCAGTAAAGGGAAAGCCTAATAAAGGACACTGTTAAGTTGCATCATGGGAAATGTAGGATTCTGTGGTTTTGGAGCTTGACACATAATAGGGCTTTAACTTCCATCTATTGTGGTACCAACTCTAAGGTATTGTTCAGTAACGTCTGCAAAAGCAAAAAGATTGGGATCAATATAGCACTGTCATGAAAAACACTTAAGGAGAAGTCCTAGTGTTAGCACGCTTTGTATATAATTAAGACTTATTAAGACTTATAATCTACTTCAACTCTTTTTAAACTTGTCACTATCTGTTAACAAATAAATTCTGTTATTTTGAATGTCATTTGTCACACATTGTTTGGTACAAGAAGACATTTGTGAGAATTTTCAGGTGAAACTTGAGCTTCTTTTGTCTGACACTGGGTCAAAATAAAAAATAAAAAACATCACTCACCCCAAAATCACTGGTATAAACCCTACCATACCATACAATATACATTTTTTAAATTATTAATCGCTTTTTAATTGTTGTTTCCATGACAGCAGACACTGGCACTACTTTGTTCATCTTGTTACATTCTGTATTTCCATGACATGTAGATATAGTTGTTGTGGGTACCAATTGCTGGAGTTTTCCATTACAGTAACTTTGTAATGTTCTGCAGCTGATTAGTGTCTGGTTATGTAAAGGCTGATGGGTAGATGCTCTAATTATAAATACTGGTGTACCTCTTGTGAGAACATATAGTTCTATAGCTGCCCTCAGGCAACCTGTAGCTTTTAATATAAGCAGAGAGTCATCAATATATAAAATGGGGGCATGGCCTTATATATTATATATATTCCTAATACTTTTCTATCAGCATTAAACCACCAATGGACCTGATAGCTTCCAGTTCCGGAATAAAAGTTAACTTATGTCACTTAGCTTGGTAGCTAGTGAGCTTTTAAAAACATACTTTGTCAGGACTGAGGGTCATTTTGAGGGCGGAGTGGAGGCAGTCAGGAGAGGTGGCAGGCAACTGGGTGGAATAGCATGTTAATTGAATGCCGGTTTGGATCACACAGATGACTGAACTCGGCGTTATGATGGAGCAAGTTCATGTTCACCAATCACACATATCCTTTGACATCACATATATACACACACATACACAAAAGTGTATTATGTTTTTAAGGTAGAGAGACGCACAGACCTGTGGAATATTATTGTTTTCTCGCTACAAAACAGGAAACATGAGATTCGTTCACTGAGCTAATAAGCTGATTGTTGTTGAATGTTTGTCCTCGCTGGTCAGAAATCAATTTGTACAGAATTAACAGAGACACACTGTACCAGGATATGTAGCTTACTGACACTTTAATGAGATGTATAAAGTTATCAGCATTTTCTGCACGAGTATAAACACATATAATGAATTGACGATAACATTCATATTGTGAAACAGAAATCTGTCCCATTTGGCTCAACTAAAAAGGAGATATATCAAAAATAAACAGTGATTATCTCAGTGGCATAAAATATGTAGTGTACAAACATTTAATATCAAAGATAGCACCATTTCAGTCAGATAACATTCAGCAACGTATTTTAAAATTTTACATTGATGAACATTATAGGATGTAACAGTTCTGCCACCTGCACACATATTGGTGTATAGGAAAATATACATTGTATAAACAGCTATATACGTATGGTTAAAATTTGGTTCCAACATAGAACAGAATCCAAAATGCAAAGCTAGGCACCCATGACAAAAATCAAGTCCTAAACGTATTGACCTTTTATTATTGCAAACAAAGGCTACATATCTCCCAGGACCTGTATACGTCAAACATCAGTGCAACGGTGTGTTAGGTTTCCTGTATTGTGATCAGCTGCAGGGTGGAAGCTAGTAAGGAGTGGGTACGGTTAAGCAAGGAGGGTGTGCGACTAGTGGATGAAAGCTACTTGGAAAAATAAGAGAAAAGTAGTGCTCTTGTCTCATTTTAGGTCTAAATTGAGTTTGCTCAGTAAATATTGATGCAGTACCTGGTACTGCGTGATGTCGGTTGCTTTAGGGTATTTATGGCTAAACAAAAACACTGCAAACTCGCCTCATGCATTAAACAGTAACACATAGTAACACAAGAAAGTAAAGCCCCATTGACTTTTCTACCATAAAATAATAGATTTTAGGACTTTTTGGTGCTTCACTGATGTGTAATCAGGTGACTTTGTGCTCCAGGTACGATCACTCACAAGAAATACTTAATACTTTTTAGCTTGTTTTGGTGAAACTGGATCACATTTTATGGAGAAAATGTTTTCTGCTTTCCCTCTGATATCATCCAGCTGCTGTGCATCAACTCTGGGCGTCTGTATAGCTGCTGTTAGCTAATGTTAGCTCAGTTTGTTAGCTGGGCTACCTCGACTGTGAGCTCAGAGCACCGGGAGAGCATTAGTGGTTGTACACTACACCACAACCATTTTGGACCACCGGGAAGAGTGAAGTTTTCAGGCCCAGGGCGTGGGGGCATGCAGATGGGGAGAGCAGAGTCAGTGTTGAGCTAGGTAAGCAGGCAATGCAACTTTTTTTTAACTAACTGGGAATCAAAAAGAACTGAAATCAATAAAATCCAAATGATACCCAACCTTAATTGTATATGACTTTAACGTTTATATGCATTATAAAAAAAATAAAAACGTGAGAATGAGATTTGTCATCAATGACCATCAAACCATCACCATCTTGTCGTTTCCTTCCTCCACTCTCCTGCTTGGCGGACTCTGGGCCTTGAAGATGACGCGTCTACACAACTGAAGAATCGGCTTGTGTGGTCGAGCCTGACGCAGATCACTGGATGGTGTGGTCATGTTTGTGGGATTCTGATTGTCGGATTGAAAATATAATGTTATGAAACATACTCATGCACCCATCATTGTCATAGTTAACTGCTGAGAAAAAAATATATTAAATCATATTTAAAAATGACCAAAAACAGCTACTGAATTCACTCACCTTATACAGTGTGATCAAAAGGAATACTGGAATACACATCAGTGGAATGGAGATAAGTAGAGCGCCCAATGCTCTGGCCCAGTGGCCGGCTACATAACCATACACGTAAATGGCATTTAATTGTTGCAGGGTATATAGCAGTGTGAACTACGGGACAGGAAATGGACAAGTTAGATTGTTTAGCTTTAAAACAAATGGCGTGGTGTAAAATGGACTAGGTAAACAGGCAAATTCAGAACTATTCTCCAATCGGCAGAGCTGTAGCTTCTGCTAATGGTTCATTCTTTCCTCATTCTCTTACTGTCTCAAGGTGTAATGTTGTTATATTGTTATATAATTTAACATATCATATAACTTTCTCTGAATTTCACTAGTGGTGTTAATTAAACGACAGTGACAGTGTTTTCTCGTAAGGCTTGGGTAGCTGTCGGTTTTAAAAACCCATGCATCAGCACGTTCTGCTTCATCTGTTGCAAAATATGGATAAACATGTTATTCAGCGCCTTTTTATTGGCCACCAAACTTGTGTTTATGTGCGTATTGTTGAAAAGAGAGACTTTAGAAAGAAAACATCAGATTTAGATAGAAAACATTGCATTGTGTTGCAATATAGGGTTATTTGCTGGGACGCAGTGATTTGTGACTTAATAGGGCAGAGCCGTAAACTGGGTGGGGGTGGGGGGGTGGTCCTTTTTCCAGCACCCATGCTGTACAACAAAGAGCTCCCAAAATATGTTGTCAAAAAACTGTAAGCCATTTTCTGGCTGTGAAATTAAATGGCTAATTGACAGTATTTTGTATTCTAAAGCTTTTGTGGGACATTTAAACCTGCAATAATTGATTTTTTGGCCACTTGGGGGCAGCACAACATGCTGTAAACACAACATATTGTTACTTTATGCAGTTGATATAGCAAACATATCAAACTTGTTAGAAAACAGTTGCCTATTTACACAGCAAAATAAGGAATTATGTGGAGTTCAGTTTGTAGCCACATGGAAAATTTAATTTCAATATTTAGCTCTGTTTTTGTCTCCTCCAACAACAAATATTTGGCTCTTTAGTTGCTAGATGTTTCACTTTTTTTGCCAGCTAGTTGTTAACCTTCCCTGTCTGCCTTTTGGTGGTAGACACAGTGGGTCTGAGAGCGGTGAGAGTGAGTGAGAGTGAACCATAGCAATAAAATTGCAGGCCAGATAACTAAAACAATGAGCTCAAACACAATAAAACACAATTAAGTGCGAGTGGCCACTCCAGTGTCCGATAAAGGCAGCGGTCTCTCCTCTTACTTTCAAGCTCAAGCAATTACTGATGATAAAAAAAAATATATATGAAGGCCGGGAGGGAGAGAAACAGGAAGAAGCAAGGATTAGGAGTTATGAAGGACAGAAAAAGATCTATGTTTAGAAGTAATATATAGTAGAAAATAATGAATACAAATGAAAACATGAGAGGAAATAGACATTAAAAGCAGAAAGCCAAGTAGAGAGAATCAAGAGATGTGACCCAGGTGTGAGTATCTTACTCCACAGATGAGCGGCGTGATGAACAACCAACAGTATTTGAGCACAGGGACAGGTGGGTACCCGATCATGTCCTCGATGTTGTGCATGAAACGGTCAGCGCCTGCAAAGTCATGGACAGGAGGTGAATAGAATGGTTTTGTTATAGGGTGGTAAATCATTTGAATAGATCTGTATGAAAGTGAATGTTGTGTAAAACCTGATGTCAAAGTAACAATTTTGAGATGACACTTTAAAAATATATATTTAGATTAGTCGTTCACTTGTGTATATTCTTTTCTTGACTGAAGTATTACAACTTTGTGGAACTAATTTAAAAGCTGTAAATACATATATGTACATATATAGAAAATGTATATATTACAATTCTAATTTTTATATTCATACTGTGCAACTATCCGATTGTATCCTGTGCAATTACCACAAGTCACAATTTCTTATACTTAAGTTTATAATAATTTAGTCCCATCTTTCTGAAACACTACCAGTTTTATCGCAGCTATGAAATTAGAACAGCATTAGTAATGCAATCTATGACATTAGTTCGGTTTTATACTGTTGCATAGACACAATGGGGAATAAGTGAATAATTAGTAATAAGGAAACGGAAAGGAGGAAATGTGTATCCAGGGAAATCAAACTCCAGTAATATAATTAATTTAATATCAGTAAAAATGAGGTGGCTCAAATGAGGAGCAAAGGTGAGGTAAGGAGCAGAGGAGGAGGAGTGAGATAGAGATGAGAAAGCTGTTGCTACAAAAAGAGAAGAAGAGAGGAGAAGAACTACATAAAGAAGGAGGAAACTGATGATGGATGGTGATTGGCTGAGTACATGACCTGGCTGATGGAACAACATCCACAGATTGATTTTTTGCAAATGCACAATAACAGAATAAACTGTCAAACCTATTTAGGAAAGCAGACACATAAATGATTCCGTATCAACCCTGAAACTACATTCACAAGGAAAAGTGAAAAAATTTGGTTCAGGAAGTTTCTCCACACATAACACGGCCTCACTCTGAAGAGGCAGCGAGGCTGAACGAATGGCTGAACAACTCAAACCGGGGAGATGAAGCTGCTGCAGAAACTGATCAATATCTCACTCTGCGTCAGTTTGCAGTATGAGATGTGTAGCTGTACCCTAATTCGGAGAAGCAAGTATTTTTTTGGAAATGGAAATGCACTTTTCAGAGCCAAAGAAATTGAACTATATATATATATATATTTATATAAAGAATATATATCAGGATGTTTGTGAGAGCACTTTGAAGGAATACACTTTTTTTATGTTACATACCTTCAGTTTCATTAAAGAAAACGGCTTGTTTTCAGGAAAGTATACGATACAGACACTCAGATGAGATGAGATGTAAAAGACAAATATGACAACAGAGGAACTCTCCACCCACGTGTTGTAATTTAGCCAGTAATACAGCTGATAATTAGATTAGATTAGATTATACTTTATTTATCCCACAACGGGGAAATTCTCTTGTTACAGCAGCAGAAAGGGTGTAATATACACTATAGAAGTACAATAGAAAATAAAAATAAAAATAGAAAAGTGTAATGAATGTGTGGGAAGCAGTGAGAGCTCAGCAGATGTGTCTAAATGATGGCAGACTGGGATATAGACATACATGTAACATATATATATAAGATATATATAGCCTTCGCACTTCTTCGAGTCTACTTGTAAGAGAAATACTCGTGGAATTACTTCCTGTTTCGCCGGAGATTAAGAAGCGTAAATTTCTTCTCTAAGGATTCTGTTTCTGTCAGCTGCATTAAGAAGGCTTAGGAAATGCAATCAATGTTGCCTGATAAAATATGGAGGGCTGCACTTTCCTGTATTCATAGTTATTCAATAAACGGCAGACACAGGTCAATTCAAATCAATTTCTCTCTTTTTTTTTCTGGGGTTTGCTATTGAACTCTCCCTCCTGACGTGGACATGGCTCCTCTCGGATGCTTCAGAGGACTCCAAACGGCTTGGAAGACACCAACTGCACCATGCTTGCAATCTAATCATTTCTTTCAGCGAAAATCTGAGGAACCTTGGGGTTCTTTTTGCATACTCCTATATGCAGAAGAGCCAAAAACTGTAGTTCCTTGAATGTCCACTTGAGGCTGGCTACAAACGCCAAACAGCCTAGTGCAAAAACACTGTTTTGGTCTCTCTGGCTAATTTAAATTGCCAGAAGATGGTGTCAGAGGAAATATGAAGTCAAACACAAATAATTTGCACATAATGCTTTGCTGCTAATAGAAATAGTTGTTTTTTTTATACCACAGATACTACCACAGAAGAGTGTGTAGAGTATATGTGGTACATATGCAAAGTACTGGGAGGAGTAATAATAAGGGAAACTGAAAAATAAATACAGAATCCTGTTATCTTTTTTAATCTCATCAAAATGTCCTTTTTTGTTTCGTTAGAACTCTTTTAATGTAACAAACAGTAAAAATAAAACGAGTGTGTTTTTTTTATCAGAAGCTGCCTTCTTGCAGATAAGATTATACAGATACAGTAAGTTGATTACGCTGATGAAACAAGTGCTGCTGTCGGGATTGCGTAAGCTCATGAAATATAATGAAGTTTCTTTTGATTGCTTGTGTGCAAGTAGTGCACTGAAGATGATGTTGATGTTGTGTAGATAGCAAATCTTGTACAGCTAAAAGCAAAAGGCTTCAGACATGTACAGAAACTTTTAATGAATAATTTGAAATCAGTAAACCCAAATCTGAAGAATATTATGTAACACATGGATAACACAGAGTGGTGTGACTTACCATACACCCAGCCAATGGCAATGGTCTCAACAAGGGCAATGATAAGGAGAGTGATTCCACTGGGGCCATAGGTATCGACCAACTGAAAGAGGACTATCCCTCTCTGAAACATGGGCAGAAAAAACAAGGATAAAAAAAGACAGGAGAGTCAAGGTCTACTTGACAATATCCTTCCCTATCCAGCAATATATATAAATACGTTTTATATACAAGTAACATAGTATAGAACACCAAAATTGTTATTATAATAATTATCTCCGCTTTCCTTATAGCATTTTCCATCAATAACATTCTCTGTTGCTTACACTAGTGACAAACAGCAGGCCCAGCAGAAAACAGACAACAGCGATGACCAGGACCAGTAGCTCTCTCCTGCCTGGCTTCCTCAGCTGCTGTGGGAACATGTCTGTGATGGCTGTAGCCAGGCTCTCCACACACACAAACTGTGAGGACAGAACTGAATCAGATCTTTGTAAACAGAGTATGATGCTGGAACATCGGCGTATATGATGCATTGTACAATACCTGTGTGTCCAGGCCCAGTAAGAGGAGCATGAAGAAGAAGAGCACAGCCCAGAAGAATGGGACAGGCATCATTGACAGAGCCTTTGGATAGGCTATAAAGACCAGACCAGGACCTGTGGAAATCACATCAGTGCATCTATCAACACATGATAGTGTGCCGTAGTGCGATCTCCAAGACGAAGGATTAACACAGTGACCTCTCATCAAAGGTTACAGCCTCCTTACATGAGTTAAGGATTTTAAGAAACAATGAACATTTCATACCAAAAAAGCAAATGATTACAGAACAATGAGAAAGAAATAAACATACTTATGTGTTATCCTTTAATCATCATTTAAACCCTCATATTTTTCTTGTTAGCCACTGAAGCGTCCTGATACCAAGGTTGGAAAACAACCACTTAGTTCCAATAAATTTAATTTAATAGCTTTGTTTGGATCACGCTTCTCCTGCAGAGATGCAAAGTTCTTTCCAAAACATGATTAAAAAGAGAAAACAAAGTTAAACAGGGAGAAAAAAACCCCCAAATTATATATTAGGAACATCCCACTGGCTACAAAAAAGAAACTTTCAAGTAAGTCTTTTTTTTTGTATGTGAACATAAGATGCCACCTTGTGGACACTTGGTTGGTGCCACCTCTGCCAGAATCAAAGCATGAATGGATTAGAGCTGCATTGGTCAATCAGTTATCGACTAAAAATTTGGATAATTAAATCATTGTTTTAGTCATGTTTCAAGCAGAAATTCTAAGTATTGTAGTAAGTGTTGTTTCTAGTCTTCTCAAATGTGAGGATTTGATCCTTTTCTTTATCATATGTGGTATTAAACTGAATATCTGTTGGTTGGACAAAACAAGACGCTGCATTTGAAGATGTCACCTCTGTGTGACGTTAAAGATTCATCAAATGCAGCTTCTATTCATTTTCTGAGATATTTCAATCCCGACATTTATGAAATGAACAGTGAAAGTAGAGAGTAAAGGGAGGAATAACTCACCACCAGAAACAACTTCTTCTATCGGCATGTCCAGTTGATGAGCCATGAATCCCAGCACAGAGAACACAACAAAACCAGCAAAGATACTTGTGGCACTGTTCAGACAGCATAGTGCCAAGCAATCCCTACAACACATGTGAATATAAAACTGCAAATGTGATGATGTATTATGTCAAAGATATCAAATTCCTAAAAAAATAACTTCTTTAAATAGAAACAGAGAAATTCAGACTCAATACAGCTGTCATGAATAAGACCAAAACTGTTTTTTGTACCAGGCTATAAACATGTTTATTTCTGCTGTGAAGTGGGACAATATGGGGGCTTATGGAGACTAACTTGTTCTGTAGCCAGCCTCAAGTGGCCATTCGATGAACTGCAGTTTTTGTAATTTCTGCATGAGCTTCAGTTCACAGCCACAGATTTTGCCACTTGGTATGGACGCACCATAATTGAGCATGTGCATAAGGGAGTTTTCAGATTGTATTGGTCTAGAAAGACTTACATTGCTAAGGGCAACCGGAAAGACTTTGTCCAGCTCTGGGAACTATACATGAATATCATTCAATCATAAGGAAATGTGGGCTTTACCTGGCAGGAAATTCTAAATAATGTAGGCAAATATTTCATTTCCTTTCTACTTTATACCATATTGGTGCAAGCTGAGTGTGTGTGTGTGTCTGTGTCTCTGTATTATTGTATGTCTCTTTTGATGGGGTGTTTTAACATGCTTGTGTGTAAGGACACTGACCTGTAGCAGTTGTTGTTGTATTTATTGTAGCTTCCCAGAGCGGTCAGCACTCCCTGACACACAGCGTAGGAGAAGAACACCTGAGTCCCTGCTTCACACCATACCTACAGCGAGAAAGAAACACGTGAGAGGAAACTTGAAAGCTGACACTGTTAAAATAGCCCTCAGCATATGTTTTCCATCAACTTCTTTCTTCACAGAGCAATAAAACTTTTCTGTCAGGTCAAAACAATTCACTAGGACTATACAATAACACGCAGCTTTGCTTTATGCCAGCATCAATAATGATACAATCTCTGCGATTGCATGTTGAAATGTGCGCTTCACAGACATACAGGACGTCCTCTTTTTCTTTCTGTTGCTCCATCACAACTATGTGAGTGTGCACCACATGTGCATTTGTGTTTTTTTTGTGCATTCAGGTTTGTGGTGTAGGCAGATTTGTTTACAGGAATGTCTGTCTGCAGGCCCTTGTTCTGACAGCATCTGGTTAACATTAGCAGCACCATAGGGCTGTCAGTCTTGCCATTATAAAGAGTTGGCAACATTCCAAAGCGACAGACAGGCCCCTATTCTGGCCTGACTTATATCCGGGCTCGGGTCAGAAATGGAGGTTTAAGCCTGTCGCAAAGAATCTTCACATTTTACGCTGGACAAAGAGGAAACTGATGTGTCCTTAGAAGCTTGCATTTTGTTTGGAATTCCTCTTGCTCTGCGTACAGATCCAAACACACCCACTGACACTGACAAAAGAAGATACATTCACATATTAAACAGACTCCAGATGCATGCCTCTGTGAAAAAACAGACACTTGCATGCTAAAGCAAGACTCATTAGAAACAGATCATCTGGCATTGCGTAACTCTTGCCTAACTGACCCATAACTGCTTTCACCTGCTTTTGACATTACTTCAAATGATATTCTCACAGTTTTTCCTTTGCTTCCTTTCACGATTACAAACTAAGATTCCCACAGTAGTTCAGAGCTATATGAGTAGCAGCCCTTTTTGGGCTCTTACAGGGCCAGCCATGTTGTGTCTTCTACTGTAACTCTAACAATAAAAGGGGAGAATGCACGGGATAGGAACTCGTGAATTCTGTAAAACAAAGACTGGAAAAGAAACAACAAGAGACAGCAAGAAGAAAGAGCAAATATTACGGGGCTCATTTCTATTTTTTGTGCAGCAACATCCCCGATAAGTCTAGATCTTTTTCGCAAATGCACAGGAATGTTCATACAAACATGCATGCATGCCTACAGGAGAACAGGAAGTGACCCCCATTCATAAACACAGTTCCTCAGGCTTTAAGTCTTCAGTGATTACATTTGACCCCTGAAGCCCAGAGTCAAGCTGTGAACTTTCAAGAGGCAGGATGACAATCACGAAAGACCTCTTTTCTTGAGGCGCTGTTGCTGGCAGAAACAGAAGCTGTCATTGTGCAAGAGCATGCCAAATCATCCATAACACATTCTGTCCGATTCCGTCTTCAGTTCAGGCATGAATACAAGTGAAAAATAATGTAATGCAGGGTGCAGTGATGGTAGATTACAGACTTTGGTTCCAGCTTAAAGAAAGTTTGACTGACTTTTTATCAGACCTCAAAATGTGTGAGAAATTAACCGTGGAGAGCACAGCTTCTACTCCTGTGTAATGTGTCACTGTGTACTCAAGGGGAAAGCTTTCATTATCAAATTCTGACTGTAATAATATTATCAAACTTGGTTTGCTTTTCTTGTTAAGACTCTCTTGGGACCGGATGCACAAGAGGCAAGGCGAAGAAAAAAGTGAGGAGGGATGTGAGGCCAATGATGTGAGTTCTAAGCTGACTCTTTCCGCATGTTTACTTTGTGTTTATGATGGTATTTATCAAACGTTACAAGAACAGTTGATTATGACGGTGAGTTCTTACATTGGGATCAGCGAGCTTTTTGAAGTCAGGGGTGAGGTAATATCTCAGTCCCTCCCCAGCACCGGGGAGTGTCACTCCACGGAGGAAGAGGATGAACAGTATCAGGTAGGGGAAGCTGGCAGTGAAGTACACCACCTACAAACACAAAAATGAATACAAACAGGTTATGTTTCCGTACGTACACACTCACTGAATGAATGAATCCAGTAATTAAGTGATTTTTTGGTAATTTGGGAACAGTGGAAACAAGCAGAAAACCCAACACTAACATATAATCACATTATAAAGTTGATAATACAAAAGTTAGCTTATTTACACCTACAGGAGCATTGTTAGTATGCTAATTAGTAGTAGGAATTTGGAGTTGGTGATCTCTCTTTAGCAGCTAAGTGCTATACCATGCTAACCAGGTAGTCGCTAACTTCTGCCATGTGGTGCCGGGCAGGTAGTGTACAGTGGTTTTATCCAACACATCTGCAGGCTGCTGTTGGAAATGTTGCTGATGAGAGCGGGGAGACTGAACCGCAAGTCTGCAGTGTTGAACTGACATTTTTTTTTTTTTTTTTTTACAGTAGCCCAGAACAGACAAACCAACCTCTGATATGGATGTTTACTTTTAATGCAAATTTCACAGCCAGAGTTTTTCTTACTAGGTGAGGCGTGGGAGAGTATTCACTCGGTTGCAATCGGCAACTTCGCCGCTAGGTGCCACTAAATCCTACACACTGGCCCTTTAAACTTTGATACAATATGTTAAAAAATTATACTCTATAAATCCTTCCATACTGTGGTAAAGAAAAAGTCTTTCTCCACCGTATTTTACTGTTTACTCACAGACTACTTTAATCTGCTCAGCTAGCTTTCCCTCTCTTTTCCACGCACACACACACACACAAAAAGCAGCTGTCTTACTGTACACACACCTTCCCCTGCCTCTTTGTGTTTCTTCCTCGTTCTATCATCCAGGAACAGCAGTATTTTTATAAAGTCAGCCAAAAAAAGAAAACTCCTTTTTCACCCTTGATTCTGTTTTCACAGCAGCAAGTGTGTGTCTGAACCAAATACCAAAATACCAATTTCTATGTAATGTCACTTTAAATCACCAGCGTGAAAGGTGGACTCCGCCAGTAACAACTATAGTAAAGCAATTACAGAATTCAACTACTGGGTACGCATCATTGTGCTCTATGGTAGAGGAGGTTATTAGCCCATTTGTGTTGTGTTATGTGCACTGATGACTACACATAAAAATCAATGAACATTTATTGATTTCCTTTTATTAAATCTATGCCAATCACAGAGGAGTGAAGGTAGATAGAAAGAAAAGATTAGCTAAAGAGAGCTGACAGGTTTATTAACAGTTTTGCCTGGTGAGGCATTAAAAAGAAGACATATGCATGTGGAACAACTCGTCATATGTTGTAAGGTGTAAGCACGTAAACCAAATAGTGATGTTTATAACTTTCCAGTATTTCAACAGCAAAGATTACAGGTAGCTCATAACTCCCAGGTTTGGAATTAATAAATTAATTAAAGGACTACAACCTAATATCAGGTACAGTCGTGTATATGTATGCTAAAGGAGTACTTGCCTTTCCTGTGACTTTGATTCCCTTCCAGATGCAGAAATAACAAATAATCCAAGCAAGCAGGAGACACCCAGCCAGTTCCCATCGTACCTTATTTGTGGTATCTGACAGTCCTAACACACGGAAACTGTGGGAAAGAGATCACACACATACAACTGCACGCTCTTCAAATAACATGCAGAATAATGGCTGTACAGATGCATAAAATACACACTTTATTGTTTGTTCGCTACAAATGTGTCATGACTAAACAGCATGAGAAGAACGGCCAAACATCTGTAACATAAATACAGATCCTTAAATCTCTGAGTTTATTTTGGATTCAGCTTCAGTTCATGTTACAAAAGCCGCAAGGGAAAGAGCATATTGTTCTCGTCATGCAGTGAAGCTGCGTGAATAGCCGAGTGATTTCCCCAATATCTGTTCTCGAACCCAATCAGCAGGTTATCATGTGAGCAGCAGCCGCCATGTTTCTAAATATTAAAAACTGTAACTGGCTCATTTTCCGTTAACATCACGTTTACTCGGTGCCCCCCGAGAGTAAAGATGACCTCTTGATACGTCGGATACATTAAGAGATATTGCTGAGGAATGTTCTGCAATATCGAGATAGAGATAGGTGTGTGCATGTGTGTGTGTGTGTGTGTGTGTGTGTGTGTGTTTTTTTCTCACAGCCAGAACTCTTCTTCCGGTGACCTGGTCAAGCTTGTGCTATTCCTGTAAAAATAAAAAAATAGTTACTTTCAAGAGAGGTGAAATCAAGCAATACCTCTAAATTTCACATTTAGATATTAGTAGTAAGTTCTTTTTTCCATATTATTATTATTATTATTATTATTATTATAATATTAGCCTTTATCAGATGGTGACAGCTTGAAAGAGACACAAAAAGGGGGTAAAGAGAGAGAGGGAGTGACATGCAGTAAAAGACTGCTGGAAATATTTTTTTTAATTATTATTATTTATAGTATTGTATAGTATAGTAGTATAGTAAAAAATCTAAAACGATACATCAGCAAATACTTTTTACATATACTGTAATACATGACATAAACAACAATATTAATCCAGATTTGCTGACATGTACACTGATGCAAACATATCTGTGATAATATAAGATATTATCTTATCATGTGTCTTTTGTACATTTTGGATTTTGCACTGAAAAGACAAACATGTTCTAACACGTCAGTTGTTATAGAGGTGCTAGTTTTGTTGTTTATCCTATTTATCCTATGAGAATGGTTTAACTTCTTGTTTAACACCACAATGTCAAATATTTTTTTTATATTTTAAAGGACCAGTGTGTGTGTTTTGTGGTTGCAACCCCCACGCCTCACTGTTTCCTTCCTAGCGTAAAGAAGGACCTACAGTGGCTGCAAAACACACAAAAACACGAAACGCTGTATGCAGAAACAGTGTTTGATTTGTCTGTTCTGTTCAGTTAGTTGAATATTATACTCTATATCTGCTATATTCTGTCAATAGAGCACTGTAAGTCTTACACACTGGACCTTTAATATGGTATTTTTCTCCCATTTGACACCTCACTTGTTTTTCAAGCACAGTTCAAACTAAGGTTTGAGGTCTGTCTAAGTCATTTAGGTTTAGGCATCATTAATAGTGTTTCCATTACAGATGTAAGAATCTCATAAAAGCATAAATCTCATAAAAGCATGGGTGTGTCTCAAAGCTGCTGTCTCCAAGACTGATCTCATACTTCATGCTTTTCATGTATGATATCAATATGACGAATTCCCACAATGAATTCAGTATCTGTCACAAAATCATAAGTTGTGGTGGTTCGGTTGGAACAGGTCGATAATAACTTACATGAAATAATCATCAGGGTAGTCAAATGTAGTGACATTATTTAGGAATGTCCAGTTGTAGTCAGCTTTAAACAAACCGGGGTTGGAATACATGCTTGTGGCAGTGTGGCATGAGTCTAAGAGGTTGAGAAAAGAGAGAAGAAGAAGGTGAATTGGATAGTGAGGTCGACAAGAGCACAGTAAGCACACTAAATGTCAAATACAGACGATGTTTAAACATGTCGGCATTGATTTGTTACAAAACAGGTCTTACCAGTGTTCCACGCATTGTCACATGTCGACCAGGGTAGCGTTTTTCTGAAGGAACTGAACAGGTAGAAGAGCGCCCAGGCCAACACCACGATGTAGTAGACGTTCAGATAGATCACAATCACTTGGGACGCAAAGCCGACCCCTGCGTGTTACAGTGATTTTTCACACAGCTGTAAAAGTTTCTGACGGCTGTCTTCTTCTGTGTTATGTAACAGTTACAGCTCTTCAGTGGTTAGACTAAGATATACTAAGTATATACACATGTGCCTTATATACTGTATATTCTTACTGTTATTTCACCTCAGAAACATTTGATACACCAAATATTGAGGAAATAGGAAAATTAGGATAATGGGGAAAACACGCCTGACAGTGGATGCACAAAGCAGCTATTGTTGACAGTTTTTTTTTTTTTACCTCCTCCACATTTGTGGAGGAGGTAAAAAAAAAAAAACTAAGACTATAACTAAATTAAGACTATAACTTTCCTCTAGATAGAAACATTTAAATTCTTCTTAAAATCTTTACCAGCATGCAAGAAAGCACTATAATGAATGTGCATTCCACTGACTAAGTCTTGTGTAATCCTACAAAAGTGTGTCCAAGCCTTGTTTTTACCCTGAAACATTGGACATATCTTCTTCCAAGCTGTCACCCCGCCCTCACTGGTGTACTGGCCCAATGCTGTCTCCAGGAAGAACACAGGGATGCCACAGAATAACAGGAACACAAAGTAAGGGATAAAGAAGACACCTGAAAAATATACAGTAGATACCCATGAAGAAGAGTCACATATGTCATATGTGTTATGCACATATTTGCAGCCTATCTGCAATTTGCTCAACCTCAGCAGCCATTTATCATACATTACAGCCAGAAAAATCCAAACCCTGCCCCTCACCTCCTCCATTCTTGTAGCACAAATAAGGAAAACGCCAAATATTTCCAAGGCCAATGATTTCTCCAGCCATGGAGAAAACAAACTCCATGTTATTTGCCCATTTCCCCCTTGGTGGAACCGATTCCTCAGGAATCACTGTATCTGCTCCAGGGGCCCCTCTGGATCTTTCTTCCGACATGGTTTCTCAGTCTTGTTGTATGCACATAATAAACACAAGTGAAATGCAAATCAGGGCAACTCTCCTCCATATATATGCAGAAGGTTTTACGATTTCATTGATGGTCATATTTATTCTAACAAGCTCGGACAAAAACTCCCAAATGCAATTAGCTGCAAATGTCTTCAAAGAAATGAGCGACTAACTTGTAGCAAGGGCTGCAAAAACAAAGTCTGAGAAACTAAACATAAACGTAATGAAGCAATTAAATATGTCGAACATTATAAAATATATTTGAATGCATGCAACTCACCCGTGGGCCTGAACCGTCAGCCAACAATGAAATCCCTTAACGGACTGAGCGAAGTTTGAAGACAAGCTTTCCTTTTGTGTCTAAAGAGGGGTGTGTCCTGGGGGATACCACACACACACTGGTTGTCCTCATGAGCCTACACAGTTGATGTGAGCTAACGGTTAAAAGTCAGCCTAAATGCATGCAAACAAATAGAGCATGCATAATGTATTTTCATGCAGAAGAAATTAGTTAGTTATTACTGTGAGTTATGGAAGTAGGTATTGCATGCATCATATGCTTATTTGTATGTAAAGAGTTCATCCAAAAGTTAGTATTACTTACTATGCTGTAGGTGGCGGTAGTACATTGAAGTACATACATTTCCTCTGAATTACATAAGAAGCAGCATAAAGTTTAATGTCAAAAAATGAAAGTGTGTTTTCTTTTGTTGTTTAATTAATACCCACAGTCAAACTTGTTTGAGTCAAAAGCTGAAACATATTAATTAAACCAACATTTGGTCTTACCCTGGCCTGGATACTCTATGTACCACTGATATGATATTTTACTGTATTTACAGGCGTCTGCTTCTACATTTATGTCATAGCTATGTAAGCTTGGTCTAATTAAACCGCTTTAAGAGCGCAGTTTGTGGACAGCTTGGCCACCTGACAGGACAAACTCGGGGCAAAGGTGCTCCTGTCACATGGGGGGAAGGCGTTACATCACAATGACGCATTGACGTTACGTGCGTGTCGAACCAGGAAATAAATGTAAACAACGCATAGGGGGGAAACGAAAATGTTATGTCGCGCTATTCCTCCATTGTCACTCGGAGTCTGTGATTTTTGTGGTGACTTATTGATCATGTATGAAGGATTTATACCCCGGTAAGGACAGGGACAGGGGCAGGGACAGGCTGAGAACCGGTAAGACCTCCGCAGAGTTGAGGAGAGGAGTCCGGTGCGGCGGCAGCTGCTATCGATAGCTAGCTCGAGATGGCAATTTCCTGCATTATTTGATTTTGTTTACAGGATGAAATGCCCCCGCGACCATGGCTTAAAAACATCACCTTGACGTTAGGTTAGTCACACGAATAAAACACCACCTTTTAGCCTCCTCCCCTCCTCCTCCTCCACCCCACAACTCCCAATACTTTTTTTATTTGCGTGTTTTTCCACTTCTTCATTGCAGATTTAGCTATGTTAGCCATCAGGTCGTCGGAGGAGGAGTCCACTGAGATGGAGGAGATGGACACCTCGGAGCCCAACTGGTGCTGGTTCTACTTGGCCGAGTGTGGAGTGTGGCATATGTTTGAGGTAGTTCACAGGATAACAGTCCTTATCATGTATTGCCCCTCCTTCCGTGGATACTTGTGTCTCTAGTCGTGTGTCACTGAGTCAAAAGTCTTTAAAAAAAAAAAAAGGATGTAGTCTTTGATGATTAATACTGTCACTGTCAATCCCATTTGCACCTTTGCGAGTGGAGCTGCAGTGATTTGTTGATCAAGTTATTTGTCAAGCCAAAATGCCAAACAAACACTGTTTTTTACCTACTTTTTACTTTGCTGCAAATTTTACTATTTTGATTTTATTCATGTGTTCATTACATATTATTGTTTTTGGTTTCAAGTGTGAATGGTTGTTGGTCTTCATGTGCCCTGTGATGATGATTTGGCGACTTGTCCAGCTCTCATGCCCTAAGTCGGCTGAGCTCCAGCCCCGCCGTGACCTTGATGATGAGGATGAAGTGGTTACAAAAAAAATGTATGGATGAATGTATGGATGGGTTATTTCAGTTCAATCGATCGTACAAAACAGAACATTTGATAACTGTGCTCTAGGATATTGTGATGGGTATGTTTTTACAGTTTTCTGATCAAAGAAAAGAAGAAGAAGCATTTTTTTTTTTTTGGATTATTTTTTCTGATTTTCTGACAGTTGACTAATCAATTAATCATCTTTCCATTAGAGTAATTAATCTCTCCCTCTCAGATCGATCCCAGTGCTGCCTGCTCTGTGACGAGCGCTCAGATTGAGCAGTGCTACAACAGAAACCAACGAGGCGTCATGGAGTTCTACACAGCCAAGTACACGTACAGACTGGACTTCTCAGGTAAAGCAATACTAAAGGTACTTCATCGGACAACAAATAATCAGCCCACAGAATTGTGAAAGAAAAGCTGTGAAGAATTAAGGTAAAGATTTTGTGTCAGTGTTTCAGAAATTGTGCATGAATGCAGTTTTTTTTTTTCAATTCCTCCCCAGTTATGCGGCAGATAAACGTAACGACAGGGAAGCAGCGGCCGATCAAACGCTCCCTCCACTCTGCGACTGGCTTCAGGTAAGATGTGGTGACCAACATCCATAGAACTTTTCTGTCTCATCTAACAAAAAAAAAAAGATGTTGGAGGGAGAAGGGTGAGGTGTCAGGGTTCAAACCATTAATCCCTTCCACGTGACGCTGCCTTGCCGCTGATCCTGACCTTTGGTCTCTGCAGAAACACAAGGCAAGAGAGGATCTATGCATCAGGCACAAATATCTTAGGAGATAGATAAGTTCTAAGTGTTTATTGCATGTTTTTTTTCCCTAAATTACAGAAAACAAATGCACTCATACGTCATATACTGCTGTCCCTCTTCTCTCTCTCTCTCTCCTACTCATTCTGTCAGGTTCATTTGTGATAATCTTGCCTTGCCTGTTCCGTGTCACTGGGAGAGAATCAATACAGATGAGCCCTATCAGGTGACACACACAGTTTACACACATTGTTTGTAGCATTTTGCCCCGCAAGACTCTTTTTCAAGTTTATCTTGAAAAGGTGCTGGAAATAGTCGGTATTAAATATATTTATATTATCAATTTGCCTCTCACGTCTCACCCCAAACATGCTGTAGAGATGAGATTTGTAAGGGTGTGTATTTCATGAGTTAATGTTGATTACTGCTCTCCATCGAGTGGTTTAATGAGGTTCATCTGCAGGGATGGTTAGACACACACTCATGCACATTTACACAGATTCTGATGAGCACTGAGTCTACTAAGGAGTAATCTTTACGTTCAGTGCACAAGTCTACACCTAATTTATCAACTTGAACCTTCAACATTACTCTAGAAATGACAAAATAAAACCAGATTTTTTACTTTCCAACCAAGCTTTGACACTGTAACACAACGATGCTCTTCCTGTTTTACCCATGTGTGCTTGCTGTTTTTGCAGCTCATCCAGCTCGGAAGAGACACTTACGAGTTTAAAGAAGTCGCCAGACTGTACGAAAGGACGATGGATCATCCGATCAAATCCATCCAGAGGATTCAGAACCTGGACTTGTGGGAATTCTTCTGCAGGTAGACAGTTGTTGTTTTGTTGTTGGTGGACTGCACAATGTCCAAAATGCTTTTTTTGCGTTAGCAGAGAATTCTACTGTTGATTTGTTATTATTTTATGTATTGCATACATTAGTCCCTTTCCAAGCTCTTCTTCTGTTAAATCAAATCAAAAGGATAAAACCAAATTAAGAGCATTCTTTGAAACATTTCATTAATTTTGACTTTTTCCACGAAAGTCTGTCATACTGTAGTTTTGAGCACATCCCTGTACGCCTTTGCAGCTTGAAAATCCACTTTGTAACAAAGTGATCAGTACTCTGTGTTGTGTTGTCGTCTCCCCTAAGGAAGAAAACACAGTTGCGAAAAGTCAAGCGCACATTGGATATTGAGGAACGAATGCTGTTTCATGGCACAGGACACAGCAACATACAAGCTATATGTACATTTAACTTTGACTGGCGGCTGACAGGAAGCCATGGTGATGTCTATGGCAAAGGTAGATCATTCTGTGTTGTGATGTAACATCATGAAACGATTCACTCCTCTTCGTTCGGTCTGATTTGTTTAACCGCGTTTTTCCTTCCTGCAGGGAGCTACTTTGCCCGGGATGCCAAATACTCCAGTAATTTCTGTCACACCACAGGGAAGCACAACACCACCCTGCAGAGACACGGACTCGCCCCGCCGATATTCGCTAGCGAGCCGCCCTACAAGACCATGTTCCTGGCCAGAGTGCTTGTCGGAGAATACACGGTCGGTCATTCCATGTACTGCAGACCGCCCTCCAAGGATGCCAGCTTCACCAACTTTTATGACAGTTGTGTGGACGATCTGGCCAATCCAAAGATTTATGTCATTTTTGACAGCAATCAGATTTACCCAGAGTATCTGATTGAGTTCTACTGAAGCCTGAAACAAGAAGATTGGAGATTCCTTTTTTTTTTTATAGAGGCTGGATCTCAAACGTGGAAATATTCTGGATACAGAATCAAATGACAGAATGAAATAGAGGAAGCATATGGGACGTTTGCTTTTTCTTTCAGTCAGATCCAGTGTCTAACTGGAGTAAACTAAAGTGCCTTTGTGGGAATTGGAAAATGAAGAAGACAGTAAAGACTTCATGTATACTGTACAGTATATTCTAAGACGGGCCTTTACGGTTGGAACGTCTCTGTGATGTAAAAAAAAAAAAAAAAAAAATCTGACTAAAGATCAGTCTGTGTGGCAATTTTTTATTAAATGCAGACCCTGTGCTTGCTTGTTAAATATCCGTGCACAGCTGTTTAAAATAAAGAGTGGCACTCGCAGCCTGTAGGTCATAGGTGATGTGCTGCCATTTGGCCACAGCGCCATCCCTTCACATCCACAGTGCCACGCATGAGCTTATTTACAAGTCATGTCAACATAACTTCCAAACGACAAAAACCAAAAACCACAACAGGTTCCTGCTCACTCATTTAGCGACATCAGCATCTGTGTATACCTAGTACAATGTATTATGTAGGCATGGATTTTAATTTTGTTTTTATTCCAAAAACAAAAAAAAACGCTTCTACCTCTACATTTTTTTTTTTTTTTAAACCATGCATCAGTGCACTTTACCCCCTTTCCATGAAAGGTTTTGTAATTGTGTCACAATGACATGAAGTTGTGATGTCGTGTTCACTCGTGGTCCTCGAGCAATATGTTTCTGTGTACGTTTTGATCAGTTTGTGCATCACATTTGACTTAAAAATCATCCCAGTGTGACCTGCTAACATATTTCTCTAAAGGAATAAACAGGTTATCTTTGCACTTGGTGTAAATTTCTGAAAAATATAAAATAAAAAAAAAAGAATGTAGCCAGCAAATGTACAGTACTGTAATGAACTAACCACACAATGTAATATTGCTTTGCTGTGTGCGTTTGTTGAATTCATGACTTTTGTATGACTGTGATTGTGTGTTTTTGAGCAAGTAGAACAGCAAAAGCATGAGGAGTAAGTTTGCCACAAGGTGGTGCAACACTACAAGAATGGATCAACACACAACCCCCCCCCCCCACCACCACCACCACCACCGCACACCACCGGACAACTCTCTGGCGAATGGCCGCAGCAAGTGTTTCACTTCCTCATGCAGAAAAGTGAAGAAGTCTTCAGTCTTAACACCACAGCTGTGCTGCGTTGCGAGTGTAAAGGGGTGTATGGAGCTATATGTGTGTGTCTGTAATTTGCACATGTAAAATAATAATAAACTTTAAAACATATGTGTGTTGCATTATCTCTTTTAGCGAAGAAAAAGAGAGACATGATCAGCCACAAGGTTTTTTTTTTTAGAGTCTACCTGTGCTTACCCATAAGTGAGAACAGGAAAGCCAACCATCAGAGAGGCGTGACTTTCCCTGACACTTGACTCATGAGTGAGAAACACCAGCGTAAGCAATAATAGTTAGAAAAGTAAACCAGAAAGAGGGGTGTCCGTTTCACATGTCTATTTTTTGTTGGATTTCCTGTCAGAAAAGGGAAAGTTATGGACACATCAGACACTCCATGGTATTGGCATTATCTGGCAGACTGTGGAAGGTGGCACAGATTTGAGGTAAACTGTTTGTTTATTTATTCCACATTTTTTCCCCACAATTGCCTTTTAATATATAGAGCAGAATGTGTATAGTTAACCTGTGTCTTTGCGTCCATCCTGCAGGATGAACCTGAGAACCCCCTGAGGAGTGAGGATATCGAGTTCCACTACAAAATAAACTCAAAAGCAGTTTTAAAGATGTCATCAGCCAGCTGTGACAGACACAGCGACATCGATTTCTCAGGTTTCTGTTTACGTTTTCTCATTCACAGTATGTGCTCATTTACCTGTAAAGACCTATGCTGACAGGACTTCTGTATTCTCATACAGCAATGTTACAAACTGACCTCAGCACAGGAAGGCAGAGAAGAATCCAACGGGGCTATGACTTTGGGAGAAGGTGAAATGAGGCTTGGAACATGTTTATTTCTAACAAATAATTTTACAGTGCACTCTGTGCACACTGAGAGTCAGGTCAGTTTGGTTTCTTGCTAAATGAAAGTGAAACTCGCAAACAATGCTAACAAGTTAACTCTTTCCTCCCACAGTTGTTCCTGCTTCAGCGTTGCTCCTGTCTTCTGGGAGAATGTTGATCCCACTTATCCATATCAGGTGACAGTGTGTAGATAATTATTTAAAACTGTGACCATGGAATCATAACATGTCTGTCTGAGAAGTGAGTCACGTAACTTCTGATGTCACACATGTTGTCATATGTCGTTGCTCTTTTTTTTTTGACAACACAAGACAAAAAGGAACACATTATTTTGTATGAAAATATAAAATAACATCGATTTGGACAAATATTTCAGAGATATTAATGCGTAAAACAAAATAAACGTACAAAATATGTTAATAACTTGAATATTGCCCTGTGACAAAGGTCACAAACTATTATATTTTACTTTTTGTAAATGTTTTACACTATATATGCTTCAATATTTACTTCAACTGAAGCTGTTATTGAATATATTATATATAACATGTTATATTTTGAATATATTTCACAGTTAATCCCTCTAAAAGAAGTCACTCCTGAGTATCAGTGTGTGGCGGGTTATGTGAAGAACGAAGGGCTGCTGAGCGGTTCCATTGTATCAATCAGCAGGATACAGAATATTGACTTATGGGAAATCTTTTGCAGGTAGGCACGTCTTTGAGTTATTCCTATTTCATCCACCAATTCCCCCTTTTCTTGTAATCAAACTGTTCTTTCTCTTTAATGTGTCAAAGGAAAAAGAAACAGTTAATGAAAATTCATGGCATCAAAGAACTTCAGGAGCGAAGACTGTTTCATGGGACCCAAGTCAAAAATGTTGACAGCATTTGCAAGTATAACTTTGATGTACGGTTAGCTGGACAAAATGGCCACGTATATGGCAAAGGTAAGTCTGTGCCTCTCTCTCTCTCTCTCTCTCTCTCTCTATATATATATATATATATATATATACACACACACACACACACAATGTAAATAATTGTAATGCACAGATAAGAATTTCCACAGTTGATCTGAGTTTCGTTGTTCTTTTAGGAGTATATTTTGCAAAGCATGCCTCATATGCAAACAAATACAGCAGGAGCAGCAAGGATCCGTTGCCTCTGTATGGCGTGGAAACACAAGTTGTACAAGAAGCAACCAAAATAATATTTCTGGCACGGGTGGTGATCGGAAAATCAATTGTTGGACACAAACATTTCCTAAAACCTGATGATGGAAGTACGGAAAACCCTCACCAGAGCTGTGTGGATGATAGCAATAATCCAACCATTTTTGTTATATTTGATCCAAATCAAATATATCCAGAGTACTTGATTCAGTACAGTGACTGAAGAGAGTGAAGACAGGATCTTGAACATGTGCAACATGAACTTGTTTACGTCAAACTATCTGGATGATATCTGGACGTTTCACCAGCAGAACTCTCAGCAGCTTTGGAAATGTTTTTAAGACGCTTTTAAAAAAAAAAAAAAAACTCTGAAACCTTTAAAAGCTTTTTTAAAAGCGAGATAGCACTTTGCATTATTACAGGTCGACCTTTGTCGCGTTTGTTTACAATATTTATGACCACGTTACACAGATTTCTCTTTGAAGGGCTTTAGAAATACATTTCATGGGAGAACAAAAACAAAGTCTGTATGTGTTTATTCCTTTTCATTATCTGCATTATTACTGAGGGACAAAAGGCCTAAAATGTCTCTGGTTTCATGGACAATGATGCAGGTGCACCGCTTACAGTTTCAGGCAAGCTTTCAAGATGTGATTGGGCTCTCTACTCCGACTCCGACCATATTCTTTACCTGAAAAATTAAGATTAAATCATCACACAGAAGTATCTTCAGATGGCTTCAAAGAACTGTTAATGACTTTTGGAAAAGACAGAAAACTGATGCATACTTTAAGAAAAGTTCACAGTAAAATCTTACATAAATATTAAATGTTATTATTCTCGAGAGTCAACAAGGTTAACAATATACTGTATATACACCATTTTCTTAATTTGCTCATACCAACATGGTTTCATTTGATTCTTCAATATATAAACAAAAATACTGGACACTCCAAAAAATAAACCAATCATATCAGGGGTGTCAAACATATGGCCTGTGGGCCAAAAACAGCCCGCCAGAGAGTCCAATCTGGCCCGCGGGATGACTTTGCAAAGTGTAAAAATTACAGAGAAGACATTAACTGCAAATTTCCAGTAAAGTAACTACTATTTCAACTGCACACAACACTGTCAAGCAAGCAAACTGTTCATGCTGGAGCTGCCGATTAAAAAAAAAGTTTATGATCTGTTCTACGTGTTCTTTTGCTGTTTTGGTTTCAGGTGAACTTCTACTACTTCCTACTTAGAATAATTGACTTGCAGGGTCAAAGACAAATTTGCCTTGTGTCGGCTTGGACACATTCTATCAGTATCTCTTGCTAGGATGCCCCAGATTGACAGCCCCCTCACTGCATTTGTGCGATGAGCATCAATAAAACAAAGCTGCGCTCAAGGCTCACACACAAGCACTTAAATGACATCCTGAAATTGGCTGCGACTCAGGATTTGACACCTGATATTGTTTTGATCATGTAAAACACTTTATTGTTCAGTTCCAGATACCTCTGACTAAATGTTTTCTGCCTTTGCAGATGCACTGTGATCTGTAAGATGTACCGCACATGTGTAAATGATGGCCCCTGAACTAAAATGAGTTTGACACCCCTGAATTACATGTACATCATGCAGTATTTATCTTAATTAGCTTAAATTCCATCACACACCCAGTCTCCAATCCAATCTAAGAACACACTAAACCACATTTAAGGGTAAATGTTGAGGTGTGCATCCTCTTTACGCACCAGCACAAGATGGCCTGTACAAATGGCCCAAACTCTGTCAGGTTTGATAAACTTAATTCCGAGGTTGTGAAAATCCCAAATAAAATGTGTGAGAGAATCCCTCCCAACAAAAAAAAGTCCCAGCAAACAAGGAGGGAGTCGACGCTTTCTCACAATCACCAGTTACAATAATCGTTAACATGATGATTCAGTGCGTTGTTGAACCACATGAATCACACATGACGAAGAGGAATCAGCACACAGTATACACGGCTGCTAAAATTTGCAAGGGTAATGAAGACACTATTACCAGCACACACAGTACGTCTAAACTATGAACTTCCTCAACACAAGCCAGGAAAGTGAAACTCTTTGCTCTGCTGTCTGTGGTTGTTTTAAATACATCCAAATCAGTGACAGGTGGTGTCCTTCTACAACCAACGCAATGACCACACCTACACCTCACTGGATGTGTATTCCTGCTACCTAGAAACAGGTGAAGTAAAGATAATAAATAGAAATCTTTCAAATCACACTACAAGGTTGTTTTCTCTAAGGCTCTTGTCCACCTTCTCCAGTCCAGAGTAAATGCAACAGAAGGGCATTTATTCTTTGTTACAGCACCTGTTCAAAGAAATGCAGCCAACTGTACTGGAAGGAAACAGACAGCAGAGGACGCTGTTGACACATGACGCATACAGGTTAAACTCTTGGCACGGGTCAGCATCGGCTGGTCCGTGTTAGCTTTGGTGGTTTCCACTGGCACATTTTTGCCATTACTTCTGCACAGAACTCCTTCAGAGTGAGTAAGTGGCTCATCATTATATTTTCAAAAATCCAGCTGTCCTCCTCCCAGAAACATTATTAGTTATTCAACGGTCACAGCTGCTGGTCATATCTAGTGGAGGAAAGTCACATGAATTCAAGTACTCTACCTCAGTCCAGATTTGAAGTACTTTATTTGAGTATTTTAATTTAATTCTACTTTATACTTATACTCCACTACATTTATTTGACAGAGAAAGTTTTAGGTGACTTTGCAGATTAAGATTTTACATTAACCTCTTCAGCCCCAGCCTCTTTTCTAGGCCTCTGCTTGAAAATGACATACCCAAAATGAACAGAGTATATCTCACATTGTGACATTTCACTTCAATCAGATGTGTAAGTATCAGTATGTCACTGGCTCAGAGTAAATTAAGATGGCACGCAGCAGAAAGATTTCATTTCCGCCTAATAAAAATTCACACTTTTACAAGAAAATGTGGTGAGTGGGTTGACTTTATGATGCTATAGAGATTTTGATATTTCATAATTAATTTGCTTAGTGTTGGAGCTGTGTTTGATGTGTGTAAATATGACTTATATGTGTTTGTAGCAGAGTTTCTCCTGTTTAATTTAATGTGCAATATGACGTGATGTATTGTTACGTGATTAGTACAGTGTTTCATGTGTGTTTCAGTGTTTCCAACTTTTCCAGCTCGTGACAAAATATCTGAGTTACACCAAAGAGACATTTCCCCTTTAAACTTTTAACTGAAATAGCCGTTCAAAGAGGTAAAAGTAAGCAATGCTTCACAGCAAGCAAACATTACAGAAAAAGGCCATAAAAACAGGAATATAGATTTTTGTAGCAGTCCCATAAATCATCTCATGACCCCTCAGATTTATCTTGTGGAGGTGACGCATAAGAAGTTAAAACTAGCTCCACCTCGACCAGCTACAACATTCATGCAACAGTATTAGCAATCTAACAATGCCATAAACAAAAATATATCAGTCACAGCGGATGCTTTTAGTATATTTTACTTCCTTACTTTATGTCCATCTTCTGACTTACATCACTATGAGTTTGAATGAAAAGTTGAAATTCAAATGATAATCACTTTCTGACCTTTATACAACTGAGGCAACAGTAAAGACAAATAACTAAATTAATCTTTCATCTCACTCTGACATAATATCTGTATTTTCCGGTAGCTAAATGATTATTTGTATGCCCAACTCTCAAAGCATATCAGCCTGACTTTCAGCCAAGACATAAGACATACAAGCCATGTGCTTCCACTCCTCCCACATCCTTACCTTGCAGGCGTATAGTATGGAGCAGTTGGAGGAAATCTTTCATCTTGTCATGGGCCCGCCGAACTTCCTTCCCTATTGTGTAGTTTTAGTGGTTTACTTTAACATGTAGACACAGGTGTTGCTCTCGCTGTCAGAAGTCTGCCGGATATGGAACACCAGAACACACATGGGACCACCATGTGTGAATGACTTTCATCTTCTGGCTGACAAAGGTAGCAAACTGTTAATTGGTAGTTGTAGTGTAAAAAAGTGTAAAAAAGTTCGGACTGAAGGAAAGGAGGAAAATGTGACTCAGCTATAATTAGAAAGTAAGACTTACTGATTTACACCAGAGCGGAGGATCACACTGACATTTTGCTCCTTTGATAAGAGCTTATCAAAGTGCTTCCTCATTGGGTGTCAAACTACTCTGACCTGGGATGTAAAGAGGCAAGATGAGGCCAGGTTTACAAAAATACAAGCCCTCTGTTTCTTTTCTCCACAAAAGTCGCATGTGTGTGTGTGTGTGGCCCAAAACTTTGTTTCTTTTAACTATTACAGATTTTTTTCAAGTGAAATCCACTCTACACCATAAGTTGATGTTCCTGTTTGTACAGTAGACAGAATATCTGAGTGTTTTCAAAATAAGAAAATCCATAATATTACCATTCCACTCACAAAACCCTATTTATTTTATCATTTCATCATTTTTATGGACCAAAATATTTACACCCCAATCCCATTTGTGACAACATCGGGGGGGGGGGGAAATCTAATTTAACTCATTATTCATTTATTTTGGCACAGTTTTGCATTGAGCCACATGTATATATTGGTCGTTGTTTTCCAGAGCCCGGCCATCATCTCTCAGTAAACTATTTGAGGTGATTTCATTGGTCCTGTAGTTAAGAGGGTCAGATTTAGTGATGAGTCTAGCAGATAGTGTTTCAAAATAAGGTTATTTCTATGCATAACAAACACCACATTTTGATTCAGTGTTATTCTCATTATGTAACAAAATCAGTCCTCGCAGATTTATGCAAACTTCGAGAGCAAAGTTGTGAAAATGTTTGAAACTGGGACTGCGAGTTCTTCCGAGTCAATAAGTGAGTCAAGTGAGTCAGTTTGATATCTTCTTAAATATTTACAGCTGGGTGTGCGTCTGGCATGTGATTAGAGTCTCTTTGAGGTCTGCTTGATCAGATGATTTATGATAATTAGTGGATCCTCTCAGTAGGCTGTCTGTGTGTGTTGTGTCATTTAGAGACACTGAGTGTGGCACTACTTTTTCTGTCTCCAATGACTAATAAGTAAGCGCACTGGAGAGAAATTACTTCCTTTTCAAATTATTTAAAGGTCCAGTGTGTAAAATGTAGGGCTCTATTTATACAATATGGCAGAAATGGCATATATTATGCATAACTATGTTATCATTAGTGTGTAATCTCTGTAATCAAGGCTAATTATCCAGATCTTATGATGCATCCATGGTTCTCTTCCACAGAGTTTGCCATGTTTCTACAGTAGCCCAAAATGGACAAACTGGCTCTAGATAGGGCCTCCCACACACCAGTCCTTTAACATTTCCAACACTCAGAAATATAAACAAAAACCAGCCTGCAAACTAGTCCATGATGACATCACTGCTACGCTCACAGTGTTTATCTAATGCACCCTTCACGGCAAGACAGTTTGTTTAGCTCTGATGTTGTGTCTGGGGCTCTCTTCAGCTGTTGATTTTCTGGTTTGATCAGAATTGCTTATAGACATGATTTTGTTGCACAACACCACCACCGAATATGCATAAGCTTTAGCTCTGTTTGCGGTCTCAGAGACCCTATCTGTTAAATATAATGCATATTTTTCATATGCTCTATATTTATGTTATGCATGTCCCTAACAGAGAGTTAGACCTCAGAAGAAGAAGTTGTCAGATATTTTACTTAAATAAAAGTAGTAACACTAAAGTGTCTGTCACAAGTAAAAGTCATGCACTTAAAATTTTACTCAAGTAAAAGTCAATGTACCAAAAGTAAAAGTACTCATGGCCCATTTCAAAATACTAAATTATTATATTATTGTATTACAATTATTAATTCATTAATGTGTGCATTAATTTAATGTTCAAACTTCAATGACTTTAGATGTATTTCCTAGATATTACTTTATATAATGCTGGTTAGCTTATGAGTTCCCTCCCAGGGATCAATAAAGTCTTACTAATATAGTATATATATATTATTACCATTTATAAATTGATCATATTTTCAATTATTAATCTGAAAAGTTGTCAAATAGAGGTAGAGGAGTAAAATACAGTCAAATATTTGCCTCTGAGATCTAGTGAAGTATAAAGTAGCAGGAAATTGGAATACAAGTACCTCAAAACTGTACTTAAATACAGTACATGAGTAAATTTACTTAGTTACAGTGTAACTAGATACATGAAATATTTCCTCTTTTGCTGTGACAAAGAATTAGCTAACTGCTGTACTCTGATTCTGTATGGTGTATCCGCAATGACTGGAATGCAAGACAAATAAGAACTTAGTGCATACTCTGTATTCACACATGATGAGTTCACTGACTGAATTTATATTGTTGAGAGACACAGGCTTTCCAGAAGACATCACACTGCTGAGAGTTTTTTTTTATTATGGAAAAAGTTTCACTTGTCTTTACAAAACACAACACATTTTAAGCTACACATTTTCTATAATTTAACCAAACATCACAATTATCAAAAACATCTAACGTCATTTTTAAGGACCTCTCTCTGTGTCACAAACCCATTCTGTGACAGGAAACACAACCGGATGTCCCTGAGCAGAGAGAAACAAATGTAATTAAAAAAAAAACATTTGAATGTATTGTCATGTTACCTACTGTAGCCTATCTATGTGGAGAAATCAGAGACGGCGGGCTACTGTGATAGTGACGGCACAGTGTTGGCTTTTTCACATAAAATAACATGTATTAATAAATTAAGTTTGATCACATGAAGTGAAACATCTTCATTTGACACAAGGAACACAACACGTACGTGAGAACAGTTCTTGCTTGGCACGAGAGGCCTAAAAGACTCAGTACAAGCTTTGGCACCGCGGAGGAGTTTCCTCATGATCTGTTTTCATTTTTACAGTCACGAGAGTTTAAAAAATGCACCAGGTGCAAACAATCTTGACTCGGACAACAGGATGTGATTGGCTATGCGTCATGCTTTAACCTGTTCTTTTAATTGGTTGAAGCAATTTACTATACAGCTCTGTATTTAGAGGTTGGTACCTGAAGATGTCTTAGCACTGGCATGCTTTTAATGTTATGCATTTACTGTGTTAAGAAAAGGCGAGAGCACCCTGAGGGTAATTAATCAGGGTTTTAATTTTTTATATTTGAAAAGAGTACTCCACTGATTCAGCATTGCAGTTCAAAAGATCAAAATGAATGCAGCGGAACCAGCACATCCTTCTTTCTTGTCAAAACCTGCCGCCTACGTTACCCATAACACAACTTGATCCGCCGACAGTTCAAACAGAGATTTGGATGGATGTGTTACGCTAGTAGCAGCTAATGATGTCTCAAGCCGCTAGCCGGTCTACAGAGGCCTGGTAAGCTTGCGTCTTTTTAATTCTACACCGCCAGATTTTCATCATATTCAAACTTCAGCCCCAACTGATGCTGACTCAAATGACATCACTTGAGGCGATTTATCAGACTGCACACAGCGCCCTCTGGAGCCACAAAATGCTTTATAATTTTTATTCTTTATTTTTTAATTCCCCACATATGTAGTAGTACTTCAAGACCTACAAAGAGACGTTGATGTGTAAAATTGGAGGACTTCCCCTTTAACACAAACCCGCGGACAACTCCAAAACCCATTCTTCAGACATTATTATTTAAATACTTTTGCTACATCCTCATTCAAATTAAGTGCTTTAAAACATACCCACATTTTTAGTGATAGTGAAATCATAATTTGTGAGACTTTTGTTCAAGATTCTTTCTTCAGGACTTTGCAGTTTGGCAATAGTCGTAGTCGTTTGAGCCATCATACAGCACTGTTGGTGACGTATTATCGGGCCGAACACCCTTGAATCCCAGACATGCCAAGCCTCAGACATCCACAAGCATCACAGGCCACAACTCTCAAGAATCAGTCTTTCCTGTCTCGTAGAGAGGGCTTTTAGCCTCTGGCGCTTTCATTTCCTGTCCTGCTTCACTCTCTGGAGGACATTACATCATCGTTAAGGGAAGAGCGCAGCAACTCTTTCAGTTCACAGGTCGCTCTTTTGCATCCCGAGCCCATGCCTGATCCTGAGTCCCTGCCTCTCCATTATGTTCCACAGCTTGCGCAGGTTGGACTGCGTAATGACGTCGTCGGGTTTGAGCTGTAGCGCGCGCAGGTAGTTGGCCTCCGCTTCGGGAAGTTTGCCATTCAGGTGGAGGATGGCGCCGAGGTTCATCAGAGCAGCCGGGTACTAGGAAAGAGCAAAGACAGAGTGAGAAAAGGGTCAGAAGAATGCTGCATAATGCCGTAATTATAGAGATCTTAGGGTGTCAGCTTACAGGATTACTGTACTTGTGCCAACTGTGTCGACCTTGGATTTATCTATCTGGGCAAACTATTTTAAACTTGTCCTTCTCAGTTCTACTTTTGACACAGACAGTTATGTTACATTTCAGGAATCTTGCCAGGTTTTTTTTTTTTTTGTGGATTGAGGATTAAGGCACAGGCTCTGGTGAATTTGCTTAAGGCTAAGACAATCAAATATGCATCAAGTCAGCCCTGTCCTTTAATAATACCACAGTTAGAATATCTACAGTTTGTGTGTGGGTACGTATGTATGCACACACCCATTTAGAGGTGTGTTTCTGGAGTCTTATTTAATAAAATAACATATTTTGAAGCTGCAAAGTGAAACCATGTGGCCATTTGTGTGTACCAGTTGTGGAAATCTACAAAACAAGTCACAGACATGACTCTCAGCAAGCCATAACTAACTAACACACCCCGATCTCAGCCTAAAAGTCATCAGCACTTCATCCCCCACACCTGGCTTTGTTCCCGGCTCAGCGTCCTCGCCGCATGACATATGGTTAGCAACTTGGCAACTAGTTCACAGAGTTTCTCTCCCCAAACACAACTGTTCGTCTCTTCTCAACGCTGAAATTTCACTTGTTTACATTCCACTTCTCGAGGGGTGTTAAAAGACTAGCCTTGGGAGTGGGGGTTTGTTTTTCCTCACCTAATGTATCAAATGAAAGCGTACGGAGCTGGAATATTTCAAGCAGCGGCCTGGAAGATGCTTGAAAATGAATGAATTAATGGAGTTTTTAACGGAGAGAGCAGCTGCAGTGTAGCGTTGCCACTTCTCTTTCAGTGGGTTTGTTTTTCTCACCTAATGCAACAAATGAATGTATCAATCAGTTACATTTCAAAGCCCATGTTTTGTTTTGTGTACCATTCAAGAACCTCACGAGCAGTCGAGACATACTAAGCTAGATAAATGAGGGTCCTTTAGTCATTCTAAATACACAGACTGAGCTAAATCATTAGAAACTGAGCCCTGTTTACATCTGTTCTGTGAACAGGAAGGCAGCCAAAAACCAAGTCAGTAACTCCTTTTTTTGACTAAAACAAATGAAGTTGGTTCGGTCTTGTTGAAGCACACTCACAGTGACGGAGCGGACATAAGCTCTTAACCTCCAGAAAGTATTTTTAAGATAGCATCTGCCTCTGATCTTTTCAGATGCCCCCTGCCCTACGAGCTACAGTGATTTAATATCATATTGGCTCAATGTTTTAAGATTAAAAAAAGGTTCAGTGTGTAAGATTCAGGGTGCTCTGTTTACAGAATATATGATATAACTACAATTTTATTAGTGTATAATCACCTGAATACTGCAGGTCCTCTTCCACAGAGTCCACCATGTTGAACCACCATGTTTCTACAGTAGTCCAGAACAGACAAACTAAGATGGCTCTGTTTAGGGCCTTTAGTGTTTTTTCAGTAGTTTTGGGTAGTTTCTCCTATACGCTTGTCTGCTTTGAATAATAATTCATTAAAAAATATATTAAGAGATATTAGAGGGATATTGCCAATAAAAAAAATACTCAAAAATATATATTTTTAAATGTATTTGGCACGTGACAAGACAAATGAGCACGTGACATGCGGACACAGGATGGATGTAAACGTAACATCTTACAACTGCTGCCTCACATTAAAGGCGTTTAACAGGCTTTTATTGTGAAGAAGCCACAGGGACGGCAATGTATTTCATCACCTCAGTTAGCACTGACCAGGATCGCTCATCAAAGATGCTACAAAACAAAACAATGGTCATGATGAGCATGTTTCACGCTTGCTGTTACCATGGTAACTGCAGGTGTTGCCAAATCAACCAGGCCTGAAATCTTAAGAATTAAAACTTTAAATAAAGAAACAAACGAAAAAATATTCCAATATGAGTTCATCATATCACCAAAAAAAGAAAAAGTCTGCATATACTGTAGTCTGATTACTCACAGTACAGCATCATACTTGTGATGAACCTCTATCTGAGTGGTATAAATAATTTTTCAATCCAAAATTTAAAAAAACTCTAATAGCACCTTTCTCTCTCGAGGCACACAATCATTGTCTTTCTCAGCACGAAGAGTTAGCGCTGAATCTTTCATGACCTGAAAGCTATTGGATTATGTTTATATTTGAGAGACTGTCATTCACTAGGCAGACGTGTGCAGGGAAAATGTCAAAGACAAGAGGTGCTTTACTCATGACAAATGACAAGAGAAGCCTTCAGCGTGTCTGAATGTGCACATGAAGGCTTCCAGACTGTGAATTTTGATGACTTTGAGGCAGCTTATTTTCTTACAGAATAAATTAAAATGGACAGTCATCATTCTTCTCTTCTGTGGCTTTACTCAGGTTTACTCAGGTTACTCGCTTAAACAGGATATAAACAGACAGGAAGACTTTATCTAAAAAAGGGGCAGATGCTATAAAGCTGTGATTCCCAGTCTGTACCTGTTCCCGATGGGGTAGTTTTGCAGTTGCCAGGGGGTACGTGTAAAAACTGTAGAGTAGCTCAGCTCATTTTAAAAAGATAGAGATGAACACTACACACTGTTGCCATAGAGAAAGCATGAAAACTACTTAGAAAGCTAGCAGAGAGGTCTAACGGTTAGCTTAAAGTGTGAGCAAACAGTTGAAATCAAATAAAAGTAATGGTTGAAATAGTTAGCTACACAAACACATAGGTAAAACTACCATAGATTTGTTGTAATAGATTTGTTGCATGAAAAACAGAGGACATGCAACCTTTGCAACGATAATCATTTAGGAAAAGAGTATTATATTTTGTTTGAATGTAAGAATATAAGCCAAATGAATGATAGAGAAAGGTATTTGTTGAAATATTATTTGAACTAAAAGGTCTTTGTAAACTTTATGTCTTTCTGAAGAATGTTCCTTCCTTTGTTTAAGCAACATTTCTTGTACATTAGCCTTGCGATGCGCTGTCATTTTCTTATTATTATGTATTCTGATTATGCGTCATAGCATGTGATCACAGCATGTGATCTTACATCTGCTACTCCCACCATGTAAGAAGGAGCGCTACAGCAGGTCCTTCATTCCAACAGCTGTCAGACTCTTTAACACCAGCATGATTTAATGATTTCTTTCGGCATGACTTTTTTCTATATATTTCTTATTTATGAGTCATTTTGCCGGCAACAAAATGTATCAGATAATAGAAATAATTGAAATATAGCGTTACAGCCAGACGAATCTGCTGAGCTCATGTTGTTTCGTTTGCTCTACATCCAGTTTAAAATCAGTTCAATTTGGAACATGAACATGGTGTCCATAAAGGAGCACTTGAGCTCATCTAACGTGGTGAAAAAACTTGTGGAAACACTGTCATAACGGGTGTGGCAATATAACACTAGTTTCCAGTGAAGGGGATGAAGTTTGAAGGTCTATAACCCTCTCTCCCCTGAACTGAACTGGTAACATAAGTCACAGTGTAGACTAGTCACTAAGCAGACTAACATAACGAATGACTGCAGGAAGCTCCTTCTAGGTCCTGTCGAAAAACACGGAGGTTCCTATGACTCTAAGTTACCTCCAGCAGATCAGTCCACGCACCCTTTTCCTTTAAAATGACTGATTTATACTCGGTAGAAACAGGACATAATAGCCTTCAACTTCCTCGACCGCATGTGCTGACACTGAGAGACATGATATCCCACAAGGCTCTGTCTGTTTCACTGTACTGTAATGATCAAATATTACTCTGAAGTGAAATGTGTAAATTCAATATCGGGCGACAGTAACCACTGAACCCTTTTCTCTTTAGGATTTTTGTGTTTGTATTAGAACATCGAGGCAACGGTTCCCAGCCATGAACAGAACACAGTTTCCATTTTATATTCCGCTGTGTCGCTGTTTGCCAGGAACAACAGTACTATAATATAATGTCAGAATGATGGGTAACACATAGTATGTTGTAAATTGAATTTACAGTACATGCGTGTGTGTGTGTGCATTTCCATGATAAGTGCTAACAGGCCCACCAAGTCCAGGTACTCACATCTGGTCTGAGGTTGGCTGCACGCTCATACTGCCTCTCTGCTGCTTCATTTAGACTGGCCTGTCTGAAGAGAGAAAAGAAGAGTAAAAATGTGACATAACACGGTTTATATTAATAACATTGTACTAACACAAATTACTGATTATAATTGCATTCATCCATTATTGCCCAGCTAATCATATGAACCAGTATAAATGGAGTTAGCCATTCATTAACTGTGCAGATTGCGGTACAATTCCTCAGTGGTGATTTTACTTAGACTCTTCTTTGGATTGGATCTTTTATTTCATGTTAAAAATATGTTAACCATACTACAATTATCAGGAATCAAGCACATGGTACATTTTTTTCATTTAAAGCCTCTGTGCTTCATCACAGGTGATACATTTCACACTCCTTTACTCCACTGTGTATTGTATGAGAAGTCTCTACAGGAAAAAAACCTGCCACTCTTAGCACTATATCTAAATACAGTTATTATGATGTCAGATCACAGGATAGTTAAACTCTAGCTATACTGCAGTTTTAAATACTATACTTCAATTAAAATCTCTCTTCTATGCGTTTGTATTATGTTTATAATGAGATCTCTGTTCCACTGATCTCTAGGCCACCTGTTTAAATACAGGATTACATAAAATAAAAATCATTTTATATGCCAGATGCAGATTAAGTTTCAAGTTTCAAGTTCTATTTATCATATGCAGGTTAACGCAGGGCCAACAATACAATGAAATACTGTATGTTAGACAAGAGGAACTGGTCAGCTCAGCATTAAGAGTGTGTAACAGATAGAAATAAAATACAATACTATAAAAAAATTAGGTAAAAAAGAATATTAAATACAAAAAATATTAAAACAGAATATGAGAAAAATCTAAATATGCGTATGATACAAAATATACTAAAATAGGATATGAAATATACTGAAATAGAATATGGAAAATATGTTTGAATCTTCTATTTACTGCACAAAGTTGTGACAACTATAATGTTTCCCGCTTTTGGCTTCTGTCAGTCATCTCGAGACCTTTTAAATATCATTCTGTGACCCCTTGAAAGGGTCCCTGATCCCCTGGTTGTGATTGCTTTACACAGTTTTAAGCAAATTCTGATCGGCTAATTTGCAATTATTATCACTTATCAACAATTTAACAACTAACCCTTTTACTCTGGATAAAGATGTCACATAAATTTGGGCAAATTGGGTTGGATTTCTAATTAATTAACAATAACGATGCCAAAATGATGTTACACTTAATTCCTGCAGACAAAGATGTTTCTTGCCAAACTAGGAAACATTGAATTATTTGTTTATTCAGTAGTCTCTGAATATTAATGAGTTAATACATAGAAGCCAACGGATGGTACAGATTCTTCGGCTGCAGCAGTGTTGAATATTTTTTATATGAGCTTGTAAATTATTAAACTTTCAAGAGTAATTTCTTAAGCACTCGCAGTAATGACTTTCTTTAAGATGACGACTAGCTCACTGTCCATATTATACTTATTATTTCTCAGAGTATCATGAAGAGAGATGGACGTCTTTAAAATGCCAGAAACACTTCACCAACCAGTCCTCCCCTACATGTTACAGCTGGGTTTATAAAATGGCAACAGTTAATCTGCTCCATACATACAGTTTTATCCAAAGAGTGCATGAACCGGGCTGTGCTGTGCCAAAGTTAATAAAGTCAAGGAAACCATTCTTTCCTGACACGGCAATTAATATTCATAAGACTGTGACTCATGCAAAATATGCCTTGAGAATGCGTGCAACACTTTCTCAGGGTTCACTGGAGTTTATAACTGACTATCACAGTCATCATCTTACAACCTTGGACTGTGTTTTGTTTGGTAAAGAAGACAGACACAGGAAGTCAGGCTTTAAGGATAGACGGACAGAACGGTTTATTTGAATCATGAGAGTGGCTTGCTGCAATGAAATGCAGGTCCGAATCATGCAAAACATTTAAAGGAAAACCTATCAAACTGAATTATTAGATCAGTATTATAACAACGGTTCTGGTCAATCAATATTTGTAGATTAAAAAGAGCAAAGATTTGTAGCCCACCTTTATTACCAGCGGAGCTTGAGTTTTAAATCCAACCAATGACATGCGTGTGTCACATTCATTAAATCCTAATCTGTTTGGATTAATGTCACATTCCGTCTCAGCAAAAAATAATCAGTTAGACCAGATTACAGCAGAATGATCTGTCATTTAGATTTACTCTTACGTTTCCAAAAGCCAGCCTCTGCCAAACTCCAGACTTTCAACTTTTTTTCGTACAAACCCTCTCTGGTGTTGTATTTAGATGGATGTGAGAGAGAAGTGATGACTTTTCCAGATATGTAGAGCAAAAAGAAACGAAGGCACATTGCTCCAATATTTCCTTGAGTGGCTGGGAGTAGAGGACAATTTTTAGTCCCTTTTGACACGTTTGGAGGCTTAAACGCCGTCTGCGCAAGTGCTTGCCAAACTTTGAGGGAAAATTCTCCAATGGCTTCTTTACAAGGCCTGGACTGAAACAGAACCACGATGGACTGAAACTCTGCTGCTGTTTATAAATGTTATACATAACAGCTTTTATGACAGCTATTTCCATAGAGGGGACATTTACTATTCTATAACACTGGTATAATTTATATTTCAAAGATGGTTATTAAATGGCAGTGGTGTAGGATAAATCCAGCAGCAAAAACCTTAACATTTCTTGAAATATGTATGTTCATTGAATTGGAAAACTGTTGTTAAATGTCCAGTTTAGCCAACCTGAGCATGTGAGCAGCACTGAAGACCACGTCAAACTCTGAGCTGTCCAGCTCTGCAGCTCTCTCCGCCATCTCCGCCGCCTCGCCAAGACGAGACTGCTCCAGCAGAAACTGACCTGGAGAGAGGGGAAGACAGAGGAAGTGCGTTTATTTCTAGGTGGTAGTAAAAGTTTAGTACTTTGTTGACCATGCTAGTGGTATGGCTGTAGAGACGGCTATGGTGTACTTTTGGTACAGACCAAAACATATCTCAACAACTATTGGATGAATTAAGATGGAACTTTGTACAGATATCATCATGTGAGTCCTGACTTTTTTCTCTAGGGCAGCAATCTTCATTGTTTTTTTCAAGCCAAGGATCCCAGCTAAGGATCCCCCCATATGGTTGCAAACCCTCTGTGGAAGACCCAGACTCTAGGGGCTGACACAAGGTTGGCATTTTTGGTTTTTAGACAACTACTGGATGGATTGGCATGGAATATGGCACAGATATCCAGGGTGCTATGAGGATAAACACAAATCAGGTGATTAACAAGCAATATTTCCTGTATCACCATCGGGATGACCTGTAATATCCCCTGACTTTTGATGTAGCACCATAGCATGGCTGTACACTCTGTCTTGTTTACTTACGAAGGTTTGGACTTTGTTTGCTTGCTATTAATCACAGATTTATGCTTTAGTGTCATGTTGTGGAAAACTGATGGTGTGGTAGTGAAGGGAAAGCCTGCAGAGAAGCTCCTGACAGACAAAGATGGAGATCGGTGGGGGAAAACAAAGGAAGATGAATGGAGGCAGTGAAAGAGAAGAGCGCCCCACAGGAAATGCAACAAGGAGGCAGAGACAGTGAAAGGATTGTTGTTTTTGCCCGGCGACGTTCGAGAACACAGATGAGACGGAGGTATTTCTTGCGTTTTCCTGTGAGAGTCTGGCCACCTGGTGCGGCACCCACAAGTGCCTGACTGCCTGGCTATAAATTAACGGCCACAGATGTTACTGGGTGCAAGGGGAATGAGAATGCGGAGAGGCTCTATTGAGGTGCGTTTCTGTTGGCTTCCAAGCTTTTAGACACCAAAGGAGACTATTTAGAACTGGGTCATATGGGGGACAGTTTGCATTAAAATGTGTTACTGTGAACAATGGCAGGAAAGGAGGCCTTGTCTTAGCCATCACCCGGTGTGTGTACTCACTTCCTTGAGCTCTCTCGTTTCTGTGTCATCATGTGTGCATCCGTTGTGTTGTAATGTGGCCAGATATCATCACTACCCCTTACACACTCGCACCTGGAGCTCATCCAGTGAACCCAGGATCGCTAAAGCAAGCCAGATTTGTGATAAAGGAGGGGACCAGCCTAAATCAACATCACCTATAGCAAGAAACTAACAAGATAACATTGAACAAAAGAAAAAAAACAGCCAGATAGGCAGAGACGGAGAAAAGAGTGTAAGGGGAAACAGCTTGGTCCAAAGACAGCAACGCACCCCTCGCTAGGGACCAAACTAAACCCGAACCCCGAGATATCCAGCGCAGAGAAAGCACCGGGAGGAATGGAGAGAGATAAGGGAGAGGAGAAAGGGACAAGGCACAATGGCGCTTTCAGCGAGACAGGACAGATTTCATTTCCTATGAATATCCTAAAGATAGTGACATGGAGAAGCACGGAGCCTGCTCCTCTAGACCGATATGAAATACTGCATTAACAGCAGCACAGACAAAACACGGTATCATGTTTTACTCTCGGTTACGGATGGTACACAGTGTATTCTGATTCTGTCTCCTCACTCTGATAAACAAAGCATACATGCCTGTTTGCATGTGTGTTTGCACCATCTGCAAAACCTCAAACAGCTCCAACACTCCCAGCACTGATACCAACAGTGAATTAAATGACTGATGGGGATTGTCAGTTCTTTCCAAAACTCTTATCAGGGTACAAAAGCTCTGAGCTTGGCGCTTTACAACATAAACCGTAAGAGGACCTTTTTATATTTAACGACTCTGGGTCTGAGGGTGAGGCTACAAAGTTCCAGAGACCCCTGCCTAATAATCATCCTGAGTGCAGCTTACTGTGGCAAAGCCTGATCATTAGTGTAAAGCCTACAGCAGAGGTCTGGATTATAGGCAATCAGGCATGTTATAGTTGGTAGAAAGGGACTTCAAACTCTATATTTTATAGCTCTGTCTACCACAGAGAGACGCCAAGGCATCCAATTCTAATGTCAGTTTGCTAAAAATATACGGGAAACTTTTGATTTCTATTCTTACCATAGTGCATGTAGCAGTTTCCTTTTGTCGGGTCGAGCTGAATCGCTCTCAGGTAGTACTTCTCTGCTTCTGTCTTCTGCCCCTAAAAGAAAAAAAGAGGAGATGATTGATTACACCAGATATTTAAGTTTAGATGTGATTGCGTTTTGTTCATTTTTGTTCGATTTATTTTTCTATAATGGCACACGAGATGATTTGACCTTTTGAAGTTTTTGTTTTGTTTATTCGTTACAAATATACTAACTCTGGGAGCGGGTATACTTGGGTCCAAACACCTGATGCAAACAGAAGGACAAGGTTATGACTGAACTGTTTGAAAATGACATACCCAAAATGAATGTATCTGATAAAATGAGTATATCTCTGCAACTACAAGGTCTATTTGAAGAATTTTAACCCTAACCCCTTGTTGGGGGACCCTGGGGCTTAATGCGGTTAAATAGGTGGTTTAACATAGGCCTGTTTGTATGCTTGGGCAGGATAAGAAACTCCAGCCTTGGACTACAGGAGCTGTGGAGTCTGTGGTATCTCCTAAGTTAGATACTGTTCCCATTAATTCAAAAAATTAAAGCCAAAAATAAAAAGGCATCCCACTGATTTATTTACCATAAATTGTAGGGGGAAAAAAACAACCAACCAAAGTGTGATTACTTAAAATCTACAAACTGGAATTACACCACATTATGATCTGAAGGAAATGTGTTTGAGAACAGAAATCTTTCTAAAATAATGCGTGTAATGCATCTAATGAATAAAACTGAATGAATCTGAGGGGAATAGATGCTAATCTATGAATGAGGTGAAACAAAGACATGCAATAGTGACGGCACTACCAGATTATTTAATTTATTTTAAAACGTGACATTACGGATTACGATATTCATTGAACACGTGCAGACTGTACAAGCAGACATTTTGTGTCGCAAGAGCATACAAAACACACACACACGCACACACACAGCTACAAAGCTCAGTTGTATTTTTCTGTGTCTGCTTTGAGTTATTTTAGTGCACTGACATGCATCAGTTGCAGCATTGTAAACCCCTGCTGTGAAGTTTCAGTAGGAAACCAATACTCATAAAGAACACAGTACCTCCCATGCTGGACCTTTAAAGACAAACCTCCAAGGCATGTGTAGGTGTGTGTGTGTGTGTGTGTGTGTGTGTGTGTGTGTGTGTGCCTACAACCAAACAGAGGAAGATGTTGCTTCTGTGTGCATGAGGCTCGATTTCTCCACCTCTTTTGTTTCATGCTTCAGCACTGATTGCTTCCATATTGCCATTGGAAGAAGAAATGAGAGGACTGGGCATATTAGGTTTGCTTCATTAGCTCTTTTCCCGTGCCCGCAATCGCTCCAAATGAATGAGCGAATATCGGGCCTAGATGGCTTACTTCACATTTTCTTTGGCTCTTTTCTCTTTACATTCAATTAAACCTTTCCCCCGGCCATCCATCAGAACTGAAAGTAGGGTGGCTCAGTCCAGTGAGATTAGAGCTCGGTCATCATTTTGCAGATTTATGAATAGTTCCAGATCAATTTGAAACAAAAAAAAGATGACATTTTTAAACAACTCTGAAAGGACGAGTTTGTGATGTACTCTGATTTATTGCTGTGTATGCGCGTCTCCAGTCGGCTCGCTTACAGTGTGTAATCTGTTTCTGCATTATCGAGCGGGCTTCCGCCACGAGATCTAAGCACACTGTTTAAATTCATAAATCAGCTTATCGCCGACTGACCGCAACTTTCCTAATGTACACCACACCCGTCTGACTCCAGCAAGAGATCTCTGACCGGCAGCAGGGCCTCTTATGTTACACTAGACCTATTTGAAAGTGCTCTGACCTCAGGAAGTTAGTGGCTTTCGGAGTTGCACTTGTTGTTTGCTAACGGATGTGGATGGGTACAACACTATCAGGTTCCAGTTTTATGATTTACTTTTAAAAGAAATGCGAGAGGGTCACTTTGAAACTGCTATACTACTATACATCAACTTTCAGAGAAAAACAGCACATGCTGGGGTGAACCACGGTACAAGACTTCAGTTTGACCTTTCCTCCCCGTGTCTGTATTGTCGATTGACTCCGGCAGGACGGCCAAAAATGTAGCTGATGTCGTGATTCAATAAGGAAGGAGAGTAATTGCATTATAAGCCTGTCCACTGGCCCATTGTCCAGGGTCCATCCAATCTCCTGTTCCTAAAGTCCCGTAGTAGTGGAAGGGGGCCTCTCTGTGAGGCAGGACCCTGCATGGATCTGAAGCCCTGAGCCTGAGGGAGCACAGCAGATGTCCAGCCACACTGGGCGACTCTAATCTGAACCTGGGCTTTAAGGTGTTTGTGTGTGTGTGCTGTGTATATCTTCAAATCTTTCAACAAAAGAGGGGAAATGATCAGAACTCAGGTCTAAAGACTGTGAGGGATGCAGCTGCGTAAGGCACTGCAGGTTGGTTGTGTCTTTGCTCAGCACCCAAGGCCGTGGAAGGGAGGAGGTCAGACATCTCTAGAGGGGTTACAGAGGACACAAGGTTAAACCCCCACGTCTAAACCTGACTCAGCTGTGAACACATCTGTTATCACATAAATGTGTTTTTGTTTTCATGGAAGGACAGAGACAGGAAGTGTGTCTTTTTTCCTGCAGAAATGTTGGGCAAACTTGTGTGCCCTTTACACGTGTGTGTATAAAGATGCACACAGCGAGGGACAGAAAACACACAGATAATCTGGAACTCATCCAATCACTGTGGGATAGCTTTCATCCACACCAGACAAACTCCCCATGGCTGTAACCTTCAGACATGCATTTATGCAGCTACTATAGAGCTGATTTTCTAAGCTATTTGGCATCCGCCCTGAATCAGGGTCAATCCAAGGTCAAAGAAAAAGGTATTTATTGTAACATTTTTGTCTTAATTCCGTCTTTCACACTGCGTGATCTTCTTCTCATCCAGCTAGCACCGCTAGAGGTCAAACGCCTCATTCAGGAATGCATCACAATTCCTCTTGTTGAGAAGAAGTCTGATCAGGGGAGAGGAGTTTGTTTAGCATGCACCTTGCAGAGTCAGAAGCTCGCACCTCATAAGAATTATCACAGTTCTTCAGGTTCTGCAGGGGGAATCGATAGCGTGGGTTCGCCTCACTCCAGCGTCCCATAAGTCACTCTATATGCATTATTCATCGGTGCACTCTGCCACTTCAGGTCCCGTTTAATTACACTCTGCCAGGTTATTAACCACTGCAATCGTTAAGATAATGCTTCGGTTTGCCTCGTGGTTCTTCCTGTGTATGTGTGTGTGTGTGTGTGTCTCAGTAATAGGACTTACGATGATGGACAGCAGTTTGCCATAAGTGAGGTGTGCAGGGATGTGGTCAGGTTTGGTCCTGAGGGACTCTCTGTACCAGTGGCCTGCTTCCTCCAGCCTGTTCAGCCTCATGTAGGCCTCTCCTGAAACAGAACACAGATCAGGAGTCAAGGTTGTTTGTTTTTTTTATGATCAGAAACATTAAAAATAAAAAGCTTTTCACGGCACAGTGAAACAGTGTTGTAAAAAGCAGTGATCATCTTTTATAGAACGTTTGGCATATGTATTTCATATCTGTATCCCAAGAACATTATCAATAAATGCAAGAATTAAATATTTGCAGGTATAACATGATTAAATTTCACCTGAATGCAATACTATGGTCTACTGCCTCATAAAAAACGAAAGAAATATGTCTCTTTTAGCCTCTATTACTTTTATTACTGGCATGCGAGTTTTAGTTTTAGTATCTTCTGGCTATGCTTACCATTTTACTAATTCAAAAATGATTTATTAAAACAAGTTTTGGCGCGGACAGAGACAACAACCGTTGTGGTTTAAGGCTGGAGCAGATCATAGTAGTTTGGAGGAGGAGGAGGAGGAGGAGGTTGTCTGAGCCTGTGTGTACAAACATGCACTGAACCACCTGTTTTGGTTATATTTAGCAATGCTCTCAGCTTCCCAGTCACTCTGGTGTTTGGACCCCGGTATACCTGCTTGAAAGTAAAAATTTTTCATGACTGAATATCTCATTTTTTATCACTTTCCCTACCCCTGAGCATAAATAAAAAGGTTCTATTAACACTGCTCAAAAAATGCTTCATTCCTTTATCTATAGGGACAACATTCCTCACATGTTGATCAAATGCTCCACTGTAGTTTCTCTATCTGAAACTGTTGCTGAGATTTTGTTTGATCAGAGAACATGCTGTTAGCCTCTGGGGTAAAATGACAAGTTTTAGCAAAGAATCCACCGGACATCACACTCCTTCATCCCCTCGCTCCAGCTGACAAAACAAACTTCCTATTCTCATTTAGCTTATGCAAGGAATTTGTGCAGACATCTCCCTGCAATCTGAACTATGCCGTCAGGATGAGCTTCCAATAATGTAATTAGTGTTACAATAACAAAGAGATGGATGTGATTTATTACACGGATTAGCTTCAATCTTCTGCGAGAGGACACAGAGCCTGTGTACACGCTCACGAGCGACAGTGTTGAAATCAAGCAGGTGGTTCAAGTTCCCTGAAGTTTTTTTTGGCAATGAGTTCATGCCAATTTGTTAAATTCCCGTCAAAGCTCGGATTAAATGGAAGACCAACAATTTAAAATGGAAACAAACATGTAAAATCAGTAAAGCTCAAGCCAAACTTGTCCCATGACTACATGGTTTGTTTTACTCACGTCCTAAAACCATCATGCTCTTTATAGTTGATGCAAATTGAATTACGTGCAAATGGTTATGTTACCTCATCAAACACCAGAAGGGAATTTATAGACCTGCAAATTTCTGCATCAGGATTCAGGGTGTAGTAACTTACCCATCATGTTGAAAAGGCTGTGTGGTGCAAACTGTCTGGGCATTTTCTGTACTGCTTCCTTATAAATAGACAGGGCCTCCTGCAGGAGACGGGAAAAAAAGACTTAAACACTTGCATCACCAAAGTATTATAATTGATCAGGGACTCTGTGCAGAACAGGCTTTACTAACTGCACAGTTTCCTGAGCTTTTAGTCCTACATTAGTGATAAGTGGTTAAACCATAAGTGGTCATAAAGTCATTGTGAAAGGCAATATAAACAAGTTTTTTGGCCCTAGTCTGATTATTCTGATTTAATAAGTTCCTAAAACACTCCCTCGGTTTATTTTAGCACAAACTGACCTCCTGCTGGCCCTGTTCATGGAGCAGTTTTCCCAGGTTGTACAAACAGCTGGTGACCGAGCTCTTGTGGGCGTGCGGGTCTTTCAAGTTCTCGTCTGGAATGTCAGCACATGTCAGAAAGGTGCGTTTGGCCTCCTCCAGGTTGCCCTGGTTCATCAGGATGATTCCTGTGTTCAAGTAGGCCGCTGTGACGAGGCAGGGAAATGAAGTAAAGCAGCACATCAGGATTAGAAGTGCTGTCACTCAAACATTCAGCAACTCATTTTCTGATACTTTAAAAGAGTGGAAAGAATGTGGAAAATCTACAAAGCTAGGACATGCAATATTATAGCCAAAAGGAGACTGAACAGAGGTCAAAGGCAGATAAAATTACTATAAGAAAAGTAAGTAAAAAATAGAAATAAATGGCGCTAAAAGGAGATTAGGCTAAGGATGAATTGAAGATAACTTATCAAGTTGAAAAAGCAGTCTGGAAACCTGTCCTCTCTCATAAAACTGTTCTTGGTGCAGTAAAAGACGGACCCTCATCTCACATGCGAGCACTCAAGTGTGAGATTGAATCTCATCATTTCACCGTCGCACTGAAATAGCCTGAATATGGTCCTCTAAATGACCATGTGGCAGAAGAACATCTAATTCAGCATTAAACTTGGACCATGATGATGATCCAATAACGGACCCTTAGCTCCCATAAAGACTCAGCCAAAATGTGAACATCTAATTGCTGATAACTCTTTTCCCCCTGATCACGACCACTCAAGTCATCTTGAATCAGCAACAAAATGAGGTTTACTTACATGCCAGTGTTGGCCGACTCCCAATGGCCAGTTTGTAATAATGCAACGCTTCAGTGAAACGCTCATTCTCTTGCAGCAGCAAGCCACTAATAGACAAAAAAAAGAAGCAGAAATGAGACCATGAATTGCATAACAGAGGATTTGTCTTGTTATTTTAAATCTGTGAAGGTAAAGCAAGCTTTACCCAAAATTACAGCACGTCAAATCGATGAGGGCACTTTGGGTAAAAGCTGAGAAATAAAAAAAATATAGAAGCTTCTGTATCCCCTTACCTAATATACCAACGCAAAACCACAATATACCCAGCCATCCATCATATTCAAACAGCAGCTCCGTTTTATAGTATGCAAAAACACATAATTTGGTTTTTCCCTTCTCCCTATGTTGCTATGCCAGCTTCCTGACACCCGTAACTTGAGAGAGAGAAAGAGCAAAGAAATGTGGAGAAAAACAGTGTCAGCATGAGAGCAAGAGACATGGGTCTGCTGTGAGGTTTTGGCACCTTTGACACCTTGTGTTGCAGGATTGAAGTTTTTCTCCCACAGGCCCTGCAAACCACGACTAATCAAATCAGTAGCACAAGGTACAAAGAGGCACCAGGGACACACAGAGTTATTTCCTCTTAGTCACACTCTTGCATCACACTTAGCTCCGCGTCTCGCCTGCTTCTCTCCTCCTGTATTAGATCTATTTTTATTTTAGTTTCTTAACTTTCTTTCTGTCTGTCAGTCTCTCTATCATTCTGCCTTTCTTGTTCTGCTGTTTGCGATGACAAGTGATGGATGGGAGGAACTTGTGTCAAGACTTCGCAAACAGGAGGAGGAGGAGGTGGGAGGGGACTGTCATCTTTAACACTCACAGGTTATACAGCATGTCAGCCATGTTCCCTCGGTGGTGTAGAGCGTTTCTGTACGCCTTCTCCGCCTCCGCCATTTTGCCCTGGTTCTTCAGCACGTTCCCCAAGTTTCCCCAGGCTATAGGAGACATGCGTCAGTCAAAAGTTGCACTTTCAGAGTGGAAAGACACAATGTCAGTCTATATTTAAAAATAAATAGAAATATATTTAAATTGAACTATTTCAAAGCAAGTCTTGCATGGAGGAGCCTGAAAGTCATATTGTGGTTTTCTCTGTGGGCTTAGCTGTGTCGCATTTCCCCGAGCAGAGATGTTAGTGTCTGTTATTTTCTTGCATATGTTCCCACTTTTTGCGCCTTTCAAGATCATGAACAAGGCTGTGCTACAGTGAGTCTGATCCAGCTTATGTGTATGCAAAATTCCTCCAGGTCTAACAAATGTATTTCCTTCCTCAAAAAACATTTTCAAAGATGATTTTGAAAAATATTGTAAATCCCACATTGTTCACAACTGTGTCTACTAGCTAGCAGTCTTCTTCCCTGCGTTCATTGGCACACCGTTGTGCTTCTGTGCGTGTTACTGCCACCAGCTGTGGAATTAAGTGAAACCATCGTCAGGAATGTGTATCGTGTTGTGTTTTCTCATGAGCATTGTCCTATAGCACTCCTAGTGGTCAAAAAGTCCACAAGGTACCTTTAAATTAGCAATATTAAGGTCTGTTATTGTTAATAACAGAAATGACTAACACATATTTTAAATTAGCAATAATAACTTTGTGTAAGTAAAGACAAGGCATTAAGTCAGCAAACTGACTCATCAGTTCTATAGCATTATCTTAACTTTGCTAACATTACCTCAAATTAGTCAACATAAGCTGCTAGTCATACCCGGCCAAGGAGGCTTTAGTATTCAACGAAGAATGTGTTTGTGTTTGACAGTTTTTGATACTCAAAGCTACGCAGAGACTTCAGTATTGAGGTTTGATACCCGTCCCTAATGATAATTGGTGGCCATCTCTTACCTTTAGCAGGATTCACACCAATCCCAGACTTGTAGAGATTCTCCTCGTTGCTCCAGTCCCGGTTTCTTTGAACAGTTCTGAGCCCGTTCAGCAGCACTAGTCCCATACAGAGACACAACAGTAAGGCCTTGTAGCCTTTAGTCCTCAGTCTGACATATAAGCTTCTTGCACCAGTAGCAACCAGTAAACAGAAGCCTATGCTGGGGATGTACAGTACCCTCTCTGCAATTACAAAACCCACATAAAAGAATAGGTTTGTGGCCGGGATGAAAGGCAATGACATGATGCCTAATGAAAATAGTACTAGGTTTTGTGTAGGGGGCAAGGACGTCCGTGGAGGGCAGTGGTGGAGTCCAGCTGACCCATTCAGGGTGGTCTTTGGCGGCCCCTGGTCTGTGTTATGGTTTGTGTCAGGGGCATGGTAACCATTCCCATTAGTGATTGATTTCCCATTAGTGACAAAGGCTTTCCCATTGGTCTCCTTGCCTTTGGAGGCGGGGCTCCGAAGGCCAAACATAGCCAGGAGGATAAATCCACCGTAAAAGGCAACAGTGTGAAGGTTCCTCCAGTCAGCCAAGGACCTGACCAAGGGCACAGCGTCCATGGACCAGTCGAAACTGAGCTTGTCGGGGCAGAGCAGGAGCCAGGCGTTAGCGGCGGGCAGGTGGAGGAACGTGAGCGTTCGAGTGAGAAAATGTGGCGAGTCAGCTGTAGGGTTGTCAGAGTTGGAGAAATTGGGAGGCTTATTGCCCATCCAGTAGAGGCGAGCTGACAGCAGAATCACTCCCCAGGAAGCCAGCACGCCAAGACTCAGCAAAACACTGATGTTCTTTTTCTGAAAGAGAGGAAGAAAAAAAAAAAACTCATGCTAAAGGAAAGCACCTAAATCAACATTTCAATCCAGAAGAGCTTAGTCAAAGCCACAGTTTTGTCCGTGTTCCAGAGCACCTGAATTTGTTTTCATTTTAAGAGCCTATTTTAATACCTGTCAAGTTATCCAAGGCCTGGATCAGAGCTGAATCTGAGGAACAATGGTCCTGTAAATGCATTTGCGGCCTCTGTAGACAATAAGTTATTAAGAAGGATTGTCCAGTCTGTCAGTATGAACTGTTAGGGTTTGATTTATAAATCTTCAAAATGTATTATCCTACCTTTATATAGAAAGAGAAGCTATGCAAAGCAATCTCTGGAATGTTTTTGATAGCTGCCTGGGGCATAAACCACACTCATGTACAATTATACAGTTCTTTGTAACACTAGGCATAGTTCTTAAAATTAAAATGCACCACAGCCAGAAACAACACAGCTCTATTTACATGAAAATAGTGAAATATGACTTATTCAAACTGGTGAAAGACACACTGGGATTTGGACAGCTGTGCGCTGTAATGGGTGTCACTTTTGGTCAGCAACAATGTGACTGCTTCTATCAAGAAATAATAATTTTTAATGGAATACGTCAGATTCAAACTGGTGAAAGACACAATATTTTGAAATGCCAAGAACATTTGATTTAGGCTAATGGGGGAAATCCAAAAGTCTGAAATCAAAGAAGAGAGAAAAATCACTGTACTTCCATTTAGATGTGAAGTTAAGATTATTTCTAGAATTTTCCATACATTAGTAAACCACACTGCCCTCAGTTCTGACCTAGCTGGGGTCAACTTTGAAGTAAATTTGAAGCACGAGAGGCTTTCAATCTAAGTCCTTCCTTGTTGCCTGTCAGGGTTGCAGTGAGTGTGACCGCTAATCAGCTTAGGACTCATTGTGTTGGTATGTAGATGCTGTTTACATCTCATAAGAGCATTAATTCTGAAGCATGATCACCATTAGGTCCTTTGCTCTGTCACGCAATATCTTTCAAGGAACTGTCACACACTAACCGAGGTCTTAGTAAAACCTCAAGTGAATGGTCCCTTTGAAAAACTGGAAGGAAATACAGAGGAAATTTGTTTGGCGATTCTTTCAAAATCGGCAGAATCAGGTCTGATGCATAAATTAGATTCAAAGCCACAGACAGGAACTACGAGATACACCGCAGGGTGGGAAGTATAATTCATTTCAGTTGCTTCATTATGGTGTGCTGTTTCAGTTACGGTTACTACATGACATGGTTGTATGATCACACTCATGACCTGCTGACCTTTGATCACTGGCTTGTTAAATGACACTCATCCGTGACAGCAGGGAGAGAAATTGAGACTGGGGACATTTTTTTCTTTTGCTTTCGGTCTGTCGTATGCTCTGATGTCAGATTTCTTTAATACCACATTTTGATATGATGCTTTCTGAAATCAATTACTGCTTCAGTCTGATTTAGTGGTGTGTTTTTGCCCAGATTGAGTAAATCTGATTTAAAGTCTTTTCATTAAACGTTGATGAAACTGGAATGTCATATATGCAAAGACTTATTGACAGAGACAACCTGGCGCAAAAAGTGCTTGTTACTCATGTTCCTCTTTACATGGTGGACTAAAAATGACATAACATCATGAGTGATGATCACAGAGCAGAGATGCTGTTCACTTCCCATTTTCTGAGTCCATTTATTCCTTTCGAGCACCAGTGTAATATGAACTCTATCTGAACCTGAGTGGGGTGAATTAGAGTTGGTGTACGTACTGTAAATGTTCCTTATACTGTGTTACTGTGCAGGACTGGAGAAGTTTATATTGGTGGTCTAGTTTTGTGTGTTATCAGCGTTGGCTTTGATCTATGTGATAATCCTCATTAGAGCATCCATAATTCAAAGTGTGAGTTTACGCAAGTGTAGTAATAACTTAGACTATCTGTATAATCCGCTCTGAATGAACTGCGCAATAGGCAGATAAAATCTTTTTTTAAAAGAGAGCGCAGAGAACAAGCTTTCATTTGTAATAAACTAAAAGAATTATTCCCTCTCTCTTACAAATGGCCGTGCATGAGTAAGCTCGTGTGTGCACTTTCAAGAACCATGATGGAAAACACAAGTTGTCCATAACAAACCCACGTTGGGATTAGGATAAAGAGGTTTAGCAGTGACTCGCCTGACCTACTGGCTCCAGTTCAGTTGTTGATTACTCCAGATCTGAAATGGAAAAGCGTATTCGCTAAGGAGTTTAGCTCAAGTAGGAAGTGTAGGAACAGCTAGTTACAGAAAGTCACTTGTCAATAGTAAAATGGAAAAAGGCCAGTTCAAGGAGTTCAACCCTCTGGAGCCTTCTGAGAGGCACTGAGGAAGTGAGAGTGGAGAAAAAAAAATTGGATATTGATTTGGATGCTGAAAGGTGGTACACAAAGGATAAGAGAGAGTGCCTTTTACACAAAAGAAGAGGGGGGGGGGGGGTGTGCTTATTGATGGATGAGCCCATGTTAGCTGTCAAGAGAGGAAACTGTCTGAGAAATCCAATTCTGCTTGGTATCAGAACATAAGCCAATTCCAGCAAGAGAGCCATTTGTGGTATTTAGGTGAATGAGTTTCATTTTACCCCTCGTTGCCTTGTCTATTTCTAAATCATTCCTTAATTGACTCACCGATCAATCACGCACTCACAACTCGAACTGAAAGCGTGCTCGAGCGGGAGGCGGGTTCTGCTTTTACCAAGAATTCACAAAGTCAGCATCAAATAAGATTTGTTTTTTTGGCCAACTTATCACAAGCGTTGTGTTTTTAGAAGCAACAGGCTGCTGGTTGGTTACTGAAGTAGGCATGAAGTGGAAGGATTGCTGGTTTTTATTTCCTGTATGAGTGGTAACCAATACTGCTGAAGTCTGGTTTGACCTTCTGTTAGCCATCTGTGGCCAGTCGAAAATAGATCTTCAATAACCAAACATTACCTTCTGACAACTGAGTCACTCCCTACTCGACTACACCCTCTAATTGCTCTAAAAAGTCATTTAACCTCTTGATTGAGCCGTTGATTAATTGATTCTAGCTTACATTGTCATTCTATGGTCAGAGGAATGGGATTACAGCCCCTTAAAATGAGCTGTTGTGTACTCTTGTGGTACTCTTGGGTTCTCTGATTACACCAACATTCTGGACATTTCTTGAACCTTTCCCATGGTGCTTGGCAGGAGAAGCACAGGTGTAACTAATCACGTTAACGATGGCTCTGTCACGTTCAAGTGTGCCAGTAAGTGAGCACGCTCAGCACCAGGACAGACCTAATTAAGGTTATGAGTTACACCTGTGTTTGACAAGGCAAACTGCTACTACCAGAAAACGTCTGCGTTTATATGTCCGTGTAAGTAAAGAAGTAAAACAAAATCTAATTCCATTGCAGCTCAATTTTTTCTCTAAACCAAGTTAAATCACCTTTTTTTAATAAAGTCATCATAGCAATTTCTCTTTACAGACTAGCCTCGTATGAGCTTTATGATATCTTGGTTTCAATCAGGTCTTGTTCTTCAAAACATGCTTTGCTTTCAGTTGGACGCAGTGACAAATATGTTTTAAGGGTTTGCACAAAATTAAACTTTATGTAGAAGGCTAGGAGGCTCGTGTTTCTTCCCCATTGTTTTGCCAGAGTCACATTTTACCAAATCTCTACAACATATGCACGACCATAAAAGATTACTCTATAAAAGCGCAACGTCTGCTGGCGCAAAAAGAGTAATGAGATCGTTCCCAGGTTGAAGCCTGCTGATCAAAGGAAGGGCGCCAAAGGTGTTAACTTGACATTCCTCCTGTTTGAGTAATGTGTAGGGACATCAGCGTTAAAGGAGGTTTAAGAGGGCCTGAAAGTATACACAGGAAGTAGCCCCATGGATGAGCTATTGTGGCTAACAGCTAATTATAGTTTTCTATATCGGACTTTGTGTTTCTTAAATCTCTACAACTCTCTCTACAAATTTCTAACCTGAAAAGTTAGCATGTTTTTGACATGCTTTTAGATTTTTAGTTATCACTGGAGAAAACAATGCGCCATCAAAAAACAAAAACAACCTCACAAATACCAGATGTATCCCCTGTGTCTGTTTTTACAAGTTTCCAAGATTTTTTTTTTTTTCTCTTCTAATTTTCAATTTTCCTGCTGTCTAACTTGAATTTTTAGGAACTGGTTCCAGTTATGATTGATTGGCCTTCATGAGATCTGTGTATACGGCTGGCGTAATCCTTCGCCAACTGTCAAACGCAACATCCCACTCGCCCCAAGCCTTTGAACCTAACGCTCCTCCACGTATCTCCTCCAATTTGGATCCTCATTTGGAAATTCAGCGTCAATTTCTGTGGCTTTCCCCTCTACTACTTTTTATTCTCTGTTTATTATCCACTTTCTTCCCTGAATTAACCCTTCCCTCATTCCCTCCATCTCCCTCTTTCCGCACATAAACATAAAGTATTAGGCTCCCAAGCCTTCATCTTTTAGTGGTGCCATTCATTATTAGCTCTCATGTTATTAATCCCAGAAGTGTGTGGTCTGCCTGTTGACACTATAGCGTGCAGAGTGTTGAACACATGTCTGAAGAAACAGCGGGACATGGCTGACTTCATATGTGCACTGTTTAAAGCTGCTGTGGACTGACGCAAGACAGCAGGGGATCAATCTTCCGGACTTTTCTTGTTAAAGTCATGTCCAATTTAAATGGCTCATAACTCTTTCCAGCATAGAAGGTTGAACATACATGGGATTTCTTTCTTCTACTTGTTTGAGAAATTTCAATTAAAAAGTTATCTTGTTACCCTTCAAAATCAATTTTTAGGAAAAACTTGAAGGTTGATGGTAATCGTAATTACCATAGATTTCTCCAGTACTTCAAAGTATCACATCAACAGTAAAGTTCCATTAAGATTATTTAAGATTATCAAAGTATTAAAAAGTATACTTTTCAAATCAGAAAGTTTTAAAAAAGCTGAGGTGTGAGCTACATCACCCTACCGTGGAGCAATCCTTTCTCACTGACATGTGCATGGAAAGGCCTTCAAGGTTTTGGACATGCTGTGTTTGCACAACACACATCCAGCAGTGCTCATATTTGATGCATTACCAGTGACATGCTAAATTGTGATGAAAGGTACAATGAGGCATGCATCCAGCTCTTTTTCCAGCTCTCTAATGTGTTCTGGATTCTGCTGACTTGGCGCAACTCACCCAAGTCATCAGACAGCAGCACCATGGCTGGCATTGAGAGGGTTGACTTTGATAGAGTGACCTAATTACCCCATAGTTCTCTCCATGAAAGGCCTGCTGCTGCTGGCACAGAGACCTGTAATGAGATGGGTCACAGGTTGAAGCTTCGTACGCTGCCCAGTAAGACAGCTGATCAAAGCAGGGGCACCGGTGGTGTTAACTTGACATTTAAAACAGCTTCCAGTTGGAGAAATATAGTGACATCAGTGTGAAAGGGGGTTTAGTACAACATAAAGTTTATTGATGAGATGTCATGCATCTGATTTAGCTTTGCTGGCCCCATTTCATACTTACTTAGTCACTTGAAAGACTTTCATCAGTTGATCTGCGCTATTGAAGATAATTATGAGCAGCTCCAATGCACGTTCCCAGTCCAAAAGCACAATGGGCCACTTATATTAACAGATTAGTTCTTAACCGGAAAGTTCAAGTGATTTAAAGCTCCATTAACATTTCTTACTTCAAGTGTCATGTATCTGGATAAAATACACACAGAAATTGCAGATGCGACTATGCGTCATCGATGGCTAGATTACAAATCTGATATCTGCCTTGGTTTTCCCATGCTACATGCAAACTAGTGTTGGCCGTATACTCAAACTCCAGCCGAGCGGGTAGTGTCAATGCACCTGAAACTATTTGTAGCAACTAACACGGCTAGCTAATTATTTTATAAACTCATACAAACACATGGATGAATCAAAAGTATGGACTATGCTTGAAGAATTTATTCATTTAGGCTCACCCATACAGATCATTCAATACTCAAACTAAACAGGGTTGATAGACACTCAGTGCACCTTCTGTATGATGTGTTAAAATCGCTGGAACTGCTCTCACAGTAAAAAGTTACATGTGCGTAGTTGAGGTGATGGATGTGTCTACACCTTTTCATCAGATTTCAATTTGCCTCTTTGCTTCTTGGATCCATTTACGCTTTGCTTTTTTGACCTGGGATGTCTATTCCATCTGCCCCAGAAGTCTAAGAACTTGTTGCATTCACTTCATATTTAGACTTTATTTTCTTGGTCCAGCCATATAATCTGCATTTCTCCACAGAAAGAACACACCTGTTTCTAGTATCAGTTATAAATGCCTTAATTAGAATGATTTTGGAGTAAAATATGTTCAAACAAATCTTCTCAACTATCAGTCCCTTTACTCCCTTCCATTTTAGCCATGGACCACTTTGCATAAGAAAATCGTTTGACCATTCCGTCTTATTTCATTCACCGTAGCGCAATAACATGGTGCTGACAGCTTCTGAGTCCCCAGATGCTAAAAACTGCTGCTAAAATTGTTTTTGTCTGCTCATTTTTAAATGGCATATAAGTAGAAATATTAGAATCGAGCAATGCACGTTTGTGCAGTTATAAGATGGTCTGCAGAATCCGACCTGGAACATTCATACGAGCAAGTGTTATTTTTCGAGAGACAGGTTTAGGATAAGAATAAAAAGAATGTTCTCGCTTGAGGTCCAATGTCTAAATGTTCCAGAAAGTCTGAACATGCAATACTTTTGGCATTACCCGCGAATGCAAGCTAAATAAAGAGCATGTAGCAGAACTCGCAACAGAGGGCATCATTTCGCAGCTGAACGACTCTGCCACGAGATAATTGGCACAACATTCATCAAGCCGTCAGGCGGTTACGCTGAACTTAATCTGCGTGCCTGCAGCGCTCATTGAGACAAACGAGGAGGAGGAGCCTGTAACACTTTCATTGCAAGAGCACGATCAGATCCCTCTATTGTCCATGTGCCTCAAGTAAAATCCTATCTCTCATCTTTCATTTCACTCCAGGTGCACACAATGAAAAAAAGTCCTCCCGTTTTATTCAGCGTTTTTCACACCTTTCTGAAAAGGTATAATCACTGACGTCTTTGTTATTCAGTCAGGCAAATGCTGAAAGTCTGTGCTCAACATTTAAAACAAACATATTTTAATGAAATCTATCTTGCCTGCCAAATAATCACAGTTTAGCTCAGTCTTAGCAGAGAAGACCTCTGACTTTTCCTATGACTAACAAAAGCAAACTATGTCCCTGGCCCTTGTCTATAGCTTGGAGCTTCATTCATCAACCCATTTATTTTAGTCACTGACAAACTGAGAGTGGAAAGAACAAAGACATTATGTTCTTATGATCCTGGCATGCAAGATTCATTCTGCCTTCTCAACAGGCTGCAGTGCTAACACCACACCTTCCTTTGTCTCCATCTATCACTTTCTAACTCTCCCTCCGTCCTACCTTGTCTCATTTGAAATCTCATCTCAGTCTGATTAGGGAGTTAATAGGATGAGAAATGGAGTGCTGGCCGAAGCGCATCTGTCGCCCGTGCTACACTGCAGCTGATTTGCATTTCCTCATTGTTTGTGGCTGCTGCGAGGCTGCGGTCAGGTAATGTGATGTGGGGGATTTTTCAATCTTTTGCTTCGTTGTTGAAGAAATGGAACATTTTTTGATTGCATAGAAAATACCACTGCTGCTTTGTTCCTCTCAGTCCACCATCCAATTCAATCAATTTAGCTACTCGCTACGCCTTAGTAGCAGAATGATGCAGGAGAAGCCAGGCTGTTCATTCCCAAAGTGCTTTTAGGGCACAGTGGGTGAGAAAGACCAAGAACAGATAAAGGAAAGGAAGTGAGGGCATAGTTTCCCTCTCCTTCGCTTATTCTCTCTCGATATCCCCTTTTGTGTTCCCATGCATCCTGAGATGTCTGGCTCATAATCAAGGAAACGACTGCCCCTGTGGCTGGCCCCGGCACATAACGAGCTCCCTGCCAAGATAACCGTGACTGGAGTAGCAGAGGAGGGCATTGCCAGAGTGATAAACGAGCCAGATGTGCTGACGGTGGCGGAGGAGGTGGGGGCTCTAGGGGGTTGGCACCAGGACCTGACGGGCTGGCACAGGGCTGCTAGCCAGGGCTATTGTGTCTGGGCAGAGAGGTGGAGGCTGCTGCTGATGTCTCTGCTCTCCTGTGTGATAAATACACAGGGAAATGTGATTTTTCATAATGGCTTCTGACAAGCATGAGGGTGATGAAATCTTTCAGACTGTAATGCAACAGAGTGGAACAAGCTGTGCTCGATGTCTTTCAGGTTGTGGTTTTATTTCCAACTCCCTGTCTACGAGCTTCAGATGAAAAAACAGGCACGCCTAATAATACAATACAATCCCAACAAATACATTTTAAAAAGATTTCTCACTTAATTCAGACTTTCAGTGTCAGAGAGGTGGGCGATTCAACAAGTGTAACATCTTCAACCCTCACCTGTGGGTCAGTCAGTACAAACTCATGCTGTGCAGCCAAAGCTTTACTCAAACCCACAGAACTTTATCTCTGGAAACTTTGGATTCTTGCCCAGAATTTGAAATAAATATGTCATATATGCCTATTAAATAAAGGTTGCTCTGAATCATGTTTTACATCTTGTGTTTCTAGAGGAAGATCTCAAATGTTGAGAACTGGTATTCTTCCTCTGGCTAGAGGTTGGCAGATTTAAAAGTATTCAGGAGGAAAACAGATTGAGAAGTGGAAAACGGAAAATTTCTTTTGAACGCTACATACTATGATGATTTAAGAGTATCAATTTTCCAGGAAATAGCTCAACAAAACCTTTAAATATTATGGTGCAATATGATCAAAACTTGGAATGGTTGTCTAAGCTTGACATGTTTGCTAACATTGCCTCAAATGGCCTCGAAAAGAAGGCAAGATGTACCAATACACGACGTTGGTACAATCATGTCAGTATTTTTTTTCTCAAAAATGTATTTTCTGTTTCATCCTTTTTTGTTGTTGATCAAAGGTGGACGATCAAACAAATGCACAGTTGTATATCGGGCGGCTGTGGCTCAGGAGGTAGAGCATGATGTCCACTAACCAGATCCCAGATCCAGATCCTGGCAAGTGTCCTTGGGCAAGATACCGAACCCCAAATTGGTCCCGAAGGCAGTGCCATTGGTGTGTGAATGTGTGTGAATGATTAGCTGGCGAACTGATGAGCAGTTGGCACCTTGCATGGCAGCCAATGCCATCAGTGCATGAATGTGTGACTGAGATATGTAGTGTAAAAGCGCACTGAGTGGTCGGAAGACTAGAAAAGCACTATATAAGTACAGTCCATTTACAGTTTATATATGAAAAACTGGTAACACTTTATGAGTACACACTATTAAGCATTAGTTAAGCATGAATAAATACTGAATTCATCATTTATAACGCATGAATACTCATTAGTATGTAGTTTATAAACACAGTTACAAATGTTTTACTCATCATTGATAAGCACAGTAGTTATGGATGAGTAAATACTGAATTCATCAATTATAAAGCATGTTTCTGACGTAAATACTCATTAGTATATGGTTTATAATCACAGCTCATCTATATAAATGATGGATTCAGCATTTCTAAATTAAGTATTACATCACTTACAAACCAGTTATTTAGTATTTGTCAGTGGTGGAAAACGTAAATGATGAACAAACTATTTAGATGTACATGTCTGCATGCACTTACACATCCACTATTCAGACTTGTACTAATGGTTAGTCAGTGTGTTAGTAGATGCTTTATAAAAACTCACAAATTCAATTTCCAATGGATGATCTATAAACAGTTATTAATGGAGGAATTCATGAATTCCAAAGCACTTACTACTCGTTAATTATTTTGTGTGTGCTCATCTAAAGTGGGCACTATCTATATCTTATAAAGCATTTACGAATGAGATTTAAAGGCTGGCAATGCCTCGAGACTCAACAAGAAGTTTCAGTTATCTTAACAGACCAAGGAGAGACACAACACAAGGGGATATAGAACATATTGCATTTATATTTATTGCAACTTCCCAACATATTGTAACTGTACAACTGTTGCATATGAGTACTTGTATTTTTTGGAAATGTCAAGAATCAGTCTGCCAAATGCACCCTCACAGTGTTTCTTTGCGAGCCATTCATTCCACCCAATTACTGAAAGGTGGTCGGAAAGCAAACTGTCGGTGCGATTTCCCCTAAGTCTCCAGATCTGCTCCTTGTAGGATCTCCAGGCCCTCTCAATATGCTGGGTATGGGCACTAGTTTGGGGATCTACATACCACCTGCTGTGGTTGACAGTGTGATGGTTGTACCCTAGTATTTTAGTATTTTATTATTGTTTATATTCAAATTCAAATTAATAAAATAAAATGGAGGAATTTAAACAAAATGGTATCCATAGCAACAAGAAGATTAAAGGAACACATGACAGCTCCAGATGAAAGGACGGAATGGAATGGAATGGAATTCTGTCTGTGTATAAGTAGGAGACAAACAGCCCTGATCTCACATTAACACTTCAGATTGTTGGAGAGTTACACACACACCGACCATTTGAGACAACTTCAGTCACAATTTAAAGGAACGGATAATTCAAGAAAAGTATAGAGAAGAAACCCTGAAAAACAGCAGAAAACAACGCTAGACGTCATGGATTTCGACTCAACCAATGGACACGCAATGGATTTCTACCTCAGTTCCCTGGAAGAACAAGTCAGGTCTGAAATGGGGGACAGCATGGCAAGGATCACCCAAACCACTCAGGGGAGGGTCAGCATCGACATCCAGGAAGACCTACTGGAAGATTTTCTCAATGGGCTGCAGGCACCGAAAGGTAACAACAAGAACAACTGGAGCCAGGAGAGAAAAGACATGCAAAGAGAGATTCACAGCCTGAAGGCCCAGCTGAAAGACGCTCAGGCCAAATATAACCTGTTATCAGAGGAGACCGGTGATCTTAAATCCAAGATGGGAAAGATCTGCACCATGCTGCGGGAAACTCAGCGTGATCTGAAGCACCAGACTTGTGAAAGTAAAGCGAAACTGGACCAGATGAAGGCGGAAAATGAAGCCCTTCAAAATAAAATGGACAAACTGGACAAGGTGAGGGAGGAGAATGAGACCCTTCAAAGTGAACTGGAGGCAATCAAGTTGGAGCTTCGCATAGAGAAACAGCTGCGTGCTACGGCTGAAAACAACATCGAGGTGACAGCTCATTCTCTGAATATTCAACTCTTTGATAAGGACACTGCAGAGTTTGAGGCTCGCTCAAAAGCCGAACAGTTAGAAGCTGATCTGGCTTTTGAGAGGACCCAAACTCAGAAGATTCAGGACAAGTTGAGCAAGGTGACGGAAGCTTTCGGAAAACACAAGGAAGAAGCCAAGAAGTCTGCGGCGCAATCCCAGGCTACTCACCGAACTCAACATGAGGAGCTCAGGAAGATTTCATCAGCCCTGAAAAAGGCAGAGAGTCTGCTCGAGACAAAGCAAGTCTGTCTGGAACAAAAAAACTCCCTCCTGGAAACGATCTCAAAGGCTAAAGCTTTATACCTTTCCCAGCTCGACGAGCAAAAACAGAGAAACAACATCCTCGTGGCTGCTCGAGAGAGCATGGAGAAGGAGTTTGAAAGCGAGCGCGTGGAGTGGCAGAAGGAGAGATCATCCCTCATTCAAACCACCGAATGCCTGACGGAGACTCTGCAGTACAAGGAGCAGGAGTGGGAGGAAGACAGAGATATCATGAATACCCATATCAAAGGCCTCCACACCTATGCTGTTCACAAGATGAAGAAGAGGAAGAACTGGTGGAAGAAACTGTTTTAAAAAACAAAAAAACTAGGCACATGTCATCTCCGTGTCTGCGTGGGTTCTCACCGGGTGCTCCGGCTCCCACGATTCAATTAAAAGACGAGCCACAGAAATGATCTTCACTTCTGGGCGAAACAAAGAAACTTTACGTGGGTTCTCACCGGGTGATCCGGCTCCCACTGTCAAAAGACTTTAAAAAAAAAAAAAAAAAAAAAAAAAAAAAAAAAATATATGTATGCTTGTTAGTCTGTTGTCACGTGTCATTTTAAATGTCTGATGTATAAACCAGAGGACAAGCACTGATCACTTCTCATATCAGTGAGTTCACAGTTGATCCGAGATACTAATGAGATATAACAGTCAGCTGTTGAATCATGGTCAGTGTACAGTGTATTAATGTAAACACAAATACAAGATAAAAGTTCATTTTAAGTGTCTGCTTTCCAAATATTCACAATATACCTGTTGGTGATTATTACTGGTCACATTATTATAAATTCAGGAGGATTTTTATCAAGGTCTTAGAAACTTTAATATAAGAGTGAAATCTATTTCTACATAATGTGTCTTTAAGTGAATTTCTTTCTAAATGTGACAAAGGTACAAAAACACGTAAAAATATCCACAGTCGTCCAACATTTACATACAAACAAAATGGAAGGTAACAAATCTAAAAAACAAAAACAAAGTGTATTCTTATTTTTCCATCTCAGGCATCAAGTTGTTATTATTTGTCATTATTTTATGATATGGGCACTATATACTATATACTACAGTTGATCGTGGAGGTGTGTGTACCAGTATGAGGTCAAAATTACACTTTGTGCGACTTCCGGTGAAGCATGCAAACGTGCTAGACGGTCTCCTTGTGGCTCCTGCTGAAATATATAATATGCACGGTATCTCACTTCCTTTTGGATTGGTTTATTGAATTTGTCTTCCTTTTTTTTAAATTTTTTTTTATTATTATTATTTTATTTATTTATTTCGTTTTTAAATTCCCATTTCCTTTGTAGAAACATTTCCCCAACCTTAAACGTTCTATTTGGTTAAATGAAACCTGATTTACCTTTAAAGATGCAGTGGAATCATCTGATAAAGAATATTTGATCCTCCCAGACAGTGAAATCATATTTTAAAAAGCTACAAAGAGTTGATTTTAACAGGTTCAGTCATAGTTTGTGATGTAGTATTGCGTCACGTTGTTAGTTTTTCCTCCCTCGTCTCGTCTCAGGTTTGCATTTATGATTTATATATTTGCCTGCCTCATCATCTGCAAATGAGTTACATCCTTTTTCCTGCTGCGTGGCTACTCTAACATGATTTAGCAGCTTTAATAGATGGCTGGGTACAATTTGAAAGACAGGTGTTGTTTTGCATCTGCTAAGTCTAGCAGTCGTCAAAGCACACACACAGGAGTCGGGCCCTGCCAAACACTGCGAAGAAAAAACATCATATTTCTCTCCTCTCTGATCTCTCTGGACTGCTCACCGCAAGCCCTCTAATAACAGTCGAGGGTTATCATTCTGCCAGAAACGACTACTGGAGAAGCTGCCCCATAGGTACAGTAAAGCCTCGCACACTCGTAGGGAGAACATGTTTTCATTTGGATGCTGGCTGCGTAAATAAGACACGAGTTTGGACGAGGCTGGAGTTTGTGTACAACAGAGAGGACGTTTGTGATGTACTACACAAGGTTACATTACAAACCTTGCAACAAACAGAGGTATTTATAGATGTTTCCTCAAGAAGAAATCACTATAAAAAGACTCACTCTCACACACACATACACACACACACACATACACCAATGAGAGCCAGACTGTCCTTGCTCAGTAAACCCAAGGGGACTTTTTATTACGGCAGTTATGCATTTTATGAGGGCCATCATGTTGGCTAAGGAGCAGTTTCTCTAATCAAATGTAGAGGGCCTGTGAGAGGAGCTTTTCCAGTCAAACACTCATTCCCATCATCAGATGAGTCACTGCGTCAAGGTTGTCGTCCTCACATAACTCGAGTTTGGAGGGGAAAATGGAGTTGTGCAGAGGAAGCATAGCGAGTGCGTGTGTGTGTGTGTGTGTGTGTGTGTGTGTACATTTGCGTATGTTTAGACAGCTTACTCGACGAGTGGACCTAATCATTTACCAGAGTAGGATGTGTTATTGTTTTTTCTGCGCATACCGTTTGTCACCTTAAATTGGGGAAAAAAGCAGAAAAAAACAACTCACCCTGAAAATAGCTTTTCCTGCGCAACTGCTCTTTTGCCCGAAACACACTCACAATCACACACACATACACACATAATGAGGCTGAGATCCTAATCTCCCTTCCATTAATGTGCATCTATTTACTGCAGCAAACTGGAGTCTGGAGGAAACAGAAAACTTCCCCCTCTGCATAAAGTTTTCTTCCTGTTTAGCGGATGACAAATGAGAATAGCTCACTTTTCATGCACCAACTGTGCGCCGACAAACAGCTTCCCTAATTACACTCCTAATGAAAAGCAAACAGCATGTGACACACGCAATTTCCACGCACTGCCATGTTAAGTACACACACAAAACTTAATCCACCATACAGGAACCATTAACAGCTGGCTGGATGATGTTTGCCTGTGAGGGAAGGAAGAGGAAACTGGATATGGAAGAGCCAGTGAACACACCAGCCCCTGTGGCATGCATTCATTTACCTTTCCAAGCAGGAGCAGAAGTGCCTGGCGAAACCGGAGCCTCTGAAACACGAAGAGGTCGTACACAGCTGACACGGCCAGCACCGTCACCCCCTGCTCCTTCCACAGCATACTGGCCGCTGCACACCAAAGGCTGCCCAGCATCCATCCCCAGCAGGAGGTGACTGAGCCGCTCTGAAAAGTTCCATGTGGGTCCCTACGAAGTCCACAGTGTCTCATATAGCAGAGAAGAGACAGCAAGAAAAACAACGCAGCGCCGACGTCCGCCCTCCCAACCACGCCGGCGACTGCTTCAGTGTGAACCGCATGAGAGGCAAAAAGAAGGCCAGCCAGCAGGCTCCACAGTCCTCCACCGAGAAGCGGGCGACTGAAGGCCGTGAAGAGGGCGGTGACCAGCGCGTGCAGCACCAGGTTCAGCAGGTGGTAGCCCCAGGGACGCAGGCCGTGCAGGGTGTAGTTGAGGCGGAAGGAGAGCGTGCAGAGTGGACGGAAGGACTTGTGGCTGCCGCTGTGAGTGAGCAGGGTGCCCCAGAAGTCGTCATACAGGATGTTGGTCCACGGAGTCTCAGGAAGAAGGTCCTGGTTGGTCTTGATGGCTCGGCTAAAAGGAGCAGAAGAAATAAATTATTGAATTAGTGATTTTTTTGGCCACTTGGGGGCAGCAGAAGCAGGCTGCGAATGCAACACGATCATATTATTGTCGTTAAAGCTGATGCGGTGAAATTATTTGCAAACAGTTGCTTATTTACACATCCAGCATATACGTAACATTAATCTGAAGTTGTGTTTTTGCATGTTGTGGACGAAAATGAACGAAAACAGTAAAAACAAAATAATAACTGAAAGTCGATATAAAGCTAAGGTAAAGCAAAGTTGGTCAACTTTCTTTACATCACTACAAGTGATACCTTTCAAATAAAAGTAATCATGCTATCAATTAAGATAATAGCAGCTTTAAAATAATCAGAGAACATAAACATCATGAAACTAGTATAAGTAGTAAGAAAATAAGTATTTTAACATGTGCGTATGAATAAATCATTTGTTTTCAACACTTCTAACAAAGTAAATAAATTTGACCCCCTGTGAGACACATGCCTCATGTCAGCATGTGTCTCATGTGCAATAAGATGTTTTCCACATCGTTGATGGTCCGGTCATAAGTGAAATTTAATAGACAAATGTAATAAACAGGCCACAGAGCGTGCGATTAAATATACAGACGTGTGCATTATTGCTGGAACACACACACACACACTGCATGTACGTAAGTCACAGGTACCTGCGTGCACACACACACACACACACAAACACATGGGCAGGTGGTTTCACACCCCCAAGGCTGCTGTGGATTCTCCATAATTAGCGGATCATTACTGGGAACACGAGCTCCATTCGTGTATGCTCACAGACTGCAACAAATGAGGTTCACCACAGGGATTAAGAGTGATGAATGGCAGCTACAACAACTGCACAGAGTGGGAGAATCTCCCACAAGATGTACAGTGTTCATCAAAGATGAAGTTGGTACAGATATCATACACCGGCTGCCAATGATAAAAATATCTAAATGTTATTTTAGTGACTCTAGGCAGCCTGCCAAAAGCAGATGGAGGGGAGAAAACTAACAAACACGAACAAAACAAAGCAAAAAAGGGAAACCAGTCACAAACCAGTGTTTCCTTTACATTGTAAATATCTACCTGGAGTTTAGAGTTAATGATACAATACTGATTGAATCTGTTAAATAACCGCAGCACTAAATGCTGGATTGCCAGTTTATTTTCGAGATTAAGAGACAAATGCCTGAAAAAGTATGTCACTGAGTCTGCTGAGTGGAAAACAACACTGTGGTTTCAGGGCTTTAAATAAACTGCACTCAGCTGCATGCAATGCCACCTAACAAGCAAGCACCAGACTTGAGGACTGAGGACATAGGAAACTTTCTTAAATTGTCAGATCAACCCCACGTCGCCCAAAGACAGCTGGGATAGGCTCCAGCCCCACCGTGACCATGATGAGAATAAGCAGTTACAGATAATGGATGGACGGATTTGTGAGATCAATGTATAATTACGATTTCACTAACGACTGAAACAAATGATCTCATATGACTTTCTAGCAGGTATCAGACTACTTAACACCATCTGCTCTAACCGATATTTCTTGTTATTTAAATTTGTGGCTCAGGGAAGTGAAAGATGGGGTGGATGTGTTTCAGCCTCTAGTGCAAAGGGGTGGCAAAAAGAAGCACATGAGCATCCACAAAATGCAAAGAAATTCAGAAAGCATTACAATTACATGAAACCCAAATGTTGTATTTTCTATTTTCCTGAAGCTATTCAGTGTGCTGGATGAAAATAAGGCTAGAACACTGACAAAACAAAGAAAAGGTGGACCGGGTTCAAGGTGGAAATGAAACAATATTTTTCTTTTTAAGCAAAAGGCTCATACAATAGCCACTTCTCAACCAAAAACTTCCACTAAAACACTCAGAACTATGGAACAAGAGGAAGTACTCTCACAAACCAAAAGCCACTTTTCCTGTTTGTGTTTCCACCTCATAAAGATTAGGGCAAATGGCTATGACATGATGATGATATGTGTTTGCTAAGTTAGATGTGATAATGAATTAAAAGGCGTTTGAAAACTTAAGTGTTCAAGTACAAGTTAAAACTTTAATTTAAACAAACCAAATGCACAATAAGAACTCTAAATAAACTTAAATTCATAGGCTTTTTCAGCAGTAGACAATGACACATAACAAGAACCTACAAACTGACTCAAGTACTGGATCAAACATAGAAAATCTTGTTTTAAATCATCTTTAATAATGAATGTATAAAAGAAACCTTGAGTATAAGCGAACATGTGACCTGTGCCCTGCAGAAGTGACAGTTTAATTCAAAAGAACAGATCTACTGCTGTGTGTGCCGACGTGCCAATAACAAGGTGGGAAGGACAACAAGCAGAGTGATAACACCTTGTCCTGTCCTCTAAGGACCACACATGCTGATTTCTTTTTCACCAGACCACATTGTGTATTTTCATGTGGCTACATGAAAACTGTGACGTAAGATTAAATGTTCTAAACTTTGTGTTTCCAAGATTTGATCACACTGGCGTAATGGGAATCTTATTGTAGCACTGTTTCTGTGTTTGTGCACAGTGCACCAGAGGAGGAAAAGGGACAGCGACATGGGGGGGCCAGCCGAGGACTTCCTTTGTCTGGAGATTGTAACTTGGTGCAGAGCGCATAAAGAAAAGGGAGGGAGAAAACGAGGGAGTTCGAGCTGCCAGTCTGCACACAGCATGAGCAGGAACGGTAAAAAGAAAATCAACAATGAGTTTAAAAAAAAAGAGAGAAAAATTAAAAAGGCACAAATGGCACATTAGCCCCCCAAAATCCGGTGTCAGAGTGATAAATTGCTCAATGTGTTAATCCAAACTCTAATGTTTTTTCCTTCAAGCCTACAGCCCTGTCATCGTGTGAGCTATATAGTAAATTCCTCCATTTCCCAGGATTGTTCTCCGTCAGGGAAAAGCAAGTGTGTTTCTCAGGCTCCGAGTTGAAACAAGCCAAAGTGAAACTCTCCCTTGTCCGATATTTCTAAGAACCCGATGCATTACATCACTCAGTTTACTTCCTTTTATATTGTAGTTCCACAGTGAGCTATTATTGATGAAGTTTTACAGTCCCAGCACTGTGCTGAATATGATATGATGGTGGGAGGACAATAAACGTATAGTGAAATGTAATGATTAGCAACTTTTATTGATTCATGTCTGAGCCAGAATAAGTAACATGTCCACCAAAAACAGCAACTGTGTCCATGTTTTTCTACTCTTCCTGTTCCCTTCAGGGTAATAACAGCACACTATCAACCCCAAACATGGCCAGATTCACCCTCACCCAGCTCCCTCGTGTCCCTCGCCAGGGGTTTGGAGCTCAAAGCTCACTGGTGATAAATAATTTAAATATTCAAATCAGTGCCAACCACTCATCTCCCTCCCTGTTCCTGCCTGCCACTGGAGGATGAAAAGAATGCATTAGCCGTGAGGGGTTGTTGGGAAATGGTTGAAAGTACTGATGGGTGTGTGTGTGTGTGTGTGTGTGTGTGAGTGTGTTTGTGTGCCTGTAAGGGATAAATGAATATATGGCTACATGTAAAGGTGTCTGCTCTTTGTGTTTGTGAAGTGTGCGCACATGTGTGAGAGTGCGTGACAGCACAGCCCGTGCTGATGGCTTCATTGAGACCTGTCGCTGCAGCGGTGCAGATAGAGTGGTCTCCCAGAGTGATTGCTCTTACAGAGGGGGGTCTTTTGTATTCAGCCACCGTATATGGGGCAGGCAGGCAGGCTGTGGGGCACTCTATTCACAATCCTCAAAGTACAGGACGGGTTTGGTCTTTTCAATTTTCTTCTTTTTTTTTGTGGGGGGAGGTAAAATTGGAGAGATTTCCATCAGGGACTGAAAAGAGACATTAGCAGGAAGGGGTGAGGATTTTCTTTTTTCTGTAATAGGTTAAGGTCTTCTTTCACCTGTCCACTGCTTTTTAGTGAAGAGAAAATTGGCTGTCTTTCAGTGTTTGGGTATGTGTCTTTTCAATATGCAAATGCGCCACCCCACCACCTCCCCAGCAGTGATCTCACCACCAGTAATTTGCTTTTTCATGTGCTGTGGCTGCCTACAGACGCACACTATGGGCCTCTTTTAGGGGCAGGCGCAGGCGAACATACACTGAATGTGCAAAAAAAAAAAAAGAAAAAATAAGGGGCCGACATTTTCTATGAGCTGATTTGGAGTATTCAAGTAAAAGCCATTATTCATTATTATACTATCAGTCACAAAGGAGTAGGTGTGGACAAAGAGAGGAAGAGGCCTGTGTGGAAATCATTGCATTTTCCAAAAATACATCTAAGGTGGAGCACAATCTACCAACAGATATTTCAAGAGTTTGTAGTGTTTATTGTGCAGCAAATCTAAAAACAGTCGGCACACGCTATTCTGTCAGGATACTCTTTTAATTCAGTATTTTCAGTTTCTATGTTTAGCACAAAGGTCTAAAATGTGCAGGTTTCCATCTACGATTTTTACCCTGTCACCAACACATACTGTAAACTGTGTTATCCTCAGGTAAAAATAGTTAGTTGAAGTTGAAAATCTTCTCGATATTAAAGGTCCCCTCTGTTTCTTTGTTGTTGTTGTTTTGTACGCAAAGTTTTATTTACATTTAGTGCTTCTCACCAAAACACAGCTTGTATCCACGTCAAATTAATTTTCTCTCTCATAAAACAAATACATTTTAAGTTGCACCTTTTTTACGTTGTTTGCTAGCTTTCAGTATTCTTCTTCACTGCTTTTGTTGGCGGATTGCTACATTTCTTTGCACGTTACCGCCACCAACTGTCAACTAGAGGAATAGTGTGACACCAGTGGCAGACGTGTTTGTTGTAGCGCCCTCGTGCATCTGCATGTGCGTCCTTTTCCTTGTACAAAGAAACTGAGGAACTGCTCGTAAATATATTGCTCTCTATAAGCACTAGTGGTGAAAAAAACACCACATGGAACCTTTTTTTTTAAAATTAATCTGTAGTAAAAAGTCTATATTAAACCATTTACCTCCCAGACTCTGCCATATCGCTCTGTCTCCATTGTGTACTCAAAAACTAATTTTTCCGACTTCTGTTGACCTTCACCTCCCACTGTCTGAAGATCTCTGTCAGCAACTCACCAGCCACGTCTAGTTCTGTCTCGTCATCGCTCCAGTTTCTGTAATTTTGCCAACACCAGCCGTGCACCTGTCTGGATTTCCCTCACTAGCAGACCTCCACCTGTCTCCGCACCGTTGCCTCTGGTTTTGTCAGTAAACTGTTCAGACTGTTCTTGGTCTCTAATCGTGTTTGCATTTTGGGTCAGCTTATGTTCAACTCAACAAAATCATAATACCAGCAAACCATGATATGGCAACCATAAATCCCTAGTGGATATATATTCTATTATGTATTATACTCTTGAGAGTGGTTGTAGAGGATACATTGAGGGACCCAGAGTCAGAAATTGCATCCTGTAAAAAGACTTGTTTCCTTAAATGCGTCCTCATAAAGTTCAGTTTACAGATTTCAGATGACAAGTTTGCACACTACAGTACATTCCTCTCTCTGTGGTCTGACTAAACGAACCCACCTTTAGTTTAGATGTTTTTTGCGTGTTCCAATAAAAGAACAGCGATATTAACTGCGTTGCAAAACACCGCACTTGAGTCTCTTTTAAATATTTGGGCTCTCATCCAGCCTGTCTGTCTGCAGCATGTGCACCGACCGCTCCACTCCAATAAACATCTGCAGTATAAACTGCCATCACTTAACATAATCACAACTGGCTGCATTACGACCTTTTGTAGCAGAGTGCATCTTCCTGCTTCCTGACGGCTGTAATGAGATGGATTAACCAATCATGATGAAAACAGCACTGTTAATGGATCCTGGCTTGGACATTATTTCATGGATATCATCACCTCTTTGTTCACTTTTTCTCCTTTCACTTGCTGCCATTATGTCTTCCTGTCCTTTATCATAATTTCTAGCACTTATGAATATCATTTCATCCATCTTACTTCCCTAACTTGTCAGCTTTTACTTTTGTCCTTTCTGAACTCGTCTACTTTGGTAGAAAGCCCCTTTCAGCACCCCCTTTTCCGGCAAAAATCTATTAATTTTCCATCTCTTTATGAGCAATCTGAGTGTTAATTAAGCGCGCAGACAGTGAGCTGCGGCAGACAGGCCCATTCACACAATGCTAATCTAGAGCTGGCGCACTGCTGAAGTAAACACGCCACTGATGCTGCTGGCTTTGTGCAGGAGTAACAGGAACGCCGATGATTAAGACTCCACGAGCAGAAAGAAAAGCCTCCGTACAGAAGGGACAAAACAAAACCGTATCACAGCAGCGCAGAGGAAAATGTGTTGAGGTGGAGTCACTAAAGAGCAGCGTGATTACAGAGCTGCCACCTTTTTATAAACATGTGAAAATATGCCTGGATTAACACGTATTCACCCATTTTGTTGTTAAATAGTAAAGACAAATCAGTAAAAGTCACAGACTTAATCCTGAAGGCCTTTTACACTGACCGTTTGATTCCAGGAACCTCCACGTTTCCTGTCTAGCTTTACTGTCACCGTCAGTAAATAATATATAAAACTAAGTTAATGCAACACACTGCAATCTAGCACCACTGCTTTGGTCTGCTGACCAAAGATTTCATCATTTCTCTCACAATTTTGCCCAGTCCAAAACAGCACAATGTCATGGCCTGTACATCAATTATTCTTTAATTCCAGCCATGTGAGGATTTGTTCTTTTTCTGTGTCTTATATCATTGCAAATGGAATATATTAGATTTCTTGACTGCTGGTCGGTAGGGGTGTGTGATACTACAAAATTTGGTATCGACCCGATACCAAGTAAATACAGGGTATTACCGATATCGATCGATTTTACTTAGAAAAGCAAAGTGGGGCAAAGTGAGCATGAGCAAAGCGAGGGGAGTGGTGTTAATGCACAACCACTATGCTGTAACGGGATATGTGTGCTGAACGTAGAGAAGAGAAACTGAAACTTAGGTATCGATCTCATCACGCAAGTATTGATGAATACCGATACCAACGTTGGTTATCGATACTATCGATATTTTAGATAGATCTGCCCACCACTGCTGGTCGGTGTTGGTGACATCTAACATCTTGAACTGTCTGCAGATTGATTGATTGATGAAAATAACTGTTATGCAGCCTTATTGTCACAGAACTGCAAAAAGATCATACAAATAAATACATGGTCGAGAATGTGTTTAAATAAGTCAGTTAAAGCCACCTATCGGCATATTGCCTCGGTTTATCCCTGCTAGTCTGTAAGAAAGTGTTAATTATGCTTCCAGTCACTCGTCCTGATTTAGTCAAGAACAAATGTTTGATAATTTACTGACAATAAATCGAATGAATTGATTTAGACATCAAGTTTTTTCTGAGTCCTCAAAGCAATTTGCATTAAAAGACGAGGCTCTCACCGCATCCACTACCAATTATTGATTTCATCTTCATTTAGATTCTGTCTCACGTGCCCTGGCAGTTGGATAAGGGGCAGTGTATTAAAGAGAGACTGTGTATGTGTGGGTGGGTGTCAGGGTCCAGATCACCTCTGCGTTAATCCAATACTAACAGGATTAGAAAGTGATCATAAAGTGCATGGAGTTTCTGAGACATGCACAGAGGTCGGGGGTCAACGACTAATCTGATTAAAGGTTGAGTGTTATGTGTGTGTGTGTGGGGGGGGTGCGTTCAAGGCTCCACGCTCATATCGCACATGTAGAATGACACCATATGTAATCTATATGAAAGCGTCCCTCATTCCATGTGGTGTTACAGTTGGCAGGAAAACACTGTCCGGGGCTTTGTTCCCAGCGAACGCCGCAGCTGTTTGAGGATAAAAAAAAATCCCTTAAATATCACCTCAACGGTCACTCCAGCGGGGAGCATATTGTGCTGCACCGCATGAGGCAACTGAACACGTGGAGATGATGATCTGGTCTCCGTTTTCGCTTTTTAATCCTAGAGGTACCTACCCATCCATCACAGCTCAAGGTTGAACGATCATGCGTGAAGCCATTCCACTCGCTGGCTGTGCCTGAGTGATTCATTCATTGGCTGATTATCAGCTGCTATAATCCTGTCAGTATGTGGCCAGAGCGCGGTGGCAGGCAAACGAGGAGATGGTGATGAAGATGAAAGAGTAAGACGTTGAGGGGGGAGGAAGACACTAGAACTAGTCTACGATTCTTTTACAGACAATACATAAAGATCTTTACGCAATAATTCATTTTTTGTTTAGTTTGTATATCTGTAGGCTGACGGGTCAGGAAGTAAGCATTAAGGGTGCGTTCAAACATCATACGTCACCGACACCACTGGCAGAACAATACCCCTAGACTAGAAGTGGCACCACTACTTTCCCACACTCTGTCCCACGCCACACTGGCACGAATATGGGAGGAGAGGAAAAATGTATAAATGTCCAGATAGCATTCATAAAAGCTCTGTCATACTGCCAGTGGCCTACTTGTGAAAGATTTATGCCTTGCCTTGCAGAGACTCTTCCCTTTCCCCGGCGCGTAAGACAAAATTTGACATTAATTTGGCAGGTTTTTACGTCCAGCTCAGACGCAATTATTTGTTTCTTTCCATCATTTGAAATGTGTGAACAGTGATAAACTGCTGCTGGATGGTGTTCAGCATAACTGGGCATTGATGACATGAAAAAAAGAAGGAAAAACTAGACTAGATTTTCATCTTTTTTTTTATTAATATATTACTGAAAATAAACCTGAGACACAGAGGATGAAACTTACTTTGTATTCAAGGCACTAACCTACATCTTTTTTCCCTTCTCCTGCTCAGTTCACTGGATCTATCTTTTCATTGATTAAAAATAGCCCGTCCTGCAGCTCCCAGCATTTTTCCCAAGGGTGCAGAATAACCATCAAAAAGTTTGGTGGAATGGAAAGGCCAGATAAATTACTTACTTTAACTCCTCATGCAGAGATTACAACACATTACACACAGGAGTCTATTTTAGACTCACACAGACTTGCTAATACAACAAATGTATCATATTTGTTGCTCACGGATCCATGCATTCAATATATGTTTATGCTTGTTGGGCAAATACGCATTAAGTTAGCTGACGTTCCTGCTGTGGTAAATATACAAAAATTGCATAAACATTTCAAAGAATGAGAACAATCTGACCCAGGCTGAAAAACTGCATCCTCATGAAGTGACCCCATCAATTCACATTGGCTGTAAACATTCGCACACACATGCACATGTGTTCATGCTTGCATGTACGCGCTAACCCAAAGCGACTATCTGCTATCTCATGCAAATATTTGTCTTTGTTTACATCCCTAGAACAGCCTGTGCTCCAGGGATGTAAACACTGCGTTTACACGACTAACATACCAACATACACATACTAACACACACATAACGCTCCAATTTTTCAACTTGATAGAAGACTGAGGAGAACTAAAAACATTATTATGTTCCACTCATATCAATATTTGGCCTCTATATTCACAAATTTAATTTGCATGATCAAAAGACTTCGGAACAGCTACTCCTCATCACAGAAGTCCAGCTGTTTTAGTTTCATCATCAAGCCGGCCCAACATTCAACTCATACCTGATTAAGATAAAGTCTCCTCAACATCCTTGGTCTGTCCGAGCAGCCAATCAGGAGAAACAGATTTCTTCCGGGGGCTCTCTGCTTCAAAGAAGCTGTAACAGTCTGAGTTAAGCGTCAGGAAGTTGGCTGTCTCTCTTTTGTCAGGCCAAGGACTTGCTTTCATGTCCCCTGTGAAGCCCGTTTCCTGATTAGCAGCAACAACTAACTCCAAATAGGCCAGGGTCGACTAATTGTACGTAACAGGGATGCTGTACTGAAATAGACCATGACTTGCAAATATATACTGACTGATAAATAAATAATATCTATGCCATTTATATAATAAAATAATGTCTCACTACAAGCTGTTTCCAGGATATTAGTCTGAAAAGCATCAGCTGAGTTTGGCAGCTGAAATCAGTAAACAGAGAGCAGTTTTTGAAATCGCTGTATTTTGAATTAGTAATGACTCTCTTTGACATCTTTGAACTTCCAAATATCACGACTGCTTCAAACAGACACTGTAGATCTAAAAATTCATAATTCAACTTCTGTGGATAATTGAAATTTGACAACACTGCCAGAATAGCTGCCGTGTTTTTCCAGGAGCAAAAAGTTTGCACGGTCATTTGCATTTTTTCAACTTTTCAGGCGCAGCTACTGTTGAACTGGCAGGCGATTAGCTTAGCTTAAAAAGGCTGGAAGCACGGGTAAACAGCTACGCTAGATCTGTCCAAAGTTCACAAATACGCCTAACAACAACTACTACTAACACTAATTAATCAACACACTATATCCTATTTGTTTAATCCGTACACAAACAGAAGTAAACAAACTCAACGTTGTGGATTAACTAGCTTTTTGCCAAGAAATACTCTCCCCCTGCTAATCTAAGCTAACCGCCCCCTCCTCGAGCTTCATACTTCCAGTCAGACATGTGAGTCTATCCATCCATCATTATTTTGTCTGATCACCTCAAATTAAAACTCAGATTAACACCTCACAAGTGTCAACTGTCATTAGAGCCTAACACAGATAAAATACACTACATTTCTAGTGGTTAAAAAATGATGAACCCAATCATTGAGAGTGTGAGTCCTTCATCTATTTTTCAGCAAATTGATTGCCGGGCCTTTATCTCCATCGAAGTGATTGATTGATCACTTCCCATTAGCCGGTCGCACAAAATAGAGGTGATCTGACAACGCCACCACTGCTACCTCAGCTAAAAAAAAAAAGGGATGCCGAGCCCACCGCGGTGTTCCCTGAGTGATGGTGTCAATAAAAGACCGTGATGAATCCTCTGCCTCACCAGGGGGAGAGGCTATGGGAAATCAATGGCTAATAAAACTAATGCTTTACTCTCCCCCAGGGTATAAATATATAGCAGAGGCAGTGAAAGGAAAGACTGGGTTGGGATTTAAGGGGGTCAAAACTCATGACACAAAAAGGTGTTTTATACAGAATGATGAACATGACAACTTATCTTTACAAGAAGCTGTTTGTCCAGCAGGTTGTTTAGCAAGCTTCAAGCACATCTGCCACATCCTGTTAGAAAAAAGCTAAATATGTGAATGTAATGAAATTGAAAAACACTTGAGACTGAGGTTTGGGGGGTGTACAGTTCAGTTCAATGGCAAATTACAATTTCACACCTCCATGAACACCCCAAAGACCACCAGGAAGTTTCTTTCTTATATACAATTTAGTTTCTCCCTTATACATTAAGATAGGAGCTCTTAATGTGAAATTCATAGGTATCTTAAAACATCTCACCCAATAAATATGCCATATGCCTCCAGTATGGTACTGTGCCCAACAGCAATCACAGTGAGAAACACATTTAAATGAGCCAATGTCCAGGAGCACTGCACGCTGAGAGTTTTATAGGGTTTCTAAAATCCTTGGCTTTCCCACACATCCAGCTCTTATCAGTGAAATAGTGGCCAACTTTAACACCCTCCATCCAACCAGAAAACCGCCTCCAGCATGTTACAAGAAAACAAATGAGCAGCCAATCAGTCTGTCCAAATTCTGTATCCAGTACAGTCTCGACAGTTGATTACAGTGTCTGACTGTGGACGGGTAATTAGGGTGGCCTCCCTGAGTCGCCTGCATCCACAATGATAAATGTGATGCTTGATTTAAAAACGGACGGTGTGCCGCTCTCTGAGTTAGCCAAACAATACATAAATCACGGCTGTGTGCAGGCTGGGGATATGATTTAAAATGCCAGACAGATGTTGCTGTATCCCAGCTCGCCGCTGCAGATACAACGTTATTGTTTCTCCAGGAATGTATGCAGAATGATGCTATTTTACGGGGGGTTTTAATTTGCTGCTTGCATTATCATACGAAATGAGCAACAGGGTTTTTATTTTTCCATTCCAACTATCATTTAAATGAGGGAAAAATTAAACAGGCCTATTTAATCTGTAATTATCTGTTTGAATTCAAAACCCTGAGTAAACTGCAACAGGCTGTGTCTTGGAATACAGTGGGGGATGTTACAAAAATACACTGTCTGTCTGACCCAGCAGTGCCCTTTTAGAAAACTAGGCTAGTGTTCTCTTCGCTAATGAAAAATGGAGAAAACTAGCAGGGCGTCATGTCACAAAATCATCTGAGGAATAAAGTATTTTTGTATTTAACACAATAAATGGGAAAATATGTCGATAAAGGTATGGTTGTTTGTTGATTTTGTTAACAACTGCCCTTCAGTAACATCATCTTAGCACAGCACATAATGGGTAGTAGATGCTGGAATTTCTGATGGCACTATATAGATCATGGTTATATCAAAATCACACTAATTTATCATTATTTTGCATAATCACTGACAGGTTTAGAGTTGCACACCTGTAATTTCTATAATCTGTAAAAGCCATGGCATTGCGTTGTGGGGATATTAGCAAAATGTAGTCTACATGTCATGGACACATTTTTTTTCATTCCACTATGTATATGTGCACTATATAGTGAGCAGACACTAAAATAATAAAATATCTGTACTATATCATACATGGGTTGTGTTTTGTTTTTGAAAAACTGACTAAAGAGCAGTCATTTTCATGTCCAAAAACACATTCTGCCAAGGTTACTATGGTTATTATTGCAGTTCCGGCATGACTATTTCACTATCACCAGCACGTGATAATTTTTTTACCACCAGGTACCTTTTTCCCTTTTCCCCAACCTCTTTAATTCATTGTACCTTCTACTTCTACAATCAATTCGACTGGCCTACTTCCAGAAAACCTGCGGGTGTTGGCACAGTGACCTATAAAAACGTGCACCTCCAGCTACCTAAACCCATCATTGTGGGAGCTCCCCTTTGCACGCTTGAATCCAAATTGGGGACTTGAGCACCGAGGACAAATGTGTTGCCTGGCATTGATTTTTCTCTACGGGGAATAGATGCATGTTGATGGGTCACGGCCCTGAAAGGACTGCCAATGTTCTCGTCTCACTTTTACCCTTAGCTGCTGTATAATTTGCATGCACACATGCAGAGCACCAGGTGTGGACACACTGCATCAACAATACCCACCAATACTCTTGTCAGAGTGCTGCAGGCCTACTATATTCACTGGAATTAACAGCAACATGGCAGACCTTGGCAACGTCTAGCTGGATCTACTGTCCCCTGCCAGGGAAAAAAGGTCCCTTTCTCTAGCCTGTACCAAAAATCTATATATCAGATGTATCAGTGTATTATCCCTGAAAACCACTGGAACTCAAAGTACTGACCTGTTGCGTTCCCCTGACACTTGCCCTGCTATAAAGTAACACACACTAAAAGAGCAAAGTTTCACTGAAGGCTGATCAAATGTGGATGCAAGGAGTCGGTAGTTTGTGTTACAGATCTGTTCTACGGACGTCAAACTTCTATTCAAACTTCAGACCTTTGAGAAACCGGATCATTTTTGATCTGCTGCGGAGATTATAATGAGGACAACTTTAATTGCTGATGACAAATCACGGAGCCAGTGGAGGATCTGAGTGTTGCAGTGATGCCAAGAGAGCAGCTGGAGAAACAAAGCAGCATTCTGTTTCTGCTCAAAAGCCTTCTGTCTCTGATTAAACAAAACAAAAAAAAAAACACTTTAATGCTCCATCAGAATTGGTTTGTAATCTGATCACAAACTTTTAAAAATGCAGATATTTTCGAGAATGTAGAGGATTTGCACCTTATGTTCTATGTAAAGAACGGCTGAGAGTTGTACAGAAAACCAAACACCCTGCAGTGTCAGTGACTGGTCAGATTCACATGCAGCATTTGTAATGGCCAAGTATGCTGCACTAACCGACCGTACAGCACTGTATCCAATCCGGAATAGGCCTTCCTTTCTTCTGCCGTGACCAGTTGTCACATTCCAGCATTAGCCAGAGAGAAACGGCAGCTATAGAGGGGTACCACGGGGGCCAACCCAAACCAAATCTGTCTTCTTTTCAAGGATCTGTGCTAATTATCTAAGATCTTTTCAAATTCTGATCAGTGATCTGTTGAACACGGCTGGTACAACGAAACCATTTGCCTGAACTCGACTCTCACATTAGAACCAATGAAGTCATCGTTGAAGTGCAAACCCCATCCATTTGACCCTTAACTTAGGACAAAGCAAAAGTTGGCTAAAGTGCTTCAAAGGTGCTTTAACGCAAGCCACATTCTCATCCGGCTCTGAAACACCTCAGCAATACAAATTCTATCAATGGACCAGCGGCAAATAATTAAAGCATTTTGAATTACGAGACTAACAGAATTCAGTGCAATACTAAAACATGTCAGATGCTTTTCCCCTGCAGGAGGTTTAATATAATCCAAGTTTGTCAAACTATCAGCAGGGGCTTCAAAATATATGGCCCTGTTTAAAATGCTGCAGGAAACTCCATTATTAAACCATAAAACGCATCATATAACATCATAAAAGTGCTATATTCCCTTCTGAGATGGACTGGAGGGACAAGCAGACATTATGTCATGCTACAACGTCATGACATTTGTATGGAGGACCGGGTTACAAGTGATTGTAGCCAAGTTGTTCTTTTTGTTATTCAATATATACACATATAAATCACAGCGATACAAAGCACTGATGGAAAGAAACTGAACACTTCCCCATCATTCATTTCATCAATTAAAAAAGGACTGACATGAGGCCACGCTTAAGGCCAGTTAGCTTAGCTTAGCATAGACTGGAAACAGGTGGAAAGCGCTAGTCTGGTTACGTCTGAAGGTAACAAAATCTGCATCTAAACATGTTGTACCATTTTGTTACCTTTAGACAGAACCAGGCTAGCTGTTTCCCCCATTTCCAGTTTTTATGCTAAGCTAACTTAGCCGGCAACTGGTGGTTGCTTTGTATTTACTCTACAGATACTGTATGAGAGTGGTATCAGTCTTCTCATCTAACTCTCCACAAGAAAGCAATTAAGCTTTAAACGTCAAACCTTTCCTGTACAGATTTGACGTTCACTACTTGGACAAACATCTTTCCTGTCATCAGGGATGTCACGTGGTTTGTTTCCTGTCCTGATAACAATATCAGTGAGTAGATGCTGCTGGACATATCAGGCAAGAAACACAGCGAGGCCACTGTGTGCAGATTAAATTGTCGTCGTCAGCCACCTCTGTAATGCATTGACTGGATGTGGTATCACGGTAATGAGCAAGCCCTGGGGATAGATGTCTGGGTGGATTCTTTGATGAAATGCACAGTGTGGTGGATGAGCTGGCAGTGGTGACCTCAAATCTGTCTGCTCTCCATGTCCACAGAGCAGAGAGATACGAATGTACAACAGGACAGACGCCTTGGAAAGCGTAAATTCACATGAAAAAGAATGATTGATCGCCTTGGATACTGAATTTCCTTTAGGCATGGGGGCAACCAATCAAAGTATTGACTTTGAGGCGCGTTTCTTATCAAAATGAACGTGCAAACGCATCACAGAGCTCATATAAACTATCAAAAGCAAAACATGCATAATTCAGTGACCTTCAGTGCAGTCCACCAGATTAAAAAATGAGAATCATAAACTGAAGGGGTGAACTTTGAAGGAGATGTTGTAGATTTCCTCAAAACGCATCAAAAATAAATTACAGTGTTGTCGTAGCTCATCATGACAGCACAATAACCATACACAGCCTTTCCCATAGCCATTGATCCATGAATATCAAAATGATGGTGAGAAACAAATTACATTCTGCAGAAAGATAAATACGGTGGCTGGTTTATCTCAGGCTGACTGAGGCTGGAAAACAGCCATTATCAAATGCAGATTTTTCCATATATCAAGGCTGACTTCCACTGTGGCTTGCTTGCTTGCAGTCTGAGCTGCCATGTTTACTTAAACAGCGATTCACCTTATCTCCAGGAAGCTCCGAGTACCTGAAAAACCAGCTACTGATCCCATCATGAGACTAATTCTGCAGAACTGAGGAGTTCAGTTCCCCCTACGTGAGATGGCTGAGCAGACTATTGAGCAATGCTTAAATGGGCAGTCCATCAAAATTGGGAAATTGTCTTAAATGTTTCCTGACCTTGCATAGAAAATTAAGGAGTATAGTTAACTTGAAGGATGATGTGCTTTATGGTTCTAAACACGGAATAATTACCTCCTAACCGAGCCAACCCTGAGTGAATTGGTGTTTCGATTGGACTGGAAACCACAAAACCAAAAACTGTGGCTATATGGTGAAGCAGGAAATGACAATATCAATTCCAACTCTGAACAGTTTAGCATCAAGCCATGCAGATTCTCTCTTTCTGCACATTTCTTTCAACCACAGTCGCCAATTCCTTCAATTTCTAACTATCTATAATATTATCTCCTTTCATTCCTCCAAATAGCCTTCCATTGTGTCACAATGAGTGAACCTCTAAACAACGCAGCTGTACCAAGACCTCACACTTCCTCTATCTGTATTATCTAGTGTGGTTCTCCGCTTTTAGGCGCTTATCAGGAGGAAACAGGAAAAGGAGAAAGGCTATCTCCGCCTGCAGAGTAAATCATGTGGATGGGACTGAAATATGAACATACTATATTCCTTCTAAACCCAGCGAGTGTGAACAGAATTTGGAGAGACGACAAAGGATTTATTTTATACGGGGAGTTGAAACTTTATACATGTTTTATACATGTAGAAATAAAGACAGGGTCATAAATTCAGAGATATATTACCGCATCTAAAATCCCTCCCAGTACTTTCACGATGACCTCCTACTATTTCTTTAGAAAAGTCTTTGATGTCGTGCTACAAAGACGAACAAATACCAACTGTAGCACACACGTACACACAGCGACAAAGCTTCAACTATAATCACTTCACTCCTCCTACATCTCAATACCAAACACTATAACTGTGCCCTTGAGGAAAGGTAGCAAGGCTGTCAACTGATCTCTCCTGAACATTAAATCTCTCAAGCCCTCACACCACCTCTCTCAATCTCCCCGTCTCTGGTTTTTATGAGGTGAGAAGCACAAACTGATTTTTCCCCATGCACCGGTACAGTTGACCCTGCCGTGACCCAGAAAGCCTTATGCATATTAGTGTGTTCTACAAGAGTTAGCCGGAGTAGCCATGCGTGAAGATTGCAGAGTGTATGCAGTGCTCAGCTAGGGTTCACTGCCAATGAATCTCTATTGGTTTTGTGCGGCGCAGAGGCACTTATATTATAATTAAAGCACAGTGCGGTGTCACTGTCCCATGCTGAGATGAATGGGAGTTTCATCACAGGTTTGCGTGGCACAACGATTTTTACCTCATCACATTATCGGCATTTTGTTTTGCATTACAAAATCATGTATTTCTATCTGCAGGGGCAATTTCTCCAAGCTCAGCTAAATGCATGAGGCGTAGGGGGGAAATGTTATTGCTTCGGGTGATGATAACAGCAGGGAACTTCTAATGTTAGTGCAGCTCATCTCAACCAGCCGTTGGGTGAACGCTTTATGTGTATACCCACATTAAAAGGATCCAAATGGCTGCAGCTTGGATGGAAGTCTTTGTTATTTTGAATGTAACATTTAGCTAAATTAAAGGAACTCTTTGATATTTGTGGAATACATTTTTTTTACTGAGAGTTAGATGCAGTTAGCGCAGTCAGTTAGCTTATAGCTTAGCATAAAGGTTAGAAAACAGGGGAAAAAACAGCTAACTTGGCTCTGGCTAAACGTAACAAAATCCACCTGCATACACCTAAAGCTAAAAATTAATCTCTAAAAAAATAAACTCTAAAAATATAACAATAACATGTTATATGTTTTGTTCTTGTTGTTAGTGTTTATATGCCATAAGAAATTATAGTAAACACAACAAGTTGCAGTTTTAGCTTTAGCTTAGCATAAAGAGTGGTAGCAGCAAGAAACAGCTAGGCTAACTCCGTCCAAACTTTAAAAGCAGGACCTCTAAAGCTTACTAATTCACATGGATTAACATATAGTCAGGTCACCAATATGACAGTGATATCCATCTTCTCATCTACCGCTCAGCAAAAATGCAAATAAGTTCAACTTATGCAAGCAAATCAGTATAACATGTTAGATGCTGTTTGTACCACCTCAAGCCTGTGCAGCTTACACCTACCAACACCTTCCACTAACTTGCACAGCTCAATAATCATACCAACTACAAGCTCTGTCAGTCTCTATCATACTACTGGGATGAGAGGAGGGGCCCATTTATAGGAAGACAACCCATCTTCTCAAACTGTCCAAAGGGTACAAAAAATATCTCACACCTCCTGAAAACTATTTTTACCCACCCAATTAAATAAAAAGAAGCCAGAATGTGCAGAAAACCTTCATCTGGCAACACTGACTGCATCTTTCTGATCATTGACAGCATCAACTACTGACAGCTGCCAGTGCACATGAAAAACACAAACACGCTCCACATGCACAAACGGACCCCTTCAGATTCTGAGGAACCGGCTGATGAAAGTCAGAACTCTCTTTAGAGTGTTTTTCACAGTCAGAACTGACACAAGCTGTAGTTAAATGTGAGCGTCTTGTCAAGTGCGGCAAAAAAACACGTTTGAATTTCTGTTCTGACAGCTGTTCTGGGCTCCAGACGAAAGGAAAAAAAAAACCTACAAAGTCACTGAAAGATGATATTGAATGGCTATTGATTACAAAAGGTAGAAAGGGTAACTGCTTGCGATTTGTGTGATCCACAGTTTGGGTTCGGTTTTGTATTACGCCCCAACTGCTCTAAGTTGTTTTAGAAGTCCACCTCGTGGTTTAAAGGGAGAAAGTGGATGCAGCTTCTAAGTGTAATCTAACGCCACAAAAAAGAGCTTTGCTTACAAAGTGAGTTTAGTGCGCTGAGGGAGAAATTCAACCCCATGCTGCTGAACACAGTTGTGAAAGGTTTCAGTTAGAGAAGTGCATGATGAACATGTATGCGGTTAGCCAGATAAGAAACTTTGATATGTTTTCACCCCTTTATCTCTGGTTGGAGATTGTCATCCTCCCAGATCTAGCATGGGTGTTACATTACAAATCTACAGATTTGGCATGTGTATCCTGCAGGGTGCTAGCGAATTTTAAGCCCAGTTGTCCATGGATACCAGTGTTTTGGGATCCACATATGGTGTGTGTATACAGGGAGGGTCGTGGGACTGAGGTTTGGCGGTCATGTCTTGGCAGACGGGTGGGTCGACTGCAGCCTGCGAAGCATAAGGGCCAGCCAAGGGTTAGCGGCAGCCTCAACCAACGTTGTGCTTCACTGGGACCCAATGGGACAAGGAGGGACAATCTGAAAATAAACAAACCCAACTCTTTTCCATATCTCATATGTAGTGGTTCCAGTGGCAAGGGTGGTATAAACTTATTAAATTAGTTAAGACTGTCACAGAGGAAAGCTGAAACAAACTATTGGGTATGATATTTGTTTTAGGACATTCTTGGTCTTTTGTGTATGTTGTCTGTCATACAACAAGCTGACAGTCACCATACCATGTTTGTCTAAATTAATAACTAACAACGATTACTTTCAGTATCAATTAATCTGGTTATTTTTCTGTACAGCTATGTGTGGAATAATTTAGTCAAAAAAGTGTCAGAAAATAGTGACCTCAAACTCTTTGTCTTCAATTATACAAGCCTTCCAGATTTTGTTTTTCTAGGTTTATATCTATGTATGTATGACTGGATTAATTAAATCAAATGTAAATAACAATTAAGAAAACACAAAATCAGGTTTATATACGTTGGGCAGCAGCTCCTCCCAACTCTGACTCTTACGATCTGTCAGATGATCTGATGAGCAGTCAAGCAGCAGTTTTGAAGCGACTAAAACGTGTCAGATGAGTTCAGAAAATGACATGACTAACTTTGAAACACTCTGAGCGAGATGAATGAATCTCTATATCTCTGCTAGGGGTGCAGAGGTATGCTCAGGGTGGCCTCAGTGTGTCATCGAGCCACCCTTTAGGACCGCCCACAAAATCCTGAACTGAAAACTGGTGAAAAACTGTTTCAACCTCTAACTCCACATTTCAGTAATATATCATTCAAAGTCTTTTCACATTTTTTCAGCAACTATTTTCCAGCATATTTAATGTATTTTGAAATAAATCTCAGAATTTCCTTTACATGCACTTTAAAATTACTATACTAAGTGCTACAAAAGAGGAGGCCTCAGATCAGATGATATCTCCTGACTCCATCCTCTGCATCAGTGAAGATGTCAAACAGAGACCTCAAGTCTTCAGCACGTTCTGAAGTCAGAAGTTCAAGTTGGCAGTCCTTGGAACTACACATGGAGAAGAATTTGTTTATTATGACAATAATTTCCATTAAATGTTTCTTATTAAACGAAAATCTGCCTTGTGCATGCCTCAGTACCCTTTCATTATGAGGAACAAACCATGTAAGCTCTTCTGTTTGCCAGAAGACTGTTTTTCCTGCCCCTTTTAAGGACTGTAAAAGCTGGAGCACGAGATAGGCTTTAACATTTCATCCTCTGTCTTCAGCACATCGACCGCTGTTTCTCCCCTTAAACGTCAAACTGGACGCCATTATAAACCCGAAGAGAAATTCTAAGTCACCCCATTCAACATACTTGGTTCAAGCCTTCATTTGTGGCTTTAAAGCAGTTTCAAAGCCACAACATCTGCAGAGTTGACCACTAAGTGCTTTCGTGAATAAAATCTGCTAGTAATCAAAATGAGACTCTTTGCTCCCGCCTTACTATTGTTTAACTGATATTCCCAGTCCTCCACCACCACTTGCAAAAACAAGACATCAATAGCAAAACTCTTTTTATGGGCAATAAGTAAAAAAATATGTTAACGCTTAAATACATTGGGGTAGAGTGTAAGATGGCGACATTATTTCACCACCAAACCAAACTTTTAATGAGATTTGCCTGTTTCACCTCGAAAACACACGATCCTTTATGTACGTAAATCTAGTTAAAAGACTCTGCCTCAAAACCATCTCAAATAACGATTCATATACACTTTTTTCATCAGTTTTACTCACCACATTGTTCACTTTAATTCTCTACGTGTCTTCAGGCGGTGTTCATTTCTAAAATGCTTGACAGTGAATATTTCTCCTGACAGACACACCGTTTTCACCTCGGCTATATTACTTACAACTCAAAGAGATTTCGCTCACTCATTTCATTAGCCTACATCTTCCCTCAATATTTATCTGCTCCAAGCACATACTGCAACTTAAACAGCCTCAACGCAACTAGGGCAAATGTTTTAGATAATTATTCCACTAGAGGCACAGATATTCCTGGCAACATTTCCGACAGTGGGCTGAAACTGATCACAATGAGCCTTGGGAGCGCCAAACCATAAGAGATAATTACGAGCAGTTATCAAAAACAGAGATGATTTGGAGTTGACATGGTTCCTTTTCATGGAACCCAATCAGTCGATGAAATGTTTACTGTTTGTTAAGCCAACAAATTTAACTTTACAACCCCTTTACGACCCATTAGGTTTAAAGGTCCAGTGTGTAAGATTTAGAGGGCTCTATTTATAGATTATGACAGAAATTGAATATATGCTGAACTATGTTTTCATTAGTGTATAATCACCTAAAAACAGTAAGTGTTATGTTTTTAGTACCTTTAGAATGAGCCTTTTATATCTACAGATGGAGTCCCCCATGTTGAACCGCCATGTTTCTACAGTAGCCCAGAATGGAAAACTGAACACTGGCGGCTTTATATAGTTTTTGCAGCCACCATTTCTTTACCCACAATGCTAGACGCCATGCAATCCTACACTGTAGGACCTTTAAAGTAGGGATTTTGAGAAATATGAAAGTGTATCTTTTTTGTTTGTTGGAGTTTGGACCCCATGGCTTCACTGTGAAACTAGAGTGTTGTATGCTACACTAGCTGTTGATGATCACTAAATATTTACACTGCTGGCTGCTTGTTAAACCATTATCAACATTTCTATTTCTACATGTTAAGCCTGATTTAATTGGGTGTTGTTGTTGGGTTTTTTGGCCACTTGGCTGCAAAACTTTCATTGATATATTATCACCTCATAAAGTTGATATGGCAAACATTTTGGCAAACTTTGCCTGTTAACAAATCAAGTCGATGTCAATATTAGCTAGCCACCCAGTTAAGTCCAATATTCCCTTTCCATTTATTTCTAGCATCGTCTTCACTGAATCCTGGAAGAAATATCTGGCTCTTTAGCTGATTAATGCTAGACGCTAACTTCTACTTAAGAGAGGTGAGACTGAACAAAAACATAAAGTGGCGGGACATAAAACCAAGGCAGCGAGCTGAAAGATGTTCCACACTGCTGAGGGGAACTACATAGTCAGGTAAAATACAATAGAACATAAAACTATTGAGTACAGCAGCTTAAATATAGAAGATGCGCCTTGGGGTATTGGGACATTGGAGTTCTTGAAAGGCACCTTTTGATGGCGCTTCACGGAGTAATGAAAGTATTGTAACTACTTTGTTTTGGAGTAAATAGCAAGTGACGTAACTACATTTTTAATTGGTAATAAGTAATGACAGATTGATTAGATTGCCCATGTAACCCACCCAACATTGGTCACTGGACAATAAATCTTAGTAGCTAGTAGCAAAGAAACAACCAGAAACACTGCAAAGAAAACTGGCCTCCTGCATGAAACCGATTGAATTTACGGCTTCTCTTATCTCAGTTGATAGAAGCACATGAACATTCCTGACACAACAATGCTTCTTATTAACATTATTGAGATTCATACATGGGGCATCTGGCAGTTACATGAAGGACAAAAAAAACAGGAAGCAAGAAAACAGTTCTTTCCATGTTTTGGTTTCATGCTCTTTGGAGGGTTTTAACAGAGATATTGTTCGAACTTATATGTGGTCCAGGGGGTTAAACAATATGTGCAGCATTAACATACATAAAGGCATTTTATTCACGCTTCAAGTCAAAGTATGATGGTTTGAACTATGATGAAAGGGCACTTCTTAAAGACAATCCCATATTGATGCATTTAACAGTCAACCTCAAAAAACCAAGCTAGAAAAGTAACAGATGTTGCAACCAACAGACTCTCTGATCTTCTGTCTTCTCTAGAGTCACTACTCTTCTTTTGTCACCTCTGTGTTCTTTGTGTGGCATATTTAATCGATTACACCCTCGTCCGGGACCAACATTTTCAGTTTGAACAGTGATGATATTTCCAATGGAGAATGAAACTGAAATTCGAAAAAGGAATGTGCCAGTCAGTGAAATTCAAACCTCACCAACTCCACCAAACCCAGCCCCTCACACAGAGATTAAATTGTTTTGCTCTTCTGAAACAAAGAGGGAAGATGTTTTCACTTCAATTCCCAGAGGGACCATAATGCATTTCTGAGTTGTGCAGGGGGACTGTGACGTGATTGAGGTCACAGATGTTGCGGGATACACGACTCTGAATGATGAAAGCCACTTAGGATGCATTTCATTTCACAATGACGCCTCCCTTATCGCTTGTCCTTGCTTCACTCTTGGTGTCTACTGAATAATGTCCTAGTCTTCCTAGTAAAGGCATCCATTACTGGGTCCATTTATCAAAAGGTGTTGTTAAAAACTAATATTACTTAAATGTCGGCATCAAACAGAGCCTCATTTGTTAACCTGTCAGAAGCCTTAATGATGGGTATTCAAAGGAGTGATCAGAGGTGACGGTAAATATATTTTCCAATCTATAACCATAAATCTCAAGCAATCAATCTAACAGCCTGTAGAAAGATGAACTTATCAGCAGTGTGAATACATTTGGGTAAACCTGAGAAAACTGTAAACCGTCTTGATCCACCCCATACTCCCCCGAATGTCTCAAGTCCTCTCTCAGCTCCTGTAAAACTTAGTCATTTAACACGCAGAGGCATTTCATTGGGATTACCATTGGCCAAGAGAGCGTTTGGCTGGGGCCTGAGCAGTGCCCAGGAAAAACACTTGACATGATTGAAAAAGCAGAGACCAGCCAGAACATCCACAGAGCTTGGAGTGCCTCATCACAGAAGAATTATCTGCCTCGCCATCTCGTCTTCCACGTTTAGAACCGCATGTGACATGCAACGAGAATTTGATTAAAGGTGGAAAGGTCAGATAAGATCGTCTCAGCTCACAAGAAGGCAGCTTAAAAAGACAAATGAGGAAAAGCAAATTTGTCTGCACAAACTCCAGACCAGAATGAACAGTGCGGCGCTCCTCCACATCAATCTTTCTCTTGCCTTAACCTTTTGCTCATAATTCTCGTCTCATCCCTGAGGGAAGAGACCGGGAACGCACGACTTTTGACCCCAAGAGACGACGCCGTTTGATGAATGACCATGGAAGGTCAGACCTCTGATTGGTATTCAACCTCCTCCATCTGAGGGCGCTGAACCAAAACGCCAGCGTGTGTCCCCCAGAGTGCAAATTACCATGCTGACTTTGATAGATACACAGCGTTGGTGTATACTGAACTTTCACTGAGGGGATGGAGTGCGAGCGTAGGCTGAAGCGGGCACTGTAGCGCTGTGGGTAATATGTTACCGAAGGGCTTTTCTGACAACCTCACGGTGTCACGGTCACTTGTACAGACGAGGCTGACGGATGAATAGCCGCTGGGCGCTTTTACAAAGATACTTGGCGAGGTGTGATGGAACTGGAGTTCATTTCTACCACTGCTCTGTCTCTCCAATACCCACCTCCACACACACACACTCTGTCTTACTCTAACATAACATACAGAGGGGTCACTGATGGTGCTGAAAAGTAAAGTGGGGGGATCTTTGACCTTTAAGGGGTGTCTGGAGATGCATAGCAGACAGCACCCACTGACTGAGCTGTGCACGAATAAGGGAGGCGTCCTGTTCACTGTCTGTTCATTCTTTCTATCCCCATAGAAATCAACCACATACCTTGCATATCAGTAGTTTTCACCCTGTGATTTAATACTTGATAATATCAGATTTGACAGAACTGTTGCATGAGCCAAATCCCCTTCTGAACATATACAGTATTTTAGAGTGAATGAGGAACTACCTGTCCGGTTTCTTTTTCTTTTTTAAGGGGACCAGCTGTGGTGCAACTACCAAACATTCACACGAATGATGATCATTCTTCTTACAAGCACAGATGCATGGCAGGCACGCTCACCTAAAAAAAGCTTATTTTTTTTCTTGTGTGTATGTGAAACACAACAGGCCTATGAGAGAGAGGTGAAAGTAAGATATATCTAACAAGAAAAGGGCCAAAAATCTGAGAAAAATTCGAGAATAGTAAGTAATTTGGCTGAACTGATTAGCCAATGGACAGAAAATGTATTGGTTACTTCTGTAATGATTGGCAATTAAGAAAAAATGACAAATTTTCACAAATGTCAATATTTAGGACAAACATTTTTTAGTTTTCTGACATTTTATGGATTAAATGAAGAAATGATTAATAGATTAAATAATCTGCAGATTAATTGATGATGATTGCATGGTCTATTTTTGTATTTTATCATCTTGTGACCCCTCCGGATCTGATCTGTAGATGATCACAAGTTATCATCATGTGTTGTCCACCTTTTCCTTTAACTCTACAGTGCATCAGTGTCTATCAGGGCTCAGCACAGGTTTTCTCAGATTGCACCCTCCACGCAGCATGATAGTGTTCACATGTTTGTTCAGCTGTTTGCAAAATGAAACTACCTGATTTAAATGAGCTTTAATTCCCCTCAGTGCAGGGCATTGTTCAACACAAAGAACATCTGAACCACTTCATGTGCGCGGCAGGTGATGGGACCGATGCTCTCAGTTCACAACGTGTTGAACGTCACCTCTGTGGACATGGAGCATGTGGTTGGCGCTTTATTTGTCAAAAACATAAGGTTTATTTTAAAATTTAAATTCCCTAAATGGATATTACACGCATATAAGGGGGAATATGAATTCAATAAGCAGCAAAAGCCAGTCAAAGTTACAGAAATACACTACTGCAGGCTTATTTTGGTCATATTACTTCGATTTCACCGTTCATATTTCACTACCCAGCACTCCCCTGCTGCTGGAAAATAAGCAGTGATTTATTACAGGCTATACGGGTAAAGGCACACGCAAATAAGCGGGCAGGCGCAACGACCCGTCCCCCCTCCGCTTCCGTGCGGAGGTAACAAGAGGAGATGACAAGTGGAGCAGCGGATGGTGATGGTGCTGGCAGCGGCGCTGCTGCGCTCTGTGGGCGAGAAAAACCTACCTGTCATCGTAGCAGAAATCTGCGTCCAGCGTGTTCAGATAGAGACCCACAGCCACGGCGGTGCACACCAGCTCCGTGATCATCTCTCAAAACCAAAGTGGGAGAGGAGCCGGGATAGAAATGACTGGAATCAGGTCTCTGTATTATTGTGCTCTCAATTCAGCCGCTCGGCAGCACAGCTCTCCAGACAACGCAGGGCATTTCCCATGACATGCAAAGTGTGTCAAAGTTTGCCATATTCCCCTCTAACCCGTTGTGTTGAGAGACGGGTCAGGGTCGTTGGGGAGGTGAAGCTATCGCCGGGTCCTGCTCGAAGCTGTGCGCATTTCTGTGCTGCGGTGTTCTCAGTCAGTGTGCGCATCTCTCCGCCTTGGCACTGGAGAGAGCAGAGCGGGGAGACGCATGTGGTTTTCACGGAGGCTGAGCATGCGCACTGGGCTCTGCACTGGAGAGGGGGGAAAAAAAGGTGGAGAGTGTTGGGAATAAGTAATTGTGTTTTATGCATTACTGATAGACTGGGGTATAAACGTTTGATTTAAGAGCTACACACTGACTCACATCGAAGAGAAAATAATGTAGTTTATCTTCTTAAAGTAAACAATATTAACTATTGTGTACTTTACTATGAAATAATAGATGTTAAATCATTTTTATGTTGCATTTACTTGTAATCCGGTGAATAGTGTCTCTGTCATTCCTACTCTGTAACCTGTATGGCTGCTCCTAACCCTTTGCTGTAATTTACAGAGTAAAGTATACTGCTGTGAACTATAGCTGCTGTTAGCTCAGTTTGTTAGCCGGGCTGCCCAGACTGTGAGCTCAGCAGAGCACCGGGGGAGTGCTAGCGTTTGTACCACAGGTGTTTTGGACCACCAGGATTGAGGAGGTTTTCAGGCCAGGGCCATGGGGGAATGCTAACAGGGAGCAGAGCCAGTGTCATGCCAGAACCGGAGCTGGGCAAGCGGGCAATGTAACCAGGCTGAGCAGCCGTTATGGACGTCATGACGGAGGTGAAAAGACCTAGGAAGATGTTGACGAGGAAGCTAAGAAGAGAAAAAGGAGAGTGACCGAGCAAGAACCTGCCAGAGAAGAGTAAATCTGGAACTGATTTTTAGACGTTGGCGAAAGCTTTGCAAAATAAATGCTGAAAAAAATCAGTGTAATGATTACACAGTAAAAATAGACAGTTAAAAATCTTTGTGTAATCTTTTTTGAAACAGGCACTTATTATACATTTTCCATTTAATACTAAAGTGTCCTGCTAAACAGCTGAGATGGGGCTGCTGCTGTTGGTATTAACTCATTCTAACCCCAAATTAAAAATATTGATTCATTTGCTATTCACCAACCCACCACTGTCTCTACGGAGAGGCTAAACTGGGAGACTAGGTGTGATTGATGAACCCGTGCACCTCACCCTATGGCTGAGAATGCATACAGGCATAAGTTTGGAAACGTGCAGCCTGGTCCCGCTGACTACCAGCTGGACCGACGCCTGTCCCTCAGTCGGGGCTCCTAGCAAAGAAATCCAGAGGAAAGCAGCGGAGATAGAAAAACAGATGGCTGGAGAAGGATGTATAGAGGTTGTCGGCTGATGATGGGTGAGGCTGTGGGTAGAGAGTCATTTGTAACAGTGGCTTCCCGTGACCCTGATGCTGAACAAGACTTGACCTTGACCTCATGGAACCTGCTGGAGGCAGACAGCTGTGTTTTCGTACCTGAGACGTATGTTGAAGAGCTTCCTCTTCTCTGTCGAGCGTTACCAGTGAGAGTCTGTGTCTGGATTGTTGGACATCTTAAAATATGACCATGTCATTGTTGGTTTTGTCAAATTAGGAGAACATCATAACAACATATCCAAACAAACTCGCACTCACAAGATGCACACTGTGCCCTCGCTCTGCCCCGTAGGGACAAAGCTGCTCTGTCTTGCAGTCGTCACAAGTGATTAAGGGATTAGCTAAAGGAAAAAAGGGGGAAATATTCCTGTACAGAGTGTAAACAGACCCACGGCAAAACAAACATATTACATATGAACAAGTGTTTACCCGCTCTGACTGATTATCTGCTACGTCCTCACCGTGGCTGAGCGTAATGAATATGCTGCTTGCTCTTTAGGTGTAAACAGGCAACAATTCTAAATAAAAAACATCCTGTTTTGGTTTTAGATGTGAGTAAAAGGACAGCTGAGGGCCCTGATGAACAGATGAGGAGGATTCATTTGCCATGCGTGCAGTGTTTGTTCTTTTTATCTCTACATTTCCAAACTAAAGTCTAAATATGCGTCACATTTGATTAATGTATTTTTCTTCTTTCATTTCCTCTTTGGTTTCTTCTGTTTTAGGAAGTGACAATCATTTTTAGATCTTATAATTTAAAGCGCATGAGTTTTCTCATTTAAACCATATTTTGTTCTGCTCATCGACAAAGCAAATGCTTGCATATTTTACTTGACAAGTGTCCAAACTTCTCGTCAAGGCCTTCAGCATGGGACTTTTTAGCTCAGCTCAGCACAAAGACTGGAAATCAGGAGAAACGGCTTACCTGGCTTGGTCCAAATGTAACAAAGAAGTTCACTAATTAAGATGTCTATTAATCTGTTTGCTTTGTTTAATCCGTACAAAAAGTTTAAAACAACAAGACTTCAGGAATAAGTAAAAATCACAACAAGCTAACCGTGCCAAGTCTTTAGGCCATGTTAAGTTAACAGGCTGCTGGCTCTCGCCTTATAGTTAGCTGATACAGGTGAGGGTGATGAGTATCTCAAGGCTGTGTTCAGACATGAAGGGGAGCACATTTTTGCCTTGCGTCATTTGCACAAACTGCTGGATGGTTTTTGGAGTGCAGGTTGATTTGCTCCAAACAGTCAGTGTCCCAATAGAACAACAATAACTAGCTATCAATAGACACACCAACCACGTATGTCAGAAGTCAATCTCGGGACCCATCGTCCATCGTCTGATTCAGCGATTTAGACTCTGGGCTTCCGGTGTAGCCAGCAGATATCCAGAAAACGGATAACGCCAAGACTTCCTCTGCTGTCCAGTTAGCAACTTGATACACAAGAATGACCAGAGAGATATTTCTGCTAATCTAATGCAGATAACTATTAATAAAAAGATAAACCAACGTCAGACGATAACCAATGGGTTCCATTATTGCATTTCGGTCAATGCGTTCCACGGACTGTTGCAAACAGGTTGGTTAGTACTACTCATCTTAGAAATGGAAACACTTGCAGTCCCTCACCGTTCTTTCCTCTCATCTCTGTATGTTTATGACGCAGGTTCATAAAGGCCCGGGATGTGTATGAATTTTTCAATAAAACATTTTCAAGATTGTCTCTGCATCTATTTGCCCCACTTTAGGCAAAGCGTATTTCTTAAAATGTTAAATTATTCCTTTTAGAATCATTATTATTACGCAGAATGTGTTTTATTGATTGTTTGTTTTTAAGTTCATATATCCAATTCAAGAGGCAAAACTGACTGACAATCCTTTCCAACAAAGTCTACTTCCATTGATGCTTTTACTGAGAGATTTCCGCTCCCCTTTAAGCCACGCAGAACATGTAATGGTAATTTCCCTGTGCTATATACTCCGGAACCACTGCTTCTTCACCCCAGCAGATAAACATCACACAGGAAACAGATAATCACAGCTGGAAGGGCCGAGCCCGAGCCGTACCCTCACAGAAATAGCACACTCATGGTATTAATATCAACACTGAAGCCCAGCAACCTAGAATCAGGGGATATCGCACACCAAATCAAATCCAGCCCGGTTTGTGGAACATCCACAAGGGTGTCACCACCTCGTTCTGCTCAGGAAGATCAGAAATATAACTGATGATTGTTTGGATTCTGCGCTGAATATAGATGGATGAGTTAATGAGTGTTTGTTATTTTACAGTTATTGTTAACTTCCCTAATGATGTAGTGGAAAATGGCATGAATAGCGGGTAAATGGACTGAAAACAGATTGCGAATTAAAAAAATCATAAAACGCAGCAGTTCACGATGCCCTATTATCATTACTGTATATATATATATATATATATATATATATATATATATATATATAATATATTTGATGTGTTTTGGAGTGTGAAGCTGCCCTGTAGATAAGGAATAAAAGGGGAGGTATGTTAAACCTCACTGTTTAAATTACCTACTGGCTTTTCTACTGATACTATACGCTTCCTGGGTGCAGCGATACTGTAAAATCCAATTTATACAACTCAAAGCATTTTCTTACCTCAGGAAAGTCTTTAAACTCAATGACAGTAAAGGACAGTACAATTACTGAGTGGTTTATTCTACATGACAGGAAAAGAATTGTGTTCCACTTCAGTTTCCTTCTGTCACATCCATTAAACATCGCAGTTTGTGCCAACATGATGTATTCTAAATGTATTTTACAGTACAGCAAGAATCGCAATAGCTCGCTGATTTGCAGATTCGGGATCTTTATTCTTCAAACAGGTTATTCAAACAAAGCAGGTGTTTGAGTCATGTAACATCAGGCTTTATATTAGAGGTAGGACTTTCTACAAGCATAACAGTGTTCTTCGTTTTCTCTGACTGTTTTCAATGACTTGGCAGATGTTTTAGATTGATCTAATTTGATATTAATCTGGAAAACATTGCAAAAGAATGGGCAAGATTAATGGAAAATATGAATATGAGGGACAAGTGGAAATCTACAATGTTTCACATTGAAAACAGCAGTGTTTCTTGAGGGTGACATTGTTTGAATCGAACATTTATACAGCATGACGTGCCTGTTTACAAGTCCACAGATACATTTCTGACAGGTGTGAAATGCATTTATGTCCATGTGGGCACTTCAGTGAATAAATATGCCATGACACGAGGTGATAAAAGCGATTTTAATCTAAAACAAGCAATGTGTGCCCAGCTCCACGTCCAGCCAAATCCCCTCTTTCTCACAAGCAGGGCATCTGGCAGAGAAATGTAGTCCGTTCCTCACTGGAGGGGCATGATGATGGCAGCCAGGGCCACTTCCTGGCACCCTTCTCTCGATGGCTGTGTGCCCAGGCCCCAAAAAAAAAATCCTAGTTTGTGCTCGGGACAGTTAAAACAGGACAACATGATGATTATGCTCAGATGGAAGACATTAGGATTCGGTGTATGAGTGGGTGTAGGAGTAAAGGTGGGTTAGTAGAGCGTGCATGCGTGCGTGCAAAGCTTATTAAAGACCTTTAAATGGCTTTTTCGCCATCGCCATGCTTCCTGACATTTAACAAATGATCACTTTAAATACCCCACTTCTTTCTCTCGCTCCTTTTCCACATTTTCGAGTTGTGTTGATGCTCGATAAAGCCTGCCACTTCCCTTCCAAATTTCACCCTTTGATTCTCTAAGGTTCATTAATTAAGAGTCAGTCTCCCCATTCACACGAAAGTCCAAAAACACAACATTCACCAGCTGAGAACTAATTATGTAGACATTATCGGACGAAGCCTATAAACTCCAAATAGGTGCCTTCCTGTTCATGATGTCGGAGGAACCCTGAGATGATTTTTCAAATCAAGGAGGGTAGCAGGAACTTGACTCATATCCAAACACCACCGTGAGAAACTGTGAGCAAAGGGCTGAAGTGTTTGACGCACTCCCCGGCACTTCCCCGCCACTTCCTCTCATTCCTACCTTGCAATGAAAAGTCATCTGAGGTGGGACTGCCTTGCATGGTTCCCCATGCAGACTATTTCTGTCTGCCCAGCCTTCATCACATCCTGTAACAATTTTTCCTGACTTCTGTTAAGTGCAAAGTCAGGGAATTAATCTACTTTGTTGCCTGGATGGCTCTTGTCGTTTGTTTGTGTGTATATGAAGAAGGCCATTTATCATGTCATTTTTCTTTGTCTCATGTGGGCACATGAAAGAGGATGTGCCAGGGTGTGTTTATATATACATACATGTGCGCAAACATGCGTGCGAGCATCAAGAATGGGACAGGTTGACAGGACATGACTCACTCCGCCACAACAAAACTGAGCAACATTAATATCCCAAAACAAACCTTTTTCCCATCTTGAATTGCTTGCATTCGTGTCAGTCCCGTTTGGCCACTAGAGTATTCTGTCAGTGTGAAACACGGTGCCGGATCCAAACATGGTCCAGACGCAGCAGAGAGCCGCACCATCTGTCTTTACCGAGATAAAAATAAAGCTCTGGGACACGGTTCCACCACAGCGACGATGACAGACCTATGGATGGCCTACAGATGTGCAGGCAGCTGCAGCTACAGTGACAAATAATAGAAGCAGTGGAAGATGTGATAGGACCAGTACCGCCCAGTGGGAGAGTGTATCACATTGCCTTCATTTCAGGCTAATTTTGTCGAAGATAGTCTCCATAATTTTGTTAAAATGGATGTTCCTACAGAGCTTTAATCAACACTGTTCATGTGCGCAGCTGCTACGACCATTACTGACTCAGTGGTGGGTTACTGTGAAACACACGGGGCAAAATATGACAGAATTAATGTTCATTATGGAAGTGAGAATGTAGATCAGTGGTGCCCACACCTACAGCCCTGTCAGATAAACTTGAACAGATGAAGATCTCCTTCGTTAACCCCACTCATCTGTTTCAAATGTTTTTTGAATTGATTTTAAATTGGATGTCATTTAACTATTAATGATATAAAAATGGATATTGCTCTACGACTTGGAGTGGCTGAAGTTGGACATTTTAACCAGTCCATTATTTTTAGCTCAGCGCTAACCTCTGCATCACGGTGCCGCCTCTAACTTTAACCACTTATCTGCGACTTTTAGTTAACTATTCAAACCCTTACTTCAAGAAATATCTTGTATTGTAACTATTTATCAGTTTGGCTACTTTTAGCTAACTGTTTCATACTACATTAAATATACTCTGAATTGCAACATGTGGTGTTGAAGTGTTACAGCGGACAGTTGATCAGCTGATCCTAAATTACCCTGGTAACTGCAAAGTTTCCTCCGGTTGGGAATTTTCTTCCTCAGTTCTGACTGACTAGTGGGGAAACACAGGTATTTAGCCTTGGTGGGATTGTAAACCAGGCCATTGTTTCAATTGATTCTTTAGTGCTCCTTGCTGTCCGAGTCGTTAAGGTCACCCGAGGTCTGGTGTGGACGACAGTTGCTGGAGTCACATGACGCCAAATGTGAATTGTTGTTCAGTCTCCCGGGAAGGGATGAAAGGACAGCATTGTAGGTGGGGGATAAGTGCTGTCAGAGGCTTCGTCCTCTGTTGAGGGATGGTTTCTCTACTTTTGCATAACTAGCCTCCTTAACTCCTCCCTATCCAAAATGTGAACATTATTGTCACTAAAAGAGTGTCCTTTTGAGTTGGCCCTTCATGCGTTTGTTGAGTGGCTGTTTGGTTTCACCAATGTATAGGTCTGTGCACTCCTAACTGCTTTTCTAGGTGTGGGGAGTGCAGTCTTTGGGATTTGTTGCCGGATTGAAAAAATAAAAACAGGATTTTATGCTTGATGACGGTCCTCCTGAGTTTTTCTGATATGAATCAGTACGCCAACTCTTTGTAGTATAAAAGATGACAGAAGAATGAATTTCAAGTCTTAGAATGTTACACACAGAGGTGAACATTACCTCTGTCAAAGTATATATAAGTTATTTTGAACTTGTCACATTTCAAAGAGTTTATTTTAATGTGTAAATTAATTTAATAACACTGGTTGTAAATTGACGTCTTTGGTTCCCTAAATGCTCCGCTTACCACCTTAGCTCTTGTGTCTGTTTTCACTCAGCTTTAGCGTAATTCCCACTATCATAACTCATGTGTGTACTCAAGACTATATAACATTTGTAAGCAAACATGCAAGAAGAGCATGATTTATTAAATGACTAAGGACAGAGAAAAACAGAAGAAAAGATTAAAACAGGGTCAAGGGCGCCTCTTGCCCCGTCTATCTTTTCCCTTACTTCCTCTGGTTTAGGAGCCTAGAAATGGGGTTTCCAGACCTGTCAACGGAGGGGATCCAAGCCTCCCTAAATCCCACAATGCCCCTGGCTCCCAGGATGGTCCTTAAAAACAAGTATTTTCTCAAGCGTCGCTGAACATAAAGACAAAAGGCTGAGACGGATACAATCCGGATCAATCAAAACAGACCTGACAGTTTTTCCATGTGCTTTGAGCATGTGTTTTCATGAAGACCACAAGGTCAAGGCTAAAAATATTTGAGATTTATTTTTTATCAAAAACAGCGAAGTATATAAAAGAAAAGATAGATGTTACTGAAAATGATACAGAGACGGCGAGAATAAATTACATAAATTTAGATTAAATCATACATATAATTAAAACAAGCAGGAGGAGAATACATACATAATACAATCACCCCTGATTGCTGATATAATCATGCATAATCATGACCGGCGAATTATAATCATATGCATATGTATAAGTTCATCAGCTAGAAGTTCTGTCTTCATAACTCTTCAGTCCAACGACAGCGTAACATCTCGGTGACAGCAGGGGATCAAAGAGTTGCACCAGTGCAGAGAATGATAAATCCTCCTGCAGGACACAAAGACACACACCCGAAAAACAACAAGACACAATGAAACGGAATAAAAAACACATGGACATAAAAATCCAGACCCTCCTCCCAGTTTGGCTTTGTGACCCCTGGCATCCTCTGCTGTATGATGTTCTCGCTATTAAAGATTTCTCTATTGAATCCGCAGAGAAGAAACATCTGTACAAATATTGTGTCAGGTGGACTCCTGTTCATGTGTAAAACAAGTTTGTCTTACTTGATGGCTTGCTGTTTAGTCATACGTCATTTTGGAACAGAACGGAGAAAGTCTCCAGCCACACGAGCAGCTTTTTAAGACATCGGGAAGAACGGGAGAACCTCCAATTTTCCTAAATTGTGGTCATACAGTATTCTGTGCTAATCTTCTCGTCACATAATTTAAATAGCCTATGAGCTACTTCTGCTATGTCGTATTTTGGAGGAGTTCCCCAACAAGTGAAACCAGATACAAACACTGTACATCTTCTTGTGAATTAGCTGGAATGACTGAATTAGCGTTGATATCGAATAAGAGCTGGCTGCCAACGATGGAGGCTTTGTAGCCATTTTGGCACCATTTTGTTTTTGCTTATGTAGTTCTTTCCACAGAGTGGAAGATACCATCACTGTCAGAAATGATATCTCTAACTTGGAATTACAAGTCAAAGGCTGCCGTGAGTGTTTTTCCATTTGTTTTCTCAGAAATATCATCTGATCTACGTGATGTGATTGCGGCAACAAACTGATATTAGCATCCTGTTGAGCAGGTATAATATTTTCCATGTTCTCCGTGTTAGTTTAGCACGTAGAATGCTAACATTTGCTAAATAGCACTAAAGAACAGCTGAGGCTAATGGGAAAGCCATTTGTTTTGTAGGTATTTGAGCTACGGTTGTGGCTCTTTTCCAGTCTGAGAAGACGTTAAGATTTCCATTTCCTGTAACGTTCGTGGGATATTTCAAAATGTTGGGACTACTTCCTCAAAATGATCAACGTTGACTATTGGTTGCAGGTGTGAAAGTCCTGTGTTTGACCCATCAAACCACAACAACCTCCTCTCAAAGAAGACTTGTCTGCTCTATACTATGTTTATCCTCTGCTCCTTCTATTTATTTTAACCAAAACTTAACAAAGTACATCACGTACGTCACGTTTCTTAGCATGTTCTCGTGTATTGTGACATCCCTCAGGTATTGAGTCATGAACCAAAATATTGGACAAACGAAAAGTCAGGGGATCACAGAAGTCTTTGAGAGTCATCCTCTGGGGATCATGAATGTGTGTAAAAAATGTCATTGCAATTCATCCAGTAGTTGTTAAGAATTTTCAACCTGGACTAAAATGGTGGACCACCTAATAGACCAACATCCCATCCCTAAAAACAGCTTTTATTGTTTGAGGAACAAAATCTCTTGAACTTGCCTTTCAGCAGACATCACGTCCACACGGAGACATGGTATATGTGTACATAACTTAATAAGTGCATCATTGTTTGACTATCAACACTGGAGCAAGAGCCTGAAGACTTCATGGAAACATACACAAATGTATAGCATGTTTCTGGATGATGATCACAGCCCTTCTGAAACAACCTGATGTGTATGTATGTTTCTATCCTTGTTGAACTGAACCTGCTTCAGCACACTTATCATCATATGGATCATATTCACATACATCCATCACCTCGTCTTTTTCTTCCACCGTTCCTCCTCGAGGGAAATCTCTCAAAGCGCTGACCAGCGCTCTTGACGTTATATAGTTTGATTATACGACCCTATTAAGGAAGTCCGTCTGACACAAGTAATCACCGCTTCAAAGCTTTCTGCTTGTACATATCTCATCACAATGACTCAGACTACAGATTAGCATGTTGTGTTTGGCTGCCGAAGCATTAGATGTTAAATTGCAGACTGGCTTTAATTTAGCCGACACCTACGTATATTATTGTCAAAAAATAAAAGTTTCCAGATTTCAGCTCAGATTTCTGCGTCTTTGCTTTCATCATCTGGGAAGTAAATTTCAAATCCCAATCAACAAGCTATACAAGCTAATTATAAAAGGAAAAAGGATAAGAAGTGAGGCCAGTGTGTCCCATGACTGCTGGTTTAAATCACTGTGAGTTATGATGGCTCCTGTCTCAATGTTAGCACAGTTTTGGGGTTTTATTTATTTATTTTTTTAATAGCATTGCATTACTAAAGTTCGATTTGTTCTCAGAAGGAAAATAAATCCAAAACAATCAATCTTTCTTATTTGGAATGAAATGTGACAATCTGCTGGATTTCTTTCTCTCATAGGAAAGAGACTATCTCAAATCCAAAGATACCAAAGTTCCCCTTTAAGTAGGTTGTGGACAAGGAAATCCATCCATCCATTCACTAGGGTCGTGGGGGGGCTGGAGTCTATCCCAGCTGACTTGGGGCGAGAGGTGGGGTACACCCTGGATAAGTCACCAGTTCATCACAGGGACACAAACAACCATTCACACTCACATTCACACCTACGGTCAATTTAGAGTCACCAACTAACCTGTTAAGTGCCTGTCTTTGGACTGTGGGAGGAAGCGAGTACCTGGAGAGAATCCATGCAGGGGAACATGCAAACTTCACACAGAGCGAGCCCAGCGAGGGTTCGAACCAGGCTGTGAGGTGACAGTGCTAACCACTGCACCTGTGTTCTGCCTAATAGTGGGCCTAATAAGCTCACAGACAAGTCTGGCTGATTTGTTCTGAAGCATCATGAGAGCCTGAGCCACACCTCCAAAATGAATTCATATTATTTTTGCAACCAAAGACTGAAATGATTTTACCTGTTCTTTCAGGTAGCAGAGGCGATCGAGTAGTAGCAGACCTTCAATACAAGGAGCCAGGGCCACCTTCAACTACACAAAGATGATGAAATGAGGGAAGAAAGAAATATATATTTGTTTATTTGTGTTTTTCATAGGGATCTTTCCATCTATCTGGTACAAACTTTCCTGTAAGTTGTACTTTTAGTCTACTCCCAATGCTGAAACTTTTTAACAAACCCACCATGACTTGTGTCTTCCCAGTAGCTGGTGGGCAATCCCCAAAAACCATTTCACTGCTTTATGTCATGAAGGAAAATTGGTATGTTGGTTGACACCACAATTAGTGGCCTCAGCTGAAACCAGAGGCTGGTTTTCTTCCCATTCTGTACAATCATTCCTGTATTACTTCCCTTCAGAATACAATGATCTCACTTAATGGTCTGCAATTTATTGGCATTATACATCTCATTTTACAGGAATGAAAATGTTTAACACAAAGCAGAGTTTAAAACAGGTTGTTGTGGCTGGAAGTATCGGATTTAAAACACAAAGACGTTGGCCCGGGAAGAAGAACCTACCATGTTAAAGGCGTGCATCTCGCCCATTCGCGGCCTGTATGCGTCATGGTATTCCTGGATGTCGTCGTCAGAGAGCTGAGGAGACAGAGTATGTGCTTGTGAGTCACAATATGAGGGATTTTAATGTGAATACAGGAGGGTACGAGTGAGAAATGGAAAGAGGATGAAGGGGAGGCAAAAGAAAGAGAGGTTTATGTCTTTTGGAGTTGTGAGTGACAGAACACAGACAGAAATACGTCATCCTTGGATACCCAGGGATCAACTCCTAAACATGCTGGTGCCTGGCAACATCCTAAACCAAGAGAGTGAGTATCTCAAGCACCTGTATAGTTTACTAACCTGACATGAATTACAATTCATGTCAGGCTATTTAAATAAACACCAACGAGGAAACATTTCTCCTCCAATTGTGCCAAAATAATGAACGTTCCTCCTCGTTCAGTATGTTTGTTTCTGGAAGCCGTTCTGTAAGATGACTGTAATATTCTGGTCCCAACCTTTGATTCATCCAGTTCCAGTCTGCGCAGGGCTCGACGAACGTAGTCCACAAATGATTTAGCCTTTGAGTAGACGTTCCCAACTCGCTTTTCACTGCAGAGCAAACACACACACATGAAGTACGTGAATCATTTCTGATTCCCTGAATGTCTCATTTCTGCTCCCTGGAACAAACATCTCCTCTATCCTCATGTTGTGTCTGGTTTTTTTTTTAGAATCACAACTTAGCAACCAGGACCAAATTGCTAAACTTCTAAAAAGGACCAAACTGTGATGAATAGGTGCTGTTTGGAGAAAAGTAATGGATTTTCGATCCTGATCTGATGTTACTCATTAAACTGAAGGTCACAGAGCAGAGGGAGGGCAGGTAAAGATCGGTGTCTTTGATCGTGTCTGCACAAAGCAAATCCAAGGAAGTGAAATCTGCTTTTATAACGAAGCATCATCCACCAAAGATCTGGAAATTCCTAAAAATTCTCAGTCATTAGGAATGCAAAATAACAACTGCAAATGACCCCAGAACTTAAACTTTTATGTTTAAACCAGCAGGTTTTGACTTTTAAAAAAGGCAGCAGTTACTCATGTTTGGAAAGTTAAGCATAACAAACTAAAATCGAGGCCAAACTCAAAGTTTTTTCTGCCTTTTTATTCTCCATGTTCTTCACGGTACTATATGAGCAGAAGAAGTTCATTTCTATAAAGAAAAAATTATCCATTACGGATGCAACTTAGACACATATTGCGTCTAAAAATCAAGAATCAGTGACAATCTTCTGTGTCATTAACTGCTTCGACTCCCACCATGTAAGAAGGAGTGCTAGTGCAGGTCCTTCATTCCAACAGCTGTCAGACTCTTTAACACCAGCATGACACCACTTTGTGAATACGAGCTGCTGAAACAAGTGAATTTCCCAGATGTGGGATCATTAAAGTCTATCTTGTCTTATATATTTAGCATTAATTTCCTCACTTTTCTTCGTGAAACGGCTCCCTTCCTTTTGTCACTGTATAAAATATAAGAAAAACAAATTAATAGATTGATAGAGTGTTGCTTTGTCTGACTTAATGACCCAAATATATTCCATTTAGAATCACATAAACACTGGAAAAACTGGAACTCCATTTTCTGATCTTTATGGCCCACTTTGTTTTAATCTATCATGCAAAACCCGGTCTACTGCTGCATATATGTGACGTTTGTTTGCAGGTTTTAGTTCATTTGTAGCCCAAATAAACCAGAAACAAAATCTTTTTCTGGTTCAGAGAAAACAAGAACAGCAGGTGAGTTCTTATAGACTGCTACTGAAAGGTCTGCAAAGCACATGTGTGGACGCTGTGAAATAATTTACATCATAGAAAAAAGGACGAAGAAGATAGAGAAAATATTTAACCTGCTGCACACTTGCTGTAATTCCTCATATTAAAGTGATGCCAGATGTAAACTGCTGTGCGTTACCTTTTAAAGGCGCTGTAGTGATCCCTCAGAATAACATGAAGGACCGCTCTGTAAAACAGAGACTCCATCTGAATCTGCAGAAAAGGTCAAACATAACTTGATTCAGCGTAATGCAGATTTACTGTATATTCCACGTGAAAGAAAAGTTAGTTATTCCCATGTGACTCATCAAGCATGCGTACCAACAGTTGATGAATATTTCTGACACTTCCCCGAGCCTGATGCAAGACTAGCGAGCAATCAAGCCGGCCCCAGTTTCAACGAGCAATCAATCTTACCGTGATTGCATTAATATTTATAAACATTCCATATTAATGGCTGGTGGTATCGTGTATCAGCTTTGGCCTGCAGCCTCCAAGCCCTACATCTCAAATAAATACACTGTAGTCAATCACGAACTTACAACAATAGCAGAATTAACTGGGCTGATTGTTTGAATGCATGCTGGAGATCTACAGTGAAGATAATACAGACTTGAGTGATTGTGAACGCCCGTGTTTGTGGATTGAAATTTGACAGATTTGTTTTGATGGGTGTGACATGATGACAGTTTGGGGAAAGACATTTTCTCCCGTTCTTGTGCGATGAGGACGATTAATTTATGGTATTGATTACAATTAGTATGCATGCCTTACTTACCCCTTGGCCAAGTGAAACTCTCTCCAGTGCCTGTTTTTGTAGAGAAATGTGAGTGTTAAGTATTTCTTGGAAAAAACTGTAGTCACAAAGGTAAAAAAAACAAACAAACACTCCTGACGCTCATTAAAAACTTCATCCACATGCCCTGCTTCGAACCTACAGTTTAAAAAAAAGACTGTTTACTGTCAATTCATTACAGATGCTTTTGATTCACACTGAGTCATCCCTGACAATGGTCTGAAGATCAGATGTTTGTGTGAGGAAAGAGGCTGCTGTGCACATTTTTCGTGGCGTCATTCAAACTCACCAAACACGCAGACATCCTGGCGTTTCTGCCGCAGAACCAGGACTGGTTGCGGAGGTACTGACTCAGAGGGAAACCACACACGCCGCCCAAACGCTCTGCGAGGGAACACACAGAGATAAACTGATTGAGGGGGGTTTCAAACAACTGCAATCAGTTGGTGTGAATTTTAAGTGCGCCAGGGAAATTTCAACATAGCAGGAGAGAGGAATGTTTTAATTTTGATTTATTGAAGACAGAGAATCTGTCCTAAATCATTTCAGTCACTGTTCAAATAATTAAGTACATGTTTGTGTGTTCAGTATTAGCCTTGACATTTGTGGAAAAGTTTAGTTTTATTGCCCAGAATTAGATGAGAACCACTCCCATATTTGTCCATTAAGCGTGAAGCTACAACCAGACTGTAAGCTTAGTTTAGCTTAGCTTGAAAGCGGGGCAAACAAACTGTAAAAAGTCATACATTTCAACATTTAAAGCTCATTATATCTCTTTTATTTTATCCGTACAAAAACTGAAGTGAACAAACAAACAATTTATTGTTTTACAGTAGATCATGTGCAAGACTATTAATTGTCCAGGCGCAGTGGCTTCCTAGCTAGCTTAGCAATAATATTCACTTTTGTTTTTGTTCAGCTTTATACCAAAGTTTATAATATACTAAAACATGTTCATTAGTGAGCTTCAAAGGTGCTGGTAGGTGATTTGTTTTTGGGGACAGAGCTAGGCTAGCTGTCTTTGTGCTCGTGGCTGCGACGCTGTTTTGGTCGCTGTTAAGTCTTTGAATAGAAGACTAAAGATAAAACATGAGTTATGTTTTTAAAAGTCAGAATTGCTGTGAGAGCAGCAGTATGCATTGCTAACTATAGCAGAGCTTAGCACGCACACATACACACAGACTCCCAGTGGAAGGGTACTGAGTGTGGCTACTTGACAGCCTGCCATCCTTTTCATGTCATTTCGAAAAGGGTCAGTGGCTGAGGCCAAGGCTCAGTGAATCCACAGGGAAACAGTCAAAAGAAGCAGTAATAATAACATGTGCAGCTGCGGCCGTCCGGTCGGCAAACTGCTCTGGACACGCTAACAAGTTAGCAGTCAGGTTAGCTTCCGTTGTACCCGGCACATGGCCTGCTGACAAAGCCCTTCGGAGGTGGCTGAAGTGGACGAGCCTTTCCTCCCATCTGAAGCACAGATTACAACACGTACGCAGAGCTGTTTATAGGAGCCAGCCTCATGTTGGCCGCAGACTACAAATCTGAAGTGGCCACGTACATGCCCTGCCATTCAGAAAGACAAATATTTCTGATGTCCTTGTGTGCAATCGCACACTTCCAAATACTTGAAGAGCCTCAAGACCTCAGGTGCCCGAATGTACTCATCTTCGAGCGGTTGTTGTTGTGAGTAAACAGCATGAGACTGGACTGCACGTTAGGTACTAAACACGGATGATGCATTTAAGGGGTTGCTTCATTCCTAAATGAGTGGATCACGTAAATGTACAACTGCCTCCTATAATGAAGCTTTTCAGCTCTTTAGCTCCTTTTTAGGGTGATGTAGGCCACCACAGGAGCTGGCCTGTGTCCCAGACTGCACTGTAAGGCCAACAGGGGAAGAGAAAGTATGTGTGTGTGTGTGTGTCTTTGTTCACTTCAAGTTCGAGAAACAAGCATAGAGAGGAGTGTTTTCAATCAACTGTCGTGATATCATTTCTCATTCTTGGCCGAAAGCTGTGACGGCGCCCCGATGACGCGAGGTTCGAAGGTCATGCTGTTAACAAGAGATGACGCGATATTGCGCCGACTGTAGCGAGGGCTCTTTTCTCATGGATACGCGCAGGCTACAGTCACAGCATGAGGACACATGTAGACGATTTCATACCTCATAAACCGAGCAGTGAAGGAGCATGAAACGAGGATGATATCAGTCTATTATTCTACATTTTGGAAGCTGAATTCAACTCCGAGGTGAGGCGGTTGGAGAGGACGACAATCTCCTCGGTATGGAAGTTCGTTCTTACTAAATAACAGCCCTATTAAAACAAGATTAAATACCACACACTAGTTGCTGAATCATTCACTTCCTATTGATTCGCTGCTAAATTAAAAAGTTTAAAAAAAAAAAAATCTAATTTTCAGCGGCCTTTAACAGCCATCCTAAATCCATAAATCCACTCTAATGGCTCAAACAGCGGCTTTCTGAGCTCAACTCAATCTCCAGAACGGTAACTTGGCTGAGTTTTGCAGACTCTCAGCGGAACATTTGACTTGTTTACAATAAAATATGAATATAAGTGTTGATGTGGCTTTTTGTGGGAAGATTTGGATGTGGGTCAGAGTGAGGAAGTCAGCGCTGCAGGTGTCTGAGGTGGGATTAAGGGACGCGTGAGAGTGAAAAAGAAGGAGAGAGACAGAAATAGAGATATAGACGGTGAGATGTGTGCACAACGGAAACCATATGTTCCCCCAAAAACGGGTGGAGTGAGTGTGTTTTTGTGTGTGTGTGCTTACCCTGTCCAGCAGGGTCAAACTCCTCAGACAGCAGGTGATAGCAGCAGCCCACGCTGCAGACTGCGGCCAGCTCCGCTTTAGCCACAAACATCCTCAGGGTGCTGGGAGCCAAGTCGCCACACGTGTGCAGGCCGACCATGACCGCATCCTGGAATTCGGAGAGAGCGCGCGGAGAAAGGAGAGAGCAGAAGAGGAGGAGGAGGTGAAAGGAGCGGTGGGGTGGAGATCGATGGTAAAATTTATTGATGATGACGCGCTGCAGATTTGGCACCGCAATAACATACAGCACTTGCTCCACTAATGCAAACTCCAGCCGCTGTGACCGACTTGTAATTTCAGGAGCTGCTGTGGGAATCGTGCTTTGCTACTATTCTGCGCGGCTGGCCTCCTTTCTGCACGACCGCCGCTGCCCAAACATTCAGTAAATCTATTTTCAATGTTTACTTTTTACTTGCTGAGTTTGGGTTTGCTCACCTCCAGCTCGTCGATGAGCTCTCGGAGCTCTGTTTCCGCAGTAACGTAAGACGTGAGCGGTGAAAACACGGTGCTGGCGCTGTCGGTTCTGTTCCGAGCTTTCCTCTCCAGGTTCTCCCTCTTCCTCCTCTCCCTTTCCTCGGCACTCAGTTGGCTGGGGGGAACTCTGGGGGGTGTATTCTGTATCACATCCACTGACAGGGCACTAAGGAAGAGCTCATCTGTCTCTGGGTTTGACTGCATTTCCTCTACAGGGTTGATACCTGATAGGCTGTTTAACACTTTCTCCTCCTCGTGTGACACAACTCCTGCTTCATCGCTGTACGAAACATCATCGTCTCCGCTCATTCCCGGCTTTATTTCTACCAACTCCTCCTGAGGTGAATGTGGCTCCTCTTTTTGTGCCTTCATAGACTTGCTGTGCTTTTGGTACGCCTTGGAGAACTTCTTTAGCTTCCTGTTCCTTTCCTGAGCTCCGTGGGTGTTGGTGCTGGAGGAGTCGATGCCATAGACCTGAAGGCCGTACTGCAGGGACAGGAAAGAGCTCAGGTAGCCCTTTCCCGAGCCTACATCTATGACCTAGGTGAGACAGAGAAGACAGAAGGACAAATTAAATCCAGAATCAGGTTACAAAGATAAAATTTCATTGCAACTTTAGAAATGTACCTGTTTGACTCGACAGTGCTGGGCGAGACAGGCCACCACTTCAGACATGGACTGGACCTCATGAGATTTCTTACAGTTCATGAACTCGTCTGGCTCCAGCTCAGCGCCTGAGTACCACAGAACAAAAAAAAAATCATTCAGATGGACTTTCCTGGACAATCCTTGACTGGTTTCCTACTCTCAGCATGAAACAATGTGCTCAGCTCAGCTGTCCGTTCTTTCCCTACCTGGGTTTTCCCAATTCTCTCTGAGGGCCTGCAGTATCTCATCCCTGCTCATACACACTCCAAGGCCAGGGAGTGAGTGAGCCTTGGCGGCATGCAGAAGTTCATGGGTATCAATCAGCCGGTTTGTGTCGTTGCAAAACCCGAATGTGGTCCCGGATTTCTCTATTTAGGGAGACAGACACAGGAATAATGATAAATTGGCACTCAAAAGTAAGATTCAGACATCCAGAGCATTGAAAAATTACATAAAAATCAATGGATCAGACACAGACAAAAAAAATAAATAAATAAAAAAAGACTTGCATGCAGGTTTGTGAAGTTTCATTCTCTCATGTTTCAAACCATTAAAAAGATCTGACTGTTACAATAAGAGAACTTATTAATGGATTAATTGACCAGAACAACTTCTGGGTGTACAGGTTTTGAAACATTAGTTTGGCTGGTATTTATGCAGCAATAGACTTTTTCACAGCAGCCATGTCGACATGAATTAGTAGGATAAACACAGGCGTTACCAATGATACTAATTAAGGTTCTGTTCCATTCAGGTCAAACAGAGTCAGGGTGCTGCTGTGCTGCATGTTAGCTCACTGGAAAGTCTCTGCTGCAATAAATGGAACGGAACCTGAATTAGTATTATTGGTAACACCTGCGTTGACCCTGTTATTCCATGCCAAAATGACTACTGTGAAAAAAGTACTAATAAATATATATAAGTATTTGCTATAATACATGGATTTTGGTCCAGATTCCATGCAGAACTTTTCTGGGAATGACTATTTCACAACATGGCAACCCAAAAGCACTGGATGGATGGATGGATGGATGGATGGATGGATGGACACTTTTGTGATCCCGAGGGAAATTCAAGCATCCAGTAGCAGCATGTAAACATACAATAAAATTAAAAGCGACACAGTAACCATACATTAAAATGAACCTATAAGATAAATGATTTGACTTTTAATTAAGCCTGTGCTAAGAAATTAAACAGGTACAGAGAAATTAGACACGTGCAAGGAAATTAAACCTGGGTTAAGATTTAGAAAGCTGTTTAAAAGGTTAAATATTACTATTTTATATAGAAATAAGATACAATTAAATTAGGCAATGAATGCAGACAATGAGTGAAAGTCACAGCATTCAGCAGAGGAGTGCAAATTGAGTCCAAAGTGAATGACAACATGTTTACGAATTAGTGAATAGTAATAATACATTAAAAAATATATATTATTTTGTTATGCATATTGTTAGTTACAACTTAGAAAACTTGCATACAGGTTGGCACCCACGTTGTTATTCTACAAGTGTTCATATTTAGACAGCAGCTGCAGGTTGTCATGCATTTACCTTTTGCTTTGTGTTCTGGCGCCCTCTGCCGGTCACTACATGAGCTGACGGCTGACAGCACCTCCTGAGGTGGTACGGCCATGAATCGGTTCCACGTGTCGTGAGTGTAAAACTCCACGGTGTGAGCATTGGCGATGCTCAGAGTTGTAGTCAGGAACCGTTTGACTTCATCTATCCGTCGCTGGATTTCCGTGAGGCTGCGTGAGGAGGACGTCATGTTAAAGAGCTCCGCAGAGAGGACCTGAGTGAAACATGTAGGGTCAGCTCCTGGTGCACGTCTAGGCATTAGCAATCGAAAATACGGTTCGATGATTTAAGGAGGTATGCTTCAATTTTTAGATAAAATACACGTTAGTATACGTTCAAGTGGAGATATTTACGGTGTGCCAAACATACAGTAGTTTTAGACAACCTTGGTATCCCGTTATGACTGTTATTATGACTAATATCCTAACGTATACGTTATTAACGACATACATTCAAAACTAAGTTGTATTCAAGCAGTTTGTCCAGTTATTAAGACCCATGTTGGTGTACACGTTTGTCCACAATATTATGAATATTGAAATGTCCTCGTGTTAAATAAACTAACCCAGTAAGTTAGATATATTTGTTTGTAGATCGGATGTGCCGTAATCGATTTTTCACGTCTACCGTGCGACGTCATCACCCCGCGTGTGTGTGTGTAAGGAAATGGCACGCTGATCTGATCGCCCCGCGTGAGGTTTTTTTTTTTGTAAACATTTCACGTTTGCTGGAAGATTTGAGCTCAAATGGCACCGACAGGTCAAAAAATGAAGAATAAGAAGTTTGCAGCGAAAGATGGCAACTGGAAGAAGTCAAAAAATAACACACAGGGTGTCCAGAAGAAGAGGAAATGGGTCCCCGAGAGCAAAATATTCGAAGGAAATCTGAAGGAAGGTAACTAACTACAGCTCTGTTAAATAAATATATAAATTTCACCGTATTAACCTATTTATATACTGGGTTATTGGCCTGTATGTGTTGATGATTGATAAAAAAGTTCATGCATAATTATTGTTGGTTATTAAATGCCAAGAGCTGTGCGTCTTTGGACATGTCCACTGATTCACCAATCGCAGTGCAAATGCCTCCACTGTTTGTAGTTTCTCAATGAATCTGCACCCTGGCATTCACCATTATTGTTTGTGAAAATTGTCAATTATTATGACAGAAATGGGGGGACCCCCTACAGTACGTCTGCGGACCCCCTAAGAGTCGTGGACCACTGGTTGAAGATCCCTGATCTATATAATTGAATCTCTAAATAAACATGATTAAGAAATCTCTCAGTTATAACTTGTATTTCAATGTGACAAACTCTGATCCTTGCTTACATCTTTATTAATGTATTACACACAATATTTTCATGTTTAATAAATTTGGCAACCCTCGTTTTAAATAAAATACCAACTTAAAGGACCAGTGTGTATGTTTTAGTTGCATCTAGCGGTGCAATTGTGGTGTTGCAATCTCCTCGCCTCACCCTCACCTTCCTAGAAGGTCTCCTTCCTGAAGGAGAAACAACAGCAGCAAAACACACAAAAGGCTCCATCTAGAACCTGTGTTTAGTTTGTCCATTCTGGGATACTATCTTACACACTGGACCTTTAGTGTTTCATGTTATGCTTTTGTCTTCTGTTTCAGGTCAAGGGTTTGCTTTTAAGAGGAAAGAAAAAGTCAAACATGAGTACAACAAGCTGCTGCGTAAGGAGAAGAAGAAGAAGAACCCTGAGACCAAAACGTTGTACAAGGACGAGTACCCGGAACACCTCAGGCATCTGTACATGGCCGAGGCAGAGAAACTAAAGAACGAGGCCTGGACCAATAGAATAAACAGGAGTAAGCTGAGAATGAAAGGGCACGAGAAAGGAGAAGAGGCGGGTGAAAATGACGCCGCTGCACACCAGAGTGAAGCTGCCGATCCAGATCCGGATGTTACTGGTGAATCTGAGCTGACGGATTCAGTCAGTGGGAAGCCTGAACCAACAGCAGCCTCAGAGAAAGAAAGGTGAGAAAACAGCTTTAAAAAATAAGTTTCTCATTCAGGGAGCAGTTTAGGCTGAATATGTGAGATTTTGAGTGATCTGAGTTACTTATATAAATGGACAGAAATGATAAATTACTACCTAAAAACTATGATGAAGGCAGTGAAGTGCTTAACACTGTGATTTGACTTGAGTTTGTGTCAGTTGGGTCTTAAGACAACAAGTTTGACAATGAAAAATGGGGGCGTGGAGTTTACCTGATTTCTGTAGCCTGCTCCTGACCTCTGCTTGAGACTAGCAGCTCGAACTGTTTGCACTATGGGTAATGTAAGCATCTGGTTTTATAGAGGAAGAGTGCATGCAATGAAAAAATGGTGATATCTCTGCTTCTGCTCTCGATTTTTGATCTTTCCATCATGAAGGAAAAATTATTTTAAGCTAGACGATATTTTATTTTTTTCTCATCCGCCGAGTGTTTAAGGTCAAGATCTGAAAAGGTCTTCAACCTTTCAAACTACCTTTTTATAATATTTTCTTCCAGTCTTCCAATGAGCAACCGCATGAGGAAAAAAATGCTGAAGAAGACGTCCTATCAGAAGACAAAAGAAGAATTTGAGTCAATCAAAGAGAAACGGAGAAAAAAGAAAGAGGTGATGTTTTTCTCTTTTATTGTTTTAAAAAAAAAAAAGGTCAGATTTTGTTTTTTTGGTGACTTCAAATCAAATCACAGTTTTACTTTCTACCGACAGGTCGACTTGTTATGCATTTTATTTTATTTTATTTTGTTTTAATCTCAGGAGTACCTGAAGGACAAGCAGCAGAGAGAAGAAGCCATTCAGAAGTACAAACAGAAAAAGATGGAGACGTTTCAGATGCTGAGCAAAAAGACCAAGAAAGGACAGCCCAATCTGAACCTCCAGATGGAGTATTTGCTTCAAAAGATCCAAGGACCTCAGAAATGACTCCCAAGGCAGAACTGATACTGGAGAATCAGCGGGAAAAGAGTGGACCGTGCCTGTATTTGGATTTTAAAAACACACTGTTGTGAACGATTACCTGAGGACAACCACAAAAGCCACTCTTCTCAGTGGTGTTTTCTATGTAAAGTGGTAATCTAAAACCAGTTTGCCGCTTAACTTCTGCATTCTTCTGTAAAACTGAAAGCTGTGTCCCATTTTAATGTCTGGCCACAAGAGGGCGTTGTAAGACATGAAGAGAAGGGAAAACATGCTCATGTAAGACATTTTATCAATAAAAGTTTCCTGTAAAGTTCTGTTATTTTTAAATGGCCAACAAGTTTCAGTTGCAGCTAATTGCCATGACACAAATAATTACTCGATAATTAGTAATGTAGTAACAACTAATTTAACTTTTATTGACTCTTAAAATCACTTTAAAATCAGTTATTTTCTGATTAACCTTTGGTGATGCCAAGCTGCCTCTTTTAAGTTTCTAATAAAGCCCATACATTAATATATGCATCCATTAATATTCAGCACACTAGTGGTCTTAGAGCTGCTGTTGTCATAGCCACAGGGGATGTAAACATGTTGCATACCCGTAGCTCGAATAAAGAGAGCTCACCCTGCAACCCTTCTTGTCTCTCAGTGTGGGAGCAGCTTGTGGACGCAAGAGGCTGCAAAGCCTCAGGCCGCTTCCTCATGACATCACATGGTTGCAGAATGACTTCTCTAACATTCATCAGTGAGGCAAGACTTCCTAAACACAGAGCGCGGTCACTGCTCTGTTGATACTTGGAGCGGAAAAAAGGCTTCAGTTTCTTGTGCGTATCATTTGTAAAAGGTAAGAGCTTTCCTTCTGTTTCTGGTTTATTTAAAGAAGTGATTTGTAGTTCACCGTAAAGTCTGTTAAAGTAGGAGCTGATTTTGGGAGCGGAAAGAAACTTGTACAGAAATGCCCTCCAGACTTAATATTTAGAAGAAAATAACAGGTTTTGACAGTAATGTTATCAAGCAGAGGGTAACATAATTGAGGCCTGTGGAAGAAGGGAATTTATTTGTATTCAAAAAGTCACCTTTGGATACTAAAAGGATGTATTTAATGTCCAATCTTCACTTTTTTAACACTTAGTTTTATATTGCTGCAAAGCTGAAACCCATCATCTCGCTAACAAAACAAACTCTTCCATCTCAACAAATCTGTTGATACATCTTTGACCGCCAAATCACACATCTGCCTCTCATATTTCACTTTATAATCCTTATTTAGAACCTCTGACAAGACAAACTGCACCCGGGCTCTTAACAGTGCAAACAAGGCAGCACTTCTAAACCTTGTTTGAGTCACGAAAGTTGTGCTGAAATCAAGAAACGGCTGTAAAGAGCACAGAGGGGATACATTGCGGCTCCTGCAGTCTTGCAGGCATTACGCCGTCATGTGTTCTGTATGGCGGGGTATTAAGATAATCCTTTGTACTGTGTTTACATACCTTTTTGTGAGTTGCTCATTAGAAAAGGGAAGTACTGTATAGTTGTAACAAATGTGGGTGTGTTGCATTAATATTCTCATCGCTTGTGTAACAACATTTTCCCTCCAGTTTTCTCAAAAGTGTCACCTTTCCCCCTGTTCTCTCTTTCTTTCTTTCTTCCAGGAGCCTCCAACCAGTTTTGAGTATATGTATAACCCACAAAGTGATCAGCAATCTCATCATCTGATACTACTTCCTGTTTCTGTTGTCATGGGGACTGTAACAGCCCCAGAGCACTGGAAACAGGCCCAGTGAGTGAGGCCTGATGTCTGATTCCACCTCTCACTGCAGATGCAATACACGCTGCTAACCCACCGTGCTGCCTGACTGTCCTGACTTAAAAACAAAAGAGTCCCAGACATGGAGGAGGAGGGCAGGGTGAATGGCTTTGGACTGAGACCAGGAAGGAGAGGCTCAGACTGGGGTCACATCGCCCTGCTTGACAAGACCAAGGAGTTCTTCCGGACCTGCGACGTGGAGGGGAAAGGCTTCATTACCCGCACAGATATGAGGGTTAGAGAAGGAGGCTGTGTGTGTGTGTGTGTATTAAATTAAAGTGTGGTGGAGTGACTAGGGTTAAGAGAGTTTCTTAAAGAGTAATCTGCAGGATGCTTTATTGATTAATCTGCAAGTCTTTGGTCTATAAAATGTCAGAAATTTAAGCTCAAATGTCTTGAAAATGCTTTTATTGTCCAAACAACACTTTTAAACTCAAAGATATTCAACTCAAGACCAGAAAAAGTATATTTTTTCCCATTTTAGTGTCTGGAACTTGCAAAATTTTGGCATTTTTGTCCTAATCAATTATCAAAATTGTTTGTAATTCTAATTAATTAATGCTTTTTATTTAAAAAAGAAGATAAAGGTTCCTTTTTTAGTACACACACTCAATGCATGCATACTCCGTGAATGCATTAAGCCTCCACTAAGAAGAAAAATAGGTGAAGAGGGCAACCTTTTAAAGATGCGGCAAAATTTAGTGCCGTGGCGCTTCACCGACAGCGAATGGCAAGCGGGAAACACTTTCTTTTTCATGTTATATCACCGGTGTTAAATAAGCACTTCACCCACTCAACGCACTCGACCAGCGAGTGCAGTGGCAGAGTAGCACCATTGATGGAAATGTTAGGTTCAGCTCACAGGCTGGAACAATACACACAAGCCTCTTCAAAGCGCCAACAGTGTCCGAGCTGTGTTGTCAGTTAATTAGGACAGGGCCCTTGTGAGCATCATGCCTTTTGTTGCTGTTGTTTGTGTTGAGGGTTTCCCAGAAGCACAGCACAGTGACATATAAAACAACCACTTTGTGCCAGTGTTTATTCTGTGCTTGGGTTATAACAATACAGAGCCAGATATGGCAGATTTTTACTAGTTATAGTCTTTAAACGGGTTCTAATCTAACTCCTAACCGTGCCCACCGTCAACTATGTACAAGTTTTTGTATTTCTGCTAGTGTGTGTTCAGTTCAGCTCAGTACAACAGCATTTAAATGTCCTGTGTGTTTATGTTTTCTTGGCAGAGGCTCCACAGAGAGCTGCCTCTGTCTGCTGAGGAGCTGGAGGATGTGTTTGACTCTCTGGATATAGCCCGCACTGGTTACCTCACACTGGAGGCATTCTCCTCTGGATTCAGTAGGTGTCGAGCAGCCTGGTTTAGCTTGGTTCATACAGCTTTAAACAGAATTCTGTCAATCAAACATGAAGTAAATAACAATCAAGTGGAACCTCCTGCTTATACTATTTGTTTTGTTTTTGAAGTTTAGAAATGTTTAAGCTTGACTATGTCATTTTAGCTAAGCAGTGGCTACTTGTAGCACAACACTGGCGTGATAATTGCAGGGTAATAATGCATACTAACAACAGTAGGACATGTACACTGAGTCAGTAATTGCACAATATCTCGCTAAAGTTTGCTAACATTAGCCACCATAAATTAGTGGTCATACCAGACCAAGTAAGGCTGCAGCAGGAAAACCACGGAGTGTACTGAGTCAAAACAATGTGCGTTGTCTTACTCATGAATTCATCTTTTCATTTGGAGGAAGAAGAATTTGTTGCTTCTTTTTTCAGAAGTTACAAGTCGTAAATGTACCATCAAGCTAAAGATAATGTCTGAAAGCTACTGAAGTGTTGATCTAAAAAAAAAAAAAAACATTGCTGCCACCCTGTGTGGGTGTATCTCAGGTCAGTTCCTGCATGGCCGGAGGATCTCTGTGGGTGATGATCAAAATCAGGCCCCCAGCCCTGTCTTTAGGGCCAAAGAAACCCTTTATCAGAGCCAGTGGGAGGCCAAGCTGTCAGGAGTTGAAGATGAGGAGGAGGGGCACTTCTGTATGCTGCTGGAGAGCCTGGGGGCCAGTAATGTGTTCGAGGAGTGAGTGTAATCACTGCAAACCTTTACGTGTATATGCATTGTTTTGGTGTGTATTGGAAACATGGCAGCATGACTGTAATCCATCCAATTGTGTGTCCCTCTGTTTAGTCCAGGCGAGGTGCGCAGTCTTTGGGCCCAGCTCAGGCGAGATGAGCCTCACCTCTTGTCCAATTTTGAGGAGTTCCTTGCCAGGGTCACCCACCAGATCAAGGAGGCCCACCAGGAGAAAAAGGAGATGGAGAGTGCCCTCCAGAGGTACCTGAACAGGACACAGCTTTATAAAATGTTTCTAGGAAGACACATGACAAGACGAAGGGGGGAAATGAACAGGGAAGGAAAACATTAACATATGGTATGCAGGGAGGAGAATCCAATGGAAACACAGGAACTAAAGACTAAGACTAACTAAAGAAATGTGGTGTTTATTTACTGCTGCAACAGTGAGCGTGGATCCTGTGTTAAAAAGGCCACGTTTCTCAATTGGTTCCCACACTTAAAGCGTTTAAGAAGCGTAATTTATGTACCACATAAAGCAAACATTGTTCTCTCTCGTTAGCCACCTCAAGAATCAGTGACATAACATGTTTGTGTGTGTGAGTGTGTGAGTGAGTGTGCGTGTGTGTGTGTATACATTACTGCCTCATGCCGGGCCCGCAGCCTGAGAGCGTTTGCATGGATTTACCTGTAATTCTCTATAGAACAACCCCTTTATCCGTGTCCAATGACCACTAATCTGGAGGCACGCTCTGAAGTCTGACCACCTTCTGCTGGTGTGGTGGAAATCCATTAATATTACACTTGATGGGGAAATTAAAAAGTATATAGTAATATATATGTTGGTCAAGATATTTAATAGATTTGCTCCCATGATATGCAAAGCAACATGTTTGAAGATGACGTCAAATTGCAGCTTAAGTCAGTGTGACGTTTAGTTTTCCTGTGGCACTGCATGGTACTGTGCTACAGCTTGTTATTCCTCCAGACTTTACTAATTGGCTGTTTGGGTCTTAACAATTGTCGGAGGGAATGTAAATACCACTCAGTATTCTTTTGAAAATGAAGCTCAGCTTCTGTGTGTGTGTGTGTGTGTGCTTGAATATTTACATGTAATTGCAGATACAGAGGGTATAATTCGAGCTTAAGTTGAATCTAGACAACAATGCTGCTCTGTTCCTATATTATGTCATACTGCACGTTTTTTTCCTGAATATTTCTAATATCTGGTACTGTCCCTCTCTTTTCAGGAAAGCTGCGACACACGACAGTGAGATCCGTCATTTATATGAAGAGATGGAGGCGCAGATCAATAACGAGAAAGACAGGCTGCTACTAAAGGTACGAGAGCTGGAACGCAATAAAAACCAACCAAAGCGTCAGCAACAAAACAACAGCTGTTACAAAATCTTGACTTTGTTTTGTCCCCCCTCGACTCAAAAATGTGCTTCGCTTATTGTTCCCTCGCCTCGATGTTTGCGCTTCACTGTGCAGATGATGTGTGTGATGTGTAGAGGCTGACGATCTTTGAGATAAACCATATTTGCATATTCGTAGAGTCTGTATTTTTTTTCAAAGAGGGAGAAGGAGTTGATGTAGGTAGTTGGAGTTGGAAGAACCATCTCAAACAAACTATTGTTGTTGTTTAAAGATGTCTGGAGGGGATCCTTAAAGCTAAGTCATGTGCTTGCTCCTCAACACTTTGACCTTTAACCTTTTCTTCTTCTGGCCATGCAGGACTCTGAGCGTCTTCAGTTACGTAGCCAAGACTTGGAGCACCAACTGTCTTCAAAGGAGAAAGAGCTGCAACATCTCTTCCAGAAGCAGAAAAGAGTGAGTTCATGAAGTTCAAGACTCAAGACGTCCATTAAAAAAAAATGCTGGCTGCTATATTTATATAATAAAATTTATATAATCACATCAACATTCGTGCATTTCATTCCTGTCATTATTTCCCCTCTCTCTCCAGTTAGAGCACCAGTGCCACGAGCTGAGCAGCGAGAGGCAGGAGAGCCACGTGGAGAACGTCAAGCTGAAGGTGACCAATGACGAACTGTCCCGTGCGCTGGAGAGCACCAGCCAGGAGCTGACGCTGGCCCAGGAACAGCTGGCCATGCTGCAGGAGCAGGCCGCCCGGCTGCACCAGGAGAAAGAGATGTGGGTAGACGCACATATCGTTTGAGTTAACAACCATTTAAGAACTCACTACAGTCTATTCCCAACTATGTCCGAGAACCCTAGTGTAACATAAAAGCAGCTTTAACTTGATTATAAACCCTTAAAGAAGTGAGGACATTAGGTTACAGAGGGTGTGTTGAGGGTTTGTCATTCTGTCTTGTTTCAGGGAAATGTACAGAGTAACTGAGGGACTGCAAAGAGAGAAGCAAAGTCTCATGAAGCAGCTCGACCTCCTCAGGTATGATGAAGATATCCCATGAGAACATATCAAAGTAGTGGGTAGTAGTTGGTTTTGATCCTTTTGGCTTCTGGTTCAGTCCTAATTGGCAAACCTCTCAAATCTGGTTACAGTAAGTGAAAGACTTGGATGCTTTTTATGCTTCAATGCGATCTTTTCCGCAGCAGATTCCATCTTCATTAATTTCCTATTTCCATCTCCCCAGGGAGATGAACAAACATTTAAAAGACGAGCGAGACATACGCTGCGGTGTCGTGAGTATACGTTTAATCTGTTTGCATTGCAGCAGCACCTGTCATGGCTTTTACCTGATTGATAAAATACCTCTGTAACACGAGCATACATCCCCTTTTTGTCTAAATAAGCCTCGGACCTCACTCAGAAAGAAGCAGAAGCAGAGAGCAGCCCTCGCCAACATTTTCGATGACACCAGCCAGCCGGCGAAAAGGTGATTCATTTATCTTCCGAGTACTCTTTAGCACAAATCATGTCTGTCAGAGTGTTTCCTGTGTGACAAAGAGGGATTTCAGCCTCAGTGTGATCTGAAAATCATGTGTCAAAGGAGGAAAAACAGAGGATATCTGATTCTATACACTTACAACAATCAACTGAATCAACATTTTAGTTTTTAGACTCCAGATTTTCATCTCGAGCAAGTGAATTGATCCAGTATATCCTCTGTTTCTCCTGTTTTTTAAAGAGCCCCACTGTTGGTGGATGGGTCCTACCAGTCTCTGGAGGCCTTGCCTATAGAGCACCTTCAAATCGTGTTTGTTGCTTCCTCCTCCTGCAGTGAGGATGACACCACCACCTCCACCACCACCACCACCACCACTCCCTCTTCCGCCAACACCGTCGGCGACCCCGCGTGTCAACAACGACCCACGGCGAGGAAAAACTCCGGCTTAGCCAACGGTTACGCCAACTCCGCTCTGCCCAAAGTGCACGACGTGAAGGCAAAGGCCAAAAAGTCACCTGGCAAGATGGCTGCCGCTAAAAGAGTGACAGGGAAAGACAGAGTGAGAGCAAAGAAAACCGAAATTGAGAAAAGGACAGAGGTAGAAGACGAGGTCTTGGATGCCCCTCCAGATGGGTGGCCCCTCCGTCGAGTCATCTCCATTGAGGAGGATCACCTGCCCCACTTGCTCCAAGGAGGACCTCAACCGTTGCTGCATCAGCTCAGCGAGGAGGAGGACGAACTGGATGATGAGGAGGATGAGGACACTCAGAGTGAAGTTGAAACAGGTGTTATAGCTGCCAATCCACCCTCTAGTCATTCTCTAGTCCCCGTGTCGGGAGAAACCACTCCGGAAATGAAATCCCGCTTTACGAAAAAGATGCCCATGTATTCAAGAGGACAGCCTGTCGGGAAGGAGACCCAACAAGTACGTCTACAGCGTTGGAGCTTCAGAGCTAATGAACTAAATAAAATGAACCAGATTACCATGAATTAATCTTTGCTTGTGTTTTATCTTCTTCAGAAGACAAAAGAAGGAGCACTGTTTGCCCCAGACCGTCTGTTCAAAGTGGTCCTGGTTGGCAACTCGAGCGTAGGCAAGACATCCCTTCTCCGCTCTTTCTGTGAGGGCCGTTTCCACCCTTCCACAACTGCTACTGTGGGTGAGAAGAGAAACACTGGAATAATATTGCATGCGTGCACAAAAGCATCGAATTCGAATGGCACATGCGTGTATGGGGATGCTAGCACAGAATATCGGAGGGCGACTTAACATCACATGAAAGGGCTTGTGAAGTCACACTGCCTGTCTAAGAGCCCTGGCACACATTGTACCGCAGATTATGTCACTTCTGATGAATTTTTCTCCTTGCTTTCATCTTTTACCAGCCCTCACTTAAGCCTTGTTATCTCCACTTTGTTCCCCCACCTCTCCTCTGAATTGAGGCAGTCAGTATCACGCCTCGCTAGACCCCCTAGTGGCCATTTTGTGTCTTTGTTGCTCTGTCAAAAACAATGAATTTAAGCTAAAAAATGAGAATGGTGGTTGTGTTATGTTGATTTTGATCATTGTGCCTTGATCAGGTATTGACTACAGTGTGAAGACACTAACCCTGGACAATATGCAGGTAGCGATGCAGCTCTGGGACACAGCAGGTCAAGAGAGGTTAGTTTCTACTGTCTTTGCTAGACACAAGCATATTTTCTCCTAGAACACAGCTTGTAACCTTTAAATTATTATTAATTGTTGTTTACTAATTACTACCTATGCAAATTTGAATAATATAATATTCAGTTTCCAGTATAGACACTTCTTTGGACATAGTTTTTGCAGTATTTTGGCAGTAGCTTAAAGTATTTCTGCATCCCAGGTAAAAATTAAGAATACTGTATTATATTTTAGGTTTAATTATTATTCAGGTGTTAGATTTAACTGCTAAAAATATATTAAAAGTGTGTTTCACTGTACTACTGTAAAGGATATCATTCCTCTAGTAGTACTTCAGCATATCTCAAGTGTACTACAAAGCAACACAAACTGTAATGGTGTACAATTAGTAGTATTGTTTAAAAGTGAGATTTGATGAGTTGAAATATATGTGGTGACAGTCAAACTTCTTGTCCCAGGTACCGCAGCATAACCAAGCAGTTCTTTCGCAAGGCAGACGGCGTGGTGGTGATGTACGACGTCACCGTGGAGGAGAGCTTCAAAGCTGTGCAACCCTGGCTCACCAATGTCCAGGTGTGACCTTTGACCCAAGGGAGTCCACGTAGAGTTGGGAGATTTATAGCAGTTTATTTGTCAGACACTGACCGCTGACAGTGTCAAGTTTACGTCATGTGTAGTCTTTGTAGAGTTCTGTTTAGTTCTCTCTTTTTGTGGAATCGCTTGCAGTCGAATCATTTCAGTTTAGTACAATAGTCCTCTTTCACAGCCGACATTTTAACTTGTCATAACAGGAAAAAGCACAGACTCTGTTCTATTCAAGCGTCCCAGTAAGCCTTGACAGCTGAGCCATTGTTACTTTAATGATTTACACTTCTGGTTTTCTTACTATGACACGTCAAAATGTCTACTGTGAAAAAGGCTCTGCTAGTCATTGGACGACTACTTTTTTTTTTTTTCCCAGGAAGCAGCAGGAGAAGGGATCCCCATCCTCCTTTTGGGCAACAAAATGGACATGGATGGAGAGAGAGAGGTGTCATTCAAAGAAGCTGAGCAACTGGCCTATGTGAGTTTAATTTCAGGCTTGTGGATCGTTTTATTTTATGTGCAATGACTGCAACGCCACTAAAACTACTCATGTTGGATTGATGATAACACAAAGATGCTGACAGTTCCGGTCATGACCACCAGTGTGTCTTGAATCTGATGAATTTCTGTGCATTTCCTGTGTAGGATAACAGGGTGATGTTCTTTGAGGTCAGTGCCTACACCGGCAGGAATGTGACAGAGTCCCTGACTCACCTGGCCAGGTAAGAAGGCTGACAAGGAAACAAACCATCCAGACACACCATAACGCCAGTACTTAATACCTTTTGTCAGGAAATTGATCTGATTGGCTCACGCAGTGTTTTTTCTCTCTCTGTCTTTGCGCAGAGTGTTAATGGAGCAGGAAGACAAGGTGAGAGACACAACGGTCACCCTCAGCGCTCAACCCGTAAAGAAGAAAGCCTGCTGCAAGTGAAGCGCACGCTCAATTTACCGAGTTCTGCCTGGACGTTGGATTCGCAGTGTTACAAGACGACAAATCATTCTTGGATCTTCATCGTAGAGTGAAATGATGTCTTCATTCTGGACCAGAAATGCAAAACATGTTGAAGTTGACATGAAGGACTGTGTTGCCCGTGTGAACATGAGAGCTGCTGTCAAGCTTAAATGATGAGGTTGACGAGGGAGAGCTTGTCTAAAGGAAAAAAACGAAAGGCGCGTCATTTCCTGTAAATAATGTTGCCAGATCACAGTAGTGCTGTCGATGTCAAAGATTTAAAATAGAAACTTTATTATAATATTATTATAATACTATATTATAATTACTTTACGTAAGAGACAAATCATGAATATACTGTAGCTTTGTTAGCGTTCAAGTCTTAATTTCTCTGTATTTGTCTAGTAGTGTATGTTAATGTAGTTCTATTTTATGTTGAAGCTGGAGGTGAAATAAATTATTTGGAATTCATGAAAATAGACGTTTAAATGAAAATCACGCGAGAAAAATCAGACCTGATTCTTTGACATTTTATTCATCATCGTGTTCATCTTTTTTTCAATCTTCTTTGTTCGTCTGATCTCCAGAACAAAGCGGTACGTGACATATTGCATCTGTGTTTGTTACTCTTCTGAGGCATTGCTCTGTTTTATTCTGGCACCAAAGTACTGTTGCTCTGAATTATCCTCGATTAAAGAAATAAATAAATTACATTTCACACCTTTTTTTAAATCAATGAAGCGAAAAAAAAAAAGAAAAAACAACTTCACATGCAAAGAATAAATAATAAAATAACACACAATTGATTACTGTACCCTTGTTACGATTACACAGTGCGTAATAAATCTTAACGAATGACTAAAGGAAAAACAGATAATGATAATGCGCTGTAACCCTCTCAACATCACACAGATCAATGCTTTCCAATTAGCTGCACTAACGATATAAAGACTCATAATGCTTTTCATTTTATACTTAAAATAACAAACTTTACAGAAACTAGTGAGAGAGAAAAAAAAAAGTCAAGTTCGTTTAGGATGTTACATTCAACGATGTGCCAGAGTCCATCAAGTTGGTACAGGTGATGGCACTATTGCTGATAGATACTTGCCTATTCTGATGACATCACTTAGGTGCTGGCTTAATGGCATCCAATCAGATGCGTCTGGTCGCCCTCGCTGGCCAACTGGAATGCTTGTTGGAGAGCCTGTGCCCTCCCCCCTCCTTTCCAAGAGGGTCCTGAAGGGCTGAGGGTAGGTTGGTTGGTTGTTGTTGTTCCTAACGCATTTTGTAGTCGTGGGAAATGGCGGCCTCACATAGTTGTCCTTTAAAGTCTAGCTCCAGGGTGAACTCCAGGTCACGCTATGAAAGAAAAAACAATATTTAATTCATTTTTAATACATTTAATGGTATATTTTGCTAATAATGCTAAGGTACTTTTACCTAAAGGAATAGTGGTAATAGTCTGTAGTAGTAGTACTGTTATTTTAGTTTGTTATTGTACAGTTCTAGAGGTTGATAAGTTTTCAGTGTACTGTAGACATTGGCGCAGAGCCACAACACATATACAATAATGAGAAGAAACACTGTTTTCCGTGTCAATATGAACACACCTTTAGATGAAATCTTTGCTGGTTGTCTGGCAACTGGTCCCAGACAGTTTTTGAACCCATTAAACAAAATAACATGTTAATTATTTAGCTTTATATTGAGCTCCTCCTCAGCCAGAAAGCAAATAAGCATATTTCCCAAATTGTCAAACTATTCCACCACTCTTTAAATCTAAACTAGTGACAATGTTGTGCTTATTTCTCGCGAGTCTTACCACGTTCTTCTCATTGGGCCTGACGGCAATACTGCCGAAGATCTCCTCTCCTTTCTTGACAGTTAAGTAGTCCTCTAAGTAAAACACTGTCTGCTTCCAGTGTGTGCTGGCAGCATCCGGAGCTGAGGTAGAGAAAAAAAGAGATGTGGGAGGGATGAATGTATGTGCATGAACAAGAGGGAAACAGAAACGTGAGATTTAGAGGACAAATGTGGTGTAAGGGGGTTAAAGAGGAAATGGGAAAAGCAGAGACAGGAAAGAGAAGTTTAAGAGAGTGAGAGGAATTATAAAATTTACAAAACGCACTGGCACTCGGCTCCCTCGGGCACGTTAACGTGGACGAAATTTAACAGCAAAGTGGCTGAAACTCACTCACCCAGTGGGTGAAATACAGAGGCTGATAGGAGAGAACTCCTTCAATGATGCTGAGCTTCAGGACCAACAGACTCATCCAAACATAGAACCTCCTCTACACAACATTATGTAAGCGCTGGATGCATGAATGTATTAACATAACCTTACATAACAGCCTAGCTAGCCTCTCTATAATAGGCATCCTCGACGTCACGTTACCAGAAGTGCTTGCCGATTCTGTCGGTCCGGCTCATGTGACACCAGCAGAGTGTAGCCAAGAGCTAAGATGCTCAAGTGCAGTAGCTTCTTCTTTTTTTTTTCATGGACATTGATTTTACTGCTCAAAAATGCTCAAAGATTTCATAAGAAATTTGAAATACTTGCTGGGTATTTCACTGTCGGGCAGACCAGAGTGCGAAACTTTGTTCTTTTATGTTCTCTTTTCTGAATTCTTATATTTTAATAATGTTTTCTGTGGGCAAAGCTTAAAGATTTAAAAATAATAAGGAACAACATTTTCTAGCCATATTTGACTATTTTCTACACGCTTGCTAGTGCCAATTCTTTGGTATGAAGCAGTTCCAATAAAATAACAACTTATCACAACGGGTTGTGTGAATAATCGAGAGAAACAGTGTTACTGAGAAGAAAATGCTGCTGTTTGATCTGCTTCTCATCTCAGTCTAACTTTTTCTGATACCTACAGGTTGGGAGTTTCGTCAAAAATCTCTTTGGGCTCCACAGATCGGCTGGATAGAAAAATTCTATTAAACTGATTGACTTACTCTTGGTTCAAACAGAAAGTTTTATAAGGCAACATTTTCTGCTCTATTTTGAGACTTCGTATGTGATGTGAGTTAATGTGTGTGTGCACAGTTGGTTATATATATAAATATTGAAACGAACAGATAAAAAATAAATTAACTTCACCTCCGTGTATCAGGGTGGAGGCTGAAATCTTAAAATGTGGTCCAGTAAAACTAACTGTGTGCCTCACCAGTGGAGAAGCCAGTCTTCTTGTGACACTTAGTAAACTCGATGTTGAAATAGGTGACCAAGGCGTGGACGTAATCGTTGCGCTGGATCTGCAGACAGAAGGCCGATGTGAAGGACAGGTCCTCTGGCTTCACAGTGTAGATGTCCACTTCCTGGAAACAAGAAAACAAAAGATTCTTTTGCTTTCAAGAGATATCTGTGCTTTTCAGTCCATGAAATGTCATGTGTGACTGGCAGCACAGTAAACCACAAGTTGTCACCCCCACTTGCCACCTCACACACACACACACACACACACACACGCGGTACATGTATATGTCAATCCTTCTTGATTATTCACCATGATTATTGTGCATGTGTGAGTGTATGTGTGTGAAAGCCCACAGGTTGAATCACGGCTGGCAAACGAAGCCTGCTCACAGTACACATGCTGTGTGGGTGTCCTCCCTCAAGTCTACAAGGGAGGGAGGCTGTGTATGTGTGTGTGAGAGAGAGAGAGAGAGAGAGAGAGAGTGAATGTGTGTGTGTGTTTGCTCGTGTCTATATCAAGCACTGCCTTATGATGAATATGGCCCAAAATTCAAGTATCACATTTTGTTACCTGGCAGGAATCAGTGTGGGTCTGAAAATAGGAGTGGAGCAGGTGTGTCTCTGCTTTGAATATAGATGATGTTGTATTTAAGAAGACGTGTGAGGGGATGGGGGGGGGGGGGGGGGGGGTTTACAATGCAACCTGTTCATCTTGCCCGGCCTAATGGGCGATGGATCGCTCGGCCATGTGGCGTCAGCATGACAGATTGTGATTTAACACCTCTGTCCTTTCCAATGATACAAGGCCTGTATCATATACAGCAAATTGTAGGAGAGAAAAGAAAAAGTCCCGAGGAGCGACTTTGTAATTTTAGTGTGTGAGGAATGAGTGGCAGTTTGAATTAAGATGGCGGTAAGCCCTGAATACATGCATGTGAAAGACATACAGACAGTGAGAATTCATTTTCAGATCAGCATGTCACCAACTCGTAACCACCAAATCACCCTTTTTGAAGGATGGAGAGCTCATTTTATTCCCACTGGTAGTGCCTCAATGCCTGCTCTTGTGTGACATTTCACCATCGCACAGAGGGAGAGACGGAGCGAGACCTCCCTATTCGCTCTGACTAGTGAGGCCTGACATTGTTTAAATCAGAGATTGTGACAGGAGATGAAGGGTAAGAAGAAGTGAGAGGGAAGGAGTGAGAAATGAGACAGCAAAACGATATGAGACAAAAAAAAAGATGAGAGAGGAACGAAGATCAGATACTTACGTAAAAAAAAAAAAAGAAAAACATGATATGAAGCAGAGAGAAGGGGCAGTGAAAGAGGAAAAGCGATTAAAAGAAAGGGTTGAGGTGGAGGGGATGAAGAAAAAAAAGCTATTGCCTCCCTGAATGCTCTTATCCTCTGTTCATTTGTGAGATGAAAGACAAGCCACTGTTGTATCTTCAAGCATGAAAACAGAGTCGCAGACTATCACAGCTCTCCAGAAACCTTTATAATGTACTAGAAAATAGTCTCGGCAGACACAAAGTGTTCAGCCGCCCGGGGATTGATAGATGTCTGACGTTTTTCTAAGAATTCACTTAGTTGGGAGCAGAACACAAGAGATGAAAAACTTGTTTGTGGTTTTTTGAGGTATAAAACAATATTTCATGAAAGACACAAAGACATAGACTAACCTTTAGGAGGCAGGCGTTAGTCACCACCTGCTTGGGATCTACTACATCCACCAGAGGCTCTTTGATGGCCACATTGCGAATGCAGCTCATGTCGAACCCGTACACGTTTTCCCACCCTGTGCGCACAAACACAACTTAAACATCTGAAGTGCAGCGGTGGTATAAATACACACGTGCACCACATTTATGTGTTTTGGCGATTCTCATACACTGCCAAAGCTGTCAGCACGGAAAAAAAGGGGGGGGGGTGTAGCGGAGAAAGTAAAACAAAGCGCTTAACCCTGCCAGGAAAAGCAGTCCCGCACTCATGCTGTCTTTCTGTCTATCCAGCCCCTATGTGGAGAAAGACAAGCCCTCCTGAAAATAGACTCCGGCCTCCTCCACCTCCTCCGCCATGTCTGGCAGGCTTTTTTTTTTTTATTATAATTTGGACTGAAAACACACCAAGCAGGCTTTTCCTCCCCCATTCCCTCTGTCCCACCACTCCACCTTGCTTTGTCACAGGGCCAAACACTAAGTCTAAACGATGAGAAGGTGGAATATGCCGCCGACGCAGAGAGGAACTAAAAATAAAAGCGCGAGGGTTTGGGTTGACTAAATTCTTTTGGGATTTATGTGAAAAAATGTATGTAATAGAACAGAGAAGGCCACTGGTGCAGTAAAAGGAAAACTCAGTAGGACTTATTAACCCAGATCCGGTATCTAAGTACAAGTGTGAATGCCACTTTTAATATTGTCGCTTTGATCTGGATCACAATGTTAAGCTCAGCACTCCTGCTGTGATGGCTATTTAATAGAGTGTACTGTAGTTTAAAGGTTTGGTGCATATTTTATACAGGGTTTCTATGCTGGAACTAATGGCTTTATTATGAGTTAATCAATACTTTTTTTTATTAGTTTATGTATATATCAGTAACAAACCATTTGTACATATAATTTAGGGACAGGTTGCGCAGCTTAACTTGACATTTCTTCCGTGTCCCAAACCAGTTGGGCACTGTGGTGGAACAACTCTTTATTACTGACTTACTGATAATAATAACTACAAACTTGATGGCTAATTAAAATGTGCCAAATCCATGACCTTTTATTTATGACTTAGTCATTTCTCACAGTCTGCAGCAATACATCAGCCAAACAGATTTTTCACAACCTGGCAACTCAAATGTTGTCCGTATTAATAGCTTATTGCTAGTCAGTAAAGCCTTAAAGCTCTTCTAATTAATATTTTCATATTAACAATGGATCAAATGGCAGTGTGTAATTTAAAATAGGTCACTCATAGTGGTGAACCCACTCAACTCTGTAATTCTCCTCGGCTCTATTGAGCGTTTTAGCATCTTTCAGCTCATTGTTTTGGTTTTTAATTTGTCTCACTTCTCTCATCAGATGAAGGCATCTGTTTTCAGCTAAAAGCCCTAATAAATCCACCGAATGCTATCGGCTCAGCACCAAGAAAGCACACAAACAAAGTTAGCGACTAGCTATTGAACATAGCGGAGCATTTAGCGGCTAAAGAGCCGCTAAAGAGAGTGGAGAGAAACACAGTGCTAAAATGAGAGGAAATATTGGACTTACATTCATTAAGTGGACAGAAACACAAACTATACTGTCCCCAAGTGGCAAAAATAGCAATTCATGCAAGCTTAATAACATATCTGTTACAGCTTTCATAAAGAACGCCTTTCTAAAGTAGAGCCACACTATTTTATATCCAGTTTGAGTTCGATTTTATTTCATCTGCACAGTGGTCATTAATTATGCACTGCACAGAGAGGCAGACAAAGAGAGACAGAAGAAAGCAATGACTTTGCAAAAACATGAGAGAAAAAGCTAACAAATCTTCCATAATTACTCACAATGAATCTTGAAGTCCTTGTACTGCCTGTCTTCAATGGCTACCACATAGAGAGCTGCTCTGTCAGGGAACATCAGGCCTCCAGGTTTCTGAATACAAGAAAAGCTTCAGGAATCATTGCGCACACAGAAACACACACGCAAAGGTCATCCATCACATTTATTATTCGCACACCTGCCATGTAATATATGATCACACGTGCCAACGTTAAAGCCTGCAGGCAGCTACTGGAGTTGGAAAGCAAATAATTCACATATGACCTCAGCAGCAGACACATGCAGCAGAAGCGTACAGTAAATCCTCTACTTCATCACTGTCTGGTGTGTTTATGTATCAAAGCTTTTGTTTGTCCAGCCTGCTACACACACTAAGACCAGTTCTACCCAGGACTCCAGCAGCACCACCATACCAGCCACTTGTCCCTGGCGAAGATGACGGTGTTGAGCATGGACTCGTAGAAGAGGCAGTAGCCCATCCACTCCGAGATGATAATGTCCACCTTCTCCACAGGCAGCTCCACCTCCTCCACCTTGCCCTTGAAGATGGTAATGACTGTGGTGCGGAGAGCCACAAAACAGCAGGCGACAAATTACTACATGGCATCTTTATCACATTAACGCAAATTGAAAAATGACTCTGTTCTCACATGGCATTGTATTTATGCCTTGGGATTGCTTTAAATGAGTACAGCTTAATTACGGCACTCGTCGCATGCCCCAGCGTTTTATGCAAGAGTTTGGTTTCTCTTGTTTTCTGTTTTCCATTCTGGCCTCTTTGACCCACGATACGGGGATACTAGGACAGAAACACGGCAAAGTCAAATATTAATTTATTCATTTTACATAACCACTGATCCTTATCAGGGCCGCTTATCAGCCAATCTCAGTTGACATTGGGCGAGAGACAGGGTACATCCTGGGCAGGTCGCCAGTCCATCACAGCACTGACAAACAACCAGGCGACAGTGCTAACCACTGTGCTGTCTGCATCTCTCAATTACAAAATAATGCTGTTTTTCTTCCTATTAATCACCAATATTGCTTCTATTTTTCTTGGATTATTATTTGCAGTCATTGCTATACATTAAAGTCCGTGTAAAGGCAATTCTGAGATTTCTTTCAAAATACATTAAATATGTTGGAGAATAGTTGCTGAAAACACGTGAAAAGACTCTGAACGATATATTACTGAAATGTGGACTTATAGGTTAAAACAGTTTTTCACCAGTTTTCAGTCCAGGATTTTGTGGGCGGTCCTAAAGGGTGGCTCGATGACACGCTGAGGCCACCCTGAGCATACCCCTGCACCCCTAGCAGAGAGATAGAGATTCATCCATCTTGCTCAGAGTGTTTCAAAGTTAGTCATGTCATTTTCTGAACTCATCTGACACTTTTCAGTGTTTCAAAATGGCTGCTTGACTGCTCCCACATGTGGGCGTGGCTTCAGCACATTCAGTGGACACGCCCCCACAGTCCTGGAGCTGAGAATACTGCTAATTTTTACCTGATTTTGACACCTAATTTCATATTGTTGTTGTTATTTTGAATCATTCAAATTTGGCTGGGTGTTTAATAACACTCAGAACACATATTTATTGTTACTTTACACAGACAGAGTTAACACTGACACCTGGGTGTTAATTATTGTATGCTGTACTAAGACCATTAGCTTTAAATGCCTTAAATGTAAACAAAGAACTAGCCTAATATCAAATGTGCAGGTTATGAAACCCACCATCTGTTGCCAGTCCTCCATCTGTGAAGTTCAGGATGGCATTTTACAATGCTTATCAGCACCACTGAGGGTATTCTGATTGATGGCAGAGATTATAGTTATTTGACATCAGAGGCGAGCCCGCCAGTTAACCATCAGAACTGTGACTAATATTGTCGGGGGTGACGGTAATGATGGAAATATGCAGAATTTTTCACGCTACTTCTAATCCAGATGTCATCGCACTGCTCTGCACTCAGATGGATATAAGATATATGGTAGTCATGGAAAACCACTTCGACTTACCGTTGTGCAGGTGATTTGACTTGATGATCTTCTCTGAATATTCAGATATACTTGAACATTCAATCTGTAGGCGCAAGAACAAAAGCACAGGTCTGAATCTACATTGTTTATGGGTTTATCTTTTCATAACAGATACTTTAACATCTTTACTTACTTTTAACAAAATATTTTATATTCCTTAGTTGGAAAAAATATGATTTCCTTCCAAAAGCAATGGTGTTATCCACCATTTTCTCTCCCCATATACCGCAGGTTAACCTTTGGGGTAATATCAGAAGGACAAATTTAATCAAACCCTGCTAATCCATCTAAACAGCACTGTCCCTGATCGCTCATCTCAGACCCTGTGCAGCATAAAAACTAATACATCATTTTTCTCTCCCATCCATAAGTGTAATACAGTATATGAATCATACATAACTGCCGGCAATGTATAACCTGTGACAGCCCTGCACTAAAGGAAGCCAGATGTCTCTTATTGCCTCTGTGTGTAAGACTGTCTGAGAGAGATTACCAATTTCTAGAGACGCTAGTCCTTAAGGGGAATTTTAAAAAGGCAGGCTATACGTGCGCGTGATCTGGAGGGAAGGAACGGCCACGGATGAGAGATAATGTGACAGCGGAGCCAGATATGATATTAATTTGGACACTGAAAGGGTGTGCGGCTTTTCTTTTTTATATAGATTTGAACAAAAGCAGAGGTTGTTACATTATTATAATAAAGAATTTAAACTGTGGTAAAATGGTGTATCTTTCTGTCTCACCCCATACACATGTTTGGCGCCGGCGTTGGCAGCAAACATAGAGAGGATCCCCGTGCCGCTACCAACATCCAGGACGATTTTATCTTTGAAGACGTGCTTGTTGTGGTACATGGCGTTGCGGTAGGTCAGCGTCCGCACCTCGTCTTTCAACATCTCCTGTTTAAATTAGACAGAAAGTTCATAGCTGTGATACATCATGATTTTTGCAGTCTTGAATAACATGCAAACCTCTAGTTTCTATACTGAATTGGTACAGAAGGCCTAGAGAATACTGTTATTCATAAAAATGCTCAAAGGAATACATAATACACATAATGTTACATAATGAACATGATATGTGCATACATTATGCCTAAAGCAGACAGTTTTTCTTCATCTGTGAATACATCATTTTCTTTCATGTATAATGAGGTAGATATGGCAGTATTTAGGCCAAAATCCTTCGTGACAGTGGCAGAGCTCTTGAAATAGACAGGAGTACAACACAAAGCCTTCGGGGACCACCTGATATCCATCTCCCCGAGCCCATTCACACATCCCACTTTCCGTCTTTCTTGCATTGCCCTCTTCTAATCAGGACACACTCTTTGTCTGCAAGCAGACAAAAACCTGACCCACATGCTAAATATGGACATTTAAAAAGGGTCTATATGTCCCCAAACTTTTCCACCACCAGTCCTTCACAGATCAAGGTCATTAGCTAGGGTATAGCTCTAAAATCACATTTAGCTCACTGTACTTTAGTTCACTGTAGATGACTGTAAAAGACACAGATGGATGAAGAAGATATGGAGCACTGCACGTGGACTATTACCATGCATGTGGTGTCTTTAAAGGCCTCCTCCTTTTGTCAGCTGGGACACTCTCCCCACCAATGAAGAGCAACTTTCTATTTCCTCACAAGACATCATTCTTGAAAATTAAAGTTTGGTTGTTCATAGGCGGACAGCTGCCTCTGAGGTTTATGTTTGGAGTTGATTTTAATTTGTGGGAATAATTAGGTTACATTTTGATATTTGATATGATCCTTGATTTTTCTGTTTTTACAAGAGGTGCTATACGCAGGTTAAAACTAACAGAAATGTTGGAAATGCTGAAGGACTGAGGACTCCTCTTAGCGTGCCTAGTTGTTTGGGCTTAAACTTTGGCTTTGTACTGCTACTTTATAATCGATTTTTAGATTCAATGAACTGAAGATTTGAAGTGAAGTGTCTGTATCCAATAGTTTGTTGTTGTGAACAAAATCTAAGCCAGAAAAAAGATTTGGATCGCTACCAAAATCATAGCTTATCTGCCCATGGGAATCTGTTGGTGTTAAATCAGTCACAAACAGGGTTGAAACTTCTTGGCAAGTTAAAGAGCACCAGGTTAGACAGAACAGGAGGCATTTGGTGTCATTCTGAACTGGGCTGCTGCTTGTCAGCCTAGCCTGCCTACCTCATGGATGCCAAAGTGGGCATAAGAGTCAAAGTAGTAGTCCCGTGATGTCATTTCCTCCGGGCTGATGAACTTGGCAATCTTGCCTCGACCAGGACAGGTGGCCAGGGCCGCTACATGAGGCGTATGGGGGATGCAGGGCACATGGTGGGTAGTAGGCACTGGTTTAGGCAGTGGGGAGGGCTGGGCTGACTGAGAGAGGGGGGACGTGACAGGCTGTTGCCGCTGTTAGGGATGGATGAAAAAAGAAAGGAGAAGAGTTGGATCAGCATTTATAAATTAGAGACAAGTATTAGCCAAAAAAGCAAAGGGTTGTGTTTTGAGCGTGTGGACATGCTTATAGGTTAATATGTGGCCGACAGAGGCAGACTCAGTGAACTGCAATCATGTAATAAGCAGTCAAAAATCCATAAAAGCATATAGTCTTTATGATTACACAGACAGGAGACTCCGAGAAGAAATGCAGGTTCCGCTTCAGCACCAAGGACAGCGGACATAGTAGCCACGTTCATTACGTCCATGCATTCAATGCTGCTCATTTAACCTATGTGCAAAACATCTGCATGCATTATCACTATTATTACAATAACAGCAGTCTACTTAGTACACCCATAACATCTGCAGGACAGCGGGAAATGCACTTTCCTCTGCTCGCACGCCATCATAGTGCAAAACTGCTTCTAAATGCGTGATGGTTGCGATGATGGTGAGCAAAAAAAACCAAATACCTACATATAATATTCAAGTCAAATGTGTTGTCACCATAAAGATAAGCATGCTGAGAGTGTCCCGGTTCCGCTAGTACCGGGTGCAGGACACCACAAGGTCCCTACCTCCGAGCTGTCCGCCTCCGCCATCTTCCGCCGTAGCAGCAAACAACGCGACGAATGCCTCAATCCCATGAGAGCCGGCGAGATTTAGGCTACAACTCTTTTTTAAGTGTACGGAGGATGTGAAATCTTTACAGAAACGTGACAAAAAGAACTCTAAGCCACCGAATATGTGGCCGGAATACATAAAGTAAAGATGAATGTCATAATAAGAGACGTGTAGGTATCACAGTTTCGACCAAATTAAATGCATTCCTCGAGAAAAGTTGTGAAATGGATTTGCGCGAGGTGAAACGTACAGTAATCCATACTGTGGATGTGATACAGGTTGTTTTAGTGGGAGGACTCGAGATGGCAGAGCCGTCTATTGGCTTTGAGGGAGGCTGTGCTGCGACTAAAAAAGGTTGCAGGTTCAATCCCAGCAGGAGTCCGTGTGTCCATTAACACCCGCGCGCCCCGTTTAGGTGTCCTCGCGCAAGACGTTGATGTCCTACCTGCTCGCTCATTTTTTTTTTTTTTTATAAAATCACTGAGTAACCGAGAAAATGGTCCAAAAAGTGTCACCCACGACCACAAAAAAAGGCACACAGTTGCGCACTAGAGCCAAAACTCCACGCCAGGAAAAAAAAAAAAAAAAAAGCTTCTTCTCTTTTACTTAGAAACACTCACAGCAAGTCGCCCAATTCTTGCCTTCGCATGCGTCTTAGAAAGTCCTTTGCGTAGTCCCGAGGGGTTTCCTAGAGAGAAAGTTAAAGGGGGGTTCAAACTGCTGCCGTTACACACACGAACCCCCTCGACCGACATGAAAAGCCTCGTGACAAAAAATATTATAATAACAGTCAGAAAAGATGAATAAATCTCTCTGCTCCCCAAAGGCAGATGCCTCCTCACACACTAGACTTTCCCACAGAAGCAGAAAGAAACCCAGCTTCTCCGGCGACCAATGAGCTCCTCAGCCACTCGCTTATATAACATAGGTGTTTTATTATATCCACGATATTATTAATTATTATCTATCTGATGATGTTCTTTCTTGGGTTAAAGTAAAGTATAGGTTGTGACATTTACAGGTTTCAGTAACCCGTTTCCGGTGATACATTAATATTTTAAATTAAATGTAACGCTGTCACAGGTGTGCAGTTAAATGAATTCAACTCAGCCAATCAGAGGCGAGGACCACTTGTTCTAGAACGATCAGGACCTTGTAAAGAACCAATGAGCTTCAACGACGTATATTTTTTTAATGTTGTAGTTACATTGTTAGTTAAGAGGAATTAAACAAGTCTTTCATGGTCATGTTGATACAGAAAGATCTGCTATGGTAACATTGCTATCCTCAGTCAAAATTACTATTCACCGCCACAGATAAAGTATAGAAATATACTGTTTATTAAAGGGTAAATCTGCACTGTCATCCTTTGGTATTAATAGTAAAATATATGGCTAATTTATTCTCTAACTAAAACTAAAATTGATCTGAAAATATTTACTTGTTACTCCAGATTAAGATTACATACATGCAGCAGAAGGCCAATATCAAGTCAAATTTGCCTCAAGTGACTGCAACATCAGTGTACCACTACTTCTCTCTAGGTCTCTACATGTTCCCATAATGTTTGCAGACCCTTTAGTGACATTACAGGAACCATTAATAATCCAATGATATAATAACATGACACCGACAAGGGTCATTCTGCATATTGTGTACTTTTACTTTTAATACTTTAAGTATATTTTGTTGCTAATACTTTTTTGATATTATTTTCATCATATGTTATTGCTGCTTGTTTGTTTCACCACTGAACTCATCCTATAGAAAAATAATCATTTACCTTCACCCCCTAAAATTTGAAAACAATAGCTTAGGTGTGAGTGGATTCTCACACTTCTGACAGGAAAATTAAAATCTGTACTTTAAAAATCTAATCATTGCTAAAATAAAATCATACACCATTTGTAGAGTACTGAGAATTTGTTGAAACTGTATAATGAAAAGAAGAGGACCTCTGTCTGCACTCTTCTCTGTGAGTTGAAATTTTCAACATGCCCTCTGTCTTCATCCCAATCACTGAGGTCACAGCAGGTGCGTTTCATTGGCTGCTAATGGCAAAACACCTACTGTGCCATCACTGATTGTGGTGTGCAACATGTGAGAGCTGTGATTGGCCATTTTAACACTTTTTCCAGGGGTCCGCCAATATTCACTGCCCTCTCCTGGTGCCCTTTTAGGTCTCAAATCCTTCCATTGAGCACATTTACTCATCAACCTCATAAACATTCACTGTATTTTGATTTCCCAGTTAACCCTCATAGAATAGAATAAAAGATAGAATAAAAAAAAAACGCAATAAAATGCATTTATTATATATATCTATTATACACAGGAAATTTGTTTTTCATGCTTATTGTATTTCACATATAGTACACATACATACTGTATTGTTGATGTCTGCATGTGTATGCCTTACGTTACTTACTCCCTCACTCGTTTCACGCTGTATCAAAGGAAACATTACAAGATATTTGTCACTAAAGAAAAATGGGCTCGTGTCCCATTAATGAAATCCAAATACAATGAAACACCATGTTTTAGTCACAATTATGGATGAGCTCCATCAGTGGTGCTTAAGAACATCGGCCCACGCATCATACTCGAGGATAATGTGTACATCCACTCTATCACACACACGCACACACAAATCAATGTGGGCGCAGGAGCACATAGGCAGGAGTCAGGAGTGAAATCTGTGGGCAGAATACTATTGATAGATTTACAAGCCTCAAAGAAAGTGACATGACAATAATGTAAGAACGTGTTCAGTGCTATTATACAGCTAAATTGTTAAAGACTGCATAGAGGCCTCACAGAGACTGACTTCTATTAACAGTAGCTTTGTAGTTAGATGTAGTTTAGATGATCTAAGTGTCACAAGTTCAAACCCCTTTTCATTTGTCTGTCTTTGTGTCTCTAGTAGTAAAATGTGTACATGCATTATAGTGGTCTAAAAAGTATACATACCTGGAAGAGAAGTGTTGCGTTCATGGTCTGTATGTACTTTTTGGTGGCAGTGTATCACGAGATGTACTAGGAAGCCATTACACTCACATTATGTCACATTTAAATAAGTTACACACACATTATACAGTCAAGAGATGTTCAGATGCTTTACATCTCCGAGTTTAATATTGTGACAGAGATTCAAGGTAGGAATGCCATGATGAAATCAGTCTATGTTGGAACTAAATCTCAACTTTCATCTTATTTCATAAAAATAAAGGTAAAATTTGTCAACGTTTGGCAGTTCTGTGAGATGATTTAGGAACAGTGGTGCTTTCAGCTGGAATGCTAAGATCAGCATGCTGACATGCTCACAATGACAAAGCTAACATGTTAATGTTTAGCAGATATATTGTTTATCATGTTCATCTTAATAACAATACATACAGTATGAGTTACACACACGTGATGTTTAAATGTTTCACAAGTTTATTTAGACACACATGTCAAATTGTGAATTACAAGAAATCAATTAAATGAAGAATTTATACACACTTGTTTTCTTTCCAGTATTGTACATTTCTGTACACTTTACTGCATGAAACATATTTAAACTTTTAAAATGTGCATGCAAAAGCAACAAAATATATGTACAAAGTACCATTACACTACATCATGATGAATGTCACTGATAACCTCATCTATTTTAATACAACAGTACCTGACAATATCACTCAGCAACATTACTATAGTCAGTTTACATCTACACATAAACAGTGAGAAAGGAACAGAATACTACCGATGACATAGTGTCACAACATCTTTTATATATATATTGATAGAAAACATTTTCAATATTAAAGAAGCTAATTTGATTACCAGTATAACATGTGGAAGTTGCTGTTAATGCTTTAAGCAGATTTGCTCAGTGTATTATTAGAGACCAATGTTAACTTTGATGTGGTCTTTAAAGATAACAAACTCAGTGTGTTTGAGTTACAGGTGTTATGATGAGAGGGGCAGAGTTTGTTCCATTATTGTTGCTTTGCGGGCAGAAGTATGGATAGAGTTTCTCTGTAAAGTGGTAGCCAGTAAAAGAATAGATATGTGATTTAGAAATCACATCATAGAAAGAAACCACTCCCTTGTTATAGTCCACAAAGATGCCCACCTTCTGAAGCTTTTCTTTCAGTGTGATTTTATCAATGTGTTTTTTAGACTTGGATGCACTATATATGCCCTCATCAAGCCCAATGGTCCAGAGTCCATTTTCAACTGACAGAGGTAAGTTCTTCTTTCAATCAACTGACTCTCTGACCACTCCAACAACCCACTCAGTTTTTTCTTCCACTTGCACCTCATAGTAAGACTTCCCTGTTGTGAACCCCTCCTTTGTCAAAACCTCTGGACACACTTCAAATCTCTTTGGATTTTTGGGAAGACTCTGTTCTGTGCCTCCATCTTTCACTTGTTTTCCATCCTGGCTTATGACAAGTGAGCAATATGCTGTGTCAGGGTCAAAAGTCAAGTCCACTGCATGTTCTCTCATTCTTTTTATTTTGATCTCAGGAAGCTCTTCCATTAGTTCATCAACTCTCTGTTTCAGCCGAGTCACAGCATCTCTTACTGCCTCAAAAGACAGATCTCTGTGAACACCAGTGTTGGTCCAGTCTTTGTTTAAAGGAGAACACAAGTTTGGGAAGCTCTGGAGAAAATGATGGTGATCCTCAGACTGTGACAGCTGCTCCAGCTGGCTGCTTCTGCTTTTGAGCTCGGTGACTTCCATCTTCAGCTCTGTGAGGAAACCTTCAGCCTTTTGCTTTGTTGCTGCGTACCTCTCCTCAATCACCTCAACAAGCTCGGCCTGGCTTCTCTTAATGGAGGAGATCAAGTCAGTGAAGACCTGCACACTGACTTCCTTCTCTTTCTCAGCTTCTCTCCAGCTAACACCAATGGAGTTTTCGATTTCAGCTATCTTCTTGAACCGTGATTGTATCATCTTTTGGATATTTGCTATTGCTGCATCTTTTTTTGACATCACTGCTTCATATTCTTCCTCAAATAGGACAACTTTGTGACCCTTGTGCTCAGATTTGAAACACAAGGCACAGATACAGGCCTGGTCAGTCCTACAGTACAGTTCTGTCATCTTGTTGTGTGTCTTGCACATCTTATCATCAAGATTCTTCACAGGGTTTAACAATGTGTGGCTCTTCAGACCAGCAACTCTCCGATGTGGCTCAAGGTGCACTTCACAGAAAGAAGCTAGGCACATCAAGCAGGATTTTACAGCCTTTGTCTTTATCTCAGAGCAGATATCACAAAGAACGTCAGCTGTTTCAGGAAGCTGAGGGCCTGGAGTCGAAGCTTTGACTCGAACTAATGTCTTAAACTCAGCAGCTAACTCAGACACGACAGTGTTGACTTGGAGTTCAGGTCTTGGATAAAATACCCTTTTGCAAAATGGACACTGGCAAATGTCACTGCTGTCCCAATACTTATGGATACATGCACTGCAGAAGTTGTGTCCACATGGCGTTGAGACTGGTTTAGTGAACACATCCAGGCACACAGAACACAGGAACTTGTCCTCTGACAGCAGACAGATTGCAGATGCCATATCTGGAGATGAATTAATAAGCAAAAAATATAATTAAAACAATTGAACAATTACAATTTAGCTCAATGGACTGAATGGTCTGTTAAAACAGGATATCTATGTTTTATTTTGTCAGATGTGTGACAAGAAACACATAAAAGTAAGGAAACAATTTAAGTACATTGTCTTTCCTACCTGTAAAGTCGAAAGATTTCAAAGCAGCTGTGCAAAAAACTCAAAGCAACTTGTCCTTTCCACGTTTGCTTGTTAAGTTTCGTTTCCGCAGGTTGACGGTGGTAATGACTCCTCCCCTGCTCTGACGTCACCTTCCTGGTCAAATTTAACTCTTTAGACTCCACTACAAGAGCCATGTGTTAAAGATACACTCACCAGTTTATTATTGCCAAATATGACCCCCAAATGTGAGCTTAAAGCTAATTGTACAATTATACTCTTTATATATAGACTTTTGAGGAGATGTAATTTATATACAGGTAATTATTTCATGTCAGTTCTCATCATATTTCTTGAGAAGAAGGGAAGAATTTGTCACAATAAAGTAAATAAAATCTGCTGGCAGCTCTGTGAGGCTGTTTAAGCACAGTGGTACTTTCAGCTAAAATGCTAACATCAGCATGCTAGTATGTAGATATTTAGCAGGTATATTGTTTATCATGTTCACTATCTTAATATCGATATGTTACATTTATGAGTTACACACACATTATACAGATGAGAGATGTTCAAATGCTTCACAGCTCTGAGTTTAATATTGTGACAGAGCTTCTAGGTATGAATGACACGAGGACATCAGTCTGGATGTGAAGTTTATTTACACGCACTTGTCAAATGCACAAAAGCTTTGAATTTCAAGTCACTGTGAATTACAAGAAATCAACAAAATAAAGACTTTATACACACTTGTGTTCTCTTTCCAGTACTGTACATTTCTGCACACCTCCATCTAAAATAAATCACAGTCAGAGTAGTGGGTATATAGACAGGAATTTAAACATTGAAAGTGTGCATGCAAAGCAACAAAATATATGTACAAAGTACCATTACACTACATCATGATAAATGACACTGATAACCTCATCTATTTTAATGCAACAGTACCTGACAATATCACTCTGCAACATTACTATAGTCAGTTTACATCTGCACATATACAGTAAGAAAGGAACAGAATACTACTGATGACATAGTGTCAAACATCTTTTATATATACATGCATGGACAAAAAAAACATTTTAAATATTAAAGAAGCTAATTTGATTGCCAGTATAACATGTGGAAGTTAAATTATTTGTTAATTATTTAAGCAGATTTGCTCAGTGTATTATTAGAGACCAGTGTTAACTTTGATGCGGTCTTTAAAGATAACAAACTCAGTGTGTTTGAGTTACAGGTGTTATGATGAGAGGAGCAGAGTTTGTTCCATTTCTGTTGCGTTGCAGGCAGAAGTATGGATAGAGTTTCTTTGTAAAGTGGCAGCCAGTGAAAGAATAGATATGTGATTTAGAAATCACATCATAGAAAGAAACCACTCCCTTGTTATAGTCCACAAAGATGCCCACCTTCCCAAGTTTTTCTTTCAGTGTGATTTCATCACTTTCATGTATAGACCTGGATGCACTATATATGCCCTTGACAAGTCCAATGGTCCAGAATTCATATTCAACTGACCGAAACATTTCCCTTCTATTTACCCACTCTCCGGCCACTCCAGTGGTCCACGTAGTACTTCCTTCCACTTGCACCTCATAGTAAAATTTCCCTGTTGTGAACCCCTCCTTTGTCAAAACCTCTGGAAACAGTTTAAATCTCTTTGGATTGTTGGGAAGACTCTGTTTTATGCCTCCTTCTTTCACTTGTTTTCCATCCTGGCTTATGACAAGTGAGCAATATGCTGTGTCAGGGTCAAAAGTCAAGTCCACTGCATGTTCTCTCATTCTTTTTATTTTGATCTCAGGAAGCTCTTCCATTAGTTCATCAACTCTGTGTTTCAGCCGAATCACAGCACCTCTTACTGCCTTAAAAGACAGATCTCTGTGAACACCAGTGTTGGTCCAGTCTTTGTTTAAAGGAGAACACAAGTTTGGGAAGCTCTGGAGAAAATGATAGTGATCCTCAGACTGTGACAGCTGCTCCAGCTGGCTGCTTCTGCTTTTGAGCTCAGTGACTTCCATCTTCAGCTCTGTGAGGAAACCTTCAGCCTTTTGCTTTGTTGCTGCGTACCTCTCCTCAATCACCTCAACAAGCTTGGCCTGACTTCTCTGAATGGAGGAGATCAAGTCAGTGAAGACCTGCACACTTGTTTCTTTCTCTTTCTTAGCTTCATCAACTGAGTTTTCAATTTCAGCTATCTTCTTGGACCGTGATTGGATCATCTTCTGGATATTTGCTATTGCTGCATCTTTTTTTGACATCGCTGCTTCATATTCTTCCTCAAGTGGGACAACTTTATGACACTTGTGATTGGCTGTGATACACAATGCACAGATACAGGCCTGGTCAGTCCTACAGTACAGTTCTGTCATCTTGTTGTGTGTCTTGCACATCTTATCATCAAGATTCTTCACAGGGTTTAACAATGTGTGGCTTTTGAGACCAGCAACTCTCCGATGTGGCTCAAGGTGCACTTCACAGAACGAAGCGAGACACATCAAGCAGGATTTTACAGCCTTTGTCTTTATCTCAGAGCAGATATCACAAAGAACGTCAGCTGTTTCAGGAAGTTGAGGGCCTGGAGTCGAAGCTTTGACTCGAACTAATGTCTTAAACTCAGCAGCTAACTCAGACATGACAGTGTTGACTTGGAGTTCAGGTCTTGGATCAAATACCCTTTTGCAAAATGGACACTGGCAAATGTCACTGCTGTCCCAATACTTATGGATACATGCACTGCAGAAGGTGTGTCCACATGGCGTTGAGACTGGTTTAGTGAACACATCCAGGCACACAGAACACAGGAACTTGTCCTCTGACAGCAGACTGATCGCAGATGCCATATCTGGATATGAATTAATAAGTAAAAATATAATTAAAACAATTGAACAATTACAATTTAACTCAATGGACTGAATGGTCTGCTAAAACAGGATATCTATGTTTTATTTTGTCACGTGTGACAAGAAACACATAAAAGTAAGGAAACAATTTAAGAACATTGTCTTTCCTACCTGTAAAGTCGAAAGATTTCAAAGCAGCAACTTGTCCTTTCCAAGTTTGCTTGTTGAGTTTCGTTTCAGCAGGTTGATGGTGGTAATGACTCCTCCCCCGCTCTGACGTCACCTTCCTGGTCAAATTTAACTCTTTAGACTCCACTACAAGAGTCATGTGTTAAAGATACACTCACTAGTTTATTATTGCCAAATATGACCCCCAAATGTGAGCTTAAAGCTAATTGTAGAAGTTATAGTCTTTATATATAGACTTTTGAGGAGATGTAAAGATGTAATTTATATACAGGTAATTATTTCATGTCAGTTCTCATCATATTTTTTGAGAAGAAGGGAAGAATTTGTCACAACAAATTAAATAAAGTATGCTGGCAGCTCTGTGAGGCTGTTTAAGCACAGTGGTACTTTCAGCTGAAATGCTAACATCAGCATGCTAGCATGTTGATATTGAGCAGGTATATTGTTTATCATGTTCACCATCTTAATATCAATATGTTACATTTATGAGTTACACACACATTATACAGATAAGAGATGCTCAAATGCTTCACAGCTCTGAGTTTAATATTGTGTCAGAGCTTCTAGGTATGAATGACACGAGGACATCAGTCTGGATGTGAAGTTTATTTACACACACTCGTCAAATGCACAAAAGCTTTGAATTTCCAGTTACTGTGAATTGAAAGAAATCAACAAAATAAAGACTTTATACACACTTGTGTTCTCTTTCCAGTACTGTACATTTTTGCACACCTTCATCTAAAATAAATCACAGTCAGAGTAGTGGATATATGGACAGGAATGTTACACTGTACTGCATGAAACAAATTTAAACATTTAAAGTGTGTATGTGAGAGCAACAAAATATATGTACAAAGTACCATTACACTACATCATGATGAATGACACTGATAACCTCATCTATTTTAATACAACAGTACCTGACAATATCACTCTGCAACATTACTATAGTCAGTTTACATCTACACATAAACAGTAAGAAAGGAACAGAATACTACTGATGACATAGTGTCAAACATCTTTTATATATCCATGCATGGATAAAAAACATTTTCAATATTAAAGAAGCTAATTTGATTACCAGTATAACATGTGGAAGTTGCTGATAATTATTTAAGCAGATTTGCTCAGTGTATTATTAGAGACCAATGTTAACTTTGATGTGGTCTTTAAAGATAACAAACTCAGTGTGTTTGAGTTACAGGTGTTATGATGAGAGGGGCAGAGTTTGTTCCATTCATGTTGCGTTGCAGGTAGAAGTATGGATAGACTTTCTCTGTAAAGTGGCAGCTAGTAAAAGAATAGATATGTGATTTAGAAATCACATCATAGAAAGAAACCACTCCCTTGTTATAGTCCACATAGATGCCCACCTTCCCAAGTTTTTCTTTCAGTGTGATTTTATAACTTTGTTTTGTAGACCTGTATACGCTACACATGCCCTCTTTAAGCCCAATGGTCCAGTATCCGTTTTCAACTGACAGAGATGTTTCCTTCTTTCTGTCAACTGACTCTTTGACCACTCCAGTGATCCACCTAGTACTTCCTTCCACTTGCACCTCATAGTAAAACTTCCCTGTTGTGAACCCCTCCTTTGTCAAAACCTCTGGAAACACTTCAAATCTATTTGGATTGTTGGGAAGACTCTGTTTTGTGTCTCCTTCTATCACTTGTTTTCCATCCTGGCTTATGACAAGTGAGCAATATGCTGTGTCAGGGTCAAAAGTCAAGTCAACTGCATGTTCTCTCATTCTTTTTATTTTGATCTCAGGAAGCTCTTCCATTAGTTCATCAACTCTCTGTTTCAGCCGAGTCACAGCATCTCTCACTGCCTTAAAAGACAGATCACTGTGAACACCAGTGTTGGTCCAGTCTTTTTTTTAAAGGAGAACACAACTTTGGGAAGCTCTGGAGAAAATGATGGTGATCCTCAGACTGTGACAGCTGCTTCAGCTGGCTGCTTCTGCTTTTGAGCTCGGTGACTTCCATCTTCAGTTCTGTGAGGAAACCTTCAGCCTTTTGCTTTGTTGCTGCATACCTCTCCTCAATCACCTCAACAAGCTCGGCCTGGCTTCTCTGAATGGAGGAGATCAAGTCAGTGAAGACCTGCACACTGGCTTCTTTCTCTTTCTTAGCTTCATCAACTGAGTTTTTAATTTCAGCCATCTTCTTGAACCGTGATTGGATCATCTTTTGAATATTTGCTATTGCTGCATCTTTTTTTGACATCGCTGCTTCATATTCTTCCTCAAATAGGACAACTTTGTGACCCTTGTGTTCAGCTTTGAAACACAAGGCACAAATACAGGCCTGCTCAGTCCTACAGTACAGTTCTGTCATCTTGTTGTGTGTCTTGCACATCTTATCATCAAGATTCTTCACAGGGTTTAACAATGTGTGGCTCTTCAGACCAGCAACTCTCCGATGTGGCTCAAGGTGCACTTCACAGAAAGAAGCTAGGCACATCAAGCAGGATTTTACAGCCTTTGTCTTTATCTCAGAGCAGATATCACAAAGAACGTCAGCTGTTTCAGGAAGTTGAGGGCCTGGAGTCGAAGCTTTGACTCGAACTAATGTCTTAAACTCAGCAGCTAACTCAGACACGACAGCGTTGACTTGGAGTTCAGGTCTTGGATCAAATACCCTTTTGCAAAATGGACACTGGCAAATGTCACTGCTGTCCCAATACTTATGGATACATGCACTGCAGAAGTTGTGTCCACATGGCGTTGAGACTGGTTTAGTGAACACATCCAGGCACACAGAACACAGGAACTTGTCCTCTGACAGCAGACTGATCGCAGATGCCATATCTGGATATGAATGAATAAGTAAAAATATAATTAAAACAATTGAACAATTATAATTTAACTCAATGGACTAATGGTCTGTTAAAACAGGATATCTATGTTTTATTTTGTCATGTGTGAAAAGAAACACATAAAAGTAAGGAAACAATTTAAGTACATTGTCTTTCCTACCTGTAAAGTCGAAAGATTTAAAAGCAGCAACTCGTCCTTTCCAAGTTTGCTTGTTGAGTTTAATTTCTGCAGGTTGACGGTGGTAATGACTCCTCCCCTGCTCTGACGTCAACTTCCTGGTCAAATTTAACTCTTTAGACTCCACTACAAGAGCCATGTGTTAAAGATACACTCACCAGTTTATAATTGCCAAATATCATCTCCAAATATTAGTTTACAGCTAATTGTAGAAGTTATACTCTTTATATATAGACTTTTGAGGAGCTGTAAAGATGTAATTTATATACAGGTAATTATTTCATGTCAGTTCTCATCATATTTCTTGAGAAGAAGGGAAGAATTTGTCACAATAAAGTAAATAAAGTATGCTGGCAGCTCTGTGAGGCTGTTTAAGCACAGTGGTACTTTCAGCTAAAATGCTAACATCAGCATGCTAGCATGTTGATATTTAGCAGGTATATTGTTTATCATGTTCACTATCTTAATATCGATATGTTACATTTATGAGTTACACACACATTATACAGACAAGAGATGTTCAAATGCTTCACAGCTCTGAGTTTAATATTGTGTCAGAGCTTCTAGGTATGAATGACACGAGAACATCAGTCTAGATGTGAAGTTTATTTACACACACTTGTCAAATGCACAAAAGCTTTGAATTTCAAGCCACTGTGAATTACAAGAAATCAACAAAATAAAGACTTTATACACACTTGTGTTCTTTTTCCAGTACTGTACATTTCCGCACACCTCCATCTAAAATAAATCACAGTCAGAGTAGTGGGTATATAGACAGGAATGTTACACTTCACTGCATGAAACATATTTAAACATTTAAAGTGTGTATGTGAGAGCAACAGAATATTTTAACACATTTTACCTGACAATATCACTCTGCAACATTACTATAATCAGTTTACATCTACACATATACAGTAAGAAAGGAACAGAATACTACTGATGACATAGTGTCAAACATCTTTTGTATATACATGCATGGATAGAAAACATTTTCAATATTAAAGAAGCTAATTTGATTACCAGTATAACATGTGGAAGTTACTCAGTGTATTATTAGAGACCAATGTTAACTTTGATGTGGTCTTTGAAGATAACAAACTCAGTGTGTTTGAGTTACAGGTGTTATGATGAGAGGGGCAGAGTTTGTTCCATTTCTGTTGTGTTGCAGGCGGAAGTATGGATAGAGTTTCTCTGTGAAGTGGCAGCCAGTGAAAGAATAGATATGTGATTTAGAAATCACATCATAGAAAGAAACCACTCCCTTGTTATAGTCCACAAAGATGCCCACCTTCTGAAGCTTTTCTTTTAGTGTGAATTTATGTCTTTGAAGTATAGACCTGCATGCACTATATATACCCTCTTTAAGCTCAATGGTCCAGTATCCGTTTTCAGCTAACCGAAATAGTCCCTTCTTTCTATCAACTGACTCTCTGGCCACTCCAGTGATCCACCTAGTACTTCCTTCCACTTGCACCTCATAGTAAAATTTCCCTGTTGTGAACCCCTCCTTTGTCAAAACCTCTAGAAACATTTCAAATCTATTTGGATTGTTGGGAAGACTCTGTTCTGTGTCTCCATCTTTCACTTGTTTTCCATCCTGGCTTATGACAAGTGAGCAATATGCTGTGTCAGGGTCAAAAGTCAAGTCCACTGCATGTTCTCTCATTCTTTTCATTTTGATCTCAGGAAGCTCTTCCATTAGTTCATCAACTCTCTGTTTCAACCGAGTCACAGCATCTCTTACTGCCTCAAAAGACAGATCACTGTGAACACTGATGTTGGTCCAGTCTTTTTTTAAAGGAGAACACAAGTTTGGGAAGCTCTGGAGAAAATGATGGTGATCCTCAGACTGTGACAGCTGCTCCAGCTGGCTGCTTCTGCTTTTGAGCTCGGTGACTTCCATCTTCAGTTCTGTGAGGAAACCTTCAGCCTTTTGCTTTGTTGCTGCGTACCTCTCCTCAATCACCTCAACAAGCTCGGCCTGGCTTCTCTGAATGGAGGAGATCAAGGCAGTGAAGACCTGCACACTGGCTTCTTTCTCTTTCTTAGCTTCATCAACTGAGTTTTCAATTTCAGCCATCTTCTTGAACCGTGATTGGATCATCTTTTGAATATTTGCTATTGCTGCATCTTTTTTTGACATCGCTGCTTCATATTCTTCCTCAAATATGACAACTTTGTGACCCTTGTGTTCAGCTTTGAAACACAAGGCACAGATACAGGCCTGCTCAGTCCTACAGTACAGTTCTGTCATCTTGTTGTGTGTCTTGCACATCTTATCATCAAGATTCTTCACAGGGTTTAATAATGTGTGGCTCTTCAGACCAGCAACTCTCTGATGTGGCTCAAGGTGCACTTCACAGAAAGAAGCTAGGCACATCAAGCAGGATTTAACAGCCTTTGTCTTTATCTCAGAGCAGATATCACAAAGAACGTCAGCTGTTTCAGGAAGCTGAGGGCCTGGAGTCGAAGCTTTGACTCGAACTAATGTCTTAAACTCAGCAGCTAACTCAGACACGACAGTGTTGACTTGGAGTTCAGGTCTTGGATCAAATACCCTTTTGCAAAATGGACACAGGCAAATGTCACTGCTGTCCCAATACTTATGGATACATGCACTGCAGAAGTTGTGTCCACATGGCGTTGAGACTGGTTTAGTGAACACATCCAGGCACACAGAACACAGGAACTTGTCCTCTGACAGCAGACTGATCGCAGATGCCATATCTGGATATGAATTAATAAGTAAAAATATAATTAAAACAATTGAACAATTACAATTTAACTCAATGGACTAATGGTCTGTTAAAACAGGATATCTATGTTCTATTTTGTCACGTGTGGCAAGAAACACATAAAAGTAAGGACACAATTTAAGTACATTGTCTTTCCTACCTGTAAAGTCGAAAGATTTAAAAGCAGCTGTGCAAAAAACTCAAAGCAACTTGTCCTTTCAAAGTTTGCTTGTTGAGTTTCGTTTCAGCAGGTTGACCGTGGTAATGACTCCTCACCTGCTCTGACGTCAACTTCCTGGTCAAATTTAACTCTTTAGACTCCACTACAAAAGTCATGTGTTAAAGATACACTCACCAGTTTATTATTGCCAAATATCATCTCCAAATATTAGTTTACAGCTAATTGTAGAAGTTATACTCTTTATATATAGACTTTTTAGGAGATGTAAGGATGTAATTTATATACAGGTAATTATTTCATGTCAGTTCTCATCATATTTCATGAGAAGAAGGGAAGAATTTGTCACAATTAAGTAAACAAAGTATGCTGGCACCTTTATGAGGCTATTTAAGCAAAGTAACACTTTCAACTAAAATGCTAACATCAGCATGCTAACATGTTGATATTTAGCAGGTATATTGTTTATCATGTTCACCATCTTAATAACGATATGTTACATTTATGAGTTACACACACATTATAGAGACAAGAGATGTTCAAATGCTTCACAGCTCTGAGTTTAATATTGTGTCAGAGCTTCTAGGTATGAATGACACGAGGACATCAGTCTAGATGTGAAGTTTATTTAAACACACTCAGTCACTGTGAATTACAAGAAATCAACAAAATAAAGACTTTATACACACTTGTGTTCTCTTTCCAGTACTGTACATTTCTGCACAACTCCATCTAAAATAAATCACAGTCAGAGTAGTGGATATATAGACAGGAATTTAAACATTGAAAGTGTGCGTGCAAAGCAACAAAATATATGTACAAAGTACCATTACACTACATCATGATGAATGACACTGATAACCTCATCTATTTTAATACAACAGTACCTGACAATATCACTCTGCAACATTACTATAGTCAGTTTACATCTACACATATACAGTAAGAAAGGAACAGAATACTACTGATAACATAGTGTCAAACATCTTTTATATATACATGCATGGATAGAAAACATTTTCAACATTAAAGAAGCTAATTTGATTACCAGTATAACATGTGGAAGTTGCTGTTAATGCTTTAAGCAGATTTGCTCAGTGTATTATTAGAGACCAATGTTAACTTTGATGTGGTCTTTAAAGATAACAAACTCAGTGTGTTTGAGTTACAGGTGTTATGATGAGAGGGGCAGAGTCTGTTCCATACATGTTTTCTTGCAGGCAGAAGAATGGATAGAGTTTCTCTGTAAAGTGGCAGCCAATGAAAGAATAGATATGTGATTTAGAGATCACATCATAGAAAGAAACCACTCCCTTGTTATAGTCCACAAAGATGCCCACCTTCTGAAGCTTTTCTGTCAGTGTGATTTTAACAATTTGTTGTACAGACCTGTATGCACTATATATGCCCTCTTTAAACCCAATGGTCCAGTATCCATTTTTAATTGACCGAAATATTTCCTTTCTATCAACTGACTCTCTGACCACTCCAGTGATCCACTTAGTACTTCCTTCCACTTGCACCTCAAAGTAAAACTTCCCTGTTGTGAACCCCTCCTTTGTCACAACCTCTGGAAACACTTCAAATCTTTTTGGATTGTTGGGAAGACTCTGTTTTGTGTCTCCATCTATCACTTGTTTTCCATCCTGGCTTATGACAAGTGAGCAATATGCTGTGTCAGGGTCAAAAGTCAAGTCCACTGCATGTTCTCTCATTCTTTTCATTTTCATCTCAGGAAGTTCTTCCATTAGTTCATCAACTCTGTGTTTCAACCGAGTCACAGCATCTCTCACTGCCTCAAAAGACAGATCACTGTGAACACCGATGTTGGTCCAGTCTTTGTTTAAAGGAGAACACAACTTTGGGAAGCTCTGGAGAAAATGATGGTGATCCTCAGACTGTGACAGCTGCTCCAGCTGGCTGGCTCTGCTTTTGAGCTCAGTGACTTCCATCTTCAGCTCTGTGAGGAAACCTTCAGCCTTTTGCTTTGTTGCTGCGTACCTCTCCTCAATCACCTCAACAAGCTCGGCCTGGCTTCTCTGAATGGAGTGGATCAAGTCAGTGAAGACCTGCACACTGGCTTCTTTCTCTTTCTTAGCTTCATCAACTGAGTTTTCAATTTCAGCCATCTTCTTGAACCGTGATTGGATCATCTTTTGGATATTTGCTATTGCTGCATCTTTTTTTGACATCGCTGCTTCATATTCTTCCTCAAATATGACAACTTTGTGACCCTTGTGTTCAGCTTTGAAACACAAGGCACAAATACAGGCCTGCTCAGTCCTACAGTACAGTTCAGTCATCTTGTTGTGTGTCTTGCACATCTTATCATCAAGATTCTTCACAGGGTTTAACAATGTGTGGCTCTTCAGACCAGCGACTCTCTGATGTGGCTCAAGGTGCACTTCACAGAAAGAAGCTAGGCACATCAAGCAGGATTTAACAGCCTTTGTCTTTATCTCAGAGCAGATATCACAAAGAACGTCACCTGTTTCAGGAAGTTGAGGGCCTGGAGTCGAAGCTTTGACTCGAACTAATGTCTTAAACTCAGCAGCTAACTCAGACACGACAGTGTTGACTTGGAGTTCAGGTCTTGGATCAAATACCCTTTTGCAAAATGGACACTGGCAAATGTCACTGCTGTCCCAATACTTATGGATACATGCACTGCAGAAGGTGTGTCCACATGGCGTTGAGACTGGTTTAGTGAACACATCCAGGCACACAGAACACAGGAACTTGTCCTCTGACAGCAGACTGATCGCAGATGCCATATCTGGATATGAATTAATAAGTAAAAATATAATTAAAACAATTGAACAATTATAATTTAACTCAATGGACTAATGGTCTGCTAAATCAGGATATCTATGTTTTATTTTGTCACACATGTGACAAGAAACACATAAAAGTAAGGAAACAATTTAAGAACATTGTCTTTCCTACCTGTAAAGTCGAAAGATTTCAAAGCAGCTGTGCAAAAAACTCAAAGCAACTTGTCCTTTCCAAGTTTGCTTGTTGAGTTTCGTTTCAGCAGGTTGACGGTGGTAATGACTCCTCACCTGCTCTGACGTCAACTTCCTGGTCAAATTTAACTCTTTAGACTCCACTGCAAGAGCCATGTGTTAAAGATACACTCACCAGTTTATTATTGCCAAATATAACCCCTAAATGTGAGCTTACAGCTAATTGTACAATTATACTCTTTATATATAGACTTTTGAGGAGATGTAATTTATATACAGGTAATTATTTCATGTCAGTTCTCATCATATTTCTTGAGAAGAAGGGAAGAATTTGTCACAACATATTAAATAAAGTATGCTGGCAGCTCTGTGAGGCTGTTTAAGCACAGTGGTACTTTCAGCTGAAATGCTAACATCAGCATGCTAGCATGTCGATATTTAGCAGGTATATTGTTTATCATGTTCACTATCTTAATATCGATATGTTACATTTATGAGTTACACACACATTACACAGATGAGAGATGTTCAAATGCTTCACAGCTCTGAGTTTAATATTGTGTCAGAGCTTCTAGGTATGAATGACACGAGGACATCAGTCTAGATGTGAAGTTTATTTACACACACTCGTCAAATGCACAAAAGCTTTGAATTTCCAGTCACTGTGAATTGAAAGAAATCAACAAAATAAAGACTTTATACACACTTGTGTTCTCTTTCCAGTACTGTACATTTTTGCACACCTTCATCTAAAATAAATCACAGTCAGAGTAGTGGGTATATAGACAGGAATTTAAACATTTAAAGTGTGTATGTGAGAGCAACAAAATATATGTACAAAGTACCATTACACTACATCATGATGAATGACACTGATAACCTCATCTATTTTAATACAACAGTACCTGACAATATCACTCTGCAACATTACTATAGTCAGTTTACATCTACACATAAACAGTAAGAAAGGAACAGAATACTACTGATGACATAGTGTCAAACATCTTTTATATATACATGCATAGATAGAAAACATTTTCAATATTAAAGAAGCTAATTTGATTACCAGTATAACATGTGGAAGTTGCTGTTAATACTTTAAGCAGATTTGCTCAGTGTATTATTAGAGACCAATGTTAACTTTGATGTGGTCTTTAAAGATAACAAACTCAGTGTGTTTGAGTTACAGGTGTTATGATGAGAGGGGCAGAGTTTGTTCCATACATGTTTTCTTGCAGGCAGAAGTATGGATAGAGTTTCTCTGTAAAGTGGCAGCCAGTGAAAGAATAGATATGTGATTTAGAGATCACATCATAGAAAGAAACCACTCCCTTGTTATAGTCCACATAGATGCCCACCTTCCCAAGTTTTTCTTTTAGTGTGATGTCATCACTGTGCTTTGTGGACCTGTATGCGCTATATATGCCCTCATCAAGCCCAATGGTCCAGTATCCACTTTTAACTGACTGAGGTGCATCCATCTTTCTATTTACTGACTCTCTGACCACTCCAACAACCCATTTAGTACTTCCTTCCACTTGCACCTCATAGTAAGACTTCCCTGTTGTGAACCCCTCATTTGTCAAAACCTCTGGACACACTTCAAATCTCTTTCGATATTTGGGAAGACTCTGTTCTGTGTCTCCATCTATCACTTGTTTTCCATCCTGGCTTATGACAAGTGAGCAATATGCTGTGTCAGGGTCAAAAGTCAAGTCCACTGCATGTTCTCTCATTCTTTTTATTTTGATCTCAGGAAGTTCTTCCATTAGTTCATCAACTCTCTGTTTCATTTGAGTTACAGCATCTCTCACTGCCTCAAAAGACAGATCACTGTGAACACCAGTGTTGGTCCAGTCTTTGTTTAAAGGAGAACACAAGTTTGGGAAGCTCTGGAGAAAATGATGGTGATCCTCAGACTGTGACAGCTGCTCCAGCTGGCTGCTTCTGCTTTTGAGCTCGGTGACTTCCATCTTCAGCTCTGTGAGGAAACCTTCAGCCTTTTGCTTTGTTGCTGCGTACCTCTCCTCAATCACCTCAACAAGCTCGGCCTGGCTTCTCTGAATGGAGGAGATCAAGTCAGTGAAGACCTGCACACTGGCTTTTTTCTCTTTGTTAGCTTTATCAACTGAGTTTTCAATTTCAGCTATCTTCTTGGACCGTGATTGTATCATCTTTTGGATATTTGACATTGCTGCATCTTTTTTTGACATCACTGCTTCATATTCTTCCTCAAGTAGGACAACTTTATGACCCTTGTGATTGGTTTTGAAACACAAGGCACAAATACAGGCCTGGTCAGTCCTACAGTACAGTTCTGTCAACTTGTTGTGAATTTTGCACATCCTGTCATCGAGATTCTTCACAGGGTCTAACAATGTGTGGCTTTTGAGACCAGCGACTCTCTGATGTGGCTCAAGGTGCACTTTACAGAAAGAAGCTAGGCACATCAAGCAGGATTTAACAGCCTTTGTCTTTCTCTCAGAACAGATATCACAAAGAACGTCAGCTGTTTCAGGAAGTTGTGAGTCTGGAGTCGAGGATTTGCCTTGAACCAACATCTTAAGCGCAGCAACTAACTCAGCTGGGAAAGAGCTGTCTTGGTATTCAGTACAACATAACAATATGAAACAAACAAACAAAAAAAACAAAAACAAAAGGACAATGCAACATACTATCAGTATGTCACATGCATTGATGACTGGTTCAGTGAACACATCCAGACAGACAGAACGTTGGAAGTCCTCCGACAGCAGACTTCTCAGAGATTCCATATCTGGACAGGAATTAATACGTAAAAATATAATTACAACAACTGTAACAATACAATTCAGCTAGACTGAATTTTAGGCTTTATTTTATCATGTGTGACAAGAAACACATAAAGGAAAGGGGAAAAAATGAACTATGTTATCTTTCTTACCTTTAGTAGCAGGTTTTAAAACAGCTGTACAAAGAACTCCGCTTTGTGTTTTCCAACTTCGTCTCACCGTGATGACGTGTGTTAAGGACCTCTCCCTTTTATGACAGTTAACTTCCTGAACAAATTTAACTCTTTCAACTCCATTAACAAGAGTATTGGCAGCTCTCTGAGGTGATGCTTTACACTAAAATGCTAACATCAGCATGCTTACTTGCAGTCTATTTTCCAACCGGGCGCGTGTTTTGGTCCGTCCTGCACGCGACTTCAAACCACGTGTTATATGGTTTGAAGTCGGGTGAATGTTATGCACATGAATGTTACACTGTCTTTGGAAATTAGACTATAATGAATATGATTTATTGGTGGGTTTTCAATAAAGATATGATACTTACATACATACATATGAACTTTTGCAATGACCCTCGTGACTCTGCATTGTTTTTTATCTGATCTGGGCCCTACATAGCATTTGCTTCCCAGTTTTCAATCAGTTTTCACCTGTCAAAAACTGATTGAAGGCATAGTATAGTTACTCAATGGTTATTTCTGCCTAAATATGACTTGATCTCATTCTGGAGCTTCATAATATTAAGATCTGAGCTCACAGGACAGCTTGGAATTCTTTTAAAGGACCGTTACAACACAAAATAGGCATTTTCACCTGCCAAAAATTGATTGAAGGCCAAATACAGTTAATGAAAGGTGATTTCAGTTTAGATCAACAGGATCTATTCTATGCTAAATGTAGGCTAACTGTACTTAATCATTTGCAAAGATGTACTAAGACATTTGCAATGTGATGAAATCAATGAGAAATACAATTCTGTTGTGAACAATTGCCAAGTGGTTTGGAGGTTTGTCCATGTTGTTTTGAGAATGTAATTTCTGTTTCAAGAAATGAGCCAAACCAATGGAGAAAAAGTGTAAGACATTGAACAAAGTCTTGTCTAAAATGTAGATGATTTCATCCATTACTGGTTAATTTGTAACCTTGCAATTGTTATATGAAGTCATTTTGAGGAAGAAAACCTCTTTCAGTCCAACATTAGGAGCTGGAATCACTTTTTGGCAAGTAAAAAACTGCATTTTATGCGTTGCACTGGCCCTTAACACCATTTACAGAAGGTATAGAGTACAGGTTAATCTATAATTAGCTAAATATTGCTCTGTTGAGTAATAGGAAGTCATTTTGTGCAAGAAAACCCCTTTCAGTATCAAATTAATGGCAGGAATCAATTTTTGGCAGGTGAAAAGACCCATTTTGTGTTGTAATGGTCCTTTAAAAGAATTCCAAGCTGTCCTGTGAGCTCAGATCTTTATATTATGAAGCTCAAGAATGAGATCAAGTCATATTTAGGCAGAAATCACCTTTGAGTAACTGTATTTGGCCTTCAATCAATTTTTGGCAGGTGAAAAAGCCCATTTTCTGATGTAATGGTCCTTTAAAAGAATTCCAAGCTGTCCTGTGAGCTCAGATCTTTATATTATGAATCTCAAGAATGAGATCAAGTCATCTTTAGGCAGAAATCACCTTTCATTAACTGAATTTGCCCTTCAATCAATTTTTGGCAGGTGAAAATGCCCATTTTCTGATGTAATGGTCCTTTAAAAGAATTCCAAGCTGTCTTGTGAGCTCAGATCTTTATATTATGAAGCTCAAGAATGAGATCAAGTCTTATTTAGGCAGAAATCACCTTTGAGTAACTGTATTTGGCCTTCAATCAATTTTTGGCAGGTGAAAATGCCTGTTTTGTGTTGTAATGGTCCTTTAAAAGAATTCCTGTGAGCTCAGATCTTTATATTATGAAGCTCAAGAATGAGATCAAGTCATCTTTAGGCAGAAATCACCTTTCATTAACTGAATTTGCCCTTCAATCAATTTTTGGCAGGTGAAAAAGCGCATTTTCTGATGTAATGGTCCTTTAAAAGAATTCCAAGCTGTCTTGTGAGCTCAGATCTTTATATTATGAAGCTCAAGAATGAGATCAAGTCATATTTAGGCAGAAATCACCTTTCATTAACTGTATTTGGCCTTCAATCAATTTTTGGCAGGTGAAAATGCCCATTTTGTGTTGTAATGGTCCTTTAAAAGAATTCCAAGCTGTCCCGTCAGCTCAGATCTTTTTATTATGAAGCTCAAGAATGAGATCAAGTCATATTTAGGCAGAAATCACCTTTGAGTAACTGTATTTGGCCTTCAATCAATTTTTGGCAGGTTAAAAAGCCCATTTTCTGATGTAATGGTCCTTTAAAAGAATTCCAAGCTGTCTTGTGAGCTCAGATCTTTATATTATGAAGCTCAAGAATGAGATCAAGTCATCTTTAGGCAGAAATCACCTTTCATTAACTGAATTTGCCCTTCAATCAATTTTTGGCAGGTGAAAATGCCTATTTTCTTATGTAATGGTCCTTTAAAAGAATTCCAAGCTGTCTTGTGAGCTCAGATCTTTATATTATGAAGCTCAAGAATGAGATCAAGTCTTATTTAGGCAGAAATCACCTTTGAGTAACTGTATTTGGCCTTCAATCAATTTTTGGCAGGTGAAAATGCCTGTTTTGTGTTGTAATGGTCCTTTAAAAGAATTCCTGTGAGCTCAGATCTTTATATTATGAAGCTCAAGAATGAGATCAAGTCATCTTTAGGCAGAAATCACCTTTCATTAACTGAATTTGCCCTTCAATCAATTTTTGGCAGGTGAAAATGCCCATTTTCTGATGTAATGGTCCTTTAAAAGAATTCCAAGCTGTCTTGTGAGCTCAGATCTTTATATTATGAAGCTCAAGAATGAGATCAAGTCTTATTTAGGCAGAAATCACCTTTGAGTAACTGTATTTGGCCTTCAATCAATTTTTGGCAGGTGAAAATGCCTGTTTTGTGTTGTAATGGTCCTTTAAAAGAATTCCTGTGAGCTCAGATCTTTATATTATGAAGCTCAAGAATGAGATCAAGTCATCTTTAGGCAGAAATCACCTTTCATTAACTGAATTTGCCCTTCAATCAATTTTTGGCAGGTGAAAAAGCGCATTTTCTGATGTAATGGTCCTTTAAAAGAATTCCAAGCTGTCTTGTGAGCTCAGATCTTTATATTATGAAGCTCAAGAATGAGATCAAGTCATATTTAGGCAGAAATCACCTTTCATTAACTGTATTTGGCCTTCAATCAATTTTTGGCAGGTGAAAATGCCCATTTTGTGTTGTAATGGTCCTTTAAAAGAATTCCAAGCTGTCCCGTCAGCTCAGATCTTTTTATTATGAAGCTCAAGAATGAGCTCAAGTCATATTTAGGCAGAAATAACCATTGAGTAACTATACTATGCCTTCAATCAGTTTTTGACAGGTGAAAACTGATTGAAAACTGCAAAACACATCCAAACATGGGAAGCAAATGCTATGTAGGGCCCAGATCAGATAAAAAACAATGCAGAGTCACGAGGGTCATTGCAAAAGTTATCATATCTTTATTGAAAACCCACCAATAAATCATATCCATTATAGTCTAATTTCCAAAGACAGGGCTAAACAAAGTCATCAGACATACCAAGCACATAGAGACATGTCTATCACGTAAGTGCCATGTTTGATTTCGGTACAAAATACACTTCTTTTGGCCACAGTTGTAATAATTACGTAACAACAAACGTTACGTTTTCGAAGACACATACCTTTGTTATAATTACATTATAATACAGTTGTGTGTATCTGCATATTATGACCGTTTAATCCAGAGAAAAGCAGACGTTTTTGCGCTACCGCTCAACGGGTTGTTGTGCGCGCTCCCGCGGCCGGAAATCAGATTCTGGCAGACAATCACTTTTTGGCACGACACCGGCAGTTTGCAAGGGGTATTTTATTTTGAAAATCCACCGGATTTCGCTATGCTTTTTTTTGTGTCTGGCTTCCGCCCGCTCGAGGTGTCCTCAGTTCTCAGTCCATTTGTTGACATTGTTTATCTATCATTTGAGAAACTTCTTTGCATGTATGATTGTACTTTGGAAGATTTCACCTGAGCTTTCACTCAATTCCCTGCTTCACCTGTAAAAATGTCTGTTAGTTCATGTCCAAGAAATAAGATTATTCCAGGTGGAATTCACAGTCTGATAGTTCTCCATTTCTTCAAGATTCTTCTCCTTTATGTCTTTTGAGATTTTGCATTACCAGCCTGAATTGTGCTGTAGGTTAGATATCACCACCGTAGTCTTCTCATCCTGACTGTGCCCTCTTTGAAGAGACCAGACTGACATGTGGCTTCCAGGTGAGTCTGACCACAAGAGGTCAGACATGGCAAGCAGGAACTGAGTGGTTCAAACTTTGCTTACCTTGATCCAGGCCATAACTGGGAGTTGAACCTTTGGTCTATGAACCTAGGGGTCCAAGCCCTGCTAAGGATCACCAAAGATTGTGTTCACTATTTGGGTTGATCAGTTCTGTGCTATTATTGTTATGCATTGAATATCATATGAAATATCTATTAAATATGTCACTTAGTGAGGCATATTTGCTTTATTCTGCTAACAAAACACATGGAATGCTTCAAAACAGTACTAATTCCCTCCATAATTCCCTGAAGTTTTACAAAATCTCCCAAGCAAAACAATTTTTCATCATCTTATTTACATTCATTTTTATGTATTCATTACTTCCACACATTCTAAACAATTCTCATCTTCTCTGTCCACCATGGGACAAACACCCAGCTGTCTACCCAACTAGACATGCACACATCCAAACAAACAGATGCCAAAACTTGGCAAATATAATGTGAAATTTAAATAAATGGATATATAACACTGCAGTAGCAATTTTAGTTGTGCAGTTATGAATATTCCTCTTGTTTTTTTTCTTACACACATATCTCTTTTCTCTTTGTCACTCATACAATCACCACATACACACAGTGCACATCACGTCCACTTTCCCCTTAACCAGTTTGTATTTGACATGCATGCTCAGTCATGCCCTGCTCCGACCCCCACCCTGTGACAGAAAGCATTAGAGGGCTCAGTGGGCTACAATGCATGAGAGGCGATAAACTAACTACAGCAGAATGAGGCTGGACAGAGAGGCACTAGCTTGGCATAGAAATGAGCTGACTTTCGAGAGAAACCGCATTTCTGTTTGTTCTGCCATGTGTCACCTATGCAAATATGAGGAAATGGAAAACAGACACGCTCCAAATTCCTACCCACAGAACGATGATATCCTGGATTTTTTTTTCATTTTCTGGCTGGATGATGTTTATTGGGGAAAACTTGACCTGATGGATGACATCGTCTGCTAAGTAATGTTGTTTTGGTAGACTGATAGTCGCCAGTCCAGGTGACCACAGCAGAGTTCCTCGCCCTAATAGCAAGATTATTGAATTAGTGAGTTGGAAAAATAGGTAAATAGATAGTGCAGAGTCTGTTTTGGTCAGAGAGGAAGTCTTTCTTTGATGAAAAATAATGACTAAATATATATACTATAAAAAATAAAATAAAACTCACTGTGCACATTGGTTGGATAGCCAGATGTTTCAATTACAATATATTATATATTTATTATTTATAAAGAGTTTGGTGTCTTGTGGGTTTTTTGTATAGTTGCATTTTTCTTTGGTGAAGTGCTCCTCAATAAAACAATAAAAATAAAAGTCTAGAAAATCAAATCAATGTTGATGTACTCACTGCTGAAATACCAAATTACCATATCTCCCTTTGGGGGTCACAGAGGCGCTCTATTCAGTTATTTCGCTTCTTTACATATTGAAGAGCAATTTGAATTAATTGTTAGTCTGACTGGAATTTATAATGAGATGTATCCAAGTCAATGGCAAGGGTTTTTACTGCACATTTATTAATAGGCATTCATTTTCTGGCTTGTTTGAGGCTTGAGTTTGTTCTTTTTCCCTCTTTATCTTTGTTTATTCATGTACAACTCATTGTGAAATTCTTCAGGGGGTATGTGGTTACATTGTAACCAAGGCTTTGCTGTTAGGTGGTATTCAGCCTATCGTGTAGTTCAGGGTAACAGCTCTATTTCCTTCTCTGTCACTCCACATTGTGTCCCTTTCCACAAGTTTACACTGTGTTGCCTTCAACGACCGTCGGGAATCTGAAAATAATTGTAAAATGTTTCAGTATTTCACATAGCCTAATAATATAATATATACCCTACTGTATTTAATATATTTACAATGAAAGTAGTACATTAGTTTAAAAAAATTTTTTGGCACAGTACCTACATTCATATTTATATTTATTATTTATTTTATATATTGTATTTTGAACTTGTATTTGTATTAGTTATATGTACCACTAGTTGTAGTGCTTCCAGTTGACCAGTGACTGCAGATGGAAAGCAGGTATTAGCGAAATCTTGCAAAGCATTTCTTATCTTTGTATACAATTAATTTGTACTCAGTCCCTGACATGTACATCTATTAAAATATATACAACATTGTCACATTTGATGAAAAACAAAACAAAAAATGCTGCTTGATTTCTATGTTTTTTTCCCATCTACGTTTGGCTAGTATTTCTGAACAAACTGAGGTTAAAGGTCCAGTGTGTAAAATTTAGAAACATGGTGTGTCAGCATGGCGGCCTCCATAGAAGAGGACCCACTCTCACTGTAGATATAAAAGGATAATTTTTAAGTAACCAAAATAATAAAAAAAAAAATCATGTGATTTTACATGCATGAAAATATAGTTATGAATATTATATTCCATGTCTGCCTTATTCTGATAATAGAGGCACCTAATCTTACACACTAGACCTTTAAAAGTCCTATAACGCACATGAACTTGATAAATACGAGCTGCACCTAAATGCAGCATCCGCACAAACCTGCTGTCGGACACTCAGAGAGCAACAAGCTGGACTGGACCAAACACTCACTGCTGCAGTGCTGTACACTGTGATTTGAGGGGGACAGCATCGAAACGAGGTTATTTATCTCCACTAAAAAAGGTTGGTCTGGTGAGTATGTCCTCGGCTTTGCGACGAAAACACGAGTTTGTCGATATAACAGCAGGATAACCCGGTTAAACTTTGTCCTGCACATCAACGACGCAGGTGTTTTTCTTTTTTCTGTTTTCGGGATGCTCGAGCCTACACCCCATCCTGAAAAACGAAAGCCATAAAGTTTATACATACATTTATTCACTTAAATTATGTGCTGCTTGTGACCATGAAGGACAACTGCATTGGTCAAAGTCCGAAATCTCCGAGGCAGGCCATGCCATATTAGCAACAGTCCATTTGAACAGGTAACCGTTGGTGCCAGTTAACGCATCTTGGACGTGCTTATTTAATTAAGTTAGCTTAGCTTTACGGTAAAAAAATGACAAAAGGTGCCTGTTTTAACTACTATGTTTGAACAGCATGGCTAGAATATGAAAATGAAGGTTACTTAAACTGTATTTTTGTGTCCTAGACGTTTAATAGTGACTTTTATTTCGCGCATTAATATTTAAAGTGCGGTCACAGGTGTAGCTGTCATATAGTCCCCTCCAGTATGTCCTTTTGAGTTCTCCCATAATGTCCACTTCAGTCAAAATGTTACAGAAGTTTGGCTTTAAATCTTAGAAGTATGGAGTAGTTATTACAATAAGTTTTTAAAAGGTTGTTTTACCCAAATTACATGAAACAAACAGGAACATTTCCTCTCACTTACCACTGAGGTAGCTTGGTTTTATGTGTCCTGGTCTGGAGATATCAATCTCTGAGGGTTCTGCTTTCATCCCATTATAATAGTAGTGAATACAGTTTGTTTTGGGGTTCTCACAGGATTAAAAAAAAAAAAAAAAAAATGCATTTTAAGAAAAAAACAACAGCAATGTGTCTTTCCCAAGTGGCAACCTCTGGTGCTGGGAAAAGGAGTCCAATGCAGAAGTGCTAAAAACTGTAATTCCTCGAGCGTCCATTTGAGGCTGGCTGCAGAAGTGAGTCAATCTCCATATGCGGCCGTATTAAAATGCCCAACTTCACAGCTGAAATAAACATGTTTACAGCCTGGTTCAGGCAACAGGGAAAAGTCAGATGATATTAAGGCTCAAAGTTGGGCATAATTAACAGCGTGACTGCTTGATTGACAGGTAGCTGCCGTTACAGAGGGTTCATTACAGCACCCAGGGGTCATTCAGCTCGCCTCAGGTCTGCTGATGATGTACGTCTTTGCCGATTAGCCAGGAGGCCAGCGTCGCATATTTTTGGCTCCAAAACAGTGCTTTTGGAAACCTACCTACATCACTCAGCTTTTTAACCACTTAGTTGATTATGTTTAGGCCTGTTTAAGTGTTATAAGTAATCCAACACTTTTCCTCCCAGACAAATATGACCTACCACGACCGTTTTAGACTGTTATTGGACATATGCTGCTGTACGACTCCCTGGTCAACAAACACACACACCCTGTACTATTTCCTCTGGTGCGTTCCACTGAAGGACACTGTCTAGATCAATTTTATGAGTCTAAGTGCTTCCCAACCCATGGCCTTTTATTTACAGAACTGAAGCTGTGCTCAACTCAATTAATGATTCAAAGGTTTATGGTCTGTTGGGTGTTATGAATAATTTAAAGATGTGGTTTATGGATATCACAAGAAGAGGTGAACTAAGCTATGAAATGAGTAGGTTTATTTTGCCTGACTAATTTGGACCCGCTTCAGTTACCTGTCAGTGTCAGTATTTGTGTGTTAGCTACGTTATCCTCATTTTTCATTTTCTACAAGTGTTGTCTGTGTTTTTGCTGAGTTTTGTTATTGTTAAACCTTTTTAAGCATGGATCTTAAACATTTTGCCATTGTCCTCTTCTTACATTAAGAACAAATCTACACTTTCAGAATTGAACTGGAGGACAGAAGATGTCGGCGGTTTATAAAGATGACCAGGAGGACTGGCTGACAGTGTGCCTCAAGTACCTGCTCTTTGTTTTCAACTTTCTCTTCTGGGTAAGTGAGAGCTCTAAATGTAGTCCTCCTGTTAAGCTACCTACACTCACAAAAGTGGCTAGATTTTGTCATGTATTTTTTCACTAGATGTGTTTAGTGAATGGTAAATCTGAATATTTTGCTTTAGGATGCAGCGAAAACACTCAAATGTTCCTTTAAAACTGCAGACAGAAACACATTATAGGGAGAGGATCAAGGAGAGTTCTGCTTCTGAAATGGCTGAGCTATGGACTCGACCCAAAGTGAGTCATAGATTATTTAGGGCTTGTCAGTGTTGGATGGAGAACAGTGTGTCAGACCCTCTCTTTGGCACCACACTTTATGATACTGCAATTTTGCTACTAAAAGTGTACGCTCTTGCAGCTACTGTCCACAGTGTCCGGGGGTCACTTTGAAACATGTTTTCAAGTCTGAGGCGAGAGTATTGTGTGTTTGTAGAGAGAGAGAGAGAGAGAGACAGATCAGTGTGTGGGTGAGAGAAAAGGGATCAAGCTTTATCATCAAGCTTTGGTTAGTACTCTGATCACCCACCTTAAAACTCATCTCTTGAGGAAACTCATTGTCTCCCTCTCCTCTTTGGACCACAGGCATATTTATACCCACTAGACTTTTCTTTTTGTATCCACCACTGCACCATTATAACATGCATCAGGGGGGCAGTGCATCTTTTGCAATGCTAGATTTTCATCTCAAAACATTAAGCTAGTCATCCTGCAAAATATCAAATCTATCTACTTTGATACAGATGCAGTGGACCGGATCGATGTCTCCCTACTAAAAAGACAGTGAAAAACATTTATGAAAAAACATATATGAATTTATTATAATTCAGTGGAGCTTGCATATTTTACTTGTTGTAAATAACATAAAAGTCCGAAATATGACATAGCCGGGGAAGTCTCCCTCTGGGCCTTGTATCTTAGTGGTGCCTCCTTGGTTGGAAGTGGATTGGGAGGATGAAGGAAAGAGACTCTCTGAGGCATTTCCTATCTGTGCGCCTTTTGAAACTGATGAGAGGAACAGATCTGGACACCACCCTGAGCCTGTTATTCGGGATTGTTTGCAAGGAAGTGGTCATTATGGCCCGACTCGACCTCTGAAGTCCCACGGCTCCTTTGGCTGTTATGCTTTGCCACTCTCCCCTGTTTCTATTTCTATTTCCTCTCTTTTATTTGTGCCAAATCTTAAGTCCCCTTTCACTCCCTCCCACTGTCCTCTCATGTTTTTGCCTTTTTGTGGCTCATCTGAAAGCATTGAACTGACTTCCTATTTGTCACATCCTGCCCTGTAAAGTTTATTTGTCTTTCTCTAAGATTGAATTGACATGACATGCTCAGTGTTTCACAAGATTTCCTTTCTTTGTTCAATTAATCCATATCTCCTCTTTCTCCATTTCATGACTGATACCTTCTCACCAGGCTTTTATTGAGCCTTTATCATGTTTTGCCACACCCATATCAGTTTAACAGTATCTCTTCTTTTACCTTTACACTTTAACACCCCCTCCTCTCTCCCCTTATCTTCCAGGTGGGTGGAGCGGCTGTTTTGGGTGTAGGAGTCTGGACACTGCTGGAGAAAAGTGACTACTTGAGTCTGCTGGCATCCAGCACTTTTGCTGTGTCGGCGTATATCCTTATCCTGGCTGGCAGCCTGGTGGTGGTTACAGGCTTCTTGGGCTGCTGTGCTGTCATCCGGGAGCAGAGAGGCTGTCTGTCCACGGTGAGACATGGGCCCCATGGAGTGGGTTCCTACTTGAGGTCCCTGCCTTTGTGTCTGTTGATGGTATAGTATCTATGCGGTGATGCAAAAGCAGGCCAAAGGTTACTTTTAAAATACCTTGTGTACTTTGCTGCACTGCCACTGTTAGGCCAGCACCAGAAGTCAGCAGTTTTTCTGGAAAGCTGTTAGCTGTTCTGCAGCGAAGTTCAGTTATATCAGCAGTCTGAGGACATCAGCTTTCACTGCAACATGTAAAATACTACTCAATTAATATTAAAACAAGCTCAGTATAGTTTCTAACAGATCTTTTGACGACAGCCATGGGGAAATGAGACTAATCTGCTCAAACTGCAAGACACTGACCAAAATTTCTAAAACTTATGGGATCATCCAAGTGAGTGTTGATCATATGGTCTAGTAATCAAGTGCCATGAACCCCCCAAGTGGCAACCTCTGTGTCTGTGAAGTGAAGCCAATGTGGAAGTGCCAAAAAACTGCAGTTCCTCAATCGGCCACTTGAGGCTGGCTTCAGAAATGAGTCAATCTCCATAAATGCCCATAGAAATATATAATAAATAACATGTTAACATGTTTATTTTGCATTTGGCAAAACTGAAAACTTCATTCACAGTCTTAATTCCATACTACAGACCAATGTTGTATAGTGTGTACCATATACACTTGTTACGTAGTAGTATACTTTTCCTGCATCATAAGATATGGTCTTTACTTTTATTGAACTAACAAGAAATAATAAATGTGTGCCAGTGAATCTTTGGAACATTATGTTAAAATGGAAGAGGGGAGGATAGAATAGACATTTCTTTACAGCAGCCATTTTGACATGAAATAGTAGGGTCAACACAGGTGTTACCAATGATACTAATGAAGGTTCTGTTTCATTTATTGCAGCAGAGACTTCCCAGTGAACCAACATGCACCACAGCAGCACCCTGACTCTGTTTGACCTGAATGGAACAGAACCTTAATTAGTATCATTGGTAACACCTGTGTTGACCTGCTATTTCATGTCAAAATGGCTGCTGTGAAAAACGATACAGGACAGTGTAAAACAAACTACCACTAATGGACTGAAGGCGTCTCCAAAGTCATACCAGCTTTTAATTGAAGGCACAGTGGTGTGCAGTACATTGGTGGGAAACATTCATCAAACATTCTGATATAGAAAGGTTGGCGATTACTCATATCACACATAAGTTATCAGTTTGAATGATCACAATAATCAACAATGCTTATAGTCCAGGCTACTTGTAAGTAGTCCTGCAGTAGGTTGTCATGCGTACAATCAGCAGCTAGATGCTCGCCCACGTGTACGCAAAGGTTTGCTTTGTCTGCACAACTCCATAACAGCTATGCAACAACATTACATGGAACTCATCGATTCTCTTCCCGGTCTAAGGTCTATCACTGCATGCTGACAAATGGCTCTGACAGGACCCTTACTGTCCTCATTATTTTACAGAGACAGGGCCTGGTGGGAGAGAAGCAGGCGGGAGGTGAACGTGCACTGCCGCAGGACTATTTATAGGTCTGTCTATCTACTGTTGATGGATGGAGCAATAGGACCGAGAAACAGGCTTGCAGGAGTGAAGGTTCAGATGCTGAGAGGATCTGGAGTCTGTGTCGAATATAAACTGTATTGATGTGCTATTTATAGATTAGTTTTGAGAGATTAATGAGTGAACCTAGCATGTAAGAAGGAGTGAAGTTAGCATTTTGTGTAGGCAGCAGGCGCACACAGTGTTTTTTTTTCTTCTTTTAAATCTTGTAACCAAGAGATACAGAGCAGGCTGGTGTTTCTGCATGACATAATTACTGTGATAATTGCAAAACAGAAGAGAACGCTTGCTCAAGTGTTATATAATAATTTAGCGGAATCATTGCTCCCCTACGAATGTTTGTTTGACCAGCAGCTTGCCATCACTTTGTTTCCTGCGTCGCTCAGGATGGGTAGTAGCATCTGTCTCTCCGTAATGATCTTTAGTGAAGCAGCACTGTTGCTGCTGTCAAACTGTTGTGTCCCGCTCTGCGACAGGTGGGCCTCATTAGTTGTGTTTTTTTGTGCTACGTGGCTCGGCCCATGTTTGCGTGGGGTACATGAGCCATTTAATGAACAAGGAAAGGTTGTGCTTGTTTTATTTTAGACTGAGAAAGCTGTAGTTTTGATCTTGCTTATATGTGTGGGCGATCAGCTTTCTTTGCAGTATACATAACTATACTCTGCATTTTAGTATTAGAAATAGTACATTAAGGATTGAGCTTACAATTATAGCCACCAGTGCTTATCTGTCATTTTCTTTTTAGCTGCTAAAGTATTGATTTTCACAAATGAATGTTTGTGCTGTGGTCATGAATAATTAAGTCACCTCACCTTCAGTTTTTGCCAGGGTGGTGATTTGAAGTTAATTATAACACATAACGGAGCTGATTTTACCTGCACGGGGCGCTCTTTAAAAGGATGCCTGAGAAAAATCTGATTCTACAGCCTGTCAAGTCGATTTCTGGTCGTCTCTTTTTGTGCGCCATCGCCATCTGCGTTTGAAGTGGCAGATGCAGCACTGTGACAGATGAAGTTTTTATTGAGCTGTCACGAGTGCGAACAAGTTCTCACAAATGAGTTACCTCAGCATGCGACTCAAACTGGTTCTCTTTCTCGTCCACAGTATTTCTTCTGCCTGCTGTTGATCTTCCTGATTGAACTGGTGGCTGGAGTACTGGCTTATGTCTATTACCAGAGGGTAAGTGATCACTGCTTAATTAAGTCGAGACTGCTACTGAATTATTTAGTTGTAGTTTGGAGAGGTGAACGATGATCACTGCATTTAACTGTACGCCACAGTGCCCCCCCCCCCTCTTCTTTTGGTTTGCTTGCAGCCTGTCGGCCTTCTGCTGTGCTCACACTGCAGAACACATGAAACACTTTAATGTTACTGTGACCATCATCAGGCCAATCTGTTGTGATGGGTCTTGCACTAAAATATTCTTACATTTATTTAGCAGATAGGATGTAGGGTGCAGATAGGTAGGCGGTGAGGATATTTTTCTGAGAGAATGTTGTAATAGCTTTTCAGGTTTGAGTGTTACAGATTGCGTTTGCCCCTCTGGGTGTGCGTTGAAGAGCAGCACTTCAAAATAGGTAGTTAAAGCTCTGCAGTGAAGACACTTTGAACTACTCATTTGTCAGGATGGCAGTAACTAGAGAAATGAAAAACTAGAATTATTCTTAAACATCATAGATAATTATTTGTGATAAGTCCCTGTAATGCAATCATTTGACTGTATGTTCTTTTTGTGTAGACTCCACTGGACGCTAGCTCTGCATTTGTGGCATTTCAGTTTTCTGACTCATCTTGATTTTGATCCATTTGCATAATGCACACTGAGGCTGATGGCTAGCTACACTTTGAGATTCCCACTGCGCTTTCAGCTACCTCACAGTCACGTCTAAACTGCTCCAAGTTTATATCTCTCAGGGCATCAGATGATTACGGTTAGAAAGGAGACTCTGTTCAAGCTCTGAAGTGTCATAAGCATTTTCCTACCAGCTCCAGGGCTGCTGCCCTTCCTGTTGAAGGGACAAAATGAAAAGAGAATTTTTCCACTGAAATCAAAATATCACAGAAAGCAGAAGAAGCCTTTTAAACCGTATTGTAAAGAGGTGTTAACTTACTTCCTGATTATGAGATCAGAATTGGTCTGTGATATGTGATGATTGAGTTCAGATACTGCACAGTCACTGTGCAGAGACACAGGCCCCAGGGCATCATTAAATATTTTGAGGATGTTCACAATGCCATGCGAACAGGTTCCCCGTCTGTCTTTGTTCTGTTTCGTAGGACACGGACGGTGATGAGTCACTGGAGAATCTACAGTAGCTCTTTTAGCTTTACCTTTTGTGCCGCTCTTCCTTTTTCTGTGTGAAGTTGCGTTGTCACCGTTTGCCACCTGCACTGAGCGTTATGTTCTGAGTCTGGAGTTTATCTAACACACAGAGTTCTTAGGATCTTGTTATCTCACAAACATCTGCCTGTCAGTCAGCTAAGACCGCAAAGAGCACCATGGCATCCGTGGGCAAGCTCAGGGATTTATTATAATGGAAAAGGGTTCAGCACAGGATAGAATCACTTTAAAGATAAGGCTTCTCATCTTCTCTCTCTGTTTCTTGTCATTTCTCCTGCGTGTCTGACTGTGTATGTGTGTGTGTGCACACATCAAAGGCTATATTTAAAGTCTATTTTTCTTTTCAATCACAGCCTTCACTGATACGTGGGAGTTGCTAGCCGTCTATCCTGCCCTAATCCTCCAACTCTTCACTTTTGTCAAGATAATCGCTTCTAAACTCTCTCACCTTATAGTCTTTGCTCCTGTACATTTCTGCATTGATGTTCTATATGTAACTAATATGTCTCGTGTAATAAATGAAGCGGCTTGTGGTTGCAAATTGCACATTTTTTTCCCCCCATAACGACCCACAATCTTCTCTGTCTCTCTCTTTGTTCCTCATTTCCAGCTGAGTGAGGAGCTGAAGCAACATCTCAACCAGACTATGACGGAGAACTACGCCCAACCAGGGAAAGAGGCCATCACATTAGCCGTGGACAGACTACAGCAGGACGTATGGACTATATTTACAAAAGCCTCTGAGGTTTTGTTTGGTTTATGTAAGATTATACGCTGCACTTTTCTTCAGCTTGCATGGTCAAGTATAGTTGCACTTGTTATAAACTCATTTTCCGTGACTCAGTCTGCAGCTACTATACGTGAATTAGTTTCAAATTATGCTGAAATCAGTAGAAGAAATTGCTCATAGTTCCGTGTTATACATTGGGGTTTGCTCAAAGTATAAAAATGACAGTGAAATAGTCAGAGCTAGCAATTTGAGTCCCCGAGAGGGAGGAACACCACACCCTTCAGCTGCATGAATTGTCAAAGTTTACAGAGTACTGATTTCAGGAAGCGGTTTGAGCCAAATGAGTTAAACCTTTAAAAAACCTGGCTTAGTTATTACGAAAAGAAGCAGGGTTTTGTGCTTTTCTAACAGTGCGTGAGATCATGAAACCAAACCCCTTTGCTTTCCTTCCTTTTCCCAGTTCAAGTGCTGTGGCAGCAACAACTCCCATGACTGGATGGCGAGTGTGTATATTTCATCAGAGGCGGCAGAACACAGGGTCGTGCCCGACAGCTGCTGTAAAACCATCACTCCACTATGTGGCAAGAGAGACCACCCCTCCAACATCTACAAGGTTGAGGTCAGTGGACTACACACAATATCACCAGAGTACTTTTGTCCTGATATTTCCCTTCTGGAACTAAAATAGTGACAGAAACATAGAAAACAGTGTAGCATGAAACTTTTCTTTGATGATATGAGCTCTCAGGGAATGAATAAAAGATGAGGTTTTGAATTTTTATCTGTGGTGCTTAGGTGACGTTTTCCCACATTCTTGTGTCAAACCCTTCAGTTCACCCAATTATCGCTCTCAGTACACTGCCTGCATCATATGCGAAGGCATAAACATGAAGATACACCCTCCAGAATTTACGAAAAAGATGTCAGTGTAGTATCACATGCCATGGATGATGAATATTTCAATTTAGAGCAATTTTAGACATGTCTTTGTCCTTAAAGGGATAGTTCTCTTTAGTCTGGTGGCTGCCTTTATTTTCTATTATATACATATATATATATATATATATATATATATATATATATTTTAACTTTCACCCTTTTGCCTCTGCAGGGTGGTTGTATTACTAAGCTTGAACAGTTCCTGGCTGACCACCTGTTGGTTATTGGTGCTGTTGGAATAGGAGTGGCTTGTCTGCAGGTAAGTAAAGTAGTTCAGATAGTTGTTGAGGAGGGATTATTTGATCAAAAATTAGATACTGTCTTTACCTTTCTAAATGAAATGATGCCCTTTGTTGAGTAGTACCTTATAAAACCCCAACAGATGGGTTTTAATCTTTCCATTACTGAAAATGTACCACCGCAGGTCAACAACCTCTAAATGGAGGCTTCTTTTCATCTCACCCTAGTCTCTGTCATCATTATCTGATTTTGTTCATTCCTGTTATTTGATTTGCCCCAGTCTGAGATGGGCTGGAGCTTTTAAGCTTTTAAGCCTTACAGAGGGGTGCTTTTTTTTTGCAGTTCTGTGCTGGCTGACGGTCCTGTTACAGCCCCGCACCACCTCTTTGTAAATTAACTCGAGGGGAAACTTGAGACCAAACAAAAACAAACCTGCGTTGATTCTTCATAGTGGTATTCATAAGCCCGATAATGCACTTTAATGCCCACCATTTTACATGTCGTTCAGGCTGAACCAATTTCATCAGGCACATGGAAACTGGGATAATAATAATAATGATAATAATCAAGGCTTGCAACAGCAAAAGATGAGAAATTACCTGTCTGTGATCTCCTTGATGCATGAGGCAGATGACAGGTTAATCCTCAAATGATCTGAAGGGATTGTGCCTAACATATAGATGAATTCTGAATATAAAGAACATACTCAGAGAAATGGATTCACTCTGATTGATTTAACACTTCCCAATCCAAGCATATGTTTGCTTTCCTTTTGTACTGTAGGCCTACTGTATATCTTGTCTTTGTCGACTGTCCCAGTCTGTCTCATTGTTGCTACACTTTTCTGTCTCTAGTCACTGTCAGACTGACTGAAATCATGTAGATTTGTTGAAATTAATGTTAAAGGACCAATGTGTAGGATTTAGAGGCATTTAGCGGCGTTGTTGCTGATTACAACCATGTCGCTTCACCCTCTCCTTCCTAGCATGAAGGAGAACCTACTGTAGCCGTGAAACACGATAGACCTGGCAGACTCTGTAGAAGTGGACCTGTGGCGTCTGTAGATCTAAAAAACTTATTCTGAGGTAATTTATTTTTAGGTGATCATAACTCTAAACTATATTTATGCACATTATATTCCATTTCTGCCATATTTCATATTTAAATCTTTCACATTGGACCTTTAACTCAGGCTAGTTGTAGTTTCTGTCTTTAACTTATGGCACACTAACCTGTCTATAGTGAACTGTACTGTGTGTCTTTATGTCCGTGTGTGTGTGTGTGTGTGTGTGTGTGTGTGTGTGTCACTGTAGCTGGCCGGGGCAGTCTTGACTGCCTGCTTTATCTATCTGCTCTATAAAGAAGAAGAGGACTTCGGTACATTGTGATTTAGCTCTAGAGCAGCTTTGCGGTTTAATCAACTGAAGAGACCAGGTTGGAGGGCATTGTGGAAATTTGATATCCGACTGCATGCTTGTCCTGTCGTGACTCTCCACTTTGTGTTAAATGTGAAATCTGTGGGCTCCGCGTATACTAAATTAACATATTTATGACCTCCCATGATTCTTTTTGCCTGGTGTGAAGCATGCAGCTGCCTGGCTTTGGCTGGATATTGCAGATTGTTGCTCTGCATGTTGTGATAATGGGCTGTTATGGCTGCGAAGGATGTGATAAAAGCCAAACCCATCTTGAGAATGGCTTGATTAATGCAAAATGAACTGCTTCTGCACAATTATGTCCAGTCCTGTGTCTTTATATATGCAACTTTTATATAATTCGATTTCATTCTGATACTTACAAACGTTGGTAGCAGGAGTAATTACCTCACCTAACTTTGATGGATTCTTTTTCATATTTATTTTTATTCTTTAATGCAGACACCTCTGAGTACATTAGTATGCAAGAAAAGCATTAGTGTTGTTGCTATAGTTACTTGCAACCTAAAATAAATTAGACTATCATGAACATTGAGTTTGAACAGTTATTAAAGGAATAATGATTTACTGGCACTCTGTTTGGGTGCCCAGTTATGCAATTTTAACAGACACTTACTATCCACCTGGAATAATAATTTCCTTTCTTTTTGTTTTTCACTCTTCATTCCTCTCATTCCTCTCTGTGTATCAATATCCTCTGTCATCTAAAAAGAAAACAGAAACACAGAGAGACTGTTCTCACTTTTCATCATCGAGCCAAAATCTTGTGCTTCTAGGTATCTGTCACTGTCGGTGATGGAAGACAGAAAAAAAAAAAAAGAGAAATTGCCTGAAGAGATATTGTGATGAGTCAATACACAATGCTGACTTGCTCGATAAGGCTTTCTCAGAGGGCTTTTAGAGACTCAAAGATTGAATCTGGGCTCCTGCCTGTTTATCCATCAAGGCTGGCAGGCCCGGTGGCTTAGGTCAATATCTGTTCCTGCTGCTCTTACTTTATTTTTGACCTTTTCTATCAATGTAGTGAGTCCGGAGGACCCACAGGCGGTGGATCCACAATAAGATTCATAATTCATTTTATATACCAGGGATCCACTCTGAACAACTTCTTTATACAAATAGACTCGTGTACTTTTATTACCTCAAGGCCATCTTTTCTCCTCTTTGACTCAGGACAGGCTATTTTGAGTTCTTTTCCTGTTTCCTTGCTGTGATAAACATTCTCATTCTACCACCACACCTCCTTTCTCAAATTAACACCAAATCCACATAATCCACTATAAATGAGTTCCACACACTTATTTAAAAGAAAATGTCACTTTTAAAGCACTCGTAAACAGTGGTGAAGAGCATCAGGAGCAAATGCCAGTTGAGTTTTCATTAAAATAAAATTATGACTGGTGTGTTAACTGCATGCCAAATTAATCAGAGCACACGGGGCCAAATTGCCTCATAACTTACCATATGACTGGTTGCGTTTTTAAAAGGCTATTTTTAAACGCAGTCCGACACCGTCCTCACTCCACATCACACACTGGTACTACTTTTACTGAATTTTCCGCGGTCTAGCTTGGCTAAAATCTCAGAACACATCGGCACATTGCTGTGTCGTTCACTACTGAGCAATAAACCTTTTCTAGGTTAAAACAGTGTTTGTCAAAGACATTGCACTGTCTAACTTTTCTTGAAAAAGGTGCAGTTATGAAACTGACTAAAGAGGTCAGCTTTGGCTTCAAGGCTAAAGTGATGGCCCTGTTCTCCTCCTTTTTTAATATTGCTTGGAATGATCTTGTACTTGATCTTGATCATATATGGTAGTTGTGTTTTTTCATTCAAATTTAGTTTTGGGGGTATTTTGCTCTGAAGAAAATGGACTACTAGATGAATATTTGTGCATACATTTTCTTTTTGACCCCAGCGTCTCATTTTGCATCTGCTTGTGCAAGCCTGTGCGCACACATGTTGCTGCAATAACGGCCGCTTGACTCCTGACATCTCTATAGTAACCAACTACATACTTTTCCCCCTCTTACCCCAACATCACCTTTTAACCCCTCTCTATCCCCACAGTCAATAGCATTCGAGCTTCCTGCAGTCTTCCATGGTGACTGAACCGTGCATTTTGACCTAACACATCCTGTTTTCAGATCTGTGGGATGGTGTTCACCAGCTGCTTGCACAGAAGGATCAAGATGGACCCTTACTGAGCAGGCCGGGCCCCCAACACACCACCTTTTAACCGGCTAATGGAACAAGGACCTGCTGACACCAAAACTTGAACTCTGATTCTCGAACTCTGACTTTGTGATCTAAGCCAAATGCACAGACACGTTTCAGGTCTATTGCAGTCAGAAACAAATTGTGCCATTGACCAACCAGGCTGATTACACTTGCAGAGTATAGCAGTTACTATTAACAAGCTTACACATCTTGGATACCTGACTGTAATCTACTGAAACAACGTGTCTGTTTGCATCATTGCCTCGGCTTAGGTGGATGCTTTAATTTGAGCAGGACAAAAGAAAAGGACATACGTACTCATAATGCATTCTGCTCTGTTCAACTAATGATATATCATGTTTTCACTGTGCAAAGATTTATATATTTGTGTTTTTTTTTTTTTCTTTTTGCCATTCCAAGGGCGCAGTGTACGCCGATGTAATGAAGAAAGGTAATTTATGGTTGTATCTCTTGTGAACACAATGTGCCTCTTTCACAGTTCTGCTGGGAAATGATTGTGTATTAATTCTGTGCCTGAAATCTTTAAAAGGGAGCTGACAATGCACTGTGACCAACTTCAGCAAATGTAATCTAGTTTATTATCTTTATATTTGTAGTTCTATCTATATTCCTGAAAATGGCATTACTGAATGTTAAACTGTATGATAGTTATTTAAATGAACAGAAAACTGATGGTAACATTAAAGTGTACTGAAAACACTAAGATGTTCCTAGACAGTCCATCAAGTAAAGGAAAAAGTGAAAGTCATTTTCTCAAATGGTTGCCAGATCCCTGAATTTATAACTCCACCTAGTGGTTGGCCCTGGTCACATACAATACTGTGTGCTGTTATAAGTATACGCAGCACTAAATGTACATGCAGGTGGTGTGGATTTAAACATTAACACACATTACCTTCTGTGAAGCTCAGACTAATTTCCATACTTTCCTAGACACACTGTGATTTCATTCTCTACAGTGAAGAAGCTGACTTCTGTGAGAGCCAAAGAAAGCTGCTGTTTTTCACTGCCTAATCTTTCACTTGCCATCCACATTCCCATAGATCCGTACACGGAACACTGCAGAGGTGATGAGTCTTGGCTTGGCTGTTGTGGATTATTAAGTAAGAGTAATAAGTTCTGTCTGGATACAGCTGTTCCTGTTTGAAAGATTAAAAACGGAAAGCTCCATTTGACATTTTTCAATCCTTTGCAACGACACAACATTTCCAAGACTCACTACGCTGTAAAAGGACCTTCTAGCATTTGTTTTCCCCGCCAATTAACTCACAAACAAAGGGTGCTAATGTATGTAGATGGTTGATGCGATGATGATGTAACATTGGCATGTGCTCCAACTACTGACTGTGCTTTTCAAAATATTGATATGAAACTCATAAATAAATGTTTAAATACTGTTGCATTAAGAACTCGCACTGTGGTAATGAGACACAAATATTTAAGAGTTGCTTTATACAGGCAGCTATGATGACATGATTGCTGTTTGGCACTGCTCTAGTTGATGAGATTATGATCATGGGGCGTCAAGTAAGGTCAGTTTATTTATGGAGGACAGGATCACAAGTTTGTCCCAGAGAGCTTCACAAAGTGTACAGACATTTCTACAGAAACCCAAATATGTGAGGGCTATGTCAGCTGCATTTGTAAACCTCTAGAGGGAGACAAAGATTTTCCAGTTGCTGAGTTACAGGCTTGAGAAAGTGGCATTCACTAATAGTAGAGGATACTCTTTACCTGATAATCTTGTAGTGCTATGTTTGTAAAGATTCAGTGTTGCTAAGTCTGATCTCTTCAGTGCCTCACAGAGACCTGTTTGATATAATCTGCATGGGTCTTTTTGTGAGAACCAAAACATATTCTACTACTTATTGTAGCAGACAAGCTGCCGCAAAGGAATTCGAAAATGAATTTGAAAGAACTGACTCATGCTAAAAATGATTCACTTGTCTATTTTTCATAAACAGTGCCTTCTGATTACACACATGTCAAATTCAGTTTGCTCTTCCAAATGGTCCAAACTGTTATCGCCCCGTGTTTACAGCCACAGTTTCGTGTAAATCTTTTTTCTTTTTTTCTTTTTTTTTAAAAATCTGTCTCTTTGTATTTACTCAACACACAATAAGCAGTGTCAAAATCTTGCCAGATAATGTAAGCTGGAGTGAGATCTCAGGACGAGATTGGTCACATTATCGTGGAGTGTGTGGGCTCCAGTTAGAGACCATTGTGAAAACACTTGTTACGTGTGGGGTCTCCCACAATTCCACATCGGAAAATCTTGTACGGTTCCCAGTTCAAACCACATTTATTCATGATGAAGCGCTAATGCAGTTTTGTGTGGTTTTAGGGCCTTGTTGAGACAAAGTCTCCATATATCAAACGCTACGCCTTGTACATACATTGTGCATTATTGTTTGTGCTATATTGTTGCCATATGACCTAACTATTTGTCTTTGAAGCTCGACTCTTTCCCTTTTCTTTCTTTCCCCGCAGCTCCAGAGTACTTACACGACACTGTGTCGGTTCAGAACGATCTATCATTGTCACCCATTTAGGAAAAAGGCCACAAAGTTTTAAAAGAGTTTGGATGTTCTCCAGGATTTGGGCCTCAGTGAGCCTATAGAGCCTGTCAGTCCCTTTGTCTTCATCAGCTATAGGAGGATGGCTCTCATTTCCTGCAGATGTCACACACACTACGATTCAGAAAAGGGGCACACTGATACTGACAAGATAGAAACACACACACGCAACTCCGAGGTTGCACACATTAGCATGCGGTTAACACCCTTTGCCAGAAGAAACCCATGAGAGAGAATTAAGAGCAGCTGGAGATTCAGCACTCCCATGTGTTGAGGCCTCTTTGCATCACACATACACACATACACACTACTTATACCCTCCATCCCCATCACATTGTAGCCGTAGGGCCGATTTTTCAATGGGACAGCTCAAGAAGTTACCAAAGAACACATGTTGCAACATCATTTATCTTTTGACTGTGAACGTGTGTTTGCATGTGCAGAGATAAATTATGCAAAACATTCCAGGAATGAGCAAAAACAAAATATACTTGAAGCCATCTTGAAATTCTAAATGAATGCATTTACTTCTGTACAGCTCTGCATATGTCCCCTTGCATGTCAGCATGCTATCACACACTTGAGTTATGGGTTTTCTGCATCTATAAGGCATTTGTTGAGTTCTCATAAAACGGATTCTGGCATAACATGAAGCTATTGTCTCAGTAAGTGCACCTGTGTTTAATATGTGCTGAAATACTCAGTTGTGGTGATCGAATGGTGCAGCGCCCTTAGCATAATAGATGTGTGGGAAAGGACTTCTGTAGCACATTTTGTGCTGAATGTAACAAGCCTGAAGGTGCACAAGTGTGGTTAAGGATTCATTGTGTTAGCGTGGTTCTTGAAACCGCCTCTGCGTCTACATGTCTGCGTTAAGATCAGGAAGACAATAAGTGTCTTGTCCAGAACTAAACCTAGGATTACAACAGTGTCCAAGGATTTGGTTTTTGTCTTGGCCATTGTAGCAGACTAGACCTGCTTGCATGTAAACACTTGGTGGAGAATGACTTTGAAGTTAAGTCTGTGACGATTACAGACACTGCTACAAAGGTGGGTCAGATTAGGTTGAACGTCAGTAAGCATTTGTCAGTTGTTAGAGGGGTCTGGAAATGGACTTCAAAAGCAAATTGACAATCAACCATGTTCTCAAACAAGCTACATTTTGTACACAAACTGCAGGTGTGTTCACCAAAAAAATGCAGAATTGACGCACATTGTGTTGCATTGTGTTTAACCTCTCACCAATTAGTAGCTCCAACAGAGTAGCTGCATGTGTGACTCATGAAGTCTCAATCTACAATGAAACTTAGTGATACAAGTCCATGCCTATTTTGGTCCAATGCAGAACCAGTTCTTTATCAAGCCTGGTCTCTAAATATACATACATTTACCTTCATACTCTGACTCACCTCTTGAGGAGTTTGCGTCTGGCCTGCAACACATTAGCTTTGGCCATAAATGTGTTTGACAGATTTCCACAGGGATCAAAGGCGTAGGGAAGGAGATGGCGTGGGTAGATAACGTCAGCATTGGACGTCAAGGCTTAGAAGTCCAAAGACCAGCACGCCAACATAAATCGAAACTTAATATCTGTCCTCATTGACCAAAATATACTTTTATTTGGCATTTAGAAATGGACATACACTACTTTTTAGACATGTTTGTTTTAGTCTGTTCTTTATTACTAATTTCTTATCTACCTCTTCATGTTCTTCACAACATTTTGTGATTCCTTTAAGTAGTAAATTCCAGATAAATCTGCTTGGAAACACAAAGTCAACACTCCTTTTCCACAACAAGTTAGGGTTTCAGGAGTTAATTTCTTCCTATGTGTGTCATGCACATATAGTCAACTGTGTCTTGGTAGTGGTTTTGGGAGAACTTAGCAGTGGTTCCCAAATTTGGGGGTTGAGACCTAAGAGGTTGCAAGATAAATCTGAGAGGTCGTGAGATGATTAAAAGGTTAGGATAAGAGAAAAACACACTTCTGCTCCACAAAACAGTTTATTTTTTCAGACTTTTTTGTAAACCATGCCTTTTGCTGGATAATTTTACATCATGAGGTCTAGTAAAAACAATTTCATTTGGTTGAGATGGCCACCATGCATACAAGTAATGCCATGTGTGACTAAGGGTTGCAAGTAGACAAAGCTTCAAGGGCGTCAGAAACCAAAAAGATTTGGTACAGCACATGTTTTTGGCTATGTTTGCTTTATATGACAGATTGGCTATACTGTTACACAAAGTTCTGATAAATTCAGATTCCTCAACTTATCCCAGCTCTATCTGTTCTCCAACATGTTGCCCAAACTTTGATTTAGCACAAGTCAGTGAGAAAGTTGGTGCCTAGCGTAAACCCAAGATTTGGCTATATATCCAATGTCCCATCTGAAACGTAAGGGTGATTTTACACTATGTCCACATAGTCTGTGGAAGAAAGACATTCCAGCTTTAGGTTTCATGGTTCTCTTGCTCTTTTTTTTAGCCATGCTAGCAATATGTATCTAGAAATCTGGAAATGTCAGTCTGTTGGTTGATTGCTTGACCACTTTGGTTCAGACTCCAGACTGAAAAATCTCGACAACTATTGGATGGATAACTTTGAAAATTTCAAAAAAACACAAGAAAACATGTATGTTCCTCTCAAGATGGTGCCTGATGACTTTGTTGAATCCTGATATGTCCAGTACCTGCAAAACTAATAACATTCTTGTCTGCCTCAGCTGTACTTTGTAGTCGGTGCTAATTAGCAAATGCTAGCATGCTAACACACGAAGCTAAGATGCTGAACATGGTATTTAATCCCGGATATTATGTTGTAGTTGTTAAACACAGCTATAACATGCCACCTAGCTGTTTGAAACGAGGGCTCTGAATGCATACCCCAGACCCCTAAATCTTCCTCAGTTCTCAGTACCCCCACAGTTGAGAAAGCTGTGGTTTCTGAGTTATGTATATGTGTGTGTGTGTGTGTGTGTGTGTGTGTGTGTGTGTGTGTGCTTCACAGTGTGTGTGTGGGAGGGTCTTTGTCCATGGGAGAATGAGTTTAGATGGAAACAAACTTCAGAAAGTGTTTCAAGACAGCGTTTCAAAAGCCTGCTGTCTGATAATGATGATGAGCGTCATGTTGATGAGGGCGTTGATGGATACTAAACAGATGTCAGGGTGCTCACAAGGTTACACAACCGCACTGTGATGTATTACACTTTGAGCATAGGTACCATAACGTACCTGGTGAAACAGTGATAAAGCAGGTATTTGTATAGAAATAGAAATGTGAGACTGATGTCCAGTGTCCATGTCTTCTGACTGAAACCTCCTGTGAAAGTCAAGAGAGATGTTCTATTGTGTACTTGACCAGCATCAACCACTTTGATAAATACTGACAGTTAAATTATCATGCTTATGTAATCTAGGTTTGTGTATCAGTGTGTTTGTGTAACACCCATTCTTCGTACTGGATAGATTGTGATTTGTGGTATGTGATCAGATTTGCTTACATTACGGTTGTGCTTGTTTCCCAGTGTGACTCAAAAGAGTGCCTGTTGGGTAAAAAAAAAAAGTGTTTCAAAGTGATGGATGTGGTGTTGCTTATATGTGGTAAAGCGAGCCAACAAGGCTATGGAGTTTCATGCTTCACGTATGTCAGGAGCGCCGGACTTTAACATGGCATTCACTGATGGTGTTGTTACATTGTAATTTATATGGACCGAGTGGTGTTTCTGTTTAAAGCAACGGTTGGAGTCTGTAAACTTTTACAAGCTGGGTGCAGTCTGTCTCTACACCCTATGGATTGTTCTCTCAGTTGGTTAGCATGCACACAAAAAAAACTACACACTCTTGCTTTGTAGTGGTTTGTGTATAAAAAACCTTTTAACAAGGGAAAAAACTGCAACTAGACAGAACAAACGGCAACAACCTGTTTGCAAAAATAGTTTTATCCCCTCCCTAAAAAAGGATTTTGTGAGTATGCATATCATATGTGTCTGGCTTGAATTATGTATATGTATAGACCTGATACACATATGTGGTTTTTTTGTTTGCTTGTGAGAACTCCACATGATATCAATAAATATCTACTGTACCTTTCCAGCCAGTGAAAAACATGACATGACAGTTTTTTTTTCGAAACGACAAGGAGGGGCATTGGTTTAAACCCGGAGCTGTGAGCTGGAAAGGATGCGACTTTTGTATAAGAACAGATTAGTCTGTCAACCTGTGTTTGTTTATGCTGCAAGATGAATAGAAGAGGAAGAAGCGGATATGATATTCGGAGGGAAAGTATATTTATCATATGCGCAAAAAAAGTGGGGGTGGGAGAAAATAGCGTGAGAGGAAGTTTTGAGCTTCTCCCTCCGATACTGATGGCATGGAGAAGAGCATGGGAGCGACCTTGACTTGGTCGTGAGAGTGGTGTTAGCTTGGAGAAAGGAACAGAGGAACAGAGAGAGAGAGTTTGTAATCAGTAAACAGGCTCTTGAGTTCCCTTTAGGAAGTAAACACTTAAACCAAGAGGCGCTGTGCCATTACAGCGCATGGCCTTGAGAGGTAAGATAGAGGCAATGAAAACAGATGGCAAATTGGTTGAATGGGAGGAGAAAGATGTTTGGACTTTGAGAATTTCGACTAAATGAGCACAGGCGTCATACTGTGATGCACACTCTTTGTTTTACAAAGCAGACTCATTTGCTGAATGGTGTTTTTCCATAACTGTAGGCAACTTGTGAAATGATTCTCCAAAGATTGCTGCTTAGTTTATCAATTTCGTTATATCGTACGTAGCACTTTAAAACTTTACTTTTTTACTGAGCTGGGATTTTTCTTGTCTCACATCATTACGATCTCGTATAAATTGCCTTTTGAACAAAGGAATTTGATAGATCTCTTTTGCAGCTGGTAATATTAAGCATGTGTGACCATTAGAGAACAAGGATTGACATGTTTTCCTATATCAGGACATCAAATTTTTGATGTACATTAATTTTTCAATTTTAACCTCTTAAGCCCCATTTTTAGGCCTCTGCTCTAAAATGATATACCCAAAATGAATAGAGTATATCTCTGCAACTACAAGGTCTATTTGAATCATTTTGGTGTCATAATAAAGGGAACACTTGTGACATTTGTTCAGATGTATAAGTATCAGTATTTATGTCACTGGCTCAGAGTAAATTAAGATTAAGGCACACAGCATAAATGAAAGCTTCCATTTCCGCCTAATAAAAATTCACACTTTTACAATGAGTATTTCTTTGGAATGATGTAATTGCACCTCTAAATCTAAATCAAAGCAACATATGTGGACATTATCTCTGCCAAATTTGAGTCTTATACAGTGAGGCAGAGCAAAATTACAGAGGTTTTAGTACAGACTTAGGTGGAATCTCCAAAATGACCATTTGGGCATATTTGGCACACTTTGGCACTATCTATTTTATATGTGCTTGTAGCAGAGTTTCTCCTGTTTAACTTAATGTGCAATATGATTGTATTGTTAGGTGAATAGTACAGTGTTTCATGCTTTTTGTTGGGGTTAAGAGGTTAATGCAGATTACAGCAATGCCGAGTGCTATAACATCGCTCCCAACTATTTTTCTCCTCCAGCATCAGCATCTGTCATCGCTCATATCAATCATTACTGCCTGAATTATCCTGTATTCCTTTGCTTAAAATACCACTGATCCCGTCAGAAGAATGTAAACAAACACACGGATCTCCTCATGCCGTAGCTCACCAGGAAATGATGTGTTTACAAAAACTAATATTCTAATTGACAGCTTCACGGCAGCATTGCACTCGGGGTATTTATCTTTATCTCAGGCTTGATATGAGTATAATTTTGACATTTATGAAGGTTTGGAAACATAAACAGTGTATGGTATTTCATGGGAGTGTGATACTGTTTATGCAGCTCTTGAAGCGTCAACCTTAATTTTGCTCTTTGTGGACAGGAAGGTGCGTGTCAGGCCTTAAGGTGTGCAGCTGTGGGAGCTTTACAGTCTTTACATCTGGATATCCTTTTCAACACTGGGAAGGATGAAACGTGTCTCAATAAATCAGGATTTATCCAGCGAACATGATTTTGAATGTTGTAGTTGTCGGTCCTTGTGGCTGCCGCACCACATCTGTGAAACATGTCTGCAAATAAAATGATTACAGGCTGATGTCCTTCATAAACAAAGATAGCTTCAGGTTCTGGGTTTTCATGTAAAGTAACACACTCATAGAAAAAAAAAAACCTGCCCAATATGAAGAAATTCTGCACTGTCTATGTTTGATAAAGTACTGCAAAGAAGTCATAAGCTTTGAGTTTATCCACCTGACAGTTTGAACAGAAAAAATTAGTTGGCTTACCTTCAGTTGCATGCACTATTAAATCTTGCAAATGTAAGCAAAATCTGCACTGCCAGCACTCCACAAGTGATCCTAAAACAACATTATATGTCCTGCAAGTGATTTCAGTGTGGGATTAAATAAAGAATGGTGTTTTCTTTGGTTCATAAATTTCCTGAGAGCAATTCTCATTTAAAAAACCTCAGTTTAAAGGATACAATTCCCGTTGCTTGCTTACCTTCACTACGTATCTTAAAGTCTGTAATTCTGGCAATTCTGAGATTTCTTTCAAAATACATTAAATATGTTGGAAAATAGTTGCTGAAAACATGCAAAAAGACTTTGAACGATATATTACTGAAATGTGGAGTTAGTGGTTAAAACAGTTTTTCACCAGTTTTCAGTCCAGGATTTTTTGAGCGGTCCTTAAAGGGTGGCTCGATGACACGCTGAGGCCACCCTGAGCATACCCCTGCACCCCTAGCAGAGAGATCGAGATTACTTCATCTCGCTCAGAGTGTTTCAAAGTTTTATTTTCTGAACTCATCTGTGTTTCAGTCGCTTCAAAATGGCTGCTTGACTTCTCCCACGAGTGGGCGTGGCTTCAGCACATTCAGCGGACACGCCCCCACAGTCCTGGAGCTGAGAACACTGCTCATTTTTACCCGATTTTGACACCTAGTTTTATAAACTTGTTCATATTTGTAATTATTCAAATTTGGCTGGGTGGTTACTAACACTTTCTTCTTTGGTCTGACAAACTCAGAACACATATTTATTCTTACTTTAAAGGTCTGATTCAACATGGGGCCTGCGATGTAACATGTGCTAACCGCAAATAAAGAGCTCCCAGACATTTCTTGGCACTCTCCAATCTCTGCTGTGCTGAATTTGTTGTGTGTTTGTGGGAAGAGACGAGTTCAGACCCTATAGATGCTTAAAATCAACTTGCTGTATTAAATATATCCATATACTGTATATCCACACATATTGTCTAATAGCTCTCTGTAGTTTTGGGTCATCATGATACGAAAAGCATTCATGCCTTAACTCAGCTGATCCCAGAAAATTGAACACGTTTCAAAGAAAAGACCTCTGAGAGTCGACTCTTCCTTTTGGTTTGCCTTTTGGTTTCTCAGGTGATTTGAAATTGAAGCTTACGTGGGCAAAAGATTTATTGGTGACAGTCTGAACTTTGTGTGTGGTTTGGTGTTCAGACAGTTCAGCAGACATTGGTAAGCTGTTTCTTATGTGTGGCAAGGAAAGTTTCACCAATACTGTGACCGCAAGTGTATGTGTCCGTCTGTGTGTGTGTAAAGGAAACTCTGGATGACTCTAAACCATCACGCAGACACTCAAACACATAGACACACACTTCTTTTCCTCTGCCAGAATAGGATCCATGCTACACGTAACACAGAGTTAAGAGACTGTCTCTGACACACATGCCTCGCATTACTCCTGGCGTCTTCCTTGCTTTTCATAGAGTTGTGTACATTTTTGCGCGCGTGTGTCCGAGCTTATCTGCGCACATGTGTTTGCATGAGAGATGTGCCCCATGAGAATCCAATTTGCTCCAGTAGTACTTACACTAAAGTGCTGACTAGAATCAGCATTAAAAATTAAAATAATAGGATTAGGGTGTAGTAAAATGACACTGAAAAGTCAAAAGTAACCCACATGTTATTCTCCTTTTATCCACCAGATGGACTCGGTGCTTTAAAAGGCCATTTTGGCACTGAGCAGGCAGGACTCCCTCCTTGTTAGAAGTGCAAACCTTCAACTTGGACTGATGGCTGTTATGATGGTGTGCATAAACGGCGAACATGAGAATTATATCTTCACTCTTCAGTTAAACAAGAACAGGCTTTCCCCCCAAAAAAACATTGTGTGTCTCTAAAGAAATTAGGAACTGTTTGTTCCCTTGTACTTAATCTCTTATTGTTGCATTCCGGTGTTTATTGCGCTCATTTATGGTGCTCAGAGAATGCCGTGTATAAAATGAAAATAGTCATGTGGTTATGAATAAGTAATTGTGTTTGAACAAACACAGAAACAGATGCAGGGGGCAAGTTCACATGGGCAATAAAACAATCACCATGGAGACCAGGATTTAAGTGTGTATGTGTATGTGTGTGTGTGAGTGTGAGTGCTTTGTGTGGTAAGCACATGCGTGTGTAGGCTCATGTGTGATGTTTCACGAAAGCTGACCCGACGTCTATTGCAGAAGTGTCTCTCTGTGTAAGGACGAACATGCCTCCATTTGGCGAGCTAAATCGACCATGTCCGTCTCTCTGGCCAACTGGTGTTGTGTGATGATAGAGCAACACTGGTGAGGAGAAAAACAGGGTAGGTGTTAGCGATCATCGCGCAAAGCACAGAGATGGGATCTGAAGGCAGGATCGTCTTTATGAATAGAAACAGCCTCGCAAAAGCTCCCTTGAATGAAGTATTTACTATATAAACGGATCCTACTAAGTGATGATTCTATAACAAACATGTTCTAGGACACAATCTTGGATTCCTCACACAACGTGGAATGATAGCTTCTTCCAGACACCTATTGACACGCTTCCATTTTAATTCAATATAACCACGGTTGCGCCTCTTGAGACAAAGAGTGTCACAGCCTGCTGCAGATTTCTGCCAGTGCTCATTATGCAATCCTAAGCTTTGATAATTCCTCCAGTGCACCGTTTAATTAGAAACACATGGCCCTGAGATCGCAGAGGAGTACAGAGCTTCTAATGTCTATACAGCCTGCGCCATGAGTAATTGTTTCTCCCTCGCTAGTGCCGAGCCATTTTTTAACCTGCTGACAGCCAGCAAGCAGGAGGAGGAGGAGGAGGAGGAGGAAGGAGAGGTAGATGAAGGAGAGAAAAGATATGAGATTATTGAGTCCATATCTTGAGTTTTTAATTGTTGTTATTATTTGGTTAAAGTGCAAGGTTTGAGGAGAAGGGTGAAGCTTTAGATGAGGAGGCCAGCTATATCCTCCCTTTTCTTCCTTTTTTCCTTCATTCTTTCCTCCCAGCCAGGAGTTGTTAAGAGTGAGGGAGGTCCCAGGTGAGCTAGAGACCGATGGAGGCTGACATCATGACAGGACACTTCATCAAAGCTTGCGGAGGCTGTTTGGATACCTGCCCGGGCTAAAGGAAGAACTGTTATAGCTTCTCCTATATACTGCCAGGCAGTGCAGGAACTCTCTCCACTTCACCGGATGTCGAGATCGTGATAGGTCATGTAATATGTGCGTGCACGAGAGAAAGACAAAGTGCGGTCATTTTTTTCCCCCCCTCTCTGGACAATTGAGGATATCTTGTAGACATTTAATCTTTTTCCATTACTTGTCACCCCTTTCGCTTTTTGTCTGGGATAATTGATTTGTTGCCATGGATATGATATTACTTTTTGGTCCCTTCTTGCTTTTTGAGTATGTGTTTTTCTCAAAAGGCTCCTCGAGACAGAAGCACACCATATGCACACACACACACACACGCGCATATGGCAACGCTCTTACAGGATAAATGATTATACAGCAAAAGATTGATTTAGTGTAGTATTAAGTCTTGTCTTCTACAACTTGAGGTGCTGGTGTCTGTATTTCTAGTAGCCTGTTACTTGTAGTTATGTTAAATCATTATTTCAAGACTTTTCTTCTTTCTTCTTTCTGAAACAATTAGCCATTTCATCAGCTGGTCAGTAGACAGACAACATTTTAGGCCCTTTATCAAGCCAAAAAGCCAAATATATGCAGATTCCTGCTTTTTAAATGTGAGAATCTGCTGCTTTTCTTTCTGTTTTGTATGACTGCAAATTGAATATCTTTGGATTTTTCCTGTTTGTCGGACAAAACAAACAATCTTGATGAGAATTTTTCATCATTATAGACTAAATAGATAATCAATTAATCAAAAAAGTCCCTGAGACGTGAATTTATAATGAAAATCATAGTTGTAGCCCTAGATGACATTATTGAACTGAATGACCGTAACACAGTCCTATTCTTTACCGCAATTTCCCACATTTCCTTCGAGACGTCAGTGGATAACACTGAGGTCACAAGGTTCTATTCTCGGTGAGTGGATTTCGACTTGTCATTCATCCTTGTGTCGAACTTTGCCACCCTGTGTTCCACGCCTATCTCCTCTTTGTCAGATGTCAGTCATTCCTGGCCAGCGGGCGCTACCCTGCTGGGTGGTATGTAAGACAAACTCAAATACCCACAGCTGTTCACAGCCATGTTAGATGGAGAGATGAAGGGGGAGGAAAAGAGGGAGGAGAGCGGAACTTGAGAGTCGATCAGCTTCTCAAAAGTCCCAGCAAAGTCTGTCTCTCTCTTCGCCCCGTCCAGAATAACCATTAGGCCGCTGTGGTTGGAGTCCCGGCTCACATGACTCAAATCCTCCTCTGTGGGAGCTAACTGTTTGGCACCTTTCGCTTGTGGGTTGGTGATGTCACGGATCCGGGTGGCCCCCTCGTTGTCATCAGGAGTCGGACTCCGGGGCTGATGTCACAAAACTGGCGTTGTCGTGAGCTCGAGCCGCTGACGGACAGCTTGGTGTGTTTGTATGGCACAGATGGTTGGGAAAGGGAGAGGAGCGGGTGGGGGAAGGAAGGGTGGGGGGGCTCGGGTGCCAGCATGGAAGGTGGCAAAGACGCGTCTTATCAAGTGGTGCCACATGCGGGCTCTGATGTGCTATTGTGACAGGACGTTTTTCTCCCTTTCATCTAATTTTGTCTCCCATTGTCTATTTTTTCCCTATTGTACTTGTTCGCCTCATCCTTTAAAGTCATTAATTAATTTCTCTTTGACCTGTGCCTTTTTTTTGCTCACTCTTGCTTGTTCTTTGTCTTTCTCTCTTTGTTTTCCGCTCTCCGGCTTGCTATCTTTTCTCTATCTCTTTCAATTTGCCAGCGTGTTTGTGGTGGTTTATCTAAGTCTCTCATCAGTGCTCTCTTTTAGCTCTTTCCTGCGACTGTCTCCTCTCCCATTTCTAATTGGAAATGCTTTTTAATCCCCCTCTTTGTCCTTCTCTCAGCTCCTCATGTGTTGTTTCCCCTCTCTCCTTCTTCTCCTCTCTCCTTCCCTCCATCCCTCCCGTTATTCTTTGTCTGGGGTTGTGTCTTTTTCCCCCCTTTGTGTGTTCTGACAGGCCTCTTCCTCTCATTGATAGTGATGGCAGGCTCAACCCCACTCCATAATGCTGCTGATATTTTTCCCACTGGAGACCCCACTGTTGCTGCTCCTGCTGCTGCTGCTGCACTCCCCTGCATCCATAAAAAAAACACACACACAAAAAAAAAAACAGAAAAGGACAGAGACACCACTCCTCCCTCCCTTTCGCCCTCCCAATCCATACTTCTCTGTTTCCTCTAGCTCTGCCAAGCTTCTACTGTTCAGCAGGGGAGCAGTTCAACAAGACTGGTTTGTTTTGGAGAGTCACTGGGCCCCGGCCTCATAGAGATTAATGCTTAGACGGACTGGGATGACATTTATGAGGCATGGACTGGAGTAAAGGATAGAAGAAGGGGAAACAGTACAGGGTAATGGTGTTGGATCAAATGTGACCCTTTGCAGACACACACCCCTACTTTAGAAAGAAACTATAGAAAGACAGAATGAGGACTAAAATGTGTTTGCAGGGCGCAGAAAGAGGCCACGTCGATGTGTGAAATGAAGTCACCATCACAATGGGCTATCTTTGCTTTTGTTAGTGGTCATTCTGATTGATGGCAACAAACTCAAAACCAGCCGCGCGTTAAAGTAACTTAATCAAATTATTCATTTCTCAGCTATTTGCCTCGAGTAACCATTAATACATGTATCGACATGGCCTTCAGTTAGAAGAGATCACTGCACACACACACAGCAGTCATGAATGCATCCATAAATGCCTCCAATTATATCCGCCTTCTGCGGAATGATGAATACTGCTCAATGGCTGTAAAAGGATGTTTACTCTGTTCTGCACTCCAACATGCACAACACATTGCTACAAAGGGTTCTAGGGGAGAAGTTATCAATATAGAGCCAAATTAGAATGGATCTGAGAACATGCACACCGGCTCTCTCGCCGCGCCGAGCTCCATCACTCTTCGCGGCGGTGTGATCAATGGGGCCGAGACAGTGTAGGCAAGCTGCTATCCATTCTCATTACTGACACCGCTGTCCACCGCTTGCTTTCTCCTCGTTGTCCGCCAGAGGCTGAGACAGAGAGAGGAGGCTGTCATAAGCGGATTTGCGATAGTGTTGAAGGAAGGCTCTAAGTTGCCATGTTCTTCGCAGTGGAATTAGCGCTTTCAGCGTGGCGGCCTCTGGCTGAACTTAAGATGTTTTCTGCACATAGGGTTACAGTTGTGTTTGCAGGAGCATCACTGTGGATCTGTTAGCGTACATTCCTTTTTGGCTGCACTAAATCTAGGACACATTCCCATTGTCTGTTCAAAATATATGATATTCACAATTCACAAAGAATGAACCTCCCAATAGCCGTGTATATTTATTGTCTCAATCTGTAAAAATGTCTTCATGTTTTTGTTGCGCAGTATCTGCAACACTGTTTACATTAGGAGGAGCGCTGGAAAACTAGAGCGAGCATGAAGGACGGGGCATGCAATTCCATCCGAAACGTTCAAGGAGCATAAATGGCGTGACTTCAGTAGCCTTTTGTGCTGCCCCAGTGAAGTCCCGTGGAGTTCAGATTATCATCAGCCCCTCTATAACAAACATTCCGTCTTCTTCTTTGAAGTTGTCTGAATTAAGCAGAGTCCCACTGATTAAATTCTGTTTTCCAGAGATTTCATGAAGTCATCTGTGTCACATAGTGAGTAATTGCTTACGATGCACGCATGCACAGTCACATGCACACATGCGTTTGTGTATATGCGCAACCAACCACCCAAAGAACGGGAATGTATGGGTGCAGATTCCCAACACAAAAGGCTTTGTACAATGAGCCTATATGTACATGTACTATAGCCCGCAGATGTTCAGATGCAGACAAGACACAAGCGTCTGCACACACACGTGCGCACATGCACGGTTACGTAGCCTGGTTTGTTGATTCTCAATAAATGGAGCTCCTGTAAGGAAACATGCCAGCACACAAGATACATCTTGTCATGTCTTCATTCAATTATTGTGGAATCCTAAATATCCATGCTTGTTTGTCTTGGTTGAGTTACATATTCATCACAATTATGTCATCTACAATCCCTACTCAGCTTTCTACAAACAGCTCCATTGTGAGTTGGAAGCCTTTTGGGGGCAGAAGGGATCAGGGTAATTAGACTGAAAGGGTAAATTATTTTTCGGCAAACACATCAGAGTGATGTTGTCATGCATGAAGCTAATTGTTTTGGGGACAAGAGACGTACTACTTTAGTACAAGAAGCCTTTTGTTTTACTACGGTGTCTTGTGGAGTCAAACACGGAGCTGTTTAAATAGCCAGAGACATTTGATTCGAGTTTAAAAGTACTAGTATGACATATGGCATGATCCTTAGGGCTTTGTGGGTAATTCAGACTTGCCAGAGGCTATGGGAATTGCCAATTGGGAATGTTCAACACTGACATATCTTTTCTCTAAAACTTTTTTTCTAGTTAGGGTAGCATACTCTTGTGCAGCAGACGTATATATATGTTAGAGTGACCTTTGAAGCACCACTTGTGTGGTGATTCATATCTTATTCGTGTTGCACCTGTGAATAAGGCCAATATCATAACTCACCCGAGAGAAAAAGGAAGTAATGAAATCTTGCATCTGGACCATTCTAGCAAAACAAAGCACGGAGCCTGCTGCACGTACGTAGTATCACATTGTGTTGTCATGTAAATATTTTCAAGTAATCCGACAGTATTCGTCTTTTATTAATCCCAAGTGAATTGTTATGACTGAGAACCGGGCCACAGAGGCAACGACGAGCATGAAAGGTGATATCGATTTTGATGAATGCCAAATGCGCGCCGCTGGAAATGGGAGCAATTTCACAAGAGCTGAGGGCTGCATTAAAGCACGGTGTGTCTCTGGTTTCAACCAGTGTTCATTTGGGAAGTGCTGCATTCGATTCATTTGTCCCTGTGTGTCGTTTCATAGACAGGGTAGGTTACTGATGACTGTGGTGGCGGTGCAGTCCTCCATCATGGCTGACGGGTGTGACAGTAATGCAGACTGTAGCTGCTAATGGGACCGCCGGGACTTTCCGCTGTGTGTGACATCAATCAGGGTCCTCAGCACGCTCACTCAAATGGCCCTCCTCACTCACTCAACACATAGCAGATGTCCCAGTCTGATCCTCCAGCACACGTATAAATAATGCCAAATGCATGCTAATGATGTTGTTCTGTTGCTTTGACAAAACAAATCCCCATTATGGATACAAATGGCTGCAAGGTGTAGGGTGTGGCCTTGCATCCTGTTCAGTGCTGTTTAACGAGAATTCAGTGTTTTATTTGTCTGGTCGAAATAAAACTCTTCACTAGTTTGAACATGGCAGCAGTTTCTGAGATTAATTGTCCGTATCATTTGTTGACAGGTTGAGTCTTTTATTACAATAAGTAGGAGTTCAGAAAACTGGTGTCTGTTTACATAAAGTTTAATTATTAAGACTTAATAAGAATTTTGAACATGTGCTTTGGGATGTAATGGACCACCTAGGCTTGCAAGACAGTTGAACTCAAGATCATGAAATCACAAGATCACGCAAGAATCTTAACACAGTAAGGACCAATCAGTGCCTCTTGAGTAACCCCTGGCAGAGATGATTTAGAAAGTTCTAGATCGTTTTTGCTATGGCATGAGTTAAAGGTGTTTGCTTTAAAACAACAATGACTGCTGCTAAGCAGGTTAGCATAGATGCTGCTAGCATCAGTTATATCAAAGCTGAAGAGTATTTCTTCATTGAAAGAAAAGCAAAGAACTGCACTGAAAGCTTTTCTTGAAGGAAAAGATGTTTTCACTCATCTTCCGACTGGCTTTGGTAAGAGTTTAACTTTGTTATATGGTTCATTGATCCAGTTGGTTGAAGTTCTCACATGGTAGATGGTAAATAGCCAGATGGTTTACCCAATCACCTGACCTGGCCTTCCCAAACAGCAAAGTTATTTTCAGGGTTACTCATATTTGAGATTAAACATATTGAATACATTTCCTTCATCAGAAAACATTTGCAAAGCTTATTTCTTTTAAAAGTTTGAAAGTTTAAAAGTTCCTCTTCCCTGTCTTTGTTGGCACATTGCTCTGTATCTGTTGATGCTTTACCACCACCTGTAGATCAGTGGAATAATGTGAAACTATTGGCCTGTAAAAACATTCCTCTATGCTGCTACTCTGGTCACAACTCCACAGGATACCTTTAACAGCAGCATGCTTTATTACAGCTTATATGGCAAGTGCGTAAATCATCTGATTGTTGATGAAAATTGATGGGCAGGTCAAGGTTAGTTAAACATTGAACATACTGTGTGTCTGTATTACCAGTTATTTCAAATCTCTTACAGTAAAGAACAAAAAAACAACAGGTTCATGCTTAATCATCTACACCCAAAGGGTTGGATCCATTTGTCTCTGTGGCGCACAGCACGTATACCCACCATTGGCTCACCTTACTGCATTGTTCCTTCAAAGGACAGGGCCCAGTCTGTGGTGGTCCCAAGGGTCCCTGTGAGCTATAAAATGACTCACCTTCACAAAGGATGCCACAAGTTCTTCAGAGTTAGTCGAGATGTCACTTTATTCTTTCGCTTTTACCTTGTCCCCCTGGCCAGGTGCTGAATCGACACACCAGTGTCTGTTGGAGCGGAGCATCGATCCCTCCCCCAGTCAGCACGTCCTCAGGGGTGGAAGGAGAGAGGGAAGAGAGCGATATGCTTAGAGCAGCATAGCCCCTCTTGTACTAAAAATGCTGAGACAGAGAGGAGATGCACTGATCTGTGTAAGATACACTACTGAACACTGCATGATGGACGCGATAGACTGTAACCTTTTGGCAAAGTTTCAAGGTGTAAGGTACATCAATGTGAACAGCTTTCGATCTTGTTGTGGCTCTTGTTGCAGTTGTAATCTTTGTGTAGAGGGCACAAAGCCTTCATTCTGACAGTTCAAACAGCTGCATCCTGCCGCCCTTTCTACTCGCTGAGCGTTACTGTGGCTTATTTTAACGCTACCTGTTCTCCATGGTGAATCACAGCTTCTTTTCCTGTGCACATCCTGCTCTGACACCTCAAGCCTTCAAGAACAAGACAGTCCTTTTGTCTCAATGTACCTGCTCATTTCCTCCATTTCCACAGTGACACTGGATTAAAGGCCCACGATTTCCCTGCTGCCATCATTCCTACCCCCTTTCACCCAGACAGGGAGGGCTTTTTGTAGTTGGTCCCCTCCCCCTGTAGGCTGTAATCACCCTGAGAATGGGGTAATTAGGGCCACTGTAGGGTAATTACCAGAGCTTGAGTTGTTTAATTACGGCCTTCTCTGGAGCTGTCTGATGCCAGTGACAGTGGAGGCTCCACTCGCTGATGGAGTGATTTCATCCTCTTGACTGCAGCAGCATGTGAGGGACAGCGAGAGAGGAGACACGGTGATAGAATGAGTGGGTGGGAGTGGGAGGGATCGCAGGAGGTAAACTGAGAGGGAAAGTGAGAGGTATGAGCGGAAAAGCAAAAGATCAAGGGTGAAGGGAGGCAATGGATAACAAAGAAAAGCAGAGTTCATTTCTGAACATATGTGTGATTTATTTCACTTACTTTATATTGTTCCTCACATGATTCATTAAGCCTCCTCATAAAAAAAAAATAATAATAATAAAAAAAAAAACCTCAATACGTTTGTTTTATATTGTAAAATAAATATCCAAGTATTTTGGCCTGGTTGGACAAATCAAGCAATTCAAAGATGGTTCTAAAAGGGTCTGATTGGTGTTTTTCATTTACTGGCATTTTATAGTTAATCAATAAATATAATGAAAATAGTTTGTTGCAACCCAACTTTCATGTATTTGATGTCAACTTTAGACATATCTGAAGGAAACAAGGAGAAGAAAGCCAATAGATGTTGGCGTCTTTGATGGTTAACATTTATAAATGTCTTGTTCCGGGAACTGGTTTGGTGGACTCACCTTGGAGTTTGGAAAATATAAATGCCATATACAGGTGATATTTTCGATTAGTTTTTCAATAAATGCAGGTGTCATTTGGCCCAGAGTTGTTAAATTTAAAATTTATAACCCCTGTAATTTATTGTATGGCCAGTAGGGGGTGACAAGACAAACAGGTGTCCCATTGGGAGTGCAACAGGTTACTGTTTAAGGAATTACACATGAACGTGACTGAGAAAATGAGGGCCTCCCTTTCGTCTCTTTCAATGGGCCATGACGCCTATGGAGGGCCATCTTGGACTCTAACCGTAAAGGACCTGTGGGCCTGAAGATTTGTGGGGCAAAGGGCAAGGGGTCATTCCCCAAACTAGGGGAAAGGAATTCACCCAGGCGGCCTGACATTCCCCCAACTGGAAAGATGATTCTGTCTGCACAGTGTCTCAGCCCAGTCCCAAAATAGTGTGTGGTGAGACGTTTCCCGCCACCTACAGACTATAATTCTAAAATTCTAACCAGATTTAGACTAATAAACGTGATTAAAACCATGTCTCAATATTTCGACCACAAGCACAAGTTCACCAATCAGATGGTTGCATAACAGTTTTTGATTTAGCTGGACTGGAAGTCAGTTCATTTCTATAATGCACCCAACATTTCAGTACAGTATGGCCAACAATTGAAAGGGTCTGCTGGACATATTTGCGTGCATGTTTACTAAACATTATTCTCTCCAAATTTTTGATCTTTATGACTGGGGATTGAGAGCTTCTTTGATGGTGCGAAGACCGGTTAAGTCTTTGTTCGGATTCCAACGAGTTGCATGTGCTCTATGTTTGCATTTCCACTGTACCAGAGACCCTTGTAACTCAAAACACCAGATGAAGATGTAAAGGCAGAAAATATTTCCTGACAGATGTGTCGATTGACAGTGGCTCTTTGACCTTTTGAACCTTGACCTCCTCCTCCTCCCGTATCACTATGTTTAGCTACATTGACCCCCTTTTTTGGGAAAAACCATAGGTATTTTTGTTTTGGTTGCATGAAGTGTTCTTTGAAGCAGTGTTTTAGCTCCACTGATCCTAGCTCCTCAGCAGCAGGTTGTAACTCTCATTGTTTCTGAGGGTTGAATGACAGACATGTGTTTCATATACTGCTCTTCAAACAGATGAGTTACAGTTATTGTGAACGCTGCAGATGTGACATACTATCATTCCTTAAACATTCTTTGGCATGATGCTCGACAGATGTTACAGCATGACAGTTGAAGTCCTTCGGGTATGAATGGTGATAGATGAACCGGCTACTTTCCGCGGTTGACGAACTGCAGTAACACAGGGTATCACCTCTGCTAGGAGACAAGGATGACTGACTGTAGCACCTAATGGTAAAACCCACAAGACCTTAAACCCATGACCCGCTCAATAGCTCACTGAGCTTTTATTTGTTTTCAGTGAGTGTATATTAACACTCTGTGAATGTCAGTCAGGTGGAACCGGCGGTCATATGAGTGTAAAAAGAGGAGACACCAAAGGCTTGTTGAGAAGTGCTATTTCCAGACTGCCTCGCCCTCCTTGGCGGTTACGACGTAGGGTCGGATGGACACCCTCAAACATCTTTGACACTCTGCACTCACTATCTCTGTCACCAAGTCTGCTAATGTTTCTTCTAGGATGCAGAGATATTTACAGTTTGGCCCAGGTACACTCAAGAGTAATTTTTAGATTTTGTTCACACAGTGTTCAAGTTTATTTCAGAGAGCAGGATACAAGAGCTTTGTGGACAACACTTTTGCCTGGGTTCAAAAAACATTTTCTTGTGATCGCCCATCCATATGCTTTTTGGATTATGTCTGATGTGTTTCCCATGTGTCGCATCCGTTCATAAATTAATGAAGGCGCGGGAATTTGATTAACTCCCTTTGCTCTGTCAAATCATTGTAATCACAAGAGTTAAAAAGCTGTTTGTTTGCTGTAACTTTGCTTTGATTGGTTGAAGATTGATTGCTCAACATATAATTAGTCGCTTCCAGCATAATTACTCTTTCAGTGTCGAAGTTCCCATACAGAAATAACTCCACTCTATTTAGAACGCATCTCTTTTGCCAACATGTTTGCTGCTTACGTATGGTCACCTGGCAGATCTTTCCCAGTTCAAACCCGCCTTGCCGTCTCATGGGATTTATTTTTAAACAAAACACACCTGCTTCTGAAACAGTTTCAAAGGATTCGAAAGAAGAAGAGGAACTTCATATCTGTGACCTTCCTCAGTTCCAGCTATCTCTTGCATCCGCCTGTGAGTCTTCTCTCCAATTAGTGAGAGAAAAACAACCTAACTCAGAGAACTGAGACAAATTCAATCGTAGAGTGAAGAAAAGCAGCCTTGGTGTTTGATCTCTGCAGGCAACGGTATAAAGAAACCTTCGCTGAAACGTGTTATCTTTAGAATAGACTGCAGCCTCACCTCCTCCACCTCAGTGACCTTGTCATTTGGCTCTCCAAGCTTATCAGAGGAGGGAATGATGTCAGCACCCGTCCCTTTTCACCATAACAAGGGGTGAAACCAGACTCTCCCGCAGCCAGTCGGTTAGAAATAATTAAAGTGGAGGCTCAGTGATTTAACAGGAGACCACAGATCGATAATAGCCTGTAGTGTGAAGACTGAAAAATGCTGGGTAGGTTTTTGCTGAAAATAAAAATAAAATAGAAAGCCCTCTCCATGGATTTTGATGTGTTTCCAGCGTCACATGAGGGTCAGTGTAATACAGTTTGCTGCCAAAGTCTGGTTTTTAATTGGCTCCCTTGTGTTGATCATTGGACTCTTCTCTCCTGGACTCCTGAAGCAGCAGTGCAGTGCTACTGCCCTGCTGCCTATTAGAACTGACAGTTTAGCATCCATCACTTAATGTCTCCAATTTCTCATCCTCTTGTCTCAGGGAGAACTCAGAGACTTGTCCGGCTGCTCTACTTTCTCTTGTTATTTCCGCTTTGTTGTCCTTTTGTTTCGGCTGTATGGACGTATGCAGAATAGCATTAACCCCTGTCCTCTAGTGTCTGTCAATCAACACAGTGGCTGTCTTTTGTGCATCACGTCACTTTTGCCGAGCGCCTTTAGCAGAGATGAAAAAGCCATCTGACCCCTTTTAAAGTGGAGCTCCGCTTGCAGTCCTGTGATCGCTCTACCATTTGTGCCCTTCCCCATGGTTCGGGTTTGCCCCCACATTTCATGGCTTCAGACACTCTCACTGAGATCAAACTCCCAAAGTGCCGACCTCTTGCTGGGACTCCCTCTGAAAGTGCTAATGACCCTGTTTGTCTGAGGAGAAACCAGCTCCTCTTTTCTTGCGTCTGCCCTGCCCCCCAACTCTGTTCCTACTTTATAGTGATTACTTTGCCACTTGTGCCTTACTTGTACGACCTTAACTGCTTTAAGGGCGGAGGATGGTTGAACTTTCACTGTAGGTCAGAGTCTTTGGTGGGAGAATAGTGCTAGTCTTGTTTTGTAGGGAACAGACGGGGCAAACACCTGCTGACTTGCTGATGACACAGGTGTTGACATGTCACTGAGCACGTCACATAGTGTAGATTTCTATATTAATACTGGTTAGGCCTCCGGCTTGTGATTTAAAAACGTTTTACTGTGTCAGTTTGATAAACCCGCAAGGACAAAATACTGTCAGTAGGAGGACTATGAAATGTTAACGTAAGTGTTGGCTGGATGATCACAGCCTGAAAATAAATCAAAAATTCTGTGTAAATCCATCCTAAATCACAACATGACAAAGGACCAGCTGTATCATTTCCATCTGGCCATGTTTCAATAACACAAACTATGTAAGGAATCTGATATGAGAGCTGTGGCTATGTATCCGGTGTTTTGCAGTGATGCGTCTTTCCTCTATGTCAGCGGTTAGGATCGCAGAGAGATCATCTGAACTCTGATGATGCTTTCCTGGGCTCCAACCAACTTGACATTATCCATGAGACTTGAATTTGCCGCTCCCCACCCCCTCTGCTTGAGGCCTCATATTACCATGAGCCCACAAAGTAATTTGTAGACAGATAATTTCAATGACCTCTGACAGCAAATACACATTGTTGGCTGTTGTCCTTGTTTGGCAGAATTACTCTCAGGGGTTCAGCTCGTTGCTAGTTTTGGGGAAGCTGGCAAGAGTGTCTGTGGTAGCCCAATTAGTGGTTTTGGATGATGGGGCAAGGGAACAGTGTTAGCGGAGCACAATAACGTACTTCATGTTTCAACATCTACAAAGATAGAAGATAACTAGTGAAAGATGAAGACACATTTTAAGATGTAACTTATTTTCATTGTACTTTATGAAGAGGCCGTTTGTCCAGCACGCTCAGTGTGGCTTGGTGCCATGCAAATCTCCTGCTCAAATAGCAGAAACAGAGAAGCTGGAATCCACTCAGCCTGAGTTCATGCATCAATCACTCATGCAGATGCAGTTTATTTTTTCTGTTGTAATCTTTGATGCTGGGTGTTGTTTGTGGACCTCTCACCCTTTTAGAAACACATGTGGGCTCCACAAGGGAAACTTATCAACTCCAACCGAGAATTTAAACTGAAAAAAAAACTATTCTAACAAGGACCCTTCAGTAACTAATGTATAATAGCACATATGATGATTATTATTTCCAGTTTCTTTTATTAAGAGAATATGCAATGTTCCCTTAAGGCTGTTTTTTTTTTTTAGTACTGTGAGCAGACTTGGCAATGAGAGCCCCACTCTTATGCTCTTATGCAAGAATGCTCATTCGCATGAATTGTTGGATGTCAGGAACACACAGAACTTCTCTGCCTTTGGTCATTATGACATTAAGATCTAGTAGAAATATGATCTACTTATTAATGCAAATTAGAATGTAATTTAAGGAGGAAAAAGAGTTCCAGCGAGAGAAGAGAAAGAGTCGGGTGAAACTTGCAGAAATTGCAGAAATGTAATGCATAAAGTAGTTTCATTGCGTAAACTGGGTTAACATGTATTCAACTTTTGTCTTAATTTTTTCTCTAATATCTAATTAGCCGATGCTGATTTTCAAAAATAAATAAATGTAGTCCAGATTTTACTTTGACTTTTTGTTGATATGTTTGGCTGGTTCCATCATTTTTGTAGATATGATGAATGTTGACTGTTGAATATTTTTTCTGGCCTAAGTAAACATTTCTTCCCTAAAACACACAAGCCAAAACAATAAAACAGTCACCCAAAGGTCTGATTACATGCACATTGTTTGCCTGCAGAAGTGTATCTCTTTGTCAGTTGTTATGATGATCTTAAGACGCAATAGTAGAGATAATCATGAGTTTTGATTTATAATCTGTCAGTTACTTCTAGGTTATTGTGATATCCCAATAATCTCGTAACATTTTTGTGGATGTTTTTATGTGTGGGTAGAGCTGCTCTTGAAAAGCCAGCCATTTCTCTTTTTATCACTCTCTCAACATAGTTTAGCAGTCACATAGTGGTCAGTATAAACTTGCAACGCATCCACAATGAGCTAAAAGGCTTCATTTTCAGCACAGAATGGTATGGGAAAAATCAGAAAGCCAGTGACTGGAATACTTGTTGGCAGATGCCTTGATTTTTGTAGCAAAGGGCCACTTGTGAATGAGTCAAACCCACTTTGGGGGGTTCATTGCTTCTGCTGTACCTGTGAGAAAACCACTCACTGTACTCCAAGTCTGATTAGTCAAGGGTTTGGGGGTAAGCACTCTGGATGCTTGTGGTTTTCAATTTAAAGGCTTGACAAGCATCCAAATAATCTTGTGGCAGCCCCAGAATAACTTCTCCGCTTGGTGAAATCTGGTATGTGGAAGCAGAGACGTCCAATGGTTGATTTCATGCCCCACGTGTGATTAACCAATCACAGCCAGTGATGAGCCATGGGAAAAATAAACATGTTCTTTCTATACAACGTAACTTCTAAGAGCCAAACCTTTATATAGTTCCCGTCCTGTCAGGTTGCGTTTAATCTAATTCCAAGCACAAATTATTTTGACATTGTGATTAATTTATGTTAGATGAAAAGTTAACCTTTAACATGTTCAGGTTGTTGCTATATTTAAACTGGAAAATATGAACAAGGCTTTTTTTTCTGACATCTGTTATTCCCTAAATCATCTGTTGTACTAGGAAAACAAGGCAGTGAAAACATCCTCCTGGCTTTTGTACATGTTCTGCTGTTGTTGGAAGATGTCCTATGTGGAATCAAGACCATATATTGTAATAAATATTTACATAAAGCCACACCACGAGATAAAACGAAAGCAAAGAATACGTATTCACATGCATACAGATTGTGATCAATAATTCACGAATACAGTGCAATGAATATAATTACAAAATCAGTTATGTTTCTGTCTCGCCCCCGGCCAGTCCTTCTCCGTGTCCTCTACCACCATCTGCGAAGACTAAAACAAGAATGTATAAAACATTTAGAAGTGAAAACCAATATCTAATCACAACAATAACTAAAACTAACCTTTACATAATACATGCAAAATAAATTCAATATAAATGATAAATATTTATATATTTAACAAGTGTTTAGCGAATAAAAATTCATTTTGTAGTACTGTTCCAGCTCCAGTCTTCCTCTTTTGGCCTCCTGAAGACTTATAAAAGTAAATAATTAACAAATATAGAAGCTCTGAATTCTCCTCAGTATCTGTGGTTATGTTTTGTTTTGTATCCCGCGCAGTCTCCCGGCTCTTAAAGCAACGCAGAATCCATTTTATGAGTTTAATACTTAATGATGATTCTGTTAATCAAATATAAAAACACGCTGTTCTCTTGTGCTTGTTCCTCATTGCTCCAAACAGTGGAGAGTTCCCATCACAGCTGGAATCGATACGCTTTTCCTAGGAATGCGATACATGAACAGATAATTACAGTCACTATGGCACAGGGAGAACGCCAATGAGTTGCGAGCGTTCCGTAATTACTCTTCAGCATGTGAAAATAAGTGCCTGCAGTGTGCTGATTCTAGTGCTGCGAGTGTTGGTGTTAAAAGGAGCTGATAATGCCTGCAGAGTCACCGCTAGCTGTGAAAACAAAAGTAGGTTACTGACTTAAAATGTGAGGAAGCGCTGCCGAGGTGACGATACTGTATTCTACCACATTATGGAGTGCAAGCAACACTGAGACAACGTTTTACTTGTGCTAATTAATCTCCCTGCTCGGTGTTGCAGTTAGATTTTTCATAGATAGTGAAACCTTTTTCTACTTGCTTTTTGCTTGAATACAATATCATTGCATCCTTGTTTGACCATATACTTGTTGAACATACTCCAGAAGGGGTAATTCAGGGTTGAGGGATGAGGTAGGACTGAACAATGTGCCATTAGTCATCAAAAAACCACCCATGTGTAGCCAACCATGGGTGGTATTAGAGAGTGTAGTTATTGGCTTTTGTGATCAGTGGTCGATGCCACGAATCTGTTTTATTTTGCACATGACGGAACGAGAGGACGTCAGCTAAACACAAGTTTCTCCAAGTGTTTTTATGATGCAACCCACCAACTTGAGCGTGACGGCCAAGAGCAGCCTCAAGAATCCATTACAGAGAAGGAGAGGCTGATTTTAGACATTGCTCTACGATGCGTTGATGAAAAACAACCTTTTCAGAGGCCATGCATGTTATCCTCTGGGACTGACTCCACGCCTCCATTGTGTGTGTGCTGGATATTGTTAGGAAAAAGAATCAAAACTCAATTTTGTGCTTGAATTGTTTTTCTTCAGCGGAGCCAGAGTCTTTCCTGTAGGTATATGGGCTCACTCTCAGCAATAGAGACCCTTGTTGTGGAGTAGTGGCTGTGTTGTAGCCGTACAGCAATATAGCAGATCTCCTATGGGACACTGATTGAGTTTGAAATAGGGCAGGTTAGCCCTGAGGTATCTGAGCAGGTTTAATGGACCAGCAGTAGCCTCCTGAGGGCGACGCTGGCCAGTGTAGGTCACAGTGGGGTCATGTTTATTCAGTGAATCTTGGAGTGTGCCTTAAACCACGTGGGTTCCTACTTGTCCCCTTTACCCCATTCACCTATTCTGTGTTTCCAGCTCCGACTGACCGTGAGCCAGGCTCAGGCCACATCTGGATGCAATTCGCCTTTAAGCTGACGCTGAAAAATCCTACTGAAATTCTTCAGCCTGGGGGAGGCAGGGAGATTTTAATATAACCAAAATGGAAGGAAGATGAAATTGTAAAATGGATCTGCTGTTTTATTTTCTTTATTTATTTATATCTTCAGTGAACCATGGTGTCTGTCAGCCTTAAACGATTGCTTGTACTGTGGGCTGTCAAATCAGTGGATTTAGACAAATGTGACATATTTATATGGATATTCGTAGCCTTGTGGGATTAGGCGGAGGGAGCGCAGTTTCATATTTGAGGCCTGTTTAAAATGGGCAGTCACATTTCATTAAATCCAACCAGATTTTGGACTACCTGCCAATAGTTAACTACACTTTTTGCGAGTGATGCAATGGGGAAACAGACCATGCATGTGACAAGCAAAATATGGCACAGTACGTATGTTTGACTAGTTTTCTATGCAGCGCTCTGGACTGCGGCTTACCTACAATAAAAGCAGTGTAAAGATCCTCAGTGAAGGCTTGGCACTCGTCTGCGATGCAAGGCCGACCACGACCTATTAGGGTGTTAGCTTCACATTTTATCAATAGTTGGAAGAGAAGTGTGCTCAAAAATGGGAATGTGTTCGCCATTAAAAATCTGAAACACTCCATTCACCATGAAGTTAGTGGTAATTTTTAGAATGGTTTTCAGTTGCTCATTAAATTTTATGTTTAGCAGAGTTTGTGTCAGTAACAAAAATATGATTCACTGAACTCATGAGGTATGAATTAAAATATGTTATATATACTGTATATACATATTTCATTGTGAACCTTAACAGATTAGGAAAATGGTTTGGTTTTAGTTTGCATATAATGTCACACATTTAAAAAAAGATTTGGATAAACAAACATACATAACATAAATAACATTGAAATTTCACTCAGTAAAGGTTATGGCACTGTTGCACACATATCTGGAATGTATTGCGTGATACTAAAGCAGTGTTTCCCAAACTTTTTACACTGTGTACCACCTCAGAAATAGTTTAAAGACAGGCATTAAACTCCAGCAGTGTAGGCCGACCCTGTTCAACTACAGACAGTTCACACAGGAGGGGTTTATTCCTGATTATTTATTGTTGAATTCTGAGCCGAACCGGTTCAAAAACCAAAGCTCATTTGGTAGAAAAGTGGCGTTCCTAATATCCCCAGCCTGGAGCCATGATTGCAGAGTTTTTGCTCAATTTACCTCCACTTATGTAACGTCACATTTTGGCTAATCGCGAATATAAGCACACTACTAAATTGTGACTTGATATGTTTTTTTATTATTTCATAAAAAGAAAAAATGAAAGTGGTTCCTCCAAGTATCACTACAGGAAGGTTGCATACCACCAGTGGTACTGGTACAATTTGAGAACCAGCGTATTAAATGATAATACAATTACAGTTTTGCTCTGGTTACATTCTGCCTAAATATAGTCTAGTCCTTTACTTCACATCTGTACTTTCTTTCGTCGGCTCAGCTTATTGTAAATCTGGTGTGTTATTAAACAAGGCGTGACTCTTAATCAGATTTATTTGGAATTATCTAATTAACTGATTATTTTGTGCTCTCAATAGATCAAACTGATATAGTTGCCAAGTTACTTCAAGCCTCACAGAAGCCTATGGTTACTCAGTTGGCGCACACATAGACTGAGTTAAATTGCTTGTGAAGGCTGTTCATTTACATTGATGGGCTGTGAACTTTCTCTCACCCTGGGACCGGAGAGCTGAAAAATGTAACTCCCATTGACTTCAAATAGAGGTATTGACGTAAGTTGAAAATCTGTCTAATATGGAGAAGAATATATGCTGACACCTGTCATGTCCTGTAACACAGAGGACCAAAGAATCAAACGTGTTCATTCACAGTTGCTGTCTCTCACAAAATGGTGTTGATTTGCGATTGTTCTTCAGGCACTTTTAGTTTGTGTGTGTTGTGACATATGCACACCATTAGTTTCACGGAGGTGTTGACCATGAATGTGTGTGTGCGTGTGTGTACATAGGTGTGCACTCATGCAAGTGTATAATTCAGGGACATCAGTGGTCAAGCCCCAGTGGTCTACTGGGATTTGCGAGGTATCATGTTCTGGCTTTGTGATCCGGTGTAAGATGCTGACTGACCCGCTAAGACAGCAGAAAAATCGAAACCAGCTGGGAGACGTCACTCAATGTTTACTGATATTTATCTGTGCCTCGCACTGATTACATGAACGCTATCAAGGAATCGTGAGCTGGTGATGGAGAATGAGCCAGTGAGAGAAAAGTTCCTGACAGGAAAGATTTGCTGAAATAAACGGTGATAGAAAAGGAAATATGGGAGCAGGGATTTCGGAAGAGGGATAAGTACGAGAGATGAAAGAGGTAGATATGTTCACCCAAATTACCCAAAATATCTGCTGATATTTTGAGATATCTGGATCTGTCTCAACAATTTCTGCCACAACCCAAACAACAACGGAGGCAAACATTTGTGAATGTTCTCAGTCAGCCAGGTCATCTTTCTTTGAGAAGAGTTAAATCTGAGGCAACTGGACTTCTAGATCCATGAAGATAGAGTTGAAACATCTTCACTGATCTACAACCAAGTGCAGCTGCCCCAGATTTGACTCTGCTCAAATGGATTTAAGTGGCATTTTGTTCGTGGTGCTCAGGATTTAAAGTTCTTCCATTGAAAACTTTGGATTGGTTTGGATTCTCCACAATAACCGGGATATTTTTCTGGAAAGGCACTGCTATGAGCACCGCAAACAACATTCCTTTCTCCTCCATTACTTTGGGTTTAGAGCAGGCAGACATTTCAAAGTCTCAGCACAGAAAACCAGAAGTATTTTTTTGGTAATCACAAAAAAATATGACCGCACACTTAACTTAAGAAATATAAAGATCTTTTATCAACGCTGACATGAGTAATGAGTTTTGCTCAATGCTTCATCAGGTTCTTAAAAATTTGCAATGGGCCAAAAGCTTAAACATCGAAGAGTTTATTTACAAAAATAGATTAAAATGAATAAACAAACACCAGTTTGATTAATATTCTCAACTCCAACAAGATTTAGAAACATTAATAAAAACAGATAAAAATAAAGATATTTATGGAGTAATAAAGTCACGTACAGGTGTACAAAATAGGCTTGACAGTCTCAGATAATAAACATATGTGCAAAATGTCATAATAAATAATATACACACATATCACAGAGCAATAAAAAATGAAAAAGTAATGGAAAATCATCAGATTAAATCACACTAACCCTAGCGCATCTACTGTTGCTCACATAACCTATAGCCTCGAGGATACAGCAGCAAACCTTTGATAGGAAGCAACAAGGTTTCATGCTGGGATGCCTTCTTCACACGCCTCCTCAGCCTAACCTTCTCATCAGATCATAGGCACCGAGGTCAGGGGTCCTCGATCAGAACCCCCACACCCCACTTCCTTCTCCCCTGTCCCGTCCAGACCTCAAACGTTATCAGCTCTGTCAGATTCACAGACAGCGGAGGTCTGGGACCCTCTTCCTGACCTGCCCATCAGCTCCCAGAGGAATTCCACTAATGAGGCGCTATGGGGAACAGATGCAGAGAGGGCAGCCCGGGCAAAAACAACCTGACACAATCACTTAATGATCGCACACATGGTTATGTCACAGGGGCTTTCTGGACGGCTTGTTTGTGTGTGTTTGTATATGTGCGTTGAGTAATTATATCTGTTTTTAATACCATGTGCGTGACTCTACAAACAGCATTTACTCATATGGGATGTGAGTTGTTATTCTCTTTGATGACTCACTCGATTCATTTATTTTTTCTTCTTCTCTTCCATACGTCACAAACATTTTATTCAGCCGCGTATCAATCCTGTCTTCGTTTGAGTCCATTTTGAGTCACTGCATGTGCAGGAGTGAGTGTGCTGCTGAGGGCATCCGTGGCCACACGGTACAGTCATCACTACTCGCTTTCGTTTCTGTACATATCAGTGATGCTCTCAGCATCTGGTATGTAATTTCAGCGAGAGCTGTGCCTTCCAGAACGCTCTCTCCATCCTTTTTTTTCCGAAGAGGTGAAGCGGCTTATTATTACAGTCCGGAAGTAATATCAGATGCGATGTGTCCACACGGCAAGAATAATGACCCACACATGCCTCACTGTTGAAACCTGTGTTGCCTGCCCTTGGGAAATGGGCATCGCTCTGACTCTTTTCACTTTTCCGGCACTCGACTTCAATCATTGTTGTAAATGTTAGGACATGTTTGTGTTTGTGCAATCGCCTGGTGTGTACTCCAATGCCCTGTGTTGTTTGCATCAATTGTGGCTGGATAGGATTAAAGGGCCAGTTCATAAAAACAAAAGAAGGCTGCCAAATGCAAACAAGAGAATGGAAGGAGAGGAATCTCTGCCAAGTACTCACAGACTCTAAGGAGTCTTTTGAGAAGTTAAACTCTTATGCGATTAACATAGTTTAGCTTTATTTCTGTCTTCTTGGTCAGTCTTGATCAGTATTTATCGTAATGAAGTATGACGGCACTGATATCAAATGTGTTTTCTTGTTTTAATAGGATTATTGTGCATCAGGGGAATGTGGAGAAAGGGAGGAGTTGGTTTCACAGTGGGAAGGAGGCGGGATATCTGCTCCAGATGTGTGCTGACACACTGTCAAGTTGTTTGATCAGGTACCGTGAGGCCCGGCTTCTTTTTCTGTCCATCTCTTTTTGTCTCACACTCTCACTTGTCCTTCTCACTTTTCTCTCATGCCACCGCTTCCTGTTTTACCTTCCATCTTTTCCCAGTGAGAAACTTTACATGTCCACCTCATGAGCCCTGTTTTTTTTTTTTTTTTTTTTTTTCCTCCCTGTCTAAAAGAGAAAGATGATCCAGACAATGGAAATGAGCACATACCAGCTGTTGGTAGCGATCAGCTCACGCTTACCTCAGTCCCAGATCAGACCACAGATTAAATACAAAACAGAAACCCATGCTTACTGCATCTGGATGCTGATTCCTTTTCATGAGATTCTGAATTGCTTTTGGCACTGCATCAGCAGAGGCCCCGTCTTTCATGCACATATTGAGATTTATGAAGTTCCAGCACATGATAAAAGTTGATTTATAGACTTCAGCAGGTACATATTGTGAAATACAGATCACTTCAGAAGTATCATACAGAATTATTTGATCATTTCTCTTTCTTCACTATCCCCAAATCTATTTTTGATTAGATTAGAAAATACACTTGCTTGGCACTAAAAAAGCTTTCCAATATATATCAAGTTTAAATTTACTCCCTGACTATTTCCACAACTTATCTGTTTCTCCTTTAACAGCACAGTTTATGTGTCTAGACACATTTATAATGGTTAGCAGTGCCTTCCATTTACAACTAGCATTAGCACTTTCCTGGCAGGAAACAAGAGTTGAAATGCCAACTCACACACGGTGTGGCACAATGAAATCTGTCCAAAACAACTGGGCCCACCCAAACCTACACAGTTTAACAATGTGAAAATAAGAATGCAACACATACGGTGGTCCGTAAGTCCAGCGTTGCTCGGTGCTAAAGGTCTTTAAATGCCTCAGGGGAAAACACACTGAGAGTGAGGAGTCAGGCTCGGCTTGGTCGGAACTCAATAAGACAAATTTTGTGATTGTGGTTTAACTTGCACAAACATTACAAGTTCCCCCTGATTAGCCTTCTGCCAAATCCCTGGACATTACGTGAGCGAGACCATGTTGACTGGCAACCTTCTCAAGCTGCCCAATCAGCACAATTGAATTGGGACTCGGCAAGTCTTTACAGATTTTTAACAGCCCAGTAATCATATCGATTGGCCTCCAGGTCTGAGGGTCTACATTGATTAAGTCATAAATAAGAGGCATGTCTTAGTAAGACGGCTTATACAACAAACAGCTACTGAATGCGAGCGTTTGAAGTGGGCAGGTGGAATTGCCATGGACTTTGTAGAAGATTGACCCGAGGGCTGGAGTTAACTGACTTTAAAACTATAATCTCCGTACCAAGGCGCTGTTGGGGTCGGCTTGCTGATTGAATAGTCGAAGATGCACCGGGAGGAAATGAGGGAATCAGTTTCGAGGGATTGGGTTATCTAAGTAGAAAATTACACTATTGATTTTCATTAAAGTGCCTGGCCGCTTGTGAAAGTGAATTCATTAAGAGGAATTCTTTAGGTCAGTCTGTCTGCACTTTGTTCTTTCCTCACGCTGTCTTTTTCTCTTCGCATTTGTTGCTCTCTGTCTCTTTTTCTCGTTGTTAATAGTTTGGCAAGATAGTCTGGAAAGAAAAGAATGAAAATGAATCCTGTTCGGGTTCAAATCTTTGACGCAGCTGCAGTGGTGGAATGTAACTTCGTAGATTTACTCAAGTACTGTACATATTAGTACAAATTAGAGGTACTTGAGTATTTCTGTTCTATGTAACTTCATACTTATACTCCACGACAGCTCAAAGACTGCAAATATTGTACTCTTTACTCCACTACATTTGTCTCACAGCTTTAGTTACTAATTACTAATTATCGCCAAATTTGGTGATTTTTAATTTGGATTTTTCTGATGAACTTTTTAGAGGTACAGTATATGGTTCTCACAAGAGAGCAACATTACACACATATGATTATCTTATAGAATATGTTGCAGATTAAACTACGCAAAAGTAGATGAAGTAGTTGAAATGAGCTTTACCTCAAACATTTACAGTAGTAAAGTGCAACATGCATAGCATACATTATATGATAGTAAAACACTGACATAATTTTACTTTAATAATGTTTAAATGCCGTTATCTTACTTGTAATGGAGTTTTTTCAGCATGGCATTGAATCAAATCAGAATATGTGTTCCTCCACTGAGCAACTGATTATCGAATTGTGAACTTTAATGACTACTGTAAACGTTTTGCAAACTTTCTTAAATTATATGGCTTTCTTACAAATTCTGTCACAAAATGCAAGTGTCCAATATGCAAAAGAGTTATTGAAACTGCATAATTTGGTGATACATTCCAGATATTTCACATAGGAGGATTCAAACCAAATGAATTCAGATTGTTGGTTTTATTTCAGTGCTATAATTTCAGTAAGTAACTAGTGGTAAACATTTTCCATTAGGAATTCAGCTGCCTTTAAACATTTTTATGGCTTTTCTTTGCTTCCATAGTCAGCGCCCATCAAGTGCTCTCAAATCAAATTACTGAGGTGAATACAGCGTGCTCCTCTAGAAGAAAAAAAAGTGCACAAGATATTTCAGAACCTCTCTTTGTAAAACTCTCCTGTCAGACAGCGTTATCAGACTGCCTGCTTCGGTTTCTAATCTTCAAAGGCTTGACTTGCATTCCTTTGTGTTTTTTTGAGAATATTTTGTGTCTGCAAACGTTCCCACCTCTGTGTCCGGTTTCATGTTTCTGTCCATTATGAAACCTCCCTCGTAGCTGAGCATGAATGACGGGACAGTGCTAATGCAAGGTTGCTCATACTGAAACTCCAGTGGAGTAGAAGCCAGATCAAATCTCACCGTGTCATAGAAGGCACACATTTGAGTCTTGAAATGTCTTCATTGTACGATTGGACATATTATTATCAAAGACATGCTCATAAGATAAAGAGCTATTACAAAATACAATGTGCCCTCTGTATTTTCACCTGCCTGGAAAGCTCTCCTTTAAAGCAAATATCAGTTTCACAGCAGGTTCACTTTGCATGGTTTTGATCCAGCACTGGAGGGACAGTTGCAGCTGAAGGTTATGAGGAGTTTTCTTTTGGTGAAATTGATTCAGCAACTAAGATTTCTTCCTGGATAGGATGTTTTTGGATGAAGGAATAAAAAAAAGGGCTTTTATGTACTTTACCGCTAACCTCTGTAACCTTTTGCAAAGTGTTTCCTCGCAGGACCTCAAATACCAATAACTGAGCTTAAGTCAAACTGATAGATCTCTTAAGCGGAATGATGAAACAGCACCTTCTGACCTATGGGATTGTTCAAGCCGTTCTCTGTTTTACCAGTGCAGCAGGGTGTAAGTCATAATGTCAGATTCCCTAAGCCGGGGGTCCATGCATCTTCCGCTACACATGAACCATCCCTTCTCAAACCCGTTGACCTCTGCACTAATACAGGTAACACCGTGGTAATACTAGTATTGAGGCAGCTTTGGTTGTAGGTATTGAGAGGAGAAGCAAGGCAAACAGAAAAGTGCTTGGCTGGGGCATGGGAATCAATGGCTAGGTGGACAGAAGGCCAATGCAATCAGGGAGCCGAATGAAGCGGACTCAAAGCCTGCTGAGCCAGCACCAATGCACACACACAGAGAGTCATTTGGAACTGGGTGCCTTCTACTTGTCCTCTGGGCAGCAAACACTCTTCTGCAAACACAACAAAGCTACAAGCATTACAAGCACTACTACAAGCCTTTTTTTTTCACAGCACTCAAACCATAGCCTGGCTGTATTTATTAATAAGAGCCCCTGAGACAGAGATGGATGAATTCCATTTTGATTTCAGTGCAGTTTTATTTGAGAGGAAAAATAACCGCAGCAGGAAAAGAATTACATTATTTTTTTTTTCCATAAATGAATGTGTTCATAGAACTGCTGTTAAAGGAGAAAAACGTTGAGGTATTTGCAGGTTGAGGTCACTTGGACTGCTGTGCAATGTCGTCATTTCTGTCCCTCTAAGCTAAGTGTGCATGTGTGTTTGTTTGCACGCCGCTCGCGGATGTCTTTGTGGTTGCCGTGCATGTTTATGTGTTTGCATGTGTGGAGCGTTCTGCAGAGTCTTGTTAAAAGCGGTGACAGAGTTCTGCTGGATTTCCAGGTTCACTTATAAACATCAGCGCATGGATGTTCTGCAGCTGCGCCTCCCTGCCTCGACGCGAAAACACTATTTCAGTATGGGAAATCTCAACAAAGGCACCCGGTGGGGAGATTTGTTTCGTATAAGGCCTCAAACTCTGACACTTTGATTTTCTCTGCGAGCTTTCACTTAAGGGTGGTCCAGTTGAATGTAGTGAGGTCACTACTTTCATTCATTTCCAATGAAAGCATGGGTGGTGTGGTTATTGTAGACCACAGACAGTAGTAGTTACTGTAAAATCAGTCAAAGACTAAACAGGTCTCGCTGCAGAACAGTCAAAATGGCCAATACGCGCTCCTCTGGTTGTAATAATAAAGGACTGTTTTCTTTGTGAGATCTCTACTGGCTGGCCAACGTGCTGGCATGCTGTTTTCCTGTTAAATATTGCTTGAGGTCTCTGTCCTTCGGCTCCTTTGTATATTCAGCCTCATCTGTGAGCACAGTGGGAGTTTTTCATAAGCCGTGCAGAGATTTGTGTGTGTGCACGAATACGTGACCTTAAAAAATTTGCATGCGCAGGGAGAATTAGATATTTTGCGTGCTGTGGTCCAAAGCCCCTGACCCTGTGCAGGAAGAGCCATTGTTGTTTTGACATTTTCTGCGGAAATTGGAATTTATCAGAAAAAGTTTCAAGTGAGATAACCTATAGTGAAACCAAGAATCGGACTCTAATTTTAACCTGAATGACATTTCCTTCACACTTGACACTTTGACACAAAGACATCTGAGGTCAGCTGCAAGATTCTATATTCAGCTGTTTGTAATCCTGTTAGAACATTGTTTACCCAAGCAGGATATGGCAGAATAAGAGCACTTAAGCAATGAATTGATCAGATTTGTTGTTATTAAGATTTAGAAACCATTAATTCATACTCGTAGGGTCTATTTGCACTTTCATTAAATGATTTAAACTTAAAGGAATAATTAAACGCAATATCTATTTGTAGTAATGTATTGTTATAGTATGTTGAGGGGTGACTCCCTTGAAGGAGGTTTACATTACTGATAAACAACTTTCTTAGAGGTCCAGTGTGTAACATTTTAGGGGATCTGTTAGCAGAAATGGAATTTAATATTCAACTCCAACTATGTTTTCATTTGTGTATATTAACCTGAAAATAAGAATCGTTGTGTTTTTGTTACCATACAATGAACCTTTTATACAGAGAGAGCGGGTCCTCTTCCATGGAGTCCGCCATTTTGAAGTCATGTTTCTACAGTAGCCCAGAACAGACAAATCAAACACTGACTATAGATCGGACCTTTTGTGTTTTTTGCTGGTTTTATGTCCACAGTAGTTTCTCCTTCATGCTTGGAACAGGAGGGTGAGGCGAGTGGTCTTCAGTTGTTTGCAATCTGCATTTGCAAACTTCACCACTAGATGCCACGAAATCCTACACGCTGCACCTTTAAAAGTGTATTTGTTTCTGCTTATGTTCAAAATTAGCATAGCATTTACTACCTGTTACCATTTAGGAAATGAAAATGTGCCCACGTCCTTGTAAAACTCTGGCCTGAATTGTTTATGTGTCTGATGGACAGTATAATATTGAATAATTAATAAGGTCTCTGTAGAGGTTTAAGTAACAAACTCTTAAAGTGTGTCAGCCGAGTTGCATTGGCTGTGTGTGTGAATGTGTGTGAGAGTGAGCGTGTCTGTGCATGCAGGGTTAGATGACCGACTGGGCAATGTGAAAGCACATTGTGGCAACTCCACTCAGGTCAAACTGTCTCCGGGGACAAGAAGTGGAAAGTGAATGCTGCCAGTTTGGACATCGGGCTATGACAACTGCTCTCAGCAGCATCTCATCTGACAGACCTATTAGTACTGACGCCAAGACACATGCACAGAAACGGCGGACTGGCACACAAGGGTATAAACAGAGAGTACAGTCGGGAGGAGTCGTGCTTTAAAACAAAGTAAAGGCAAAAACTTGGACATCTGTCCTCTCGGCTTACTCTCACATACACACAGTAGGCATCCAAGAACACACATCACCAGTGGGCAGTGAAGGGCACATTTCATATTGTGCCTCTTTAAACACATCACAACCCTCAGACCACAGAGTGCGAGACATTTGTGTTTCATTTCCGTTCACGTACTATTTGCCAACGGCCGTGTCTTCCCCGCAAAGAGGAAATTGAAACTTCAAACCCTGGCGATTATCCAGAATATAATTATTTTCAATTGAACATTGAGCATGGTCACTCTCGGTTGAGGTGTAATTGGGTTTCATGAATGCAGCATAAATTAAGAAATATCTGGTTACACTATCCAAAATAGCTGGCAACTTAAGGCAGTTAAGATTGCCCAGGGCACTTTTAAAATCTTGGTTTTACCCAACAAACGTCTTTTCACATGGAGTGTGAAGTGTTTGGCAGCACTGGCCGAGGATTAGACAAGTTCCAGCCCTTTTTGCATTTCCTCTGCCCTCGTTTAATTGTTTTCAACAGACGTCCCTCTAATGACTTCAATCAAATATTGTGCTGCCAAAACAAGAAAGAACCCAGTGCCCCATTTGAATCATTTATAGCACAATCAAGACACAGAAAGCGGGAAAGAGACTATCACTTGGAACCTCACACGAAGATTAAATGATGCAAGCAGTTTCTCGACTCCTTTTCAGAGCGGTTTGATTTTGTTTGTACTCGAGCCTCTTCTAATGCCTCCGAGTGTGTTGCGTACAGTTGTGTTTGTTAATGTGAAGTTCTTTGAGGATTAGAACTTGGATCTCGGTTATTCACGCAGACTTCCCGTTGTTTACTGACTATTTACTGCAAGTATTTATTCATATTTTGTTTGCGTTGTGACCTTTGATGGCGTATTTCACGTTTCATTCCAGTGCCAACCATTCAGCCATTCATGTACGCTTTTCGTAGTTCTGGACTGTGTGATCAGAGGTCTTGATTTGTGCCGCCTCGCTCTCAATCATCTATTCTGGCTTTGATTCGTCTGGCTGATGTTGTTGGTCAGACACCCAGGTGTTTCTCATCAGTTCCGTAAGAGGGAGTTTACTGCTCACCTAAAGCTTTCCATACGTAGAGGTGCCCTTTTTCCTCTGCTCAGGTTTCAGCTTACTGGCACTGATGAACCTCGAACAGAAAGCTCTGCTCTTTTAGACTTGGAGTTTGTTAGGGCTTTAGAAAGAAATCCAGGATGGAAGGAGCTGTTGAGAGTTGTTGCGATTTGTTAGTTCGTAATGAGTCCTGTCTTGCTCCCCTCACTCACTCTGGAGTCTCTCACACAGCACAAACTACTTTATGGTTCACAACACACTGAAAAAACATACTGGAGATAACTACAGTAGTCTGTAATTGTATTTGTAAAAATCAAATGTTCTCATATGTCAAACATGGCTCTTGCCAAATCTAGTTTTGGAATCTGCTGTATCATACAATGTCCTTAAAAACATAAATGTCCCGTTGCTACAACCTACTGTACCAACACCCCATTATTTCCCCCATAAAATCAAGGGCAGTATCAAAGCTGTTAGCAAGCCTCTCATTTTTAGATTTGCAATCTGGTGTCCGTATGTTTGGCCACAGATGGGATTGTTAGAGAGAAAAAAAAAACGTCTTTTTTTAGTTTTTTAAAAGTCATTGAGTCTTTCTGGTGTTCAAAAAGTAGATTAATATAGTAGACCAATAGAGATGATGAGTCTGTCTGCCAGTTTTGTGTTAGGTGACTGTGTGCTTACTTTCTCTATGTGGTACATTTTAGTTACTTTAGATAGCAAGTCAAGTACTGACCAACTGCTAACGCCAGCAGATAGTAACCAATAGTTGGAATCACTCAGTTGTAGTTTAAGTCCATCACAATAATATTTATTTTCTGAATTAGGATCTTTGCAATTGATCAGCACCCAAAAGGGAGAGAGACCTGTCAATCAGATCAATTTAAATCTGAAATCATCAATCAGCTTTAATTTTTAAACATGACTTACCAGCTTTTTGTAATTATTAACAGTAGCCACTTAAAATAAAATGAAAAAGTAGTAAAGTTATAGTAATATATTATTTATAACATCAATTTTAATCGTGTTCTCTTTGGCGTAATTTGGAGCTGTATTTGCTGATTTCTCAGGACCTTTCTGTGGTATTTGAGATATGATATGTCTCATTTATTGTTATCATTCCTTATAGGATTACCATAGTTCTCTTTCCCACCAGAAATCACAACATTTAAACAATGAACATTGTCTTCATAATAATCCATGCTGTGCTATGTATCCTTATTTCTGTCATATGTTACGAGCTTGAATTAATGTGCCATGTGTTATAATGGTTAGCAGACACCTGTCAGTATAACACCACTCTGTATTGTGAGAGAGGGCACTCAACCTTCACAGGGGCCACTGGCCAATACTTCAAGCTATTACAAAGCCTGGCTGAATTCACGCCTCTCCGTTTAACAGCTCTTGGCCCCACTTTTAGGAAATCGGGCCCGTCCTTTTCATTGGTGCACCTGGAACAATTTTATTTGGCGCGGCTGGAAATATTCAAGGTGCAAGGAAAGGGGACATTTGTGGAGCTGTGGTGGAATGAGTTTCTTGGCTCATATTGTCCGTAGCAATGCCAGAGCTCGTTTTTCATTACTTCCCCAAACAGAAATTATTTTCTGTTGCTCAGTTTGGTTGTTACACTGACCGGGTAAATAGTTCTGAAAAGGCTGGACATTGTCTAGCTGCTGTCCTTTCTGGGACAGTCATTTATGTAATCCGACTGTTTCATGCAGGTCATCCCTCGGTGAGTTTTGTACCCATTCTTTGTTACAGTGATGTGAATCCAGGATGTCAAGTTTTGACATATTCTCTTCCTTCTATGTGGTCTGTTTTGCTGAGTAAAGAGAGCATTTTTGGATGTATTCTGTTCTTATTCTGCTCTCCGCTTTCCCTGTTTCCAAATCACATCAAAACCTCAAGCAGTTTCTTACCCTACCGTGTTACTCATTTTATTCTTTCCTTTAATTGTACCAAACATACTTCTTCGAAAACCACAAACTCTTTAAAAAAAATCACTGGCCAAGAAATGACATGGCCGGCAGTCTCGAAACAAGCGCTGCATTTGCACACACACTCACACAAAAACACACTCACGCACACATCTGGTTTCAGTTTCAAATGCCTTTCCTTATATATTTTCCCCGTCCATCCTCACACACACAATAGTCTTTTTATCCTTTCTAAATCTGTCCCTGCTCGACCACAGTCACCGCATCCAAATAGGCCAATGAATTGAAACATGTCATCAGCATAATTAAGCCATTTAGTACTGAGAGCCGAATGTGTCATGCGTTTCATACGATGCCTACCATTTCCACATATAGATCAGGTAGAGTATTTTTGTTGCTCCTTATGAAAGGCAGGGAGGAAAATAAAGAGTCTTCAGTGGCCGTGGCATTTCACTAAAGGCAATTACCATCAATCATGTTGAATTCTGTGTCAAGGTGGCCTGGAGTTGATTCCTGTACCGTAGGGACAGCGTTTTGACAATGACATAGGATCTTCTATCGGCTACAAGCAGCAACGTAGAAGATGAAAGATCCTATTGGACCTAATGGGGGCCATGGTCTGAAATGTAATGCATGGCCATTGACTATCATTATGCCCTTGAAAAGCCAATAAACTGCTGTAGGACACAGACCATTATATGTCATTAGAACCCAGCTCATACCCTTCATCTAAACACATTAAATTATACTGTACCCCTTTGGCAACTAGCGCCAAAGGGTGCCTTTTCCCTTTTTGGGAACAAAAGGGTGCGTTTCAGCAAAATAAGGTTAAAGTTAGCCAATGACATCACATACATGTACAGGCAGGCAGGGAGACAAACACATACGCTTTTACTTTTGCCAGTGATGTTTGCACCAAATTTCCTGTCAACATAACCACAACTAGCTCTCTTTCCTCCCAAACCACCTCCTTTTTCTCGTCTATCATTTTCCACTTGACACTCGGTGCCACTGTTGTATCGTACACACAAGGAAAGACTGTACACACACAATAATCAGCTGTTTCCAAGCGTCCTCCTGCGAGAGTTTGCAGTCCCAGTGAAGGCAATTGACGGATCCCACTTCTGTTTTTTCCCGCCCTCGGCACAGAGCATTCCACAACTCCACAGAGGTGTTGGCTAATTAGTTACCTGACCTTTTAGGTCAAAGGTTGTTGGTGCACCCAGCCTCAGGGGGACCCAATGATATTTTAAGGGGTTTTGATTGTGGATACTTAAAACAGAAGAAATACCCTGAAGGCTCCGCAGGCCGCCCTAAGTGCATTACCTGGGTCACATAATGACAGTTGATGGGTATCAAGATGGAGCTGTTGCTCCCTCAAAGCTCTCAGGTAAGAAAAAGAGCCTGTAGTTGATGATGCAAGGGGAAAGGGACAGTCCTTCAAATGATGACCTGAAATAGTTGCTTCTGGCTGAGGTTGGGAATTGCAGCACATTTCCCTGCCTGGACTGGAGAGGCCCTTGAGACAGGGGGGGATAATGGCTTATCGCAGCACCTGCAGTCTAATCACAGCATCTCCTCTTCCTTTAATGGACTAAGAGAGAGGTAACTGTTTATTTCAACATATAGAACCTTCGCCAGATAACAATGTTGATATTGGACATTCCTACAAAAGCCTGAATTACATTCAATGATCTGATTTTTTTATTGTTTTCTTTGTTTGTTTTTTTATGTGCACTTTCTTCAATACCTGCACAACTACAGTATGGTTAAGGTTAGGAAAATATTACAGTTTATGGCAAATAAAATATGGTTAAGCTATGGATTGGTTTTACAACTAAAACACTTGGTTAAGGTTAGGGAAATATCATGTGACAGGATTAAAAACTCCAGTCTTTATGAATGCCAGATTCGCTATATGACCATCCACCAACCCAACCTCTACACAGCTTCCTGTATTCACATTGAAGTGCAGAATTCAATATGATATCAATATTCCTTGGGATATTGGACTGTAAAAATGACACCACACAAACATTGAGTGAGGTTTATATTTTATTTATACAGCCAAAATCACAATTGTGAAAGGGTGTACCTGTACATATGACACACTGACTGTTGCTGTGCCTGTCTGATAACACTGGCAAATTTAATGCTCAAAATTTGTAGTAATAATTGAAACAGTAGATCCTTCATTTCAGACAGGAAGAGGAAACAAAACCAGGCTTCTCATTTCTGGCGAGCCAACGTCAGTTTTGCCATCTCAAATAACAACTTTTATCAGCTGTTGCTGTCCACAAAACAATGGATTATAAATTCTTTAGCCTAAAAAGTGTTACGTTTGAGCATTATTCTGTACATAGTAAGCTAGTTGGCAAGACATGCCATTTTTACAGCTTACGTGAGAGCAGATAACACACTGTTTAATCCATTCCTCACTCTTTTGCTCTTGTAGTTTTGATTTTAAAAAGACTTAAAAAAAAAAAAAGAAAAAAGACATGACCTTACAATGTACAGAGGAGCAAGGAGCTTAACGAAATGGGCACATCAGAGAGAGCAAGAGGACACAGAGGAAAGGATCCTTCTTAAATGACATAAAGACATGAAATATGTGAACAGAGTAGACAGGATTAGAAGTAGTAGAATTACAATATTAAGTAAATTGAGCATCTAATGTGTGATATTATGTAAAATATAAGTGTAATAACTGAAAGAGTTTGGGACAAATGTGTAAATAATTATAAAAAAAAGAAAAGCTGCTGGTGAACTTAGAGTCCTGGGGTTCATGGAAACCTCTCACCTCTAAAGACCCAAGCAAACATAGACAGCGATGGAGTAAGAGAGAAAACAGGTGTGATGATGTGGAAAAAGAGCCATAACCCACAAACATGGAAACCTCATTTACAAGCCCTGGCCTCTTCATTATAGATCTCTGCCTGTATATCTTCCCCACTTTTTGACAGGTGATACCTGACATGCATAAATCCATAACATTCCTTCCCACTGATCTCCCACTGTATCTTTACTACTCGCCACCCAGGTGGAGCTGTACATATTGGAGGTCTTTGAACGAGTGCTCTCACTCTCCTTTGCCCCAGGGGTGTTTGAACATAGTGCAGATGACCTGCCACGCCATTAAACCTACCAAGCCTTCAAAAGCCACGTTCATGTGCTGTGTGTGAAAGTGCAAGCTATGATTTACTCGAGCTTGTCCTGATGCATATGGCTTCCGGGGTGTTAACTGTGTCATTCAAATAATTTAGTTATTTTCCAAGACTTAACCTTTTGCTCACTTGCGAAACACTCCAAAGATTGATGCATCTCCGTAGAGCAGGACAGGGGCTGATTTGAACTTTCTGACTGTACTCTAGCGTGGATGTAACAGTCCATGGTGTGCTGAGACTACAGTTTTGGTGGTGGTAGTGGTAGTAGTTTGTAGGAGAGAGGGGAAAAAAAAAAAAAAAAAAATGTCCCAGACGCCTTTGCAGTGCTGCTGCATCCTTGATAAGTGTCCTTGTGTTGTTGCTGCAGCCACGGTATTTCTGTTGTGGCCGCAGTGCAGTACATTGTTTTATTTTCCTTTGTTTGCAGAATGTGTTTGGCCATTGTCCTTCCAGTTAATTAATCCTCCGACATAAAAACAAAATGAGAACAACATGAAAAATTGTGACCAAAAGCAGTCAGCCTAAATTAAAAGGCTCTTTGTGTTCTTCATCATTGTTTACATTATTAATGACTGTATATATTAAATGTGATACTGAGAACTCTTTTCTTGATAAGATTTGTGGTTGAGTGTGTAATTAAATTTGTCACCACTAATCATTATCATTTGTAAACCATAAATATGATTTACCCCAGCTCTCTCTGTACCCTGGGGTTTTCCTCCCCACTGTTTCTAAATCCGCTTTTTAAACTCTGGTGTTATTGCACAGTGAGCAGGAGCAGCAGGAGGTTTACAGAGTGTGTAAAGCGTTAGGAGGCCACACAGACGGTAATAAGTCTGCTCTATCCTGACTGATAGGTCCACTTTATTACAACAGCCAAAGAGTGCTGGAGTCCCCTCGAGGGACACATACCTATCTGCATGATGGATAGAGATTTGAGTCGCAGCAGAACCCCTGTTTGCTTTGGGGGGGAAAAAGTTTCTTACTTTTTATTGAGGAGTATTTCTGAACGGCACTATCTGGCCTGTTGGCAAGTGTGTGAACAATTAAAGTGCGGAGCGGAAAGTCGGGAGTTCAAGCTGATAAGATATTGAGGATTTGGAAGGAGACAGCTTTCGCAGGGTTATTTGTATCCTGTCCGTCCGCCGAGGATTTGAGTGAATGAGCTCCACTGTGCACAGAGGCCGAACCGCTAGGAAGTTTGGAAAGTGTGAAAGTAAGTTGAAGGTGCTAAGTTGTCAACCAGACATCAGGCAGCAGGGTGGATGTAATGAGCTCAGTGTGTGTGTGTGTGTGTGTGTGTGTGTGTGTGTGTGTGTGTGTGTATGAGTCAGAAAGAATGGGGTGTTTTTGTATGTGTGTGTATACTTGGACGTGTGGTCATTTCTTTTCCTTTTTCCCTTTTAAAACAGTTACACACACACATGAACACACATGAACGTGGTCACACAGGTTACTCCAACACCCATTTTAGTGGGAAGAGAACAAAACAGATGAACAAAAACGCATATTTATCAAGCCTGGCTACTTTACAGGGGCTTTGTTAGCTCACTAATCCGTGCAAATACAGGATCAATAAACACTATTACAAGTCCTGCTAAACTTCATTTCCTGCTTGTTTACAGTGGCCTGCTGCACAGTACATCAATACCAGAAAGGCCACCTTTCTATAAGGGTTGGTCTTTGTTATGATTGTTTTTGAGGTCCTTGAATGGAGGTCACTGCTGGTGTTGGAGTGCAGCTTTGCATATCGACTCCTGACAGTGTTTGAAAACATGACTTATTGATTCATATTAGGTCGTTAGGTTTATAAAAGTCCAGCACTGATGGATGGTGGTGCTTGGCTCAAAAACATGTCAGGCAGCCTGATGGATGTTTGGCCTGGGTAGTATGTCAGTATTGATAGGCAGGGATGGAGGGATTCTGTGCTAAAACATGCGCGAGTATTGATTGGTCGATGCAGATGAACCCTGTGCGAGGGTCAGAGAGGGCCCTCGGGGGGCCGTGGATGTGTTGGTGTGAATGTCAACCAAGGTTGGATCCAGCCATTCTGCAACACGTGTGTTTAGGAAGGGCTGGGGGCTGTGTATGTGTGTGTGTGTGAGCGTAGCATTGCAACATAGATGTGTGTTGACACTCGGCGTACACATCTCTTCGTTTCTGCTGTGAGCTCTAATTTCCTAAAATGTTTTCTGCCACATACTGTATGAGCTTCTATGGCCATTGCCAAAATTGTGCAGTAAACATAAGCAATAAATGTAATTGCACGGCTATCAGTCCAATGGCGTCCGGCCACAACCATGATGGATTTGCGGAGAGTTTTTTACAGACAGTTGTATTCACTGTATTTCAAATGTGATTTAAATTGAACCACTGAAATCCATCTAAAGTTGCATTATACTCAAAGTTCATACAGTAGATGTCAGAAAAGTGGTAAGCCTCACAGTTTTCAAACCAATGTCTCTTACTTTGCTTATGTTGGCAAAAAAACACACAAAAACAATGATAGGTAGGTAGAATTGAAAATAATAGATGCTGTCAGAAAAAACTAAATAAGAGAGGTGGAAAACAAGACCAGAGGGGAATTCTCATTTCAGTGCTGAAAGCGTTTCTCCTTGACTTCTGCAGACAGCTTGGATTGTTCCCTGATTCATGAGCGCTTCAAGTGGAAATGTGCATGCCTTCTGCCAGTAGGAAGTTTGACACTTTCATTTAAAGTAGTCAAATGTTTACTTTAGGAAACATGTTTTTTGTTAGGACAGCGCAAGCAGAAAATATGTCAATGAAATGCGTTAAAATAAAGTAATTCAACACTGCCAAATACATTTTTTCGAAATGATAGAAGTGAGTCTCGATACTGGTGAGAAATGCATGTGTCATGATCGACAAATTTCAAATGTGTGTGATGATTTGTGAGGAAATGGATTTTCCAAGAAACTGTTGTTACAAAAACTGCAGTTAATTTGAAACTCCCAAAATGGCGCTGGAATGTTCAATGAAAAAAAACCTTACTTGGCTTGTGTCTTATCAAAATGTGACAAGATTTTGAATGTTTGCATGCTGCAATATTTGTGGATCAGAGGCTTTGAAAAAATTGAAAACCTTCTCAGATGCAAATGTTGCTAATGAGCTTGAAGTTAAAAAAAATATAAAATACAGACACTAACTCAAGTTGGGTTGTATTTATTTGTAAAATAGTTTTAAACCTATATTTGTTCAAATTGGTTGTGGATTGGAAAATGCATTCATCATGAACATCCCCATATTGATTAGTAAATCTTATTTTTGAAACATGAACTATTGGAACTCATTTCTTCCCATACTAAAATACCTTTGCCAGTGTTGAATCGTATGTATATTAATGATTTTTCTAAAGCTCCGTTTGAACAGTTTTAAATATAGTTCTCTAATCCTGTAATGGCCACAGAGGAGCGAACACCTGTCTCACCCGTCCATCACTATCAAGGTCTTAAAATCTTCAGTGCGGTGTAGATTTCCTCTGATATTTGTTCGGTAATTGCTAACAGAGTAATCTTTGTTACTAATGTTACGGTTATTATGTTAGTTTTGTTAATATGTGGCAATTAATCTTATTTGGACAATCCTCCAGACGCAGCTCTGTCAGATATCGTCATTTGATCCGGGTGATCTCACAGTTGGGCCTGTCATCACCCGATAGCAAAGGTTAATACTCTTTCCAATGAATACAGTTCCTGTTTGGATAGTATGTACAACATGCCCCGGTGGTTCGGATAATATTGTGACAGTTGGTGTTTGTAAAAAATAGCCGGACCGGACTGGAACTGATCCTGTTCATCCATTATTTTTCTCTCCAAACTCACTTTTGTCATAAAAAAACTTTGAGTCACATCCCCGCTGCGTGTGCGTATCTGACGTACAAACATCAACCGTGTCATATTTAATGCATCTGGTTGCCACGGTGAGTTAACCTTTCAACTTGGTGCATTTGTGTACTATTTCATTTTCCAAAGAGAGAGGGGGAGAAAGGGACATGGTGCTGTGCGGTGTACCTCTCTCATCCTCACACCTGCACCCGCTGTAGAGAAGAAAAGGAGGGAGGGAGAGAGAAAAGCAGCGGTGGATCACATGTCTTCATGGCTGTCCAACAGTAAATTAAAACGAGGAGCAATTTCCTGAGGCCCAATTAGCAGAAAATTGGTCCTGTCTGTTGGAGTGACTCCCCCGGGAGGAGGGCAAGGTGGTGGGGGCTTGTTGCTGAGAGAAACAGACAGAGAGAGAGAGAGAGTAAACTCTGCACAAATTGTCACACTACAGTGTGTGAACTAGAAATAGTGTGAGACAGTAAACCATGTTGAATTAACAAGCAGAAATAGATTGCAGTGATGATGGAAGGAGCAAGATTAAACAGACGTAAACATGGTTAATATGTGTGAGAAATTGTGGCGTGATCTATAAACTGTTTACACGTGAATCCACTTTAAAGATCTCACATTAAGGAAACAGTTGGATCTGGTTTTGTTTGGCCATTTTCAGCTGGCATAACCGCCACAAAACCCTAAAAAGCAACAGCTGGTTTAATCTCTGTTCTGTCCCCTCAAGCTCTCTTTCACATATTTTTTCTGTTTCTGTTGTCTGTTGTTAGGCAGTTGAACAAGCAAACAGCGATTTCATTGCGAGCCCTGTTAATCGAGGCAAACAGTAATTCCTGCACTGCTGCTTTCTTTGTTATCTCACAAAATAATCATGAAAGGGGTCAATTTATTGTCGGCATTATTTTAAAAATGAGTTTAAAGTGAGTGATCGCTAAGAAAAGTTTTATAGTATCTCTACTGCCAAACAATTATGTCTAAGCAGGCAAACGTACGTCATTGTTTTCCTCGTCCAAACTAAAATGCTGTTTTTTTTTTCAGATGTATCCACCCAGGAGAGTGCTTTAGAAAAACCACCCAACTGTTGAATTTTCAGATTTAGTGTCTTAATATGGATGCACTCTGAATGTATGAGGACTTTTACACAGCAAGGCCAACTCTGTATTTATGTACCACTCATTTATTATTCTAGTTGTTATTTCTTTGGTGAAAAACATAAATTGGTATCTGGATTATGTTCACTGGCAATGTTTTTTTGGAGTCCTCCAATCTAGTACTACACAGAAGTCGTCAGTGGTGGAAGAAATCATCTACTTCAGTAAAAGTAACAATAATACAGTGCAAGCCTTCTGTTCAAAATGATGTAAGAGTACACGTGTATGACCAGCAAAATGTACTTAAAGTATCAAAAGTCAAAGTACTCACTGTGCCCCCTTTAAGAGTGTTAATTTGTTAAATTTAAGGTCCTAGAAGATTATATATTTTTTATCTTAAGCACAGTTAGTTATTATTGTGTGCAGCAAGATAAAAAAAAAAACTTTCTGGACATGAGGGGCTCTCCTTTTAGTTTTGTTAAAGGGTAGTTTACAACTTTATCATTCTGTTACATATTTGAATACCATTCAAATCCTAGCAGAGCTTCACACAACTCCAACCTGAACCAGCAAAATAACTGAAAACTAGCACGGGACGTACGTAACAGGACGTGTGTGGTTAGTTTTAGTTTGGGAAAAGATTGTTGTTTTGTTTTTTTGTCTGTTTCGTGACTCACGTTGACTAAAATCTCAATAAAGACCATCATGTTTTCCGAAACATAACCAAGTCCTGTGAGTGCTTAAACAGGCCATAAGAAAAAAAAGAAAAATTATTACAAGGGCGAATATTGTAGGAAAACAGACTGAATAAGTTGTCAGTGAACATTTGCAGATGCGTCAGTATCAACATTTTATGATGTTTTTGGCAAAATTCCTTGAAAATGTTGAGAAAAATGTAATCTGGGCTGCATTACATTTCTATCAAGACATATTGTTGTAAATTAGTAGTATCTAAACATAATTTGTAGAAGACAGAGTTGGCAAGGCCCGTAAGCAAATAGAAAGGGGGAGAGGCGTGAAAGAATGCAGGAAGTTAGTGCATTAAGTACAATCAGAACCACTGAGACAAGCTGGATTTAATTTTACTCACTAAGCAACAAACACTTCCACTCTTCTTTCAATCAGTTTTCACTTTTATGTGAGACAAATTCTAGTATGTTATCACTCAAATCACAGAACAACCACATAACTAATGAGGCGAAATGTTTGAGTGGAAATCTGCTGAGCTTTAATTTAACCATAATGGAGAATTGATAACAGGGGCAGCATAGTGATGGATGTGTGTTTTTGGATGAGGTCCAGTGCCTCCACAAGTCATACTCTGCATGTGCTCTCCACAATCAATTCACACACATTTTGCCCCCGGGGTCTTTGGCTATTGATGACAGTGATGATGCACTTGGGTAGACACAGGACTCATACAGGAAAGGGAACTGGGTCAATGTCAGTCCTGGTTCGGGATCGACCCGTCTCGGGTGCCCGTCACTCAGTGTTAATGAAAGTCCCTGATTGATCCCTGTGCACAATCCTGTCACTACAACACAGAATTCATCAACCCAAGCTAAATCCATTGACCATTAATGGAATTAGTGTTCTTGCTCTGCTAATTAAATAAACATTTATTTGAGCTTTTCTCTCTGCTTCGGCCCAAGGATGAAAATCTGGGCATTAAGTCCTGTCATAAATCTTGCTCTCCAGCTTTTTCCATGGTAAAAAACATTTTGGTGGTTTTGAGCACAGAGGCTGAAAAAAAAAGTTTCATATAATTATGTATGACCTAATCGAGGCAAAGAGATAAATTACTCGAACTGCTGACAGACTAACAACAAACAATGCTGCTTGGATCACGCCTATATTTAGTTATATTTATGTCAAAACTGTATAAAATAGCATTTTTCATCAATGCATGTTGGACGACTGTGATTTATACATTTTAAATCACTCGTTTCAGCGACAACACTTTAAATCTGTAAGCCATTATTCCCATTTCCATACGACTGAGATTAAAAAAAGAAGTCATCATACATTTAATCTAATGAGACAAATGTTTACTGCTGAATATTGGCCTAGTTAGGATTAATTTTAAAAAAAAAGAAAAAAAAAAGAGCTGTTCTCTTCCAGTTTTTTTTTTTGGACACCAAAGTTTCAAGAGACAAGAATAGCTTCTGCTCTGAGGATGTGAGTCACCCTCTTGGTTCATTCATCCTCTTGCTTTAAAATTAAATAAATGATGGCCTGTCCCTGTTAATGAATCTCATCTTATCAAAGAATCATCCTAATCCTCTCTGGACTAAATTATCATGTTCTCCTAGAATCAGAGCCAGTCCTGATGGCCCAAAGAGAGCAAAGCAAAAAAAAATTCGAAAGCTTAAAATCCTTAAATAATTTACTTTCTGTTTGGTGCACATTATGCATTCTGCATAATTTACACAACATTCCTTGAGTCACGTGTAGAGGAAGTTGAGGAAACGTTTTGACTTGTAAACTAACACTGATTCTAGTGAGACACATCTAAAAACAATCCAAAACTAATTTTTCACACATTGGACATATTTGTTTTGCCTTCTGTTTTCTCACACTGTGAATGTGGGACAAAACTTTTAATGAGCATGTGCCCCTGTGGATCCAGCAAAGAGACTAGGACATGGCGATCCAGTATTGTCTGCTTCCCTGTTGTTCCTTGCTGATAAGATTCAGCTCTGTCTACTCATCCATCTAATTATCTGTCTACCTGCCTGCCTCTGTCCATCGCCACCCTCCTCTATTGTTATTCACTCCGGGCAGGACAAACATGACTTGCTGACCTCTGGCCATTAGAGACCTTTCAAGCAAAAAGACAACTGTGACCCTTTTTACCTGTAGCGCTCAGGGTCATTGAACGCCACTGTTTCAATGCAACATGCCATTATATCATTTGATAAGGGGATAATGGCTGGTTTGCTCTTGCCAAGTTTCATAGCCTCAACCCAACTTCAACTATGGCTTCCAAGAAGACAAAAGCAAGATAACCTCAACTGAAACCAATCGAAAACTAACCCTCCCTTAAACGTCTCTGAACATAAGGCTTCTCCTGCACTTGAGGGTTAATATATAATCACACACTCAAGAGTTTATTCCAAGATCTCAGACACAGAGGGGGCTTGACCTGGATTTTTGTAAAGCTCTAACTCTGGGCGACAGTCATACTATTCAGGGATATCAAGTCTTATCATCTTCTCTTTTTTTTTTCTAAGTAGGATCGCTTACTTTCGTTAAAGCTCTGGCTTGTAACAATAGGCCTTATTCTCTTGGTGATTAAGGTGCGGCTTTATGCTATAGCCCTTGATGCATAGGAAGGTAATTTCATGGCTCCTTCCTGCAGACACGAATCAGACACAGCGCTCTATTATCAAGCCCTGGATATTAGGCTCCTAGGTAGGGGATGGAGGTGGAGGGGATATTAAGCCTCAAAGTGTCTGTGTGTATGTGTGTGTGAGAGAGTTGGAGACGGAGCCAGAGAGAACATGAGTAAAAGTAGTCTTCATGAAGAAATAGAAAGGGGTGAGGGGGGGGTCGAGCGTCCCTGTGCATGATGTATCACGTTGCCGACTGTGTGGCTGCTGCCATCGCATCAAAGAACAAAGGGGTGTTTATGTCAAGCTTGACTGATTTAGTTTTTATTAATGTCTTACCTCCCTTTCTCCCCCACTACCATGAGCTTCCACACATCACTCCCCTTCCCCCCATTATATTAACTCCAAACGGTGCTTTGGAGACCACACTGATTTCTTTTGCATTTATCTCCGACCCTTCAACACACACACACACACACACACACACACACACACACACACACTCACACACACTCACAGTGTTCAGGGTTCTTGCCCGACTCAGATGGGGCCTCCCTGAAACGTGCCATGTATTCTCCCAGAGTGGATGAAGCGCACATGCAGACATTCATTCCCACTTCAGTTCCTCTTCCCCCCCCCCTCCGAGCCATTTACACAGTGGAAAAGGTTAATTGCTTGAAACACCAGCGGTGTTATTTCAGCTGAATCCAGAAGCATTGCATTTGATATTAAACAGACAAGAGATTACTGTGATGATAACAAACTGTGTGCCAAGAGATTATTTGTACATGCGAATGGGATACGCTCTAATTCTTAGGATACGTTACGGAGATAACTTTAAAAGGAAATAATAAAGCTAAGCCTTCAGTTTTCCTTTTTTTCAACATTGCTGCCACGGTACAGTAAAACCACAAGAGAATTCAAAGTATCTCCAAAGTTTTTAAATCATTTTCATTTGAATCTGCCTTTACACTCAGCTGTCCTCACCCATGAGTGATGGCTCCATGTGCAGAGATCTGTGCTAATCCCTTATGACCACACTGTGCAGAGTATCGTCACCCCATGAAGACCATTAGCATCATAGCTGTGGGTGATCCGTTTCTACAGCTCAGGGTCAGCGCTGGGTTTACTTTGAGGTATTCTGGAAGAAAGAAAGACGTCGATCAAAGTGAGTATTTTCGAGGCGACGGACAGACTGAGACAGATGAGGATTAACTGAAAGATACATTTGACTTGACAAAGCGGAAACATGTTGTGAAAGAAAGTCCCAACATGCAAGAAGTTGACAGTTGATTTACTAATTTACCAAACAGTTTCTCCTCTGTGGATTAGAGGTGAGATGAGATTCCTTTCACATCCTGACAGCAATCAATAAATCAAATGCTCTGAAAAAAAAATAAAAAAATCTGTGGCTGTCACAGGCATGTAATAAGTCCAGCCAATCATTTCATTTGGCCCAAAAGAAACATTTGGCTAGCTTATCTGCCTGTCTACCTATCTACCTACCTGCCTGTGCACACTTTGCCTATATACCCATTGCACAATTAATTTTGGAGGAGTGACTTTGGAAGGAGGCCTGAAGGGAGTTGGTGGGATTCATCCATTTCTGTGATTCATTGTATTGAACACTATACTCAAGTGTGGTATAATGCAATGTAACTTAATTTTAGGGTTTATATTTTGTGTTTTACAAAACTAAAACTACAATTTAACCTACATCTAAACACAACTGAAGTTTATAGAATTAAAATAATTCATCATTTAATTGAAAATTACATAAGTTCTGCTAGCGCATGCGTTGAGCTAAATGCTAACACTGGCAACATGCTCACAATAACAGTAGGTAGAATATTTATCATGTTCACCATCTTAGTTCAGTGTGTGAGCATGCTAACATTTGCTGGTTATCACGAAACACAAGGTGAAGCTGAGTATCACAGGTATATCATATGTGAATCTCTCTCTGTTCACCATCTGAGAAACATGAATGTGTGTGCATAATTGCATAGCAATCCATTCAGTAGGTGTTGAGAGATTTCATTCTGGACCAAAGTGGCAGACTGGTAGCTGATAAACCGTCATTGCAATCCACAGAGCCATGCTGCGAGCATGCCTAAAAGTGTAAATAAATGAAAATCCAATATTATAATCTGCTCATGCATACATTAAAAACACCCTGAAATTCACAACATGGCAGAATGCCCTTTAAATGTTAATTATGTTCAACATACTTTTTCTATTCAAGCCTTTGAGTAGTTACATCTTATCATAATGTTTAATTAAACCCAAGATTGTAATTGGTGGCACAATTGGCTGCCTCGCCTCATGAATTGAGATATAAAATGAGCTATTTTCTCTGCATTCAGCTTAATCAGTTGTGTGTTTGTGTGTGTGTGTGTGTGTGTGTGAGAGAGAGGGTCTATGTGTCTATGAATGCTCAAACACATTAGGTGTAAGTGGCGTCGGAGAGCCTAGCATTGTCAAACAAATTACACAAAGAGAGAGGCAGCCTGTGCTCTCAAACACGTTACAGTGATTGAGCTTGAGAGTTAGAGTGTGGCATTCTTTAGACATACTGTGTTTGGGGAGAAGTGGCGTATTCAAACACATGGATAAGAGAGATGGGGGTCGTGTAGCAAAATGCATTACGGAGTCGGAGAGGTTGAGCGAGTGCAACATTTCTAAACACATTATGCCGGAGCGGTGATGGCATGCTTAAACAGAGTGTTGATGGAGGGCGGAGAGAGCGAGGGGGTCAAGAGAGTTTCTGTTTTATTTCGGCAAGGTGTGTGTGCTTTGTCTGCCCATGGAGTGCTGACTGAGTTTTGACATCAGCTCAACCTGGGTACACAAACTTACCATAGTGATTCGATTCACCCAAAGCACACTGGAGGGTTTATTGGCACACACGTACACCCATGAACCGACAAATACACACATGCATGCACATAGACATGGATGCACATGTGAATAAAGTCCCAAATTGACACGCACACCCAGTCTTTCTTGTTTTTTTAAACTTGAAGCATCCAATAAAACCAGCATGTAGAATCACTCCCAGAACTACACTCTTGACCCCGCCGATAAAGCCCGTCATGAAAGATTAAGCTCAGATCCAGCAAAACACTTCAAGACATGTTCCCCCATACTTTATCTTGGCACTGTGTCCAGCCCAATTAACCTTACAAGCAGGCCCTTTTTCACGTTGCCAAGTCTAAATCAGAAGGGGTACCTCATCCCTGGCATTTTTCTTCGCCTGGCAACGGAACACCTTGAACAATGCAGAAAAAAACGCAAAAAATGCACTCTTCCACTCCTCTGCTCCTGTGGCAGGTTGAATCTTTTCAATTAGCCAGGTTGACTTTGCAAGGCTAATTAAGTCCTCATCCTTGATGAGCTGTCTGACTTCTCCTCCAAGCCTCTTACCGGGGGCTTACAGCCCTGCAGGGGCCACCGGCCAGACGGATTGTTGTCCAGCTGGAATGGGATTAGCAGCCCCGCCAGGGGCCTGAGGCCCACAGTCCCTGAGCTTTTGTTTGAATCTGAAGTGTCGACTTGGAAGGGGTGAAGCAGGCAGAGAGGATTGAAGTAATCCCTCCTCTTCAGGACTGCTCCCCAGAGGAGAGAATCCCTAGTAAACCACTGAACGCTGTAGACCACCAACCACCATCAGAGCCACTGTTTACCCATCACACCCCAGCAGGTAGAAAACCAAAGAAGACTCCCCCACCCTGACATGAATTAATGTATGTTCCACAGGGTAATGCTCAATGGCTGTAATCAAAACATGTTGTTCCCTGGCCAAGGGTAAAATATAGAAGTTGTCTGGCAGGATTAGAGGCTTCACACTGTGTCCCAGCAGGTTATGAAACCCACCTCGTCCATTGGGTTTTGTTTGTCACACCCAATACTACTAGATTTATATAATCAGCCAACTGCCGGTCTTAAAGAATTTAACAAAAGAAATATGGATATTGACAAGAAAATTGAATTAGCACACCCAACAAAAAGAATCCAGAAAAACAATCATCACAAATTATTACGGCTTTTTGCACGAGCATGTTGGCCTTCAGCCAAAATTGAATGTATGTTTCATATGTATCAAATGATTCCCGTCAATAAATGACTGATGTAGGAAAAGAGTGAATTATGCTGACTCTCAAAAGCACACAACCACACCTGTGGTATGCAGGTGTTAGTAGACGTGTACTTGCTGTACAGTGTATACAGTACGATTATACAGTGTTGGTGTAGATAATAATGGATGACTCAAAAGGGTCGGCATTTAGTCAAAGGACATGTCTTGTTTTGTGATGTAGGTTTTTCCTACATTTTTCCCCTGACAACTGTTGTTTTAAAGTAATCCCTCGCATAGAAAATGAAGACATGTTAATCACAAATAGCTTATATGCGGAGGCTAAACTTGTCAGGTCTGCGAAATCCTGCGACAGAGAACACAGTGAGTGGTTTGTTTTAAAACCCTCCGCCCTTTTTAAAGGATTAGGAGAGGGGAAAAAAAAGCAGAATTCTGTAAATTGTCAGATTAGTCACTGCAAAATCAGGTTTTACAAGTTCAAACCAGTACGTATTTTGCTGCTTGAGGCTGAATGAGGTGTTTGTTCACAGAAATCCCTATTAGTCAACTAATTAGTTTAATTTGTTTTGTGACTGTTTCTTGGATGAACACCATATTATTGTGTATTGTTTGCATGTTATTGAGGATGCAAATGCACAGCAAGGCTCAGCTAGTAGTTTGACCTCTCCTCTGTCATGATGCACCTGTGCCTATGAGTCAGCCTCAGCGTTGAGCCAATACCAACAGGCTGTCTTTCATCGCAGTATGACAGAAGCCCATGAGATTAGAGCAGAATCCACCCAAAACAACCACACTGAGCTGTGGGATAATCCAGAGCCCAAACATCAGAAGGAAACAGGAGGACACTGCTTCATCTATCATCCAACAAGAATCCACCCCGAAGAAAAACACTGGGAGGAGATGCGCCGCTATTGTCCAACCTCGCTGGCACAAAAAAAAAAAAAAAACAGGATGTGATGAGTTTCTATGCCTGAGGTGACTGGTGAACCACTGTGCCACCAGCCTTGAAACAAAAAAAGTTCTCTGTTTTTGTCTTTTGCTTCATTTGGGGGCAGACGAGTGTGTAAAAAAAGTTGGCAGCTATAGCCTTGAAATGAAGCTCTGAATAGACTTCAGGCTTCGGGGCATTTTTTTAAAAGTTCAGCGCGGCTGAAGCTGAAGCTGTGCTAATTTGAACAGTGCACCATTATGTACCATTCACTGCTCAGGTGACTGATGTGGTTTCTTACACTGTCAGTCCTCTACATCTAATTTTACAGTCATGACAAAGGCTTTAGTTCAAAGGCGTGATTCAATGCCAGAACACATGCAATACAGCTGTTTGAGACACTTAATACATCGGTGTCATCTTAATCTTTTCATCAACCGACAACCCGACACACACACACACATAGCCCCCCTACTAATGTACAGTATCTTGTTGGCGTCCTCTATTGAAATGCTGGATGGCAACAGTACAGTGAGTCTGTATGTCTTTGCATGACATGATTGTGTGTGTGCGTTCGAGAATGTGCGTTCCGAGCTTTGCCCAGTTCTCACCAGCAGGACCAGAGGCTGTTTTTATAGCTGCATTTCTTGCGTCAGTTCTCCGAGACGTCAGGACTGACGGGTCAGAGAAAAGGAGCCTTCGACTGAAGAGGAATGAGACTGATCCTTTGCCAGACAGCCTCAGCTGGAGGCCACCATCCAAATGATTTTTCCAACAATTCCCCGCCCCCACAAACCCTCCACCGTCCACCCACTGTCCACCCTCCCCACATTCATTTCTGGACGTGCACTGATAACAGAATTTCCGGGGAACTGTCCAAACAGACTGCCCTGTGTTGCAATGTGGATTGTGTTTTGCCATTTGCGCAAGTCGGGATTACTCCATTAGATGGGTATCGGTTGCCACTGCCTTGTCAGCATTTTAACAGGGAAAAGAAGGTCCCCATTTGTGACATTGAGTAGTGGAACAAACCACAGCTCGATATTTGTCCTGTAAATTGATTGAGCTTCTATCTTCTCTTCTAAATTGCCAGATGCTAGGCTGTTGAATATGGATCTTTTGGATGCTTGAGCACCATAGTTCTCTCAAGCCCCAGATGGACTGTGTTGTACCGGTCGAACAGTGCATACAAATGACACACTGACTTATTTATTTTAACAAGGCTTGTTGTACAGACACAAAACCGCTGACATTTATATTGCCTCCCTCCTCTTTCTCCCATTCTCTCTGTCTCTCTCTCTCTTTCTCTGGTCAAAAGAAGAGTCCTCAAAAGTCAGCATCACGGTCATTTCTCCTGATCTCTGGACAGTCTTTTTTTTTCAAACTGATGGAGGCATTCTTTAAAGACATTTATTATAAGACCGTAAAGAGTAATGGGGTGTTTCATTTGCCATAATGAAACCTAATCACCCTGTGGACAGTGCTTTGAATCCATCTGTCCAGTGGTTTAATAGTCCAAGTTGAGCCGGGGAACAGAACGACTCTCGGTCTGTAGGCTGTCAGGGACAGCAGTTGAAAGAAGGGATTCCTTTACATCTTAAAGGATTGAATTGTGTGGATGATGATGAGATGAGTAGTTGGAAGTCCAACTTTTTTTCCCCATGGGAATTCTGACAGATGCTGGTGAATCCTTGAAGAGAATTCTCAATGGGACATGTTAAGAGGAAATTAAACTATCCGTTCTACTGTAGTTGCACTGTATCTGTGTTTTATCAGTAACCACCACGATCCGCTGATCTACTAGGAAGCAAAGTAAATGTACTTTTTGCATTGAGGTCAACTTCAGTGAACTTTGACCTGCAAATTTGTGCAGTTGACCAATAGCAAAATGTCTTAACAGGGCTGAACTTTGAGGGAACAGAGAGCTGGTGAGTCAGAAGCAGAGAAAGCACTTCATTACTTGTGCTTCACTTTTATTTAACTCTGAGTATAAACTGCTTCACAATGTTTTGCAGACAGTGATGAGACAGAAATCGATGACGCAAATAAGCCTTTTGCGTGACCTATTAGCTAACAAGCTTGCTAGTGGACAGCTTTGTCCTTGAATACTCTTAGTTGAATAAAATTATGTATGGTCCCAAGAACAAAATTCAGAGAAAATAAAAAAAGTTTGAAAAGCTATAATGACTTTTTGGCTGGTTGATAGCGGTTACCATGCCAGCTACATAAGTTTATGAACTAGCCACATATTTTTTGTGCATACGAATTTCTGTCTGTTGTGACCTTAGACTTTAGACAAATTGGACTACATGAATGAAGGAGAAGAATTGTACATAGGCGTTTCAAAGAGATTGTTAAATATAGTGAGAGGAATATTAAAAAAGGAACTCCTTTCCTGAACAGCACTTATACAGAACTGTCTATAGTGTACAGGCGAAAGTTTGCTATATAGTATCTGCCTGCCTGCGTTATTTGCCAAGCAAGTGTGAAAGATAATTGGTCACCTAGGAGGTTTTAATGGAGCTGCTTTGATGGAGTCATTTAGTTGCACCGCTTTGCATTTCATCACTTCTGTCTGTCAATTATACTTGATTTACAAGGTGTCTAAGGGACAGCGAATGTGAAGCATCAATTTGTGAGTGGGTGATTGCACTAGAGAGAGAGGAGATGGCAGGATATATGATTCATTAACATGGCGGAATGTCCTTCAATTATCCCTTGTCGAATTGGAGTGAGTCATTTCAGTCATTACTCTTATCAGGAACGACCTCTCCCAGGTATACGGTGAGAGTCTGCATGAGCGTGCATGAGCTTTTGTGACTTGTATAAGAAGGTACATAACCACTTCAAACTTTTCCAGAGCTATTGTGCTTTTGTACAGGTGGGACTCATCGCTCACCATACCGGCCTGTCAGAAGTCTGTTGACACAGATGGTTTGTATTCACCCAGGGCCCTATATGAATGCTGTAAAGCTAGCCGAATACGAGGACTTTGTCTGCATAGAGTAATGAATAGAGAGTACATGACAGTTTTGTTCTCAGGGTTACATGACACGGGGTCTCATAAAAAAGTTAAAGGCGACAGACATGAACCACTTCCCCCAGACTGACTGGGGCACAAAGGTTGCCTAAAGTTCCCCAAGGTTGCATTATGAGCCCTGATAAATTTGAACTGATAATATTGTGCTAATGGCTTCAGGAGAGGGCTGGGACAATAAATAAAAGAAGGTAATTACGGCGTTAAAAATGTGGGCCATAACTCTGTTTTGGAGTAAGGTCTTTTATCTGGAGAAAAAACAGCGTTTAGTAATGAGAGGTGATGAAGTTTGGTGCCAGTCGGGCAAGACTGCTGCGTATCTGCGATGAGTTTTTCTGTCTTGATAAAACACAGAAATGTTTTCCCTCGGTCGTGGAAGTGTTAGCCTGTTCACACAGCTGGGCCAAATCACCGCCGAGAAATATGTGGCGGCTGAGTCACCCACATGCCACAACACATCTACTATATTAAAAGGAGACATTCACCAACCAAGCTTAAAATACATAATTTTGCTTTTAGATAACTTTCACTGGAATCATATGGTAGCAATCAATGCTGGGCTCGCTTCTCAAAAAAATAGATTGTTCTCATTCATCATTCCAGAAGGAATATTTTCACTACGCTTATTACTCCCTGGAAGCGGTGATTTATTGTACTTTGTACATCACCTTTTAGTTATATAGCACAAATTGCCAAGTGCTTCTTCTCCAACTCCAACTCGGCTACCTCTTCTCTCTTTCCATGTGAATGATGACAGATAAAAATGAAATGTAATAGTGTAGAAATCCAATATTGCAATCACCCTAGAATAGAAGTGGATATACTTATCTCTGTATGCGCCATATATGACGGGAAGGAGCTAATGATAATTTAGAGGATGCAGTGTCATGTTTTTTGTACAATTCATTCATTTTCTTAAAGAGTGATACATAACATGACTAAGTGAACAAAATGGAACTTTTTGTAACTCTAATAGAATTGTGAGAAATCATTTGTCATGCTGTGTCACACACGGTGAGAAGTGATTAGATTATTGAGTAATTTGTTATTTCCCAACCCTAAAAGACAACATGATTGACAGTAATTCCACTGAGTCATTTTGAGTTATGATTCTGTTTAAAAATTTAAAAAAGCACTTCTGAGGGTAGCGGAAATGGGCAGCATGAATGCCTCGGTTAACTTTTCTTTAAATAATCTATTAATCCAGTCAGCTCTGTATTAAATAAAATGGGTTGAGATTATTTACAGAGAGATATAAATAGCGTTTCCTCATGTTCCTTCAGGCTTTGGCTTGAGACAAAAAATGAAACAAAATAAACAAAAAAGTCTTCCATTGGACACTTACTCAGCAGTATTAATGCAGTTGGATCTATTTGTCTGTCTGTCTGTCTGTCCGCCTGCCTGTCTGTCTCTCTACCTCTCCTTATTTAACACACATATTCTTGGAAGCGAATGTGAGCCATATTAAATCTGACTCCTCTGCCGAGCGGTAATGCGAGCGCCGGCGGTTAGTTTTATATGTTTCACAAGCGTGTAAATATTTAATAGAAGAGCGGGATGGAGTGCTGTGTCACTGTTCCTGCCCTGTCAGCCATACAGATGTAGAGAGAGAAATACTGAGCGAATTTCTTCCTGACAGGAGAAATTTATGGAGCAGCTAGAAGATTCATACACAAGTCTTATTCTTAACCGTACTTCGTGGCAGTAAGATTCTTGGATCGTGTGACACAGACATGGATATACAAGCTGTTTATGGTTGCAGAAGATGTCAGTTGGTATAGATGTTGATACCTAACTTGATATGTATGAAACACGATGGTGACTAACTGCATTCCAAACTTGGGTTGTGTGTTTGGGGCGTCTGTTTGGTATTTTGTTACTGCATACTGTGTGCTCACAAAGGCTGGTGGGAAGTTGAGATGCATTTTTTGGTTTCATAGCATTTTCCATCCATATTTTTTTAAAGCCACAGGTCTTGCACGCATTTTAGTCCCATTTTTAGATACTCAGCTTGGAGTCCTAATCAGTGGACGAGATGCGTGCTTGTGCTGGACTAAAACAAATCATCAAAGCTGAATTTACAAACATGTCAAACTTTCCCGTCAAACTATTCATGGTGAGCGGTATTTATTTATTATTAATTTGCTTGGTTGATACATTGCAGATGAAATTGAAACTGGAAACTTGGAAAATGATCTTTAGTAGGTGTTCTGGTGGTCTAAGATACTGACCATGTAATCATCCCAGGTTCAAGTCTGTTGAATTTTACCATGCACTGTCCAAAAATGCATGCCCTACCAAATATTTCCCCAAAAAATAAACTCTTCTTTAGAGTGGATGAGAGTTGAGACTATTCAGAGAAAAATAATCAACAACTATTTTGATAGGGGCACTTTGACAGGCTCATCTGGGGTCCTTTGTGAATGTCATACCCCCTTCTCTTGTCCCCCTTGTTCCCCTCTGTCTCTTCACCATCACTTACTATTCAATCAAGGCAAAAAATAAAAATCTTAATCTGAAAAAAACAACAATTTTGATAATCGATTCATCGTTTTAGTCATTTTTAAAGCAAAAATGCAAAAAAAATAAATAAATGAAAAGTGCCACTGGTTCAAGCTTCTCAAATGTAAATGCAAATATTTGCTGGTTCCTTCATCATCGATTATATCAAGCTGAACATTTTTAATTGAGGGTTGGATGAAATAAGCAATTTGGAAAATTGGCCTTTAGGAAATTGTGATGGACATATTTTACTATTTTAATCAACACATAAATCAATACTGGAAATAATCATTAGTTTCATTCCTAGACTGAGTACATTTTAAAATGCTGATTTTGTTTTACAGCCTGATACGGAAAATGTCCTTTATTTTGTATTTTTGCCAGTCATAGTGGCGATACGATATGATGTCGGTCATGTTTTATTTTCAGTTACTGTTGTCAGGAGGCTGCACAAGTATAAAAAGTTTATTGCTTTATGGTCGTAAATGTCAGCTGTTATTCAAGATTACCAGTCCTCAGTTGGTACTAAAGAGAAGAAGAAGAACTTTGGTTTCACAGAATACTATGACAATGTGAATAACGGTATTCTGAAATAAAAAAATAAGTTTCAGGGAGAGCTGGAGTCTGACAGAACTGTGTTTTAGTCTGAAAGCAAAGTAGACATCAACATCTACCATGTTTTTTCACAGTAAAAGGTTTGATTCATCCATCCACAGTCATTAACTGATGGAGGCAGTAATGCAGGATTTCAGACTAAAAGCAGAGAAAGATTGCAATTTCAGTGTGGGCGACTCAAAAAAAAAGGTATATTAAATTGGCATTTTGTAACTTCGTCTGAATTATTGTGGACATGGCATAAACAAGTAATGCTTTTAGCCTCATCTTTACTCCCCCACCTTAACATATCCTTGCTCCTCAATTAGGTTACACTTTAATCTCAGCAACCTAGCAGAGAAGCTAATGCTCTTTGAGGGATCTCTCAGAGGCCCTATTCACTTTGACTGTGGGTGTAGACGGGAGGCAGGGGTGAGGGAAAGCAGATTTCTTCAAGGCCTATAAGCTCCCTGATTTGGCCATATAGAGGGAATAATGAGCTTCTTCACTGTTGTCTCAGCCCAGCCGTAAACTTAAGTCCTCCCCCAACAAACCTCCATTCAGAAATGGTGTGTTTTGCATTTACATATACATACGATTTAAAGGAATCCTTCAGGTCTTGGATTAGTCCGCGCCCCCCTCACTTCAAGATTTCTATTGGTCCTTTCCGCATCAGTGGTGCCTCACGATGAGCTTCCTTTGGACTCAAACGAGTAAGAAGTCTTTCATCCCAGAGTTGGAAGTCACTCAATCATTCATTTGTAACATTGTACATGCTCTTCAGCTGCTCTGATTTAACAATCCTCTTGGTTTACATGTAGTGTATATTATGTTAATTTACTTCAGAAGAAGAGATTACACCTCTGCTCTGGACATGGTTATAATGTTGCTCAACAAGTGCACGCCAGCTGATGTCAGACAAAACAACTCCTCCGTCCTCCTCCCCCACGTGAACGTCAGCAGCGAGTCACAGCAGGATATTATCAGATTTTATGAATCAGTGTTACGTTTCAGTCAAATTTCCTCGCTTCCTGTAAGCGGTTCCTGATCTGCCTTGTACCACCGTCATCTACTGAGTAGAGCGGACACATCTGTGTGAGGCAAAGCTCCACATGAGACTTCCGTCACCAGAAGATGGATGGAAATGTATCAGCGATGAATAAATACACCCAACAACTTCCCCTTCGTACCTCCCTCCCTGCAACAGATGTTACAGCTCGGTCATGTTTTCTCTCCCATGGTGCAATGTGGTTCCACTTTTGTTTATTTATCCTCTCATTCCCGTACTTGTCTTGAGTGGATGCGGAAACTGGATGTGCACGCATGGAACTGCGTGTATGCATGTGTAGGTGGAAGGCCTCACTAAAAGAGATTACCCAAGCCCCGTCATGCTCACGATGGGGTTGCATGACCCCATTGTAAACCTGGAGGTTGACCTCTGACCTTTTGAGAAGCGATGAAATGGAGGGAAACCTCCCATTTCCCTCCGCCGGGGTTTGAAGGCTCTTCTGGCGTAGAGGAAGGATTGTTAATGAGCTCTAGAATGGATTTTTAATGCAACCGCCACTTTGTTTGAAGAGTAAGAGTAGGGCAAAAAGAGCAAGAGCAGAAACAGGTGCCAGCACTTGACCGGACAGATGATGAAATCGGGGGATGATTTCACATTTTTTTTTGTGATTTAGAAGACTTTACTTATAATGAGGTCAAGGTTTGTGTCCGTAATCACGTAACTGCCAGACCATCTTTCTGTCGCACTCCAGATGTCTTTTCTGTTAAAATTATCTCTTTGTCTGGATTTCGGAAACATTAGAGACCCTGAGTTGACACTTTCACATGCTAACGGAGACGTACTTTCAGGCTTCATATACTGTGATATATAGCTCATTGTATAGCTCTCACAGACACAGACAGGTTTACAGAGTTACAATAATGATTGTCTTCACAGATGTTTTTTTTTCTTTTTTTGTTCCTTTCCCACGATTACACACAGGTAAATGTTTAGTTGTGACATACCGCTTGCACAACTGGTGATATATCATGTGATCTTCCGTTTTTTTATAGGCGAATGCGTGTGATGAAAAAGTCCAGAGTTGCACAGTCATCTCCTGAACGTATGTGCCTCGTCTTGCCCTCCCTTTTGCAATAAACGTCTTATAACGATATAACTCAACCATGTGTTGATGTTTTACAGTTTCACTTTCCTCACTTGTCATCTGTTACTGCATCTTTTATGGCGTCATATGATCGTGGATATACCCCCCCTCCCGCATATGCATACCTGTGCTCACAGAAACACACTCACTCAAGTCGCTTCGCCTTAGCCTGTCGGATAAGCAGTTTTAGGGCCTTGGTTAGCAGTTGGAAATGCTGCTCTGTCATAACACCCACTACTTGCTACTGTTCTTCCTGTGTCCCTCCACCCATCTTTCCGGACTATCTGCCACCACCTTTTCCTCATCCACATTTCCTGGACATTTGCTGAGTAAGGTGGCTGCTCTGTGACCTCCCGTAACATGTGAGTTGGAGGTGTTGTTTGGGAACAGGAAGTGAATAGGAAGAGAAACTCCTGTGACACAGAGGAAGCGATGACTGTTCCTACCTTGAACTTTATTTGTCATTTATCGAAACAGTAATTAGTTACTCTGCGCTGGCAGTGGGGTCAGTAGGGTCAGTTAGGATATGAGCAGGGCGGTTTGTATGCGTGCGCTAAAGAAGGTGAAAGTCAAAGGGCAGTGTGTGCGAAGTTCAGGGTGGGACATTTCCGATGTTCTCTGTAAAACAGACATCTGGGGTCATGTTACCGTAATCATTTTCTCTAACACACACACACACACATACACAGAACATTAACAGCGCTTCCCATACCGCCGGATGAAGATACACCATCATATCAGTAACAGCACTTTGACACTCGCCACACACACACAGACCTGTTTGACGCCTATCCCCTATCCACTGCGTCCTCATAAGCAGGGTGTCTCGTGTCCTCTTCTATTTTTACCGGCAGGCGCTGAAAGCCTCTGGAAGCTCCTTGTCAATGGGCATCTCATTCCACTGCCAACGGCGTGTCACCATTTATTAAGTCGTCATTACTCAGGGCCGCTCCGGCTGCGGCGGTGCCGGGGGGTGTCGCAAATAGATCGGCAAGGATAGGTCGGACTGTTGCTGCACTCCCTAAAGGGCAACCCATAAAGGCGTGTTCCAGCACATCTCACTCGGCCGGTGAAGATCGATGCAGGTAGCCAGGCTGCCATTAGTTTGGCTAATGCAGATAAATGGGAGGGAGGTGGCTGATCGGGGCAAAGGAGAGAGACAGAGGTCGATGAAGAGAGGTTGAGTGTGAGGAGAGGGTACATTCATGCGTCTGTCCACACATCGTTTTGTTGTGGGTAAACAGCTAAAAAGGTTGTTTAGACTAAAGGGGTGATGAGATACGAGGACGTGGACGCCACGGTTGTGGAAGTGAATGCACAATGGAAGACAAGGACACATGTTGGCACACAACAGAACAACTTAAATAGTTTGAAAGGGTAAAGAGGTGCGGCCGCTTTAATGCACACACAATGTAAAATTCTTAAAGGCCGATGTCAGTCTGTTGATAAGAGTACTGCATGTGTGAAAAAAGTTAAGTTAGTTGCTGTTAGCATGACTGAAGACTGAATCTCCAACCGAATTGTTGGTGGTTGAGTTGCATTGTGGGTAATGTATGTGCCTAGTTTTGATAAGGGAGAAAAAAAACCTATTTCTGTTTCTGATGTATCGATTTGGATCATTTTATGTTTGTCAGTGCTAGGACTGCAATGCTAAATGAGTGGAATACCCTTTTAAATTCACAAATCAATCCTATCGCCATGATAGAGGGTCAGCTTAACTTAAAAAATAATTAGTTTAACCCTCATCATCAGTTTATGTTTAAGTCATTAAGGACAAAAATGTCTTCCAAAAAACTATTAAAAGCTATTAAAAACTTTACTATTTTTTCTGCTTTTTTCTGCAGAAATCTCTTAAACAACTTCAGGCCTGCTCAAAACTACCAAACATTCAATCATTATGAGGATTTAAATTTATGATTTATAAAGGAATGAGTTATTTCCCCTTTTTTTCATAAATAACATCAAGTATGTTTCAGTTTTGAACAGAGTGTTCTATTGATCTATTAGAAAAATTCTAATTTGAATTCCAAAATTTGTGAAGAGAGAGACTTTGTTACAGAAAATCGTGCCATATGCACTAACACAGCCAAAATGATGGCCAAATAAAGAGGAAAAAAAATGCCCAAATGGATAAAATGTCCATAGTGATGCATGAAGGTTAATACAAATTAGGTCTTATTTTCATGGATTCTCAGTCCCTGTTGGTTATGACAATATTCTCATATCACGACATGGTAAGAAAGTCAGACAAGGCCAGAAATACGAGCAGTCAGACGATTCAGACAGGTTGTAACAAGTCAACTGTTCAGTCAGATTATTTAAACCAGAAACCAGAAAGAGGATGCACCATTTGTGCCGACATTTGATACCTGCAGTAAGCATATCAGGTCAAAGTTAGGTCAGGTGAATCTGTTTATAAACTATATAACAGACAGTTTGGATAATAATAATGAATAATGCTTTCATTTCCTCTTCCAGATAACTTTGGCTAAACTGCAGATTAAACAGGTTTCTTGCCCCGTCTGACTTTTTAGCAATGACGCTGTGTTACCAGATCTCAACAGCAACTCTGAGTTAACAGTGTTTTGTGTACCAATAGGAATGATGGCCAAAACTATAAAAATAACCTCCAAGTTGTAATAAACTGGATGGTGTTCTTTTAAGCAGACAGACGTCGCACATGCTTTGGCAACTTTACTTGTACTTTTTCCAAAAATGATTTAGAACGCCAACAGTCCTGTCTAAAAAAAAAGTTATTTTTGTGATTTTATAAAACGCGCAAACACAAAATGTCAGATCAGATATGTTTTACAATGCATCAACGATAGTTTCACTCCGTAAAGCACCGGTGGGATCGCTGACATGTGAGGGTACCCTTATATCACAAGCACACACAACACACTCACTATACCAGCCTAATTCTCAGGTTGTTTTCTTTTAGTGTCTTGAGGTGTGTGAGTTGACACATCAGCACTCCTATTTATCAAAGCTTTTATCACCTCACCACTGCTATGTCACCCTCTGAGAGGAAGCAGGAGGTGCCCACTCACACACACACACACACACACGAACACCTGCAGGGGCTAGCGGGGGGTTTGAGAGGAGGAGGTGGGGGGGTGTTGTTGACCTGCCTCGCTGATGTGAATGACTTAACCAGATACAGGATCCGTCTCAGACGATACAGGTTAACAACCAGCATGTGTTCCCCTTTATCGGCAGGTTTCATCTGGACAGGCACGCTCAAAATCTATGCTCTCTGTGGGAAAATTGTGACTTGTGATTTATGTGCATATTTTCACATAACTCTGAAAAATACCTAAATACATATTCTGTTCTCTAAAGAAAACAAATGTGGGAAATTAATATGGAAGCCATTTTAACAAAACCCAGACCTTTTTTTAAGTAATCTTCTTCATAATCTACTTTGTTGAAGGCAGTGTTTGAAGTATACATGATATGGCTGTTAGAGAAATTAGACACTGTTGTTCTGTCTTGCCTGGTCCTGATTTATTTCTCTCAATGTTTTCCAGGACCATGACTGTTTTTCTTCATCCATGTCATCCAGTCCGATTCTTACTAACTCCCAAACCCACTTCAATGCCAAGTTTCGACCCTGAAAGATCCTGAAAAAGTCATGAATAGAATCCACAAAGTATTTCAAATGTAAAGATATTCTCACCTATACTGGTCAGTTATTTGTAAAAAAAAAATAGCATACTTTGTTTTATTTCCCGAAATTTTGTTGAGCAAAGAATCATGCATTGTGTCACCCCATGCTGAAACAGCTGCAGCATATAAAGTCACCGTCAGATGATGAAAAGCCACAACAGATTTATATAACAGTCAAAATGCTGAAGACAGAATGTAAAAAAAAAAAAAAAACTCTACTTAATACGAATGTTTGATTTCTAACAAGGTTGTGGAGCTTTTTTCTTAAACATAAGCTAACAAATCAACATGGACAAAAAGTCCTTAAAGTGCTCAAACAATTAAGAGTTTAAACAAAAGTTTAACATCTACAACTCTATGGTCTCTAACTCTATGGTCACAAGCTCCAGAACGGCTACTAAATGCACCCTGTGGTGACATATTTTTGTCAATTATTATTACCAGGCTCACAGGCACACAGTGAAAAGCAGGAGTGAGACAAAACATCCGTACAGATGTCTGTGAAGTTGAAACTTTGCTTTGTTATATTAAATTTGTTTGGAGTTCTCAGTTCAGCGTCTGACTTCAAATCATCTGACAGGGCCGTTAAACGCACTGAACTCTTCGTTTGAGGCTTTTCAAAGCAGAGATATTAAAATAAAGGAAATGATGTTAGGAAATTGTTGACGAACGAAAAAAGGAAATGAGCGCGGAAGAGACAACACTATAAAAACCTAACCATCCGCTGTACTGGTTTAATCGTTGCTCTCAAGTCATCCCGCCCCCCTCTCTCTCTCTCGCTCTCTCTCTCTCTCTCTCTCTCTCTCACCAGCACTCCCCTTCTCTCTCTCTCTCAGCTGCTCTCCCTCCCCTCCCCTCTCTTCCCGTGGATGGTGTAGCTCTCTCTCTCTTTCTCTCTCTCTCTCGCAGTCTGGTGGAGCCGCACACAAGGATTAGAGGGTTGCTGTGAGTGTCTGCTCAAAGAGAAGAAGCCAGAAGACAGAAAGAGATAAAAAAAAAAAAAGATCTCTAGGAAAGGATAGCCTTACTATTGTGGATAAGTGATTTGATTTACCTCTACACAGGCTCTACCTTTCATCTTATTCACGCTGAAGCCTTGCTGAGTCTTCACCTGGGGGAAACAGATAAGCCAAGGGACTATATAGCCTGGACCTCCACACGGGGAGCCATGTGAGCGGCACCCCTCCACCCACTTCACACTACAGAAGTCCCCCCACAGTCTGCACTCTGAGCTGGGGAGCGCAACAAGGATTTTTTCTCCCCTTCCCCTCTTCCCTGGAACCTCCACTTTCAGGGCTCGCGTGGAGGGACTCTCCAGGCTTGGCGTACCCCAGCGGGAGACACTCATCTCTGGGCACTGGTCGGGGGTTGTGAGTGCCCCCTGGTCTGGAGGCCAGCCAGCAGCACTCCAGCACCATGGATTACCTGTTTGGGATTGTAGTGCTGCTGTGCGGGGCGGTGCAGCCGGGAAGAGGTGCTGAGCCCAAGCACAACGTACCCAGGCTAAAGCTGTCATACAAGGGTAAGCCCATTCTCCATTCTCTGCTGACTGGTTATATGGGACGCTGGTGGTTGCTGGTGCTTTTAATGTAGACTAGCCTGTCTGGTCTATTTTTCTTGCCCATGGGTGCTCTTTAATGCTTTTCTTTTCATCCAGTCTTTCTTATGTTGAGTGTCCATTTGTCCTCTTCTACAGTATGTATCTATTTCTGCCTCTGTGTCTCTCATTCTTCACTCTTTCTCCCTCTTGGTCAGCACACAGCATCTAACTCTCTGCTTAACCTCCTGTATTCCTCTCTCCCCATTAACTCACTCCTTCCCTCTTTCTTTCTCTTTCACTCTGCCCCACTATTCTTCTTACAAATCATCAGATTGGTTCCATATGCTGAGGAAGGGCTCTTGCCTTGAGTTAAATGTATATATTGGCCCCTGTACCAATTTTCCCCCTTATGCTGTCCCCTTCTGCTAGTACTGTACAGCCCTGTTAAGTGCTCTGAACAGGCAGTAGAGCCTCTGTTTTGATGGCTTCTGTCCCAAAAGCTTCGGTCATGACACAGAGCCTTTCTTTTAAGGGGCCACGCAGGTTTCCCGACTTCTCATTACTCTGGATCCTAAATGGATCCAACAGTTGTAGAGTTTTGTTTAAATGGAAAACTATATATGCATGTTAGTTTAATGCGTGTGCATTCAATACTGTATTTGCAGCAGAATGCACTGGTGGAGAATGAAAGGGGTTTCGTGGGTCTTTTTATATCGTGCACGTGTAAGTTTTTGACGTATACAGCAAACATGTTATTCTCTCTCCTTCTGTGTTATTTTGAGGGGAGACTGCGGAGCGCCGGTTCTTCCTCTCCTCCTCCTCCTCCTCCCTCTTTCTCTCTCTCCCTCTCTCTCTCTCTCTCTCTCTCTCTCCCTCTCTTTCTCTCTGTCTCGTCTCCTCTCTCACACCCTACACTAAATCAGGCTCTTTGTAATAGCAGACTTTTCATCTCAGCTAGAAATAACTGGCAACATTTTTGGCATATTTTGGGAAGTGTTTTTTTTTTTTTTTTTTTTTTTTTTTTTTTTAATGTCAGTGAAGGAGGCTGTTGTGGTTCTTTGTCCTAAAACATGACCGAAAGTATATAGCTGGCAGTGTGGTCTCCCGATTCTTTATTTTAGTCCTGTTTCTCTCGTAAAACATGCCCTCTGAAAATTTATGAACAGGCTGATTTGCCGTCGTTTTGCAGCTGAAAACATGAGCATGTGGTTGATAGTTCCCTCGTGTGTTTGACTGTCACCCAAAGCTTTGGTTCGTCCGATAATTTCAATCTATGTCGGGGGAAAATTTCAGTCTTGGAGGGGGCGATGTTGTCACTCTAATTCATTTTCTATCTTTAGCCGAGACGTTTGGTATAACTTATGTTTAGAGGCCTGCTATATGACATGCTTTATTCTTTAGATGGAGCGCAACTTGTAATTTTGGTATAGTATATTTTCCTTTATCACCCTGTCAACTTCCTAGTGTGTATGGCGATTGTCTGCGTTCTAAATCTGAAATAAAAAGAGCATGTGACTTTTGTATTTTAATACGCTTCAGTGAGTCCGGGTGGCACTGTGGTTTGGTGTGGTTGGCATATCATGATCTAAGATTTCAAAAAGCATTTACCACGTGAACAAAGGGAAAAAAAAAAAAATCTGGAAAGGATCAGAGTTGAACTTACCTGCTACAAGTTATCCCATGGGCTCCATCATGTCAATTCACACGAAACGGAGCCTCTAGGCATGATGGGAAAATGTCATCCCTTCTTTACACAGCCATCTGTTTAAAGAATGTGAATATAGTTCCCTCCTGCCCCTCTTTGTGATCCTCCTCACTGTTCAGACTGACAAGTGAACATGTTGCTGACAACAATACTAGACAAGAGATATGTCATCAAGCATCAAAGTCTGTATTGACTGACTGTGCGAGTGATGGATGTGTGTCGTCAAAACCATGAGAGCAGGTCTGCTGGGAAAGAGTAGCCTGTCTTGATAGATGTACTTTGGTGGATGTACAGTTATTTTCTGCTAAAAGTACATCAAAGCTTCGTCGTTTATGTGTGTGTGTGTGTGTGTGTGCGAATGTTCTTGCCACGTCTTGGTGTGAGGACTCAACACCCTCTCTTGTGATTTCCTCCCCTTAGACTGTAAGTGGTGTCTCGGTGTGTGAGTTTGCGTGTGTTTTAGCGAGGCAAGAATGTGTCAGGTCTGGCGTGCACTCATATAATTAGACACCTGTTTTTTTTTTTTTTTTTTTTTTGCGCGCGCGTGTTCACGTATGCATAAGCTCACAAATCGGTATCTTCTATTGTGCTGTCGAATCAGTGTTTCTGTAATTACGCGTGAGTGCAAACTGCTGTTGGCTTTCGCTGTTGTGTGTGCATGTCATCGTGTGAGTGATCACGGGGTGTAAAGGCATCAGTGTGTGCCATTGTCTTTCACTGCTCGCCAGTGTCTGGGCCCACAGGTGTTTGATGGCTCTCTTGATGCCTGTCAGGGGACGATTCTCAGTTAACACCCACATTGTGACTGTGGCGGGTGGATGGGGGGGGGAGAGGGATGGAGGCACGGTGGGAGCGATGGAGGAGGGGAGGAGATTTGCCTTTAATGAAGGAAAATCTGGCAGACATACAGTAGACGGCGCAGAAGGAAGGGAGACTGGCCGCTAAGTGAAGTGTCACTCATCCCCTTTCCTTCCGCGAAGCCGGCATAGTAATTAAGTCAAATAAACGACAAGGAAGAATCCTCCTGGGAACGACAGTCAAACAAGCGCTGAGCAAAAGAGTGGCTCCTTGAGTGGGATGATCACACAAGCAGGGAGAGAAAAGAGAGAATGAGGAGTAGGACAGTCGCAAAAACAGAAAAATAAAAGAGAGAGAGAGAGAGAGCCTGTGATTTGGGGAAGTCAAATAAATGCCGAGCATGTGTGCAGAGTCCCGTGAAATCATTCTCAAATGAGTGCTGATGACACGCCTCTGGGGACTGATAGTCAGAAAAAAAAAAAAGTGAGTGATTTTCTTCTACCGGAAAGGACAGGCGAACGACTGCAGAGTGAGCAGTTTGAGGGGTAGAATGACTGAGAATCGGAGGCAGGTAGATAAAATGACCTCTCGTGGGACGGCTGGCGCAGCAAGTGCAGAGTAAATGATTTCCCAGTGGGGTCAGTTAGACATTCAGCTAAAAGGATCTGGCTTGATGGGGACAGAACTATGATCACAAGAGTTAATGATTTTCTCTTCTCCTTGTGACTGGAAAAGATCTTACTGTCCTTGATTGGTAACTTAAGGAGAGGGAGGAACTCAAGTCCAAGTTAAAACAATCTTGCTTAGCAACCAAATTACGCATTTTTAGAGTTTCATTAAAGGCTTGACTTGTTTTAACAACTGACAATCAGTGTTGTATATTTAAATGACTCAAATAATAAAGTGAGTCATCATCACCAAGCAAAGCGTAACTGGCAACATACTGAAACATCACTTGGTGCTGCTGCACTACTGCCATGCATACAGGATAAAACAATGATGCGCTCCCACAGATCAATGCATACCTGCACACAATCACATTCCTGAACGCAATCCATCTCCAGCACTCTGTATTGTAAGTAATCATCAGGAGGAACACTGACCCCTAAAGGTCAAACGATGCACATGCAGCACACAGTCAAACACACAGTATGTGGGGTAGATCCATGCTGCAAAAACTGCAAAACTTGACCCTATTGTGATCCCTAAAAAGGAGCCAGCAAGCGGCACTTTAAAAACTTAAAAGGTCTCGTTAAACAACCTGATAATTACCCTCGGCGTGGGTAATTATGGAGCCTACTGTATGACCTCTTAATGCCATCGCGGCCGCCCCACGCTGGCTGGATGGGTGGAACTGAAGGAGGAAAAAAGACAGAGCGAGACTGAGAAAGAGACAGGGAATCTGGAATTGGCTTACAAGCCTTCAAAATAGACACTTGGTGTGGAACCGCACTCAACGCAGTCTGGACTCAGCCCCATAATAAGCCGGTGTGAGTGCGCCCGTGTGTGTGTGTGTGTGTGTGTGCACGCGTGGGCGTGCCTGCCTATGAAAATATGCACAGTTTGTATGTTTGTGGGTGTTTGCATGCGTGTTGGTTTATCAGTGCGTCTTTGTCTATTCATTCGTTTAATATGTGAATGAGCGTCTCTCTTCGCTCTCCCGTTTTCTCTCTGTTGTATCTGTCCATTCTGCGGCCCTGGGCTGACAGAGCGGATGTAGATAATTATAAGGTGTTCTCCCAACGCGCCAACTTTGGAGATGTCTGGCTCTCTCGCTCTCTCTCTTTCTTTCTTTCTCATCGTTCTTTTCTTCCTACCCCCTTCTCCCTCTACTGCGGCTCAGTCGCATCTCAAGAAACCACAACACCACAGACCCTAAGTACAATCTTCAAGTAGGCTATGTGTGTGTTTATAATTTTTTTTTTTTTTTTTTTTCTATGCTGGTCTACTTTTCCTGTCTCTTTGATTGCAGCTCAGTTGATACATATCTTTTGGCTATCCTTCTTTTCAACTCTATTTGGACACACACACACACACACACACACACACACATTAAACTACCCTCATCTTTGTTCCCACACAGCCACATTCCAATGGTATAAGCCAATGTTTTGCAGTGGTTTGCCCTCATGTTACATCCGAATATATTACATTTCCTCACACTGACTCACATACCTGACCGCAGTGTTTGGTAAGCTCCCATCACCCATGTCCACACGCTGAAAGCTGGTATAACGAAGTGTGTGGAAGTGTGTATTTATGTCGACACTCATTGCCCCGCAGTTAATTGTGCAATGACTCAAACGCACTTGCAAAACAAAAAGCCATTCATCAAGTCGAAGAAAAATCTGTCACTTGTTTTTGTTGCAGTTTTACACCAATGCTAATACAGGGAGAGGGAGATTTTGTTCGTTATTACAGATTGTTTCATACTTCATCTTCCTTATCTTATTGTAGGCAGTTTAAGCTAATACAGGAATGGAAAGGAGCGATTAGAGTGTGTTATCGTTACTCCATGTGGCAAAACCAGCTGGTACAATTTGTGAGTTTTATGACCTTTCGATTGCGAGTGTGTGCAGTGTGTGTTTTGGAATGTCATGTATTTCTCCAGCGTTCATAAAACGCTCTCTAATTACACTTCTATTTGCTTCAGAGAATTTTATTTAAACAAAAATAATTATCGAAAACAATCTGGATGTGTGCTCATAGGCCCCGATAGGAGGTAGTCCCAGCGCAGTGTGTGTGTTTGCTCAAAGATTAATGTGTGTGCGCACAGCGATTGTGTATGTTTGGTCTGTGTGTACATAAGCACTGTATGGACATGCACGCAGGAAAAATATCCTGTGCTTTTGCATCTGTGTTTGAGATGTAGGCTTGGGTTACAGCGTGGTGCAGATTTCTGAACCGCGGGTATGAATGGGTCCCGCCACCTGCTAAGTCTTGTCAGTCAGATGGAGAAAGGGTGCACCATTGAATCTGAACAGAGTCGTGTTACAAATGAGGCGCACATCTCTGTGGAAAAGACAGACGGATCGACTGATAGACAACAGACAGACGCACGGACGAAGACAAGGGGAGTGGCTGAGAAACAGAAATTTAAAGAAAGTAGAGTGTGTGATGAGTTTTTGCATCTCACTGAGGATGTGCGGTGTTTTATAATAATTATAGACACTGGCAGTGATTTTAATCCAACTGTACCACTCTTATGGTTTTTAATGTCAAAATTTAAGGTCAACTTGAAATACCAGTCCTTTAAAATCACAGTAATTTAAGACTTCATTTGCTGTGCATTCATTTTTTTCCCCCTTGGACTTGTTATTTCTCTCTCCCTGTCATAAATGTCAAAAACAGCATGGGCTATAATGAGGAAGGTTTTGAAAACACTTTTCCTGAAATGTCGTATTTTACCACAACATTTTGCCACACTGGGAAATAACAAACATAAATCCTGACGTTATATAATTTTAGTACTTTAGTGATTAGCATTTTCCAGCGCAAATGCGTTTCATGAAATGCAAACACTGTATTCATTCATCGCATGAAACCTCGTTTTGTTACACGAGATCCTTAAATAATGGTGTGCAGAGCTGAAAATGTACGTCTGCGTCTGCGGATTTGTGTTCGAGTGTCTCTGTGGCATCAGTGTGTTTGCTGTCACAGTTTTGCCTGGGACACATTCAGATCTGTAGCCTTGCCTCATTAATTTCTAATAAAATGGCAGAGCTGACATTCAGCTACACGGTGCAGCTGACAGGCTGCACTAACAGGCAGTGGCTCCAGACATGACCACGCTAACCACAGCCTGGTTCCTCTCAAAGTCCATCCATCAAACTGCCTCGAGATAGCACTATCGCCCCTCTCTCTCTCTCTCTGCGTGGCTTTGCAGAGGAGTGATATTGTGATTTGTGTGCGTACGTGTGTGTGTGTGCGCTCGGATACGCATGGCCCATTTTGTCATGTTCAAAGAAGTTTGTGTCAAGCAACTGTATTTGCATACTAAAGTAGATGTGTCTGTTTGCAAGTGTGTTTTCCTTAAAAGTAATAAGAACCAGAAGAGAGGCTGAGCAGCCTGGTTATACCGTGAGCATTTAGTGGTGTGTGAGTGGGATCTCTGTGGTAGGCATGGCCAGGCCTCTAGCCGTCTGTGGTCACAGCGCTGGTGGAAAACCGCTCTCTGTGGTCCAGCCGTCCAATGACAGGAGGAGACACACACTAATGAAATGGTTCCATATTCAACCGCTTTTGTTATGTGTTGCTTTTTTTTTTTTTTTTCTCCTACGCTCATGTTTCTGCCTCAGTTTGCTGTCATTATCCTTAATTTTTTTTTTGGTCTCTGCTTTATCTTTCATGCTTTCTCTGCTTTCTTTCTGTCAATTCTTACTGTGCTCTTGTATTTAATATCCCTCCTCGCTCTCTGTCTCTTTCTCTCCCTCGAGGGAGACCAGGAATGTCGTGTGGTGACAAGGAAGTCTAGCATTTGGGTTGAGAAAGATGAATGGTGCCGTATGGTGAAATTCAACACATACTTAGACTACTCATATAGATTCTGTGTGGTTTGGGATGTGGTTACGTTTTCCTTGTTAGTCCCTCTGATACATATCCTATGGTTGAACATACTCATATTCACAGGACAGAATATGGTATTAAAATGCCCCATAAGATACAGTACATGACTGTGAATTATGGCTATGAGTCACCTTGGTTAAAAAAAATTGAAAATTAAGTTTCTATTTCAGCTGAAACTGGAATCAAAGTAATATCACAGAAAACTTCTCATGTATTTAGTGTGGTTGTACTGAATACTCAATCAACACATGCTCTGTTCACACACACACACACACACACGTTCTCTTTTCTTGTTCTTTTTATTAAAACACACACACGGGAGCTCTTCTTAATTGTACAGTCCACAATGATGTGTGCGTTTGTGTGTAAGGTTGCACATTTCCTGTCAGAGCTGTCACTCAGCCGCACCTGAATGAGAAATCCGATGGCCCCAGGTTGTGTTGTACAGACGGTCACCATGGAAACCAACCCACACCTGCTACTGTGCTTAGAAAGAGAGAGAAAGGGAGGGAGAGTGAACGAAAGAGGAGGTGAACTTTTGAGGCATGTGTGGATATCCTTGAGCTTAGGATAATATTTGAACACTTTGTTAAGCAAAGCTCTCTGCAAATTTCCACGGGGCGGCTGTCTCGTCTTTTTTTTTTCTTTTCTTTTCTTCTCCTTCTTCTTCTCCTTCTTCTTCTTCCTCTGACACCTGTGTTTTGTGGCCGAGGCCATCATGAAAGCAGCAGAAACGTACAGCCGCACCACACACGGAGAAAAAAGAAAGCATTCGGAGGCAGGGTTGGGGAAAGACAGACAGATTGACATGCCAAACCAAACCGCTGGAGATATTACAGTACTGTGTGTCTTTGGTTTTCTGAAGCTAGCCTTACATTTAAAAGATAAACATGTGTAATTCTCTGCGCCAGTTCCTTTTGAGCTGCCATTTTCTTTTTTTTCCCCCCCCTTCCCGCCTGTCAATGGAGTAGCTCTTTAGTGATACACACTTTGACAAACCACAGAAACACACCTATTACAGAGTCGAAGTCATGCACCTTTTGCCAGCAGCAGAAGAAAAGAAAGCTGTGTCAACAACAGGAAATTAACAAGTAAAATGTGTCATTCAAACACTTTTTTTTTTTTTTTTTTCCCTTGTTGAGCACTCGCTGTATATATGAACAAGAGAGACTCTCGAAAAGTGTTGCATTAGTTTAATGGAATATTACCCATCTGTTGAATCTCAGTCAAGTGTTTTCCTCTGTCAGGCTTTTATGTTTCATGTCACTCAAACACACACTCGCACAGCGGCGCGTACACACATTCGGATAAACATAATTTAATGCCCTGTCGCCTTTCTTTCATGCCGTTTCATTATTCCGCTATTGCGTGGCATGTAGGCGTCTAAAACGCCTGCCTGTTTGGAGAATGGGGGAGTGAAGAGTACTCCACAGACAATTGCACTTGAATTTTGAATGTAGCTTTTTTTTTTTTCCTCTCTCCTCGGGGCTTTTTAAGACAAGAGCCAGGTTATTTTCCATAATGGAGTATGGCAGAGGGACTAATGATAATTTATTTGAATGAATTGCTTGTATTTGCCTGTTTCAAGGGTTGTCCTTGAATATACAGTGCGTGTGTTTGTGCATGTTGTGATTATGAAAATGAAGACATGTAACCTATAAAGTGTAGTTAGTACATAAATATATAGATTAGCGTGATAAAACTGAAAACCTCCGTCTTTAAATCACCTATTAACACTAAACTACTAATTGAATCATTTCACATCATCAAGATATCTTTGCATATTTGCATCCGTGTGTGTGTGTGTGTGTTTACTCGCTGTTTGCATAGGTCACCGTGCCCGTTTGTGCGTACTTAAAATGTGTGAGTGAAAAAGAGCAGACAGAGGATGTGTGTAACAAGAGAAAGTGAGCAGAGATTGAACAGAAAGTGTGTGTTTTTGTGTAGCCGTGTGTGTGTGCGAACGCACATGCGCACACGTTTATATGTGTTTAAATGTGTTCGTGTATCCAGATGCTAGTGTAAGCAGACTGTGTGCGGTGAGAGGGGTCGTGTGGCATGTGTACGCACACACACACACACACACACACACACACACACAGACACACATACGTGAGAGGAGGTGTATTTCAATGTGTGTGCGTTGGGGGGTCCGAGGCCAGGGGAGTGTGTTAGAGGTGAAAGCTGCTGAGTGCGCTCAGTGTTCCACTAGTTCATGCTGCATAAGCAGAAATACTGATTGGATTACAACTTTAGTCTGGGAAGAAGTGTGCATGTGTGTGTGTTCAGGGAGAATTGATGCGCTCTAAACATTTAGGTCAATATGAATATAATATGCATGTCAGTTTAGGGGTGTTTACTTGTTTGCATTTTAAAAGCAGAGCACAGGGTTGAACCTGCTTTGCCTGTGTGTGTGTGTGTGTGTGTGTGTGTGTGTGTGTGTGTGTGTGTGTGTGTGTGAATGTTTCTTTTTCTTGGTTACTATATTTTGTATGAGCGGTGCGGTGCGCTCCGTATCTGGCCATGCTCTCGTTTCCAAACGAGCGTGTCTGTGTTTAAGTTGGAGGTCCTTAGGCGCTCACGCCCAGTTCCTCTGATTCTCCAAACACACACAGTAGATCCCAGCTCAGATAAAGTCTCTGTGTGTGTGAGTGTGTGTGAGTGTGTGCGTGTGTGTGCATGTGCAGGCCACCGTGTCTTTGTTAGAAATCGCCACGTGTTGAAATATGTGCCTGTGTTTTTTCTTCTTTGGCCCATCTGGGGTAAACCTTTCGTGACGGACCACGGAGGCTGCCATTTTGGACCACATTCAGGCCTCCTGGGTTCAGACGATACAGGTTTTCACAAATCAAGCCAAGATGGCAGTTGAGAAAAAAAAATCTGCCCTAAGTGGAAACAGAGGAGAAGACATATTGTTGTTTGTCCTCTGACTGTTTGTCCTTGTCTTCTTTTCTTCCCTTTTTTTATGTTTTTTCTAATCGTTCAATACCCTTAAACTGTTTATTCTTACATTTCGTTCCCATTGTTATGCCTACCTTGGCTTTCTGCCACATCCATTTTTTTTTTCCTCCGTTACTTCTTTGTTGAAACATAAGAAGACCTCCTCTGGCGTTCTGTCGCCTGGAAATCACATTTCCTTACTTTCCCCCTCTCACTCATTTCCTGGCCTTGCAATGTCATGTCCAATTAGTAAACTGAGAATAAGGGGCTATCTGATTGGCCGCAATGATAATGAAATTTCTTTGACAACACTTCTGAACTTCAATATTTAATTTCTTGTCATCATAATTCGAGTATTGTAGCATCGTCAGTTTGTATAGACGAGAGTGCCAGGGTGTTCAGGCAATGGCCAGTGTAGAAAAAAGATACCTACACACACACTGAAACCCACACACATACGCTCAACCCATCTGTGGTACACTACAAATTTTCACACAAACACACATTCCCCGGACCTCCATTCATGCCCACACACACCCACTCCATTTCCTTAGCCTCAAACTTAGCCTCAAAACCGAAATCCAACTGACGCAGACGAGCTGCAACCGTCTTTATTAGGTGACGACCACTCCCTCTCGCGGTCCTCATCAACCCCGCTGGTACTCGATACACAGACACGGTTGACACACCACTTCCTCCATCTCCCCTTCCATCAATCCCCGCTTTTATGTAGACACAGATGTCCAAGATCTTACACACTGTGAGTGGGCGCAGATGGCTCCTATAGCAGCCCGTCAATCAGAGCTTTGTGGAGAGAGCAGGGAGATCACAATACCCCGGACTGTGTGTGCACGTGTGTGTGTATATATATGTACATATATACATACATATACAGTATATACGTGTTTGTGTGCATATTTTGTATGTGTGCTTGTTGTGGTTTCTATGTTGTGTGCCTGTGTGTGTCCATGCTACATGGTGACACTGATGATGATGGATGATGTAGTACTGTGTGAGGACTGTACCTATGGTGTAAATATAAAGCACATGTGATGTATCCACTGGACCAACCAGAGGCAGATAGTTGAGAGGGTTAAATCAGTCTATATTCAATTAATTGTAAACCAGATATTAAAATTTTAGAGAAAGCTACACTGTACGAGCAAAAATTGACTCTTGATTGACAATAATTAAACATTAATTAGCTAATCATGTTTCATTGTTTTGATCTTAATTATAAGTAAAGATAGATATTTTTATAGGCATTTGGTCAAGTTAGGATCTACATAATTGAAATATGTAGTAATTAAGATGATGTTAATTAAAAGAAATTTAACTAATGAAGTGTCTTCGTACACAGTAGTATTAATTGCTGTTTAATTAGGGGTGCACCTAATGATCATTGGGGTCATTGTTTATTCTATGGCTTATCCTTTTCAATTATTATTGTTTTCTTAGTCTACAAAATGTTGAAAAATATTGAAAAGGGCCTCTCAAAATTTCCCAGACCCCAAGGTACCCAGACATAAATATATATTTATTTATATTAATGTATATGTGCAATTTACAGTGATATAAAACACCGCAGATTTTCGGATTTTAAAAGCTGGAACAAGATCATTTTTGGTATTTTTATTTTTTTTACCAGATAATTAATCAATCATAGAAACCCTTGATTAATTATAATTTTCTGTTGACTCATTGTTTCAGCTCTATTTTTTAACCAGACTGAAGGAAGATAGATATTTTGGATCTTCCGTTAATTAAAAATTTAAGCTTTGCTGGTTAAGCTATAACCAGTATAAATGAACTATTCTGCGCTGTGGCAAACAAAGTTCAATCAGGCAGAGCCCAATTGGCCGATATTAGCCTATCACAGATATATCGGTATTGGATATTTCTTTTGACGGAACATAAAGCAGAAAAATATGTTTAGGGTCATTTAGATTTTTTTTTCCTCTTTGTATGCTTTTTTTTTTAATTTAAATTAAGTTTAAGTTTACTCTCTCAGTGCACTGATGTCATTTTGGACATTTTGGATTATTAAACTGTGAACTTTCCTGCATTCATTACATATCTTTGTGTTTGATAATTACAGGATCACAAAAAAAGTGTTTTTTATATAAGGAACATTGGCTGATATATCAACATTTTACTATTAAGTTTGACGCTAAAAATCCAGTATCACTCGGGCTCTACAATCAAGGGGTTAACTTGGTCTCAGGAAGGGAGTGTGGCTCTTTGTTAATATAATACTATTAGTTTGACAGGTGATGTCAGAGGTGATAGAACTCATCTTTGGTGATTAAACGTTAACTGACTGTCAGAGTTTCTTGCTGGACTTCAGCCCATTCGTTCAGTCTTGTGCTGGTTTTCATCTAGCTTGGCTGCATATTTTTAATATACGTAATAAAGGACTTTATACACCTGAATGGAACAGGAATCCATGTGCAGTCACACACTCTTCAAGGTTTATTTACATAATAACCCATTTATAGATACATGCCACGCACACACATGCACATACTCACATACACTGTCTCCCCCAGCCCTGACTCCGTATGAATTATTCAACCAATCACACGGCTGAACAGTCTGAACCATGTCCCTGATTGGGACATGCTGTGTTCACTTCAAAAGGTCTCACGCTATACCTGACTGACGTGTGTCTGTACGTAAGTGTGTGTGGAAAAGCAATTAAGGAAACATGAAAAATAGTTACTAATTTCATACATCTTGATTGTTGAATTTTATCTGAGGCACAGATAAACACAATTTTTCTTCTTTTTCAATGCAGATACATTTAAAGCAGTTGAGACATGCTGATCATCAAATACAGACTTATAATTGTGAATAATTGTGTTTCCATGTAAAGTTAAATCTAAACGCTTTTACTGTATCTGTTGTTAGCCATTCTCACACATTGTCCCATACGTGATCCACAACAACAACTCTTTCTCCTCTTCCAGAGATGTTAGAGTCCAGTAACCTCATCACCTTCAATGGCTTGGCCAACAGCTCGAGCTACGACACTTTCCTATTGGATGAGGAGCGAGGGAGGCTACTGGTCGGAGCCGAGGACCACATCTTCTCATTCGACCTCGTAAACATCAACAGAGATCACAAACAGGTAAAGTCAGATGTGCTTTGGGTGGACGTCCTCTCCTCTCCTCTATCCCCCCCCCCCACTCCTCTCCCTCTGGAGTCCATTACACCATCTCTTTCTCCCCTCCCTTCATCCCTCCCACTGTCTGTCTTGGTCCAGACAGGGCTGTCCATAATTCCATTATACCACCTGGACTAGGTTAACAGTCTTTTTTATCAGATTCAGGCTGCTATCATAGACACACAAGACTGACACAGATTTGCCTTCAGGCTGCAGAGAGCTGAGCAAGGGTAAAGTGCTGAAAAATACATAGTCAATGCAGAGAGAGAGAGCGTGTCTCTGAATTCTTTTTGCCCTTGGCTCGGATGTGTGTATTTTTTTTTCCTTTTTCGCTCTTTTGTTCAGATCTTTGCGTCATTTTGAGATAAAGACCAAAAAGCAGTGATTAAGCAAATCTAATGTAATTACCCTGAAATGTGCAACACAGGTTGCCAAGAGAGGAAAACTCAGCTGATCTAGAGGGGAGATAAAGTCTAGGGTTAGAATGAGTAATGTGTGTGTATTGTATTGGACATAATAATGCATGTACATGCATGTGCATACATTGCCTTTGTCTGTCCACATCTGTGTGGCCAGCAGCGAAAAAGTGAGCTCAATCGCACCCAATTCTGGAGTACATAATCATTCCCTTACTCATTACAGCTCACACATGCACAATTGTATGCGCCATGTGTGTTTATAATTCATGTGACACTAGGGGCCACAGATGGATTCGCCTTAAGGACAGTGCGGAGCCATCATTTATTTCACAATGAGTTTTATTTCTTCCAAAAACAAAGTAGCAAACGCCTGCTATCTCTTCATATTTGGAGTGAAAAGTACAACCACATGCTCAGGATCGAAACTGTGGAAAGTTATCTTGTTAAATGCCGTTTGAACCAGAACCAATATTTAGACAATATAATGGTCTATATGGACACAGCAACAACAGTATAGAGGGTAATATTCCTGCATACTATATGAAGTTCACATAAACTCACTGTATATTTTTTAACCTAATTTGTTTCTCCTCATTTTCATTTACCTAAACCCTTTCTTCCGCTTTTATGCAGTCTATCATTATATCATTTAAAAGGTCATCCCTTATTTTTTTTAATTATCATATACACGTGCAACAGTGATGGCCAGGGATGTAGAGCGAAAGAAGGAAGTGAGTAACCTAGGAGTGGTCGACATAGAAACATGACAAATTCAAAGTCATTCTCCTGAAAATACACAAATCTTGATTTCCTCTGATTCACTGCGTTGACTCACTGCCTTCCCTCTTTCATGAAACAACGTGTAAATCTCTCCCCTCCACCTCCAGCATAGTATGACTGTCATTCTCTCGTTTTGCACAGATTGCGTGGCCTGCCACCCCCTCCAAGAGGGATGAATGCAAGTGGGCAGGGAAAGACCTTGGGGTAAGTCCACATGCATGATGCCATCATCATTTGAGCTCCCTGCAATTTTTTGTTTCTATTGTTACACAAATTATATGGCTGCCCTGCGTAGTTCCATGCGGTTGTTCATATTTCTCTGGGATACATGTTTTGGTGGAAAGAATACAGCATGGAAGAAGCTGTCTTGATCCAGCACCCGTACAAGAGCACTGTAGAGGAAGGAAATTAGCTAGACATGTTCTATTGCATACTGTACTCTCTATAGGCCATCCCCCATTGACACCCGCTACCAAACACGCTATACGACAGATGTTTGGTCACATTAAGGTGTACAATGACGCATTACCTCGGAGGTTATTTGCTTCTGTTGGGAGTATGTTTATGTACGTGCCTCAGAGTGTGCGCATATGTGCATATTTATGTGGGAGTGTATTGTTTGACTTCTCGTTATCTGCCGTGGTGTGTTAGCTCACATGTGCCGTTCTGCACAAGTTTGCTGAACACACTATATGCCACCAGCTTTGTTTGTGCGCACGACAGTGCACTCGTGTGTTATCTTTGTGTTGCTGTTTGGATAGGCCCTCTCTGTGTTGTATCTGATCTTAATTTCATGGCTGGATGAGTCTGGAGTGCAGCGGCTACAGGGTTTTAGGATTATCCTGAATTACGATGTCCCTGTTAAATCACAGAGGTTTTGCTGGGGGGGTCTAACTCAACCAGCTTTTTTGGGATTCGCGCGCACGACCACGAAGTCGCAAACCACACAAGCAACGCTACACCTTTGCTCCCTCACACAGTGGAAAGAAAAAGTGTTCTGGCAGCACAAAATCACGCAAAACACAATGATGAGGTATTTGCGTGCTGTGAAAATGTTTACTCTTGAAAATGAGGCGGTGAGAGCGGAGACGGAGTGCAGCATGGAGAGACCTTGATTAGGACATTACTAAAGCATTCGGAGCTCCCAAAGTGATGCATTTCTCCAAACCACAATTTACAGCCGCAGAGCAAATGTAACAGCTGCCCTCCAAAATGCCTGATGGCTGTATCATTCTCCTTGGCAGGACAAGTGTGTAACATTGCCCAGGTTGTTGCATTTGATTCTGTGAACAAAGGGTCCAGATACTGGAGTGTGGATTTACTATTTTGCTCTGCCTGATGTCATTTCCCATTATTTCTCCAGCTATTACAGATATTAAAATTAAAATAATAGTCTAAAGTTATCCTACATTTCCAATGCATTTTCCATATTCAATTAGAGACCTCAGCATAATCTCAAAATTCACTCAGCTCTTCCAAATATATACAAACCCACATACAAATCTGTCCACCCGTTTCTCCCATGGAAAGTCATCATCAATACGCGGTCCAAAGAGAGTCATTCATTTTATCCAATAATGACTCATTTATCCTCTGCGGGTGTTGTGGTTTTCACATAATGACATGGTTTGTGATCAGGGCAGCCATTTTTCACCTGGAGGCATGACAGAGCCGCATGTTTGAGTGACTTGCACAACTAACGTCTGTCAGTGTTTAGGTGCAACCTACCTACCACATAGCTAATGAGTCTAACTTGTAGACAGCCGTGCAAAATCCTAAACAGATCTGACATCGGGTAGGTGGGGGTTTATAGGAGTTGGTGAAATGCATATAATAAGGGCGTGAGAATGATGTGGGGGGCGCTGTTCAACAGTAGGAAACACAGAGGGTAAAGTCATTAAGTTACACAGTCACATAGACACAGAGACGTGCTGGGTTGAGGTCAGCCACAAGACATGCAAGTTAAGTCTTCCACTGTGAAACCAAATAATAGTGCTGTAGCTGAATTGTGTTGTCGGGACAGTGGGTTAATGATAACATGCACTGTTCAAAGGTGTCGAGTGCTTTAATGACCCTCATTCAGTTAGAAATTATTAGCATGCTACAATAAAGAAATTATGTGTAATACAACAAAACCAAGTCAAGACTTTGACATAAAGATAAAAACAGATTTCATATTAACATTTTGGGAAATGTGCCTGTTTGCTATCGATATCACTTTAATGTCTGTACATTCAATTTGAAGCTGTATCTGGCAGCCGGTTAGCATAGCTTAGCATAAACACTGGAAACAGAGGTAAAAAGCTAGCCTTGTCCAAAGGGAACACACTTTTGTTTGTTTGATTATACAAAAAAAACAAAAAAAAAAAAAAACAATTTGTGGTTTCGTGGGAGTTCCTGAGTTTTGCCACCTGAGGCTTTGAGTACCAGATCTCAGGAAGTCACTGCACCCGGCCAAGAAATAGTCCAATATAACATAACCCCCGCAAAACAGATTAAATAAGTTTCCTGGTAGGCAGATTTTATTACCTCTGGACAGGAGGCAGGCCAGCTGTTTTCATTCTTTATGCTAAGGTAAGCTAACAGGCTGTCAGCTCCAGCTTTATATTGAACTTATCTTTTCATCTAAGTCACAGCAAGAAAGGGAGTAAGAATATTTGTCAAAATGTCAAAGTATTCCTCTAAGCAGATTACTGGGGATCACAAAGAGTCAGATCTTAAACATGAGTTTCTGCCTTTTTGAATAATAGCAGGAAATTGTGTTTTTTTTTTTTTTTTTTTTTTTTTTGGAAAAGCTTTGCACTGTGTGATCCCAGAGTCAATTTGGTGCTGCGCTGGAAAATGTCATCTCTCAAACGTGAACTCCATCCGTTTATGCCTCCTATGTGGGACATCATCAAATCATCAAACCGAAATGTCAGCGAGGTTTAGAAGCCTGAAGAGATACATGTGTTAAAGGGAGGAAGAATGAAGGATAATTTGGCTGTCTGCGTGTGATGTGATGTGTGTGTGCTTTGGTTCCAAATCCCCAAGCAAATGTGTTCTTATTTGTTAGGTGGATATTCAGCATGTATTTGTAATAAGGGAAACCCCAAGCTAATCTCTTAAACACATGTGCCCAAATCAACTCCTCCAGGCTGCTAATAACCCTCCCACATTAACCAATCCCGTTGATTAGCACTCTAATAAACAGTCTCACACCACTGGGACTATCAACATGTGCTGGAGAGCCAACCCAAATACTCTCAGTAAATTCAAACATATGGATCATTAAAGATCTGAGGTAGATTTGCCTGATTTGACTTACAGGTGGGATTTCCTTGAAGGAAACTCAGTTTCATACAATGAGTCTTTTCCAAACCAACTGGAAAGTCCCTGCTTTAAAGGGAATTCCAACAGAGCTTTTCTCTCTTCTCCATTATTCTCTGCTTTCTATTAGTCTCTATTTTCGACTGAATCACGTCAGGGCTTTTATCTATTAAAAGTGTCAGTGTTATTTTCCTAAAGGATAAAACTTAATTCACCCTTTATGACATGGAGGAGATTAATGCTAATGTATGAAATCATAAAAATAAAAAAAGTTTCACATGCTCTACAAGGTTATAATATACTGCGCTCATAGGATTACTACATAAACAGACGATATAGATATTGCATCCACATGAATGTGTTTAAATCTCTTTGCCAGCTGTGTGGATTTTGATATTCCTTATCTCATTTCTTTTTCAGAAAGAGTGTAATAACTTCATCCGGGTCCTCCAACCTTACAACCAGACCCATCTGTACATCTGTGGCACAGGAGCCTTCCACCCCATCTGTGCTTTTCTGGAAATGGGCAAAAGGGCAGAGGTAATACATTGGCTGCATTAATGTTGGTTCACCAAAAAATGTGTGGGTTTTTTTTTCTTCATGTTTAATCAGTTATATATATGCAAATGGTCATTTAGATCTCAATTGAGCATTCATTAATTAGTCATGAAATGTGAATACAGAGCTACAGTAAACTAATGAGAGAGAAAGTCCAATATTGTTTCCCCTTTAAAAGAACGTGAGCAGAAATCGCACCGGCTGCGCTGAATATATGCTCCCTCTCTCTCACACACACACACATTTTTCTGTCTAGCACAGCAGTAATCATTCCCTTAATCGGATATCGTCTCATCAGTGTTTTCTTTTGTGTAAGGAAGTGATGAAAAAGTGGTCACTACATGGTTCAGAAATTTAACAAACCTCTCCCCTGCATTAAAGTTTAATCAGTCATCCTGATAAAGGTCTGCAGGTTAATCAATGTACCAGCATGGGTTCTGCAGTCCGACAAAGGGGAGGGCGATGACTGTTTGCACCATGCAGGTTTTGAGTATAGAAGGCCCTGCGTGAGTCCACTTGAGTTTCTAATAGTGTTGTCAGTAATGTATTTGGAGAAAACCGAGTTGGGTCTCTCTTTTTGTGACTTTTCTTTTCATGTATTCGAAGAGTCTGAGGGTGAGCTGTGATTTTGCTGCATGATCCTACTTTAATCCCCATTCTTCACTTTTGTTGTTTCTGTAACCAAAGCAGAGTGTAAATAAAAAAACATTGCTCATGTCGGCCTGACGTTGTAGTGCATCCCGTCCCATAGGCTGTGTGCTATAATAAGAATTTGTTGTAATCTGAAACACGGGCTATAAATGTACCTTTAGCCAGGCTTAATGTGGCTTTCACTGGCCTCATCTTGAACTCTGACCCTTTCCACCGCAGGACAACATCTTTCGACTGGCCTCACATTTCGAAAATGGCCGCGGGAAAAGCCCCTACGACCCCAAAATGCTCTCGGCCTCACTTCTGATCGGTGAGTTTGATCTTTGCCTTGATTAGTTCCAGAAAGTTCACATTCGCTTCAGAACCGGTCATTTGTTCCTAACTATATTTTTCTCGCTGGCAGATGGAGAGCTGTACTCTGGCACATCTGCTGATTTCATGGGAAGGGACTTTGCTATTTTCCGTACCCTTGGAGATCACCATCCAATCAGAACAGAGCAGCATGACTCAAGATGGCTCAATGGTAAAAAAAAAAATCGATAAATTAACCTGAAGAAAGTATCAACGGTAGAAAAAATGAATTTTAGTCCAGAAGGAATGCTTTTTCCTGAAAAAAGCTGATGTGGGTTTTGTATGATCTAGTTTTTCTTAGAAAAAAAGAGTTGTAGAGATTTTTGTACTGTATTATACTGGGCTTTGTCTCTGTAGCATACTCAGATATGTTCTCCTGGGGTTTTTAAGAAGCCTTATGCATGTAGAAGCTTCCAGTGGAAGCTAAAAATGTTCAGACTGCAAAAACTAGATAACATACATTTCCAAACCTCATAAACTCCAACAAACTTTACTGTTAAAGTAAAATTGGACACTTGTGGTCTTCATAAACCTCAACTATTCAGTAAAAGGAGGAAGTAAATCCTTGTCATTGACCAGTTTTGGAGAAAGAATACTACTGAGCTTTTCAACAGACTTTGAAGCATTAAATTCTCTCACAAGCCTCAAGTATCCAATCATTTCCATTCATGTGCAGACATCAGATATCAGTGCCCATTCACAAAGTCACTGGATTTGCCTGTGCTAGTAAGATTAGCGCAGCAGTGAGGGTTATTGACTGTTCAGTCTGTCTGGCTATCTTTCGTCACCGCCAAGGACTTAGGGAGCCACAAAAGGTCAGTTTGAACCTTTCCCTCAAGCTGTGCCATCCTTTTTTCCCCTCTTTCCCACAGAACTAATCCGCTCTCAGCTGTTTTCCTGTAGTGGAGTCAAATTCCTCTCGGTTCCCCTCAACCAAGGCCCCCCCCTCCACCACCACCACCACCACCACCACCACCACCACCCCACCCCACCCAGCCCCATTAAAAATCACAAACACTGTTCTCTGCAGTGCTGATTACTGTGACATATTAATAAAGAGCGGTTTAAAAGGGAGAAGTCATTGCTACCGCGTTAATCCCCATCGATCTTTCACCTTGTTCAAACAAATACACCAGGGGGATTGTATCCATTCGGCCTGGTAAAATCCAACTCCTTCTCCACAAAGGAGGGATTGTAATTGCATGGATTACTGGGATGGGGGGTGTTCTATTGAGCCTTTATCAACAAGGTTACATGGTACTCAAATGTAACAAGAGAGAAACTTGGGAACGAATCCTTAATAGCAGAGGATTCTAAAAAGGATTTAGGGTTAAACGGTAGCTTTTGCTTTACTGGTCTTGAGTCAGGCAATTTATTTACACATCTCTTTACCCTTTAATGCCCTCGCACTCCGCATTGAGGTTGGATTAAACCTCTACTGAATAAAACAGCCTATTGTTGGGAATTAAATGTAATGAATTGTATGACCTCACTGGTTGGCGACACCGCTAGAAGTCTGTTTTTGTATGCGAGCACACGCAGCACTGAATTTATGAACGTGTAGATTTAATGGCATATTCACGATAGAGGTTATGAAGCGTGTGTGTGGTACACATGATTCATACCAGAGGTCTCGCACCCGCGCAGCGCTTATAAATCTGCTTCTCACTTTGGCCACACTTGTCTTTTTCACAGCTACTCTATATCCTAAACGGCCATGGAGGCGTAACATGGCACTGCTTGTCTCTCTCCAGCTAAACCCCCCGAGATTTCAGACACAGGCTCGTTTTACGCGTGACGACGCCTCAGTGACCGTGGCCACTTTTCCTCAGTCGCCTCTGCCCCCTTCAAAAGTCCAGCGATATCCCGGCCCTCGAGGCCTCGGCCTCGCCAGTTTAGCTTTGATTTCCTGTCGCGCTTTAAGTCGAGATAAATTTATTCAAGTGTTACCCGGGACAATCAGAGCCATGTGTGTTTGTGAGGATGTGGTCTAGAGACAGGGGTTATGTGGGATTTGGACTTGGAGCGCTCACTTGGGGTAAAGTCAGATACTGTAACACCAGGGTGTAAAGTGAATGGCTGTTGTTACTGAGCCGTGACTGGAGAATATCATGGGGGATTGATTTCGGAGGTGTAAAATAGGGGTGAGAGGATTGCAGTTGGGGCAGAGGTTGAATCGTAAAAATTACATTTGTGTAAAGGGTGTGTGTGATCCAAGTGTGCATGAGCAAATGTGTGCATATTTCACAGCGTACAGTGTTGTTTCTGTGCTTTATTCGTTCCCTTTCTTTTCCTCCTTAGACCCCAGGTTCATAGGTGTAAACTTGATCCCAGAAAGTGACAACCCCGAAGACGACAAGATCTTCCTGTTTTTCAAGGAGAACGCCATGGACGGAGAACACACTGGCAAGGCTACAATCGCCAGGATAGGACAACTGTGTAAGGTAACAACACACACAAACAAAATCCAACAACATACTCCTAAAATTCATCTCTTACATCTCTGTATGGTCTTACACAAATATCTACGTGATTATGTTAGAGTTTGCAGAAACACATTGAGGTTTTTTGTGTGTTTTCTAATACAGAATGACATGGGAGGTCACAGGAGTCTAGTGAACAAGTGGACCACTTTCCTCAAGGCCCGGCTAATGTGTTCAGTGCCCGGGGTCAACGGCATTGATACGCATTTTGATGAGCTACGTGAGTGTGTTTTCATTATTTGTGTGTGAAGAAACGTTCTCAGACCTCACAGACTCGCAGATCTCATCTTCACCCGTTCTCGCTTTCTATTTGCAGAGGACGTGTTTCTCATGAGCTCCAAGGACCCAAAGAATCCAGTTATCTACGCCGTATTCACCACATCCAGGTATACGCCCATTCAGATCTTTTCATGATGACCTCCAAAATGTGTTGGCAGAAGCTGAAATTCTCAAATAGCTTGACAGACGCCGGTAGTATCATGTTTGTTTTGTTGATTTGTTGCTAGGAGATCAGGAGGGAGCTGATAGATATTCAGCGAGCAACCGTCCTGGACAAGTTATTTCCTCTATTTGAAAAACACACACGCTTCAGATTTCCGTTCAAGAATTCTTCCTTTTCACATCCTTTATTCCCTTTATCTGTAATATCCTAACCTCTTTAAATGACACGGCAGGATGCAAGCGACTGAGCGTGCCCCCGTCAAATTCCCAGACAGCGCTCTTCGTCCCGTAATCCACTTACAGGTGTCTTATGGTTGCTTTCCCCTCGCATGGCTCCCCTCCCCATGCCTCAGATTGGAGATTGCTTTTAGCCGATTCCCCCATTCCCCTGCTACCTGTCCCCCTCTTTTCATTGAAACCTTGGCAGAGCCTTGTAGAGAAATCAGATTATGGAGCAGGAGGGAGCGAGAGAAACATGATATTCACTCAGCAGGAACGCACGTCTCTCCCCTGGCCGCCGCCCCAGCCTTGAATGGGATTTTCAGAGGCCGGGTGTGGTTCTATTGAAGCATGCGGAGAGGTGAAGGCATGGGGCGAAGCTAGATAAGTGAGTTGAAATGGCACAGATGGTGGCACTTATCATGATGATGACGAATTTGCATTTGGGAAAGAGGAGGGGGCATTTTGTGTCCAGTAGTGCCTCTGACTCGCTTTTGAAAAGAGGACAAACACTTCACCATCAATCACTGCTAATGATAAGACAGGCTGAATAGAACGGCGGCGCAAGCTAACGCGTACTGACAGGCGCCTTGAATCACTAGGACCGTATGGCTTTTCTCAGCTTTCTGGAATGTATTCAAAGCGAGAGGTCGCCGCACGGTGGTGGGCGTACACCTACGCATGTGCGCCTGTGCTCACACACGCACACACATGCACGCTTTAAAATTCAATTATGGGGCATTGAGGAATTAGAGTGGTTTAATTGGTTTTCTAAGTGGCCGGTTTTCAGAGATGAATAGAGCAGAGATTCAGAGGGACCGGCTTTTAATATCACTGCTTAATGAGGCACAAAGAAGATTCCACTGACAGATCAATGTTTGATTGTGGCCCTGTTTGTGTGTGTGTATGTGCATTTTCGTGGGGTCGACTGAATTTGTGTGTGTCTCTCTCTCAAACTGTGTGTATCTGCACAAACACATGTTCGCCCCTTCTTCTTAAGGATAGATATTGGAGTGTCTTTTTTTTCTGCCCCTGGAGTTAATTGAATTTCTCTGTAATTAACATTTTCAAATGCTAATCCATTCATCTTCTACGCTTTGGTGAGTACTGTCGGCTGCGTGTATGCCAGCCACATCCCTAATTAGTCTGATACAACTTCCCATTGCAGTCAGCAAGACAAAAGACGTCCCCAATTTTATTGAAGCATTTGGTTCCTGGAAATGCAAAGAGACTTGCAGTGCAAATTCGGACCTGCCATCTGTAAAAAGTGACAAAAAGCTGACGAATGAGCGTCTAACCTGCAAGAAAACGAGGACCAATCTATGAAATTGTGAAACATATCCCTCTTTTATGCAGTCAGAGGTTAATGGACTTTAGATTTAAGCAGCCAGCTTGCTTTGTCACAGTCTTCACATGAATATTATAATAACTCTGGAATATATATAGCATGGAATATTCCTATGAAACTCCCAAATTCTCCACTTTAATGAGTCACCGCTCGAATTGCTGTCTTCTGGATGACCTGGGATAGAGCATGAATTGAAACAAAATACACATCATTTCTCCTCTTTTTTTTTTTTTTTTTTTAACATGATTGATTGACCTTGCCTGCTTTGGACTTCGTCTGGCTAGCGAAAGCAAAAAATCCACCCATCTGGCTCCAGCAAGCGAGCGCTCGCAAAAGTATTGGAGGGGGTTTTAAATATGCTCTGAACCAGGTCTCCCGTTTTGTTGGTGGTGTGCCCAAATTCCTGTCTGTTCTCAAGAGGCTGGAAGCAATCAGAGTGAAGTTCCAATCTGTCATTCCTGTACTTAGGTAATGACAACCTTGCTCCCCACCGTCTTTGTGCGATGAAGGGTCATTTTGTTGTCTTTCTTCAGTATTTCACAAGCTCCTAATCCATGTCTTGTGACCAGTTGTTTATAAATCCCTTTTGTTGCTGTCTGTCATCTTTCTTCATTCCTCTGCCTCTCGCTCTCTCCCCCTCTTCATCCTTAAACTCTTTTCTCTCCGTGTCTCTCACCCCTTTCCTCTTTCTCTTTCTCCACAGTAACATCTTTAAAGGCTCGGCAGTGTGCATGTACAACATGGCAGACATCAGGAGGGTTTTCTTGGGGCCCTATGCTCACAGAGATGGACCCAACTACCAGTGGGTGCCTTTCCAAGGGAGGGTTCCCTACCCCCGCCCTGGCACCGTGAGTCTCCACATACATGCAGTGATTTTACAAGCACAGATAAAGATTAATCATACGCTGGAAATTATCTAAATCTTACATGCCTGCCATTGTGGTTTGGTTCTCAGTGCCCCAGTAAGACATTTGGAGGATTCGACTCCACCAAGGACCTCCCCGATGATGTTATCACCTTCGCCAGGGGTCACCCAGCCATGTACAACCCAGTGCACCCGATAGGCGGGCGTCCCATCATGGTGCGGACGGACGTGGACTACCAGTTCTCCCAGCTGGTGGTGGACAGAGTGGAGGCGGAGGACGGACAGTATGATGTCATGTTCATCGGGACAGGTACGCAACTTTACAGTTTGTCATTTGTGCATTTTTAATGGCTGATGATCAAAACAGACTTGTATATAAATAATCTGTATGTAATCTCTAATAATATCTGTATATATAATCTGTATCTTTCAGACATGGGCACAGTGCTGAAGGTGGTGACGATCCCCAGAGAGAGCTGGCATGACCTGGAAGAGGTGGTGCTGGAAGAGATGACTGTCTTCAGGGTATGACACTGAGAATTGAGTGTTAACAATACTAGATGTTGTAGATGTGGTATTAAAGCAGCTGTACTGTATTTGTTTTGTGCAGGAGCCTACTCCCATTACTGCGATGGAGCTGTCCACCAAGCAGGTAAAGACTCGTTTTCACACGTAATCATTTAGCAGAAAGTTGTCGACAGGGCTACAAGTTCAAGCAAAACAAAAAAGTGAGAACCTGTGGGCCTTTAAGCAAACACTGATATAAAAAAAAACAAAGATATCTAACGTGCCTGTTGAGAACCACCTTCTTTTTACTAGAAAGATTTCCAACTGAGCCAGGCAGGAACATAAAGTTTTTACGTCCTCCCTCTTTCTTTTACTCCCACAGCAACAGCTGTACCTTGGCTCGGCCCTCGGTGTATCGCAGATGTCTTTACACCGTTGCGAGGTGTATGGGAAAGCTTGCGCTGAGTGCTGCCTGGCCAGAGACCCTTATTGCGCCTGGGACGGCACAGAGTGCTCCAGATACTTTCCTACGGCCAAGAGGTAGGAGAATGCACACACCAAACAAATCTTTGACCTTTATTTATCCTCAGAGGGTTTGCTGAGCTTGTATGCTTCCTTTCAGCAACATCCTGCCTTTGTTCTAATGCCGTCACATGCAGTCACACCTGGGAGTTATCAGTACACCTGCAGTCTGCTGTTGCAATTGGCTTTAAACGCTTTGCTCAAGGGCATCTCAATACACAATACACTTTGTTTGTCCGACCTCAGACCTCCACTGGCTTATTAGCGAGCGCTGTGAATCCAAAAAAATGAACACAGATACACGGTACAAGCCAAAACATCTAAACATGGAAGTAATCTGGAGTCAGAATATTACACAGGCGCAAAACACAGTCATTAAATACACGTACACACACAGGCTCGTTCCAAGAGGTACAATCCAGCAACCTGGGTTATAACTCCTGCCAGTAACAGTTGTTCTGAGCTGTGATCCCGTCACACTTCAGCCAAGATGCACACACACACACACACAGGCATAAAGACACACACATGAATATACATCTACACAAGCACACACACACTCTAAATTATAGCCAACAGGAGCTGTCTGACCGCCTCACCCTCCAGTCTGGAGGTATGAACATACACACCCTCAAATTACCCTCTGCTGTATCCAGCGGGATTAGGCTGACCACTACAGCCCTCACACACACACACACACACACACATATACAAACACACTGCTGCTGCATCTCATTCATCCAGAACTTCTCACACCAGCAGAAGTAGGCCAGTGGGTATACTCCAGCTTGGCAGGGTTACAGACGAGGTGGCACACCCCGCGGTTAAGGCCAGGACCGGCTCCTCTCGGCTCTCCTCCGCACTGCAAATATTTTCCCTCCCCAGAATGAGAACCAGACTCCCGGCCCCGCACGTGCTCAGACGGCCAAAAAAGACAGGAATGTTTAGCCCGAGAAACGTACAGAGGAAGGACATGTGTGAGAAAGAGACAAGAAAGACGAGTGACCAAATCTGACACACAGAAGTAAGGAAGGAGTTATGTTAGCGGTCACATTTTGAATGCAAAATTCACGCGCACATACCAGCCGTTTCACTCCATCTGTTTCCTTTTTACCTCTCTGTTCCTCTACCTACTTTATTCTCCTTCTTTCCAACCTCCACCTCACCTTTGGCTTACCCCACCTCTCTCCCCGCTTTGATTTTTACAGCACCCGTCAGAGACTTTAAACACGACCATGACAACTAGGAACAGGGAGACACATTCGCAGTTAGTCAGTAAAGCCAGGCTATGAAAATGCCACACCATCGCAGTAAAAAAAGCTGAATGACATAGTGGACTTTCATATTGAGAGGACAAAGAGTGGGTCTGCTTTTACAAGGCATTTCAAGGGCGAAATAATCCTGTATGTGTTTCATAATATCGGCTCATCAGAAGGAAATGAAGCACGCCGTTTCATTGCTCGGCAGGTTTATGTTTCATACATTCCGCCAGGATTTGGTTTTTTTTTTCTTGCTGATTTTAAAGTGGAGTTGAAGGTTGAATAAATACTCTCGTCTTGAAGCTGAGATGTGGACTAGTATTGGGTAACATTGCCCCCTAGTGGCTGAAATTAAACAGTACGGGTAAAAGAGCGTGTGCATTTCTGGCCTTCTTTGCAGAACATGTGTTGCTCATGTTGCCAGTATGTTTTCACTACCACCCATTAACCTTTCATTTTTCTTCCCAGGCGAACCAGACGACAGGACATCAGAAACGGAGACCCTCTCTCCCAGTGCTCGGACCTTCAGCATCATGGTACTTTAATGACTACACACACATACACGTACACTCTCTCCTCTTCTTGCCACACACTTATATTCATCCTGTGTGTGTCTATGTGTGTTTTGGTTTGAGCAGAAGACATGGACGGCTTAGGAGGCAGCGTTGAGGACAGGAGCGTGTTCGGCGTGGAGAACAGCAGCATGTTCCTGGAGTGCAGCCCCAAGTCTCAGAGAGCGCTCATTTACTGGCAGCTGCAGAAGCCCAACGATGATCGCAAGCACGAGGTGTGTGTGTTTACAGCTGGATGATTGTTAAACCCACACAATTTGGACCATAGCTCTATTTCACGTTGATTAGATTACCGCAAACAAAGCATCATCTCTCTGCCATCATGTAATGACCTCTGACCCCTTTGACTTTTAACCTCAGTGACTCTGAAAGGGTGTGGATGTTTAGACTCTCGACCCCAATGATGTAACCAGTTACTTCTGCCTGACTTTTTACTGTGGCTGTGTTTGTCTAACCGGGTGTTCAGGGTGTGTGGTTGTTAGGCGCTGGTGGGATGAAGAAATACAATCCAGGAAGTCCAGTTTGAGTAACAGATCCATGAGTTTTAAGGCTTATCAGCTGCAAACCACTGCACAGCAGGTTTTAATATTATGCGGAAGGATTTTACTTCTCTGGAAAGCTATCAGGGCGTCACTGTATCTTTTATAAACATCTTATCTGATGTATTTTTTCTCTGCGTTGATGTCCTCACTGCTTCAAAATCAAAGTCATGTGGGTGCATTTGTCCTGAGTGAAATGCCATCCTCCCCTGGATTTGAGGACTGGGGCCTCAGAAACATAAATCTCCCTCCACTCAGAAATGTGTTTTACTTATTTCTAAAGGATAATGTATGTGGGGAGACACGAGAGGACTGTTTTCACATTTAACAGCAGATGGAAGAGAACTTCTCTGTGCTTACCTTAAATCGGAGTTTAAGATGTTTACGTGCATGCAGGATTTTAAGACGCCACAAACATTTTTGATGTCTGGAGGACATCTTTTTGTGATAAATTATTGAATTTAACAGTTCTAGAAACTCCAGTCCAGATGGGAACACTTTATTTACATATGTGTCTTTCTCTCTGTGTCTTTTTTCAGATCAAGCTAGATGACAGGTTGCTCCGTACAGACCAGGGCCTGCTCATACGCAGTCTGACCCAAGCCGACACGGGTATCTACCACTGCCAGGCCGTCGAACACGGCTTTATCCAGCCTCTACTGCGCCTGAACCTCCAGGTCATCCCCACCCAGAAACTTGGTGACATCCTACCCGGACTTTCAAGTGCAGGTGGCGTAGGTCACTCGGCCAAGCACAGGCTGTGGTATCGAGATTTCCTGTCTCTCTTGGATCACCCAGACCTCAACAGCGTGGAGGAGTTTTGCGATCGAGTTTGGAAGAAAGAGCGCAAACAGAAGAGGGTGAAAGCGCCGAGCGGTAACGGTCAAGGAAAACCCGACGGCGCCGGAGGTTCTAACCCTGCATTGAGGCCTAAAGCTACCAACACCCAGAAGCAGCAAGCCAGTCCACCACAGAGCAGGCCATGGCTCCAGGGTGGAGCTCCAACAGTTGAAGGACCAGCACGGGGTCAGAATACCCAGAAGGGTCAACAAAATCTGGGTTTGTTGAGTGGCCAGGCACCTAAAAACAACCAGAAGACGCAAAGTGGCCAGAAGGGGCAGGCGAGCGCGGCTGGTTCTCAGATCGTGGGGGGCTCTCGGGTGAGCAGCCAGCACACGACCAAGTGGAGACGGATGCAGGAAAATAAGAAGGGACGCAACAGGAGGACCCATGAGCTTCAGAGACCCCCACGTAGCGTTTGAGAAAAAAGCACAGAGATGCACACATGCAACCAGATCTACACACACAAGCACAAAACCCACGCATCCACACATGTACACACAAGCACATTCTCTAGACTGTGTATCCAATGTATGATTCAGTGACCTCGCCATAACAACAGCAGAACAAAAACCCACAAAAAAAAGAAACACTTTTTAGGTAGAAACACATGAACTGCACTCGTGATACAACAATAAAGCTCTCATGCAAAGACATACACAAATGCACATAACCTGTGAAGAGGACAAAGATGAACAGAGGACTGAAAAACTGGAATGCATACTGTAAATGTGTGACGATATGGCTGGTTGCCTGGGATACTGCCTGGCAGACACTTCAACCTCCTGTACATAAGCTACTAAAATAAGACTGGGACAAAAATGTTTAGTGAGGTGTTTGTTGGTAAGCAGATGGACTTAATACGCTGACCGGACAGTTGTGGAGACATTAATAGATACACGGACATTTATGGAAGCAGCCTGCTGCCCTCTTTGACCTGAGCATGTGAACTGCAAGATAGTGTACATGGAATGGATTTTAAAAAAAAAAATACAAACTCTTATTTTGGAGAACTGTTTAAGGAGAAAAAGAACCTCTCATCTAGTCTTTCAAGTCAAGATAGACAACAGCACCCTTAAAGGAGAAAAGGGAAGGGTTGCGATCCACCTTGAGGTGTGCACAGCTTGCACCAGCGGCCCCCTCATCTTGTTCCAAAACAAATAGATGCATCACTACATGCAAAAACTGCAACGTCATGCCGCGGTGAAGAGAACGTGTGCTTCTTCATAACCTTCTCCAACTGAGGCTGGGAAAGCATTGTGCATGTTGTTGTCAATCAATGTTTTAATAAGCTAGTTATTTTATGGAATTCTAGAGGCTTTTTTTTTTTTTTTTTTTTTTTCCACCCTACCTAAAAAAAAAAAAAAAGTTACATTTTTATTTTATATTTCCTTTCCTTTCCAGAACAGTGCTTCTATTTTTGGGGCAAAAAAAAAAAAAATCACAAGCAACATACTAGTCTCATTGTGCATTATCCCTTCTGTTCTCGAGGATTCTGTGTAAGTTATTATGTTGTTGTTTTATTTCTGGGATTTATAGAATCTGGGCACGAATTCCAGTTGTAGGCTATGCTAAAAACCCAGTCTGAAGTAGACTGCCAGTTGTTTTGTGTACATATATACAACAAACTTAACTCTCTGTGTATATACAGTACATATACAGTACAAGAACACCACTTGATTATTATTTATTGCTCATTGTTTTGTGAAAGGGTTGCATTTATTTTTGATATTATGGTATTTTTGGCTCATCAGTATATTGGAGAAACAATGGCAACAGCAACTAAGAAAACTTTGATGGACCAACCGGCTGAAATTGTGTCAAGGAGTCCCTTTTTGGGGATAAAAGGGTTTAGGAACACGAGTATACAGGGGTTTGTCATTAACTAAATCCCACTAACGATAAGCACAATTTTGTCTCTTTTGACTTTCATAACAGATGATTTCATTTGTTCATGTTCTCCCGAATCCATCCAAACATGTCTTTATTCATCCAGTAGCCATTATGTGTAAGATAATTCCCCAATCTGAAAAACATTAGCTGTGAATCTCTGTAAGAAATAGTGGAGAAAAATGTTAAATCTAGTCTGAAGGAGAAGACACGTTATACTGCATGTGAATGCTACCTACAGTTAAGTGCATCTTTTTTATCGTCTCTTTACGTGTTTTGTGTGAGAGGTAAAGTTCCCTTAAAGCAAGGTGTGAATTACTTCTGTCCTTTTGCCAAAACAGTGATAGTAACAACTCATGATACTCTGGCCAAAGCTGTGTAAGATCCAAGCTCCTTAATCTTCGACTCAACAATGGTACCCCCCTTTGTCTCCCCTGTCCCCTTAATACATGACAAGAGTAATGTGTCAATGCAATAAATTAGAGCAGATCGTGTTCTCTTCAAAAACTCCAAAGTTTGGTGTGTGTCCCTGATTCGGGTCTCTCCCTCAGAGTTAGAAAAGTGAGAGAGCTGAAAGTTACCGCTGCTGTAACACAGTTCTTTCTGGCATGCATTCAGTTGTCTAAATAAACATCTCCGTTAAAAAAAAAAGAAAAAAAGTCTTTGTTCTCTTTTCAGTCGGAAAGCCTTCTGCACACGGTGTCCTCAGCCTCACTCCATTTCATGTGAGGAAACATAAATGGCTTCAGCTTTTAACAATTTTATCTTTTCTGGTCTGATGACAAAACACAGCTGCACATACAAGATCTTAAGGTCTGCAAGAAAATGTCTGTATTCATGGGTTGGTGGACAAACAATGGTGGACGATCAGCAGATGCAAAATGCTATAAATTGATCTTACTCAAGGGTCATTTCACCCAAATTAAATAAAAACAAGACTAATTGTCTACAGCCATGCAGCAGCTCTCTGAGGCTGGACTTTGAGCTAAATGCTAACGTCAACATGCTCGAAGTTACAATTACAGTTTAGCATGTTAGCAATGGGTTCACCAAAGTTATTACAGTTCATCCTGTGGGTGGCATGAATGTGTGTAACAGATTTCATGACAATCTATCCAATAGCTGTGCAGACGCTTCACTAAAAAGCCACAAATATCAACCATCACGGTGATGCTGGAGGATAAGTCGGGATCACTAAAGTTGTATTCATCCTCTGGGAACCATGAACGTCATCAAGTATCAAGTAGATGTTGAGATGGAACATGACCAAAATTTCCTTCCCAGAAACACTGTCCAGGTTAGCCTGGATAAACCACAGAACATGCAGTCAACAGTTTTATTGTGTATTTTATATGGACAATGAAACTAGATCCAATGGCAGTTTATCACAGCAATAATCATGTCTATTAAACCTTTTTCACAGCAGACATGTCGGCCTGTCATAGCAGGGAAAACACAAGTGTAATTTATAATCCTAGAAAAGACTGCATTCCATTTAGTTCACCTTGTTTCGGGGTCTTGGTATTGCTGGCATGCAGGCTCACTGTCATGGCTCACTGGGAGACTTCCTGGAACTGAGATGTTTAACAAAAATAGTTTTACCTGTGCTTTACCTGCTGCGACAAGTCAAAATGTCTGCTGTAAAGATAGCTCAGGGTTTAATTTTTAATTTTTTTTACAGTGCTGCAAGAGTGAATTCATTATATTGTGATGAAGGCAGAAACAAATGAGACTAAATCTTTCACGGCTACATGCCACTAGAGGTAAGTGAGATTTAAGCACACTTGGAGCTCTCAGCTGCTGTTATTTCTTAAGTAAATAACTTTTTTTTTTGTCCTGCAATGAATATCTAAGGGAATAAAAATATAGTTTTTCACATGTCATGGTAAGAAAAGCACAGGTGTTACTAATAACATTACATGTGGCTCTCATTACAGAGAGACAGAGAGCCAGCATGCACAATACCAGCACCCTGAAACTGAATCGGCTAAATCAAATTCAGGATAATTAATATTATTATTTAAACATGTTTTTTCTTCTATGTCAAAACATCTTCCATGAAAAATGTCTATAAACTCAAACAATAAAGGGGAATGTTTCTCAAAGAACCACCAGAGGTCACTGTTGTCTAACTGCCTCTGCAGCCGGCTCGTCAAAGCCCATTTGAGCCTTTTTGTGTTGAGGTTTAAGTCGAAGCTGTAACATCTTTAACATGTTTTCTACAGAAAAGCCTTTCTTTCACAGTCACACACAATTACCCATTCTCAGGAACTGTGTGTGTGTGTGTGTGTGTGCGCGCATACATATCAGCTCAAGTGATTAGAGTGCTGCAATCATGTTCCCTGCCCTCAAGTTTCACACGCGTGTTATGAACTCTTTGGTCCTGTTACCATGGCGACTGTCCTTGAATGTCCTCCTGTGTGTGTGTGTGTGTGTGTGTGTGTCTGTCTGTCTGAGTGTTGAAAATACACATTTTTAGCTGTAGAAAGTTGTTGTCCTGACCATTATATTGGAGGGTTTTATTACTGTGTCCTTTGCTTTATGGGAGCTTCTTCAAGTTCTTCTCAAGTACTTTCTTCTCCGCTCTCAACCACAGTCAACTCCCAACATCAGTTACTACAGGATACAATCATCACTCTAAAGGCATCATTAAAAATAGCAATGAAAATTAAATTGTTTATAATATTAATTACAAATCAAATGTATTTATTTTTCCTTCCTTCCCAATTTGAAATGTATGAAGCAGAATTTGAGCCATTTTAGGAGGGAAATACATTTGAGATTTTCAGAATAAAGTCATAATCTTAATAGGAAAAAAGAGAATAACATTTGAACCCACATTTGCAGATAACATATTAGGTTCTCTTTACTAATATTCTGACTTTTTTCTTGAATTATTACTTAATTTGCATACAATTACTTATTTTCTGGACAGACACGACCAAACAGTAGTAGTATTGCAGCAACAAAGATGTTCCATTTGCATATGAAAAAACTTTGCTATATTTTTAATTCAACTGATATGAAATTAACTTTTAATCATTTTCTTTCACTTTGGCGTATGATGTTATAAAACTTTTGTATTTGAATTAGATGAATATTTTAAAAGCTATTCAACTGAAATTAGAAAATCCAGTTCACATTTTCATTTGACTAATGGCAGGATTCTCACAGGCCATTTCTGAACGCAGGGCAGCATGCAACATATGACTGGTTGAATTTTATCATAACACCATGATCAGAGGACATCAGTACCATATTTATATCTCACTGTTTACAGTATACCACGGTGTATGTATGTGTTTGTGTGTTTGCTGGAGGGAAAAAGAGAGAAACTGATATCAAACATGTCTTCATGTTGCCTTCAGCTAAACACACATTATCTAAATGTGTGTTTGTTTGTGCACGTGGAATATATGCATGTCCTGAGCTCCTCACAAACCTTGAAAGTAGGCTCCTTTCAGAAGCTCTGACTCATTCCTTCATGCCCAGGAGCTAGCCCAAGGGATTGTGGGAAATCAAGTCTGTGGGCAAGGAGAGAGGAGATTTAGGTCAACGGCAGGACAAGACACCAGCAGGCTGCTGAACTCGCTGCTACTCCTCCACCTCTCTACCACTACAGTTTATTAATTATACAGAATATACTGTTTTGCTTCCTTCAGCTCATTTTCACTCATTCTGTATGAAGAGCTGCGTAAACGTTCTTTATTCTGCTCTGAATCTCTATTGTTTTCTGCTCACTTCCAATCTCTCCTCACGTCCTTATTTCCCTCTCAAGAGCCAGCTCATCTCTCTCCATTTGAGCTGATGTTCTGTAAAGCTCTCAACTCCATCCACTCTTTCACTCTGAAGTTTAGCTGAGTAAGCTGCTGCTGTGTAACCGCATGCGATGTTCATAAACGTGTCTGGAAACTTGCGGCTGTGGGCTTTAAAGGTGCGCTACACAAAAGAGCTGTAAAGTGCATCGCGCTAATCTTCAAGTGACCCTATAATTATTAGGACCTATTAGCAGGTGAGTGGCAACTGCCTCAGAAACCATGGCAACTGGGGAGGGATCAGATATGGAGCAGCTCTCCTTGATGATAGATGACATTTTCCATCAAGACTGAACCCCACTGAGCCACAACTGTGTTCTCCAGCAGCAGCTTATCTTTCTTCTTTCGCCTCACTGATTGCACTAAAAATATATGTAAGCATGTTGTGTTGCATGTTAGCATTTAGTGACCACATTCTTTTTTTGTATTTGCATATTACATTGTTTCTTTTTGTATACATTTCTTTTACTGTATTGTACAAAATGACCTTTAATTTTGGAGGTTTCACAACATTAAGAATCAGTTCTCCCTTTTAATAGCTCATATACTGCATATTGTGTACCATTTGCACAGTTATACTGTGTGATGATTACACTGAGACTGAGTGAAGTATTCAAGACATTTTATTCCTTGTAGACACAAAAATTCAGCCTTCGTCATCTCTAACTCACTAGAATTTAAACCAAGGCTCTGTAGGGTTCAGCAAAGCTCAGCTGAACTACATGTGTTTGTTTTGACTGAAGTGGTGGGTCAGTGAAGTTTAAGCTCTTCAAAGGCACAGCAATTTAGTATTGCACATAAAAAAAGAGTGGTTAAACTTGATGCAATAGATGCTGAGATATCCTGAATTTTATTTATGTCCATTGTATGGGCCAAGCTCCAGCATACCTAGAACTGCAATTCCCTTGATGTTTAGCCACACAAGTCTAACTGATTGACACAAGCGCTGTGCATTAAGGCTAATCAAGTGACCTTGTGTGCTGCTGCATTCATCTGTTTTGCCTTGAAGAAGGTCTCTAACTAAAAGCTCACAAAATAAACACAATCTTTGCACAGATTTTAGAGTGCAGATTCTTTTATCCACTGAGTTTCGACAGTGTATCGCTCCAGCACCTCAGTTAAGTCTGACACCGGATGAAAAGTCTATTTTTGATGGGTCAGGCTCCAAAAATGCTGGATCCTACATTTTCCATAATGCAAGCCAATGCTGAAAATCAATGCTGAATGGCATCTTTCGGTAACTCCGCTTGCCTGTTTGATACCCAATTCTTTCAAACTGCGTGCCCCAGTTTGTGACAAGGCGTTCTTTTAAAAATGTGTGTAACACACGAACAATCAACAGACTTAGGGACTGTACTGTATGAAAAGAGGTGGGAGGTCAGAAAAGGGGAAGGTTATGCACCCCATACAGTATGTTTTATATATAATTTCCCTTCCAGATTAATAGAACAAACAAAAAACATGGGAAAAATATATTATTATCTTTATGATTTGAATCTTTCAGTCACATAGTGAGTCATTGTACTATATACAATACTGCTGTGTAGATATCGAAGGGAGGGTGTTTTTCAAGGGTAGTAGTTTCTAAGGCAAGTGAAGGTTCCAAATAAAATATTAATGACAGACATAAAACCATTAGTTGATTAATCATTTAGTTGATTGGCAGGAAGATTATTGCCTATTAGGCCTTGCGTTTGAGTAATTTTTCAAGCAAAATAGGTTTCAGAAACTTCAGCTTCATTTGATGACATCATGTTGGGCTTTAGGAACATGTGATGGGCATCTTTCACTTTTTTCTACATCTACAAATTCATGGAGAAAGTAGTCGTCAGCTGAAGTCTGAGGGAAGGTTGTTCTGTTTTAAATAGTGAAACACAAGGTTCAGCCCCTTTCCCCACACCAATAATTTCCATACAGTCCCCTTTCTATATATATATAAGATTAACTGAGCTACACTTTGACCCATAGCACATTTCAACACTTTATTTGGACTAAACGGAAAGCTACTCAGCCGTGTTTACCTTTCACTTTCAAATACTTATCATGCAACCAAGTGCTCTGTCTCATGCATTCTCTACACATGTATTCCTTTGGGGCTTCACTGTATATAGAATGACCTCTGGGAGTGCTGTTTCCATGTCTGTTGTTAAGAAGCCATGATTTATGGCTGTGATCCCACCTCCTCAACACAGAGCTACAAGGTTGGGAGTCATAAACAGAGACACCTTACACAGCCAGGCGCCGATAAAAACAGACTCACACCAGCTTGACCTCATACACTTTCCATTCGCTGATTGCTTGGGATTGATGAGGTGATCAATGACCTATTCCTGTCTGTCTCTGGAGAGAGAATACTGATTCACATTGGACTGCAGAGTTACGTTCAAGGACTTGGTAAATCATCCAGGACTGCCAAAGCTTTCTGGTCCAATATCAGCGCGGTAACTTTACAAGCCAAGAAATAAAAAAAAAGATTTTATTAAAGCTGAGGCAATATTTGGAACACTTCCCAAGGAGAGTATTTTATGTAACCCCCTTGTTAGCTTCATACTGTGTGTGATCTGTTTGTTTATTTGTATGTACGTGCACACATTTGAAATTGCCTTCAGTGTGACTCATCTGTGTTTGGTCGTGCTGAACACAAGGGACTTACCCCCTCGTTGCAAACTGATGATGTCACCGGCTATGACGCACTACCTTGACAACAGGTGTGTGTTGTTAATGATTCATAAACTGCGGGCGGTGGGTGGTGTATGACTTGACTGGCATTCAAATCCACATTACTTTGACATTATATTTCAACCCTTTCACTCTAAAATGAGCTTTTTCTCTCTCTCTCTAAAGGAGTACTCCCAGACCTCTTCCGCTACTGATGAATCAGCCCATTAGATCCTGGAGCAGCATTAGTTAAGATGTCAGCTGCTGTCAATTCACTAAGAAAAATGATGAAGTGGAATGTGGAGTGAGAGTGGGAGATGAGGAGAGGAGGAGATATCACAAATCTATTATACTGGTGAGCCACGCTTTTCAGGGTTTTCTCACATTTCTCACATGAAAAGAAATGCAAGGCACAAGTCAGATGTGAGCCGTTTTAGATATTAATATGGCAATAACATATCACCACAGGCAATTATATTTGAACAATGGCACTATTTAGTTGCTGTTTAAGAACATCGCTTGATTAAAGAACTATATCAGAATATTTTCAGCAATTTTAAAATGAAAGGAACAGTTCAACATTTTGGGGAAAATGTCTGTAAGGGGAGAGGTGGCAGGAGATGCTTTAAAGTCTGTGTAAAGTGAGAATAAATATGTGTTCTGAGTTTGTCAGACTAAAGAAGAACAAATTTGATTGATTAAAAATAACAAGTTTATGAAATCAGGTGTCAAAATCAGGTAAAAATGAGCAGTATTCTCAGCTCCAGGACTGTGGGGGCGTGTCAGCTGAATTTGCTGAAGCCACGCCCACTCGAGGGAGCAGTCCAGCAGCAGTTTTGAAGCGACTGAAACGTGTCAGATGAGTTCAGAAAATGACATGACTAACTTTGAAACACTCTGAACGAGATGAATTAATCTCTATCTCTCTGCTAGTGGTGCAGGGGTATGCTCAGGGTGGCCTCAGCGTGTCATCGAGCCACCCTTTAGGACCGCCCACAAAATCCTGAGACTGAAAACTGGTGAAAAACTGTTTTAACCTCTAACTACACATTTCAGTGATATATCGTTCAAAGTCTTTTCACATGTTTTCAGAAACTATTTTCCAACATATTTAATGTATTTTGAAAGAAACATAGCATAGCATAGCAAGACTGGAGATGGTGGGAGAACAGCGAACCTGGCTCCAAAGGTAAGAACATCTTTCTACAAACACTGGTAATACTCAATAATTACCACACTGCAATTTGTTTGTTTAATCTGTACAAAAAAGGAAATGTAAAATGAACATGTTGTGGTTTTACCAAGGTTTTGGTGATGGACTATAGACTTTTTTCACAGCAGCCATTTTGACCTGAAATAGTAGGTAAACACAGGTGTTACCAATAATACTAATCAAGGTCCTGTTCCATTCAGGTCAAACAGAGTCAGAGTTCTGCTGCTGGCTCACTGGAAAGGCTCTGCCGCAATAAATGGAACAGAACCTTAATTAGTATCATTGTAAACACCTGCGTTGACCCTACTATTTCATGTCAAAATGGCTGCTGTGAAAAAAGTCCATTCCTTGCTTTCCGAACACTTCCTGTAGTCTCTTCTGGTTGCCTGGCAACCTCACTGTGACACCAGGTGTAGCTTCCCAGTCAAAAAAAAAAAAAAGGAAAGCCTTGAGTGATGGTGTAACACTGTTTATTTGTTTTCCGTGCACTGCAATAAATCAATGTAAGAGCGGGATAGAAAAGTAAACAAAGACAGAGAAAGGCAATACATTTCAACTCTGTTCACTCTGTACTCTAGCTTTTACTGTTCCTGTTACCTTTTGAGTAATTATCAGTTCTTACTGTCACATTCGATGAAGCGCCCTTCAAAATTGGATACTTGCATAGTTAAAGGACATAACAAAATAAAAGCTCTTAAACAAAATACACTTAAAGGCACAATTTTACATATTTTAGAAACAGACACACCAGCTGCATTTCAGTACCCATACTACCATGTTAGAAAAATAATTAGTATGACCCAGGTTGACCGACTGCATCCGGTTACGTTTTAGAGTATGTATGCCAGCTGGCTTTTCTGGCCCATAATCCTCTGCACACCGGAAGATACATTGATTCAGCCGCCAAGAGAGCTCAGTTTCTGTGTTCCAAATCTGTATACTTTTTACATCAAATTTCACAACAGATACATGAGCAAGAGGTTTGTCCGTCCCGATTGTGGCACATAACCACCATGTGTCATTCTTACATCTCAGTTTTTGTAGGTTAAATAGATAGGACAAGCTGTTAATCGGTAAGCGCTGGTAGGTGGATTTGGTTAGCTTGGTTAGCTGCCCCATCCTCCATTTCCAGTCTTTGTGCAAAGCCAACTGTCTGCTCGCGATAGCTTTGTGTTTAGCATACAGACATGAAAGCAATATTGATCTTCTGATCTAACTTAACAAAAAAGTGAATATAATCCGCAAAATGTCGATCTATTTCTTTAAGGTGATCATCCACAAATATACTTTGTCCATTCATGACGTTTTACTGTACAGTATGTGGGTCTTTTTCCAAAAATATCTTTTTCCAATAATATAATATTTTTTATATTTATATATTTTTTTCCTGGCAGCAGATTGCCTGGAATACATGGTAGAAAACCTTGTTAATTGGCATGAGCTGTCTCCATTGAACAGACAAAGACAACGACTGGTATACTCTCAGGAATTAAAACTTCCAAGAAACAAGACATCAGAGAACTGTGACACTATCTGAGTGATCTGTGGAAACTTCTGAGAGGAAAGAGAGTGCCTCACACCAACTGAGCACAAAGTAGAGACTGGTAAGACTCTGGCTATTTAGATATATGACTACAATAATAGATTTTTTTTTGTTTACCAATATTTTTGACCTCACTGTTACCCCTGCACCTTTCATTGGCAAGGAAGCCACACTGCTGTTACACCAGCCAGCCACTGGACCGGAAGCCAAGCTGTGGAGATTGGCTTCTAGACAGTGATTAGTAAATCCTATTAACAGTCCCATTACAAGTTAAAGTGTCCTTCTCACGCCCTTCACCCATGAACCAAAACAACCTCCTTGAGATAAACCCCACAGACACTGATTTCAGATGTTTCACTGTCCAAAAATGATAATCTTTACCCTTGAAAGATAAAAGTTCAGGACCGCTTTAGACAGACAGCAGAATTAGAGGCGATGACTCCATCCAGCGTTTTAAATCCTCTTCAATCGTGATGGGGAGATGTAGATGAAGACACACAACTGAGGCACATCATGTGTGATTTAGCTTCCAGCACACGTTAACGATATTTTGCACATGTCATGTCATAAAATCTCAGGGCCAGACATTAATTCCAGCTTTTTGTCACTTCAGCGCGCACATACATCTTCTTGACTCTGCATGCTAGGGGCTGTGTATTCACTGTGTGTTTGTATGAAACAAAAGGGACTTGTGTAACTCGGGCATTGTGTTGAGTCTCTGAATCAGACGCCTTTTGTGTGTCTTCAGGGAGCGAAGAACATTATTCACAGAGAATTCAGCTGGAAGGAAACAGCCTCCACAAGCTATGAGAAAGAAATATGGCCTATTTTTCAAATACTGCAGGGAGATAATGTATGTTTTCAGTAATGCAGCAGTTATATCACACACTTCCCTTGTTTGTGTTTACTGGATTCAACAGATGGAGGTGTTACGGCTTCTCAGTGAAGCTTTAGGGGGTGTTTGTGGCTGCTGTGAGGGAAAGTATTCTGAGGATAAAATGTAGTTTGGCAAGCGATGAATAATTGATTTAGGAGCCTTTTTCTGCTCGTTTGTTTTGTTGTTTCAGCTGATTGCCAGTGAGTTAACTTGACCCTCAAATACAGCAGAGAGTTACAGCAGGACTTCATGCACAAGTGTGTACAAGAAAACAGCTTACAGTACAGAGCAGTCTGTGATTGGCCTATCTCTCAGAAGAAAAGAGGATTAGAGGGACCTCTTATGTCTGTGCATGAGTGTGTGTCTTTGTCTGTGTCAGTGCGTGTCAGTGTTTGTGTGTTGGCAGCAGGTGCACCCAAGCATGCCTACCCGTGTGCCGGTGCGCATGCATGTATCAGATAGTAAGATTGACTAAGGAAAGGAAGGAAGCCTCTGTGACTTTAAAGGTATTTTTAGTCCGCAGTGTCTCGCTGGTCAAGAGAAATTGACGTTGAGGGAAGAATTAGTCGTGTGCCAGCTCGCTAATAGGGATGAGGAAGGCTCAGTCCTAATATACTAGAAATTAAACATCACTTGCGAGTGCACCATCACCCGGGAGCTGCTTCACCTCATCGCACACATCTAACTTAAAGGATACCACCAGATACAAACCACATTAACACTAAAGGTATGTGACTATTTTCTGCTTGTCTTTTGGAGAAATAACCACTTGTTTCTGGAAAAAAGAAGGAAGTGTGGAGGTAAAACTCTCCAAGGAATGTTCTAGTAGTTTGGATGAGAACTCAACCTATCACAGGGGGAAATGAGCTGTTGTGGTACATGTATGTCTCAAAAGTATCATAGATCTTTAGGGAGGTCTTTGGTGAATTGTCTTATGGTGTACACCTGCAGCTTGTCGTGTTCAGGAACATATTGCTGGTACTTTAAAGCTGAGTTTTGTAGCTCAACTGCAGCACAAGAAATTGCCTTTGTTAGTGTCTCATACCCCAGCTGACTATTCAAATTTAATGAACGGTGCAGTGTGTGTTATCTGGTTACCAGACTCAAGTTACACGGGCCAGACTACACAGCACAAATGCATCTAACGCAAACTGTAAATGTCCGGGAGTTCAGAAGTGCAAACCAACTAAGTACGCCTACTGTACTTAAGTGTGATTTTCAGGTACTTGTATTTAACAAGTATTGCAATTTTATACTACTTTTTACTTTTACTGCACTACATTCAGAGGAAAATATCGTACATTTTACTCCATTACATTTATCTGACAGCTATAATCCGTTGTTACATTTCACAATTAGATTTTGCATTTAAATAAATGCATAATAAGATGAAACGATACAATGCATTAATAATGATTTAACCTGTTGATGCTGACCTACAGTATATGGCTTGTGACCCCTGACAAAAAAGCAGCTGGGGCCCCTTGTCACATTTCACATGTCTTTATAATGTATATATCCCATCAAAGAGACATTTCCCTCAAAACCTCTCAGATATTTCTGTTTATTTGTGAAATGAATCAACTTTGAATGAACTTGTGACCCTTTGGAGCTGGCCCACAGGACTTGAGGTACATTTTCTTCTGTGCATTTAATTAAGTAGGATTTATTACTTCTTTGACCACTGGAAAAACTCAATATTTTGTTTACTCTCTGACAGAAATATGCTTAAAGGGCCCTGATGGCATCGTGCTAGTGCATCTATTCTGTGTACACAGCATGCAGGTGTATGAGTGTGTGTGAATAACTTGCTGGGCTTGCACATGCCTCAGAGACTGCTTGTCCCCAGGCCTGTGTTTGATGTTGTGTGTTTACACCTGTGCGTGTTTGTTTGACTGTCTGTCCGTCCGTCTGTCTGTTTGGGTGACTGCGTTTGCTTTGCATGACTGGATGCTTCAGTCAGTGTGTTTATGCTAATGTGTGGGTGAGACGCAGAGAGTGGGAGATAGAGAGAGTATGGATGTTCAGGCCGCTTCCGCCTCACAGCGTAGAGACAATCAGGGCATGCTTCAGCCGTCAGTGGGAAGACGGGGTGGGGAGAGAGCAATCGCTACACTACCATCGTTTATCACTGCAGACAGAAACCAAAACTCACCTCTGCCTACACATACACATACTCTAAGGTGAGGAGGAGGAGGAAGAGAAGCAAAGGACAAAGACTGAAAAGAAAGAAGGAGGCAACTATAAAAAATGAGGCATATCTATACATAGGAAGGCCAAGGAAATGGAGAAAATATTATTCTAAATTTGCAGATGAAGAAAGAAGAAATGGGGAAGGAGGCAAAGCAGGAAAGGAAACAGTGAGGGTGAATGGGCTCTCTGCCTCCTTAAAGCATCCTTCCAAGAGATTTGAGATTTGAACCCTGTGGCTGCAACGTCAACAGCATATTCACATATGACCAATTATTAAAGGAATAGTTTAATACTTTGAGAAATATTCTTATTTTCTTTCTCGCTGAGAGTTAGATGAAAAAAATGTAAGCTAAATAAGGAGCAAGGAGGTGGTTAGCTTAGCTTAGCATTGAGACTGGAAGCAGGGGGAAACAGTTAGCTTTGGTCTGTCCAAAAAAAACTCTTCCTACAAACACCTCTAAAGCTCACTATTTAACATGTTCGAGTTTTTGCTTTTGCAAGAAGAGCAAGAAAAATGTCCCAAATATAACTCTTCAAAGACAAAGCAAGGAAATGGTTATCTTAGCTAAGCATAAAGACTGGAAGAAGGGGAAAACAGCTAGACTGACGCTGTCCAAGGGTTAAAACCCAGCACCTGTAAAACTCATTACCATGTTATATCGCCTTTGTTTGACCTAGACAGAAAAAATTATGTTTTACACTTCAGTTTTTGTACAGATTAAAAAAATAATCAGTGAGCTGTAGAGCTGCTAATATATAGATTTTATCACCTTTGGACAGAGCCAGGCTAGCTGTTTAACTCAAGAAATTGAACAAGAGCATTTCTCAAAATGTCAAACCATTTCTATAAAGGTCCAATGTGTAGGATTTAGTGGCATCTAGCTGTGAGGTTTCACATACCACATGTGTAGGAGAACCCTCAGCAGACACAGAACTCATAAAAAATGCTAAGGGGCCTTTTTAGAGACAGTGTTCAGTTTATCTCTTCTGGGCTAATGTAGAAACATGGCAGACTCTGTAGAAGAGGACCGGCTCCCTTTGTAGATATAAAAGCCTCATTCTAATCTAACAAAAACACAATTCCTATTTTCAGATGATTATACACGAATGAAAACATCCATCTGTTTTCTGTAACCGCTTATCCTCATTAGGGTTGCAGAGGGCTGGAGCCTATCCCTGCTGACTTAGGGCGAGAGGCGGGGTACACCCTGGACAAGTTACCAGTTACTCATGAAAACATATGTATGAATATTATATTCCATTTCTGCCATATTCTGCCAATAGGTGCTCTAAATCTTACACACAACAAAAGGCACTACATTAACTTGTGCATTCCCCTATTGATTCCAGTTTTTCAAGTCACTGGTATCTAACATCCCACTTGCAGGAGCTATCATCACATCTACATTTTGCTTTCAGTGATGATCTCTAGTGTCATATTAATGCTTTTATCCAGAAGCTTTCCCATGTAGTAAGAAAAAAATGATGTAAAAGCATAAATATTATTTTTTGGCTGTATTCCCCACTCGGTACAGATTCTAGTCCCCCATTCCTCCTCTCCACCCGTGCCCAGGTACAGAGGGCTCTGAGCTGGGTGCACAGAGGACACATCTGCCCCAGAGCTCCACGGACAGCACAGCAAATGAGCACTCGCTGTCATATTGCAACACATCTGCTTGATGTACAGCCGAGCTGACGTATTTTAATATCCTACGCGTCGGATTTGGTGACTGGTTGTGCATATTCTCAGTACAGTGCAGCTAAACACACTGTAGGATTGTTTTGCACTCATGTTACAGCTGATGTAATGCAATTGCAGTGTTATGCTTTAAAGATGCAACATACTGCAGCCTCTGTGTTGCCTTTTCATTAGTGGGCTTTTATATTACACTAATTTAATCGCATGTTGTGTTCGCCACGATAACACAAGCAATCAATTCTTCACAAGAGGAGAGGAGATAAATATTTCATTCTGATTTATCTGGCTACAGTCAACCTGATTTCCTCACATGCATCTGCCAACATTAACATATTTGAGAATATAAAAGGTTTAGATACAAAATGAGACAACTGCCAGCTGAAAAAAAAAAAAAAACCCAACAAAGCATGAGATATTATTCATGTTATGAGTCATCGCAGATGTCTTATCTGTGATTTTGAATATTTTATGGTGGCAATTTCCCCTAAAATGAAATATGTCATTTTAAAATCATTCTTTAATCTTTGTTTTTGTCGCTCTGTGATCTGATTGGCTGGTCCTGGATGGATAAAGATATACACACTTATTATAAATAAAGCCTGGGACATCTGAGAGACTTTGTCTGCAGAGAGGTGTTGTGTGTTCATACAGTATATATGAACTTCCTTTCGCTGGAGCCCCAGATACTTGACCCACAAACAGTGTTTACAGCCCTTCCTGTTCTTCCTACTTTAAAATCTTGAACCATCATGACGGACTAGAAGAAAATCCCCTCTGACCTCCTCCAGCCTCGACTCATTTAAACAATCAAAGCACATTTCAAATACACATTTACTTGAGTTAGTCCCCTTTAAAAACATATTTTCCTCCGCTGATGTCTTCTGATCACCTGTCAGAGGCGGGACATGCGCGGTGAGCAGGAGAGAGAAGAGGCTGCTGGAGTATCTGCGTCAAGATGACCAGTGTGACGTAGAAAGGAAGGGAAGTGAAACAAGCTTGGTTTCAAAATAAGAGCCTTTATATTTTATAATTGAGGACAATGAATGAAGTGTTAAGGTGGTGGAAGAAAACCAGAAAGAACGTCCAGATTTTTTTTATATTAAATATCTCTGGATTCTTTTTTCTTGTGTGTGGCCTATTCTTCATGAGATATGGTTAATTTATATACAAATATATATATTTTTTAATATATCAATTAATTCCAGGTTCTGCATTATGTAGTAGAAGTATGTTTTCAATTACACAAACCTGAATACCTACATTAATGCCGCTTAATTAGGGTTTTATTTTGTAAAATCTACCGGAAGCCACCTTCTGTGACTGTGAGCAATAGTAAAACAGAGACCCCCCTCACGGAAAACTGTGGTAACTGTGGTGTACAGCTGCAGAGATGCGCGACACAGAAAAACAAGAAGAAACGAGGGAAATGGAAAGACAGCGCAGGGAATGAGAATAACAGCTGATAATAAATCATCTGAGATGCTCCGACACACCGAGGAACACCGTCTTCGCTGCGCTCTTTGGACATAAAAACGCGAAGAGGGGCTCGGATCGTGCATTGATCCGAATACAGTGGACGGGAGGGGTCGATCATGGGGAACGAAGCGAGCCTGGAAGGAGGCGAAGGGCCGCCGTCTGGGCTACCAGAGGGGCTGGCACCTGACGGGAAGGGCGGCTTTGTCCGGGTCCCTGAAGGGACTCCGGTCAACCTGAGTGAACTCACCGAGGAGGAGAGGAGGCAGCTCGCCGCGGCGATGTCAAGGGCGCAAAGCAGGCAGCCCGGGGGCGCAGCAGCTGCACGAAGGCAGGGCTTTTTTTCCCCGAGCATTATATATATTTTTTTGATACACTTAAAATACCAACACCAAGCAGGCGATGATACGTGAGGAGAGGATGTGTTGTGGTGAAGTGTGAAGCATCATTTGGAAGGATGCTTTAAGGAGGCAGAGAGCCCGTTCACGCCCATTTTAAATCCTCCCAACCGCATCAAGAAACGAGTCCATTCTTAGAGCTCCATGTAATGGATTATCATTAACATCTGATGATCTGCATGGCTGAAAAAGATTGTCTTTCTCGCCTAATGCAGCTCTAATATTGCCTGTGCACTTCCTAATCATAATCTGTCGCTTTAAACGTTATATATGTGCTGTTTTCACGCGGATGCACATGCCTTGTGTTAATTCCTGCGTGATATTTCGAAGATTTAACGTTTCAAACGAGTCTGAATTGTTTGACTCTGTGTGTGTGTGTGTGAGATCACAGCGTAAGAGACACACCTCCAGTATTTGTGCGAAATTTTCGAAATGCCTGCTGGGTAAGAAAATCTGTCGTGCCTAGTGTGTTTTTTTTCCCTTCTTCATCTGAACGACGCCTTGACACCCAACTAAAAACGAATTGACCACCTTACCTTCTATCAGCTGTGTATGGCTCTTTAATTTAGCCAGTTACACTGTCTACTCTTGGTTGTGTTGGAGATGTGCTGTGTTATGGAGGGGGGCAGCTCTAAAGCTGCCAATGAAAACAATATCCTACAAGCCCCATAATGCTTCAGGTTTGAAATAAATGTATATAATCGTGAAAGATTCCTCGATATCTGATCAAATGACATCATGTGTGGGTCTGTTAATTGGCTCCCAATTGAGGGAGAATTGTTATTTATATCTGAGCTAAAGATGGGGGGAGGGGTGCATCAATATTAATATGACTATAAATAGAACAGCAGCCATAATGTCATCACTCATAGGCTTCACTCCTGCTGCTTTCTGATTTTTTCTTAAATGTAAAAGTCGGATTTTATTTTCGGTCGTGAAGGCATCAGTTCCGGAACGGGTCGCTGTCCGTGGTGCTGAAATACACGCTGCAGTGGATTGGCCCACAGCAGGCATTGCAACACCTCTACTTATAACGTTTGCCCCGGGAAGTCATGTACTACTCAGTGATGATTGTAAAAAAAAAAAAAATCAAATGCTGCATTCATTACAGCATTAAACTTTATTGCTTGGGAATGTAATTCATCTCAGACAACAAGGCAGCAGGGTCTTACTGAATGTTGCACATCATCACACAATAACATCCAATCATTCCGTTGATGCATTCCTCTAAAGATCTGCACTTTCACGCTTGTGGCTAGCAGTGTGTGTGTGTGTGTGTGTGTGTGTAGGTTGTGTATGTTGCTCTGCCTCAGCTAACAAAGATGTCTCAGCTTACCCCCCAATGGAGCCGAGCATTTCCCTCTCTATCTCAATGATCTACACTCCATGTCATTCAGCGGTATTCACTTTCCTGTCAGCTTTACCCGAGGGCTGCTGCCTACACATTTTGTGTTCAGTGATGTGTTGAAAAGGGCCTACAATTACAAAGAGCTACCGCCATGGTCTTAACCTTTTATTATTAGGACAATGAAGCTAATGTGGAGTTAGCAAAGATGAAAAAAAAAACATAGCTGGTGTTACTTTAAATAAGAAAGGTGGATGATATTTGTCCAAATCACATCCATGTTCATCTTTACTCAGAATATAATCTCCTTTATCTCATAGTCTTGATAGACAAGCACTTTATTTAAGTCAGTCTCATCTTAGTAGTGTTTCAGAGTGTTTGTGTTTGATTTGATTCAGCAGTCAGTTGATCACCGCCAAATATATTACAATGACAAATTAAGGGATAAGGAAGATAAATCAGCTAAAGTATATTTTAGAAACTCTTGTTAACAGTTAGAGCTGTTGTTTTTATTTTGGCGCTGGGTCAACTGCGAGTTGGTGTGGATTCATAAGCTTGTAAGATTTTCTCACTTTGCCAAAGTAAACACAAATGAACAATAATAGCGATAACAGCTGACTAAATCTCTATTTTCTCTCTCTCTTTTTCAGACCGTCAGAATCTGATGCCCAGCATCGTCCCCAGCAGGTAGGGGCCTCCAAAGGCCCTACAGGTCTCAGTAAGAGCCGCACTGTAGACGCCTTCAATCAGGGTCCACCTGGCAGGCCCGCTCCGGGCCGCAGCCCCTCGTCCCTAAGCCTTTTTGAATCCAGATTCCGGCAAGAGCCAAAAGACCAAGAGACTAAGTCAGGCATGTTTGGCTCCAGCTTCCTCAGCGGGGCCAACCCGCTCAGTGCTATGACCTCCTCCATATCCTCCATGGGCGATTCTGTCAACATGCCCAAGTTTGGACTATTTGGGGATGAGGAGGGGGATGCATCTGCAACACCTGAGTCCAAGCAGGGAGGAAAGCCACCAGGCAAGGGTCCTCAGCAAGGGCCAGGTCCAAAGGGACCACAACAGGGAGGACCTCAGAAACAGGGTCAGGGTCCTCCTGGACAGGGGCCAAAGCCAGGGCAGGGACCCAAGCAAGGTCAGGGACCACCAGGTCAGGGGCCCAAATCAGGCCAGGGTCCCCCGGGCCAAGGACCACCTGGGCAGGCCCCCAGGCAAGGTCAGGGACCACCAGGCCAAGGACCCCCAGGGCAACAGGCCCCAAAACCAGGTCAGGGACCACCAGGTCAAGGCACCAAACCGGGTGGCCCTCCCCAGCAAAAAGGTGGACCCCCTCAACAAGGACCTGGGAAGCCTGGACCCAAACAGCAAGGACCACCAGGCCCTGGGGCTCATCCTGGAGAGCCAGCTAAGAATGGAGGGCCTCCAGGTCAGCAGGGGGCTGGAAAACCTGCAGGAGGACTCTGTCCACTGTGTAAGACCACCAAGCTGAACACTGGATCTAAAGACCCACCTAATTACAATAACTGCACTGAGTGTAAGAACCAGGTCTGCAGCCTCTGTGGGTTCAGCCCGCCAGATTCAGAGGTAAGACAGTGATTAGTTGTTTCATGTTTTTCTTTTCAAAGTTTTAAAATAGTTTATAATTATTTCATGATGTGACCTTATTGAAGTAATGACTTACAGTGACATGAGCATTTCGTATACGTAGCTGTCAGTTTTCCACATGATAAATATTCTACACTCAAACAAAGCTGGCGGATACACTGACATTTATCTAATAACACAGAAGACAGTTCGTGTTATTGATGGCAGAGGGTGGGAAAGGTCACACATTATTAAATTTTCTGTGTGTCAAATATCAAAATACCCAGTCAATTTGCTCAGTCCACATTACACTGCAAAGATTTAATTCTAAAAGCTCATTCACTCCAGAATTCAGACTAAAAATTCTGTTTTTCTTACAGTCTAATCAACATCTTAAAATTATTTTGTGATACAGAAAGAGATTCTCTGAAATGGCCAAATAATTTGTTGAGACGCAGACAGTATTTTTCCTGTGTAGCTAAATTCAGCCTTTTAGCAGCATATTGCTGTTCTCTATGCCTGGCGAAGGGAGTGTATCTCATAAGAGTGGCACACGATTTGAGGAACAGAGGGACCATATGGACCCAGGGAATGTTGATCAAGGTGACTCATGTCATGGCCACAGGAAGATACTGTGCCAGCCTGTGAGGACACTCCGTCACACATGGACGGTAGATGCTGGTGGGCCGTGATTACTGCACAGCAGAATGACTGGTTCCTTCTGCTTGAGCTTCTTCTTGGGATTTGTTACTATGCAGATAGTACTATGCAGTTGGGTCAGTTATTTAGCAGATTGATCAGTTCAGGAAGTGAATTCTCTTTGGTTTTTAATATAGGATAAGAAACTGAATGCTGTTTGCAGTTACAATACATGATGACCTCATCTCTATTTAGGGTTTATGCAATAAGAACCATTACACACAAAAATACGCACATTGTTCTGTTCTAGATAGTGATCAAATTGTCAATATTGGCCCTCCTAAACAACGTGGTTTGCACACAGTGGAAACCAAGGAGATATCCTGTACACTAAGCAAAGAGCACTGTGGTGTAGCCAGGTGTTTTTTTTTTTTGGAATAGGTGTTGAAATATACTGTGTGGTCAGAACAGACAATGAAACAGTCAACAGTATTGGCACATGAATCGTACTTGTCTTTCTGTTTGCAGTCTATTGATAATATTCATCTTAGACTGAATTGCAACAATCATGCGTAGCAATAACCATTTTTTAAAATAAAATCTATTTAGAAACAAACATTTAATATTAAATCACATAAAATGTCATTATTGTCTGAATATAAGTGCCTTTTTTGCCAGATTTGTATTCTCTCATGTTATAAGAAGCAATTAGGCTGGTGAAAACAGGATTCAACATCATTTGAAACACTAATTATTGGACATGTCTTTGAATTTGTATTTATTTTACGCTAAACAAAAAGAAACCACTTATTTCAGGGCTTTAATTGGTTATGCTTGACTGTGTATGTACTGTAATTGCACATGCCATTGATGTCTGTGGAAATTTGTTCCAGTCAAATCTAACCCATATCTTTGTTTTGTGCAACAGGGTAAAGAATGGCTGTGTCTGAACTGCCAGATGCAGCGAGCGATGGGAGGCATGGATCCCCCTGGCATGACGAAACCCAAACAAGGCTCTGCCCCACCCTCTCCCCAGAGACAGGCACCTGGCAAGCCTGGCAAGCTGCTGATAAAGCAGCAGAGTACCACTGACCATGGATTAACGCCGCCAACCACACCGAGGCAGAAATCCCCAGGTCTTACCTCTCCTGGACCACTTTCCCCAGGCTCCTCAGTGGGAGGATCCCCTAAAATAGACCCCAAGACAGGCCGCCCCATTCAGCCGAAGTCCAGTCCCCAGCAGTCTCCAGCTAAAGCCAAGCAAGACTCCAGCTTCTTTGGGGGGTTCAGTCTGGGAGGCTTAACAGACTCGGCCAAACCTCCTGCGGCTGCTCCACAAGCGTCCGAGTCCGTTACAGGGAAGCTGTTTAGTGGGTTTGGCGGTTTGATGGAATCATCGAAGCCTCAAGCGCAGGCCGCACCAAAGCAGGAGGAGTCAGTGGCTGGAAAGTTGTTTGGAGGTTTTGGAGGGTTGACAGAATCAGCAAAACCTCCCGCTGCTGCTTCTCAGATGTTCAGCTTTGGATCGACGCTCTTGAGTTCAGCCACCAATATTGTCACCGGAGAAGATGAGAAAAAAGCAGATTCTCAGTCAGCCTCAGACTCCCTGGTTGACTCCGGACCAGGTTCTCCTCCAGATTCAGACCCTGGCTCGCCACCTGACTCCCCTTTCTCTCCTCCTGGGTCTCCTCCTGATTCAGAATCTGCACCTGACACTCCACCTGCTAAGTCCACGAAACCTCCCAGAACCATTTCTGTGGAGCAGGAAGAGAATGTCCCAGCAGCCCAACCTGCACCTGCCACATCCTCAACAACCAAGGAAAGCTGCCCTCTCTGTAATGTGGAGCTGAACATTGGATCAGCAGACATGCCCAACTACAGCCTTTGCACCGAGTGCAAGAAGAAAGTGTGCAATCTGTGTGGATTTAATCCTACTCCCCATTTAGGAGAGGTAAGAAACCTCATTAGAACTATAGCTGTCTTAAGCCCCGCAGCTTCCTGTGCTTCCAACACACTGCACCTAACAGTAATTTATGCATTCTGTCGTATATAAATAGAACGCAAACATCCTCTAGATGTTTCATTGAAATAGGTCACTGTAAAGATACCATCAGGAGGCGCAGAGTTTTCAGTTCTTCAGTGTTTTCCCCCACTAGCATCTAGTAAATGCACATGTTTGACCACTGAATGAGTGCATGTGGTCAATTATTCTGCATTTTAAAATGCCAGTCTCATTACTATCACGCTTTCTTTAGTAGAGAGGGCAGCCAGAAATGTGAAGATAAATTAGGTTGTTTAAATGGACGTCTCATCACCAAAGAGCACTTCAAACAATTGACACTTGACTCTGAAACTGAATACTCTGCATGTGTGTGTTTGATACAGTATGTGTGTTTGTGTGACCGTGTCTGCTTGTGTGTACACCATGTGTACAGAAGGCACACATTTCTTCCTATTTACAATATTCTTTTATTGTGAAATTGAACACATGCTTGTATGAGTTCATATGATGCTTGTATGTTTGTTCGTGTGCATGTTTGTGTGTATGAGTGTGTCCGTTCATTGTCTTAGCTAGCCTAATGATGACGTGGAAACCAAACACTTTTGGCCTGCTTATCTTCAGAGGTGTGGGGACTGGTTTTCTGGTGTTACCGTGGTGTTTTGTCTGATATGGAAACAACATCACAAAACTGTGTTGACTTCCACAGAACAGATGGTACTCTATGGTGTAGGATCAGTATATTATGGGAATAGAGGCCAAAAAGTGCTTTTCGGTTGAGCGGTTTCTCAGCATGCAGGCAAAACATATTCACATATGCTACACCCACTTAATATTCCATGTGAAGTATCCTATTTATATTGTCTGTATGTCATTTAGAATCAACACAGTCTCAGCCATAGCCATAGGTCACTTAGAGTATGATGTTCAATTATATCCTCCTGACATGGTCATGTGTTTCACGTGTTTGTTAACAAGCAGCTCTATCCAAGCTTCACGTGTTAGCTATGTTGTTAGCTGGTGGTTTAAGTGTGTCTTTAGTAATCTGCTGTGTATTTCTGGCTCTTTGAGGAGACTTCTGTGGCGGCGAGTGGAAATAAGCTGGGAAGGAACTCTACCTCCACACTGTTTACAGGATTGCTAAATTCTCACGGGAAATCAACTTTTATTTTGTAAAAGACAGGACTACGTCTTTACTTTCTATAAGTATTACACAGGCATGAAGGTGAAACCTTCAGAATGTAAGGTTGAACGCATTTTGTATGTCAGTACAGTGCAGTCTGTGAACTTTCAAAGGAATGATTTGACATTTTAGGAAATACACAAATTTGCTTTCTGGCAGAAAATTACATGAGAAGACCACTGTCATGTCTGTCCATTACACACAAGGCTACATCCAGCTTAGACTGTAAAGAAGGGGAACATTTCTCAGCTTGGACTGCTAGCTTTCTGGGATCTCACACATAACCACACTGGGGTTAGGTTTGTTTATACTCTTAAATTTATTTATGGAGTGTCTGAATGAGATTTAATGTGTTATTTAGTGAGCCATGTTAGCTGTTCCCAGTTTCCAGTCTTTTGCTAGACTAAGCTACCTGGCTGCTGACGGTAGCTTCACATTTATCATCGTTTCAGTCTTCTCATGTAACTCTTGCTAAAAAAGGAAATAAGTATATTTCTCTTTGGACTGAGCCAGGCAATGCTGTTTTTGTTGTTTCCAGTTTTTTGCTAAGCTAAGCTAACTGGCTGTTGGCTATAGCTTCATCTACCACACTGCTGTACCATAGAGTTCAACTACCGTACAGACTTGAGAGCGGTATCCTATCATTTAACTCTCCAGCAGAAAGTAGATGTCAAACTATTCCATAATCAACTTTTTCACACGCCACTATTGTATATATCATACACACTGAAAAGCTAGAATGAGATTCTTATTGATGTTAGTGATCTTCCACGTCAAAAATCTAAATGTGCTCTTATATTGGTGTCACATTTCAGGTCAGAGATTGTTTGACATTATTAATGAAAGTGTCCCCTGCCCCACAGCAGCATTCCAAAACAAGATGGCCGCCATTTGTTTACAGTAGCGATGGCACTATTAAAGACTCCAGTTCTTTTAGGTTTGGAGCTCTTAATTCTACCCGCTTGCTGCAGTAATGAGGAGCTGAATTGCACAGTCACTTAATTGAGGCCAAGCATGGGGAAAATGTAATTCCGCTGGAGAGATGTGCATCCAAGCCACTGATGCTCTAATTGGATATAGATTAGTCCGTTGAACACCATCCTGTCTTAAAGCCAGAACGGTCAGCTTAGTTTTGTTTTGAAGACTGATGTAGTTAGAACTTGGTACAAGGAGGATGAATCAATTTTGACCTATCTTGTATTAAATACAATTAATAACTGAACTCGAACAGAACAAGTTACATCTTAAAACAGCAGCACCTTGTGGAATATGGCTGTAGAAGACAGACACTCACGTACACACCACCTTGGTTGAGTCATCTACCCCCCCTACGTACTGTGCCTCGCTTCTGTGTCATTCGCTGTCACAGTGTCGGCTGTCTGTAGGGGTTCATTTGCTGACGCATGAGTGGGTCAGAGTGTGTGTACCTGAGTTTGTCGGTGTGTGTGGGAACTGAAAAGTGTTTTCGCTTGCAAGACTGTTGAGTTAGTTCGGTATGATGCAAATCGGGCAGGCTGGTGTGAGCTTGCACACTGTAGGTGTGTTGCTTGTTTGAACGACTTTTCACCACTTTGATATGTGTGTGTGTGCGTGCATGTAAGACTTGTTTTATGGATAAGTTGTGTATTTCCATGAAATACTGACAGTTGAGAATACCTGTCAACACGCGTGTGTGTGTGTAGGAGTAATCCGTTTCCTAAAAGGATTTAAAGGGCAGCAGGAAGCCTGTTATTTCTATAGAGGCTTGATCCTAGAGTCAGGTGACTCACCTTTAAGGTTCCTTTCTTTCCATCACAGCCCTCTTTGTCTATCTTTTCCCCTTTTTTGTCGAATCTTTCTCTATCATTTCCCTCTGTTTCATGTCTTCTTTAATATTTTTCTATCTTTATAAGGATTAGAGGAGACACACTTAATGCCAGTGTTTTTTTGGTGTTTATCCTACCTTTTAAACAGTGTCTTCTCCGTGTCAGACTCTTCCTTAGTAGTGCTATCCCTTTGCTTTTCTCACTGTTGCGCCCTTTGATGTAAGGAACGTCTGTAAATGTGTGTCTGTGTCTAGTGCCGCTCAGTTATTGTAGCTCAGACTCCATGTCATGTTGCCCTTATCAGTAATGAGTGTGCTCGTTGGAGAAGTCTTACGTAAAATGGGAGCGGCACCACTTTGCTAACAAGCCTGAATTCAAGAGAGGAGGCTGCAAGCTACATACTTATCACCTACACCAAGGCAAACCAATTAAATCTCTCTTTTTTTTAAACAAGTTATTAAGTATATTGAGTCACAGCTGATTTCATTTCTCATTTTGAAGCATAATAACAATCTGTGGTTCATTTAATAGTCAGCAACTTAAGAACTAATCATAAACACGGTGATGTAATTAAGGCGGAATGCACCTGCACAGTTTACTCTGTAAGTTACATGTCAAATGTGCAATAATTTTGAAGAATCAGTGCATTTTTGTTTGAGTCATTTAAAATGATCTTTCACTAGAGGTCTACAGTTTACTCACTTTTATATTTACTACTGCATTACCACAAATATATAGCTGACAAGGTATTTTACTCAGCAGAAGACTGTCCTTTGCTGTATTATATGAATTGGCCTCCCTTGCTTAAATTATTAAACATTGTAAGGCTGTGGATAAGAAAGGATCGTCACAGCTGAAATGCTTCATTTCAAAACAGTTTTAAAGAACAGCTATCCTAAACAAATACATAAATGAAGATCATAATATGATTGGTAATATTATTTTTTCATTGAATGTTGTAAAAGGATAGCCCAAGATTTTGATAAATAGGTCATCCTGACATCACTTTCATCTGAAGGAGTTGTTTCACCTCAAAGGCTGGAAACAGGAAAATGCTAACCAAGCTCCATTCAGGGTGAAAACATAAAGTGCGCCAAAAGCTATCTTATTTGACATTTTTGGAAATATGCTTATTTGCTTTCTAGGCAAGAGTTACATGAGAAGATTAAAACCACTTTCGTGGCTGTATGGTGAGAGCGCTGCAAGTGTGAGGCTACCGTCAGCAGCCAGTTAGCTTAGCTTAGCATAAAGACTGGAAACAGGTGAAACAGCTAGCCTGGCAGGAGAACAAGGTGATAGAATTCACCTATCAGTGCCTCTGAGGCACACATACTGACATGTTGTATCTGGTTTGTTTAATCATCATGTTGTGGTTTTACAAGGGGTTATATGCTGCACTACTACTTTATGGACACAGTAACTTCCTGCCTGGCAACCTCACTGTGTGACTTTATTTTGTATGCGGATTAATAAAAGGCGATACAGATACAGCACTGTATCTTAGCAATGTAGTCACCCATTGATAATGTGCCGAACTAATGATTCTACTTTTGCGTAGTGAGTGCTAAAAAATCTCTCATTTTTTAAGCACATTAAAAATGTGTAAATGAGTCAATTATATTTCAAACATTGTGCAAATAAGGCAGCTTTGGATGTGTATATTTTTAATAATCATGCTAGCCTAGCAGTTTTTTCTTGCTAAGCTAGGCTAAACACCTCATTGACAAATCTGAAATCAGTCTATGGTATTTCTTGTCTGACTCTGGGTGAGGCAGCGAATAAGTGCATTTCTGAAAATGTCAGACTGTTTCATTAATTTTTCATGTGCGTGTTCATGTTTTAATGTAACGACATTGTGAGAGCTAACATTTGTTCACGCAATGTGGCAACTGGTTTTGAGTAACATCGGAGGGGTTGAGTTGAGGCATGTAACTGTTATAGTTGGTGTGATGTGAATGAATCTAAGTCAATCTGATGTCCACACAGGTGACACAATGAAATGTAAATTCATATGTGCATACGTGTTTTTGTTGGTAGGCTCAGGTCCTGAGCATCCTCACGTATATGAGGTATGCTACCACACACTCACTGCGTGGTATTTCCTGTGTCTTCTTCCCTCGTTGTTATTCTGTGGTCGTGCGCACAGAATAACAATACCCACCCACAGACTGAACCATCCTGGGTCTGCACTGGCAGATAAAGGCTTCCTCCATGGTCATACACAGAATACATGTAGAGTACAGTAACATGCAGAATCTGATTCCTGTTAGTGTGTGTCTGGGCCATACAGTTCAGTTGCCTCACAGCTTTACCATCACTTGCCCAGGAGGCTAAAGTGTACAGAAATAGTCACAGCCATAAAAGAGCCACAAAGAGGGGAACACAAGCTACTGCAGGGCAGCTCTCTGTTTCTGTGTCTCTCCAGGCTCTTTTGTGTTCCCTCTTTCATATTTCCTCCTTTTTTGAAAGGGTCTTTCGACTGCACCAGGCAAAACACAGAGTCCCCCCCACGGCCACCTTGGAAGGCTTTAAATGGACGGTATTTTTAGACATAAAGGTGTTTTCGTGTTTGTCTGTCTGTACTTGGAGAAGTATTTTAGTTCCTTTGGCAGCGTGAATGCTGTTACATCAATAGGAATATACTGTACATTATAAACTCATGTGTTTCCTGAGTGATGAATGGTTGCACACACGACTGAACCTTGTGCAAGCGATGACAAGCGGTTTATCATTGTTTTAGAAACTGCTATGATTGACATGAACTGTCCTCGGGCACTGCAAATGGCCTCTTCTCGTCGTGTTTACACAGCTCCCACTCCAGCTCCACTCCAGAATGATCTCCAATTATCCCCTTCCTAATTTACTTGTGCTTGCATGCTTAGCAAGGGCCGCATTTTAGCCACTGAGCCTTTAGTGCCAAGAAGGGGTGGGGGGGTGAGGGAGCCAAGACATCATGTATGCCAGCAGCCAGAGTCCTGATGAGACGGAGAGGCAAAAAAAAGGCAGGCAAAGACACACGGGCATTTTAAAACACACACATTCTGGCACCGGCCCTTACCTTGTTAGCACAGGCTGTTGTATTTACATCCTGAATGTTGCTGCTGTCTCTCTGGATGGAGTGTCTGACTCTGACCTCCGTCATAAGAATTGATATTCAATAGGTGAGGCCAGCAACAGAGCCTGGATTAGGAAATGGCTGCGCCTCCAAAAATCATTTCCGTGAATTAAAAAAACCTGAGAGTAAAGTGGATTAACTTTTTTTTTGCCTTTCATCCTTATTAGATAATATAGAAAATACCAGAAGGAGTGCAGCTGGAAGGCACTTGCTGGACTGACAGATTGTGAGACACGATTCTAGTCACAAACTACCGCTGTTTACTCATTTTCAATTAAATAGTAAGGTGTGAAATGAGCAAATACTCACATGCATTATCCAAGCTGAAAAACATACATTTTCTATCCTACAGCGACATAAGAAACAAATGGAAAAGAGATGTGAAATGAGTAACAAACACAGACAGATTACATCTGAATGTGGAGTGGAGGTGGACAGGCCCAACACACACACACACACACACACGCACACACACACACACACACACACACACACACACACACACACACACACACACACACACACACACACACACACACAGAGAATACTGTGACAGAAACAGAGGGATCGAGAGGATGAGGGGATGTCACAAAGAATATGAGTGCCAGCCCATGCTGCCCTGAGCAGTGCAGACCGTGACAACCTGACTATTGTGGTTTGCTTTAGCAGTTGTGACTCACGCCACTGAGTCACATTTCCACCACCTATAGGCAGAATTTACTGTCAGACAGAAACATCTGATTAAGAAACAATTTGAACATCATACAAGACTTTGTGAGAGTAAAAGAAGGGGCCGACACTTGAACTCAACTCTAGATTAGAATCTGTGAGGCTGAATTGTATCTCTGATCAGCTGTGCTTGATAGAGTAAAAATGTTCTTATACCTGACCTTAGACCTGAAGAAAATATTTAACTGCAATCATAAATTATGAATATTTTCTATAAACAAATCTCCAGACCTTTGTGGTGTCTTTGCCATTAAGAAGAAACAGTTGTACTAAACATAATCAGAAATTTGTCTTGTTTCTACACATAGATACAATGATGCAGTTGCTTGTTGTTGGTCGGAGAAAAGTGAACTTCTACAGACACTTTCCATAGAAATTAGTTCAGTTCAGCACTTAGCATAAAATGCATAAGTGCTCTATGTACAATTACCCAGTAACATCCAGATATAATATTGGCATTCAAAAGTGCTGTTATAATTAGTTGCATAATTGGTCAGTTCTGGTCATAATGACAAAGTGAGGTAGTTGAAACATGTTGCTATCCAAAGTTGCTCCCTTTTCTGTAATTTTCATTCCATTAGTTACCTGGCATGGTGCACATATTTACTATTTTGTACCATATATGAACAATTCATATTGGATGAGGCAGCTGTAGATAGACAGCATGAACTGTCTGAACATTTTATACAGAACTCTTTAACACTACTATACAGTACTCATACATACATAATTTGTACGTAGAATGTTTTAGGCCACATACTGTATTGTATGTAGATGTCATATGTATTATAATACCAAATATTTCATATCAAAATATATCATATCAGCCTCAGTAATTAGCATTCAGTGCTAATAACAGTTAAATAGAAACAGCCCCTTCTCTCTTTACCTCTTAACTCCAAATCTCCTTTAAACAACAAAACGCTTTCAGATGTTTTCATGTCAAACAAAGCCCACAGCTCATTAGGCCTAACCTTTACACTGAATGGAGAAGGGGGTGGGATTCTTCCTCCCTCTTTCTCTCTCTCACCAACCCTCTCTTCTGGTACAATTCCCCTGTCTACCTGCACTGAGAAGCATGGTAGTGTTAAAGCTAAGTGATGGTAAATAAACACACACGAGCGACATCCACTCCAAATAAATAATATAAAAATAATCCTGTCGGTTTGTCACACAACCACTCCATGAACGAAACCATTAATTGATGATTCTCCACAATCTGTAAACACAGCATTGACATATTATCCCCTTCATGAAGTTGATATAGCTCATTTTAATATGAAAAAATATTGATGAATGTAGCTCTAGACAGGTGGGATAACAGATATTAGAGGCTTGATTCAAATCGTGACCACCCAAACTGAACATGCATACATTTATTTCGCTGTACAGCTCTTTGGATGAAAGTGCACATTGTGTAACACAGAATGTGAGATGACTAAGGGACTAGAAGCCTGAGCCAACAGCTTTCTTTTTAACCAAGGATACAGCCATTGACAGAAGAAAGAGTCTTAAAATCCCTGAATGTCTCAACAACTACTATTTTAGACGGGAGACTGGCACATGCAGACTGATTATGAGATATAGATAAACAAACACAGATGCAGACAGAAAATGCCCTGAAACAAATGTCTCCCTCTCCTGTCTTTGTCTCTCTTTGTGTGAGTTCAACCTTAAAAACAGGCACTTTTTCACTCACCTGGCAGGGGGAATATCAATCGATAACGGCGCGACATAGCCTGACACTCCTGTCAAGAGAGAGCAGGAACACTCAGGCTCTTGTTTGTCATCTGTCAACTTTGAGTCTGGCAAAAGATCAGGATACAGAATTGGATAATGAACTTTTATTCAACCTTCATTTACCCAGAGGATGGTTCCTCAGAAGGCTTTATGTGGTTGCCTGCAGCACTTGGTTACACACATTCCCATCTAGGATCTGACCAGCATAACCACTCTCCTCTAGTGCTGGTTACTACACATCTGAGGGTAAAAGTACTTTTCTCAAAGGCTTTGTGACAGCAGCACTCGATTTATTCAACTTCCCAGCTCAGATTGCTTTGCTTATTTTAGGATTAAAGCCAGCAATCTCTTGGTCCAAAGCCCATTTCTCCAACCTTCCGGCTAACACCATTCGCATAACATTTAGTTTCATGATTCAAACAAAATTACATCAACACATGAGCATGGATCACTTGAAAAGTGTGCATACAGCACATTGATCCCAGGATTGGAACATACTATATAAAACAGAGGGACATTTATTAGGACAAAGATCTTTTTTGGCTTGTGAAGGAGCTGATGCTGTGATGTTCTGCTTGCAGTCTAATGCATTATAATTAAGTTGGCCACTCAGCAACGCTCATCAATGAGAGAAGGGCAGCGACTTCCAGACTTTTCTTTTCCACTGAAATGTGACTTGAGCAGGGCTGCAGAAAGGACACTAGTCTTTCAGTGTCTAGACTTCTTAATATTAATTTAAAATGGAATATATTGAATTTACTTACATGGTCATTGATGCAGACAAGCAGCTTTTCACTACTAATGACATACTGATTGCAAAGATTATATTTAGGGATCAAGGGATTACACTATTATCTGTATCTGTACTTGAAATGGGCATGACTTAAACCAGATGTGGAGAGGTTAAGAGGATGTTGTTAATTTAAGCCTGAAATTGATAAGGGTTGATCAGAAGTTATCACATTTATTAGAAAACTATAACTGAGATTGGCCCCAGGGTGCCTGGAGCTAAACGTAGCAAGAAAACCCCCTCTGTACTGCATTTGCTGTCTGCAAACTGGCCTCCGTCAGTCTTGGAGGTTGCGTCCATTCTCGTTGTGTGGACTAAGACTAGTCCCTGCCAGCATTTTCTGCTGTTTTTCCAACCTAATTCTTGTCTCATTTGTGGTCTGGTGAACAGAAGGTCCGTCAAATTCTGTGCTCCAAATCGCCATTTTTAAGCTACTGTAGCTGCCATGTCTTTGAGGCCTTTATCATAGTTTCACATAGATAGACATTGCCAGGCAACAACTCCTGATGCTAGTAGGCACGTTATTACCTTTGGACAGAGCCAAGCAAGCTGTTTGCCCCTGTTTTCAGAAGTTAGCAGAGCAGGACGATATACCACTGTATGTTCAAGTGACATCAAGTAAATTCTCAGTCTTTACTGTAACATTTTAAGGTCAGTCTTGGCAGTCATCATGAGCTGCAGCTTTTCCTGACTTCCCGGCAATTGATTAGCAGATTTACAGGGTGATAATGTTAAGCTTGTTGGCAGGAGCTGTTGTTGAGTCACCTCCAATGACCATTAAGCTCTTTCACTTCTACTGCTTCACTCTTTCTCTCACTCCATCACGCTTCTTTCCTTCTGCCTTTGGTTTCATCCTATTTGCCTATTTTCCCTGCTTTTTTTTGTTGTTCTGCCACTTCTTTTTCATTTTTCTTTCACACATTATCACCCTTTTTTCACGCATGTCCTCACATTTCCTCTACCTGTCTTTTCCCTCATCCCATCATCTGTCTTTATCCATCTGTACCATCCTCCTCTAGATCCTCTTGTTCTGCCACTCTCAGTGCCAGGCTCTATCTATATTTAGATGGGTAAAACCCTCGTAAGATCCCTTGTCTTAATCAAAGAGCTGCACCGACCTTCACAACACTCCAACTCCCAGTTGGAAACAATATGGGTACAGCTACAGCCCATCTTGTCTCACTATCTGGTTGCCGTCTGCGGTTTTCAGTTAGTCTTCTTTCTGTGTCCTTGGAGGAAGTTTGAAACTGATGAAAAGTTGGAGATGAAAGAGAGATGGAAACACTCACGCTCAGTCTGTCCTTATTCATTCATGTATGATCTTGTATTTGTTTGAGAAATGTTATGTGGGAAGCAAGAGCAAGTTGTCATTTCCTTCAAAGGTATTTGGTGCCTTTCATCTGAGTATATCGATGTCATCTACACCGTCACAAACTAATCTGTGTGGGTGTTGGTGTGTGTCAACTTGTTGGTATCCGTGTACATGTGATGCTAGAAAACGTCCTTGTAAGATGGTGATGCAAGCGACTCCTCTGCTTTTATGAATCATCTATGCTGCTGTTTGCAGAACTCATCTCAGCAGACAGACAGAAATACACACAGGCATATCACATTTATTTGAAATCTTGCAGTAGGAAAGATTGTTATATAAAAATACACCTGTCATTTTAGTGTTAATTACAAGGCAAGGCTCCAAGAGAAGAGGGAGTAGCAATCCCTGTGGATTCACTCTATAAATTACATTTGTGATGGGTGTGGTTGTACCGGTGAGAAATCTTCTCTGATGGCAAAAGAAGACGATTCTTATGAAGAAAAGTCTAACTAAGGCTGTAACTAATGACTATTGTCATTATCAATTTATCTGCTCATTAATTTTAGCCACACTAGCAACGAGGCTTTATAGATAGCAATGTCAGTCTGTCAGTTTGTCGGGAGGTCGGTCGATCCACCCTTTTTGTCTAGATGCTGATGCCAGCTGCCAAATCTCCTTTATTTAGTTTTGAATTAAGCCAGGACAACTTGATGGCCTTTTAGGATGATTACTGTAAGACGTGTCAGGAGGAAATACATTGGAGATGGCCACTTAACGGTAGTGAGTTAGATTAACATGGTTTAACTGGGAGGTTATTTCAAATGAAAAGCGGTGATTTCGTTCTGCGCGGTAGCTATAAAAAACTCATTGACCAAGTGTTTTTTGAGGGGTGGCATTAAAAGCTTTAAGTGTGCCTGTTGTGATTTGTTGATAACGTCTGTGATGACTGGCTCGGAAGTGGCAGAGGATGAACGACTGTCTGGCTGGAGTGTTGTTTCAGCTTTTCGTATCGGCGGCCATCTCTCCGGCCCTCAGTGCCTGTTCTCTCTGGTTTAACTGATGGAGACGTCAAGCTGGAGAAACTCCCATCTCAAGTCCTCCCAGCAGGGACGGATAGGATGGGTCATGTTGATAGCGCGCACACACACACACACACACACAAATGCACTCGCATCTGTACTGTGTCCATCATCATGTCTGAGGATTAACTGGATTTCTGTCGAGTTAGGAATGTAACTCACTAACATCAGCAAACCTTCGTGATGGAAGGAGCACTGACGTGTTTTTTTTTTTTTTTTCATTGGCCTCCTCCCATGTGTGTCTTTCTTCTCTCTTACCAGATATCAAAATCTTCTCTTTCGTTACCGCTTCTCTCATCTTTGTGAGTCACAGTTTTATATGCACTAAAATATTTGCCCTGTCAACACTTTCTTGCTGCCTTTTTATAGTTGAGTACATGCCACTGAGATGTGTACGCAGGTGTGTCAGTCCTTCTAAAGTGTAAGCCTCGTACTGTTTAGGCATGGACTGAAACACGTCAGCTCAAGTCTTATTTACTCTGACTTTGTCCTCTTCTTCTATCCTCCCTGTGTCTCCCTTTCTCTTTGTGTCGCTCTGTGTTTGGAGAGAGGTGGCTTGCCTGATGCATGGCTTAATATGCAGGCTGCAATCTTCTCTGATGCCTGAATTTAGCATAAACCCTCCTGTTAAGCCAAGCGAGCGCATTCACAAGAGGGGTGTCACAGAGGAACGTTAGAGCACTTGGTGCAATGTGAAATGAGGTGTTTGCGTCAGAGTGGAGGATGGTTGAAAACATGCTGACTATTGCTTCCTCTGAGTGTCAGTGTATTTGTGTTTTTGAATATGGGGTGTGAGGTAGATGAGTGTTTGTGTGTGTTTGGTTCCCTTGTGGTCTGGTGTCCCCACATTGGATAGGTGGGTGTATGCTTTTGCACTGATTATTGCTACAGTAGTTATTTCCTGAACATGTGGATTGTTTATCATCACTTTAATTTCAACTTAAAGCAAAGCCATACTGGACACTAAACTCCAATAATAGCTGCCGCTCTTGAAATATAGGCCCCAGCAGGGCCTTCAGCCTAGGTATGTTCCTCTAGAGCCCTGCGTTTAAGTGAATACCTGGAAGTATATGAGTATAATAAAGTAACCATGGCAGGACAGATTTAGCAGAGCTCTGAGATGACAGATAAACAGCTGTGTGTTTGTTTCTTGTTCCACTGCAAGTGGCAACGCCATTAAGATTTGGGATAGGACCACATCCCAGGTGATTTTAGGGAGGAACTTACAGTCAAATTATTGTACTGAAAGAATAAACAGCACTGAAAACATTCTTTACTGACTCACACAATCGTCATACAGAATCTGCTTGTTTTTTTTTCAGTCTTGAATTAGGATTTTAGGATATGTGCACATTCTACTGTCATGTTTTAAGCATGCATACACATATGCACACCATAAAAACACAAACATGCATTCAAACACATGCTTTCTGTTAAGTTTGCTACATGAAATGTCTGCACAGGCCACCCAACTCCTTCTGACATGCCTTGGTAAACCCCTGTCCCATTACCATGCATTATACATGGGCCGATCTCTTAAGTCCCATAAATGTAAAAGCTTCTCTTGAAATAGAAGAAGTTACACTGGCCCCTTGTCACAGTGACGTTTTAACTACGTAGATGCATGTTGTGTCATATAACTGTGCCAGAATTAAGAGAATACATTTCAAACCAGGAACTTCACAATACCCTATAACCAATGTATGCCAGTCTCTTATTTTTTAATTTAATAGTATAAAGTTTAAAGAATTCTTAATAATTACTGACAATTTGTTCTTATCTTTGTCTTACAGAAAGAATGGCTTTGCCTCAACTGTCAGACCCAAAGAGCCATGTCAGGCCAGCTGGGAGACATGCCACCTCCAGCCATGGCTTCCCCAAAGAAGCAACCACCTACTCCTGATCCCTCTTCTACCCCTGCTCCTGCTGCTGTAGATAGCAAACCTGTAGTAGAAGCAGTAGACCTAACCCCACCAGCACCCGAAGCCAAGGTAGTACCTGTAACCATTCCCACACCTGCATTGCTTTCACCTGATCATGATGAACCTCTTTCTGTTAGTGCCTCTCCTCCTGATTGCACTCCTCAGGAAACACAACAGTCAAAAGAACAAGAACAACCATTAGCAGCTGAACCAGTGTCTGAGCCTGTAATTCATCCTGAACAAGAAGCTCCGATTTCAGATAGTGTAGCTGAGAGTATCCCTGCAATCCCAGCAGTTGAGGAACAGCAGAACAGCTTTGGTAAAATAGCAGAGGACCATCCTCATCCTGAGACTAAGCCTGATTCTGATGTTGTTCAACAAATACAAAGTGCACCTGTCAGTGAAATCCCAGCAGATCAAGAACAACAGAGTAGCTCTGCGGATGCGACCAAGGACCTTTCTCTCTCTGCAGAAAGTGAGACACAAAATCTATTGACTAATACAGGTTTAGGCAAGACAACAGTCACTACTGAGGTAGAAACAGAGCCAAATCCCAAGATTACTCAGAGTGAGGTTGCAGCTCCTTCGACAGATAATGAGAAATTGGTGCCCACTTCAGAAAAGCCTCCAGAAGTGACAATGAATTCAGATGAGCCAAAGCCTGGCTTGATCACAGAAGCAGTCTCACAGGAAGTTCCTTTTCTGTTTGATCCAAAGCCAGATTCCACAGCTACAAATGTAAAAGTGGAGAAAACAACAGAGGTAGAACTTTGTAAGTCAAGTGAAGAAACCCAGATAGATGAACCCCAAGCTACTGGAGCAGGACAGACTCAGACTACAGACCTTGAGGCTGAATTCAGGGATAGTGCTCCCCCTCTTCCAGCTGAGGTTGTAGAAAATGTACCTCCTGTAGCCCATGTTGACAATATTGAGGTCCCTAAACTTGATGAGATCCAGCAAGAATTAAAACCAGAGCCAGTAAAATGTGTAAAGTCTGAAAGTTTTCCAGTAGTGTCAGAGAACAAACATCTTGCTTCAGCTTCAGAGGAGGAAAGTCAAGCTACTAAAGTGGAAAACAAACCTATAGAAAAAGAGCAGAAGCCTACTCCACTTGCTGTTGAAAAAGAGGAGAAGGCTTTTGAGGAGGCAGAAATTGAGAATAAATCATCTAATAGTAAAGCCTATGAAGAAGAGGCGGGAGTTCAGTATAATGCAGCTGCAGAGAAGGCTATTGAGGTAAAAGCAGACGAAGGGAAATCTTATGAGGGAGAGGCACCTGAACAGAAAACAGTTGAGGAGGCAGATGTCCTGAAACCTCTGGAAGATAAGGTTAATAAAGCTGAATTAAGTCCGCCACTTGCCTCCACTGAAACAGAGAATATTAGTCCTGTAATGGAGAAGAAAGAATCAGAAACGGCAGAGCTAGCACTGACTGTCATTCAAGAAATCCCAAAAGAAGAGATTCAGATACATAAAGAGGTAGAACTAGTGACAACGCATGAGCTATCCCCTGTTGAGAAAAGCCTTGTTGAGACAGTATCATTATCAGTGAAGTCAGAGGAGAAAGAAAAGCCAATGGTCGAAGCAGTGGTTACATCTGAAGAAAAGGTCAAAGTCAAGGAGTCAATGCAAAGTGCAGAGATGGTGTTATCCTCAGGTGTCATCAGTGAGGCAGAAGTCAGAGATGAAGCCTGTGAGGAGAAACTTGTTCAGAATAATAAGACTGGTTCACAAAAGACAAACAGTATTACTGGAGATCAACATGAAATAGAGAGAGAGATGTTAGCTCTGACAGGCAGTGATGAGAAACAGCTCGAGAAAGTCACAGAGCAAGTGTTAATCAAAGAGAAGGAACAAAAACTTGACAAAAAAGAGGCTGAGTTACAACCTGCTGCTGGAAACATCCAGGAACCTATTTCAGTATCAGAGACGAGCACAAACTGTGACAAAGTTGGCACCGCAGAGTTTGATGTAGTAAAGAACACATTATCAAAGAAGGATGAAGTATTAGTGACAGCTTTTGAACCTGGAGATGTGTCTGTATCAGTAGATGCAGTCCCTGTAGCAGAACCTGAAATTCCAGTCTCTGTAGTTAGTGAGGACAAAAGCCCAAATGTGGACGAGACAAAGGAGGTTCAACCTCTGGGAAAGCCCAGTCTTGAAGATGCAGTAACTGAGGTGAACACAGTATTAGTAAAGCACAAGTGATGGTAGATTATATGATTATCATACTTTCATTTCTGTAGTATGTATGTGCCTATATATGGGCCACATTTAACTAAAAAATTACAGTTTAGATATATTACTTTTTTCATTTAAATATCTGCGAAAACATTAATTGTGTTTTATTTCAAACCAACAGGTGAAAACAGTGGAGACCTTGAAAGAGCCTGGAGAGAAAGAAATGACTGCCAAGGAGGGAAGTCCCACCAGCCCATCAGACCTAGCAAAGCTGGAAAGCACTGTCCTTCCTATTCTTGAGGCTCAGGCAAGCACGCAACCAAAAGATGAGGAGAAACTAACAGACACTCTAAAGACTAGACGTAAATTAGAGGTGCTTCCTCTCTCACCTGACTCACCAAGCTCAGAGGATGACAGAGAACTTTCTGAGAAGAATACCAAAGTTACCACAAAGAAAAAGCTTCTTGTGCCCATGGATGTCAGAGCAGACTCCCTGGATGATAGCAGTGAAAGCTTTGGAAAAGAAAGCCCAATGTCAGGAGATGATGAGGAATTTATCCGAAAACAGATAATGGAAATGAGTGAGAATGAGGATGCTTCCCCATCTGATGAGGAAAATCTAATTCGACGAAAGATCAGAGAGGAAGAGAAGAAAAAAATGGAACAGACAAAAACAGAGTCTGTAGAGAGGAGCTCATCAGGAAAAGCCAGGCGACTTACCAAGAGAAGCACTATAAGTCCCGATGATGAAGAAGAAAAGCAACTCCGGAGCTCATTGGATAAACCTGATATAGACAAAGAGGAGGTACCAGAGCTAAAAGAAGAGGAGGGTCAGACTGGTACTGCAGTTCGCAAATTCCAAACCATGGAGCTGAATGCAACTAGCAGCCCTATGCATATACCTAATGATGATGGAGAGCCAGAAATGGAAAGCCTTACAGACTCTCCGGATGATCGTTCTAGAGGTGAAGGGTCATCCAGTCTACATGCATCCAGCTTCACTCCTGGGACATCCCCAACATCTCTCTCATCACTGGATGAAGACAGTGACAGTAGTCCCGGGCAAATCCGTTCTGGTGAAGGAAAGCAACACAGGAAAGCAAAACACAGACAACCTGGTCAAATGTTGCCAACTATTGAAGACTCTTCTGAGGAAGAAGAGTTACGGGAAGAAGAGGAACTCCTTAGGGAGCAAGAAAAACAGAAGGGCTCAGGGAAAAAATCCAAGAAAGATAAAGAAGAGATTCGAGCCCAAAGGAGGCGAGAGCGTCCAAAGACACCACCAAGCAACCTGTCCCCCATTGAAGATGCCTCACCAACTGAGGAACTGAGGCAAGAGGCTGAAATGGAGGAGATCAGACGATCATCCTGCTCTGATTTCTCTCCCAGTATTGAATCAGATCCTGAAGGGTTTGAAATCCATGCCTCAAAGATTGCAGCAGTTCAAAAAACATATCAGCTGCCCATATCAGTATCTCTTCATTCCCCAACAGATGATCAAAATACTGATAAACAGAAAAAAACTCTCAAATCTGCTGATGAGGCTTATGAGGAAATCATGCTGAGGGCCACGTCTCCGACAGTTGACAAAGGTGAGATTCAACCAGGAAAAGAATCCCTTTATGGAGGTATGCTCATTGAAGACTATGCCTATGCATCTCTTATTGACAATACAACACCTGGTGTGGGGGATCAGGAGAAGATTGTTGTTCCTGCTCAACCCAAAATGCTGAGATCACCAGATGAGGTTTATGAAGACATGTTAAAGAAGAGGAAAGAATTCATCCAGCTAGAGCAGGAATATCAAAATATGCAGCCAAAAAAGGAAAGCACTAATCCAGAAATTGTGTTGCAACCTGCTGAGAACACCTTCTCCAAAAGCAGTACAGTAACAATAGGCAAAGACGGGAAGCAATTGTTGGATGCTGAAACTGCCTATGAAGAGCTAATGAAAAGGGTGCTGACTCCTGGAACAAGTCCAACTCAACAAGAGCCAGGAATGGAACCCACTGCATCTAGAAGGGCACTCCACCCCATCCCAGACTTAAAGGTAACACAATGCTCTTCAGGAGAGTTGTCTTCTGATGATGAGAGTATGAGCAAAAAGGGAGAGGAGGTAACGGCAGTATCAGACACCACATCAGCTATGGAAACTGAGCCTGTGGCAGTGTTATCTGAATCTCCTCCATCATCCACATCAGATCAGCAACCTCACACCACAACTGCAGCATCCCAGGCTGAAGTTGTGGACTTATCTAGTGCACTCCCAAGAACATCAACCCATGTGATTGACAGTGTATCACCCTTGCCCACAGTCCCCCAGTACACACCCAGTATTCCCAGCGTAGTATCAACTGCCCCACCTGTGCCCCCAAAGCCAAGTGTCCCACGTAGGGCTAATTCTCAGGAAAAAGCAGAAGTACCTGCTGCACCACCACTGCCTCCCCCAACCCCACCAAAGCCTACTGTTTTTCCCAGGAAACCACCAGTTCCACTTCCATCTCAGGCTTCAGCAGCTCCAATCAGGCCAGAGACAGTGGCTATGCCTGCAGCCCAAGGATCACCTACAAGACAACCAGTTACACCGATGTACAGGCCTCATGTTCCCCCTCCTGTTCCCCCAAAGCCGTCAATTCCTGCTGGTATTGGGGATAGCAGACCAGGGCATGGTGTCAAGCCACCAATTGCACCAAAGCCTGGCTCGCAGCCTTCTTCACCTGCCCATGCCCCATATCCACCAAGACCAACAGTACTTCCCACTGGTCCTACTGACATAGCCCTGAATCTGAGCCCGTCTTCTGAGAGCAAGCCGTTTCAACCCTCACCAAAGTCTCCTACTTCTCCAAGATATGCCAGCAATCTTCGTGACACATATGTGGTCATTACACTGCCATCTCAGCCCAGCTCTCCAGTAGACAGTGTCTCAACTCAAGCTCCATCTAGCCCTGGTCCAGCATCTCCTTCACGCCAAGCTCAGCCCCAAAGTTATTACCAACCACAGCCTCAATCACAATCATATCCACAGCAGCATCCACAATCAACCCCTCCTCAAACAACCAGGGTGCCTCTGGCATACACTCGTGTCACAGAATCCATTGAAAGTCAAGAGATCTGTGGCGCAGAAAAACATGTATCTAGTTCTTGTCACATAATTGAGGCCATATCTGCCTCAGCACAGCCACCTGTGGTTATGCCTAATCTCATCTCTCAAGTGGTCACTACCGAAGTCCAAAGGACCATGGTCTCTGTTGTTCATGAAAGGACACCACCACCAGTGCCAGCTCCAAGGGCAAATGGTGTCCCAATCTTAATGGAGAAACCTATGCCCCAATTGCCAGCACAGAATGGACAGATCTCCCAACCGTCTGAGGTAGTAGATCTTAGGACTATGAAGGTGGACCCAGAATCAGACATGAATGGTGTTGATCTGTCTGCTAGCCCAGACTCCAGACGTCAATCCTTTGCAACTGATGTCAGTCGTCAGAACAGTGCAGTGCAATCACCTGTGGTCAACCTCAGTGCTGAGTCATCCACTGTATCTATAGTGACCGATAGCATCACCATTGTGACATGTTCTGCCACAATCCAGCAACGTGACAATATGGACATCTCTCAAACAACTTCAGTGCCCCTTCAGCTCACAAAAAACAAAGCATTTGAGCCTGTTTCTCAAATTATATATCGGCCAATTGATTCTCAGCCCCCCACTCATGCTGGTACAGAGATACCTATTAACCTCTCTGTTGGATCAATCATAGGTGGAGGAACTTTCCAGACCACCCCTGTCACTATTGCACCCACTTCTATTGCAAGTTGTGCTGCCAATGGATTAACTACAGGTACAACCACAGTGGCAGGAGCTGTTGATCTTAGCACGACAAAACCATTCAACACTGTGGTAACAATGGATGCTGCATCTGCAGAAGTGGCCACAGCTGTGATCAAAGATGATGATGGTAAACCAGTGGATCTGACTGCAGGAAAAAGAGCTGTATGCTGTGATGTTGTGTACAAACTCCCATTTGCAGGAAGCTGCACTACTCAGCAAGCTACCACACCCCTGCCTGAAGACCGTTTTGGATATCGTGATGACCATTACCAGTATGATCGATCACCTTATGGCATGAGAGGATTTGGTGGAATTAAACCCTCGATGTCAGATACTAACCTAGCAGAAGCGGGCCTGTTCTTTTACAAGAGTAAGAACAGCTATAATTTCAGTGGCACCACAGAGGGTGCAGTAGATCTTACCTCTGCAAAGATTTCTGATGCAGGTCAGTGCAGTGACATTGCAGACCTGTCACTTAAATGTCACTTTGAATTGCCTCCACTCATTCATGGCTAATGTGGCATTTTTTGGTTTGTCTTTGCTTTTCTTTTTGTTTGCATGGACAATTCACTTTTTTGTTTTTTCATTATAATATTTTGCATGTGCCTGCATGCTGTTACTGTACATATTGTTTATGCTTGTTGCAATTCTCGACATTGAAGATTTTTTTTTTTTTCTCATTTTCCACCTTTTTTTCATAATTTGGATAAGGCATGGCTTGCTTCCACATTGAATAAGTCTGCATTATTTGGACTCAACTGATATTTTTGACTTTTGACAGGTGAAGCTGTTGACTACTCCAAGAAAGGGACTTACGCAGGAATGACAATTCCACCCTACTCCCAAGCCAGAGTCACAAGTGCTGTTGGCACACTCTTTGGTACAAGCAGCGTCTTGAGGTCATCAAATGGGGTGGTCTATTCCTCTGTTGCAGCACCAATACCATCTACGTATGCCATTACTACCCAACCTGGGTCCATCTTTAGTACAACTTACAATACCCTGTCAGGTATGCATACCAGCGACACCATGCCTTCTCTGTCCAATCTCCAGAATGTGCCACTGACACGGTCCCACAGTTTCTTGTCCACCATCTCCATTGCTGCATCAGAAGAGGAAGGTGATGCCCCACTCAATCTGGAGATCTCTAGAGGGGGTACTCCTGCTGCCCAGACTGCCACCAGAACAACAACCTCTTTATCGCTTGACACCTACACTGATGCATCCCTGGAGGCCATAGCTGCTTCACTTGAGGCTCTGTCTTCACCCATGGTTCCTGGGGATGGCCAGTATCAGGCTGAACGTGAGAGGCTAGAAATGGAGAAACTCAAACAACAGCGCCTGGCTGAAGAATTAGAATGGGAGCGCCAGGAGATTCAGCGATTCCGTGAGCAAGAACAGCTCTTAGTACAGAAGGAACTAGAGGAACTGCAGGCCATGAAGCAGCACATCCTGACTCAACAAGAAGAGGAAAGACAGGCTCACCTTATGATGCAGAAGGAAACTTATGCTCAACAACAGCAGCAACTGGAACAGATTCAGAGACTCCAAGAGCAACTGCGCCTGCAACTAGAAGAGCAAAAGCTACGTCAGATGTACCCAGGTGGGGATATACCAGGGCATGGCTTGCAGGAGGCAATTGTCTTAGGACCTGATGGCACAGTGCTGGCCCGAAAGATTACAGATAGTGGGTGCCAGACAGATGAAGAGGATGAGACAGTCAGCAAAGCTTACACAGCAGGGAGAAAGAAGAGAAGTGCTAAAAAGAGTGTTGACAGTTGTGTGCAGACTGATGATGAGGATCAAGAGGAATGGGAGGCTCAGACAAGAAGCCGACAAAGCCGGCCACGCACCGCTAGGGGTGATAGGGGTGGGCAATCAGAGGTGTCACTTCAAGCCCACACTGAGATTTCTATACAGACAGATACAGAGGGGAACATTAGAATGGACACCAGGCTGGAGCTGTCTGACTCTGAAAGGACCTCACCAAAGAAACGACCTACACCCTTAGAAATAGGCCAGTCTCCTAACCTCAAAGTTGATTCCTCAACACTTCAAGCCCCTCCTAAATCTCCCAAAGTGCTCTATTCCCCCATATCCCCCTGTATATCCCCTAGCAAATCCCTTGAGTTTGTGTCCTATGAGAAGTCACTGGGTGATACAAGTCCACAAAAGCTAAGAGGAAGTGAGGATCCATCAAAAGCCTCTCCAGGAAGTCCCAGGGGACCAAAAGCCATGCAGAGATCCATGTCTGATCCTAAGCCCATGAGTCCAACAGGAGAAGAAAGGGCAACATCTGGAACCCAGTATGGTGATAGCTATACTGTGAGTACAATACGTATCACTTAAACTGCCATAAATACAAGAACGAACATATGTGCTGGCTAACAGAAATACAAGAGCGGGTTTATTTTAACTGTAAGAATATATTTGTTATTTGTTATTGTTATTTGTGTTTAAACTGGTCAATAATGTCAAAAACTAATGTATCTGGAGCAGTATTTCTTGATCTAATTTCTTGATAAAATACCATGTTAATAGTGCCAATGATGGGGCAGTTTTTCTTATACTAGTTTATTATGGCATTTATATTTTACACGATTCTTTGTGTTTATGTAATTTCATTTCAACTTTTTACTCACAAGTAAATATTTGTCCAGTGCAAAACAACTCATCTTATATTTAAATTCAGCTGGGGAAGAATGCAGGGGAAGAATTAAAAAGATTGTGATTGTGTAGCCTTCACATAAGTAAATGTAGCTTAAAGGCTTGTACCAAAGCATTCTGATAATAGATAGGAAGGAAAACATATGAAAATAAGTATGTAAAGAATAACTGAAGAGTAATTAAACCTCAATAGATTATGTATACACAGTTTGGAAATTAAGTGTTTGAATTCATACAGTCCTAATCAGTTTTGTTTGTTTTTCATACAGGGGAAAGGCTCAGGTGGCACACCAACAGGGACTCAAAAGAAGGTGAAGAGAACTCTCCCCAATCCACCATCAGAGGATGAGTCAACAACCACTGGCCAAACAGCATACAGCACAGGTTCTGCCCGCCGAAGAATGTGCCGCAATTCAAACATGGCACGTGCCAAGATTCTACAAGACATTGATCGTGAGCTAGATTTGGTGGAGCGTGAGTCCTCCAAGCTCCGCAAAAGACAAGCAGAGCTAGATGAGGAGGAGAAAGAGATCGATGCCAAGCTTAGGTACTTGGAGATGGGCATTAATCGTAGAAAAGATGTGCTACTGAAGGAGAGAGAAAAGAGAGAAAGGGCCTACTTACAGAGTGTTGCCGAGGACAGAGACTATATGTCAGACAGTGAGGTTAGTAACATCCGAGAGACTAGAGGTGGGCGTGGAGGTGGTGAAGATGAGGAGATTGAAGAGCATGGTCTTGAACGTCCCAGGACAGCTCCCCAGTCAGAATTGGATGACTTTGTCCCACCTCAAACCAAGCATGAGTATGGAAAATACTCCCAATACCAATACCCTCAAAGCCAATACCAGCAGTCTCTCTACCAGAGTCCCCAGTCCTACCAGTCTCATTCTATCTACTCTTCTGTCCCCTCATTGACTAGCTCCCAGCAGCAGAGTTACCACCAGATGCTCCTTTTGCAGCAAAAAGCTGCCAGACAAGCAGCCCTCCTCTCAGAGCTAGATGCTACTAAATATGATGTCATTAGCCGCCAGCCTGATCCTACATCATCAGCTTACATGGGAGTCAAATATGACAAATATGGCAACCATCTTGATCTCAGAGCTTTGGATGTGGGAAGTATAGCACGTAGCCCCATGTCAGCGGTGTCTGATTCCTATTACACAGATGTAGATCATCATACACCCCGGAGTTACATGTTGTTGGAAGATGCTGCAGAACTGGCAAAGGGCTCTACAGGTCTGTCTTCATCTTATAGTCTGGCTGAACGAGAGCTGGCCAAGGCAGAGAAGCTGCTACGCAGGAGTGCTGCAGATCTGGGGTCTACTGACTATCTGGGATCCACCTCTAGACTCCATACATTTGGAAAGACCCCCGATGAAGAGGATACAATGGAGGAACCCTATGAACTGAAACTTTTGAAGCAGCAGCTTAAGCAAGAATTTAGGAGAAGTACGGGGACAGAAAACTTAGAACAGCTGACAGGTCTCTCTCAGCACTACTATACCCCGAGCTCCAGCATCTCTAGTTACTCCCAAAGGCATTATCCAAAGTCAGATAAATACAGCATCAGTCGTCTTACTCTAGAGAAGCAGGCTGCTAAACAACTCCCAGCATCAATGTTGTATCAAAAACATAAGACTCCACTGTTAGAGCCTAAGATCTCCTCCAAGTATTCCTCTATTACAGACAACAGAGGTTTGGAGACAGACTACACCAGTTATCTTGGGTCTACCAGTCCATCTCCTAGAAGCCGGCTCTCTCAGGATGAGATTACCTTCGGCCTTCGTAAGAATATTGCAGAGCAGCAAAAATACCTGGGGTCCACCTTGGGTGCCAACTTGGCTGGGTCACTGAACTTAGGCCAGAGTTTAGGTTTGGACTCTGCCTATCCTAGTGGTAGTCGCTCAAGACCCTCATCCAGGCCGACATCTTGCTATGGCCTGGACTTATCTATCAAAAGAGATCCTTCCAGCTCTTCGCTGAGGCTTAAAGGAGATGGTGAAGCATCTGGAGATGGACCAAGTTATCAAACCCCATCTGGTCGCACCAAACCCACTAGCCTTCCCATTGTGCAAAGTGGCCGTGGCCGAATACCCATAGTGGCCCAGAACTCAGAAGAAGAGAGTCCATTGAGCCCTGTTGGGCAGCCTATGGGCATGGCCCGTGCATCAGCGGGACCTCTGCCGCCCATCTCAGCCGATTCAAGGGACCAGTTTGGTTCCTGCCTGTCCTTGCAGGACTCCCAGCAGCAGCAACATATCAGGGAAGAGCCAACCAGGGGTAGGGGTTATGTGCTACTGGATGACCTTCAGGGCACCATGTCAGATAGTGAAGGTAAAAAACAGACTTGTCACATTGTCACTCTTTTACTACTTACTGTTTCATCGTTCAGAGTGTCTGGTTATGATTTTTCTTGCTTGCATTTAGTACTATTATGTGAAATATTTAGCTTTTGTGTATTTATTGAAAGTCTGCATGTGTCTGTTTTTCATATTTAACCTCAACTTTGGTGAATGTATCTTCTTTTTGTTGTCTGGTGTTGTTTTCTGGAGTACTTTTGGTCAATCAGTTGATATCTGGTGTGCTTGCATGCCTTTGTACATTTGCTTGATGTCTTATAGGGTGTGCTTGAATGTATCTTTATGCATGCACTATGTTTCTCTCTGCATTCCAGATATTGTGTAACATTTTCCCATATTAATTCACTGCATGAAACTGTACAGTCTAACTTTCTGTTACAGCTACATTGTGTGGGAGGTTTCCCTCCTCAAAAAGCAATTGCTCACTTGTGGCAGTCTGCATTAAATTTAGAGCATTTGTAGCCGTTTCAACACTCAAAGATGTTCATAGTCTTTCATATCCTACTTGTTAATCGTACAAATCTTCAGCCACAATGCCAGAATAATCCTTCAATATTTAGGTCAGATTTAGAAAACTTTTCCTTCCCACAAATGATACACTGAAAAAGTGCCTGTCCCATTTGCAAATTAACATAATTGGTACAGAATTCTGTCAGTTGAACCAGTTGTCTTGCAGTTACTCCTCAAAATGGCAGTATATTGTAATAACATAGCCAATAGCACATTGATTATTTTATTGGTTTCTACAATAATTGTAAAATGTGGATAGTAGATGTTGGTGCATTTCATCAATCATATTTAAGTGTATAAATATATTTGTGGGTTAAATTATTAAAACAAACTATAGGAAACAAAATTTGAACAACATTTCTAGGAAAAAAACAGTTTAAAGCAGTACAGTCGTCAAAGTAAGGGGACCTTGATTGTACCTTTTGAAATGCATGATCTTTGGTTGCAACCCTTAAATGTGTGTAATAAATATAACACTTTAACTTGCATGTCTTGTCATGAATACTTGCTTGTATGTATTGCATGGAATATATTTATGCTTTAACTTTTATCAATTCTGCCTTTCCTAAAAGTATCACTGCCTAATTTTAATCTAAATGAACACACCATGTTGTTCACACACACCACTGATTTGATTATTTTAATTAACTGCAGACAAATGTTAACTTTATTTTCACTACATATTCTATAACTGAAAGCATACTGTATTGTGTCATCACTAAGAGGAGCCAGTATTGTAAAATGTTCTGAACAGTGTCTTATTCCAACAGGAAAGACAATTATTTTTTTAAGCAAGAACATAATATAAATCCTAGTTTACTGCAATCTCCTCTTTTACAACCGTTGGTTTTGCTTGGTAAAAGCCATAAACTGTCAGTTGAATTTATAAGCATTATGTTGTCGATGCCTACTCTCCCAGTCATAACAAATCCACTTTATCATAATAATTCTGTTCTGTGAAGTGCTTAATTAAAGCAGCAAAAATCTGGTCAGTTTCCAAGCTGAGAAAAGTATTTTCATGAAAAGGGATGCAAAATGTGACGTTTTAAGTAAGTTCAGATTCTAATAGAAGTACTATTGTTTATCATTCTGGTTTCAGCGTTTAAAGATCCCAGTTCTGAGTTGTCTTGAATGCAGAAATAACTATTTGTTAAGAAATTCGTATGGATCCCATCATTTTGCAAAGTAAACCCATTTGCCTTGATTCCAGCCCTAAGTGATTCCCTGATGGCTTTGAACAGAGACGATGCAACCAATGGTAGAGTATTAGTTCAGTTCTCTAGTCATCCATTAGTGAACGTATTAACCTGCACTATAAGTTAAATGCACATCACCATAATATGATAAGGAAATGTTGGGGAGCTCTAAAACACACAAATTGCAAATAAATGCCACATTAATTTGGAATTTTTTCAAAATTTCTACAATGCAAAAATGTCATAGGACATACATACTGTATGTTTTAGAAGAAACATTCACTTTTATAACAATTGGAGTTTGAGAATAATCCAAAATATGTACATACCCAACATTTACGTTCATAGAAAATGATCACACTATAGGTTTAGGTTATGCTTATATACATACTGTACTAATACTATTTCTATTCACTATTAAACTGCATTTTTTTGTGCTTATTTTATAATACCTGTAAAAAGAAAATGCTTGGCACCCTTTCCCCTTTTCATACGAAAGTGAAATAATTAACACATTTTCTGAGAATTGTTTTCCTCACACTTTAACCCCAATCACTAATTAGCATAGAGTTTTAATGAATTTGCTTAATGGAATGTAATCACCTTTATATAAACTGAAGAAACACATCCTATATAATGGGATAGTTGTGCAGGTTCTCAGATTGGTTCTGAAGTAGTGCTTGTTTTTATCCCTAAAGCCTACCACCTTAGACGAGAAGAGACAGACTGGTTTGACAAACCTAGGGACGGACGGTCAGAGAACGGACAAGAGAAGAGACAGGTGAAACAGGAAAACACACACACATGACACTGTAGTAAAGCTCTCACATGTACTGTATGCCAACTCTAAGCTGTAATGAAATGCATGCACCCACACTCAGGCACTTGATAAATGGCACATATACTGTATATGTCCATGTTGCAAAGAATCCATACTTAACTGTTTCCCATTTACCTTGTACATACATGACATCTCACCATTATGTATGGGCCACAGGGAAAAGGCCCGTACTACCCCTTCCCTCACCTCAGGGTCAAACTGCAGAGGGATCCCAAAGACCGCAGTGTCTCAGGTAAGTTAGAACAGTTTACTGCATTTCATTCAATAACAGCAGCGTGCTAAGAGAATATACAAATGCATTCAAGGAGGCATGTTTAACAAGCTAATGTGTTTTTGACTGTGATGCATTAGATTTTATTGACCCCATTGCTTACTGACTGCATCAAATATGCACTGCTTACAGCATAGATATTGTTTTCCTTTCCTTGAACTTTGAACAATCGTAAACATATTGTTTAAGAAGGATAATAATGTACAAATTAACATGGATCACAACATCTCATTAGATTTATTGAGCAAAACTAGTATGCTTCATGCATTTTATTTACTTGATGTTCATGCCAGATCTCAAGAAACTGGCAAGTCACTTCCCCTGCCATTACGTTCCATCACACCATTCCTCCAGGCTCAAAGCAGGCAGACATTTCATTTCCTGGCTTCCCTTTTGATTTGGCTCTTCTCCACGCTCATCAGTCATTGCCATGCTCAAAATGGCGTATCCCTCACACTCAGGATTATCTTACGCAATTAACAAACAGCCCACAATGGAAGCATTTGTTTACGAGGACCCGGTGGTGAACTGAGTCATTTTGCCTGAGTCATTTTGTTCTTGCTTCCATAACCATGTTAAAGTGTTTCATACTGTAAAATGAGGAAAATTCTGGTTCTGTGTAGGTGAGGGGCTTTGTTATGTGTGACCTGTGGAGGGACAGATAATAGATCCACTGATTGATTTGATATGAGTTTTACTCTGAAATGTAAGTTAATGAATAAAAATTACATGGTAAATGTTTTAATTAATATGAAAATAATGATACAACAATCTAATCTAAATATTTTCGAAACACTTGAAAACTAGATAGATAGATAGATAGATAGATAGATAGATAGATAGATAGATAGATAGATAGATAGATAGATAGATAGATAGATAGATAGATAGATAATATAGCCACTCACCAGTCTTTGTTTTTGGTTGTAAACAGGAAATGGTCTGGGTATCCGTGTGGTTGGAGGGAAAGAGGTCCCGGGCTGTAATGGAGACATTGGAGCCTACGTTGCCAAAGTCCTACCTGGTGGAGCTGCAGAACAAACAGGAAAGATTCTTGAAGGTAAACCCGTTTACCAAATTAAACTTCCCTTTGTTAAAAAAAAACAAAAAACAACTTCATTTGCATTGCATTTATAAAGAAAATAAATTACAAATGATATTTTGAAGATTATGAGATTTTTATGTTTTACATGCTTTAATGGGGAGTAGGTCTATTTGCTTAGTTAGATCTAATTAGTTTAGTGCATAAAAAAAAAACTTGATATGAAACATGCTAATAATAATAATAATAATACATTTCATTTAAAAGCACTTTTCAACATATTCAAAGACACTTTACATGGTGAAACATCAGAACATTGAAGCAGCAAAAACATCAAACATCCAAATAATACACTAAAAACACATTAGATTACACTAAGCTAAGCTAACTGGGTTTTGGCCGTAGCATCATATTTACTGCAAAATCATCAATTTCCTAAAATATCAAACTGTTTATTCAAGATTCTTAGTGACTCACATGCATACCTACATCTAACGATCCTTGCAGTTGACAGATTAAAACCTGCACTTTGAGTCAGATAAACAAAGTGATGACAAAAAAAGGTCAGGTCATTTGCATTTGGTTTGATCACCTCATGGCAATGGGCCATGACTCACATTTTGTCATGGAAATGAGATCTAAAAGGAAAGCTTATGGGTGGGGCAGCAGTGCCAGACTCACTCAGAGCAGGGACGAAAAAAAATCAAAAGGGCACCAGCTTTGCACTTGTGATGCATTTATGGTAAAACAGCTTAGTCATGGTGAGGGTTGACATGCTAGAGCACAGTGTTTCTGTGTTTCATCTACCATAGGGGGATCTGGGAGGGCACTTTTGTGTTTTTTTAACATGGGGACATCAGTAATATTTTCTACCTTGCAGAATACAGTAGTGAATATTTTAAATCCGTAAAACAACAGTAGAGGCGGTGAAGAGTTTATAAAGCAAGAGTTTCTCCCTTACAGAAAAAAATAACTTACACCTTCTGTTTCACATACAGTAGATTGATAACCCTAACAGCTACAGTTAGCTATTTCTCCAAGTCATCAAGTAACCATTGTGCACTAACCCACAGATATATGACCTGTGATTTCACCCTTACACACTGACAACACCTCAGGATAAATTGCTGTGTTGTATATTAACAGGAACATATTTCATGAGGTGCTATTGATTTCACATGAGGGAGTCTGGGAACAGTTAACCCTCTCACCCTCCAGCTCCATCTGTCTACCAATAGTCACCTTTAATCTCAGTGTTGAGCCACATTAAGGGTGTCGGACAATTGGTAAAGCTGTGGCCCGAGCCTTTTTGAAGCTGCCACACTGGTGATCTATGGATGGTGAGATAGGGAGAGAGAGTTTGGACCTGTGTAGTGTGCTATCCATCTGTCTGCACTCTGTGAATATGTGTATGTGTTTGAGCGTGGGCAATTCCTTTCGTACTTTCTGTTCTTGTTTGTGTCTCCTTCCTTTTCCTTTTATGTGGCTGTCTCCTCTGTGTTTTTCTCTCTCCACTTCTTCATGAGGACACTAATAGGGTTCAAGTGAAAACTGCGTAATTAAAAAAATAGAAATGAAACAAACGCAATTGGGAACAATAGTGGGAAAATTAGTGCCTAATGTGACTTACACAGCTTTATAAGATAGCTGGAGTCCCAAATCCCAAATGTAACTTGATAACAAAATAAAAGCACATTTTATGGTGAAACAGGGGAAATATAAATATAGATCATGTAAAAACAAAAACTAAGAGTCTATAGCCATGCTATGGTTGTAAATAAAATGTACACACCAAATGTGCCATTAGTTTTTATATCTGCATTTTAAAATTAAATTAAGAATAAAACACAAATAATGAGCAACAAACAAAACAAAATATAACATTCAAGGTGTCTTAAATTCCTGTTCAGATAAATATATATATATGTCTTCATATAAAACCCTCTATGCACCTTTAATACATATAACACACTTTCATGCTGTGACCAGTTCTCTCCTAATGCAGACCATAAAAGCTCATTAAAAAGATTAACACACCTATGAAGCAGGGGGGCACAGTAAGCACACACATGCGGGGTACACAGCTCTCCCTCAGTCGCCTGCAGCTGGTCAAAAAAGAATATGTAAACCAAATTTCACTCAAAAAACTGAAACACATTTAAACGTTTTTGACTGAATAAACAACTTTTAAACGTGCTATCGTAATTAACAGATGGACAGCATCACCACACGTCTTACCTGCACACATATTTACAATATAATAATCAACATATTGGCACAGTCACATTAGCATGCAAACACTTGCCATTAGCACTAAACACAAATAAAGATGTTGACCTGATGATGGCGCCAGATAAACAGGCTGAGTTGAGTACTTAAAAATATTTATGGATGTTTTCATTAGCTTACCTTTTACATACTGTATTGTATTGTATCATAGCGTTTCATATGTTGTCTTTAATGTCTTCTATCAGTGAACTAATACTGCAAGGAAAAAATGGGCCAGCCCTTTCTATACTAATGTCATGGATCTTTACTTTATGTACAGAAAGAAGTCCATGGTATCCGCTGAAAATGTTGATTTATTGATTTGATTTGGTTTAGTCCAAGAGTCAAGATGAATTTGTTGTGTTGTTAGCTGCGAGGACAACTCAACCATGATAACGCCTATAACCCTGTCATCAACACTGAGCAGAATGGATGCAAAGTACTTTGGTTCTGCCAGTGGGAACACGGCATCTCACCCACTGTGGTGTGAATATGGGGAAATGTTGTCAGATACAACAGGCGTAGAGGCTTAATGTCACAAAGTGTGTGTACAAATCCATGCTTGTTTGTCTGATCAAAGTTCCTTTGAGCGTGCGCAAACTGAAGCACACGCGCAAGCCATGTGCGAACAATTTGTCGACTAATATCAGGGTGAAACTACAGCAGCTTCCTTGTCACTCACAGCTCGGGAGTATCGTCGCAAACAGAAGACCCTCCTGATGGGCTGTTTCAAACTGTGTAAGTCCTGCCAATGCGGCAGGGTGTGTTTTGGAGGATGCAGTGGGTTTGCTGTGCTGTGTGGATTCATATGAGCTTTCATGGCTGCATTAAATATGAATAAATGGTCTGTTCTTTCTATGAGATGGTTGTCATTGCTGGGCTAGATTGGATTTTGTATTCTTTCCAGGCTATAATGCATCATTTTTGAAATGTTGTCCTGCAAATTCTACTTTTATAGCTGAAATAACATGAGGTCATTTTCATGTTCATTTTAAACCGATTCTGTGCCTGAGTGCTCTACAAACAGCTTTGTCACACAGCTGCTGTTTGGGCTGTCACCAGCATTTATCTCTTTGGTTTTGGCCTGCAGTCTGATGCACATGTCGTTTGAGTACGAGAATCAAAGCTGGTTTTCTTTCAAAGGATTGCTCAGTGTGAATTTAATCAAATGATGGAGCCTGAAATGATCCCTCATTCAGGTCAATGTGAATTTAGTTTTTAGAATGAATCGATCCCTTTAAAGAGCGACTCACTTCAGGGCTTTGATTGGTTTGTGGTTTGAGGTGAAATATTTTTTACCGCATATTGGAAAATATGGAATCAACAGACATTATTTAAGTGCAAATGTGTGACTGTGTATAGGAATGCAAGTCCTGGAGTGGAACGGTGTTCTTTTGACGGGGAAAACCTACGAAGAGGTACAGGGGCTCGTCGGACAGCCGTGTAATGAAGCAGAAGTGTGCGTCAGACTGTGAGTATAACCTTTGTCACTTTCTATCTTTCTCTCCTGCAGTCTATTGTTAGCATGCCGTGGTCATTTTTTTAATTTTCTTCCTCACACTCTAATCATCACTCTCAAATCTATCTTTGATCCATCATCTTCCTAATGCAGTCATTGCTCTTTTTACATTTCCTGCCTGTTCTTCTCTCGAATGTCCGACCTCTACTCTATCTTTTTTGCCATTGTTATGACTTTGAAAAGCTCAATTTCCCCCTAAATCACAAAGACCATGAAGTATACACCTTTAAAATAGAATCTAATTTTGCATTTTAATTATTTAGTAAGTCATGATTGCTAGCTTTGCTGTTTCTGAGTTTATAAGTAATTTAGCTGTGTATCGTCCTGTATATCGTCCTAATATATCCGTGTACCAACTTATTGTTCTCCCTTCTATTTCAGTTTAATAGTTTAAATTAGTTTTAATTATCAGAATGACACAATATTTGTCTTTCAGTGATCTCAACATGCTGGCTGAGTCTGAGGGGACCGACCACCTGGATTTCCAGGAGCACAGCAAAGGTGAGCTACGATATTTCTATAACTCCAAACACAACATGCACTTGCCACTTCCCCACTACTGTCCCTGCCTTCTCAGTAATTCCAAATTTACTTGACTTTCTTTTCATCTACAATTCTCTTTTTCCTCAAGTTCAGCTATGCTTTACTTGTGGTCTATTTCCTCTTTCTGTCTGCATTACACAGGGAACATTAAATTGTGCTCAGAAGAGCTCCCTCATTGTAAAGCCGTGAAATATCTGTTCATGATTTCTGTAGAGCAGAGAGTTATCAGTTTGAATCCTTAGACAGCCGATTATGGTTATTATTGAACATAACATCATGCCTTGGTCTGCCTGCATGTGTTTATGTGGCTGGCTTTGCGTAATGATCCTCTTGTATGTCCTACTAGGAGACAGACCTCCCAGGTCTCCAGGTGTTGACCCCAAGCAGCTGGCTGCTGAGCTGCAAAAGGTATCTCAGCAGCAGGCTCCCACCTCCACCTCTTCCTCCGGCCTGCCCGCCACCACCTCAGCGACCTCCAGCCCCGGTCAGCCAGGATCACCCTCCGTCAGCAAGAAACGCCACAGCAGCAAGGCGAGTTCAGGGGGCTTTGCTTGTCATGTTCAGTTTAGAAGTAGATGTAGCACATTACAAATTACAGTTCATCCCTGAAGTGAGTCACAACATTGAACTCCTGGACAAATTGGTTTCTGGTTATTTATGTATCTGCAGTTTCTGTTTTTGTTTCATTAACTTACAACATTGTTAACAACCTCCAGAGGAGCTTCCATTTATTCAGACTTCATAGTTTGTATCCCAGAACATAAAATGTGTGGAACATATTTTAAAACCCACCACACTGGGGTGCTTTTCTTTTATTATAAACATTTAGCAAAGAATTCTGACAATGCCAGTAAGAAATAAAAGTGTAAGAATTCACCGCTTGTAACCACCTCATGTAAAATTAATATTAAAACAGATGCATCAATTTCGAGACTTTAACTTGTAGTTTAGCCTCAAGCACAGCACAGTCCAGTACATACTGTACAGTAATAACACCCACCAGTAAACACAAAGTATCCACCTACAGCTTTTTGCCAGCAGTGTCTAAGCATGTTGCTTTTATCTCTCACAGACTGCAGAGGGAACAAAGACCCAGTCCCACCCCATATCTGGAGAGATACAGGTCAGTGAAAGAAAGGATCAGCTCTGTAATGTTCAAATTTAAATGCTGGCACATGCGCACTGTTAGATTTACTGTGTTTTAGCATTTCAGAAACATTCAATTAAATAAACGCAAGAAAATACAACGTTAATCCTTCATTTTATGTTCTTAAAGCTGTTCATTTTTTGTTTGTTTTTTTTTACATAGTTTTCCTCAAATGCATTTGAATCCACTGTAATGCAATGTGCCTCTTTTTGCAGCTTCAAATCCACTACGACAAGCAGCTTGGCAACTTGATCGTTCATGTCCTGCAGGCCAGAAACCTTGTCCCGCGGGACAACAATGGCTACTCTGACCCATTTGTTAAAGTTTATCTCCTACCAGGGAGAGGGTGAGTCAAGAGTGTGGCAACTGCAAGTAGTTAGAACAGGAACAGTGTAGGATAAATGATACAAATTGAAAAAAAAAAGTGTCACTGTACCAGTTTTGTGTGTAAGATGTGACTGTTTTCATAGTTTTCTGTCTTTTCCAGCCACTTTTGGATAAAGAATGTGAGCAATATACCTGCTTAGATGTTCCAAGGCTACAAAGGCAGCCATTTTCTTAAGCTCAAACTTATCTCATTCATTTTAAAATCGATTTATAATTGATTTTGGCTCTCCATGACATCTTTCAATGTCCAGCACATGACCTTTCTTTGGTATCAATTCAGTAGCACCTATACACTGCACATCAGGTCCACGAGGTGTTTTATAATGTAGCTTCATGTGATATGAACTCCTTGTTACGGGACTCATCAGCCCTTTATCGCTGCTGATTGACATAAACGTTATGTAAATGATATGAAGTTGCTAGTGTTCTTGTGTTGGTGTTGCCCCTGTTGATGGGTGTTCTACTGTAGGTGTGAGTGCAGTCAAAATCAATAGCTCTCATATTTACGAGCAATACGATCCACACTCTCTCATAAGTCCAGGGCTCTCTTTCTCACTGTGATTGCACTGTAATGTAATTGACTCTCCCACCTGCTCTGCTGTATGATGTCCCTCGAGAGAGTGTTTTTTTTTTTTTTCCTGGGATCACTTCAGATAAAAGCAATAACATATGGCTGTGGGCTGTGTTGCAGCCGCCACTCTTGCCAGCATTCAGTTTGACACGTGCAGGTGCAAACACTGCTGTGGGTTTTAGACAGGGTCAGGGTTATGCTAAAGGGATTGGGAGAGTGACAGCCACAAACCCTGCAGCCACCCTCCTGCAAATGGTTACGGAAATATGCAAACTTAAGCACATGTGTGCAGATACCCGTGTATATGCTACTTGTGTGTATACATGGACACGTTCACAGCTATCAGAGCACCAACTGCAATCCATACAGAGGCTTTTCAGTTGCATCACAGGTCTCCTGGCAACCACATGGAGCTCCTGCAGTGAAACGGGTGGTTATAAATCAGAGTTTAATGCACAGCAACCAGGCAAGAGGAAAAACATAGTTGTGATTTGGCAAAAGTAATGTATATATACCTTCTCTAGGCTGCGCATGATATGCACAGGTGTTACAGATGTGCAGATTGGGGGTGTAAGGTATGCATCCACAGGGAGGCAGTGTCACGTTTAGCAAACTACAATGTAAAAACAACGTAGAAGAAATCAGAAAACATTCTATGTTATTCTATTCTATATATTAAAAAGTAAAAGACAATTTAGATTAGATTTTTTGTTCACATACAAAACAATCAGGTCCGGGTCCTCGTACCAAGACCTCTGAATTCCATTCAAGTTTATAATTTATTCATAATTAAATCTAAAATCAGCTGTTCGCTCGTGTCCAGGAGCAGCAGATCTCCACTACGGTTGCCAACGGATGCGTTACATCACCTGAAAGCCCTCTCAACACACATACATACATGCTATTCATGAGACACTAAACCACAAACTCAACCCACCGCTGCAGCACACCACAGTTCCCCGCTCTTGCCCCCTTTCCTAAACACACACTTAATAAAACCCCACACTCAGCCTCAAATACAGTGATCTCCCCTTTCCCACACACACACACTCACAGTCCACAGACTCTCTCTTTGACCCGCCCCCCCCCACCCTCCCTCTGACTATTGTTTCTGTATGTTGTTCTTTATATTTAATGCATGCTGGACCCCCTCAGTCAGGTCATGGTTGTCCAGAATGCCAGGTATGTGACTTGCCCATTTTGGTACTTTGGTTCTGTTTTGGTTGAAATTTGGTTGTAAGTTTGGTGAAGGTGACAAAACGTCCAGGTTGTTTTCTAACTGATCGGAAGCTTATCGAAGTCCACTAACTCCCTTAAATTGTCCATTTCCCCTTGGTCCCCATACTCTCATGATGTTCCACTCACTTTTAGGCTTAGCCTCTTTGCATTGCATATTAGAGGAGTTGTAGTATTAACATCTTCCCATCTCTTTAACATGTCACATATAGTCTCCTGTAGTGACAATTAACATTTATCAGCTAACTGTTGTGTTTTCTTGGTAGATGGTCTGTTTTTGTTCTTAACCATTGCAATTTGAAATCCTAACATTGACCCCGACACCCTTTAGTTTGTCCCTGTTTTGTGATTAAAATCCCTCAGTAATGTCCTACATCGTGCCCTGACATCTTACTGTACCCTCGATACCCCGCCAAGTTGGATACACACTCCCATTATTTTGCTCTGCAGTCCTTATTCATTCCATTATTTTATTCCTTGTCTTTACCAAACTAACTCTTACAGACTCACTCATATCCTAAAATCTTATATCAAACCCTACACACTGCAAAAAAGATCCATCTTAAAACCTTAAAATATCCTAAAATATTTGTTTTCCTTAAAACAAGTGAAAGAATTTGTCAGTGAAGTCAGATTTTTTCAATGTTTCTTTGTAATTCAGAGATCGGCAGAATGATTAACACGATTGAGTTATTGGCACTTAACTGAACAATTATCAGAAATACTGGCATACATTTTCACTTGTGTTAGGACATCAACATTTCATGAGACTAAATGACTTGATGGACATCAAAATGGACTTTTTTGCAGCAAACCCTCACATCGTACCCTGCCGTCCATGCACGTAGGCCCATACATTGTTACCGTCCAAACAATGTGCATCACGTTCATTCTCTCCCTTCTACTGTCATGTTGTGCCCTACTCCACTATATTGTTCTCACTGCATTGTGCTGGTCCACTGATCTTCTTCTGGGCTTCTGCATGTCAGTAGTGACCAAATATATCTTGTTGTCATGTGTTCCCCCTCAGTGCTGAAAATAAGAGGAGGTCCAAACACGCAGGCAAGAGTCTCAACCCTGAGTGGAACCAGACTGTCATCTATAAAAACATCCTGCTGGAGCAAGTATGTGGTCATACACACATTTCTAACAGGCATAGTTACACACGGTCAGTGTCACAGACCTTTTGATGTGGTTAAAGGCACGCACAGGGTCGTATTACATCAAAGAAGTTGTCATGTGATTTTATATCTGTAACTTGACATTAATATCATTCAATATACTTTCTAATTCTACAATATTCCATGTTAAAATGTAACAAAAAGCACTAAACAAAATATTGCCTTGTCTCTGCTGGCATGCTGACTGTCATTGTGGCCACTGGTTTTAAGTAGAGCAGATGGATATACCACTGGGATTTAATTATATCATGTTAGATCCCATTTTAGATTCATTGGACCCATTTCAGTCACAGCAAATTTATGGACTTCTGTTGTCTGTTTAAGCTGCCTGAATGGCTGCTCCTTCTTTAAGCCCAGATTATATGTTTTTTACTTTAAGGTTTATTTAATCACTCAGCCAAGATATGTTATTATTAAGATACATTAACTGTGTGTGTGTGTGTGTGTGTGTGTGTGTGTGTGTGTGTCTATCAGTTGAGGAAGAAGACCCTGGAAGTGAGCGTGTGGGACTACGACAAGTGCTCGTCTAATGATTTCTTAGGAGAGGTAAACCTCTTTGAGAACACCGGTTTTCGTTCGTTGTGCACCAATATATCTCATGCATATGCCCATTAAACTGCTGCGTTTGCTCCCAGGTCCTTATAGATCTGTCCAACACAGCCCAGCTGGACAACGTCCCACGGTGGCTCCCCCTTAAGGAGCAGAGTGAGGGGGATCACCACAGGCGCTCCCACTCAGGCCAGGGCCGACACAGTTCCTCTAAACCCTCCTCACAGCACTCCTCCCCTAAAACCACTGGCTCCTCGCATGACAATCAGGATTCCCCAAAATCATCTGTCATCAAGAGCCGAAGTCACGGGATCTTTCCAGATCCGGCCAAGGGTAGGATGCAATGAAATTCCCTCACCTGCCTGACTTTATCACCGTCATCCCCCAACAACCTTCTGTACTCTGTTGCTTCTGCTATTTCTGTTTCTGTCTTCTCTGTACTCTGTTTTTCTTCTTTCTTCTTCACTCTTCTCTTACTTTGTGCTCTCTTCCTGCCACTGTTTCTCGCATCTGTTTCCTCCGACTATCGTGTTGTCTACCTCTGTCCACCTGTTTCTTTCTCTGCAGCCTTTTCTTTAAACCAGCACCTTCTTATGCCCATTTTTGCACCCCAGTCATAGCTTAAGCTTCATGCTTTTTGCTTTCTCATGGTCTGTTTTCTTGGTTGCCATGATGTCACCCAGCTCAGAGGCCTAGCCTTAGCTTCCCTCTATCTTTCTCCTAACACAGAAGGCAACATGGCCGTGGAAGGCTTTGACTACTCCCCTAATTTAGAAAAATAACCATCAAATTTAACGAGGATGCTTTAAGATCGTATAAGGCAGTTACCATGCTGGCTGGAGTTTCTCACTAGCCACAGGTGGTACACAAAAGGTAATAGCTAAAGAAACCTTTTTTTTTGTAATTTGGTGAATCTGGTTGTTTTAGACACGCAGGTGCCCACTATCGAGAAATCTCACAGTAGCCCTGGCACATCGAAGCCTTCCCCGTCCGAGGGCCAGAGCCACAGCCACGGACACAGCCAACACTCTCGCTCGCACGGCGCTTCACGCTCCAGCAAAAGCGCTGCACGGCAACACCATCAGGAAGGCGGCACTGGAAGCGGCAGAGGCGTTGCCATAGCAACGGGCGATGCCCCACAGCAGTCGCCGCAGCAGCATCCGCAGCCGCAGCAACGCCTCCAACCAAGTAAACCAAGACGCAAATAAAGCCTACGCAGCATGGCCTCCTCGCACTCATCTGTTCTACCTTCTGTTGAGTTATTTTTTGTTTTCTTCTGTTCCTTTAGTTTCCTTTTTCTATTCTTGGTATCCCCCACTCCCTTTACGCCCTCTGGTCCTCTCCTCCGTTGTATTCACAGTGTGTCAAAACTCTCACCGCTTCTCTTCTGTGTGTACTCACAAGTGTGTAGAGCCAGCATCTCACCTGTACTGTAGCACACTGTCTTTGACCTTCCTAAGTTTGACCCGTTTTCAATGAACCCAAAGAGGCATAATGGTTGCTTATTGAAGGCCAAAAACCTTTAAAATAAAACATAAACAGGCTATAAATCTTATTTCTTAATATTAAACTGTACTAATTTAATATTAAGTTAAACAGACAAAATTATTTTTACCTAGATTGACGTTAGGTTTTGCTGTTTTGACTAGTAATTTAAATACATATGACATATGACAGTGTGGAAAAAAGTAAAATCAAAGTTAAAAAAGTAACAGCAGAGTTGCAGCACATATTTTAAAGGAACAAATGAGAAAAATCTGTCACCTACTGCCAGAGTACAGTGACTTCTCCAGCTCTTTAAAATTACAAGATGAGCAAATTATAAACTTTGTGGCTACAAGTACAGTGAATGGAGTTCACCGGGAAAAAGTTTCTGCTTCCAGGAGAGGTTTCTGCCGGCAGCTAGCAGTTTAATACTTTGAATTGATCGATCCAAGCAGTAAAACAGAAGAAAGTTGCAATCCCACCCCCCTCCCTAAAATATCATTAACCTCTTTTGGTTTTTTAATTTGTTTAATTTCCTTTTTGTTAACAAACAACGACCAGCTTTTCTGAAGCTCCTCCTCTGAGATGGCTGTGCATGCAGTCCGCTAACCCCCCCCCCTTTTTGTTTGAACAACTACCGGACCCACAATGCACCTCAGTAGATGCTGCACACCCCTCCTCTTAGTGAAATGCAGGAGGGGCGAATGTGCACTGCACACTGTGGTTGCATGTGATTGACAGTCAAGCTGGTTGCCATGGTGAAGATAAACCGCTCTCTGAATCTCCATCTCGCTCCTCCCTCCTTCCATCTTAAACTGCGACCCCCATGACCTTTGTTTCCTGGCGTTGACCCCCCCTGACACCTGACCTGCGCCTGCACAAAACAAACACCTCCAGGCCATAGAGGCCGCCTCTCACTGAGGCACCAGAGACACAGCGTGGTGGGCGTGCTCACCATTCAGAGGGCCCAGTCCGATTGGCTGCCTGCCCTGCCATCGATTGTGTCGGCCAAAGGGAGCAGAGCAGACGGCAGACACCTGACCCTCAGGAAAGCCGTGTCAGAAGAGAGGCCGCAGAGCATCGGAGGTGAGAGTTTGCCCAAGAGTCTCCTCTCTGTCGTGTGACTGAAGCACAGATGGAGCAAGGAGAGAAAGAGAGAGTGAGAGAAAGAGAGGATGCGATACTACTAACGCACACCTGCAGAAAGAGAGAGGGGAATCTTACAAACTCATTAAAGAGCCAGGAAGACAGAGAGAAAGTTGCACTCAGCCACATCACCAGAGATTCATTCAGCGAGACACAATTTCTTTCTTTGGTCCACCAACACAGTTCACTAATACCAGGAAATGAATGTCTCAGACTGTCATATGATTCATTGAGAGTTAACACTGTGCCACACTGCCACATCTGCTGCCTCATGACTCCTCCATTGCTTCATTGAACTGGTATTAGTGAGCTTTTGCAATCTGACAATGCGTTGAGGGGCCTGAAAGGAAAAGAAAAAAAACGTGTCGACATGGATCCTGTTCTGCACCACATCCACGCATCTCACATCATTCATACTCTATCACACTGCCTGATCAGCTGTTGGAGAATGAAATGTTGAAATGTAAAACATTTAAACATGTATTTCTTAAAGAATAACATCTAAAATATGGCGCATATAAACATTTATGATAAAAGGTACACTTATAAACACCATTTAAACTCCCCCAGATATGATGACTCATGATATTTAAACTAAACTAATGCTGGGATTGAGAAGTTAGATTATTAATAAAAGTTCATATAGATGACTAACAGTGTCAGTAGGGTCTATGTGCCTCTTGTTTGGTCTACCTTTGCATAAACATATATATGTGATAGACCTCTGGGTTTATTTGTGTTTCATGTTGAAGCTTTATATGTGAGTTATTACTGTTTTGTCTTTGTCTGAGAGAAAGATTCTAAGTACACTGTTTGTTCATATGCTTCTTGCAAGTGTTTGTGTGCTATTCATTACAATCCAATCCTGTGCGCGATTTGAATAAGCTTCCCTCTTGACTGCGACATTAATTATTTGAAGTATGAAGTTGATTATGATGGATTTTAGTTGCTGCAGATATTAACTAATGCTTCTTGGCTCTAGTTTTTACATTCTTGGACCCGCCAGAGGTGCAATTTTTCTTCCTGTCTCTTTGTCGTGATGGGTGTGGTTGTATCTCTGCACAGCTCGGTCGAGCTACAGATCCAGTGATGCCCCGGTCACAGCAGCCTCTTTGGACAGCGGCCTGAGCGGTAGCGCTTACAGCCTATTGGACGAAGAAGGAGAGACAAACGAGGTGGACAGTGCCATCTTCCAGGTGCCCCGATTGTGAGTCGACTTGTTCAGTGTTTTTATCTGAAAAAGCCTCAGTTTCACTGCACCTGGGACACCTGCCCGCATTCAAAGCAGAAGATGTACAGTACAATATGTTAAACTGTTGTGCAGTTTTGTCATTTCCAGGATTTTGTCTCCCTTCTCTTCAGTGGAAAGATCCCAAACGGCACAGACGTGATGAAATCATCGATGGGACACGGTGACATTGAAGGTTAGATATAGCAGTCAATGTTTGTGTGTGTATACAATATACATACGTCACATCATGTAGACTTACTAACTAATTTATTTACAGGTTACTTCCCTTGAACTATACCTGGGTTTCCTCATTTCCTTCCTGCCTGTGAAGTTTTCATTCAACTAATTATAATTAATGCAAAGATGACCTTAAATATGTAAAGAGGTTTGTTATCTCACTTTCACATTAACGACAAGGTGTGAGGTTAAAGCTGAATACTGTGCGCACACACCGATGAACACGTCAACACATTTATTCTCATCCATGTGTATTCATCTCTTTATCATTTGATTTCTGTCCCCTCGTATCATAATATGTCAATGTGTCTCTCTTCTGGTCATAAACACACACACACACACACACACACACAGGCTACCCTTACCATTTGCCAGGCTCTTGTTGACCTAGCTTTCAAAACTGTCATTTCTATTCAGTTGCCAAGGCAACCAGAAGCCAGGCAGCGCTCCTCATAACTTCTCCCCATCCTTGTTAAACAAATAAATGTGATTGCTCCCAGGCTGTTTGATATTACTCATCATGAGAGTACCCTTAGTGTCCAGCAGAGAGCAGTCTCTTACACACAAGATGCCTCATTTCAACAGGGAGAGGGAGCAAACTGATTGAATAGGCACCTGAATATTTACTGGTATATATTTCATACACTGTGCCTAGCTGATTCAATTTATGTGTCTGTGTATTCAGGTAAGTCCCAGGTAATGGGGGAGATAAAGATCGCTCTGAAGAAGGAGATTAAGACGGAGGGTGAGAACCTGGTCCTTGAGATTCTTCAATGTCGCAACATCACCTACAAGTTCAAGAGTCCAGACCACCTGCCTGGTAATGGAAAATAATATACCATCCCGTTTATTTAACACAAAAATTCAAACTCAGCATGCAAGATCTGCAAGTTCTGTTTCAGGATTTCAAGACAGTTTTATGTGATATATATCATTCTTAATACTTGACAGCCGGGAGGCCCACACAGACACTTGTTTAGAAAGACTGGCATCTGACATCCCACATAATCCCTGCCAGTTTTTCTAGATGCAAAACCACAGGTGTCATGATAGTGTTTTTCCGCCAACATTCCCCTGGAAAGCAGCATTAGGCATATATTTCCCAGCCTCCAATAATAATATATATATATATATAAAGATCCATGTAATGGACATTGGCAAAAAAGCAAAATTAGAGGCAGTAAAGACTCCCAGATTTTGTAAGTAAATAATTCATAATTTCATGTTTCATTGGTTATATTGTATAATGAAGTCAAATTAATAAAACTGCATGTGGCATTTGATGATAGTACAATGTAGACTTAATGAACACAGGACAGACATGTCTCTGGTGTACACAGCAAAATCAGACGTCTCTTCCCTCGATAAAACACAGATTTCCACCCACCTCTTCCCCTCTTGGAATATTTACATCCAAACACCCGAGCTGCCTGCCTTCAATTGCATTTGCTTCCAGATGGGATCTGTACACAACTGACAGTATGTAAAGTACAGAATGTGTAGCAGTGACTCACAGCATGAACACTTTATTGTTGGATATCTATATTTGTGACTATTTCAAAAGCTGGTTTTGGTGTTTGCATGTACCTTTAAAGTTTCTACTTTACATATTAGTTTCTAAACACCAACATCTTTTGGAGTTATAGCTCTCTTATTGCCCTCTAGTGGCCGCCTGCAGAAAAAACTGCTACTCCACCCATCTTCAATATTGTTGAAATGACTAACATTAATACCAGTGTGATGCCATTTACATTGACGTGTCTGTGTGTATGTGTGTGTTCGCAGATCTTTATGTGAAGCTCTATGTGGTGAACATCGCCACCCAGAAAAGGATCATCAAGAAGAAGACAAGAGTGTGTCGTCATGACCGTGAGCCATCTTTTAATGAAACCTTCCGCTTCTGTATGAACCCCACCGGACACTCTCTACAGGTAATGCACACACACATCTCAGCTACATATGTCGAGAATATATACAATCATTTTTACACAAACAGATAAAGAAATCTTTGATTTTTTGCTTTCTTGCCGAGTGATAGATGAGAGTATTGATGAATTCATTTAAATACTCAAACCATATAACATACTGCTTTCTGTTCTTTTCACATCAGTTGTTCCTGGTGTCCAATGGTGGCAAGTTTGTAAAGAAGACCCTGATTGGGGAGGCCTACGTATGGCTGGACAAAGTCGACCTACGCAAGCGAGTGGTGAGCTGGCACAAGTTGCTTGCCAGCACCGCCCAGATCCACTCATAGAAGGAGACTCAGTCTAAAAAAAAACTAAACCCGAGAGGGCATGAAGAGGTTTCTGGCATCTGGGGACGCTTAGGTTCAGCATCTGTAACACTAGTCCACCTCTTGTTGGGTCGGGGGAAAAGGCGGTTTGGGTAGGGGAGGGGGCAAAATATCTCTTTCTTCAATCTTTATTTCAGGGCTCGTATAGCTTGAGTTTTGGAAAATGCTTTCGTTAGCAAGGATGATGATTTCTGTCATGCAGGAAGTTTGGGGGACGTAGGTATGTGTTTACAGGGAATGAACACAAGTTTACAGGACATACAGTGTACAGTAGTGTAGCCGGGGCGGAGGAGAACACAGAGTTCAGAGGTCAAGCGTGGAATCAACCAGGTATTACACACTTTAACTCACAACACACACAGACACATACACATGCACACGATTATTTACAACGACTTTGCACACATTCACACAGAAGAGAAATTTTAATTCTACAGGGAATGGACACACTTGTAGATTTATTTAGATGTTTTATCCATAAACGATTTTCCTCATTGCTTTATTATGACCGCAGAGTTTTATTGATTTACAAAGCATTTTGGGAAAGAAATATTGAAGACTCCACTATGGAGACCTCTTATTTATTTTTGTATTATGATATTAGCGTAGAGTTCTATTATTTGTCTTCTCAATTATTTAAGTACTCAAGAATCTATCCTGGGAAGGAAGCATAGTATATTTTATAACACACTACCTAGCATTCCAGTTCAAGAGAAAAAAAAATCTCAGCAAGCATGACTTCATTCACTTTGAACCCCATTTTTTCTCTCCACAAGTGTAAACTGAGTTCTATCAAATAATTATTATTGTTTGATAAAGGATCTATATTAATATATATTAAATTGGACACTATATATTGTGAGCATGAGTCTATCTATTTGGTATGCAGTGCCACATGTTCTGCACACACACAAAAAATCACCTCTGAGGTTCACTTTGTATATAGTGAAGTGTCTGCAAATTAATTATAACATATATAGATAGATATATAGATATCTTTATCACAGACAATCGAGTCTTGATGATTGTGACATAGAGTTTTTATTTATCCATGATGCCCCTTAGAATGTGACACATTTACCATATGAGATTGAAGTATTTTTTTTTGTTTTTCCTTCGTGAGATCCGAGCACATTACAAGTCTCGTGTAAGTCCTGCTTTCGTTCGTAGGAGCAGTCAACTCAACGACGCACGCTTTTGTGGTATTTTGCACTTTTTCTGCTTAGAATGTAAAACTGACGTCATCATCCTGCTGAAAAGGAGATTTTCTCTTTTCAAGGGGAGGAAGTAGAGAGGTAGTAAATAGGTCGGCCAATAAGTAAAGACAATATCTGGAGATATGGTAGCGAACAAAAGATAAATACGCTGGAAAACTATACATGAAAAAGCACTATTAGCATTCTAAGATATGACAATGCTATCACAGTAGCATGTTGATGTTTTGTGTCCCAGCTTTTTGTCACATTTGTGTTGTCTTGATCCTACCTACACTTCAATGTCGTGTCTTTAAAAATGTACTATGCCCATTATGTCTTGAGAAAGGTCACCCTGTGTGTTTGTAAGGGGGTCAAGAGGCAGGACAGCTGGTTCATTCATCATCTTCGGTCAAACCTTTCCTAGCAGTCAAACTACACTTAATATCTGAGGGATTTCTATGCAACATCTACTGTCTAAAGGTGGTAACTGCATCTTGACTTGCCAGAAATGACACTTTGTGGGAGAGAAAACATTTATTTTTCTTTTTTCTTTTGCACTGCTGCGTTTTCATGTCCTCCATGAAATGGTTATTGCTTTAATATGATTTTTAAGTTATTTTGTATTGCGATATGAATCTTTATTTATTGCCTGTAAGACTATTACATATGTTGTATTATATTTGTTTACAGTACATATCAGTTGTACATAAAAAAAGGGTTGAGAAATTTTGTTTTATACACTATGTAGTGCTTGTTTACAAGGTTTAGAGGGCCTGAAACTCAGAGAACCAACTTTTTTGTCCTTGTGCACCAACACACACTCATATACGGAAACTAACATGCACAGATCCCGAATTCCACGTAGTTATGAATCTAAATAACTTAACTGTTTGAATGATTCGCATCTTTTTATGTGCTCCCCCTTTGAATAGTTTCCATTTCCAGTATGTCTTTGAGAAATGACCAAAAAAGACAACATTGTAATCAATGGACGTTATACCTGAAATAATAGAAGTTTTAAGGTCAGCGTGTGTTTGTTTGTTTTTTTGTTTGCCTTATTTTTAAACCAACGTGCTTGTGTGTGTAGCATCTTCATACCAAGTCCATGCATGCCATCGGCTATGATGCATATCTCTTCTTTTAAGTGTTGTCTGTCTAAAAATATCAACTTTGAAATCTCTCGTAACACACAAAGAAGTACACACATGCACACACACACACACACACACACACACACACACACAAATGCCATCTCTCTATTTCCAACCTTGTAAATACATAGCTTTTTTATACTGGGGTTTGGGGAGCAATAGGTCTTTCAGCAGACAAAAAAAAAGAAGAAAAAAAAAGCGTGCGATCATAGAAGTAAAAGGAAGTGTTTTATTCTCGATCAATGTACAGTGGATAGACTGAGAAATGACATTATGTCTGTCTATAGGGACCCAGATTTACCCAACCCTTTACACCAAACACTAAAGGTTTACCAGAGTCTAACTACACAGAAGTCTATCTTAACAACTCAAGCAGTTGCAGGAGAATTTAAATGTGCTCACACTGGATGTTGCATGTTTCGTTGGTGGTTCATACTATTTTTGTGTCCAGATATTATTAATGAAAAAAAGAATGAGGTAGAGAAAGATATAGAACAAAATGTTATAGAGGGGGAAATTATGAAGAAAACCTATTAAAATTATTGATGATGTATGCTGACTGTACAAAGATTATGCTCGTAAAACCTGTCTGGTTTTCCACTTGTAAGTAAACAGAAAAAAAAATCTACTGTCATGGTTTTGTGATTGTATACAGGAGGTATTGATAAATTATGCAAATTGTGCTGTAAAAATGGCTGTTGCCCCATGTCTAAATATTAAATATCAGTACAAATGAAGTGTTGTTGCGTATTGACTTTGATATACACTGCATATTGCATCATTGATCTGCTTTATTTTGAAAAATCAAGGTTTATTTGATCTCTTCCTGACTGATTTCGCAGCTGCTGTGCAGATGATTTGACAGCGATGATGTGAAGTAACAGCATATGGCCACAAGATGGCGCCGTGTGCTTTATTCTCGGTCCATGGTAACACCCTTGTGGGGCCTGCACAGCTGTGGTACACCTACACAGGTGTTTCCACTAACTGGTTGATTAGACCTGTTTTAAACTGTGTGTGTGCGAGTGTGTTGTGTTTGTCTCCATTCAACTCAAGGTGAGTGGAGGTCTAATTAGCACCTGGTGTGCTCTGATCACATGTTAGTCTATGGTTTATTTGCAAAGGCAGACCAAATGACTCCATTGATAAATTATGTGATGTGTGCATTATAGAAGATCAAATATAGTTATATTTCCTGCCATTCTTAGTGGTTTTGATGCTTTCAGTTGTTTCTTTCCCAGCAGACATTTGGACTTCGTCAGAGAAGGGAAGGTGTTTTCAAGACTTTTGAGCTTTTAAGGTCTTTTGACACATTCTGTGCACAGGCTTCCCTGCATAATCTCCCCTTGTTAGCGCTAGGACATCAAGGACATTCACTTCACCTGCTCTGACTGGTTGCTGCACTCGTAATAGTTGGCCAGTTTTTGTTTCTCTACCCTGGATTCCACTCTTTTGGATTTGTTTGTTTTCTGCACCATTCAACATCCCTACAGCTCATTCATGTGTCACAAAAATCACTGATGTTCCTCCTTCTTGATTTAATTTCCTGTTTTAGTTCTGTAAGAGAATATCTTTCTGTTTTCTTGCAAGTCATGGGTGGTCCTCCTCTTCCTTGTCCTCTTCTTTCCTTGAGTTAGGGTTATGACAATAGTCGCACTTCATCCACTTCAAATGAAAGATGTCCTCTTTGTTGGCAAGTCCTCGAAACAATCAGCCAGAGTACATATCCGCCTCCTTGTGTGTACTTTTTAAGCGGTCTCATAAATCTGAGTGCCGTTGGTCCTCTAACTTGGCAGGCCTAACGTTGCAGTGCTGATTTGTGTACTGTGAGTGGATAGGAAGGGACATTTGAAAGCCATTTGAGTGGCCAGTAGAGGAAAGCCACACCAAAAACTTAGATACAGTATGTTTACTGACAGATGACTGGACAAAAATATTACGTGTTAAATATTATTTTCCTCTTTCTTCTTTTTTTTATTTATTTTTTCATTGAATCTGTTAAAGATCAAGTCAAGTAGTTTGTAGAAATGAGAATCTGGGTACTGTTCTGTCCTCTGTGAAGGTTCTTAATCATCCAGGTCATTTTTCTTCATGAAGGGTTAGGTCTGGGGCTACTGGACTTGGTTGTAGATCTGTGAAGACATTTCACCTCATATCCAAGACGTTTATTGTCCCAGATTTAACCATTCTCGGTGAAAACCTTTATTTTGAGAACTGGTTTCCATTGGATGGAGAAGCCTTTTGAAAGATGAAGTGCTCGCTTGTGATCAGGGATTTATCAGAGATGAAGCCGTGGTCGACCTACAACTGTGTCAAGTCATAAAGACTTGAAGAATGTGCCTGTAGCCCAGGAACAACAACTGCAGCGGATGAAATACTTGATGAAATAAAATGACGCTGATGAAAAGGAATTAATTGTTACTTTGAGTTGCAGCCAGGGTCTTTTTAAAGACCGGACATGTGGTGTTTGTTTTCGGAGTTTGTCGTGTTTTGATGAATGATTGTTTTTGTGCGTGCTGGTGATCTACAGGCTTGAAACACATTCTGGCACACCAAGAGTGTAGAGTTTGATTGTCTGTGCCACATCATAAGTCTTCCATTTTTCATTTTATATATGTGATTGTGCCAAATTATGACAAAAATCATATAATCAGAGGAAGGTTTATCCAGGATAATGGGACATAATGATCCAAGGTTTCTCAACATCATAATTTATTTTGTGTTTCACATTTTATGCAGGTTTTTGTGAAAGCTTATTGTTTAAAATGTGACCTACACATAGACATTTTCATATTCTAATACATATACAGTCTTTATGCACACCTGGCTGTAAGGTGTGGGTTGAAATATGAGTACCAGTACCATAATTCTGCCTGCAGAGGGAGTAAGAAACCCGTTTTGTAGAGTCATCCAATGGTCTCTTTCTGTGACGAATTCTTTTGGACTTCTGACTCCATGTAATCCTCCTCTGTTGAAAACACAAGGTCAGAGTTCACAAGGAGAGTGATGCATTGAGTGCTTGACTGTATTTTTGTTTGATAATGCATTTTTATTTTCAAAGACAGAGTGTGTGTGTGTGTGTGTGTGTGTGTGTGTGTGTGTGTGTGTGTGTGTGTGTGTGTGTGTGTGTGTGTGTGTGTGTGTTGACAGTCTGTGGATGGATTATGTGTGTCGGCACCTGCTCGGTGGTGATTCTGCAGCTGCAACTATTTACCACCCGCTTCTGCCTGCTGAGTCTTTCACAAAAATAAAAATGAGTTGAAATCTTTAAACAGACGTCACCTCTACGCCTCAACTTTTTCATCAAACATCTAAAAGTAGATTTTCAGACTGTATTCAGTCTTTATTTCATAAACCGAAGACTTGTAATCTGTTATCATCCTGGAAGCCAGTTACAATCATAAAAAGAAAGCTATCATCCCATAACCATGATGATCCTATAAGCAGTATAACATTTCTGTATAATAGACAGAGCAAAACTGTAACATTGTAAGAAATGAAATGTCATGACGTGACATTAGCTCCTCAAAATGGGGATGTTGTAGTTCCATTGAATTGCCTTAGAACACTGGTTCTCAAACTAAAACATATAAATATGGTGCCAAATAAATTAATTTACTGCAAAATTTGTAATAAAAGTACTTAAATTATGTGATCACATCAAATGCAATTTTAAAATAATTTGTGCAGTTCCTGTAATATTTAAAAATATCAGCCTGCCACATACATATATTCATATTCATGCATGTAGCGCTCACATACAGCAAGATAGTAGGTAAAATGGATGGTTCAAAAACACTGCAATGGCTGGTACCAAACAGAAAATATTATGAAGAGAGGTGCAGATCTGGAATAAAATTGCCTCCTGTGTAAACTGACCATAGCTGAATAGGGTCAGCCTACACTACTGTGTTTTATCATCTGTCATAATGGTGGCACTCAAAGAGCCTGATATTTTCTGAGGTGGTACACAGCGTACCTACCATGAAGTATTAAAGGGTCTCTGTAATGAAACGTACACTAACATTAATCAGACATTTGGTTAACCCAGGAAACCGAGCCCAAATCACAGCTGTGAAAAGCCTCAGTGTGTATCTGTGCCTTAGTGTGAATCCACTTTCACTGTTTCAGAATAGAGTCATGTTATTCAGTTCCTTTGAGCGACTCGCCTTGCCTGCTCTGATCAACAAACCCTAATCTGTTGTGTGAGGACCGATGATGACTCTCCATCATGGTTGACGATCTGGTGTAATTATAATCGTTGCATGGACACCTGTTGCACACACCATAAACGGCCGGGATAGCTGTATAGGGCTTAGTAAGCAGCAGTGGGTCTCAACTGTACTTTTAAATAGAGAAAATGTGTCAAATATAGAAGAGCACTGAGGTCTTGCCACAAGCTATATTCAGAAAGTTTGTCACCTCATCTAGCTGTATTCAGACATTCAGGGAGTCATGTTGCATACAGTTGAAGAGACTGAGTTACTTTCATTTGAAAACAAGTCTTTACATTTTAGGAAATTAGCTTTCTTGCTAAGGGTCAGATGGAAAGTTCTATACCACTCTGATGTGTTGTATTTCTGAAATACTAAAAGTGATACTGTTATTTTCCCTAATTAATTAGCCCTTCACTTAATTTAATATATCTTTTTTGTGAGAACATCTAACTTTTAAAACCTATGTTCCTAACTCTATCATTTCCTCTTAGAAGTGATGTAAAGTGTTGAAGGACATTTGACTTCTGATGCACTTCTTGCTGAAAACATTCACACTTTGATCAGGCTCTCCCTGCCAGATCCCCCTCTGTTGTCTACATTATACCCTTTGTGTCTCCCTGTCTCGTTTTATGTTCCCTGTGTTGTCTTTCATATTTACCCTCTCCACCCCTCTTCTCAGTAACTCCCCTCCCTGTTCTCTCCCTCTCGCTTTCTGATGGATCCCTCAGATCTGTCACTTCTAAAGATGTGTTTGTTCCCCTCTTTTGCCTTCAAAGATGTGGCCTGCGTCAGTGAGCAGTGAGGCTGATCAAACCGACAGAGATTTGGAGAGGCCACATCAGGTGATATCGCCAGATGCATCGGCTTATCCTAAGTCAGACAGGGTTCACACACCCATCAAACATGGCTCCATCTCTGAGGAGTCGTCAACATTCAATTGAGGGATCATTTGGAAAGTTGGGGCTTTGTTTCTTGTTGCAGAGGCAATTAGAACAGATAAGAAATGTGACCACACAGATGCAGTGAAAATGAATGTTAGAGTTAGCAAGATTTTGATTTTTCAGATATTTGTGGTCCCCAGAGGATGAATCACACTTTGGTTCTGGTTTTGGACATTGGTTATCTCTTGACTTTTTCTCTAGAGCCACCAGCAGGTCAAACCTTTCACTCATCCTGTGAAATATCTCATGGTGTACTTAGGAGATTAGCACAAAACTTGGTACAAATATTCACAATTCCCTGGAAATAAATCCTAATGACTTTGGTGATCCCCTGGCTTATCTTCTAGTGCCAACATTGGGGTTGACATTTGAGTGAAATGTCAACTATTGAATGGATTGCCAAGAAATTTGGTTCAACGTGTTAAACTAAGATCATAAACACGGTCTCTTAAACATCAGCATGTCTGTACTGTCACTGAGAACATTTTAACATGCTGCTAGCATTTAGCTCATAGTTCAACTTTATGAGCTGCAAACACAGTTGGTGATTTTACTTGTTGAATTGTAAAAATGGAGGAGAAATCCCAGATCTTCTGGTCTTATATGGATTATTGATGTTCAAAATTACTTCTCTGTTGAGGCTACATGTACCAAACCATTTAACATCTTAATACAATTATAAAGAGACCTGCAGGAGTGTAGAAACCATCTGGACTTTGATTTAATGACCAGAACTCTTTTTTTGCCTGTTGGACTAAATTTGTTCTCCTGCTTCAAAATGGACATCTGGAAAAGTCCAGATGTCCAGGTGATACACAGACAGGGATTTGCCGTCTAACACTAACCAGTGACTAATGTTCTGTTCTTGTGTCTTTTATATTGGATGAGTCTGATGAGTCGGCCAGGGTCTGTAAACATAAATGTGAATTAAGTGTGCAGGGCGGCCTGGCAAATGTCAAAAGACAGAGCTGTAGATCATGAAGTTCAGTCAGAGAGAATACGTTTGAGGTTGAAAGTACATTTGGTAACATAAATAGTAGGAGAAAACATTCATCAGAGCCACCTGTGACATATGTGACAGTTTAGTGCTGCACATGTGGCTAAGGCAAAGGCCATATTTTGTGTCCTGTCACCATTTGCTCCATTGTGAATCTTCAAATGACAGCACAGATAAGTACAAAAGCAAAAACTTAATTTTGTAGGAGGTAAAAAAGAATTGAACCAGACAGCAAAGACCCTTCATGTCCAATCACCTTGGATCCCCCCTGAAGTCTACTTCCTGTCACTGGATGCCTTTTTCACCCCAAGGCCCTCCTTTGCTGGGCCATAAGTTCTCCTCCTGACAGAATAGCTTTCACTAATAGTAATGTGATCAGTCAGTGCACAGAGGGGACTGAGGCTGCCCCTGTCCCGAGTGAGACATCATATCGCACACATTCGCCATCACTTTTCTTTCACTGAGTCAACAAGGCCATCTGTCACCAAGGAGACTGTGATGCAAGATTTTTGTTTTGCGGTGACCTACAAAAGCTGTATGTGCCATTACTGATGCTGATCAGTCAAAAACAAAAACACATACTAAGAACTTGCAAAGACAGACATGAGGTTTCATGCTGTCTTGGAGGAATAGTTAGACATTTTGGGAAGTTTATTCTGGGTTTATTCTCTCTTTTGCAGAAAGTTAGATGAGAAGATCGATACTACTCTCATGTCTGTAGCCGCTAGCTTAGCTTAGCACAAAGACTAGACACAAGGGGAAATGGCTGCTCTGTCAATATATAACAATAGAATCTGCTAAATCTGTGTAAAAGCAGCATTTTGCAGTTGTACAGCGGTTTTACTGGACTATTACACATATTAAGCTCACAAATTAACACATAAGTGCTAACCAGGTTAGCTATTTTCCCTTTCCATTAGTCATTTGAGGGTAGCTCCATATTGATCATACTAATTCATGAATAACTGAATAAAGAGGATACTTTCGGTATATCTTAAACATCTCCGCTAGCCTAAATATCAAGCAAAAGCCTGCATTACGCTTAGTTAGTTTAGCATAAAAAGTATAAAAACAGAAAAGGGCTTGACTCTGTCTGAAAGTTAAAAATAAAAATAAAAATAAAATCCACCTACCAGCACTAAAGCTAATTTCCCTCTATTTCCATTCTTATTTCCATTCTTTATGCTAAGTTAGGTGCTGGCTATAGCTTCATATTTAGCAGACATGTACTATGAGAAAGTGGTATTGATCTTCTCATTAAACTCTCAAAAAAGTGAAAAGGGTCATTTCCTAAACTTAAAAACAATTTCATAAAACTCCAGCTAAATTGTATCCACATCCAAGTCTCCTGTTATATTTTTTCCATCTTCCATCCCGTTCTATCCTTCTTCGTAACAGTTTTGACAATGAAAAATGCATTGGTGTCAGCTTATGCAGAGATAAAACACATGTCCCATCATCTTTGCCAAGAAGACACTGTGCAGGGGAGATTAAACTTTAAACTTGGAAATAATTTGTTGCCAGAGTAACACACTCGTCCAGAAGAATTAATAAATGAATTATGCTTGGCAGCCTGTGGGGAAAGAGGAGGGAGAAATCCAGTGTAATGTTAGATTTTTGCATGAATGCGGTTTCTTGAATTTTTCTCTTTAGTGAAGGCTCAGCAGTCTATGCATCATTTGTTTATCTTGCAAGATGCTGAAAAATGGATGGGATGTGAATGTGAAGGTGACATTTTAACTGTTCAGACAGGAGTCAGATTTGACAGATGCTTCATCATATTGTATCATGTCATGCGGCTTGGGCTGCTCTCCTAATGCTTACAACCTACATTTTTCCAGTTATGTCAGCATAAAGAAAAACTGACCATAAAACCAAAGATCACAAATTTAGGAGTTGGATAAAAAGAAGAAAACACTTTGTGTCTTCTTGACTTTAAAGTGTAATTTGATGTGAAAAGTGGCCATGGGTGCGTTTCAAATGTCATTTTGAATAAAATGTAAAAGCTTTTGCCCTGCTAATGTGTTTTAATGAGCTGCTACATTTTTAGAAAATTAAATCTTATTATTAGGCACTACTTCCTCATTTCTGCTCTCTTGTAAAAATGAGACTAGGAGAGCTGCTTGAAAATTCTTATATTAATAGCTTAATGGATGAGCTTAACACTGAAAAGGATGGTTTTATATTTTCCTAAAGGGCAAGCAGGTTTGAAATAAAAGTAATAAAATATATATTTATTATTCTTTACTTACTCAGCAGCTTTCTGAGAAAATAGCAACCACTTTCTTCTCCCTCATTATACTAGTGTTTGTCTCTCCTGTTTTGCCCGGTGCTGCTCCCATTGTGAACACACACGTAACATGTGCACCCACTGGTTGGGAAAACAACAGCCTTGTAGCTTGGTTGTGAGGAGTCGGCGTGGAGACGGCAAAGGGGTTGCTAGGCGACGGCAGCCGGGCAATTCCCTGGACAGGTGGGTGGGGTCGGGGGCTGGTGATAGAGGCCACACCTGCTGCCTGCCAGGCACAAACACACACACACACACACACATGCACACATACCTTATTCACTCAGAAACACAACCTTTACGTCGACCCCCCCGTCGCTCTCTGTTACACACACACTTGCACTCTTGATTTCACCTCTTTTTCTGCTCTTTTCAGGAAACATGACCTGAAGCAAACTGTATCTCAGTGGTCAACAGGTGCAAATAAAAGAGCATGAACCGCATACATGCAACCGCACAACCTTTACACAGAGTTGAATCTCACATGCCCAACGAAAAACATTTTTTGTGCTGCCTGTGTCCAATTGCAGCCTGTTTCTAACTTTATACTGTTCCCTGTTTTGTGTTCTGGCTCACTAACATGACTGACACTTGATGGAACTGAGATACCATTAACAAAATTTGTTTCACCTTAGCCTTTCGTGCTATGACAAGTCAAAATGCCTGCTGTGAAAGTGAATACATCCAGCAAATATCAGCATTCAGTAGGTGAATGGGAGTCCAATCGCCCAAAGGTTCCATTATGTTTGCCAGCTGGTCTGTCTACTGGTGTTGCAGGTTACACGCAGAGAATTTGTCAGAGCATTTTTGATGAGAATGAAATGAGTGTGAACAAAAACTGTAAAATTATGGACTGTAAAACCAAAACAATCAGCTAAAAGATGCTAAAATGCTCCATAGATCTCAGGGGATCTGCAGAAACGTATAAATCTCTATATGTTTGTCACTACTATCAACCGCTTTAACATTACACATAGTAATCTGATCTTTTGTTAACATAGAAATATTGATTATAGCAGCTGCAAGGATAAATATTACATAAAACCACACGGGGTGTCTGTAATCTGATCATTTATGGAAATAAGATGCATTTAGTCAAACTGAATTTGCTGCTTTTGAGAAGCTTTTGTAAAACAAACTAATCCCTGTGAAAATCCAATATAATCCTATTTAGGAGAGTGTTGCATTTGCTTCCCTGGTTCAAAAACAGAAGCAGCATGAGGGATTGGTGTTGGATTATCGTATGTGGCAACAAATGGCCACACATGTTCATTTTTTCTAGACAATTAGAATATTTTTGAAAGTGGCTTGTGGCATTTTGTTATTTATTGACTGATAATTTCCTCACTAAAGCCTGCTCATCTGTTTGTTATGGTGTTTCTATATATAGCACATTTCCAAACCATGTCTCCTCTTTTTGTCTGGCTGACACTCTTCTAACCTGCCCCCTGTGAGCCCTGCCTGGCAAGGGGGTCATAGTGAAACCTGAGTAGGCGGGTAGACATGGACAGCTATTTGCACAGTAAATCTATTTGTGTGATTCATATAAAGGCAGGTGAGCAACACCCAGCCTGTCTGCTGTGACCCTCGATGGCAAACAGTGAACTCACATGCATGCACACATCTATAATCACACCTCAACAAAAACAAAATTATACTCAGGAATAATAACTTTGGGGTTCCATAATAATAACCTCTGTTTTCCATAACAAATGAGGAGCTCTGAGGAAATTAGTCAGAGATTAGTTTTGTATCTGACAAGGGGGTTTGCATAGAAAACTCAGTAAATTCTTCTGGTATTTACCTTGCTGATTGTCCCAGCAAAGGGAAATGTCACTTTAAATTAAGTTTGAAACAACCCTCGGAGCAAGTGGAATTTATTATCACATTTCTGCATAAGCAGATGCACTGCACTGTTGCAAATTAAATGAAGGCTTCGAATGATATGCATAATAAAAGCGAGAGGCTGTAATAGATTAGAATTGTTGGTTTTCCTTGGAATGTTTGGCTGAATCTGATGAGGACAGCGGTCATGTTGAAGGCCTGAAAGTGGTTTCAGCAACCAAATAAAGGCTGTCCTCATGTGGACTCAAATCCCACCTGGTTTGTGGAGTATACCTGTTATTATCAAGGATGCAGAGGAAGGAAGGTGACAAAATTTGACAAATTTATGCTTTGTGGTAAGAAATTAAGTGAGGGTGCAAAGTCTTGTGAGTTGTAGAGAAATAGAAAATGTATTCTGAGTTAAAATTCTCTGTGATAATAACCAGCTAGAGGTTATATAAGAATGGGAGGAAGACCCGTCCATTAATCTGAATGAAAGGCGTAATCAGTAGACAGGAAGGTGGCCTCATGGTGTTGAGGTGTTGGTGCCAAGTTCCCAGTGTTTAAGACTCCAACGGTGAGAGAGAGAGCCATGCGCAATTGTTCCAGCGTGTGGAGAAGGCGCCCGAAAACCCGTTTGTGAGTCAGGAACACAAACACAAACACACACACACACACACACTGTAAAAAATGTCATCAGCACTCATACACACTTCAAAAGTGTGCATGCTATGTCTGCTCGTGTCATTTTTTGTTTTTACTGAAGGAGCGACTCTCAAACAGAGGTTTTCATCACTTCCATTTCTCCACTTTTGTCAGGATTTTACAGAAATATTCGACTAAATCTCCAATGAGAGGAACTCATAAATACACTCACACAACAGACACTTACTAGAAATAAACACACGAGCAACACTGACTGAACTCTCACCCACTTAGACACACTTTCCCACGTGTTTAACGGTAAGAACCTCGCTGTCTAAATGACGCTTTATGATGTTTTTTGCAGTGTGCGGAGCGGCACCGCTCTGCCGGCCAAGCTGAAGATCTAAATGCGCCCTCCCCCTTTTCTCCTTTTATTTTTTGACACACGCCGTAGATCTGCTCTAATAGCCTATCGCAGTTTGAGACACACAGTTAACAGTCACACACACACACACACATACGTCTGAACCAAAAAAAGCACACTCCTCAACTCCACCGGTGGGGGGGACACAGATACCAGATGAGATTTGTTTCCAAACGCGCACCGATGGCGGTGTGAGGCGTTTGGCTGAGAAGTACGCACGGCGCTGTGGATTTGTGAACCTTTTTTTTTTTTGTGTGTGTGCATCTTCTTCCTGTCTGGATCCCGGGGCTGAGGGGAAATAAACAAAGCTATGGATTACTCAGTCTGCCTACTTTTACTCCTGTCAACCATTTCGTCTGTGTCGGTCGGACAATTCCCAACAGGGAAGATGTGAGTACAGCTTCAAAAAACAGCCTGTTGGTTTGTGAAAGTCTTGGATGATACGCTGTGTAGCAGAAATGACAGCCTGGATCTGGAAAGAGTTTTAGAATGTATTTAAAGTCATATTCACTAAAAGACAACGGTTATATTAAATATTTCTCCCTAAGGTTTCAATTTAAACTCGGTAAATTGCTGGAACATTATCCTCGAAGCGTCTCAGCAAAATCAGAAAGCGCCCTGTACTTCCTAAGATGATGATGATGATGGCACATTACTTCGGATACAACTTTACCTTGTGAAACACGATATTTAAAGCTCCATTTGTTGCCAGCTTGCAGCAGTGTGACATGTGGCTTGTGCTGTCAAATGAATCATCCTCAGGAGGGTAGACTGAGGTCTCAATGTCGCTCAGGGTTTTCCAAACTTTTCCCGAAGCATCTACACACACACACGCATATTAGATATAAGGGCTCAGGTGAGAGTTTGTCCACATATGAGAAGATTTTTGTGCATAAACCTGATTTATTTGACAGGACAGGACAGTTACTGGTCTATTGGAGAACAGATGCTCCTCTGATTAGGGCGTTTTTTTGTCAAAATGAAACAGAACTGAAACAAAGAGTTGATTGACAGCAACAGTTTTGATAATCAGTCAAGCAAAACTGCTAAATATTCACTGGTTTCAGCTTCTACAATGTAAATATTTGGTGTGTTTTTTTTGTCTTACATGATGATAAATTGAATGTCTTTGCATTTCTGACTTAAACAAACAATATTTAGATGTCACCCGGGTTTATGGGAACTATTTTCAGTATTTCATAGGCCAAACAATGAATTGATGAATCAAGAATGATAAATATAATGACAATAATTGTCAGCTGCTGCCTTAAAAAAGAATAATAGTGAACTCAAACTAGTCTTTCTGCAGACCATGTGGCCAGGCTTCTCTTTAGAAATTAGTGCTCAAACACAGATCTAAACAACTGGTTCCTTAGTAGGTGTAAGTGTCTGCCAATTTGCATTAATCTGTATGAGCTCAATATTTAATTTGATTGCTGAGACACAAATACTTAGAAATCCACCATATGGGTGTGTTATCATTCCCAACATGCATGCTAGTTCAGCATTGCTATCTCAGTATTTTTTGCATCCAGCCATGAGCTGCAAACTCTCTTCTTGCCCTGGAGGATGGGTTATGAACTTGAGATATACTAGAGGTATCACTGTCCTAATTTGATTCCCAGTCTCTATATTAGCAGTGCTACATTAATAGATGTAACAGATGATATATCCGCAGTTCACAGGAATACAGTTCTTAAATTAAACAAATGTGTAGGTGGGCGACGCTGCACCTCACACTTAATCAACAGGTTTAAGATATTCCAGATGGTTCTAATGGAGGCAAGACTAGAGCATTTGGTTCTGAACGCAGCCCAAGAGCGGTCCCCGCGAGAGCTGGTGAGCCATGATGGCACTCAGCCTAATGGCCAAGTACAATGATGTCAGACTAGCAGAGTGGCCTGCCCACTCCCTATATTTCATGGGCACTAAGTGGATTGATCTGTGGGTTGTGTACATGATATTCACACAGGCTCGGCGAGCTGCAGACCCACTTTCACTGACACAGTTGACTTACTGAGTCGAATTGGCAATTTGGCAGGAAAAACAACATTAAAATTCACAACAAGATTGGCAGGAGCTCTTTGTTTGAATTAGGGAAACTTCATTTAGAAGAAAAGGCGTTGCCAGAATCAAACTCTCAAACACTCAGTCAGCTCACGTAGTCTGTATTTTGACATCTGCTTCTGAGCCATCAGTAATAATGACAATAATTCTTGCTGTGGAGGAGCATATCAATGAAGAAAAAGTATTTGAAATCCTGCAAAACAAGGCAGAAAAATCCTCTGGTGCTTACTGTGCCCCTGTGTTTAAATGCAGCCAGTTTTACTCGCGGTGTACTCTTGTGGTGATGGTGATTTTGAGTGACAAGCTTCAAGTTGACTCCTCAAGGTGAAAGTTGCAGAGAGAAGCAGAGAAACCAGAAGGGCAGGGATGTAGAGACTGACCCGATGTGTTCACCTCCAGGAAATTTGGAAAGGTGGATAAGCTCAGTGTTCTGTGATGGAGACCTTTACATACAGTATGTGCACGCTGGCATTGCCATGTTCTTTCTGCCTTTCTTTCTGTCTGTTTCTTTCTCACCTCGCTGGCTCATGGCTTGAAGTGTGACTGTATCTCCGGGCTCCATCTCTAACCTCACATGCCAGCATCTGTCTGCTTCAGATCTTCATGTCCCCTCTCTTTCTCTCAGCCCTCCCTCCATCCCTTCTCACTCGCTCTCTCTCTCTCTCTCTCGTCGCTCTCCCTTTCAGTCATGTTCATTCCCTGTCCATCTCCCTTTCCGTCCGGCTCCCTATGCATCTCTTGATCTCTCTCTCTCTTTCCTCTCTTCTTTTCTTTGTTGCCTGAAGGCAGATGATTAACATCATCAAAAGTGAAATGCAGAGTCTGATGTCATACTAAGTGCCCCAGAGATCTCGCCGCCAACTAGCACACTGAGAGATCAGGGGGGATAAAGACGGAGAGACAACAAGAAAATCCAGACCTTGATTGCATATGTCTATTGTTCATGGATATTTTTCCACATAAGTTCTGTGCCAAAAACACAAAATATGTCCAAATCTTTCTATCATCACGTGCTAAATTCAGCCATCCAATCCAAGACTCCTCCTTTCTGGCTTTCGCCTTAGTCACCAAAGAGACATATTTTGTCTCCATCCCCCTTTTTACAACAGTTTCTGTCACCCTCCTTCTCCCACTCTCACTTGCTTTTTTTTTTTTTTTAAAGGCTAACTAGATTTCATGCTCAACCAGCTAAAGAGCCATGCTTCTCGTGTTTGCGGCCTCGTCTCTGGCGATCAGTGGGCATAATGTGAGGAGGCACTTCATCTGAACAGAGAGCAACATGGGCAGATGTGAGCAGGGGAGAGCGTAAGGATATATAGAGTATGACAGGGAAGACAAGGCATCGACAACTTTTGGTGAGCTTATATTCCAAGATGTCCTTTATTTGCTTGCATAACCAAAGGCGCGGCCAAGACATAGTTATGTAGACAAGTTGTCATTTTAAACTTGAATTTTTCAGATTAAACAAACAAGATATACCCTGTCAATTTATGAGAATTGGAGGTGCTGATAGGTTGATTTTATTTGGCAACCAGAACCAAACTTGCTGTTTCCCTGTTTCTAGTTTTTATGCTAAGCTAAGCTAATCTCCTGCTGGCTCCAGCTTTATATCCACTAAACAGATTTTCTTCTAATTATTCCTTTAATTTTAAAAACATTAACAAGTGAGAAAATCTGCCATTAATGTCAATATATTCTTTCTACGAGAATTTTATGAATAGTAGTAATGGTAATGGTAGTTTAGTTTCCTGCCTTACTTTGTCCTGCATGATGTCTTTCTCACAGTCCTGACACTTGTTTCATCCCAGTGGTCTGTAATGAATATGGCTCAGTTCCCACTTGAGGCCACCACTATGCATCTTATTTCATAGCCAGACCTCCTCTGTACCCCAGATGCTCAGATGCACTGCTACTGAGCAATTCGGTCATAAAATGTGACGTATTGCAACAATAAAAACTAGAAATACAGAGGTAAATAAGATAATCATGACTTTATTCTGCAGTGTGTCATCAGACAAATACTGGGGTCATGATTTAAAAGCAGCTATGAAACTTATTAATGCTTTTAAATTCACATTTATTACACTTATCATTGTGGTGCTAGAGGATTTGAACCAGAAAATGTACCCATATCCCTGGAATATCATGCTGGCTACAGTCATACAGTCCACACTAGTATTTTATTATATTACTTTTACAAATCCAGTTTTATTTTGTTCAATGGAAAAAGCTCCAGGCCTTGTGTCTTGATTGAATCACAGAGCCTTGATCATGTTTCTTGCTTTGGGAGAGGTGGAGAGATTTAAAATGTCTCATCTAATATAATTGAGGAATGAAAAAAGTAAAAATAAATAAATAAATTTTAAAAAAGCTGATAAATTAGATTTATTTTTTTTTCACTTTTATTGCAGTGTCAAATCTAACTTGGAGTATGACACTGATAATACCGGGAGGTTTGAAGAGGATGAATCAAATGTAATGAGCAGATGGAAATGATCAGCCTGTCTCTGGTTTCCTTGGCTGTGATTTGCACCACTTCGCCATGAGGGAGTTGCTAGCAGGTATATTTCAGGAGGCATGCGCCTGCCTTGAGTCAAGCAGCTGGCGGCTATATCTGTTACACACGCACATGCAAGGGTGCAAGATCTGTGCCCATGGATAATGTTTGCTCTCTAATCTCACTTTATTTTCTTTCAACCTCTCTCATAGTGTTTCTAGACTAGTTTTGCTTTTTTTCTCACACTTTTCCAGATTTTTTCCCCCCTTCCCTTTTTACCCCTCTTTCATCTCTCCCCCTCACTCCCCTTTGCCCCAATCTCCACCCAGGCTATATTTAGGCAAGCCTCTGTCTTTGGGGAAAAGACGCTGAGTGTCCTGACTCAGACGTAGGTAAAGATACAAGACACAGGGGTGTAGAGTCGCAGGGGGCTTCCCATAAATCTCCCCCACTGAACTTTTTGTGGACCCGTTGCTTATGTGTGGCGTCTGAGTGTTTCTTTAGTATCTTGTTCCTCTTGAGAAAAAGTAATTTTCCTCTTGTATGTGAAAAGAAAATTCAGGAGTAACGAAGCAACCCCATGCTGTATTACTTCCCCACAATCCTTTGGCACATGGAAATTCCCAAGAATTTTCCATTGCAGCGTTTCCAAGACAACCTTGGGAATAGCTAACAGCTGTTTGGTTGGGAGGTACAGGAAGCACATCTGTATACCGTAATATAAAGCACAGGGAGTGTAGTTTTAAGGCTGTGCTGTAAATCTGGCATGTGTCACTCTTTCCTTATTTCATTGTTTGTTTATTTATAAGCTTTTTTTGTAAGTCCCAAAGGATGTTTAGGGAGGGCCTACCAAACTAATCAGTAGTGAGTTATGTTATTAGGGAAAATGGTTGTGTCTGACTGAAAGTTAAAGTTAAAGTCATACAGACTTTTTAGTAGCTGTTAGTCTGAAGAAAGATATGCTGTCCAATGTGAATTAAAAGCATAGTTTGATATAAGAAGGTACGCTTAATTAACAATCCCTGCAGAGACTTAGATGAGAGGTTTGATATCCCTCTCATGTCTGTATGCTAAATGTGAGGGTGCAGCCAGTTAGCTTAGCTTAGCTTAGCTTAGCATAAAGACTGGAAACAGAGGGAAACAGCTAGCCTTCCTTCGTTTAAAGGTAAAATTAGCTTACTAGCATCTCCAAAACTCACAAACTGACACATTGTTTGTCTTGTTTTCTTCTTTTTCCTCATTTATGCTAAGCCAAGCTAAGCTAACCATTTCCTTGCTCTAGCTTTATTTTTTGTGTAAAGGATTGAGAGTGGTTTTAATTAACACTAATAAATAAATAACTGAGATTTTTCTGAACATAAAGCTCACTATAGAGCAAAGAACCAGCAGTAATTGCAGAAGAGTTTTCGCAAACTAATTATAAAATAAAAGTTTTACAGATATCTAGAAATGTGGTTATGGACTTAATAAGCCAACTTATCCTAATCACACACTAGAAGTGTGAAGTGCTTAAAATATCTCTAGTGAGACGCAGCAAGCCGTCTGATGTGAAATATTTTGAGAGAGACACAGAGAAAAGTGGACCTGTGATGGCCCGCAATGGCTCCACTTGAGCCTTAATGGAGTCCTATTGACGCATAAGAGCTGTTAATGCCAGACTACACCACACTACACTACTACATTACACAGGACAGCGTGTGTAGCCATCAGGGAGACCAGTACTCAGCACAGCACTAACAGTAGTCTGCTTATGTAGGCGTCTAGAGTGACGTTAATTGGACATTTTGGCCAAGGGGGGGCTTTCTAATCTCTCTATTTATACACATTGTCCGAGATTACATGTCTGTTGGGGTGTGTGTGTGTAGTGAGGCAACAGGGTTGGGTTGATGTTTTGGTGGATGGGAGTTTGCTCAGAAAGTGTAAAAGTGATAGGGATGTGGAGCTTGTGTTACACCAAACTTTGTTGCAAAATTACGTGTGCACATCTGATATATAATATTAATTCAGTTGCTTTACTCTAGCATTGTGTTGGAATCTGACCAGCAGGTGTGATTGCTCTACAGCGAGTACAAACACTTGCAGGTGTCACAACAATTCTGTTTTCCTCCGATTTAATGTGCTCAGACACCTGCTGGGAGAGGTGATACAATGCGAGCTGTTAGGTCTGTCAGGATGTATATGCCTTTTGACATGGATGGTGTGGGTGAGGCAGACTAGGCGCTAGGTGGACGGCGAGTCAGTCCCAGCTAACCATCGTCCAGAGTGTGAGGTCAAACATGGCCAAGAGTATGGAGTCTAACCCCCGGCTGTCAGACAGTCTAATGTTGCCAGTGGACAGGCTGCATAGAATTAGATAGATAACCAAATGGCCTGGTCTGATTTTGTTAACAGGCATTTAGTGGTATGGTGATGATTGTGAATGAAAAAAATAATGTATTAATGTTTTTTTATTCAATATAATTTATTACATTTACTACAGCCAAGAGCTAACTAGCTACAGCTAACGTATCTGTATACTCGAATGTGTCAGGTAAAACAGACTTGTGGCAACATATCTTAACATTCCACTTATTATCCTGCCATGCAGTGCTAACTAACTAAAATTTTGGGTCTGTAAGTATGTTGGTTAACTGACAAAGAAATTATTATTGTCTTCCTAGTCTGTCTTCTTGTCTTCAATTCACGTGTTGTTCGATTTAGCACAAGTTAATACGATCTTTGGCCGTAAGTCAGACACAATGGAATCGGCTCCCTGCAACCCACACCTGCTCTCACAGTGCATGATTGCCTACCAGCGCCACCCCATCATTTGGTAATGATCTCATACAATGTCTTGTCAGCTGTAATACACCCTAACATAAGTGCCTGATAGAGCGTAGAGAATACTGTTGTCAAGGCTTCACTTAAACACTGCTCTTCACATAGACAGGGGTGGGTGCGGTAAAATGCTCTGACTGACTTGCTAAGAGGAAAATGGTAGAAGAGAGGCAGAAACATCAATAACGTCCTGCCATAGTAGATAATGAGGGCGCGAGACATTTACAAAGCCTGCAATTATGGTGTTATTGACCTCAATAAAGGAGAAGATATCATCACTTGTCTCCTTTTGTGAGAGGAGCCAGAGGGGAGGAGGAGAAAGGATTTCTTGCATTATGAGTTCATTTAGAGGGAAAACAGGAAGCATTCGGCAGCAAATAAGGCCGTTTATTTATGAGACGTTTGCAAGATGAAAACAAACCTTTCGGTGATATAAAGACAACAAGAAAACACAGTGTAACATCATACACAACAACAAATAGCTAGTCGAGTAAGAGAGGTGGAAGGAAAGAGGATGTACAGGAGAAATTAACAGGAAAAAAAGGAGAGATAAAAGGGGCATGAGACAGTATGTAAAAGCATAAAAGAAAAGACAGGAACAGGAGCAAAAATGAACTGTTTGTCTTCCACAAAGCTCTGTCAGGCTCACTGCTTATCAGATGCCTTGCCTCATAGTCAGAGCTTTTATTAACTATCCCCCAGTGGCTCAATTACATCCATGCCGCCATCCTCAAACATCCCTGTCTTTTTTTTTTTTTTTTTTTTTGTGCATCCCCTCTGCTTCCTGTAATAATGTCAGCCTTCTCTCTCTGTCTCTCTCTCTCTAAGAACAGATTAGAAGCCCAAATTACTACTATCAGAGGAGGATTTAAGGTTTCAAGCTGTCTCTCAGTGCTGGAAACCATGACTCCAGAACACGATGAGTAAGAAGGGGATAAAAAAAATAAATAAATAAATAAAAAAGCAAAGAGAGTTTGCTGTCGGATGCTTCTTCCGTGATGGTTTTGATGGTATTAAGAGATCAAATGTGGATCCGCAGACTTGGTTCTGAGTATAAAAACATGAGGATGTTTACAAGACGAGAGGGCGCTGGAGTGGAAACTCCGAGATTGGATATTGAGCCCTGGATTGTAGCGCCTGCTTGCACACAGGCATGTTGGACCTCGGAGCCGGTGTAAGGCCAACTTTTCAGGGAATTAGTTGGAATGATGTAGCGCCCAACACTGCTGGATCAATTTTCTGGACTTTCACTCGGCTAGGGGTTTTTACATGGTGTTAGTTTTATCCCCTGGTAAAAACAAAAGGAAACCGAAAGTACACAAACTAGTTATAAAGCTATGGAAATAACTTGAAAACCGCTGCTGCTGAATGACAATGTAAGGTCATTGGTGGAAAAAAATGATGTGCTTCTCCCTAGATGTACTCCTTATTAATCCGCTGTTGATCAAGGATTTGGCATACATGCCGCATGAAATTAGACTACTCATACCATGGCTTTCAGTGGAGATGAGAAGACTTCAAGCAGGTACTGCCTGATAACCAACGAGACGTGAAAAAGTGTTTCATGACAGGACTTTGACAACCTAAAGCATAAGAATACAGTCTACTGGGTATTTAGTTCCCTCGCAACTTTCTTTCTAGAAATGACATAGAAGAAGAAGTTTGGTATGAAAGTATAGACGGGGCTCATCAGAAAAAGCTTGAAGGTAACATTTTCCATCTTCTCTCCATGAACTCCATCTGGGAAACCATCTTTTAAAGTTGTATTACAAACCCTTGCAAACCCCCTTGTGACAGCTTGACTGAGCTTTTTAACTAAACCTTGAAAGTAGGTAAAAGTAAAAGAAACAAAGTATTAGTCAAGGACAGTTTGAGGTCAGCTTATATCTTATAACTTGGGTTTATTCAAACTTTGGTCTTGTTTTCATAGTTTTGGCTGCCATGGATGGGGGCAGCACCCAAACAAATTTAAACCACCTAAAGAAATTAATACCAGTTTCGGTGTACGGTGTATTTAATGTATTTTCTCCACTTTAACTTGCTGCCCTTTCCAACAGGAAACTAAAGCATGTATCAATCTATGCTGCCTTCAAAGCCACTAAACTCCTTTGACATTTTACCTCGCAGAACACAGGGTTGCTGGTCTGCTGCTGCCTCAATTGGTTATCTTATTAGTGTTATAATTTAATCTAGAATCTGAAGTAAAACTTCTATTCAATGATCTTAATTTATCCCTCAATATAAATGGGACCCAAGAGATATTTATAGCTTTTGAGTGTTGAAGCATATTCACATCCTGAGCCTATTGTCCTACAAGCGTATTAGCCTCGCTAAGAGAGTATGAAACAGCTGCATAACAGTTAAAGGCCAGAGGCTGTTTTTTCAAAATGTAGAAATAGAGGGAGAGAATGCAAAATGCCTCCCCAACAGTCACACACAGCATGACTGCAGGGGTTAATGTGGTCAAAATTAACACAGCTGACTCATGCTCTCTATTCTGGGATTGCGTCCACTTCTCTGTGTTCACCCCTCAGATTGAACAGTGTGCACCTAACTGGCTGAGTGAAGCTTTTCTTTTTCATGTTTTCTGTTTAATCTACCTCTTTCATGATGTGTATTTGCTCAATGCAATCATAGTAATTGCTTTAAATATCAAATCTAAACAAATTCTTGAACAATTTAACCTCCAAAATATTGACTGTCGGTAGGCTGTATGCCACTAAATATTGCAAAATACAAGTGAAACTTGCATTAATTAAGAGCTTGGTAACGAGCATATTACATATTACATTATAAAGTTGTTATGGCAAACCTTCTCCCAAAGATTTGTCTATTTACACACCCAGCAGACATGGAGAAAACTTGGAAAAAGCATTAGCCTGTGTCAATGATCGCTATGTTCACCAGCACCACCAGAGTCGCTAACTCTGTCTGTCTGCTGTTTGGTGCTGGGCAGATAGTGCACAATGCGTTAATGAGCTGCTGAAAGCAGCAGTCTGCTGCTGGATGTGAGCAGTGAGACACAAAAGTCAAGTTGTGGCTCGTAAAACCAAAACAATGAGCTGAAAGACACTGAAATAAAAAGAAGAACTGCACTCAGGTGATAATTCTCTATAGATTTTTCATTATGAGCAACACCTCTCACATTCCCTTCATTTATTTAACCCATTGTTGATGCGGAAATATTGATTATTGCAGTTTTAAGGTTTAAAGTCGTAGTCTAATTTATCATTTGTCATGCTCTGATCCATCACTCTGAATGGGGGGGGGTCACATAACACACATGCACAAATGGGTCACACCCATTTCATTACATTAAGAGCTTCTGTAAAAGAGATGCACCTGTCCCTGTGACCTTTGACCCTGGGCAACCCCCTACTGCCCTCTTAAAGACCCACCGCTCTGGTTACATACAGGCGTTGACACACACACGTACACACAAATACACGTGACAGCTGGGCTAACGGAGGCAGCTTCTTTTCCTATCATTAGAGGGATGGAGGCTAAAGGAGAGGGGGAGAGTCTGCTTTGTATAACCATCAGCCACACATGGGTCAAACACACATTAAGACACATTTTCACCGGTCTAGTGGAGAAATTAGCTAATGTAACAGTGAACAGGAAGTCTCGCATGTAGACTGTATTTTGTTTTGTGTGTCTGTTTTTTTCTGAAATGATCTGCAGAGATGTGGTGCGGTACCATCCATGGTAATATTTACACCACTCACCAGCACCTCATCTAATTTCACACCATTTAACTCACTGGCACATTTGTGCTTGTGACTGAGGACATGGAAAGAACCTGATGAAAATTTAATGTGATCTTTTCAGCGTCGGAGCCCTCATATCAGACGATCTGTTTGTCTAAACTCCAACCAACTGTGTCTCCAACTCTCTAAAGCCAGTGAACCTGCGATGATCTGTACCACATGCACCTTGAGTCACATTTCACTATCGCAAACAACATGTCGAGTTAGACAGGTATCAGAGCTTCTCATCACGACTCTAACAAGTATGAAAGCAGTCCAGGCTCAAAGTGTGTGTGCATGTCTAACGCCATGGCACATTTCCAGCTTAGTAAATGTGTGTGGTATCATATTGTGCTTCCTGTCTTTAAAGCGAATTTATGTTCTGCCTGTTTACTATCTAGCAGTACAACTCCACTTTTACTCATCCTTAGAGGGCCACTGCCGGCTGGAACATCACAGTGGAATTTCCAGTACTAGACGTGGCCAAATGGTCAAACGCAAGCCTCTGCTGCTGCGACATATGGGCATTCCTTGAGACCCCCTGCAAGCATTAGCAGTTGCTTGTATCACTGTGAGGACTAAGGACAGAATTACCTCATATTATTGACATTATAACAACAGTTATGTTGCCATATTCCTGGCTAGATTAAGAAGTCTTTTTTGGGAAAATACTATATATTTGTGCATTAGCAGCACATTACATACAAGCTATGGAGGTTACTGCTTGTTTTGTACTAACCAACCAATGCGACAACCAGCCTTAGAAGTTGTATAGGCTGGTGTACACACTGTATTCTTTCAAATTGTGTGTGTAAATTAGAGAATATGCAAATGAATTGAGCGAGTGACTGCAATTGGCAAGAAGAACAAAAGAAGTTTAGAAGAAGAAGAAGAAGCTTTAACAATTGCCTGTCAGGAAAAAAACAGTCTGCTTCATAAGTGGGTGATATTAATGACTCAATGAGACAAGTGTGTGAGAAAAGAGGCTTGTAATGCCAGCAGGTCTCACACTTGGCTGAGCTTCACATGGCTCCTCATTTCCAGGCCTGCAGTCTAACCGCCGTAGCCGAGTGGCTCTACATGGCTCACCAGTCATTTTGGAGGCTTCCTTCCTTTCTACACTGCCCACCCTCTCCGATTTCCCCAAGGAGGGGGAGTGATCAGAGGGCAGAATAGGAGCTGAGCATGGGAGGGGGATAATGATACTATCTAATTTTTCCATGTCCTGCTCCAAGTTTCCGTTCTCTCATCAAATGTTTTTATACTTTCTTTTTTGTACTTTCCTGATTAAAATACTATTACCATAGTCTGCTTCTATTCAGAAACACACAGTAAACTCCTTCATCACTCAGTAGGAAGTCGCACATCCTGATGTTACCCAGAGATTGTATTCCCTTTTACTGTTAAGAGGAAGATGGTTATATGTGGAAGTGGCCAGTCAGAACACTGCTTAGCCTTTCAGTTTTTACCCAGGAGATTTTATTAAACCAAGATCAGAAAGATTTCAAAAGTCAATGAAAGTAGAATTAGCCATTAGCAGTTTGTTATATTAGAAGCTGACCTCATGTAGAAAGCTCCAAGCTGCTGCAGACAAGTGGGGGAACTAATCACTTTTAACTACCATATCATGTTTTATTGTGGCAATCCTCTCCTCACTGGGGAAGAAGTTCTGCTAACAGGGGATTAGTGTCAGCTAGTTCTTACCAAAGCTGTCTATATCTAAATATGCAAAACTGAACTTTGTGCCATTTAGTGTTCTGCAACCCTAAATGCTTCCCACTTACAGTAAATGTGGTGAGGATATTCTTCAGAAATGTGGTTTTAAAAAACAAAGGATTAATTATTTATGTGGAACTGAATGTTGACTTTTGCTCAAATGTAGCACTTGTTGGATGAGTGGACAAATAATGCTCCTCTATTCTTCTTTGATGGAGCGTTAATGTACACCCACACACATTCACTCTCTAGCATTAGACACCTGTTGTAATGACCCACCTCATTTGAAAAAGTCAGGTGCATAATAACCCTAATACACACCTGCTCACAATGGTTAGTGGACCTTATCTTGACCCTAGAGTTGGCTCCATGTTCAGTAGTCAGCCTGCATAACAACTATAAAGCTTGATGCCAATGATTGCGACGGCGGATAGAAAGAGCTATGTGCTGACCATCCTATATCTGCCCTCAGCTGCCTCTCAGAAGGCTAAATATACTATATGGCTGCTATGCTACACATTTCCAGCATGAGCTAACCATGCTCACGTTACACTGTATTTTTTTAAATAAGATAACAGACGGGTTCATATGTCAAAGGCCCCTCAGCAGTATGGAGGTTGAAGAGGTTAAGTGACACCGTGAGGGAGAAAGGGTAATTTTCTTTATGGATTATGTCATGTATTTTTTATTGGCTCTTGTAAAGAAGCCGGGCAGAGGGTTGTAGGTGTATTTACAGTGTATTGTTTTCAGAGGGTTCATAACATGTGTAGTTGAGCAGCAGGAGGTTGAAAGTAGTGTGGTTGCAATAGGGATTTCATTACGTGTGGGCATTTCTTTTGCTCAGAAATTTCTACATCAGTACAAATTTCAATGATTTTGCTCGGCCCAGTGTGTAAGATTTAGTAGACTCTATGTAAAGGTTTTCATCAGTGTATAATCCCCAAAATGCACAAACTAAACACTAGCTCTAGATTGTTTCGTTTGTTTTTTAATCATTTCGCAGCCACCATTTTTCCCCCTACACACTGGGATGTTGAGGCAAGGCAGTTGCAATCACCAACTACACCGCTAAATCCCACTAAATCCTACGAACTGGTCCTTTTAAAGTAGTAGTTTGGCACTTTGAAACATGCTTCTTGCAAAGGGTGAGATGACATTGATAGCAAATATGAAACTACCGCCTGCAGTCTGTTAGCTTAACTTAGCTCAAACATTGGAAGCAGCCAGCATAAACGTAAGTGTAAAAACAACACGTTTTGGCACCCTGTATAAAACCACAATGTGATGTTTTTACACTTTACAGATTTACAGATTTTGATAGCACAGAAATGGCTAGTTGTTTCTGGTGTTTATATTCTACTAGTAACCGGCTGCTAGCATCATTTTTACTGCAATTATTTAAACTTGATGTATGATAAACCGAGGCTCACCTAAAACAAGTTTATTACAGTCTAAATACAGTAAATCAACCTTGTAAATTTTGGAAATTGACATAAATAACATTGTAGGTTACAGTGCATGTGGGGTGTGTGGTGCCATGTCTCACAAGTTAAGAGATTTACTGGTGTTATGACAGTAAGGAGGTATGGTGGATATGGTCTTACATAGACACCATGCACACTCATACATGCACACACATGACCTGAACTGAATGTCAAGGATTCCATGTAAGGAACTAGTGTCCTTAAAATCCTTCTGGCTAAGTTACAGAGCATAACATTGATTGATTAGTTTAGACGGAGCCTAATTACTGTTTGGATATGTTTGTGGACACACAAGCATTCACATAGGGGTCAAATATTACTACTGGTAGTATTGATGCTGCTTTTATTCAAGAACAATATCTCTGAACATTAATCAATGTCTAAACCCTAATTGATTAAGGTTTGTCTCCCATGCTCTTTTCTGTGTCTTTCTTTCTGTCCTCTTTCTCATCAGAAGAATACATTAACCAGCATCTCACCCCTGAGGATGACACCCCCATGCTGACAAACTATGAATAGCTTTTGCATTAATGCACAGCTCATGTGGAGAAGAGCAATGTACTCACTTGGCCAAACATTATTATTTCATGCTTTCTCCTTCCTGGACCTAAAAAATTATTATTTTTTTTAGCATATTATTATAGTAAGCAGTATAGCTCAGTTTACATCATCTCATGGACTGTAGACTGCAGGCCAATCAGAAACTTTCCATTAAATGAGGATTAATTGATTGTTTTTTTGTGTGTTCTTAGAATAAAAGAATGGGTGGACCAGATGCAAAAAGAGTTGATCACATTAACAGACACAGCCAGTGGTATGCAGCACCTAATACAGGTAAGCATGATTTTCACTTGACACTAACTGTTGCTCCAATTGTCTATATACCAATTTATGTAGATTTGAATTGAATTCATTTCATCAATCAATTCATTTTTGTAGAAGGAACTATGCAGCTAATGTGCATGTTTCAGTATGTTGTATTAAAATGTATTCAATTACATTTCAATGAGTTAAAAAAAAAGTTGACATATTTGTGAAAACTGCAAGCTTCAAGCTTCTTGTAGGGCAGCAGTTAACTGACATTCGAGGGCTAGCATTGCTAGCATTGCGAGTTACTTTACAATATACAACATATCCCATCATGCTGTGATTGTAGCGGAAACTAAGTTAACAAGCCTCCACTTGAAAAGCGAAGGGTAGTAGGCTCACTGTAGCTTGCTAATGTTAGCATTGATTCCCCAGATAAGAAGGAGAGGGATGTGGCTAGTGTTACCTGTCCCTCTTTATTTGGTCTTCTTGACCCTAGAACATCACCCTGTGATTTGAATCACTCAATGTGCAGAGTTACAACAACAGGGAGTGCTCAAACAACATCGGCTAGATTGGCCATTAGGGTGCTAACTGTCCTTATGCCTTTAAGTGATATAATAAACAAATAATGCACCAAACAACATAGGAGTAGCCTACACTATTTTAGGGGACACTGCCACTGCCGAAAAAAAACTAATATTTGAATTTATTCTTTTTGGTAATTGTAATTTGGATTAAACACAAGTCAAAAAACAAAACACTCTGATATTTATTGATTTCTTAGCTAGCTGAATTTTAATTTTAGTTTGACTTCAAATGAAATCCATTATGTTATTTCAGTATTGACAATTATCAGTCATAGCCTACTCTCTGTCACTTACTTCTCTTCCACTCATTAACCCTTCTTGCACCTCCTCAGCTGTCACAATATATCACCAGCCTATATATAGCAGCTCCTCATTAGACATAACGCTGCATCATTTCATTCTGCCAGCCTAATGTACACGCTCGGATTAGATCAGCGTCACGACTATACCGTGATGGTTACAGTCCTTGCACACAAACACGCACACCCACACACAAGCCCACATCTGACAAAAGAGAAGAAGCTTTTTAGATCCACATTGATTGACATAATGCATCTGGCACTTTTGCTCCCCACTCTCTTCGTGAATAAAATCAGCCAGCTTTAAAGCATCATGGAAATCATTACAAAACATGTTTTTATTTGATGCGGTGGCACGACTTGTCTCCAGAAATTAGAATTAAGGATATCAATATTTTGTGTAACTGGATCCTCGTAAACTTTTGTTGCTGTAGACGAACCTGATGCTTTTGGAGACGCCCTGGTTTAAAGTATATGTACTGTACACAGCCTGCAGAATTTAAAAGGGAGTGTTATGTAGCTTGTGAGTTAATAATACATGTGGAGAAAAGATCTAAATTGCCTGCACAGTTGTACCTTTTGACACTGAGAATCATATTAGTTTTCAACTAACACCCCTAAGCCGAAGCATAACATTAGTACTACTCCAATATGCTGATTGAAGATAATATTAAAATAGAATTCCAAAAAAAAAAAATCATCCAGGATATGTTAGGATACTCGAAATCTAAAATTCAAAAGTCTTCAATCTTGCTCTTGCACTAACGCCTGGAGGATGAGGACAAGTATTCGCACGTGCCTCAGTTCTGTGGTTTGAATGTCGGACAATGAAATCCCTCCAGGCTGCTGAATAATTGGCTGTTTGGCATTTGTGTTTCTTATTTCTTTTGCTAGAGCATATTCCGTAGCACAGTAAATGGTCTTGTTACATAACCTGACATTGCAATTTAATCAGCAGATATGTAGCGTCCTTTTTTTAAACCATTGTGCTTTGGTCAGTGAGGTCCAATGAAGAATGGAAGAAGACCAGTGATGCAGAGTAACATTCTCAGCCTCAGATACAGTACATCTGTGGATAGAAAATATCTTAAGAGTGAGAAAACTAGAGGAGGAGGAGAGAAGTTTATGTAAAAATGTTGGCTATGTGAAGCCAACTAGTGGTTTAAATAATTGAACTGAAGACTTGATATCAAGCTTTGTTCAGTTTAGGTTCTGCTAACCTCTGACCCATGCACCTCTCCTCTGTCTCAGATATATCATAAACACAGTCCTCACTTCACCATTGAGACCAACAATGCGATTGAACTGGTGGCGACGGCTGCTGGGAATATCGAGAGGCTGCTGGCTAACCGCTCCGAAGCCCTAAAGGTGAGTGTGACCTCCTAACACATAATGATCTTGTGGCAACCCTTTTTCTTGAGGGCGAGAACTAACTTCTTCTTTGTTATTGTTGTGGAGAAATTGCTGAAATCAAAGGTCAATGGTGAGGTCAGGAAGGAAGAAAGTGCTCAGGAGCCTCTGATGTCTTATGCTGTAGTAGAAGCTTGGCCAAGGAGAATTAGAGACACTCTCAAAGTACATCAGAAGTGCCTGAGTTGGTCTCACATTCTGCCCCAACTCCTGCTGGTGGTCAGACTTTAAACCCCTACAGATAACACCACAAATACTATACGCCCAGAATTAGTCAAAGAGAATGTTTTTACCCATGTTAGTGTTACTGTCAGCACATTCTAGTCTGGAGCCACTGTTGTCTGTTTACGTTAATGAAACGTCAACGGCAAGCTACAGTATCTGTTATGTCTAGGAAAGGCAACATTCAGTTCCTTCGACCCTGGTCACCACAACGTTGAGATAGGCTGGCAGCTGCTGTCCTCAAGCAAAGCCAAACAACTATGTAACAACTGTATAGAGAATTCCATAACAGTTATCCACTTAAATAAAGTAAAATGCAAATTCTAGTCCGAGATCAGATCCAGTGTCTCTTCAAGCACAAAGCCCAAGGAAACACAGAAACAGTCTCCTTCTCCTATTTCACATCAGAATAGACACTGGAACACAGCCATTGCTTCAGGCCGTCCAGTGATACAATATAAGCAGGCATCCTCCAGCTACAAAATGCTAAAAACAATTCATTGTGTGTGTATGTGTTGTATCACATTACCTTTTTGAAAATGTTCATTTTCACAGACGACCCTGTTTAGTTTCAACTTTCAGGAATCCTTCGCCTTTCCTGCGACCACTGAGGCCAAGTCAGCCCTCATACCTAATACATACCACCTGCTTTTCATGGGTCATACGTCTAAACTAAACAGAAGGGAAATACTTTCATTTTGTAATAAAATGTTCCTGACAGCGTTCACCACATGTAGCTGAACACTTCCTTGTTGAATGGCTTACTAGACAATTCAAAGACCTTGGATGAATTGGGAAGTTTTGTTGGATTTGGTTCCTTCGTTTGTGTGAACCTCACAGAACTTGTGTACAACCTTCTGACAAACCATAGGACATGTTAGCTCGAGGGATAGCAATGCTGATCGGTCAGGTAGGTCCACCACTTTGGACCAGAACATTGAATGGGTTGCCAGGAAATTTTCTACCGGGATTCAGAGTGCTCAGAGAATGAATCCTTGTGACTTTAGTGACTCCCTGACTTTTCATCTAGAGCTACCTGCAGCTTAAACTTGTCCAGTGAAATTTTTATTAGATGGATTTTGTGGTGACATTTATGGTTGCCAGATGTTGAAGAGCCCCTGACAATTCCTCTAGCGTCACCATGAGGTTCACATTTGTGGTTTTGAGTGAAATGCCTCAACGATAGTTTGTTGGTTTCTTGACTGCCTTGCCATGAAAATTTGGTACACATATTCATGTCCCCCTCAAGATGAATTGTAATAACCTTGTAATTCTGTAATTTTTCCAATGTCTTGTATTTAATCCCCAAATTCCCCTAATTCCCAATGACCTCAGCTCTATTTTTGTGTGGTACTTGGCAAATGTTAGCATGGTAACTAAGATTGTGGACATGGTACATTACCTTCTAAACAGCATCGTTATCATGAGTATGTTAGCATGCTATTGTTAGCAGCCTAAGTAATCTCATAGTCATAGTTTGCATGTAGTTTCAAAGGACAGCAAGCTAAATTGATCCGTACAACCTTTCACTGCTCCCTAATCTAAATACAACCGGCCAACTGAATTAGGATCTCTGGGCACTCCCAGTCTTGATCAGTCTGGCTCAGAAAACGAGAAATATCCAATTAAAGGCAGACAGCCTGTTGCCATAGTTACGTTCTCATTGATTACCCCATCAATCCAGCCGAGCATTTTGTTTTTCTTACATTCCAATGATTGCCAGGGGATGAGGGACAATTAGTTTTTGGTGTTGTTGCGTTGCACCTTGGGAGAGAAACACAACTGTTCAGTGAATTGATGGCAGCGAAATAGAGATGTTAAACTACAGGCTCTGTTCTTCCATGTTATCAACACCATCTGTTGTGTATTTCACCTGCATGAGTTAACGACACTTGTTTAGCTCTTTACAGAAGGTGTGAAAACAGTGACAGAGTTAGGGATTATATATTTATATATAAAACTAAACACCATATGCTGATGTTCTTAACTTGTCTTTGCATTAGCACTGAAGAGGAGATGGCCAGTAGTGACATGGTAGCTACTGTAAATGGTGTTCCGTATAATGAAGTGCAGTTGAGCCAGCTTTATGGCTATCAATTTATGTAAGGGACCATAAATAGTTGCTCTGTCCACTTAGCTGAATCATGAATTGAAATGGGAATAAGGGAAGGGCGACTGGAGCATCTGTAATGTTCTTGACTTGACCTACACTAATCTAATATTTCTCTGCACCGGTTTCAATCTAGCCAATAAAGAATCCCTCCCTTTGACTTCTCACCTTCGGCACCCTCATTCTTTCATTTCCTATCTTCATCCCTCCTTCTCTTTTCTGTCTATCCCTTGTTCCATTTTGGACAGCGATCTTGTGAGGGGTTATAGTTTGCTGTCTAAGAGGAAGAGTGTATGAGAGAGAAATGATGATGAGTAGAGGGAGAGTAGTCCATCAGTGCACTATGCCACACCTCCCATGAGGCAGCGTACAAAAGACTAGAAGCCTATTCCAGACCTCCCGTCCATTAGGATTTTTGCCTATTTATACACAATCATGCAGCACTACAATGTGGTGTGCTGAGGTACATAAAAGGTTTCAACCAGACACTGTTACACTGAATTCTTATGGTTATTTTGTGATTAGACACTGCTAATGGCATTTTTGGTAGACTCATTTCTCTGAACCTGAACCCGCCCCCTCTGCTGTAGATATATAATGTTACATTGATAGTGTGATCTGTATCATGAACTCCCACTGAACGCTGCTCTGCACAGTGATGGCTCAATTGGATTAAGTGTCACAGTAAATTATGTCAGTGAGTGATCCTTAGAACCGGCATACCTAAATGGAATGTGGCCCATTATTAATGTTGTTAAATCCACCAACTGCTTTGATATGTCAAAATGTTTCCAGTGAAAAGGGTCTGTTGTGGTTAATGGTACATACAGTCTAAGTACCTATAAATTCAACTTACTTTCACTTTCACCCAACAAGCTCTGGCTTTTGATTGATTTATATTTATATTTATCTTCATGCTGGTAAGCTGGTAATGGTAAGCCAGTGGTTGCCAGTCTTGGTGATTGAGACCCCCAAAAGGGTCACCAGATGATTAAAGTGATTGGAAATAAAAAATAAATCTTGTGCACAAAATTCTACTTTTTCTACACATTTTGATTAAACTCTTTTCTACAATACAGCACTCCGGCTACAAGCTGTAATGAGGGGTCACCTTATTTTAAGGTGTCATTGGCCTAAACCATATAACTAGCATTAATACTAACATGGTAAATCCAAATGAGAACCCAAAGCTGGAATGCTTATTGAGTTTGGGATCAACATGGTTTCCCAGTTAATGGTTGTAACACTGGATAAGTTGTATTTTGGAGGAGAGCTTTGGTCAATATTGTTTACATCAAGCTGGATGTCCTTCTGGAAATTCAACATTCATAATCAATTATGACATACTTTCATACTCTGCATATGATATGAAATGTTGAAACCCATGTTAACTCTTCATAGCAATGTGAGACATGTGTAAAGCTTTGTTTGGAGCATGGTCACGGACCTGTGGTCAGATTTTCATGTTATTTACACCTAAAAGCACAAACTACAGTACTATTGCTTTGGTAAAGATGAATTGTCCTGAATTTCCCCAGACACCTTTCAGCCATCTTATACTGTTGGTAGCAAGATCAATTTCTTAAGTCGATCTTGATCACATTGCAGCCAGTTTGCATTATAAACAACAGAGGCTGCCACATTATTTGTATATCTTTGGAAAAAAAAGAATATCACACCACAGCATTACAAAATTTGGAATAACCACTGTGACGCATGCTGCTTCAAAACTCACTGAATCATCTGTATATCCTCCACCTGCAGCGGTACAGTTCAGACTGCGGTGTGCTTGAAATAAGCCGCATAGACACCGCCTCTCTCACTGGTGACATTTCTCTTTACATTAGGGCAACTTGTCTCCTCTGGCTATGCTTGCAAGTGTTTATTTGTTTGTGTGTGTGTGTGTGTGAGTGTGTTTGGGCGTATTTGTGTTTGCCAGCAATTGTCAAGGAACACAATCCCATTAGAATGATGGCTGCTGTCATTAACTTAATCAGGGGCCCACTTGGATTTGCTGTCTGTCAATCTGACATCTGCCCATCCTGTCACCTCAATTCAATTGCTGCTTTTGACGGCGGTGCTCCCTTGACATGCAATCTCCCAAGTGTTGGCAGCTGTGCCTACTTAAAGGGAAACAGATTTTTCATTTTTCTTTTATTATTGTACTCTCAGTGGTCTCTGTCTTGGATTGTGTAAATGACAAGAATTACACTTCCCAAGATGGTCGTTCAGCTGTTGAATGCAAGATTTTAGCAATTGCAACTGTAACTGTAGAAAGAAAAATCAACAAATCAAACAAACTTTCTATATTTAGCAGAGTTATGCATAAAAGTGAATAAAATGTAGTTCCAAAACATGGATTATTACATTCCCCTAACACCTGTTATCACCATAAGGTCATGAATCCATCCATATTCTATAATCACTTATGTTTATATGGGTTGCGGGGTGCACTCCTAGCTGGCATTGGGCGAGAGGCGGTGTACACCCTGGACAAGTCACCAGTTCATCACAGGGCTGACACATAGAAACAAACAAGCTGGTAATGTAATGTTGATAATCTAATCCCAACCTTAATGTTTAACATACACCCACAGTTCTGTTAGACGAGCTTGAGTATCCATTCATCTAACACTGAGTCATGTTAGGCTGGGCACAGAAGTGTGTCAGCAGCACACCAGTTATAATCCTTTGTTATTTTCCTCCTTAACACAAATATATAATATATTATTGGATATATTTTAATAACAAATCATAATTTCAACTTTTTTCAAACTAAGGATCTGTCTGCATACCCCCAGGCAACTGTAACATTTATCTTAAAGCCTTAAATAATACTTCCAGTGTGTTTTAGGTTTATGCCATTTACTGTTAGTTCTGTCTCCAATCTATTAAAGATGTCCTAGAAACATAGATTTGTATCCAATATGTTTCTGTGCTGTTGGAGAGTTGAATCTGCACTATTAGCACCAGTATCTAAAAGGACTTTTTGGCTGTTTAGTTCTAGTATGAGGTATGAGGTGTGGGGCAGTTTCATAGATGGTTCTTATAAAATCTGCTGTCTTCCTTCCTATTTCAGTTTTCACGTAGCAGCATTAAAAGTGCAAATGTATAGCTCTCTCACTCTTTTATTCAGTGTTTGGAACAGCACCTCTCACACGTCCGTCTCAACCATTTTAAGTTAGTGTTCCCAAAGTGTTAGTGATCTAACTGGGAAAATAATTTGGTTTCCAAACCACTCATGGGCGATCAAAGAATTTGCCTCTTTCATGTCTCGCCACAATATTCTGCATTCAGTACACGTTGTCCTTTTTAAAAAGATGTCAAGTGAAACAGTAATTCTCAACAGGAAAGAAACCACTTCAGTGCCAAGAGAAGTGCAAAACTTTTTACCTCAGACAAAACCCCAAAAGTCTTCTGTTGTCATATCCGATGTACCGTAGCTGATTGTTTCAGTTTTTTTTTTTGGATGGATATCGACTGAGAGTTGTCTCCCAGATCTCTTTGATACTTTAAAAGATGAGTCAGATTCTTTAGGCGGCTGCTCTCGTAGTTTCCAAGCTGATACACCTCTGGAGATTACAGTCGCTGAACCTTTACAGACACACAGACTGCACAAACTGGAAATCTGTATGCTCACACACGCAAGCGCAATCACCTTTCCTACCTTTTTAACCTCTTTGAGCCTTTGTTCACATCCCTTTGGTCCTCCATTCTTGTCACATATGGTATTTTATTTCTCCTGTTCTTTCTTTTCCTCCCTCCAACCCTGTCCTTCCACCCTCATTGCTCATAACTCCCTTGTAACTTCCTTTCCCATAACTTCACCCCAATTCTCATGTCACCCTTCATTCCCATTTTCCCATTTTTGCCGTGTCCTGTTTTTCTTTTATCCCTTTCTGTCCTTTCTTATTGCTTTCCTTCTGGATACGTCTCTGTAGGTCTGAGTGTGTGTGTGTGTGGGGCACAGTTTGAATATGGATGATAAATTCTTCTGAAAATAAGGAAATGATACTCTTTAAAATTTGATTCTCTCTCTCTGTCTTGCCTGTCGTCTCCACCTCCAACTTCTCTTTCCTCTTCAGGCCACTCGATCTATTATAGCTGTAATAATTCAGAGTGTGTTTAAAAATAAACCATCACAGCATGCTTTTATTTTCTTATACATGTAAGCAACCAGACGGCTGTGTATTACTGTGAACAAATAAACATCCCTGGATATATGAAACTTATTAATTACTCCAGTAACAAAATACAAGCACAAAAATGCATTTAATTGTATTATAAGTTGCTAAAGTTGTTATATAATTGCAAATCATTCTCTTCTTAAGTAATTTCTCATTTCTCCTAATGCACAGACAAAAAACTTGGCATCTTCCGAAACATGAATTCAATTTTAAATCTGAATCAAAAAGGATCTTTTCACCCCTCTGGGAAAAAACAGTTTTCTCTGAGGAGACTTTGTTAAAAGATGTTACATTAAAAGTGCTCTTTTGTGCGACGCTACAAGTGTGCCTCTGCTTTTCTCTAACCAACTGTCTTCCTTCTAAAACATTATTCATCTTGCTTCAGCCTGTTTTCCATGATTGCATTTGCACTTCTGGTCACCTACATTGCAAAAATGATTCATGGAGGGTGAGACGTGAGGCAAAAACACTGTGTGACTTCAAAGTGTGCAGAAGCATGCCGGTGTGAAAGCAACAGGAAGTTTGTTATTGTAAGCCTGCAAAAAAAATGGCACTCAAATATGAATACATAGGCGTTTGTTTGGATTGGGTGTGATTTTTGCGGGGCTCCATTTTGGCTGAGGAGGGGCCCACAGTGTAAAAATTCCTGATCTAATAATGATTCAAGCTACAGATCATCATAATTTAATACCATGTAAATGGGGCCATAGTGCCAACTTCTGCTTTTCAACATATAAAACACAAATAAAAATAATTTATAAAATTATAATACGTCACTGCACAACAAAAAGTACCCAGAGTTACAATCATTTTTTAGATTTTTCTCTGATTTAGTTGCCTAACTTAATCAAAGAAACAGACTAAAAGATGAACAGCCTCACCACGCTGCTGTCCTGCATTGTTTACCTCCTCTTACTCTGTCTCTTTGTGTGGCTATGACTCAGATCCTCCTCCACTGTACTATGCTCCAATTGCCTCCATCATTACATCCATCCTGAGCTTACGTGTTTTCGACTACGTAACTGTGAGCTACAGTATACATGTACACCTCTGGTCCTTTTGTTCATTAGATTGACCTGAGCTTCTTTTTTTAACCTGCCTTGACAGTAGATCGCCTCTCTCTGATATCCAGGCCACTTCTGACTCTGTTCTCATCAATAATTGAATCATTCCTCTTAACCAATACTCTTTGATGGACCCTGTGGTTAACTTCCCCCAGTGGAATAGGTCATTCGTCTTCCCACAGTGACACCGACAGAGATCTCCAGAATGGTTCATTTCTAATGATGATGTGGTTATAAAGCAGAACGCCACAGTCACTAATACTAAATATCTGAGACAAAATGCGCTGATAAAAATGTCTAACTAAGATAACCTAACCAATGAGAGATAGATAAATATATAAATAATAATTGTACTTGTTTCTACAAAGTGGGTATCAGTGTCAGGTTGATCTAAAATTATTTAATCTGTATCTAAAAAAACTTGCATGTAAACATATTTTAAGTTCTAACTTTTGTGTCTTAGTCTGAGAGAATTTTCACAGCATATCGATTGAGCCAGCTGGACAAGAAAATAATGACATAAATCATGAGTCATCTTAAAATCATTCCGCATAAAAGTAACTGAAATAAAAGCGTTTGGGCTGATGCCATGCAGACTCAATTATTGATGAGAACAGAGTCAGAAGTGGCCCTGACCTCACAGGTTCCAAAGCAGAAAACACTGAGAAAAAAAGTAGCTTGAATTAGATCTTAAAGTTATCATTTATTATTTTTCATGAAATCTATTTTTTACAGTATTTACTTAAGTTTTTTTCTGCAATAGCCAGTTAATGTATTTTTTATTATTAATTACCTTTCTATATATAGTAGTTACAATTTTCAAAATGACTGCAATAATAGTGACACATCCCTTGTATGTCCTTGCAAAATCCTCACAGTCTTTTGACATTAAAAAGCCAAAGAGGTTTACATTAGCTGATGGCTGGTCTCTAGATGGCCTAAATCTGGAGAGAGGACGGACTGACTTGTTGGGGACGAGGAAGGTTATTCTGTTTGAGCGCCTTCAAGGAACTCCCTCTGATGCTTTGTACCCACCTTGAGGGATGCTTGTTGACAAAAGCACCAGCTTCGGGGAGACATGGCCGCCTGCCAAGACCTCCGCCAGACAGACCGCCTGCGCAGAAAAAAACAAACTGACCTGCTGCAGAGAAGATGTTGTGATTAAAATCAAAGAGCAGAAGAGAATTAAAGCAAGAATAAGAAATAAGAGAAAGTGAAGTTCTTTGTTTCCCATAACAAAAGTGACCACCCAAGAGAGGAAGGGAGAGCATAGCGGGAAGAGACAACCCAGGACGACAGCTGAGGACTGTGCTATTTGAATATTGATTGGTGAGGGTTATCTCAGGCCCGGGATCGCATTAGTGCTTTGGCAGCAGATCCAAAAAGGCTTTGGCTGCCCACCAGAGTCACCAGAGTCTGAGCCACAATTGGTGGCCATTTTGGAAAAACAACAGTTGTTTTCCAAATCCTGGCTTCTGGAGTTGGTTTAAATCACCCTCTGCGTGGGTTTCCATCGATGGGAAAACCAAATTTTCTTAATTGTGAGTGGGCTTTTGGCATCGGCACAGAGAGGCAGGTTTGAGGCGAGTCTTAATTGCAGTAGGAGTAAGATGGCCAGTGCTACGATGGCTAAGATAATGAACACATTGTTTTGGGTCTCATGTATTGCCATCGCACGGGAGCTTTCGCTCTCCACACTGCATGGACCACGGATGCGGCAGGTTACCATGACACCCTGGTCGCTAGGCAACGTGGGTATCATAAACAGATTCCTCACTCCCAAAATGAATCACTTATCCTCCTCTTTCATTACTTTCATTCAAGTACCCTCGCTCGCCATAATCTACCGTATGCAAGCGTTAAGCACAAAATTGCTTCTCGAGCAGCATTTGTGTTCATTAAATAGTTTAAAAATGATGACAGCAAGAGTGTGAGCTCACTTAAGCATTGTGTTATGTAGTGGTGCGTAATTATAGAGGAGTCACTGATCTCCAGTGTCTGGAAGTGCGTTATTAAACCGACACTGGATGACATGCTGTGAGTCATTAGACACTGCTGTTAAAGCTCTAATCACAGAGTAGGAACACACGCGCGCGCACACACACACACTCATTAGGCTCCTCACTCACATGTTATTTTATTAAGCTGTACAATAAAGTGAAAACAGTTTCACTTGTACAATTTCCCATGAGTGCATCACTTGTACTCAGAGATCATACACTATGATGACTTATAATCTATTTCCGATGGTATTCTGAAGCCCAATATGCAATCTGTCACTTTACACAATCATGTCTCTTCCAATAATATGTCTCATTGAAGTGCTGGTGGAATTTATTACCTCAGAACTGCTGAACAAACAATATAAATTTTCTACTATAGTCTCATGCCGAGGGATTATTATTGCCAGGTAATTTATGCCAGTAGAATCCCAGGCTACACTGGGGCTCTTAGAGGAACTAGCTTGTTGCAGAGTGATCTAATATTGTGAGTAGTCTTGAGACATTAAATATTACCCCTTTCAGTCACAGTCAAGTCATACTGCAGGAGAGATTGAGAGGCACGGTAGTGAGGAACTATTGGAGCTCATAATCAATATTAGGATTGGGACATATTTATGGAGAACACAGAGAATTCAATTAAACAAATGGAAATTGTTGAATTTTTTTGTGTGTGTGTGTGTGTGTTTTTAGTATATTTTCAGGGACACAGTGATGCCCTCAAGGATCCATGCACTTTACTTTGCACTACTGTCATGATATACTGATACTTTATTGTTATTATTGTATTGTTAGGTTGCACACTGGTTTCTGTGTGAGGTGCAAAGGCAAATAAAAGGTAAATAAACAGCTGATGCATTTATAGTGAAACAGTTTCAAACCCTGGTTAAGATTAAAATTTCTTTATTGTGTGACTCTGATCCAGAGGCACACACGGTCTTTAGTGCCTATGCCTCTATGTTCTCCTCTGGAAAAGCACCCTAGATGACACCATATCACATTTTCTCCATTGTAAAGCCACTCATAAGTGCAATTTTTCATGTTTTTACTGTATGCACAATGGGCCACCATGAATGATTCTCTTTCACGCGTGTCATTTTTCACCTGAGAAAAAGATAGCGTGCCCTCAGTTAGGAGGTGCTACCACTTACTTACTCACGACCAAAAGTAGTGCAATCACACTGAGCACTTAAATGCTGTCATGTCTGGAGTGGTACCATCACATTTTCAATCCAATTTTATTTATATAGTTCCAAATCATCAGAGGTAATCACTGGGCACTTTAAATATGGAGCAGGCCTAGACTGTACTCCATAAAATTTGATTCAATTCCCACCATGAGCAAGCGGTTGGCAACACTTCCTTGAGCAGGATCAGGGTTTAGGTGGACGGTCGCCTGCCTTGACTGGTTGGTTTGAGAAAGAAAGTGAGAAGGTTGAAAGAGCGAGACATAGAGGTGCACAGTAACAACAATAGTAAAAGTCATGAGACTTTTAAGGTATTCAATGGTTTTAGCTGTTATGGCTATTCTCTTATGTCACATATAACATGTCCAGATGACTGACTCCTCTGTGTCAATCATAGATCCTCAATTGTAGCTCAGACTGTTGTGCTTTGAGCCAAAGTGGCTGCTTTCCTGCTCTACATTTGTGTGCCAGAGGAGTGTGAAACACATTTGAAACGGTAGCCTTAGCCAACAATGTATACACGGATAGAAGTGAGGAGGCGGTGCACAGAAGCTAAAAAGAGATGGTTTGGTGAATCCACAAAACCTTTACAAAGCATATTTAAATTTTTACCAGCTCGTAAAATCCAAAAAGCAGAGTTTCACACGACAACGGAAGATTAAGAATCTTTTGGTGGGAGTCACGCAGTGCTGTGCAAGCATATTTTTGTCCCTCGTACCAAAAACTATTAATATTTGATATGTATAATGTTGGAGAAAATGTTGAATCAGTAAGATAGAGATGGAGTGTGTGTGTGTATGTGTGTGTGTGTGTGTCTTATTTTGGCCACCAGTGACTCATTATTCACCACTTCCTGGAGTGTGTGTATCTGTGTGTGTATTGTGTGTCTGGCTGCTTTTGTCAGCCCAGCTGTCGCACTAGCGGCGTGTCTCCACGGCTCTAGCTTTGTGTTTGTCATCTCTGTTTTCCTACATGGAACTTACCAGACGTACAGTATGCATACAGAGAGGGTGTGTACATTTGATGTGTCTCGCTCGTTATTGCTCTCTGTCATATCCAGTCCCATCCAGGCATAGACAGCAGCAGCTGTGCTACCGGATATATGTATCGTTGTGTGATGTGCAAAATGATAGTTGTTGACTATTTTTTTGTTTGCAGAATTCAGATTTTTTTTTTTCTCTTGGCAGCTTGATATATCAACAACAGCTCGGTGTGATGAGCACTGAAACTGAAACAAATTGGGCTGTGAAATTATCGCTGACAATAAATCCAACCGAAACACTGTCGCCAAAACAATGTCTTCAGCTCCATCACAGTTAAAGTGGGAGCTAAAGGAAGCAGCATGAAGCCAATTTGTCTTCCGCTGACTAAAGGGTCGTATAAAAAGCCGAATCTAAGGTGACTGAAATTGTGACATTACTTCAAGACATGTGCAGAACCGCCATGTCAACATTGCAGCCGGGCACAGCTGTAATTGGGAGTTGTTTGCAGCCAGCTGGCACACAGATAGTTTGTTCGGTTGGAAGAGTTTTCTGCAGGAGAGATGAGCTGTCAAACCAGCGCACAGCAGTGGATAGCGAGACTAGTGCCAGCCTCTAACAAGTCACTTCCTGGGAAGTCTGTATGTTGTTGAGGGCTATTTCCTGTCTTAACGACTGGCGTTGTAAGGGGGTTGTTAACTTGCATGCACTTACTGTACTGTACATATTTTTCTTGTGTCACTCTGCCTAAGTGTGTGTGTGTGTGTGTGTGTGCAATCTCTCTCTCCCCCTTTTCTTTCTCACCACTCTCCTCCTGGCTCCCAACAGACCAAGCAGGATAGATCTGACTAAAGTGCTGCCAGTCACAACAGCAGATGCTCATGTTTCCTCTGCTCTCCCATGCCTCTCCACACATCAGTGAGATTGCAGGTGTGTGTGTGTGTGTGTGTGTGTGTTGTGTCCTGGCAGGACTAGATGCTCTAATCAGACTTCCAGGAACGTGTGTCAGGAAAGCAAGCATGTTTACACAGCACATCTCTGTGTGTTTTAATGTTTTAAATCAATTATCCAGTGTTTTTAGATCGCAGACGTAAAGGATGTTTTTGGACAGCTGAGAGAGATGTGTGTTTTGTACATGTACAGTATGTGTGTGAGAAAGGCACTGCATGAAAGAGTTTACTTACATTAATCGATCTTGTTTCTCCACCCTCACTCCCTCACTCCATCCTTTCAAACACTCCTCCTGCATTCAGACATGAAGCCTCATCTAAATTAGACAAGTCTGTCTTTCATTATAACTTAGTGAGAGCTGTGATTGATTACCAGAAAGCCAACACTCCCACCTCCCACTATCATCCTCTAACAAGACACCAAATGTAGAGAGAACAAAGCAGTGAGAAACTTTACATTATAAATCCAAAAAAGCTTCTTTGTCTTCACTGTTTGTACTATTATTACTACTATTATGTGTCACATTTCATCTTTTTAATATTGTCGTGTATAGGCTGTAGCACAAAAGTCTGTTTCTCACTTAAAGTCCATGTAAAGTAAGAATAAATATGTGTTCTGAGTTTGTCAGACCAAAGAAGAAAGTGTTATTAACCAACCAGCCTAATTTGAATGATTAAAAATATCGAACATATCAAAGTTTATGAAATTAAGTGTCAAAATCAGGTAAAAATGAGCAGTATTCTGAGCTCCAGGACTGTGGGGGCGTGTCCGCTGAATGTGCTAAAGCCACGCCCACTCGTGGGAGCAGTCAAGCAGCCATTTTGAAGCGACTGAAATGTGTCAGATGAGTTCAGAAAATGTCATGACTAACTTTGAAACACTCTGAGTTGGATGAATTAATCTCTATCTCTCTGCTAGGGGGTGAATCTGACAACAATGAAACTCCACCATTTTTTGCCACCATCAACTTAAAGCACATACGTAGATGGAGTTAGATGTGTCCCTTTCCTCCACACAGGAATGCTTCATTCTCAGACTCCACAGCATGAACCAGGCATAGATCATCTTCATTATCTGTTCTGTAACTCAGCAATATGCTCTCATTAGTCATTCTATAGCAGCTTGCTGATATCATGAAATTTAATGCCAGCTCATTAGGAAGTCCATATTTTTGTTGCGCTTATTTATTCTCAATTATTACATTCTAGGTTGTAGTTTTTTTTTCTGAGCTCAGAATCCAACACAACTTTGTGAATGTGTGTTGCATCCCATTTTCTCTGACTTAGTATCTGTGATGTGTTCATGTGGCACTTCAAGTCCCATGAAACGCTGTAGAAGCGACGCCACTTAATGGTGTTGTGAGACCATGCTGCTGGTTTTAACATGAAAGAGTCAAAACTGCTGCTGACCTTTGACTCTTAGACCTTTTGATCTGCTGTAGAGATCCTCATTAATGAATGCCTGCTCCTCTGCGTGTGTGTGTAGGTGTGTGGTCAGGTGTGTGTGTGTGTGTGTACACCTGCTGGAGATCTCTCCTGACAACTGTAACTGTCAGCTAAGAGGAGTCAAAGACAGGGTCACACCTGCAAACAAAAAAACTTTAGGTTAAAGATCCAGTGTGTACGATTTTGTGGCATCTAGTGGTGCAGTTGCTGATTGCAACCTCTTTTGTTTCACTTGCTCAAAATGAGCCCTTGGTTAGTTTTTCTGTTCTGGGCTACTGGAGAAACATGGTGGCTCATTCTTAGGTAAGAATTGATTATTCTACACTAATAAAAACATAGTTATAAATATTATATTCTATTTCTGCCATATTCTGTAAATAGAGCCCCCTAATATTACACACTGGACCTTTCAATTAGCAAAGTACTACTTAATGCATAATGTGCTGTTATTAATGTGTCACCGTGTGTGGTATAATCATCACTTTCTGTCTGATACTCTATATATACATATATCTGTACATAACAGATTTTGTGGCATAATTGCTGCATAAAAAATGCTTACTATCTTCAAACAAACACTTTATTGCGCCCATTTTTATGATGTGGCACTCACTAATGTAAAGGGAAATGCTTACTGTCTGTCTGTCTATGTCTAAGTTGTGTCTTTCACAATTTCTTTCAAGAGGCATCAAGTGCTTTAGTCTCCTTACATTATGGATCACAGACAGACACATGAAGGAATGAAAATGGGTCAGATGAGATGGATGGAAATCATCAAATGTCTTGGGAACATTTTCACATCTGGGTGTTTCACATGTGAAACATTTTCCACATGTAAAGTGGAATTATCCTCTTAGCATGTATGTTTCTCCACATGTGCTCTCTCTCTCCGGAGAGTTTTAACTCTCTAACAATGCATGCTGGGATGTCCGTTAATGTGCTGCTCATGTTTCTTTCGAAACCTAATTTAATGAGTTAAGTGAACTCTCAGCAGTGCGTTTACTCATCTCATCAGAAGTCAAAAGACGTCAAGTCAGAGGAACTCGTCTTTGTTATGTTGTGTTATGAAGTAGGGTTGAAAACTGGACATCTTAAGTTGAATTAACTGCAGCTAAGGGGTCGGTGTGGACAGCAACATTTATTCAAACTGAAGTGTATCTGTTCCGTATGAAACATGTGATGGGTTTCTAATGACGAGTTTGTGACCACAGCATCAGATAAGCAGTTTATTGCATTGATTGAAGCACACACCCCAGTCTGTCTTTACTCCAATAATGACCTGACTGGAAACCAACAGAATATTCCCACAAGCAGCTGTGGAGTCATATTAACTGGCAGCTAAAATCTGCAAAGGAATAGCATGTTTGTATACGTGCAGTAAAAAGGACAACATAACCCACCTGTCAAGAGCCATATTTCTCAAAGCAAATAGAAATGCTTGTGTGGGGCGTTGTGCCCCGAGAGGACAATGCAACATAAGACTCTGGAAACGGATTTGTGGAGTTTATTGCAATCGACTGACGTCATTCAAACAGGCAGGACATTTATACTTTTTAATCAAGTCATCACTTGGCACACACATTAATTCTCTAAGAAAAAAGATGTATCCTGTTGTCACCATTTCATTTATGGAAACTTATGAATATACCAGTACATTCAATTCACCATATACTCCCCATGTGGGGGTCCTCAGCCCCCCAGAAATGGAGGTGTGAGCGAAAATGAAGATTCACAGTGACAGGAAGTTGGATGAAGAAGAAGTTTAATTTAAAAGTATCCCAATTATTTTTCTCTCCTTAAGTGACATGCATTCTTGCCAGTGCACACATACAAAGATGTTTAGTGTTCAAAATGCAGTGAAGCTTTCCTCCTTTGCCTTAACCACACCGACACACACAGAGCTCCATTTCACCTTTGCTCCTTCGCTAGCCGTGAGTTCCCACCATCTCTGACAACTGCTGCTAAATTTCCACCCTAATGAGACACAACTGAGAGGCTGTCGTGGTAACCGTGTTTCAGACCATTAGACATTATCAAACTGATGCCTCACTGCCAACTGATGGTGCAGTAAGGGGGGCTTTCTTTGAGAAAGTAAGAAGGAGCAATGAACCAGAGGGAATAAAGATGTTGGCACTGTTTGCATTGAGATGATTGATGAAATGATCTATACTACATTTTATTGAGAGGTTGCAGTGATATCAACCAAGATTTTTGATGCTTTTCAGGAAGTGATTCCAAATTTCTAAACAAAGAAAAAAAGCACATCTGTTTTCATGTTTAAGGTCTGATTTTGCACCCGAACTCTTCGACTTACATCCCAGCATGCGCACAATCAGACTTTTTTTATTCTGCCTCCCTGATTCTTGATTAATTCAATAATTAATTTCTTCAGCCCCTTTCCTTATCTAATTTCATAAATTAATTTACCACTTTGCCCCCATCAAATATCTGCTCCTTCTCTGTAACTTGAAACCCAGGAGTAAGCATGAAGAGCTGGATTTGATATTTCCCAGGGGAAATTAATAGTACAGTACGTTTCTGGACCAGGTACAGATTAAAAGCTGGGCCTATTATAAACCCATTAACCTAGTCATTAGGACCAGATCCATGAAAAGATGGAATGTGTGGATGTCTAATTTTAGCATAACATTGCAGCTATTCCCAATTCACCCCTGCAGGTGATAAGACGAAATAAGGTATTTTCCCTGGAACACACTGTTCCTGTGTCAGCAGCACCCTCTTTGAGCTGCCATTGGGTTTGATGTCATGTAACTCCTAAATTTATTTATCCATATTTTGATTATTGTGTTTTTAGCTGGTTGTGAAACAACAGTCTCAATCTAGAGGACTATCAGTGAGATAGATTGGCTGTTCCTAGATCTGTCTTAACGTCTGCCACCAGGTCGGATTCAGTTGGTTTCCTCTTGAAATTAACAAAATGTTTCAGGTGGAAATGCTGCCCCTTTTTTGTCCACAGGAGCTGCCAGAATCAGCACAAAATAAAAGTTCATTGTAGCCACTTTAAGGTTAGCAGTTGTAAAGATTTCTCAAGGTGCCTTGAGGATGTCTTTTCAGATTTCCAAATCAGCCAATGCAATCCTTGGACGAAAGAGTTGGGGGCAAAGCTGGTGTCATGATGTAATTTTGATGAGAATAATATATACATGGTCTAACGTGCTGTATTCCTCTCTCTCCCATCTCGCAGAGGCTGGCGTCAGAAGCAGAAAGGTATCAAATGGAGCACGAGTGGATGAGGTACGAAAGCGAGGTGAGTGAGCTGATCTGATATGTTCATTAACACTGGCTGCGTTACATACAGATCAAGTAGTGCCCTGAACTCCATAAGAGGAGCCGGCTGGGAGGGACATGTTATTCATGATCCAATATGATTGTAATAATTGGATTGCAAATCTCATTACAATGACAATAGTGCTGTAATGACTTCATACGAGATTGAATTTCATTATTTTACATAATAAGCAGAAATAACCAGACATGCTTATGATGAACAGACACACATACACACACACTGATATTGTCCATTAATCATTGTATTAACCACACATTAAAATGGAATGTACGGCAAATAACATGAACACACTATTATTTTACTCATTCAGTTTCTTTGCTTGATTGCTGGTCCAATGAATACAGTGCCCCATTCCATAATGGCAATCTCTCTAAGAATTACAATGCAGCTCTTCAGCTCTTCACGGCCAGTGATGTTGTGTTTTAGCTCTGGCCATTTCATAATAAATGCAAATTACAAGTTTCCTTCCCCTGCTTTGCAATGAGAAAAGCCCCACTCTCTTGGCAGCCATTGTACAAATTGACAAATGATATTGTGTGTACATACTGTGGTGGAAAAACTTCAAAGAAATTCAACCTCGCCACTTAGCCTATTAACTTAAAAAAAAAAAAAAACTCTTCAGGGTTGTTTGCCAAACCTTAATGATTCTTTTCCATTAAAAGTTTTTCATTATTCAACTTCTTGCATGCTGTCTTGCACTGAGAAAACAGGGAAGGAAAATTGTAAATAGTCATATTCCCGATATTAGATTATTTAACTCAACGCTCTGCACAAATTTAGTGACTTCATACTGATGCAGCGTGTCCTCTCTATGAACATGTTAGTGCTGTAACTTATTCATATGTTGCTAAGAGTTGTAACGGTTGTAAGAGAGTAACGGGTAGATGTAGCACATTTTGCAGTGTTAAAATGGCAACTGCCAGCGTCATTGGATGTCTGGTTGAGCTCAGTTACATGAGGTTGAAATGTGTGAGAATAAAAAATGTCAATTCAAGGCCAAGTCGCATGTCAATATTTGAGTTTGCTTATGTTTTAGGCTACATTTATTAATGTTCTTTATAGAGAAAGTAATTTGATCTCGAAGCTCATGTTTTCATCAATAGGCCATCGCTAATCAATGTTTTAAATAACCGACAAGCTACATCATGCTTTAGTATTTACTTTTACAGAGCAACATAGATTAAAAATATGCAGTGAGGGCTTTAAAGGCTTTAAGAGATTTGTATTATTTTGATAGTGACAATAGTTTTTATAGGGTTTGTCACCACTGCACACTGCTAGCATGGTTGTAGTCATATCAGAATGAGAATGTGATGGCCGTGTACGTGTAACCACAGCTGTAGTGTAACTGTAGACAGTGCTGCCTCAGGCAAAGCTCAGTTTAGCCCCAGATGAACCTGTGTGTACTGTCACTGCACACTGTGTGTCAACCTTTAGCATTAGAATGGAGGCTAATGTCACCGTGTAAACATATTGCATGGACTTTTTATCACAGTAACTCGAGAGAGTAGGAGGGAAGCGTCTTGTGTGCTACACGTATGTGTGTTTAAGCGCATGCGCCTGTTCTCTGTCACCTTTGATAACTGGGCCAGTACTACTGGGCACCTCTCCCTGCTGACTTTAAACACTTAAAAGGCGTGACTGCCGCAAAAGAAACACACACTTGCATGTGTCTGTTCAGTGTAATATGACTTTGGCCCTCTTTACACTTATACGCGCTCTATCAAGCTTCTCTAAAGGGATCGATTTGATTACATTTATATTGGTTCTTGTTGTCTCGTTTGATCTTATTTTTATGTGGTTGGCTTGGAGGTGGAACTGTCAGAAATAAACATCATAAAATATTATACATTGCAACCCGTATTAAGTTTCATTTGAGGAAAACAAGGTCATCTTTTAGAACTCCATCGACAGACCATGTGTTTGCAGCTGCTGTGAACATGAAGGAAAAGCGCCACATATTGAATGAGTCATTAGGTTTTTACAAATGTAGACATGAACTGCAGTTACACCTGCCAGAGATTGGACTGCAGTACTTTAACAAGCATCTTCTTATCCAGACTGACTTGGCAGTACACATCACACCCACCACAACATACCACATAAGTAATAGCGTGGTTTATTTTCCAACCCTTCATGCTGTTCTCCATCTCTCACACATCTCTCACACAAGTGTTCTTACACACAGTAGCCTCCCCTGAAGGGTGTGATGGTGTGACCTTCGTGTTATCATCACCTCTTAAGGTGCACATCGTCTGCAGTAACATGACCTGACAGAAAACATCATGTGACAGTCTCTTGTCGTAACCACTTTTGCGTTTATATTTTTGCCTGCATGTGCGCTCCAACTCGTCTTTGCACATACAGTTAAATGTTACACATCTCCTAACATGCATGAGAGCAGATGCTAGTGTTTGGCACAGTTTGCATAGCTTAAACGCTTATTGTGAGCTAATTACAAACTTTTTGAGGTAACAGTAGCAGTGGCAGAAGGAGTCGCAGGTCACTTTGAGTTGCCATCCAGTTGGCTTGCAGCTCCAGAAGTGGTAGGCAGGTGGTGGGAGTCAGTGAACCAGCTCCGTGCCTCCAGGGCATCCTTATGTCAGCGGCTAGCTCGTTAGCACCCTGCTAGCCTGTGTACTGACAGGAAGCCCGGCAGTGTGAGAGCAAAACAACACCATTTACTTCACTGATCCTCAGTGTCAAATACAGACGGCTGTCTTGCAAGGTTCAGTTAATGTCCACAGTTGTGTACGCAACTTAAAAAAACAACAGTTTAACTTACTTTGTCATATTTTTAGATTAAACAAAAGCCATTTTTAAGGGGGTATTATTAGCGTCTGTAACAATCGGATAGTCTGTCCATCAGTTTAGTTCCCTCTGATCTTTTTTCCATCCAAGACTAAGGCTAGATTTACATGAAATTACATTAATGTATTTAAGGTTAAAACCTTTCAATTCTAAACACACTTACATCGACACCACCTATCAAAATGTCAACTTTGCACACGTGGTATATTTCCATTCAGTTTGCTGAGTGTATTCTCCCAGCACAGCCCCACTTGAGTTTAATGGTGCCATGGCATTTCCACAACTGCCACCTTCAGAGCAAACTTCACATTTTAGCCTCACAGCTGCTAAGGCTCTAAGGAATAGTAACGTTTCCAGTATGTTTTTTGTTCTGTCCAGCACTTGTAATTACTTGCTTCTAGAGACACTGAATAGCTAGGTGGGATTTGATCTTTAATCAGGGTGGATGCATTTTAGCACCCATTAGGAGGTTAAATTGAGTTGTAGATTTAAAGTTTCTGCTGATTTTCCATGCTTTGACTTTTCACCTCGCTGTTGTGATGTAGACCTGTACTCCAGGGTGGATTAATACACTTTGACATCACTGCTGGATGTGGTTACAGTCGCACCACACTCGTCACTGATGCTGGTTGTGATCTGAGTTACAACTATGAAACTTTCAACCAAAGACGGCAGTAAAAAAGCTATTTTTCAACCTGGTATTGAGTTCATTTTCAAAGATGCGTCCTTCCTCTATTTAACGATTCATTGCTCTTCTTTTCCTGTTTCTCTTTTATTCTCGTTTCAGGAAAAAATTGTTTACTACAATGCCAAAGAGGACGTAAGTACCACTTGATCCCACTATTGTCATATTCTCTCAGTGTGATTAGAGATGCAAATTCTCAAATAAAAGCTCAGCCCTCCAGAGATTATTACCATGGCAACAAACCTGATAGTAGTTTTTATTGATAGTCTGTGAGAAACTGACTGAAGTCACTTTATGTGTTGATATGCATGTGTTGGGGGGGTTACATAAGCATGCGTAATAATCCATGTATGTTTTGGGCCTCACACACATGGGTATGAATATTAAATGCCTCCCCAGGCCTCAGACGTCATCTGTCTGCTCTTATAAGCAGGGATCAGCATCAAATTCCCCTCCACTGTCCCAGTGGGGAAGAAGCACACACCAGCAGCACACTATTGTCACTCCGTATTTGAGTGACACTTCCTCTCCCCTCTTTCTGTTTTTCTCTGGATGGCTGGGTTTATCTTTCACTCCCTAAAATTCAGTTTCTCAGTTTCTATCTGTCAGTAATGACATTTCAGTAAGTACTCAGCATAGACACCTTGTCATTCATAGTCACAAGAAACTGCATATACAATATTGTTTACAAATGGAAGGTGTGCACACATGCACAGACTCCTCTTTAACCAAAAAATCACTTTGTAGGATGGTTTTGAAACTCCGGGTTTTTCCTTCTTTTGTGCAGCTTAACCAGACAGAGGACGCAAAAAGAACAAATAAACGATATATTCCAGATGATTTCGACATAGACCCTGACTTCAAACGACTCGTTTCCTACAACACCACCGCCGTCCACATCCCTACGGATATATATGAACGCTGTAAGTAGAAACCGAAATACACATGCATTGTAGAAAAAATCTTTCATGTCTCATCTACACATCCCTCTGTTATAAAGAGTAATACATTGCAACCACCACCTCCCAGCCTGCTATCTTTCTCTCTTAATTCCCGTCACCACTATGTTCAGTATCTACAGTACGTTCCAATGATGCTGAGCTTCCAGCGCTGGCTGCAGTGTACACTTCCACACTAAGGCTAGACCACTCTAGTCTATATATAGCCCAGATGCCAACAACCCAATGGCCAGCACACAAGTCCCCTCTCTGCCCTGGTCACCAGCTGCTCCTTTCCCTCCCGTTCATTGCTAACCCTGCTGACCCTCTGACACTTGCAGAGAATGTCAGTGCCTCTGCTAATGAAAATGTTTTTTTTTCTGGGTGTTTTTAACTTGCATTAAGCTTTTATCAGTTATTTTGGTGTTTGTCACACTTTAATTCATGCTTTTATTTGGTCACTGGTTCTTTCATTTTGACTTAACATCATTTTCTTGGGCATTTTATGTTTAATTTTACAAAAGTACGGGTATCAGTGGTGCCCAGAGGATGAACCATAGTGACTTTAGTGATCCCCAAGCTTTCATCAAGTGCAAGTCAAAATGATCACTGTGTATCTACAAGATGGATTGGGTGACACTCTCAGTAACCTTAGCTGTACTTGTTTAGTGCTAATTAGCAAATGTTAGCATGCTGACACGCTAAATTAAGAAGACGAACATGGTCAACGTTATACCTGCAAAACATCAGCATGTTAGCATGCTGACATTAGCAGTTACCTCAGAAAACCTCCATGTCTAAGAATAGCTTTGCAGAGCTGCTAGCATGGATGTAGACTCTCAGGCCTGTTTGGTTTTGACAACCACAAAAACATTTTAAAAGCACAGTAAGTCCCATTATATTCTTTGTAACACTGACATGTCTGCTGCACATTCCTTTCCTGCTTAATGAGAAATGTTGACCAAGTGCACATTTTTACAACAGTCTACTTTATTCTTGTACTCCACTCTCAGAGGCAAATATTATACTTCTTACTCCACTACATTGGTCTGACAACTTTAGTTACTAGTTATTTTGCAGATTCAGATTATTACCTCATCCACCACTGCAAAGGAGGGAGGATTACTGTACATATATTTACATGCAACACCCTGATCATCTTCACAGGAACAAGTAGGGTTCAAGTGCACTTGTTGTGGGACATAGACTAGCCTCATTTATATGAGTTTATCATGTTTCTCTGATTTCTTCTTCTTCTTCTGCCATACTGCCTCCCTTGCTGCTGGCATCATTCTCTGACATCAAGCTGATCTGAAGTTAATAGCATACAGTGCTCTAACTTCATCGGGATAATTGTCCATCCTTTCCTCCTGGAGCGTCTCCCTGCATGCGTTGGACATAAAGCAGGAAACACTGGGCAGGCCACCAGTCAAACTAGATTTGGCTTACAGTAATGAAATCTGGTATTATAAAGAATGCTATTACAGAATGTGCCCAGCCTTAAACTCTTTTAGTCAAGTTTAAGAGACACATAATTGGAGTTTTATCCATTTTAACCTTACAGCGTCAGACGTGAAACAGACATTACTGTTAAAGTAATGTTAGCATCAGGTTAATGCGTCAGTATCTTTGGTTATTTCAGCAGGCTGTAACCAATCTTTGGAAACCCTGAGTGAAAATGATACATGATACTGTGTTAAATTCCTTATAATATTTGAACAGAAAGGTTGATTGCCAGTGATTTGAAAACAGCAATATGTTAAACAAACACAAGCTTCCTTGGAAGAGATTAACGGGCTAATCACAATACACAAACCGAGGCAGGACATACTTGCCCACACACACACACACACACACAAACAGAAACATATCCTCTGGGTTATTAGCCTTCTAGGACACTATAATGCAAGGACAGAGTGACACACACACAAATATGGACGGAGGCATGTCTTGATATGCACATACACACAGAAACATACATAACAGGTCATGTCCTTGTGGACACACTTACACACACAAAAGAGAGAATATTGAAGTAGCATCGACATGTGATCTGATTAGATAATCCTAATGTAATCTAGATCAATCCAAAGCAACGCAATGTCAGGCCAAGCTTAAGGGAAACCTGACTGTCCTGCTTAACATGATGCTTTTAAACTAAAAGGATGTAATTTGACATGTTGCACACCACATTTAACAACACACGAATGCAGCAGGCATGAAATAATTTCCTTACACCCAGGCATGAGCTAACAGCCTCCCTAGCATTGATTGAGCATTCAGTATCAATTTCTATAATGATTGTCACAGTGGGTCTGCTAAATGCAGGGGACTCAGTCACATGACTTTAATGCCCTTATACAGCGAGTCACTCCACATAATTTGGACTATAAATGTGGTGGGTGATGGGCCTCTGACTGTGCAGACATTTTTGTCATTGCCAAATGGCCAAATGCACTTAGTTATTTTTACAAGCAACAGTTATAATGATGAAAGAGTGTGGGGGTCGGGGTGGAGTGTTGGAGGAGAAGGTTATTCCTCGTATGATTCATCAGTCTGTCTCTTGCTCTCTTCCTGCAACTATATATGACTTTGTTATTTCTTTCTGTTTCATTCTCTTCTACCCTTTTGCTCCATGTCGTGCATGCTTCGTTTAAAGCAGTTCTTTTACAGTTTAATGCCGAGTTCCCTCTGGTATTAAGAAAAAAAAAATCCCAAAATGGCAAATGATTGGTTAACCTTGACTGGTTCTGAATTCTTTGGAATGATAATAATGATGCTGATGATTTTCTGTTGGATAATTCTCTCAGACAGGTGGTGGAAAGGGTGGAGCTCTCATTAGCAAAGTAGCTAAGCTAGACTGGTGTTGGTCCCCCCCCCCCCTCTCTTCCTCGCTCTCTATCTCCAAGGACGGGCTGCCACATTGATGCCACTCCGGCTGGCCGGCACTGTCAGCGTTGCCATGGCAATGTGTATCCGTGTGTGTGTTTGTGTAGACGGAAGACATGCACGCACTTAGACACGCCCTGGTATTCTATCTTGTGTGGAGGAAGGACTTGTAACTTGATTAGGGGACTTGCTGGCGTCCTTGGCTTGTGGCTTGTACTGATGCTGAAGGAGAAATGTGTCATTCACCCCTTCTTTGATTGCCATACACTTTCTCCGCAACCTCCACCCCTTTTAATTCATTCCTCCTCCTCTTTTTTCCTTCTCCTTGGTTGGATGTTTTTTTTAGTTTCTTAACCCTTTAGTTTTGTGTTTGCTCTTTTTTTTTCATTCCACCTCAGAGCTTTGCTCATTTCATTCCTTCAATCTTTTCCTCTACAGCTCTACCCCTTCGCTCCACCCACCCCTCATCCCTCACTACTACTTTATTAAGCATATTAATAGTGGGGTGTGTGGAGACAAATGTGCTACTGTCTTTCTCCCCCGCATTAGTCCTGCTGATTGGAATCTATTCTCCCTGCTGATCCAGTGTGGGTGGTCAGACTGGGATTTATTATCGTGCTCATGTGTGTGCGTGCACACACACTGTGGATGAATCAGAGTTTGTCTGTGTGTGTGAACGCGTTTGAGAGAGAGAAAGGAAGAAACACTTTGGGGTGTGAGTGCCGTCATGCGTGTTTGTGTGTGTGTGTGTGTGTGTGTGTCACATCAAATGCACCTACTGTACTGTTTATGGATCTCATGCCTTGCGTATGCGTGTCTTCTCGCTCATTAGGCAGATTGGCGTGGATGCGATGAGCTGAGAGGAGAGCGTCGGGGCCTTGGCACAAGATCCCAAGCTCATCTGATGCCCGTTTGCATCAACGCTGTGTGGCACCTGTCAGACCGGGACACACACACACACTGTGACGTGCTGAGATACTGTGACACTGTGTATGTGAGCGTGTTTGTGTTGAAGTCACGGTTCCCTTGTGGCAAAGCTCACAGCGTATAAATTGATTATTTTTTTCTCTTTTTGCACTCTTGTGCCACTTGATACACGTCCTATTTCGTTTACGGAGCTGGCTGCCAAACTCTGTCGTTATGTCTGCGACCTGTGTCCTTGCAACAAGTTGGATGCCTTCCCAGGATGTTCTAATCAGGTGATTGGAATTGGGATTTGTATTCCCCTCCACGCTGTAAAGTTCCAAGAGAAATCATACTTTACCTATCCTTAAAACTTCGAAGAAAGTAATGAAAGAAGTTTCTGCAGTGTCACGTACTGTACGGTTGGAGTCTTTCCCAATAATGGTAGCCAATATCAACAAGTGGAAACTTCAACCTCATGATCCAAGTGGGGCTCGAAAAGGCTCCACTGCCATCGGTGTGTGTGTGTGTGTTGTGTGAGTAGTTGCTCTTGATCCCAAGGCGATGGAGATTACCAAGAAGGCTTTCTCATGCTAGAAACATAATTATGGTAGTCAAGTATGTGTGTGAGTGTGTGCTCGTGTCCATATCTCTTTATCCCTCCCCCCTATCCATAGCCACTATGAGTGTCTTGTGTGTGTCCCTACTTTTTCATATCGCCTTGGGTGGATTTCACACATGCTCATCTGGAAGTGAAATGTGACCCACTGCTTCTATCTTCTCTTGTTTTTTTTTTGTCTTTTACTCTTCGGTCCCTCTTAGGTTTGTAATGGCAGGTACCACTTCATGATTGTTGTGCCGATTATGCATTATTTATTATATATTATTTAAACACCATGGCTAAATAGATAAAGTCAGATGTACTGGGAGGAATACATTATTTTCAAAAATGGCTAAAAAACACCAAACACAGAAAAACATTGTGGTGTGCAGCAGAGGGACGGCTCAGCTAACGTTCACCTCGCTCTTAACCACGCCCAGCTCTCCCTGCAGCATTTAGTGCTCCTATTCTATCTCTGCATCCAACGTCGAATCCAAATTTTCTGCTTTTCTCTCTTTTCAGTGCAAATTGCAGCATTGATTAGCAAATTTATTGGACGAATGAATGGTGAATGGGGTTATGAAGGGATTTCAACAGCTCTCTGACATAGAATCTTAAATGTGCATTGTCCAAGTTGTGCCACTGTACATTAAAATTACATCAAATCTGAGCTGACGTGTTGAGCCTGGGATGTAGTGGTGAGTGGTGAGTCTTGGTCGTGGGATTGGGTGCGCATCACACACCACTTGTATGCTTTGCCTTAAATACCGGTTGTCCAGTCTGTTGTCCTAAATTCACATTGGTAGAAAGATACACTGTGTCTGAGAGTCAGTCTAGTCTTTGTACAACTGATAATCTTAAGGTGTGTTTAAAGCTAAAGTGGATGTCAGTGCTGTGTGTGGATGTCTGTAAAAGGATGCGTTGGTGCTGTGTGGCGAAGTATCATCGAGTATAAGGCCCCTTCTGATACGATGATTGCAGGTTTCTTACTACTTCAGCCCCCACCATGTAATTACTTTCAAATGCATAGGCGGTTTCAGTCACCAGCTAGCTGATGACAGGGAACACCACGGGGCATTTCTTGGCATGGCACCGTGCAGCTTTCCCTCCTCTCCCTCACCTCGTCCCACTGCCGTCACCCTCATCAGTCACTGCCAAAATCCTGTTTGATTTGTTTTTGAAAGCATCTACATAACTCAGAGGGAATATTTAGTATCTTCTTTTTCATATTCAATTCCCATGTCTTCTCACCCCATGAATCATTCATTTTATTTCTTATCTTCCTTGTCTTCAGTTGTTAACGACGTGATGTTTGAATCGTGTGTTTTATGAGGCTGGCATGGCTGGGCATCTTTGAATTGATTATCATCTGTAACAGTTTTACTTCAATCCTGTTTCTGAGTTGTTTTAAAAGGTGACTGACCATTCATTGTATCACCTATTGCAAATCTCAAATGGTCCAACCAGAAACTGTTTCATTTGGTCATATTCTTTGGACTATTGATCCAGAACTTCTATGCTTTTGCTTTATGTCATTTGTGTTAATTAAAAAAGTACTACTGGGAAAACAAAAGTTAGGATGAAGTAAATAATAAAGTGACTGACTTGCATGCTAGCATGTTAGCTGTTAGCTTTTTCAGTTCCAGTATTCACCAACAGGCTTTGTGAGTAGTCATACATACATCTCTAGCCCTGTTTCATTGCGTCACTTTCTGGTGGGACCCGGCCATAACTGTTCAAATCATGCTGGTAAAGGTGAAAATAAAAATACCGCAACACTGGAACTTATTGTTACTTATTCAGCCTGTTTTTTGTTTGTTCATTTCTCAGTTTTACTTCACTTTATTTGACTCATACCATACTTCATTCCATGTCCTTTTTTTCTCTGTTCACTTATTATTTTGTGTAATTTCCTGAATCTCATCAGAGTGATGAGGATTTTAATGAAATCCAGATTTTCTTCAAGGCGCTTGTAATGTCCATGTTTGTTGCTCTAAATATGCAGACACACAAACCCCCCAGAAGTCCCACAGGCCATGGTGCCACTCCTGACAAATGGAGCTGACCAGAGCTTGTGTTGCTGCGGTGATACTTATCATGTCTTACCCTCATCATGGTGACCTCAAGCAAGCAACAGACACATCACCACAGAGATGGATGTGTTTACACTGAAGAAACTGTGATTTGTTTCAGTATTGGGCTGAGATTAGAGGACACAGCCTTGCCATGCCTTTGCTATGGGCTCGTCGATGGTGCCTGACCCATTTGGGGCTGTGTGATGTGTGCGTGTGCATACAAATTCCTGTGGGAGACTATAATGGGTTTGTCAATTTTACACAAAGGAAACACATAAAAACAGACAGACACAGTGAGTAAGGACACACTCTCCATCTCAGTCATTTATTTTGTCTGTCTTCCTCACCATCACCTAATGGGTTGGTCACTACAATGGCTTGCCGCAGTGACAGCTGGTGGGCAAATGAAATACTGAATGTGCTCTTTCCTTGTTAGCTCACTGTTCGGTACGAGCAGCATGGGGGTGTGGGATACCGATGCTTCCTGTATGAGGTCTTGTTACCCTGAGACTTCTTGTTACTGATGTCACGGAAACCAGCAGGACTAATCCATTAAGGGCCATCCTCGGAGAGCAGAGAGATCAGGCCTGAACAAATTGTCACCACTTATCACTGGGACACACTTTCCTCTACAGTACCACAGGGAACAATTTAAAGCCAAGCCTAAACTCTCTCTTTATCCTACAAAGCATGGAAATAGAGCCTTGGTAAAGGAGGGGGTTGTGAGGAGGGGAAGGAGCCAGAGGGAGCGTGAGAGCCACAAGACAGTGTGCAGGGAAAACGAGGGGGAAGTGGGAGGGTGAGAGATATTTTTTCTAGACTTTATGGCTGGACATTGTTTATTTACTTTGTTAAAAACAGGACATCCAGTTTTTCTTGGTGGCACTTTTATCCAAACAGGCGAGTACTCGCTGTACAAAAGCAAAACAGCCTTCTGGTTTTGCTGGGAAATAGAAGCATCTCACAGTGATAGAGGAACCATGCTGGCAAGACATGCTCTGCCTTAGCAATGTCACAAAATACACTGATAGTGTTTTGAATTAAAGCGCCCATCATGCTTTAAGTAAGGTGAAAAGTACACACTGTGCAGTCATGCTAGCATCATGACTGTATCGCTGACACTGTCGGCCTGTCGTGTGACAGTCTATCGTTCCTTCACTTTGGTCCGAACATTTGCATCCACATCACGATACATTCTAACTTTGGTGATCCCGTAACCTTTGATCTAGCGGCATCATCGGGTCAATTTTTGACTTTGCTTCATGCTTCACCTGCAAAACTAGGGACAATATCATCTGCCTCAGCAAATGTTAGCATGTATGTGATAAACATCTGCATGTTAGCATTAGCATTTAGCTCAAAGCACTGCTCTGCCTAAGTACGGGTCAGTTTGCAACTACATTTGTCCAAGGGCCAGAATTTAATAAATTAAAAATGTAATTAATTTAGGCCTCATTAGATGCTATTGTTTCATAAGTTCTTACAACATTAATGTACGTTTATTAGCCTGCATAACATCAGCATGAACACCTAAAACAATGGGAAATCCATGATGATAACTAGACACTTCATTTGAAATTCTCAGACCTCCACCAAGGTTGCAGTTCAATGAAGCGTGATGATTAAAATTTGTCATTCTGGAAACTTAATTGCAAAATGAAGTCCTGATTGGCAGGAAATATTAATCAACTTTATTGTGGTTGCTCCCTTTTGTTTCATTACTCCCTCAAATTGATCTGCTGTCAAAAAATGCAGAAAATTGCCATTGTCTTGTTGTCGTAGACACATTTTTTTTTTTTAGAAATGATAGCGGCCATTGTCAAGCTTACTGACAAACACATTGCATTTCCTGTGACAACTACTTCATAGTTTGACAATTAAGTGCTTTTAATATGATGCATGAAGTGCTTTAATCAGTGGCCATTCTGTAGGCCCACAGGCCATTTGCCAGTAACCAAAGAATTACAAACAATCACCTGGTGATGCTGAAGAGAGTCTAAATTTAATTATTATGAGTAACACTGACTCTGACATTATATATGTGATGTCTGTGAGTTCTATTTGCCTGAGGTACAGCTACAAACTAATAAGGTTGTGTCGTTTTTGCAGGCAAATGTGTCAGTCAAGTGCTAAAAGTTAAATTAAATTTCCTCTCTCTCACTCTTCCATGCATCTCTCTCTCTCTAGCGCCTCTTCCTGCTGAGTTGTCAATATGATTCTCTTAACTGTCTTACGAGGACAGGTGCCTTTACACTAACTCGCCATAACAACACAGCTTCTAGTTATCTGTCACGTATTAGACTCTGCCCGAGCAAAACCCCCGGACCTCCTGCCTGTCGCCGGTCTCGCCTCAGTTGCTTCTTTTTCTTTGTTCTTTGTTCTTCCTTTAATCCAGTTGCTCTCACAAAAGCAGACTCACAAATTGATGGGAGCATCTCCACTCACACACGCGCACACACACACACACACACACACACGCAAGTATGAGTCATGCACAGCATCATTTTGACATGCAGCCCACTCTCCCAGGGAGAGCGCTGCCGTTTTCGATCAAACTAGATTGTTGGAGCATTAAGCCAGTAAGAGCTCCTGCAGACAAACAGGTAAACAAAACGTTTACTGTATGTCTGTCCCCTGTGTACCCGAAGATGATTCTGTCTTATTCCAGAAATATCAAATTGAATCATTGTTTTCTCTCTCTCTCTCTCTCTCTCTCTCTCTCTCTCTCTCTCTCTCTCTCTCTCTCTCTCTCTCTCTCGCTCCCTCCCTCATCACAGCACATTGACGTCAGTTTCAATATCTGTGAGGGGGCTTCCTCTCAGCCGTCAGTGTCAGTAGCCTAATACTGGCAAATCTTTGTGTGTGTGTGTGTGTATGTGTGTGTCTTAGACTTTCAAGCCTGGTTTCTCCTTCTTCAAAATTGCTTTTCCAGAGTAAATGGTTTTTGAAAAGCCTTGACATTTTGTGGTTGTATGATTTTTATGATTTTGTACTTCTGTACGAATATGACTCATTTAATCTTTCTGTGTGTGTGTGTGTGTGCGTGTGTGCGTGTGTGTGTGTGTGTTCCAGCTACCATCATTTTGAATGAGCTAAATTGGACAGAGGCCTTGGAGGACGTTTTCCGGAAAAACAAAGAGGAAGATCCGTCACTCCTCTGGCAGGTGTTTGGCTCTGCTACCGGATTGGCACGGTACTACCCAGGTGAGCAGCAAAGTAGCCAATGGGATTACTCCAACAGCCTGTGGTCGGTCAGTGGAACAAAACCACCACCAAAGAGCCATTTCATCGTGTTACAATGAGATACATGCAAACACAAGCAGACTTTTTTTTTTTTTTTTGAGTTGTTGTCGGCCCTTTCTTTCTTTGGGCTGAGAAAGAAGGCATGACAGAAATGAATCACTTTTTTACTTCTTTACTCCCTGTAAAGCTGCAATTTGATTATATAGATTAAACAAATGAGATATGTAATTCATTAATTAGCGATACATTTGGAGCCAGGCTAGCCATTTCCCACTACTTCCAGTCTTTATGCTAAGCTAAGCTAAACTTGTCGCCTTCTGGTTTGAATTGCATACTTAAGATAAAGAAATCAGAAGTATTGATCTTCTTATCTAACTTCTAAAGTTGAACTGTTCTTTTAAGATATAAGACAGATAAACATAGACATATGATATTTGGACTGACAAACATTTATGTACCTTAAACCCAAGCATAATGTGAAGTTAATGTACTTCTCTTTCCCCATTTTTTTTTTTCCTCTTCCAAATCCCAGCATCCCCTTGGATCAACTCGAGCAATTCCGCCGATAAGATTGACCTCTACGATGTGCGCATGCGACCATGGTGAGTGTCGACACCCATTTTGTGATGTCCAGTTTTGTTCCCATGTCTCTAATCGTCTCGTCGTCAGTCGTTTCTCTAGCGTAGGTCAAGGGCAGACATTCAATCTCCCTGTGTAATTCTCATATTAAACATTCATTTGCAGAACACTGTATTTGCATGTTGCATAAACACGATTACACATCGGAGCGTCTGGACACGCGCACACAGACACACAGTTTAAAACAATCAAAGCCAGGACTCTGACCAAAGTCAAACCCACTCAAACACTTCAGAGCGCTCTCATGGTTACGCCACTACAGATCAAAGGGTACTAATACAGAAGCTTCATTAGTCTCCTAAAAATTATTAAAATCTAGCTGGAAGCGCCAATAGTCTTTTTACTATGTTATTAAATTTCATTAGCCTGAGAAGCCCCGCCGGCTACTGAGCACTCATACTTTATACAAAGACACACAACTGTTTGTTTATTAAAGAAATGAGAGAAGACAGCTAATTAAAGAATACAAAGGTCTGATTGAAATGAAATGCAAATGACAGACAGCGTTTATTTACTCAAAGAGAGATAAGAGTGATGAGACTGCAAAATATATAGTCTCATACATAACTATTGTGTGCTTAGATTTAGATTTTAATGTGTGTGTGTTTCCACTTTGTCTACTCAATATCCACAACCTTTGTGTGTGTGTCTGTTATTACTCACCAGGTACATTCAGGGGGCGGCGTCACCGAAGGACATGCTGATCCTGGTGGATGCGTGAGTGACGACCTTATGATTCATCTGTTAGAGTCAGATTTTATTTTCTTTTTGCGCGCCAGAAGGCCCTGTTGCTAGCTCTCTGACTGGCCTAACCCCGCTGGGCGCTGTGCTCGCGGCAGCCTCGGCGCTCGTGTGACACTGACAAACAAAAAGCAGTCAGTGTTTTGGGAAACTTCATCATGTATGGTCCACTTATTTCTTCCTGTGATTTATGCCTTGAAAGCTGCCAGCAAGAGCTGTTGTGACCAACTTAAAAGCACTGAAAAAACATTTTAAGGAGAAGAAGGATGAGCAACAGACAGACAAGCTAACTAATTTAACTAACACGTCACATTGTCAGTACTGGCTGGAAAATACAGTCCTGCATCCAAATCCTCACTTCTCACCTAAATGTCACACAACAGTCTCCTTCAGGCTTCACATAGAGTACACCATCTTGAGATAATAAATACTCACTACAAGATGAAATGTGTATTAATCCACAGCTGTAAATAGTCCCCAAACGAGTAATGTTTGCCAGAAACCACAGTGCCCAGCTGTTTTAGGAAATTACTCAGCTTTTTTTTTTTAAAGATGAAAATATATATATTTTTAAGATTTACATTTGGACTTTTTATGGAATTTGTTGACTATAAGACAAATATTGATTAACGCCAGCCCTTTTTTTTTTTTACTCACTTCATCACCACAACCATTGGAACTACAGTACATGAAATAATGCTACATGCAAGCACACGTGGTTGCGAGCGTGTTGTATTCTTGGCAGCATCAAAGTGATTCGTCTGAATTTTTTCCACTCAGGTGGCGTTTCATGACAAATGACACACAGCAGCAGGGGCTAATTGACAATGCAATATGATAAATGAAAAACTAAATTTGTCCGCATGCAGCTCTTAACGCAGCTCTGGTAATTGGCACGCGGCGGATTGATGAGGCTTATTAGACATTAAAAGCTCTGGTGAAAAGAACATTAAAGGACCTCTTCATTTTTTCAGACTCTGTACTTTTCTGTTCGTTTACCTGCAGGAAGTAAGTGGTCTATTTATAGATCCATCAGTGCAGGTTATCTCATTTTAACAAGAGCAGTGTGATATAGAAAATTATTAATGTGTCTAGCTAATAATAATATCTATTCTGCTTGGTAATGGAAGAAGCTTGTGGTCACGAGGTCTTACATCTCTGCCTATAGCTCATGAATAGTTTTATGCCCTGCAGGCAGAAGGCTTTCAAGGTGGCAATGTCAGTTGCCACTGACCCCTTCCCTGATCAGGCAAAAGGTTCACTTGTCTTGTATGCAAAAAAAGGTAAAGGGCAAATTGATGGATAGAGATATAATATTTACATTTGGAAAGAGAGCACAAGTGGAGCAAGAGGTCCAGTTAAAGAGTTTTGTGCCATTGTTCTGTGAGGTTTATTTTAAATGAGACACACTCGTACATGGAAATGTCTACTTAAACCAGTGGGTACGAGTTTTTTTTGGTTTTTATTATACTATGATTGTAGTGGCAATCCAAAGACAGAAACGCTACCTGAAAGAACTTGAAAGACATTTCCACAAAAGTGGCGCAAAAATGAGGACTTCCATGAAATATGCGTTTGTCATTTTAATTAAAAAAAACATCTACAAAAGCCAGGTGCACTGAGTGAATGACGTTAAAAACGAGCTCGTAAATATGAAAGCAAACTACTATGATCTGACAAAAGGCCAGCACAGACACACACATATGGTTGGAAAACTGTGTATGGCTTTCCCCGGTTCTTAATTGCCTCCAGCTGTTCACCTGTGACCTCTATGTAGACTGTAATTACCTTCCTGTGGTCAGGTGTGCAGGTGATATCGCAGCAACATTACCACACGCGGTCACACACACACATCAAAATTGGCTACAACAAAACAGTAAAACACAGATCATCTTTGTTCCAAACTGCAGGAGTGGCAGCATTTCGGGTCTCACCCTCAAACTCATCCGGACGTCAGTCAGCAAGATGCTGGAGACTCTCTCTGACGATGACTACGTGAACGTGGTCTATGTGAGTATTCACACAGCTCCAACTTTCATTTCACCACTAATGATAAATAAATGCTGCTTATACTAATATTTATTTTTGACGTTCTCAACTTTATATTACTTCAAGTTACAAAGTATGTATTTTTATTTTTTATTTTTTGCACATCTTATCCAGAAAGTTCTGTATATGTCCTTAATTTGCAGATGCACACATTGCTGAATGTTAATGTGGACATATTTGTGGAATGGCTGTTTGAGTAGCTTCACTCCCGAAGTTTCAGTCATCGCTTTAACATGGCAGTGACCTTTTGAATGACTTAATGTGCCCGCACATGGATGAATCTTTATTATGACTATGTATATGCATGGGTGCGTGCATGCTCGTGTGCTCATTTGTCTGACTCATACGCAGTACAGTACACGTACGAGTGTGCATGTGTGTTTATGTATGGGTACGTATGAGAGACGTGTCTCAAGAGCATCTGAGCTGAATCCAAGTATGTGTGCCTAATAGAGCGAACAGATGACACAGCTTGAACAAACCCTGAAATGTCACAAGATAAGTTTGACAAATGAATGTGTGCTTTATTTATGACCCGCACTTTGAATCAGAGGCATGTAATGGAAAAAGCCCCTTCTAGCCTAATTGAAATTCTGTAGGAATCTGAGGCATCAAAGGATTTATCGACATGGGCATGGAAGAAATATTCATCCATCATCATTTAAAGCTCCATAGCAGGCTGCATAAGGCAGATTCATGCTTCCTAGCAATATTAGTTGTGGAAAGAAAAATCACACATTTGGTTACAGTGGTTATTTTCCTCTATTGGAGGAATTTGTGAGCACTGGAGAAGACATATTGGAGGCAATCACAGTGGACATGATTTGCAGGACTGAAATGTGAAGAGCACCACTCTTACTTGATTTTGAGCTTTTAGAAGCACTGCTAGAATCCACCTCTTTATGCTGTTGCCGGGCAACCACCAAACTGCTGCTGTCCGTCACTTTAGCGTAGCTTGTGTAAAAGCAAGCTAAAGCGGTTTGCTATCTTAAAAACACACTTTTTGTTTCTCTGGTGAGAATGAACCAATGAACTTTGTTTACATTCGATGTAAGAGAAGAAGGTCTTTCTCTGTTTTTATGTGATCGGACAAAGGAGAAGACGTTTCAAAAATCTTGAAAGTCATGTGACTCTTGCTGTCAAAATGTCATTGTTTCACCCTCTTATTAAATCACATTTGTCCTTTCTCTTAGGAATTAGATTACACGAGAACAAAATGACATTTCTCCCCATGTAACTGAATTTAAAGGCCCCGATAGCCGTTTAAAGGAGCGGTCAACTGGCTGATCACTAAAAAACAATAACATGCTGTCAGGAGGAGGTCAAGCACAACTTAACAAGACGTGTTCAAACTTTCCAGGCAGAAGGAGCAGACGCCCACTGCGCATGAGTGAAGGACTTTCTGGAGAATTACCCATTTGGTCGAACTGTGACAGTTTCTCTTTTCACTAATGAACAATTATGATGACGACCTCCAAATTATAGGACAACAAACACTTAAAGAATATGTGCAGTAGTGTTTCTCCCACTGCCCCCGCCCACGAGTCCCCTTTCAGCCTATAGACTTTTAATTGTGATGACGCCACAGATTTTTAAAATCACTTCTCTTTGCCTAAATATTGTTTTACAACAATTCCTAATAGTAAGAGTCATAATCGACCTTTGCAGTTTCAGGTGTCCTGTTAACAGTTAGGCAGATACAAAAGGCTTATTCTTAGGCAACATAACATATAAACTAAAACAACCTTTGTATAATGAAAGCATAGTAATGTATAATATGCAAATGTTCTGTAAACAGAGCCGCCTAAATCTTGCACACTGGACCTTTTAAAGAAGTACCTTAAAATTTGGGGAAATATGATTACTCCCATTCTTGCCAAGAGCTAGGAGATAGCGCTAACATCTGGTTAGTTGAGCTTAGCTTTAGAAAATTACCCCCTATACCCCATAAGAGCCTGTTTTTGTTGTTGTAAGAATTTGCATACATACTTCGGCATACAGTGGGTATCTGGCCTCAGTCCGCAGCTTTCTGCCATTAATGCCCATTTTGACCCCTTTTTTTTTAAATTAAAAATGTCTCACTCGTATCTTTGGCACAGGATACGTAATGTACTTGGATGTACCTGCACTCAATCTAAAATCTCCTTTTTAATCTTTATTCGCCTCCTCTTTGTCCCTCCTAATGGGTCGGGACATAAATAACTTTTTCAGTTTTGTTTCCAAATGAACCATTAATTTCATTTTCTTTCACTTTCCTTAATAAAGCAGTGGTTTATGTTTTTGTTTGGAGCTTTCAAATCAGCTAAGTGATCGGGCTTTTGAAGTTAATGAAATCAGGCAGCGGCGTAATAAGTATATTGATGGCATACAGCACAGTTTCTAGACCTTCCAGAAGCATTTTGAAGCTTTTTGAAGGCACAATCTGTTACAACCTTACATAATAAAACAGTCTAATTAAAGCGACTGGTTCTGTTGTGGCTGTGCATGTGTGTATGTGGAGCAGGTTTCATGTATTTCTGTCTAGGTCCCTCACTAAGACAATACATTTTTGTTGCAATAACACTTGAAGTACATATCTGCATGTCTGTATATTTAAATGATCCTTTGTTCTTCCTTTCTTCAGTATCAGTACATTGCTGTGACTACCCCGAGGTGTCTCACTCCCACAAACACACAATTATTAATCAGAGAAAGTTAATAAAATTCCACAACCCAATCGTTAATTACTAGTCTTTACTAGCCCATAGTCTAGCCCTTAATTACCTGAGCCTGAATACATTTTAAATGTATCATGATTTATTTTATGGGTCCTGTAATTTCCAAGTAGTTTCTTAGGAAAAAAAATGTAATATGTTACTAATTATGGGGGAAATGGAGTCCAAAGTCTCAGATAGTTGTTTAAGTTGAATTAGTTAGTTATGTAATTTTCTTAAAATCAAAAAATAACAAAATAAATCTCACTAAATGAGATACTAACATTTAATTAAATCCAAGGAAAGATTCATTTATTACATTATAGTCTATATTTGTGTAAATTGTAAGCTTGCTAATAGTCAAATATACATTTTTGTATCTTCAGTTGAGCTGTTATGAACAGACTCTTTAACTTATTTGAGTAACTGGTCAACTGAAAGTATACCAATGTCTTAATTTCCCTCATATTTTTATAGTTCCAATTTATGCAGACCTTTCCAGGAACCTTTTTTCTGCTTTCTAGTAAGAAAATATGCGACCTATATCTAGGCATTACGAGTAACTATGAACCATGTGAGACATATATACACAAACACCTATATATAGAACATGCCCACATACAGTATGCTGTTCCGCTGAGCTTTTATTACTGTGTCTGAGATATTTTAAGATGTGTTTTATAAGTTAGATGAAGTTCTAACTCGCCATGGTTTATAATAGTGTGTGTGTGTAGGCGTGCGTCTGTTTAGAGGATGAATGTCTTGGCAGCATTCGCCCTGAAATGTCCGCCAACATGTTGAGTAGTTGGAAACAATCATTGCGAGCTCCTTTTGGTGTTTTAAAAACATATAAAAACCCATGTGAACAGAGAAAAAATATCAAGAGGTGACACGCAAATTGTTACTACTGACTGCTCTGATATCTTTTATCCAAAATATTTCTTCTTGCTTTTGAGAATAATTTTCCTGTTATTTATGAGCCATGTACTGATACAAGTATAGGGGGTACTTTGCTTCTATTATACTAACCGCTTTGATAACTCACTTTAAAGTGCTTATTAGCTTTTATAAGCTGACAACACTGGCTGTCATCTGAAAATGATTTGTCTTTGTACGTAGCTGCTCTGTCATTGTACTCAGAGGCTACAAAGTCTCTTTCAAGTGTCTTTTCTACCATTTTCTCACCTAAATTTGACATTTTCTGTGAAGTACAATTCACTCATCTCACCCAGATCTAAGGGAATGTTAATAAAGAAATCAGCTCAGTGTTTAATATGTGTAGATATTACGTATACTTGTGTGTGCTCACATATCTGTGTGTGTGTGTGTGCGTGCGTGCGTGCGTGCGTGCGTTTTGAACATGATCATGATTGCAGTGCAAGGCCAAAGCAGATGTTGGGTATTAATGAGCCATGTCCCAGTCTTCCATAGATGCTGTGTGTATGTGTGTACATTTATATTTGTGTGTGTGTGTGTATGTATGCATGAATTTAAAAGGCTTCCATCTGTTCTTCCACATTAACTATTCACCTATATTAATATGAAGACACTTTACATGTAGAGCTGTGTAAATGTAAGTTAACCAGTTACAGTAGTGTTTGTGTCTCTGTGGCATAATTCTTCCATAATCAAGTTCTTTTTTTTTGTTTTGTTTTTTTGTTTTTTTTACCTCCTTATGCCACTGTTTTCACATCCCTACCTGCTCTCCTGCCAATCCTTCCTTCTGCTCCTATAGCTCCCTTCGGTCTGTGCAGATTTGATTAAGACTGATTTCATTTCACGCATGACAGATTTTTTCAACAGCAAGAAGTTAAAGTGTTATTAAAGTAGATTTACTTTATAACATTTGAGAATAATTATTTTGATTTGATTTGATCTAAAACGGAATCCTGAAATACCTTATTTTGAGTCCATCCTATGTGTTCAAGGGACACTGCATGACTTCCGTAACAAAGGGAAAAAACAAGCCACATATTTAACAGAAAATATGTGCAAGTGCCTTCCCTCCACTTCCCATCATCCCTCCTTCCCTCTTCCCTCCAGTTTAATGACCAGGCCAGGTACGCATCGTGCTTTGAGAACCTGGTGCAGGCCAACGTCCGCAACAAGAGGAAGCTGAAAGATGCTGTGCAGGAAATCACCGCCAAGGGTATCACCAACTACAGAAGCGGCTTTGAGCTGGCCTTCAAGCAGCTTGCACAGGTATAAGTGTTTCGCTGTGGGCATGCGCGGTGGAATATTTGTGTGGTATCTGGTGCTTGGCTAACATAAGGGCGTAGGAGTATGTGTGTGTATTTGTCTTTGGTGGATGGGGGTAGGAATGATGGCGTTGAGGACGTCGCTGTCAATCTGTTGTGTTTAATTATTTCATCCAACAATGTCCCTTGAAATGTGCAGACCAACCTAGAGGCCTGATGAAACCCTGTGAAATCTATTTAACTGTCTGATACGATTTATGTTCATTTAATTTATCAATTTTACTCAATTATGAAAGTAATGATCGAACATAGGACACAGTGACAGCTCATTCCCAGTGGTGTTCTAATGAAGAGTGAGTATATGTCGACCTCTTCTGGTTGTTTTTGGACATTGCAGATTTTTGTGTCAGCACAATAGCTCATGTTTGTCATGTGTGTCTTCTGCACTACGAGGTATTAGCTTTCAGTTTAATTCTGGTGTTTAAAATACAAACATTCTGCCTTTGTATCCCCTAGATGAACGTGTCAAGGGCCAACTGTAACAAGATCATTATGCTCTTCACCGATGGAGGAGAAGAAAAGGCAGAGGAGATCTTTAAAAAATACAACCCTAATCAAGCGGTAGGACTCTAAACACAACATGGCCAGAGAGAAGACTACTGCCGTCTTTGCTTTTCACCATATATCTGTTCTTTTTACTGACTTTGTTCTCTTCGCAGGTGCGCATCTTTACATTTTCAGTCGGTCAACACAACTATGACAAAGGACCAATACAGTGGATGGCCTGCGCTAATAAAGGTACATGGTTGCATCCAAGCTTTTCACTCATTACACATGTAAAGGTGCCCAACTGTGATCCAAATGTAGGCAAAATAATCCTAAATGATTGACAGGTCTTTGAGAAATTGGCTAACACCAGACAACAACCAAATCTTAAGTTGGTAATGCTTTCTATATTTTTCACGGATTATTGTCACATGCAGAAAATAAACAAGTCATTAGTTCAATAAAATTCTAAATAAGCAACATCACAAATGAGGTGGGGATATTGTTCAGTTGTGGTTGGTGGATTTAGGTTGTTAAAATGATAGTAGATTGGTAGATTACTGGATGTATATGGTGTCCTGCTAAATGTCTTGCTATATCTTTGTCTCAGGGTACTACTATGAGATCCCATCTATAGGTGCAATCAGGATCAACACTCAGGTAAAGTCAGATTCACCCACTTATTTGACCATGAATGGTTGCAGCTTTACTTGCCTTTCACTCCAGCTCGCTCCTTAACAGATATGTATTGTGCCCTCTTGTGGTGAAACGATTGAAGTGCATGTAGAAAATTCAAACAGAAGTCCTTCTCTCATCCTTTGTTGCAGGAATACCTGGATGTTTTGGGCAGGCCTATGGTCAAGGAAAGCAAAAAGGCCAAGCAGGTTCAGTGGACCAACGTCTACCTGGATGCACTGGTACATCATGCATACTAACAAACACACAGAACAGGATTATTCAGTTTATGCAAAGACAAAACACACTTCCAGACAAAGTGAGGGAAAAGACATTTGTAATCAAATATGAGGCTCCGCAAAAGTAGGAGAGAAATCTGTTTTCTGTCAGATGAAGAATCTCAGATAAGTCTTGTTGAATTATGCTAAACATTTGTTGTTTGTCATCCTGGTAAACTCAACTTCAACTCTGTTTCTGTAGTGTTTGTAAGAAGACAAATTAACTTTTTCAAAAATGCAGCAACGGTCAGTTTATTTGTGTTGCTCGTATTTCTGTCAAGATTAACTTTTAGGCGACAGAAAGCAGTCTGATATTCGGAGCCAAATGGTTTGGATAATGTCATCCATTCACTGATAAGATTCTGTCGATGTTTGTGACTGTGCTGACCTCGTCACCTCCAGAAATGTCTCTGCTGTCTCTTCTGTAATGGGAAACATCTTATTTTCAAGCTGTAGCTGTTGGTTTCTCAGTGACCCGGTGTCATCCGTGAGACATGTGGTGTCAGTGTTTGACAGATGTTTATTGATGTTTTATTAATCAGAGGAATCGGACAAAAATAGTAGTCTGTGAATTTATGCAATGAAGAACTGTTTTGACATGACTGATTTTCCTACATACCTCATGTCTACTCAACATCTTGTATGTTTGATCTTCCAGGAGCTTGGCCTGGTGATCACTGGAACTCTGCCCGTCTTCAACAAGACCAACACAGGCTCAAAGGTAGACCAAAGATTCTCATGTCACTCATTTCATGTAGATCCTAAATTCCACATTTATTTTATAGACAATGTTATTGTAAGTCATGCCTTTTTTATATTATACATGCTTATTCCCAGATTGTTTCCTGATTCACACACTCATTCATATCTTCTTTCGCATCAATCTAGTGTACAGTTGACTTACTCATGAAATTTACTGTCTGTCTGACACTTTGACCCCATGAGAGAATTGAAATCTGCGGTTTCGTGACACACCATAATGTTTACCAGACTATAAAAATAAAAATAAACATGCAACCTGAATACTGTCAATTATCGTCTCATCCTCTACTTTTATCCTCCTTTCTTGTGGCTCTTCCTCATATCCTTTGTTGACGCCGAGGTCCCTTAAAGCTCTCTCTCGTGCCACCACAGGAAGAGAATCCGGGATGTCATAGAGCAAATATCAAAAAGAGATCAAACCTGCAGAGCAGAGAGACAAATGATCCAGTAGCTAAGTGCTTCAAGATGAGTTTACATGTCTATCTCGAAGGACTCGGGGTTACCTCTGCTACGGCTGAAAACGAAGGCTGGAAATGCTTTGTCAGTGACTCATGGCGGCATGTAAAGCTTTTGGGAATGAGACTGTCCAGATTTCTATTGCACCCCATTTCCTTGAAATCATTCAGAATGCACAGAGGGACTTGACTCATCCAGAAAGAACAACAGGACTCATAAGTGGGGCTTACAGTCACTCTTTTTTACCCCGCTATGTTTTTCTCCAGAAAGCTCAGAAGTTTCAAAATCAGCTCATCTTGGGGGTTATGGCTATTGATGTCTCCCTGGAAGATATCAAGAGATTGACCCCTCGGTTTACTGTAAGAGCACACACTACATAAATAAACACATACAGACAACCAGCCTATTTATACTTAACATTATATTGGGGTATTTGGGTTCCTCTGTCCTTCGTTTCACAGACATTTCCCTCTCTGTTTCATTTCCCCTGTAGTTTGGACCAAATGGCTACTACTTTGCCATTGACCCCAATGGATATGTGCTGCTCCACCCCAATCTCCAACCACTGGTAGGCCAAATCACTAAACTCAGACTATAATTCAGAGAAACCAGACATTATTTTTCTAGGAGCGACCTTGTCTCAAATGCAGAAACCCATCAGTTGCTCAGTAATCAGTCAAACTGGCAAGAAAAACATGACAGTCCTGATTGATGAAAGACCTTTTAGACTGAGAATCCATAAAGATTCCTGACTTTTGCAGACCGTAGGAAATACCTTTTCCTTGTTACTGAGTTATTTTCAACCCACTGTCACATGTCATAAAATGCACCTTTGCAGAAACATCTCTATTGTCCTGCATAGAAAATATGATTTCAGTATCAAACTGACATAACACAGCATCTCTCCTGTGGATACAATGTGAGCCTGTCTGCCACACAATATCAGCCGTTCAGCTATACAATGTTAGCCTGACTGCCACACAACATTAGCAATGTTAACTGCCATAATGACTTTGTTTGTATCATTTGGCTGACTTTACCAGTTTCTTGTTTTTTTCAGTGTCCTGATTATATGGGTCCACAATGATGTTTGTTGAAACAGGGCAAGATGTTTCTTATTGACCTTTGAGATATGTGTTCTTCTTGTAAATTACGCATGCACAGATTGGTCACAGATGATTGCAACATACAAAAGGCAGTGTTAGCAGATAAATTAGTCCATAATTAGTTCCCTGTTCCTCACTAAAAAAAAAGCATCTGTTTTGGAAACAGAACATCAACAACTGATGCGCGCTGCTTAATTTTTCTCCTTTGTACTCAACTAACTTCTGAATTATAGTATGTACCACAGACAAATTGCTTGCATCTCTATGTAGACTGCCAAGTTCGATGAACCTGTGACGCTGGACTTCCTGGACGCAGAGCTGGAGAATGAGATCAAAGTGGAGGTTTGGAAAATAGATTGCTCCAACTCTTACGATTCCATGAGCTCATATCAGAATCAGTAGCATTGCCATTTCTGAATATAGCATAATTAATTATTATTTACCTTTTATTAATGAATGAATGAATTATTTTTTTGATTATTTTGTCAACAGATACGAAAACAAATGATTGACGGAAATCACGGGAATTACACAATATCTACATTGGTGAAATCCCAAGATGAGGTAATTCTATATTGAAAGCATGCAGGAGTCCATGACCATCATAAATACATTTGTTTAGAAAAATATAACATGTACTGACCAAACTGTTGCCCTCAAAGCGCTACATTGACTTAACTCAGAGGACGTACACCTTTGCACCAGTGAAGGGGACAGATTACAGGTAAATATCAGATATTAAATATATCTCATGAAGTGACGAATTCATCGCATGTGTGAAGTACTTTCTACAAAACTTCAGGCCAGAAATAGCCACAGTTTGCAAAATGTTTGTCATAATTGCATAAAACCATTCTGTTCTCCCATTGGGACCCGAGCTGGGTGGTGGTGTTCAAGTTCAAGACAAAGTCCAGACATAAATTTAGAGTGTTCCAGTTGAAGCCATAAGGGAGCAGTGGTCACAATTTGTGTGTACTATGTGAGAAATTCAGCCTCCTGCTACGAAATGCTTAGTGGGACATACTGACAGATTTGGTTCAGTGCTATGATTTCTTTTTTTATGATGTGCTTTTGCATGTTATTTGGATGGTTGAGAAAGATTGTTTGCATGCAGTTGACATCTCTGGGAAATAAACACTTGCTTGATTTAACAGTGCAGCGAAACAAAAATACTGAATTCTTGGAAAAACTTAAGTATAATCACAAAATAATTGCAGGACTAAAGTGATATGGCAAAAATACAAACTGTTATCATGTTTGTTTTGGTATGATATTTTATTGTGTGTGTCCTCTCTCAGCCTGGCCCTGGTCCTTCCTGAGTACAATAAGCATTACATCCAGGCCAACATCGGCGACACAATCACCCAGGCAAAATGTAAGTGCCATTTAAATCAGTTTAGTCTCTTGTGCCATTCTTAGTTTTTCCACTCCATAACATTTACCCTCCATTTATACAGACGGCAGACAAATGTTGCTGGTTAGAAAATGGATGCTAATGTTCTCCGCTGACATTATTGCTCTCCATGTAAGGCTGAGAAACCCTTATGCCTCAGCTTATGGTTCCTATCCATCACTTATACTGCCTCATGCCTCATATCCATACACACTCATATGTATTTACACCACCACTGCATGACCTCCCATCTGGTGTCACTATGGCAACACACACACCCTCAGTTGTGGTGCTGTTCAAAGTATTTGTTGCCAGACAGCGGGACGAGTGGCTCCGGTGTCCCCTTTCACACATACAGTACTCATCAATTCATTTACAGCTAAGTATCTCACTCTATATGTGTGTGTGTGTGTGTGTGTGTGTGTGTGTGTGTGTGTGTGTCTACAAGTGGTTGTATGCTGGTTGTTCATCTTCAAGCCTATTGGATGCTATACAGTGGATCAGAGGTTCCATATGTATGGCGTTGTTGTCTCATGTCTCTTTTGAGCCCCGTCTGTTCCCACTAGTAAAAGATGTCATTGACTCATAGTGTTACTCAAAGGACAGTTTTATAGCATGCATGTTTGTGAGTGTGTGAGTGTGTGTTCACTGCCATTAAGATGGAGTCATCCCTGGTTAGAGTCTGTCCCTCTGTCTGTATGTTTGCCACCACCTGGCTGCACTCAACAGTCCAAAATGGGCTTTAAAGAACATTATGATTTTGTGATGCACAATGAATAAGTCTAGGCAACCATACTTATGGTTTTATATTTTTATATTTTTATTAATAAATCCTTTTCCAAAAACAAATTCACCCACCTTTACTTAGCAACTGGCTGCTCTTTATTCCATAAACCTGTAAAAATGTAAAAATCAACTCCCAGAGGCACAAAGCTTGCTTGACATTGGTAATCCATCACAGTAAACATTTCATCACCTTTATTTTTTCTTACAGAGTTTCATTAAGTGCAGTTGTGGGCAGGGACCAGTTTGAAAAGTGCCCATGGCGGCTTTTAATGTTGTTCCAGTGTCTGAGATGTAGGTGTTGGCTTGACGGCTTAAATACATTGAGCAACTCTGTGAAAAAAAGAGACCAGATGATAAACAGGACACAAACATGGAAGTGTAGTTTTGCAGCTGACTCTGAAATCTCAACCTATCCTCACTGAGCCTACACTTAGATTGTTTTTGTCGTTTCAGAGGACACGGCACTGACTTGCTTTCAGTCCCTGGAGCCTTACCTTAATTAACTATAGCCATAACCGCAACAATGCCAAACCCTAACTCTAGACCTAACTGTAACCTTAACCTAAACCTTAAGACACTTCACCACGCATACATACTATCTTATGAACACCCCTTGTATCCTCCACCGGTGACTTTAATTAAATGTTTTGTATTCTTGTATACAATATTCTTATTCAATGTCCATTTGAATAAAATATTGCGTAACCCTGTTTTCCAATTCCCTCTCCTCATCTTTATATCCTCCTCCCTCCTCCTGTTCTCCTGCCCTCCTTCAACTCTTGACCATTCCTGGTGTGTTGGACCCCCTGCAGCGTTTGTGGGCAAGTATTCTCCTCCTGTGCTTTACCTCATAACCCCTGTCTTCTTGCGCTCACACTACCAGCCAACTTTGGATGTAACTTCACTCACTAACTTGCTTCATCACACGTGGTGCCTCAGACTCGCGAGCACAGAAGCATTTCATGATCTGTTTTTTCTTCATTTAGCGGCTTCTGATTAATAATGACAATTCTGTTACACTGAATCAAGCTGGCGTCTGCTCTCAGAAGCAGCGCTTCGCATGCAATGCGCGCCCACACAGTGTGTCGCAGATGGTGTGTGTGTGTGTATGTCTGTGTGCGCATGTATGTATTTAACCCCCCACCTGTTCCAATGGCCCTCAGATGTGGTTTTGGCACTAACCCACTGTAGCAGAGAGGACAGGATGTTTGCATTATTTAAAGGTGAAGCCATAAAGGAGAAAGCTGTGATTCTGCGTCCAAAACATTAGTTGGTGCTTTTCGTTGTTTTCTTTAGTTTTCTCTATTTTGACTCACTTTGAGTTTTACAACCTTGTTAAACAAATCCTAATGAAAGACAGGATCCCCCTGAACAGACTAAGTTTCATCTCCTCTGTTTGTCCTTCTGTGTGCTTTGTCATCATTTCTGTCTCCTTTGTGGTCATTGAATCTAGCATCTCCACAGGACATTGTTAAGCTCTGTGGTTTAACTGAAACTAAAGCCTGATTTGTGCCTGTTTTATACTTTTTTCAGAGGTTGAATATAAATGTCAACTTAAAAAGCCCAAGTGATGTCCCAATTCCCACATCTATTTGTCACGCGTTTGTTAAATCAATGCAGGTTTTTTTTGTCTTGTATGTTTCTGTGCGTGACACTGATTCATACTGAAATCCATTCACATTTTTAAGTACTGTAGCTGCAAGTCTTAGATATTGGACTGATTTGGTTATTCACAAAACCGGCAGGAATGTCATCATCGGTGTGAAAAGGCGTGCGAAAGTGCAGAAAATATAAGCAGTCGTCACTCCCCAAATCTCCCTGCTATCCATCATTACTAGATACTTTGTTGGATTAGTAAGTGGTGACCGAATATCAAAGAAAAAGCACATGGGTGCAATTATTTCCCAATCATGACCACCGTAGAGGACAAGGAGTAGCCCATGTCGTCATGAGAAATTTCGCTCTACAGTATAATCAACTGTCGACACGACATGCTTTGGAGAATGTCAAAGGAACGTTAAGGTTACGAGCTGTGGTTAATATTCTATAGTTCATGCCTAAGTGCAGTATTGTAGTGCAAATAGTGCAGTCACTCCACAGATTTACTGTAATACCAGAGGAATGCTAATACTAATGCTAAAAACACATCGAAATCATAACTTTAAAAACTTCTGACCACATTTTAAGCCTCTCTTTGTGTTCTCCATCAGCATTGTCTCCATTTACATCCAAAGGCCTAAAACCTTTTGTTTGGAATCCAATATTTCTATTCAGGACTCGCTCTGTGAATAAAATATTGTGTCACCTTTGACCCCTGTGGTTTTACCCTGCCTTTTTTTCCCTTTCTTTTCCCTCTCGTCTTTTCCTCCCTGGGGGATGATTCTCTCGTTCGCTCACTTTCTCTGCTGGGATTTTTTTCCACTCCAGGGAAAAATGGCAAGTATTTTTTCCTTTACTTTCATGTCTCTCCTCCTGTTCTTGAGCTCTGTTGGTCCCTTTGCCCAGCATGTCTGGCCAAGTCTATTCTGGTCCTTTGTATTTATACCTGATTTTCAGCTGTTTGTGTGAGACCGTATCCTTTCCAGTGTTACATTCCGGTAACTTTTCCTTTGGTTAATCCAGTTTTGTGACTTATTTGATAAATATGGCTTTAATTTTCCCAATTTCCTAACTTCGTGAGTACCAACCCTGCACTCTACAAAGTTACCTTGCATTTTAAACTTAGGGCCTAACACATAAGAGTTAACATTTATTAAAAGGGAAGATGTGACTACGTGGAGCTGTGGTGCTAATGTTTTTCTGCTCAGTCTGTCAAGAGATGAAATCTCATTCCAGTTTTTGGTCCCTGTAGGAGTTCTGTCTTATTGGTGCACTGTTAAATATTCAACAGGTGTTTCATTCTGCCCAGTGGAGCACCATCTCATCTGCATTCAATGATTACCTCAGTTTGATTTTAACATGTTTAATAATAACTTGCATGAGAAGAAACTATTTACCTTATTTTATACCTTTCACCAGTTTCTGAAAGCCTGCTGGCGGACAAGTTTGATGAATATGGCTATACCTTTATTGCACCGAGGTAAGATGACATGCAGTTTATTTGGATTACATTTTCTGACTCAGTATGGAGGGCAACCTTGTGATTCACCTTTTTCTGCTTACATTAGTTCACTATAAAGTTCTTTTGTTTCCCACAGAGTGTACTGCAAGGACTTAAAGCCACCTGACAAGAACAAAAACAACACAGAGTTCCTCATGGAGTTCAACAATTACATTGACACCAAGACTCCAAACCACCCCTCGTGTGAGTATCAAAAATTAATAAATGTTCTCTGAAATACATCTTTCCACCTTGTATGCTCCTGGTGCCATCAATTCTTTAAATTTTCTTGAGAATCAAAACCTTTCTACTAGATCTTGATGTACTTTGCAACACACTTGGACTTCATTCTCTCTACAGACTCCTATTTGCATCACAAAGACCTGCTAAGCTTCACAGTATTTGCTAATGTGTGTGTATATATATATATGTGTGTGTGAATGAATCCTAGCCATCTGGCCTGACATTAAGGTGTGCATTGAAAATTTAATGGAAGACCGCCAATCGAAGGCTATTCCCAGAGGTCTCTCTTTCCAGGGTCTGGCTGTTTGGTGTGCCTGACCAGGCAAAGCTTTGTGATGTGGAACCCCTGTGTTCGTGTTACCCATTTGATGCTAACTCTAAAAGTCTGACCATCACATGCCTGAGTGCACATGTGTGAGGCACATCGGCTTAGATGTGACACACACACGCTCGCACACGCACAGTATTCACCAGTAATATGCCTTCCACACCCCACCTATAGCCGCTCGACCTCATCCAATTACTGTGTGTTTGTGAGAAAGAGCAGGACACGTCAAGCCAGAAGCACGAGAGAAGCAATAAAACACAAATCAGGGGCCAGTGGACCTTCTCCCAAACATCTGACCAACGCATTAACATCCTTGCCATTTCTTGCATACACTCATTGATATGCATCACTCGCTTTTTTTGCCCACTGAGTTAAACGAAAGGTCCCCGGATCTTTATAAAAGATTCCCTTTAAGTTTAATTTGACGATTTGTGTTTGAGAACTTGGTTCAAGCATCTCAACATGATCAATCCAATAAAACTTTTCATCCAATTGAAATATTACTTTCACCATTATTAGCTGCTAGTTTAATGGAGTCCATAGGGAGTTCAGAGGGGGAGAGAGAGAGAGAAGTATGGCCCATGTGGACCATTGGCGGCTTGAGTATTGTTACACGGTTTACTTGGTTAAGCCACTGCAGTGGCGAAGAAGTTGAAGTACATTAGGAATTCCTGGGCTGCCTTCAATAAAGGATCCCTAATGAAAAACACTGCACAAGGAGGGAAGGTGGGGTAGGGGGGGGGGGGGAGAGGGAGGGAATAAAGTGTTACACCAGCTGTTTTCTCTGATGTGTGTGGTGTGTTCATAAAGGTTGGAGGAGGTGGTGGGGGTATATCGACGAGCCTCAATGTTAATGGACTGAAGCGGGTCGTCAGAGAGTTCAAAGTGGCGGGCATGACCGAAAAAATGGGCGAACGGCTTTTATCGCCTGTTATGTTTGTCATGTGGTCTTGTCGGATGTCTCGAAAAATAATTTGTTACACATTTACTAACCCACCACCTTGACCCTGTCAGCATCAGGCACATTTATCAGTAGTTTTTTGTAAATGTAAATACATATTTCATCCCTTCAGTTTCATTATAAGATTTTATCTGTTTTGGTTTTGTTTCACAAGACAATTTTGGGAAATGACCTCTTCTTCAGAGACAAAAAAATTCTCTCTGCCGAGGTTGTTCTAGCTTATTCCTTCAATTTTTCTCGCATTTAGACATCGCTTTTGCTTGTAAGTTTAGCCGTATACATCTTGAAGCTTATTCCCATGTTGCAAAATTCATTTTGGATGCCTACAATATGATGTAAACATTAAGATATTCCCAACTTTTTTCTTTTTGTTTTTGGGATCATATATACTCTGTGGATCAGATCTTATTATTCTTTCTCTTTTTCTTTTTTCTTTCCTTTGCTTTTTTTCCCTCACACAATTATTTGTTCTCTTTTGGGTATTGATGCTCCTTAGGCATTTATCCTACATATTCCAGCAGATTCCTCAGACGTTACAGGCTAGTAAGTCAAGAAACAATAAAAAGTAGACGTCATCTCATAAAGATGAGACACTTTAAAGCTGATAAAAGACCCGACAGTTTCATTTTTTGATCAATTGACAGACACACAAATGGTATTTAAAGATAACACGTTGAGGCTCAAGTGTTGTTTCGCTGTTTAGGTAATGTGGAGTTGGTGAATCGATTGCTCCTGGATGCTGGCATCACGTCAGAACTGATAAAGATTTGGAAAAAAAAAGACTTGCAGTAAGTGGAGCACAAGTGAAGCCGCATTTGTCACTCACTAACATTATTTTGTGATCCAGCAAAACAAACAGAAATGTGGCATCAGTTATTTGTTACTTGGTATTTGGTAATGAATGTTCAAGTGGAAAAATTGAATACAGATGGTTCAAGTATTTCAGCATCACTAGTAAATGTCATGCAGACATAAAGCACATTCCAGATTTTTGTAACTGTGTGTTTTATAGCTTTATCTTCTCTGCTTGTCAGGCAGGGTGTCTTGGCCAGATTTGTTGCCACCGATGGAGGGATCACACGGGTCTACCCCAAAAGGTACTTGTCAAGCTCATGCTGGAAGGGGGTTGATTTAGAATCATGGGAAGGAGTAGATAATATGTTCAGGATTATCTGATAAAGAATAATGATGTGGTCTGCTAAGAAAGCTGCAACTAATATATGAAGTGCTTTATATTCTATAAATGGAAACATTTTGAACTTGGCCGCTTGTTCTTGACTGAGTCAGTCAGGTGGTAGCAGGGTAAGCAAAGCAGGCCATAGGCCTTATCATCATAGGCCTTATTATATACAATATATATATATATATATATATATATATATATATATATATATATATATATATATATATATATATATATATATATATATATATCCTCCTACTAGTTACCGGTGGGGTATCCCAAGGGTTTCCCTGGTCAGATTGGATATATTCTATTCCATTATTTGGGCCTGGCTTGGGGTATCCTCCTAGTGGAAGGTGACTGGAATACCTCTACAAGGAAACAACAAAGGTGCAACCTGACCAACCAACTTACCCAAACCATCTCAATTGGTACTTTTTAATGCAAAGGAGAAGAGCTTCACTGATCCAAAATTCCCACCTGTAAGGATGATTCCAGACACCAAAAGTTACTACCCAGTCACCACCCAAAGCTTATGACCATAGATGAGGTTTGGAATGTGGATTGAAAGGTACATTGAAAGCTTCATCTTCATGCTTGGATCCATCTTCTCAATGACTGTCCAGTACAATGACCAGTGATCTGGTAGACACTGCAATCTGTCATGTCATGAATGTTTTACGAGTATGAAAATCAAAACGGTTTGTGATATATTGGTATAATTGAGCAGGATGATCTTGAGAAACAATGGTGTAAATATGCGTATCATCTGCATTGATATATAGCCAATGGAAGACCCAATAGAGAGCCCTGAGGTACCCTCTGTTGAAAATTACTAAGTTTATTCTATGATTTAGAGATTACTTGAATATCTGCAATATATAAGTAGTGATGTAGTTTGAAGGTGATTTGAAAGAATGCCATGTTGTCAGTGGTGTTGAAGGCAAACTGTACAGTACAGGGTTTAATGTGGAACTGCAGTTGACAACGATTAGCACATTGTCAATTACCTTAGTGAGTAAAGTTTGAGGTTGTGATAGAAGTAACCATTGCCAAACTGTAAGCGCTCGAACATCTTTATAATATGTTAATAAGTAAGTCGGACTTCAATTTGTGTTGCATAAACAAATGGGGATTGTAAACGATATATTTCTCAAGAGATCTGGGGTGTGATGTTTTGCTTGAGGAGAGGTTTGATAATGGCATAATTGTCTGTACGTGTTTGTGTGTGTTGTTTTGTATAAATGTATTTGACAGTGCTGGGCTGTCCTGGGAAGAGGAAGCAGAGACATATGAGTCAAGTTTCTATAAGCGTAGTTTGGACAACGATCTGTACATCTTCACTCCAACTCCCTACCCTAAAGAGAACTGTGAGTAAAAGCAAACATGCGTGTGCGTGTGTGCATGTGTTTCCTGTCTTTCAATGTATATGCACATATATACAGCGTCCTCTTATTATTATTCTTGCAGCAAGTGACGACTCCGTCCTGGTGAGCAGAGCAGTAAACATCAACATTAATGATATCCCACTCAAACCAGCTGGTAAGGACACACACACACACACACACACATTCGTACACACACAAAGAGAGAGAAGGGCTTCTATTTACACATTTATACCCCTTATTTATCAAGTTGTCTCTCTCTCTGCCACCTACATATAAACACACTTACAGCCATATGTCTTATTTACACACCCTCATTTGCAACCCTATAGCCTTAACCCTATTCATGCCTTTATATCTTCTGACACACATACAGATAGGATCTTATTTACAGACCACTACTCCTCATTTGTCTATTTCTCCCTCTCGCTCTGACATATACACACAAACACACACAAACCACACATCAAGTTGTCCGGTCTCCTGTGATCCCCAGCCAAGTTTGCATTTGCTAAGTTCAGAGAGTAAAGTTGACACAGAGGTCCAACATGATCTAGGATGTCTGGCTTTTGTGTTTGATCCCAGTGGTCGGCGTGAAGCTGGACATTAGTGCCTGGATGGCGAGCTTCATCAACACCACACAGAGGATGAATGTAAGTGGACTCTATCACCATGACACGTGCGCACAAGGACATCCACTTGATCCAGACTATGACCTTTCATTTACTATCTGCTCTACTGTGTTTTCAGTGCAATGATGAGATCTGCGGCTGCCAGCGAAATCATCCGGTAACTGGCTTAATTGCATTTCAGCTATTATTTATGGATGAGAGTCATGTGTATGCAACGCTGGTTTAATATGTTTGTGATTCCAGTATGTAGACTGCGTCATTCTGGATGACGGGGGTTTCCTGGTGATGTCTAATCAAGATGACGATATTAGTCAGGTGGGTCTGTAATTCTGCATTGTCATAAAAATAATCAAATATCACTGCTGCATCTTAAACATTAGAACCACTTAAGCCATGCTTTATAAAGGGTTAAGAATTGTTATTAATGGCTCTACCAAGAGTTCAGGTATAAGAAAACAATAAGAGAAAATGCTGGGTTGGTTATGTTCAGTAATCATTTAGTTAAATATTGGTAATCCATTCATAAATACTCTGAGGTTTTCTTACTTACCAATAACCTATTAAGTCTTCAAACAGGTTTTGATTAAGTCTGCAGTTGTAATGTACAACTTATTGATAAGTTGTAAATAAATTTGCAGAGGTAAATTTTAATTTTAAATATCTTGGGAGTTCTCACAACGATGCAACCCAAAAGTTGCTGTTTTTAATGGATCATAACTGATCTATAAAGCATTGGTAAATTATTTATGAACCAGAATAGGATGATATTCTTATTAGTTATATAAATTCTAATGTCTAAGAAAGTCGAATCAACAATTATTTTAAAGTTATTAAGGTTTTACAATTTATATTTGGTGCTGTAATGCAGAAGAGTGGAGATATGAGTTTTCATTCAAATATCTTGGCGTTTGTTGTTTAAGTATCTTTTTATGTGGGACTCCATTATTGTGGGATATATAATAAGGTTGACTCCTGATCAGTTTGTAATCTTTAAAAGCATAAAAACTCTTCACTCGCTAGCTTTTATCACCGTTTCCATTCACATCTCACCGTCTTCGTCAGCGAATAGAGTGCTGAGTTGTTATCACTTCCCAGACTGTGAGGGGTCAGAATTATATATGACCACCTGTAATCACATGTTCACATGATGACAGCAACTGAGCAAACACCACACACTAAAGAAAGCCATGAAATTCTGCTGAAAGCTCCAAAAATAAACTTTTTTGTTCCTTTTTTTATTTTTGTGTTTTCATTTTTCTTCTTTTTCTAATCCTTTTTTTTTTTTTAAGAACTAGAAACAGTGTCCAGATCCTCGACACTTTTTTGACAGTTTTGATTAATACACTGAAATCATCTATAAAGTCATTATTAATTATGGGTTTTATGATATTAATCATCATAAGACACAGCTTGAGTTCATGGTACTTTACTGTGATCATCTAAACCTATCGTGAACCTTTAATCAGTCTTAATTTGCCCTTATCGACCCTAATAAAAAAATAAACAAATGAATCCTCTCAAAACTCAATTTGATCCATCGTTACATATCATTAACAGATACACACGCGCGAAGCGCGTACAGTAAGCACACACATTTTTCCCATTGCCCTATGCTAAATGCTAAGAGCGGGCCCCTGCTGTCATCTGAGTAAATGTTTTTTCATGCGGCCTTGGCTCCTTCCTAATCAGGGCTGGGTGTGCGCTGGATAAATCAGTCGCCCTCTGAAGTTTGGCAGCAGCACTAAAACCCAGGGGCCTGAGGCCTTGTTTGGAGAAGGCTGTGTGCCCTCAATCATATTTCCTACAGGAGCAAAGTTTCTCTCTCTGCAAGCTTCTCGCTTTCTCTCCCGCTTTATGTCTTTCTCTCGCTGGCTCGTTCCTTTTCTTATTCTGAAACCCTCGGGGAGTCTGCAGCCAACAGGGCTGTGACTGTTAATTCATTATTTGTGTTATTGCGCAGGGTAAGGAGAGAAGGCTCCCTTTACCTTATAGGTTGGAAGATTTATATATTCTTTGGCTGTTAGACTAAAGAGGAATGGATATGTGGAGGATGGCTTGTTAACGGTGACCTTACAAAGTGGAAGGAAAAGGATAGTTTGCATTTCCTCATGTGCACACATGCACGTCTTTCAGCACACACACACATAGATGAGCACTACTTACTGTACAGACACCCTCCTGAATACACAAGTGCTTAAACACTCATGCACACGGTCATATCACACCTCTGAGATGCTGAGACAAACTACTTCCTCTTGGTAGAAATTTATGGCTGCCGGGTGTACTGTGTTAATCAGATTATACTGAAGTCTATCATCCTGGTTTGAGGGTGATTTACTGAGTGTGTGTGTCTGTAAATTCACTGTGAACATTTTCAGCACATGTGTACACATTCTTGACTCTTTTACACAGATTTAACAATCATGAGTTGACAGTATATAAGAGTTTAAAGTCTGTGTAAAGGCAATTCCGAGATTTCTTTCAAAATACATTAAATATGGGGTGTTGATTAGCTCAGTTGGTAGAGCATTCGCCCCATGTACGAAGCCGCCGCAGCAGCCCAGGGTTCGAATCCGACCTGCAGCCCTTTGCTGCATGTCATTCCCCATCTCTCTCTCCCCACATTCCTGTCACTCTTCAGCAGTCTCTATCAAATAAAGCTTGAAAAAAGCCCCAAAACAGTTTTTCACCAGTTTTCAGTCCAGGATTTTGTGGGTGACATAAAGGGTGACACGCTGAGGCCACCCTGAGCATACCCCCGCACCCCTAGCAGAGAGATAGAGATTTATTCATCTCGCTCAGAGTGTTTCAAAGTTAGTCATGTCATTTTCTGAACTCATCTGACACGTTTTAGTTGCTTCAAAATTGCTCCCCATGACTGGGCGTGGCTTTAGCGCATTCTGCGGACACGCCCCCACAGTCCTGGAGCTGAGAATAATGATTCAAATTTGGCTGGGTGGTTAAAAACACTTTCTTCTTTGGTCTGACAAACTCAGAACACATATTTATTCTTACTTTACACAGACTTTGTAAATGAATGCCTCAGTCAGAAACATTGTGTATTTTAAAGGTTTATTGCTCATACAGAAACTTCAAACACTTCTCGTACCCTTGTTACTGAAATGATTTTCGCTATGCAGTTGTTAGGTCAGGCACATACTTGTATTCTGAGATATTAAGCAGATTTCCCAAAACAAACAATTAGTTTGAAAGCATATTTATACATTTGTTTGAAGGTATAGTCAAGGTTGGGTTAATCCTCTAAACCATCAGTGGCCCTGAAAGCCCCAGGTTCAATGTGCGGGCATTGCTTTGTATTCATTTTATTGTCAGTTGTTTGGGAACTGGAACCACAATTACATAATAAGTACCCAAATCTTCAAGCCCCAGGTAAAGATCTAATTCTAAAACCTTGATGTTGTACACACATGGATCATATATCTAAACAGATTTGTGTGTAATCAAGTAACAACACACCAAATCTGGAAATGTGGGAATACTGTACACAGTGAATGAGGGGTAGAAGAAAAGGAGGCTAAAAAACAGCCCAGCAGTTCATTTTTTGTGACGTTTGCCTGATCCCTGCGAGAACAGTTTTTTCATTTTGCTCTCCCTGTCCTCAGATTGGGCATTTCTTTGGTGTTATCGACCCAATCCTCATGAAAAACCTCGTCAACTCGTCCCTGTTCACCTCTAAAAAGACCTTCGACTACCAGTCGCTCTGTGACCCCAAGAAAAAGAGCAAGGTGGCTGCAGGCCCGCGATCCGTCTACGTGGTGAGTTACATAAGCCAGAGACCATTCACACACAACCTACCACATTCACACACATACACATACATACAGAGCCACCCACTCTTACATGTTCACACATTTTGATAACCACACATATTCCTAATAAATCTGATTTCCCTGCATGAACACACGGACAGATGCGAGTACACATGCGGCCATTCATAACCGTAACTGCTTGCTCACACACTTCCAACTGGTCCCACACATACATGCACACACACAAACCTTCACTCACCAGGGAGCCATAAATCTGGATAGAGCAGATCAGAAGGGAAGCAGAGGGTATGGTGAAAGCGTTAGAGTGGGAGTTGTAGTAACAGTAACAGGATTAGGTAGTCTAGCGTGCTTGGCTAACACACCAAGTGATGTAGAAAGAGGCACTGTTTTCCATCACTTACACAACGTACAGCTTCCAGCGAAATGATACAAATGCGTCAGGAGACATTTAAGTGGCACTGATGACTTTCTCTTAGATGCTGAAAGGTGATTACAGGTAGCGGTAGGTAGACGTAATAGGAGATGCAAGAATTCCCCTCATTGGTAGACAATGAAACCATGCAATTTCCCACAAATGTGTACAACACGCTTGGCTGCCCACGGTGAGATGAAGGTTGCAGACATCTTCTGATCAAAGATGCTGTCAATAGCCAGCGATGCCTCTAACACGGTTAGTTAAGACTCCTTGATGACTCAACACGCCATCAACTGAAGAGAAAGGATACAGCAGTGATTCACCAAAACAAGGCCCTCGCATGCTAGCCATAATCAAAGCAGCATGTTGGGGCTTTGATTCAAACCGTGTGCTGCTTTGTTTTCTCACTGGCTCCTTGTTTACATATTTATGCCCGCATCTGTTGAGGAAGATTGTGTTCTAATTTCCTCTGAAAGGGAAGAAAATAAAATCTCTGGCTGGACCTTTTGGTCTTTGTGCCTTGTAGAACAGGGCCGTCTGCTGCCACTGTAAACACAAGCAGGATGTTCAGATTGGCTCCACCAGCTTAAAATGTTTTATCTGAAGATTATTTTATTCCTTTTTTGATATTAATTCTCATTTTGTTTGTCCCTCCAAGCCCACAATTGCAGATATTCTCAATGTAGGATGGTGGGCGACAGCTGCAGCCTGGTGAGTTCCTTTTTTCTGAACTTTTTCCAATATGGTTGGCATTTTTTTTTTTTTCAAATGATTAATAACAAAAATATACAGTAGGCCTATAAGAGCATTTTAAGTCCTTTAACTCAAGTAATGGAAAGCAGGCAAGGATTTGTTTCTCCAAAATGGACATATAGCATCTGTTTAATAGCTGAATTGTTCCCAGGACAGTCAACATTCCACGAAATCTTCTCTTGATTTATTGATGCATTAGCATTTACACAGATTATTTATTATAGATTATGTTCCAGTGAATCCAGACATTTTTTATCCCTGGGGTTTGTTTTTGCTTTTAGGTCAGTACTGCAACAGTTACTGGTCAGCATCACATTCCCCAATTTCCTGGACGCAGGTAAGTTTCCGTCAGTTTGACACATGGAAAGAATAGCATTTTGAGGTGCAATATTGAGCAAGTTCTGGACAGCCTAAATGGCCTCATAATGGAAATAAAATAGTAAGAAATGTTCATTTCTAGTTAATTTGACAAGGTCTTAAAAGATATTAAGCAAACCATTTTTCAGCTGTTTCTTTATCTTGAAATTCTAGTGCAATACTCACCCCATGCCAAGAACATGTAGTTAGTAACAGCTGAATGCTCATTCATCAGGATTAAAAGGCCATGTGAATTTGGAGTTGTTTGTGTATGTGTGGTATCTTGTGTGGGTACAAAAAAAACCCAACAGATCCCAAAAAGAACAAAACAACACGTCAGTACACATCATAAAATACAGAGACAACACAGACATGATAACTCATCCAAATAATTAAAAAACACATTTTCTGTTTTACTTATACTAGTATCAGGCAATGCAGATTAAACATAGGCTTAATTTCTCAAGGTTTTGAGATATCTGTGTCTGAGATTTCTTCTATGGAGGTGACAGATGACCTCAGATCATCAGGACTATTTCTTCCATGGAATATTGTTTTAACGAAAACAAACCACAGTGACATATTTGACCTTTTATTTAATGTGGATAGGTCCCACTGAAATTAAAAATGACTTTTAAAGGGAGTTCTGGCAAAAATAAAACAAAATGCATCCAGAAATATCAGTAAAATCACAGAAACCCCAGCAATTCTGTCTCCAAGTCTTTCAAAATGGATTTACTTAGAAATCTGAAGAAAGAAGAAGAAAGAAACTTTTCCCAACTCTCTTGGGACGGACAACATATAATATAAGCTTTGATTGCAAAGAGTAATATAAATACATATATATATAGGATGGGAGCAGCCCAAGAGTTGCTTTATATATTAAAGTATGCAATACCAGTGTGTGTGTGAGTCTGCAGGTTGCCAGAGCAGGCCATCCTCCTCAGGAAAAAAAGCATTTTAAAATGCTGTTAAAACTTTCAGAACGGTCAGGAGTGAGTGAGAAAACATATTTTTTTGTAATTTGGGTAAAAAGAGGAGCAGCTCTGTATTCTCATTGGTTTGTTCATCAGCTCATTCTTCTGTTTGTTCACATTGTTTGACCATTGCACTTGCATGTGCAAAAGGGATTTACGGTATGTGATTTTTTTATTTTTATTTTTTTAAAGCACCATAAAGTCCCAAAAGAGAAATTCAGTTTGCTCTTGTGCATCTGAATGCACAGGAGGAGTCAGACAGCCAGTCGTAGCTTAGTGTAACCTACATTTTTATTTACAATTGAGTAGCATGGTTTTCTCATTGTAGCGGCTAGGTCTGAAGGACAAACAGCAATTAAAACTACGCCTGTTAATATAGTTTTGCTCAAAAGCACCTATCTACTAATCGGCAGTATCTTTTAACAATGTTACACTTGTTTCGTGTCAGCTACATATATCTTTTTTTGAAGTGTCTGTTTAAATGAATACACCTGAATATTCTTGTGTGTCCTTCCGCAGCCGAGATGGATGATGAAGTGCCAGAAGCCATGCGTAAAGAGGTCTGCACCACAGAGCAAACTCAATACTACTTTGAGACCAACCAGCTGACTTTCAGGGGCAACATCGACTGTGAAAACTGCACCAGGTAAATATATCCTCTCCTTCTGAGTTGCACACCAGGCATATAGTATATATACACCCTCACGGAGGATAGTTAAGGTCCAAACACTTTCCCTGACCTGCGGTGATTCATTTGCATCCATGAGACACAAATGAAGTCCCCAGAGGTGGCACTAAGAGAGGGCTGTAAAAATTCACATGCCATGAAGGTGAAGTCAAGTCACTTGTGTGGACCACCGTATTGGCATGTTCGTGTGTGCAGATGTGTGTGTGTGTGTGTACACACGCCATTTTAAAGCCCCCTCGTGCCGCCTAATGGAGTGCCTGTCCGCATGCCGCGCGGCGTTCCTGCACATTAGCCGCACACACGTTTCTTTTTAACGACCGCCATAAAAAAAGCAGAGAAAATCATTTGTGCACCAGCGACATGTGGGATTCAGTAAAGGTCTTGGAGGTTGGGTGGCACAGCAGGTTTGTGTCCCCTCAGGAATAAAAGCAGTCAGGAGACTTGATTGAGCGAGCCACAGTGTGCTTTTCATTGTGCTTAAAGATCAAAAAGTTTCTGGAGTGTTGCTCAGTTAAGTATGAGGAATAATTCATGTGTACTTAAACGCAGCACACCAAATTCACTGTCTTCCTTTCATTGCTTTCTGGTTAAATATTCACCTTCCTCCATCTCTTGTGAGCATGTCTCAATGAAACTTTCTCTCCATCTTTCCTGGACTCAAGCCCATGTGTCAACAACTTCTCTCATGTCTCTTGTGTGTCTCTCCAGGATGTACCATGCTGAAAAGCTGCCCAAGACGAACCTGGTCTTTATCATTGCTGATGCAAAACCCACCTGCTCGTCCTGTGACACCAAGCCGTTAATACAGGATGAACAGCCGTGTATCCTTTTACCTTTATCTGGCAACAGAACACGGACGTTTGATTCAGTGAGCAGATGTTTAAAAATTGTATGTATTTGATAACGGCGCTTGAACGGTGATTATGACATAAGCAGATATTTTCGCCACGGACTGCTGAAAGTCAGAAAGTCAGTACTTGCGATAAACAACAGAGTGTTATTTCTCCAATCTTCTGTGACACGGTTGTTATTCGGAAATTCTCACTAGTCACCATTTCCCTCATTTGCATCCTCCTAAAACCAACAGTCATAATAATGAGTGAGCATTTTCACAGTAATTGACATTTAAGATTTGGCCCAGAATGTCTGGGTTGTTTCTCTGTGCCTGTAAGGCAGATGTTGGAGTGTGGAATAAGTCTGTTGAGTTGCTTACAAACAAATCTATGACGTTCCCTCAAACACACAAGGCTGTGGTCAATTACTGCTTAAGCCTCTTGGAAAACACAATGCCCGAAAATGACTGTCATAACATTGAAGTATTGAGCAATGTGCTTGATGTCCAACCAAAAAAAGTTTTAATGCTGGATATCCTTTCACAATTAGACTGGATCTGCTTGATCTACTACGTACTGAAAAAGGTCAATTTGTTGCTGCTATTACTAACTCATAATCACTCCGTCAAGTCCCTGACTCTAGTCTTCCAGCTGATGGTCCTAATCCATGTGATCGGGCTCAGAATCCACGGTACAGGAAAGGACCCGCAGCCTGTTTTGATAACACTGAACACGTAAGTTGCGTTCATCAGACCTGGACTGCTTCTGGTTTAGAACAATTCGAACTGTTGTTAAGGGTGCTCTGTGTAGTGTTTCATGTGTCAGTGCTGGATTGGTCTCATAATTAAATAAGAGAAAGTTTGCAGAAAATCCAGCCTGGAATCAGAAAAGCCTTTCGTATTAAAGTGCATGCCCCAAAGCCAAATTTATTTGAGTTTATAGCCAAAGTTTAGGCCTGGTTAAAGCTTGCAGGACAGAGGTTCACTCAATACTTTTAGCATTCACAGAACTCTGATGATCATCTGTAGATCCAAACCTAACATTATGAATATACAGAGGTCCAGGTAATAAAACACATAGATTTACAAAATTTTCAATAAAAAGGAAAGTCTGAATCATAAATCAAGTTGCTTTGTGACGTATTAGGAACTAGTTGTGGTGAAGTTGTTAGCAAATAGTGCCGAATGTCCTTTTAGCTTTGTTGTGGTTACTGACGCAAACAGTTTTGAAGAGTTGGATGAATTTTGAGCAGATTTTCTGGGAATATTGCATCAGAGTTTCATGAGTTTTCCTGATATTTTAAAGAACTTTTTCTTTAATTCTTAGTTTGTATTATTACAATATACATAAAACATATTACAGATTCAGTGTTTTGTCATTTTCTTAAGTTTATATCTTAAATAATAATCTAAACTTTTGAAAAAAGGCATTTAGTTTTGCAGTATATATACAGTATAGGCCTACTGGGAACCAGTGCTCTCCGTTCATCAGATAGTCACTTACTTTGTCTGCCATTTGGTGCTGGGCATGTAGCATACAGTGGGTTTATGAGAGATTTTTTTTGGCTGAAACAGCTGCCTGCTGCCACTGGAAGCCAGATTGATGAGAAGCAGTTAAAGCTGTGGGCTGTAAAACCAAAACAATGAGCTGAAAGATGCTAAAATGCTGCATAGAACTGAGCAGAGTCTGGTGATAATTCTTTGTAGGTTTGCCACTATAATCCTCCCCCTACATATAATAATTTGATTAATTAATTTATATAAAAATATTGATTAGAGTTGCTTTAATCAATAAATCAACTTCAAAATCAGGAAATAGCCGGTAAGTGTGAAAAGGTTATCAAGGTCAATGTGACAGTTTACTGTAGTATAAATGTTCATCCAGGCCTACGCTCAGAGAGCCTATTATTCGTTTTTTTTCATATCTTTCTTTATTATCTTCTAAATGTATACTCCAGATGAAACAACCTGAGCTGTTTTGACATTTCACCTGGAAAATAAAGGGTAGCAACATATTAGGGACCAATAAAAAACTAAGGAAGGATTTTAGTCAGTGTTTTAAAAAAAAAAAAAAAAGTTAAGCTCTTAGCTTTACTGGCCAGAGCCCTTGAATCCTTCAGCTGCACTCCTGATATGGAAACATTATATCAGTGAAGAAATTCTACCCATGGCACCTTTCCATCACTAATATCTTTACACAGTGCATGTCATTTCTTTTTTTTGTGTTTTTGCAAACCCTCGAAAGCTGTACGTGCGCAGATTTCCCACGCAAAGACAAACAGTCGCTTGTTCCTCGACGATGAATAATTAAGCTAAACAAACATTTTTGTGAGCGGCGCAGAATCTCTGCGTGTGAAACGCCTGTGCTTGAATGCTCTGTTTGTTTTCACTCTATAGTCTTTTTCCAGTGTCAAAGTTTGTCGGCCTTATGAATTTACTCTGATGCCTGCACTGTCTTGCTCACTCACACTCATATAGACACAAACATCCACCCACGCACACTAACTCTTTCTCTCACACTCTTGTCTCGTAAGTGAATGCAACTGTCTTGTACTACTATTGTCTAAACTAACTTTCTTGCCTTTTTCTGCTCATATTTGCTTTCTAACTTCTTGCTAATTGTGTGGACCTTTTTGCTGCATGATTCTCTTTCTATTTTCTTCTCTCTGTTGTTCCCTGCTCTGTGATTGGCTGTTGATGGTTAGGATGAGGCCATGTGCCGAAGGAGCGCTGGCTCCCCATTGGCTTCCTCTCTGCTCATGTTACTGCTGCCACTGTTCATGTGCTGTCTCGGGTCAGTCCCATAATGCTAGCTGTTTCTCTTTCATTAACATCATGTAATTAACTTATACTCAATCACACTGTCCTTGGCTCATGAGTCACACTTGATGTTTCTGTTCTCTGTTTGTTTTTCTCACCTTATCTCCTCTCTTTTTACATCTCTGACCGTTTCTGCTTTGTTCCACGACTCCATGTCTTTTTCCATTGTTTTCCTGCCCTTATCGTTCTCACCTGTCACTCTTTCTTATGTTCTACCACCATCTGTCTTCACCTCCCCCCATCTTACCTCCCAGTCTCTTTGTCTTTCGCCAACATTTTCTCCGTCTCACCGACTTTGAACTTCAAGGCATGCTCTTTGTATCTTTCCCCATCTATCATTATCCGTCTCAGGCAATAGACTCCAGTGTCTATCTCGACTGACATCTGATTATTGATGTAGCCAGACGCTAGCTAAAACAGACCACTCACTTCTCATTTGCATCTAGATGTTTGTACGTCTCTTTTAATGATTCTCATTTTTTTTTTCTCCCTCCAAAAACAAATCAAGGCAAGACATTCTTTCCCTTGTATTTCTCCAGATGCTAAGCATTCAGAGAGTGAGAGTATCCAATTAGGTTTTTGGTCATGACTTAATCACTCAAAGTTTTCCATTCAAAAGACATCCTGCAGCTTTTTTATATTTTCTGACCTCATATTTGGTCCCTGCATAGTTCCATTTGACCACTTGCAAAGCCCTGTCCCCCTTAGTTAGTATTGCTAGGTTGACATATTTGTGAAGTTTTTTGTTGTCACTCAGCACATATACCGTTTACAATGCCAAAAGTGACAGATTTACTCATTGAAATCCTTAGTAATTGTTAACATACCGTTTGGCTACATAGTTGTGTGAATTTTTTTTTTACTTGTTTCAATGGAAAAAAAACCTTTAGAGAGAGAGCTAACAATTGCAGTGTTTGCTTGAGTGCTAACTTTTCGAAATCCAGCACAGCAGGACAGGGATGCTAATGTTATAATATGCTAACATGTACTGTAAATGTGCTAGTCAGGAATGGGGCTTTTTGGCGTAACCCAATGAATTACTGTAGTTAGTTAGCCAAACACAATAATAACAGCTTACTTTACAGAGATAAGCACACAGTTTAATCAATTTCTTAAATGTAAGTATCACTTGAGTATTGCTGTGCTTTGTTATGGTTGCAAAGTGATGATTGGCTAATTGTTGCTTGGGGGAGGGGTTTAGTGAATGGTCAGTTCAGAAGTGTTTAATATGTTAGCTTTAACATTCACTAACTTCACTTCTTTTCCTCCCTGCTCGGCACCAGGAGCAGGACCCTGACTGTGGTGGCGTGTCCGGCCTGGCCCCCTCACTTTGGCTAATGGTGGCCATTCAGCTAGTGCTCCTCTGGGTTTTGACTGGCTCCAGACACCACGCCATCCCGTCATGACCTCTGAACATCTGACCACACCGCCCCCTCTCTCTCCCTCGGTTATCTCTAAAATGGCAACCAGCATGCAACGCTGCCTCCGCCCGATGAGAAGTGCTTGTAACAAACAAACAAAAACCTGTGAGCCCCACATCCTTCCTGTTTCTTCTTTTGATACGTTCATTTTCAGGGGGTTCTCGAAGTGATTTCACCTGGTGCAAGGGTGCAAGTGATGAAATAAATGTTCATTGGAAGATATTGGTTTGAAAGATAAAGAAAGAACTTGACCTTCGCCTATCCTTCATCCCGTCAATGGTCCCCGCCAGCTGAGATTAGAGGTATCCAGAGATTTATTTTGATTGGCGACTACGGAACTTTCTCTGGCTTGATGTCATTGATGAAAGAGATTGGACTGCCTTAGAGTGTCAGAGGGATTTAAATCACAATGGGGGGTGGCTTGGTGTTTATTAAAGATATTGAGCAGTTTTATTCACCACTGCCAGAAACAGCGTTGCCCTTTGCAAGCGTACCGTTTATTTTGAATCGATTTGCAGTGGCTAGTTATTAGGTATTTATTGTTTTGTGGTTGAGAATTCAGCTAAGATTGCAGTAACAGATGCCACATTGTTACATCACAAGCTTGTGTCCTTCGTTTGCTGATAAAAAAAAAAAAACTTTTGTCGCAGTCTGATTTTTAGATAGCACTTCCCGAAACATTTTAACAGTATCTCTGAGGGTTCAAAACATGTCTTTACTCTAGATCGTGTGTTCTTTCATGTAGGTACTGTGTTTGCAGTGTGGAAATCATGCTCATTGTTATGTTTATGCACAGAAACCAACCCTTCAACTGCCACAGAGCGCCTGCTTCAGAGTATATAGATTTTAACTTTGTAGCTGATCATCTAACCATCAGCCCCGATCAAGAGTGGTAGATAAAATGGATTTCCCACCTTGGTGTTGGATTGCTCCAATGAAAACTTTGCCATAGTGCGCATTAACCAATCAGGGTGAGCCTGGCTGGTGTCCGGTGCATGCTCATTGGACAAAATCTCTAGTGCCATGTGGACTGTGTGACTCAGATGAACCCTTTAGCTTGGCAGGCTGTGGCTAGCATGCTACTGTTTTTTATTTTATTTTATTGCCACCACTAAAGAAAACGAATAAGAGGGTTATGAGAATTTGTATTTGACATTTTGGTCAGCAAAACAGGAAAACAGAACATTTGTATTCACTGCTGTCACTTTGTAAATGAAATGACTACTATCTGCATTGCGATTCAAAGTGCAGCTGTTATTTGTCTTTACAGTTTGATCTCCTGACTGAGGAACAAGCTCTATATCTATGTAGTAGTGAGGTTCCTTCTTGCAGTTTATTATTCTGTGGTATGATGTCACCCAGCAGAAATCACTGCAGTCAGTCCATGCTTATGATCCTGTCTACTGCTGTATTCCATTTTCTCCAATATAAGTTCATCTTGTTTCATTTTTGTGTGCCTTCTTTTACATTACTTACATACATTTTAATAATTTAAGTGTCAAAATTTACAGATGGTTTTATGAAAATAGTGTCATCTTTTCTTTTTTCTTTTTTTTTTTTGTCAGAGCGCAGAACAGTTTTGTTTAGTCACACCACTGCTGCAGAGCAGAAGAAATCTGCCATTACGGTAAACAACAAATCTCACAGGACCAAATCCAGATTCTTACAGCCGCTAAATGTCAATGAAGTACTAAATGTGTCAGCAAGAATTTGGGTAAATACTTAAAAGTCATTTTGTTAATATCAGGATGAGTCCATACTGACGATGCAATACGTAGAGAAGGACATGCTGTGTTTTCGTGGTGAATTTATGTATTTATTGCGGATTAATTGGGCAGGAAATAATACATCAGGCAGAAAACTTGTTGTGATTGTTGTTCAAAAACAAGCTTTAAATCCTTAATATAAAAATGTCATTTTTATTTAAACCAGCTGCACTTTGCCAGTTTGTTTGTCACTGCTGTCACTGAGCAATCCCACAATTTGATCATAATTTAGATGTCTGTTGGCAAGAATTGACAATCACAGGTTAAAATGATTCATATATAAGTTGTGTGTGATACCTTGTTAGTTCACTGAGAAGACCGAAAACCTGCCAGAACAGTAACCATGATGTTACAGCTGTATAGTGATACTTTAAGGATACACTCCACAGCATAGTAGCAGCCCCAAATCACCAAATTTTCTTCTAACTTACTGTTAAACATTTTCAATTTCAGCTGTGTTTTCAGATCATAACATCAACAGAGGAAGTAATTTTGGGATTTGTGGGATGTTATATAAACCATAAAACAAAAGCAGGGAGTGCATCTTTTTTTATATAAGCCTAATCTATAAACACTGATGCATGTTTGCAGGAAATTACTGAATCCTGTGGGGGAGTGAAAACCACAGGAACTAAGCTGTGTGCACCACATTGTCACTAACATTCATCTCTCACCCTCTTCAGCATTGTTACAGTTAAATAATTTCTGTGATGTCATACTGAACAATGTCAGTTTTTATATTAAAAGCATTCCTCCAAGTCAGATCAGGGAGTGCTTGTTAGTCCGTCTCATTTTGTGGCAAAGCTCCACCACCACCACCACCACCACCACCATCATCATCATCAGAACTTTCCAAGTCGTCTGAGGAGCACTTTTTACTCAATGTTTTCCTCTATCTTAAACTATAACCTTCCAACAAAAACAATGTGGTGAAACTAACAATGGTATTTATGCTCCTCATTTACTAACACTCAAGAATATCAAGTGCCATATAGGACTCTCTTATTCTCTTGTGGAGAAACCTATTATCGTAATATAACATTTATGCAATTTACTAAGGCAAGATGTAAGTCTCATAAATCGTTTCCCTGTGCTGCATGGTAGTGATCGACAATTTGATATAAAAAAAATAATAATAATAATATATCTGGTGTGGTCCTGCTTTAGTGTGTAATGTTGGGAAGCATAATATTCTGGGTATGATATGATAAGGTATGATCAGCTATTACTGCCTTTCTCTTGGGGGGACAGCATTTGGGCTCCACCCTGGTCCGAGTCAGCTGGGGAAGGGGAACCTGATTGGCCAGTGTGATGTTTGAATGCACTACTCAGTCTGTCTGATTGGTTCAAAGTACTGTATGAGTCACTATTATTTATGGACCATACTAGTGATTTAGCAAGTTTTAGACCAGTTGCTACAAATCATGAATACTTTACAGTACTGCTAATTATACAAACTATGTTGTACTGATTTCATGGGATGTATCAATCCATCGCTTTGGTCCAGACTGAAATATCTCAAAAACTATTGGATGGATGGATTTGTGGCTTTGACTGAAATGTCTCAACAGTTAACAGTTCGGAGATAAGTTGAAATTTGAAGGTGTCTAATAATTAGGTTTATGTCTTAATATCTGCAAAACTAATTGCATTCCCATAAACCTCAGCTGTATCCTGTGTTTAGTGTTAAACAGGTTTAAAAAAGAAAAAGGTCCGCTGTCTAACACTGTAAACTGTTTCAGCATTGAGCATTTAGCTTGTGCCCAATTAAAGCCAACACACTGCTGCTAGCATGACTCTAGTAGACTCTTTATATGCTTTTCTTAACTTCCAGGCAGCGATTTGTTTCCATCCATTTGCACACAGTATGAAAATCAAAGCTGTACAGAAATGAATGGAAACTAAAGGCTTTCTGGAAAGTAAGAAAATGCCTTCAGATATGGAGAAAACTGGAAATGGTCAGCAGGAATAAACTGTAAAATATAAATGAATTTTAGTTAAGAGGCTAAACTCGCAAAAGCATTGATATGGTCCTTTAAGTCACTTTGCGCAGAGATGTGCATTGTACAGATAAGAAATGAGTGAAAATGCTTCAAATGGATCCTTTTAGGAATGCACAGAAAACATTGGAGAATGAACATTAGCTCCATGCTCGTCCAGATGTTCCATTCTACTCTTAAGTGCTAAAATCAGATGCTGTCACCTCAGGAATAATATTCTCTCGATGTGATATGAAGTGTTTTTGATTCTGTTGGTGCTCTCTGTATGGATCGTGTGGGTTGGCCTTTTTATTTCTGGAATCTTGAGGATTGCTTAATGTGTGTGTTTTTCTTTTGTGTCTGTTACCTTTGATGCCACTCTTTGGCAGACGATTGGCAGGCCTGTCAGTCAATCTTTCTCTGCCTTTGGTTTTAAGGCAGGCTCTTGATGGAAGCGTCCACCAAGTCGCCCCTCGCCAGACTCCGCTTTGGGAGGGTTCTTGGTGGGCCTCTCTGTCAGTCTCCCTCGATTGTGCTTTAATATGTTACACTTTAGTGGAGCGTGATTCTCCAGAATCAGTCATGTAAAAATTTGTACAAAACTGACTTGTTCTCAACAAAAAGAAAAAAGAACAATGTTTATAATCCTGGGGAGGAAAAACGTGTTTATTCATGTGCAAATAAGGTATATTCAGAATAAAAGTTTATGATTACTATCTGTTGCATTGCTTTTAGAGTTCTGGCTGATGGTCCTTTTCTTGCAAAATGTCTGTTTTTTTCCACAGTGGATCAGATTTCTGTTACTAACTTCTGTCACATTGCCAACACACATTTCCCATCCAAATGTGTGTGAGAATGAGAAGGAAGCACCCTGAGTCTGCTCTCCCAGTGTCTAGCCAAAATCAGAAACTGACGTCCAGCCAAAATCAACACTGTCCAGGAAAAGAAACGTTGGAGGCGTAGCTCCAGCCACATCTCTCTGCAACATTGAATTTGGCTCAAGGACACGTCCATTAACAATGACCCGTAATGTTCTCTGGTCATAAATTTACAATAATTCTTGTTTTCCCTATTGCATGTTGATCAAATAGTAAGTGACTTTCTCGTTAGCGCAGTCCGCTTTACACTTGAACCTGAAACCAGCTGTGCTCAAGCCCAGATTCTTAGAGCCACTATTCCTCACTGCCCCCCAAAGACAAACTACAGGCTCATTTTACTCTTTATTATAGACGTTAAAAACTAACCCTAGTTCAGTATGGTATACTTCTATCCCCGTGAAGAAATACTAAAATCCTTTTGGTGCTTTGGGACATTTTAAATGAGACCAATTACAATGTCTTTAGTATTTAGTTTTAATAAAAAATGGCCTTTATTGTTGGTAGCACAGCTGGTGAATGACTATATGGAGACCAATAATATAAAATTACATATTTTACAGACCATGTGACAGAAATTGATTACAACAGCATCAAGCAGAACTTTCTGAAAGTGCCATTTTAGGTGAATATTGATTTGATGGAAACTGAATACCAATTCAAAATATAATTTATCAACACTGTAATGCAAAGAAATTACATAGTACATTTCTTCAACCCCCTCGGATTTTGCCTTACTGTTATATTTTGTAACCATAGCATATTTTCACTATGTGTAATCTCTGTTTTTACTGCATTCTCTTTCCTTGAGTGAACATTGTATGAAAGATTTATTATCATGCTAAAAAACGTGTTTTCCAGTGACAGCACCCTGTCTTTCTCGGACTCCACTTTTTTTTTTTCCTCCAAACTCTTCCTTTCCAAAAGTGTTATTCCTTGTCTGTCACGGATGAGTTGCGATGTCAACAGCACACGGTGGATTTCCTGCCAGGGGCTCTGGATTTCGAGTCTGGCAACAAGACAACCCAGTCAGTTTACACTGAGAGGTCACTCCTGTTGTGTTTTTGATTGTTATCCTAAGTCTTCAGGCTTGTGTCCCTCTGTCACTGATTGATATCTGGCCTGAAGTCCCACAAGTAAACGGCCTCTAGTGTAAATATAGAGAGTTTATTATGTAAGTAATTACATTTATAAGTATTAACAGTCTCATTACTCCGGCAGATTTGTTTTTCCAAAGTGGGCTTTCCAAGGAGTATAGAGATGGTGTCACATGTCATTTATGCACCAGAGTGAACCTTTAGTGCTTAAGAATAAAAGGAGATCCCATGTGCATACTGTAGCTCACCACTTCATTTATATGCATATACTGCTCTCAAAAACGCCCCTCTACCTCTTCTCAGCTAACGCTTACTCTTAACATTCCTCACCATGCAAGATGAAGAAGATATGCTTTCTGCATTCTCCCTTCCTATTCTGTGGCAGTGAATACAGCAAATGATTGGTTTTGGATTACTGAACAGTACATAGTCCACACACGAAACCTGTTTCATGCCTGCAACCAAACCCAGCTGACCACCACCAAGAAAATTTTGTTTTTGCACACATGCAGGCTACAAAGGATTCAGTAGGCAGATGTTTGCTGGGAAGAAAGAACAACTTTGAGGGTTGCGGTCAGAAAAAAACAGCATTCAGAACCTCAGTCGACAACAAAGTGCAAAGATTAGACCACCAGGGCATTGCTGAGGTTTTATTTTGTCTCTACATCTCCTGTCTTTTAGCTCTTCTCTGACTCGGTGCTTTGGCTGTGTGAAATCACCCAGATCCCAAATGAAGTTCGTACCCTTTCACTGAAATTCAAACACCTCATAAAGGCATTTGTTTGGCCCAGGCTCAAAACCCAATCACAACTGCTGTAATAGATATCTTGTGATATGTATAAGGCACAAGGGGATCTCTTTTCAGAGAAGCCGAGATTGATATGTTTAGCATATCTTGTTCTTCCCCACAGAATATCTTTTTTCACTACCTTTGTAGTTCAGTGGTCTGCACTGTTGCCTCAAAGCAAGAAGGTCCGCGGTTTGAACCTGCTGGCGGTGGCCTTTTTGTGTGGAGTCTTTTGAAAGGGTTTTCTCCTGTGATTGTCCAGGGTGTACCCCATCTCTCACCCAATGTCAGCTGGGATTGGTTCAGCCGTCTGTGACCTTCTAAAGGATAAGCGGATAGATGGATGGACTTTGCCTCTCTTATTCCGAAAGTCTATACGCTAAGGACAGCAGTCAACTGCATGCAACTCCTTACACTGTTATGTTTTTTTTTTTTTAGATATTTTAGAGATGAAGGAGATTACATTAAAAGTATGGCATTCTTTTATCGTGTATACAGATGGTAAGCAGCTCCAGGTAGCCTCTAGTTTCCGGAAGACATATCTGGACAAGGAAATACCTTTGATTGCAGTGCAGTTTACCTCCATCCCTGTTTATCAGTTTTACTTTTATCATCACAATGGTAACCACATGGAACTCCCTGATTAATTCTTGAGCAACTAAGGAAGTATCTTTCGATTCTGGATTCTAAAGGATTCAGTGTGTTTGAAACAAACAAGGTAGTACGAAGTCTGAAGGCAAAGTTTAAAGGCAAAAGAGATTATATTTGTTCCAAATGGCCACATGTTATCATAGCTTCCTCCTGGCTGTATCCCATTGTCTCCATGAAGTCTGTGTCCTTTGAGTGTTTTTTGTCCTCTTGATGCGATTAGTCATGGTGCACAGTTTTGGAAAGTCTTGCGTTAACAGGCAGGTACAAGAAGTGACAGAAATAGTGGGGTGAAAAAACAAAGCTTGAGGGATCATTTCAAACCGTGCCTATTCTCACACCTCAAAACACCTGGCAAATCGTAGCATAAAGTAGACATTTTTGTTGGAATGCCAGTTTAATAAAGTTACACAAATTGTAACACGCAAACCTCCCAAACTCTGACATCAGATGTAGGTGGCAGATGGTTTCCTACACTGTTGATGATCCGACAAGCACAGCGTCAGCCCTGACTGTATTCTTGATGAAGGAAGCCTGGTGTTTCCACACTGCTTTGTGGTACATTTTGTACAATGTCACAGCTGTTTTGGAATCCATGTATAACCTACAGCAAAGTGTTTTGGGTCTACCTGGGGTTCATTTTAAGGGAACTTGTGTAATTGCCTGGAGACCACATGCTCGCTCTGGAAGTTAAGTAACTTCCTTGGATGAATGTGTCACATTTCATTGTAATATGCACCATTAACTAAGAATTACAGTAGCTAGGGAGGGGACATTGTGGTCTTCACATGAGGTGAAATGTGTACAATTGGAAAATGAAATCATAAATAGTTAAAACATGAATGTCTTATTTTCCAGACAAACAAAGCGGCCTGTCTGATGACAGTGATGCTGACGTTCTAAATTATTGCGTAAATGACTGTTGTGCGTACAAACAAGCCTGCAGTGATGCAGTTCTGAAAATTAGCTAAATAAACTGTTTACGTGGCCTTTGTGGAACTTGAACCATACGAAAGATCGGAAAAAAGCTTTATTAAAACCGGACGTTTACACAATTGGCTTGGCAAAGTCAAAGCCTTTGCCTCTTATTTCCTAAACAGCTTGGATTCTAAATCTCCTTCACGTGTTCCCCTGTCTCTGCGCCACTTCAGATCACTGTTGGGAGCTTGGTTACTTTGTGACTCATCTGCTGGTCATTTGCCCACTTACTTTGTTGTAATTGCTGCAGTCTGGTAGCACTGGCTTTTCATGTTCCTTTTATGTTTTTTTGGCCGCAGAGAAAGTGAAGCTAAAGTGGAGTCCCTGGCTATATCGGGAAAACAGAAAAATACCCAGGGCAGCTGTGGGACGCCCTCCCTCATTGGGCCTTGCAGTGACCAGTACTGGAGGTTTGATGTGGTTTTTGAATCACCAGCATCACCCACGTTTTTGTATCAGCTGTCCTTGACTGGAAATATGAGTGGTCCTTATCTCAAGGGAGAGGTGAGCAGATGAGAAGAGAAAACAGAGAAGCACTTATAGAGATTTGCAGACAGACCTGAGGTGAAAAAGAAACAAGCTGTTAAAACTTTGTCTTTAAATAATGGTGTCCGAACAGGAAAAAAGATTCACCTACAGTACGCAACTTTTACTGATTCTGCAAAAACTATGTAATTTGGAAACCTGTCCTCACAAGAGTTTAAAGGAGTAGTTCAACATTTTGGGAAATAAATGAATTAACTTTCTCGCTGCCTACCAACTCTTCAAAAGCACGTTAACATTCTCATTTCTTTGATACAGACAAGTGGAAACATAAATGTGGAGTCTTCTCATCACTGATTGATTCCCAGGCAACCAGCAAAGACTCCAAGAAGTCCCTGCTCCTGGCCAAGAAATAGTCCCAGCACATAACTTTTTACATACTGTGGAAGCAGTTTCCACATGACTCTGGTTAATCCACAGAACATGCAGTTTTCTTAGTGACTATTTCTTTGGTAGTAAATATTTCCAATGAAAACTGGCCACACCAAGGTCTGTGATTTTGGTATATAGGCTTGTTATATAACAATAATATACAATGAAATAAACGTTAAGTCCAATAATCAGCACATAACTATAATATACCTAATCTACATGAACATGTTCCAACATTTTTAAGCAAGTACAGTATGCAACATAGTTAAAACTGGAAATTAAAATGGTGCTTTTGCCATTTGAGTGCAATTCCACTGTCATATGGAAAACAGCCAAACATCAAGCAAATGCAACAACACAAGACATAGCAACCAGCTAATATTATTTACTAGCCAAACAGCAAAAAGACGAGCTCGGCGTCTGTCTTTCAGCCTTTTATTTCACAAAGCTCTCACCAGTGACTAAAAGTCAGTCCCAGATTTACTCTTGTCTGGTGGCATTTTGCTCGGTGATTCCCTCCTTTTCTCTTCTTGACTTCAATGTCTCCTTTGGTGTTTTTGCCTCTGCCATTATGTCCATAGAGGCTGCTGAGCCTGGCTAACAAACTAAGTCAACATTACGTAGCATTAGCTAACAGCAGCTATAGTTCACTGCAGTTTACTGTACTGTCCATAAGGAAACTCTGTAAATCAGCTGAGTTGATGCTCAGCAGCCGGAGGACATCAGAGGGAAAGCAAAAAACATTTTCTCTATAAAACATGACCCAGTTTCTCCAGAGTGAAATAGATGGTGTTGTTTGACATAGCGCCATAAAGTATTACAAACCTTTGGTGGGAGATTGTACCCAGAGCGCAAAAGTCGCAGAGTGGAAATGACAGACACACATTTACCTGATTACATGTCAATGTAGCCTCAAAATATTTAAAAATTGGTTATTTTGTGGTAGAAAAATTGCACAATGTTGCTTTAAAGACAAGTTTATTGAAACCACAAACAACAAAATTCCATTCACCTCCATTGTATCGCGGTAAGGGGCAAATCTCAATGACAAACATCTTAAAACCAGAACAAATAACACCATAACTATGTGCATGGCTAAATACCTCTAAAATAAGAAAATATTATTTTTGGTCATTTGGATGAGCTGACTCATTAAAGGAAATCGTAATTTCTCTATTGATAAGACTAATCTGTTGACCAAGCAGTGATGCAGCATGACTCACTCATGCAAACAGAGTAAATAGTAATAATAAACTGCATTTGTCAGCATCTGGTCCTTGCTATGACTATTGTTCCTCCTCTCTCTTTTTACTGCCAAACTGACTGATAAGCAGATTGCCTTACTTAGCATCAGACCCAACAGTTAGATTCAAGCTCAGACTCACAAACAATGACTCACTCTGCCAGACAAACGTACGATGAGTCTCTTGTTACGGAGACCGACACATATCAGATAGATCTGATACAAGTTAATTACATAACAGAGACATGGAGTCAGGCAGACGTCCTTTATTCTGGTGAAGTGTGAGTTATTTCCTCTGTTGTGAGTCCCAGGTGTCTGATCAGGACAGCGAGTCAGCGTTTTGTCCATGTGTAATGAGAATGTGGGTGATTAAGCACCAAGGTCTGGCACACACAGAAAATTTACCCTCTTAAAGATCCTCTGACACGCCATGTCCCCTCATCTACTGTGTCTACATTAACCTACAGCTGCATCTCACAAACACACACATACACACATTTATATGTGTACGTACAGAAATACAGCCACACAACAGATAAACAAAGTTGTAAATCCTTATACATACCAACACATACATGTATGTTCAAACGCTCACTTTCCTGGGCAACAGTGACTCATTTGCAAACCCTCATCTTCAGTCTGGACCACTCGTGCAAACACACACCACCACCCACAGTAGAAATTACAAGCATGCAAACAGGCAAGTGCAGCACCTCTCTCACCACATCTATCAAAGAGTTTGCGTGCGGTGAACCTCTGTGTGTGTGTGGCAGAGGTAATTACATGCTGACTAAGTGCAAATTTGTGTAAATGCATAATTAGTTCTGTGGGACTGAGCGAGAGAGTTAAAGGAGCAGTTCAAAATTTTGTAATCTATCCAATCCAATCCAATCCAATTTTATTTATATAGCACAATTTAAACAAACACAAGGTTTCCAAAGTGCTGCACAGCAAGATAAAAATACACCCTTTTGCTTTCTCTCTGAGAGTTAGATAAGGACATTAATATCAGTTTCAATCTCATGGAGTCAGGACATGTTAGGGACCTTAAAAAAATAGTTTGATTTTTGGATGTAAGTTTGTTTGTTTTCTTCCCAACGGTTACATGAGTAGACTGGTATTATTTTCATATCTGCAGGGTATACATGAAGCTTCAGCTGTAAATAGGAACTTTTTGATAAGAAATCTTTCCAAAGGTATGAAAGCACACCGACGAACACCTCTAATACATTATATGTTGTTTGTTTAATTTGCAAGATTATCTGACAACCAGCTGGCAACCATTCGAGGATGCCTTCGACACATAAACCCCATAAAAACCTTAACCTTAAACTTTTCCCACATTTCTACACTCAACAGTTTAAACAAACAAGATACACATCGTGTCATTTAGTGAGCTGGTATTTTCTAGCTGTTTCCCACTTTTATAGTCTTTATGCTAAATTAAGATGGTCAGCTGCTGGCTGTCGCTTCATATTTAGCGTACAAAAATGAGAGTGATATTAAGAAACATATTTTCCAAAATGTTGAATTATTTATTCCTTTAATATAATGCCATCCATCTATTGATTTCCTTCAATTTATCAGGTTAGGTTAGCGGTGGCAGCAGGTTTACCAGGGTGTTTCAAAAGTCTCTCTCCACAGCAACAAATTCCAGCTCCTCCTGGGGGGATCCTGAAGTGTTCCCAGGCCCAGATAGGGTAACTAGTCCCTCTAGCGAATTCTTGGTCTGCCCTGGAGTCTCCTGACAGCTGTACATAACACCTGTACATATATGCCCAGAACACCTCCAAAGGAAGGTACCCAGGAGGCATCCTAATCAGATGCACAAACCACCTCAGCTGACCCCTTGCACGAAAGAACAGTGGCTCTACTCCGAGCTCCCTCCGGATGTCCAAGCTCCTAAACCTCCTAAATCTCTAAGGCCGAGCCCAGCCACCCTGCGGAGGAAACTCATTTCAGCTGCTTGTATTCGCAATCTCATTCTTTTAGTGACTACCCAAACCTCATGACCATAGATGACGTAGATAGATCAGAAAATCAAAAGCTTTGCCTTCCCGCTCAGTTCTCTCTTCCCCACAATGGTCCAGTAGGGACGTCAGCAATGCTGATAATTGAACTCCTTTGCTTGGGGCAGCAGTTCACTCCCAACCTGGAGGGAGCATTCCACCATTTTCTTGCAAAGAACCATTGCCTCAGCCTCGAAGGTGCCGAATCTAATCTTGATTTACATGAGGGAAAGCTAGCTTCGTAAGAAAGAGGAAAATTAACCCAAGATTTTTAGGATGTATCATGGCTGTTTTTACAAAAAGAAAAGTAATGTTAAATTTGTGATTTTAGGGAGAGTTACACATCAGAGGTCGTTATGGTCCCACCCAGTACTTTTATGCAACTTTTGACTCGCGCTGGTTTCCAAATATTAGTGCAGGTTTAGTTTCGCTGTACAGGCATGAAAGTACAAAAATTGGCAACCCTTACCTTGATGACAAGACTTTGGGATGCTGCGCTGAGTCAGTGCATCCAGCTGTTGTTTCCTAAGAAATCGCTCTACCAAATAACTCCCCCCTTAAATCACATTAGTTCTGTAAAATTTTAACAAGAGAAGTACAACATTGTTAGGTGTATTTTGAACTTTGGAGCCAGGCTAGCTCTTTCCCCCTGGTTCCAGTCTCTATACTAAGCTAGTTGTGATTCCAGCACATATGCCCGTCGAAGTGAAATTAAATAAGCATATTCCCAAAATGTATAATAATTCCTTTAAAGAGATGTATATTAATATGAGTAGGTGAAAACATTTCACCTCTGAGGGCGTATTTTAGTGCTATGTAGGCGTAACTGTGGGTGTGTGTTCACGTCTGTCCCACTTGGTAAGTGTGTGTCAGAATGTGTGTCGCAGGCGTGTGTCTGGGGTGTGTGTTGAAGGGAGGTCAATCCTCGGTCTGGGTAATTTGCCACAGATGAAACCTGAGTCTATTCCAAGGGACCAGCGCAAGCAAACGTTTCAAAGCTGCAGGAAATCTATTAGCACCTGGTGGGACTCCCCCTCCCGTCCCCCTATTCTGTCCTCTCTCTCCCCCCTCTACCCCGTCCTTCCATCCCTCGCTCTACCATCTCACCTCTCCCTGCCCCACCCCAGTTAATAAAGCCACACAAGACCACCACACTCCCGCTGTGCCACTAAAGCCAGGGGATTAGTTAGTGTGTGTGTGTGCACGTGTGTCTGTCTGTGGCGTGTGGCGAGGTGTGCATTTACGCCCTGTATATGTGGATGTGTGCGCAGAAGGTACATGTAATGTATCTGGACCTGTCCTTTTACACACGTGGAGCCAGTTAGCACTGAATGAGGTGCCAGACAAGCATGCAGCAGCTGCCACACTAGAAACAATAGCTCATGATCCAGACACAGTAGACTGCTGAACGTTGGCTCTAGGTTAGATTGTATCTGATTGTTGTAATTGCTGAGATGTTGTTAGTGTCCAGGGCATGTGAGCTGTGGTCAGTTTGCTGCTGCCTTTTTTTTTTTTTTTTTTTTTTTTTAAATATACCAGTTACTGGTCGTGGTCAAGCCCAAATGTGGACAAAATATGTCAGCTCTCTTTTATGACCTGGCCTACACTGTGTTTGCACAATAACTGGATTTCACATAAAGCATCCAGAGGAGAATGCAGACTCTATGATTTATCCGCCAAGCTGTTATTTTTATTTGCAGGCTGCAGTCCCGCTGTCTTTTATCTAAGTTTTGATTGACAGACGCGTCAAAAAGTATACGTAAGATAAGAAAAGATCTTGCACATGCAGAGCTCGTAAATAAAACATTTTATATGACAGACAACAAAAATGACTTTTAATATCAGATTCTATCCTGGAAAACATTCAGTGAGGTGATTAAAGCTGACAGCAGGAGCCCAGATGCAATTTCCTGATAGGGATTACTTCACCTGCCTTCTCTCAAAACTTTTTAGACATGAAATAAAAACAGCATGTCACAATTGCATAACCTATTTCCTCCTTGGTTTTATTTAGAAATCGATACAGTTTCATAAGGTAGAGGGAATTTGATGTTTCCACAACAGCAGCCATGTTTTAAAAACATGACATTTAGACCAATGTTAGCCAATTGACTGAACCTTAGTAACCGTTTATGTCCAACCAAACATTAGTAACCATAACTAAGCACAACAGGCCTGTCAAGCTGTTGAAGCAGTACGCATGGGGCTCTGATACGAGCAATACTCAAAATTATGGAGTTTGGAACGTGCTTTGTTCATCTGCTCTAACATATGCTGCAAATGTTTACATGTGTTGCTCTTTCTGACGTTTACACTTCTGGGGGGAGTTTTTCTTAATTCGAATCAGGATAGAGGGTGTCATATGCTGTACAGATTATAACGAACTTGAGGCACATTTGTGATTTACAATATTGAGCTGTATTCATAAAACTTATTGGGAACATAAGTCTAACAACTGTGTTTCTCATCCGAATAGTTGTTTTAATATTAACCATCCAAACTACCCAGTTATTTGAAAGGGATAGCATTTTAATAACATTTATATATATATGTGTATATATGTCCTACAATAGGGCCAATTACTTCTACAAACAATGCTGCTCCTTTATTTACATGTCCTCTACTTGGATTGACAGATAATGAGGAAATTAACTCGGACATGTAGCTCTTAGTTTTTTAGCAGAGCCATCAAGTGTGTATTAAAGACCATTTTGCTGTTATTTTAAGAGTTTTGAGTAAAATCAGATTTTTCTGGTAGCATTAGCTTACGCTACCTAGCTACAGCTGATGAAATTTGCTAGATCATCCTTTCATCCCACAAAATCCACGGTTGTGGGCTTGAAGTGAGAAGCTGCTTTTGTTTACTTCTAAAAATAAGGCTACTGCAAGTTAAAATTGTAAACGGTGTAACTCTAGCTTGACAGGTGGAGCAACAGTAAAAAAGGAAGGGAAGCTGAGCAAACAGCCAACTGAATCAGGCAATAGGATCGTGCTGATGTATGACCTGAAATAATGCCTGTCCCATGCAAATAAACCTAGTCATGCTTGCCAGACTACAATGAATGAAGTGAAGTTTGTGAGCCAACTTTGCAATTTAAGGACTTAATAACAAACATATTACATTTATCTCTTGCATGATTTCATTATTGTTTTTAATAGGCCTTTTACCTCACGCCATAAAAATGAAATCCTTGTTGGAATCACAGATACAAGCCAGAGGTCGTCTGGCTACCAGTCTCTCCTCCAAACAAAGCTTACTAGTAGGAACAAATGACTGACTTTGGGAGGGTGACATTTTTTTTTGTGGAATGACTCCCAGAGGAAACATGATTATGGTGAAGTTTTGCTGCCTTGAGGTATATTAGTTTGGCGCAGAGTTCATGCATGGTTACTCTGCATTATTGGATCCCAGGGCAGGTGATCTAGGGAGACGTAGCGTTTCCAATTGATGATACAACTTTGGCCTGACATTACGTCCTAGGTTCCAACTCTGCTTTCAAATGCAATCTTTGACATTGTCTCATGGATCTTTTCTTCCTAGTATAGCTTAACTGTGCTCTTTAGACCACCTGTGTAAAGAAAACCCTGACGGCAAACACTGAGCTGTCAAAGCTGATCACCCACCACAACATCAAAACCAGACAAACCCAAATAGCCAAAATCCCGAATTAGAACATTGGTTTACTTAAGCTTAGAAAATCTTTAACTAAATCTACATCTTCTTCTACCTGCTGTGAGAAATCTGATTATCTAAGTCAACTGTGTCTGTGGAGCGTTTGGGCGGTCGTGAGTGCGCTCGCCTGCTTGCTAGCTAACTCGTGTGCAGGGTCCGACCTAATTGGATTTATGTGCGGGAATGTTTTCCAAAGCCACACTTGTGAAATACCTCCACATCTGCTGGCCATTAGCAGTGGACATAACACACAACAGAGAGAGCAAAGCCCCCGACGCCTTGATTCATTGGACTGCAGCTCTGCTTTTATTGCAGCGGAGGAAAAAGGCTCGCTGCAGTGTTTCAGCACAGCGAGCGATGCCTCATCTCTTTCTGTCTTTTTCATCCTCTGTTCTGTGTTTTATTTGTTTTTACTTTGCTCATTCAATCATTCAATCCACTCAATATCTCTTTGTTGGACTTCTGATTCTCTTCACTTTGTGTCGCAATCTTTCAGTCTTGCTGCAGCAGTTGTTCTTACTCACTCTTTTCTCTCACTTTTCCCTTTTCGGTCTCAACTTTCCTTTGAATATCTTTCCTCCTCAACTCCATCTAGCAGATCTAATTTCCCATCTGCTTCCCACCCCAACTTCCTCACTCTTTGTGCTCCTGTGCCCAGCTCCCCGACAATCATTTATCTATGTCAATATGACTTCCATCTCCAAACCTTTTCCGTGTCACTCCCAAAGGCAAGGGCGTCCTCCTGTTTCATCCCTTGGTGGGCACAAGGAGAAACTAGCAAGGGGGTCTGACAACCCCCTGACCCCTCATCTGTCATCTGCAAGGGGAAAAGCACCCTCCTAATTGGGGGGGAAAAGCGTCGTGGGGTAGGGGGGCTGGTATGGAGGTTATTATTCTAGTGTCGGGGGGGTCAGAGGTGAAAAGGGAGAGATCACACCGGTGATTAGCCTCCTTCATCTGCAGGAATGGAGGGAAGTGGGGACAGGGGGACTGTTTGTTGGGCAGCTGGGGTGTAAAGTAATTAGAGGGAAAGCAGTAAAAGCATGTAGGACAGTCAGTGCTGGTAATGGTAATGCTCCAGGTCAAGGTGTGGACACCTGGACCCTGATAAGATGAGTCCAGGTGAAATCAAGCTGTTGAGATAATAACATTGAGGCACTGGGGATCAGAATGGAGAATGCAACTCAAAATTTGAATACTAAAGATTTGGCAGAGTAAGTGTACACGTGCATGATCTCAGTATGAACGCACTGGACTTTTCATTCCAACTTTAACACTGCAGGGACACACACAGTGGTTGTTTGGAATTTTTGGTTTTAGTCCTTTGAACTGCTTTCTGCCAACTGCTCTCAGGAATCAAAGACTTGAAGCTGCCAGCTGGATAACAACATCAGCTGTGTGTAAAAATGAGTTTATCTTCGAACCACACATGTTGGCATAGCGTTGTAAGGAGCAAGTTAGAAAAAAGAGCCAAATGAGGCTGCATTTTATAAGTGCTGACATGTTCTAGCCTTGGGAGATGACAATGTCAAAAACCTGCCTGCCCATCTCTCTTAATCACCCTCCTCCGCCTCCTCCACACTTCTCCTGTCCACACCTCTTTACGTGGCTCAGCAGGCCATGAAATAGGTGTGTGTTTATGTGGGCATGAGACGAGAGCAGAGAAAAGCAAGAGCAGATAAAAATAGAGCCTCTAGAGTAATTTTGAGTGGAATTTGATGTGATTTTAACGTCATTATTGTGACGTGCTTTGTAGTTTTGGTAGACAAATGAGCCATACTTACGGTTTGGAGAGTATGTACAGCACAGTGGGCATACTTTCCATGAACACCCACTGTCAAAGCACATATTTTTAAAATTTCAACCCACTATTTTTCTCTGTCGGAGAAAGGAGAAACCTGCAAAGGATAGCAAAGAAAACGCAGTCTGATTTGTTACTTTTCTGTCAAATTACACAATTCTTTATAATTTTTACAGCTTTCCATGTTTTGGGCCCGACCATCCCTTACTCTACACTGCACTAAATACCGAAACAAGCAGATTAACTCTTAGGAACCCTGTGGATGAACGATGGTTGCTACACTTTGTTTTGGTTGATCACAAATCATTTGGGAATGACTTTTTAATTGTTGCTGTGATTGTTATTTCAAAGAACTACACCCTATTGTGACTGACAGTTAAATGCGTCACTTAAGCCAATATTCAAATAAAGTTTCTTGTCGGTCTTGTATGACACAGTGCTACCAGATTTCCCATGGTTTAATCAACAGTACCACAGAATGACTGACATTTTTGATCCTCTGTGATAGGCCCAGGGCTTTGAGAGAAAATATAAATCATGAAAATTAATACTCCCATTGCGTTGGTCTGTTATGAAAGAGCACTCCAACTTCCAACGTCTTCTCCCTCGATGCATAATCAACTGTCAGACTTAACTTATTTACCTGAGGCTTGTAAAGCACATGGGACAGGGCTAGCTGTAGTTCAAAAGGTACCAATCTACAAGAATTTGGTCCAAGACAGGTTTTCTGAGCGTCTGGATTTCTTCTTTGCGTTGACACTGATTGACGTTGCTGGTGCGATGTGTGTACGGTGCACAGTGCACCTCCGTGCCTGCTGCCAAGGCCCAGCGTCGCTGTTTGCAGCCCCCTGAGCACACACACACACACACATACACCTCTACACCTGCTGGTACTTTTCTGCACACAGACCAAAGAGAGGAAAAGGGACCAAAGAAAAATCAAATGACCTGCACGCGTCTTAATGAGGGAGGGCCGGGGCGTCTGGCATTTACCTCAAACCATTTCTTCCCCCTGCTGCTGCTCTCTGGAGGGCTTTAAGTCCGCCGCCCGTTAACGGCTGAAGTGTGGATTTCCTGTCAAATAAGGGTTAGGGCCCAACAAAAGTCCTGTACGCTGGTACCTAAATAGGATCACTTCCAGCTGCCCCACCTAAACACACACACACACACACTTATAATAGCCCTATAGGGATTTATACTGTGTCTGTGGTGCTCAGTGTTGTCTTTATAGCAACCTTACCTACCTTTATGGTACTTTTAATCTCCAATAATCAATGTAATAAAGATAGAGGATATTATAAAGTTGCATGCTCTATCCATTAGTATCCTTATAGAATATAAACTTATACTTCTTTATTGGGGCTGTATGAGGTTAGTCTCAAATGTGCCACTGGAATAAGCCTTGAATAGACTCTTGGCACTATGTTTCCACCCATACCTCTTTCTCTCATGGGTATTGTTTAAACAGCAGGACAAATATTCCCTCAGGCCCTGATAGATATTTTTCATCTTTGTCATGATGTGAAAAAACAAAAGATGTTATCTTATGATCAGTGTGTGACCAAATCAGGTTTGTGCGGTTCAGTTCGTCATTAATCAAAGAAAGTGACATCTTTCAAGTTATGACACAGACTGAGAATATTTGTCCTGATGGGCAAAACCTTAAAGTCAAGATGTTTGATTGAATCAGTGGGTCAGTGGAGTCTAGCACAGTTTCTGTGTCTTAAACCGCACTTCAGTAGGCTGTTTTTGGCTTGTTTGTATGTTTTATATTTGTACACTTTGTCTGGTACTGTATTATGTATTTTGCAACAGGCTAGTCCTTTGAGGACACAATCGCTACTTTGTGCCAAATGCTCTTTGGCACACCATGTAAAGAATCCCATCTGCCTTTTCAGTGGAGCCAAAGTGAGGCGAGTGAGGAGAGACAGAAAGAGGATCTTGTCAAACAGATCCTGTATGATGACCTGTTTAAAAATCTGGCCAGCTGGAGAGTCATTAAATGACTTTAATCATAGAGTGTAATGAGTTCTGGCTTTAGTTAATAAGAAATAACAATAAGAGCCACAGGTTTCTCAGTCACTAATGAGCCAGCAGCGAAGGTTAGTGAGTCATCTAACAGTAACAGTAATTGTCAAAATTATATAATATAATAATAGAGGGAGTTTCACAATAATTCATTTAATTATAAATGTTGTTGTTCATAAATATTCATTGAAGAGGTCTATTTGATTAACTAAAGAGCTAAAATATCCAGCCAGAGAGATTATTCAAAACATGCAAACTTAAAATGTGTTCCTATTTATGGATTGAAAATAATACACAAATTATTTGTTAATCATTAATTAAGCCAATTTAATGCCTCATATATTAGCCAAAATACAGTACGACTTTCAAAATAAAAGCAAATCACCAAATCTTCATTTTAAAGCTGCGCAAACTGGAGGGTGTACAAAACAACTACACCATTATTCTATCACTGCTGGCTTATTCTGGCTGACTTGTTAGACTAATTGAGTCGTGCTTAAGTCTGCATGCTTATAGAAATATGCTAAAAATGCTTTTTGATGATTGGGAGAATTTGAGGTAAAAACCAATTTGTTTTGCTTTCATTTTCATTTGCTACAGATTACCTCCCAATATTCTTAGAAACACAAGACTGACATTATTAATTAGATGTAAACCTTTAAAGATGGGACACAAGTAGAATGATTTTGACTTTTAAAAAAAGTCAGTCATTTTTTAAAACAGCTGGGCACTGTGGTTTTTAATAAAGAGTCAATCCTGCATTAGTAGGGCACTATTTTCAGATGTGGATGAATACACTGTTAAGGCACCAGAAAGTTTTATGTGGGAAATCTGCAGCTCATTAATGTGTTAATAATTTTTAGATGACACATGGCACAGAGAAATCAGCCCTATCAGACAATATTTGTTGGTAGGATCATCAGTGATTTCACCAGACTGTAAAATGTGAGTCACATCCGATTTTATTTTGAAAATAACAACCGGAATTTGCCCTATTTATTCCGGAGGACTTGACAGTGTTGGGGGGAGAGACGCTGATAGAGAGGAGAACAAACTCAAGTGAAGGAGGGGGGTTGAACCGAGGACGTGTGGCTTCTTGGAAAAAGTGGCATCTGTGTGAGGAAGTCTTCTTGCTGGTCATCAGCCACTCTGGACTTCATACAACCAGCGAGTCTGTCGCTCAATTAATCCGGATTCTAACCTGCTTCCAAGTTCTTAACCATGAGGACAAACGTATGGATTTACCAAGCTTTGGTGTGTGTTGTGGTCACTATATTGGATGCAGGTAAGACATGAAGAGCTGTGCTTTTAGGTAGATGAATATCTGCATGAAAAAGTCTTTTTGGAATCTAAGTGGTGCTCTTTATTTCTGTGCAGAAATAAGAGAAAGTCAAGACGTTTTATTGAAGAAAAAAGCTTAAAAAAAACATTGAAATATCATATTTTTAAAACTGGATTTTGTCAGTCAGCTTACTTTAGAAAATATCCAAATATAATCAGTTTTTAATTACGCACTGTGACGTTGATTGGCACTGTTGATTGTGCTCACTGTCTTTGGTGAAATACTTTGGTGATTCTCTGAGATCTGTGAAAATAACTCACCCAGCCTCCGTTTATTTTTTTTGAAGATCGGACAGAGTCTACCTCAGCAAACGTTTTGCACGGTGAAACTTTGAATGAAATAATGGTGCAGCGGCTTTGTGATTGTGCAAACATATAAACAGCATCATGATTCATGCATTAAAAATTGTTTTGTCCAATAATATTAGAAAAACCAGAACGTTTAGATGCAGCGTGCCATCCAAGTCGCCTCAAGGTAGAAACCCGTGCCAAATTGCTCGGTTTGAAGTGCATATGCTTTGTCATCACACTTTTTTATAAGTCATGGTTGTTCCAGTTATATGCACGCTGTTGGACTGACGCCCGCTAACCAAGAGGATGCAGCGCATGTCTATGTTGCAGAAGAGCCCGGGGCGCTCACACAACCACTATTCATTTAAACCGCATCCAAACGAGCTGCGTGCCGCTCCTTTTATGAATTATCTGGTGGTTACAAAGTGTGTCCCGGCTTATATCCGCCCCGCTGACATGTCACTGAGTAAAGCACTGAATCCATAGTTACCACCTCCAGGGGTGCCGACCCTGACCTCTAACCTGCCTGGAGTTGGAGAAAATATAAAATGCGCGCCCAGAACTGTGGTATTCGTGCGTTTGTCCCGGTAGAGAGATAGAAAAGGTGTGTGTGTGTGTGTGTGTGTGTGTGTGAGAGAGAGAGAGAGAGAGAGAGAGAGAGAGAGAGAGGGGGGGGGGGTAATAGGGTAACATCTGGCTGCTGAGCCCAGCTCCACATTTTGCGCTCTCTGAAGCACATGTAATGTCTGCTTAATTCCCAGTCAGAGGCACACCTTTAACCTGCTACTTTCCTGTTGTTCTTATAATGCACTTTTCCCACAACACTGCTTTAAAACGTATACATGTTGTGGTTATCAAAACAGTTTGTTTTGCAGGACAGCTTGGGTGAAATACTAACCCAGCTGACACCCAAAGTTCTTTGCTCAAGGGCACCGAAGTAGAAGTTTCTGTGAAAGGTCAGAGTGTCGGTCACTCACCTTTCCTCACTACATTTTCCACCGGGGACTCAAACCTGTTCCTGTAAGCAATTGCTGCCTCTTCTCATTAAATCTCATATCTCTCCTACTCGCCCATTGAACACATTTTATTATAATCTCCAACTTCAGCAAATGTTTGGGATTTGGAGATAGCAGGAGTCTGACTGCAAGGAGAGGAAGAGACTAAGTGAAATCTAATTGAGCAGCCTGGCCAGACATCAGGGCTGGAACAACACTGTGATGAGTGCCAGATGTGGTCCAGTGGAGCCCAAACATTAATAACACGTTCTCCCCAAAAACCATTTTCAACCACGAGGAGCCTCTAAACGCTCCACAGTTTACAATATCCTAAGTACACACACAACGTCTTGTGTCGGCTCTTGGCACAGGAGCATGTAGCTGTAACTCGGTAGCATGAGATCTTCCTGTGTGATTTATATCGCACTTGCCCCTAATTATAAACGGAAAACTATTGTAACTAAACACATAATGCAATCAAAGATTATTGATATTATATATATATATATTACGATATTACAATATATAAGATATTGCTGTAGCTCTCAGAATCGGCATTTAGAGTAGAGCTCCATTCTGCTGAAGGATGGGCTCTTAACTTTTTCCACAAGGTAAAAATTAAATATTTGTATCACAGAGGATTTGGACTTAAAATATGGGTTTGTCCTGCTTTTGAACCCACTTGGATCTCATATACATTATGCTATGTCTATGCGATGATAGACTTCTCTTTTCATGTACTTCTTTCAAAGAAATGGCTTTTTCCACCTTTCCACATACTCTATGTTTTTTAGTATGTGCTAACTTACACGTAAAACTCTGATAGAAGATGATGAGTGACTTTAAAGCTTTTCTGGGAAAAAGGAACTCTCTGGAGGAAGGAACTCTGAGTGCATCTTGTTTTGGTCCCTAAAAGATCAACGTCACCCTTGTTGCTCCAAATGAAAGAGAAAGAAGCTGCAGTTAAACAGCAGGCGTTCCAATAATTCTTTGTTGAGGAGTCACGAATGCAAGTCACTGAATTGTGTTTCTGCAGGAATCATGGATATCCATTAAATGTCTCTACAATAACGTAAAACTGCAGTATAACAAATATAAAGTAGTAAAAATTGTTGAAGAAAGCTGATTTTTTTTTTTTTGGCTCTTTCTGAAAGCAGTAAAATTTGAGATGTGCTTTCATGAGCATCAAATCTCCAACTGAGGCACTGGAGCACATCAGCCTGCTGGATGGACATCATTCTGTTCTTTTGGCTGTCTTCACAGTTCAGCACCCTCTCCGCATTACTCAGGCAGCTTCTTGGTTTGAAGCAGGAGTGCTAGGGGGCATTTTGAGCTGGGCTTTGATCCTGGACACACTTCATATTTGCTTTTCTGACACATAAACTAGTCTGCTACCTCGGGTTTAACCAGCACAGCTGAAGCAAATGTTCTCCCAAAAGCTGCAGGACAGGAGAGTTTTGAGGGGCTCGGGACTTGCACAATGAAGTTTCAGTGTGATTCAGGGTGGATGCTAACGTGCCAGCAAGCATCAACTGTAGTTGGAGGATGCTTTTACTGACAGCTGACCACCCAGTTCAATGTATGACAGTGAAATAATTTCATCTTCGCTCTGCATAGTCCATGCCAAGACCCTGGCACCGGTGTTCATGCTTCATGCTGTTAAATAGACAAACCAGCAGGAGAAAACTCCAGGAAATATTCTCAACGATTTGACAACTTCCTCTTCATTCCCAGGTGCCTTGACAGCATCGGTGAAATGTTTGGCCGTGTCTTCCAGTATTTGAGTAATGTTTGATCTTGATAAGGAGACAAAAAAAATCCCACATGGTTTCTTAGGATCTCTTTTTGTTTTGTTTTTGCTTTTTTTGATTTATTTGATAGCTGACAGTGTAGAAACAGGCAAGAAATGAGGGAAGAGAGATTGGGGGGGGAGCGCAACATGCAACAAAGACTCTCAGCCTGAACCAAACCAGCGATGCCAAATGGCCCAAACATGGTTTCTTCTGTTATTCAGAACCACATGCCATTAAATAACCCTGCAGACGAACATGATATTTGCTAGGTAAAAGAATAAAATGGCAGCTTAGTTAGAAAATCTAAAGCATTATGTAGTGGAGACAGCTGGCAACTCAACTCAACAGGAGTGAGAACTTGAATGCCACCTTCACAAACAAGCTTCACAGAGCTGACCACTGGCTAATAGCTCTTTCAGACACAACACAACAGCAGCACTCAATGGCTTGTGCCGCACCACAAAGTATTCTTTATGTGGCACAGTACAGTGCACCGCCGGTGCCACAAGTTTGAACTTTGGTCGTGGAGTGCGCCGAACCAGCGGCGCAAATCGCATTGTGTCTGAAAGGGCCATAACTCAGTCCTTGTGGCAGCACTTACAAAGCAGTTACTCTATATGGGTTGGATGGTAGAAATGAGGAAGAAACTAGGGCTTAAGACTTGATGTTCATGTCATGGGATGGCTTAGGACAGTTGTAAAGTTGTATGTAAAAGTAATGAAATACTGACCATATCGCACCAGATCCATAAAACGTGGGTTCAAATGCTAGACTTTGCCTAACCTGTTCTGTTGTTGCCAGTTCTGCATCATTAAGCAAGTTGGATTAAAGTTTCCCAGTCATGCTTACAACCTGGATGCTCATGTTAATGGTCTTTAACTACTGGTCTGTAACTCCAGCATGAGATGATGAGGCCCATCTCCTTCCAACCGAACAGCGATTCTAATGACTGTACCAAAGCATGCAGATAGGTATTCTCACATGGTGTCCTCATATTCTTGCAGGTTTTTGTAGAAAGAATCATCAGTCATTACAGAAGTATGAGAAGACTGAGAGTCACATGCTGGTTTGCACAGACTGTCAGCCCCCTTTGGTACGAAACAGCCGATCGCAGGAACACTGCGCCCGCAAGTGCAAAAAGGTCAAGAAGAACTTCAACTGCAGGTGAGTGTCTCTCTTACTCTCTCAGTTTCCTTGAAATCAGCTTGTGGTTTCTCCGAGGCCGTGTTCCCCTCCATCCTCCTCCTCCCCTCCTGTGCAGATGCAGTATTTACATATTTTTGTTGTTTATCATTTGTTCATCTCTCAACGACTTCCCGTGTGTTTCTACAGGGCTTTCAACTTTCAGCGGCATAACAGGAAATGCCACTTGCTTCCCTTTGACCGTTTCACCCACGGTGCGCAGAAGCAGGCCAACGTTAACTTTACTTTGTATGAAAAAAAAGGTAAATGTCATCATTTTAAGTCCTCTTAAGGTTGACTTTAAGTCGCACTCTGGTGTTTTTCTCATGAGAACATTCAGGTGCAGAGAGGGACAGGCAAATTGTTTGCTGGTGATTGCAGGTTGTGCTTCTTGCATCATCTCTCTTGGTTTTTAAGGTCTTTGGTTCTTCTGTTGACACAATAAAAGCCACCAACCGCCCCCTCACACCGCTGCTCTATCATCACTCCAGTGAGGAGAGTCACATGCATAAACATGTAGCATACTTAAGTAGTAGTGTAAACAAAAAAATGTATTGTTTACAATAAGAACGCAAACGCCTTTTCCCCACTGCAGGCTGTGGAATCTAGCACTTTAGAATTTACTTCATAATTTACTGAAACTCCCCCCTGTGACATTTAATGAACTTCAGGGAGTTGTCTGTTTTGGGAATAACACACAAGCTGGGATATACTAAAACGCTCACTCTAAAAACATCTTATTGACCATAGATGGGAAAATATATTCCAGGTAGTCAAGGCAACAAACGCAAATCAACTTTTAACTGACTAAACGCTGTATAAATTGGCAGACAAAGAGTACACACTGACAGCCTGTGTCGAAGTAAGAACACGGATGGATGTTTTCAAATGTTTTTTATGCCTTCACTCTTATTTACTTAGATTATATAAGGGAGTGCATCATCGGCACCAAGGACAACTACAGAGGGAGGAGGTCTTGGACGAAATCAAACATCACTTGTCAAGCTTGGGCAGATAATAACATCAATGAACACACGTAAGTCATCTCCTTTTTTATACAAGAAAGTCAACAACAAAGAAGACCTTATTGGGAATAGAGAGGAAAACATTCACGTCACCTTGAGGATGCAGTGCCTTGCTAGCGTGACACTTTTTAAGGAGTGGAAGGTGTTAATCATTCACTTCCTCTTGCCAGATTCCTGTAGATTTGAACCAGCAGCCTTCAAAGCCAGCTTCTCTAATCTTAAGGCTTCCACCACCTTCCTGGATGCTCCTTCTCTATTTCTCTGTGTCTGATATTGAACAGGCCTCAGCAGCTGATTTATTGATGTACAAATCATCCCCATGCACCTCGGGGGTTAAGGGAAGATGGAGCCTCAGAGACGGGTGAACGTTTAGCCAGAGTTAAGTCAGATTTCTTTCAACACGTGCAAGGATGTCCTCTCCACTGAGGTTGTTTTTTTTCTTCTGCACTGTAGGCCATCAGGTGTCTCCCAACAATGTTTTATCTGGGCTACAAGCGAGGCAAGATCAGTGAATTTGTGACGATGGTTCTGTGCCAGCATCTCATTAGTGGGGCTCATTAGTTACAAGATATTTTAACTGCGGCAAGGAGGAGGGGGGGTGAACCAGAGTAATAAGGGCTTGAAGAAGTGCAGAGTGAAAAAGAGACAGGAGGGAGGTAGAATGAAAGAAAGAAAGCGCAAAAATTTATAGACTGAAGTCATGTTCTGTCTGTTGTCCAGCTGAGCTCACAAAGCCACAGACCTACTGAGAGAAACTACAAGTTCAGTGAACGTCTACAATTAAAACAGATTCCAGTGTTGGTCTCCATCCCCTCTTCTCCTCTTCTCTCTTCCTACCTTTCTCTTTCCAGAAGCAGGTCCTCACATTAGGACTAGTTTGTCATTGTTTATTTGACACACGGTTCCAGTCCCCGTCCCAGATGGCAAATGTAACGTCCAGCAACATTGCCATGGCTTGTCAGCAACTTTTAACTTTCAAAGGGTCAAAGGGAGCTTTACTTAAGGGAGATTTAGTGCCACTGTGGGGTTACCTAACATGGGACTGTCCCGCTGTGTGAGAATTACCGCCGTAATGAACCACGCACCATTTGAGTTTCAGGTAACTATTATTTTCATGCTTGACCGATCACCGTGGGGCAGGGGTGATTTCTCAGGAGGTTCCCTTCCAGGAATGGGACTTCCACCTGTTGTCTATATTTGAACCAAGGCAAGGAAAGAAGTGCGCATTGGTGCCCAGCCGAGCGTGGAAGATGAAATGGAATGGAAAATTTCAGTTCATATTAATAATAAGAGATAACATTGCAATCATTTATTTATCCCCATAGGGACATTCTTTTATTTTTCCACACATTTCCACAGGGAGGTCAGCGAGCACGCTCAGCTACAGAAACGCACAACCCTGCAGCTTTTTGCAGAGAGTTCGATGAGAAGATTGATAGCACTCTCATGTCTGTGCATAAATATGAAGCTTCCGCTGAGAGTCAGTTAGCTTAGCTTAGCAGACAGACTGGAAACAATGGGAAACAGCTAACGTGGTTTGTCTGATAACTTGTTAATTAATGAGCTTTAGCCGTGCACATATGCAGATTTGGACCCTGAACAAACAAAAATGAGAGTGCTATTGATCTTCTCATCGAACTCGAAAGCTGAAACTTCAAAGTGAATTAGCTCATTTCCCAAAATTTCATTTTTTTATTAATGTCTTAAGATTCGTAAAAGTCCCTGCTTTCTCTGACCCCTAAAGCATGGCCATGTTTGTTCCATAATCACCAGGTGCATGTTGCTAGACATTTTGCAGCAGTTACTTCAGGTCTAGATTTCATCTTTTGTGATATCCAAAATCTAGCCAATATGTTTAGCCGGCCCAGAGAGCGAAGCATGTGTGCATAGTGTCTGCCTGCGCTCCGATGGGAACAGACTTTGGCAAGGAGATGAATAACTGGCCAACATCTGTTAGCGCAGCATCATTATGGCTAACTTGCTCGCATGCCGCGGCCTTTTACGGACTCTCACCAGATGCAACTTTTTTTTTGTAAAGTGAGGGACCTTGTAATTCCGTTTATAAATTAAAGATACTGTATTATGATACAAACATATTGAGCTTGTGAGTTACACAGAACAGATGTGAGTTTTGGCACAAGACAGACTGATGCATAGAAGGGGAACAAGTGTTTTGCCTTAGTTACATGTATAAGTGAAATTTTGCTGTTAGTATTAACCCTGTTATATTTTTCTCTAGGTGGGACTATGATTTGTAGCTTAGTACTGTCCCCTTCTTTCTCTCTTTTTTGGTTAGATGCCTGAGATTTCTTGTAGTTCTGGGTTGAATGATGTTGTGCATTAGTGTAGAAGCCTTGTGGAAGCCCCAGGGCACGGAGGGGAGAGCAGAGCAGACTCCCCCAAGAAAAGAGTCATTGTCTGGGGTAGAATGTTCAGACAAGCTGCTGAAGGGAGGGTGGACTCTGGTTCCTTTTGCTTTTCTTTTTTCTTTCCCTGCACATGTTGTTTCTTTTTACATCATCAGTTAAACACTGAGCTCCCGCCTTTTTGCTCACTTTTTCTTCTTTAAGCACTTAAGTCAGTCACTTCACTTGTTTCTTTTCACCCTTCTTCTCCACAACTTTTCCCCTGCTTCCTCTCTCTGGCTCCATGGGTGGGAGGGGGAATGTGGTCAGGGTGGATCAGGGGGTGCTGACATGCCAGCTTTTCATCATCCTACCCTGACAGAAGACAAATTTCACGCACTGTCCATTTAGTACGGGGAGCCCATGCCGCTCCCCATTGTTACATCCCATATGTTTGTACTAGCCAGGTTCTTTTTCTTACAGTCACTTGTTCACACTGACGTGGTGTAGCCGATGACAGAGAGGGATTAGGTTTAAACGTGTTCAAAGGCTGCCAGCAAAAAACCTGCTTGGGCTGCTCCAAGTGGTTCGTAACATTGTTCTGTGCTGTTGGTGGTTACTGTGCTGTGACAAAGTCTGGCTGCTTCACACATGAGGGACCTGGGATATGGTAGGAATCAGTAAGGCGATCATGCAAAAGGTGCAAACCTGGAGGGTAGAAGCATATTGATGACTTACTTTGCATTAGATTTCCTTAATGGGTCATTCTAGGAATTAAAATGTAATCTGGTCGCACTGTAGGTACTAGAATTTCTCAGAATGAAGCTTACTTGTTAATGTAAATGCCTTTTGAATTTATTTGGCTTGTTACTGAGAGCGTGAGCAGGCAGGTACGGTACTGTATACACCAGTGGAGCAGCCAAGTGTGCAACTACTCCCTAAAATTTATTTATACAGCTCACAGTATCAGTTAACAGTTTCAATAATGTGTGTCTACTCCCCGGTAGGTTCTATCCTGATAGGTACCCAACGCAAGACTTGAGGGAGAACTTCTGTCGGAATCCCAACAACGACCCCGGTGGTCCATGGTGCTACACCACTGACCCCAACGTACGAGCTGAGGAGTGTGGCATACCACAGTGTTCAGAGGGTAAGACCCTCTCAAACAACATCACCAGAGATTTAGCCACAATAACTCACCTAAGAAGCTGTCATGTACCTTTTTTGGAGGTGTTCTAACATTTAATCAATGTTTCTGTCGTTGATTATAAGCCATAACTTAAAAAAAGAAAGTTTTGATAAAGGTTTTCTTTGTCAACAGACGTCTGTGTGACTTGTAATGGTGAAGATTACCGAGGCAAAATGGACCATACAGAGAGTGGCAAGGAGTGCCAGAGGTGGGACTCATCAAGGCCTCACAAACACCACTTCCAGCCCAAAAAGTAAGCTGCAAAGCTGATAATCACATACTAACCTTTCTCACGGACAATGCTGCACACACCCATGACAGATGCTCAAAGAAATGACGCTAATACTCAGGAGAGGTAGACCTCACCAGTTGTTATGACTTACTTCTTCCGCCCCCCCCCCTTATTTTCTTTCCTCCCTGTATCCCTCGTGTCTCCTCTCTCAGGTATCGGGATAAGGATTTAAAGGACAACTACTGTCGTAACCCAGATAATCGTCTTCGTCCCTGGTGCTACACATTGGATCCCAAAACTCCGTGGGAGTACTGCAACATCACTGTGTGTGGTAAGGGCCTATGTACTGTATATACTCCAAATCCGGGGCTTGAGCTTTGTGGACAAAGTCTTCAAAAAGTCAACTGACGACCAAATTATTGTTTAACTCTGATCTATGTCTCTGTTGCTAGTACCCTTACAACCTTAGAACAACATGTATCACACAGTTAGGAATACTTTATAAGATTCAAAAGTGGACATAGTGTCAAGAATCCCTCGGTTTGGTTTCTGACAGACTGTGGTTGGGTACTACCAGCTAGTGGTTAAAGGACGCCAGGGTGTTTGTTATATACAAGACTTTGGTGGTTTGGGGGTAGTTGCGGTGAGCTGAGTAAAAAAGCCCCTCTTCTCTCCTGCAGAGTCTCATAAGACTTTTGTTTACCCGGCTGAGTGTTTCATGTGGTTGTTGGCTTCAAATCCCTCTACCTCAACAAGGAAGAGTAAATAGGTTGTGTTTAAAGGGGAGGGTCTGACTTCAGAGAGCCTGAAGTGTTTTACTCAGACCACTCACAGATGACAAGGGGTTGTAAAATGAAGTGTTACAATGGAGGCTACTATACAGAGATGACCATCAGAAGGTCTAATAGTTGTTTTAGTGGTATGAAAATCATGATTTGTACAAACGAGTGACAAATTAAAGGAAAAGTGGAGTGGAGGAACATAATGAAGGCAGATGTTGCCGCAGCAGACACAAAGGGTTACTGAATGGTTTGATGAGTATGAAAATGATGTGAATCATATGTTATGCCCTTCATAGTCACCAGATCTCAATCCAGTTGAAGACCTATGGGAGATTTTGCTCTGACAACACTGGCTACCACAATCATCACAATAGTTAATGAGGGAATATTTTATGGAAGAATAGTGTTTATCCAACCAGGGGAGCTCTAGAGATTTGTGGAATCATTGCCAAGGTGCACTGAAGCTGTTCTGTTGGCTCTATGTTAGTGCTGAAAGGAGAATAGTCGATTAATAAAGAAAGCCGTAAAATGAATCGACAATTTAAATGATTAATCGTTTATGTCCTCTTTGAATTATACATGGGGAAACCACATGCAGAGCTGTGACAAATTAAAGGAAAAACCTGAATAAATGAGCGGAGAAACATAACAAATGCAGATGCTTCCACACAGCTGCACTGCGCGGTACAACTGAGCAATTAATATCCAACCATGCTCTGTGGCAAGTCTAAAAATGCTGAGATGGTCCAGTTGATTCTGGTTTTGTATCAAGATGGCACGAGGAAAAGATCTAAGTGAGTTTGAAAGAAGGTTCATGGGGCATGAATGGAAGAAGCTGGCTGGTGTTTGCTAATGTGACTAAGTTGACATCTGCATTTCGATCTGTGTCATTCTTTTCCATATTCTGGAGTACGGCAAGAGAATGGTGCAGGCCTGTTTATTTGACCCCCACAGTGAAGGGTCCGATGGCTCTGTTCTGCTGTGGGGGGCATTTTGCTGGCATGGTTTGGGTCCACTTGTCCTTAGAGGGAAAGGTCGCTGCAAATCCATACAAACTTGTTCTGGCATTTATCATATGATGAAACACTTTTTTTCCTGATGGGAGCTATCTCTTTTTGGAAGACAATACCTTGACCCATATGACACGAGGGGTTCACAGCATGTGGTAGCCCAACAAATTACTAACATACTTTATGTTTTCCCTGATTTTATTCTAATTTTTCTTTTAATTTGGCACCCGTCTGTATAAACGCTGAGGGACATCTCACTTGTGCTAGGGTTGCCAGGGTTATGCAAGTAACCTAAAGTTATTTATCAAGCATAAATGCCAAACTTTGTCCAGTTCCAGCCTCTGAAATTTGAGGAGTTGAGGATTTTTCTCTGCTTTCTATCATTGCAATTTTTAATTTCTTTGGATCTTGGACTAACAAAACAAGAGAAGAAGAAGAAGAAGAAGAAGAAGAAGAAGAAGAAGAAGAAGAAGAAGATTCATGGGAATTATGTCTATTTTTCAATATTTTATAGATGAAACAAATACTTGGTTAATTATAAAAATAATAGTTAATTAATCAATGATGAAAATAATCACTAGTTTTCAGCCCTGATGTATCTGATGGTACTGTATGTAAGCGTTTATTAGACATGCACTCTGTTGAGGGGATAAAATAGTATTACTTTACATAAGTCATATCACATTTGGCAGGCTCTGACAGTTGTTGGAGTTGTAGTTTAGATAACTTTTGCCTTCCTACATAATATAAAAGACAAAAGGAAAAGAAAAAGAATGGATGGCAAAAAGAGGTTACACCATTGGAGAATTTGTCTTTTTTTTTTTCTTTGAAAGCACGATGATATATTCCCACATACGCACCCACAAACACACAGATCATCTCTCTTTGTCTCTGTCAGACACATACACACATGCACTTTACAGTACATGTTATGATTTACAGCGAGGGCGGGGGATCTGCATTTGTCCAGATGTGTGCATCCCTCAATGCCTGCCCTCAGAAAGATAAAAACCACTGACCTGTACTACACAGTGCACACAGACACTGGCATGCATTACATCAAGCCAAAGAATCCCTCTTTTCCATCCGCCTTCTTATTTCTGCTGCAAAACATTCCCTTTCCTCCTCCATCTTCTCCCATCTCATTTGTCAAAGGCTAAAGAAACACAGACAGAAATCCAAAGGGGAGAAGTCGCTCCCTATGTACTACAATCCCTGCACTGCTGAAAAGCAGAATTCCATCTGAAGATGTTTGGAATAGTTTTCCGGTGGATAAAGTTGCCCCGGCCAGAACGAGTTGGATGTGATATCTTTGGTTGGGCTGCAATAAATAAATTCACCGCAAACAGAATTTTTATGTTTAATGTCGAGTATTCACAAATATAATGAGGTTCCAGGTTTTTCTTTCAGCAACATGTGACATTGTGTGCTGTCAGCAAGTTAAATGACTGCATATTGTCGTGATGTGGATGTCCCTACGTGCAAGAATGTGGGGCACCAGTGTTATGAATACACAGAAAGTTTCCTATCGCAGTGGAGACGAGGGGGGTTGCTACTGTTTTTGATCATCTGTCTCTAGGTTAAACATGACACATTCTTTTGGGGATTAATGTCTCCCTCCTTCTCTCCCTCCCCTCCTTCCTGCCTTTGGTTTCTACGTCTCTCTTTAGCAAATTTCCCAATGCCTTCTTTCTCATGCTTACACTCATAATTACAATTTCTATGTCTTTTTCTTTCTTTCTTTGCTAGACTCTGACTCAAGTGAGGAGACAGATGTCAATGTCACAACATCCTGTGTCCAGGGAAAGGGCACAGATTACCGAGGCACAATGAATGTCACTCCGGAGGGTGTGACATGTCAGCGCTGGGACTCCCAGTTTCCTCATAACCACTCATTTCTTCGTCAGAACTTCAAATGCAAGTGAGTAATGTTTGTTTCATGGCCCCTGACAGCTTGGATTCATTTCCCTCAGCTGCGTCAAGGAAGTGATTTTATTCATTTTGTGCGTTTGACTGTTAAAATGCCAAAAGGAAAAGTGATACACAAGTGAAACTGCTGTGAAAACTACAGTCATCAGCACCATCATTTAAATTGTAGCTTGTGTATGTGTTATAGAGACCTCAGAGAGAACTACTGCCGTAACCCTGATGGTGCCGATTACCCATGGTGCTTCACTACAGACCCTAATCAGAGGATAGCCAACTGCACCCACATCCCCAGGTGTGACGCTGAGGCCACACAAAAAATAGGTAAATTACCGTACGACTTCAATTTTAAAGGATCAGTTCAACATTTTGGGAAATCATTTTCTTGCAGAGCATTAGATGAGAACATTGGTTGGAGTCTGTTTTTATGCTAAGATAAGCTAACATGTATTTTACCATACAGATGTGAGAGTAGTAGCAATTTTCTCTTGTAACTCTCAGCAAGAAAGCGTGTAAGTGTTTTTTAAGCACCAAAACTTTCAAAGAATAGCACATATCTTGTAAATTACTATGACATTTCCATGTTCTTGAATAATGTGATTGTGAAATACAGACCTACAAATCTTCAAAAGCCATGTCATGTTTTTGCAAAGTGGAGTTACACAGACACTTTGGATATTGCTCCCGTAGGACTGGGCCACTTGGCAGCATACTGCCAAATGAATTCCATTTCATGGAAGAACAAAAACACCAGACTTTGGCAATAGAGCTCGCTGTCATTTCCCATGTTTCTCTGCTTTACATTTACAGTGAGAAGACCACACATGTCAAACTGCAGCCAGTCTTAGTTACTATAGCTCCTCTTCTGATTCTGTTTAAGAGCAGACATAGTAAGGTTTCATTTTTCTATGAGAACCACCGGTTACACGGGGACCCTTGACATTAAATTGATACAAACCACAAAGAGAAGCCAACATTTTGAACTTGATTATGTTATGTTTGCATGAATGAGAAGCCGCCGCCCAAATCATGAATGTACTACCTTGAGAATATCCACATAGTGATTGCATTTAGGTATTTGAGAAACTGCTGAGCTCAGTAATTGTATTTCTCCCGGGACTATTTAACAAGATTTTCTAAAATAACTTCATCCTGTCCTTCCTCAGAGTGTTATGAAGACAACGGGGAGTCATACCGGGGCACTTTATCCATAACTCGATCAGGGATTCCCTGTGCAGACTGGTCACATCACATAAACCGGTACAGTAATTTATTCTGCATGTAAATGTGTTGTTTTGCCCCTTCTATTAACTCCCTGTCAAGCTTATGCTGTAGTGAGAAACACTGGAGGTATTTCCTAGAGAGGCTGACATTCTTTTCAGGTCAGTTGATGAGTGTTTGTTGACAACCTAGCTCCTATTGCCTTGTGAAAATACCTTTCATACGAATGAGTCTAAGCAGTGAAAACAAACAGCGAGAGGAAATCAGCGGTTCCTCAGGGGTCAATACCAGGCCCAATTATTATTCATCTAACTGACGAGAGGAAACCCTGGGGTGCTCTCCGAGTGACCCATCCTGACGGAAAGGTTGCCCACTCCAAGGCTGTTGTTTCATGCTTAAGTCGGGCTGTTGGAATTACTTAATTTACAGGAATCTTAAAAGCCAAAATGGCACAGACAGATGGACATGTTCCAGAGCCGACCCCTGACCCCAGGAAGTGCTTTCTGAGGAAAGTAGATCAAAGCCAATCAGCTCCCTCGCGTAGACTGCAGCCAGCGAGTCTATCCTGCTCAAGGCCAAGGGTCACCCCAGGAAAAACTGCTGAGAGCTACAGCTTGTTTAACATTCTCCTGGGAAGTGGAATTATCTTCACCCCCTGACAAATTGTTGCCCATCGCTTAGCATTATTTTTGTGTGGGTGTGTCCAAACTCCCACCTAGTAATCGCTTTTCAGTGATGTTTCAGATATCTGAGAAGATGACATTTACTCCTATTAGACCCAAGACGAATGTTACAAAATGACACACAATTAGATGTGAATTCCTACAAATTGGGAGCACCACCAAATCGTTCCATAGGCTCCTGCTGGTCTGAGCCCCGCTGAATGCTTAGAGTGCATACTTTCATACTCCCATGAGCATGCTTTACAAAACTCTGCGTTTCCTTCTACGGGCTCTGTGCAGCAAATGCAGAGGATTCATTGCACTATAGGAAAGCCAGAGTCAGACTTTCCAGGCATACCATGGTTAGTTATAGTGTGTATGTAATGTATGTACTTGACAGTGTGTGTGTACGACTCCATGTATGCGTTAGTTCTCCTACACTGTGTGCAAAATAACAAATGGAATATGAGAATCTGTATTTGTGTGTTTTACAGTGGGGATTCTCACTCTACAGAATCCCATGTAGGGCTGGAGAGGAACTACTGCCGGAACCCAGACCGGGACAAACATGGCCCCTGGTGTTACACCAACCCAAATAACCGTTTGGTCTGGGACTACTGCAAACTGAAGCACTGTGAGTGGCTTAAATAACCTTGTCTCCTTTAATGTCTGTCTCTGTAACTGTAACAGCAGATACATCTGTGTTATGTCAAGTCATAAATATTAGCAGACCTATAGTTCACCGTAGTAGAAAGAAAGTGAATAATGCATTTATATAGTGTAATTTTGTAGTGATCTATTTTACAGACCCTTCAAAGAGTACTGCAACATAACTCTCATAAGCTTTATTGCAGAGAGTAAGATAATAACATTGATACCATTCTGTCTGTATGATATGTTGCTAGTGCCAGCAGCTGATTAGCTTAGTTAAGCACAAAGACACCTGTACAATCACGTTCATTTTTAAACAAAATATAACATATGAATTACGTGCTTAGAAGTGCGCTTTAGAAGTGTGGCTGCCTTGAAGTCTGGCTGTTTCCCTGTTTCTTATCTTTGTGCTAAACTAAGCTAGGCTAAGCTAATCTAACTTGCTGCTGGCTGTAGCTTCCTATTTATCCAACAGACATGAGAGTGGTATCAGATTTTCATGTCATTCTTTGCAAGAAAGCGAACAAACATATTTTCCAAAATACAGAGCTAATAAATAAGATTGGAAGCAACCCTTTGACGTCAGAGCCAAAAGTATTTGCTACAAGTGACATACGACTTTACAAGTAGAAAACATGTTGCCACATTCCTGGTGTGTGTGGTTTCAGTGGTAAGAGTTCAATAAAAAACATGGAGCGGATGTCTTTCCATCAGCGTTGTTGTTGTTTATAATATGATCCCTGTTTCTGTCGCATTTCTGAAAGCGCAGCACCTCTATTGCTGCCAACACAAATGCAATTGATACAAGTATGTGTACATATATACAAGCAGTAGGAAGAAGTAGGAATGTGAGGACTGTGGTGAAAAGAATTTGCATGCTGTTTAGAGCTTTTCACACCTCCTGTGTGCACCTGGCTAATTACAGCAGAAAGAAGGTGTGGATTGCCAGTGTCACGATATGCCAAAAAACTGGCACTGTCTAAACATTTGGAGCAGCTTTTCATCTCTTTGGATGTGCTATACTTTGTTTTCAATACAGTATGTATGTGCACGATGGCTACGCGCATGTGTCCTGCATGCCGTTGAAGTGTATCTAATGTGCATCCACAGAAATGCAACATGCAATTAAGCTCACGTACAGTGCAGAAAGTATATTACTGTACGATGTTTAAGTTCAGCAGCAGACTTTGAACAAATGACAAGTCTATTTCTACTTACTTGTGCAAAAAGTTCTCAAGGAAGATATTTCAGTGTCAGCAGGGACAATTTGGTCTTGATCAGCCACTTACCCCTTTAATCTCTCGAGTACATGAGCAAATTTGTGAACAATGGCACTCAGATCCCAGCAGTTTGTCTATGTACACACACTGGTTAAAAAAGAAACAAAGAAAAGAAACAAGTATTTCATGAGCCTTTCAGACTTTGCAATCAGCACTTCTGAAATAGCGTTAACTGGCATTTAGTACACAGAAGAAGACAGTGTTGGTGGCATGGGTGGAGTACAATGAAATAACACAAGTAATTTAGCTTTACAGCCTTTGTTGACTTCGACTAAAATGTTACAACAGTTTTTTTTACAGTTTGGCTGGCGTCTTACGTAATCTGTTCGCCATGGTTTTGTCCAATTGGCAGAGAATACACAATGTTCAAACAGTAAACAGATGCAGGTCTCTGCTGGCGTCCTTTTATTTGAGAAAACATACATACAAGCAGCCGGACTCAACGTTTTCTTTGGCTGGTTTCAATCTGTCTGCATTGAAGAACCTCTTTCAAATGGCTGCACAATAATTTCCATAATGTAAAACATATCTTCCGTGAAGTTTTTGAGGTCTTGAGCAAATTTATTTGCTGCGGTTGCCGACTGTTCTAGCCTCCAACAATGATCAGAGATAAGTCTTCATAAAGTAAAGAAGGGTGTCTTTTTCAATGAGGGTTTTATGCTTTGTGTGTCACTGTATGGTCAGTGGTCTGAATTATTTCCTGCTGCTGTGCGGTCTCTTCTCACTGTCGTGCTATTCTTTATTTCTATCAGGTGAATCAGCTACAGTGGCTCCTCAACCAAACAGTGAGTATCGTTTTCGTTTATCTAGCTTTTGCGAGTCTAGTCCTCATCCTCGTCCTCTTATCGCTAATCTCCTCCCTTTCTCTTTTTACTCTTTATATCAAATCCTTCTGTTGTCCTTTACCTGACTAAACAAATCATATTTTACGGTTGGCCTTTAAGGTTTTAATATACATTGAAACATAAATAATACATCCATCTAACATACAGCATAAAATATCTCCTTTTTTAGGTCTAACTAGGCCCAAGATATCATGCTTTGTGCATATAAACACCAGAATTGTTGGAGGACACGAAGTGCGAGGTACAGATGGCAGCTGGGTTGTAAGCATCCAAAGAGAGTAAGTCATTTTACATCTGTGTTTTCATTACATGTCTTTTATCTTTTTTTTTAATACTGACTGTAAGGGTGAAAACTGTCTTCTTACGTGATCTTAGGGGGATTCATTTGTGTGGGGGCTCGTTGATCAGAGAAGACTGGGTTTTGACGGACCAACAGTGCTTCACCTCCTGGTAATACACCACCTTCTGATGCTCTTCTTTTCTGTACAGTTCCTTCTCCCATTTATGTCTTCAATTTACTCTATCTCGCAAACATGTTTCTTTTCTTCTCACTGCTCTTTTTTAAAAAAAAATATTGTTTAAAGTGAAGATGTAGGATGTATCCTGTTTACTGACAGTTACTCACTCCCAGACAGGCCTGACCTGAGATATGGAACAGAATGGTTTGGCTTGCAGATCTGTTTAATTTCTGCAGTTGTCCATGTCAGAGCCAGTCAAATACATGTAGTATCTCTACATCTGAAGTAGAGGCTTTAAAGAATATCTCCCTATTTCTATACTCAGCACTTTATGTATTGCATATGGTGTACATCAGTAGCTTTTAACTGATTTTTTTTTTTTTTGGAAATGTCGAAAACCATAGTTTGCTTCGAGACATTGTTTTTGTCTGTCTTGTCCTCACTTTATGCATATTTGTAAAAGCTAAACAAAATAGATAATTAGACAGAGAATTTGTAAGAACGTGCAATGCGCCCGGAATTAAAACTATCAAATAAAAACAGTATTTATTCTACTTACAGAGCAGTTGCCTACTCTATAAGTAACAATATTATAGATTTGCAACTTACATTTTGGTTCTTGTGTTCATCAGTGTTCCAGACCTCAAGGATTATAGTGTGCAGGTTGGTCTGCGCCATCTCAATGAATCCTCAAAACACCCAAGACTACGCATCTCACGCCTGATCTGTGGCCCAGAAGGATCCAACCTGGTTATGCTAAAACTAGCAGAGTAAGTATAAGAAAACTCACTTCGTTTCCACTGATTTAAGATCCTGATGTTAGAGTATAACTAGTTAAACACCACTATCAGTGTTAACTTTGGCCATCTGAATTGTTTTAGGCTTGTTTTTATTTCCTGAAAATACTACATAATTCTTATTAATCTAGCGCCTTTTATTTGTGTGCATACACTGTGTTTTATTATGACTAATTTCTGACTGTTATGTATGTTGTAGTCCTGCCCCTGTGTCTGAAGGTGCCTCAACTATTCATCTTCCAGTAAAAGAGTGTCACATCCCCGAAGGCACCAACTGCACCATGTATGGATGGGGGGAAACCAAAAGTACTGCCGCCTTTCACCCATATGTCATGCCACCTTGCATTTTAATCATTATTCAGTACAAAAGAATATCTAAGAATATTTAACAATTAACACTGCTTGTCCTTCTCTGTTCAGATACAGGATACGATGAGACGCTGAACGCTGTGACCATGCCTATGGTCAACAATGACATGTGCTCACAAATCAAAGGGGATGCTGGGGAGAGCAGGATATGTGCTGGTGGCAAGAGAGGAAAAGGCGTATGTGATGTAAGGATCACAAATACATTTTCAAATCATGAAACAGGAAAATGCATGTTCTTGGTTTAGTTTGAACACATGCAACACAGTATAATGTCCTTGTTAGCCTGCTATCTCTCTCATGTGTCGTCCTCTCCCCTTTTTCCTGCAGAAAGACTATGGTGGTCCATTGGTTTGCCAGGAACATGAGCGCAAAGTCATCATCGGTGTGAGCATCCAAAGGACAAAATGTGCCTCATCTCAGCCTGCACTCTTTGTTAACGTTGCTTTCTACTCTGAGTGGATATACAAAGTGTTCAAACTTTACCCCAGTTTGGAGAGGAACTGATGTTGTGGTGTGAAAATGAACTCCATGCACGACCACAGCCTACAAAAGGAGGGGCGGCTTTAGGCCAAGCAAATTCCAAGACTTCTCCAGCGTGGACCACGGGGGAGAAATGAGGAAAATCACCTTATGGAAAGTGGCCATTTTGGGATTTTGTGGCTGAATTTGTTATTTTTACGGAGATGACAGAGATTAGTGACTGAAGACTGGATAAACCAAATGGAATCTAATCCGTTCTTCCACTTTGCGAACAAAGACATCCAGGTTGTTAGCCTTAATGTCATTTTAACCAACCAAAGTTTCTGGCACATGGACGGCATACTAATTGTATTTTGACATGTTCAGAGTTTCTGAAGCCATGCAAACAAAGACAATGAGAATGACACTTGTGACTCAGTATTATCTCCTGGAATATACTTGAATATGGACAGAAGCCAGTTCTGTGGTGGTTACCACATGATGTAGCCTTCTGGGACTGGGATTTCTTGTTTTTTTATGTGTTGAGCTGGACTGCAAAGCATATCTTTTTACCTCCAACACAAATGATGTGAATGAATAATGATGGTACTCCTTTATGTCAACAAACCTACTAATCTACCAAAGAAATCCAACAGAACACTCTATTAATGCCAAAAAGGAGGAAAACATTAGCATGAAAAGATCATTATTAACTCACTATTAGGTCATCCGACACTAAAAGTCCCCATGCGAAAACGGTGATTAAGTAGTTAAAATGATGAAATTTGGCTTCAGATATACCCGCAGCTGAGAATATGAACTAGCTGCTTTCAAAGCTAACTGCAGCAGCCTTGGCAAACCTTGCAGTGCTAATTGTGTGCAGTAGCTGGACTACCTTTTCCCCAGTTAGCTGTAACTGTTAGTTTCCCCGTGAGAGGGTCTAAGTAGGACTGAGCAAACTGCTCCAAATCTTATGCTAATATTTGTAGCATGAGAGAGAGAAGAGCCATGCCAAATACAACATGGCTATTTGGTCTCCAGTTTGGAGGGAACTTTGGCCCCTGGTGGGCTGTGTGTGGTCAGTAGGATATTTTATACTTTTTTTGTTTCATGGAAAGTGACTCCTTATGTACATAACTGCAGATTTATTGAATATGTTTCTGTTGTGCTGTAAGATTTTATAGGTCTTATAGATCTGGAATATTTTTGGTTCACTGAGTAACATCAGATTGGTTTCTTCTTTGTGCCTCTGATTATGTTCAATATTTAATGAGACTGGTAGCTTGTAAGTAGTAGTTAGGTATATTTATTTTTTTTTTATTTGCAGAAGACATCATTTGAAAAGAATCCAGATTTTGTTGTGATATTCAGATTTTTGTTTCTTTGTTCTGACCCCAAAATAACGGGATTGCATGTTTAACTCACAGCCACACAGACATAAAATAACACATCACAGTAGGTCACAGGATGCGTCATATGGTTTAATGTCTTTATTCAAGAGTGCTTGTTGTGGGCTAAATTAGTATTATTCGGTTCAGAGTTTAATATGCATTTACTGTGCACATATACACAAACACGCACAAATACGAACATGTATCATAATGATGTGCTTTAATGTTAGAAATGCGACAAACAGATGTTACAAAACACATTGGTGCAAATAGTTAAGATACAAGGAAGTCAGTCAAACAAAACAAAAACATCTTACATCAAGCACTTGCAATTAGTACCGCCAAAATAAAACATAATAACAAACCAATGCAGGTGATGCATAAGGAGTACATTATCACTGCCCAAATGACCACACATGAACTTATGCTGATGACGGTATTTAATTTGAAAATGGTTATGTTTCTCTCACCTTCCTTTTATGTGTATGCCTATTTCTGAATTAGCCAGGTGACTCTTACAGCCCTAAATGATGTAAATGTTCCTATGATTCCCCATTACTTAGCATTAACAGCACTTTTACTCGTTTGTGTGGCTCCTACGAGTTGAACCATGTATTTTATTCTCAGCTCTTAGATGACTGTTCTGACTGTCACAAAAATGAAAGGACAAGCATTAATATTAGGGGCTTTAATACAATTAATTTTTGACCATTTTGCCTTTGGCTCAAGCATTTTAAAGACTGCAATTGTATAAAAACTAAGTTATAACTGTGGCTTTAATTGAACTTTGAGGACAAATGCAGTCCTCTGATAGACTTGCACAGATTACAATCAAAGTCAAAGTCAATCAGGTAATAATTTAAACAAAGAAAGCTTCATTAAAAGCAACTGGCAAAAGATAGGTGAAACCAAATACGACATATTCTTGGCTATCGATCAGTTTTCTGTGCTCTTATGTTATTTAATTTACCTTTTTGTAAATAGCCCAGTGCATTCTGTAAATTACAATTTGTAATTTTTGTAAATATTATACTTAAGTATTTTTACTTCATGATCATTCTGTTTATATGTTTGTATACTGTAAACTTTAAATATAACAGCTGCTATTTTGTGTTAGTGAGTTGTTTTATATCAATGAACTTTTTTTGGAATTCTGTAGCCTTTGTATTATTCCTATTTTAATAAACAACTTGACATTATATTTAGCGTTTTTCTGTAGCTCTGTTTCTTTCCCACGTGCAATATGTTTAAAGGAATAAGCCAGCAGCACACTTAGAATCTATTTACCCCGTTTTTGGCATTGTACTCCAAATATCACTCAGAGCTGCAAATTCTAGTGCAAAGATAACTACTCTTAAGTGGCTTAAAGCAGCATGGGTCATCAATACAGCCACGGAAGAAGATAAATAATAACATGTCTTAAGAAACATTTGGATAACACATTTGGACATCACATGCTTAAGTGAGATACAACTGAACTCGGATAAGCTTTTCAGCAGCTCGGAAACTTTTGGTTGCTCAATATGAGATTAGATATACTTAATACTCTGTACTTAATAAGATTAGTTTTTCAATTATTATATTGAGGTAAAACCTGTTGGGAGTTCTTGGCAAGCAAGAATCACTCAGAACTTTTAGTTCAGTAACAAAAATGTTAAAATACTCACATTACAAGTGAAAGTCTACTACCTCAAAACTACAGAACTATTATCAGCAACTTGTACTCAATGTATCAAAAGTCAAAGTACTTATTTTGCTGAAAAATTGACCTGTGTTAGTATTGTTGAGTTTATCCACTCTACTGTAGAAAAGAGTCCTCATAAATCTTACACACTGGACCTTTAATGCTTAAGCAGCATTTAACTGTTGTAGTTGGTTGAGGTGGAGCTGGTTTGAAGTACTTTATCTACAGTTAATCAGGAAGATTAGGGGTCACATGATCATTTCAGTTCATTTATTTATATATCATTTATATACAAGGACAGCATAAACAACATTTCTTTAAATGTGACAGTGTTAACTGCAGATGTTGTGAAACCATCTCGCATCATCTGAGTGGTCGTGAGATAATTAATCAGAGTAGGGAAAAAAACAAAGTTCTGCTACACAAATCTGTAATCATTCCGAGATAATTTTATCTTTTAGACCCTCAAACAGTTGGAAAACCATGTGACATGTATCAGGGAACCCAAGTTTAACAGTAATTCTTTGTAAAGGGTCACAAACCAAAGAGGTTGAAAACCACTGGTTTAATCTAATACAATGATAAATCTTACTCTGTAAAGTCACTAGTAGGTCTAACCTGCTGTCAAATAAATGTAGTAATATTTGCCTCTTAAATGTAGTGAAATACAAATATGAAGTAGCATAAAGTAGACATGTGGAAGTGCCTGAAAATTGTACGGAAGAACAATAGATGAACTAAAGCTATTTAAAAGGCTCACACTTGACTTACATTTGCAGTAGAAATAACAACACAATCGCTCACTGTCATGTGGAGATGTAATTTACCTATCTGGCGTCACGCTGTTAAATTCCGACAGGTCATTTTGCCAGTAGGCCACTTCCACACTGCTGGCCAAGCTGTTTGCCTTCTGATCCCAACCTTTCCCCCGGTGACCAATTATAAAAAACGTAGAGTCTTACCGTCTCTTCACTGTAGTAAAGGGATATAAAGGAACTCAATGCCTCTGCCCTGTTGCAGTCATAAAAACTGATACCGAGCAGAGCAGATATCAGGTCATGTTTAGACTTTTTGAAGCTATACTTTTATAGATTTTCCCACTGGCCTCCCAAGGAAAGAAATCTTGGAAGAACTCTTTAAACTCCTTCTGCACTTAAACAAACAGCAAGCCCAAGACTATAAAAGAGATAACATCCATATTATTCAGTGGTAACCTTAAATGATCCATGGAGCTATGATTTATGTTACATAGTATATCACTAACCAGATATAGTGTAGAGAATGTAGAGCATAAAGTTATGTTCACTTATCCAAAAATCATTTCTCTTTTAGTATCTTCCACTAGTTCTAAGTGTACCCTCTAAAATCTGCCCTCTTTCAAGGGGAACCTGTGTTTATTGGCTTATTCACACCTTGCAATATAACACCTCATATCCTGGAAACTCACATAAATAAAACCGATCGTCACCCTTTAAAACATGTATTACCATCTTATCTGTCCAGTTTTATTCAGCACTTCATGGCTAACAAAGCTGCGTTAATTTTGACTTCTTTACAGGTCAGTTTAGTGAGCTAATTAAAGACCCATTTGGATTGTGTAACGTCGCCAATCGCAACAAGAACTTTGAATCGAAGTAATAAAAAATTTCTGATACTCCTTACTTATTGCAGTTCAAGAGTACTAATTCAACTAAAAGTGATGAATGAAGCTGCAGTGCATTTGAAAAGGAAATGAGTGTCAAGGACAAGATTGTAACTCCAGTCCTCTGTCGCCCTCTGCTGGTTAGAATACTGTCCCTCAAGTCTAGAAATTGATCCAGTGAGAAATGCATTCATCAAACACTACTGTCTGAACATTGTTCACACATTTAGTCCAGGTAGCGATGTAGATTCATATCCCAGGGCTGCTGGGTAAACAGAAACCTCTCATCCGGTTGAAACTGGCTCCAAGTAAAAGAAATTCCCTGCTGGTTCCAGGACTGAGTCACAGGATGGTCTGTTCTTATTGTCTCAGCTGCCAAAGGAAGGGATGTCCTTGCGGTGTCTGTATGATGGTGAATCAGTGGGAAAGTGAATCGATCTCTGTGATCCAGCAGCGTCTTGTCTGTCATGGTCTGTACCATCGTGTTATTAGACTGGTGGAAGAATGAGGGTGCGACTGAGATGGATGTCAGATGTCCAGAATTTCCCACAGGAGTAAAATTGTTTTCTAAAAAATGAAGATTAAGACATGTTCATTAACCAACTTACTCTTACTTACAGCTAAGTGCAGCAATACGAGCGTCTCTCAAGATATCACATGGTAAATGGACTGTACTTATATAGCGCCTTTCTAGTCTTCCGACCACTCAGAGCAACATTAACATATCTCGTTCACCCATACACTGATGGCATTAGCTGCCATGCGAGGTGCTAAACCATTCATATGTTCAGTATCTTCGACACTTCAACATGCAGACTGGAGGAGCCGGAGATTGAACCGCCGATGTATGCACACAGCAGAAAGAGCTGATCAGACGCAAGGATTTACCTTACATTTACTATTATTGTTCTTATTGTGTGAAATCTTTAACATCTCCACAAGAAATGAACATGTTAAATACTTTTACGATATGTAAATACATAAATTGACATGATGTTATATTATATCTTATATAAATTGTCTGTAACTGAACATGCACTTTAATATTCAGGCTAACTTCTAAACTCACTATTGCCTTCAACATGGATTACCACTGTTTAAGCATTTTAGATGTTGAGCAAAACAGGATCTTTGCAGGATCTTACCTGTTTCTGTTGGGAAGAAGTAGCCATTTTGCAACTTCCTGGCAACCGCGTTGTATGTAGGGGAGGTATCCGAGTTTTCACAGTTGACCCTTGACACTCCTGTTACCTTCAAATGAACACAAACACAATCCAAATGTGATCATACAGTATTGTTCTGTCAACTTTGAGAAACCAAAAAGCCACTGTGTATTTCACAGGTTTGGTTTTAAGTGTTAATATTTCAAATTAATGATGAAAAAAGCATCTTTATGTATTATTAATGAAAATGTCGACTAATCTCCTTCATCAAGACTGTATGGGTGTAGTTTAATCAACTTTGATTGACCAAAAAAACCTACCAACTTGATTCAAATGTTGCTAAATACTGATCGGTTTGTGGAAATATGTGACATAACCTATTTCATCCCTCATATCTAACCAGTGAAAAGATCACATATGGAAAAAAACAAGTTCAGAAATCTCTCACCTGAAACAACCAAAATATTTCTGTTACTCAAAGTAAGAATCTGATTCAGACAAAAAAGTTTTCAGGGTCATTGGAAGGTTTGTCTCACATAGTGTTAATTCACACTGTACCTGCTGAGATGTGACGATGTGATTGTGATTGATGATTGATGAACTGACAGGAGCAACGTCTCTTTGTCTTTGAATGTCTGCAAAAATACACTTTGTCAAATAACTGCGAGGTGTGAATGGATGTGTGTCCACATTGTTATTCACTTCAGTTCCTTTTGTTGAATTGTGCAGAATCTGTCTAGACCTTGCCTTGAACACTCTCACACACATAAACTTACTCTGCATGCTACTCCTGTGTTTGGCTTCCCTCCTCCATTTCGCCCGTCTGTTTGAAAACCAGACCTTCAAGAGACAGACAATCATCTCAAGAGCAGACGGATTAAACGTGTGATTCTGTGTGAGAATTCTGATGATGAGTCTACCTTGATGGTGTCCTCGGGAAGTTTGATCTCTGCTGACAGTTTCTCTCTTGTGTACATGTCTGCGTACTGGCTGTGAGAGAATTCTGATTCAGGAGACAGAAGTCTAGTTTAGTTTTAGACAGGTAGGCAAGCATTTTTAAACATTTTTAAGATTCTAAGTCTACCTTGCTCAAGTGCTGTGCACTGCTCCGGGGTGAAGGTGGTGCGGTTTCTGTGCTGGACACCTTTAGGTTTCTGCTCATTGCTGCATACTGTCTCAAAGATCTTTGTCTCGTTCACTTCTTCTTGAATCAGATGATCAAAATCTGCACATTATACACACACATTACACTAGTTTGTTGTTATGCAGATTAGACCAACCTTATCACATCTCTGTACATTATATTTATGTGGGGAATCAGCAGGTTTGATTATTTAAACTGGTAGTAATCATGATCATATTTATTGGGAAGTGATGCATTTAGTCCTTGCATGCTATACAGACAGTGTTCCTTACAATGACCATCAGTTGGAGGCTACAGGTTCTCCATTCTTTCGCTTATTTTCAGCAGTGCAATGACCTTCACAGGTGACTTACCCTGCTCGGTTCTGATGTGCGCATTGATCTCCATACACATCGGTCCGTGATCCAAGTGCATCTTTCTTAATATCCGATTGATAGACGACACCTTGCAGGACACCGTGTGCAAAAATAAAGCATTTATCAAATTCTGGAACATTTTCAAGTTCATTATAAGTAATAATGATAATAATTTTATTCTCACTTACGCTGGGAACTTTGGAGGCCTTGCATATTCTTGCTGCTGCTAGACGCTTTCGGATTTCCCAAGCAAAAATAGTTGGATTTTCTCTTTTGCACTGGATGATTGTGGAGATGACTCCGGGGGTGAGAAGACGAGGTCGGCTCCCTCCAATGGTTTTTGGCTCCAGCAGGCCAGTGCGACGGTAACGGCTCAGGATCTTACTGACACACCCGTTGGACACCTGAAAATACGCAGTGGGTTCCATTTTGTAAAATCATATGAAGTGATTTTTCTTCTTCTTAAAACTCACACGAAAGCCTAAATTATGTTATTTGTGCAACTTTAGACAAAAGGGCTTCTGCGTACCCGAAGTATCCTGGATATCTGGCTTGGACTGACTCCCTCCGAGGCCAGTTCAATCATTTTCCTCCTTTTGGATTCTGGGAGAGGTCTGCCGTTGAGAAACATCCCTCCTAGCTGGTTGACACTTCCACCACCTGATCATAAAATGTACTATTTAAATCGGTAAATAGCCACTTAATGTTGATATAGACCTTCAAATGTTTAATTAGGTGTCTAACATCTAATAATAGCCTAAAAGTACAGTATAATAAAATGGTAAAAATTAACCTTTATTTGGCAGATCAACGTTTGTTCCGCACATCTCTGCTTGCTCCAAGCCTTGATGATCAAACCGAGCACAAAAGGTAAAATATATGTCCCCAGAAGAAGAAAAAAAACGTCGCCTTTGGAGAAAAATAAATTGTCCAGGTAACTCCGCGTATCTCTGGTGAATGACAATGAGGGGAATCACGCCCTTCAGCAGAAATTTATAGGCCTGCAGACCTCAACATGACGTGGTGGCCTGTTACCTGAAATGTCAATATTGCCTGGAAGTGTATGTGGGCATTAAAGACTTCAAAATGGGCCTCAGATTTGTAGGTCTGTGCTGCCAGAATGTCTCCACATTAGACATATAAAATATTGTTATATGTCATTTGTTTCAGGGGTTTGTATTATTATTATTTTTTTTTTTTTTCCAAAAAAACAGTATTTAGATTCAGGCAAAGTGCAGAGGATGATGATCATGATTCAAAAAGTAATTAAGTATTAAGTCCACATGAGAGATGTGAGCTCGATCTCACATCAAACATTTAGTAATAGAAGAAAATAAAAATCACAAACATGTGCTCTCTGGGTTGCATGTGCTTGGTAAATTAGGTCAAATAAGATATCACTTACCAATCATATATATGATATATCATCTTGTTTTGGAGGCATACATACATTTAGATGTAGCTCTGCTGCACCAGAAAAGTGAATTGACGCCACGTGTATAGATTTGACTAGATTTCTATTTTACGCCACATTTACTCATTTAAACAAACATTTCCACATCTGGGTTCTTATAAATTGTCTTTTAAATTTTAAAATGTCTGTGCGCTGCTTTAATCAGTGAATCAACATAGTAATATTTAAGTTTGGGAAGTCACACCAGTTTCCTTTTGCGCAGAGGCTGCCTACAGTCTCAGTCAAACAAACCAATTTTTCTGTGCAGCACAATTCAGCCCTTACATTTTCTGCTTCGACGCGTGTTATACTACTAAAATGAAGGTACAAGTGCCATCTTTCAATGAAACTTAATGATCAACACTGGTATGTTTCTCATCCTTTAGGGGGGGACTTGTGGTCACGTGACTTGAGCATCCTTTCCCAGGTTAAGTGGCTCAGATTAAAAGGATCTCTGGTCTCCTTTCATAAAACAAACATTTGGAAATCTGCGCCAATGACGACTGCCATATGGTAAAGTGCTTTTGATAAATCATAAATCCATCACCCAGTCTCTCTTTATTACATTTTCTTTCAAAACGTGAACAAATAGACTCGTATATGGGCGCAAGGAAAGGGCCAATTGGGGGACCTCGTTTATCCAGAAGAGGGAGGCTAAAATAACCCTCACAGATGTTCCTTGGGCAGCCAGCAGATAAAAATGCGTTGTAAACGTCTCAAAGGGAAATATTTGACGAGCAAATATTAGCCTATGTGAAAACCCACACAAGGCTCGTCTTTTGGCCTGTTTAATGACTAATTGAATATCATTAGTTGGGTCCACACAGATCGAAGTGGCACCGAAATAAAGGCTCAGATTTTAAAATGCCATATGGTCCAAATTATACATTAACCATGAGTTAGAGGACAATAATACTCTCTGTGTACAATCAGCCAGGTTAGATAGAGGACAGCCATTTTTGGACACCATCATCTCCTTGCCAACCGAGACAAAGGACAAATAAGGCAAGCCTTTTAATTTATTACCGGGGAGTTGATGTGGTCATTGATTTATAGTACTTTATTGCACGTGCAGTGTGTGCCAAACGAGGTTGATTAACGTACTTAGGTTGTGTTGTTAAGACAGTACCACATATTCGCGGTGCGTAAATTTTAATCCTGGCTCGCCAAAGAAGGGGGCGGCAGTTTAAGTGACTAAATCGTACCACAGAATAAGTGTACATTGTACCAACTTATCCTGCGTGTTTGTCTTGTACATAAAACACGTATGACTGTGCTTTACTGCGTCTTAAAGCGTTGAGAAATGTGGGTAATTCATCCGCGTAAAAAGGTTACCAAAACCTCTCCAATGCGCACCGAGGTTCCGTGTGCGCAGCGGAGCAGCCTCCCTGGTCGCTTGTCCAGCACTTACCTCCACCTTGTTATGAGATTTATCTGTTGTCCATGTTTTGAGATTTTATTTTGACTTTAGTAAATATATTTCCATTCTGTGAACGCAGACGCTTGTTTGTGTTCTTTATTATTAAATGATCTCCAATCTGTTCATTTCCAGGTCCGTGACCACATGTGCCGGTGTTCAGCAGTGAGCTACAAAAATCTGAACATCTTACCATGCCATTCAGTTTTAATCGAGTCTTAAATGCTTTTTCTGAAACAAGCTAAATCCTTATTGTTATTGCTCATTTTCCTCTTATTTTATTTTAAAAAAAAAAGATTTAAAGACTCAAAATTTGATGACCGACATGGTAACTACACATATTATGAAGTCCAAGGTTAAAGTGCCTGCTTTTACAATACTTTATATTCCACATTACCCAATCGTCCACCATCGTCTTGAATGAATTACACAAACAGTTTGAATCATTTTAATACGTTACCTATATTTTAACACTGTATTAAAATATTATTATCCACCATATCTATACTCATAACACAGGTGACATAGTCTCCACAGCGGAAATCATTCCTCTTCATTCCAATCAAAATCTACTTTAAAATTTATAATTAAAGTTTCTGGGTGAAATTTTGCGTCACTCTTTGCGCACTACAACACACAAGCAGAAAATGACGTTAAACGATCTAAATGTAATAATATAGCAAACAGGTCAGCTTTGTTCATGCTTTCTCAAGTATCATTAGCTTTGTTGGTGAATTAGATTCGTCAGTGACGATGCTCTTAAAATTTGCGCAGCAAACAAACCCTTTTGGTATTTGAATAACCCACATGGCGCTTTAACTGTTCTCTATAACCATCTTCTTAACAAAAACGTCCCATTGTAAAATAGGACAGTCAGTGCTATGAGCTTGTGTTAAACCTGCAGTGCTGCTGTGGTCCTATGATGCGCATTAGCCACAGAGTGTGTCAGGTTGTACAGAAGTCACCAAATGTGCGCCATAAAGTTTGCAGAAATTCCAAATGAACGTTCAGGTGTTGTTCAATAACGCAGGACACTCACAGCCTGTTGCAAAGACAATTACAGGAACACAGTTAAGCAACTTTAATACAGTGTACAGAAGGATAGTATCGGGGCGCATGCACTTTGGTGTCATGTTCATGATGATTATCTTCATGGTGAATTTTTCTCTATTAATATTAAAACGTTCCTTACGTTTATTTATTTTTGTTGTTTTAATAAAAATATACCAATGAGTACTAGTGGCCAGTGTGAGTACGTTTTAAAATCATAACATTAAAAAAAACATTTTCTTTTCTCTGATTGTGTATTTAGAATTTATCTTTTTTCCCCCACAGGTGATATCATGGTGCCCGCTTCTCTCCTGAAACTTGAAAAACAAGTGAGTAGCTGATAAAACACTGATAAAAAATGTGTTTTTTAATCTTTATAGAAATAAAAATGACTAATAAAGAGCTGGAAAGTGAAGAAATGAAGATATAGGCAGCATGTTTTAATTGCAAGAGGTTGTTATGATGAGTGCTTAAGTTACAATAATATCAAAATATATTAGTGGATACAGTTGAGTTGTTCTACCTCTACTTACAACTAATTACATATATGTATATGCACATATAAGTCACTATTAAAAGGAAAAGGAAAGAGTTTTTATAAGTTAAACTCACATATTTTCTGGTGCATTTCACACATGTAATATAGGCTGCTGATACAAATACTGCTCAACAACGTCTCTGGCAGATCTACAGATGGCTGACAATTAAACAGGACACAAGAAGAATCTATGCCAAGGAGAACTGAAGGTATTCTGGTATCTTGTGATGGCCCAGCACCTTACTAAGATATTTTATAATGGGCTTTACTTTAATTTCCCACCCATAATCCCAGGTATATTCCACATAGTCAGCCCCTGACCCCACTGATGCCTCTGTACATGCGAGCCATGTATCACATGGACAAATTCAGCCTGGAGTCATCTGCATTCCTTTAGCATATTATGTTTGATGATTTTTTCCTCAGTCTCTTCCTCTTAGTAGTCATAGGTTAGGGTATTAATGCCAGATTATTAAGAGTCATGATATAAACAAACATCTCAAAGTATTTAGCCTGAAAATATTTTGATTAGTTCCTCTGAGCATTAATGTTCTCTTTCAGCGGAGACCTGCTTCCCACTCACACAGTTACTCACATCTGTGAGCTGGCCAAGTACAACTGACCAGCAGAAGAACAGGACAAGCAAAAAAAACAAAACACATTTCATCTGGCGCAGCATAATCCCCGGTGTGATGATATCACCACAATCTAGATGCTGCCTCAGTTGATTACTCATTATTCGTCAAAATCATATTATTATTGGTCAGCCTGCTCATCTGTAACTCAGTTGTAAAGGGGTTGCTTCTTTCACTGTACTTTGAATTAATGCTTTTTTTCCATGTATCATCACATGTTCATGTTATGTAATGTAACCGCTCAATAGATCCTTTTCTTACAGCAGAAATGTTGACTTGTCAAAGCAGGAAAAGCACAGGTGTTACTAATGACATTAGCAATGGCTCGAAACCATTAAGTGTCCCAGTAAGACTGAACAGTGAATGCACAATACCAGAGCCTGGTTCACCTAAATGGAATGCAACCATAATTAGTTATTAAAGGTGCAGTGTGTAAGATTTGGGGCCTTTATTTTCAGAATAAGGCAGACATGGAATATAATATTCATAGCTATGATTTCATGCATGTATAATCACCTGAAAATATGAATCTTTTTGTTTTTGTTGTATATCTACAGTGGGAGCGGGCCCTCTTTCATGGAGGCCGCCATGTTGAAACACTGTGTTTCTACAGTAGCCCAGAACAGACAAACTAAATACTGACTCTAAACAGGGCCCTTAAAGCGTTGTTTCTCCTTTACACTAGGACGGTTAGGGTGATGTGAGGAGATTGCAATGCAGCGATTAGTCTATAGGTTATAGGTCTAGTTAGTCGTCAAACACTTCTTCTATAGAAGAGAACATTGAAGAGTTCATGTTGCCTGTAAACTGCTTGCATACTAGCCTGTGTGCATATGTTTGGTGTTGGCATATGTGACATCCTGTTAAATGTAGTCAGAAATAATACTAAAATAGAATCACATAACTAAAACTATATCCATTTGGTTTATATAATTTCAGTCTTGTGTTTTTTTTTTGTGTGTGGAACCAAATCATACTCATACAGGAACAGAAAAAGAAGGATATGCAGGAAAATGGGGGATAATTCATTTCTTAAACAAGCCAACAAACAAACAAACAAACAAGCAAACAAACAAACAAACAAACAAGCAAACAACAAACAAACATAGACAGTTAAACTGTAAAGTGGTTCATACAGGTGCCTAGTTAATCAGTTAAAACGCTTTACTTTACAGTGTCACTTTACAATCAGTATTCCAGTAATGTAATATATCCTATTTATATAGTATGTTCATATTTATACAGTAATGCTTGAATATAGTTGTCACAACCTTGTATAATGTATAGAAGATTCAAACATATTTTCCATATTCTATTAAAGTATATTCTATTTTTACTATATTTTGTTTTATACGCATATTTATATATATTTATTCTTTTTTGCCTTTTTGTTTAGTGACCCCATGTTAACCTGCAAACGATGAATAAACCTGAAACTTAAAACTTGAGACTCAATAAGATTTTTAACAGTTTCTAACATATTCTGTGCTTACAAAACCCCCTAAATATTATTTCATTTTGTTTCTGGCAACTGTTAAAATAGTTATACTTGTTTATTTGTCACTTTGTACGGCGGCGGGTAGTCTGAGAAATTCCCGACACGCCTTGAAGGCAGCATTAGGTAGGTTAACACTATGCTGACGTGTCGTACGTCTTGCTCCGGAAGTCTTTATTTCAATTCGTCCGTGCGGTCGAGAGGCGCCCTCATTCGCTACCATTCATTCCGCTCTCCGGACCCGGACGTGTTTTGACGTGTGTGTATGCATGGCACAGTGTGTTTCCGGTATAACGTGTGTGTTGATCGGCGTTCAGCCTTTTTCTCTTGGCTTTCAGTAGAACAGTCACTCACTTCAAGAGTCCCAGCTTCCCTTAACCTGGTCACCCCTTTAACGGCGTTATATTTCAAACCGGTGGACATGGCATCTGTTTCGGCACCAACTCAGACGGCTCCTTCTCCGTCTGCTCCTCTGCAAAGAGGAATTGTGAAAATGGTAGGAGTCTTTTAACACATGAATATGTGAGCTCAACTACGTGTGTCTTAGGGATACAGCTAGTTAGCTCAGTGAGCCAAGCGCTAACGTTAATGAAGGCTAAACTAACTTTAACTGAACTTATTTGACGATTTAAATACAATTATCTGTTGAATGCCAGTGTTGGCACTGTGTCAGTAACAACTGTCACAAACATTCAGCTCACCGGGCTGTAGCAGCATGCCTGCTAACATTAGCTGGTTTTTGCTAGCCGCGCTAATAAGCTGAAGCCATCTGACGTTAGCACATGTGTGCTATCTTGATAGTTAACTCAGTGTATTGACAGATATTAATCTGTCAAAAGTGCACTGTGCTGATATAAAATTGATTCACGTGTGCTAGCGGCCAAACTGACTGAAAACTAATGTCGTTGAGTAACTTGTTAGCTAGCTGCAACGTTAACAGATGTTTAGTTTCCCAGCTAACGGCTAGCTAATCGTTAGCTAACTAGTAGCGTTTGCTGCCCGGCAAAGTGTTGACTTCTGTGGAGAAAGTTGGCGGTCTGTGGTGTCGCTGAGCACGGAGTTGACAGCGTTTTTACACACATTTAAATGAATTTATCCCACTGGCCACATGTACATTAGTGCTTCCCAACTAGCACCAAGGCTAACATCAAAAGCGTCTCCCTGTTTCGTTTCATTTTTGTCCCCCTCAGCGTTTCCTATAAATGCTGCTGTGTCATATTTCAGCGGTTAAATACCCTTCATTAACGTTTGGGAAGCCAAGACTCTGTAGTAGCCGAGCTGGTTATCAAGCTTTAAGCCCTGCGTTCCGACCATTCAAGTAACAGACAGGGCATTTCCTCTGTGAGCTGTTTAAAACCCAACCACGGGAAACTGACACGTAGCTACAGCCTTCTTGCCCCCCATATTTTCCCATTCATCTTGGCTGTGTGGAGTCTCCTCGTCCACATGTTACTTCACCTTCTTTGATTTTTAGCTTTGACCTGGTACTTTGCACTGAGCACAAGTTAACCTTTACTCATGTAGATAAAGTTAGCATATTTTTTTTTTCCCCCAATGTATGCCATGATTTGTCCTGTGGAAGGCTCTGAGTATATCCAGTCTGCTCCGCCATGAATCAAACTGCACTAAACAGGTTTAAATTGTTGTGTATGTTGAATTGTTTTAGATATAAAGTTAGAGATCAACATGTATTTGATCACATAATCACACCTGTCCCCATGCGCTTGAAGAAGGGCTGTTTTTAGACGTGCGGTAACTGTTGTAAACAGGTAAGCACTTGTGTCCTCCCTTGGGAAGGAAGTGTGACCAGGTTGCACTCTTGTGGGTTTATTACCAAAGGAAAAGAGGCCTTTGTGAAGGAATAATTATAACATCCCTTTAGTGCAGCAGAGCCTGAGAAGTTGGATTAGTATAATTTAGGTGGGAGGTAAGAAATGAATTTCAAATTAACACTCAACTTTCGCCCGATCTGTTACACCATTCTTTGATTTACTATGCACACAGTATGTATCAATTAATATTTAATATAGTAGAGTCTTTGTTAATGGCCCTGATCTAATACAGTGCCTTGAGAAAGGGGATCAGAGAGTCAAGCAAGGCCGTACCGCACTATGTGGAACTTCGCCCTTTTATAAACAGAGAATGGGGGTGGGGTAGTACCCCTTTGCCTGTTTTTTTTTTTTTTCCCCCCATGCCTGGTCAGTGTATAAAAATGACAAAACTACCACTCTGCTCAGCCTGTACTTGGAGGAACTGAGTCAGATAGTGGCGATTTGATGAAAGACTTTATCTAGCCCACATCTTAGATCAACAGCCCCCAGTGATGCTCCACCACAGACACACTGGAGAGTCCGCAGATAAAAAGTGTTTGCTCAGATTCGTGTAAATGCCATGGTCGTCAAACCCAAGAGTAGGTTATCTTTTTTTTTTTTTTTTTTTTTTCTTTTTTGTATTTAGCTACGTTATCAGATGGCGTGATCTCACCTTGCGTTTGAATGACGGGTTGTCACCATGGCAACGCGCAGTGTGAAGTTGCTTTTCAGTTCAGTTTTTCCAGGCTCCTGTAACATGTAACATGTTTTTAAGACTTTTTTGCTAATTCAGAGCTACTGTTGTATGAATTGGCAGCTGATTTGTAGTCACACAAACGGGCTTAACGCATGAGCTCGGATGTAATTCAATACACCGATTCCCTTATTTGCTTACCTCATGTATTTGTTTGTGTTACACCAGTTTGAAACCAAAGTTTGCTGCAATGCAAATAGAAATAACACAGTTTGCTGAATGTAACAGTGTATGTGTTGTCTGATGGGAAATTGAAACTGATAGTTCCAGCCAGGTGACTGAAGTGTTGTGGTCTGGTAATGACTTTTTTATAATGAAGACATTTAAAGGATCCAGACGACAATGTTTGAAGATTTTATCTGTATTTGCCAAATGGAACAGTGGCCAATACTTTGACTGTGGATTTTATCTCCCCTAACGGACAGCTTTTATTGTCATCCCTGCAGGTCTTGTCAGGCTGTGCCATCATTGTTCGGGGCCAGCCTCGAGGTGGCCCACCCCCGGAGCGTCAGATCAATCTCAGTAATATCCGAGCTGGGGCCATGGCCCGCCGAGCCGCTCAGGGCCAGCCCGACCCCAAGGACACCCCCGATGAGGTGAGCGGCTCTATCCCATTGTGCTTGTTTGTTTGTGTATTTGTTTATATTTGTGTGTGTTTGGCAAAGGCAGAGCAAGGTCCTGCTAAGAAGCCCTGCAGCACAAACAATGACATTCCAGTTTGAATGGGTGAATGCTGTTGTGTGCAGAACATGGCTTTGCTGTCCTCATTTCCATCGAGCGAGCATTTGTAACACGATTATATATGAATTAGTATTCAGAGCATGCCTGATTGTATAAATGATGATGTAGCCTAGAGATAAACATTTCAATTCTCAATCGAACTTGAAGCTTTAAGATCCCACTGGTGTGATTTGACATTTTCTTATCACGCCTTTGAAAAGTCCATCAATTTATTTATCACAGCCAGACAGTACTGCTGTCTGGTTTTACTTAAACAAGACTGAAATGTCTGGTTTTTAGTTCAGAATACATTTCTAATTTGGCCTTGAAAAACCCATTTGAATCTGCTGACAGAGAGTTTGCTTTGACTAAGAAAATATCATCAATCAATATCATATTAAAAAGCATTTTTATTAGTTTTTGCATTGGGGGCCACCAACTTTGATCATCTGTAATTTTGTCAGAAAAAAATATAATATACACTTGATTTAAAATGGAAAGATTGTTTTATTTTTGCACTAGTATGTATCTACTGGTTGTTTAATTCTATCTCAAAATGCACCCTAGTTGTTTGTACTTTTGATTTGATCAACTCATGGAAGTGTACATTAATATTCTCGTCTGTATCGCAGCCATGGGCCTTCCAAGCCAGAGAGTTCCTGCGCAAGAAGCTAATCGGCAAAGAAGTGTGCTTCACTGTGGAAATCAAGACTAGCTTGGGCAGGGAGTACGGCATGGTCTACCTGGGGAGAGGTGAGTGGACCGTCACTTCTAAAAGCACAAACTGGTTTGAGCAATGGGTGGAGTTGGAGAAATAGGCAGACCATAAATGTTAACATGTGAATTGAACACACCTGTGATGCGGAAATTAAACAGTTCTAGTTGGTAACTAGCTTCCGCAGAATCCTGGGCTGTCAAAATATTGTGTATGTTTTGTGCTTAAATAGTATTAGAATTTGTTTAATGCGCTATTTTTAGTATGATGGTACAGTACTGTGATTTTTGTACAGTTAAATGTTGCTATAGCACTCAGCCACTCATGGTTGCCTCTTGTCCAATCAAATTACCTGACACAAACTCACTGCTGTGCAATTGCAACCATGCTGGTCAACAAAAAGATGAGTTTGACTTTTTCTGAAGTGTTTGATTGGTTGTTTTCCCCCCGTCCTGTCATTTTAGACACAGCCGGCGAGAACATTGCTGAGTCTTTGGTGAACGAGGGCCTTGCCACAGTCCGCAGGGAAGGAATCAGAGGGAACAAGTAAGATTTAAATGAAATTCTGTGTGCTGACATATTTTATTACAATATCACAAGCAATATGTCACTGTACCACATGTCATAGTTTCTCTTTGGGATATCAGATTCTGTCGTACGCGTTATATTTGTTATGATTCCATAATCGGTTACTATAGCATGACTGACCTTGAGTGAGACTGATATCATAAATGCTTTCCCTTCACATTAGTTTGCTCAGTCAGTGTTGAAGTCATTTTAAATGTCCAAGCTGGTTTTGGTTTGCAACTTTGCGCTTTGTTTCACAAAGGAAGGAGAAAAACCTATTTGGCAACATAATGTAATCTTCTGCTTGCGCAAGCTTGTAGCAAGACAACTCTGGTAGATCTGCAGAGAGATGTATGTAAGTCCACGACTGGTAGACTGTAGAGAACTGAGATAGAGCCATGGTGTCCCAGATGGTGGCAGTATTACCCTGCTGCTACGATGATATCCCTCTGAAACCCTTTTCTGCCACATTGCCCTTACATAGTAATCCCCTAAATACACTTGCACACCCGGCGCTATATGACAAAGTAGTGTATATCCCCCCCAGTGGCAGTATTTGTACATTACACACATTACAAGCAATTTGACTCATGCTGCTACATTTGTATCTTCCAACATGAACAGAGATGATGTGAATATTTTGCCACTAATGACCCATTTCGAGCATTTCTGTGCAATGGCCCAGAACAAGCGCTAATGTAAATGATGCTTTAAGTGTAAGCTGGCATCATTTGACCAAAGGGGAAGCCCATTACTCAGTGAGGACTTCAAGCCTTAGTTTTTCCCTCAGTGCACTAGCCTCCGATGTCATTACCCCTCGTGACTGGCCACGCTGATCACACTAACAATGATGCGATCATAATTATCGGGGTTATTATAATGATGATGGCTTTGGACAGTGCGGATAAACGTGTTCAGAAACCGAACGGCCGCGGCCAGTGCTCTGCAGTGCACCAGAGCAGGCTGAGGCACAGTTGTCCGGGGCTGGTTTTCATCGGTTTATTAGAGCAAGAATGAACACACAAATCACTCTCTCTCACACATACCCACGAAAAATGGAACACAACTTGGACTGAATGCTCACTTCTGTTGGCTTATGTATTATTATTATGAATATTTATTATTCGGTTATTTCAGCCAAATAATAAAATATGTAACAATCGTGTATCATGAACACAACACATATCTTTTTACACATAAATGGCATTTTTTTTGTAGTGGTACTTACCTAATTTTGTGCAAATTAATTCAGCTTTTAGTCCTTTTAATTAGAGTTCAGATCTGGAAAATGGCACAAGGCAGCACACATGTTTTCCACATTTAAATGTTAAATTATAGTTATGTAAATTTCTGTCAAAATGAGTTCTTCATACATATTGCTGCTGTCGGTGTCAGACAAATTTTCATTTATTCAAGTCACAAAAATGAGTTGTTTTTTTTGTCTGCTGTTGGAGGTTCAATCATTTCACTGCGTTTCACTTGAACTTGATCAGGCATAAAAAATGCTGTCCTTGGTGCTGAGCCATACAGTCACTGGTACAGACTCATTCATCAATCTCCCTGACTCAGTCTTGCATCTCGGTCTCCGTCACTCAGTCAGACCTCTTTTCTTTAAAGAGCTTTATCTAATCACTGAGGTGGCTAGAGCCTGAAAATTGGTCATATTCCACAGCATTACACTTTCCTTTTTGAAAAATTAAAACCACAGGCAAGCGGGGATTGACTGATTGAGTTTTTAAAACGCCCACCCACCAGGGCAGAAGGGAACTACATTATAATAACTTTATAATCCCCCTTCCCATTGCTCCTTTTAAACTGGAGCCACAGAGGAGTGCTGGTTGAAGGGTGTAAACGTCTGGGGGATGAACTGTGCTCATTTGGGCCTCGATGCTCACTAGTAGTGGAACCCTTCCAGTGAAGCACACTAGGGAACATGACTTCCTTCATCCTCTTTTTTTAAATTTTTTTTAAAGTGTACAAAGACAACAGGGAGGTATAAAACGGCTAGCTAAGGTTCAACATTTTGTCTATTTAAAGTATTTTTCGTTGCACGGGGGAGCCACACCGAGATGAAAGATGTAGCCTACAGCGTGTTCAAATATAAGGGAATTGGGATCTTGGCCCTTTCTTTCTCCAGTAGTCTTGCTTAGTATTACACTTTTTCCACATCAATATCTGTTTTGATTCGAAGCAATGTGTTGGAAGGAGTTGCTGATCTAAAAAGAAACCGGCCTATTTGGAAACATGGATAAGTTCACTATCATCTGCCTCCACACATGAAGCTTTTTCTATATCTGTACCAATCTCCGCTTGTGAGTTGCTTTCCATTTATTTCCGTGGCTTTACAATGTCTGCTTCCCTTGATTGCATTGTTAGTTTCTCCCACTCTATCTTTGTTGCTTTCTGCTCCTGTTTACCGCTTAAATTCTAAGTAGCTTAAACACAATTGACTCCCCACAGAAAGTTTCACTGTTGTTGCTCAGTAAGCAAGAAACTGTTTCAATTCGATTTGAAGTTTGTAGCTAAATCAGTGTAAAGGGGAAAGAGAACTTGGCGGCTTTTGGGCACTAGTCCAGAAGCCCAATTAGGAACACGCAGCTGGAGAACAGGCTACATGTGTGTTTATGTGTGTGGCATTTTAATTGAGACCCACTTCGTTGCCTCTCCAAGCTCGAGTCACAATCGCTACTCCCATATCAATCGGGCAGCCTTTACTTCTTAGAAAAAAACAAAAGCCTGTTGGCCATTTGAAGTAATGAATAATTAACATTGTACAAGGGCCCTCAAAAAGCATTAGGCTGCACAATTTAGGAAGCCAGCATGGAATTAATTGTGGCGTTTGTAGCCAGCTGCGTGGTAGCTTTTGAAGGAGCTGTCAAACACTGTTATTGTCTCTTCACAAAATGCTCGGATACATTTTTTAAGCAGTTATAATCTGGTCATCAGCTGGTTGCCACTGAAACAACAGTGCAGTTTGTCAGGAACAGCACTTTAATGCAGCACTTAATTCAACAAAGCTGGAGCCTGACCAAACCCTTACTTATACAGTCCTTTGCTTTTAATGAGCACTTGTAGTGCGTGTTGAAGTGAACAACCGATGACAGTTTTGTTGCACTGAAAAGCTACAACTGCGCCTGTAATTTGATGCATTGCACGGAACCCGACGTGATAGAAGTTAAAGACCTTCCGCACTGGCCACACGTTGTTGTAATTGTAGCTGTTGTAGTGCTAATATTTGCCTGTTAGGACGAGGCTTTGGGTAGTCCATGTTTTAACACAGCCTGGATAAAAGCAATTAGAACACGTTGAAGTTAACATGGGGTGCAGCTCTACAATCAAAACCTTTCTGCTCTTTACGGTGACTACTTCTTTCTGCCTGGTGTGAAACTAATTGCAACTTGTTAACAGGCCTAGCTAGCGGCGTTAATATATATATTTTTCAAGCAGGTTGTTAAAGTAGTTTTATGGCACTCAAAGACCCTCTGATCTTTATAGATGTGTTTGTAACCTAGTTAATAGCAATATTTTAACTGGACGTAGCACAGCTTTATTGCAGCAGTGTTCTTTAACGGCATTTTCATTTTTAAAGCTGGAAAAAGGAGCACCATCTGTGAAAGTTTCAATATCAGTTTCATTCAGCTGCAGGTTTCAGTAGTAGGCCAGATTTCATGCTACTTAACTAATTCATTGAAGCAAATTTAATAAAGCTGCTCAGGAGATTTCATTTTGGTTTCTTATTTTACGCTGTAAAATTCATTTTTAAATGTGCCAGTCTGTTAAAATTGAATCAGAAGTGAAGTGCCCGTCTGAAGGTGTTCAACGTTCGGTTCTTATAAAGGAGATGGCCTGGAAAGAAAGGAAATTATTTGTGCCATATTTACAACCTTTTTGTATTTGTTGGTTGAAAAACGGCAGCAACTACTCAAATAAAGTCAAATGACCATGTTGAAAGAAGACTGTACAGCCAACTTGTATTTACCATGAATACAGTGAATAGCACATTGATTTGATCACTTGTCCAGAGTTTGTGTTTCTTTTTTATTAATCGTGTATTAAACTTCTTTCGTTTCTTCTGTGTGACCAGTCCAGAGCAGGCCAGACTCTGTGAATTGGAGGACCAGGCAAAGGCTTCCAAGAAGGGCCAGTGGAGCGAGGGTGGCGGCACACACACCATCCGCGACATGAAGTACACCATAGAGAATCCCCGCAACTTCGTTGACTCGTTGCACCAGAAACCTATCAACGGTAATGAGCTCGGGAGAGGCATGCAGGCATCCACACTGTCACACTCGTACAGAGAAAGCTTGGCCAAGGAAACAAAGACACATGGCATATAAAAACACACAATACCACATAAGCCTCCATTTCCCCCTAAAAGCCACATTTGCAGGCTGTCTGAAATCATCCATTCTGGTTGAAGATATTTTGCTCTAAGTATCCACTTCAGGCCATGTAATGGCACACGTTATATCACCCTTCACCGGCTCATTCCTCCACTCTCTCATCTCTGACCCTAACAGAGCTGTAATGTGCCACTCAATTCATTTCCAGCTGGCTGCCGTTAACAGTGGCTCAGCTCATTTCACTACCCTTTAATTGAATGGAGAAAATGAACAGAGGAAGGCTGTTTCATTCTTTTATTTCTTGTTCTTACCATTCATGAGAGACAGTCAGGGTTGTTTTAAAATTGAAGGCAGCAATCCAGCCGACGCCCCCCCCCCCCCCTCTTTTTTTAAATGTGCACTGATTTGCTGTGCTTCAAAATCTGAATACCAATTTCACTCTCATCTGCTTTTGCCAACAGACACACACGCATACACGTATAGACATAAGTTATTCACAGAGAGAAGGCGTATAGCGACTGAGAGAACCCATCATCAAAATACCATTTAGGCGTGAAATGCTTTTCACACAGGTGACTCACATCCTGTCCACTTTCTTGAAGTACTTTAGAGGTTAGGACCAACATTTGAGTGATGTGATTTTTAGAGAAAAATACAATTTAATACCTCAAAAGCTTTCCAAATATATCGACCTTGTCTCAAACCTTGACATGTTGCATATAGCACAGTCGAAACTTTAAAGTGACCAAATGGATCTTTTCAAGTATCAGGTATTTACCTTAAAGTGGCTGTAAAAACACTAGAGATATATAGTTTTCTTATTTTCAGAGAACAGTGGCTATGGTCAGTGTATGCTGTTTAAAATGTATTTCAATAGGGAGAAGTATCAAAACATTTCTCAATTGCACTTCTCCACATCCATCCTCAGGCACAGTATCTTCTAAATATTTATGTTTGGGGCAAATTATAGCTAAATAAATGTTAACTTAACTTAGCTGTATTTTGGCTAACTAGTTTTGAAGATACTCTGCATGCTGACAGCGGAGTAGTGGAATATGTTGCAGGGGACTTTGTTTCAACATTTTGTTTTCTTTTGCAAAAACGTAATTATTTGTAACCAAAATTAATTGATTTTTATGCTGCGAGGAAGGCCTTTGCCTTTTTGAGCCTCCAGTAGTGTTTTGGTCAGAGAATCACTTTAAATGGCGTGCACAGTCCACAAAGGAGGCCACGATTTTTCTTCTCTTTGAGAAGTACCACAGAGTGACCCCTTAGCCAGACACTTCATTTCCACTGCTCAGTAAAACGCTGCTTGTTTTTCAGAAGATTGCAGGTGTTATTGTTTTGAGTTCAATGAATGTCGTGCAAGGCCTCGCTGAAAATGGTAATGCGTGTTGTGGCGATCTTCCCAGGATTAAATGAAATGCAATGAATTCAGATATTCAGTGGTCTGCCCGGTCAACCTTGAGGGGAAGGAATCAGTTATCAGGTTTCACCCTGGCTGCTTAATCATTCAATCCTCACCCTACATTTTTCAATATGACCTATAGTGCTTCAGAGGTAAGTGTAAGCTTTGTCCAGCCAAGTCTAATTCAAGAGCTTGATGTCAGTTTGGTCATCGTAATTCAACCCTTTTCTCTCCCTCAAACGCTTTAACATTCTGTTCCTTCCTCCCTCCAGCTATCATCGAGCATGTGCGTGACGGCAGTGTTGTTCGTGCCTTGCTGCTCCCGGACCACTACCTGGTCACTGTCATGCTGTCTGGAGTTAAGGTACCCACCACTCACTTACATATATGTTGAAATGTGAGCTGCTGAGCATTTTTTCAGTAAGTAACTGAGCAAAAAACAAAAACAAATGCACAAATGGCCAACCACATGTAGATCAATTGGATGCGTTTTGACAGTTTCCTCCACACCCCGTGTCTTTCTTCACTTTACTGTCACAAATACTATTAATAAAGTATTTTGAGGTACTCAGTCTCGCCTTGTTATGGATGTACATATCAAAGAAAGACATTAAAAGAGTTACAGCTCATTTTTGTCACTTCTCTACGTCTGTGTTTGTTCCACCGGTGTCATATCCGCTCCGCTAAATATCCCCATCAATCTCTTTCACCAAGCCCAGCTTTGCCAATGGGCCACTCAAGATAACTAATCTTTTTCATCTCCCACTTGAAGATATTACATCCATTTCAAGGTGTTCTTTGTCTCGTTGTTCAAAGGCCTGTCTGCTTGTCGTGCCTGTTGTGTTTATGTCTGTCTGGTGTTTTGTCACACTCTAAGGAGAATACAGATAGCATATACACCAAGGTGACGTCGGTTAAAAAGTGGATAACAGTAATACATAGAAAAAAATGGATTATATCAAGAGAGTATGTGCGCAAGAAACCACCTAGAGGCACTGGGTAGCTGCTGGGAATAGCAGTCGTGTGCTTCTGTTGCAGTGGCAATTGGACACATCTCATCACATTTCACATTTGCTTGCAAAAATAAATATCGATTGAAGCGTCAATGTGTGTTTTTCCCTCCCTCCAGTGTCCCACGTTCAAGCGGGAAGCGGATGGTACAGAGACACCAGAGCCGTTCGCAGCAGAGGCCAAATTCTTCACCGAATCCCGTCTCCTGCAGAGAGACGTTCAGATCATTCTGGAGAGCTGCCCAAACCAGATCATACTGGGAACCATCCTTCACCCGGTAAAGACACGGGAGGCAAGCTTTGTGGGGGGCGTGTGAAATTCAGGTTTACACTCATTAATTGTTCTTTTCCCTTCCAGAATGGCAACATAACAGAACTCCTTTTGAAGGAAGGCTTTGCCCGCTGCGTGGACTGGTCTATGGCTGTCTACACTCAGGGAGCTGAGAAACTCCGAGCCGCTGAAAGGTACACAGCTGCAGACTCAAACATTTCTGTTAAACTGGATTTTCTTTGTTGTTTCAGATGTTTTTTCAAAACAGCTAGATAGGGCACAGGTCTTGAAGATACTAAGAACTAGAGAGGGAAAATTTAGAATTTAGCTGTTGCTCAGCTGGCAGAAAAAGTTTAGGAAACCAATTTATAATATATTCAGTTCTGGAAATGTAGTGGAAATACTCTGCTGCAATGATATCCATCCTCTACAGTCATTGCAGCAATAACTGTGAGCTTATTAAGTCGGAATTGACTTACTTTAATCAGCTTTTGTAGCTTTTTACGGCCAAATGGGTAATTTTTTAGTCACTTGATTAAGCCCTTTATGTGCTAATATTTGTCTGATATTGAGGACTACCACTAATGACTATGATGTGATTTTTGTTCTTGGCCAGATCTGCTAAAGAGCGCAAGGTCCGAATCTGGAAGGACTATGTGGCACCCACAGCCAACTTGGACCAGAAGGACAGGCAATTTGTAGCCAAGGTGAGGTCCTGAAGTGTCTCATTGAAGAATTATGTTATGTCTTTGACCCCTAACATAATATCTGTCAATTTGGATCATCACTGAAAGTCCTTATCTTTCAAACTACAGAGCAAAATCATGAGTAAGGTATAAAACTTTCTGTATGACATGTAGACATTATCCGGCTTGAATAAAACTTGGCTCCAGTGCTAAGGGGAAGGCTGGTTGCTTCCACCATTTGATGTCTACTGCGGCATTTCCAATTTTCTCCCAGCACTGCAGCAAAAGCAGAGCCACTTTGAGGCTTCTAACGAATTTTATCCCCCTGACGCCTCTTATTTTCACATTTGCACCCCCCGCTGAATAAAAATAAAAAAATAAAAATCCCTTCACTAAAGGTACTGGAAGGAATGCTTAACAGCAACCTTGAAGCACTCCCCAGTCAAATTAGGGCCAAATCGCTGGCGTATGCTGTAGCAGCAGCACAGAACGACCCCCAAAAGCCAAGAACTAGAGATATTAGCTTTGGAGGTTATTGGCCAGGGCCTCAGGGGAAAAGAGGTGTCCTTAATATCAAGTACAAGGGGAGTGCCTACCTCCCAGTTGTCAGCACACATTAGTTCAAATCAAGTGAGATGGACTCCTTGATACATTTTAGCGATGCAGTCTTACTATGAGATGACATATTATAGCGTCTAAGTTGTAGCCTTAACGTAGTAAAGCAACTCTAGCCTTAAAAAAAAATCAGCTTTAAATCTGGTGCCCTCTGTGTGCATTTTGATGACGAGTTGTGCCCCACTCTACCCTTCAGTTGATATATATTTCTTTTATGAATGGAAAAAAAAGTTTGTCTTTTGTCTGTGTTTGTTCCCTCCAGACCCTGAACTTTTAACACTGAAAAATTCACGGCTAGCCTGAGGGTTAGATATAAAAGGTGTTGCTTTGACAATTTACTTACAGAAAGAATTTGATAAACTGCACACGCATAAAGAAGGCGCCAAAAGCAGAAACTATGTGTACGTATATATATTTTTTCCCCTTAGTCAGAGACAAGAGGCTAGAGAAGGGATAAAACATTTATATTATCAGTGTGAGCTGCTCTCTGAACCCCTCTCAATAAAAGAGGGTTGGATGTTGGCAGTGGGGGAGAATGAGGGAAGGTTGAGGTGAGCTCAGGAGGGTGTTGAAAAAGAAGCAGAAAGATGGCAAAAAACAGAGGTAGAGGGTTGAAGAAGGAATTGAAAGTGAGTTGAATAAGGATGAAAAGACATGAGAGTGAAAGTCAGAAAAAAAACATCTGATCAAGATCCATGGGACTATGCATGTCCTCTCTCTGGTATGCTAGCAGTTTTTTTTCTTTACTGCACTGTTGATGCCCCCAGTTAAACCTCGGTACACTTTTTTGATCTCTGTAGGACTCTTCTCTGTCCTCTTTTGCAACCGCTCTCCCCCTAAAAGAGCCACAGTGGAGGCTTTCATGTCATCTGTTGCTGTGATAGTCAAAGACATCAGCAGCTCCTGGGACTCCATGCCCTGGGCAAAAGACTTCTCCAGATTATTACCTTATATAGTAGATTATTCGGTTAAAATAGAACCATTTTCTGTAACATAAATATGATCTTACCTAGCTTGAACAAAATGGGGTCAAAGGCTCCTAAAGCTTTTTCGTTAACAGTCTGTTCTGATTCCAAAACGCCACGCTGACCCTGCAACTGCTTGAGCCGTTTTAAAGCAAAGTACATATCGGACAGGCTAAGGTTACTCAGGCCTGTCATCGTCCCTCCATACTTGTCCCTGTGACATTTGTCGGCACCTAATACTGCAATGCACCGACTCTCCCAGGGACACATCTATCCATCAATCCCATCATCGTACACTCCGCCCCTCTTCTCATCCACTCGACTTTTCACTTCTTATTATCTGAGTGATGGATAGAGTGGGGAGAGCAGAGCAGGCCCAATCCCCACAAGTCAATCTTGCTGACGCATCTTCCTTTTTTTGACTGTCTCGCCTCTCTCCTCCCTCACCTCTGCTGGGACCGGAGAAGTGGATGTAGGCCATGTCCCAATAGTCTTCTTCTCCCCTCCTTTCCTTTCGCTTCCCCTCCTCTCTCAGGGGGAACCACCATCCTGCGAGGTGATGGATAAAAGGTGACGTGGTGTAAACCCCTTCACCAGCCTCTCATCACTAGCTTGTCAGGGACACTGTTGCTTTTAGACGGACCAAAAGAATCCAACAACATGGCAGTTAAAATGTAGAATTAGTGTTTATTTGTAATGAGGGCTATATGAAGAGTAACTGTGGGTTAGTGCTGTTCTGCACTGCTTTCTTTGGATGCAAATCCATGTCTAGTTGATCGGTGTTACCTTTAGTTTCCATGATGTTCCACTGCTGATTATTCTCTTGAGTTGCTTGCATGTATATGATCAATTTTATTTAAGTGTCTTGCACCATGTGGTGCCCAGCACTAGACAGCAACAGCAGCCATGTATAACTGAATCTCCTGGCTTATGTTTGGAGTAAAAAACACTTGAAGAGAAGTGCTCTTTGATGTGTTGTGCATAGCAATTGAAGGTCATGTTGGATAGAGGGAGAATAGTACCTTAAGAGGGAAAGAGATGACACGATGGCCTCTTATTGGCTGTTAGTATGCTGCATGTCCTAGTTAAAAATACGTAAGACAGAACAGTTACAAGGTCAGGCGGCTTCTTTTAAAGAAATTAAAAAGTCACTTTTGGGGAAGATGATGAGAAAAGGGTATATTGGTTCGTGCCCCAGTTAAAATACGTCAAGCGGTGAGGTCAAAAAGTCTCTGTGGATTATCTGTACTGTCCCAGGATAATATCCTCACAAAGCACTTACATACTCATCAGCCCCCCCCATCTGCAGCACCCAGGGGCTACATGCCAGCTGAAGGTGTTTCCCCGAGCATCGAAAACGCCACTAGTTTATTTGAGACCATGTAATTTGGGTGACAAATAATCTCCATTGGCAGCAGATCTGAAACACTGCCATAGGTGTTGCTTTTGAGACTGATGATCTGACGTGAGTAATGAACGAAGCCCCGGCTAAGCCCTTGCGTGGCCCCGTGGTTAAAACAAACTTAATGGATTCGACTGACAACCAACAACAGTCCCTGACAGTAGCCAAGAATCCTCCTTTGGCTATGACCACTGCAGATGTCGTGTCCGCCGTGGACAGAGGGTGGCAGTAGATCCCCACCTCTGGAGTATCAGATTTAGACCAGTGAGTCATGCTGCCCGCCTATTTGTCTTCTCTGCCTGCTCACTCGACCCTCATGGCAGCTACTTTGCAAAGACTTTTTGCTCTATTTTCCTATCTGCTCTCCATCTTTTCTCTCTGTCTCTGCTCTTGTGATATTTGCAGAGAGATTACACTCCATCTTTCTGGCTCGCTCAGTCTTCCTGTTCCTCTGTCTCCATGCGCGTTGATCTGTCCTCCTTCGACTCTCTCATCACGCCTCCCCCGGCCGATAATTAGCCAGTAAATGCTGATCCATTTTCTTCTGCTCCTGCCACAATTCTCTCTCTTGCACTTTATTTACTTGGGCAGGCCACAAAATGACCTTGTTACGGTGTGAATTCGTGTAGGCTGGCGTACGTGCACGCGTCCATGTCGCTGTGTGCATGCATGTTCCCCCTCGCACTTACTCATTGCACCTCTCCCCTTCTCTGTCTCTCTCCCTCCTGCTCCCTATGTCTCTGTATCTCTCCCACTCAGCTCAGTGATTAGTATATGATGTATTTTGGCTGCTGTTGTGGGCAGCCTATTTAGCATGTGGGCTGGTCTAATTTCTGTTCTCTGGTGGCAAATGCAATGGCTGATTTGTTTTCATGGAATAATGAATGTCCCGAAGAGCCAACTACACCTGGATGCCGTGTTTGCCATACACGCTATCAAAAAGGTTCAACTCGGCCTTCATATTATTATTTTTTTTTTGGTTGTTTTGTTTTTCCACCACACAGTCAGCCACACAAACACCCACACGGTCCGAATTGTGCTTGAAACACGGCTCAGACCTGCATCCCTCACTTTTATTTTTTTTTTCGGACTTGAGCACAGCCTACATGTGAACCACAGTTTGAGTGATGATGAGGCCATTTAATGCACGTGTGGGTGGCAACATGTGTAGGGCGATTGATTTCTCTGTCTCTTGCAAGCGGCCTACTTAAAGGCTCTGGGTTTGGATGCCTCCTCCATCTCAGTCACATTATACCCCCAATCTGTCTTCTTGCCCGGGAGGGCACAGGCACATAGAAAGGCACATACGTAGACTGGGTTGATGAGTTACAAATATTTATTCCACACCATTATGATTCATGACATGAGATGAATCCAGATTCTGTGGAGATTTGTATATTATCCAGATCCCGAGTGTTTTTGTTACATAGGGAACCAATGCTGTTGCTGTATACTAGACTAATACTCCTATGAACTGTAGTTTAACTGCTGTAGCTTACAACATTCACACAGTACCTTGTATAAACTGTGGTTGCTCCTTTGCTACAAAGAAATAACATTTAAATGCCAAACATAAATTAGTCTGTGTCTTTAGTTACAGTTGTAAAGGTCTCCAGAACAAAGTGCTGCCAGCTAGTTGTTGGGCAGAGGGCCGTACAAAGCCTCTACCACTCCATCTTTAACAGGATGTTTATGTTTTAAAGCTCTTTCTCTTGCACTCTGTCTCCCTCTTCCTCCCTCCCTTCCTCCCCCTCCTGGTGCCAATCCCCCAGATAGCACAACGTCCTCGCTCTGTCCTCCAAACCTCGCCGGCCTGCTGGGACGACTTAGCTCGCTTTACTTACTCAGTCACTCAAAGATCACTCTTTCTTACCTCGCTCTCGGTGCCTCTTGCTCGTGACAGCACACGATCTGCACTGTCACTCTCCTTCCGCCTTTGAATAGATCTCTTCCCCTCCATTTATCCTTTACCTGCTCCTTCACTTCCCATCTTTCTTTCAGTCTATCTGCTCATTCACTCACCAAAATGCAATGCCGGTCTTTTTTGCTCCAACACTCCTCCATCCTGTAATTTCTTCCCCCCCCTTAAAGATGTATTTTTTGGACCCTTAAATTAATTTCAGATTGAGTTTCTTGTCGTCTTTGTGGTGCTTTATGCCTGCCCAGCTATTTTTTTTTTCACTCAATTCATCTCCTCTCTTCATTTGTCCCTTCAGGTAATGCAGGTGGTCAACGCTGATGCCATGGTGGTCAAGATGAACTCCGGTGAAAACAAGACCATCCACCTGTCCAGCATCCGGCCCCCCAGAATTGAGGGAGAGGTACAAACAAACCTGTGTTTCTCTGTCTGTCTGCTTGTATGTGTGTGTATACAGCTCTGCACGTAGTGAGTGGCCACTTCTGTGTGTGAATAAGTGACTGAATGTGTTTATATGTGGGTGTGCTTGTGGTCTTGCATGCCCAGCCAATTAATTAGAAGCTCCACAGAGACTCATGTCACTTCTGTCTCGGATGTCTTGACAGAGTTGGTTTATTTTTATTTGAAGTCAAACACAAGCTGTTTACATCTCCCTCCACACATTCCTGAATATTAATCCATCCCTCTCTCTTGCTCTCTCTCACTCGTGTGGCCTCTTCTCCTCCTCTACACATAAGTCTCATCTCTCTCTACATGACCGTGGGAATAAATTTGACCACTTGGTGGCGCCCCTGCAGTTGGGGCACATGCAAACGCAGTGAGACACTTGCACACACCCAGTGGTTGCAGCACTGCAGAGTGAGGCAGATCAATTTTTTTTTTTGTCTTTCCCCTCTACACTCCCCCATTTTTCCTCAGAATCACTTCAAGACTGTGAAAACATAAACCTACACATATACACGCTTACACCTAGTCGCAACAGGGGAGACGTATATTTATCCACACGATAGGTAGTGCCTGGGGGAAAAAAATCTAGACACACACACACACACACACACACACACACACACACACACACACACACACTAATGTGCTGGATGTCACTGTGCCACCAACCTTCCCAGACTCTGATAATCAAGGAATTCATTGGTTGAAATGAAGTTATTTTTCATCACTGCACATTTGAAATAGCTTATTATTCCAAAAGGTCTCGTTTCAGCATTATGTATTTTATTATTATTTTTTCTACAGAAGATCAGTTATTATTTCTAAATTACCCATGGCATCTGAGGCCTCTAAAATGCTATCATTTTGTAAATAACAGGCTCGTGATGTCGAAAAATGCGACTCCCTTTTTAATTAGAAAGTTATGGTGTCACAACAGTCATTTTTTGTCAGAGCGAGACTTCCATATCTCCAATGAAACCCTTCTCTCCCTTTTGTTGAGCATGTCTGAGGCTGTTTGACAACCATTCCTCTATTTGACACTCTGTTTACTATAATATCTATTTCCGAGCGAGTCATTTTTCACATTTGCCTGCTCAAAGAGGTATGAGACAGAGCGGGTCTTTTAGGAGATGCTTATAAAGGTCACATTGTGGAATGTCGGCCCTTTACTTTTTCTGTTTTGTTTGTTTTGTTTTATTGGCTCCATCTCTCTACTTGCTTCTTCATTTTATGGTTTACTCTTCCCTATCTTTTCCCCTTTTCCTCTCTTTATTGTTGCCTTGTTTTTATTCTCCAGCCTCTCCCTCCATCCACATCTTCGTCTCCCCCCCTCTCTCCCCCGGATGTCGTTAGTGCCTCGCATCATTAAGAGACTGCTTTGTTCCTTTCTCTGCCTCCCTCCTTCCTTCTGTTCTCTCCTCTCACAGTCACTTTCTCCTGCCGTTCTTCCCCTCTGGGTGTGCACACTGTGGTCAGATTGTTGACCTGCACCGTTGCCCTTCGTGTGTGTTTATTCTGCTTAGCTCTTTTGTGTTTGTAACAAGCTTGTGGGCAAAAATATCTCTCCATTTTGTCGTTCTGCCTTTTCTCCTGTTTCTTACACTAGATAGCTCCAGCTACCAACTCCCAAGTCCGGCCTTCTCCTTCCCGTTTTTGGAGATTCTTTCTCCCACTTTTCTCATCCTGATGAACTTTTCTGCTTCCCTCTCGTCTTATTTTTCCATCTCATTTGGTCTTTCAGTGCCTGTCTGTATTTTGTCTGTCGTTCCGTCTTTGCCTGCACCAGATGCTTCAACAGTATGTGTTTTGTGCTTCATTACACTGTCGTATGTTACGGGGAGCCTCGTAGAGTGGGCCCAGATGTGAATGTTTGTGTGTATTGTATTGGCGTTATATTGGCACGGTGTTATTGTTATTTCTTGCACTTCATGCATATTTAATTGCTCCTGTGAGGTTGTGTGTCAAATTTTTCATGTAAATGCCCCGCAGATGATGAAAACATGTGTGTCTGGGTAGCTGCTCACTGGACTAGTAGATTTTAATTTATAGTGTCTTGGCTAAAATATTACAGACCCTGTAACAATAATGTAATATCCATCTTGAACTAGGAAGATCTTGGTCAAATTTACTTGATTAAGTATGTTTGTATGATGTATATTTTGTTACAAACTGTCCACGTAACTATTTCACAAGTGCATAACTTATATTATCAACAAGTTAAGATGGTAAGGTATTTCAGACTGGAGTGAAATAACAGGAAGTATGCAGGGGCCTTTATAATTTAAATTAAAATATGTAAGACTGTCAGTCATGTCAGCCAGTTCTTTCTATAGCTGTATGTGACTGCTGGGGGACAGTCTTCTTTTGGAGGCGGTGTTTTATAAAAAAAACTGTTGCTGCATTTTGTGTTTTGATAAGGCTTGTTCGTGGTGCTGCTGCTGGTTTGTTAGCTAGTTATTTCTGTCTGTGAGCTAAAGAGCTGTCTGCCTTTCTGCCTGCCTGCCTGCCTGTCTGTCTGTAATGCTGTTGGCTCGGCTTTGAGTGTTGTCGCTATGGCAGCAATGCAGAGTTGTGATGAGCCCTTGGTCTGTAAGGTAGAATAAAGGCAACTGACAGAGAAGCACTGAAATTCTTCTTGATGTCTTAACCAAATATTGTTTTATACTCATGCTTGGAACCGAGAATTGTATGTCCAGTCTGATTTTCCAGCTGGGCTTGTGTCTGATCGCTAAATTAGGCATGTGAGCTGTTACTTTAGGCGAGCAGAGGAACTTAATTTCATGCCCTGTCTGCACTCCTTTACAGATGCAAATATGGTAGTTCACATTGGACACCATTCTGGACATCGTAATCTTTCACTACTTGCGTTTAAACTATTTTGAAATGCAATCAAATTTATCGTTTAGCTCCTCCAAACATTGGCATTCACCTGCCAAAGTGTTTGTAAAGAAGAAACACTTTCCAGCCTACACTTTCCTGGACAACAGCTGTGTGTAGGATTTTCTAACTCCACCAAGTAAGACGCATACATGCAGTGATTTCTTTGAGGTTGTAAGCAGCAGGGGTGATTCCTACCTTCAGGTCAAGCAAGTGAGAGGTCACAGCAGGTATCTCTCAGCCAGAAGCTCTACACACACTGACATCATGTTGACTAACACTGTCACGAGTGAGCTAGCTTCTTGCTTACAGTGCAGCAGACAGACAAAGACATCGTCACGGTTTGTAGCACAGCTTACACGCACACACACGCGCACACACAGACATATACACACAGACATGCGTGGTTAAGCTGCATTAGCCTGTGTCAGGAAACATCTTGGAAATTGGCGTCAGCATGTGCACATACCGCACAAACATGGATTACACAGACATGTTGCATGTGTGTGTGTGTGTGTGTACATAGCAAGACTCCAGGTGTGTGCATGTTAGCTCTGTAGCCTATCTATGAACCTCCCAGGAAATCTCCAGAGAAAACAAACTCTTGGTATTGTGACAATTGTGTGCGTCTGTGTGTATGTGTGTGTGAGTGTGTTGCATTTTCTCTAGAGGTCTGTGGGGATTTTCTTGTGCCAGTTGTCATTATTATCTCTGTCTGTCTGGATGTGTCTGCACCGTTTGACCGTGCATTCTGCAAGCGAGGCCATTTATGTTTGTGCGCGGGTGCATCTGTGTGTGTGTGTGTATGTGTGTACACTGTTCGGGGGTACTGAGGCCAGATGCGATGTACCAGTGCACTGATGAACTGTGACTGTTCCTGCCAAGCCCCTCTCCTCCTTCTGCCATCTCCTCTGGTTCCTTTTAACACCACACGCGCATACATGCACACGTGCACACACACACCCTCCCCTCTCATGACTATACTAATTGTGCTCAGACTGACAGATTGGTTGACCAATGGTGCAAAACATAGGGCACAAAACTTCTGCACTCCCCTCCCTCCCTTTTCTGTCATTTTGGTTCCACTCCTCCCCAGTGTTACTGCTGTGGCACATCTTCAGATGTGAGTTATTTTGAGCTTGGGAGTTGGAGTCAGCTTTTTCTTCTCTATCTCTCTCGCCCCCCCCCCCCCACCCCACTTTTTTTTTTGTTTTTTTTGCTCTCTTTCTCCGTTTTCTCTCTCTCTCGTGTGCAGCAGGACAAGCCCATCGTAAAACACGAGTGGGGAAAGATGTCTGTGCTTCTTAGTGACTCACTGCTACACCCACTCACTTACTCACTCACTCACTCACTCTCACCCAGTGCGTTTGTGTGTATCTGCTTTGACGATGCATGTGAGTCTCGAGTGTTTGTTTGTGTGTGTCTCTTCATGCATTGCAATGTATCTGCGTGCTTATGTGGCTTTAAGTAGGGTTAAGGACGGTGCTGATGGAGCACATGGAGAGGTCAACTCGCTGTCCTTATATAAGGCAACACAATGACTATGGCTCATCCCTATGCTACTCACACAGTGCCTGCCTACTCTTCTAACCTCTCTGCATTCCACCTCTGTGTGTGTGTGTGTGTGTGTTAGCTTTGTAGATGATTTAGTCACACAATACATCGTTCTCCGTCCTGTCTGCCACTGCCTCCCATAAACCATCTGTCTGTCTCTCTGCCTCTCCTTCTTTTTTCTGTCTCCCTCTTATTTTTACTTTCACATTATTATTAGGTTTATTTTTATACTGGAACGCCGCACGTTGATTAGCATGTAAATATGGCAGTTTCAGTAGAGGTCTGAAAAGTCTTGCAAAGTATGTGGGCAGATCTTCCACATCTTTATAATGATGTGAAGAAAATGAGAATGTGCAGATGAGCATGGGAGTTACAGAATAAATGACTACATACAGCTGTTTTACATATTGTTATTTTGAACAATTGCTATACAGTAGTGTGCCCCCCCCCCCACATGGTCTGAACATGATAATGAATTGTTTCTCATCTACAATTGCAGTCAAGACATCAAGGTCTAAGAAAAGGTGGTAGAATATGGAAATAGAAAATGTGTTGTAATGCTCTTACAGATAATCAGCTAATTATCAGGTGTAGTGTAGGACAGGATGCTCAAATACAATGAAAAAAAGATAAAGAAATTCACATCATTCAAATGCTGTCAAACAGAAGTGACACCATGCTAACTTAAAAAAAACAAAACAATAACATGTGGGACCAAAGACAAACAGATGGATAAGAAGATGACAGCGAACAAACAAGTAACAAAACAGCAACGTGACAGACATAAATTGGAAGGAGGATAGGGCATTGTATTAATGGAATTTGATTTGTGTAATGCAGCGAGGTGTTTCTGCTGGTTTTCAGCGGCAAAAAAACAAAACAAAATCAGGCCATATTCATTATGCAGATACCACAGTTGGAATATAATTATTGAAGTTTGTTTATCCTTGTTAGTTTTTTACTCAAAATTTGTAAAGAATTTGAAGGGATGCATTTTTACAAAAGCCAGTTTTTAAGCCGACAGACCCATCTGCTCCGTACTCGCTATTTGCATCTTCTGTTTTTTTTTTTTTTCCCGCTGCACTTTGTTTTTGTCTCTTCCCTCCCTCCCTTCCTCCCTCATTTCTGTCCCCATCCTCCAAATCTTATGTCTGGCCATGTGGGTGTGCGCCATCAGCGTGCCCCTAGCTCATCATGACCTGATTTGACCTCAAGTATATGGGAGGACGATGACAAGGGAAGGAGGGTCACCCACCTCGTGATTCACTCGTGCACTATTGGCCGGAGCGAGGCAGATTGGTAGCCAGTGTCCCTCCTCGGTACAGGATGAATATTTTTGGCCCCATTGCTCTGTTTGGCTGACACTGTTGAAAAAGAAAGGACTTGGCTTCCTTGTGTTTGTGTTAGCGCAGAGGGAGGAAGTTATACAAAGGGCTGCATTACAAAATAATGTGACTGTGCTCTTGTCTTGACAATACTGTCAAATGCAACCCGCGAAAGTAACAAAGATACACACCGCCTGAAATCATTTTTGACCAGGATTTGATTTGACAGGCTGTGTGCTTTTAATAATTGAATATATTCAACAATATCGGAGATTTTGTAGCAGGCAGCACTGCAGTTAATCCAACACTGCATCACTCCAGGGCCAGTCTGACCGTCTGTCTGGTCCAAAAATTAAAAACGGCTCACATGCTTCAGCTCACTTTTTTTGTGCACCATCTTTATTAATGAGTGCACAGCCAAACATGTCACAGCGGTCCCAGTACATCCCAGCTAATCACGAATTGAGTGGCTGCTTGTTCTTGCTGCGTTGCTACAGATAATGTCATTCTGAACTCCAGGTTCTCTCTTGAGTCTATTGTTGGATCAGTTCAAGGCAGTTTAGTAATGACTTATTTGTATGCTGGTATATGGGCAATAATGCTGTGAATGTAAGCTTATTAGATTAGATATATTAGATTTTGTATTGTAGCACAATAATCAGCTATATCCTTCATGTTCTTGCTTCAGGAAGTGTATGTCGCCTCTCTCTGTCTTTCTCTCTCTCGCATCATCTCGCTCACTCCACCCCAGCCCTCTGCAGCCATTTAATGTTTATGCATGCACGAATGAGTAATGTTGTTAGCCATGCAGTAGTAAATGTTGACTGTTTTGTCTAAGGCTACCAGTACACTGCTTAATCAAAAAATAATGCCCACTTTGTCTGAGACACACACACATACAGCAGTGGATTTCTCTCAGAAGAATACACACACGATAACAAACTCTTCTCAATCAGTTAACTGAGAAACTAAGATCTAATACTGTACACTCCCTCACAACACCACAGCCACACATCAGAAAGCATGACACGCTCCTGAGTCATGATTTCACCCTTGTAGTTTCAGAAGCTGCCAGTGCTTCCAGCAGTAGCATCCACACATTTGCAGCCCAGCCCCTGCAGCCCTGCGACACTGTACAGTCCAGCCAGCGTCATGCCTCTGCAATAGTCAGAGATGATTCCTGAGCTTTAGTCGGTAATTTGGAACGAAGGGAATTTACCCCAAATAGAACAGAACTCCCCCCGAGGATAGTGAGAGCAAACTGTTGTTATTGGGTCACGGTTGAGACATAACAGTGAATCTCTCCTCCTTTCTGTAACCTTCCTGCAACTGCATAATAACAGTTTAAGGATGGTGTACAGAGTTTAGCTTGTCTGGGTAGTTTAATGACGCTAATGTAAGTTCATCTGTTGTCTGGCGACAGAAGTCAAATAATTAGAATTAACTTGGTCTACTCCTTACATACTCATCAAGACTCATCAAGGTGTTTTGTTTGATTGTCTGTCTGTGAGGCACTTGTATTTTCTAACAGTCTGAATTGCACTTAACTCTCAGGGAATGTTTCCCCTTGATTAAACCGGGCACGGCTCTGTGATGTTGTGGCCACAATGCTGTTTTGGTCTGTTTTCTACATGGCTTGACCGGGTTCTCTATGCTGTTTCTGTCTCTCTTCTCCGGAGAACTGCTTTTGAGATGCTTCTGTAATGTGCTGTGGTGCTTTTGGTGAAAACACAAGCATTGTCTACAAAGCCGTTGTAACATTTCCCCTCGTTGTCTCATTTTCTTGTTTTCTGACTCTTTCACCTTGCCGTGTTCTACTAAGACTCACTCTATTCCCCATAGACCTTCTAAAAGATGGAGGAGTAGTAGTACCTTTTCGTCCTCCTTGTCTGCTTCTCCACTCCTTGTGCCTAATTGGCATAGAGTGCTGACATTTACACTCTTCTCCCTCAGTGACATGGCTCCCTTTCCACCGTGAAACAGCTTATTAGTTAGAAATGATTTTTTCCTTTTTTTGGTTCTGTTGAAGTTCCTGTTGGTTTGACCTGTGTACATCGGAGTCTTAATGGCCTTCAAAATGGAGTGCTACCATTAGTAGGCTGTGTGTAAAACCCCCTCAGGATGCAAACACACCATCATTCAGTATCTGGGAGTTGTCTTAATGTATGACATTAAGAAAGTATGCTCAAAAAGAAGAATTTCACCCGAGCATTGTTTTGTAAATGTTATCCTCATCTTGAGCAGTGGATTGCTAAATCTGCAGCTCAGGTACAAAATGGAGGATCCCTGGCTGGCGGCGCTCCTAAAAGGCCCCATCATCCCACCGCAACTGACTCGGTAGGGATGAAAGGCCCGGACAATAAGCCCCGGCTGACACAAAATGGAGGACATCAGCTCTCGGATTGAGCGGTGGGGGATTTCCACTGGCCATGTGTGAGATTAACTCACCTTTGAGGTTCCATGCTGTGCTGACTCCGCTAGTGAAAGTGGTGAGAGACGGGAGCGAGGGAGTAAGGAAAGAAAGATAGAAAGCTATTAAACTCAAAGGTTATTACACTCCGGCCAAGGTTAAAGGAACTCTGTTGGCTGGTAGCTTTGGCAGTTTCCAAAGCCCCTTTTACCAGAGCCAATCCAACTGGCCTCCTGTGCAGTCACTTTGAGACTTACTCAAAATATTACCAGATTTTTGGAAGGAAAAATGTTTGTTGCTGAAACATTTATTGGTGTAGAATTTTTCTGTTCGACCCCAGTTTCTTAAAAACTCTTTTAATGGAGCCGTAAGCACATGCTCACGCACCCTTTGCCCCCACATCCATCTGCCCAGCTGTGTGCCACACCTGGCAACTCCCGATTAACCAGAGAGGAATTAAAAAATGAATGAAAACCATTGAAGAGAAGAGGAAACAAGGAATTAATCCGACCATGTGTGTTCATTTTGGAAGAGTGTTACTTCTGTTTGTATGACAGATAATGATGGCGTTCATAGAAGAGCGTGGGAGGGGCAGGAGTGGCGAGCACACTGGTATTGTCATTCATAGCCTTATTCCTCCTGTTAGCGCCTGTCGTTTATTTTCCCACTGCGTCACTGTCATTTGCTGTATTTTTTTTTTTTTTTTCATACCGCCTCTACAAAAACGGCACCTGTCACTGTTTGTGTGTGTGTGTGTGTGTGTGTGTGTGTGTGTGTGTGTGTGAGTGAGTATTTGTGTCTTCACACTGGGAGCAACACAAAACCTCAGCCTCCTTTTGAAAATGCAAATAGGTTCTATTTGTGGCCTGCTCCTGTCAGAGAGTGGGTGAGCATATTGAGGGAAGTTTTTGTGTGCAGCTGTGTGAGTATACGTGCGGCTACATCTGTGTATGCACATAGTGTCAGCTCGCCTTTTGTGCATCTGTTTAACACAAAGTGTCTTTGCCTTGGCTGTTTGCATCTGTGTCCTTGGTAACTGCGTGCCGCCTTTATTTATTTATTTATTTTTCGGTGCGACGTGTCAGTATTGACACCAAGAGAAATGTTTGTGTTTGAGGAAAGGTGCGTGTGTGTGTGTGCGCGTGCCTGAAATGCTGCTGTTCACACAGAAATGTTTCACATAGAGTTCAGAGTCCAGAATCCTCCCTGTCGTAGGACTGAAGGAGAGGGGAAAGAGGGAACAAACAAGTCGACTGTGTGCCGAATCTGTGCGTCTGTGTTCGTGTCTGTATGTGTGAGGGTTGGGGTGGTGTTTTTGTGTGCGTCTGTGTGCATGTTTCTCAGAGGTCTGCATCTGCGGCGGATATGTTAAGCCGTGCAGCTTTGGATGTGCAATGTGAATAACTTTCTCCTTCTCCTTCCCCATCCCTCTTTCCCTTTCTATTTGTCTTCACATCCTCTTCCCTACCCCTCTCTCTACTCAGGAGAAGAACAAGGACAAAGACAAACGTTTCCGTCCGCTCTATGACATCCCCTATATGTTCGAGGCCCGCGAGTTCCTGAGGAAGAAGCTCATCGGTAAAAAGGTAAGAACCACTGACATACGCTCCAATCACTCTTTGCCTCTGTGTGCATATGCCACTATGTGAATCAAGTTAATTACCTTTTAATTAATGAATGAAACAACAGCTTTAAACAGGGGTTTTCCCCGGTGGCTGCACATGCGCTCTAACACCCTTTTCTCCCTCAGTGGTAGCCAAACACACATTTCTGAAGCCCTAAGCTAGATATCCATTTCTTTCCCTCTGTTTGAATACCAAGTACTCTCAGTAGATGCCCTGGGGCTTGGTATTGGCCTGGACGCACCCTTTAAACAAGCAGTGTTGATTTCCCCCTCTTGTGTATATTGATCTACCGGGTCTGTACACCTTGGGGGCTGCTATGATTTACACACATCTGACCCAGCAGAACCCAGCACTGAGCTCGAGAGCACTTGATACACACCCCGCCGCTTGAACATCTGCCTTTTTTGTAATAAATTTGAATAAAACTGTGAATTGAGGTTGGTTGTGTAAGAAAAATACTGACTTAATTAGCTTCAGTGTTTGAAATAAGTCCTGATTTGTAATCAGCTCAGCACAGTTTTGACCATGGCAAACTTAACTTTGCCTTATTTATCAAAATAAAGTTTTCAGCGCACACATTAGGTTGTTTTTACACCAGGCTCCCCTCAGTAAATCAGTAAAACGACGCCTACATTGTTGTTGTTGTCCGTACAATGGCAAACTTTGCCGCCTCCAGTGGCGGTAATGGCACGGCGAGAGAAGGCGGCTGTTGCACACAAGCACACTCAGGGCTGCTGTCCACTGCCTGAGATGAATGATGGTTTATGTTTTTCCAAATAACTCTTGTCAGAGTCGGACGAAGAGGGGCCACATTATAATGGGAACCGCGCTGGAAAAGATTGGAATCTCGTAAAAATCTACATGGAAATTCAGTTGAAAGTGCAGATTGATGGAAAACTCTGTCAAAATGGTGCGTTTATGCACAATCATACTGACAAAATGACTTCCCTAGTGAGAAGTTATCTCATAAATTCAATGCTGTTTTGCAGCTGACGTCTAAGTATTAGATTTTGTAGCTTAGACCTCGACAAATCAATTCTGTGTCTTTTTTTAAAATCTCAGCCAGTGTTTCTATTAAGGCGAAAATGTACCAAACAAATGCACAGATTTCGGGGGTCCAAACCATAGTAACCAGACAATAAATGAAACAAACATTCCCATCTCGCACACTTTAATAAGTGTAGAGAGTTTTTAAAAAAAAAAAAAAAGAAGAAGCAGCAACATTTGCTGTACAGCCTGATAAACACAGAAACATGCACCCACACAAAGCCAAAAGCTAAGAGAGTTCCTTTTGGCATTCAGTACAGGAACAGGAGTGAGATTCATATCCCTGTCCCAGCCTCTCATCACAGTCATTTTAATCATCCTCATTAATGTTTTTTTAATGACAGAAAATTCTGCCGTAAGCTGGCTTTTGACAAGTGAAGCGAGAATAATGATTCTGCTGTTTATTCGTGGTGTTTGGGTTTAGGGATAATGAGCGTGTGTTTGTGATGGGAATGGGGCGACATACTACGGCACACTGTACAAAATATGCTGTTAGCATGGTGATATCATATCAAGCCATATAATGAGTGCAAACAAAGTACCACTTTGAGCTTGGTTGTAGAACTATATGTTCGTATAAAAGCAGAGTTGTGTGTGTGTGTGAATATACATCGACATGAAATCATAATACGCAGATATGGGCATTTAGTCGGAAACAATCTTGTATACATGCAAAGCAGCACCCGTTTATTGCGGCCATTAGCCGTTGCTAGCACATTCTAGCATTAATGACATGCAACCCAAAGGAAGGGAAGAATGCGCCACACCTTCACATGTTTTGTTATTTCAGCACACACAAACACAAACATAGCTCAGACTAGCTAGAGGGTTCAGTCTAATCCCTCCCATTAAGCTATATATATGATGAAAAAATATAATGCATATATATTGTATATGTATTTATACATATATATATATGTGTGTGTGTGTGTGTGTGTGTGTGTGTGTGTGTGTGTGTGTGTGTGTGTATATATTATACACCACTATATCCCTCTGCATTTTATTGATATTGAAGTTGGGTCTCCCAAGTGTGTACTTATAGGCTCTTAGAAGTGAGTTAGGTTGAAGTGGAGAGCTCTTGCCCATTTGCCAGCAGCACAGCCTCCTCCTTCAGTCTGCAAAATCAATAACGGAAGAGCTCTGGAACGTTGCTTCCCTCCCATTGCTTTATTGTTGCTAAGACACAAGGGTACAGCTTTGAATTAAACCCTCTGTCACCATGTATCATATATTTTTTTTTAGTATAATTAGAGGCCCTTAAAAATGTTTTTTTTCGAAGGTACAAGCAACACCCTTGTGCTGCCTTGGCAACAAGAAAGAATTAGTTTGGATGAAATGATCACAGGCTCTCTGTGGGTGAATGTTTATTTGCGAGCACAATACTTAACCCTCCAGCCTTTAATGTTAATCTATACTACCTTGGCCTACTTGAGTTGTCAAGTTGGATGCAGGTAGGTGCACAAGTGTACTGATGCATGTTGCACTCCAACAAGGAGAGGAGTTTAGTCGACCCACTTACTGTCATCCTGTCTCCGAACACTAAGCTCTATAGAGACAGATTTGGAGCAGTAAGCATTAGTAGAAGACTCTAAGACCACTGGTTTCCTTGAAATTCAGCTCCAGAGAGCTCCACTTTTATCTTTTTCTTTTACCTCTCCGACACAAACCGAGACAAAGGTTTTACCTCAGCGCTGGGGTAATTGGGCCTTGACCTGGTGGATTTAAAAGGGAATACTCTGTCTGGTCTGGGTCTTTTGTGAAATGAAGAAGGGGAAGCGAACTTGAATCACCTACAGAGGTGTGACAGCAGATCTATTATCAGATCATGAAAAGGTGCCATTTCGCATCATTAAGCTCAAACCATACTTGACCGTTGCTAATCGTCCCGTCCAGTCACAACTTTGAGTTATCAGACTGACCTACAGGTATTCCCCTCGACAACTTTCCATTTCAAAGCTCAGAGCCTGCCTAAGAGTGCAATACATTGCATGAATTGGGGAAACAAGCAGATTTTCTCCTGACTAAACCTTCGAAGACGTGACTAAGCATTAGCTATGAGTCTGAGTGTGCTGAGCAAAAGCTGGAAGCCCTAATGCCACCGCTCCGCTTTAGGAGAATAAAGCTACATTAAATGCTTTTTTCTATTAAACCCGCTATTCCTCATCTCTATAAGGAGAGCGCGGTGCTTTTGATCTTTTATAAAGCTTATCTAATATCCATATTCAAAAGCCTGCCTTCTCTTCTCTTTTTTTATTTGCCAATTGGAGACTATATTTGACAGCTCTCAGAGGCAGAAAGGAATCGGTGCAATACCTGGTCTGATCTTTGAAAGAGGACTTCATAATTACAGGTGGTGATGAAATCTTTGTCTTGTTCACAGCATCAACTTCAACCACCATACATCCTTGATCAATTTCATGTTGACAGAACTCTTAGGATTTTTTATTTTGGCTAGCAAAGAGACAAACGAACTTTGTTAATTATCACTTGGGGTGTCTAAAGTGAAAGCTACAGTACGTTTTTGTTTTAAGATAAGATGACATGTCGCTATCTTTGACTAACTCATTCTACCTTCCGAACTATCCCTTTAAGGTTAGCTAAATATGCACTGAGGCATTTTCTTTTTTCTCCTTTCAGTGACTCTACGTCTGTCTGTCTCCCTCTCTCTCTCTCTCTCTCTCTCACATATATCCCCACCCCCATTGAAACGGCAGCGCTTGCATGGTGACATAATCCCAAAAAGCTCGATTTGGCTAACTTTATAAGTAGTGCTTCTTGTGCGCTTGGGTCTCAGCCTCAGCAGAAAAAAAAGTCCAGTGGAAATGTTGCATTAAGCCACTTATCAGGGTTGAGCACATTCGGATAATCCTGCGCGCTCAAAGTGGCTCCTGTTATGCAGCTGCTTGTGTAGTACTGTTAGCACCCGAGTTTTTCCCCTCTTATTTGTGTGCATGCGAGTGCGTGCATGCGAGGAGAATGCCGTGCGGTATTTGATGTGGTGTGTATTTGAGAGTGAGACCCAATTTGGGGGAAGGCTTGAGGTGTGTGCATTCAAGCAGTCGCAAAGCGTTGTAGACCTAAGCGTCACCAGGTCCCATGGTAGAAAATCCAGATGGGGCTCCCTCTTCTTCTCCCTTCACTTCCCTCCTTTCCTTCCTACATTGTGCTGTCCCAGCCTGAGGTTCTTTTCCTTCCAGCGCAGCTCACTTCATTAATTGATAGCCAGCTGCCATTACAGCTTGCTAAAAACACAGCAGCAACTTAAGCCACACATACACATACACACTCAAACACTCCCTACCATACCTTTTACCTTGCGTACCCTCTTTGCACCCATTCTCTTAACCATCACTCCTCCCACTCCAGAGATCTTTTGTCTTCAAAGCCACTCTGATTGGCTCATATACATTGTGCAGTATTAGGCTGCTGCAACACCTGTGTGTATGCCTGCATGTCTGATGTCCTGATTTCACCGGTTCAGTCTAGCATTTTTTAGCTGCGCCAGCTGAAGTGCGATCATTTGCATTTCCACTGAGAACCGTAACAGGGTTTAATGCATTCTTTGATTACAAAGTCTGCACCAATATGTGACTATTTTTGTATGCTTATTTGTTGGCAGATTGGTTTAAAATATTGCAAAAAAAAAGAAAAAGAAACGCTGTGGCAGCTGGGTTTGATGAAAAAGTGCAAGTGACAGGTGATTATTTCAGTTTGCGCTAACCTAAAAACCTCATACACTTTTATCAAGGTACTCTCACCATATTCCTGTCTGGGGAATGTGCTCATGCTGAGCCCATGCTGATTACTGTTGCTCACAATATCGTATAGCATCCTTACCATATCATAGTTCAGCATTCAACGCACAAACTCCCATTCCATGTTACAGGCATGTGACAAATATGATTCCTTTTGGAGTAAACCAAATCTCTGCTTGTCACCTCAGCCGAACAAAAACATTTTGTCTCACGCTTCACCTGCTGTCCTTGTCCTTATCACTCCCCCACTCTCTAATCCACCCACTGCCTCGCCGTCTCACTCTCTCTCTCTGGTGGGGGTTCTTATAGATAGCTTTGCCTTTATCAGGAAATCTGTTAGATGGCCCGTGGAGAATGGACCTGGAACTCCTCTAATCTTACATCGCTTGGTCAAAGTTTCTAATCTGTCGTCACCTCGCTTAATGGGAAACTACTGATGTTCTGGTTTTCACAGCATCACATTTCGCTGGTGTATGTCTGTGTTGGCTTTCTCATTTTCTCCATTTCATTTAATCTCATCGTGTGTCCTCTCCACCTAACTTGAATTCTTTCTGATTTTCATTGCTTTGTCTGTCCCCTGTTCTTCACTTACCCAGGCCTGGCAGTGCGTAGCCATTAAACACAAATGTAACCAAGAAAAAAGGCAAAAAGGTTTTTTTTTATTTAATTATTTTTTTTGCTTCTTTTGAATGGCTTCACTTTTCAATGAGGCTGAATAGACATGAAACTCTATCGTGTTTCGTTTACGAGGGAATGAAGAGCTTCGATGTGGGAGTGAGGATAAAATAATTTCCTTAAAGAGAATCAGAACGGGTTGTTTGCATGGTTACAGAAATTGATGAATTTGAGGGTGTTTTAAAAGCGAGGATATTATATAATGTTCTACGCCTGAGAGGATCCCAAACCAATTCTACTGCTGCTAATATGACTGTTAGTCAGGGTGTAGGGATAATTAATGTATATTATGGTGCAAGGGGATGTTTATTTTTGAACTGATGATACAGCCGGGATATAAATGTTGTCTCAAACAGATAAAATTTGTGGAGTTGGTGTGCAGATGCTGACCAACTTCCCCTAGTATGATTTTCTGTTCTTTTCTCACCTCTATTTCTTCTTCCAAATTATCCCCAACACACACTGCCGTAGCTGTTTTATATTAATTCTCTTTTGTATTCAGCCGTACAACCAAATGTGGCCTCCAAAAGCCATAATCCATCCCCTGGTATCCTTTTTATCTTTTGTCTGCTCTTGAAGTGCAGACAGAACTTCCTGTTGAACGAAACACTAAAACACATCCGTTCTGCTTCGACAAAAGCTCTTCTCTTTCTCACGTCACCACGTTCTCATCTTGTCTAATGACAAGCCGACGTCCTGGTTGGCATCACTTTCATGTCCCTGTAATAGGCCTGTCTGCATTGTCTTTATTTGACTTGTGACTCTGCTATGACACTGTGATGCAGAGTCAGATTCCCACTTTTTTTTTTTTCTTTTAACCCCCCCTCCTTCCTCCCATCACACTTGTCTGACACGGTTGACACGTAGCTCTTAAACTGCCAATCGCGTGTACCGGTAAGGCTGCATCCCTGCTGTTGCCGCTGTCTGCCTGTGTCTCACCCACAAAGCAGGCTTTCCCCTTCAAATGCCAGTGGAAATGCACACACACACACACGCACACACACACACGCGCGCGCACACACACACACACACACACACACGGCTGAGTGACAAAATTGTATCTTCAGGGTGGGTGGATTGGAGTCTCTCCCTAGGGTGCAGTTTTGAGAACACACAGGGTCATTTGGGTTCTATCACTGTTCTCTCTCTCTCTCTCTCTCTCTCTCTCGATGTGTATATGTGTGTGTGTATTGTCCCAAACACCCACAGTGTGTTAATACTGCTCCTCTGGGGAGATCTACAGTGCTGCCTGACGTGATTCACACTGACTGGGGGTGACCTTGAGAACTGGGACATACACACACATTGTCAGAACACTCCTTGCACTAATTATTACCGTAACTGCTGTTGCTTAAGCTTGTTTCAGGACTCTTGCTGTAGTTTTTTTTTTTTTAACCTGTTCTCCTGCTTACTTTGCCCCCTTCAGGTGAATGTGACAGTTGACTACATCAGAGCAGCCACCGGTCCAGGAGAAAGCACCCCTGCCTTTGCAGAACGTACCTGCGCCACAGTCACAATTGGCGGCATGTAAGTAATGGGCCAAATTATGCCTCTCTGAATGGTCTACTTTCATTTTAGTCCGTCCTGTTCTATTCAGGTTTATTCTCCTAGTGTTGAACAGTTAAAAAGAGCTTGCTGCATGAATGAAACATGCCTTTTCTGTAGTCGCAGTACACACTACTAAGCTTCCCGTAGGAGTTATGAATAAGCAGCCCTTACTGGCAGATCATACAGAATGTCACTTGTCAGTGTGAGAGACTTCACTAACACATTTAGATCCCTGCGTAAAACTTTAAAAGTTTGGTTCATCTGATGACACAGGATAATTATTTGTCAGTGCATAAAACTTGTAATCTGGCTGTGAATCACAAAGTAACCTGAAAGTGCTTCTTTGTATTTTAAATTTAAACAAGAAGGGTCGCCTCAGTGCAGCGCAAGCAATGATTTTCTCTATCTCCAAACACCGCTTTGAAGAAATCTGGTTTATCTGTTTGAAACATGTATTTTATACTGCACCACAGATATAAATGGTATTAAACTCAGAGGTTCAAATTTAATCAAAACCGGATAGAGGAGCTTTAATGCCACATGATTAAAATGAAGTCCGTTCTCACCCAAAGAACAGTTGAAAGCTTTTGCCGTTCTCAGTCTGTATAACTCTCTGGTACGTGCACACATGGAGACATGAATCATCACATCAACAGTATCTGACAGTATGTGCGTACACCGGGGTCAAGACCCGACCTCACGACCTGCCAATTATAACCCAGCGTTAACCAACTACACCAGCCATTCAGCTCCACAGATAACAGTTGGCATGGCTCCCCCATGAATGCTGAGGTCAGAGGGGCGAGGCAGTCAGTGGGGTGGATGCTTTCGACCTTCTCTGACCTTGTCTAATGGTGTATTGTGTTATTCACAATTTCCTTGCTTGTGGTGGTAAGGGAGAAGAAACGAGTTTATAAAGCCATGCTTTACTTCAATCTGTGTTGGGGTGATAAGGTGAAGAAGTCAGAAGCAAACAGGAAGCCCTCTTTGAATGATATCCAACACCTAATAAGTCTGAATTTAGATGGAGTAAATATAAACTTTAAAAAAAATAAACTTTGCTATCTGCTTGCTTTATGTGTTTCTCTTCTTGTTTTGCCCTCAGTTGTTTATCCGAGTGATGACGCTGGTGTAGAAAAAGGTCAATGAAAACATTTTATCAGTGACAGCAAGGGCTGTAACAGTGCGTCAGGTGCCATGTCTGCACCGCGAGGTCCGACAAATGCACTCGATGACACAAGCTCAGTTCTAAATAGTTGTTTTTCTGTCCCTTCGTCTCGCCCCCCCCCACACTTCAACCAGTACACTGATGTCTAAGGGCGAGCCACTAAGTGCTGCATTAGGTACAACAATACTCCCCTCTTTCTGCCCTTCATCCTCTCTTCTGTACATCAGTAACACAGCGAGGTGGTGGTTAGTCAAGTGTGCAATGTCAACATTTAAGTGACCTTTGTTCCCCAGCAAAGCCACCTTTGGGATTTGTCATGCCCTTATTTTTTTGTTTTTTTGTTGAGCTAGCTCATTTAGAATTCTGTGTGAAGCCAAGGTTTTTTTTTCTCGTTGCTTTTATTAAAGTAATCCCTCTCTCTTTTCTCCCCAGTAACATAGCGGAGGCACTGGTCAGTAAAGGCCTGGCCACAGTCATCAGATACAGACAGGATGACGACCAGCGCTCCTCCCACTACGACGAGCTGCTTGCCGCAGAGGCACGGTGAGGAATGCGCACATGCACACACACCTTTTCACATCTTTTGACATGAACAGCTACACACATGACACAATTGGTCATTCTCTTAAAGGCGCTTTTCTTTTTGCTTCACGTGTGCACACGCCACTCATGTCCTACACAAACCCTTTTCATACACACTCACATTCTGCCGTCCATGAGTTGTGCATGTCCTTGAACAAATGTTGCTCTTGGGAAGTGGAGGAGAATTGACTATGACCTTGAGCCTTTTTTATTTTATTTTATTTTTTTGTCAAATTGCTTTTACATTTGCAACATGGCGCAGGTGAAGCAACTCACTTATTTCTCTGAATTTATTTTCGTAGCGACACCATCGAAAGTCACAGCCTATCGCAGCTGTTGCTACGTTTTCCCCAGGAAGCATGTCGTCGCTCTCATATGTTCACTCATACGTGTATTGGCAGCTTTTTTTTCCCTTTTTACATACATGCCTGGACACACATACACCTTCCCAAGCGCTGGACGCTAAATCAGAGGCTCTCTTTACACAGCCCCTATGAATATAATTATATGGAGGTGCAGTGGAGAGATTTAGTACGAGCTTTATTACTCTGCCATAGATTAAGATCTGCTGGCTATAGGTAGAGCAGATGCAGCCACAGCCTCTTTTTATAGGACTAACTCTTTCACTCCCTTTTCTCTCAAGCAGTGTCACTGCCCACCCGCCCTCTTTTTCTGCTCTCTCCCTCCTCCTGCTTTCCTCCTTCTTTTTCACATTTTGTCCTTCTTTCCACTTAGCTGTTTTCAGTTTTGTCCTTGCTCTTCTGTGTCTTCTCTTCTCCCATTTCTCTTCCACCGCCCCCCCCCACCCACCCTTCTTTCTTTCTTGCTCTCTCTCTATCTCCCTGTGTCCCTGGTGGGGTCTTATTAGAGTTGATGAGAGGTTTCTGTCTATAGCCTTGGTTTTTATTTTTAGTTCTCGGTGCACAAGGCCGAGGGCCACGCAGCCTTCAAGAAACCTCCTCCTGGCTATTAAACGTATACCGTACTTGCTTGCATAAATGTACATGCTCCATCTTAGAGGCAATGGTCTGCTTGCCAGTGACCCATAGGTGGCATAATTCCACTCCTTCCATCTCCGTCTCATTTGGCCCTTGAGGCTTTTAAAAGCAGCGATCACCATAACCAGTCATCATCGCTAAACCCCTTAGCTGGCTCCAAAGAAGCAACCCTTGTCTCTCTGTTTCTCCTCTTCCCTCCATTCTAACATTAATATCTCTTCCATTATAATTTCTCGATCACCGTTTCCACTTTTCATTTCAAGCCTATAGATTTTCTTGGTGCAGGGGGGAAAAAAATCCTCCCTCTAGCGCTTCCAGTTGAGCCGTAATAGCAGTTCAGGGAAGAGAAACTGGTATGAATTTACATCCTACTTCACAAAGCCACAATGGCTCCCTCTTCATAACTTCAGTGATTACTCAAAGAGCTCCCATTTCTCCAGGTCCGTTTAAGCCTCCAGCTTTATGCTTTTTCTCAATGTATTATGATATTGCTTGAGATGTTGGTGACGTTTTTTTTTTGTGTGTGTGTGGTTTGACTGACTTATAGAGCCATCAAGAATGGGAAAGGGCTGCACAGCAAGAAGGAGGTTCCCATCCACAGAGTTGCTGATATCTCTGGGGTAAGTATATTTTTTGACACAAGGGTAGTGAGTAATAGGACATGTATCTCTCAAATCGAATATTTTTAACTCTGGACTAATTTTCACACAACCCCCATGACTCTCAAAATGTCATCAATGCCCAAAAGCCACTGAATTGTTCTATCACGCACAGTAATACTCAGAAGACGATCTATAATCTTCGACTCACACCGCCCCTCCGCCACGTCCCTGATCCTCACAGCCGGTTTCCTCATCTCAAAGAAACTTTAGAGACCTCTAAAAATAATCAGTGCCATTAATAAAACTATCAGTGGTGCTCGGTCCTGGCTTGTTTACGTGTGCCCAGGGGCTTGATAGAGGCATCATTTGGCTAATGAAGCCTGATTGGGAGTGCTCACCAAATGAACATTAGCATGGGGAATCCATAAAACCTCTCAGTAACGAGTAATGGGGGGATTGGTAGCCATTCGTTTTTTTTAAGCTTGTTTTTGTTCACACGACCCTGGAAGCTGGGTTTTAAATATGATCCCTATGATGTGTCCTCTGTCCTCTGTTCACCCCGTGCTCACACTCTTCTCCGATGTGTAATTCAGGCATGTTTCAGTTGCATGTTTTATGCATTTTAGTTTCTCTGTTTCTGACGAAGCCACCTCTTGAGTTTCCATTACACATCGCAAGAGATGAAGTCTTACATGACCACTGGCTGTCACAGTCCACTTCCACACCCAAGTGCAGTTCTTTATTATCTCACTATACACTACAGTGTTGTAACTGTCCAAAGTTGTCAAACCGAGTGGCCGGGTTAGACGTGGTCACGTGGAGAGCAGAGCAGAGCAGCGGAAAGTGCGATGAACCGAAATGTGCGGCGATGACACTGATACAAAGCTTAAATGCTGGCACTGGTCATTGTTGCTTGCTAGGTACTGTTCCTGCTCTTGGCTTATTTTTAACATTGTATTATTCTCACACCACCCAAGGGAGAAAATGAGGTCGGACAGTCAGGTGGCGGATAAGTCACCCTTTTTGTACCTGGCCGAAAATGTGATAATGTCTTGCATAACTTTCTGCACTAGTTCATTGTTTTACTATATCTTTTACAACGTATTTTATTTCCATTTCCCCCAATTTGTAACAGCCAATTTGCACGTTAGTGTGACTTTTGCCTCAGCTAACACCCTTTGTCATGTGGACTTTGTTAACCTCCTGAGATACCACCCCTGCCCACATAGCCTACCTGACCAACTTGTAGTACAACAACAAATACATGGTCCCTCAAATGACCTCAGCTCGGGCCATTGACCTCCATGTTAACACCCTCGCTCATTGGTAGATTCTTTTTAAATCTCACAACCAAATGTTTCCAAACCACCACCACCCAACAAAAGTTCCATTCTTTTATTCAGAATTGTTCGAGTACCTCCACATATCTCCATACTTGTTGAATATCCAACTCTTATACATTTTGATAAGCCACTACATGATCTACCGTGAACTTCAGAAACATTAGTGCCTCATTGTCTCTCTCAGTTGGGCTCTCTTGTAGCACTTGTACTTGTAGGCTCTAGAGAGACATTTGGTTAAATTAATCAGGCTCTCTTTTTTTGTATTTTCCTTTTTTTTTGTCTTTAAAGCTCAGAGTTGGTGGTCATGTACAAGCTCTGCAAGTTGCTGGTAAAGTGTCATGACCTTGCATTTGAACGAAGGCATCGAGCCAAGTTATTAAAGCTCTTAACACCAACACGACTTTAGTGTCTGAGTAATAAGTCCGACATTGCTCTGCATAACTACTCTCAGATGTTATGCTGTTCCACGTTGTCATCATCGTAACCTCCCTATGTCTTATTGTGTCAGCAGGACAGATAAATTATTGGACCTTGTAAAAATAATTATGACAGGGAATTGTTGTGCTGACTGAGCAGCCCTGTGCTATTTCATCAGGGGTTTTAGTGCAGTTTATACTTATAAACCCACCGAACTTAACTGGCTGAATTGACCACTCTATGTACAGCAATGACTTGGGAGTAGTTTCAGGAGGAGGTGCTCAATAATTAATTTACTTTAATAACAAATGAGAAAAAGCATTATATCCACCCCCCCCACCTCCACTTCCAACTGGATATTTTAAAAATGTCTCACTCATTAAAAACTGTCCCAGTAACCGAGCAAAGGCCACGGTGGTCTTTACATTTTAACACGATTGTGCTGTGTCATGCATTTGTGTGTGACATCAGCCCTGTAAAGCTCCGCAAAAACACTCCCCCATTAACGCCACAGTGTCAGTGGTTTAGGTCAGCACCATTATTATGCAGCTGCAACTCCTCCCCTCTCCCAGCATTTCCAATCTCACACACACACACACACACACACACACACACACACACACACACACACACACACAGGATTTTCTGCACAGTCCAGGATCGTTGCCAGTCAGTGCCGGTAGGCGTGTGCATGCGCATGCACCAGTTGTTTGGCTAGGCTAATGTAATGAGCATTCTAAAGGACCAAAATAGCAACCTTGCCCCCCCCCCCACCCTTTTCTTTTCTCCTCTCAGATACACGCCCACACACAGCTGTACACGTGCACAGGCGCACCCCCCCCCCCCCCACACACACACACACGCGGAAATACACACTCCCATACGTCAGCATCCTTCAGCTCGGCGGTAAAGGTTTGCCGAAAGGGATTATGTACATTGAGTGGGATGCAGTCACAAATAGAGCAGAGATAGATTTATAAATGTATAGTGTAGGAGATGAACAGAGGTGGTGGGAGGAGAGTGGATAAAGCACTTGACTCACCTCGTACCTCCAAAGGTTGCATAATGAGGTCCTCTCTCATATGTCTCTTCTTTTCTTCTTTTTTTCTGAACCAAGTTAGACCGCACAGCCCACTCACTGCAGGTGCTGCAAAGTGTTTGTGTGAACGACAGAATGTTTGGTTCTGTTGTCTCCCACTCAAGGGGCTATTTTGGACGGCAGTGGGCGAAGTTCAGGTGGTGCATCTTATGGCTAAAGCACGTACCCTTTACTCACAACGTCATGTGTTTGAGTCCCCCTCGTGATGTCAATCTTTTCTGTTGCTGCGCTTTGTGTTTGTGTACTAATCCTTTAAAAATCGAGCGATATTGTGGGTTTTATCAGTGTGAGCTCTCACATTTACTTGCAGTAGAAAATGGAGAATGCTTCCTTGTTTGAACCCCCTCCTTCCTTTCAAGCCTTAGCTCTTACTCCCATGGCCACACACACTCACAAACACAACACACTGATCCATGACTGAGTGATCTGTTGTGCCTACATGCTCCTGCCTGGAGTAGGCGCATATTACATTTTTTTTTTTTTTTTTATCATTTATGAATCTACCGCTGCCAATGCATCACCAGCCCTGCTTGAATACACACGATTTAACTCTGCTTGTAATTTTGGCCCGGGCGCAACAATAAGCTAGAGCTAGTGACTCACCCTTGCAGACAGAGATGGAGGCAGGAGGGGAGAGAATTATTTTTGATTGCACGGGTGTTCCAGACGTGTCATAGAGAAGCAGGGCGGACTTCATTAGGCCTGACCAAAATTTAAAGATGCCTGGAAAAAGCCCACAGAATCCGTCGTCAATGAACCTATTTAGTCCGTCTTGTCTATTTTCATTTGGCTGAGTTTTTTTGGTGCTTTATCCAGGTTGAGTTAGTCACACTTTCTGTAACAGATATTTTTAATGTTTTATTTTCAACAAGCCCAGGAATAACTCAACATATAAAAAGTCTCAGTTTAATTCTTTGATTATCAGATATCAGGAAATCCATTAGTTTATAAATAGCGTCTTTGCTTTACAACTGTTGTTTACAAATATTAAAAGCTACATCATCAGATTTGGCTCAATAAATTCTCCTATGAGAAAGTTACGTAGCATCAAATTGTGCACTAATCTCAGCTCTTGTTCTTTTTTTGTCCATTAGGAGACACAGAAAGCCAAGCAGTTCTTGCCCTTCCTGCAGAGGGCTGGCCGGTCAGAAGCTGTGGTAGAATATGTCTTCAGCGGCTCCCGCCTCAAGCTGTACATGCCCAAAGAGACCTGCCTCATCACATTCCTCCTTGCCGGTGAGTCGAGCTCTTTCCCTTTCTGGTGCAAAGGTCTTCCTTCTGTGACCTCTAACCAGCCCACTTAGATGCTGCCATGTAAAAATTAATTGACATATCCAAACAGTGTGTGTATTGGCGCAAATACATATTTGCCAAATGGAGACACCTGCCACCTGCCCTTACAGGGCAAATGGGTAACAGGGTATGTTGCACCAGCCACAGTCCCGCTCTCTTTCAAAACACCAGGGTTGGCGTGAAGCATGTGTCCCCTTTGACCCCACCTTCCCCTCTCTGGCTCTCTGCCAGGTTTGAAATAGACTTGTGCTCTGCTCGCCACGTCTTTACTGTTTTGCCGCAGTGGTCATCTTCATTAGAAACTGGCCACCGTGTCGAGGTAAAAGGAGGTTTTAAACTCCAGTGGATGGGCAGGTTTTAACACTGTACGCGTAAAAGTTCAGTCTTTTTTTCTGTCTGTCTTTTATTTAAAGTATTTGAGAAGGTCATATTGTGAAAACTTTGTGAATGCCAAAAGGTACAGCTGTACTCTCTGAACATAAACAGTTTATCCGTCCTACCTGAGTTTGGTTTCGCACGTCTCCTGTCTGATGTAAGACAGCTGCAACCATTAGTTCACAGATTAATTAGAAACTTTGTTGAGTTGAAAAAACAAACAGCTTCTCAAATGTGAGAATTTGACTGATTTCCTTTTCATATATGATATATATGAACATATTTGGTTTTGGATTGCTCAAAAAAAAAAGCATCAGCCTGGGTTGTCAAATAAAATACCAGGATTTTCCCTTCTTTTCTGACTACTTGATTAATCGAGAAAATAATTGGCAGATTAATAGTTAATGAAAAGAATCCATCCGCGAATGAGTCCATTCTTTTTTGCTTTTCCAATTTTCAGCATGAGAAAGTAGCAGTAGTTTAGGGCAAGATGCAGATGGGATGAAATACAGACTGTTTGATAGCAGGTCTAGTCATTTATTTCAGCTCCCTGACTGTCTTGACAGTTTGCGCTAGTAATAAAAACACTGAGACTGTATCTTTGGCAGCCAACAATGATTTGCACATCCTCCCAGATCATGGGAATGGTGAGAATGCTTATCCCCTCCCCAGCAGATGATGCTCTTTGTTATAGTTGCAATAAAAATCTGTTTCAATCCATCTCCATTTCAGTCCCGACATTTGCCAGCCGTACAGTTCCTCTACATTTCCAGTCGGACAAACACCATATATTTCTGACAAACACTCAGATTCAGTTTAATTATGCGTGGCTAAATCGTCGATGCATTAATTAATTTTGTAATTTGCTTCTGATTGTCTTTGCTATCCGCTGATGGATTTTGTAATTACATTTTTTTTTTTTTTTTTTGTCCACCGCCCGCTACAAGATGTATTGACATGACCTCCGCCAATAAGCAATCTGCATATAGCGCCATATAAGATTTTTTTTTTTAACACTCCTTTTGTGTTTGACAATCCCCCCCCCCCCCTAATGAGATGTCAGGTGTGTGTGAGAGATGGTGTTTACATAGTCAGCCTACTTTTGGAATGATTTTATTCAATCAAAGGTTATTAGAAAATCCTAAGAAGCACATTAGAGCTGATGTCCCCTGAGCGTATTTGATTAAGGTCCCCAGAAGAAAAGATTCATCTGCTGGATGAGACGACAAGTATCGTCTTTAATATACACATTAGGCTGGATTAGCTCTGATTGATACAAATGATCCCCTTTCCAATTTTGTGTATTTTTAACTATTACAATAAGAGTCCTCTGTGTCTCTCCAAGAGCCCTCTTGTGTGTGCCTCCCTATAGGTGTGTGAGTGCTTTTTCTTGTCTCATTTTTTCTTTCATCTTGTTTTTTTTCTTCCTCTTCTCTCAAAGATGGGATATTTATGAGATAAAATATTATGTCTGGTAGGTCATGGCCTCAGTGTTTCTTTGCATGTATGTTGTTGTACGCATTTTTTTTTTCCCTTATGCGATAGCTGATGTTAAACTTTTAACCATACATGAAATGAAGCCCTTAGGCACAAGCAGTCCTTTTCATTATCTCTCCAACTGTAATCTCCAAGCGCTCCCTATCTCCTTCCACTTTCTCTTTCCTGTCAAAGTTATCTTTCCGTGTTTTATTCACCCATCTGCACCAATGGGCTGTGTTTGAAATGACACATACATGATAAATTGGCTGCCCCGAGCCTCTTGTGTTTATCTGTGTATGAAACAGCAGAAACCCTTTGGACCTTTTCTCTTTAAACTATCACATATCTGCGACAGATAATGAGGTGTGTTCAGAGCAGATCTTAGTTATGCGTGTTTCAGATGCTGTATGCTCTTATTTTTAAGTTAAATAGGCCTGTCGTCTTCAGTAGCAGTGATTTGTCCAAGGATTGTATCATGTACAGTTCCCTTATGTTATAGTTGTATACATGAATACCCATATACATAATGCATCAAAAGACTAGTTAATTAGCCTCCATAATGCATAATGTATTATAGCTATAGTGGTGAAGTAGAACTTTTTCAAGTTCAAGTATTATAAATGTCTTATTCATTTTGTATTTAAAAAAATGAGCTACTTTTAAGTTGCTCTGAGTAAATATTGACCAGAATCAGACAAATGGAGAGGATATTCTAAAAAGGATAAAGGGTGCCTGTTTTAACACAAGTATTGCATTAGTCATTTCTTTTATTAGCCATGTTCTCTTCATACTGTATTCATCATGGCCAAATGTTTAGCCTTTTAACAATGTCGTGGGAGGCCATTGAAGAACTAAATGTTTACAGTAGAGCTGCAAAGGAAGTGTTCCCAAGGCAGTAAGTGACGTAACACAGCAAGTCAAAATTATCATGCCAAAAACTCAATCATTGAACTCATAGCTTGCTCATCCAGCAGGGTTTTCCCTTGTTTTAGACATTATTTGTCCTGATTTTAATAATGAACCCCATCTCATTGCAAGGACTTTTTTTCCTCCAGTGAGGCACCTCAGTATCTTCACCGCTTTTAGTCTTCTTCCTTTCCCAGAGTTTTCCTTGATGGATAAAGACAGTGCTTTCAGATAAACGAGAGGTGAGGAAACAAAGGGTAGCAAGAGAAGCCCGTGCTTCAAAGAGGGCCGGAGGTGCGCTTCAGGAGTTGAAGGGAAGTTCCCTTTCCTCTCCTCCCACATCACCTTTCCTTTCTTCTCCTCTCACTTGCCGGCCTCATGTTGTCACTTCCGTATGCAAGTTTGATAAAGGGTAAAGGAGTCATCCAGTTTCTGAAGATGGAAAGGTGGGCCTTCCACACAGGAAAGGGATTTGAGAGTAGTAGGGGGTGAAGGGGGGTTGGAAGGATGATGAAAGGAGGCGGAGGAGAAGTAAGAGCTGTGGAGGCAGAAAGGACAGGGGAGGGCAAAGAGAAGACAAAAAAAAAAGTACAATTGATGTGAAGTATGTGGGTATAAAGGCCTGTTGAAGCTAAGGGAGACCAAGCAGTGAAAAGGCTGTAAAAGTTTACTAGCTTCAATAGCTTTCAGAGTTTTAGACGGAGGCCACAGCAGGTGAAGTGTACTTTGAAAGTTACTCAGAAAGGTATGTTGAGCAGCAGTCTGTCAGAAAGATGAAACACCCATCACTCGGACACAAAGATTTACAGTGTCAGCAAGAAGCATTAGCCATCACAGTGTGTGGCTGAGTGCGATATGTCTGATTTTTGATATGAGTGTGTATATGGTTGTATTGTGTGTGTGTGTGTGTGTGTGTGTGTACACACCTGTGTGCCGGTACACTTCTTGAAGTGTGCGAGTGCAGATGGAAAGATGGTGAAGTGGAGCAGAAAATATGTAGACTTGTTCCCTTTTTAAAAATATGCCTGCAAAAAAAGGTTTAGCATAGTAAGTTGGTCAGAAAGTCTGCAAATAAAATGTTATTGTGCTTTCCTGTGACATCCACATATCGGTGTCCTTATGTGTGACTGCAGCGCTGCATCGCATTGAGATGCGCGTGTTAATAGAAACCTGGGACTGCTGCCTTTTTTTGGGGGGCCTTGAGACACATTTCAAGGTCTGCTACATAACAAAGTTGCCAGTAAGGAAGACATAACAACTTCACTTGATACCACTTCATTGGCATTACATTTACCGCAGTATGAGCTATAATCTTGAACCTAAATATGGTACAGGAGCGGCATCCGCCTACAGCAAAGCAATCATCCACCATAGCTGCTGCTACTGGAGGGGAAAAAAAATTAGTTATTGCTGGAAATTTGCTCACGTCTAACCGACAACTAATACTTAACATTATTAAATTACAAATTGAGTTTGCTGTGCATGAGGAAGTGAATTTCATTAGAGATGGCTGCTCTCTAGTAAAGGTGACATCCGAGTTGTGCTTTACTGAATTGGGCCCTGCAAGTAAAGGTAGTTTTTAATTCAAAGGACTATGTCCTTTAAAAATGGAAAAGATGCTTCCTCATTGATTTTATAAATCAAATATTAGAAATTGAATGTTTTAAAAGATTTCCTCTGTACGGTCATGTGCTTTGGAGGAACAGACGTAGCACTGCGGAAGCCTCGTCTGGGGTAATGAGGCCTCCCGTTAGAGCACTGGTAGTGAGATAACGTTGAGAAGGAAGGATGAATCGGGAGGATAAAGGGAAGGAGAGTCAAACAATCCTAGGATTTTCTCGAACAGCACGCTCCTTCATATGCCTCCTATTCATTCATCAGCCCTCTTTAACCTCCATGTCCACCTGTATCTTTCACCCACCGCTGAACTTCCTGCCACGGAGGGTGAGATATTCAAAGAGAGGATAGACATGCAGAGAAGATTAATACAGTTAATAATTAATAAGAAACACATTTAAATGAAATGATATTGGTGCTGAGAGCTGAAATAACACACAAATATACACACTTACACCCCCAGCTTTTAGATCTTTGTTTGTTTGCCTGTCACAGCACTAATTATGTCCTGTCAACAGCCTGTCAAACATCTAGAATTAGTAACTTAATAAAATTAAAAAAGATAGACACTAATGGCATTCATACTGAGTTTACTGTATCCTGCAAGTATCCATTTCTACCTGCAGACATGCCAGAGTGAGAGCATGAAGCATCTGGCATGTTGTGAGCCTAAAAGTCAGAGGCTAATCAATATGGACATTATTAGTATAGGAATTTGCGGCATGATGTATGTTTGCATAAATTGCAGCGATGACATTAATGCACACCAGCCACACATCGCCACATTTCTCCCTCCAGACCCATTCCTACAAGATGAAGCTCATTATCTCGGCTTGGTTGGGAGAGGAAGAGAGGTCGACTCAATCGTGTTCCCGCTACATGTAGGATCGACTGAAAACGCATTCATTCAGTCACAAAGCATAAAAAAAATATGAGAAAGAAACAGCCTCGCCTGGAAATGAATGCATATGAATTCATCCAATTAGTTCTGGTTCCTGAGAGGAATTACAAGTAGAATGAAGATCATTTCGCGCTGGCACTCTACTGCCATTGTTTTCTTTAAGTGCATCTTAATGGCTGGAGTATTAGATTACTCTCACTCGAGTTGTTTGTATGGCAGTTAGATTATGACACAGCGGTTAAAGGAATAGTTCAAATATTTTGGGAAATGCACACATTAGCTTTCTTTCTCAAGAATCAGATGAAAACATTGATACTGTCATATCTGCCTGCTAGATATGAAGCTGGATGCAGAGCATAGCTTAGCTTACCTACCAGCACAAGGTTAAGGTTTTTTTTATATATATATATATATGTAGAGGTGGAGATGTTAAAAGAAATTCAGAGACTGATGACATGGCAGTTGCTGAGGACTCTATGCAGATGAAGAAATGTTTTTTTCTTTTTTGGGGGGAGGGTGAGAAGGAACTACCGCGTGTGCGTCTTTGACTGAGCAAGAAAGCTTTGTGCGTGTTTGAGCTCGGAGGACAGGCAGTATTTCATGAGGTATATGGCTGGCCCTGAATCACAGATTAAAATGTTACATCTTCTCCACAGGGCCCTCCCTTTACCTCTCTCTCTGTGAGCCTGAGCTTTACACAGAGGAATGGGGGAAAACAGCATGGTGGGCCAAGGGGGGCAGAAGTGATACAAACCTAGAGCGATATTAAATGAAATGGTGATTGCTTGTTGTTTTTTAGAAGGTGGTTTGCAGAATTTGGAAACGGCAATGAATTGAATTGCTTCTTTAATCTGTTCTTTCTGTTGTGAATTCTTTAGTGGACTTGCTAACTCTATTCTAAATGTAACATCCATGTCCTGCAGACCAAATATGATGATTGGTGTGATGTATGGTGGATTGACATTTGAGCTCCAGGACAGCAAGATGCTGTACAACAGTGTTGTGTATATGTGTGTGTGTGTGATGTCACAAGGGATCAGTGTGTGTCTTGTCTTGTATCTAAGATCAGATAAGATGGGTATCCTGTAGTTTGACCCAGATGTTTATCTCAGTGTCAGGCGTGAGTTATGTATCATGGCGCAGGTTAAAATTGGCCGTGCTAATTGACTTCTTGGCTTGGTTTAAATGCTGCAGGGAGGAGGCTACGGTACGTGTGTGTGTGTGAGAGAGAGAGAGAGAGTCTCAGGATATTGAGCGCAGTTGGGAAAGCAGTAGGTCATTTGAGGAGAGCATGCCGTGCGCAACTTTTTATATGGGATTAATATTTGATCTATTATAACCTATTATGTTTTTGGATTCGTTTTTTGGGATGTTTTTGTCTTCATAAGAGCTCAGGCTGGGTTATGAATTGTTGCTGACGTAGGCCTGAAAATCCCTTTTGAGATATTGTAGTGTATGTGCTACACAATTAAAACTTGACTCTATTCCCGTGTAGTCTATTCAGTGGATTATGTTCGAAAAACACAGTTCCAGCCCTTATCATAGCTCTGGCCAACCCATCTTCCTCCCTGCAATTACTTCATATACCAATTTTTGCAGTGTGCAGTATTTACCTCTCCCATTGTCTTTACTCTCTCATCTTCCTTTTTATTCAGCCTCCTCCTCCTCTTTTCTTTATTCTGGCACTGCTGTAGCCACAGTGTCCCACGTGGAAGCCCTGTCCTGGTCCACTTCTATAAATACTTTCAGATGATCTTGGCCATCAGTGTCTCCTCCTCCTCCTTTTCCTCCTCCTTCTCCTCCTCTGCCACCTTTCTGCTCTTCTGCAAGCTTTTTATTGTATTTTGATGTTGGATCACAGTGTAATACATCATAGAATACCCACAATAAAACTATATTCAACCACAGTATAATATAGAGTACAGGCTGTTTACAATAACACTTTTGTACATGTTTATCGTCATATAGCAGTTCTTTATTAAACCTGTTTGTTACTGTTATGTTACAAGCATGTTTATCCTAATTATTTCTTTCCTACTATGTGTCTAAATCTTTTTTTTTTTTAATAGCTCCATGGAATTTTACACTCACCGTTTTGCAAAAATATTACAGCGAGAGTAAAAAAGTGCAAATAGTTTAGTAGAAAATGAAAATTTGCATATCTAATTGGTTTTAATGCTCCCTGCTGTATACTGAAGACCTTTTATGTCTTACAGACAGTTGACTCAACAGTTCTTCATAACTCTTTGGTGCTGACTGTCCTGTGAACTCATTTTGCCTTTCCTGGGTCATTTTCTCTTCGCTTGCTGCCAGTGTGAATACGCTGATGTCTCCTGTTCTTGTTCTCATAAATGGGACAGACATGGGCAGAGTTTTCTGTAGGGAACAGAAAGTACTAAACAAAAAACAGCTAAAAAAAAAAAGTCAGTAGGTTCTTTTTATATAGTTGCAAGGAAACTCACTTTTGCCAGTTAGGTTAGCTGACTTTTTTTCAGGTAATCTGGCTGTGGTGGTATTAATACATTTTATAACTAGTGACAGTTTTCTGGGACTGACAGTCACTTAATCTTGATCTTTTTACTTACTGCTAACATTAAAAAGAAATAAAAAGCATCCTAGGGGCGTCCCACTAGCTTAGGGCCTAGGTTTGGTTCTGGCCAGCAGCCCTTTACTGCATGTCCTCCCCTCTCTCTTGCTGCCTATTTTCCTGTCTGTCTTCAGCAGGCAAAACAAATCTAAAAACATGATCCTAGTCAGTTACAAATCCAGTTATGTATTTTAAAGGGGGCTGAGATAAAACCCCTGCAAGATTTTAGCATTCGGAATGCAGTATAAAAAGAATAATCATGCAAATGTCGCTTGTATAGCTGATCCGATGAGATTTCCTCTGCTAGAACTTAGAGGGAACAGCAGCTAAGGTTTAGACATACCTGGTACACAGTGTCCCAGTTTAATGTCACTGGAAAGCCCTGCTGTATTGACAAGTATTAAGATGTAAGTTGGCTGTTCTTATTTTGGAAAAAAATCTTTAAACATTAAGAATAGGATGTAATGTCGTCCCCTAATCTAAGAAACACATCATCTGATATGTTCTTAGGTACGCACTAATATTCCAAGCACTTTAATTTGACACATTGGTGCAAGAGCTCAGCAGCATTTTCTCGGGCCAAAAGTCTGAGAAACACTCTCTATATGAATACATCACTAGTAAAAGGGAACCCAGCAGGACGTGTCAAATTTCCATGGAAACTAAGTCAAAGCCAGAATCATCTTATTGCGAGGTGACCACACTGATCACTGGGTCAACTGGATGCCGTAACGTGCCGCATGTGATTTTACTTCTATTTCACGAGTCCATCCTGAGGCAGTATGCGCACATATCTGTCACACCAGTGAAGCTCATTAAATTCAACATGAAGCGGGAGACAAAAGGAAGACCCTGAGAGAGAGAGAGAGAGAGAGAGAGAGAGAGCTGTTGCTTTATTAGTACAATGCTGGAGGGTGAACGCCCAACCGAAAACTGTCATTAGTTACTCTGCATAAATCAATACAGCATCAACCTGCTTGCTAGTGTACTATTTAATTCAAGAATGTGAAGAGAACATGACTTGACAGGTAAACATATAGCTACTGTTAAAGGTCCATTGAGTAAGATATATGGCCATTAACTGGTAGAATATGGCACATATGGAAGTATGTTTTAATTGGTGTATAATCACCTACAAATGCGTATTATGTTACCTTAGAATGAGCTCTTTATATCTACTGAAGAAGCAGGGCCTCTTTTATAGAGTCTGCCATGTTACGCTGTATGTTTCCACAGTAGTCCAGAATAGACAAACCCAGCACTGGCTCTAGATAGGCTGTCTTTTGCAAGTTTTGCAGCCATTATAGTTTGAGCCTCATGGTTGGAAGGGTGCTGCGAGTGCTATTCAGTTGGTTGCAATCTTCAACATTGCCGCTAGATGGCACTAAATCCTACACGCTAGCTCTTTAAAGTTCTTTATACTTGCAGTTTATTGCAGGCACACCTCAGTGTACGCCTCGGCTAACAATGCATGCACATACAGTATATCAATTCCTAAGGGGTACAAGACACAAAAGAAGTGAGTCTCAATTGAAGCATGGTATTCTCCTCCAATAGGTGCTTTTCATGCAAAATTTATAGTGTGAGTGTGTGTGTGTAAGGACTTTGCACAAAACCTAAACTTTCTTTAACGGTAAGATGAACACAGTCCCTTACAGCCCAGCTTACACACACCTTCAAATACAGAAATTCTCTCTCCTCTCTGTTATGCATATACCTTTCCTGCGCACACCTCCTTTTATCGCAGTATATTTCTTTAAACAGAGTGAACATGTAGGACTGATAACCTTGCAGCGCCTTTTATACCCACTCATTCCTTTTTCTCCCCACCTCTGCCCTGAAGCTTATTCATTCCTACCTGAGCTCTACAAGAAAGCCTCGAAAGACCTACCAAAGTTGACATCGTGGGGGTCCAAAAGATACAAATTCCAGCAAGGTTGTCTTTTCAGGGGAAACGGCTTATACAGAAACACTTGCAGTCAGGATCAACTCCTTGATGACCAATTATCCACTGAGTGCCGACAATAGGGTAGTTGGTTAAGCTGTGTCGTGCCACTGACGTACCTTTGTGAGATAGCGTGGCTCAGCAATTTTAACCTTGACCTGTTAAGAGGGATGAGAATGATGCTCAGCGTTGCATCAGTTATTCAGAGCAGAAGTCCTGAAAATTGTAGATGCAGTCTGTTCATTGTCTTACAGATATTTGTATTATTTTCCCAGGTATTTATATTCAATATTCCAAATATTTCTTGTGGTCTTTTTGGATTTGTCCTAACCAAATTATGGTAAAAGTATTTTGGACGTCAAGTTGTTCCTTTTGATTAGTTGCTGTGCTGACCTTTAACTCCTGCAATTGTGTTGTCTTTGGCTAGGTATTGAATGTCCACGCAGTTCCAGGAATATGCCTGGAGGGATGCAGGTGGCTGAACCCTTCAGTGACGAGGCCATGCTGTTCACCAAAGAGCTGGTGCTGCAACGGGAGGTAAGCAGGACAGCAGGACATTCTGGCCCCGGTTTCATCATTTCCTAGTGTTTTCTGTGCCTGTACCCATGTTGGTAACTCTTGGTGTTTTGCTATTTTGGCGCCCACATTTCTTGTTTTTTATTTTCACACTCGCAGTCCAAGTTTAGTCTGCTTTGAGCACGAGATCATTTTGGTTCAGAGATGTGTGAAGACAAATGTTTATAATACTTTTTAATAACTCTTACTGATGACCAGAGAAGCTACTTTGGCTTTGAAAGTTGTTTCAAACAAGCAGTCTGGCTTTGAACATGAAGATCGATTTGAGCAGCACATACTAAAACTCATTTATTTCAAATTCTGTTTATTTTAAAAATTAGATCAATAAACACGATATTTAGAAGACAGTATTTGAACTAGCAAAGACAGGATGGGTCTTGTCCTAGATGTTTTTTTGGAAAAAACTGTGCAGAGCTCCACATTTTCTACTCCAAAAACAAAAATAATGTTTTACTTTGAGTTTTGACAATGTGCTTGTTTCTGATGTCAAGCATCAAACCGAATGTCTGTTTTATTGTCCAGACACTTTGTGCAAAAGATTCGGCCTTTGACTTGAAAATGATTTACTTCCAAATTGGGGTTATCACAGCATTTGAAGTACTGTACTCTTACCTCAAGTGCTGTGAAATCTCCACAAAAATCCAGACAAAAGTGGCCACAGTCACGTAGACTAACCCAAAAACACACACTTACACATACCGTCCTCCCCCCTGCTTACTCCTAGTTTATGGAAAGCTCACCTGATAGTGGATCAGTGCTCCTGGGCTTTAGAAAACTCCCATCCACTGTGTGCCTGTTCATTCACATGCTAATAGGTTTTTATAAGAAGCAGTGAACGGACCAAAGCCATGATGGAACTAGCTATAATCCTGCCACCACTTATCCAAGCCACACACTCTCTCTCTTGCTCTTTTTTTTTTTTTACTCCCCCTCTCCATTCCTATCTCCGTTTTAAAGGGCTTTTTTTTGCGTAGGGTGGCTGACTCTACTGTCCTCCGGTGTTTAATTGTCATGTAAATGTAGCCTTGGCCAGCGTTGGAGGTGGACTAGTATTTGAGTGTGTGTGTGTATGTGTGTGTGTCAAGCCCAGAGTACAGGCTGGATCAAGAAAGCCGTGGCTGTGAAATAATTGATGCTAGCAACAGGGGAGTTTGATTGACAGGGATGCAAACCTCCCCCTGTGAGTCAGTGCAGAGACTCTGTAGCAGGTACATGTTGGTATGAATTTTTATTATTTTTACAGATGCATATATACGCACAAATGCATAATTAAACACATTTGTACACATGATTCGCCACACTCTCCGTCCCTATACACTCACGGATTAAATTAAGTATTTATCATCATACATATAACCCCTTCCATCCATACACACTGTGACGCACACACTCTCTCACGCATTTTCTCCCTTGCCAGTCATCGGTGGTGTCAGCAAGTTTCTCACAGGTGGGTGGGAGTTAGCAAGCAGGACCGAGCCATATAATGAGTCCAGAGCCCAGTGCGGGGGCTGGTTGGCTGGCTGCACTGACCTGCTCTCATGGGCTAATATGAACACAAACACACACACATACACCCAAATGGGCACATTCAGGTAGATAAAAACACAGTTATATGTTCACACATAAGAGCTGTCACTTTTCTAAAAATCATTATCCAATAGAAAGTCTGGTTCAGAATCCCTGTGTAGAAAATCAGTTTAGGTGTCATCCCTCTGGTTCACCCGCTTTGTTAAGACATTCACTAAACAAATTGGAACATGAGGGGAAAAAAACAAGTGACAGCTCTGTACCAAACAGACACACACACACACACGCACACACACTATCTCCATCTAGCTAGAGAGTCAAATGATAGGGTAATGTTAGACACCATGCCTGACATCGAAACAGGATAGAGTTGCATGAAAGAAAGCCAGAGCGAAGAGGTGACAGGAAGTGCAGAGGCTCTAACGAGACACGAGTTAGCAGCAGAGGAATAAAAGACGTGATGCAGGACCGAGAGGAAGAAACTGCTCCGTGCCCTTGAATCAATCCTCCTCTCCGTCGTTCTTTTCATATCCCCGCGCTGCGTAAGCGAGTGTGACCGAAACAGGTTATTAAGGTGTGTCACGCTCGAATATGAATATGGATCGTTTGATTTCATTAGCATGAGATTCTGCTGTTGATTCCTGTCTGAATAGCATCTGATTGCGGGAGCCTTTTAAGACGTTCAGGAGATGGCCTCACGTGAATAACCTTTGATTTCCGTATTGGCGGTTTATTTGTTCGCAATCATAAAATATTTTTCTCACTCCTTTTGCTCGACAGTCATTTTGAGCTTTGTAGGGCTTAGTTGATCTGATGACATGTTGAGTCAATGGTCCCTGTGCTTCCCCCCGCCGCACTTCTACATCTCTCTACTCTGTAATTAACTGTACTGTCTGTCTTGTCTCCTTTTGAAATGGAGTTTGGGTGCAGACATGCACACTTTTCTCTTTTCTTCCTTTTACACTGCTGTTTTGGTCTTTGCCTAATAGCCTTTCTCTCTCTCCACTTTCCCCTTTTTCCACTCGTTTGTGCCTCGCTCTCGCCTCCCTTGACGTCTTTCGTGTCCAGTTTTAAATCTCTGACTGACATTTGCTCTCAGCTCTCTCCCTCCCTCCCCTCCTGCCATTTCTCCCTATCCCCTCCTTCCTGCAATTTCTCCCTCTAAACTGACACACAGCCATGTCTTAATTTCTCCTGATGCAGACACGCATAATTAATGTGGCATCAAGCGAGGGGAGAGGCCCTGGTTTCTGTCTTCTCTATTTATAACCCCCCCCCCCCCATTCACTCTCTATCTCTGCCGCTTTTTTTTTTTTTTTTTTAAAGATTTCGTTCAGTTTCAGACTCCCTCTATTCAAAAATCACTTCTGTGTTTATCTGCTCCGTCTTCCTTTATCCATCACTCCCTTCGTTCACTCTCTTCCCCTTACTGTCTGTCTGCCTCGCTCTCTCCCGGCTCTCCCTGTGTAGTGTTAATCTCTGACAGACACTGCTCCCGTTCCCAGCGTGGAACCCGAAAACAGCAGCACAAAATTCTGGAGGAAAAAAGAAAACGCATTAGTAAACACCACTCCCCAGACATTCCCCTTTTCTTTTTTGATGTTTTCCATTTAATTTCTCTCACCTCCCACCTTCCATTGACAAAAAAACATCCATTCAGTCTCAGTCACTGAACCTCTCTGTTGATATTTTTTTTTTCTTTATGCTTTTGGGTGGTAACTTCAAAAGCACAGCGTAACCGGGAGGAGGGAGGACAGAAAATTTTTACTGCATTGACGTGTTTATCTAGGATGAGTCAGCTACAGACGGGACACATAATTACTGGTGTAGTGTTTGTTAATAAAAGGCATAAGTCGGTGAAACAGTATTTAAACTATTCCCAATGTCTCATTTAAATTTATGTTTAATTGAACGCCATTCCAAACTGAGATGGCTGCAATGTGAAAAACTGACCAATGTGATGCTGGCGTCAAAGTAAGGTGCGTCATCATCTTACTTAGGTTTTGTTTTTGAATTATTGAATTTCAGCCTCTGTTCTTTGCATTTGTATCTCTCTGTCTACTTGTCGCGCTTGTAATATTTTATTTTTAGACTAATGAACTCTGAAACTTATTTTTTTATTAATCAGCAAAGAACAGACTACCCATTGTAACCGCTGCTGTATATATTTTCAGTTGTATAACTGATTGCCTGGCAGGAAAGGAAGCAAGAATAAGAAAAGCGGGTGAAGCGGAGATGGAGTGTTTGATTGAGCAGGGACGAGAGCAGGCTAAGTGGACAGTAATATGCAGTGTACGGATCCACCTACGTATACTGTCAGTCCTATTGACCTCATTCAGTCTGGGTGGTCTCTCATCTACTGTACTGCCCCGACTGCCTACTCACTACAAATTTCTCTGTTTCGCACAGAGATTCTCATCACTTACATTCTCTCACTCACTTGTTAGCATGTAAAGACGTGAAGAACGCCTTTGTCGCTGTATTTCAAGCCTGGGGTGGTTTTTCTATACATTTTCATCACTTTTATTTTTAGACATAAAGTTTATAAAGCTAGAAAAGATGATATCCCACAACGTCAGCTTGTTTTAAGAGTCTAGACTGCATGTTATGCACTTGTGATGGATTATCTTACATCTGACTGCACCTGAGGGAAAAAAAGTGACGAATGGGGTGTAGTAGTCATTATCGTACCAAGTCTTCCAGTCTCTGAAAATGTGTCAACAGTTTATTTAGAGGGGAACAAGTGCAAAAGCAGCCTTGAGTTACTATTTTAAAGCTTGATAGACGGTTTGTAGGTTTAGAAACACTTTATTTCATCTTAAATTCCAGCTGTAGTTAAAAAGAGATAAAATGGCAACAGTAAAAAAATTATACTAGAAAACTGGGTTATCATTTTAACGTAGTTGCTATAGTCCTAATACACACATGCACACCCAGGCACTTACCTCTGTCTCTGAGTGTGGGGGGGTTGGCACAGGCTGCCTTCAGACCTGCAGGAGGTTGTGTTGTGTAGCGTCGATGAGTCACTGTGCCGGCGTGGCATCACAGATGCCCTGCTCTCTGCTTTAATAACTGTTCTTGGTGAGCATTTTAATTAAATGCTAATACGTCCAACACCTTTTGAAAATACCAAGAGGATTTGGCTCTGTTCCGTGTGTGGTATTTCTTATTGTACCACTACCACAAGTGCAGGTATGCTGTGGCAACCGGATAAAGTGTTGATCTCGTCGTCTGTCTTTTCTTCCATCTGTCTCTGGACACATCTGCGGTCAGTGCGACTCGGATCGATTCGTTTAGCATTTTTCACACAAACATACACACAGAGAATGCATCCTTCATGCATTTGTGCCTCTTTTCAACATCTTATTTTGCCTTTCAGGGCCGCGTGACGGCACCGCATTTCTCCACAGCTTCAGTGCTCTTACATTGATTTCCAATCACCCTCAAATTATTTTGGCACGAGGCCGATAACACAAGTACCGCATCTCTGTGTTTGACCACGTCTCTTCACCTCTCCCCCCCCCATCTCATGTTGGTCCGTTTTGTCCACATTAAATTTGTCTATTTTTGACTTGTTTTTTTCTTTCTCATACTTTGGCATGCAAAATGTGTTTGTGAGAGAGAGAATGAGTACACATAATGAATAATGCATGCTGTGGTTTCCTGGTCAGAGAGACAGACAGACGGTGGGGACGGTGAACTGCTCCTCGGGTCCTTTTTTTTCCCCACCACCACACACTGTAGTTAAACAAACCACAAGTGCAGACGGAAGCCCCATATTCAGATTACTGCTGCTTTATTGCCACTGAAAAGATCTGTCCCCATCCATTCATAACTCCGGCACCAGCTGTATAGATTACATCCATACCGGAAACAGTAAATACTTTTTACTTGGTGTTACCAACAACCATTACAAGTGGATTTTTTTTATATTTGAATGATATGACACAGATGGGATGACTTATTTGGCGGATAAAGGTATTTTAAATGGTAAGTTTTGTTGAACCCGCCTCCCAAATAACCACAAATGTTGATACAAACCTGAGTGGAGCCCAAAGAAAACGATCAAAATGTCCCGCTTGATGAAATAGAGCAGTCGAGGCAATATAACTGGCAAACCATGCTAGTTTGCAATTTAAATAGATTCCATTTGTAATTTAAAGTTTGACCTTGAAACCCACCTTGCAAGCATAATTTCATTAGTAATAGTTTCTGTTGAGTGCTGACCATAAATTCTGATGCTCACAATAAGTCAGTCTACATCACTTTCCACTAATCGGTGTCACAGGTAGAGTTCAGCTTTTGGTTTTGCAGCAGTTTGCAAATAAAGTGCTGCTCGGCCCTGTTTGTGTGTATCACTGTCACAGCCGGGCAGCTCTTTTCCTTGAAAATCGTGAATTACAGCCCGAAGGTGAACAGAGCGACCCACATAAACGCATTCACACCATCGCAGTGACGGAGAGATAGATGGGCCTGAATAGAGATGGAGCGATGAGAGGAAGGGAGAAACCTGCTCACTGCTTTATCGCCCCAACTCGTTTACGAGGGCGACCTTGTGCTTAACGTCTGTGTGTGTGTGTGTGTGTGTGTGTGTGTGATGGAATTGCAACTTCACCGTCCACCCTGATAAGCATACCCTGGAAACAGTGCAAAGACATAGGCACGCACTGTGCTTGGGGACCAGCTGAATCCTCTTAGCCTTTTCCTCTACATGAAGGGCACTGCAGTACTCTTCCACATCAATGAGGGCAAGAGTACAATGCTCTCATGCACTTGCACTGTACTGTCGCACAGTATATCACTCACTGTATTCCTCTCATTTTTAATTCTCTTTTTTCGCTGCATCTTTCCTCGTTCTCCTCGATCCCACACTTTTTTTTATATTGGCTCACATTTTAGCTGCTTTTCTGCTGGAATAGGCTAGAATGAAGGTATAGGACATATAGGACACAGGTGTGTGTGTGTGTGCTAAACAAATACACTTCTTAAATTATTGTTGAACCTGAGGCCAGAAGACTGAATATGTTTGATAAATGATTGAAGCAGCAGGAAAAGGAGAAAAGTCTTCTATTGTCTCTGCTGTCTCTTTTGTTTGCCTTTCCCCCGGTTATACTCTGGGCCCTCTCACTTAAAAAGAAAATAGCTAAACTCCGTATTGAATTTTAGTCTGTCTGAGAATACTGGAGGCAGCCAGCCAGATAGCCAGTGGCTGTGTCAACACACACGTCATTACCTGTCTTATTTGGCCGCTGTTCTTCTTTCTTCTTCTGGCCCTTTTATTTTTCACCTCTTTTACCAAGCTATTGTTCTAATAAAGAGCAGTTTTATTTCATTTATTCTGTCAGTCAGCGCAGTCTGTCATGCTTTTCCTCTGCTCGTCATCACAAAGAAGAACACTGGAACAAATGATTAACATTTAATTGAGAGGTGGGAGTTACAGTGGGTTATCGACTATCGACTGTCACATGGCCAGTCTAGTAGGGCACACTCAATAGCCCAATTTTCGCCCAGCAGTCCAATTTTAGTCTTGTTCTGTCTCTTTATCACAAACAAGATGATTGTTTAACCTTACTTAAAGGGCTACTTCCATAATGGTGCTAATTAATTTCCCTTTTGGTAATTAAATGAGATGAAAAAATGTCTTTGGTGAAGACGTACACGGACAATAAGGTCTAAGGAAAAGTCGGAAAATGCCTCAGCCTTGACTTTTGAGTTTTTATTCTCCAAGTGTTGTCTTGCCTCTTCATTCTTCTCACTCGACTGCCATTTTATGTACCCCGCTAAATGAATGTTAGTATTTTCACACAAACACACTTCCATCCTCTTTTTTTTTTTTTCCTTTCATTACCCCTACTTGCACCTCATGTGTGATTTTTGCGTACACGTGTAACTTTCAGTAACCTCTTATCAGTCTTGGGTAAAATACTCTTACACATAGCTGCACACACACATTCTAACACACATGCCCAAATCCCCCTGCTGCGTTGCCTTCTGAGCTGCTGGCCGCTAGGTGTCTGTTAGCTGAACACGAACACTGTTTGACACTGTAACAAAAATGTTGCACGATTGGCATCAGAGTCTGTTCTAATAGTCCTTAATTAATAAAACATTAAAGCTATTTCTGTGTGTAAAATACATGTGGTTTATTGATAACAAATTCTGGTATGTGACTAGAACTTTCATGTCTCCTTATTTAATTCTCACTGTTGCAGATTGACCTAGATAGTGCACAGTACTAGAGACATTACATAGTCTATGTCCTTCACCATATGTTGGATGAATCTCTGATGAGCCCGCTGGAGGAAATGGCTCCAGGCCTCTATGCTTTATTGATGCTTAGATTGATCTTATGCTGTTGATGACTGTGACACAACAGCGCAACATATTGACAGTTTTGACAGACAAATACACATTTATCTCTCTTTGTGTCTCTGCCATGCGCACATCAAATACATAGATAGATTAGATGTGATTAAAGCAGTATATTGACGTCCTACTCTATTTGTAGCTTCTTACGCCCTGGGATCTTATGCAGAGGAATTATTTTCTGTCATCACTAACATGCATGCTAGAGGGTCGACGTTTGTGTGTGTGTACAAGCAAGTGCAGAGAAGATACCAGCCTTTCAGTTGTGCTAATGGTTCCCTTGACAACACAGCAGTTGCTTCACATCAACGTTGTCTTGGCTGTAGGGTTAAAACACATACCTCAAAGACACACACACACACACACAGAAAATAAGGCTTGCATATGCACATGCACTGAAATCAGCTTTCATGAGTTTGTCTCTGCACCACTCCCTGTCTCTACTCTGTTTCTATGATGGCCGAATTTACATAATTACAGTCCAACACACACACTCTGCTGTTCTCACAGAGCATCTTCACATATCCCCCCCTCCCAGCATCTTCTATGTGTGCGTCTCCATGTCATGTCAGTCCTCCATCACTTACTCGCTTATTGACTTGTCAACGTCTGGCCCCTGCTGCGTAGAGGGCACACCTTCCTAGACCTCCCATTGCTCCCCGTCGTGTCCTTTTTTTCCCCTCCTCTCACCTTTTTTTACCTCTGCTTTCACACTCCTTTCATCTGTACGCCTGTGTGTGTGTGTGTGTGTGTCTGTCTGCATGTGTGTACCTGAGCAGGGAATATAGCCTCAGAGATTTGAATAAATAAGCGCCAAGTAAAGGCCAAAAAGAGGGGAGATTTGAAGCGGTAATCCTCTGCCAGCTTACCCCAGCACAACGTCCTCACGCCTGCACCCTTATCCCCATCTCAGCATCCCCTTCCATCCACCTTTTCTCTCATTCAATTTCTTTATATCCCTTACTAACAAGAGAGAGGCTATCTCAGCGGCTGTGTCAGCGATCGGCATCTCGTCCCACCCCCCTCTCCCTGTTCCCTTTCCCTCTTTTTTCCCCCTATGTTTTCCCAGAGGAGAGTTGGGGCATAAAGGGAAGAACAAGCCAGGCAAAATCTAAAAAAAAAAAAAAAAAAAAAAAACCCAACGGGGATTGGGCTCTCAGCTTTGAATTCAGACAGATAAAGCTAATGGCAGAAGTGGGCGACAGGCAGAGAGCTGTGTGTAGATGTGCGCAAGCGTCTCTTCAATTGAGGGCAGCTATAGAAATGTAGTTTCTTTAAACCCCTTTGCTGGCTGAATCTCTCTCTGAATGTGCAGGGGTGTATGCAGGGGAAGTTCCAAGAAAGGCTGGCCGGGGCACTGCAGTTTCTTAAAATGCTTTCGTTGCCAGCTGAATCTCTCTTAAAGTGAGAGTGTTTGCTGCTTTTACTGGTAAATTTAATTAGTTTTGGCGTGTCAGGGTGCGTAAAATTTGAACACCTCGCCATTGTAACCAGGATAAAAGACATTTTTATCGTATCGAACAACTACAGGTTAAGGTTTTGATTGCCCTCTTGCTAAAACTTGTGGAAGCTGCAGTTGTCACGAGCTGTGTTGTTCTTCTTAGCACCATGGCCTCTGGTGCTTGTATAGTGCTGACATTTAGCACTCAGGTCTGACACACCCACAGACCGAGAAATACTTTTTATATTGCTGCTCCATATTGTTCATCTGCCACCTCATAGCAACTCGTCTGCCACTTTTGGCTGATAATGGACACGCAAACACATGTATGTCCACACACACACACACACACACAATCACACACAGAGTTATTATCTCCTGGAACAATACTAATAGATGCATGTACTGCTGTGAGCAAACAGTTTGTGCCTCTGCTGCCAACAGAGTGGGAGGGTGAACGCTTGCCAAGTCTCTTCTACCATGAGCCTCCTCTCCTCCTCTCCTCTCCTTGAGCCACCTTTCTGTCTCCCCTCCCCTTTATTTTCTTCTTTTCTTTGATCATTTCTATCCACTGCCTCTCAATACTTGTCCCATGAGCTGAGCCACATCCTCGTCTTCTCCTTGTCATTGTATTAAACTCTCATTAGACTAGTACCTTCTGCTTTTCATATCCCTGCTGCATGATACCACCTACTCATTTTTTTCTGAAACTCGTGGCACTAATCCCACATGTTTACACATAGCACATCCCCAACTGTGGCTCGCAACTTAGTTTGAAGTAATATTACCGCAGCAGCAAGCAACAAAACTGTAATTGATGGACAAACACAAGCCCGCTCGCACATATACGTCTTTGATGTGTCTGGTCGTGTTTAATTAGCTGCAGTGAGGGACAAGAGCGTGGCGAGGGGAGAAGGGCAGTATAACTTGCTGTCTAATTATCGGCTCCCCCGTTGGGCAGGTACTCTTGTATCAGCCAGGCCGACGAGGTCACGCTCAGCTTGGGGCCACACAGCGCCTCTGATTCACCTCTCGTTGAAAAGTTTTTCATTCTGAAATGCCTATCAGGGCCATGAAAACAATTACTGTTCAAGGAACACTCCTCATAAAAATAAGTACATAGGAGAACACCTCCCTGATTCCCACATCACAACATTAACATGGTGATGAAGGATTTTTCCTGACCCTGAAATAATCAGTTGATTATAATTATGTTGTCAGAAAATTCAATCAACCTAATTTCTTTTCTTGCAGTGGGACCTTAAGGCCTTGTTTATGTAAGAACTTGCCAGCTTTCAAAGTTCCAGCTTCCATTAAATTAACTACTATCTTCATATTTATAATTTCTTCTTCTGGTTTCAGTGACTTACTTTTTGGTTGTCCCAGTGCACCTCTAGAGAATCTCACAAAGTTAAAGTGTCGTCCCACATAAATAAGCAGCTACTGGATGTAAATGCTCTTTGCTGTCTGCGATGACTTTGATCAGTTTTTAATGCAGTGGTGGCAAAGTTAGACTAGCACAGGCTCACCTGCAGTCACTCTCGAGCTCTTTCACAGTCAGCATGCAATGCTGTGTGTTTCAAGTGTTTTTTACAGGGCTGAAGCTAAGATACAACAAAAACAGCTGGACATTGGACAGTAGCTCAACAACAAGAAGGCCTAAATGTCTAAAATGGAAATGAAACGTTTCTTTTTCTATCTGTGCAATACAAATTCGATTAAATGGATTCTGTACAGCACACACAAATCCACAAACAGACCGCTTCACAGCACGTCTTTTCCTCTTCATGCTGAAGTCCAATTCGATTTATTTGAAGTCAAAATTAAAGGGAAAATAGAATGAGCTAAATGTTTACAAACAGTCTTATTGTTTCGCTGCTGCCTTAAATCTTCCAGCAAACCCACATCCTTTTTTTCTATTAAGTAAGAACTGTATTTTAAACAAGCACTTCTGGAGACACCATTTATTTGGGATCCATTAAAACTTGTGGCTGGGATCAGCGCCTGGACCCCGCCACCTCGTAAATACAGCTTTTGAGCATGCCCCCCCTCCCTTTCTCTTTTCAGTTTGCTGGTGTTGCATCTATACTTGATTCCCCTCGATTGAAGTAATTAAACAAAGCCTGACAAATTTCCAAATGCCCCCTAAATACTAAACACAAGCGGGGGCAAAAAGACTTGACTAACTACAATGCAGTGAAGCTGTACTTGTCCACTGCAAGCAGAGGTTAGCTATTGATTTGTTTGATCTTTAAAGATCACTGCTGACCCAACTGCACACACACATTTAAACACACACACAGCAGTTTGCTGCAGCGGCTGAATAATTCTGCCACCACATGAAAACTGTGTTTCAACCCCCGGATGCTCTAATGCACCTCGTCAGAGCTTTCATCTTGACGTTGCTTTCATGTGCCATTCTGTGCTCAGCGGTGCACGTTTTCTTAGCAAGTCTTTGACATTAGCACACTGCCTGTCATCTCGAAGTCCACATCAGTATGAATTCATGATCCTACAGTTACTACAGAATGAATACCGAGCTCCCCGTATTGTGCCAGATAGGGGGTTCTTATCTATTGTGATCACATTTCTCCTTTCTTTACTGACTATATTGCTCTTTGTTCCTCATCCTTGCCCCTTGTCTCCTTTTCTTCACTCTCCTTTTCCCGCCTTCTTCCCCCTCTGCGTGTCCCTTTTTCCATCTAGCACTGCTATCCTCTGACACACTAAATCAGGGTGTCATAGATAATGTGTCGGCCTCGCTATCCACCTCAGTTAATTCTCTTACCCTTGTCTGTTTTTCCTCACTGCCTCCTTTCTGTAATGTCTTGAGCAGTGCAAGAGGCCATTTTGTCACCCCAATTCCACCCCTCCACTATCACCAAAATGTCTACACCAGATACACACCAGACATTCTCATCCCAGAAAAGATGAAATCCCAGGACAATCCCTGCAACCCCCAGACTTTTTTTTTCCATCTTCGCTTCGTTACCTAGACTGTACACACAGCATAGAAGCAAAGATTCTTCTTCTTTTTTTTTTTATCTGCACATTGTGTACGTGCCTTTTTGTGTCATTCTTGGACTCTGCATTTGCCTGGGAACATGCAGTAGTGCCATGGAAACCACCAAAATAGTAAAACAGAAAATCACATCTTTGTGCCTTTTAATAAGTGGATACAAATACACGAAAACATGGGTGTAAATGTCTGATTTGCTATGGAAATTTGTAGGATTCATCACTGTTTTTCAATCCCTGACCCTACTAAGATATTTTTTGATATTCATAGTTGTGCATACTAAAACTTGGTATGCACTGTGTTTAAACAGAGTCCAGATCTGAGACAGGAAGATATACTATCACTATATATTTTTAGAAGAACGTGCACAGACATCTGATGTTGTGTTTTTCCGATAGTCAGTATAGTTGCTTTATTGCACCCTGTTTTAGGCTACTAATAAGCTGCCTAGCTTTCATTAAAAAGAAGCAGAATCTGTGAGCTGGTGCTTTTTCCAGCTATATAGAAACACGTTAACAGAATCCAAATTTGAAAAGGCTTGTGTGTCTTTGGATATTTAGTCTGCTGCGTTAGTGTGTTCGTGTATTTATGTTCGTGAGCGAGTGAATGAGGGCTCTTCCTGAGCACAGTATCCTTGGTGATGCTGTGCCTGTGATCATGATTTCTCTCTAGGCTGTAAATCTCAACAAAAGCAGTGAAATTAATGGTCAATGGCTTCATTTTTCTCTGTGTGTATGTGCATGCTTTTGTGTGTGTTGGTGTGTGTGTGTGTGTGTGCGCGCACCTGTGTCTTTATTTGTTTGTGTGCTCACAAAAACCTCAACACACCCCCTCCTCACATATGTCTCAGCCCCCTGTTCGCTGCTCTCAGTGGGCTTGATTTACTGCACACGCACACACCTCTGCCTCAACTACTGGACGGGATCATAAAAGTAAGGCTTCATCGTTGCCTGCCGCTAAGAAAACACATGGATGTTTTTCACCCACCAAAAGGGCAATAAAGTCTGTCTCACAGGGAGTAACACACTTGAGTGGTCGCCTCTACATGGCAAAAATAGCTCACACAAACCCACCTGCGATTCAGACTCAGTTTTAGCAACAGATATATACGGTGTCAACGGTATACATCCAATAAAATCTGTTGGCACGCACCTATTCAACACTACAGCCCGGACCGCGCTGGGCTCATTGCCAACAATATACTGTGTAAAATTTTCCTCTGCCTCTGTTGACCTCGGTAACAACAAATCATACCACCAGCTGGTCACTGAATATGGCTATTTGTATCAGTTTTCACATTGTCCAGATGCACCAGCAAACATCAACTTGCCTTCACAATTTCCTCCAGTCCACCAACACCTTCCGTACCTTTACTTTCTTGCATTGTTTGAAAATTAACAAATACAAAGCACTCTATAGAAAACATATACTCAGGAAAGAAAATATTTATTTTATTGTTTAATTAACAAAGATAACATTCCAAATATGAAATGTAGGATGAGATGGCATTCCTGTTCTCCTGAACTCAACTCAAGTTGTCTTTTGTCATAATGAGCATCCTCTGCATAGTCGATGTGCCGTCTCCACCTTTTGACTCTGCATCCTGTCCGGTCCCTTCATTTGACACGAGGACCAAACAAGTCTGTAGCCCTGACTCATGTTGACTCACAAAGCAGCACGCTCCCAGGCCTGCTTAGAATAGCCTCCTGTCTGCTCCACTAGCACACTGGCTAGTGCCCACACAACAGTCCTACCACATGCACTGTGTAGCACACATCCCTCGCCTAAACTAGGATGCAGATTTTAGGCAGGAATCGATCACTGCCTACGGTATGTTAATTAACAATAATCACTTCATCAATAATCACTAACCACTTAGAAAATACAAATGCAATGAAAACACAATTAAAGCAATTGGCATTTGCTTGCAGCAAAGCTCAGGTAAATTAGGTGTTTGGATCCTGTAATTATGCTGCCCTTAAAAACTCTACATCGATATTCAGCAAATAATGAACACTGTTCAAACATTTAACATTATGGTTATGCACAGGCTAAATCACTTGAAAGTCAACATGCAAGACGCTTCTGAAACAGGGAATTCTAAAAGAAACGCACCCATCGAGCGGAAAAAGCTAATGGGCTAAGAGCCCCCTTTTTATCCTTGCTGCTCCGGTATATAGACAACCACTTGTGCCAAGCCCTGATCACAGGCTCTGATCAAAGATGGTGCAGTAATCTGAGGTGTATGTAAATTCAGCATTTATGTTCTGCGCCATAAAACACCTGCACGAGTGGAACTAAGCTCCCAGGAATGCATAAATGAAGTTGTGCCACCATATTTCTACAATCTCTCAATATAGGCTCGATTTTTAAATGTTTGCGGATATTGATTCTTTGCCAATGAATCGTTAGATATGCCTGCATTACCACATTTCTATACATTTTTAGCAGACACTGATAACTGAGAACAATGTAAAACATCTTTGTCAGAAGGGCTACATCCTCTTTGCTTTAATGACGAGACTGAGTGAGGGGCTTTAGTTGATAAATGGCTGATGCAATTCAGATTACAATGTCTATTGGTCTAGGTCATTTTAATGGAATAACATTTTATTACAGCCATCTTCTGCGCCTCAGTGCATAGTAATTTACAATGAGGGGGAAAAAAAATCTAATTAAGAGATTGCATCAAAATAATTGGGTTTCAAAATGTCCTACGAACACTTTAAGTTGAGAATGAGCTCTTTTTCTTAAATTGAATGGGAGAGAAAGTATCGTTTGTTTTTGCTGTTGGCTTAAGGGCTTTGACCTGTTAAATTCAGTGTCCTCCTGATCACACTGAAAACACATACGCATGCACATGGCTGCACTGTGGCAGTTATCGTCCCTGCAGTTCCATTTGCGCTGACCTCTTGATCCTCCCCATCCTCTCTGCCTTCATATTCACCATTCTCCCTTCCTCAAGTACCCCCAGTGGTCCAGTCCATTACTGTTATCAGCACTTCTTATCTGCTGCACTGTGCTATGGTAACATCACACCCCATAGCCCCTCCACCACCACCACACCCCTCGTGGTGCAGTCCAAGCCATTCAACAGTCATGCAGGAGCCATGATGGCCAGGCTATATATCCCCCATTCCATCTGTAGCTGGCACTCTTGCATCACATATGCTCTGCTTACTTCTCTCCTAAGCGCCTTTGCTCTCTCTTCCTCTCACTCTCGCTGCTTTGCTTTCCCCTCTCTTGGTAGCTCTTCTTCTTTTTTCTCTCATTTTTGTTTCATTTTAATCAGTTTTCACTTATTTTGTCTGTTTCTTTTGCTTGTTTTCTGTTTTTGTTTCCTCCCTTCCCTCTTCCTTAATTCCCTTCTCTTTCACCTCTCGTTTCATCTTTTTCTTTGCGTCTCCCAGAAACACTTCTATGTACCGTCATCCACCTTATCCAGGCCTGCCACATTTCTGTGTATGTCTTGTTTTTTTTGCATTGCTGTCTGCTCTTTGCTTCACATATCTCCTCCCAAACTGCTTTCTGTTTTGGTTAAATTTCCCACTTTTGCCTCCACCCTTATAACTCCTTTCTCGCAATCTGTTCCGCTTTCCTTCCCACTTCAAGTTTCTTTCCTACATTTTAATTTCTATAGCACTTCATTTTCTTCCCCCTCTAATTCTTATCCCCCCCATCCTCCCTCCCTCCCCAGGCTCTGTGAGCTGTGGGTAAGTAGGTGCATCTTGCCTTGCTTCCTCTTTCAAATGGCTTCATGATTGCTAATGAAGCACACAGACAGAAAAGAAAACATGATGCGGAGGAGGAAGGGATGGAGGGGAAGGAGTGTTTCCCATGGAGACGGGCCCTTCGGTGGCTGGCTAGCTGATTGGCTGATTGATGACCCTGTAGCCATGTTGACTGATTAGTATGAAGGAGCCTTTTATAGCACAGTGCAGCTTATTATGTGACCACATACCACAACATACACGTTGCATGAGCCCCATTCTGCTATACCATACTTGGACCACACTGAGGCATAGTAAGTGTGATACAATATGGCCAAGCTTACGCAAGAATGCCATAACACAGTGCTTGCATCTGTTCATACAACTGCTCACACTCCCTCTTATCCATTTACACTATCCATTTAGATACAACATACTGATACTTTTCACTTGTTTCAACATTCCTCTCACCTGCTTCACATTAGAGACAATTGGGAAGCCGTTCTCTGGCTTTGCATAGCTATGTTATCAAAAACAATTACAAGTAAACAGGAGTGGGAGACAAAAGCATGCTGCCTGTGGTATGAGTCAGCGTAGTGACAAATGGTCAGTACAGTATGAAATGAGCTTTTTTTTTTTCTTTCTTTTCTTCTCAATATTCTTGGCATTTTGCCTTTATTGGAAAGCTGATAGAGGTAGATGGGATCTGCAGCTGGAATCGAACTGTGGACGTTACAGTTATGTGATAAACACCTCTACCATTTGGCTACAGGGGCACCCTGAAATGGGCATGTTAAATATGAACCCTGCTGTCTGTCTCACACACATACGCACACACTTTTTCCTCACGCTCCCTCTGTTCCCCTTTTCATGTTTTTCCTCTCCTGAACTGAACACACAACAGAAAACACAGCATACCTACACATATCTATATAAACAAATGCCAGACAAACTTCCCTGTCTGATCTTTCTCGCTCATCACCTGCAGAAAATACTCCATTTTTTCAAAATGCAGGCTGAGTCATCAACAAACGTGGCAAAAAGGCGAGGATGGCGAAAGCTGTAATTGATTTGATCACGTCTGATTTTTGCCCAAGTGACCAGTTGTGACAGCCCTGGTACACTGCAGTGGGTTATTTTTACCCTAATTCGATGGCAGTTGGTAGAGGGTGGTAAAATTCTCTTTTTGTGATAATGATAAGACACTGATTCCAGTCATGACCACTTGGTATATAACAACACCTATATCTATGACTGAAATGCTGCATTGTATTGCAGTTAATGGATAGATAAAAAAAAAAGAAAAAGAAAAAAGATTTGCTTTCAGTGTCTCTCACTGGCTTTACATGTCAGATGTTCTAAGATCACACAGAGTCTAGTATGCTGTCTCAAAATATGTTTTTCAGGAAAAAAAATGCTTTCCTCTTTATTTGATTTAATTATTTTCTCTGATTTTTCAATTCATGTTTTTAATCCAGACGAATTCTCTCATCTACCCAGCCTTGTTATGTAGCACGATCTTGGAGAACGTTTAAATTATACATTTACAACAAATGATGTCTTACTTAACAACATATGCTCTATTTCCAAGTGCAAGACATCATCTAAAACAGCTAAATGTAATAAAAAAATAAATAAATGGAGGGGAACTCTCCCTCTTCAACTGTCCTCTTTAACCTCCAACTCTTTCTCTATCCTTCTAGCCTTTTCCCTCTTTTTTACAGAGCTGGACTGTCATGCTCACAAACAATTATTCTAGTCACCCGACTAACTGCTACACTCTTTTTGTGGTGCGCCATGTCAGCCTCGCTCTCTCCTTTCTATTTAAACGTTCTCTCTTTGTCCTCCTCTGTCTCAAATGTTGAAACACTACAGTGTTGGAAAGACGAACCCTGATGTTGTTATTGTGGCCCTCACAGGTGCTCTGCCTAACCAGGGCTCAGTTTTCCACACATATTACTGGTTTTATAAACTGATGTCGTCAACTACACTACAAAGCCAAAGCTTTGCCTGCCTGCACAGGCCTGTGACTGTGAATCTGATAATGTCATGTACATCCAGATTAAAATAATTAATGTTAATTTACTTCAGAATTTTAAAAATGTACATTTTCAATGACTCGCCTGGAGAATATTTTGTAGTATTCTTTGTCATCACTCACCCACATGTTGCCCACTCCAAACATGTTGTTCTATTATTTTGATAAGTGCTTCAAGGGTAGTTCACGTCACCTTTCTTTCTCTTTTTTAAATTAACCTGTGTGCTTGAGACACTGTTCCTCATTAAGTGAGAGAGAGAGAGAGTTATAGAAGGAATAATGGCATTGCTTGGCCTTCAATCCCACATACCATAGTTTCGAAAAACAAACTCTGACCTGTCTAATACATGTCTGTTAACCACTGTGTATGTTGTATGTTATCTTTCTTTGTTAGGCAGGGAGCTGTGAGGCTATATTATGATTGAGAGCGGTGATATTGTCAAAGATGAAAAATGCACAGTTAACAGCAAGACCCGAATGCATTTGTCACCATAAAAAGCCCCCATACTGATTGATGAAGCCACAACAGCTGGCAATGCAATGAAAAGTGAAATGAGGATCTATATTTTTTGGCAAAGTGCAAGACAGTCTTAACACCCAAACAGTATTTCACCTTAATTTATCACCTTTTCACTCATTAGATACATGATTAATAATATCAGTTTGTAATGTGGAAAATGAGCTAGGTAACACAAAATTCTTGTATCATCAAAAGGCAATGTAATGAGCATTTCAGTTAACATTAGATCTTATGGTAGCACTGCTATACTTATCAGTGGACATGCCATTGCTTCACCTTTTAGCATCTTAACGCATTTGTAGAACTTAAGAACTTGGGTTAAATGCATGCTTTTGATCAGCCACACCTTGATGAAACACCATGACACACGCTGGTGGCGTGAAATGAAAACTGAACAAACTATGCTATTACATATAAAGGATAATAATAGGAGATGTTGAGAGATTTTTGAAAAGCACCATCCACTTCTGCACTGTGATTCATTCTGCCTGAGTCATTCAGCACACGTAGGGTTAAAGTATAGCTGCAGCGTCTTACTGCAGTGTCTAAAGCATTTGGCTGATCGTTACAGTATACGCCAGGAGAAGAAGCAAAGGGGGAAAAAAAACATCTCTCTCTAATACTTCCTTTTTTCTTCCAAAAATCCTTTTTATTGCATTTTATAACATTTGGCACAGTACAAATTCTTGGTGCTTTTACAAGATAAACCTGTAAAGATCGACACTGACCTTTTTTCGGTTTTTGTTAAAGAAAGTCTTCTCAGTATAAATATTTTTTCTCATCACTGCATTCTCTGTAGCATGGTGTAAAAATCACACAGAATGCCCCTTTTTAAAACAACACTACCCTCATTTGTCAAAGTCAAGACAGCATCTTAAACAACTCATTGTTTTAAATAGAAGTTACAAGTTAGAAAATAGTTTCAATTTCTTTTTAATATATGTTTCTCTATCACCAGCCCATGGTAGTTTCAATTTGTCCATATATATATTTATTTATAAGCATGTACAACAAGAAATCATCAGTCTTTTTAAGTTTGCACTCTGTACAAAAAAGTAGTTCCTGTCCTTTTTTCGTTGTGCATTCTATTGCATGATTTATGAGGAAATGACTAGGGGGGATGGGAGGGGGGGCGTGGGACATGGATGGGTGGGAGCTAGGGACCTAGGGAAAAGAGTGGGAGCCTTCTGGGGGGCCTCTTTAAATCTGAGTCTCCTGTACCTTCTCCTTGGTGTGAGTTTTTATGGCAAAGGGCTCAGCCATTGCTGTGATGGTGCTGGGCAAGGTTCGAGGCAAAGAGTTTCCAACGTTGTTGTCTGTCCATTTAGCCCCATGGCCAGTTGGTTTGTAGGTGTTGTATTTGGGCTTTAGAGTGCTGTAGTCCACCTTATGAGGGCTGTAGTCCATTTTGTGTGGACTGTAATCAAGTTTAGGTCTCTGAGTGTGTGGACTAAAGTCAGACTTGAAGGCGCTGTAATCCGCTTTGTGGGGGCTGAAGTCTGTCTTGAAGGCGCTGTAATCGGTTGCAGTCTTATGTGGAGTGTAAGGGTCCTTGGGTTTGTAGGTACTGTCAGTTTTAGACCTCTGGGCACTGTAGTCCATTTTAGGTTTAGGCTGAGTGCTGTAGTCGGGCTTAAATGGGCTGTAATCTGGTTTAGGTCTTGGGTGAGTGCCAAAGTCTGGTTTGAATGGACTGTATTCAGCCTTAGGTTTATGTTGTGTGTTGTAGTCCGATTTTAATGGGCTGTAGTCATGTTTAGGTTTTGGTTGGGTGCTGTAATCTCGTTTGAATGGGCTGAAGTCAGCTTTCTGCCTAGGATGAGTACTGTAATCTGGTTTGAAGGGGCTGTAGTCTGATTTAGTTTTTGGGTGAGTTCCAAAGTCTGGTTTGAATGGGCTGTATTCTGCTTTAGGTTTGTGAGTGCTGTAGTCCTGTCTAAATGGGCTATAGTCAGGCTTTGCTCTATGAAGGCTAAAATCTGGTGTTGATTTGTGAGTGCTGTAATCTGGGATGAATTTGTGGCTACTGAAGTCCATATTTGGCTTATATGTAGTGTACTCAGCCTTTGGCTTGTGAAGGGTGAAATCCGGCTGAGGTTTGTATTCGGCCTTGGGCTTGTGAAAGCTGTAGTCAGTCTTGTGGCTGATAAAGTCCAGTTTGTGTATGCTGTTGTGGTCCCGGATTTCAGGCAATGTGAGAGCCGTCTCTTGAGCTGCAGACGCTGGTGGTGGAAGGTCCTCCTCATCCACCTGGATGATCTCCACTGTTCGGGCAGCTGCCACTGTGCTCCTCTGCTGGTGGCGCTTTCTCAATTTGTAGAAGGCAATGAGCATGACAGCAGCCAGCAGTGTCACTGCCACAAAGCAACCTATTATGATCTTAGTGGTCTTCATCACTTCATCCAGGCTTGGGCCTGTCTTTCCTGGTTTACCAGTGGCACCTTGGGGTCCTGGCGCCACAGATGACTTGGCTGCACCTGGTGGGCTGTCAGTACTTTGAAGCAGAACGGTTGGTGTGGAGATGAAGACTGGCTGAAAGACCGAAGGAGAGGCAGTTGTAGTTGTTGTCCCTAGGCCTACCCCTCCTCCTCCAGCTACCCCAGCTCCTGCAGCAGCAGCTGTGGTCGTGGTGGTTTTCGGTTTGGGCATCTCAGTGGTTGGCCCCAAGACCTCTACAGTCACTGTGGTGAAGTAACTCAAGTTGGATGTATTAAGCTCAGCTGCACTCACATTGAGGTAGGCCGAGGCATTGGAGTTCCCGGCTGCATTGGACACCATGCAGGTGTAAGTGCCAGTGTCTGTTGCCAGGACATTTGAGAAATTAAGGGTTCCGTCATTGAGCACTGATATTCTTGGGTGACCAGAGGCATGTGTCAGGATAGTCCCATTGGGTAGGAGCCAGCGGACTGATGACATTGGGGCTGTGCGGCAGCGTAGGTCAGCCACTCGCCCTGCTGAGATGTTCAAGTCTCTTGGTGCATCAGCAATGAATGGTGCAGAACACTGGGTTGCAGCGCCCTCTCCTCGGTCCACCTCAACCAGCTGTCGACCTCGCATGCTGGCAGGTGAGTGACAGCGTCCACAGCAAGTTGAGTTAGTAGGGATGTACTCCCTTAGCCAGCGTGCTAACCATACAGCCTCACAGCCACAGTTCCAAGGGTTATGGTGGAGATGGAGCTCCACCAGGTACCTGAGCGGGGAGAACAGATCATGTGGCACAGCGCTCAGATTATTATGGGCAAGATTAAGCTCCACCAATGAAGATAGGTCGTCAAAAGCATTGCGCTCGATAACGGTGATTTGTGAGTTCATCACCCAGAGTTTTTTCAGTGAACGCAGGCCTTTGAAGGAGCCTGGCTTTATCTCTGGGAAGTGATTTTCAGAGATCTCTAGCTCCTCCAGGCCCTTGAGGGGACTCAGGTTTGGCATATCACCCTTTACGTTGCACATGCCCAGGTTGAGGTACTTGAGGTTTTGTAGGCCCTCAAAAGCGCCTTCTGAGATGTACTCCAGTTTCCGTAACTCTCCCAAGTCCAGTCGCATGAGTGAGGGCACTCGGTTGAAGGCGTAGGAGGGGATACTTTCAATGGGGTTATTCCTCAGCCACAGTTCTCTTAGTTTAGACAGGTACTCAAAGGCCCCACTGGGCACCACCGTCAACCGGTTGTCAAACAGCTCCAGTGTGTTGAGACTGGTTAGTCCATTAAACGCGCCCACCTCAATCTGCCGTATGGCATTTCGCCCAAGCTGGAGCACCTCAAGGTGGTGCAGGTGGCGGAAGGAGTCAGCCTGCACCGCCTCGATGGCGTTTTCCATTAGATTGAGGTGTCGCGTGTTGGCAGGAATGCCAGGGGGCACACGGGTGAGGCCACGTCGGGTGCACACCACCTTCCCCTGCTGATTACTGCAGGAACACTGCGGTGGACAGCCCTGGGGTCCCTGAGACACCGCCGCCCCCGCCAAGGCCAGGGAGGCGCTGCTCCACGCTCGCGCCATCAGGAAGACTACACAGAGCAGGGCGGCTTTCCTGGCACGATGCACAGCTACCCGCCCCAGGAGACTCATGATGTGGCACGTTCATAATTCAGCATCATCTGGGGGGGAGGTTGGGGGTGTTTGAAGGTGGTGTTTGGGGGCTTTGGGGACAAGGAAAGTAGCTGGTTTGCTGGTAGTACTGTTAAGTGGACCAAAGTGAAGAGGTTAAGGGAACTGAAGAGGACAAGGGGAGAACGTGGGTTTTGGGTGCTTGCCAAGGGGCAAGAGGGCTTGACCTGTCCTCAATTAAACAGTGCTTTTATTTCCATGAACTGTGCTCAGGGGCAAATAGAGAGGGGAGGGTAGAGAGGGCTGGCTTTTCTGAAGCATGTGTATGAGAAGGACATGATGGTAAATTAAGTAACCAAAAACCGTATTACAAGACAGAAGGGAGGGTAGGGTGTTACAAATTGATGCAAAGAGGGTTTGAAACACTAGACACCTACCTCAAGTTATTAATACAGGTCCTTGATCTGAGATCTATAGTTTCCCTCCTGTTTGCAACCAGAAAGAGCTGTGGTATTCACATCAGATGTATGTATATCCCAAGAGCAGCAAAGAAAGCCTTTTTATATTTGCTCTGTCAAAACAGGTATCAATGCGAAAGAGCTTAACCAAAGCTATTTTGTAAATCCACACATCCAAAGAGAAAGGTTCGAAGGCCCTTTGTGAGTGTTTTTTTCTTCCTTTCCTTGTTGATGAGCAAAAAAAAAACCAAGAAGAAAAAAGATTGCAGATAGGAATCCAGTCAGGCTCCCAAAGCAGCAGTGCTCCCTTGCTCGCTTCTTGCTGTCGGCTCTTCTTCTCTCGCTTGTCCTTGGAATCCGACAGTTGATCCCCCTGCTAGACACCTTACCCAGGTCTCCATAGCACAGGCAAACACACAAACACACATGCACAATTTTTTTTGTGCACCAAAAGCCAAGACCCGAAAGGACAAAAAAGGGGGAGGTAGGTGGGGGTGGGATTGGAGAAGGTTGAATGAAAATTCCACAGTCTTTTCCAATGTTCTTTGCCTTTTGTTTGCGACGGTTAGAAGGGGATGTTGACAAACCGGGATAAAAAATAGACCCCCTCCTCTCTGTATTCCTCTGTTCACTTTTTAGTGGTCAATCAGTTGGTTGGTTGGTCAGTCTGACAGCCCTTCTCTCTCTCTCACTCTCTTCTCCTTGCTCCCCCTCTCAATGTGGCGTCGTGTCCACTTGAATTTTCTTTTCTTTTCTTTTTTTTCTTTTTTCTTCCAGGAATGCTCGGCAGGGGTTGAAAAGGCTAGGCGACACACACTGCCTTCATTAGCTTCTTCCTCCTCTTAACTAGCCACACGCTCCAGCCTCGGTAGCCACGGTGGCGACAGCAGCAATTGCAAATGCACACACACCATCCCTGCGAAGCACACAGCAGCAGTAGCGAGCACACACAGCAGCAGCTGCAGCCTGCCTCCCTTGCACTTCCCAATAATCCGTCAATTTCTTCAGAGAGGGAGTGGGGTGGGGGATGGAAGGGGGTGCTGGGAGGAGTGGGGGTGTTTGTAGCTGGGTTGATCGAGGTGGGTTAGAGGAAGGAGGGGTGGTGCGCAGTTTCTCCTTCCTCTCTCCGGCTTGTTTCTTTTTTCTTGTTTTCCAGTTCTTTTTTTTTTTCTTCCTCTCCTCGTGGTGATCAGCACCCCCTCGCTAATACAGCGTCCGACTGGGGAGAGGAGCAAGACAGGGAAGGCAAGCGCTGGTCGAGCGCACGGCTTACAGGCGTGACGTTAACGGTAGCGTCGATGTGGAAAGGATCCGTTGTAGCAGCAAAAGAGAGAGCGTGCGCCGGCTTGGATCCCTCTCTCTTACTCTCTCTCTCTTGCGCTCTCTCTCTTGCTCCCTCCCTCTCTCTCACTCACTTTTGCTCTCTCTCTCTCTCTCTCTCTCACACACTCTCTCTCTGCCTCCCTCCTGCTCTCTCTGCAGTGTCCTAAGGTAGTTGGGTGAGCTCAAAGCACTCAGACCTTTTTAGAGATCTACCTCTTCAAAAACCAGTTTACTCCTGCTGTCTTCCACTTTCTTTTTTTAATGCTCACTGTCTCTTGTTCTGTGGCTTTCTGGGGCTTTGTGTGGCTTAGGGGGAATAGACAGGCTGCCCAAGCAAAAGGCAGAGATGGACAGTGGCATCCCCACAGCAACCATATTTTAACCCCCTCCTAGCCAGCAATAATCCAGCCATTCCAAAGAGTCTGGCAAAGCTTTCCAGCATTGCTGTAGTGGCAAAAGCAGGCAGATGGGACACTGTTTCTCTGACTCTCGTGCTTCCTCTCTCTCTTTTTTGATGCCCTCTCTCTTTTCCTTCTCTGTTCTCTGTCTTTATCCTGGATTTTCTTTCACTTTATCTCCCATTGCTCGCTCACTCTTTGCGTTTTGTCCTTTGGTGGAAAATAGCGGAACATGAATGGACTGCTGACGCATCCTGCTCGGAGCAGTGCTTTGGTTTGATGCAGTGTGTTTTGTGCATTAACCCCCCCCACCCCCACCCACTCCACCCTCACCCTCCTCGCTGTCTTTCGTTCTTCTTCCGTCACTGTGTCACTCTCCTTCATCTCTGGCTGGCTATGTCTTTACATATGATCTCCTACAAGCTCACATTTGTATTCGCCTTATTATTATTATTGGCACAAGTACAATTTAAGCCGTATTTATCTTGATCTCTCTTTTCAGTGCAATGGAAATAAAAGTTTAGATTGTGTGAATTTGATTTAATACCACTTAATAGATTAGATTTAAGTAGTGAAAGAATTTTTCTTTGAATGCTGAAAAGTGCTGTAACCTAAATGATGTAAAATATATATATATTTTTTAAATGGAGCAGGGTTTATAACTTCCCCACTTTCCATCCCCCCTCCATCATGTATGCCTGTGCAGGTAGTTAGAGCACTCTAAACAGGCAGGCCTTAACCCTCAATTTGAGCACAAACTGTCGCTTCAAGAAGCACACAACCATAAAGGTCATGTTGAGGAAGGTGAACGGGAGAAAACAAGACATGCTTTACCTTCCTGCCGCAGGAGAAAAAGGCAAAACAAACGCACCTACTGTCCCATCACCCCTCTATCTACAGTGATTTGTACAAGTCTCATGTCCATTAAACTAGGAAGCAGTGTGGGTAATTGATGGTTGGTAAAGCTAGCTGTGACAGTGCTGCTAGGTGTGTGTGTGTGTGTGTTTGTGTCTGAGCTGGGGAGTAAGCGTGTGAAAGAGAGAGAGAAAGCATGCCAGCAAGAAAAGGTCACACTGCCTGTAGCGCAGTACGTTATTCCCACCGGCACAGGAGTATAGAGCCAACTCCTATATTATACACACATACACACACAGACTTTCTCCTTGACTTCACTGCAGTTGAATACGAATGGGCTTCAATGAAGCACATGTAACAGTGAGGTGGCAGCCACAGGAGTATAGGGGGGGATTTTCCTTTGTTAAGAAAGAGGCTATTTCCTTTCCTTTCCACAGGGATTCCCTAGCACCACGGCCACGTGGAGGGTGATATCTGAGGTGTGCTGCACTACTGCATCCTCTTCACTACATTCTGTGAGCATGCGATAACATGAGATAATGCAGGCATATTCAAACAGACACGAATGCAGGATGCGCGGCAAATATCCTGCTCATCAACATTTCATTGATTTATTGTCAGTTAAGCCAGCTGCAAATGAAGGCTTGCGGTTCTTTGTGGTTCTGTATTGATGGCAAAAAAATAAATAAATCAGATAGTAGTACAGTGTGCATACTGGCACTGGTAGCTTTGTCTGTTTGTCAGATGGTGCCTGTGCACTGTTCTGTAGGTGCGCTGTGCCACCATTTCATGAGCAAGTGACCCAGAATGAGTTCAGGTTATGTTTTACCCACCTAGCACAGTACATCCCAGACTACTATCTAACCAAAATCATGCATTGACCCATAACATGACCAACGCTGCCAGGGTATCTCTCTTTTTGGCCCTTACCCTGTTTATTTCTCTTTTTTACCTGTCTTTTCTATGCCCACTCTATTTTGCCTGTCAGTGCACACTGCTTTCTCACTACTGATGGAGCCTGGGTCATGGCCTGCCAAGCTCTGCAATGCTCCACTGACCAAATGTGGTCAACCCCTTGCGTTATAGTTTGATCCTGGCCTGGAATGGCCAATATGGCTTGATGGTCAGCCAAACTCTGTGATCACGACAAGGTTTTCTCAAGGTCCAGCTTGTGTGTGAGCGTGTGTTTGTGGGTGTATGAGCACAGGTCACACTGCATTTGTGACATTGGCAAAGAGGTGAACCAGAAGAGCCTTCTCCAAGCTAGTGGCCTTTTTTGTTAGATGTGTACCTTCATTTCTAAGTTGAATCTGATTTGGTGTTCAGAGCCAATGCTGAACTTGCAAACCTGGATAAACTGTTTATTTTGGAGTGTCGAGATTCAGGCCATGCCAGTATATCCACTATCTTGACAAGAAGAGTGTTGTCAGGCCTTACCTCCAGGACTCTCTGACCGATGACGGCTTGATGAGCTGTCAGATTTGTGGGACCTTCATGCTGTCATGCCAGCCCCCATGCCCCTGCTGTGTGACCCCTGCCCTCCCTGCCTCACCCAAGGCTTTATGGAGCCACCCCCTGCGCCGGGCCAGCAGGGTGTTGGGAGTTGTTTGGGGGGACCACACGACCTACTTTGGTGTGGCTTGTCAACCAGCATGTTCAATGGGTATATGCAAACATTACAGAACTCATCCCCTGAGGTGAATGCTAGCAAATCTGGGCTGCGGCCAGTCACATGTAGGTCAGCAGCCCATGTCTGTTTGCATGTGTGTACGTGTCAGTAGTTCCATTTGGGCGAATGGCCTGCAGTATGGTATGGCAGCAATGACAATCAGAGTTGAGGACTGGACAGTCGAATGATAGATCTAATGATAATGTCATTGCCTCTGCCATTGCCAGGATCAAGGGTTTACAGGATAGGCCCTTTGGCAATCCACATATGGTTTTCTGTGTGTGTGTGTCTATGTGTATGTGATATTTTGAGAGAGTGATATTTTCTCAAGGAGACAAGAGACATACTATTTTTGGGCTTGTCTTGTGCTTTGAGAGCTATTACAAATTTTATACATTCACATGTGTGTGTGAATGAGCATGTCCTCTAAATATACAGTAATGTCCCAGTGGCAAATGAATACCAGTGCCTACCCTGGCACAATGTTCTCTTAAACCAGTTTCTCTAGGCCACCATACTGAAACGTGTACACAAACAGACACCCCAAACGCTGTGATGTTGACCTTGAGGTAAAGGACCTAGTACTAGACACTTCCTTTCCCATTTTCATTTCAATTTTCAGGAATTAATTCTGCAAGAGATTACATGTAACACACACACACACACGCACAGAAAAGGTGCTATCGGTGTCCCAGTAAAAGCTTAAACTGCTTGGTAGGGATTTTTTCTGTTTATCAGCTCTCTCATCACGCACACAGTCACACACATACACACAGAGACTCACACACCAATCATATGCCAACGTATCAAGAGATTATAATAGGCAGTAGGGTACATTAGAGGCTTCTGTATGCCCAGTTGTATTTCATCGCGTTACCTGCTCAGTCTCGTTTGACTTCTTTCACTGACCTTGTGTGGCCTCCCCTCGATACAGCTTACTAATACTAATGACATTTTCACCTTTTCACCTTGTCCTACATTGAACATCCTTTCATTTAATTCATTCAGGTGGAACTTTTATTTAGAGCAACTGTGGGTGGGAAACTTAGCAATAAACAATAAAGATGTTTTTAATCTAGTCTCTCTGGTACTGAGTTGCTCTGACATTGAAATTTTAACATACATTTGCCTTCTCTCCCTACTCTCAACCTGTCCATTCTTTCCCTCTCCATCTCCTTTTCCTTGTCCTTTCTCCTCTTTTTACACTGCCTTTGTTCTTGCCCCCTTTCCTTATTTGTCCCCTTCTTCTTTTCTTTTATCCTTTCTTGTTTACTGATCTTCCTTTCCTTTCTTTGCCTCCTCTTCCTCTGTCCTCCCCTCTCTGTTCTTGCCCTCACTCTCCTCATCTAAATTTGTACTTTCTACAGTGTTCTTCTGGTCTACTATTTGCAGGCCGGTCTCAAGTTAATTGTGTTTGCTCATTCAGCATATGTTATTGAGTGTGTGACGGAGTGTGCACTCTCAAAAGAGGACAATATCAGGTCATGGCAATTGAAGGCACACTTTTTTTTTTTTTTTCTCTCATCCTGTGTTATTCAGCGTTTGAGCTTCGCTAGCAGCCATTGTCTCCAGACTAATGGGCTTCATTATGTTGAGCTGTGTTCAAACTGGCTGCCAGAGCAGGGATTAGCCCTAGCGCAGTGTTAGTTGGAAGCTGAAGAAAGATACAAGTAGGTTAGCACTGTTAACCCAATCAGCATGAGCCAAGATTGCTAGATAGGAGGAGATGCTTTCTGCATATTTAGAAATAGGGGTGTGTTTACTTTGGTCTCTTAAATTTTCAACATTTTAGTTTTCTCCAGTTACTGCCACCTTTATTTCCAAGAGTTATATTTTTTTAACAACGACATAATATATCATGTGACATAATGTCCTAATTTCTCAACATTTTTTCACACCATATGCTAATGCTCCCCATGTTTTGCCCTGGCCACGTCATTGGTCAGCTGGCCTCATTAGGATTCATGGAGCATCCCTGTATGTGCGTTCATCACAATGTTGCCTTGCCAACTGCCAGGCCGTAGGAAATGGATGTCTCATTCTCTGAGCAATGTGAAGGTAAAAACATAGTAATTCACCAGAGAGAGAGCAGTTAAATCTTCTAGACTTTTAGCTCCTTGGGAGCAAAGGTGTCGTCTTTATTCAGATCCACCCCTCCCTCTCCGTCTTTTGCTTTATGTCTCTGGCTTGGTCAAAACAAAATTCCTAACTACTGAGTTGTTTACTCTGCAAAATTGTGTGTGACATTAGTCCCATGTTGGGCTTTTGCATTACTTCTACTCGTCTCAGTTCACCTAATTGTTTTTATAGGATAGAATGGGAGTCCAAACAGTGATTTATTGTGCATACTAACAAATGCTTTGTCTTGTCTTGCCTTGATACTGATTCTATTGGCTAGCATTTTGTGTAGCCTTTTATACAATGACAAGTATGTAAAGTCTGCTGCTAGAGGTAATTGGATCAAACATGTAGCACTACAAAAAGCTCCGAATTTGGCTTGAAAACTAAGTTTCCTGAGATATTGATACGGAATATCTACTTATAGACTATCTTAAACCACCATGCCATCCCCAAGGTGTGGAATTGACATTACCTCCACCTCCTCCCAGATCTTTTGTTCTTCTTAAAATGACCACCTTTCTTTCCTCACCCACTATGGATACCCTGACCTTCAAAAATACCCTCCTTTCCCTAAAATCACAGCAACGGATATCTTCTTTATGAAGGTTCACGTATGGGAAGATTAGCCGCACTGAGGCTTGTTACTCCACAGACCCAGAGATGGGGGGGAAAAAAAAAAGAATGAAACGGCTTTTGATCTTCTCCAATCCACCTGGCCACACCCAGATTACAGCAGTACTGTCCAGCATATCGAGTGGTGTGTGCATGCCAATAAATTTTGTTTTCCAGTTCCATGTGTTTGTTTGTAAGCCTATTTCTCTGTCTCGATGAGTCTTTTGCCTCGTGCCAGATATCTTAGTACAGACACCACACAATATTGCAACCTGCTTTCCAATGACTTTCCAACAGAGCGTTTTTCTAATATGCTTCCAATTTGGATTTCATTAATGATGGTTGCCTATCTACCTTATCTATGTTCAAAGGAACTATCTGCTTCCCAATGTGAGCATAATAACAAGAAACTCACACTAGTAAAGTACACTTTAGGGGGTGTGAAGGGTTACTGTTAAATTAACTTTGTACTTGTATATACTGGAAGCAGAGAAGAGGTAGGACTTGCGTGTGTGTGTGTGTGTGTGTGTGTGCAAGAGATGCATTTTGTGTGCCTATTTTCTAATGCGACTACTCACCTCCCAGCCAGTTATTTTTCCTGTGTAATATCCGCTGTCTCTCTGCCTCCATTTTTTCCCCCCCCTATACTGGGGATTTGAGAAGCCAAGCTAAGTGTGTCTAATCTATGAGCGCAGCCAGCACAGCGTCAAATGTTTGGTGCCGATGTACCTGCAGCTTCCAACAATACAACACTTCAGCAACTGTCCACCCAAGCAGGTAGGAGACAATGGGAGATAGGGAGGGCTGGAGGTTGAGAAACTGATGCCTGACTGGACGTTGACATTGTTGCTAAACGACTATGGAAAAGCCCCGAAAGGAGGTAATGTGGGAAAAAATATACGTTTGGGATAAAGGAAAGGGCAAAGAAAGATGGAAATGGAATATGGGTCATAGGAAAAAGTAACCCCCCCTTAACTCCAGACCCTGCAACCTTGCGTAAATGTGTTTTCTGTAGCAGTGCAATCAGGGATATCCCCCGGAGGTAGGCTGCGGCTGGGGGCCAACACGGTCCCGGCTATGAAAGGAAGGGTGGGGTGGGGGGTGGGGGGGAAGCAGCAGGCAGCACTTTCTAAATTGAAGTCAATAACACAGCAGTCCATTCTATCAGAGCCAGTCCTCCCACACAGTCCGCTTACAGTCACTAAGGAGTGCTGAGGGTTGGATGTCGATTGAGTTCTCCAAAGTACCACTACGCATGGCAACATGTGTTTGTGTGGGTGAACACACACAACCAAGGGGAAATAGTGGTGTCAGGGAAGGAGGCGTGGCACCGGCGCTGCACTCCTTAAAAACTTGGGCTTGCAGTATTCTCTTTGCGACATGTATGTGTTGTTGACAATTCTACGACCAGAACTGAATATTAAGCAGTGGAAGAGAGATTAAAAATACATGATAGGAAACACTGGAACTGGAGTGGATTAAACAAATTTGACCAAATGCCCTGAGCCTCCTACATTGAAGTGCTTTTATTCTACATCCAGCTGTTGTATGAAATCTTGCGAATGTAGGCATATTTCAGACACACATGCACACACAGCCTTATTTTGCCTTTAATCAGTTTTCACATGTTAGCACTTCTACATAGCTTTAGGGGATTAAAACTTGTATGGTCGGCCTGCCCATAGCTGGGATACGACAGGAAATTAGTGACTGAAAGAGGGCAGACATCCGGCTGACAGGAGTTTTCTTGTGTTTTTATGAATGTGCGGTACCCTTACATAAACTGTATTTCATTCTGATGACGACTGTATAGTGTTTACTGGCACATCCGCTCAGCATGGTACAGGCATGATTTGTTTAGGAGCTAGCACTTTTGCTTACTTCTGCTGAGCTGAACATTAAAAAAAAAAAAGTCAATCGGCTGCAGTTTTGATACTGTTCCCTCTAGTATGCTGACGTGCTTGTCTGAGTTATGCTTTTCACAGGCAAATGCAATTTTATGATTAAAAACATGTTTACATTTCAGTTCCCATGGTAGGATGGTAGGATTTTCAAGCGCCTCGATCTAGATTCCTCTTTTTAGTATTTGTGCAGGAGAATAAGTCTGTTTGCGACAGATTGTCCATTAGATGGATACATCACTGTCATGCACTATCCCCAATGTGAAATTGTTCCTGCTTCCACGACAGTATCTGGAGAAAAGAACTGCTCTCACATATGTTCATACTCAGATACACGTCTATAGTTTTATAATGCCGTGAAATGTTTAAATTTTACATGATATCAAGGGAATGGGCTAAATGAGGTGTGAAACTATTCATCCTCGGGTTATTTTACCTTTTTTAAACCTACAGAGAATTTCCAAATTGCATTTCCAAAAGACAGTAAAAACTGCCATCTTCACATTTAGTGCATATTTGTTTTATCCACATTTTGTCTTTTGAGTTTTTGTTTCTTGTTGTTTTGTCATTGTGTAGGCGACTGCCTACTAGTCCTCGTGCTAGTGCTTTCTCTCTGTTCTCTCTATCTGTTCGCTCACTGATGGCATCAGTCTAGGTCACTTGCACTCTAGTTGTGCTTATTGGTGTGTGGCCCGGTTATTTTTTTTCCATAATAACCCATCACCCCACGCATAGGACTGGCTTGACACATGGATGAACAGTGGTAATTTCCCAAGGCGGACATTGATTTCACTTTCATTTTCCTGTCACTCATTGTTTGACATCCAGCTGAAAATTATAATTCTGACTTGAAACCTATTGCTGTATTTCAATGGCTCATTTTGCGCTTTCTCATTTCATGTGATTGGCGGTAACAAACAATAATAACAACAGGCAACCAAATTTAGGTGGTGAAATTTGTTTTTATTAAACAACAAATGACATTGGCTAAAATTGCTGCAGTAGCTGCTCAAATAAAAATGGTACTCTTAGTGTGTGGATATGCAGCTCGTAACATAAGTTTGGGCCTCTGACACCTCTTCGTAATGAGCAAAATAAAACATTCAAGAAACTCTTAAGCGGCCACATTAGGATGTTTGACAGGGAATGGCAACTGAATTGTTAGACTTGTGTTTTTCTTCAATACTGCCCATGTCTTCACTGTTCATAGCTCTGATAGATACAGGTATTTTATGTTTTGCTCCACTCTCTATTGTCCCTGAAGTGTTGACTCAGATGTGCTGCAAGTTCATTCAAATTGTTTTGCAGCTAAACACAGTGCTAGCAAAACTTGGAATGCCTGCGTATGCATTTTAATATGCACGTTTCGTCTGGAGTTGGCTTTGCTGACTTAACTGTCTAGACCCTCTTCTTCAAGGGCTGCCATTTGTTTTTGTTTTTTTCTTGTCGCCTATCACCGTTCTGCCATCCATTTGTTAGTGGCTCAGCTGTGCACAGCAATAAATGACTGAAAATTGATGAAACCACTGAGACACGTTGGTTTGAATTTTCTTTTGAGGAAACAATTGAGCTCTCCACTAATTCATTCAACAGGAAATGCCATGAGACAGTAGCCTTTGGGCGTAGGGCTTCACTTCTAAAAAGGTGCCCCATTGGGTATTCGGGCAGTCTGGGCAGCAAGAGTGTTGTGCTGACCACAAGATTGTTGTAGCTTGTAACTCCATGATACAGTAGTGGGGTGTCTGCTTTGCCTGTGGCCACATTGTTGAAATTGAATTTGGAGAGAGTGTGTGCGCGCCGCTGCCTGTTTTTGAAGTGAGTGCTATCCATTCTATTTGGAAGCACAATTGTCACATCACATACCTGGTGGTGCTAAAAGCCCTCCTGCAGGAAATAGTGCATTCTACGCCAAATGTATCAAGTACATGATCACATGCCATTAGTATTCTGCTGTGTCTGTTAGAGTTTTTATCTGATACAGTAAAAGTGTGCAAAGTTTTTCGCACATATTTGCATTTAGTCATGCATATACATATGTGAACAAGTGTGACAGTCTTGACCACACTGGCTTTCTATGATTGGCCACTTCCCAGCTGATGTAATAGACAAAGTAGTGACAATACTGCCGGGGCCTAAGAACATTTTACCCCGAATTTTTAAGAACAAAGGATGATGCATGTATCCATCAAACTGTGGTAAACCTACACGGTTAATCAGTGACATCACTGACAAGCCCTTATGTTCATGCCCTTTTCAATGACTCAACCTTACTCCATATTCTACTGGATTGTATTGATGAATATAATGAGCATGCTTCACAATCCTGCATGGATTGTCCATGACTAAGAGCAGTTAAAAATGTGCTGCAGCTCTGACACAAGTCACAGTACCTAGAAATGCTTTAAAAGAAAAAAAATACTGACATTGTTGACTGATTCATGAGTGACTAATTTATCCCCTCATGATAGGAGAACCCAGCTGTGGAAGGGACGCATTTGATGTAATATATGTAATTTAAAAGCTTTTACTTGAAGTATTTTCAGTCATGTTCAGATGTTCTTTTTACTGCATTCTCTGTTCTAGAGTTTTGTATGGCATTTAAATCATGTCGATTGAGGGAAAACTTAAGCACCATAATATACATCGTTACTGTCTGAAACTTGAATTATACCTTGATATAAATTTTCGGTCATTCAGCCCTACTGTTTGATGAATGAATGGCTAAATGGAACTTCACTTTTTTTTTGCCTCGTTCATTGCTCGCCCTGCATCTTCCATCTTTCTCTGTGCTCATTCTCTAGTCAGAGCATGTCCTCTCCGGTGTAGTGCTGATTAGCAGCATCTGCGTTTCTGTAGTCTTGTGGGGCAGAAAGAGGAGGAGGAATGGAGAACAAGAAAAAAAAAAAACCACAACTTGCGCTTTCAACACTCTGTTTCGTCATTTGTAGCCTCTTCTAAGTTCTCTCTGTCTTCCTCCTCCCCTCCCTCGCTTTTCTACTTGCACTCAATCTCATTCAACAAATGTTAGCCCCATTTCTCTCCCTTGTCTCCTCATTATGGAGGTTTTTGGAAGCCCAGTCTTGTTTTGACACTTTTTTCCCCCCGTTTTCCCTAAATGGAAGGAGAAAAACACAGGAAACGGATGATTGAAACAGAGTTGCAGAGGAAAGCGTTAACAAATTAAGGGTGTCAAATCTGAAACTTTTTTTTTTTTTGTGGCTTGGAGGCTCACTTCAAATATTAACAATAAAGGATCGAAGCAAACTTACCTTTCCATGAACTTTGTTATTTAAACATTTATTTGAACATCTTCTGCTGCTTGTGTAGTACATTCTGAAGTGTGGTCAAGGAATCTAAAGTCAGAATCAACTTAACCATGGTCCAAGTATATGTGACTGAACATTTCCCAAATATTCACTGTGGTCAAGCTAAGGGAAATTACTTGCAAGAGATGATAACACTCACCTACCTGATTTTCCATTCCTCAAACCTATAATAGAGCTCTGTTCCATGGTAGCTTTTTCCTAAAGGTAGACCTGCTAACCAAGCATAAGTGCAAGGTGACTGTAATCCCATTTATTTGACACCACACTGATTAGATTAACTACCATGGGCAGGTGCTGCTATAGTCAGACTGGTCAGAATGCATCGCAGTTGAATAAAGAAAATGGAGGGCAAATCCTTTGCAGTCCAGCGACAGACTAACTGCGTGGCTCCTAAATAGGCATGACTTGATTCAATCAGTCTCCCCTCTGCTATCTTCCTCACACACACCACCCATCTCAATCCCCAATCTCATTTGTTGATCGTCAGTTGCCATTTATGTGATTGAACGTGTGGAGAGGTTGAATTTGATTGCCAAAATTGAAGAATTATTATAGGATGATTTGTCTCGAGGTTTTTATCTTGTATGCCACTGACTGGGGTCGGATCATCATTTCCCATTATATGATCTCTGACTAGATGTTGGTTTGAAAGATTCATTTTAGCTGGCTATAATCTGCTCTCTTAGTGGTCACAAGTGTCTTGTACATAATTTTCCACTTAAAACTAGGAGGACATATTCTGCTAGACTCCTGGCTCTGTTCTCTTGTATCATCCCTTTGGAAATGAAGTGGGAAACTTAGAATAAATGCAATTAATGATTTCTTTCTGTCTACCGGATACCTGGCAGCCTCCAGCCCGGCAATGCTGACTCTTTACTGTACCTGCTAGTTTATAGCAACATGGAGTACCTCTTCAGTTGCTTGTCTCCACCACTTTTCCCACACTCAAACTTCAACCCCTGCCTCACAGCTCTCCAACCAGCATAGCAACCGGGCACAGCCTCTCGTTTTGACAAGCGCACAGAAATTGACAAAAAGCCATGTTGAAAAATGCCTCTGTCGGCTCTTTTCCTCCCCTTTTTTTTCTCCCCTCCCCTCATTCTCTCACTCTGTCAGCACAGGCAGGGGCTGGGAGGACAGAAATGGCTTTTTGAGTGACACAGGCTGGCTATGCCATTTGCCGTGTCAACTGGTGAAAGAGGATAGAAAAGGAGGTGGAGACAAATGATGATGGCCTTGCCATGATTGTCCCGCGCCCCCTTCTCGCTTTCACCCGCCATCTTTTCACCCCGAGGTCATTGAAGTCCAAATAACATTGCCACAATGCCACTAGGTGTAGAAATGTTTTTCACAGTGCTATGGCAGTTTTATTCATAGTATTTCTCCATAGACAGATTGCTTGTGTTTAGATTACTTGTTAATGAAATTTCTCCGCTGAGTAAGTGGAAATTCGAGTAGATACTGTAAGCCGGTAGTAAATAATGAATTGAGTTACATCACAGTCCCTGTCTGTCTACGTCTGTGCCTAATTTGGAGTTTTGTGCCCAATTCCTCCCTTGGGAGCATTTTCCCTTTTTAGAATGGAAGCAAAAAAAAAAAAAATCTAAATTGTTTTAGCGTAATCCATTTTCTGATGTTGTCAATCAGTCCTTTCTCTTCATTCTCCTGTCTTTGACAAGACTCCAGCTGGGTTTTGTCCAATTCCTCTCTAAGGGTTCTATAATGCCCTCCTCAGCTACAGCTGTCATCACGCTGAAATGTCCAGTAAAAAAATAATATAACCCCGCCGTTTTCCCTACGCGGGGCTATCTATGGCGCACCAACGTAGTTTGGTCATTGCAGCCACGGAATCATAAATATTTAAAATTCCATTATGAAATCTTAAATTGATTCATAAAGGTCTAGCAAGTGGAGCACGAGTGAAGAAACGGCTCCTCATGTGGATGATATCACTGTAGGTTTGACAAAGCAGAAGGTACAGAAGCCTGCCTTTCATTTCATCCCAAAAGCTACCACCTAAACAGTCGTAATCCCCATTTAGATGAATATAGTTACCATCTCATTACACAAATACATTATGTTAACAATCCCAGACAGTAGATGAAGTATAGTTTCCTTTCCCAACCACTATTGCTGCATGTACCCACTGGTAACCACATTTTTTTTACAGTAGTAAGCGAAAAAATATTTCGGTTTCACTGTGACTTGTCTACTAAACCAGCAATTAGACATAAAACATACATAAATGATATAAAATACATAGTGAAAACGTATATAAAATGCAATAAATTGATGTGTATAATGGTAAAATGATGACCAGCAGATTAGCCCACCACACAACAGCAATACAATAATAGCCATTTGAGCATTTAACAACTAGTTTCACATTTAATGTTAATTACAGGAGAATATCTTCTCTTGAATTGATGCAGTGCTTAAAATTTGTAGTAAAAACATGTCATTGTTATTTCCTCTATCTCCATGTTTTTGTTGCTGCCGTACTGCTCAGTGATTGCAAAATAATGGCCAGGCTTTATTGGTTATGTACTCCAAGGTATATGTGTAAATGGATCTGCGGGAAAGCAACGCTGTCATTTTGAGAGGTAATGTGGCTTAATGCCCTCTCCAATCATTCTGACCACCCCTAAATGTGCTCAATGTGGCTTGACTGCTCCCACCAAGCATTCACTGCTTCAGGCAGCGATTTTAAAGATTTGGAATCTTACCTCTCACTGCTCTCCAATACCCTAGGGCCTGAAGAAGCTGGGTGTCTCAACCCGGAACACAATGTACCTCTGGGAACCAAGTGAAAAATGTTTAAAAATCAAATTACAGTGTCCATTCCAACGTGTCGAGCGCTGCAATTAATTTAGAGTTTTCCACCCTTTTGTTTCCATTTAGATCTGTAGTCGCAAGGCTGTGTTGACAAAAAATGAAAACGGTTTGAAAGTAATAACTTTTACAGAGCTGCGTGACATTTGTTTTTAACAGCCATTCAATAACTTACAGCCCAGTTCAATTTGTGTTTTCCCACCTGCACTCTCACACCACCCAGTTAGGGGGAATTATATGATATTAGTAATATTACAAATGTAGCTCAATATTCATTGACCGGCATGCCATGTCGCCCCTCTCTTAAAAATGAGATGGATTGTAGTTATTGCTGTTATTGATTTTAATAACCAGGCTGTTAAGGCCCAATGCAGAGCCCTGCTCTTGCTCAGCTACCTCTGGTGCTGTGTGAGGGCTGAGCTATTCTTTCATCTGGATAACAAAGGATCCATAAACTAATTTAACTACAGGTTTAGCTTGATTAGGTTTGCTGACTCTTGCCGTTTTTTCTCATTCGTTTTCAAACCTTCCCAGATGCAGTAGGTTTTATGATATGTGCTTTGCACCCCTTCGCCCGTCAAACCTCCTTAACCATAGTTACACGCAGAAATAGTGCTGATTTAATGGGTGATCACAGGACTATTGGGGTAATGGATTCAAATGGGAGGTCTTATCAAGGCACAGCGTGTTAGTTGAAGGATCAAGCTTCCTCACAACACTATTGATCCATGAGGGCAGATAGAGAGAGACAGACTGATGTTAAATCTAGTCGGTCATTACATTGCCACAGGGCTTGCATTACTCTATGTCACTGACCCTTTTACTGTGTTGGGACTTGTCAAACCCCTTTGGTGTCCAATTGTTGTACATATTGTGGCTTTGGGGCGGAAATGAAAAGTAAGATCACAAAGGTCAGTGAGCATCACAATGGCCTGCAGGTTCCAACCAGTCCCCGCTTTCTTTTTTACATGAATCAGCATGACCTTGCTCATGCGTTCTTTTTAATGGGCTACAAGTGTGTCTGGTCAGTGCCAAAATTATGGCAAGCTTTAATCTTAAAGTATAACGGTTAAATTCACTAGCTCGTTGACTTTAAATGGATCTTTGTCCCAGTGTCCATACCTCTCTGCAAACAGCTACTAAATAATAAAAAGATGCAAAGTCATTCAGTTGTTACAGATTGTATGTCACTAGCAAAGGGGATGGATTTGTTTTGACAATACACCACTTAAAATTCCTAGTGCAGTCTTGAAATCCCCCTTCAGGAGATCTCTCCATAAATTATTGCTTTAGTTTGCTTTAGTATACTGTAGGTCATTTGTAGAGGACAACACCAGCTTCTGCTCTGATCGACTCACTATTGACCTCTGCTTTTTCTCTCTCTCCATCTTTGCTCTAACTCATTTTCTGTGAAGGCTTCATAAGTCTTTCGAGCCCTCCTTTGAAAGACTGTTCTCCCATATGGTTAACTCTTACGCTTACACTTTCTTCAATGCCGGCAGTAGTTTAGACTGTAGAATAATTATAACTTGAATAGTTTCTTCTTTCTTTCATTTCTCAGCTAAGACAGACAAATGATGGGTCCAAACAACTGCAGAGGCACTGAGCATCGATTTGAAAATGTTATTTTAGGTGTCAAATTACACAACTAATCCTGACTGTTGAGTTTACTTATTAAAAATCTAATCCTCCATAGTCTGAATCAGAAAACAGACCATGTCGATGACATTATTTGCATTACAATTAGGATCTAATAGATGTTGCAAGGACAAAAGGACACATGATCTATGAAATGTGCTCAAGGTTTGACAAAGTTTATATTTATATCATTTAAATCGGACCTATTAATAAAACAATCCTCTAGTTAATGACTTCTTTGCCTTATATATTATGAAAGCATAATGGCATGAACATTTTTGCAGATGGCCTAGTGTGCCCTGTGTCAACATCCTGAGTCTTAGTAAGTACGACCACAAGTTAAAGTTAGATTCTGCTGTTGCTGTTTTTTTTCCCCCCTCCATTCTCTCAACAATTCTGTGATGCATGGAGGGATTTGATCCATGTTTGAAAGGCAAGTTATGCCAGGATGTAATAACTGATTTAAAAAGACTAGCAGGTAACCATGCCAAATAATTTTGTCTCCCACCTGCATTAGTTGGAAGCATATCTGAATTATTCAGCCTGCCTTTGCCTGCTCGCCTCTTCATCTCTCTCCCTTAACCCTCTCTACTAACTTCCTTTTATTCACCTGTTTTGTCAGAACAGTGATGCAAGGCAAACATCAATTATCTATTGACAAAAAAAAAAAATTTAAAAAAAAACTCATTAATGGGCATCAGGCAGGTTTAATGGTGGGGATCATGCCTGTTTGCCTGACCGTTAATGGCCCTGGCCATTAGAGAAGCCGTTTGACTTTTCCCCACCCTGCCACCGACAGACAGCAGCCTGCCACTGACAGTGATGCATGGGACCCCCTGAGTCACATTGATCACCCTGGGAGAGTCTGTACACACACATAGGCACCCACACAAACACATTCTTACCCAGTGTGCATGGTATTGTTCCACTGTCAGCAACACAAACCTGTGCTGAAATCTTGAGTGTTATATTCCTGTGGGATGTCGATGTTCTCCCCTGAAGAAACCTGACTCTCAGGGTAATGGCATACGTGTAACCACTGGTGGAGAGTTCATAAGAAGTCTATTTAGACTGCACATTGGCAATTCAAGTTTAACTGCTTCTCCTTTAATTTAAAAAAAGATGGACTGTTTGCTCCAGAAACAGGTAGACAGGCGGTGGTAAAGCACTCAAATCTGCAAGACTGGAGGGTACTGTAGTTAGTTTGCTGTAGTGCCAGGAAAAGATTTTCTTTCCTCAACGCACCTGCTGCTATAACTGTAGACTGTGGGCATGTGAGGAACTAGTGATGTGGGTCCCAAAACTGTCCTTATGCCACCAAATTGTTTCGACTGCCAGACTGGGACACATTTAAGCTCTACAGTGAGCTCCGTAGACAGCAATATCCTGCCGAGGTGAAGCCAATCCTCACCTTACACCACACTGTAAATGGAGAGCAGCTTCTTCTTTTAACATGAGCTTTGCGCTCCATTCCCACCCGTTTGTTGCTCTTGTACAATGGAAAGTTGTTTGGCAATGCTGGCAACACTATAAGCACTATATACACATATCTAATAAATGGTTGAGAGCACATACAAGTGTTTATTAATGCATTTGCAGCTGTGAATCACATTGAGGATGTTGTACGTGCAAATAATGAATGACAAAGACACAGTTGTAATATATCTTTAATAAAAATGTAAATAGGTACACTTCAAGTGTTACCCGTTATTTAAAACTCTTGTGCTCCTTTGCTTGGATGTAATGCAGCATGGTTTTTCCAGCACATTTTACAACCTCCCCATCCCAGGCTTAACTCGATCAACATCTGACAAATAGCTCTCTGTCCTGACCCCGTGATCCGATAGTTAATGAACCAACCTAGTTTGGAATGGGTTGGTGCCAGAGGTTTGGCCCTTGGCTTAGAGCTTAGCTGCGCAGCTACTGTAGCTCGCCAAAGTGGGGACAGTCAATAACCTGCACACTCAGGTATCCTACCGGCTTAGGACAGCCGACTGGGAAGCTTCACCTCATCCAACCTTTTTTCATCCTGAAAGTCCGACTGTTTCGGCGTTGCTGATATTGTAATCTATCTCCTGTTGGGTTTTAAAATGTGTTTTGTGTGGACGTGGTGATAAGCTGAAATCCCATTGCTAGCCAAAAATTAAAATGCCAGCAGACTATTCTCTGCAGTTTTTATCTGCTTTCATCAGTTTTTTTTTTTTTTAATTTATTTTATTTTACTTGAGGTCACCCTGTGTGTTTAAACAGTACACGTTACGCGGATAATGTCACAGTAGTTTAATATTTTATTTTCTCGTGTTAGATTAAAAAAAAAAAATAGGTCAATCATTTAGCTGATGTCATTAAAAACTGGATCAGTGTCACTGCCCACATTTTCCCACTGTTCGATGATTGGTGACCCGTTGTACTCTCTCTGGCTTTTTTTTTTTTGTTGTTGTGGGGACTACACAGGTCATCAGTTTGCTGGCTCGCATCTTTTTAACACTGGCTGCAGCTGTTCTCCCCATGTGAAGATTTTTTTTTAAATTACAGGCCCCATTAACACGCTATTTACATCCCTGCCTGATCTATGCCATTAAGGGATCAATAGAGGTTTGTTTAATTCATTCATTAATTCTTCTCTGTCTGTCTCTCTCCCTCCCTCTCTCTCTTTTTTTTAAAAAGGTGATCTATATTTATAGATTTCTCCCGGAACTGGCTCGCCTTTTCCACTCTCGATTCAACCACAATGACATGCTAACACATTTAGCCATTTTATAACCAGGCCTCCCTGTGGTAAATGAGTAAGATAGGTGCTAAACAAGTGTAGCCCTTAAGAAAGTGGGGTCTTTTGTTAGAGTTGGGTCCCTTTATCAGTAGGATGTCAGGGTAACTATACCTGGAAAAAGTACCTGTTAACATAATGAAATAGCCAATGTTTATTTTGACGGATTTAGCCCATGCCCTTGTTTCCTGGCCATGCAGTGCTCTACTATGTTCCATTAACAGCAGTTTATGGGCCTTAGTAATGGATGGAGTATTGATAATGGGCTGAGGGAAGATTTTTAGAGTGTGAAATGCAGTCTTAGTGCATGTGGCCTGTGTGTTTTTCAACCAAATGACAGCACTCTTGATTTCTGCGTAAACAGCTTCAGGGTGTTACAAAATTTTCTTTCACCAGCTTGTCATTTTTTTTTTCTTATCTTTCCATTTTTTTGAGCAAAGATCACCTTGGTTAGCACTGTCCACACGGTCAGTGCCCTCGCAAAACTGTGACAGCACTGCAGAGATGTTATTCCTGCTCTCAGGTTACAATTACATACCTATCAACACACGCACGCAGAAAACCTCTAACATCTGAAGCACAGCCACACTAAAACACCTTATTTCAAGAACTCTCTTACACGGACACATATGTTACATGATCGCTTTGCAGACGTGTAAGTCTTTCACATAGCTGTCACGGCTTTTAGCAACTGTGTCACACTAATAGTGTATTTATTACCTAGTAGTAGTTGTCCATCTTTTTATTTTACTCCTTGTTCATCTGTTGTCCCAGACAGTTTGATTCAGTTTTCAATTTAGCTTTGATTAATTATCTCCACCCACTGGGAAACACCTCCACAAGATATTGATTTTTGGTTGAAATCTGATCAAAGTTGTGGATGTACGTCTTGCTCAAGGGTACAGATGTATCATTTAAAGGAACTCAGGGGGTCCACTGAGGAAAAATGATCCCTATAAGCCAGCATTAAGGGCAATATTGAGAGCCGATGGGGTTGTTTTTCACGCAAGACTGGGCTTAGACCAGTGAGGCTGGCCCGTCGATGCTCAGCTAGCTCTACATGTGGACAAACGGTCCTTTTCTTGTGGGACAAATTGTCCTCTTCATGTGGCATTCATGACTCTGAATTAAGAGTCCATTGATTTTTTTTTTTCCCTTTTAAGTGAATATAGAAGGTTAGGAATATGAATTAAGGTATAGAGACTGATCTGATTGCTTTCTCCATTTTCGCCTTTCTCCCCCCTTTCAACCTAAGGCTTAGGTTCACTCATTGCTTAGAAGAGGTTTGATCTCTTTGCCACAACACACACACACTAACACACTACACACCTCCACATCGGTCTTTCAATCTTCTCCAAGGCTCAGTTTGATAAATGGCTTATTCTGCTGGATGAGCATAAGGCTATAGGTGGGAGCGACTCCTTCTTTTCTGTTTCTGACTTTATTTCTGTTCATCTCTGTGCACGTCGTATTTGTTTTTCTGAGTTAGGGTGATGAGGGAGATGAGCAGATAGTATGACGGAGATGGAAAGAGATGAAAAAAAACGGATGCTGGCACTCTGTTACAGTAAACTACTTCTGGCCTCCCCTTACCTTGTCATATCAGCTGCGTGTGCTGACACACGATACATTTACACACATGCACGCAGATTCATTAATGTGATGAACGCTCAAATGCATAGAGCGGTGTACACTCAAGCTGCCGCAAGCATGCCTATATAAATATTATCCTTCTGCATCATTTGAATTGCTACTTGAAAAACTATTGATATTTTCACTTCTCTTTGATTTTATTTAATATACACAGACACACAAAAGCTTGAGAGAGCCCAGCTAAGTGGCAGAGTATAGCAGCCATAAAAGCAACCGCCTGCTTGTTGCTTAATGAGAATGAATGAAGACGTGCCAAAACGTCTCCACCTGCCTCCCTCTCTCTCTCTCTCTCTCGCTCTCTCTCTCTCTCTTTCCCTCCCTCCCTCGTTCCCTCCCTCTTTCTCGCGAGTCTGGAGTGCACTCTGAACAAATGCTGTTTGCTACCGTCAAAGCCTTTAAACTTTTACGACCAGAACTGGTAATTCAACTCACACAAACTTAAATCTCTATGGTGATAACTGTGATCTCAGTAATTGGAATATGCAGTAAAACTCAGATTTAAATAGCAGCAGAGTTGCCGAAAGTGATGATTGAAAGCCCTGACTGACAGATTCATCTCCTCTGCGCCTTGCATTATGTATATAGCCGGCTCTCTCTTCCAGATGAGAGAATGCACAGCACATAATGTATGCATAAAGCAATACTTGAATTGAGCTTTTACCGGTGCCAGGTTTGGACCTCATTGCTTCTGAAATGGCTTGAATGCATAAATGGACACCCCTTGTTCACCGTAACCTTTGGTCATTCATCCATTTGCCTCCAGGTATTCAATATTTGTTTTGTTTGGATGTGGTGATAAAAGAAAAATCCCATTGCTTGCCAATTTTTAAATTGCCAACCCTATGTGTTTCATTTTCTTTTAGTGCAGGGTTTGGCTCTGACATGACGTGTCACCTACCGCAGTCTTTTTTGATTTTTTTGCTCACTTTCAAACAGCTAAGTGAATTAAATCTGCTGCAGTTTTAAAACATGCCCCCGGGCCAGGTTTCACTTCAATGGTACCAAATGGCTTTGTCTTTTGTACTTTTGAATGACTTGCGCATGTGTATGTGCTTGCACGCACACATGCATGCCTTTGAGTGTATGTGTATTTTGCCTTTTTTCTCGTTTCCGTCCACTGTGTCGACACAATCCCAGCGTTTATGAGATTACCAGAGCCCATTTGTGTTCCGGCGGGAGCCATCTTGGCTCGGAGGAGCCCTCCGCTGGGAACCATCTGGGCTCTACTCAAAGCAGTTTCCACTCCGCCTCCCCTGTCCTCTCCATTGTGACCAAAGCTATTTACTTTAAAGGGAGGAGGAACTCAAATTTTGTGTGTGTGTATTTGTAAAACTCAGAAATGCAGTCTTCACATGCAGCTCCTAAGCACTGAGGTGGCACTGTTTAATCATGCAAAGTAGGGGAATGGAGAGAGAAATGATGCTGGAGTGTAAGCAATGTAAAATAATGTTTTTTAAAAATGGTTAAAAAACAACCTAAATTCACTAAGACAGAAAAATTCTCATCATTGGCAATGATGGCTCACTGGATAAACGAGCTGTTACCAGACCATTTTTTATATTAGGTGCGACATATTGTACCAACACTGGTATTACTCTGCAGTCTTGCCGTGGATTTAAAGCCTCTCCAAGCTGATTTCACTCTGCCAGTGGTAAATTGGGCCCCGCTCTCTTTTTCTGAATTAATTTGTCCTTCTTAATTTCACATTTGACCTCTCTATTAGCCTCTTTCATCTCTTCCCCGCTGCCCGATGAAATGCCAGTTTTCTCTTTTATTTAATCATACTTTAAAGCTCTTGGTCCACCAACGTTCATAATTCCGATATATTTTTGACTTCCCGTAATTATATGGCAACAGATAATTAGTTTTTTGTTCAATGATCAGTTGGTTACGTTGAATTGTCTGTCTAACTACATCTGATTTGTTGTTATAAATAATGCTAATGTGCACAGTTGACTAATATTTACGCAAATCTGCATACTAGTATTTTTTTTAACTTGTTGATTCGTATTCAAATAGTGTGCAGATGACCTTTTAATATGTGTGCTTATAAATTGGCAATTATCACTTCTTAGTGCTGGAGGAATACAAAAAGTCCTCTCAGTCTTTGTGTGTGTTTAGCCTGCATGATTTGTCTATCAAGTTCTGTAATTTTGTGTGAATTCTTGCATATTACACACATTACTCTCTAGGCCGATTTGTTACTGTTAATGCTGTGTGCAGTCACGACACCCCTCTAGTCACGTTGTGCCGATGTCAGTAGCAGGCTAATTTTCTTTCCATAAGGTTGATAGTATGTGGTAAATTAAGTTTCTTGAATAAATGGTCTGGGGAAAAACACAGACTAATTTGTTCTATTATGATCGACCTCCCTACAGGCCTCCCTCTCTTGTCATCTCTGGATGGTCACACGTTTACATCAGGCCTCATAAAAGAATGATTGATCTGACTTGCCCTGCTGTGTGATTTCTCCACATGTTTGAGTCATTCATCACATTTATCTCGTTGGTACATGGGCTGGAGAATTACATTTTCCTCAAGTAAACATATCGACAGACAGGAATAGGATAGAGAAAGTGAGAATATCTTGACCTCAAGAACTGTAATCTTTGTGGATATGTGAGATGTATGTCTTGTCTTTGACATATTGTTTAGCTAAAGAATGATTGTTAGACCTCTCCTGGTAAGCAAAAGCCTTACCTTTGTATCTCCTCCTTTGTTTTTTGTGGTGATAGTAGTGTTTTGTGTGGGAGCTTTCACTGTGCAGACTTTATTGTTCTAATTTTTGCATAAGATTTCATAACAGCTTGTGGAACAGATTTAGTCCGGAAGTGGACCTTTTCAATTTTTCCTCCAAATTGGATATTTTCCCAGCTAAGAGTGTTGTTTTTAGTTGTCAGTGTTGTTTTATTTTTATTTTGCATTTGCTGCCTTAGTGGTAGTTGTGACAGTTAAGTTAGTTCTAGCCTTTCTAGCCATTCTATCCTGTTCCCAGCACTCGCCCACTTCCCCATTTGACATTTGGGCGCTCGGAGGACCAGCGGTGCTCTAATAGCCTAGTTACGTAACTGTTTCTGCACTTAGAGACAAAGAGAGAGATAAAATGGGGTGAGTATGTGAGATAGCATAGAGAAGGAGAGTAAGAGAAAGCAGATGAGGCATGAGTGAACTTAGATTGTATCACAGTCAGGACCTGGAAGGGTAGACAAATGTCTTTTATGGAGCCTTTACAGTATTTATTTATTTATTTATTATAAAACACTGGCGTTTGCATATTACGTTGTGGGGCATGATTTCTTTGAGCCATTGTTGCATTGATGTGCCACATTAAAACACCTTTTTAGTCCTTTTCCTTACTGCTGATAGCTTGATCCAAAATGTTATCTGGATCCATAAAGTCGAATTTGTGTCACTGCCGTATGCCAATGTTGTCAATTTTGTGCTTAATAATAGAACAGATTATGCATCCATTAATAAAAGCTTTTGACTTTAGTTGAGAACAAGGCAGAGCAGTTTACAAACTTAATTCCCCTCAGATTTCCCTTGTGGCTGCGGGGCTAAGCAGCCTCGAGTCTTAATCGCTTGACTTCTCCCTATCTCTTCAGCACACCTGCCCTCTCACTTTCTCGCTGACTGAGGTTTTAGAGTAGGAAAAAAAAAATCGATTGATTTTCTTTCCCCCCCTCCCCCTTCTTTCCCCCGGTCGTCCATCACTTATGAAACAAAATGTAATGAATAGATAATTAGCCTGAATAGGCAGAATTTGGTTATAGTCCATCATGGGAAATGTTGTGAGATCTTTCCTACTTTGTCAGCAGGGTTAGCTATTCCAGTGCCCTCATTTGTTAACTTAAGGGAATTGCAACTTGGTTGTCACTAATTACAAATGATTTACATTCCAAAAATATTTAGAGTCTTAATTAAGGCTGAAATGCACACGCAACACTAATTTAAAGGCACTCATACTTTTTGTGCAGGCCCTGGGATTTGTACACTAGAGAGTGTTATTGTTTGCAGATAGACAAAGGAGGACTTCTATTGAAAGGTGATGGTAGTCCTTAATCGAGAAGTTGGCAAGACAAGAAGGCACTACTTGCGTTTTTGTGTTTAAAAAAATGTTTGTGCCATTCTGACTAAGACCAAATAGTACTGATTGGGAAATCCACAATAGAGTTTGAGAGGATCTGTGTATGTGTCCTACCGAATCAATACAGAGCTCACAGGCCTCCATTGATGTGTCTATTTAAGAACAGTGGTGTCTCCTAACCAACCATCCCCACACACACACACACACCTTCACTTCACTGGCGTAATGAAATCTCAAACCTAATCTTGGATACAGAACATTAACTGGGCCTCATGTCTTCCTCTCTGTTCTTCTGTTCCAGGTTGAAGTTGAAGTGGAGAGCATGGACAAAGCAGGGAACTTCATTGGCTGGCTGCACATCGAGGGTGTGAATCTGTCTGTGGCACTGGTAGAAAACGCTCTGTCTAAGGTCCACTTTACAGCAGAGCGCAGCGCCTACTACAAAACCTTGGTCTCAGCAGAGGAGGCATGCCGACAGAGGAAAGAGAAGGTAGGTCTCATTTAGACGCTACAAGAGCTGCGACTACTCTACATCCCATTAAACCATCAGAGCGATGACCACACTCCCAACTGATATAAAACTGTCTTCATAATTCTTCCAAGTCATTCTTCCAACTTATTTACTCACATCCATCCCACACTCTCATTCACTAAAAGAAGACTTGGACATCCAGCATGACATTCAGTGTTGTGTTATTTAGAAAAAAGTTAGCGCTCAAGATGGTTTTCTGTCTTGGGCTATGCTGGATGATAATGCTAGGATGTTTCCCAGGCACTTTATAGATAAGCTGAATTGTGTCACCTCTACCGGCAGATCAGAATTTATTTTGCTGCCTTTCACATCCCTGATCTACGTTGTCCCAGGTCTGGCTGCCTGTGCACATATTTAAGTCTGTGCTGTATATAAAACAGAAATAGGCCTTACTATGGTTAAGTCTATTCCTTGCAAGCTACAAAAGGTCACTCCACCTTCAAAATCAGTACTTGTCGGCAGTTCATTAGTAAAGAGAGGTAAGGATGCAGCCTACAGGAATGACAACCCTTCAGAACTCAGGGGGGAGAAAACATAAACAGCCGTTTGTTCCAATAAGAGAACACACAAACACATTCTTCCAGGCGTTGGCAACCAGATGCTTCCTTTGGCAACACCCAACTCTTCTCTCAACAGCAACTCTACTATTCTCTCTAGTAAACTTCCACACACTGCCCTTGTCAAAGGCAAAGCCCATCCCCCTCACCAGCCTGACAGCCAATTAGGACAGGTGGTGCCGTGACCTTTGGCTTCCATTAATACAAAACTGAGCTTTTTTATCACACCGGAAAGTGTGTATTCGTTTGAAGATAGAAGAGGACACGTCAATATATCTAACCTGACACTTCAGTCAATCATGAGGAGTAACAGCAAGTTGTGTATTAATAGCATGCAGGCAGTAGCTTTAGTTAGAGCTACAATAATGTGGAAATGCTCCATCTGTGGTTGAGAATAGCCACATATTTGCCATAATCATTGAAGCATCTTTCCTCAATGGGAGTCCTTTGATGGATGGAGGCCTCTCTCACACTGATCCTGATCTCGCCCTGCGTTTTCATTATGGCTCCACGAGTCATCCCTGCCAGATGCATGAAGTGCCTGGCCAGCTGTCATCCTTGTCCTCTTCCTCTCTATCTCTATAACTTATTTCTTTTACCCTCTCCCTCCCTCCCCTCCTTCGATTCCATTCTCTCTCTTCTACTCACTTCTACCTGTTTCGGTCCTTTAGGAGACACAAATGCCTCTTCTCCCCCATATAAACGTGATATATTGCTGGAGCCAAGACGGGGCTGTGTTCTTTTTCCCTTCTCTGAATCTATCATGTTCATTGTCAGTGTGTTCCTGCTCGTCTTTCTTGCTCTTGGCTTGCCTGTTTTTTCTCACAGATACTCTCCATCTGTGTCTTTTCTCAAAATGGTGAAGGAGAGAGCTAAAGATCTGGGGAGTGCTGGTGGACCCTTTTTGTCTTGTTTTACAGAAAAACCCCCAGCAAAAAACAATCTCGCCAGCAATGTGAGCACACAGATCCTGCCATGTTAAATCTAACTGCACCAAGATTGGACATTCCTGACACCTCTGATGACAATTTCACTACCGGTTTCCGACCCCCTTTGCAGCGTCGAGACAGATTGACTTTCACCGCAAGGTTTTGACTTGAGCTAACCTGAGTGCGGACAGGGCCGAGAGGAAAGACAACCGAACGGGGCCTGAGTAGAGCAGACAGACAGTGATTATGTTTGATGTTAGTTTGCCACAGGCACCGGTGCACAGATCAACCACAGCCTGATTTATTTGTGTGTGGTTGTGTGTAGCGGAGAGTCTGTTGTGTTAATGGAGCACAGGGCAGTCGGTTGTATGTGTGTGTGCGTGAATGCATAGCATGCAACTTGAAGGCAGATGAGGTGGGACTAATTAACCCGTAGAGACCATCTCGAGAAAAAAGCTGAGAGCTTGGCAAATTTGTTGTTTTCTGTCTTTCTCTTTTGAAGTAGCGGCTGATCTTTGTCTGTTTGTAGGCTGAGGCTAGGTAGGGTAGATCGCATCTCCTCCCATCTCCTTCCCTCTCTTCCTCTTTTCTCATTGCCCTCTCTTTATTGTCCCTACGGCTGTGGATGTGGAACACATCAGTGGGTACTGCTGTGTCAGGCGTCCCTACAAGAAAACAAGGTTGTCGTAATGAAGTGGAGTCAGATGGTGTGTGTGTATGAGCACACACACACTTACTCATTAAAGAAAACTTTGCGTTGGTGGTCCAGTAGGGACCCAGGACAACAATGGGGATTGAGGCTTTCTGCAATAGCATCCTGAACCAAAACTGCTTAGTTCGAGTGACTTAAGTGAATATGAGTTTTTGCTACAATGAGACCAGTGGGACAAAGTGATTGTATTCTAAATGAAGCATTCCAAAGGGTTTGAAGAAGAGCCTTTTCTAGAGCTCAGCATGTTTTGATCTTCTGTATCAGCATCTCTTGGAACAGTCCTCACAACAAACCCATCTCTCTCCACACATGCAGGAGGCTCAAGTTGTAGGCCCATGCATATCCCTAATTCTATTCCCAATTATGGTTATTTATGGCCAAGCTATTGTTTTCATAAATCTTTTCAAAGTCTGTCGCACTGTCAGAACCCATTGTCATGCTAACATTTACATGATTCAGCTATAAGGCAGACATGGGACACTGTATACACTTATTTGATGCATTAACAATGAGTCAGTTGTCGCCAGGCAGTACTCATGCCCTCTTCTTAAATCTCTTGCCTGGTTTTGCAAAGCATTCTTGTGTATATTTGGATTCTCCGAGGGGTAGAAAAACAAATTCTTGCTTACAAGGCATCTCTGTAAACAAGACTTGTTGCGAAAACGCTGCATTTTGTCGTTGTAATATGAGACGGCTCATTGCAGATATTCATGTGATGTTCCAGTATTCCCATGCTGCAGCTGAGAGAAATAAATTTGACAAGATAGCAGCAGTTTGGCTCAAAGTGGATTGGGAGCAGAGATTTCGACTGCAGAGACATTGGCTGTAGCTTTCATTTAAGATCCCCCAAGACTGAACAGGTGTGTGCAAATATTTGGTTGTGCCTTAAGGGATTTTATTTTTAATTCAGAAACAAAAAGGTGAAATGAAATACTTTGGTAAATGAGGGAAATCAATTTACACTCCCAGAAGCTCCACCGTCCACCAATATGACTGATTTTTGGTGATGTATTTTTCATGCCCGTGTCATTATTAGGCATAGATCTACTTGAAAGAAACACGACTTTATAGCGGTAAACAGGGAAAGGAAAGAAACACGCTAACAACTGGCCCAATTATAAAGAAGCAAACCAACAATTGGCCCTCAATAATAACCAGAGTGCTTTCTGTTGAGCAACGTTTGCTTTGTTTTATGTTGTTGTTGTTGTTGTTGTAATTACCCAACCTTGAAGGAGATTAACATACTCCAATAAGTCTCAGAGTGGGAGATGAAGATAAAAAAGTGAGCGAGAAAGAGAGAGTGGACCAAAAAAACAAAAGAAAGAGGATATGACAACCCCTGTTACAGATGTTTCATGTCATAGGACTCTCATCCTTTCATCACTGCCTGCCTTTTTCATTCAATCCTGCTCAACTTTCTTCACGGACCACTGTCTCTTAACCTCTTCAGTCTTCTTACATGCCTATACTCTTCCTTTTCCCTCTTTTTGTTTCCTTAAGCATGTTTGAATCCCTTCTTACTAAGCAGATTTTTAGATCTGTAGCATGCCCTTACAGTTTTTTGAACCGTGCAGGACGATTCCTTGCCTTGCCTGGATTGTGGTTCGAGCGAGTCAGGCAGCTATATTATTTGTAACCTTTTTGAGGTGGGGGAGGAACCCTCTGAAGCATAAACCCAGCATCCGTTCCTTATACTTCACCCTTCCATCAGCGACACTTGTCAAAGCACTTGAAGCAGCATCGTTTTGACATTGAGCTTGTGACGTGTCCTTGACGGAGCCTGATTGAAGTACATAATCTTGTTTCAGCTTTCTGTTCTTTTTGGATGGAATCCAGAGTTGCAAGTCCAGCCGATTTGATGTCACTTCGCCCAAGGGCCTGTTCACAAGTTTACATTAACACGATTCAGACCGACCATTTTTGTACTGCAAAGCAAATCACGGCGCTTTTATTTGCTGTGATTGGCCGACTAGCATTGTAAGCAAGTCTGATTATATCGGTACGTTGCAATTTTTGTCCCTTTATTTCACTTCAGTTGCCTCTGGCTCGCTCTCTCAAGGGTCCGTCGGCTTGCCTTGCAAGCCAAACATTTCGACAGCTAACCAGAAATCCACAACCCCCCGAACCCACCCGCTTTTTTATCTATGATTTCTTACTGTTTTCAAAGAGTGTGCAAAAAGCAACATCTCCCTGTCCTCCCATCTAAGCTGTGTCTTCTCAGCAGTCAGCACATCACACACCTGGCTAAACAGGAACACGCTGTGGATGAATCAAGATAATTGGGCTTTTAGCAAAGCTAATAGTCTTGTGTCTCTGAGTGCATGCTGGAGGAAGTTTACCTCTAGTGGACTAGTTTCACTCAAAGATTAGTAATGGTTTGCACTATAATGTTTTTTTTCTAATAATGGCATTTCTATGGACATTTACATGGTATTGTATGTATAACCTGTCGTGAGTTCTGAAACACATTTGTAAAAGGAAGGACTATTTTCCGTCAGACATGTGGCATGCAGATTCCCTGTCAACTGTAAATAGTCGTGCAGAATTCCATACATGCAGCCATGTTTGGTTTTCATGGATGACAGTCTCTTTTCTATTAATACCGTTTTCAATGCTTTCCTAAGCCCCGAAGCCATTGAAGCGCATTCAAGGTTGCAATCTTTTTCTCTTCCCTTTCCCATTTTCATTGGCCTCTCATAGTGAAATAACCTGTGGCAGTCACCATGCAATATCATGGAAAAAAAAAAGCTGAGGATTAATATTAAATAGTTCATCTATGGAGGCTTCTAGTGAAATAACAAAGTGAATTTGACTCAATCGGTTGCTGACTCTACCCATTGGTTCACCAATTTAGGTCTCTTTCAGCCAAATCCCTTTGCGGCTCCAGGAAATTATCTCCTCTTAACTTTAGTCATTTTGGTGTTAGTCCCTGGCTGTCCTCACTCCGCAGAGAGATTTTTGGCAAACACGAAATCATTACTGTTATTACTTTTCTCACACAAATTGCATTAGGCCTTGAGAAGAATAGAGCCTTAATGGTGTTCTGGGGCAAACAGGATGATTGCACCTGTATTACCATTCCACTCATCCCTCTCCCCTATCTCTCCCATCTATTGCTTACTGCTGTCAGCGTTGCCTTGTGATTTAACAAATGGAGGCGCTACGGTGTTGAGACAGGAACAACATCCATGACAATCACACAAAGTTAAATTAATGACCGGGCTAGATTCACGTCCAGTCCATTTGATAGGTAGCAAAAATTGAAATGTCCCAGCTGTGTTTTTGAAAGGAACGGGGAGGAAGTTATTCTTAAGCAAAGTGCTGAAGTTTTAAGATTTACCAGCCACTTTGATGATTTCTTTGGCACTGCATTTCCCTTTTAGCGCCCCATTTCCCCATTCCAGCCATCACAGAAAACTTTCCTGCCATGACACTCATTGTGTAAAAATCCGTTGTAACTCCAGTCTTGGTCACTTTTAAAGATTGAGATTATACAGTATGCTTCATAGGTAGACGAAAACTACTTCCTTTTTAAAATGAGTCAAGTAGTCTTAGAGTGGTTTCTTTGATTACAAATTATACCCAAAACTTTTTTAAAGTACGGATTTCTATTTGTCTGAAACTTTGCTTGTTTAAATTCTTGGTTTGCCTGTGGGCTGCACACTCTCCCCTGTAGATTTGAATGGGATAATGAGATAATAGAAAAGCCTTACTTAATATACTGTAATGTATCTGCAGCTTTGATTATATTGCCTGGGTCATGAGCGTGCACAGCTTGTTTGCATTTCCTCCGTTCCTTTTTTTGGAACGGTTTCAGAACAGTCCGCTGTGAGGCTTCAAATGGGTGAACTTTGGATGAAGAAGAAAGGCACTTCCTCTGGTCATATAGTGCCAACCCGAGCACACTCCCTCATCTTAATTTAATAAACTTGGACTTCTGCTAAAGACTTTGAGCAGACGCATATTGCGTGCATCCTGCAGACCATGCATAATGCAGGTGTTGTATCAAAAACTGCTGATTCAAGGCAACTGTCACACCACCCAACGATTATTCAGACATGTTATGCAGCTGTAAATGAGTTGAATAATACATTTTCTACATATATTAATAAACAATAAAAGACAGATTTGTAACATTTGCTCTAAAAGCATTTTAACATAACTCCATATGAGGATTTTTTCCCTTGTGACATTTACATAATTATATTAAAAGAATATATAGCTATGTGCAGAGGCCCTTTCAAATACCAGAAAACTAATGGGAGAATGAAATGCCGTCTGTGGCAGCATTTTGCTCAGCCACCTCAAAGATGGAAGGCCAGGAGAATCATTATGTCACTGGTGATTTGCATTTTTTTGCCCTTTAGGAGATGAGTGGCTAAAACTGTGCCAAAAGTCACAGTACATCACCTCACCCATGGGCAATCTATTTATGCGAGTCTTGCTTGTGTTTCGGAATATATCGTCCTCAGTATTACACAGTGCAGCACAACAGCAATCACCAGTCAAATAACCACTAAACTCCAAGGTCTTGGCTTCTCTTTTGGCCAACATTATCTCTTTGGCTCACTAGAACAGAGTGAGTGTAGCTGTGAGTAGCACTGAACAGGTTAGTAACAATTTGATGACTCATGGTGCAGCAGTCCTGCGCCTACTGTGGTCAAATCTTCTTTTGTTTCCAAGTTTTCAAGTAGCAGCTGTGTATGTGATCTTTTCAAACCAAGGTTATCTATGTTTTTTTTAGGTATTTAGTGTAGTGGCACTATGACAATTGTTAGTCCTAAGAAACCAGAGCACAATACAACGCCTCTGCAGCATTAGCTAACTAATAGTGTGTCAGATTATAGCTGTTGCAATCTAATGAACTTAAACTTGTCTGAGACATCAGAACAACAGTGAAACATCTGTGATGGCCGACCACGGTGGCTCAGGGGACCCCATCCCATGCTGGAAATCATCAACACGTCCAGTGCAAGAACGTTTGGCCCCATTGCCAGCGTGTCAACACACAAGCAAGATGTAGGTTGCAGGATTTGTTGGCAAGTGTGAAAGGACAGCGGGATCACAGCAAGGGGACATTATTGCCTGCAGGGTGTCCACAATGGAGGAGGTGACCCGTGTGAGACCTCACATCTCTGGAAAAGATGGAGAGGGCCGTACCCTCTGTTATATACCACAAATTCTCAGGCTTGAGTTTGCGTGTCTGCATGTGCACGGTTGTATGTACTTGTGTGTGACTGCATACCATTTCCTTTCTCTTTGTTTACTACGCCGTAACATTTGTATGCCTCTTTGCTTGTGTGTGTTTACTCCTGCCTTCATCTTTGTTCTCAGCACTGTATGCACAAAATGAACCACCTACCACACAAAAGCAAAGAGCTGACGGAGGCTTTTTTTTCATATGGCTAAAAGATTACATAATATAACTCTCAGCGCACCGTGTACACATCCGCGCACACAAAAACTTGGTTGCGGATGGAGGGAGGCGCCACACATGCACACCACCATACTCTCACTGTCTCTCTCCTGCGTACTAGAACACACTTTGAGCATGTGCAGTCTGACAGTGCAAATACAGTACACATGCACACACTCTCCTGTGACGCACTCCTCCTCCACCCCCCCTGCAGTGTAGACAGAAAGCTGGACCCTCAGTGCCCTGAGGCAGAGAGACAGAATGACGGAGAAAGAGATCAGTGGACCCAGTGATGTGTGTGTTATTTACACCCCAACCCCCAGTTCTCTCTCTCTCTCTCTTCATCCTCCTTTTCCCCAGTTCCAAGCTGCAAATTCAGCAGTCTGTCAGCTCCTCTCTCAGTCTTTCGAATACACATGCAAACATACTTTCCGTCTTTATCTGCCTCGTTCTCTGTCTGACACACGGGCCGCGCATTCGCGCACATGCCGGTCACCTGCAAAGTGACACATATGAACTAATTTTGATGAGCAAGAAACTAAAAAAAGTTAGACACACTCAATGAAGCGAGTCTGTCTCAGCAGTCTCACCTTCTGCGTGCTGAATTATACATTTACATGAGTTGCAGGATTACACGCTGACTTTGAAAATGTCATCTGAAAAATGCATCCAGCCACAAGGACATCAGGACAATCCTGAGGAACACATACTCGGATGAAATATTCTACTTGATGAAGCATAAAAACAGGAAGTAGGCCCTTTTTGTTGAGCATAACATTTCGTCTGTGTACTTTCCGTACTTGTGCTGTTTCACCATTGCAGCAGTGGGCATATGGGCCTTTCTGTCCATGTGTCATTGTTTTGTTTGTGTATTTCTGTATTTAACTTGCGCGTGTGTGCATATTCATTGTTATGAATAAGATCCTGTGCATGTATTTATATGCATTTGTCTGTATGTCCTTGGCCTTGTGCTTTCCCCTCTCCAGTCATGCACGGGATTCTTGCCGGCTCTTAGCAAAGGTCCTCAGGGGCAGGTTTGCGGCTGCCTCTGGTTCATCAGTGCAGAAAAACTCAGGCAGTCCCCACCTCAACCCCCACCCTACTGCACCCCCACCCCTTCCCCTCTGCTCTCGGGATGGAGGGCTGAAAACAGTGAAGGGAGGTGAAACGCTAGCAGAGAGCATAATGTGATATGACATAGTGCGTTGCATTATGGCTGATTAACACATGCTCAGCTCTGCCACCCGCTGTAGAAAACACAAACCCCCAGGTCTGCCTGGCTGCCTTTCTCCGTCCCTCGTGCCTCTTATATCTCGGGGCTTCCCTCTTTCTTTTTTTCCCTCTCCTCCTGCCCCAATTTCTCCCTCATCTCTGCTGATGAAAGTGAGTATGAAGGACACTCACTGACTGGAGTTGGGCTAGCAGATTATTTGTTCTTTTTTTTTTTTTTTTTCCTTTCTCCCCCTGGTTTGTCCCTCCTGGGACACTGTAAGGAGACACTTTTCCACTTGGTTTGCTGAGGACTGGTTGTGGCTGACTGCTTCCTACCTCCAGTAGAATAAGTGCATGGAATACAGACAGCGAGCCTTGAATTTTAACATGGGCACATTTGACCTCTGCAGAGCTTTGATTAGCCAGTTGCTGCAAAGGTTATTACCTTTGTGCGACGTCTGTTAATTGATGCAGTATTCGGGGTATTTGCCTAAATGTTGTATATATTTATCTGAAACTACTTATCCTTGAAAATATTCCCTTCGGAATACCCTTAATAGATGCATTTTTCCCTGTTCATCCTTTATAAAAAGTCATTCAGTTAACATTGTTTTTAAGTACTTTAAGGTTTAAAGGATTTGATTAGTTAGACTCGAATAAGCCTGTGTCGGTGACATTCCTGTAACCTTGCAGCACTTTGTACACATAACCCTGCCATGATGTATTGGCCACACCATTCATGTGAACATCCATTACGAATAGAAGCAGTGATGACATTTCCCCCTGCAGATAACTGACATTTATTTATTTTTGTAGTCATCAGGCAGATGCCGTGAAAGCATAGAGTCCGCACACTTTTCGCCCCGCTTCAGGTGTCCTCTCTAATCATCCTTGTTTAATCAGGGGAAGAAAGAAAACGGAGTGGGCTATCCGCATTTGCACTAAAAATAAGGCACACGCAAGTTATGGTCATTTACACACACTTTGACATTTTTTAGGGCCCCTGCTCGGAGCCACACTTAACTCCGTTTAATATGGGTCGGCAGTGAAACATCCCTCCCTTACTTTTTCCCCTGCCTGCCTCCCCGCTACCCTCGCTGTCTAATGAAATGCTAAATATTTGTTTCTTGAGGGCTCCATTTAAATGCGCTCTCTGCTGGTTGGTGGTTCAAACCTTGCCCCATTTTAATGAGTTCTGGTTTTATTAGTTCCAAGGCATTAAGATCAGACCTTGTTGACATTGCCCCACCGGCTTGTCACCTAAAAGGGCTTTAACATGTGCTAGTTTCCTCTGACACCTCCGACCTTGTAAAATGTGCATTATAATTTATGATTACTATGTTGCTGTTACCACAATATACAACAGCTTCATTCAGGCTGAGGCAGATCAGGCCGGTCTACTCTTTTCTTGGGTAGAAGAAGCTTATAGCCAGTGTGGATGCGAACGCCTCATCAGTTCTCTTTATTACCTGCTCACAGACACAGTGTCCTCCACACATTGGCAGAATCGTCTTGGTTGAGCAGCCAATTCCACTCCTAAATGCATTTGCTTATTCTTTTCCTCCATCCGTCTCTTGACGGCTCCCCCACCGCCTCTCATTCCTCTGCTTTTCTAACTTTTTTCCCCGCCTCTTCAACTCCTCCAGTGTTTCTCCCTCTCATTCATTTGCTCTTGCTTCAGTACCTACACCCTCATCATCCCGTCTTTCTTTTTTCTCATCATCCCGTCTTTAATTCAACCTCTTTCTCTTTCTAACTCCCTTATTCCCCTCCTCCTTTTTACCATTTACCAACCTAAGCACTGAATTAGGCGTCGTATTTATTATTCTCCCCTTACCTCACATGCTTCCTAATGCTTTCTGTGTGAGGAGAATGCAAAGTGCATTGATTCATTGACGCAATCTTTTTCTTCTACTGTCCCCTGCTCTTTCTAAAGCCACCTCTTTTAACTACTTTTTCCAACAAGGGCATCCTTTTCTCTGAATGAGACATGTGAGGAAAATTCTCATTTGTTTAATAGTGGATGTTGCCAAAGCAGACAATTGAACTGCTCACTAGTTCACAATGGTTCATCATCAGCTATAGCATGTTACCCTACATTCTTAGGTTTACTGTACTGTTTGTGTGTCACACGCTCCGCCAGCCACAATTCTGGCAACTGCAGAGGGCCATACCTGTCAGCTCAAGTTTTATCTGTGAGACTCATATTTTACTGTCTTTTAGTGGCTGTTGAGGGATCGTCACGCTGTCCAACAAAATAAAATATGTTCCTGTGACCCTAGTTAAGTTATACAATATCAGTGCACTGCAGATTGCCATTGTTGGTTTGTGGAAAAGCATTCAAGATGTTTGTTAAACCTTCAAAAGAAATGCTATCTCTTAATGGGAAATTGATGGGTCCTCTTTCATGGGCTGTCAACCTTGGCGAACGATGACATGTTGAAAGAGGAATAGATGAATACAATACAAGGAAGCAGGGAGAGATGACTGGTTGAAAGGATTGCTATAGTATATTTGGATTAACGGACTGGATCGTGTGTGAGTTATGTTAGAATGTTTTAAAGATTGTATGTCAGATGGACATAGTTGCATAGAGTGCATGTGTGTTGCTGTGTTCACCACTGTATTCTCCGCAATGTGTGTTTGTCTTTGTCTGACCATTAGAGGTGTGGCTGGCCCATTCCATCTCATCAGTCAAACTAAAGGGAAGTGGAAGGGTTTATTAACAGGGCGGGCAAGATAGCTGAAATAATTCTGTGCCTGTCCTCCTCTTTTGCCTCTTTTTCACCAAAGTGACACTTTTTTTTTTTTTTTTGTAGAGATATAGGTTTGAGAGAATTTTTTTGATGAATTCGTGAGCATCTCCTCGAGTAATTTAGGTCATTCCATTTTTACTGTGTTCAATCTCCTAGTTGGCTAGCCTGCAGAAAACACTCTAAATCTAGAGAATGGGACCACTCTGCTAGTTTTGCAAGTGTGTTTTTGTGCATTTTACAGAGTCGCTCTCTTCCCCTCGCTCTCTCATGCCTTAGGGAGAGACAGACAGTTACATAAACAGGCTCTCGTCATCACTGCGCTTCCGATTCCCGCTGTCGTACCAGTCTCTCTCAGCCCCCTTCTCTCTTTTACTCTCTCTCCCCCCCCCCACCTTTAAAACATTGCTTTCCCTTCCTGCTTGTTCCTGCTACTTCCTCTGTGGCAGTGTAAGTCTCGCCAAAGTCATTTGCATCGTTACTGTGTTACTTTTTGTGCAGCATTCGGATATACAGTGGTTGAGATAATTGACACTTGTGTCACTGTTATAAAACGATATAGAATGATACCTCAGTCCCAACAGGAAATAGGATGTGCTTTGCTTTGCAAATAAGTTTCAAACATGCTGAGCTATGCCTACGCGTTCAGTTCTTTACTGCTGTGGTGCACTGCAAGCCATGTGGTCATCAGGTCAGGACTCCCAGCTTCTTTTTCTCCAAATCCATCAATGAAATCAAAGAATTAAGCATCGAATCCCTGTGACCCATCTCCAAGTACTTGATGCGATCAATTGTAAAATTGATAAAAAATATGTTTTGATGCCTTTGTCGCCATAGTTAGTTTGGGTTTGTCCTCAGGCACACTTAGATGATGGAGCAACTGATTAGTTCAGTTGTTTCCCAACCTGAACCAGCTTTTCACACCAGACTTTTGAAGCACTACAAATTGTGAGATGTGGGAAGCGATTCAGAGACATCAAGAGGCTTTTACCTCTGATGTGATAATATTGCCATCTTTTCCCCCTCCTTACTCCTCCCCCCCTCCCCCCCCTCTCCTCCCTCCCTCCTGTTTCCCATCGCTACTCCTCACCATCGCCAGATCCATATTAACCTCTCTGTCACTCTGTTATCCCGTATCTCTCCCGTTCCCTTAATCCCCCACCAGCTCTGCCTCTCTCCCTTCGTGGCTCCCTTTTTTTTTTTTTATACCTTTTTTATTATTTTTGCTTCTTCTAAAATGGAAAGAGCGCAGAGAGAGTGGGAGAACAATGGAGTGGTAGGTGAGATCGGAGAGAGAGAAAAAAATCATCAGGAGTCCTCTACAGAAAAAGGGGAAGGAAGAGATAACGCCACTCTGGAAAGCCAGTCGTCATGGCAACACTGTGGCAACCCGGGACAGACTCGCCTGTTAATTAAAAAGTTGATTAATTGCCTTTTAATTGCATACTTATACATTGTAACATTGAGGTAGTCCTATTTCTTAATCACACTACTTTGTACGCGCTCTTTTCTTTCCTCTTCTTGTTACTTTAAGCTCTTCTATAATTTCCAGTGATCAGGCAGAGTGCGTGCTCTCGCGGACAATAATCCGCTTGAGTTGATAAATATATCTTATAGAGGACAGAGGATGAAAGGAACAACAGAGGGCAGAAGGGACAGGGGGTGGGCTAGAATGCCGTGCGTTCATTGTTAATTTCAGCCCACTTTTATCCTGCATGCTGTTTCGTCAGGTGGGCGTATTTATCAAAAAACGACGGAACTTAACCCATTTGACATCAAGGTCATAAGCACGGCTGCTGAAGGGGCAATCAATGCAGAATAAATGTGAAGGACAAAGGCAGGAGGGGGCTAACTGATAGATCACATACACAATTGCAAAATCAGTGTAGGACAAACAAACATCGTAATCAAGCACAAATCAAGCAAACCTGTAAATAAGTGCTTGTGTCTCTGCACAACCCTCCGAGCGGCATCTCATTTTTTATCAAGGTTATCATGATACACAATCAGAGTGTTTTTCTTGACTGCAGCTTAATTATTTTGCCTTTTCTGTCTCTTTTTTCACGCCTCTCTGTCTATGCCATTTGAAGATTGAGCGTCTGTATCGTGTGCCCTCGCACTTACAGCTGGCCGGCTTTAATTGCATGCTTATTCCCCAGCGATGCTTTTGTTTTGCTCTGATGACGTCTCGCTCGGCTTGATCATCTTTTAATGGCCGCGGATAGACACACTTCGGTTTGAGGAAGGAAAAAAAAAAAAAAGCAGCAGCCTACTTGACATACGGCTCCATATGCTGGAGTGACTGCCTCCAGGGACGATCTGTGTGGTTTTGTGTGTGTGATCTGTGAGCAATGTCTGGTTTGTACTCGCAGCCTTCTGGTTTTCAATACCAGCTGAGCAGGGTGGCACCCATGAGGAAGGTGGCACAGGTGTGTGTGTGTCTGTGTGTGTGTGTGGGTGTGCGTGCGCTCATATCGCCCTGGTTACATATGCATCCACATTTCCTGTTTCCATGGTAACACCATGCCCACCTCCCTCCACACCACTAATCTGTTAGGTGCAAGTTAGTGCTCGTTTTTTAATTTTATACTTTTGATGTTTGTAGTGGATTTCTTTGTGTCGACATTTCATGTTTGTCGCTCTGTTTTGTATTTAATTTCTCGTCTTCTATTGTCTGCTCTAGAAAGGTGCTGCGTAGATAAACTTGCTCGTATCTATCCCAACACACACACACACACACACACACACACACACACACACACACGTCTAAGTGGATCAATTTGTGCCAATTTAAAAAGTGTAACAAGTTGCCACCACGATAGCCTTAGGTTGTTTCCACGCCCTCGACTGTCGTGTATGTGTGTGTGTGGGTTTGGGGTATGTGTGGCAGCATAACGGGGGGGTCATATTAGCCGTGTAAGCTGGGTTGAGTAGCCCCGCCGCCTGCCTGCCGCCTCTGTGATGGGAGAACATCTGTTGGCTGTGATATGAAGCTAGGGAGTATCTCTTTCTCTCTTCTTCTCCCTCTCTCTCTCTCTCTCTCTCCCCCGTTTCTGTTATGAATTCCCCAGCTGCTCGGCTCCCTCCCTTCACCTAAAAACCCTGTCCCGCGCCACCTGTGCAGTTTTAATGCATAATTTATCTGCTAAGTAACCACATCTGAGAGACTCATCCCTCCATCCCCCTCCTGCTTTCCCTCTCTCCCCTTAGTGTTTGGCTTGGGACGTGAAAGTGGACACCTATTTTCTAATATTCTTATTTAAGAGGATTAGGATTGATTGGGTTCCAGTGGTGGGCAGTTTATCCAAGAGCTGAAATCCACAGTCAGTGTAGTCTTTTTCTGTCATTGGCTAAAGTCAGAACCCAGAAACTTTGCATGGACCTTGCATTGCAAGTCCAGTGTTTTTTTGCTTGTTTTTTTCCTTGTGAAAAATCCACAATTTTTTTTCTTGCTGCTTCAGAGAGTTGATTGCAAAATATTATTTTATTATACAGATAAAATTTGTTATAAAAAAAGAATTGCCTCTGGATCTTGTGTGTTTGATGTGTGATTTCAGTTTTTACAGCTTGTCAAATAGGCCTGTGTGCAGCTGACATGTTTTGTTACCGTGTCCACGTGTGTGGCCTTGCAGGCTCATAAGCAGCCATAGTGTATTAGCCCACTGTGGCTGGAACGATGATGCTACCACGTCGTAGCTCAACCTAGACCGCTTCTTCTCAAGGCCACATGTGTCTGTGCACATAGATGTTTGTGTGTGTTTAGCCCAGTCTATATGTTTTATGATGCAAGGCCACCATTCATTAAATCTGAATATGAGGAGGGAAGGAATGACATGGGAGCTTGTGCACACCACTATTCTTGTAAATCAGCTCTCCTTCCACTTCCACCCTTCTTACTTATCCCACCACAAGGTGAGCGATCAGGGTTAATGTACCATCAACAACCCCTCTTAACCTTGGAGGCCTTTTAGGGCCAAGTGGCTGCATTGGGTTAATGTCTTTTCGCTTTACTGTACAAGAGCCATTGGGCCACCCTGACACCTGTCACTCAACCCGCTGTCCAATCAAGATCAATAAAGACAACTTTTCCTCCCCGTGTGGAGGTTATGCAATGTGATTTCAGGGTTGTCAAGAGAACTGAAGTGGCCTCTGGTCTGTTGTGTCACATACAGTCGATAAACCGAAGTGGGGGGAACCTGGTATTCTGTCAGTCAGTCAGTCAAGCTGTGTGGTACCTTTTTATCAGCTCCGAGGATTTACCTGACACCAACGTCTCGTCACATCAGTTATTGGCAGGGAGTCAAATTGGTTTGAAAAGCCGGAGTTGAAAAGGGGACCATATGCACTTAGCAGCAAAGAGGCGGAAAGACGGGTTTCTTTTTCACCACTTTGGTGTATATTTTTGTCAAAATGAACACATGAGAATATTCCTGTGCTTTTTTTCATTTTCTAAAAGGTTGTTTTCACACTGACAGCCCCTCATAACATCACATTTAGTAAGCAATTGCATGTATTCATAAATACATCCATTTATCGCCCATTAACCTTTCACCTGTTTATCAAGGGCAGAGTGTAAAATATTAATCATTGTAGCAAAAATAACAAGCTGCTGTACTGAAGTGTTCATATAATGTATTGTTATTTCCTCTGTAAGATCTATATGTTGGGTTTGGTTTATTCCCTTGGTGGGATATTATTTATTATTCAGTTTTTTTGGCTGTAATAACAGGCTTAAGTAATAGCACTTAAAGTAGAGGTGGCGCTGCTTCTGACCGGCAGATTTTGTTTCAACACAGAACCAAATCGAGTTGTTTCAGGTACTGGTTGAAATTTTACAGTGTACTACCCATGCAAACTGAAATATGGTGATTTTTAAAAGTGGCTAAAGTAAATAAAATCGTATGCTCATGTACAGTAGATGCTTACTACTTGAGAATCTCATTATTTGACGTTAAGAGGATTAGCATAACCATAGAAGCTGTGATATGGCAGATTGGCCCTCGGTGAAACAATTGTCAGTCCTGTTGATCATTCTCTGCCTCTAATGGTTTAGTCAATACAGACAACATCATCAAGCACCAGGAAATCCAGGGTCGTCCACCTTTCTTCAATGCCAACCTGTCTCACCCATTAACATGACTCGGATGCAGATTTCTAATGAGCTCTTTCTTATTTTGTATGCCAATCAAGTTCTTTTCTGGCGCTTGCTGTAATTTATTGTAATACCCTTTGTATATATTATCATGGAGTAATGCTAAAACGGAACATAAATGCAGGGTTTTGAGGCAACAACTTCAGAGTGAGTGTTGTACTAAATTGAGTACCAGAGGGACTGGATTTCCAGCAAAAAGAGTTCAGGCAGTGTTTAACTTTTTATTTAAATATGCATCCTTTGACTGATATCTAGTTCTTCCCTTTGATACCATCTGTATGTATTGTTGTTTGAGTGAAGCTCACCCACCTAGCATCTAAACAAGATAAAAATGAATCAGAATAAATGTGGTCCCTTTGTATTCTTATGTGCAGCTTAAAGCCTTTTGATGTGAGCTTCTAATAAAAGGCTACAAGTGAACACGGAGAGACCGAAAGAGAAAAACGCGCCCTCAACTGAATTAATTAACCATCTCTCTAAAGGGAATTCATCAGGGATATAATAGGGGCAAAATTGATTTACAAAGTGCACTCCTATGAATAACATGCTACTATTGATTTCAATTGTTCTCCAATTTTGATTGGGTAATGAATTAACAATGAAACAATCTAAATTCCAATGTAAGAGACGGCACTCTATATTATCCCGCTCACATTAGTCCATACTTCAGCGCGTTTTGCGACAGCTGCGTCGTTTCAGTACTGCACAAGTTTGTGACGGGTTGCGAGGGCTGAGCAACCTTGTCCACTGAGGTGTGTTTGAATCAGAGGGTAGGGACATATGTGTAGTGCAGCTGTCAACGTGTGAGTGCAGTGAAGACAGGTTAATGAGGGATTGTGAAGAAGGACTCTATTTAGAGTGGTGCTCATAATGTTCTTTTCAAGGAGTGCTCCACTGAGTGTGTCAAATGAATCATAGACGGGGTGTAACATGTTCTTGATTTCATCGGAAAGTAATAATGTTTTCTCAAATCATAGAAAACCTTTTTACAGTTTTAGTGAATTACTTCAAAACTTGTAAACCAAACTTAAGTATTTGAGGTATGAACCAATTTACTTAACTATTGTGCAAATGGTTTCACTTAACATTTGCCTGCTAACAACGTGCATAGCATGTATTTTAGGCAGCCGCAGCATTTTTGGACGGGACTCACACACACACACACACTACTAGAATTGACACACTGCCACCTTTAATCAGTGTTCAAACCAGCCTTCACCCCCTCGTTCTGGCACGACCTGTGTGTTCAGTCATCCATCTCCCTGCATATTCATCCACCTGTGCTTGTATGTGTGAATGTACGAATGTAGCACAATTGCTCAGTCTTTCTCGGCTGCCGCGCTCTTCATCAAATTAAGAAATATTCAGACAAATCAACACTAAGCTAATCAGCAACCCACTTAACTCTCCAAAGCAGAGCTGCACTTACCAACTGTGTGAGAGAGCTACTCTTCCATCAGAGAAGTATCTGCTGTGCCAGGCTGGGAAATTAGGACTCGCCACCAGTGAATTGCTGTAAAAATGTGTCTGTAACCAGGTATTTCTTCTTCAGGGCTAGGCATTTGGCACCCAACTCTCACTTGTTTAAGAAACCAGTTTGACTGTTAAAAGTTAACAGTGGCTGATGTCTTAGAAAGTTTGTCATATCTATAAACAGAAAATATATTTCAGTTGTTAGCTGATCCTTTTTTTTTTATTGTGGCGTTGTTGAAAAAAGGATAATCGGATGATAAAGAGATGAACTGAAGCAGAGAGATCATTTAGGTTTAGTGAGAGAAAAGGAAGCGGAGGAATAGAAGATCAAGAGAATGAAAGGTAGAAGAGAAGAAAAGTAGACAGATTGTAAAAATGGAAATGGGAGCGGGCCTAATCCTCACCGCACATGCTTGAACACTTCTTTCGGCCTTTTTCATGTGGTTCAGATAGTCGCCATGCGCAGTGATAGAGCAGCGCTGCCTCATCATCACATTATCCCACTGGACTCACTTGGGTGTAAGCGTGTTTTGTCATTCAGGAGTTGTGAAGGTCAGCCTAACCTGCCATCTCTCTCAGCTTGGCCTCCATTATTAGGACTTGTTGTCCTTTCAGCCTGAGCTTAATGGCCTGCCGCTTTTTCCTTTTCCCCATCTTTCTAGCTCTCCCCCCCCCCCCGCTCTCTCTCTCCCTCCCTCTCATTGTCTCTGGCAGCTTGGTGGCTCTAGCGTCTGGCTGCAGTTGCAGAGCAGCAGCAGCAGCAGCAGAAGCAGCAGTCACATACCTGCATTCAAGTGGAACAAACAGGATGGTTGGCTGCTCACGGAAGGTCATCAGCCCTGGGCACAGCGTGTGTGCGCGTGTGCGCGTATCTTTGCATTTATTTGTACTTTAAAAAGAGATAAAGCGCCATAGTGTTTCTAATAGTGCACTAAGAGACAGAGCAAAACAAACATTTATCTTGAGATAACCACAGCTTAAACATTTCAATGAAACATTTTAACTCAGCACAACTTAAGGTTAATATGCACCTCTTATGGTGTGTTTTATACAGGAGTTTTTCAGTCGCCCTGTCATACTCGTGTGGTGAACAGATATGCTTCTATTTTAGTCATTTCAGGCTGCGACCCGGAGCATATCTTCAGGCCTCAAGTCTACTTCCATCTGTTTTTTATAGCTTAACTACAGTAATTGGGTGTTGGGCTCAAAGCGCTGCCCAAATGTGAGTAACCTACACTTAGTATGTTGCCTGAATGCATCTGGTGTAGACAGAAGAAGCAGCATCACGTTACACATGATGTTAGCTCCAATTTACACAAATGCAGCTATAAAGAGTAGAAGAACCAGCAGGATGACATTTTCATTGGAAACCTTCTTTCCACAAAAGAAGTATCAGAGTTGCGACAATGGTGAGAAGATAACTTTTTGCAAATGTCCAGTAGGTTAACAACTCGGACGAAACAATTATGTTGGTTGAGAACAGAGACCACAGTTGGCCTTGACCACAAAAAATCCAGATTGAACGAGAGGCCACAGACTGCAGTCTTGTTATCTTCAGCAAATGTAGTGCTTCAGAGAAAACTTTCAATGAGGAGACAAATGTGTTTTTCTATCTGTATTTGTGCCCGTCTCTTGTCATTGCGACATCCGCACTCAACGCAAAGTCAGAGGTCAAGAGGATGCCTCGTGGCTGTGTTTGGTGTCCAATCCCACCATAAGCCCACCCACTTGCCATCACCGTAAAGGTGCCGCAGTGATAGCAACCGGGCTAATGAATGGTGACACTCTAATCTTTGTAATCCCTAATTGGTGCAGCAGGTTTGATTAAAAGCCACAGCGTGTCAGCTCAATTGTAATGTGGGTAGCATGTTTAGTAGCAGTATTCCAGCCTTTGTGATTGTGCATATAATGTGTCCACATTGCTGTATATGAGCGTACTAATAATGCACATGGCTGTCTGATGCTGAACAGAAAAAAAAATCCTGGTTGATCTCGGGGTTTACGAAGCGTGGCCGCATTTTCGGTCTTCATTAACCTTGCTTGCCCTCATTCCCCGGAATATCTACCTGTTTTCTTTCCTCCATCCCTCCTTTTTTCCTTCTCTTCTCCAGGTTATTCCCTTGTTTTTTTCCTTTCTTTTTTCTTTTGTTAGCGGGTAGGCAGGGTAGCAACACTCAGGTCTTTGGTCACTTTTTTTCATGACAGTTGGAAGCATTTCTTCCATGGTGATTAGGATTGTTGTTGGGTTTTTTTTTTTACATAATTCATTCACTAATATCTCTGTCACACACACACACACACACACACAGTTTACTCCTATACGACACTTGCCACTGTACATCACCACATCAATGAGGTAAAAGGATAATCTTGGCATGCTGGAGAGCCAGCGTATTAAAAAGAAGAAGAAAAAAAAAAGCCTCGGGTATGATTAACTAAGCCTTAACACTAGCGTAGCTCTGCAGATGAGCTAAGGCAGAGTGAACACTAAAACTAGCTAATCTAATTAGCTCGATGATACCATGCAGTTAAATAATTAGCCAGGACCTAATTGGCTAATATCACTGTGCTGTTAAAAATTCTGTCTGCCTCTTTTCCTTCTCTTTCCGTAACCTTTAAAAGTAAACACTTCCCAAATAGCCTGCAGAAATGAACGGTAACAAGCTGTGCCGCGGCTGCTGCACAAGAAGTTGGAGCGCTGCGAAGCTCCATTGCACTTTTTGACTTTTGAGTTCCCCGCCCATCGTGACTCCTCAGCTCCTTCTCTGCATCTCCAGCATTTTATCTGCAGGGAGTTTATTAGCTCACTTTCATCCTGACCATCCTGTGTTGGTGCACGTGCTCAGTACTATAATTGTACTTGAAGCTGTATACAAACACGCCGTATTCAGCCACCCCTTATTTCTTCTGCATCCCTTGCTCCCTGTAAACACACACGCATCTACACACATCTACTGACATCCATGGAGTTTGATACGTGGCCCAAGGCAAAGCACTTCTCCCTAATGAGCCTCCTGCCCTCTGTTTCTCCCGGGGAGCCGAAAGAGAACTAACCTTGATGCAACATAGAAAGGATGTAACCTGCTTACACACACACTGTTACGCTCGTGAGAAACATCATTGACTACATTATTTCCCAAACCTGTGATGCTATCAGCAACACCACATAGCAAACCTCAACCCTAATCTTAACCTAATTCTAATTTAAAACCTAAAAGACTGAACCCTAAAATAGTTGTAAAGTTAAATAGGGAATGCTCACCAGAGCTCAAGGTGATCACTTCTTTTGTCAAACCCAAAGCCAAAGATATTCAGTTTACTATCATAAATGGCACATTTGAGGAGCTTGAACTAAGAAACTTAATCATTAATTTATTAATGTATTGTTTTCAGCTCTGTTTTATAGTCTCTGATGTTTTATTGTGCTTTTTGACTCTAAACTGATATCTGGCTTCTTTTTACCATTAAAGTTATTCAGGTTCTATGACATCTATTATTACTTTCAAAATCATCAGTGGGGAATATTGGAGCAGAGGATCAGTATATTACTTTTTCTATTATTACTCATATCTTCTGTTGACTGTCACATATGATCTTTATAATTATCTGCTCTGAATTGAAATATGTTTGGAGGTGGTAGAAAGTTGTGGTAGAAACACTAGACACATCCCATGGTGGTTACATCATGGGTTCAAGTTTTGCCCAAAATAATAAAGAAAAAGTTGATTTGATTTGCTCAACGTGTCACCATGCCTGTCAGCAGGATATTATGGTTTCTTTCATTATTCTGGTGCTTATTAATATATGACTAAATCAGTCATCAGTGCAAAAGGTCTGAATCAGTATTATGTCTCAAGTGGATAGAAAGAAATATTTACCGACTGCATATCTCAAGAGCATTCGCGTCATTAGTTTGGTCATGGTCTGCGACACAGTCCATTGTTTCTATTTTCTCAAATTTTTACAAAGAATGATGTATGTTTTGCAGAGGTCTGGTATCCTTTGCCATCATTGACCTGTCTCTGTCACCTGTCTGTGTGTGTGTATTATAGATCTGGGCCAATTACGAGGAGAAACCAGTCGAGGAGGTTGTGCATGTATCCGAGGAGAAGGAACGAGTGGCCAACTACAGAGCAGTATATGTCACCGAAATCAGCGACACCCTGCACTTCTACACCCAGGACGTAGAGACAGGTAACTTCTCCAAAAAAAAAAAAACACAAAATTACACACAGAATACACGTGTAGACGAAATGTGAATTAGTAAAACTTGAAAGCGCTGTATTCCTTCATGCTACAGTGATTATTCCATCATCCTACACAAAATACCACCATCGACACTCCACACAGAGGTGTGAGCGAGGGGCTCTCTCACTTTTTATTCCCTTTTAACACCACACTGACTTTATGAATGTCAATTATCTCTACCACTCTGACATTCACCTCATCCCTTGCTGCAGCATCCCTCCCACTAGCAGAGGCAAAACAAAGAACGTCCTACTTGTTATTACTACTGAATGACGGGAATAAATCACACCATCCCCACTTGTCACTAGTGACAGGGGGAGGAAAGGAGAGGAAAGTTGGGAGATGGGAAAACTAACAATCCCTGGTATTCCCGCATGGCTGCTCCTTCTGACAAGCTCTGTTTATATCTGTATATGATGTGTGTGTGTGTGTGGGCGTGTGTGTGTCTGTTTGGTGCTGGGTAACGGTCCATCTTTTAGGTAGTATACTTAATGGGCCATCCCCTGTAATATCAAAATCAAGGTGTGTACATATGTATCTATGCTTAATTCTAAGTGCATAAACACAGCGGTTTGTTGTCACTAAGTTTTCCAAGAGAGCCACACATGAGTGCAGACGTAGCTTACACTTAGGCTGCATTTCACTCATCAACACTTTTGCCACTATCAGTGTTTCACATAATAAGAGATTAGCATTCTCTTTTCGGAAATAATTTAGAGTAAATACAGGTGTATTGGCCTTTTCTGACGTGTTAGAATTTAGTCCAACATCTCCTTGACATATCGGATTTTGTCACTTAATTATTGTTTTACAAAATCACACATTCAGAAACACACAATTACGCCGAAAACCTGCATTCACAAACTGGCTGGAACAGATCTGAAGCCTTCATGCCAATCACCGTCCCTTCATCGTTTGCCAGTTTGTGCGCGGGAGCGGTGCAGGACGGTGGAGGACTCCCTCTCGGAGCCGCCCCCTACATCTGGCAGTCGACTGTCAGAGGCCATGAAATTGACTTTGGCCACCTCTTAATTTGCCTCACTGCCGTAATTAATTAATTAGCCTCCATTTTCTGCCAATCTGAGCCCGAGCATCACTCACACCATAATAATCCAATCACATAGGAGTGTGGGAAGCATTTGTTCTTTTGAAGACCCCTGCCTTTTTTCCCCCCCTCCTTTTGAGACCTCCAGGTGTTATGAGGTGTGCACAAACAATCTGCTATTCATCTTCTTGCCATGGGGTGCAGATTCAAATCTAAAGTCCCTTACACCTCCTCTGGCTACTTGTGCTACAGTCCCCTGCAAGTCAGGAGTGATGTTGAGGTTATGTGCAAGGTTTTATCAATGATAGAAATCATGTGTGACTGGGAAGGGGCCTGAATGTGCAGTACATGGCACATGTCAACCTGAAGCTCGGGTTATTGTCTTCAGCATTTACTGTCAGCAGGGAATATGTGTAAGCCAATATGTGTGTATATATACACATATACAGTATATAAGGGTTCTGGGGAAGCCGCAATCTGCAAAGCATTTACAACTTTTTTTTTTTTTAGTCAGGAGCAACTTAAGTGTTGCATTTAGAGAAATTGTACACAAACTGCATTTTTATATTGCTGCCCTCAGTGTATTTTGACAGGAGAGCTGTGAGTTATTTAATCTTTTCTCATATAAAGGCTTGATTTTAGATGATCCAGCAATGCTGGGGCCTTTTTATTTATTTATTTTTTCCTTTAATTGGGCCGTGTTCTTCCACCAAGAGGCTTATGCGTTAGTTTAAAAAAAAAGAAGAAAAAAAAAGAAGAAAATGTTATTCTCAGCAGGGAGGTAAAACCTGACCGGTCCTCACCTCCTACCTCCCTCTCCTCATCTCCCTCTATATCACGTTGTTTGCCCCTCCCCGCCTTCCTCCATCTCTTTTTCTCCCATGGTCTCTTTCATTTTCGCTGACGCTTCCTCAAAGCTACATTAAGTCATACCAGCCCCTTGAAGAGCACATCAAAGTGTTAGGGCCTGTAAAATCATACAAGCTGAGTGCTTTGCAATATCATTACATGTTTCACCCCCTCCACCACCACCTGGCCCTTCCCTTTTCCCCAATTTCTGAAGTGAAGGAATTTATATACCCAGATAAGCTCGGAAGCGGAGGCTGAATTTCATAAATATGCTTATGATTGCAACTGATGACAACATAACGCATAAAGAATAGAGTGCTTAGAATGTGCCACTGTTTATCTTCTAAAGCCTAAACCATGTGAAATTGTATGTACTGTTATGAGTGTTTGCATCCCATGTGTGCAGCACTTTGGCCAGTTAACCTCTAAACATTTGTTTTTGATCCGTGTCAATGACTTGACAGACGTGATTTGTTAAACGCGTCCCTAAAACTGCACACAACAAGAGATGGATTAATACTGTGAACATCACTGCAGTTTAGTATAATACAGTGGCAGTGTGTGGCCTCTGACACTTAAAATTGTGATGTTTTTGTTGAAGTATTTGCAGTATTTATGCAGCTCAAAAGGTTGCCCTCCTTGTATATATTCCCATTCCACACAGCACAGCTAATTTTAATTGCAGTTCGCACATTATGCTACAAGTTGGATTGTTCACTAACACACCCAGCCATTTTCTCCTCTTCTATTATAATTTTATTGGCTAAGATCAGAGTTCAGTCAGTGTTTTTGGCAGAGAGTCCTCCTTCACCTGGTCCGTCTCCCTCCTGATTTTCAGTTTGGAAGCCAGGAACGAGCCTCTTTGGAAATAACTTGAACGAGAGAATAAAACTATACTGCCACGGCTTTGCTTTTGACATTGTAATGATGATAGGTGTGAGCCCATTTACTTAACTTCAACAATCCACAACTTTTTATTGTGGGTGTAAAACGAATCATGAAAGTAAGTGTATTTATAGAAACAAAAATGATTAAAATACAGCTGGGACTGCCAGAGAAAGTCATTTTTCTGTCTGCAGTTAAGCACCCATTTGTTTCAATCGTTGCTTCAGTGAGATAAGAAGAACGTAATTGATTCAATGTAGGAAAATTAAAGTGTCACAGCAGCCAGAAAAGACCAAAAAAGCAGTGAAATATTTCAGGTAGCAGTATGATACAAACAATAAGGCATATGAGGGAGGGAGTGTTCTTAAAATACCATTTTAGTTTTTTTTCTACTCAAAGAAAAATAAAAAATGTACCCCAGTGAGAATGGGGGACACGGTAGATTGGGTCAGGTGTGTGTAGATTGCACCATGTAGAGGAGACAACAAAAGAATAATGTAAGACCTTAAAATTGATAGAAGCATAAACAGTTTGAGGCAGATAGCAGATGATTGTGAAATGTGGTAATAATGAGCAGTCCAGTAGAGCAAGATACCAGATGTTGTAAATAGCAAACAGTAAGTGGACAGTACATCTGTTCCAGTGGAATAAAGAAGAAAGAAGGAAGAAATGGAGGAGGGTTACAGCCATTTATATAGATGCTGAACCATACAGCTGCTACTGCATACAGTATGTAGGCCCATGAAATAATCTTTATGCTTTTATCTTCTAAGTGATTCTCATATTTTGTGGAGAAAATGCAGTTTGTAATATCTTTTATTCTCCGGGGGTCGTGAGCGCTCTGTATTTTACCCCCTTTCCCATTTTAATTATTCACATTTAATTACTCTAAAGTGTGGGTTTTTTCATATATGGATATCTTTACACAAGCTTGATAAGTGATTAATTTCACGTTAGGAATGGTTTTTCCAAGTCACTGAGAAGCTTGAGGGATTGCACTCTTTAATCCTCGGTTTATTTAAAGGGTCTTTATCTGTTGCTGTATGCGTTTATCTCTCATTGTCTCACTTTTCTCCCCGCTCACTGTGTCTTTCTCGTATTGCTTTCTCTTTTCTCTCCCCATTTTCCTTGCTCTCTCCGGAGGCTATATGTAATTACTGTCAGAGGGGGACCTGCATAGATCTTTGTGACCTTGGACACTAAAAGACAGAGGCCACTCCAGGCACACTGGGAGGAAGTGACTCTGTGCTGTACACTATTGTTGCTTTGCCTGTATGCTGGAAAGTCAACATAATTAAAAACTTGCTAAATATAGCCCTTAAGTCTTTTATGGGTGCATAGCTATAATGGCTGCAACCAGTGTGTTGGATCTTCTGCCAATTTTTTTTTAATTATACACATAAAGTACAGCAGCATCAGTTTCCCTGAAAGCTCATAAGGTGCGCCCTATTACCATAGTGCATACAAGTAAGGGAAGGTTTTGAATGGGCTGTAGTTATACAGATATATCTTGCCGCATATGTAACAAATCATTGCTGCAAAGAAATACCAAAGTTATGTGGAGATCATTTAGAAACGGTTGCACGCGAGGAGCTCTGATAAGTTTATTTTTCAAATGTACAAAATAAAAAAATCCCATCAAATATCAATATTGGCTAGAAATCGTATTATAGTGACAGAATCAAGTGTAATCAGAGTACTCAGACATGAGTCATGTAGACGTTAAAGATCATTTTTGACCTTGGAAACCAAACTAGGACAAAAGAAGTTTTAACTCGAGGTCCACTTATCAGCTATTCCTTCAGCTTTTAACTACATTTCTTGGTCCTTAATGGTTGGATTTTGCTCATTTGTCATAGAAATAGTTTGTTGGTCATCACAACACCTAAGGATGGAATGAATTAAGCTATTGCAATGACATACAGTACTTCATATGCTTAGGAAGACCATGAGATGGTGTTGAAAGCTCTGTAAAAGCTAGTACAGTAAGTTGACAAACGACATAATGAAGCTCGGGTTTGTTACAACACTCTGACAGGTTGCATCCAGGCTGCATGGGCTGTCCTGGCCTACAGACTGTATGTTTGGGCAGCATTCCTACAGGGTTATCTTTGCCTAGCTAGCAGCCTCCTCCTGATTTGGACCTTGCTTTAGTTGTCACCTCCGTGGGATTGGATTGTTAGGGCCGGCCCCGACCGACAACCACACATTTTCTGCCTACCGCAAGCCTCAGCTGCAGCGCAGTTGGCGGTACATCCTGTCTAGTGCTTGTTTTCTGGCACCCATGCAGACTCATAATGAGTGGAGTCGTTCCCCCCAACCAGGTGCCACTCCGTCCACATTATTCACACTTCTACCTTTTACACACAGCAGCTGTTCATCACCTAATGATGCTGGACCCAGCTACTGATGGAGCAAGGCAGGCAGGGCGCTTTGGCTACACTTCAAACCAGGCCCTTTTCTGTCTTTTGAAATTGAATACCATTAGTCTGAAATGTTATGTTTCAATCTTATTTTCAGTGGGCTTATTTTCTTTTCTGCCAATTAAGATTTTTCATATTAGCCCTCTTTATGTTGGCGTCCTCTTTAATGTATGCTTTCTCACAATATGACATCTTCAGCCAATATGTCCTCCCTACAGTGATCTGAGAGTATCACAGGATCCGTATCTTTCTTTTCAGGTCCAACTCTATATTAAGTAGATGCAACTTGCCGCAGTAACACTCGTATTCAGCGTGCTGATTTCAATAAGAGGACATGAGAATTACTGTAGCATTTCATATTGATCAGGGTGAATGGCCCGCTAATTGGATGTCATGTCAAGGCAGCCAAGTGATGATTACTTTATACAATAGAGCCTAATAAAAAATAAAAAAAAGGGCGCACATTTAGAAATGGTACTCAGAACACTGCCTGCACTGTTCGGTTTATTTATTTCTTTTTTCATTTCGGATGAAATATCTTTCTGTGGCACTGTGGGCATCAAGCCAAAGTCAGTCAGGGGTGGAGATAATTAACTCCTACACCAGTGTGTTATGAAACTACTTTTTTTCAAAAGCATTTGAGAAAGTAATTTTTTGTTAATCATGTCAGTTCTTTTTTTTAAAACCGTCCAATTAAAACAATGAAGTAAAGAGACGAATTATGGAATGAGGGGAAAAAAATGAACTCACATTTCAGGCAAGAGACAAAAGAAATGCAACAAAGTGCTAAATGTGACAATTGTATTAATGATTATGTTGAATAGTTTAATGGCCCCATCAAATTAGAAGAGAATGGCTTTAATTACTATACTGTTCTCCCAGTGTGGATGCAATCATCTTATAGCTGAAGCTGTTTGTCTTCAGCACCATATTAGTTTTGATTTTACATTCAGCCTGAATAAAATGTGTCGCCATCTTAATAATTAGAGCGCACTGTGGCTTTCTGTGAAGACTTTAACCGAGTGTATCTTTGTCCATTCGTCTTTTATGTCTTATGTTTTATTCAATTGAAGGGTGTATCAGGCCTTGTTGTGGTGGCATTCGACAGTGACTAAAGTAACCAAGCCAGGTGAATGAAAGTTGCAGTAGACACAGAAGCCGTTGCTGCTGTTTTTCACTCTCCCAGCTCTCTGCCGCTGCAGCAGATGTAATATTTAGAGGTCAGACCCTGTCCGGATGATCTCCCCCCTCCCAAGGCATTCATTATTAAATCAGATACGCAACTTAGTTTCTAAAAGGTCAGCGCACCTGTCGGTTTGAGGCGGGGTGCTTTTGATTTTCAGGCGGAAAATAAGCATCTTCATTCGCGTTCTTCACTATCCTAGCGAGCATGATTTGCACTAATGTCAACCACTTGGTCTATTACCTAAAGCTGAATGGCTGAATGACACTTTTCGCAGTGGTGAGCCACTTACAGGTCCAAATGGGGTTCTCTTCAAAATTGGCCTGGCTCACCCCCATGGTCCTCTTCCCCAAATGTCGCACAGGGTTGTCTTATGAATATATTTGGACTCCTCACAATCAAAACAGGGCATTAGCTGCAGTCAATGAGGCTCCACAGGTGGCAGAGAGAAGAGCAGGAGAGACTGATGCAAAAAGAGAGCCACAGATGCCGTCTCTGTTTAGATTTTTCAGTGATGGCTTTTCCAATTACAGAAACAGTAATTTGCTGTAAAAGGCTCCAGACTGCCGGGAAGGGTAGAATGGAACAGGGTAATTGGTGGTGGTGGGGGGGTATCGCATGAGATATAATCCATATCACTCTCCAGTGGGAGTGGAGCAGCATTAGTCAAGCAGGGGGATCATTTGTTTTTTATAGTGGCCTCCCTCAACGCTCGGCAGATGCTGACACCACTTTAAACATCACTCAGGAAGGGGAGTAAATGGCCTTTCTCTTGTCTTAGCTCCCTCCTTGTCACACTGTGTCTTCAGAAAGTGTACAAATATCCCTGGGTGAGCAGCGCTTCTTTGTTGACCAACCACAGGGGGCATTAGACTCATAACAGCTGCGTGTGTGTGTGTGCGCTCGTACACACAAATGCAGGCCTCCCAAGCCAGAGCATACTTTACCAAGCTTGTGTTTTTGTTGTTTGTCATTGCAGCTCTATTTACGTTTTTGAAGTGTTGCTTGCATGTCCTGAACCGCAGCCATTCCTCTACCTCAGAGCACAAAGCCCTGTCCAGACCTAATGCATATTTAACACTCCAATCTAACAGGTGAACAGACACACAAAGCTCTGCTCAGGGGCTGTGAATCTCTCAGATGGTCAACGATGCACCATCCATGTGTCCGCACAGTCTTTGACCAGTCGGCCAGGGCGCACAGCAGAGGCTCTGCAGTATTTTATGAGATGAGCAAGACTGTTGATTCAAAAAATGTTTGTGCGTCTGCTCCAGTTTGACTCCGTCTCACTCCTCTAATGTTGCCTTCCTTTTCCTTTCATAAATTATCATCAATTATAGGCAGGTTTATGTTTCCGGATCCTCTCCAGTCGCTTGTTTTCCTTGCAGGTGTCCTTTTCATAGCTGCACACCACTTCGACGCCTAATTCCTCCATTCTTGTAAGCCAGGAAATTAGAACGCTTTCATAAGCAACTATTGCTCTCCTGGCCTCTACCTCTGTCATATTGTGATTATTTACCCTTCTGTGGTTTAATGGCTTTCGTAAACTGCTTAATAGAATTCAGTTCGGCCTTGGGATGCGTAGCAAAAGGGCACATGATTCACTGTTTTCATTGGCTTTCTGTTCCCCCCTTGTCTCTGCTCACACACCGTGTGCCACAATATAATCAAATATGATCATAACCAACCTGTAAAATTGTTGTCAGTCTCTCTACCCTCTCTCTCTCCCCTTCTCCATTGTTTCCTTGTTTTTAAGCCTAATCGCTCCCTCACTCTGCACTGGGCATTCAGAATGTAATTATATATGATTTACAAACAGCTGCAGCCATAATGGTGTATAAACAAATTACAGAACGAGGGAGAAAAAACAACAGAGGAATAAAGAGATGAAGACAGAGAGAAATTGGCCAGCATCAGACGCAGTCAGTGGTTTGGCTGCTTTTTGGATCATCGCTTTGGCTCTCCCTTCAACACAAAATGAGCACTCACGCTCGACATGGTTTACCCCTTCTGCACGCAGATATTTAGCTGTCTTTATGCCAACATTAAATAGGATTTTGCCTCTGTAATGCAGAGTGTCCAAGCTCTACTTCCTTCCTAATGTTCGCATTCATTCAGAATTTCACTGAGATGCCGCACTTGCTCAATTGACCCCAGAGGGCCCAGAATTTTTCAGAGTAGTGTCTTTTATTGTGATCATCTGTGTGATTCCACATGCCTGCTTTTTCTGTATGTCTTTGTGTTGCGATCTGCATATTTACACAAATAATTTCCTGGCCATGCTTCTGTAGACGAGCACTCATCTGGACTTAAACCTGCACACATGGATGATGAGCTCCTGATAGATTCGTAACCCCAAAGCCAGTTCACCTTTGCGAAGACGCCTGCACAGTCAATTGAACCTATAAATCCCAACAGAGAATAATGATAATGCATGAGGCAGACTCTGCATACTAAATCAAACGTGGACATGCAAGTTATAAAATGCTCCACATATTGATTTGTCTACAGTAAAAGGATCTGGAGTTGTTGAAATTGTGAATCAAAATTATAAAAACGGCACTTAAGAACCTTTTTATTCTATAAAGAAAATATGAAGCCGTCTGGATTCATGTCAGTCACTTGACGGACATGGATTGATTACTAAAGTGTGACTGGACTAGACTTGGAAGTAATTGGAGTGAATCTATGGGTCACAGCAGATCATAAATCATCTTGTTAAAATTGGTGATCCATAACACTGTCAGTGCCCTTTGACTGCATAACCCCAACCAGAGCCTGTATAGAGTCTAGCGTGTACAGTACAGTATATACCGACCACAAAGTATAGAAGTGTTCCACAGTGAGTCCGACTTTTTTTTTTTTTTTTTATCAGCTTGTAGTGAGAAAAGAGAAATAACGTCGGAAACGAAGTCAGAATTGGACAAAATGAACTGCTGCACTAAACATCAGTGCACTGGTGAAAATGAAGGCATCAGACTGTAGAGAGTTCATCAGTGCCAGAGCCTGGGGACCGTTCCAGTGCCAGTTAAAAATATTTAGTCTTAGGTAACCATGGTACACGAGTGTGAATGTGAGTCTGTACATGTCAGATATGCATTGCGAGAATGTTTCAGCTGGTCTATTTAAGGAAAACCAAGAATCCTGTAAACTGCAGTAATCAGTGTCGTCTTGCAGAACATTCTGTACAATCCTTGACAAGGTTTATTTCTCAGTCATAGTCTGTTAAAAAAACTAAAAAATCAATAAGCCTTACTCATAGGCTAGAGGTAGAAATGGATTCCTTTAGAGATTCGAAGCATGATCAGGAGCTGCAGCACGACTGCATTGTGAGTATAGTTCAAAGCTAGCAGCCTGGTGGCGCAGTGGTTTGTGTTTTTTTTTAGCAGGCTGATTTAATGGTAAGGAATTGGCTGTCAGACTTCTGACAAGCAGAGACTCTGGTCATATCAGCTCATCATCAGCTGACCATAAAGTGTCCATGATTTTCCCCCGTTTAATGTATCACATATTAGAGCTGCACCTCCATACCATTTACATGAATAAAGCATTTTAATTAGGTTGGGCTAAGAGACTCCATCCATTAAGGCTTCATGTGTGTGAATATATAGCAGGTAGAGCCCTCTTAAAGCTCATGTGTCATTTATTCGGTTCTCTCCGGACCCAAAGTGGAACATGGCCCAGGAACGGAAATAAATATATAAGTCGGTGTGTAAATATACACACATAAATGCACACTAGTGCACTCTGCGAAGGAAGGAAGGCGCACACTAACTTTTTTTAATTAGATTAATAAATCAAGGGAGGTGGCTGGCTGTGACGGCTGTAGCCCAATGCCATTCCAGTAAGTCTGCACCAAGTCGTTGTGGCAAAGCTGGAGCATAATGATGTAACCACACCATCTCTGTGTGTGTGTGTTTGTGTATATGAGGCGAGGGGTTCGGGAAGCAATTCATCTGACATGTTTTCCAAAAACTGCTTTCTCTACAAAACGCTGAGGATGAGTCTGTTTGGTGTTTGTGTGTGTGTGTGTATTTATACTCCTATTCCCCTCACTGCATTCATCAGCAGTTGGTGTAGCAGTGGGTGGCCAATGAGGTGTTTGGACCCCCCCCCCCCCCCTTCTCTGCCCTGACCCCCTCCACAATCCAACTAGCTTTTTCTTCACACTCTAAATCCCTTCATACCCTTCGCTGGTGTTTTTCCTTTTAAGTTTGACATCGTGCTAATGAAGGTTTTCTGTCTGCTGTTGGTTGGCAGCTGCTTGGCTGTCTCAGCACTGATGACCCTTGGAAAAACAGCATCATTATTTATATTTTGTTGTTCTCCCACTAGCATAAACAATATTAGGTGTTACTGACAACTCACCGCAGCAGTAAAAAAGGAGCAAAGAAAGGTTTGTGTTTGGAGGCGAGGCTGTAGTGCTGCACTGCCTCCCTTCAAGCTGTTTGTTTGATTCAACAGCAATGCATAGTAAGCAGAATTAACTAATTTTACACACCAACACACACACACACTGACTGCATTTATGTGCACACAAGAAACCGGGTTAGTGGGAGAAACCCTGTTAAGACAGGGAATGGGAGAATGTGTTTACCTGAGCTGCAATAACCTGGTTACTGAGTTTACATGCAGATGGTCAGCAATCAGATTTTTACCCAGTGGTGGCATATTCAATGTGTATTAGTGATGCATGAAGCTGCAGCCTGAAGATTTTTTTTTTTTTCTGGTCACAGCATTTGGACTGATGACATGGTGAGAGGACAGACTCTGCAGTGTGAGAGCACACAGTGTTTTCCCTACTATGAGCACATACTGAAATTTGACAAATAGTCCACTGTTCAGCTGTTTCTATTTGTAACACGTTGATATTTTAGAAAAGAAAAAAAGCACAAAAGCGAGTCTGATTGATTGTGTTTTGTACCAGTTTTTCGTTATTGCTTTTTAAAATCGACTTTGAATTGAATTGTTTGGAATACAAGGACGCACCGGTACATCTTTTCATCTGTCTCCACTGCAACAACAGTGATTCTTTCCTAGCCTCAACTCTTTGTCTTCTAAAACGCATTTGCAACATTTAAAAACCCCGTTAGAAACCATGTTGTATACATGGCCAAGAAGAAGAAATCTAGCTATTTGTACTCGGCTTTTCTTAAACCCTTGGCCTCATTTAGAAAACCTGGATTCTTTGGGTACTTTAAGTTATAAGGAATCTGATAGATCCTGCAGAAAGCTGTCACTAGACACTGTGAGACATTGTCAGTTTTTTTTTTCTGTCAGTGTCAAAGTGTATGTGTAAGATTTTAATTTCTTTTTCTCCATATATGAATGTGTGGTTAAAGATTCTCCATCACAGATGACCTTGGCCTACCCACAAAACCTCCTCCAGGTGGTAGATCAGTGAAAATGGCCTCTAAAAATACCGCCATGGAATTTCATGTGGGCCACTTTACTAAACTACCTGCTGTAATTGCTTCCACACACTTCACACACACCACACACACACGCACACACACATACAGCCACTTGTGAACTCTAGACGCGCATGTGTAAACATACTCTGCCATACACAAACAAATACTGTACATTACACAAACATCAGGAAGTGGCTCTCTTGGAGATGCTCGTATTTAGTGATGCTCACAATCAGCCCCCCAATTGCAACTGATGGGTACAAATCAGGCTGCCACTTAACGCAGTCATTTACTCCATAGAGCACTGACTCACGATCTGATTTCTCCAACTCTCACCATATCGACATGGGCTAATGTGCTAATGGACTAACGGCTTCAAAAACCACAGATTATTGGTCTCAGCAGTTGAGGGTTGTGGAATATCTGTGCTAAAGTTGTTTCGAATTCAATTTGAGGTTCTGTGAGGAGCTATGTGCTCTAGAAAGAAGGAACTGTAAAGTTTGTTTGTTCATAAGAGTCAAGGTTTGAAATGCCTTCTCTAAGGCAGTGATGCAGTTTAACCAGAACCATTTTTTTTTGTTTGTTTTTAATAATAAAGCATGTTGCAACCATGCTATAAAGTAATTAATCTAATTTTTTCAAAACAAAAGGGAGGAAAACGATTACGAGAAGCACTCCCATTCAGTTATAAAAAGCATAACCTTCAGAAAAGTCCTCATTCTGTCTGTAAGAAGCACACGGTCTTACTTTGCAAACTCGCACCGGACTTTATTTTATTTACACTCATGGATTTATTTAGGAGGTCTAAAAACGCAAGCGTGTTCATTTTCTGCTGCTGCCTCAGGACCCGTCCTCTGTCAATCACACCTCCCAGTCAAGCCAAAATCTTGCACCTCTGTAGCTGAGAGAATTAAATGGAACTTTACACCCATTTCACACAGTCGCAGTTTGAAAATTTCAACTTCTTCTCCATGGGGAGTCGAGGAGAAGTGGGAGAAATGATAATAGAGACACAACGGCAAACGCATCAACGTCAAAGTGGGATGAGAACAGCTCATAGTGATGTAATGAAATGAAACTAAAGAAATTAACAAAACCTCTAATTTGACTGGAATAGTAAATTGAGTTTGTCTCTCTCATGTCTGTGTCTTCATCAGGAGGTCAGTTGGAGAGTCTGATGGAGACCATGAGAGCAGAGATCGCCGCCCATCCGCCAGTGGAAGGTTCTTACGCTGCGCGCCGAGGAGACTACTGCATAGCCAAGTTTGCTGATGGCGAATGGTAAGCAAACATTTTGATATTTAAAAGCATTTAACCCACCATCGAGATGCTCAGACCTCAAAACTGAGTCCTGAACTTTATGCCCTACTCATATCAAGCAGCTTTTCTTTTGACAACCAGTAGATGTTACTTTGCGAGCAGGTGATTTATGATTTCCTGAGGCTAAACTCTGCTACAGCTGAGACATTTCACATCAGATTGATAAGCTACATTTCCATGAGACATGTATATGTTTGGCTGTTTTTTCCTCCCAAGAACACCTGACATTTCATTTTTACCTTGTCTCTATTTAAGCCTGTGATGCATTAACTGCAGACACCCACAGGGTGTAATTAGCTCACTGCCACTGCTTTGGCCCCTTAGAATCAGCAGTCGCTTTGACAGGAGCGCACACACACATACACACACACACTCTCTCTTCATCTAGTCTTCTCACCGGATGTTCGAAGTTTACAGATGGTCATGGGGACAGATAAAAGTCACGGTGATCGAGGGAGGGAGAGAGGGTGTCTATGTCAAGAAGGTGACGGCGAAAAAAAGATCACGAAACTGATTAAAAAAACCAAATGTTCCCAAGACACAGGTGCTCGTCTTTCTTTCTTTTCTCTTCTCTATCCTTCACTCCATCCTCCTCTCCTCCAGGTTTTTAAGAGGTAAAACTAAAGTTATACTCTTGCCCCAGCCACCAATGAAGCCGATGAGCATTTTAAACAGGCCATCTGTTGTTAACCTTCACTTTCTACAGCATTTTTCTGTGTATAAAAAAGTCTGTTGTCTTGTTTCTTTCCTGTAATCCTGCTCCAAGTAGCAAGTGTCTAAGATGTTTGTCTTTTTTTTTTTTGTTGTTTTCTACCAGCCATATATTATTCAGCGAGCTAATTATGTTCATGTTCACATTGTTCTGCGTCCATATCTTTGTATTCTGCGATGCATGTTGAATGTGGGCTTGTTTCATTAGGGGGCTAATTAGAAATCCGTCGCCTTTCAAGGCCTTTTAGAACACCACACAGTGAGAGTAAATAGAGGAGAAAAACCTCTGCTCATCAGTCACTCACACTTTGTCTCTCTCGCTCGCTTTCATTGCGGTTCTTTATGTCTTCCTGTTAATCACTTATTTGGTTTTAACTTTGTTCCCTTGTCTCTTTCTTTGCCCGTGTGGCCGTAATTGTTCGGGCTTTCTCCTGCTGTCTTTGGTTCTCAGCCAATTTATTCTCCCTGCTCTCGTTTGTTCATCGGAGTCAAGAGTCGGACAAGTGAGGGTCAGATGACGAGACACTTTCTGAATTGAGTCTGAGGAGAAACATGCACTTCTGTAGCTTCTTTGACTCTTACTTAGTCACTTTATGTTGTGTTTTTCTTTAATTTGTTTCTTTGTCATTGGAATATCAGATTTTAGTTCAGACTCAACTCAGTCAGACCTTTCAAAGTGAAACTGCTGGGTTTTTTGTGATTAGCGCTAATGCACTGAAGCTATTTGCTACAAGGCAAAAATGGGTTTAAATTTCTGTCCTTTATTGCAAAGAGGCCTCTGTGCAATTTTCACAGCCCTGCCATGTCCTGATAGATCCTCTCTGTCCCCCCCTTTACTCCCCCGGCCTGCTCATCCTCTCCTGCTCTTCTCCCCCGATCACAACAGACAGATCCTCCAACACCTACTCCTCAGGGAAATAAGCATGGAATCATTTACTCATCTCCTTTTCCTCTTGTGCCCTCTGTCTTCATCTCTGTTTCCCTCTGCTGTATCCTCTCTCTCTCCCTCTCCCTCTCTCTCTCCCCCCCTTGTTTCTGTCTTTGTCTCTCACTCAATTATTCTCTCTCTGCTGCAGGTACAGAGCCAGAGTGGAGAAAGTTGAGTCACCAGCAAAGGTCCATGTCTTCTACATTGACTACGGCAATGTGAGTATTCGCAACGCATCAAATTTGTGTGATAAAAGTATTTAATGTTGCATCGTCATCATTAAAACACAGTGGCATTGTCTGGGGCTAAAAAAAACAAACAGACATTAGCCAATATTTGTTACGGCCAAACCGACAGCCAGAGGGAATGTAATATTTGAAGAGGGATTTCTTTTCTATTTCGGCACCTATTCAGACACCAGTTGTTTGCTTATTTCCACGATCAAAGCAGCTCAAAAGCCTTTATATGAAACCTTTCAGCTTGAGTTTTTAGGACAAATATGATGTGGGCTTGTTGGTTTGCCTTTATTGTTTATGACTGAAGCATAGAGTGCAACTGAGTGTATCATTTGTATTCCTTTTCATGACGATGACAAAGACAAAACTCCCCCTCTCTCTGGATCTCTCTTTTTTTTTTTTTTATTCTGTGATGACGAAGGCACTACATCCTCGCGAATGCGTGTTTTTACAAACGTGCGTACGCTTGCTTGCATCACCAAGTGGCTCATGCAGCCAACCCCTGGCCTGCGGGAGATTTCCCATGATGCAGTGGAGCGGCACAGTGTGCGACTGACCTCAGAGTGGGGGGACAGCTCCAGGTTTGGCTGGCAGACGCGATGCATCTTGGCATGTTGCTGAAAGTGTGATTCTCCGAGGCCGACCTGGCACACAAAAAGAAAAAAAAAATAGAGCTGATATCTACCTCGCTCTTTGTAGTTTTTGTGTCATTTCAGGTCGAGTCATTCTGGCCTTGATTTCATGCCTCTGTGCCATGAGCTATTTAGCTAGTAATATTGCTACTGTCTCAGGTACAGGTCAGTACCTGAATTATTATGTGATCATTAGACAACACAGCAGAGCTTTTTTGCCTTTCCTTTTTAAAGCCCACATTTACAGTGCTGTCAAAATCTAATATGGCGTCGATAAATTTAACATCCTAATCCATAATAAATGTTCAAGGTATTCTCTGTCTAGACTGTACAGTCCAATGAACACATTAACCTAAGATATGGGGGTCATTAAATTAACTCCCCACTTCTAACGGCCGTATTTGTCTGACTTTCTATCAGCATGTTCTCCTTTTAGGCAGCCTGTGGCTGATCAGTGGTCATGGCTCACATTGGCTTTATACTGGTCGGAATGTTTCAATTTTATTGCTTTATTGCTTCATATCAGTGAAATTCTACTACTTTTCACGTATAGTGATGTTCATTTTTGTTTAAATTTGGGAACCAAGCCAAACTAGAGTGCAGGACTTGGAATCAGCCTTAAAGATGACAACAACTTGACCTGTGAATATGAACCCATGCTGACTACTGAACTGTAGATCCAGAAGTTTTAAAAGCAAACATGAGATCAATCATTTTAAGAATCATGAATTCATTAAATGTGATTTCTATAATCATTGCAAAATTAAACCTGGATATGTAGCACTGGAACCCTTGAATCATGAATTCAAATGCCAACTGGCGAGTAGCGTGGCCTTTCTACTGGTTTTCTAATCTGATAAGAGTCTGCTGACTATCAACTCGACGTCTTTTGTCGTCTTAACTCGTAGCTTGTAGCTGAGCTAGAGAGCAGATGGAGCTTAGTGAAACGGGCTTCAGTGCTGCTGTAGAAACAGCTGTGCAATGATTGGTAAGGTGACATATACAAGCATGCAGCCCTTGAGCTACAAAATGGCATCTGTCCTTCTTTCATAGTTGTAAACTATCGTCGTTAAAGTGACGTGCAGATTTGAGAATTGATTCAGAATCAATGAAAAATAGAAATACATCACAGGGTGCAGGGTAGATTTACAGTCAGAGTACGTGCCGTGTTTTCATTTGAGGACGTCCTTCACTTACAGAGGCATTCGATTCGAGAGATGGATTCTGCAATGTCAGATATTCAGAAAGTAAACTTTCCATCACCAACCTTGTTACACGTTTATTTTATGTATCTGTATCACGACTCAGCGAGTCAGACGTTCCTGCCTTAATCTATGTTGTCTTCCTTCAGTGTAGTTGTTGCAGGAGATGGATGTCTTTGTCATGTTTGCTTAGACACAGTCATCATAACAAACACATTCTTCAATTGTTGTTGAGCTTCACTTCACAGTCTGAAAAATCATAAACCAAATAATTTCCCAAGAGTTGATATTTTTTACCCTAATCCCAGACTTTACAGCTACAGTATTTGAACTTGGTATTGATAAGACAGAAAAACAAATATCATTGTGTGTCTACGTATGACTGCACACACAAACACCACGAAAACTGTCTTGCAGAATGTTCCATGTTTGGTCTGATTTGTGTCCTTCGTTCATCCTCCCTCAGAGAGAAGTTGTGTCGTCCACTCGTCTGGCTGCCATGCCCCCTGCCTTCAGCACCAGGACCCTGCCATCACAGGCTACCGAGTATGCCTTCGCCTTTATCCAGATCCCACAGGACGTAAGTGCACAAAATGAGCAAGCGTGCGCGTGCCGAGTCAGAGATATGTGTCGCAGCTGAAAGCTTCAAAATTAACTTTGGCGATATCAGCTTCTTCAGTCTCATTTTCTGTCAGCTTTTGAAAGTTGACTTTTCTGCCAAGACATAAAAACTGTTTGAGTTTCACTTATCGCACAAGGTGATAAGTGTGTAACTGACAGACAGGGTCGAGTTTTCATTCCAAGCAAGTGTTAGTGAAAATTATGCTCATACATAATGCATGCAGTACAAGGCAGACAGAGCATTGACAAACATTAAGCCATTTATTTACTTGGTTGAAATAAATTGGAGAATAATTGACAGAGAGGCAGATAGGCATTAATGTTTTATGAACAATTTAATAACAAACTATATTTCTGTATCAACCCACACATCCCATAGATAGATACAAACTTACCAGGTACTTTGTGTGCATGTGTCTGTGAATATAAATGTCCATCTGATAGCCGAGCAGCAGTAAGCGTTTTTTTTTTTCTGCAGCCCTAATCTTCTTGTTTACATCAGAGTGTTTACCCAACCTCCGGTGACCACTTGTGTGCATGTTTGCCTCTGTGCGTGTGTGACTGACTGTGTTTTGTGCGTGTCAGAAGGTCAACTCATTGGCGGCCTCCTGAGCCGGCAACATCCTGAATAGTTGTGCAGATAAAAAACATGTTTTCTTTTTGTATGCATCCGATTGGCAGAGTGTTAAGCCCCGTCTTTAATTGGTTCTGGGCGCGCGCGGCCGTGTGTGCTTTAGACAGTGTGTTAGTTTAAAGGGTATTTGTTCCACTCAGCATAGATAATGTGCTGAGCATTTGCAGGTGCGTACTGTCATATGTTCCCTTAATTAATAACTACTTTTCACACTGTACATTGTTTGTTTGCTGTTGTTTTGGATTATTTATCTAGACTCAGTTGCCACTTCATTAGACACATCTAGTTTAAGCTAATGCAGTTCAATACAACAATGAAGCCCTCCTGCATATTTGTTATAGTGTTCACTTATGTCGAAACCATTTTAGGTAGTTTAGAGGCAGCAGTCTGGAGTGCTGTTGAACTGTATTGTGTTATTCTTCTTGGATATTTATTCTGTCCCTATTAATTCAATATCAAGTGTTATTTTAGTGTATTTAGTGTTGAATAGTGATTTCCAGAATGTTTTGAAACCATGCCAGCACTTCATAGAAAACCTTTGGTTACCTGCAAGCTGCAAAGTATGTTACGTTCCCATGACAACAACAACCATGAGCTGTCATGTCATTGGCTGCGGCAAAACTGCATATATAACAGGGTTTTTAATCTTGTTTTTTTTTTTGTTGTCAAAAAGTGTTTTAGTGCAAGTTTTACATATAAACATTCCCTTATTTTTTGAATAATTTCACTTTAGTACTTGGACTCACTGGTCTCTTATTTGACATGTGTATTACAAGCTTCACGCAGTCACACAGTGGAAGCTGTGTGTGCGTGCGAGCTGGTAGTGCCTGCATGCATGCTGTCACCTGTCTCATGAGTCAGTCTCTCCTGAAGGATGAAGTGGCCCATCTGTTGGTCTAGCCCAGGGAACAAAGGCATCACCTTCCCTTTACAGCCCCCAGACACACACACAAAGCTTTACCACATGTTGGAAGCTGACATGCACCTTACACCTCTCCTTCTCACTCGCTCTCTGTCACTCTGTATCTGTCTAACCCTTTTCCCGTTCTCTTATTTTCTCTTGGTTTTCCTTTCATGTGTTTTTCCATCTGCTTTATCTGAGGCTTTTTACTGTGTCACTCATGCTGACAGCGTGGTGCCCCACTTGTTCTGCGCCTTTGCTGCTGCTGCACATAGGAAAGGTTGTTGCCTTTGTCTCGTGAACCTGGTGCCCTGCACAAAATGTCTGTCTTGACAAGTTATACGGCTTCATAGTCGGTCTTAAAATCTTTCTTTTCTTAAAACCAAAATACTGCCAGTGGAACGAGAGCAACAAGATCATTCTGCCGCTTTCCAGTGCAGTTTCCTTAAATGTACCAGTGACAATATCTTCAAAAAAAACAGCACGATGGAGGTGCACTCTCACTACTCTGTTGTTTTGGTGGAAAAACACTCTTATCTGAAATATGTACTTGTAACTTGACAAAGTAGGAGGAACAGTGCATGTTATCTCCATGACACCTGCAGCGGTTACCTCCATCAAAGCAACAACTGCTCCCACATTTTTTTTAGCTCTATTTCATCCACTTTTATCACTGATGTTATGAGCTCCCAGCTGCCTGTACTCTGTACACAGTGCCACCTCTATATTATGGCAGGTCAGCTAATTAAAGAAAGTAGTTTATGCCAAGAGGGCAAGGGGGAGAAAAATATTCTAAAAAATGCCACACAAAAAGAGTCCAGCCACACAAATAGGCACTCCCTAAAGGCAGCAGTTTGAAGACAACTGAAAATTAAAAGGCTGCACTAGGAGTAACGAATCTCTCCAAACAATTTCTTTATCTAATTTGCATTACTTAAAATGTGCTACCATCTATCTTCTCATTAACACTCATGTAAAACAAACCACTGAGCAAGAGGTTGATTTGATTTTTGGCTTAAGTAAAGTTAGTTAGTTAGTTGACTTAAAAAAAAGATCTTTTTGTTACTGCATGTTTATTAAACCCAATATTTATTTATTTGATATTCAAATAAATAAATATGATTTATTATCCTTCATAAATTTGTCTGTTATAGAGTATCACAAACTCTTAAAATCCTCAATGAATCCTTTGTCAGATTAATTAAATGCATTATTATTTGCTCACACATTTTTTGATTAAAATTAGATATTTTTCTGATATTATACAGTTTTTAACACAAAGTTTCTGTGCGGTTGCTTTGTGTCGAGACCAAATTTACATTAATGCTTAAAGGTTTGGCTCTAATTAAACAGAGAAAAAAGTTTCTGTGGAAAAACATTTATATTCCACAGAGAAGGTATAAAAACTGTGTTGTATCAGCACTGAAATTAAGCCATTACATACCCAGCTGCACATCAGATTATATCGATATACAGGAAGCAAAATGCTAATAATTTCGGCTGTTCTTAACACTTTGAACCAGCTCTGTTCTGCACATATGGTAGACAAGAGAGGGTCACTGGAAGGCTCTCATTAATTTTGTATTGCCCCCTCACGAGTGTCAAAGCATTCTTGTTCTGTAATACTCTCTCCCCGTGTTTGTCTCATCTCTCCTCCTGTGTCGGTTGTCTCTCTCTCTCTCTCTCTGTTACAAACTAACTCTACCTCTGCCTCTCTCTCGCTCTCTCTCTCCGCCCTGAGCTCCCCTGCAGCGCCTGTGACAAGTTGACCACGGGGAGAGCGGGGACAAAAAAGGCCCTTAGTTTTGTGCCTTGAACAAGCTTCCCTGCCCACACACGCTCGCACACGCACACGCTCGCACACGCACATACCCAAGGGCGGCTAGCTCGAAGGGGGTTGCCATGGAGACAAGACCAGGGCGAGAAAGAAGGGAAGCGAAGAGATGGATGGTGTAGGGGAGGGATGGATGATGGCCAGGGACTGATTTTTTTTTTTTTTTTTTTTTTTTCTTGTGTTAAGTGTCTTCCACGCTCTGAAGATGCAGCTCCCTTGTTTTTTCTCCTTTTTTCGCCCTGACTGCTGGAGGACGCGAGGTCAGGATTGCATTGCAGCTGTTCCACCTCCTTCTCCACCATGTGTTCAATCAAATGCTGCCCTTTCGCTTTTGAGAAGGTTAGAAATAAGAGAGAGTGAGGTAACTAACTAAAGAATGAGAAGAAAAGAGAAGAAAGCGACGAGGAGGAGGAGGAGGAGGAGGAGGAGGAGGAGGTGGAGGAGGAGGAAGAGGGTGGCTTAGAGTCAAACCATTAGATACAGTATAGTTCAGGCAAACAAAAAAAAAATCATGAACTGGTTGAGTAGATAATTGCTGTGCTGTACATGACTGACAGATTGGTGTGTGAGTGATCATGTAGCTGTAATCGAATGATGTGACGTGAATGATGTGGCATATATAAGGTGTTTTTATCAGCCTGTATGTATTTCAGAGTGTATGTATATCTGTCTCAGTGATAACATACTAACTATCCCTTTAACCTTTTTTCTTCCCGATCTCGTCCATTATCTCCTTAATCTTCCCTTTTCCTGCTTCATTGCCACCATCCATTACCTCCCCATTTCCTGTCCTTCTCTGGCCTCCTCTCGCCTTCTCTTATCAACCCCTCTGCTTCTTCAGGAGGATGCCCGTGCTGACGTGGTGGACTGCATTGTGAGGGACATCCATAACAGCCAGTGCCTGTTGAATGTGGAGTACTCGGGCGTCACCTGCCCACATGTCACAATACAGTTTGGGGACACCAAGGACGACGTGGGTCTCGGCCTGGTCAAGGAGGGATTGGTGATGGTGGATGTCCGCAAGGAGAAGCACCTGCAGAAGATGGTAAGTGAAGAAATCGGGTATATACATTCAGTGACGTGAGGGCTGTGTTAGATAAAGCAAGTTCAGTTGAGCTTCACAAGGCCTGAAACTAAATGTGATGCTGATGTTGAAGCTTGTTTCCTACGAGTCTGTTGTTTCTCTTCCCGACTCCCGACTGGTTGTTTTAACATTTAAGCAAGCAGTCACTTTCTCTGTCCAAGTTAATGACACTTTCTGGTCTCACCAGGGCTGTAGACCCTAGGCAGTCATGCCTGATTATATCACCAGAAACTGTGGTACAACGCACATTAGATTTGCTGTTTGCCACAGATCCTCACTTAGAACACAATGCTGACTGACAGTGATTCATTATTTGGCAAGATGTGAATTGTTGTTGTACTTCCAGGTGTTTTAAAGGTAGGGGACTGCCTGTGCGAAAGAATGAGTTTATTTAACAGGTCAGTTAGAGAGTCGTAATGTCAGTTTTGGTACATTTTCGATTGATTTCCCAGCCGGACTCTGACTGTTGTTTGTGCCGGTGCCAAACAACAATACAGAGTATCCTTTGTCCCTCAAAATACTTACTTTTCTCTGCCTCCTTCCTGCTACTCAGCAGGTCATGGTGCTGTCAAAATGCACAGCATGGATCAATATTTGTGCCACTGCTGTTCTTAATAGACAATGGCATCAGTTGATCAAATGTTAGCAAGTTAAACTTTCAAATTTCTCAACCCCATACGCCACCCATGTCTTTCTGACAGTCCAATAATTACCACATTTCCATGCTAGCAAGCATCTACCCACTTGTTTCCTCGGTTTGTCATGTATAGATTCTTTTTGATAAATGAAAGCTGGTATTACACTAAATGCCAGGAGGTTTTATGTGAACACAAGAGACATAATACCTCTCCTCGCTTGTCAATCCACAGCCGCACAGTATACACTTACACACCTCTACAATTTGCCTCAAAATGGCAGCCATTTTGTCAAATCATGAAGCGTCGCTCGTTTACTTTTCCTCTCATTATGCTAATGCGCCCAGCAGACTCTGTACATGAAAGATAACGGAAAATGGAGGATATTTATTATTCTTTATTTTTTTTATTCTTCTGTCGTAATTACTGCTTCCACAGAACCCCAATATTAGTCACTCTGCTGTTTATTTAAAAATTGAAATGGCACAAAGGAATGGAGAAATATGTCCACAAGAGTGTCATTCATTCATGTATATTCATATAAATTAGAGGCTGTGAGAAGAACACATTCTTTCTCATGCAATTTGTTCTCTCACACATGGAGACTCATTTTCGTACACACTAAACCACACCGATAAAAGCACTTCCCACCTCACAGGCAGTCAATAAAGCACTGTGCATCATTGTGAGTATTTTGACCTCTGACCTGCAAAGAGTAGCCAAGGACCATAATGCAGTCTCTGGGTAATGGACCCTATAGACAAAGGACAGTGATTAAAACTTCCAGTCATACCACTAATAGGCCTTTAGACTGCACAGATGTTGGTTTTGTTGGCACAAATGGTTTCTCTTTAGTATTCAACAGCTGTATCTCCAGCATTTGCTTCTTCCTCGCTGGCTACAGACGAATATTTTGATCTGGCGAAAGCTTAACAAGGAGCAGTGTTGCCAATGTGCTTACAAGTGAGTGTTAAAGTGAAGCTCTACAGCATTTCTTGTTCACCCATCATAATTCCACCCATCAAGTCTGCTTCAGCTCAAAGCGGAACAAGCTAAAGTGTGATTAGGCCACTTTTCAAACCTCTAAATGGAGTAAATGTGCTTCTGATTCATATAATGTGTAGGCTTATTCAATACATTACTGTCGTATACAGTAGTTGCGTTGCCCGGCTAGAAGATCATTATTAGAGCTGAGGGATGTAAGAGTGTAATGTTGGTTATATCAGACTGAATATCCAACAGTGGTGTTGGTTTATTAGAGATGATAAAAACTTTTTTACAGTATTGTCCTTTTGTCCTTTTTAAATTTTTCTTTAAAATTCTCTCATTACAGTTTTTCAGATCTGATGTTTTGCTGCTGTTTTTTTGTCTGAGAAATTCAATTTTCTGACTTTTGGACCGTCCGTCTGACAAAACAAGACATTTAAAATGTCACCTTGGATTCCGGGAAATGACAATGGGCATTTTCTAACTATTTTGACATTTTACAGACAAAACGCTCGGTCAATTGAGAAAAAATGTCAAGACTAAGTATTTTTCTTACAAACTGTGTTTTCATTTGACTCTTTCAGTTTCACCCGTCTCTTTTTGATAGGCACTTTTGAACTGGTACGCTGCTTTTCGATAAATTAATTTGTCATTTTAATCGGTGAATTTGCCGTGTACCAACTTTTTTTTTGTAATCTCTACCAGAGTTAACCCAGAGTCATTTGTTTGCAAGGTGCATTTCTGGCTCAAAGATTCATGAGCAGCACTGCAGCTGCTGCTGGTGCAACAACAGAAAACGTTATCTTGCAGAGGCAGTAGAGCCAAAAAATGTTCTAAGATGAAACCTTTTGTTGACCTCTGGATCCGTGCCCCTATTCTTCCCCTCTTTTATAGAAAGTTACCCTTGAGCTTTTGATAGTGTAATATCCAAGCTGGCTCACCCCGAGCTCCTCCTTTCTCTCCTCTCACTCATCCAGACTATCAGCCTCCTTGTAAAAGTGACTTTTGTCCTCCCTATCTGCTCCATTTTGGCTCCATTCTTTATTCATTATCCATTTCAGGGGATTGGAACATGTCATTGTAATCTGTACTCCAGTGCTAAGCATTGCGTAACAGCTGGGCTGTAATGTTCACTGGCACTTCAGTGACTATCAATAGTCAGTCATAAGTGCACTGAAGGTTAACACCAGTCTTTGAGGATGGCAATGTCCCAAGAGAGGGAGAGCAGAGAGGGAGCTTCATCCATTTGGGGCCTTTATTTATTTATTTTCCAAGTGCATTTGTGCCTTAAGCTCTGCATTCACTGATGCCCACTATGCACACCATATGGATAGCTATTGTTGCAGCTATACAAGAGTATCATGGCAAAGGATAAACAGTCATTGTGTAAGTGTAGGCGAGTAGATGATGGCATGCCAGCTGCTGGTATCTGATTGGAGGTGGAAGTAGGATATTAAGAGGAAAGCAGGGACAGAAAGTAGGATGTGGGTGAAAACAGTAAGCCAAATTATGATTGATGTACTGTACTTAGTGAGGGGAAAGTTACAGTGCGACCCAGATGTGTGGATCTGCGATAAAGCGTTGGATTAAAGTACAGCAGACCTTTTTGACCCACAAAAGGGAATGACCCAAAAATACAGACCTGAATCAGAGGGCCCATATGTCTGTATCCATTACACATGCCCCATGTGCTGTATCTACACTGACAATTAAGCAGATTTAATGCCATGGTATAAAGTTTAATCTGTCATACATCTGGCATATCATGCGTAGTACCTCTACAAATGTGTTGTTTATGAGGCTTTGATATTTAGATTATCGTCTGTGAGCGATATCATTGATTTATCACCAGCAAAGCACGGGAAACAGAAGGGACATTATGTGCTTTACACGATATACACTAGCTACAGTATTTCAGGCATTGTGGGTCAGTAACACATTACCTCTTACCTCTTTGTTCCTCCATCTGTTCTACCTCTCTCGGTGTCCCCACCCCACACATTTTGAAGTCAGATGAGGAAGCTTGAGACTTTTGTGGACTTGTGGAGTTTTATTTTAATCGTTCCACAAGGCTCAGCACAGCTGCACTGTGTAAATTGTCAGGTACATGCTATCATCATGTTGGTATCATAAATGAGCTGTTAGCAACAGTAATGGTTGCCCTTGGCAGCCAGATTTAGAGCAGTGTCAACCATGTCATTTGGTTTGATTGCCCCTGTTGGCAACCGCTATTCTTGAGTCGGGCAAAGGAAAATATGTAATGAAAAATATGTATTTCTTCCCTTCTGTATAAAATCTAGCAAATGCGTGAATAAGAGTGCATTGATTTTCTCTGTCAGAAATGGCGAGGATGAAAGTAAGTTTAGAGTTTAATCAATAGGGCATCAGCAAGTATGGGAAAACAGATATTAACACACCCAAATAGAGGAGAAGCAGAAACTTCATCAAAACTTGAAGGTATAACTTTTATTTTAAGTATAGTCATCTTGAAATAATACCCCTCCAGCTATAAACAGTTATAATATGACAGCTTTGGCAATCGAAGGTTTCCTTTCGGGGTCCTGTCTTTTTATTTTTACACCACATTTAGAGTCTCTTGCTCTGACTTCCTGAGACTCTCACACTGACTTCATGCCTCCTCCACCTCCAGGCACAGTAGATATACTAAGCCATCCTTAAATTGTCCTGGCACCATCAACTGTCCACTGCTAAAATGGCAAGTTGCCATGCTGGCACACACTCACTCACTAAAAACACCTTCACTCTCTTCCTTCATGCCTCCAAATGTCTCTCCGCTCAGCCTCCTTCCACAACCCTCCTCTCCTTCCTATCATCTTTTATCTCTCCAGTGCTCTCCTCTTCATCACTTCTTTCTTGTTTACTCGCCCCTGTGCTCTCCATTCCTCTTACTCCTCCATTTGTCCGCCTTCTGCACATCACTCCCTCACTTTGGCCGCTCTTGTCATTATTACTTTTCTCTCTCCACTCAGAGATTCACTTGCACATGGACCCGTCCTCCTCTCCCTATGCTCGCTTTCTCTTCTTTCTTTTTTTTTTTATTTTAACCTTTGCTGTTCACGTTATCCAAACCACACTTAAGCACTTCATTTAGACAGCGATGGGCGGGCGGCTCGATTGACTTGTACGTATGCTCAATTTGCATTTTCTCTTTTAGTGCTATGTCATGAACAATAATCCCCAGGAATTAAAGTGGAGAGGCACTCACATCAGACCTGGTGTTGGCCTCATAATGAGCTGTGATTTAAAACCTTGTTCTCACTCTCTCGCAACTTGCACCAGCCCATTCTGCCCTGTGAACCCACTCTGCGTTGATAGTAATGGCTGTCTTCTCTAATTTTCTGTGAAATCATGCAGAAGAGAGACGCAAACTTTTTTTTTCTTTGTCTGTTTCTATTGGCTAAGATGTAAAAGAAAGTGAAAAGGGTAGAAGGCTCAACAGATAACTAGCTACACTAGATATTTTTCTTTCTTCCTGATTGGGTACACAAGATTTAAGTGCCTGCAGCAGCTATCTTTGACCACCACACAGAGACTCGCACCCAGACGTGATTTTTTTTTTTTTTTCTGTCGCAGATGTAGCTGAAATGGGTCTGTCATGACAGCTCAATTAGAGAGATGGCTGTGTGGTTAGAAGCGCTGTCTTTTGTGCTCTGCTGCTTCCCACCAGTGTTTTCTGTCAGCGGCCGCCAACAACTGACTGACTGATTCTAACTCAGGCAGGCCACTAGGTGCCATGCGGTCTCACCCAGTCACCTCAGCTAACTGACATCGGTGCTAGCCCCCAAAGCGCATTAGAGTTGCAAGCTAATAATCTCCTGTTCGCTAATTGCGAGTCAATTACAAACACGGAAGTGTCTGTCACTCCCTTCCCAGCGTAATTATTATCAATCACCAACAGTGATGGAGCCTCCTGTATCGACCTGAGCCTGATTTCTTTTTTGTTTTCTACTGAAGAGATAAAAGATATGGCAGCAGTAGTCGCACACCTTACACAAATGTTTGCAGAAACATGCTTCAGATCTTCATTAAAATGTTTCGTGTTAGCGTGTGTGTCAGCAGACTATGGGGAAAACAGCTGTGAGGTAGCCCCCTAAGAGTGAAAGCAGCAGATGAGAGTCCTGGAATCTTTAATTACCTAGCAGCCTCCTGGGAAATGTAGTTTTCTTTCTTCCTTTTATCTTCTTTCCCCTGTATTGTTGCCGTATTCACAGCGAGGCCTTGCTTTTCATGTATGAATGTTGAACAGTGGACTTTTAAGTAGCCTTGAGGGGCCAGAAGGGCAGCCTTCAAGTGGTGGCTCATATAAGATGCAGGTATTTTTTTTATTTATCCATTTCTTTGCACATAAACTCAACCCTCATGGGTAGTGTAGTTTTCTTGCAGCTTGCAGTCAGAATCCCCAGTGTAGTTGCTAGCGCAGCAGTTGTGTTGCACAGTAATTGTGTTAATGAGGGTTGAAGCTTTAGATGAAGATGAAATGGAGTGCTTAGAAGTGTAGTCACACCTACAGCTGCATGTGGGGAATCCATACAGGAAATCAGGAAGGAGGCCTACATATACACAGGATGCCTCCAGGGATGGGTTGCTCCATTTATCAAAGTGCAATTGTGCTGTTCGGTACACATGCTCTTACAGTAAGGTGGCTCATGTGATGCGGTCTGCTGCTGTCATACTGTTCAGGCACTGGTTCGGACCACGATGATAAGCCTCATGGGTATGTCAGTGTTCCTATACGGTAGGTTCGCGAAATGAGGCCTCGTGGGCAAACAGGGTTTCATGTAGTAGCAGCGCTGTTGTCGTTTACGAGCTGTCCCCAAGCAGAGAGGACGTACATAGTACATGTGTGTGGGGTTCCAGCACACACACACACACTCTTAACTAGTTGTAATGTGGCGACAGAACAAGATAGAACACAACCAGGAATAATAAACGATAAAATAAAAGTTACGACGACGACAACACAAATATTAGGTTGGAGTTTTATACGTCCAAGTAGAGCCACTAAGCACCCTGTGGATCCCGTCATGGTGGATCAGGTTCCCATCGTCTCCACCCCTAACCCGAAAATTCCCCACCATGTCATCCATAAATGGCTTTTAGCCGTATCCGGACCACCAACTGTCTGACTTTCAGGTTGCTGCCCTCCCTGTTCAACCCCCAACGCCTGTCACACCCCATCAAGAACCCCCCACCTCAGTGCAAAAAAGCACCACAGGGCACATATAAACACACACACACTGAGCTTCGTGGGTATGTGACAGCATGACCGCTCCCCACCAATGGCTCAATACCTAATTTACAAGTAGAGTTGGAGATGGGGCCTTTTTAATGGACATTTTCTGCTCCCCTGTTATTGACCGCACACACACTCACGTACACCCTCATACACCTCCCCTGCTGCCACTGCTCTGAGGGCCCTTTTGACATGGCCTAGCTGACACGCGCCACTTCCCAAATGCTATTCCATCTTCTGCAGATGTATACACACACACACACATCCTATATCCTCCCTCAAACACACACCCCGGGGGTGAGTAGAGGACAGCCAGCCAGGAAGGGAGTGGAGGCACCAGGTTGTTCAAACTTAGATTATTTTGAGTCGTGTGACCTCGCGGGAGACAGAAGATGGATATTGGAGTGAAAAAAAAAAAAAAGGAGCAGAACTCTTTACGCCGCCTATATAAAAGTGTGTGTGTGTGTGTCTGTGTGTGACGTATTTGTATGATACATTAGTGTTTACGTAAGACTTGCCCCTGGGAGAGCGCTGGAGAATGTTCCCGGTGATATCTGTTCTTAGTATTCACATTTGTTGTGTACGTGCGTGCACGTGTTTTGCATGTGTGCGTCCTCCTTAACTCCATGAACCCATGCTGGTGGGCTTGTCATGCCACATTGCCGCCAAAGTGCCTAATCTCCTCCGACAGCCATGCTGGGGGGGGCCAGCGTGCAACAGTAAGCGTAATCCTAGTTTACCTCAGATAGGGACAGTGACACTCGTATGTGACATGATGTATATACAAGGCTCATTTTTCTCAATTTTAAACAGATTTCCATAAAATATACCCAGTGCTTTTAAAAAAAAAAAAAAAAAAAAAAAAAAAAAAAAAAGACTTGTTTGTCATCTGATTTTAACTTAAATTGATGTCCACATGCATCCAAAAGTTATTTCCTGCAAAAAGAAGACTGTGATTGCTGCACTTTATATTAATCAAGGTTGTCTTGCATCGTTGGCGGCTCTGAAAATGCTTTACTAAGAGAGAGAAAGAGGGAAAGTGGAAAAATTGGCAGCACATGCAAATCAGAAAAAAATTCAATCGTCACCCTTTTTTTTGGTTCATTCCTGGATTTTCTTTTTTGGAAGTGAAGTTATTCACCCATAAAATGAGCAAAGTCAATGGCAGTCTTTTCATCCTACAGTTACTCAACTTGTCTCTCTCTCGCACACAACAAGCCTTCGAGGATTCTCTCCGCGGTTAGCTGTGGTGCTTATGTGACAAGCTTCCCCTATCAAACCACTTGTACAATGAAAAACTCTGAAGAGACTTTCCCCAAAAGCCTGGCCTCCTCTCTGCCTGCCATGCACTATTCATGCACTGGCATGTTGGATGAGAGACATCTCTTAGGACTACAATCCACAGCTCAGCCAAGTACACTCAACTCGAAACAGTGTGAGTTACAGACATGAAAGCCATTATGTTCCAGCGAACGCTCAGACGACGACCTGCCTTGTGCAAAGTTTCCTGCTTTCACTGGAGTCAAAAGGAGACGGAGACGGCAGGCGGATGGATTGAAATGAGATGCTATGAAGATTGATGGAGCAGTACAAAAAACAAGAACAATGCAGAAACAAAGAAGCAAAGGGGAGTCGCGGCTTTTATTTTGTGTGTGTTTGGAGTGTGACTGCTCGTGTCTGGGAGGCTGTGCGTCTGATCGTCATTGCTGTTAATGAGAAAAGCTCAACATGCGTGGAGGACAAGCCTCATTGTTCCCTATCCACTTGAGTGGTTTTTACGTCGTCTGACATCCCTTCTAGGCGGCCTGAGGACCAAGAGAGCACACCCGGTGCTGAAACTTTGATTAGTCACTTGCTTTTCATATGCACTCCATCCAAAATCTGGTTTCACTTAGCGTTGTGAAATAAAATAAAAAAGGAAAGGAAAAAAAAGAAAGAGGCAGCTCACCTACGCACCAGACGCGCACAACCTGTCAGAAAGCTGCCACGTTAGCTCTCACTCAGATCCATCACTTTCACACCATGCTTACCAGAACACCACCTGGGCATGGCATGTGCCGGCCAGCGCGGGGAAATGCACGGTCTCACTCTCTCACTCTCAGGCAGACAGATTCACAGCCAGGCAGACACACCGACTTGTGCCAAAACACCAGATCCGCACCACCTGTCGTTCATCGTACGAAAAGCTTCACATGTACCCGAAGTCTCCCACCGAGTCTGCAACTAGAAAGTTACCTGCACGCTTTTAAACTGACTCAGGCAGTGAATATGCACGGAGTATCAGATGGTTGGTGTGAAATTACAATAAACTGACTTCTGTAATCAGTTAAACTTTCTGATAGTTGTTTTGTTGCATGTTTTGCAGACTCTGAGCAGAGATTAAATGGATGTGAAGAATTAATCACACGCATTTAGGGACACTCCCACACACGCAGCATCCTCCTTAGCCAAATAGCATATTCTCTACTGCTGCCAGTGTCCATGGCCACTGCTCACCAAACATGGCATCTGTCTGGCATATGGAAGCTCTGTAGGGTCATCCAGACAGGCACGCTGTCACCCACTGCCTTCTGCCACCTAAAACCCCCTCCAAACACACCATTTTATTTTCCTTGTCCCCTCATTCATTATCCTCTTTCTGTTGCATTTCATATTCTCTTCCTCCACACAATTAAGCGTCTTCCTTGTTGGCCTCTCTCCTTCGCTTTGCTGAAACATCATTTTCTTTTTTTTTTCTGACAATCCTGCATCACACCTCTCCTCCAACATCCTCCCCTCTTGCATCGAACGTCGCACTTGTTTCCCATGAAGAGAAACATTCCTTTCCTTTGCCACTTTAAGTCATCTCCAGATGAGTTTTTGCTTCTGTTTGTGTCGCAAAATGAGCCATTATGCCTCCCTACTGGAGCCAATAGAAAAGCTGTGAAAGAAGTATCCGGGACAGGATACGTGGGGCTGTTCAGAATCCGAAGGCAGTCATCATCGGTGTTCAGCTGCACACTGATTGGCTGTTGTGTTACAGTGAGCTGAAGTGAGCAGAACAGTGAAAGATGAGGGCGAGCCAGGAAAGGCACCCTCCCGACCGGAGTACAAAGAGGCTCACCGTGATAGTTCCAGCGTGGCAGCGTATCATCTGTGCATATTGTGCTGTAGTGCTCTTGACTTAGCATCTTTCATAGAATGCTTCAGATTCAGATGCAGCCTCTCAGCTGTGTAGAGTTTGGCAAAAGTGAAGGATGGATATGTTTTTATATTTCCTCTTTAGAGTTGAGCTTCGGTTTATATTCATGGTTTTCTCACAGAAGTAATTTTTCTCTCTTCTGCCCCCCCCCCCTCTCCCCGCTCTTTCACATCATTTTAGACTCCCCCTAGCTTTCCATGTGGAGCACTAGCAAAGACAGATAAAACCGCTACAGGCACTGATAGCTCCCCTCCAAAGCCCAAATGGCATCACTGGCCTTTTGTGTTGTCCGTGAAATATCGTCGGCCGGGTCTTCCATATGGTGACATCTGCCTGATGGGACCAAGATGCCATATCCCAACGCCTTCCAAAAAATCTCTCCTTTAGTTGGCTTTGATGGATGGCTTGTGCAGCCACTGCACTTTCCCCAGACACACACACACACACACACACACACACACACGTGCACTGCCTTAGACAGAGTGGCAGTACCATCCAGCTGCAGGTCTGTTATCTTGGCGGTGCCATGTGCACCGTAGCTATCAAATCAACCTATGTGCAAGAGCTAGCTAAGCAATTAAACTCCAGAGGCCCATCCACAGTCGACAGTTTTAACATCTGGTATCCTTGTTCTTGTGTGTGTGTGTGTGTGTGTGTGTGTGTGTGTGTGTGTGTGTGTGTGTGTGTGTGTGTGTGTGTGTGTGTGTGTGTGTGTGTGTGTGTGTGTGTGTGTGTGTGTGTGTGTGTGTGTGTGTGCGTCTGAGTGTGAAAGCTCATCTGCTGCTATAATAAGCTACAAAACATGGTGCACAATTGAATCCATTACAAGAACACAATGACTCTTCTTCACTGTCTCCTTCCTTCAAGCGACTTTTGCTTCTTTGTGTCGTTAAATTCTTTTCACCGTCATGCTAACACTTCTCTTGAAGTCTGTCCCCACTAATCCAGCGAACGACACTCACTTTCAAATTCACAAATATTTGCTGCACAACTCTTACTTGCCAAACTATACTTCCATTCAGAGACGGGATGCGAGCAGTGTGGGTGGCCAGGGTTAAACATGGTGGAGGTGCGGTGAACTGTGTGTGTTGAAGGCCTTGTGTAAAGCTTGTATCCACTCCAGCTCCACTCAGAGGGTCTGCCTCTTGAGCTTTCCAAGGTCCATACATCCACTTACACTATACCCATCGAACCAAAAACTGCCGCTCTGCCACCCCACCCCCCTGCCCTATGACTCATCACTGGTTCATTCAGTGAGGCTAAATGGCTGTTCTAGCAGAAGCAGTCAATATGCTCAACGCTGCACATCGGCTTCCTCCTCTCTCTTGCTCCAACTCTTTTATATCCTGTCTGTACTCTGGGTACATCCGATTCTGTGTGTCAAGCAAAAGGAACAACTGTATTTATATCGAACAAACATTAATAGGAGGTGTGGGTGGGCGACAGGTGCATCAAATGACAGGGGCATCAGAAAGCAGCATGACGTGAATAAAAATAAACTCCTGCCTTTACATCTTATTTATGTCATACAAAGTTTATCGTGAACTTGATGTTTGAAGTTTGGACGGAAATTGTATGACATAAAATCACATTACACAAACTGTGTGGGTTTTTCCTCTTGTTCTATGGTTTTAGATCAACCTTATGAACATCTGCATAAGGTTAAGGTATACTTTTGTATTAATCCTTCGAGGGGAAGCTCTATTTTTGTTGTTATATACAGGAAATACACACATGCATAGGACCTATACATGTGCATTAATGTATGGAGAGCTATCAGAGTGAAAGGGGCTGCCTCATAGAATGGTGCCCTGAGTTGTTGGGGGCACTAGCATCTTTGCTGTGCCCCAGAAGGCTAACCGCTACCTCTTCAGCTACCAGTCCACACTCAACTTGAACTGGCAACCCCTCTACTCTACTGTGAAATATTACATACATACCACATGCTACCAGTGTAGAATACAGGATAATGCAGGGTAAATAATCAAACATAAAGTTAGTGACCTTAATTCCATGATGTCTGTTGATGCTGTTAGTTATTAGTATCTAAACTTTACATGTCGAGCCTGATGACTGGCATCTGACGACTCATACAGTTATGAAAGGAGGATTGGTTGTGCTATTGTTGTTGTTTTATGTTCTATAAAACACACCTTCCTCTCTCTGTCTGACACTGACCAAATGAGGACAAAGAAAGTGACAAACCTGTCAATCTAAAGTGTGTTAACATTAGCCACTATAAGCTACTGGTCATGCCAGAGCTGAAACGGATCAGTCGATCAGTAAACTGACAAAAACATACACAGATATGAGCTTTTCCAAAAGTGAGGATTTTCTGCTTTTTCTCTTTGTTTTATATAATTATGTATTGATCCGTGTTCGGGCTTTGTGCACTGTCTGTTGGAAGAAAACGGCCAAGTTAAAGGTGTCACCTTGAGCTGTGGGAAACTGGCTTATAGAATGTCAAGTCATTAATGAAAAACGTCTCCCACAAACTATCGCAGGAAGTAAACTATCGAGAAAGTAATTTGTAAATGAATCGATGATGAAAATTAAGGTTAGTTGCAGCTCCGTACTAGACCATGTAAAGCTGTACCAGCAAAAGTCCTGAGTGCAATGAATTGAGCGAAGGTGTATTTTATTGCTTATGAAATCAACTTTTCATTTGGAACAGAGTGTGTGTGTCTTTGTGTATTTCAAAAGTCACATAGTCTCTCTGGCAAACCTTAAAATATACACTGACTAACATGCCTGTTTACTGCTGTACAATAGATCTGATTTATCTCCATGAATCACAGGTAGAACTTGGGGCTCACTCCCTTTTAGCTCGTAGCTCCCTCAAGGCGTCCTGTGAATGCACTTGATTATAAGTTACTGCTACAAACCAGCGAGGCGTTGGCCTGAGGCTAGCGGGCACGAGGGGGTATTAGAGCCTCTCATCTCGAGTGGTTTTTCTAGTGTGAGTCGTAGCATGAAGCGCAAAGTGATGCCCTGCACACGGAGGATAAAGCGATGACCCCAAACAGTGAGCCATGAATGTGGCGTTCTGCGCTCCGTATGCTTCCTTCACATGTTTGTGCGTTCCCCATCCCCTGCAGTGACATAACCACTCTGTGTCTGTTCGTCTTGATCCCGTTGATCTTCAGAGAACACTGTGTTCTTTACAAGCCAGGATTGCTGGGAGGTTGAGCAAATGGCCCTCTGAAAAAAAAAAAAAGGGGGAACTTTGTGCAAAAAAAAAAAAAAAACTTGAATATCCATGTAAGCAGGTAAAAGAAATGTCTCCAGGGGTAGAAAAGGTTGAAAGGATGCATTGATTCACCTTAATCCTTTAAAATCCTACATGTGACGCAGGGATGCAATATGCTAATGACCCATTCTCTTTGTGCCCTAGGTGACAGAGTACCTGAACAGTCAAGAATCTGCCAAGAGTGCCAGGGTAAGTCACTTCATCCAAACCCGGTAGTCTCCTTGTCTTTCCCTCTCTTTTCATCAGCGTCAGAGTCGCCTTCTTCTCTTTATAATTGTGGTCCGCCTGCCTCTCAGTGAGAAATCTAATATTGCCAAAACAAGAATACATTACAACACTAATTACTTTTTCTACACCGACTACCGGGGAGAAAGTGTCTTTTCTCTTTGCTGTTATTCTCTCTCTCTCTCTCAAGATGTCACACATTACATTGGCAGTCACCATTGTCCCATATGGATTGCTGCCCACAGTCTGTGCAGGTCCATACTGTGAAAATGGGGGTGGGGAAGTGTGTAGAAGTGTACAGTGGGGGGACAGAAAGAGAGTAAAAATGGAGAATGAATAGAACACCAACACACAGGGGCTCCCATTTCCACAGTGAGTCCAGTCACTGAGCTTTGACACAACACTGTCCACTGGAAATGACTTCATTTGAGCCCGGACAGTCAGAGTGAAACTGGCAGCGAAATAATGGAAAGGAACATCAGGAATTTAAGTCTTACATGAAAGAATCTAATAATGTGGGTCATTAAAAATTCATTTTCATTACACAAAAGCAAGCCTCTGTTTAAAGGATACGTCTGGTGATACTCTATTTTAACTAAACCAACAATGAATTGATCCTATTAACAAGTATTGACCGTGTAGTCCGAGCCTGATGTATTTAATTACTCCATTTGTTAGAGCTCCGCCGTTGTCCGAAAACTATTAGAAATATATTAACGAGCAACACCCTAGTACTGGGTGAAATGTGCCTTCGTTAGTCACGTTAACGTGTTACCAAGTCAACCAGCACCCTGCAGCTGTGAATACCAGAGCCACAGCTGAAAATAGTCCCCCAATAAATGCTCTATGTACTCCTGTTGGAGTGACACTTGCTATAAACTGCAGTGTCCTACTGTTATAGGAGAAAAAATGATTTAAACTATGTGTTTGTGACGTGTTTTTAACGATCTACATCCTTATACATCTTCAGAAAAGATATTATTAAGACGCAGACTAACATTTGATGATTTTGTTCGGTTCATAGAATATTTAGACAACAACAGAAATGTGGAATATTAGCAGCCTCGTCCTTTTAAAAGTATAACTGTTGTTGTCTAATAGCTTAAGTGTAGGAGCCCTGTTGGCAAAGGCCAGATCCCTTTTGTTTTTCATCGTAAGACTTTGACAGGAAAGTGTTTGTTCATATCCGAAGAACTCTGCCAAATCCGCACAGACGCTCAGATCTTATTTTGTTTTCACTCATGTAAATGTCAAGCATGATGGCTCAAAATCCTTGAGGAAGCCGTCCCTCCTGTGCTTTTTTAGTTACTCGCTAGTTAGACAGCACGTTCAGACAATGAGCCAGTCAGAGGTGGAATTGACTCACAATCACAATTGGAGTTACAACCATGTTTTCAGGCAGGAGGAGGAGGAGGAGGAGGAGGAGGAGGAGGAGAAAAAAAAAGGCAGCGGAGTGAGAGACGGGAAATGGCAATGCGTACAAATGGCTTCATTCATTCATTCATCCTAATAACTAGTGCTAATTAGCACAGTCGCTAATTAGCTATGAATCACAGCATTAACAGCTGAGCGCGCATGCTTCTGAGAGCCAAAAAAGAAACATCCCACACAGACCCTCGTACACACACACACACACACACACACACACACAAAAAAAACACCCCTCAGACTGCACAATTTCTATCACATTTAAATAACCAATACCATACTGGATGCTGTTCCAAACTACACACACACTTTGCCAACAGCGTTGTAATAAAGGCGACATTTAGCTGGGAAACGCATGTGATGGTTTATGAGGCGACGCGGGAATGTGAATGTAATGGAATAGGAGAAGTAATAGACTGGGTGGTATTTGAGGCATTGTGGGCCTCCAGCTTGGATGGGCGAGCACAAAGAGTCGGATTAAATGGTGATGATGATGATGATGATGCAGGCGCCTTCGCACCAGGCTGTAAAAGCAGTGATCTCTCTCTCTCACATTGCACGGTGGCTTTGTGTCTCCCTCCCGCTCTCTCTTGACCATTTAACATGTAATGTGCTAGAGAGGTTATTGAAGTCCCGTTCAAAGCAATTGGGAACATAACTGCATTTTATGGTTATTTGTTTCATTATGGTCAATAAAATCTCTCTTTGTCTTCCCATCAGCTTAACATTTGGCGCTATGGAGACTTCCGTGCGGACGATGCCGATGAGTTTGGTTACAGGCGTTAAAAGAAGAAGGAGAAAAAAAAGAAAAATGGAAAAACACAAAACCGACCATCCAATCAACACCATTCCAAAGACCAACATGGACGGCGAGTGACGCTTTGAACAGAAGACAAAGTTAAAAAAAAAACTAAACGACAAGCATCGACTCACTTTTCCTTTTTATTTGACATTTCATCCCTCCAGTTCTGACTTCTCTTCTGCTAATACCTTTTTTTCCCCCTTCTCCAGCTAGCCCCCTGTAGCTCCAAATAGAGCATGCTAGCAACGCTAAAATATAAAAAAAATAATCATGCGAGAATCACTTTCCATTCATCCTTTATTTTCCTAATGGGCCACTGCCAGCTCACGCAGCCTGCACTATTGCCAATCTGTGTTATTTGCCATGTTACCTTTTCAGCAGACTTCCTGTGTGAATGATAATAATTAACGATACTTAAACTTGCGTATGTGTTTCAGCCAATCATGTTCTTTGCTCTCTGATGCTCTAGCCCGGTTCCTGCTTTCCTCTGTACAGGAAGGGATCGGGTCTGTGGGGGAGACGCTTGATTATTTTTTTTTTTTTTGCAAACAAATGCTTCCCTAATAAATTTCATGTAAATGTGAGGATATGTTGAAAAGTGTAAATGGATTTATTTTAGAGAAATACTGTAGGTGGAGCCACACAGACAAAAAAAAGCGGAAAAAAAAAGGATGAGTTTATTTTTGTCTTCGATGTATATCTGTGTGATGATGACATTTGCAGATGTTTTTGTGGGGAGTGTTTTGTCGTTTATTCACTTATGTCACACTTTTATGACCAGTAAACATGGATGCCGTCAAGAGGCATTTTATCATCTCTCTATCTTCTCCTGTAAAGTTTACATTCTAATAATGGTTATGAACCTGTCTTGGGCAGTCTCTTCTCTTTCTGTCTCTGTATGCCATAAGCAGAAACAGTGTTTTGAATTTGTTTCCACATAATGGACCTTTGCATTCTATTAAAAATCTGCTGAATAAAAATAAGCAAACTTAAAGTGTTTTTGTTTTCATTATTTGATTTAACAAAAAGTAGTCCTTGGTACAAGAATCAACAGTGAGATCTACTTAAATTCCACCCAGAATTTGGTACAAATGTTTTAAATCAAACATCCAGAGTAGAAGAAGTACTTCTATGTAGATAAAATGTTTTACTTACCCGTAAAACAAAACACTCTGATGACTAAAAGCTTGGCAGTTTTTTCGATGAATTTGAAATTAGAAGCTTGCATCAGTTTGAACCGGTTAGACCTTCACCTGTAAAAAACCTTTCAAATCTATCACGAGTTTGCAGCAGTTCTACCTATCTACTTCTAGCAAACGGTGTAAAATGGGCTATTTTAACGTTTCACTCAACAGTTTAGATGGTTAAAGATGGGCAGGAGGGGCACCTGCTGAATTTACATGAGGTGAGCTATTCAGGGGAGGTTTGTTTTGAAGAGTTCATATCTGAAATGTGTTTGTGTGATCTCAAATCACCAGAAAACAAAATAAAACATGACTCTCTGGGATGGGATCAACCAAAGGTGATTTAAAAAAACAAAACTTATTTACATGGTATGAACTCCTTTATTTGCTTGTTTGTCTTGGGATCTCCGTATAATAACATGCAAAGCTCTATATTCCCTAAGTTTATTTGGAAACCGAGTTAAAATGGGGGATTATGGGGGTGGGTATTGACTGTGTTCTCTGCTGAAAGTTGGCTTAAATTTGATGAGGATGTACTGTAACATTACTTAAGTGGGTGTGCTATGTATAGCTTTACATTAAATTTATAGCAAGGTATTTTCCTTTTCATACTTGTGCAGCATGCAGTTAAATGTACTGCCGCACTAGTTTGATTTGTTTTCTGGGTCACAGTCTTCAACAGTCTGTGCAGCCATTTCCACCATGGAATGGCTGAAAAACCGGGCTGTAATGAAGTGCTCATAAACATTTAATATTGCCTGCCATATAAATAAATGCTCCATTCCACATTAAATGACTGTTAAACATAGAGCAAGCGTGCTTTGCCAAATCTGACATAAAGCACATCGCTGCCTACTCATATCATGACTTATATATAGTTTAAAGCTTACTTCATGAAACCATGCACACTAGAACTCAAAGACGATATGATGGAATACAACATGCTTTATAATGCAATATTCATAGGTTTGTTACATCATCAGGGTCACCTTGATGTAATCAACCCCTTTACTCTGAATTTAACAGTGTAGAAACTGTAAAAAAAAAAGATCCGTGACCAAGTTTTTTTTTTTTTACATGAATGAGACAGATGCTTCATTTACATTGGAGACGTATGACAGCTGTTTTAAACCACAGTGGACATCTATCAGTTCAAAAGTATGTTGAATGACAGCTCAGCTCAGTGTGAGAGGCATCCACAGCGACGATCTCCAAAAATAGCTCTCGGAAAAACAGTTACCAAACTCGAGTCACTGTCTTACAATTAAAGATTTTAACTACATTTGTCCTAACGATGACAAATTCCAGATGGTTTAAGATTTAAATATAACATAACAAATCACCGCGTTATGTACCATATGCACACAACATCAGTTGCTGATATTGCAAAATATAGAAAACTGTTTTTTTTATGAATAATATGGAAGAAAAGGGGGAAACATGAGAAAAGTTCCCCTTTCCACTCAACCTGCAAAGAGGTGTGTTGGTGTGTGATTGACAGGCTGAGCACCGGCAGGTGAACAAAGACGAACATTTACACTGGAAACCGCAGCTTACAGCCAAAGATTGACTGCCTTTGGGTGCGGTGCAACAAGCCACTGGAAGTAGTTTGCCTTGTGTACAATTCACTATCAGCTTGACCCTTTGCATGCCCTATTGATGTATCAGTAATCCAAGCTAATGAATAAAATTGAAGGGTCACATACGAATGAAGCAGTGCTGATTGGATAATCACGACACCGAGGCATCTGATCAGCAGAGTGTGAAAGTATTTTGGGTTCTACACCGTAGATGGCAAAATTACCAATAAAGTAAAGACTATTGGCCAACTTTGTAAAAAAGCAGCTGCCTCACATTACAAAGACAACAAGGCAAGTTATGCGGACGTGCCTCATAGCTTGCCAGCCAAGTGGCAGCAGAGGCACCAGAAACGAGTGAAACAACACCAGCTGTACAACTTTGTCTGATTGCTAACTGCCGCACTCATGCAGGACCTTGGCAGAAGTTAGTAAAAATCAGAAAGCAAGTTTTGTGTTTAATAATTGGAGCCACGCATGAAAATATACAGACAGTCTGAAAACGAGCAGATGGAGATCCTTGGAATTGGTGAGGAGATGCTGTGATCTGATTGAATTTACGAGAACAACTTCTCCATCTACAGAATTGGAGGATTTGTAGCTTTCTGGTAGGTTAGGGGCGCAATCAGGAAATCCAAAATAGAACATAAAAATCTTCGTAGAAAAAAAGAGATGACCGGTTGTGCTGTAGACTCAACCGTAGATCAAAACTATGTAATAGGTGCTCTTGGAAAACTGTAAAGGCAATCCAGGCACTCCATAAATAACAACGAGGAAGGAAATATTAAAAAGAAAATTGTTTAAAGCCCTGACAAAGACCTACAGTAGTTGAAACGTTGGTTATTTGAATGTCTTACCCTCTGTAATAAATGGTATCGTTTGCCTTTCCAGTTTATAAATTTCTCCCTTTTGGCTGCTGATTATTACCAAAGCTAGAACACAAGACAGAGCAGATATGTACGCTGTAGCAGAACAACTGTAGGTGGGAATAAAGAGCCTGGTTGTTTTCCTCTTGAAATTAAACACTCTGTAGGAGTGACCAGAGGTTGTTATTGCAAAATGCCCTGAAAGAGGGGGGAGCAAGATAAAAACGTACCTACTAAAATTCAAATTGTGAATTTAAAAAACAGCTTTCGCCTTGAGCACGTTTTTCAATTTAATAAATAAATCTTTTTTTTAAGACTTTCTCTGTGTTTTGATGACACACAGTAGGTTATGCATGACCCCAGTAAGTAAGAACCAAAGGCATAATAAATGACTATTCATGACTGATTTTTGAATTGTATCTGTGTTAAGCTCGTTTGTATGTGTGGAATTTAAAGTCAGACAGGTTACAAAGAAAGAAACTGTTGCCCACATCTCTCCCCACCAGATGCCAGTCTTAATTCCAGGTGCCACACAGCAGTCAGGAGCCACCAAATCAAAGATGGCCCGAGCAATTTATCACCAGTGTTCATGTCCAATTACCAGAGGCTGGGATGAGAAATATGCTCTAAAGGCAATTAAGAATCCTGTCGGTCGTGTAAGCTGACTCGCGGACTGGATGAGATGACTTTGTCTTATAGATCCATGTCCTTTCTCTGTCTTTTTTTGTCACAAACTATCCATCGTCTGTCCACCCTCCTCCCACATCTCTCCCTATTTGCCTCATTGCTTTTCCTCTCTGAGCTGATGAGATAGCTACTGGGCCTACTTACAAAAGGGAAAAAGAAAAAAAAAGGAATGAAAGCAAAAGAAAGCGATGATGGGCGATATGAAAAGTGGTCGTCTGTTTGAGTTGTAAGCTAAGCCTTCTGGTTTCATCTCCTCTCTGTTTGTAAAGCTGTCATAGTTGAAACAACGCCCAGCAGACGTAACATGCAGATTACAGAGAGCTGTTGTCAGCAAATTGTTTGCTTAGAAATGTCGATTATTCGGTGCCTTCCACGGCATCGGAGTCTGCCAAATCAAAACAGTGTCAACAACAATTAAACCATGAAATGTTGCCTTGTTGTGAAGGATTAGTAAGAGAAAAGCAGTCATCAACTGAGGTCCTTTTTCAGTTGGGCAAATTGGCGTTTTTCTGTGATCTGTCCATGTCTTCGCATGTCTTACCGGTGCAGCCACAAGACTGCAAGAAAGAGACAAAATCGGTGATTTGTTGTGAACAGAAAGAAGCAGCAGAGGAATTATCTTTTTTTCATGAACCCAAAGCACGTTTCGCCTCTGAGGGTGTTTGAGGAGGAAATGAAACTTATCTCAATAATTCACAGACCTGAGAAGACAGAAAATGCTTTAAAACACATTTAAAGGCTTGATAGGAACGTAGCAAAGGTTTCAGTTGACACGTTTGTGTGTGTGTGTGTGTGTGTGTGTATTATCAGTGAACGCACCACTGGTCACAGAGATCAGGATTGTCAAATTGTTGTTTACTTCTCTCTTGAACCTCTCTATTTGGAGTCACTCTTGGATTTTATTGGATTTCTTTGATAAAAAGTAACCAAACTTATAATATAAATATTTCATGGCTCATTCTAAAGCAGGATTATGTTGTAAATGTTGGTATCCTTTACAAGCTATTAAATAAACTGATATTGGATTAACTCTTAGTTTAAGAAGGCAGCGATTGGGGATAAAATATGTGGTTTTGGCAGACGCAGTTAATTTTATTCAGTTTATAATGTCAATCTGCTCTTCTGAATTGTTAATTTATTGGTCATGCCACTTAATTTCATGCATTCCCCGTCAAAAATATCGCATGGCTCCCCTGTCTTTCCTTATCTCTCAGTAACACCCGCTCACGTCCTGCCCTCTGTCCTCCAGTGGTGCAGTTGGTGTCCAAAATTTACCTGCTTTAGCCCCTGCAGCCCCCTGCCGCTGTCGCACTGGCCAGCGCAGATGCAGTCGTCTCTTCCTGGATCCAATTATAAAACGTAGGGATGGAATCATGTCCGAAGGGGCCTCTCCTGTGTGTCCGGCGGATATGTCTGTCAGTTTGTAAACCATCACAGACGTGACCGTCATGTGCTACATACGTTTGCAGGACGGCACCCTGCAGTTACGGGGACTGTAACTGTTATTCTGCTTGATGATACCTAAAGCTGCATTTGTGCTTGAAAGATGATAAGTTTAGTAAATTAACTAAACTATGATGTGAAGTATTCTGCTACATCTCCCTGCATGACAACATCATGACTAAGAGTAAATAAAAACTAACCTTTAAAACAAGAACTAACTTTCATCTGACTGTCACAGTTTTATATTAATAGGAAATATTAATAAATACTTTGATGTCAACATTGCTACTGCAAAAGGGAAACTTTACACAAAGAAAGCTAAATGATTTTTAAAAAGTGAAAAATTGTTTTTGTTCCTGGAGCGAATTCACCACCAACCACAATTAGGTTAATATCTTTCCAGCTGTGAGCAGTTCTCCAATTTCTTCAATGGAAAAACAAAACAAAAAAATAACAGGGTTTATTTGTGTGTATTCTGACTGGCTGACTCAAAACCTTCTTGGAATCAGGATGTGGGATGAATTTGGGATGCAGCTTCTCCACTCAAGTTGATTCAGTGTTATTGCTGCTTGACTTGTGGCTCTACCAAGCAGGAACCTCAGTGACTGGGAAATTAAGCCAATGCGGAAGTGCCCAAAAAAAAATTCCTCAAGCAGCCACTTGAGGCTGGCTGCAGAACCAGAGAATCTCCATAGGCCCCCATATTTAAATGCCCAACTTCACAGCAGAAATAAACAAAATGTTTATAAATGTTTACAGCCTGGCCCACAGGTGACGGCGTGCTTACATTATCCAGTCTTTTATCTGTCAGTGTGCACTACCAACAAGCATATTGTGACATATTGCAACAATATCTAACACGACTAGGTCTTGAAATACAGTTAACAGTTGTAGCAACTAGCGAAATGTATCCTCAATCCCACAATCCACACACAACAAAGCAGCTGGATCTAACAATAAAAACAGGAAGGCCAGCACACTAAGGTGTGTAAAACAGCTAAGCTAACACAACTTTGTCAAGAGATATTTATACAGTAGGGTATATGTAAGTGCTGAATTATTGTAACTTGTCAACCATCTGAAGTGCTGCACATTTTAGCTGTTTCAACAATAATTAAATGAATAAAATGTGACTTAAACTAATATACTTTCATGTCAAATAACTACATAAATCAAATCTAACACCAGGACAGGTGACCAGCTGATCATATATAGAATCTCACATGGTTTTATACGTGAGGCAAACCTTCCCTCTTTGTGTCACACTGGCCTATCAGTTGTAGAATTCTGACTTTTAATGCGTATGAACAGATGGTGTAGTAAAATGACTCAGCATTTGGACATTTTACTGTACAGTTTAAAAATGTTAATGGAGAAATATAAAATAGCATTTATGCATGACATTAAAATTACTTTAAATTACTTTGGGTGAAACAATTCATCATAAGTTTGCTGCTGATCGAGAACTAAAAATGGCCATTGGTTTTATAACAGAGCAGTTTTATAACTGACCTTCATCACAAGCTGTTATGAAATTCAGCTGAACATATTCTTCTTGGTTTTTTCATTAGTTGATCTGCATGAAGCTAACACTGAATTTAAATGCTGAAATGTGGCATTTGATATGGTTTAAAATACACCGTGGGTTCACTCATTTAATATTTCCTATAACAATCATGTTCTGTGATTCGCTTGTGTCCATCCATCCCAAGAAATAATCTTCAAATCATGTGAAATGTTAACAGACTACGGGTTTAGAACCTATTTTACACATCAAGAGGAAAAGAGAAGCTCAATCTCAGCGTCAACTTGTCATGTTAAGTAAGGTGACACACAAAATTGCAGAGTTTTACACGAGACTGTGTTTTGTTCCGAGTGCTTTGGCATCTGCAGAATGACTAAAAAACTCTTGAGAGAAGAAGGTCAGAATCGGTATGTGCGATTGAATGAATGGACTCTGCAGCAATGTCCATGTTATTAAAGACTGAAAGGCAGGCAGCATTCACTGGAGTGATGTGAAAGCATTCGGAGATATTGCTATGAAAGAGACAAATCACAGCTGGCTGACGATTAACAACATTTCTTTTAAAATGCTTTAAACAATGCTCTGCACACAAGAAAGTTAAGAATAGAAGCCATTAGCCTAAAAATGTTCTTTTTTAATGAGCTTCTTCTGTACAGTGTCTTCACAGTACGTCAGAGCCTGTGTAATGTATGCTTTTGTACATCTACTATATTTGGAGATTATTGTGTGTGTATTTGTGTGCGCACTAAAACATAATGTGCCATACTGTTGACTTGCAGTACACGATGTTTTTATCAACATAACTTTTCCACCATCAGGGATGAAATCTACCCTGAAAAAGCTTTTTATGAGGGTGGGGGGGGTGGGGGGGGCGATGTCAGCCGCTTCATCCCTGAGCGATTTCAAGAGCATTAGACTTGCTCTGCACATCATCACATTACACCACAGACGACCATAACACACAAGTGTACAAATGAGAGGAGATTCAAACAACTTCCCTTGTGTATTACAAGCAGTTCAGCGCGTCACTGAGCCACAAGTTCAAGTGCCACTGTATTGTATTTTTCTCATATGTATTTCTTTCTTCTGCTTGCATAAACAGTGCAGGGTCTTTTTAGATGAAACTGCTGTTTGATTTAAAGTTAGTTCACCAACAGTGAACGCTTGCAGAGTCCAACTGTTAAATGCTAACTGTGTGAGCTCCTTGTGAAAGTACCTATTCTGATCATTTAGCAGGATTCAAAGCAGCATCTCGCCGTGAAACACATGATCCATATCTCTCAGGCTTGTTCAGCATAAAAAAAACTCAGCTTGCCATGTCTTTGTCATCTTAGTCACTGATTGTAAGCACCAGCAACAAAGCTTTTTGGCATCAGACGTGTGAATCAAACCCCCTGTAGTTTACAGAGGAATGTGATGCTAAAATTGTCCTCAAGTGTTTGAGTTTTTTTAGGAGGCAGTCAAATGAGCCTAGGGGCCACTGCTTCATCCAATGGGAACAATATACTATACTGCACAAGATCGACATATTATATTAGACTTAAAGTCAAAGGGGAAGCTCATCTGTATCTACAAACCTGACTAATTCACTGTAGTTTACATTTAAGGCTCTCATTCTCTTGAGAGCCTGTGGCGTAGCACATATTGCAGTCAAGTGCTCTCTTCCTAGTGTAAGCGTGGGTGTGCCAAATGCACTTTTGTGGCCAGGCTCGCTGGGCGCACACTCAGGTATGGGGTGGGATCAGAAAGAATACATTATCACAGATTGTAGGTGGGTGTGTTAGGGGGATGTGACAATCAGGACCAGTCACATTTGCTACGTGATTGGGCCTGATTGTCACATCATGATGATAGTTTGGAAATCCTGTGGAGAGCTTTTCCTCAGAGGAAACTTATTATTGTCTGGGTTGCACTGCAGAGTTTTGAAATTGAATTCAAGTATATACGTGATTCTTGACGATGATTCTCTACTGTTTCCATGGATCGTAATATTGCACAATTGTATTTGTCATTGCGATGATATGTACAATAACTATGTAGGTTAAATACTGTAGAATTGTACTGCCAAGCAACACACTCATTATCCGAATGACGACTGGCTTGAGATACACATTTACAGCCAACGCTTTCTTTTTGTGCGTGGCTAACTCACAAAATAAATGTTGGTACAGCTGATAAAACCTAACAATGAGAGGCCTGCGAACAGCTTTGATCTTGCCCTTGATTTTATGGGTGACGGTTGGGTACAGGGATGTTGTAGTGATGGGACATTTAGTTTTAAGTGTCTGTATCCGCTACTTTAATCCACATTGTCAGTTTTTGTTTCGCATGTTGTCACGAGGAAGGGGGTCGGGACCCAAATGCAGGCAGGTGTGGGTACACAAGAGCTAACTTTAATAACCAAACAAAACAGTGAGGGATTAACACAAAGAAATCAAAGGACACAAAAAACAGACTAACCAAAAAGCGTCTGGATAACCAGGCAAAAAACAGGGCAAAAGGGCAAAAGCAAAGGCAGGGTCAAAAACAGAACAGAGACAAAAACTGGGAACCATGAAACACTAGGAAAAACGCTACGAAGTCGGAGACAAAGGGGACACACTTGAGGAACAAGACTTACACATCTATACACGAACACACAGAGAAAAGGCATCAACACACAGAGAACGGACAGACAAGGAAACAAAAGAAAACACAGGAACTAAATAGACATGCAGGACTAATCAGGGACAGGTGAAACAGGTGCAAAATCAAGAAAGGTGGGAAACAAGACAGGAAGTAGAATAAGACAAGACAGACAGGGTGGAACTACAAAATAAAACAGGAAACACAGAAACAAACTCAAAACTGTAATACATGTATTATGTTGGAGCTGTACATGTATTATATTATCCTGTTCTTAATACTTCAAACATGCAGGTTCTCATGGTTGTTGCTAATCTTTATCAATTAAATATTTGAATTAAACATAAATAATGCACATATGGGATTCAAATCGATAACAGTCATGAGAGGTGTTTGCCTTTTCAACCTCATCAGTATTATTCCAGTGAGCCATCTGTGAACTTTTCTATCTCAGCTATTATATCTGAACATCCTCCCACCCGTGATGTTAATAAAATACAAGGTTTTGGTCTTAGCCCCCGGGATCTGAGTCCACTATTAATATTCCCACTGGACCGGCACTATCCACATTTGGCCATAGAACTCTGCAGCTCATCTTTACGCCTTATCATTCATCATATTTAAATAAATTTGCACCCACAGAAGTCTTAACTGCTGCTCATGGAAGTGGATTTATGAATATGACATCCTTTTTCTTGCAGGGTACTCTGCTTTACTTGCTCATTATTCTATTATTAAGTGAATTTACTGTTTTGAATACACAAAGGAGGGAGTGAAGAAGCAGGTTAAGCCTTAAAAATAATCCTTAAAAATACTGTGCAATAATAACTTGCAGAATTACCGGGTTTGTGGAAGACACCCTCGAGAGCCCGAATTCAAGTTTAATTAGGTAGACATTGTCCAGAATATATAGATTTACATGTAATTCCTTTTCAGTTTTTGGTGTAATCCTGCTTCTTAACATTTCCACACCCCAGAGTAATTTTTTCTGTAAGCTCCTATTATAACCGTGGGTCCATTCCATTGTAACTCCCAGATAGTGATGAAGTTATTGTTAGTGGACACAGAAATGGGGATTTGATTCTTCAGTGTAATTTAATTAAGGCCGTTGAGCTATGTGAGACTCTCTTTTGTGCATTATGTGATCACAGAGAGAAGATTGGGATTTGTACCTATTTAAATGATCAAAACTAAAAGCTACCAGTGAAATTTGTCAAAGATTTCTTTAGTAACAAAGACGAACAAAGACAACAGTAACAAAAACGAGGGTTAGATCACAGCTGCCAAGTGATGCTGACATTTGACCTCATGTAGTCAGTAAACTCGCCTATCTGGATTCCCCCTCACCACCAAAGGCCATATTCAGACCAACAAGAAGCGCAGAATCAATCAATTGGTGCGTTGGTGTTGGAGTGTCGGTGTGGGCGTATTTTTGATGAAACTGGAAGTCCAGTTTGAGGGCTTTTCAGATGCAAAACTCTTCTGGCAGAGAGACTCATCTCGAGGAGTTGCCAATTTGTAGCACATGGTTATATAGTTAGATTTGCCAGAAAAGGCGCTGCTCTTTGAGAAAGTTCTCAAAGGATCCGAGGAGCTGAAAAGATTCTGAAAACCAAACCTGAACATATAAAATAACAAAATATACTGTAGCACATTGGGAGGAGGCCGCAGTGTTGGCATGAGCGCCTCAGCAAAGTAAATAATGATTAAATAGTAGTCTTAGGTTATAATGACCATGCTAAATATGAGTGGGCGTTATCAGTTAGCTGGTAGCCAAACAGCCGATAAATGTGGCTGCTAATGCCAATAAGCTAATGCATGTGCAACTGTCTAAAGCAGCGACACTACCAGATGTTATACTGTTAGGATTCATCTGTGTTAAGATGTATGTGACAAAAGTTTTATGTCTTGTGGAAAAGTATGTATTCATTTATCAGTTTGACATGAACACATCTGGTAAAAATGCTGGTGGAGGATTAAGACAGATGTATTGGCGCTGTTCCTGAAACCTTAGGATGAGTGACGGATAAGATTCAGAAGGGGATCCAAAATGCTGGTTAAAGTGACAATGGAGGATGTCCAGAGAAATGTAAAGGGTTTCCAGATGTGGACTTTGCCAAACATATGTTAAGTCTGTATCATTCTATGCAAGATTGTCTGTGGTCTCCTCAGCACTGGTATTAAACCATCAACTGAACATCAACTCGTCGTCTGTTGCGTGTGTTCGACCGCTTTTCTCTTGGTCCAGAAGATTCAACCTATCACTATACCTAACCTTGTACCTTTGAGAAGTAAAAACATGATTATTTTTTCAACAGCACCCTTTCTTCAGATTTAAGTAACGGATGTTGAATGGCCTGCGGGCTGAGGCACTGGCCTTGGGCCAGTCCAGTCTCATCTAGTCATATTGCATCCTTGTCTGGCACTGGCAGAATTTAGATAAAAATTATGATGTTAAAGGTCCACTGTGTAAGATTTACGAGGTTCTATTTACAGAATATGGCAGATAAATAGAAGATAATATGCATAACAGTTTGTTCTTGTAACCTTATAATCTTTTAGAGTCTTTTATATCTACAGACGCTGTGGGTCCTCTTCCACAGTGTCTGCCATGTTCTACAGTAGCCTAGAATGGACAAACTAAATACTGTTTTCTTTTTGTGTTTTTGATGCCCGCTTTCAGTACTTTTTGATACTTGGTGCTAGAAAAAAAGATTTAGATGTGATACTACGGTATGAAGCTTTTTAATTTTGATTGTTTGCAAGGTTAAATGTACAAAAACCTCGATATTACATGGCACACAAGATTTTCTACCTTGCACATATTTAATTGGGCAGAGCAGTGTATTGCCAAACTACCACGACTTGGTGAGTGACAGACGGGGAACAGTGATTTAAAGAGCCGCACTGTCATTGTCATTCCCACCCACCCTAGATCATTTAGATGTGAATTTAAAGACAGGGGAACTCCAGAGTCTTCACTAAGCAATTAAGTGTTGAGCCACGTAGGCACAATGATCCACTTGGATGTACAGTACAGTAACCTGTCACTGCATGAATGTGACACTAATGCATTAGTTGGTCGGACATTACATAATCCACTTATGAGCCATCAGCTGCCAGTGCAGTATGAGTGAGACAGGTGTGGGTTCCTTTTTATTGCGAATACACTGAAGGTCTTCAGAGGGTGTGTGAATAAAAAATGGTGAATAAGGAAGCGTTATTCATATAAATGATGGCCTACTCCGGGTTTGGTATTCTACGAGGGGACACTGCAATTTAAAAAAAAAACAGCTTCCAAGAATGCAGAGTGATAATTTGCTCACAGATTAATCATGCATCCAATAGGGCAAAGATTCCTCTGAGGCTCTGATAAGCAATAAAAGTCCTGATAAAAATTGTCAGCTTGCGTCGCTGATATCTTCCAGACACCTTTGTTGGATTCCTTTGTGTGTTTATAGGTGTGTATGTACCTGTATGTTAGGACATCTTTTCCTGGACATGGTATTTCTCAGTGGTGTTTCAGCAGCAGCCTTCCTCTTTGAACACAACTTCATGCTGTGCTGTATCTGCACTCAAAAGAAGGCATTTATGCTTTTTTATATACATTTTCCTTTCCAAGAAAAAAAGTTTATTTTGTCCTGTCTGGACTTTATGTCTAGACGGATGTGAAGAAAACGTTTTTAATGAAATTTATTTGGACAAATGCTGTAGCGAATACTTTTGATACACGTAAAATGAAAGAGCCATTTACTTTCTAAAAAGGTGCCATCAAATTCACAGAATAACCCAAAATTGGTTGCCAATTGGTTTGCGGTTTCAAATAAACCTCTTACTATTGATTTTGGTTTTTGGTTTGAACGTTGGAACATTTGACAGAATGACAGCTTGTCTGGGCTTTTATCTTTCTTAATACTATTTTCACAAAACATCATAAAAACTTGAGAAATAAATAGAAATTTGAGCTTTACATCAAACTATTTGTTTTACTTTGCAGTGCTTGATTTTAGATATGCAGTTAAAGAGTAATATTTGGGTCCATGTGAGGGAAAATAATTCAGAAACTGGATTGATATCAAACTGACATCACATAAGGGACAGTGATTAAGCTTGGTCAAGTTTAACACTGATAAATATGGATGCCAAATCTACTTTAGGCGTTGAAAATACATATTCATAAGCATGTGATGGTCTACGCGTCTGAAGGGGGTCAGAAAAGGCCAGGATGAGGAGAAATAAATGGGAAATTGAGTTGATGAGTGAGGAGAACCAAGCAGCATATAAGAGGATCACCTTGGTGGGTCAGTCGTATCTTGCTTTGCCAGACATAACTACACACTACAGTAGCGATAAAAACTGTTGACTCAGTGTCCTGAAATACTCCAGATTGTAAAGCCTTCATAAACACAATAATTCACCATGAGGGCCGACAGTGAAACACAAAGACTGACTTCGGTAGAATATAATGCGTTCATGTTGAAGCCCATTAACAACTCAAGCTGATTGATTAAAAAAAACTTATTACAGGCTCTAAAAAACTAATATTTCACTTAATTTTTTAAGACTCAAGTACCGACTTTGCTCAGTACTTGTGCAGAATTGAATAAGCAGCACATCTGATTGGAGAGGTTTCCATGACATCTCATGAGGCATATGTAATTATCTGTCTCATGTATTATTTAAAACAATATACCTTCAGCACCTGTACAGACATTCAGGCTTGAGAACACAAATTAACCTTTGTTTGATTAGAGAGCTGTGAGCGCTCAGTGTTGAATACTAAAACACACATGAGGAAGGAGGGAGGACTAGGAAGGAAGTCGACATGGTTGAAACACAAGGCCATCTCCAACACACAGTGCCGGTTCTCCTCTGCTGTCTTCTCCTTTTGCACCTTGTTGGAGGAAACCCTCCACTGAAGTGACAGCACACACCAGAGGGTGCAAGCCCCGTCGCCAGAGCCCGCCGCTCGCCTCTTGCCCCGAGCATCACAGTACTTCCGGTACACTGGCAAGGCAAGCGTGCACGATGTGAGTACAGGACGCTCACACACGTACATGACATGCATGTATACGCATTAGAAAAATATATCGCTCAACGATCGCAGCATAAGGACATGTACACGCTCTCTCCTTGCCCCACCAGCTTGCGCACACATCCACAGACATGTACTGTACCATATGCACATACATGCACGACTCCCTTCATTTCAGTCCACCAGACACACTCTCTGGTATCGTACCCTCCCCACACATCTTCGAGTATGCAGCCAATACTCGTTTCTCCACATCCCTTCACCGAGTGCCTTCGCTTCATGCTTGCATGTGCTTGCCGAATCCCGTAGGCCACCCAAGGGATACAGCGTTATCAAGTGGCATGCCTTGGTGCCTGCTGTGGTTTGCAAGTTTTCTGTTGTACATCCTACTGCTCTGGGGGTGCCCACTGCCCAGGAACACACCCAACCCCCTCCAAAAAAAAAAAAAGAGAAGAGAAGAAACACTCTTGTCTCTCTCCCTAGAGGGTTGTGTGCGATTTCTTGTTGTGCTGTGCCAGCTTCATGCCATGCTAATGCCCTGCAACTCTGGAGATGGCGCTTGCCGCGGCAGGTGGCAGCTGGGGACATCACAGGCCTTCAAGTGAGCCTGTTAGTTGGAAGACTTCATGTTGAAATGTAGCGCGCCGACATGGTACGATTACATAACAGGTTCTACACAACACTTGTCAGCAGAAACGCTCTGATTCACACTGTTCTTCTGTGATGCTCCACGAAAAAGTGTGACCTGAACACAGCAGATTCGTAGCTTCAAGTTATTTTTTTTCTTTTTAGTTTGCTTTCTGGTCTTTTAAAACTTGAAGACTGTATCTTCTTCTAAATCCAGCACTACTACAGTACCTCAACAGCAAATGCCAACACCCATATGGCCATGTTCTCAACTCGACTTGGAAGCGAACGTGCAACTTTCTTTACTGTTCCCCATCTGTGTCATCACTCCCCTAAGCCTTGGCAGTAATGTGAGGACATACCATTCCATTTGTTTGAAATAAGAAGTTGCTGTTTACTGTTAAAAGCCTCCAGAAGTCATTAGCCAGACATGAATTTGACAAAGAGCATATTAGATTTATTGTATTTATCCTGTCATGGTGGCTTCCTTGCAATTTCTCCGTCTGCTAATGCGACCAGCTACGCTGTCGGAATGCATGATGGAACACCGGAGGCTCTTAACACAGACAGACTGAGACCCAGGTACCAGGCAGCAACTGGGGATGTGTATTAAATTGTTCATTTGCTCATTTCCTTGCTACTTTCATCCAAATCAAATCAGTTCAGAATGAAAAAAAAAGAGGATCATGAATCTCTCTCCTCTTTCATTTCTCAAAGACTTAACCGACCACAGCTGGTCACCTGTGTTGCGTTGAATCCTGCGTGGCTGAAATAATCCCCTTCTTGAGCCACTTTTAATCCTCGATCACCATGGCAACAGGCTCTGTTGTCAGGTGTGCGTTTGACATGCACACCCCACCCATGGCTATCACCAATTTACATAAATAGCCATTCCACCAGTTTGTCTGTTTCCCCGGTAACACCAGGTGATTCTCCAAGGCAACCTCCACCCACAGAGCAGGTCTGCTGCATTTCTCTGTTCTTCTCCTGAGTTATATCTGTCACGTACACGCACATACACAGGGTGTCTTTAGGGACACTAGAGACCTATAGATAGATAGAGATAAGTGGAAGTTCATTCTAAACTTTGTGGATTTGATGCAAAGTTCATGACTAAAACACATATCAAAAAATACAGTTAACTGTCCAATTTTTGGCAAGGACTTTCTACATAATGTCACTAATATAACCATAACCTGTGTGACAGACATGCTGTACAAACTACTTCATCATCATGACTGAAAGATATTAGCATAACATCAATGTCAATACCGAGAAATGAAATATAATGAATGAATAAGTGAGTAATGTCTGTCAATAAGTAGAATAATAAGCAGTCAAACAGTGAAGAGAGAAACAAGCATTGATTTTAGAAAAAAAAATAAAGTGTGTGTGGCTTTTTCTGGTGCTTTCATTGCCATGACAACCATGTTTGTCCTCTTTCTTAGTCAAGAAAGAAGACAAACATCATTTCTGTGGTCTAAAAACTTGAATATAAATAACATTTGTTTCGCTCTGATGGAAGAAAGGAGCTCTATGTGGATCTAATTTGTTGATTTGAAAAAGATGAACTTGGTTATGGTTCTTTCTTATGATTCTCTTTGGTGTGTTAAAATAAAACAGGTTTTGAAAATGGGGCTTCAACTTAGTATACTTTTTATCTTTACAAGCTTTTGTTTTGTTTGAAAATGTGCTAAAATATATGTATATACAGTATTAAAAATGATTTTAAAAATGTTAAATGAATGGGTAAACGTGCAAACATAATGGTACACTGAGTATCCTTATATCCTCGTCCCTTCCCTCTGCCCAAATATCCCCCGAAATCAAGTAGCTCTGACGACCACCTGTAGCTGCACCTAATGACGACACACCCTGGAGTACACCTCCACATCTCTGCAGCACGACTAAAAGTTAAACTACTGCAGCTATGTTTTTTTTTTGCAAAACCGAGAAACACAGCAAGCTCTGCTGAACTGATCAATCATGAAACTAACCCATCCAGGAACTAATGTGTGATTCAACACCATAGATGGAAACATCTTAAACAAAGGAGTGGCTGTTTGCACAAGAGTAGGACATCGCTCCAATAAATGCAGGTACTTTTAGAGAGGACACTGTAGCCAGGTGGTGAATTGACAAGACAAATGATTTGCATTTCCAATCTAGCTGCAGATAATCTCCTTTATAAATCATTAAATTTGACTGCTTCATGACACACAACTGCCACTATACCCTCTGCATCTGTAGGACGTCTTAAAACTCAAATTTCACCCGCGCACACATACAGCTTGATTCCCTCCGGTTCTCCTAATAGCGCTGACATTTGTTTGTGAGGGTAAAATATTTCGTGCCCTCTATCTGGCCTCAGCTTTGATGGGAATGAATATATTACTGGGTGTCCTAATACACCTGTGCAGTCTGAGGTAATGGGACAAGAGAGATGAGCAGAGGTGCCGTCTGCTTGCCTCACAGCTAACGCTCTCAGAGTTTATCATGCCTTTCAGTGTCTGAGAAGAGAGAAAATTAGGAGTGCACACACACACACACACACATTAAACTTAAATTAGATCAGCGTCTGTCTCTCTCGTCACCACTTCTAAGCCATGTCTCCCTGGAGGGTGAATGAGGTTTACCTTAATTCCAAAAGAACACAAAACCCATTTTCTTCTTCTTCTATTGTAAAAACACCATCAACAGGTTTGTGTGGGCAAGCGATTACAGAGAGGGAAGTGCTTGTCTTCTTGTTCCCTGCTGAACACTAAGCATTACAACCACCATCCCACAGTCCTGAAAACAAGGTGTTTGTGTTATTGTAAATTGTCGGAGAAACACAATTAAACCTACTTTGGTGGCTGCTCGGTCTTTCATGCCTTAGAGTATCCTTGGATCTCTGCCTCTTGATTTCTGACATTAAAACTGTCCCCTTGCCATTTGCTACGCATATATTAGCCTTTACATGATTGATTGAATTAATTCATTATTTTGCTGTTTTTAATCTGCTCCAATAAAAAAAAAAAAAAAAAAAAAAAAAAACGCCTGTAGGTTGGGGCTGAATAGGAATTACCCGGTGGAGCATAGCTAATTACCAAGCATTAGCATATGCAAATGAGAACCGTTATCTTGTGTACAAAATGTTGCTTATGGTAAACACTGGCTAATCACTTTAACGAGTTTAGCTGTTTAAATGCTGGTAATTGCATATTGTTTAAACAGATGGGCATGATTCACTGAGAATCACAGGGCAGGAATGCAAGATATTCCTCTTTTGTGTCCACTCTGTGTTTCACCTTGGCTGCTGCACTCGGTACTGCAGCTCCTTTGATGAAGAGACTGAAAAGGGAATAAAAGATGTGCTCTGCCTTTAGTATTAGTCGTTCAGTTTAGCTGTTAAAGTGGTGACACGGAAGTTAGATTACTTTTATGTAACTGCACCGCATACACTAGTGACGCACACTGTCTGAAAATTAAAGCTTGCGGAAGCGTTGTGTCATGACGGCGTGAGAATGATATTAAAAAGAACTACCGGAATTACAGCAAGGCCAAATGTGCTGACGCCAAATTCCACATGATGGATGCATCCTAACCAAACGGCAACCTCTTTTGCTGTGAAGTGAAGCTAACAACCACACTCCAGCTCTTTGCCCATGTTTGGATTAGCCGGGAGTCGGCAGAGGCAGAACTGCCAAGATGGCAGCAACCAGAACCGGCACACTCTGAGCTTCACAATGGCTACATCTATGTTTTATACAGTCCATGATCCTAACACACGTGGACAAGATTCTCAGGTATCACTTTATCATTATTTATGCACAAAAATCCCCAATACAGTTTAATTAAGGAGAAAACCCTGTGATTGAGGCGACTTTAAGGCTGTTTTATATTGTGTTGATGAAATTCTTCTAATTTCATATGAGTCTATGAACATGATTTGTCCCCCTGTGATTTTCACCCATGCCAATAACCAGATGACATTAAGAATATCTGTAGCCGACATCTTATCTCAGGCTGCAGCTAATTGTTATTTTCATTATCCGCTGATCCTATCAGATTTTTTTTTTTTCCCCTGCATTAAGCGATTAATCATTTGGTTTACAAAATATCAGAAAATAGTGACAAACTTCCACCAGCATTTGTGAAGATACAAACTTTAGAGTGATAGAAAAAGCTGCAGCTCACAGTTTTCAAGTTGTGCTTCCCTCCGACACACCTGTCATATATTCGAGTGTGCAGAGAAATAAATTCAATGATATAACTCAGAAATGTTCACGATGGATGAGCTGTAACCAGAAAATGTTTGGCATGTTTGTTGGAAAAATACAGTCAACTTACTGATTAATCATCCAAAGTTTTCAGCTCTAGACTTTATCAGTCTATGCTTTCTCTCATGTCTGACATTATGAAATAAGTAGCAGCTTTTCTCAGATCAACTGTGAGAACTTTTCTTTGGAGGTCATTCCTAACTCTGCCACCACTTTCTTTCTAGCTGTAAATGTCATATCTGAATAAAGCCAGAACAAACATTTAGGTAACAAGGAGCTTTGTCTGAATGTCATCACTTTAACAGATACACAAAGCCAGGAATCGTATGCATTCCATATCTGACAGGGGACTTTAGGAAGTGGACATATCTTGATGCAATGAATGGAAACAGACAATTCTCCAGTCTCGCAGATATGGGGAAGAAATGTAAAGAATTCTGTTGTCCTCAGACTTTCAGGCTTTGTAGTTTCAGAGAAACTGTTCACAAAGAAAGCAGTCAGAGTTTATCAGTTGAAGTGAAGGGCACCCTGTGGCAGAAGAGTCTCCGTCCTCAGAGGTTAGATCTCCATGAATGACAGTGGACAGAGAAACGCCCAGGGGCAAACTTTCCAGTGTGGAGATGGCCACACTTTTACACCACACATTTTTTCTTCTTTTTTTTTTCGTCCACAGGGTGATTTAGAGATACACTTTCTCTCTCTATGTTGTGGCAGACTCACACAGTCACACACTTTCTTATCCCGTGTGTGTGTGTGTGTGTGTGCAGGAAGTGAAAAGAAAGAAAGGTAGTCAGACAGAGGGACAATAAATGCTTGTATGTCTCTCTGAGTCACCCTGCGGACCTCTTACAGAAAAGATACAATCATTTCATCATGTCACAGTCAACACCTACCTTATCTCTTGCTGTAGGGAACAGGGTGTGAGTCAACCCCACCAAAAAAAAGGACCATTTTGCTCTCTAAACACACTCATTTGATGATACAGAAAACCCATGGCGATAATTCAGCCCTCTGTGGGGGTTGGACTTTAACAATAATTGTGAGCAAGTGGCTCATACTTTTTGTGGAGTGCAGAGTAATTAGAATCTGCACGTTTCAATTTCTTGCAGAAAAACACAGCTGGCTGGATTTTAGTTCACAATGCAGTCTGTGTTTCAATTTGTCAAGGCCGAATACTCGCCGGCTTCCTTTTAGTTTACTGCTAAAGAGACAGTGGAGAAAAACAATAGACACAGGCGTAATTGTATTACAATTGTGTTGCTTTGAAAGGACAGAGAATGTATACACGTGAGCACTAATTGTTTTTGAGTATATGATTAGTATAAGTAAGTGAGTAAGATGCTCAAACCGTACGTAATGAAAATCAGTCCATGAGCCCAGTTAGAGCTGAAATGATCAGCTGGTTAATCAACAGAAAATTCACAATTATTTTGTGGTTAAATTATTCATATTTTTTAAGTTTACTTTTTTTTTTAAGTTTTAAATTTACTATTTTCTGACATTTTCTAAACTATTGATTATAAAAAATAATTGGCAAATTAATAGGAAATAAAAATAACTGTTGGACAACCGTGTTAAATGTTTTGCACAGATGAGCCACAGCAACGGTGGTTATCGGTAAAGCTGGCACAAACAGGAGTTTGGACTAATTAAAAACAATACGCCGTGTGGGTAATCTGAGTGGCAGCTACTGTATGAGCTCAACTTATCAATTTTAGCTGATTAAGGTTGTCATATCAGTCAGCCTCCATACAAAACAAATCATAATTACCTGAGCATACAGCTCCTGGACTGCAAACTGAAGTAAAACTGTCCATCAGACTCATTTGGAGTATTTCCTTTGGCAGATTTGCCTCAGGATGGCCTCTAGTTAAACTGCTATAAAACTAAATGAACCCAAAAGTCTGCATATGCCTCTAAACAGAAACATACTTCTACATCTCTTACCCAGAAAAAAAATCCAAACTCTTGCAGACACATTGTTCTGTATCTTATACAGCACATGCTTTTAGTTCTAATTCTTTAAAATGGATACACTCCCAACTTTGGATGACATCCAGCTCTCACTCCTACATAGTTTGAATAGACAAAATTCATGCACAGTCATGTAACATGTCACAAGCCTGATGGCCACCTGTAATCTATACACTTTTGTCAACGCAAACCTATGTTTAAACCTAACTGGGGGAAAGAGTAGTAGCTTTGGCTTTGATTTGATAAAGCCCTCTAATGCTGAGCAGATACGGATTTGGCCACAAATTGGTTGCTCCCAATTAAAAGTAGAATCAGGCTGAATTTCAGACAGACTGCTTGTGGTTTGATGTGGAGTTTGAGAGGGTCAGAACGCCTGATTACTGGCTTGAACGATCAACAATCTGGCACTTGGACAATCCATAGTTTTGATCAGCTGTCTTACAGTTTAAGTAGCCAGAGATTCACAGTCAGATATCCCCCGTGACTCCATTATAAATTACAGTGAACTTCGATTGGACTTCTACTTTGTATTATTGGAGTAGCGTTTTACATCTTGTGGCAGAAACTGTAGTCTTGAGCCATCTTGTTTGAAGTTCCTCGCTTCAGTGTGAGCATCCATAGATGGTCAATTTATCGACGCAGTGTGAGCATAAAAGCCACAGGTTCTGGCTCTGCAGAACACTAAACCGTCTTGTGTGACTTCACACAACATAGAAGATCAATGAGATCGCACAGTGTCTTCGGCTTAACAGCAACAAAGCAGCCAAGGCGACGATATGCACAGCCATCAAGTACCTTTTATGCTGTGAGCTGTAATAGCCTATTGATGGCACATAAGTACTTCAAATTTATAACTTACAACTTGTGTTGCTGTCATGTTCACATTACTGCATGATTTGGGTGAACAATCTGTAACTCTTCGTGCAAGTAAAAATTCATTTTTGTAAAAAGAAGCCAAATGCACATCTGTTATTCTCTTTGGATGCTCTGTTGGCAAGAACTTAATATAAAACATATGAATTCCTGCTTTATTTGACATTATCCATACCCCTCTCATTGCCAAATTTCAATATGACACATCCCCCACAATAACTCATTAAAGTGCAAATATGTGTGCTGTAAGGCATGCCTGCAGGTATCCGTATTCTCACGACATGCTCTTTTATTTGGAATAGAAAGATGAGAGACTTGATAATTAGCATGAGCAGTGTTGGTCACCATGGAAATAAGTCACAGGACTGGATACACATCTAGCATGTAGAAAAAAAGTCTAATAACTAACTGATAAAAGGGCTGACATGAGGCCTAATTATACATCTTCCAAACTTTCTGTTAAATTGGTCTCTTTTATCAGTGTTTGCAATGGTGTTATCACAATACACACCATTAGGGTTAACCACACTATTATGTACAACCATAGCTTATCTTCAGGTCTTTCAGTGTGTTAAGGGTCCCATTTACTAAAGCACACTTTACATAATCATTATTTTGAAAAGAGCCTCTAATGGTTCTGTGCATGTCAATTGAAGGCAGCTATCGATGGATGGATGGACTTCCTCCAGATCGTAGCAGCTCGTAGTTGGTATATTGGTGAAATTGGTTGTTAAATTCAGCGCATGTTCTCTGTAATTACACATTTAAATGTTCTCTGATTCGAAACATTAAGCTAAGCACCTGCTAGCTGTGTTTCCCACTCAAGGTGAAGGTCAGCGCAGGTGTGTGGGCAGTTCAGCTTTCAGTGCCAGGCTCTCTGGACGCTCCTCAGCCACCAGCCGACATGGAGTAACCAGCCGTATCGGATATTTCCATGTCTCCAATGCTCAGTGTTCCAGTCTGGAAATCACCTGCTCCTGAGACACATCCATCTTCCGTGATGATCGGCCTCCCCATCTTCATTCCATCTATATTTCTTTTACCTCTAAACCCTTTTTCACCTCACTTTTCTCCCTCTACATGGTCTCTGAGGGATGGAGAGTCATTAGCAGGTAATGAATGCAGGGGATGTGTGATTTCAGCGAGTGTCTGTAGGGCTAACCGAATGGGGAACTAGAGAGTGGACATTTTCCTTACTGCTTCTTGTCCGTGCTCAGGGGAAGATGGGGGAATTTCGGTTATTTTGGCCCTGGTCTGAAGGAGAAACGTAGTAATTGGCTCCCCTCGGAGACTGGCTAGCTTCGGAGCAAAATGTGCCCAATTTGCTGTGGCCGGTTCATTCCACATAGCCACATATACCATGTATAATAGATGTACGTCTCTCTCTCTGTCTTCAGGGCAGATGAAGCAGCTCTGATTTTCACCCTGTAGTGTGTGAGCAGGAGGGGGAGTGAAAACCTGGCTTCATGATTGGATGACATGCTGGGTGATACATTGTTGAACTGCTTTGACCGCTGTGCCGCGAAAGTTACCATCAAGAACCTCTCACTGCTGAAATATACATCTCAGCCCGTTAAATATAGATGTCGTGTACGGTATATGCTCTGTGTAATGACAGTGTGGCTCAGTTTGCTGCTCTGTGTTTCCTCTAAGTGTTACCATATCCTGTTGGGGAATGTCTGACATGTGCTTTGTTTACCGGGCTTGAAATGAGCTTCATCTTTTATACTTTTCAAGTATCTGTCACCTTCAAGATGCACGAGTGAGCCACGGCTCTGCAATTTATTATCTCAGGTAACTGTAGATTCCACCAATCCCTCGTTTCCTTACACATGTACAGTGAGATGAGTTGTTGAGTCTGTGAAGAATGCCTTTAAAGTTTTAATCCTTGTGAATTTGTTCAGTTCAGGCTAAAGTTTGTGATGTGATTTTATTGTAATACCCGGTCTAATGCAGCAGTTTCCATTTCTACTATGGGAGACAATGAAGTAACCTTAACCCCAATATATTTGAACAAGTTTCCATCTAAACTGGGACTTCTTCAAACCCAAGACTTTTTCATCAACTTTACGAGTATTGGCAATGCAAGAGAGCCACTACGGACAAAGATTTCTTTTTAGATCTGGTTCAAAATCAAAGCTATTTTCACAGGACAGTGGGTAGTCTAACCTTCTCAACTATGCTCTCTTTACTGAGATGGCAGGAAAGATGAGAGGGATCCAAAAAAGAGCGGAGCTAGACACAGGAGAGAATGTAATGATGTGATTTTTAATCCTGGGCCAGAGTAGCGTGTTATACAGAGGATGGTTGCAGTTGAAAAGGCTATTGGACATAATTCTTCATTTCAAGGCGAGATAGCACACAAAACTTATTTTCAACAGAAGAACCCCCAATCACATGGTGAATCATAGCATGCACTATGCCCTCTATCATCCATTATCTTTAAAATGGATAGAAAATTGTCAGATTCCTGTTTCAGATTATACTGAGTTCCCTGCGCACTAGCCTAAAAATACACAAAAACTGGAGGACGCCAACTCAATGCCCGGGTGAGTTCGGCAATAAAAGGAGTTGTGATGAGCTCTGTTCATATCTGCAAGGGGATAAAAATGGTGTTGCTAATGCTGCGAGGCTGACTGTGACTTGTGCATGCGGTGAGATAGCATGCCAGGAGGCCAAGGAAATCTCATTCCCCTATATTTTCTGGCTGGCTTGGGCCAACCTCGGATGAATGATAAATGAGCTGTTGAAGACGGGGTCTTGTGTGCAATCTTCACTCATATCATAGCTGTCAGTGTGGTCACTGTCACAGGATTGCTGTGACTCAAACGTGGAAAGAACAAAGAGCAGCTGCGTATGACTAATATTTAAGAACTTTTCACTTCCTCATCTACCAAAGATCTTTACAATTACAGCAATCAAAAACATTACAATCGCGTCACTCGGTATCATCAGCATCATCCACATCCCCTTTACCAAGAAACGATGATGTACAGTATGTCTGCAGCAGGCGTTTGTCTGTACAAACTGTTCAGTCTTTCATAGAAACAGCAGTCATTGCCATGGTTACCCAAGAAATATGAAATATGAAATATATTCCACCTTTTCGCTCTTGTGTCAGTATAATCACTGTCTGAAAGATGCTGAGACATGACCCATCATCTCGGTGCTGTGCCAGTATTAGAGGTCTCATTTAAAAATACTGTATTCCCTCAAACAGTGAGTTTGGCGAGTAGTGGTCACAGCTCAGCGAAATCCTATGGTTCAGTGTAGAGACCTGATTCTGGAAGATTTTAGATACTGAGTGCAATTCATTTTGTTTACAGGCACAATTGTAAAGTTGATGCCTGGAGCTACAAGGTCTTGTCTACCACGGATGTAAAAGAAAAGAGTCCATCATGGCCATGTGCTACTACAGAGATTCAGCCTTTGTGCTCCTACATCCTCTCTTATTGCACGAAAATCTCAATTCCATCTCAAGGACAGTCCTCCTCATAGTCCAATTGTTCATCTGCAGCAGCGACAATGGGGAACATGAACGTTAAATGACCCTGAACTTGATAGATTCTGTTTTTGTGAGCTTCCCTCAGGGCTAAGTAGCCATTTGACACATGCCGTTGCCATGGTAAATGGTAGCGTCGCTGAAAAGGTGGGTGAGTCCATTAAAGGTTAAGATGTCAGCGATTGGCTGGATGGACACTAAACAAGGAAGGAAGATATCAGTTTAGAGCCTCTGATTGGGCAGAGGGGAAACAGCATGTTCCTGGTTGGTTGAGCAGTGTGTCTCTGGATCCCGGACACACACTCACCATGTTCTCATCTGCTCCTGCTAATTAGCTGTTCGCCTGAGAGAGCAGTGTGCTGCCCGCCAACCCCATTAGCCAAGCAAACTGTCCCCATGAATCCCTGCTTCACAAACAAACAGACACGCACCCATCTCTGCATCACAGCTCCCACCAAGCTTGTATCCATGGGAATGGCAGATTTTATTTATCTAATACCCCAGACCCTTTGAGTGATGTGTTGATGCTGAAATTACAGAGTGTGCTGGGTTTAAGGATGGCCAAAATGGAATGTGTGAGGGGGCGAGCTCATCTCTCATCCTCCTATTCTGCTCAAGCAGCATAATGAGCCATCAGCTACTGCTGACAACCTAACATCAGCTGGCCAATTAATGCCCATGCTTCTTTTTTAATCAGGCGCCTGTGCAGACGCCTCAGTCCAACAATATCTGGGCCCTGGCTATTTGGAGACTTCTTTTTTGTGAGTCTCTATAATGATTTCCTCCAGAACAGCAGAATTCACATTCTGCCAGATGATTAGTACTCAATGGGAGCATCTTGGACAGAAGCCTGGAGGTAGTGTTATATCCAGTGGAGAGCCACAAAGCGTGCACACTATACTGCACAATAAATACAATTAGGGAGCGTTTGTAAGAAGAACCATTCAAAGAGGGCTTCAAGAGGTTAGCAGTTTGGATGATAGAAATACAATGTATACATGCTTCAAAGATAAAACCTGCTTGGCTAAGGTAGCTACCGATGTTAAAGAGGTGACACAAGATAAGAAACAGTCCTTTGAGAGGTGGGAAGAGATAGAAACCTATGTTGAAAAAAGCAACAAAAGGGTTCCACTTACAACGAAGTGGAAGCTAACGCAGCGGTGTGACAAAGAGTCCCATCTTCTCATTACCGAGTCAACAGACGTGGCCTGTTTGCCCTGCCAAGAGGAAAGGGGAGGGGCAATTTCAATGAAAGAGCGAGGAAGAGAGACAGATAGAAGAGTGTGAGCTCTCCAAATGGTACTGTCAGAAGATAAGGAGAGCTATTTGGTTGTGGCTGATGCTCCAGAGCCGGGTCATGCATCGCTACTTTTGACAACCACTCAGTCTGCTGTCACTCAGTGGACTCTCTTATCGGGCTAAGCCTCACTGTGGAAGCCCACCACATTTCCCAGAGATGCTCCTGTGAAACATGCATGATTTCTGATCACATTTTCCATGTCCTACAGTACATTATTAGAGTGGTGATATGGGCTGCAGCTACACATCCTGAATACATCCTTCTTTTCAATTCTCCCAGTGGTATAAAGCTGTTCTCAACTGTACCATGCCTGGTTTATGAACCAGCATCGATTTATATGTTAATTATATCCTGGGACAGGTTTAACAAGCTCTAATGTAAGTGTGAGAACTCCTAAGCTAGCTGTATCTCCTTTATCTCATTTCTCTTTCCTTCATACCCTCCCAATCTGCGGCCCGGCATCTGCAGTCTTGTCACGGAGCTGACACAGGTTATCCTGATGATAGCAGATGTCATTTAATGTGATCTCCAGGGGGTAGAGTGAAGGGGCTAAGGCTAATGGAGAGTGGAGCAAATCTGATTTCTGTTTGACAACATTGTGCTCTTTTCTAACTCCACCTGCCAGATTGCTTTGAACTGGCCACGTAGAGCCGGATACAGCTATAGAGGCTGGGGGCTAAAAACAGGGTGAGGTCATTTGTTCTATAGCTGCAATCGACCGTATTTTTTTTCCCCCTATTCCTGCAGAATCTGTTTCCGCCTCAGACTACACACACAGGACTCGTGTTCAATGTAACCATGCCAGTCATGTTTGCACTAAGTGACATAGCAGCTGTGTACAGTTTCACATTTGCTTCTAAGCGAAAAAATACATATGAATGAATATGGGCTGAGCACCTGAAACTATCATGATGATGTATGTAAGTGGGTCGGGGATTAGAGCAACCAAACAGGCCACACCCAGCAGCAGTGAATAAAGCAGATGATTGCATAATCCAGAAAGTGTTAACTGCCACTTGTCACTTGCCATGGTATTTCACCATGCTTTGCTGGAAGGGACATGAATACTGCCGTACCCAATTTTAAAATCCCGTTGGAAAGATTCTTGTAGTGAGTATGGTAGATTTTATCAATAGACCTTAGGGGCAAAAAAAAAAAAAGATGGACATTATTGGTAAGCAAATAAATCATGCAAAATGTTACCATGCTGTCATGAGAAATGTTAGCGCCACGCATGCCCTATAAAGGTCAGTGGTAACATATGCACCGAGATGAGGAGAGATGGCACATGATTTCAGAGTTGCAGAGTTGAAGTCAACGTGACAGGTTGAGCAGGCCAAGGGCTTTCAGGGAGGGCCTCTCAAATCTCACATTCAAATCTACAGCTGCAGAGATGTACGGCACCAAGTCTGTACAACAGATCAGTCTCTGTCACTGGTAGTAAAGCATGCTGTCAGCTGTGGATACTGGACCTTGATTAGCAACTACTTCTTCTGCCCAACTGTCAGGATAAATTTTGCACAGTCTTCTCTGCAGATCTGATCTGAAAAGTGAGTTTAACAATAGGATGGAAATCACTTAGCACTTAGCTCCCAATGGAGAAGCGAACTGGTATGTTTTCAGAGTGCACTCTCAATGTGTAACAGCTAATCAGAGGCAGATAGTTGCTTCCTATGGCAGTCTGGCTAGGGTTAATCACATAGTGCTTCCTTTTTAGCATCTGATTGGGCACCCTGCCATTTGTACAGGGTGGCTGCACAGCTCTGGGGCTCTGGAATCCTCCACAATCAGAAATGAGCAACACATATTAAAGCAGGTATGCAGACAGATAATGTAAACATACACATGATGGCACACGATGCATGGATGCACACATGTCGCTGCAGACAGTGTGGGGAATAGAGATGCATTCTGAAGCACGGTAGCTCACACTGTGCCGTGCAGTACAGCCTAATGGTCAGATATATTTTTGAAAATGGAAGAGAACAGACTATGCTCATTCTGCATGCATAATGCATTCGTAACATAGCCCCTTATCTCCTCAGTTGACACAAGAACCCCGTAATTAAATGTGACTTCTGTCATCTTACCAACTCAAACAAATGAAATGCCAACACACACTCCGAGGGGTCTTTATGAAGTCTAACCTCCCTGTCAACTGACTTTAGGGTGGGCCAAAGAAGGGGAGTGGTGAAAAGAACTCACCAGACAGATGCTTTTTAGATCAAAGTTGGCCAGACGCAGAACGAGTATTGCGTTGTGGAATAATTCACAAGAATCTAATGGCCATCAAAGGGCTCTTTTCCCCCTAAAGAGATGTGCTGTGGGATACGTCCAGTGTAGCCTGTGTTCTTACCATCAAAGTAAATGACTCTCTCACCATGGGTCATTACTGAAAGCGGCTCCTGTCAATAATGAGTAAGCAGCCCTTAATCTAATTTGACAGAGGGTCCACAGCTCTGCTGAAAAGCCATCCTCTCCATAAAGAGCAATGGACTGCTCGCTGTGCACACCACCACTTTGAAATGAGAAAAAGCAAATCGCTGGAGAACGGCCTGCTTCGTGTGTATACACACACGCACACACGCGTTTCTTAAAGCAGGTGCACAGATCACTGCATCGGTGTTGCAGCTAGTTCAGACTCTGTCAAACAAGCAGCTTGATTTCTCCTCTTTGATGCCAGTTGTGGGGTCCTCTGTTGTGATCAAAGTGCTCCGGCGCTCATGCCAAAATATATCGACTGTGACTGATTTAATTATTGATGGGTGGCTGCTTGGTTTTGCTGACTGACCCCATCTGACTGTCCTGTGCAATGCCCCAAGGATGGTAGACCCTCTGCCCCTCACCTCCTCGGCACAGCCTCTACCACCAATGGGCTGCAGTCAGCCTGCCCTGTCAGCCAGTCAAGCCTGCTCGATGCTAATGCAATGTGACCACTTTCAGCCCTCCACCTCTCTTTGTCATGTCAAGGGCATATATATTCAGCACTATCAGTGTGGAACGGCTGCACTCACTCGGGTGCTCAGTGCCCATCACCCCGGGTCCCCGGCCGTGGTTAGGAAACCCTCTTAGGCACTAAAGGTCATTAACGATTTATTTCAGTGACGGCTTTGCTAGAGACTCCCGATGCTGGTGGCAAACGTCAGAAGTCATGCAGAAAAACAGGCAAAAATAAAGTTGTCAAAGTTGATTTTTTGAACTTCTTATGGGAGGTTGAATGTTTTGAAAAGGCATAAATATGAATAAATTCAAACTGAAACCATCGATCATAAAATTCTCCTGCTTTTTTTTCTCTAATCAAAACTTATTTTGTACAACCTTTTTGCAGTCTTTCACACTTGATACCTATATTGTCTTTTTAAACCACAACAAAAGTATAATTTCACCTTGGAAGAACTTGTTTTGTCACTGTGTATCATTTCTTTTGTGCAAGATTAGCACTATGCCAAGCTATGATGCTACCAGATATGCAGATTTACCTAGCAAATAATGATAATGTGACAGGACGGCAATAGTTAGAGGTTTCCCAGACACATCAAAAGCATCTGTCAAACAATTTGGTGTCTTTTTCACAGTGTTATTAAATTACAATTCTGATCAAAAGGTGACTTATTCCTCGAGAATTGCTATTCACTCTGCCACAAGTCAAGCTTCTGCTGACATATGAACCACCTGCAAGGTCAGGGTTGGCAGAATATTATTCTTTTACACCTGTCTGTGATCACATATGCAAATAAGATTAAATATTGAATAATCACTCTGAATCCATACCAATCACCGCTGTGACACTTAAGCGGAATGACAAGTGGGTAACAACATCTGTCATGCAGCTGCTGTTACGTAATAGTGGATTACGCTCACTCTGTGTTCTGCACAGATTCTAACATGTGATGAGGGAAGTGATTGAAGGACAACCTAGGGAATATACCCAAAATTACTTTCTTTACAGAAGTGGAATGAGAAGCTACTTAGCTCAGCGATGCCCAAACCTCGAAGCAGCAAGAAACAACTAGCCTAGCCACGTCAATGGACCTATTGTGAATTTAACATGTAGAAACTTTATAAAATGATATATTGTGCTTGTCCTTAGGACCAGTCTACAAGGCCCAGGTCCGTGCCTTTGCCTGCCACCCAACTGGCCGACCCCATTGCTTCTCCCTGCGGGTGGTGGGTGTCGGCTCTAAGGCCCAGCCACCAGATGCTCGCCGACAGGCTCCCCTCCCAGGTCTGGCTTCAGAAGGGGGTCCAGGTTTTCCTGATCCGTCTGAAGTCCTACAGCTCTTTAGGTTCTGATTCACAAGGGTTGTTGTGAATCTCATTTGGTCTGATCCTTCTACTGGGACCAATTTGCCTTGGGAGAACCTACCAGGGGCTATATCTCCTGACAACACAACTCCCAGGATCACAAAGAAAGTCAAACCCCACCACCACATTAAAGTAGCAATTCTTTGGAGGGACAACAAGCATTATGCTCATGTATTAGAGCCCAGTGACCAACTGGTTCCAGTAGCTGCATGAAGCACCTCTTAGTTCTGTTCTCACAAGCCCTTTATACACAGAGATCCCGCAACACTTCCATAAAGAAGAGCAGTCATCACAGCTTTGCTTTTTTATACTGAACCAAACAACCATAATGCCACCCCAGTGCGTGATTTTAAATGTTTCAGAAGTTAAAGTGGTATTACACCTAACAGCTACTTCATGGTATGGCTCAACTCTATTCGCTTTTGGTACCTCCACTTCGTTTTTCCACTGCAGATAGTACCCCCTCAACGTAGGCAGAGCTGTACTTGGGTCTTGAGAAGCTGTAGCCTTTATTCACTGACAAATTGAAACCTGTACATGTACTGCCAGGTTGACAACTTCACTGCACACCCTTTCCTCTTCTCAGCTCTCACTCAACCATGCACTCACTGTGCACACGTGTGTCCTGTCCTGTTGCCTTACGCTTTTTTACCCAGACATCGATTCAGTTCTTGTAATACTTCTGCTCAAAGGAAGAACAACAATGCCTCCCCGATTCCATGTTCATACTTTTTTAGACAGAGCGGTGAGGTGGACTAATGGCGCAACAATCAGGCTGTGTAAAAGGAGGTAAAAGTGGTTATATTGGAGCAGAAACTCAAATCAAAACTGTGCTGACTCTTGTGTTGGTGGCTATCTTTCTAGCTACATAAGCTAGAAATAAGGATCCATTGCTGTTTCGAGTCATTAGGCTAAACATGTTGGCCCAGGCTCTACTGAAAGCCTAAAGATGAAACTGGTTTCTCCTTATCTAACTCCAGTAAGTAGAAAAAAGTTAATTCTACTGTACAATTCCCAACACGACACAATCCTAACTTGGCTCTTTTTTTTCATTGAAAGCTATAATAAAGGCACACTTTACCCTCCTCTCACAAACTGCTGACCTAACACCAGTTTTGACAACCACACCGATCTGACTCTCAAAATAGCAAAAGGCCAGGTCGCATATGGCCAGAATATCCTGTTATTTCTGTGTGTGTGAGTCAGTGTGGAAGTCCAGCCAGAACCAATGTCTTCTCCTCATTTGACCAAGAATGAAAACAGGGCAGCGAGAGAGACAAGAATGAGACAAACATGTTATCCTTTGCTGCTGGCGCAGCAGGTCTCACAGCGTCATCATCAGTCTGAGTCATCTCATTTTAATATGCTACTTTGATGAGCTGGTGGCGGTTGAGGGGGGGGTACCTCCCCTGAGACTACACACACACACACACACACACCCACACACACACACACACACACACAAATACACACAGAAACCATCTCCGCTCGGCTATCTTATATACTAAGACATGTGGTTAGCAGATCTTCCAGCACGCATACTTGTCTTTCCCCTCTGTCACACACACACAGTTTCAGATTTTTTTTTGCATGAATTAAGAAATCACACTGACATATGCACGTGTGCTTTTTACACATCTTTGACCCACACATGTGACCGTATGCCACCAGCTAGCATGTGAGTTTGGCCTGCGGCCTGTGTATGTGTGTCCATGCGTATAACCGTGTATGTGTATATAGTATGAGTGTGTGTGTGTGCGCGTGTGTGTTACAGTGTAACACCGTAGGTTGGACAGTTGCATGCGCCAGTTATGCACTTGTGCCCCCCCAGGGCAAGATGTACTGAGAAAGCGAAAGTGTTGGGGGGGATGGGAAGTCACGCAAGCATTTTTCTCAATAGCCAAGACCCTCTTGAGTATTCTCCCCCCATCTGTTCATCCATACAAACAGATGTCTGAGCTGGAATTGTAAGAAAAACGCATCACACCATCATATATTGAGAATACAATATTGGTTGGAAATCAAATAGTTGCCTGAGGGCTGTTTGGGATATGCTGGCAGTTTGAGGCATATGAAAGAGAAATACTGTGTACACTATGTACTTCTGTTCATTTCCTTCATTCTCAAGTCTCCTGCTCCGGTTCAGAAGCTCCTCTCTTAACTGAGGGAATCGAGATATACAGTTAGGGCAATTTTCCATTTATTTTTTTCATCTTCTTTCAGCTACCGCCTCCTCTTTCCAAGAATGGAACATTAACTGGGCTTGACTTCATTTGTCGGAGCTTCTTTATGTCTCCTGCTAATGACCTTTCTGTTTAAATAAGTAAACATCTCTCTCCTAACTCTGCGTCTCATTGGAAAATGACCTTGCCTGATGTCTGAGGCCCTGTGTCTCCACGTATTAGGATACTAAGCCTCAGACTGTGAGAGCGAGGTATGGGGTTGCAGTCGGGGCACCCCACCTTGCCTATTGTAATCCAATGGGAGCTATGGTACGAATATCAGTGCTACATTCGGTGCGGCTGCTCCAAGCATAAACTGGCAAGGCGGGAGGCAATTACCGCCACTCAGCCAGCCATTTACCAGAGGAACTGAGGCTGCAGAATGGGCCAGCACTGCTCGCTTTGGATTGAGCTCAAATGGGGTCTAAGCAGGAGCGACACTCCGCTGAGGGGACAAGAAGTCCTCATTTCAACACGCTCAACCATGTGCATATGTGTACCCCTCCATAAAGAGCAGAATGACGACTGTGAACACAGCCCTGAGCCTACACAGGAAATAAGTCTAAAAGAGAAGGTCAGTTTATTAAACTTGAGTTACAGACTGAAGTGAAGACTCTCACAAAAAACTCTCAAACATTAAAAAAAAAAGGCCAAAAAAAGTCAGGGGCACACACACACACTCATGCTTCCGCCCACATGTGCACGACTCTGGTGCCCAAACCAACACGAAAAAACAGAACAAAGACAAATACTATTTGTAAGAAACGGATGCTTATTATTCTGAATCTTAAGAGAATATAATTATTTTTTCTTCACAATAAGTCATGACTGCCTTCTATTCAGATTTCTTACAGGCATGACTCAGAAAAATTAAAGAGGGGCACTTGAGCGACCTGAATCATCATCCAACATAATCATGTATACTAATGAGGTCAATTAAGGCAATTTAGCCGGTCCATGTATTAATCAGGGTACATTTATAAGTCAACATACGTACAACACAGAAGAGGTCTATAATTATTTCCAGTTTTGTTATAGACTTAACAAGCTCATGCAAAGTACAGCTTGAGAAAAACTAGCAAATTCTCTAAAAAAAACTAATAATTCCTCTAAGTCCTGCATTTACTTGCACAGTAAGAAAATCATTGCTAGACTGCTCTCTGTGGGCTGAAACTGGCCCGACATCAAAAAGTGTTGCCAAGCCTGTTGTTTCGTGCTTTACTATTGGAAAGCCGTTACCATCACCAAGTGATCTGTTTTTACAGACACAGCCTCATATGCCCCCTAACTCTCCACTCCACTTTTCTACATCTCTCACAATTATGTACTTGGTAAATGCTGGCTGACAGCAGTGTGTTTATGCACTATTTAAGCAAAACGTCCACAACAATAGAAAGAAAATTGATTAAACCATTTATGTTGGAGTTTACCATGCATACTGCTGTTACATATGAGAGAAATGTGAGCGACCAAGCAAACATTTCCATTACAATTGATGCTGAAAACAAGTTGCCAGTGTAAAAGCCCGGGGCAACTTTCATAAAAATAAAGTGATACTTTATTGATCCTGCAGAGAAAGTCTCTTTCCACTTTCTCCCTGCGCAGGGATTTTAGAGACTAGCTTTCAGCTCTGCTGAAGCAGCTCTGCTTGAGATTCAATGTCTTGCTCAAGGACACATAAGCAGGAATGATGCATGTCAACATGAGTTGAGCCATAAAACCCTACTGCACCAACAGGAATCTGAATAATTCAAACAAACATCGCCTACATTTGTAAGTCTGCTGTATGTCATGTGTAACATTAGTTGCCCCAGATGCTTTGTAAGTCCCTGATTTACACGTACTGTGTATTGCAATGCCTTGAAATGCTACATTTTGTTGTCCCATCTGAATGTTTAATGTTTATTTTTTATTATAAAGTTACACTTGTCACATACACTATATAACTAATACTTCTAAAGGGTTGCTGTTTCTTGTTATATGTGCTTAAATGTTGTTGTCTGTGTGTTTTGTTGACCAGAGGCTGCAAATCCATAGCTAGTTCCAAATCTGGCACATTTATATCATAAAGATGTCAGTTCATGTAGCAAAGCTAAGTAAAGTAAATTCAGCGGTGGAATGAAACTATGTCTTACATTTACTTCAGTACTGTTCTGAAGTAGAAATGTGAGGTATATGTACTTCATTTGAGTATTTCACTTTCATTCCACTCCATCCTTCTTCTCCAAAATTGAAGAAAAAAACTGTATTATTGCTTCATTACATGTAGTTACTTTACAAAATAAGATTTTATATACAAAACAAATGACATGATACTTAAAATTAGCTTCAATCTTACCAACTACAACATTAAAATCCTACTTACATAATAATAACCTAATAGTACTAATAATACATTAACCACATTATGCTGCTAATACTTAAGATACTTTTGCTTACGTTTTCAAAGTAGGACTTTTACTACTAAAGTATTTTACAGTGTGGTGGTACTACTAAAATACAGCAGTACATATATAACAACAGATGAGGGAACTTCATACAACACCTACTGTTTGCTGATACTGTTTGTTGAAGGGTTTTAATATTGGGATGTTTTGTTGGTGCCTCTGAATGCTGCCCTCAGCAGTGTTTTTATTGTTTGTTATTTTCTTACTGTGGCCTCTCTACAGGCTTAGACCATTCTGCAAAAACAACTTCACTTCTATCCCATGAAATCTTTGCTTCTTCTCTCCTGGAACCACATAAATAATTGTCATTCTTTTTTTTTCTTTCACCATCACATAATAATTGGTATTTTTGCAACGTAGCGCCCTCCGTTTCATAGAGCAATGCCACTGTGGTAAATATGGACAATTGTACATGTGCATTTGTTATGATTATATTACTTGTGATGAAAACCTAGTGAGTTGACAACTTCGCTAACAGCTAAACATCAAGTACAACAACACAAGACATAGCAGCCAGTTAATATTACTTCCTAGTCCAACAGCAAGAAGCCCTGGTTGGCGTCTTTCAGACTTTTATTTCACAAAGCTCTCGCCAACGACTAAAAGTCAGTCCCACATTCACTCTTGTCCAATGGTCTCTTGCTCTGTCACTCTCTCCTTTCCCCTTTCTTAGTGTTCTTCCTCAACTTCCTCTTCAGTCTCTTTGCCTCTGTCATTATGTTCATAGAGGCTGCTTAGCTTGGTTACATTGCCCACTTGCCCAGCTCCAGTTCTGGCATGACACTGGCTCTGCTCCCCATCAGCATTCACCCACGCCTCAGCCCTGAAAACCTTCTTGGTGGTCCAAAATGCCTGTGTTACAATCACTAATCAGCCACATACTGAGCTAACAATAGCTAACTGTAGCTATAGTTCACAGCAGTTTTCTATTAAAATATGATCCAGTTTCACCAAAATCAGTGAAATAGTTGGTGGTATGTAACTTAAAGCAGTTGCCATAAAGTGTTGCATACTTCTCGTGGGTGACTGCACCTGTTACATAGTGCAAGAACAGACATGCATGATGACATGACAAAAAAAAGACAAGACTAATATGGACAGCAAAATACAAACAAAACCTAATAAAAAGATGGAAAAGAAAAACAATTAAAAAATAAAAGACAATGTTAATAGGTTAATAATCATTCACTGTAATCTTATTTCTCTATAAATGCTTTCATTTCATTTTACTGTCATTTTCTAATTTCAAATATATTTTGTGATTATTAGAGTCCAGTGCAGAGTAATAAATTGCAGTACTCTACTTGTGACCACTGGGAAAAAAAACTCAGCACCCAAGTGGTGCTTGTCATTCAGCTCCACGATGCCATTTTCTTTAAAAAATTAATTATTTTCAAGCACAACACCTGAATCAATCTTTTGATATTTAACTACAGAGGCTTCAATGAAATGCACGACCGTTATCCATCTACTCTGTGCCACACTGAGGGTGAGTGATTAAAGATTCAGGGAACAACACAGATCCATCAGAAATGTCAAGAGGACCTCATATTGTCAGCCTTAATACCAGTCCTCGTGCTCTGTTTTGACAGGGGCTCTGACCTGTCCACACAGCTGCATGAGGAAACATCTCTTTTGCACAGTATAATTCTGTTGTTCTCTATCAAAGTCTTAAGGCCTCATCTTGCTTGTCTGTGTCAGGAATAATTAGGTTAGTTTAGTGAATCCTTAATCTCTCCGGCCCTTTGATTATCCTCCAAATCTGAAACGATCTGGCTCGTGCGTTGCCAGCTCCTAACCAGAGTAATTAGTCCACTTTTGGTGTTGAAACTTCTTCGGCTCAGGCACTTTTGAAGGTGCTTGCTGAAAAAAGTATTCAGACTCGCACTAGTACAAGGATCATGTGCTGTCAAGAGGAATATGTGCAGTGATTTATAACAACATCTACAAGTACTGAAGAACCTCTTTCAGCAACCACACCTTTGGTCTAGACAAGAGGCTGAATACAAAGTATATGATAGAGGAAGTTTGTTTTATGTTTTATTAAAAAGTAATCAGACAGATTAAGAGCAAAATCATTACATTAGCCAAATAATTTTTCAATCCATTAGCAGTCTTATTCATTCTCATCCTTGAGGACAGAGTAAACCTTTCCCTGCTGTTATATTTATCACTTTAAATGTGTCTCTCTCAAACATTTCCCAGTTAATTGGAAAACATGCTCACTCACAGTACAAAAGAGGTGCTTTCAGCTGTAAATTCAATCTTATCGGGAGAAAGGGGTCTATTTTGGTGGTGGTACATCGTGAGGTGGAGGTTAATTAAGATGTATAACTAAGAGATTGCAATTAATATCTCCTCACAGGTAATTTAGCTGTGGTTGGATCAGGCAGCACGACGTTTGCCGGGATTAGTGCGAACATGGTAAACTCAGCCTAATTAGCAAATCTGATCTCTTGCTTTTCTTCCTTCCATTAGACGCTACGGGGTCTGATGAGTATAGAAGGAGTAAGAAGTACCCCCGGAGCTCATGACACAGAAAAGATTTCAGGATAAACGGTGGAACAGTAGGGGCTTTTCTCACCAGAGGGCACATGAATCAAAAGCACCCCTGTGATTTGTCCTTCACGTCGGGCAGATGGAATTGTGTCTGTTGCTGCCTGTTTGATGGCCACCGAATGGCGGTATGCAAGAATGATGGAAACGCGGAGGAAGCTGCGGGGCGGCTCGACTACAAAGTCACCGGTGTCATTTTATGTGTGCAACAAAGAAATTATCTCTCTTTGAAAACTCGAAACTAGTCTGTTACTTTTGGGTCATTCATTTTACAGGTATTTCATGACTTGCACTGGGAAGTTGAATAACATTAAATCAATTAATCAGATCAGTATTTTCCAATCAGACACTCTGCGGTTTCAGCTTCTTCAGCGTGAACTTTGCCTGCTATCCTGTCATATGCTAATAAAAAGGGCAAAACAAGTAATGTGAATTTGTCACTGTGGGCTGTGAGACATTACTATGGACATATTTCACTAATGTCTGACATTTTACAGGAAGAAAAGCAATTAATTACGAAAATAAGGTGAGATTAATTGTTAACAAAAATGTCATTAATTGCATCCCTAATACTGAGAAATAGTCTAACCCCTCAACACTCGATTCTAATTTATTCTCCGTTCAATGGGACTGCACATTTATCATGCCATGGCCATACAGGCATGCAGTTGCTTTCTTTACCTCCAGGAGTATGTCTTCAGTGTGATTACATTTCAACATTTTTTTCCCCCCATGAATCCAATTTCCTCTGATTTTACCTCCATGTTATATACTCTTCCCCCCAAGTTGTTTTAGTGTGAAATGGACCTATTAGCGCCCGTCCCCAAGAGGAATCAACCTAATGATATTCCTGTGTGATTTAATGTCCCAGGTGTGGTCATGGTGTCTTGCTTTTTTTTTTTTTTTTTGCCTGAGCTTGTCTGCTAGGCGAACCAATCTATCAGCTTCATGCTGTCAAGTCCCGGCGGCAAAGCTCTCTGGTCCTCCAAGGTCTTCTTAGACATGACTGACTGACCACATCCCCATTCTTTCCATCTCACTTACATGGAGAGAAGCACTGAGTGATGAGAGGGGACATGGCTGCGGTAATATCTCCATAAAAAGATAAAAACATACTATTTGTAGAAGTCGTTATACCTTTTTTTTTTTTTTTTTTTCGTCATCGCCATTTGCCCATATTAGGTAGGATCTATTTTAAGTGTGTGGCCTTTACCAGCTACCTCATCTCTAGTGGACTGAGCAGAATCAAGGGTTATTGAGCAAAATAGTAGCTACTTGTATGCTTTTGACTTACGGTGAAATGACTGTATGTATCACAATCACCCACACATGCCCTTGTGTGCACACACACACATTTTTAATGTAAATGAACTGATGTTACAGAGGGATTATCTGCATAATTGCAAATTTGCAGAAAAAAACAGTAGACTTTTTTTTTTTTTTTTTACCTCATGTGATACTATTTTCATTAACATGCTATTTTGAAAGGCCTTAAATGGCTGACACAGTTCAGTTAATTGTTAGCTTTTGATTCCCAGGGGATGTTTTTCTTAGACTATAAAAGGAAAAAAAAAATAGAGTAAGCCCTGCCTGGCACTGTTACTATGACAACAAGCTTATAGATATATAATCACACTTCACTCACCCCCACAAGAACCCACTAACACACGCACACACACATATACATTTTCTCTTATAGACCAAAAAATACAGCTGGAAATGCTACTGAAGCTGTATAAGCACGCATCATGCTGGGTTGAGACGCACAGCTGTTGATTAGTAAGCTTGCCAAAAGTGCCCCACCGCCTCTTTCCCTGGACCCAAATCAAATCCCCAATTTGTTTATGTTATTATGTTAATAAAGGGTAGCATTTCCATATGAATATCAATATTTCAGTAGCAGGCGAGGCGTTACTGTGAACACAGTGGATCTCTGGCAAGCAGCACAGTGTAATATGAATGGGCCTCCATTTGGAGTTTAATTTCACTCATCTGATTTTCTCTTCCTCACATAATCTGAAAAGGAGGTATTTTTAGAGCCCAGGTGCTTATCCTCTTTGTGGTGCTGGAGGCTAATGTTAAATGAACACATCAATCTTGGGCGTTTCAGAGTGAGAGGGGAGCAGCGGCGGCACAGCCATGGCGGTAGTGGGTTACCTGCCAACTGTGTTATTCTAAAGCTTTCTGTTTTCTATTGCTATAGTTTGCTGCAACCACAGGGCATTATTGGCTTCACAGCGTGATTCATTCAAGTCACTTGAGTGATGGAAATTTTGCCTAAACCGTGGTGGCATAAATAACACTGGGGTACAAAACTACACTGTGAAATATCAGTAATAAACAGCTAATGGTATCAGTTTAATTCCATAGACAATTCTGAGCTTCCTATAACACATGGATAATAAATCCTGGAGGCATTAAAAAATAATTCTTTACTCGAGAGCCAGTACTTGCATCAAATTTCTTAAGTAGATTACATAGCATTTAAATATATCAACATAAGGTGTGTGTATGCTAAGTGCCAAACAATGTACTGATCCAAACACAACTACTGTAGTTAATCAATCACACCACAGCGTGATGAGTCATCACTCTTTCTGTGATCTAAATCACCGTGGGTCAGTAATCATTAATGGTTGTCTAATGCATCATGGGCATGCATATCTGCTATTTAGGTGGTGTGTATGAGATCTTTGAGTTATGTGCTGTTGTTAAAGCCTGATGGGTAGATGGGAAGGCCAATCAGTCATCTACTTGCAGGTGTAGATTATTCTATTAGTCTCTGTCCGTGTGTGTGTGTGTGTGTGTGTGTGTGTGTGTGTGTGTGTACTTGATGAAAAGGTCTCCTGGGAATCCCTAAGACTGAACTTCAGTGCACCTATGCAATCATTCCTGACCCATTTTCCAAGTATTACAGGGCTTCGTGCAAATGCAGCCACTTTAAAAGGCCCCATATTTCACACGTTTGCTCTGTTTTATTTGAAGTTTCGATGTCCATAAGATATATTTGTGCCTTTAAGTACGAAAAACCATCTCAATGTAGTTTCTATAAGTTCTCTCTGGAGGACTAGGAAGAACAGTTTTGTGTTGCCTTTTGTGTATTGAGTATCTCTCCCTAACTCCCACAGATAACGGCTTGTAGCCTACCTGGACAGTGTGTTCAGGTGGGCTGTGCTGGCATCACAACCTTATGAAAGTCCTGACAGCTCATTTAAAGGCAAAGTTTCTGAATACAAAATGTGTGCATTTCTCTTTCCCCGTGGTTGGATACTTGATACACAATATTCATTTAGCTCCTACACCTGCTTTAAAATTAAAATCCCACAATAAATCTACAATATTCTACAGTATGGGGCCTTTAACTGTCCCCTACTCAGCATTCGTGCTGCCTCCAGTAGTTCTGAAGACAGATCTTACAGCTTACAGCGGCGACTTATTAATGAAATATAACACTTAATAAGTTCTTTTAATTTCCTAGTAACCAGACTAATGATTGTAGCTTGTCAGGCAAACATTCATTTCCAAAAGATCTTTGGGACACCTACGGTATCAACAATTGTAGGGGTTTTTGGACTATAAGATGCACACTCAACAAACAGTCGCTGACAAATGAAAAGTATCTAAATGTGGAGATATTCTTTACTCCCACCCAACCGTACTGTAGTCAAATTGGGTAATTTCAATCTTGTCTGCCTAATCTTCATTGATTTTGAAGAAACAGAATGTCAAGAGCTCTCTGCTCACTGAGTCCTGATTTCATCAGGTAAATAAGTTGGGTAAGGTTTGAATGACATTCAGGAAAAAGGGGGGTTAGGAAAATCAGATAAACAGGATTATACTTCAGACTAAATACAATAAGAGTGTTTCTGCAGTAAAATTCATTATTTCCCAGCTATGTTAACGCTCTGTTATCATCTGTGGCGACACAAACATACAAGTAGGCAGGTATTCGCATCTAACAAATGGCAGTACATGAAAACAGATCAATACGCCAGCAACAGACCTGTATGACGGTAGATGGTGTGATATTATAACCTATGACCTAGTTGTCGGCTGTGCGTCAATAGTTTGGAATAATGCTTTTTTGAGCCTCTCAACTCAATTCCTCTAATGTGGTTTGTTGGGACTACAAATGCCATCATCTCAATGGCCGTTGCTTCCATCTGCAGGGATCTGATTGATTAGCCAGTCTGCTGAAAGTTGACTGGGAATTGTTATACAGTGGAAGCACTCTGTGATGGCCTTTTGTGGGCCATCGATTGATTTATAAGTGGGACAGCATTCTGATGTGTTCAGCTGAGTATCGATTCACTGTCCATATCTGTTCATGTCGTCGGAGATGTCGCAATGCGACTGTAGTGCTTGCCTGCCATCCAATAAAGACAGACGTCATTTTTCCCTTCAGTAGAAATTGATGGTTATTTAAAATACATCTGTATTTTTCTGGAGTGCTTTTTTTTTTATAGGTGTAGCATCCATAATGCTAAAATGGCTCCTCCTGATTGGTCTAGCGTGCCCATTACATGCAAATTTTCTGTGCACAGATGACACTCAGTGGCTATAAGCCCTGTTTGAGGACAAAGCCTAGAGCTATAGCTATGTTCATCTTCGTAGAAGCACAAACAGAAGAATTGTAACGTACAGTATAAAGAGTGCCCTTTGAACACAATTTGCCCGGCAACACTGACCTGTTATGAAAGGAGAAAAACACCAAGCTTGTATTGTAGCTTGCCGGCTCCTGCTAGAACTAATTTACTGACTTGAAAGGCTGTGAATGTTCAAGTGTCTCCTAACGATTATATAAGGCAGAATGAGCATAAATCATGTTCGGAAATCAATAAATACAGCAACGGTACAGTGCGTTCTGCAACACCATATCATCTTAGTCACAGCCAATAGAAGCACCCTGAGCCTTCAGCTGTGCTGTGTACAGAAAAACACCTCAATCATCCACACCGCAATGGGATAAAGACCCCACACTGGTCCTTACACTCCACAAATATGGACAATTCTCTTCGAACTAAATTGTCGATAATGAAACTAGATGATGTATAGGTGCCTACGCAATCAATATTTCTTAGCAGTGCCATATAACATTTTTGTTAACGTTAGCGCTAACAACACTTTGTAGCCATAACAAATGAGTCAAAGAGCAGTAATGGGGGTATATTTTACCCGCCTGTTTGGATATGTACTCTTTTGTCATAATAGGTCTCTTTGAAATCCCATTAATTCCGCTGTAGGTTGACAAAAAAAGCCTTAATTGAGGAAAATCTCAATTTCAAAGCTAGCTAATTGAGGCTGATGTTGGCTGGAAGGGTGTGTTAGTTTATTGTCTTACTGTTTTTTTTGTTGTCAACAAATGCATTGTGTGATCTTTGAGTTAATCCAAGCGCTACTCAATTTGGGAAAAACAATTAACAAAAGAAGTATAAAGGGCAAAATCAGAGGCATTCAAGCACTGGACTAGAGCCATGGTTTATTCACAAACAGTCTGAGCCAGAAAGAGAAAGAAAAATGGTTTCACAGTGATCAGCTCTAAGTTCATAAATTGTGTTGATTTAAATTTAATGAAAAGATAAAAGCCTCTGTTCTGAGGCATGCTGCTGTTTCAAGGCTTAAAATGGGAGCATATGCCCAACGAATCCATGCCCAGGGTCACCTTGAAAGCATTAGGATTTAATATGATTGACCGTGCAGTCTTAGCAAAGGATTAACGCGATGTTGTCCGTATGCTCCCTGAAAAAGAGACAAGTCAACATTATGCTTATAGGTACGAAACTGAGGAAGCGCTGGGGGACTGAGCTGCTCGGCCAGAAGTCTTGAGCCAAAAAGGTTGAAAATGTGGCTGTAATGAGTTAACATGACGAGTGGGTCATTCTGTCAAACCAGAGGATGAGGATCCCATTAGCTTGAAAAAGTCTGAGGTGAATGTGATGAGCTGTGAGACTCAATAATGTCTCCCCCCACACCCACTTCCCTCCCCAACCCTCCTGCCCTCTCTCTCTCTCCCTTCATCCTCCACATTCAGGGTCAAGCATGGCTTTATAAATGTTATCTGATTGCTGAGAGCTTTCCAATGCCTAGATTCGGCGGTGAAATTAATCTCTGACTAAAATATTGACGTACACAGAACCTATCAAGTGAGGCAAAGCAATCAGGCAATAAGGGAGGAGATGTTGGAATAAAAAAAAAAAAGAGATAAGCGCAATCAATCGGACAGCCTCACCCCGGGTTTAGGTGCTTCGCTGAGGCGTTGGATGGGAGTTTGATCAACTACAGCGCAGGTGAAACACTGAAATGGAGTGGAATTAATCTAAAATTGTTTGACCTTGAAGTTTGACCTTTCATTAAGGTAATCCCTGAAATCTGCACCGGTTTTAAGTTATTACAGGGCGTGACGATAAAACTGTTTTTAAATCAGTTTCCAATTCCCTTGATTGAAATGCCATTAACTTTACGAAATTAACGCTTCAATCAAGCGTTTATCACTTTCAGTATATGAAAAACAGCAAGACCGACAACACTGGCTTATGGCTTTGGTCTCTGTGTTTAAGACATCACTTTGCATGTTACACTATGGCAGCCATTATAATTCCATTGGACAGGCCTTAATCCTTGACAATGGCAGGCGTACTTTATATTATACAGTATACAATGGTGACCTTCCACATTCACCTTCCAGGGTTTAGAGGAATAATACAAAACATGCAAGCGTTAATCTTCTCTGCTATGCTTCAATCCTCAGTAGAACCCTGGGGGAATGTCACAAAGGCACTGTCGAAATGCCTCCTGCATATACCTACTGGCAACTATGAGAACAGGAAAATAATATAATAAAACATTCATCATTCATTTTGTAATGCTGAGGTTGTAGAAAATGGGAAAAGAGAGAGCGGGAGAGAGAAAAGGAGCGCGAGAAAATCAGGTGCACATGTGTAACAGAGAGTGACAGGCCCTTTTCATGTGGAAAAATAGCACTAATTCATTTCCCACACAGTAAGTCCTCTTGTTTGCAATATTCATGTCACCTAGCACAATGAAAGGAGGACAACCCCTGTTATTGGTGTTGTGCTAAGAATAGATGTAGCCCCCTTTTGTTTTGGGGGGGAAAAAGGAAATAAATAAAGAAAAAGCTGAGGAGAAACTCCACTCGGAAACTGACCCAGATAAGAACAACAGAAAGCTGAAGTCTGGAGGGGCAAACAAAACAGTCCAGAGAAGAACAGAGGAAGAAAAAGAGAGGGAGAGAGCTGTACAGACAGAGAAGAAAAAAAAAAAAAAAGGCTCTAAAGATTGTTCTCCTGACAAAAAGTTAGTTGAGAAGTAAGAGGGAAAAAAGGGGATGAATATTTTAAGAAGCAAGCTCTCTCATGGAGGAGAGAGACAAGTAAGAGTAAGAATAAAAACAAGCAGCTCTAGTAGCGTCGGTTCAAATTGTTGACTTGCAAAAAGGGGAGTTTTTCAGAGTACATGAGCGGGGCGGCATCTGTTGAAGCCTGCCTCTGTGTACATTCCCCCCCCCTGCCTGGTGTGTGGAGTGCACCATCAGCTTATTGGGGCAATCATCTGAAGAAGAGAAAACACAAATATGGCAACCGGGGGCCGGTTTCTCGACATTGTTAGAACATCTGCAGTTGCTGCAGTTCTATTTCCAGAACACTTTCTTGGTTGCGCTGAGCTAAGTGCTAGAGTAAGCTGCTAGAGTAAGCTGTGTAACAGTAGCCTATTCAGTGCAATGGTTTAATATTCACAATAAGCCCACCTAAGACTGTGCAGATAGCACAGTGATTTTTTTTGCCTGCCACTGTGCCAAAGGTTACCCAGCGTGGCTTTTGAGGAAATCTGTCCTGATGCACACAAAGCTGATATGCTAATTCTACCACACCGATCACATGCATATGGTGCATTTGCATCATTTCCTAACTCTTACACTAAGTGCTATGCCAGACTAAAAATGCTAATGTGTGCTGCAATATGTCATTTGTCCTTGTGCCGAGCTGGCCTGAAGCTCCACTGAGCATGGCCTACGGTGTCCAGACTGTCAACTCCACTCCGCTCTCCTTCTCCCTCCGTGTCGGGGAGAGAGGACTCTGACCCCGCCATGATGACACTGCTCCAGAAGAGATTATAGGCCCTGATACTCCGCCGCGCCAGCATTATGCACACACTGCCCTTTAACTAAGATACACGGGCTAGTTGCCAATTCTGTCCGGGCCTGTCAGATCTGCCTACTCACGTTTGTGCAGGAGAAATAACAGAAACTGCCCAAGACAGCAGGTGGCACATATACAGGAGACATACACACAAATTCTAATATTAAAAAAAACAGAGGCGGTGTAATAAATAAATAAATAAATAAATAAAATCAATGAGCAGTAGTGTTCAACTCATGTGGGTTTTGGGGGCTGAAATCAATACCAATACCTTTTTCCAACTGTTACTACCGCCATCATATTGGAGGGAGACAACATAGTAGGCATTATTTCACACCAAGGGAAATATGATCAGCGAAGAAATATAGAGTATGACGCTAACCATGTGTAAAGTGCAAATGAATTACATCAGGAAAACTGCTGATACTCTGCTCTCTGCGTCTTGAAACTTTGAAGCGTGTTATGCTTCTGTCCACACTCAACCAATCAGCGATGGCAAAGGTAAAAAAAAAAGAAAAAAAGTGCTATGATTAATCAGTGAGGTGCAGCCAGAAATGCCACCTTCTGGAAAATTAAAGACAGAAATCAGTGCAGCGGCGTTATTCTACCCTATGTGATTTCATGTTAAATTACTTTTTCTTTTTTAAATAAAATAAAATTCACGGTTCAGAATGTAAGCTGAAGGAGTCTAAACAAAAACATGTTGACATTTAAATCATTTCTTCATGCTGTGTGCTTTCATGTACTTGCTCGAGAAAACTACCTTCGGTACAGTCTTTCACAGAGGTGGTGAAATACCAGAGATTTGAAAAATCTGTGATTTTTAGATGTTTGTGCCAAGCATGAAAAACATTTCTCTATTCTGTGAAAAGTGCAGGTGTGCTGTTGCGTCCACTTCATTTCTGCCTACTTAAAAAATAAACAACAAGGAAGTAGCTGATCAAGTAGGGAACTAAAATAAAAGAAAGGAGTACCTTTTTTGTATTATACAACACAAAAGCAAATCATTTCAATTTTTTTCCACGAAAAGGCACTACACTTCAGCTGAGATGTCATGGAAAATGAATGAAAGCTCTACATATTAACTCAGCACTGATGACAGATATTCGACTGATCATGATAAATGTTGCTTAATGTAGACAATTCCCCAGCCACTTCGCATTTTCATCTCAGACCACATCTGCATCCCATCAAAGTGTGAACCTGCAAGTCCTGAATGTCATGCTTTGGGTTCTGGACTGAACTTTCTCTCGTCTGTCAAATTACATCCAGTTCTGCTTACATCGCCATTTAATTGCTAAATTAAAATGACTTTAATTGAATTTCTCACTGTGACTTTGGGGAGTCATTAATGTCATTGGATGAAAAAAACTCCCCTTGGTATAATGAGACTCAAGATGTCAATGCCAGCTTGCTTTCCTCTCACCCTTCCTGACCCTACTAACCCAACAACTCTCCTCGGTGCTCTTCCATCTTGTCGTGTTTGAGGGATTTCATTGCATGATTACGCATCTTGACCCTCTGTGCTATGGCTTGTTGTGACACTTGAGGGGAGATCAGGTTAAAAAAAAAAAAAAAAGGGCTTAGCAGCTTATTATTGAGGACAGGCAAGAGCAACAATTATTGATACTGACTTTTTCGCATGTTCAACACTGATTTTCAGAACTAATGAGTCTTTAGTAGACTGTGAATGTGTCATGACTCTGGTTTTCCATTATATAGTAACAATGATAGAGACCTTATGTTTTATGAGAGATGAATTGCAATTCATTGCATATTTACTAACCAGAACATGTTTTTACTGTCCAATCTTAAAGAGAAAATCATTTTTTGCAGATGAGGTTACAGTGTTGTCTGTCCTGTAGTCCTCCTCTGAGGCTGTGAACGGCCTGAATGACCTCCACTAACTAGAGGAGGCAGACAAATCTTAAATGTAGCCTGAGAGGTAAAACCCAGGGCATATAAAGTGTTCTTCATGTAAAACTCATTGTTGTGAGACCAAACTGATGGCAACATATAGACGACAACTCCTCTCTTCTGTCATCTGGACTTTGAAACTTAAAAAATACGCTTTTTCAGAGATATTTTAGTGAAGCTGAAACATTTCAAGAGTGTGAAATTTTTAATTTTATTTATTCATTTATTTAGAATATGCCCCAGTTGCCAGTCAAAATGATGCCCTTGGATGTGAAGGTAAAGAAAAGAAAAAGTGAAGTGTGGAATGAAGCTATTAATCATCACAAAACAAAGTTTTGGCTCTTAAATGTTATAGAAAATGTCACAAAAAATGAAATTCACAAAATCTCCTTTTTTCCCCCCTGTCAAGGCAGTGTTACATCTCTGAAAGCATTGATGGCGTCTGAAAAAAAGCAAGAATCTAATTGAGGTATGCAGGAGGCAGTGGCATTTCCTGACTATGACTTTGCTCCCTTTCCGATTTTATTTCATTTAATTCATTCAGCTTGACATTGTGATCATGTTAACTGATTTCTTTGTGGCCTAACCAATCAGTGGTAAGTGACATATTTCACCAGTGTCCTTCTGATTTCACATGGAAGCTGCTTTAGAGGTTGCTAGTGAGTAATTTATGAGTAGTCAGACACAAAAGTGGAATTGCAAAACTTGTATGTCTGTATATCAATCTTATCCAAGATCTTCGCGTTTCTATGGTGATTCTTCTATCACCATTTTTAATTGATGGAGCTAGGTTGCTATCTAGCTGTGTACAAAAATAGTCCCCATTCTTGATCCCACCTACAGAGCTCTGAGTGACTGACTGTTTCTCCAAATGGGGGAAACAGAAGTCAATGGGCAGAACACTGGAACTATCATCATCAGGCTAAAACTTCATGTGAATTTATGGAGAAAAGGAGAAATGCAAAGCAGTACTTTGAAAAGTTAAACGACTCTTTTGATGAGAAATAATATTCTTCAGAAAACTTTAGCTTTTAGTTAAGTTTAGATTAATTTCTTATTCAAGTAGGAGGAATTAGCATTAAATTACTTTATACCTCATGCTGCCAGTCATCATGTTTTAGCCCTTGTTTAAATGACTGCCACTGAAGTGAGTCAGTTCATGGCTCTGTGTGAGACTGTGCCAAATACTAGTACCACCCATACAAAAATAAAGCTATAGCTAACTAACATGAAATACATAAAACTGTTGTGTTCTTTTGCTCAATTGAGTCCATTAATTCTGGAAGGTCTGTGGAAGAATGATCTGTTCTATTCTTGGCAGTTTTGCTCCGTGCGTCACAAGCAAAGGAGCTGAGCGAGACAGAGGGAAGAGTGAGCGAGCCTGTGTGTGTGTGTGTGTGTGTGTGTGTGTGTGTGTGTGTGTGTATGAGTGTGTATATTTTCATCCAACGAGACTCCGCCCTGAAGGCAACAGCTCAAACCTGCTGCTGTCACATATAAACAATGAGACCTGATTTGATGAAATGACAATGACATAGAGCTTGGGAAATTGTATTTAAAATACCGGCGACTATTTTCATTATTTTTTAAATGTGTAGTGACACAAAAGGAAGGAAATAAAAGACCATGCTCCAATAGTGGAATAGAACTAAACGCTTGGGTCTGCTATGATTCATAATTATATAACTGCAACAAAATCACTGTGTTGGGTAGATACACATGTGCACACCAGTAACTCGTGCCTGCTGTGGTATTCTGTTGCCAATGTCTTTGGCCCTTCGTACAAGGCAGCAGTCTCATGAGATGGCAATGATCAGAAATGGAACAACACGCAAACTGATCCCGCCATCTTGGCAGGCTTGTAATTAAATATCAGCTCTTGGCACACAAGTATGTGTGCCCCACAACACTGATCAGTAGAGAAGGCCGTGCCAGGTCCTGTTGCTAGCAACTATTCTCAAAGATATTATTAACCTCTTCTCTAAAGCAGATCCAGATCAGAGGCACCCCACTTTGAGGCCCCTCGGCTTGGCTGTCTGAATGGCTTATGTTTGGCCCTTACAGCATAGAGGAGGAGCGTTTGGAAACACAGATGCAATAAGTCAAGATGCGAGTTGGGCAGGTGGCAGTGCAGGATGTGGGGTAAAGAATAGGGATGGGCTCATAAATAGCGATGGCTCGTAATTCTGAAGATGTCAGAGGCCAAATGGATATTTTTCTATTGGCAGTGATAAGGCATGTGGGCAGTACATGGATAGAAGCTTATTAATTTTCCCATAAAGCCTATCATTGTGTGGCAGAGCAGGCTTTCTGTTAACATGCCAGTTTATGGATGCGTAGCAATTGTCCCGGTACAGGTTCACTCATGATGAAAAGCATGGGTTCTTTGTGTTCCTGCGGCCTTATTAATGATGCCCCATCAAATATACTACACTATGATTGCACGCTTATCAGCGATCAACATTAAGTCAACCGTGCAGTTAGAGGTGTTTCTGAATGGAGATTCTGAATGTAACACTTCTACCTGGACAGATAAAAAAATCTTGACATTACTCATTCAGGTTTTCAGTGTCTTCATTCACACACACCCTCTTCTGGATTTTATCAAACTAGAGAGCAGCCCACTAACTCTGGCTGTGCATAAACACCAGCAGGCATTTTAGCCAATTTGTACAGTGATTGGAGCTGAGGAGCCCCCTGTCACTGGCAAGGAGGGATTTATCAATCACAGAGTCTCTGGCTGCAGCTTTTGCTCACTTAGACTGCCTGTGCTTTTGCTAAAAATGGAGAAAGATGTGATGAAGAAAACGGGAGAGTGAATGGGGATGTAAGAGGGGCGTAAATATCCGGGAAATATCTGGAGATAGGAGGAAGAAGGATGATGAAAGGAGGTGTTGGGAGAAAGCTTGCAAGAGAGGAAGAAGGATTGCAGAGGAAAGAAAATGTTTGCAGAGAAGAATGAAACAGAAGAAAGAACAAAAGACAGAAACAGCCCGAGAGAAAAATCATTAAAAGAAGCAATTTGTGAATGCAGTTGATACAACACGGTGCTCCAGATGCTGTCATTTTGAGACATAAGCCAATTAAGGTGGTGTAGATGTAGTCAACATGCAATAATGCATGCATGATCCTACTACAGATGTAAAACATCACATTACTAATGCTGAGCGTTACTGTGTGTCAATGTCAACTACAGCTGAGATCCAATTAATTATCCCTGCATCTTTCTCTGTGTCTGTCTCACCTCACACGTATGCAAAGAGATTAATTCAGAAGAACATTGAGCACATATGGAACAGAAACCATGCATAACTGATCCAAATCGCATATGGAAAATAAAGGGCTATGATACAAATCAATTGCCTGGCTTAGAGGTACCATTTGCGTATTAAGAAAAGAGTTCATCCTCTGCTGATAAGAGCCACAAAGAGCCTCTTTCTTTTTTCACTCCTAAACTAAATAATCTATAATTCTCAACACCTTTTCATTGACTTGCTCTATCTCAACCTGCTCAGGATCCATCCTGCACGAACGCACTCGGTTGATGCGTGAGGATGGAAGATAATACGTTTTGATCACAAAAAGCGCAAGTGTATTCTTCAACCTTGTCAGGTTCAACTTATTGAATGCCTCTCCAGATAAGTCTGTCCAAAAGATAAAAGGGAAATGTTCAGACACATTAATGATTAGTTGCTAATGACTGATCAAACAAAAATGCACTGCCACTAGTAAGCACTGCTCTAATAATGTCTGCTGAATACTAAGCATTCAATAAGCAAGAGCCCAATATCTGTGTGTGTCTTATAAGTAAAAAAAAAAGCCACTTTGACATTAGCAGATGTATGTGATATAAGATCAACAAAACACACAGTGCAACATACCCAAAAGTTTTGCTGCCGTGTTGGTAAATGAATTAGAATGCCCTTTTAGAGACTTACACTTTTGACCAGAGATACACTGTATAATGTCACAAACCACCTTATATAATGAATCAATGCACCTTCTCTGTATTTGTGTCTTCTCTGCCCACTGCTTTCTCTCTAACCAATGTTGACATTTGGCTCAAAGTATATTGATTTATGCTGGGAAGTGGAGCGCATATACACGACGACTTGAAGTGTGAGGTAGAGGGTGCAAAATAGGAACAAGCTGCAGTCAGTGGATCTCTTTAAGGTTGGAACTTTTTCATTTAAAGCGCGCAACAGTCATCTCATAACTGACAATTTATTTACCTCCGGAATACGTGCACACCTAGTCATCCGAACTCCATTGTGCTTCGTATTGTACATAGAAGTGAGTGTCCCTTCGAAGAAAAGGTGTGCAGTAGATAAACGCGCTCAAGGACAAATTATGAAAGCCCTTCCTGGCTTCATAACTGAAACTTTAACAGCTTTAAAAAGTGAAAATATTTTCATGGCCAGTCATTGAAAAAAAAGCCACACACACACACACACACACACACACACACACACACACAAAAAAAAAATCTTCTGCATAGAATTTCATGCAACAGTCAAATATTTCACCGTTTGACTGTTCTCAGCAGCTTTTCTCCGATTGCTTGCATTTCCTTCATTTGGTTGACCGAAAAACATCTCTGCAATTGTGCAGGCTTGCAGCTCACTTGACTAGAAGAATGTGGTGAATATGTATAGGAGAGGGTCTTGAATAATGTATCGGAATCAGATACGTACACTCCAATGGTGGAGCTCCCAATGTCAGGCATGGTGGCAATCTTTGATGTGAATCCAGAGCCTCAGATATGTTAAAAATTGTAATGTCACATGAATGCATACATTTATTAAAAGTAAAATAATAAAGATAAGGAGCCCAGCTGAACATATTAAGGCTGTTGCAGTACTGTACCTCGAGGTGGAGTAAAAGAAGAGGGCTGATGTAGAACCAGAGAAATGGTGGTGAGTAAATAGATCCAGAAATGGTTTTCTTTCATTTGATATCTAAAACGAGATCATAAAGGAAATACACTGCATAATTAATGATGCGCAAATGAGACTGCAGCATGTAAATCAATATGCTTGAGTTACATTTTCTATTTGACAGATGCCTAATCGAACTTGTGCAGATATCACGTGCAGGTGGACCATGTTCATCTCTCCATGTTCACTAACACTGTTGGGCTACAAATGTTACCACTTTAATTACCATGTATTTTATCAAAGACAGTCCATGCCCCCTGGATATCAAACTTTATTCATTTTTAAATTTTTAAATAGGGTAAAATGAGAAAAAAAAGAAGTAAATTCACTGTCAGTCCTCTGATAAAACAAACAGAAAGAGAGAGAGAGAGGGAGAGAGGGAGGAAGAGGGGGCAGATGAAGAGAGATCATTGGGAAATATGCAAATGAGGATATGAATACAGATCAGGCTTCTTCTCTGTAGGAGATGAATACATTTACCTCTCATCTACATGCTGATGAACAACAATAAGGTGCTTTTTTTGGCTTTGGTACAGTGTACAGCGCTTTCATAAAGCTTTCATGGTCAGTTGTTTGAAATGAAAACAACCTTAATAGAATAAAAGGATAGAAGGCAGACAGATTTACATCTTGTCCATTCAAATGCTCTTGTTTACATCTTCTTTTACTATCGACCCGTCTTCCAGGTAAAACTCTAGACTGTATAGCTCCAAAGTGGCAGTCAATTTCAATACATTTGTACCATGGGCTGCTGCCGAAAAATGAGAATTACCAGTTAATTTATCCTCAGCAGAAATAGGTAAACACTTTTCACAGGATATCTGACAGGGAAAAAAAATTGACTGAAGTCTGAAGTTACAGAGAAAAGTACCGGCATAATAAACCCACAGGTGTTTTGATGAGCGGCTTGAAAGCTACAAATTACCACTTTGCATGAGTGAAGTATGTAAGTGAGGTACATACATGAACGTGAGTTTGTTTCACTCAGATTCACTGTGTGTGTGCAGTTTGATTTTATTTCAGAGGATTGTTTGAGTCCCTTTGGAGAAATAACTTCTCCTTTTAAGCTCTGCGCGCACCCACCAGAGGCTCAACTGATCAAACACATGTTTATTCCTTTTCGTTTTATTTCGCCTCCTTTCAACTTACTGCCGTCCTTTCCACACAACTCCTCGCTAGTGTTTGCCAGTGTTTTAGAAGGTAACCATAGTCAAAGCATGGCACAACTGTCCCCAGGCTACCTTCAAGCATCGGCAGAGTGGTCGCAGGGAAGAGCTGGAGGTTTATAGTCCTAAAGTGGAGAGAGTGCTCCCCTAACCCCTGTGGCATGAACCTACTATATCTTTTTAATGAGACTCTGAGTGTTACAGGCCTCCAGGATGGTGGCTAGAGGGGATGGAGTTTTCCAGAGACCAGCTTGACATATGCGCGGCAAAAGGCTTTGGAAGGTGTACTGACACGAGCCACTAGGTATCAACAGAGGGCCTTTGAACCAACACACCACATTGCATTTGTATTCATTTCAACCTTGCAAAGGTGTTTGAGTGTATATTGCATTTATTCTCTACTCGCCCTAGGGATTTTATGCAATAGGCAGAATGCATTATATCAACATGTAGCACAGTTGAGTCTATTCAGTAATGTAAACACTTCTTGGCAATCCTATTTTCATCTGTGACAGTGTCACTCTGTTCGAGTAATTGAACTGCAAGTTTTGCACAAGTCTTTAGCTTTAGCAGCCATAGCTTAAGGTCGAACCTCAATCTGTCAGGTTGGTGTCAAATCCATATTCATCTCTCTTCATTGTATTGAATAAATATGGGTTAAACCCCAAGGTGGTACAGCTCCTTTATATATTATAGAACTATTAAAGCACTGAGCATATGAATCATTTACCAACTTTCTCACGACACTCTGAGGGTCGAGAACATTGAACAGTATGAGATTAGGCTGAAAATGTCTTTTAAAGGTCCAGTGTGTAAAATTGAACTGCCATTTTTGTACAGTAGCCCAGAACAGACAAACCAAACACTGATCTAGATATGGATGTTTGCTTTTAATGTGAATTTCACAGCCAGAGGTTTTCCTACAGGAGAGGGTGAGGCGTGGAAGACTATTCATTTGGTTGCAATCTACAACTTCACTGCTAGGTGGCACTAAATCCCTTTAAAGTAATTTAACTTAAGAAATAACACATTCTTCCTCTAACAAATTAAAAGTTGAATTCATAAAGAATTAAATGCACAACTGTCCCAAGTCAATACACCCAGGAGGTTTGCTGCTATAGCTTTATTTGTTCTAAAATGACCAGTAGCTTCTGGTGCTAATATTTGCTAACATTGGCAAACTTAAAGTAGATATTTCTGTGTAACTGATATTAATAAATTATTTAGCTGACTTTTTTACCCTTCTTTGCTTGTGCTACAGTACTGTTACATAACATTTTATCATGTCAAAGATCATTTCAGCAAAAACAGTGTTTAGTTCTTGTGATAAAATGATTGAAATGTTCATCTATGACATGATAAAATAGCTGTAACACAAATATATAAAAAGTCAACAATATGACTGTTACACAGAGTTTAACATTAGCCAACATAAGCTACTGTAGCAGCAAAACCTCTGAGTCAATATTTCTTACTTTCTTTGTCACTTTAAAAAAACATTTTTACTGTTGTTGCAAAAGAGTGTTTTTCTTACTATGTGGAAAATAGGTTCTTGGCAAAGACAAGGGGCATATACAGCACAGCACTGTACAAGTCAGTGAGTCGTTATCGTTTCTACCTTGTTAGTGCAGGACATGTTGTAGAACATTAGTAGTTAACAGACCTAATTACAGGTACAAGTGTCACTCAAAAAAGGAAAAAGGCTGCAAGGTGGATGCTAATGAAATTTCTGTAGCACAAAATTGTTTTCTCTGCCAGGTCTGTGCGCTGGAAGACATTTCACTTAGTGGATATCCAGCTAATTGTCAAGCAAATCACCCTGCGGGAGACGCACATTAGTATCCACAAACCTTAGCACTTCTTATTTGCAATCTTCTATGAAAGTTTTAAAATGTAATCACCTGTTTTTGAGTGCCAGAATTTAAAAGGTGAGTCTAAATGGACCTGGGATTAAAGGCAATGTGGTAAAATTACTTTTTATCACTCACTCTGAAGACTGCATGACAAGGGTTACTCCGTAAGAGCCGATTCAGTGTTGATTTGTTGTCATCTCCAAGCGCGGTTTTAGGGAGAGTGCCACGCCAAGCAGCTGGGAGAGAGGAAGCACATCACTCTTGAGAAAAGATGGCTGTTGCTTGGGTCGGCCATATGCCTCAGCATCTGTGAGTGAGGATGAATGCTTCTGTGTATGACAAAATAAAACCCAATGACCAATTCTCTCTTTTTTTTTTTTGTAAACACTTCAAAAAATGTCTTTTCCAACACAGACTGCTTGCTCTTTCACAAATGAGTTTTTATGTTTTCACGTACATTACATATGGATTTTCAACTGAATTATTTCACGATCCTTATAAAACTTAGATCCAATAGTTTATGCCTTGAATATTTAATGTTGTTTTGATATTTACACCGGCGGGGTCGGATGTGTCGTATAAATTTTTGGTACACCCTACATTCTGTTCAATACTGCTGCCAGGGTTTGGTCCAGAGACTTAATTTAAAAGATGTCCTGCCGTGCTCCCCTTTGGCTTTCCAATGAGTCATCACTAGCATTTATAGTATGTTCAGAGGCTTTGTGATCCAAGTGGGGAATTGGGGTTGTTTTTAAAGTTGTCCAGCAGGGTTATTATTGATAAGAACTGAAGTAAAACTAAAAAAAGAATCAGTTTGGTTGGCAAGATTAAACTAGAACCTCTTTAAATATTTAGACTCAAACCACTATGTTCACCAGCTACTTCATCTGCTGCTGGTTGATGGACAGGTAGTACACAGTGGGTTTTTAGAGCTTTTTTGGCTGAAATAGCTGCCCGCTGCGGCTGAAAGCGAAGCTATTAGATGAGAATAAACTAAAACAGTAAAGTTACATGTCGGACAACCAAAACAATGAGCTGAAAGATCCTAAAACGGTCCATAGTCTGAAGGGGAAATGCAGAATTGGGTCATAATTTTCACTCATTGTCTCATTGTCACTACGAGCAACTCCTTGTTGCTCTCTTTTTTTTTTTTAAATACTAAAAATATTGATTATGGATGCTTTAAGAGAATTTAAAATTAAAACAAAAATGTTGCCAAAACTTAACCATGACTTTTAAAATAGATTTTTGGAGTGAAAAAATGAGCAATCACAGCTGACAAAATCAAAAAATGATGAACTGGGGAAATTTCAAGCTGAAATATAGATGTTCAAAAGCTCAAAAAAAATAAAAATAAAATAAAATCCTTTAATAAATTACTTGAATCAAGTTTTAAAAAGTGATTAAGTTTGAATAAAATGTGGTCACAGATTGTTTTGAAGGCTTGTTTGTATGATTATTTTTAAATAGTTTGTGGGAGGTTCATCTACAGTATTATGAATTTTTTTTAAGGACACAGAAGCTTTGCTCTACACCTACACCTGCAAACTACATAAACACATGCACCTGGTTAGGATGCAGCTAAATCAGGAGTGAACTAACTCACACGCTAAAATGTAATCATGCTCACTGTGTATAGTAATTGAATCTCGTTAGCGCAAAGGGAGCACAACAGGCCTAAAAAAAGGAGGTCTGCTTGAATCTGCACTGGCCGGAGAGCCAACGGGCCTAAACAACAAATGGGATTACATGGTTTGGACCCACTGCAGACACATTGGAGCAGGATTCAATGCCGTTGCGGTTAAACATACAATTATGCCTCCCAGCATGAGGTGATTATGAATCAGCGAGAAGCAGGGGCGAGATATGCTAAAGTGATTGTCCATGATAACTTCAAAGTAATGGGATTCATATTAATTCATCTTTACGATAATATATAAAGGAGATGGAAGCATTCATTACGAGCTAGGTTAAATAATTTAAAGTCAAGAGCAGATTTATAGTATAATAATGTACATTCTGTGAGGCAGTCATATAAGAGGAATATTCATTTATATATATTTTTTTCATATTTCATTGTATTTTATTTTTATTTAATGTTACTATCTTTTAATCATGCAGCACTAAATTTTATTATTCCATATGCTCAGTTCAAGGAGAAAAGCCAATAGAGTGTCAGCCTCTGCGGAAAAAAATAGGGTACACTCTTGGCACACTGTATCAAATTATGAATAAATAACCCAACATGCTGTTAGCCTGGGGATAAAACACACACTATTAGCTTTCCCCCACCCAAAAAAACCTAAAAAACTGAAAAGAAAACAACTGTTATTCACCATCGCCCGAAACAGATGGCTGGATCGTCCTCTATATGTCAGGTCTGTCCAGCTCTCACAACCCTTGGCTGTGGCCTAACCCTTTCACAATCGCCTGCACATACAACACACACAGACACACACTGAATATCTCTTTCTCTCTAGCACACACATGTTCTTTCTATCCTTTTCTGTCAATCTATTCTCTCTTTTCCCCGGCATCTCTTCTCTCCAAAAAGTCTTTCTAATAAATATTAATGTCAGCTCCCATGTGGCGGGGCAGGGCTTACTCACAGCCAAATGATCCTCACACAGAATAATGAAGCCGCTGGGATCCAGGTGAGAGGACGGAGGGAGGCTTATGTAACTCGGTGCCTTGTCAGGTAAGTTTCATCCATAATTTAACACCCGGGGAAGGGGATTGGAGATATAGGAGGAGACGTGAGGAATTAGCCCCATAACCTGGGAAAGATGTGGGAATGGGAGGAGGCAAATGTAATGAGAGAGTGAGTCCACAAGAGATTTAGTACGCAAACAGCCAAGTTTTGGGTGTGTGATAGATGTGATTAAGTTGCGAATACATCATGCACAAACCTGCTGAGAGCACTGTACCTTTTCTGCAAATAAACCGCAGGATTTCTGTTAATTCATTGACTATGCAGTATCACTCAAATACACTGACAATTCCAAGTGCTGGAATGATCAATACAAAGACATCGACAAACAACCGTCCACCACAGGAGATCCCAGAACTCAGGCGATTCGAATATTGTGGTTCTGCCTTGACTACAAGTGTCCCCTGTCGACAAGTATAAACAAGATGAATGGCTCCAACAGGCAATTTGATGGACACAGTGGTTGACAACTTCACATTTTCTGGAGATCAATCTGCCACACACGGAGCAGCTGTACATGGACCAAACAATCAGGCCGAGACAGGAAACCACATGGATATTGATCTAGTTGACCTTTGAACCGTACATTCTGACCTTGTTATCACACAATGTAGCTCGACAAATCCGGGGTCAAAACGAGCTGGTAGATCATCTCCTGTTGCCTCTCAGAGTCACACTTTAAGTACCGCACTTCAGTGCAAATGTGAGGTATCTGTGCTTTACTTGATTACTTTCTTCTCATGTCACTTTATCCCTCCACTCCATGACAATTCAGCAAAAAATATTGCACAGGCAGTTTGGCAGTTGTGGTGAAGAAACAGCTGAACTAGAAGGCAAAGCTTTCAAAATTAGAAAGAAAAAGGAGAATGAGCCAATACAAGCGACTCAAATGAGTTTTCCTGCATATGGTGGTTGGGCTTCTCCCTTAGAGAAAGGGTGAGCAGGTTTTCCGGGCATGTCCAACTGGTAGGGGACCCCAGGATAGACCCAGAACATGCTGAAGAGATTATATATCTCATCTGGCATGGCAACAAATCGAGATCCTCCAGGAGGTTGTTGTCTGGACTACCTTGCTTGGCCTGCTGTCACGGAGACCTGGCCCCGGATAAGCGAAAGAAAGTGGATGGATGGATTACTCCACTACAGTTACTAGTTACTTTACAATTTGAGATCTTACAAACAAAATATGTGATGAGCTTAAAAAATAAGATACACCACTAATTTCTGATACAGCAGGTGTGATATAATGTCATTTAAACAAAAACAATGGATGAATATATGCATAGATTGATATAGAGAGTAATAAAAACACTCACAGAGGCAACTGCACCTGGTGGTTGCTACAATTCGTACCACAAAGATGTGCTTGTACGTGAATCCCACGGAAGTTCCCTTCAAAAACAGTCTGTAAGTGAATCATCTACAATGCAAATGATTCATCTACAATTCATTTGTGAATGCCTCATAATGATAGATGTAAAAATTGTGCGTGTGTGTTTGAAAGAATGCACCATTGTGTGAATAACCTTTTAGCATAGAAGAAAAACTGAGAATGCTGTGCTTTGTTTGTTTGTGTATGTTTCTATGTGTGCACCTAAAGGCCTGTATTTGCACACAATAATTACTACAGAAATGTATATGTGCATATTCATAACACCCATTATGTTTGCACACATACAGGTGCCTTTAGGTGTGTGTCTACGCATGCATAATGCATCCGTATCCTTATGCGTTATGTGTTTGCCCTTGTATCAATAACGCTTGCCAATACAGCGTGTGTGCGCACAGCGGTGAGTTGAGGGCCACAGATAGAGCAAGGCCAAGGGCCAAGCAGGGGCCAGATTGATCAGAGGGCCCCTATAGAGCCCCAGGAGGACCACTAATGGAGCTGTCATTATGTCACGTCCTTGCTGTCTAACAGCCTCCTCTGCTGTCACACACACACACACGCACACACATCACTTATAGATCACACACAAACACACACACTTAGTGTTTACCGGTGCCGACGACTCAGCAGTTTCTCCTCAGCTGGAGTCGGTATTCGACAGAGTTCAAAGGCACAGCTGTGTCGGACAGGCGAAACATTGTCAATCTCGATGGGATGCAAAACTGAATGTTCAAAGGCAAATAGAGCTGTTTAAATGTTCCGTCATGTGTTCAATGTTTTGACCTCAGGAATCTGAAAGGTCACGAAAGGCAGCGCAACAGAAACACTTTACAGAGCTGAGATTTCTCTGCAGGTCACAGCTAGTATTTTGTTCTGTGCCTGAGACTTCCTTCTATAGGAGGAACATTTGAATCGGTCTAGTACTACGACTGGTTCTTTCCACAGGAGGAGGAGGAATTGAGGTTTGGAAATAAAGTTCAAAGACCTGTCTGACTTTCTCTGTCTGTATTTTATCTGGAGGTAATAGTGAGGAGAATGGTTTAAACCCTTTCCCTACTTAACTCTAAGTTTGTTTTTATGTGAAGCAGATCCAAAATCAAAAGGGAAGCTTGTGTGGTTTAGTCTACAGCCTCAGTGCTGTACAGTAAGTCCCTACATCCTCTCAATACCAGGTCAAAGCCTGGGGATTTTATATAAGGTGGTTTTCACTTCAGCAGCTTGTTTTGCTTTTTGTGCTTGGAAAAAAAGGAGCTTCTATGTGTGTGTGTGTGTGTGTGTGTGTGTGTGTAGGTGTGCATGCATGCGTGTGTGTGACCATTTTGTCTTTCAGGGTTTATTCATTACAAGTTCAACAATCAAATTTGATCCAGTTAATATTTGCAAAACATTTTCTCTCTGTTTCCTTCCCCCCCGTCTCTTTAAATCTCACTCACTTGACACGAAAACATGATTGTTATTTAAATTTAAATGAGGTGGAGTTCAGCATCATCATATAATACTAATTATAGAAAGTCCAACAGGAGCTAGAGGAGTGGTAGAAGGGGTAAAAGATAGGAGGAATTCGTTCTGTAATGTCATCTACTCCTTCCTGAACTCAAACCGTAAGAATTAGCATTAGCCTATCCTGAGGAGGGGATCTGCTATTTCTCAATTAGTCTGTCTCTCTTAGGCTCCTTCCTTTAGGTGTTGTCAACCAGGCTCAGGAGTGTCACTGACGTTAATCTTAGCTTAGTAAAAGAGCATTTAGGAGTGGTTTGAACTGTAAGGAAGACGGTGAAAAGTTGGTGACATGGTGTAGCCCTGCAGGTTGACATTCATATCTAACAATGACTAAAGTGTGGAAAGTCTGCGAAGCAAAAAAAAAAAGACAATTGTTAACCCACAGAGAGAATATGATATTTTCGGATATTTTAGGTATCTGCAGAGTCATGCTAGGAGTTTTTATTTAGCCTTGTCAGTGTCAGCGATACCTCTTCTTGCTACAGTCTTGATGTTATGAAACAAACAGCAGGCACATCTGGTGCAGACAGGAGATAGCTGTATGGGATTACCTGCATTTAAATATGCATAAAAATGATGTAGGTGGTGCAGGTCTTGCACATTAAGTCCTACAAAATTTCATGTTTCAGTAATTTTGCAGGAAATACATCCTTGCCTTTGCTGCTGCAATAACCCAAAGGGATCACTGAGGTTTCATAAAAAGCCAATCTTATCAAATATTGTATGTAAAGGTCACAATATAAGCAACACCTTCACAGACTGACAAAACTAAAAAAAATAGATTGTTTAGCACTGCAGTAATCCGCAGTCGATCAAATATGCTACCTATGACCTGAGGAGAGGTGTGAACCAGACTAGTATCTGTTCAAAGAATACATCCTGCCAGTGAAACAATATCTAATAGGCCATGAGTGCATCCAAAATACATAACAAAGTGAGTCAGCCCAGTGTTGAATGGGAGGAAGAGAGTAAAATTGGTATCCTGCGGATACACTCCAAATGTCAGGTCTGGTAAGAAGAAGTCAAGGCTGCCTTGACAGAGCAATATAATTTGAACCCAATTTTGTGACTCAACTAGATATATCTGCTCTTTTTCCTTCCGAGTGAGTGGAAATATCTGCCACTGTCATTTTTAGAGGAGAGGAGGGAGGAAATGAGCCGTGGAAAAGACGGATTTGGAAGATGGGATGGTGTTTGTGTGTGTGCGTCGATGTGTGTGTGAGAGAGATGACTTGTGCATATGAGCTTCAAAGACTATTTCACTGAGATAAATGGGCCCTGTGCATGTGTGGGTAGTATGTGTGTGACACATATGATCTATACTCCTTAAAAAAGAAACGTAGATTTGTGCATGTGTCACGGCGTGTGAAGAAAGTCTGTGAGAGTGTGTTGCCATCCATGAGAGGCTGTCATCGCTGGCGTAAGACTTGGGTGTCACAGTGTCAACCGTCACTTGTCTTGTCATGTCAGCCATGATACTGCTGGCACGTCAATCAATGATCTCTATGCTGCATCTGGGTGCCACGGCAACAGGGAGAGATGACACTGGTGGTAATGCATCTCCCTGTTGAGAGTGCCGGAACTTCGGTGAACTTTTGAGCCAATCCATCAAATACCAAGGACGAATGACGTGAACGTGACACACACACACACACACAGGAAGAGTGTTTTTTGTGCAAGGCAGAGAAGGAGGAGTGAATCTAAAGGGTGGAAGTGAGTGGGCATGTATTGACATATGACTGACAATCGACTTGAGGGAATCATGAAACATTCAGGTGGATGCGGTGTGGGATGTACTTCAGGAATACGAGATAGATCAAACTCTGAAGTATTACTCAGAGCTGTGACACCTTTTATAGATACCCATGACACCCTCAACTCTTCACCAGAATCAAAACAACCGCCAGCTATTGTCTGTCTTCTCGCTGTCTTACTTCATGCTGCTTCCTCCATTTTGTAGCAATGTCAAGGCGGCAAAAGACACATGAGGTATTGATCACAGCCTCTCAACGTAGCTGCATCTCGGTGGTGAACCGGAGAGAGCGAGGGGGTGAAAGAGGAAGGAGTGGGGATGTCAGAAGGGAAACAAGGAAAAGGGGCTGACAGGGAGGAAGTGCAAGGGAAAAAGGAAAAGCAAGATGGGAAAATCTGATAAATGCAGCCGCTGTCAGCTGGTGCACTCCACCTTCCAGAGCTAGGAGAACAGATCCCCTGCCTCCCGTCTACCTGTCAATAGGGAATTCCTATTACAGTTGCTGCCTTGCTGTCTGTGGATATGGACTTGACACAGCGGACCCACGGGAGGTTATTGGCTGCACTCTCCTTCAATAACCGCTACCTATCTCCCTCTAGCTCGTCCCCATCAATCAGATCTGTCAGCCGAGTTTGTGCTTTTCTGTTTGTTTGTTTTGGCTTTACCGACTTGCTTTCTTTTTCCCTTTCTTCCATGCCTTTTTTCACATGCTCTCTCCATCTTCTCTAACACATTTCAGACACCCATACCTTATTTTCTGTGACTTCTTTTGCTTCAGAAGCTTCTTTTCATCTCCTCTTGCTGCCCGGCTTTCACACCATTATTCAATCTCTTCCTCTGCTGCGCTCCCTCCTCCTCTTTTCATCTCTCCATCACCACATCCGCCGGTCCAATCCACAGCAAAAGATTCTCTAAAGCTCAGTATTTGTTGCCAGAGAGACAGCGGGCCCACGCAGAAGTGACCTGTTCATTCATGCCTTCATTTCCTGCCATTCAAATAAAGAGTGAGAAGAACATCGTATTGTGCCAACTACATTCTATGAAAGCCTCAAACATGTAAAGACACACATACAAAGTGGGAACACGTTTCCTGTGACACTCTCTAGTCAAGGTGATGTTTTTGTAACGTCACTGTGGGAGCGAGGGTTAAATGCCTAGTCATCAGCGGTGTAGCCACGTCAAGAAGGTAACACCACACACACAGGATGTCACAGAATAGCATACTACAATCTAGTGCTGAAACAATCATAGGATTAATAATTCTGATAATCAGATTTTTAAAGGATAAGGCTGACGATATTACACCGTCAATGGAACGCAAATCCCGTTCTTTCCTACTGACATAAATCTTTAAAAACAGGTCACAAATATGTACTTTCATTTTTAACAAAGTCAAAAGAATTTCCTACAGCAGCTAGGCACTGTAGCTGTTAAGCAAACGTTGCTTAAACAGGAGTTAAACGCATTTGTTGGAGATTATTTTCAGATGAGGATTTGGTGCTCTAGCGAGTATTTAGGGCAGCAGGACGGTGTGTGTGGGATTGACTCGAAATAAACTACAGTGCCCGTGTTCATCGTAAAAAAGAAACATGTCAGCCAGGGAAACGCTGTGGTTCACTGATGTGTTTTTAATGGTTTTTCAACAGCAATGGAATTCCGTGGCTCAAAGGAATACACTTTATCAGGCTTTGACTACCCAGGCAACACTTGTAGGATTGATTCATTGCTGGTTTTGGTCATTTTACGGGATTTGAACAGACTAGTTGGACTCATTGTAAAATGTGCAATCCTCTATTTTGGGCAACAAAATAAAAACAAGCTATTTGGGCCTTGGGCTCTATTACAAGTCAGAGCAGTCTGTAGCCATGTTTCCACTCAACGGTACTGCAATATTTAACCAAATTTCAAGTCATTTTGCAAAAGAAAATGAGAATAAATGCTTATTTCCTTCCACTAACATTATGCGTTAAGAGAAATAAACAATAGGTGGTGCTAATTCTCCAGCTGTAAAACCAGAAGAAGAGGGCACAACGCGATGACGTAATTAAAAGATTGCAAGTTGGAGCTCAAATGCAAAAAAACATGATGGTAATTTCTTTTTGTTTCATGTATTAATGTGAAGAAGGTTTCATCAGACCTTGGATGTATTATAGAGCCATGGGAGCAATGAAGAGACTGCTGGAACAGCTGATCAGTCATAAATGTTCGCTATGTCAGATCATATTTAAAAAAACAACATTTTTTTCATCTCCCATTAAGCACCATAAGTGAGCAAAAAACCTTTAAGGAATTGATTTAATTGAATAGTAATAATTCATTCATATATAATTAAATTATTTATTTTTATTTTGCCGTTTACATCAATCTTTTCTAATGCAATTCGTCACAAATGTGCATCACAATACATTTATGGAAACACAGCTTATGTCAATTTCCCACACAGTTACACCAAGTGAAAATCCAGAAGAGAGGAGAAAAGGGTATTTTACCATATTCCCCTGCTTTCTGATTTCCCTGCCTTATAAAAGAAAAAAAAAAATAACCTGGTCATTGTGGTTGACCACATTCTGCCACTGACTGACGTGATGTTATGGGAGCTTGCTCATTCTATCACACCTAAATCGATTCCCATACAGACGCAGTCCTCTGTTTACAAAGAAGCACAGATTATGTTACATAACTTAAGATTTAAGACAGCATAAGGCAGCACAGTGAACCCTCCTTTATTCCCCCCAATCATCACCTTCCACACAAGCCCCAGGCAGTCAATATCAATATTCGGCTACAAACTGTACTGAACACCGCATTGCATTCAGCGGAAAAGAAAAAAATAAATAAGTAAATGAAACCACATGCGCGACCAAATCATGCTCATTCAATGAAGAGAAAGTAGGACAGATAGATCCCCCCTTTATTTATTTATATTTTTCCTGCAGTTTAATATATTCTACTGCGCCTGGCATAAAACTGCCGAGCTCCTCTCCATCACTAGCAAATACAAGATTGAATTTTGGGGGAGAGAAGGGGAAGGGGGAGAGAGATAGATAGAAAGATTGAGGGAGACAGAGAGGGAGAGCAGACGGTAGCTGGTGAGGGGTGGGGGGTCATGAAACTAGTAAATCTGTTCATGTAAGCGTACTGGCACAGGGGATGTTTGATTTCTTTTCATATGCCCCCCTCTTGCACATTTCTTAAGGGAACTGATATGTGAGGACAGACCGACGGAGAAAAAAAGACAGAAAATGAAATAATAAGGAAACACTCAATCTGACAATATGAAGCCCGTACTGCTGATATTCAATATTCCTTTAATGCTTTTAAAGTATTATCTTCTTTTCCCATTTCAAAGTACCGTCACAAAGACACAGAGGGGCTGCTTTTACTCAGTCATATCTCCCTTTACCTCTTCCTTCACCTCCCTCTGTGCTGCTCTCCTCTTCCTCATTCTAGGATTATACAGTACTGCGTGTGATGTAATGAATCAGTGGGTACAGTAAATATGGGATTGGAATTGTGCTTAGTGACCTAACAAACCCCCGGCAACAGACCCGCACTGCTCGCTCGGCTCAATCTCCACCAATGCTCTGCCAAGAAATAGAAATGAGATCTTATCCACCCTATCCCATCATACACCGCTGAACACACACACACACATACAGAAAATCGTCCTCAGTCATTGCATGGTGTCCTCCATTATGGCTCCTTGTCTTTGTTGCACACAACTGAACACATATATTCCAAATTGCTGCTTTTGCTTCCACACATGTAATAACTGGAATCACACAGATACAGAGACAAACTCATTTCAGAACACATGTACACTTGAGACCAAATAACTACATCTATTGCCAGGACAGCAGAGACCAAAGGCAAGAATGAGCAGAACACTAAATCAGGCGGAAACACATTTATAAGATCATTTGTGAGGCCTCGCATCACATTTTGTCCAAGGGAAAAAGAACTGAATCGGGAGCTAAACAGGAATGATTAAATCAATTAGACTGATAGGAAAGGAATGCCTTTTTTAGATAATATTTTCATGTGAAGGGACGTCACTTAATTATTATATTGTGGGGCTGTAAAGATTAACTGATATAAATCAGAAAACAGGAGTCAGGGATTTGACTATATCAATACATAATCACAAATCTGACCCAAATTCTCCATGAAATTCATTAAAAGATAAAATGATACGGCTGTCAAAAACAGATTCATCCAGAATGCCACTGCCCATGTTTACTGTTGTTTGTGTGGCAGGAGACATTTTCTGATGCAGTATTTAAAATTAAAACTGCTGGAAGGATTTATTTCTCTTTTCTTATTTCTAAAAGTGAGAAATATAAATTCCAAACTAGGCTGAAACAAATCGTACCAAATTGGTTTTGAAAAGCAGCGCATCGTATTGTTAAAACTTTATCTGAAGTGTTTTTGTATTGCACCGCAGACCTGACTTGAATCATCTGAGAGAGACAGATGCACACCCCATTGTTTTTTTTTCTTTTCTTTTTGTTATTTACTGCAGCTTTGCTCTGACTGGTGTTGGCAGAAAAGGAGATTGGAAACGCCAGCATGTTGACAGGGTTCTGCTCCTTGACTCACACCTGAAGCAGTCCAAATCACATCGCCAGACTCTCAGATATCGTTGCATCCATTTTGGCTAATTTATTTTCACTTGTAACAAACAGATATCCATAGAAACATAGAGTCTAACCTCAGGTCAAACACTGTACCAATACCCCGCTCTACACATACTTTATACTTGCTTGCTCAAGTAAACTCTGCCTATTACTTATACAGCAAATTGTTGTTTGACAAGAAGTGCAAACCCTAGAGCAGGGACTTTTCTCCAAAAGAAACATAGATAACGTTCCTGGACTCATAAAAGGTTTCTGGGTTCCTGAAAAAGTTCCTGCGTGGAGGAATCAACACAGACCATATCAAAGAATGTAGCAAGAAGAATATAAATGTCTTATTGCTGCTGCATACTGAGCAACTGCTAATCTTTCTTTTATGCGTACTGCATTTTCTAAACATTTGCACTGGGTATGTGAAGCAACTGTGGTCATGTAGCAAACACAGAAACATGGTTTAACCTTTAGCACGTATAAGGAATGAAAAGTGGTCTGAGATTTATTGTACAACTTCTGAAAAGGCAGATACATCACCAATAAGATATTAACGTCTTTATATTATTCATCTGCTCTAAAACACTGTTCTCTGTGGGAGGAAATTTTATCAAGATTTAGAAATAATATACATATATAGTGAGGATAACCTCTATTGGCTTGTAAAATATTACCACCCCATTCCAAACACGTCGAACAAGACTTCAACGGTGAAAGCTCTATCACGATATGTTGAATAGAGGGAGTAAAACTGTCTTCTCCTCTGCTATCTCAGTGCAGGAGACTACTACTGCAGGTATTCTGAGTTCAGTCGGCATTCATATGACACAATGGGCTTCACATCAAAGTATATTAGCAATAAATGCAAGCGAGAGCAAGTCATGACAGGGATCACAAAGGTGGAGGTTGTGTATATGTGCAGATAACTGTGCATGTGTGTGTGAGGTATCTGCAACGCATCTCATCAGTATTCTGAATGAGTGCGTCCTGTTTCCATCAGACGCCTGATTCCCACCCCAAGCTCCCATCTCCATAATGCAAAGCACGCGTGTATGCATGCGCAGAAGTGTGTACATGCATAGTGTGCATGTGTTTCAAAGTCAGCACTGAGGAAAGTGAGAAAACTACGAGATGAAGGGAGTAATCAAGCCTGTATGCATAAGGTTATGCTAAGATTTGTATAGGAAATACAGGTCAAACTAAGACTTTTAGCAATATCAATGTTTTGCATTTGCCAAAAACAAACAAAAAAACCTTGTGTTAAAGATTGTATGTAAAAAATCCCAATAGATGTTCAACCTGTAGATGGCTGTATTTAAATCTCTTGATTTCAGATTCAGCCGGAGGATTATGTAACACAAACTCAGGTAGAGTTCCCAGCAGTTTGTTGGTGAACTTTTTGAAAGGCACTGCATGCAAATATGTTCTATACATATGCTAATAACCTATGCAAGCCAGACACAGCTGAGCTCAGCTGTAAAACTCGGAGCAGTGATTATAACTTCAACCAGTTATTCGCAGAAATCCTGTATTCTTAACAAGGAGGAAGTGCTATATCCACTGTGACACTTGACAATGTGGCACTGAAGAATTTAAAGACTGTTCTTGCAAGTTAACCCCCAAAACCCTGAACCATCATGCAACTCAAACACTAACCAAATAATCAATGTTAACAACTTCAGTCACTTAACAATCGCAATCAGAGCACAATGTTAATGTCTTGGCCTTTCCCATAAACAGGGTCTACAATGACAGAACCGAAAAGAGGCCTGTCACACGGAGAGCAGAGAATCGCAGGTCTGTGTAATTAGAATCGATAATTCATTTTCCCCTTTTCTGCCACCGTTCCATTCAAACAACCCCTCACACGTTATCGAGAGAGCTTCCAAATCTCTTCAGGGTCGCAGTAATTGGACTGGGATTTTTTTCTTTCCCCTCCACTTCTTCGTTTTGCACCTCACCAAAATCTCATCAGCTAAATGCAGAGGAGAGCATTCTTCTTGAGGTAATTGTCTTCGACTGCCATGTGAAGTTTTTGCTGCCCTTTTTCCAGGGTGCTCGCATTGTTCTTTTGGGCTGGTTAATTTGAAGGAGCTTTTGGTCATTGAGTGTATGGGTGCCAGACAACGAGGGTGTCATGCTATTTATCCCCTTGGCTATAATGGAGCCTATTAGAGGTCTGAATTGTAATTCTTGCAGTCTGTAAGTGGATGAGCAATACGACTTGGATTTCCATGTGTTCTGGCTGAAATAATTATAGCAGTTCTTCAGGTTTTGCACTTGGTTGGCGGATTTAATCACCGTCAAGCAAGGAGCTGCCCATTGTTTGAACATGTTCATTCAAATTCTTGTTGCCTCGTCTATCTGTGCATTTGAGCAAAGGTAATTACACCCTGGTGTTAATGTAATGGACCTGGATTGCAAATGTTCAAATTCATTTTCACTCCCTTGATAGTTGGAGCAATTTTCTTGACAAATCCATCATGATTAACGTGTACATACTGTACATCGTCATTATCATCCTCAGCCAACATAGATCATCACTGTTACTGTCATTGCCGACGTCATTGCACTCATGATGATAATTTTGACTGTAATCATCATCATCATTGATCAGTATTTGTATGACCATCATAATCACTGTCATCATCACCGCTGTCACCATCGCTGCTGCTGTCAACTGTTGGACTCGCATCACTTTAAACTTGTGAAGCGAATCACGGCCAGTGTCAGGCAGGAGATTGCTCTGGGACATTGTAAAGATCATGGCTACCTAAACATGTCTTAGCTTCCACACAGGCACACTACAGCTGCACATTTCTATCTGTGGGTGTCACCCACAGAGACATAGATAATGGCGGTTGTGAATGGCTTCTCTGTCACTCTGCCATTCCCTTCTCCCTGGCTGGGATTTAATGTGACACTTATAGCTATTGCATGGCTTAGCCCCCAGATAGCAGGGAACCACGCCTGAATGAAAATGAGATTGTCATCTGTCAGCTACACCCATCAAACCACTGGAAGACTGACAAAGAGGGTGGGAGAAAGATTGAGAGCGATACTGGGTGATGGAGAGAAGAGGAGGAACCCTGTAGTTGCCTCTTATATTGGGGCCCCATCATAGATGCCCTTATCTGAAAACGGCAATGCTAGCAGGGTTCAGATGGTGCAGAATATAAATGTGGACAGACATGAATAATATCATGCAGGAATATCACCCAGTGGGAGTTTCCATTTGAGCTACATGATGTAACAAACCGGTATGCATGGGGGGCAAAGAAGTAGCAAGTTTCCAAAGGATAGACTTTTGTATATGAAGAACCTCTCGAAACACAAGAGCAAGTACTACAGCACAAAGTGATTCTGCAGCCAACGAACAATACAATCCATTTTTTTTGTTATTTCCTGATGTGCTCCTCAGATATACAGTGCAGTCTGTAAGTATTTGGACAGTGAAACATTTTTCTTCCTCTCATTGTTTTGGCCTTACTCCAGCACACTGGATTTGAAATGAAAGAATGACTATGAGGTTAAACTGCTGACTTTCAGCTTTGAGGGTGTTTGAGGGTGTACACATCCATATTGGATGAGGAACTGTAGGACTTGGCATTTTTATACATGCATTTTCTACCAATGTAAGGACAATGCAGCAGAACAATGGTCCTGAAATAAATGCCAAAGCAAGTCCTTAAGATCAAATAGTTGTGTAGGCCAAGTAATTCTCCTGACTGCAGTCCAAATAAGGATTTGCAAGCAAACATGAAATATTATGGCTCTGTTTACACACTGCATTAACATGTGTCTAGGGTGGTGCGATCACAAGTGGAAAGTACGTCAGTTCACACCTGACGTTAGAATGCGCCCCCGCATGCGTCTGAAGTGACCGATTGTGATCGCACTTCTCCGTAGTATATGCAAATAAACACGATCATCATTTCCTGTTTTTGTTGGCAACATGACTCACTGAGTTTCTGTTGTACTGACTCTTTGGCCCAAATAGAAAAGAGACAACATGTTTCTTGTGTACTCCATCCACGAGAATGTTGCCTGTTGTTGTGGCTTCTTCTTGTTGTTTTGCACTTGAATATGACATAGTTGGCGCGCGGATGAGTACTTGCGCCTATGCATAAGATGCCAGCTGAGTAGGTGCTACCTCAATGTGGCCCTTGACACATCTGTGTCCACACAGCTAAACTATGTACAGGTATCCATATGTGGTCTGAGTCAGTACATCTTGGGTGCATTCACATCTGTACCTAGAGCTGTCCAGTTGTGATTTGATCATTCAAGGACCCTGTTAATGCTCGGTGTAAACAGACTTTGGGGGTGTCATTGTGGCATAGGGGTTAAAAGGCAGATTCAAGTCTGTCTGATGATCTTTGCATGTCACTCCCCACATCTCTCCTATTGATTCCTGTCATCTCTCTACTTTTGTTTGGCCATAATACACCACAAAGAGAGGTCTTTATTTACGTTAATGTTAATTCTTCTAATCACTTGTGGTCCCCTAACACTGGGTCACCCTGCATAGATGAATTACAATTGTAATGTAAACACTTAAATTCATAAATTCACTTTAACCTCAAAGTCACAGTTTGATTTCAAATCTAAGGCACTTGACTACGGAACCAACAAAACAAACAAACAAGTTACTTTCCTAAAACTCTTAGGCTGCCCTCTATGAGTATAATACCTCGACCAGGCTAAGGAGCTGTATCTAAGCCTCCTGAAGGTGATAGCAGAGGGAGTGGGAGGCCAGGGAGCCAAAATCAAATTAGCATCACAATAAATCAGCAGTAGAGAGACAGCAGTCAGAGTAAAGGTGAGGGTAGAAGCCCATGGATTTGCTGCCACAGGGGCGACTTGCTGTCAATCAGCTGCCTGGAGGAGTGCTGCATCCGAAGAGCAAAACCACAAAGGGACACACATATCCACACATTCGCACATCTGCACACGCGTGTACTATTAAAGTTGTATGTCACAAAGGCGCACACGCAGGCACTCTTTCTTCCATGCATTGATTCCTTAAAAATAAGAAGTCATTGACTGTGGCCAAGTTGACTGGGTGTGTTGACATGACAGTGATCGATATTGATGTCCCAAGCTACAGTGAGAGCAAAGCTCACTCGGGGTAGGTGCCTTGAATTGCAGTATTGCACGGCACATGCACAAACACAGACTAGAATACACACACACACACACACACACACACACACACACATGCACACACACACATGTACCAGTTGGTAATTAGTCAGCCTGACAGAACATCCCATGGCAAGTGAGGACAACTACAGCTGAATTAGACTAGGGAAGCTACTCTTGCAAACATACACACAGTCACAGACTTACACACAGTCACAAGGGAGTGTCGCTGCACTGTATGAGGGTCTAATTAAGACACAGAGATAATTGTGAAATGGAGGGAGTCAGTGTATGTGTGTGTGGTTATGTTTATTTCGAAGAGTTGCTCAATTACTCAGAGCAACGGAGCATGCGCACAAACCCTTACAATGGTTTCCCGTGGGGGATCAGTCGGAAAAGGAGAAAGGTACTGTGGGGGAAAGTGAAAGGACAACAGGCTGAGAGGTCACAGTTAGAGAGAGAGAGAGAGAGAGAGAGAGAGAGAGAGAGAGAGAGAGAGAGAGAGAGAGAGGAGGAGGAGAAAGAGGGATGAAGGGGGGAGAGAAAGAGAGAGAACACCAGATGAAAAATGAGGCTTCCTAGCAGACAGGCCTCAGACGACACCACACACTCCCAACACAGCAGAGCCTTGGGGGTACACAGGGAATTTTGGGTAATGCGGTCCGACATGCCACAGCTCAGTGGCCCCCTGACTGGCTGCTCTGATTGGGCCAACAAGCTCACATGGGGGATGGGTCATGACGGAGGTTCCGGATTGGCTGAGGTGTTTATAGAGACAGCCTGTGAAATCGCAGCCTATGTAGGTTTGTCCTCAGACTAAGGTCGATAAGCAGCTGAAAGTAAGCTACACAGCATTTATCAACAGCAGGCGATAGCATAGTTTCATTCCCGCGCTAAAATAAAAGATCTTGTCTTCATATTCCACATAGGCAAACTGTATCTTTTATCTCATAGAAAAATCTTACTATTTCACTTCAGGTCATCATATTATCTAAAGGATGCTTTTGCAGGAATGTAATGTATGTTTGTTTTATTTGTGTTTTTGGCTAGCTGAGGATAAGCTGTAACCAAGGTCAAGGATGCCATTTCTAAGATACCAATATCTAGAAAAATGTACTTTAAAACTTTAAAAAAGAAAACATACTGTAGATGCACATTTACCTTGGTCTCCTTTCCTGCGCATGCCTTTCTCCTCACTCAATGATAATATCTTGCAAGCATGCATACATTCATAACCCAGCGCTCCTTGCATATTTCTGCAAAAGCCTCAGAAATGCTTACCAGCACAACCATCAAGCACATGGAGTGATATTAGTTTAATGCAAGGCATGATTAATTGACAACCGGAGAGACTCTGTGGCCGCGTTCTTAGTTGCATCTCTTCAGTATGAACTGACTGTCCTTTGGTTGCATTGTCATGTATCATGCATTAGCTAACATATTAATCACCATAAAGATGACTCAAATATAATTAGATTTTCCCCCAGTGCATGCCTGATTTGGTGTTTCACTTCCTCAGTGTGAATTTGAGGTCATCTCTCTCTACCGATGCCCCAGCAAAAATGTGTGCTCGGGGAAGTGTTAGGGGCTATCCCTCACCTCTTCTTACGATAGGAATGTCTCTTGCTCTCCCCGCTCCCTCTCTACCTCCATTTCTCTCTACTTCACAGATATGAATGGTGCCTTTATGGATGAGCTGGCTAATGAAGGATCCATCTTCTGTGATTAACATTTTCCCAGGCCCGGGAATCGTCTGTGGGTTCAATTATCACTCAGGAGCCCACCTATTGTTCAGGTGGCATGCGCCTGCTAAGTGGAGGTTTATACCTTCAACATTGTGCATTAGTGCACATCAATTATGCAGGTGGCAGCAATTACATATTTATGTATTCTGATAATTACATTTTTAATACAGCAGATGTCAGCCTCATTTATAGCCGTTAATGAAAATGAATGACACCCATTTTACAGTGGGAAGTTCATAGGAGTGCTGAAAACATGTGGCCGAGAGTCAGTTTTGCATGGGTGAGTTCGGCTGCGTCGTGAATGAAAATGATGTCTCCTTTATTGATTAGGAGAGCTTGAATAACATAAAGTTGTAATTTCATTGTAGGGATCATGATGAATTTGCATAATTGTGCATAAAAGTGCTGTGCTACAAAATGGCTGCTATACATACAACCCCCCCCCCTACCATGTGTGCATGCGTTTTCATTAATCAGGCGAGAGAAGCGGATACCCACGCCATGCGTTAAGTACTCTATAATGCAGTACATTATTTTTTTCCACTCAACTTGGTGAGGGTATGAAAGCCACAGAACATGCCAATCAGCTCCTGTACTGTACGTTGTTGACCAGTTCTGCGGCACTCTTGCATAACCAGAAGCTATAAAAGGAACACTCTGGGGCAAAAGTTAGCAGGGAAGAACTCTGCAGCAAGAAGGACAGCAGTCCTAAAGAGTGAAAGAACTCTGTATCCAAATTCATGATGGCATTTTGTCCAGCTACTGACATCTCAAAACTGAGTCACTCATTCTGAGTGGCATCCCCACAAAAGAAGCCCAGAAGAGAATTGACAGCAATTCAAGAGCAATTTGCTATGATTTTTGGGGGGAAATGTGGCGTTTACTGTCCGGTCATTTGAACCAATACAAGACTCATCATCACATGCCCTTAGGAGAGTGACTCCACACACTGATGTTGTGTCCACATTTTTAGAAATGTCTTCAGTCACGCACTGTGAGGACTAAAAACAAAATCAGTCCTCATGAGCAACATCATCACACGCCATACACTGGAGCCCTGTGAAACAGTTCCCTTGAACTTACCTGTCATGCCTCATCATCACCGCAAACCCACTCGTATACCAAGCACATCCTATACCCCAAGGTGTGTGAATTATTTGGTGGCCATTAGGAGGACTGCTGTGTTTGAGGGATAAGGATTGTTTGTCATCAGTGAAGATACTTCTGAGATCCACTCTAAATGCAGATTTCATGAAGCGTTTGACAAGTGCAAAGAGACTAGCCATTGGGAAATAACCTCAACTATAATCAAATAAAAACACAAGAGGCCTTCAGTTCCACTTAGCTCTCTGACAGGTGAGCTGGCCACTGCTATGTGGATTCCATACAACCCTTGGTCTACTTTTGGGAGGGAAGACGGAGAAAATCTGTATTTACTGTGCTTGATTAATGGTTCATGGTTTTTTACAAGGTTTTTAAAATGTATTTCTTAAACTACAAAATGCCATGAATAAAATGATTAAAAGGGACTACAGTAAAACAGTGCCATTAAACCAAACAGATTGAGCCTCCATAAAAAGCTGTCAATTGTTTCTCAAACTATTGCCATATTTCTTTGGATTACACCATGCCGTATTTGTCTTGCTTTTTCATGCTTTTCTTATTACAGCTTGTTATTTTCATAAAGTACAAAGTCATCTCTGGACAGACCATTAGATATTCTGAATACAGCCTTATCTGTGAAGCTTATTGGCTATGAAGTGCAAAATTGGACATGACTCCCTTGGGTTTAGGCCAACACTTCTGTCTAGGCTTAGCTAAGTTTATGGAGCTTGTGCATCAAATCCACTTGGCAGAAGAGGGCCCCACACAGACAGGGAAAACTGTGAAAATGAGTGTGATGTTAACGAGACATGCGGGGGCCGTCGTGACATCCACAGATATTTGGATTTTCTTTTCTTTCTTTTTTTTAATTTGCTCTCCAGTGTCAGTGCTGCGTTGTTGACTTGTTTTGATGGCTGGCAAAGTTAAGGGCATATGTAAATGATAACTGATCGATACCTGCCAGCATTTGCAGAGAAACTGGGCCTCGGTTTGAGCTGCAATGCATTCCTGTCTATCAACCATGGACTTCTGCCCTAAATTGAAAATCCAATACTCGTTTATGGAGCTCCAGATATTGCGATTAATTAAATCTTCGTCATGCCGTCAGTCTTTCACCTTCTTTCCCCACTGGTGATTCATGGGGTGGAAAAGAGTCCATCTTCCTTACTGTCGCTCATTCTCCTCCCCCAGCTTTCTTGCTTGAGGAAAGATTTGAGAATGAAAGAGATGTCAAAAAGAAAAGAAAAAAAAACAGTCAGTAAAATGACAGGCCGGTGTCAAAACAATTCACCCGCGGTAATATTTGTGCAAAGGAGCTTTAACATGGTGACAGAAATGCACATACAATATTCATGAGATGGATCTCAGGAGCTTCTCAGATTGGTTTCATGTGCAAGCTGGTGATTGACTGGCTTATAATTGTCTTGGTCATCAATCGAGCAACACTGACAAGGACAAAAAGGACATTCAACAAAGGCGTGAAATGTGAGAGAATGCCAAGACTCACATTGAGCTAACAAGCTGTGCCAGTAAACAATGTTGTCCCAGTATCTGCATTATTTGACGAGGAAATTAATACTCCAGAATGAAGGATTTTGAATAAATTAGGTAAACAAGCATCTCATCAAAAATGAAAATCATTTTGAATCAGAAAATAAATTGAAACCTGTAAATGATTGTGGATGATAATCCACAAACGTGATGGCTTTCAAGTGCAGTTTATTCATCAACTCTCGCTGCCTTGTATCCCTCCAGCTTCCATGGTGAGGATCCACTGCAACCTGTTGCCTTGGAGACAGTAGAGCTCCAAAACTGTAGCGTTAAGGCAGTAATAAGCAGACGGACAATGTTTCATTTGCTTCCCGTTAATTGGAAACTGTGCCAAAGCTGTGTTTGTTTCCTGACTCACTGAGACTTAATTGTTTTTCACATGAACGCTTTGACAGGTAAGAAGCTTATCCTGACACACAAACATTAACTTGACACTGGCCGTTGCTTTACATCTCACTGTCTACAGCTGCGTGACAGCCCAATTATTGTTTAAAAGCAGCGCCTTGGACATTATTTCAATTACACTAACACTAACTGGAAGGCTGTCAACTTGGGGCCAAATCCACTTATGAAAGATAGAGGAAGTCATTATCATGCTACTGTACTGCTAGTAATTAAGTAAAGCAAATTGCAACTGGTTATTATCTTCTAATTAAGTCTAAGTCAGTATTCACCTCCCCCTCTCCTCTTGCATCATCATCATCAGCATCTTTTTGCTCTGTCTCTGTACTGTCACTGTCCACCTTGGTGCCCGAAATCCTTCAGAGATGCTGTGCTGCACATCGTATCACAATACATCAACTTCTTCTTTCCTACTTTTCACATTTTAACTATTTCCCCCACTTCTCTCAGAGCCTCCTGGCACACCCAGGCAGGCTTATGTTGGTTCTCTCCACTGGAGAAACAAGCAGGAAATTGATGGATGAGTGGGCTGGAGCTTGCCATTTCCCAAATCACGTCCTGAGGATCTTAAAAGCAAGGGGGATAAAACAGGATGGTGCTCTGCTGGTATCAATCTGCCCGCTGCCTGCCCCTGACGGATGGCCCAAACCACTATCCATAATTACCTGCTTGTTAACAGGAGAGAGAACACAGCAGACCGAGGAAGGAAGTCCCTCCACAAGAACACGCCGTTCAGTCTGTTATATGCTCCTCATGCTATGGATACATTTGTAGGTAGCTCTTGAATGTTTCCCTCATTGTGTCTTGTTCAGCAAGATAGGCATCAGTCATCAAACTTTGGCTTAAGGACAACCTTGCTACGGTCAATGTAATGGAGTGCCGGCCGGCAGCTCTGGACCCACAGATTGATGCTGGTGTGTTGATTAATGCTAGGGCACACCCGCCCAGGTTAGTGGAGGCCTGACAGCTTTATTGATAAATTAAACAGATGGCCACATGAAAAGCATAAATCTCTCAACTCCTCTCCTAGATTTTTTTCATCCTTGAGCATTCCTCAAAGCTAATCTGAAGTGGTGGCTGGAAGTAATGTCGGATTGGAAGCAAGTAAATGTGTGTTTGTTTCACCGGTGTCTACAAATATCAGTTTGTGATTAGAATTCGGCAAAACAAAGCATTTCAAAGTTCAATGAGTTGCTAGACTGGAACTGGAGCCAATGTTTAGTTCACTTTGATGTCTTGGTTCACCGGAATCAAATGTAACCCAGTGGATCTAAGTGGAATTAATGCAGAAGAACGTTTTTTTTTAAGTCAAAGTTTCGACTGTAAAAACTGGTTAGGTCTACCACAGCAAATTAGCGGCAGAACTGCCTATGTAGGTCACAGACACCCTTTTAACATCCACCATCGTTATTTGATCAGAGTTAACAAAGCTGATCAAATAACGAGCCAACTCAAGCAGGAGAGAAACAAATCTTAAACCAAGGGCCTAGACCCAATCCATCAGGGATCCGAACAGGACGAGAGGAGGAGCGTCAAAGGAAATTAAATCAAAGGGAGCAACACAAGGACTCAGATAGAGAGATAATGTCCACACCCCCTCCCCCCACACACACATCCTTCTTCACATTCCCTCCATCGTCTCTCCTACCAGACAGATGGATGCACTTTTGAAGAGGAGTCTGAGGAAACTTTTAATGAACAAGAAGCTGGCTGAGGGGCTTTTTGAATTATCTCATGGTCGATAAGCACCCCACAGCGCAAATGGCACTGCGGAGGGCTCTGGTCAGATAAACAGCATCTTTTCAAAAGGAGAACAGAGGAGGGAGCTGACACTAGAGGAGAGATTAGCAGGGCCTCTTTTCAGGGCTTGTCAGGCCCAGTAGACAGGAGTTGAAAACGTGAAAGAGAGACATATGAAGAGTAGGAGGAGCGACGACAAAAAATGTCTCATTCAAAGATTGTTTTCACCTTCATCTTGAAGATGTGTTGCATGCCAAAAAAATAGGATGCTCAATAAATTGGGGAAAAACTATTATTCTTCTGTCCCTTCTGCTGTCCCTTACACAAAGTGACAGAACCCACATCTGATTCTTCTTGCCAATTATCCCAAAGTATTAAATCCAATGCCAGCACACCAAAGTAGTGTGTCCTTTATGTTGTACTGTGAAAAGTGTTTCTGACTTTCTTGCAGGAGTTTGAATCCTGTCACAGACCTGCAATTAAAGTCCATGTAAAGTAAGAATGAATATGTGTTCTGAGTTTGTCAGAGTAAAGTGTAAAGAAAGTGTTATTAACCACCCAGCCAAATTTGAATGATTAAAAATATCGACAAGTTTATGAAATTAGGACTGTGGGGGCGTGTTTGCTGGATGTGCTGAAGCCACGCCCACTCGTGGGAGCCATCAAGCAGCAATTTTGAAGCGACTGAAACGTGTCAGATGGGTTCAGAAAATAAAGTGACAAACTTTGAAACACTGAGCGAGATTAATTAATCTCTATCTCTCTGTTAGGGGTGCAGGGGTATGCTCAGGGTGGCTTCAGTGTGTCATCGAGCCACCCTTTAGGACCGCCCACAAAATCCTGGACTGTTTTAACCTCTAACTCCACATTTCAGTAATATATAATTTGAAGTCTTTTCACGTGTTTTCAGCAACTATTTTCCAACATATTTAATGTATTTTCAAAAAGGAGTGCATTGCTATAATCTAATGGTAATGAATAGTGAGTTGGATATTAGCAAGAGAGTCATGGACTCAACTCAACACTGTACATGATCTGCATTTTTGTCTGGGGATCAAAGCTCTTGTCCTTTGACCTTTTGGGAGTGCTGTCACAATCTCTCTTTGATATCCTCAGATCAATTAAACACTCCCATGGGAAGTGTGGCAATTGCACCAAGGTTAGACAACAAAGGTAAGGGTGATTGATTAGTCAGTGCCCAGCCACGCAATACAAACAAAGAAGCATGATGGATTCTCCGGTGTCACAACCTGGCAGAACTGAAAACATTAATGCCCACACACGGGCTTATGCAAGCCAGCTTGGCATATATGCAGTATCCATATATACAGATGGACATACAAACAAAAGAAATAAAATACTGTTTTCAACCTACCTGTACCTGTATGTACCTGTTCTAATAGTATATCAGTGCACAGGATCAAGATCACAGGAATATGAAAGACATGAAACACAAACTGATGCCCACGTGCACATACAACTAGAGTCTTGCAGCCTGCCAATATTGAGAATTTTAATATCACACTAGACAGAAGACTAGTAAAGCTGCTTATTATCCTGTGATGGTTATTATTTGGCATTGTGGAGGGAGATGAAAAACGCACGCCTGTATTACTGTCAAGAAGATAACCCAGCACTAAGTCATCCAAAAAAAAAGGGGGGGGAAATGTAATACATTCAATGATTTTCTCATAATCTTAAATATGTTTATGCAAGGCCATTCATCAGTGTTAGTGATTATTTAAAAATGCAATAAAACTAAAAAATACATTGCAACACAGTGTTTGAGTGAATTATGGAAGAGCTGTTTGAAGGCGATGGAGCTCCGTTACTATTTTTCACACTGTGTCAGTGAGAGAGTCAATCTAAATTTCCTGCAGCCTGTGCCTTTAAATCAGATCTGCCATCATTTACTGCATTGCAGATGAGAAGTCAAGTCATTAGAGCCACCAATTGTACACTTCATTGATCCCAGCAGTATTAATGAGATCAACCTGTTCGCCTAATGGACAGCCTCCCGCTGGGAGCTGGAATGGTTAAGTTTGATCCCAGTAAGACCAGTGTAATTGTCTTAGTGTGTCTCTGTGTGTTGTTTGGGTAGGAATGTGTGTGTGGTTGAGGCTGAGTGAGGGGTGAGCCTGCAGAGACCAGCCTTCAGAGTTCCTGCAGGGCTTTAAAATCTTTATTGACCTGTGAAGGTGAATGTTTTAATGACCTCTCATAAGCAGGGAGGTATACTATGTAGTTAATGTGGTAAATGGGATGCACCCTTAATTGAGCTGAGGTTTGCACATTAAGTCAGGTGAGATGATGTGCACTGATAATTTTGAATGAAGAAGCATTTTTTATCTCAGGAGGTTGAAGATTAGAATGTGCATAGCCAAATGTGTTATTACATGGCTCCTGAATGATGTTGAGTATCGTTTTAGGACAGAATCTCTGGGAAATTTTGAGACGTATGAATGTTTTGTGAAGTCAAAATGATGTAAATGACTTTGAGAAAATTACACCCTCTGTGATTTCTTCTTGTTTTCATTTCCCCAAGGAAACTACTTCATACTCTTCCTCAGCGAGCAGTAAACATAAACTGTCAGCCCGCATTTGCAATTTTACCAAACAAACTTCTATCTCTACGTAAAGCCCGTTAGGCCCAATCAATGCCAACAAACTGACACCCGCAGATGAATCTGTTAGAAAAATCCCTTAGCCTGGAGAATAGGCGAGGAGAGAGTGCCTTGGCATTCCTAAGGAGCTATCCGTCATTATGATCTGAGCACACGCCAGAAACAGATGATATACAAACATAATATCATTTGCTGGAGGTTATCATGCATGAAATATATTTTTTCAGGATGGTGGGATGAGAGAAAAGAGCAAAGAATGCATTTCTTTGGATCATTTCCAATTGATTTGTGTTGTTGGTACATTCTTTTAATAAGCAGAGAGTAATGGCATGTGGTCGTTGAACCAAAATACCAGATATGAAAGCTGAAATCATGTAAATGTGAATTAATTTAATGGATGGTGTTGAATGTTTTACCAGAAGACACATAAATAAAGAATCAATCAATGATCACACAGAGATGAGTCTGGGATATTCCCGAAAATCTCTTATTTCTAAATATGACAGACAGGCGTCCATTTTGTGTCTTTATGTATTCATTTTGGACAGAAAAGCAAGGTGACACATTTCATTTTCTCCTAAACTAAAAGTGCAAATTTGATGCAATTCAGGTCAACTTACTCCAGCCAAACAGTGTGAAAGACATCCAAGAGTCCTTCAGATCTGTGTTAGTGCTGCCTCTGTGGATTTAGTGGGTCAAGGGGAGCTGGGCACAGCAGGATGGTATGAGCACTGTGGGAAAAGTGCAAGGTACCAGACAAGGTCTGAGGAAGGGCAGCTTTTGATTAAGACCTTTCTACTACAGTGCTTATTTGGAATTTCCCCCTGCTGCTGCTGCTGCTTTAATACAGCAAGGTTATAAGTATTGGCAACCCTGTTACGTTTTAGCTCTGGGTCAAGAGCAGGGTGCTGTGGCAGATGAATTGCAACACACTCGATTGGTATTTTCTATTAAAAGCAAGGCCTGACTGGACAGGTTTGTTAGCATATTTGTGGGGTGCATTTTTCACCTGGTTGACAAGTTGTGTGTGCGTGTTTGTGTGGGAAGGGTTGCATGATTTATTGGCAAATTGGGTCATTTGACTGTGACTGTAAGTCATCAAAGGAAAGAAATTACAACCATTGTTTAAGTTTAGGTGTCCTATATCCATTTCAGCATATATGTGTCATGTTATGAGTAAAAGTGCAACCATAAACTATTAAAAAGCACAAAGAGGAAAAGCCCAAGCCCTTTTCATTTTACTTCATTTGCTAAAAAGGAAACAAATTGGCACAGCACACGATTTCACAATATCATCAAAGTCTGTCCTATGTTAACTGAAAGCCCTATAACGTCACATAATTTTATATCCCCATTGTTTTGAACAATAATACGTCATAAAAGCTATCAATAGTCTTAAGTGAATGCAGATCTATAAAGCAAATCTAGGACACAGTCTCCTTATTGATTCACTGGGACAGCAGCTGTGGGACTGGGGTAGGGATGGGGGTGACTCTGGCTTTGATGTGCTAACAGATGATACCTGAACTCTACTGGTGAGGAATCCAGGCACTGATGCCCAGTCAGGGCTCAGCAGCACAAGCTGATGGACCACCCCATGGGGACGGAAGTAGCCACCCAAGCATGGCAGACAGGAGAGAGATAGAGAGGGGCAGAGAGAGTGTGGGGAGGTGTGGAAGTGAAGCTTGGAGGACTGTATAGCAGAGCAACCAGAAGAGACAAGAGGGAGAGGAGGTACTTTAGAGTGAGGGGGGCACACATGTAAGACAAGGCATGGTCAGTTACCCCTCTGCGCTACAGTAACACTGGAAGGTGGAAAGTAAAAGATAAGGTTACAAGGCAATACTGCTTGGAGAGAATGGCTGTTACTGAATCACAAAAACTAAAGGAAGTAATGAAGAAATCGGGGTGTCACAGTGGCCTAGGGGCTAAGACTTGTACCACATAAACTGCAATGTCCTGGGTTTTTAATACAGCGGGGGATCTTTGTTGCATGTCATCCCCCTGTTTCTCTTCCCACTCTTACTGTCTGCCTCTCAACTGTGTAGTGTCAATTAAAGGAAAAATATGCACCTAAAATAATCTCTGCTACAGAGAAATGTCCTGGGAATCTTTGTTGCATGTCATCCCCCTTTTCACTCTTCCAAAATAGCTACTGTCTGTCCAACTGTATCAGGTATCACCCAGCCCTGACCGATCCTTGTAACATTTATAGTTTCTTTATAATTGTCTCGAAAAAGCTCAGTGTTTCCACTATTAGCTGCGGTCATTCAGTCAAACTTAGCTCAGTGAGTTCCACACAGTGATAAAATGTGCAAGTGTTACGGTGTACAGTAAAATTTAGGAAGAAGAGAGCTATGATATCTGATCAGTCTGGGTTGTATGATGATTCTTCAACTTGTGTAGAAGAATTGCCACTTACTTTTACATACTTTTTTTGTTTTTTGTTTGGAGGATACAAGTATGACCAAAATTCAAACCAATAAAATAAATATAAATTATGTTAACATAATAAATATAAGCAGTGAATATAATCATGGCTTGTATGTATCAGGAGACATGTTCAGTAGCACCCTACTGGATATGCTCCTCTCATTTCCATGATTTCAGAAGCTCTGTGACAATTGGCAATGAGTAAGTGGCATCTTAGAACATGGTGTGTTTGAAATTGGGCCTGATCAAGCAACTGTGGAGATTATGGCTGCACTGTGGCGCAGCCGACAGCTAAGAGTGCGAGCCCTTTGCCAACAAGGGCTGAAAGAGAGACATGGTGGGAAGCACTAAGGGGCTTTCAAGATAGAAAATCTTGTTCAGAAAATCCTGCTACAAAACGAAAAGCGTCCTCATCTGTTATTAGATGGTATTTATGGCAAAGTTGCAGCTTACTCTTTGACTAAGCAGCAGTGTGAGTGTGGATATGTTGTATAGTGTTTTCTCAAGCCAGACAAAACTGTACAGTAAAAATTCCAGAACACTGGTCAGCTATTTGTGTTTTTTTTGTTTCTCCTTCATGCTGGGAAGGAATGAGTGAGAAGAGGGTGTTGCAATCAGCACTAAATCCTACACACTGCTCCTCTAATTAGATCACATAACTGAGAAAAAAAGGATTAAGAAAAAGTATGCCAGACATATTTTGGGTACATTTTTCAATATTATCTCTGCAATTGTACATCCTGTATTTTTCCAGGATAGCACAAATTATCTTGCCAACCATTACCAAACTTGGAAGCATTACAGTACACCAATTGTACCATCTCACAGGATATTTCCACACACTCTACTCTGACTTTCAGTGGAGGAAACAGTAAAAACTTCTCTGGACGTTTTCCAGAAGTCTCCCATGGTAATCACTCAAACCGGGCATCAGCACACATTTGCACAGGTAGAAAAAACAAAGGCAAATATGGATTAACATATGAATGTGTCTACAAAGCGTGGAGGCTGAGCGAATGGGTTCTAGCTTCAAGGCACTGCTTTTTTTTTTCATGAGTTTGGAAGCTGTAGAAGCAGTGTTCCAATTCCCCAAACTTACCAGTCCACCTGATAAACTTTGCTTTTGAGCAATGCTAACAAAAGGTGGAGGCACATAAGTACTTTATATTTCATCAGAACAAAATTACGTCGCAAGGGAAACCGCTGCAGAAGAGCTATGGTAAGAAATTCCATTGCCCTCGTTGGATAGTCTTTCGTTTTCAACTGTAAATAAACACAGAGACGTGTATCCTCGGGGTACTCCATTGCTCAAGGTTTGTATTGTATATCTGATACAGAACTATCTGATAGCCTGGCCCCATACTGTAAGCTTACTTAAGCTTGAGTGGTAATTTCTTCCACTTTGAACTGAAAGTGTCTCACCTATAAGCACCTACAAGCAGCCCTTTAAGCTACATGCTTGTGACATACAGATACTTTTATTAAGACTTGTGTCTGACTCTCAGGTGTACGTGCCAAGCATCACTTATCATAACGTATGCCCAATTTTACTGCAGAGATTTTTATTGCAGAAAATTAGAGGCATAGAAGGACAGAGAAGACAGACATAGAGGAACGAGCTGACATTTTGATTAAGGTGCCAACAAATTTTATTTGCAGTTTCAAAATGTCTCCTCTGTATTTCCCACTGGACATTTGAGGTTAGACAGGACAGGTATTCTGTCCCAACTTCAGCTGTCAGGCATCGATCCTCCCTAGATTACACATCAGATGCAGCCGCAGTTCACGGAAAGACAAGTGTTATAAATTATGGAGCAGCCAACAGATGAAGACTGCATCTCCTGGGCAGACTTCTACCTAATGGCAGAATTCAATGTACAGTTTAAACTGATGTAAAGGTCAATGGCATCCAAAGCATGGAGCTGGGTTATTATTGACCTTGAGTAAATATCAGCTTGAATGAAATTATTTAAAAATATTTCAGCACTAAACCAAAGTGGTAATTTTACTGAAGCTGCATTATCCACAAAAATTGGACGATTCAGAGCTAGCTGAATGTGTTTATATCCATTTTCTCTGGACAAACAATTTACACTCTATTAGGCTCCAGAATAAGCCACTGGGGTATGGTTACAGAAATGGAAAATAGAAAGCTGGCCCTTGCAAACATGTCAACTCTGAACTCTGAGAACTCTCCTTGGCTCAAATAGGCAATTATCTTCTGTCGTATTTACAGACTGAATCATGCTGATTGTTCAGATCTCACCTACCCTGTTTCTTTCTCCTATCACACAAGCCTGTTTGCAATCTTCCTCAGGTGCCTACTCAAATTGTACAAAAGCAAGTAGGAACTGAATAATCTCATCTAAAGGGTGCAGAATTCCAGCTGGGAATCGTGTTTGCACTGTAAAAATGTACTGAGCAAAATCAGGGCACCAATTTGATTCTGAATCATTTTCTCCACATGCACATACTTCAATTTATTCCAGTCGAGCCGCACATGAGTAGGTAATCATGTTTTGTTAGGCATGTGAGCAGAGAGTTGAAGTAAACTTTCAAGTCATAAACCATAAATCATGGATGTGTTAACAGCCAGATTTATTCCGGCGGTTTATCTGCAGCGAGATTTGCCACATCTTGGATTGAAATGGGTGTGTGAGTGTGTGAATGTGTATCTGGGTGTACTTCAAGATTGTTTATGTATGCAGTTCTTTATGGGTTAGAGTTGGGTTTATTCAGTTTGCCTGCCAGCCAGGAAATTAAACTGTGCACTGGTCGCTGTGGCAAAGGGACACTTCCTGTTTACCCATAATCCTCTGCCAAAGACTTAACCTGATGTGCTGGGTGTCTTTCTTATAATTCCATAACCGTGGGCTGCCTGCACCCCTTAAGCTGTGCCCTCTAGTATGAGCCTGAGAGGATGAGAAAGCCCGTCTCTTCTCTGCTCAGTCTAAATCTGACGGTCTCTCTTTGCCTTACAGGGTGAGGAGGGGAATTTTTTTTTCCACTCTTCCCAGGGGGAGATGGGTGAGTGCCATGCTCACAGCACATAAGAAGATCACACGACGATGCTGAGGAGTTGGCCATTTCATGGAAACTCTCTGCCGTGACAGATGGGCAGTGTGCTATTGCCATAGCCTAGAGTTTAAAAACCCAAGCTGCTTACTGAGTAAGTGAGAGGAATGGAGAGAGACATGGTGGGTGGAGCTACTGCAGGACGAAAAAATAAGAAGCAGAGAGATGAAGAGAGACGAGACGAGTGAAGTAAGACATAAATACTGTAGTTTGACAAAGGGCAGAAAAGAGCATTGATAAGTATAGCTTTGAAAATACTTATTCTAACCAAGATGAAGAGAATGCAACATGCCATGACGAAGAAAAAAAGCAAGAGAAGAATGATAGAGACAGATTGGTGACTGCTGAAGCATGTGAGAGAGAAGAGTGTGAGGGAGAGAAAATACACCCAATAATATAGACAGCCTGGTGGGAGACCGTCTATGTACGGTGTGAGCACTAAATTAGTTTCCCACAGGGAGCTCATCTGCTGCTGAGGAGAACAACAGAAAACCTTCTGGCCACAATCCAAATGGAGACGATGATCTGACATATTTTCTTATTAACAATTGATTTGCTGTGTCAGGATGGGAGAAACCCCTGGCTGCTAATGAAAAAAAAAAAAAAAAAAAAAGCTAAAATATTTGTGGTTATTGCTAACACACTGCATCTATTCATAGATGCTATCTTTGAAAGCTAATAAAAAAAGAGGACAGATCTGCTACTGTAGTGACTTCCAGCCACGTTACCGCAGTGCTGAGATCGTAAGGTAGAACCTAAAACTAAACTAAACTTTTAGCAGTTCAGTGGTAACAGTACCAATACATCAGTCTTGGATCCCATCAGTTATTGCCACGATTTAACCTGCGGGGGCAAAGGCCAATCTTTTTGTGTTCTCGTGTAGCCAGCCGATAACCAAGACTTCCTCCTGTTTACAGTCTGATTAGTAGCCTAGAGAATAGAGTTGAGAGATGCTGTCTACGACCTCTTATATAATCTATAAATATATATCTGCATATGAATGCAGTTAATTTAAAACTGAGGCATTCTGGGTGTTTTGCTCTTCACATTGACTGCTTACCTGCATGCACCCAAAGCCTGCTCAAGCATGATTGGTCAACACGATACCTCTGATACCAAAATCTTGCTCCTTGCCTATAGATCTGGCATTCATATGAAGATATCGATTTATAAATACATTTGTGTATCCTACTTTAGCAAAAGTACAGAAATATCATCAGCAAAATGCACTTAGAGGATAAAAAATAAAAATACTCATTATGCAGCACGATGATGCTATTATTATAGCATTAGATTGTTTCTGGTGCTTTAATTTGTAAGCAGCCTTTGACTGTTGTAGGTCAGGATGGAGCTAGTTTTAACTACTTTATTTACAGCGGTAGTCCAGTGGTTCTAAATCTAGAGATCCGACCCACTCCTGAGGGTCTCGAGATAAATCGGAGGGTACTTGAGATGATTAGATAAATGACAGTGGAGTAGAACGGACGATACTTCTGTCTGAAATGTAGTGCTGCAGAAGAATAGCAGCATAAAACTGCATCAAATATACACCCAAGTAAGAACAACTACCTGAATATTGTACTTTATTACAACACTTCTCCTCTTCTTCTGCTCTGAAAATTCATGCATTTACCCAAACAAAAACAGGAGGTTAGGATTTCCTTTGACACATTTATTTAGGTCCTCTGCTGTCCCTGCAGGCCTGTGGCTTACTGTTGACATTTATTTCAGTGTGTTCAGGTTCATCTAAGTCCAACTAACTTTAGAAGTAGCTTTTAAAGGGCTCATATTTTCTCTCTGCCTTTGGCTTATTCCCTTCTGTTAGATTTATCCATCATTCAACTGTCAGATTGTCAATTATATGCTCGGTCCTTACAATTCTCAGCACAGGAAGGAAGTGACAATTATCAGGGACTGGAAGGGACAGGAAATGAATCACGTAAATCCCTGTTATGCCCAGGTGGTAATGCTGAAGAAGTTGTCATTGTTGTTGCTCTCTGCCAGAAAATATGTGGCCAGCCTGAGGAATTTTATTAATTAAAACTTAACAAAGGGGAGTGATACCACTCAAGTCATCAGGTATCAGTGCTATACTGCGATTGTTGGCACTAATTAAATGTGTCTGGACCAACAACATGTGCCACGAACTGATTGTTGTATAATTGCAGCTAAACTGTGCAACTGTGGGGACAGCTCTGGGACGCATGACCTCTTTGTGACTCTACATTAGGTACTTTGGTAATTGCGAAGCCATTGGTAAGCATACATTATGAGAAATATTACAATAAAGACGAGCAGGGTGAAAAAATGAAATTAGAAATAAAAAAGTTACCCATCCCTTGTAACTGTAACACCAAACAGGAGTTATAGGGGTGTTTGACAAGCATTGCAAAGCAGCACCAGCAAAACTAACAGCTGATATACCGCACTCCTTTATCTACATAACAGACATTTATTTCACCCATCTTCACGAGGAGGCAAATTTTATTGTTGATTAAAGATCTTTGCTTTAGTTTGTGTGCGGTTCGGATAGCTAGAGGAAGTTCTAAGGCGGTTTCAAGAGTGTCGACATGTGTACTGGTATTTTGGTATAACAGGGAGCTTCACAGTTGCTGACGCCACTGAGCAAAGGCTCCAGATGCAGGCAATTATTTTGTAAAGCTGAGGTGTGATCCTAGCAAGCCTCTGCGTGCCTCTGGAGCGCTGACAGAATCAATACATCTAAAGTAGAAATCAAACCCATAGCAAACTGAGACACTCACACACACTTCCACCTCAGTGTGCATCCACTCCTGATATGCTGGAGCTCGGATAAGGCGCTTTCCCAGACGACCAGTGGGGAATTTTGGTTTAGCTCCACAGACACACACTTATACTGTATGCATGCATGCATAAATACATACATAAAAGCGTACACACGCTTTCCCATTCACTCTTTTTCACTTTCACTTTTCCCCCCAATCCCCTGCAGGGCAGCTGGCTTTCTTTGGCCTCCAATTTATTGTGAATTACCAGCTGTCCCCCCCAATGAACATGGCATGTGATCCTCTCTGCTTCTTTTTATTTATAAACTACTCACTACTTCTGCAGCTAGCCAGAAGAGAGGCATGACACTGCATGCGAGGTGCAACAAATCATAAACGTAACAATCCATTGCAGGACTAAATCTTCTGTCCATCTGTTGTGTCGTTATTAACAGGTTAGAGAGGAAGAAGGCAAAGAGGGAATGACAGAGAAACGAATGGGTGGGTTGCGAGAGAGAATATAAGAGAGTGACAGGGTGCGGCTGAATGCACTGAGAAGAGATGAGGCACGCAACCTTCATATGCTCTCTATGCATTGCAAATCATGCTTACGTTATGCGGCCATCATCTTTTATGCAAATTGTTTGAGTGCCGCAACAGTGTCTTATACATATTCATGCTGCAGGAGGAACATGGCACCTGTCTGCAGGCCGGCTGGTTACGTTAAATCTCCCCGTTAATGTAGAGCATATGCAGAGAGGACAGGGTGATTATGCACGAGCAGATGAGATGCTTTTTCCACGGGTGAGACTTGAAGAAAAATGACTTGCAGTGAAACTACTCAACACTCTTAAGCCTGATTTTGTAATAGTGTATTTGTAAATGTTTCCATGACGATCATGCAGGGGTTTAACTATAACTGATTTGCATGGAATCTAACGTAGAAAATAGAAAGAAACATGTTATGCAGATTGCATGAGTGCGGGTACACACCTAGCATTTCTGCATGCTGTGATGCCAAATGTGGGAGTGTACTGGTGTAAATAAACAAAGGTAAAGTAAGTTTCAGATGGTGGGTGGTCAGTCAGTCAGTCAGTCAGTCAGCCTGCCAGTGGGAAGAGCAGTCAGACAGAGGTCAGGCCTGTCATGGTCTGATCACACTGGCGAGGGGTTTTGGGGCTTGTCACAGCCATGACAGAACCAAAATGTGTCAGGATGAGGGCAACAGGCTGCCTCTATCTTCCCGTGTGCTGCCAAAGCCCTGCTGCTGTGCCGCGGACTTCCCTTTGGGGGTGTCTGACTTCATGGAGCACAGTTTTAAATCTCTGCATCAAAGTGTGTGAGAGTACGAGCTCAGATTGATAGTAAGAAAGTCTGTATAGTCACATGAAATAACTACACTAGAGCATATCTTTGTAGATCTTTGTGTGGGCGGTTTATACCACAGTGGAGACACACATATGGAAAACTGGGTCAAAAAGGTGAATATCGATAAAATTAAAATTAATGAACAAACAAACATGAGCTTAAGGGCCTGTGTGCTATGTTTCTGCTATCTGGAGTCTGAATTTAGGTTATTGCTTGAGGGGAACAAAGAAACAGCCACGAGAGATCCTTGTTAGTACATGTGCGGACACTAATACACATATGGAGACTCTCGCAAACACAAACAAATCAACACACATACGCGTATGCACTATGATAAAGTGCACGCATCCAAAAGCACTCGCACCATAGAACAGAACAATGGCCATATGACTTACCTAATTAAAAAGCTACGCTCAGCAAATTGGACAATGTAAATTGTGAGGACAAAAAAAAAAGAGAGAGAGAGAGAGAGAGAGAGAGAGAGAGAGAGAGAGAGAGAGAGAGGACGCGTTTGCCGTCCTACACCTCTCCCCTTCGCTGCACTGCTCTCTTCTCGCTTTTGAAAGCCATCTCTGCGAATTTCAGGGCTGTGTAATTATCCCTCCGTTCTAAAGTAGACATTAGTGAAGACATCCCGCCACTCTTACACGGATCCTATTAAGACAGGTAATTAAAGGCGGCGCAAAGGAAAATTGGCTGAGGAATGCATATTGAAAAGAGCCTCAAATATGGGCAATAAATCTCCTGCCTGTCTGTCTTTAGGGCGCTTTGTTTGAGTGTTTTATTCAGGAGCCTCTTGTTGGCTAAGGCCTGAGAGAAACATATGCTGACAGGATGGGGGACAGAGAGGGTGGCCAAGTGGCGGCCATTTTGTAGGTGACCTACTTCTGTTTTAATGAATAGAGGACTGGGAGGATGTGAGGACGGTTTAAGGCTGCCTTGCCAAAGAGAGCCATTTGTCCTTGCTGTGCCTTCAGTAGATAGTGTGGTACAAATATTATAGAGCTCTTGGTATCCTCAGGTGAAAGCAATGCTTTTAAATTACGCCGGCGCTGATTTATTCAATTCACACGTCAGCCACTGTAACAAAGGCATTAATCAGAAGCACCTGATTTGCATTCCACACTGTGAACACGCCAAGTTTCCTTGCCTGTCACACCAAACAGCGTTTATAACCCTAATCATATTATGGTATTCCAATGAACATTTTCATCACCTAACACCTCCTGAAAGCTCCATCGCTGAACCACTGATGAGTGCAGCCATCATCAATTGATTGAACATTCAAGTGGAAAAAAGCCCCGGCTTGAAACCAAGGGCTTTGCACAGCATGAATATTGACAATTCAGAGATGACGTGGGATAGAGACAATGGAAGGAAAGGCATCGATACGATTGTAAATGGAAACAATCAATATCACGTAACATTCTGGAAAGAGGGGTCATGAGAGAAACCACTACGATGCACAATCTAGCTCAGATTGCTATTGAGGTATGTGTCAATCCAATACCTGCAGCTATGGAAGGTTTAGAAGAAACTAAGGAGCACCGGCACTGAATTGTAGCCTGGATTGGATTCTTATTTGGAGTAGAGAGAACTTCTCTGAATCACTTTTAATATGGACAAATGACTCTCATTATCTTCCTCTCTATTGAATACCAGTTACTGGAGTAGGCCTTTAAGAAAGGAAATCTGATTCAAGAGGGCTCTCCATCTTTCCCCTCCTTTGCCTTCCTTTTGCTCCCTCCTTCACTGTCTGTTATACACAAGAGAGCACAGCCTGGAGAATACAGGGATGCACACTTCAATTTAGAAAGCATGAATAAACAATGGGGTTTCCATGTGCTGCAGAAATTTCCCCTGGCGGCGTTCACTCACACACTCTATAGCCGATACGCGTGCACACGTGTGGGACTCGCGCTTGCTCTTTGGGACACGCACGGGCTCTGTGGAACGGATACTGATACAGATATTTGGTCTCGTAAACAGTGACACGATGTGAGATATCTGTGCGCACACACACATGCTCAGAAAATATCTCAAATCACTAACTTTCCCTTACAGAGATACCGTGACACATAAAGTAAAACGGGGGGGAAAGAAATGTTGGCTGGATTTCATTCACACACACACACACACTCTCACAAAACACACATGCTGTCTCACAGACTTTGGCAGCCACATAGTTTTATGGGTGGTGATAGGGAGCACAAAATTACTTGCTCACAGCAGAATACAGTGTCACAGCGAAAACTGCTGTGAACACAAATTTGGATAATGGTCTTACACACAAACACACACATGCACACACATACATATGGAGAGAAACACAAACAGCCTGAAAGTACGCCACTGCAGAGATCTTTGTTTCAATCTATTTGAAGCAGACTTTCCTTAAGAGAGCAGTGAGATGGAAACAAACTGTTCCTGCAATAAAGCCTCCCTTGGTGCACAAATTAGGATAAGAGACTCAGCATGAGTTAGAAGTCCCTGTTTGGAGCATGTGTGTGTGTGTGTATGTGTATACATGAGCGAGATAACTGTACTTCTTTGTGTGAGATTTGTGTGTTCTGGGGAGAGTGAGTGAGTGTGTGTTTGTATGTTATGTGTGTGCCCCCCCCCCCCTTCTCCCGCCCTCAGTCCTGGTCCCTTTAATTCTGTGAGCTAAGATAATGAGAATTTTATCTGCAGCTCCTCTGAGGCGCGGGGCTCTGATTGAATGGGAGCAGAGTGTAACGGATGAGACGAGCGATAGCGGGCCGGCTAGGTTACATTCAGGCAGGCTAACGCACCGCCAGCGAGCTCTATGGGGAAACACGGATAGTGTGTTTGTCTCCAGCGCTGAGGGAGGTAATGGAATGTGCTGTGTACCTGTGACAAAATGGGAGCCCCTTGGGTTGTGAAGGATGCCGTGGCTGTGATAATAATAATACTCACTATGTGTCTGAAAATAGGACATGGTGCAATGCTGCACCATTCAACTCTCAACAGTGGTGAACCTTGGGCGTGTTTACGATTATTCAAGCGGTAAACTGGCCAAAAAGTATTTAAGAGTGAAACAACCACACACGGCATACACACAACACCTTCATCGGCACCCTTCTCCTGTAATTTCCATGATTAATCATTTCCCTCTAAAATGATCTCCTTAATGGCACACCTGATAAGTCTGATGTCACATTCAGTTTTGCAGCCCGGGGGTTGAGCGCCTTAAGGTAAAAATTAATGAGATTAATCAAATTAATTAAATTGTATAACTTCTCCCAAATGTGGAACGTCGACTCAGCCAGACCCGAAACAGCCTCTAATGCTCCATTTCTCTAGTGAAATCTTATTATGGTCATATTCAACAGTTTTATGTCGAAGAAGCAGTAATCCTAAAATCATGTCTTGTTTAATTGGCCGCCATCACTTTTTATCTATGACCCAGAAAGAGATACTTACACAGTAAATACATTTTACTTGCTCATCTAATTGTGCAGAAGGGGATGAGAGGAGATGCTAAAAATAAGCCAGTCTCTGCAAGCCAGGATGTAAATCATATGATTATGTAAATTAGGATTGTAAAATTGTATGCTGGTTAAAACTCAGAAGACTGACCTGTCAGTAAAGGCAGACACACACATTTGACCATTAAATTAAAGGTTATTGAACGTTATTTTAAATTTAAGGATGCCGAATAACGAGCTCTTTCTGTAGTACATGTACTACAATAAGGTCAATAAGGTATATCGATCATGTTTTTCCAAGCACATATGTTGTTTTTAAAGGGGAACAGTGAGCCATTTTTAATCCTTTCACTTTCTTGAAAGGGTGACATTGTCCTCCTGTGTGTGTTGAACAAGTTACATGACCCTAAAGTCCATTATATAATGAGTAACCTTATACAGTTTCCTCCCTGTTCTCCTATCCCCTTTTGCTTTCCTTGTCTTCCAAGAAAAAGGATGCCAAGAAAAAAGTTTTGAAATAACTTTTTTGAGCTTAATGGCTCACTATCAAATGAGGCCAAATCTGCATCAAACCTCTCTTTTTCACGGCGGTACAGCAAATCAGTCTCTCATAATGAAGCATAGAAATGAGAAAATAGGTACAAAAGCTTCTCAGTCGACTTGTCTCGATAGAAACCTAATGCATCTTTGCTTTTGTCTAGTTTGTCAGCATTTGCTCGGCAGGGTGCTCGCTAATCATCAAATCCCCTAAAGTTTATTATTAACAAAAACAAAAACACATCTCAGATTCATTTCTTTCATTGCAGGGCTTGCACAACAGTTTTTTTCCCCCTCATAACCAAGCTTTTCTTCAAATAATAAATCAAGCGAAGAACACGGATGAGATTTAAAAAGCTAATTTAGAGACAATTGGTAAAAACCGTACTGATGTGAGATATTGACATGTGAGGCTAATGGGAAAAGGAGTACTCTGACATTTAGATTAGCAATTGTTTGGTAGTGTTAAGCGAACAATGGCCACCTCAGAGAAATAAAGCTCACCATCATTCCAGAAATTACAAACACTCATTTGAATAGATCTCCTAAGAAGTATGGATGACTCTTAAAGTGGGAAATGGTTGATGCTTATGAGGATTATTCATAGGTTAGGGCAAATGTCAACAGTGATCATTCTGCAGATGAGATATGAGCTGGGCTTACATTTGATGGTCGTAGACATATATCATGTATGCATTAAATATAGGCTACATAAAAAGGTTTTTAGTGTTCCTTCTATTATGTCAGTTAAACGCTTGTCACCTCATGTGTACCTACGGTGAGCATATTGCTTTCCCATTAAAAGCTGATACATGATCCTTCAACATGCATTAAATGATTGGCAGACTCGACACACTCCAGGGATATCCAGTTGGAGGAATACGGAAATGCAGAAATGCTGTAGTTACTTCACTGTGTCTTAGAGGAATGAAAGAAGATTATAGAAATTGTTTTGTGTGTTGTAAGATTGACAGTTTTAATCAACCTCGAAAGTCTGAGTTCAGGAAGTACATGAATAGTGCTTGATAAAAACAAGTGGAAAACTGAACCCCAGCTGCTGCAATTAAACTGCTCAGTGGCGGAGAATGTGGTGTGTTGTATATTGCATAATTGTAACAGGTGACGCAGAGACAAAGAAGTACCCCGTGCTCGGTTGTGCAGCTCCACAAACTGGTTGGGGGGTCGTTCACCGCTTCATCTCACATGAAAGTTGAGGAGACACAAAGGGAAGCAAAAAAAGATACAAAAATGGAATCACTCCCTCCATGGCTGTATGTTGGCACAGTGGGACTGAATATGGGGTGAAGAAAGGTTGAATCTGGCTCAACTTTAACATAAAACTGTGTCACTATGATCAATAAGGTCCAAAACGTCGACTTTTTAACAAATGGCTCAACTTTAGTCGTAATACAATGCAACATCTCCTGCAAAGCATTGTGTTGGCCAGTCAAAAACATGCAACTGCACATTTTTGGTGGAATTCATGGTAGCCAACTTTGCAATGTGAACACTGTGTTTTTCTTCACCACAATTGCGAGGTTCAGAGGAGAAATACAAACTATTTGCTACCATGAAAACTTTCCAGACTTGAAAAATCCTTCCTTGTAATATTATAAACCACTGTGCAGTGTTACGTCGTCTGATAAGCCTTCAAACTTATGTATCTGTTACTCAAACAGTACTCCCTTGAACAACCTTCACCGTCTCACCAGAACTTGAAACAACACACCTCCACCATTTCAAACTTTTGGCTTTTTTAAAAAAAAACACAGGGCTGTTCTCAGTGTGAATGCTCACCCAAAGACCATTCTCCATCAATAACTAGAAGCATTAATATAAGGTGTTTGATGTGAGGCAGTATACACAGTCAAAAGCATTGAATAAAAGCTGATTTTGAATGCCGTCTATCTCAAAATAGAAGAACCACTTCTGAATAGAAGTGGGAGGCTGCAACACCACTTACCACCAAGTTAAATTGCTATCCTATCATCTCTTCCCAGGTGGTTTCACACCAATTCAAACCTTACTCTCACATGAACTGCCATGTGACATCAGCAGCTTACGTGTGACGTCAAACACAATGTCTGTCCCTCGTTAGTAAGGAGAGATGATGAAGTGGCACGACGCCTTCAAACCCAAACATCAAGGTCAGTTATTTTTGACTTAGTACTTAGTTAAGTTTTCATTGGATTTTTTTGTTTTTTCCAGACTGTATTAAGAATTCTGTCCATATGTCACTCCAGGCACTCAGGACTTTGGTGTCTGGGACTTGAAAATGTCAAAACCACTCCGACAGACCAACACAAACAAGAACTCCAGCTCCTACCCCAAGTGCTCACAACATAGTGTGATGCTTGAGCACATGCTCCCACCCATACATTTTTATCACTCTGAAGTGATTGACTTGATGAACACTGCCTCAGGTCCTTGGGTGCAATGGGTTTTATTGTGCAGCAGTCTGTGACTGAGAAAGGCAGATACTCCAGTTGTTCAATCCAGGCACAAAACCAGGGTCAGTGCAAGGTCTGAAATAAGTGGCTGTAGAGATGCTGACACCGTCCTCCCAAGAAGAATGTTTGCACCCATAAATCCTGTAGCCCGTTATTGGGTTTTCTTCAAGCAGAATGAAGGGTTGATTAATCAAGTTTGGGTAGTGAGATGGTGGTAAGGTTTTATGAGGGGTTTTTTTACAAGGTAGTGACTACTTTTAAAACTTTTTTTCACTACTGGTAACCCCACTTTAATTAGATCACATTATATAAATAAGAAAGTTGGTAATTTGGGAATTCTTTTGTGTTTTTTAACAATTAAGCATCTACAACAATTCTTTTTTTCATTAGAAGTGTGATTCAGATGTGTTTTTAATGGGCATGTAAGATAAAACATTAAATCTAACCTCTTTCTTTTTTAACACATTCCTAATTGCTTCTTTGGTAATACTTAAAGACATAGAGCTTTATAAGTGGACTCTAAGCGATAATACTCAATGAGATGTGCTTTTAAAAATGCATGGCACAGAGGCAGGAAGCCCTTCAAAACACTGCCAGGTTTTTGGCAACAGACAATGAAAACGTCTGTTTTATGCAGTCTTCCGAAACACACTCAAGTCTACAGCAAGTGAGCAAAGCTTAGACACAGCTGACAATTTGAGTAACAGTCAGTTATGTTTCTACGATTTTGATATGCTCCAGCGCAGATTACATTATTGTGAAGTATTATTATAGTATTCACCTATCAGTCACCAAAATAAGACTACTGATGTCACACGAAAGGTTTACAAATTTACAAAATACCCGCAAATAAGAATTACGGTCGAAATGCAAATTCCTAAATGTGCCTCCAAACACGATTTATCAAATGTGTAAATCACAGATTGTAAAATATGAATCACACACAGCTACAAATGATTAAGCTCAATAATTTGTCTACACAGCGGCAACGTGTTAATGCAATCTCTAGTTGTTAATTGTGTTAAATCATAATTAAGAAGACAATGGAGGCACACATTTAGTGTCGGCTCCATTGTTGTGAAAAGACTGTTATTTTTCACTTGAGAATCTGTATAATGAGCACTGCTGTGCAATAAATAATATTCAGACAGTGGTATTGTTCTGGCCTTCTGAAATCAAAGTAATCGAAATACCGAGCTTCATCTCTGACTGCAAGCCTGCAATTGCATATCTATTATTTTCTCCCACAGCCTGTTCAAAACAAAAAAAAAACTGCTAGGTTCATAGGAATATCCCAAAAAATTAATTGGTTTTAGAAAAGTTTTTGTCATAAAAGGGACTTCAGAATTGTGTGTATATTGTACTGTATGGACGCTGTGTCTGTGCAGTGTGTGTGTTTGTCTCGCCAGCCGTATTTGGACAACGTAACCAACCAGATGCCAGACTTTCTCTGAAGTGGATCGATGCAAATGGCTCGCTGTTGCAATCACAGACGCCACAAGCAAGGATAGACAGGCAGCCAACATATCTCTCTCTCTCTCTCCCCTCCTCTCTCTCTTCCTCTCACACACTCTCTCTGTGGCACAAAATGATCTGCCACTCTGAACAAGAGTACGCGCTACAGGGCGGCCGCTGGCATCAATTTATCAGCACTGGGCTCATCCAGAATATTGTCTCTCCTTCTGGCAGGAAGCAAATCAAACAAACAAGAGGACAAATGGAGAGCAAGAAGGAAAATGGGAGGAAAGGAGAACAAAGAGGAAAAACAGTGGGACTTCCTTTGCCAACCTCTTCAATCAGGTGAACAGATACACACACTAAAGTGAGAGGCTCAAGTAAAAAAGCCAAAGAATCATCACTTATGAGCAGAGACAGGGCCCTGACATCATTTCTACAATCTGCATTGACCCTCTAACTGCAAATCCCTCTCTCGCTGCATTCATCTCGGAGAAGCCTCTCCCACCACAAGTCCTCCTCCAACTCTAATTATCTATCCACCTTCAATTTATCTCTCACTCCCTCGCCCTCTTCTTCCTCCTTCTAAACCCCTATTCTTAAAATTGGTTGCCTCTCTCCTGAGCCATTCTCCTTGATCACCTCTCTGCTCTCCTTTCCAGCTGTTACCTCCCTACTGCACAAAACACGTCTTATGTATGTATGCATGTACACACAAACGTCTGAATACTTTTAAGGATTTGTAACAGGACATGCGTTTGTGTATGCATTTGGAATATTTCACACATTGTTGGCCTCTTTCCATTTTGAAAAATGTATTCCTGTGTGGGTTTATTGTCTTTTTTTTCCGCCCCCCCCCCCATATGGATCTCATTCCTCCTTCCCTCACCTCGATGTGCAGCGGTCTCGCCTGGCTGAGTCGGCGCCGGTGGCCTTGCAGACAGCTAGCTGTGCCCATTACCTTAAGCACGTCTGGCTGGTGTGAGCTAGATTAGAGAAGGGATGAATAAGGCTTCTTGACTGTGAGTGCCCCGGCCACCTACCTATAAATCACCTGCTAACTCCTCATAGCCAACCCCACCACTCTTCCCCACCCCGGTGTCAAAAGTCTCTGACCCAATCAGAATTTCACTGTTGTTCCCTCTCACCCCTCCTTCACCATTTTCCTCCATTTTTTCCCTCCTGCCTCCCTCCATACCTGCCTGCTTTTCTCTCCCTTCCTCACCACCTCACTGTCTTGTCTCTTTTCTGGCTCCACACTACTAGCTATACACTTGTCCATCATTTTCTCTCTGTCTGTCTGTCTGCTGCAGCTTTTTCAGTTGTCTTTATCTCGTGGTTATCTTCCTCACACCCCTCACTTGCAGTTGTGCACTTTAACTTGCTGTCTTCTTCGGTGTCTTTCTCCCACTCCTACCTCCTACGTTCTCCTCCTGCTGCTTCCAGTGGAGCGTGAAAAGGAACATAGATGGTAGTCTCGGAGGTGAAATCAGTTGTACTCTGGGTGTGAACAAGAGCACCTGAGATGTTTGAAATCTAAGTTTGAGCATTTTTTGTGGATGGCAATTCGTTCACTGTGTTTATTCCACAGTGCCTATAACAATTGAAAAACATGCGATGAGCCAAAAACGGTTTGGGACTAAATGTCTTAGTTCTAAATGACTGTATTTGATGAGATTAGATTAAACTCTAATGATCCCTGTGGGGGAAATTGGGCCCTTACTGCAGAAAGGAATAGATACAGCGTAGAAATAAATAAGCACAGAGCTAATAGAGGGCATAAAATATCTAGCTGACAACTGCAGCAAATGATACGTACTATTCACAATCTAACCCAATCACCACAATAACAAGAATATAATATAAATATTCACTATCTTGCCCATAACAATATGACTTGTGAGTTAGTTAAATATTAAAACACACAGATTTACTTTTTCCTTTGCCAACTTTTTTGCTCTTAAATTGACAGACAGAAACAAAAACAGAGAGATTTTTATCCTAACTGGACTGGGACATTGTCAGGAGGTTGTCTTCTTTTTTTCCTGCAAGAATCAAATGTCAGTGCATCTTGAAACAAGACAGGAATGTGAACTCGTCCAACGGGCCAGAGTTCACTGGCTCAGATCTGGCTGCTCGGCAGCAGTGATGAGAATCTGCAAAGTAATTTGTAGTCTGAGTCAGGACATTAGTTTCATTTTCGAATGGAATACCCGCTGTATTTCATCCGTACTCTCACAGAACCCGAGTTTTGTAATGAGGCGATAATGGAAAAAGAACCGGGTGAATCTCCCCCTCTCTCTCTCCTTTAACTTTCTCCCCACCATCCCCCCCACATTTGCACTCACATGTACAAAATTTAATTTGCTAAAGTTACAAAGTGCTTTTTCATTTCACCAACACCTGGGTGCTGGACTTACTGCATGTTAGGCTGAGTAAGGAAAGTGACAGAGTAGAAGACGGAGCGGAGAGAAGTCAAAGATGGATGGATGAGGTGGTCTTTGAGGTGGATATAAATGGAAAGGCAGACAGTGGGTGAAAGAAAGACCCATCATCCAGCACAGTTACTGCCCACAGAATGACAGCACAGTCTGTATGTGTTATTTGTGTCTTGGCGCACCTGTGCGGCACGCACATGCTATTTATTTGTGCGTGCAGATGGATGAGTGACGAAAAATCACAGCCTTCTCCATCTGCATGTGTCATCAATATCACTGCGGTGGACACGGCTAATTGCAATATGTCAGAGATAACGAATGCTTAGGTAAGGCCACACATAAAGGAGGTCTGACGACTGCATAACTAGACTGGATGGACACTGCCACTGCCTTAGGAGCAAGAGAGATGTTGTTGTGATTATGTCACTGGTTTAGTGATGAGGTGCTATGGGTCTCACTCACCTTCCTACCCCCATTCCTCCATTAGAAACATCGCCCCCTGCTGGCATTAACAGATGTCGGTGAAGGTCATTGGAATTTGGCCTACATGAGGTGGCTGTGCCACTTAAAACCCTCTGTTTCTGTTTCTGCATATGTTTTTTTCATATTATAGGAGTAATACATAGTATATTGTGATATAGTTCAGTTATAAATATTGTTGAGAAACAGTTTCCAGAACTGAAATTTAAGTTTTGCGTGATTTAAATGAACAGAAAATAAAAACAAACCACAGTACATTAGCTCACTGATGATAACTCCTCTAAATTCCAATATTCGGTATGATTTAATTTTAAGGCTCCATAAATTTCTAACTATTTCCCAGGAATTGTCTAATAATTTCGAGTTGGAAAGGGCTAACTAAACTCACTTAAACAACAGTCTCTGTCACAGTTTTTCCTTTTGCGATCGCCTATTAAACAAGAATTATTAAATGATATGACAATTTCCACCAGTTCATAAATCTTTAGTATCTCATGTAGGGTCATATCTAAAACATAATTTCCTCTTTGATTATTTTTTTTCAATTAATCGTTTCATCATAGAAATTCCCAACACAAATTCCCAGAGCTAATTTTCTCCAACCAACAGTCCAAAACTCAAAGATAATGATATAAAATCCTCATATTTGAGAAGTGGAACTGGTGGATTTTTGGCTTGAATACTCTGCAAGTGCACAGGTGCACAAGTTGGTCCATGATGGGAACACAGATGCAGGAGACAGGTGTCAGCCAAACCGATAACCCACAATCTGTCAAGTAATTGCGTCTCTATTTCAAACCAGACAATCAGATAGAAAAAAAAAAGGTGGAGATGAAATAGTTCAGTCACGATCAAGCATTCCCTCCACGGAGGTCTGCTGAATCCCGCAGAATGGAGTGAAGCTAAACTGTCCCAATCACGCTGATGTGGACTTAATGAGCGGCTTTAAATTCGTCTGCCAATCACGCCGCCTTAAGACCCTGAATCCTCGGCCAGAAGGACTCTACCTGCGCATATCTTGGACTAACTACATCAAAAGTTGACGGCGGAAGGGGCCTGCAGGTGGCTCATTGGTATGAGCATAGGGGTCTGTTCAGCCGCATTAAGCCCCAGCAAGTTCATTAAGCAGCATGAGAGGGGAAGGACGAACAGCGGTGCAGATAGGCTGCCTTGATCAATGTAGATGAATGTTCTGCACTGCTGCATGAGAGGCTACAGGGATAAAGGCTGAAGTAATTTAATACATGTGCATTAAGGGCGCGTATGTAAGTGTATGTGTGTAAAGATAGGGAAAGAACATGGAGGCAGAACTCAAGTGAAGACGTCAAGACTGTCTGAGTGTGTGTGCAGTATGAAGGAATGCATGTAGACACACAGAGGAAGTATGGATCCCAAAGGTGTCTGTGTGAAGCTCCATGAAGAAAACCAAAAGCAATTTCAATCAGTAAAAACGACAAGCTAGAAGACATAACGCAGAGAACATACGGTGTGTCTCTTTAAAGTAAGAGCACCATTTTCCACTCTTCCAGACTGCACCTGCTGTTATGATGGCTATCAATTTCATTTTTAAATGTTTTTTTTTTTTTGGACTGCCGCTTGAGATGTCGGCCCGGTACTGTTTCTCGGAACTGATAAGCAAAGTTCCACAAGCAGTCAGAAAAAAAAAAAACAATAGAGATAGCAAAACTGCAGACCCAGACTGACGCCTCTTCATCATCCAGACGACACTGACAGGTGCTGTGATGATGTGTGGGGAGGAACTTCACTCATTTTAGTCGAAAGTCAGAGACAGAAAGAGAGAGGAGAGGAAAGAAAAACACCTGTTCTGTCTGTCTCCCAGTCTGCCTGACTATGTCCCAAGGCGCTATCGTCTCCCTAAATAAGAACACCTTGGAAAAAGAAGGAGGGTGCTGGGGGAGAAGGGAGGCAAAAAAAAGAATAATCTGAAAGAGTCTATTGTTTCAGAGAGAAGGCTGCTTCACCAAATTGATATGTGTACACAAAACACCAGAGAGGGAGAATGTGCCTGCATGTGCGTAGGGGAAAGATTCACAAAGCAAATAAGAGGAAGGGAAGGAGGCCTAGCCGTCTTTAATATACTTGATTTGTGCCGGAAAATCTCAAAGACAGATGCTCGAATATCATTTGAATGCATTTGGGTGCTGACTGGCCTGGCAGGCGAGTGGGCTGGCACTTGTTGCTGGCCAAGCACAGAGTCCCCGTCCTGATCATTACTCTGTTTCATTCCACTCTGTCAGCCTGCTCCGTCGTCAATCTGTTATGTTTTTGTGTTTTATTGTATTTTTTATCCCTTTTTTTAAAATTTAAATTTAAATAACACTTTGTGTTTGTTTGTCTGTTTTTTTTTTACTTTTCTCACTCCGGAGGTAAAATGTGCTTAAGGAAGCAGTATTGGGATGTAGAGATTAATATACGCGTTGCCGGCTGAGTCTACCAGTTGTCTTTGCAAGAGTAATAGAATGATTCCGTGAGGACAAAGACAATATGACAGTGTGTGAAAGGGAAAGCATCTTCAGAGAGAATGATAGATCGCGATTCTTGTGAATAACAACACACTGAGAAACAGCCACTTAATTTAAACATTCAAATAACTTTGTTTTCTTCAAAAGGCTGTGCTGAATGGGTCGAATTGATACTTAAACTAAGGACAACAGAGAAGCCAGTGAGTACACAAAAAGATCTGAAAGTTGCTAATAACATGTACAGTGTAACAAACAATAGCCCTGTCACAGATCTTGGCTACACATTGAAAAAGTAAGAAACAATCTGTGGGTTTGACTGGCAGGATTTCCCTCAAGCCTTCATTACCTTATTAGATGCCAAAGAATGAGATTCATTTTGCAGCGAATTCATTATTTCATATTGGACTGTCAAATCAATAAACCATGGGAGGTTACTAGGGTACAGCCTGGACAAAGTGTTGATAACTTCAAGTTTTCTGGTCCACGAACAGCGCTCCTAGCATTTGACAGCAGGGAAAATCCTGCAAACAAAAACATCTGCTATTATTCAATTCCCAGTTGTGGCATATCTTGACCTGATGAAAGAGAAATGAATAAATCATGCTCCATTAAATGTCATTAGGCCTGTTAGCAAAATCTAATTCTACTAAAGTTCAGCACCGGTTTACAAATTGAATGTAATTGCCCAGAATGCAAATGGGCTGAGCTGTTGTTTGTGTGAATGTGAGACCAAGCGAGAGAAGAGTGAGGGAGAGAGAGAGAGAGAGAGAGAGCGAGAGAGGGAGAAAGAGAGAGAGAGAATGAAAAACAAAATGTGAGAGTCGAGGAAAACCTTTAAGCGCCGCCATAATGGCCAACACTTACTCCTCGCAGTTTTCATTCAGAAGTCTGAGGGGCTACAACGCCAGGGAATTGTCGATTGTCAAGGCTTTAAAAACTGATCATTTGAGGAAAAAAAAGAGATGGGGGAAATGTAATTACCCAGCGAGAGCTGCGTGGGAGTTTTACTGTTTGATAATTATCCCTTAAAGGCATGCTAAACTTTTCCTTAGCTATCTGTTTAAAACTCCACAGAGACACAGAAGTAAGAGAGAGGTCACCCGGCTTCAGGAGGCAGAGAAAGAAAGAGATGAGATAAATGTGAAGGAGCGTAAGGATCAGATAAGTGCAGGCTTGTTGGGCAGCTGAGAATACGAAAGCAAGAGAGGAGTACAATAGGAAATAACACAATACATCACACGACAGCACATCTTAGGGGACAAGTTATTGTCTTGCTAAGTCACAAAAATGTAAAGACTTGTAATGGGATCCATAAAAGTAAATGTTGGATTTTTGTGGAAACTGCCTGTCTTTTTTGGGGATGAAGCATCAAAGCATGCAACATTTTGGAAATGGATGACTGAAACATTTGATGGGCCACTTTTCATTCCCACAGCTCTCTTTACCATGCCATCTGTCTCTTTTATAGATGTACAAACACACACACACACACACACTTACACATGCACACCATACACACATACTGTATTTACCGCAGCTCTGCCTTTGCTTCACACCCACAAACATGAATACATATGCACACATAAATAGTAAGCCCGGTCTGTGTGCCCAGCTACTGTATTTACCATATCGCGGCTTTGCCCATAAAATCTTGCAGCATGAACTAGCAATTTGAAAGCATGACCTCGTGACACAGCTAAGAATAAAAATACATATAACAAAACATTCAAATCCAAAACGAAAACAAATATGGAAGAAAAAGTCAGAAAGAGTCGAGTCTGTTTACGCCAGACTCTGCCTGACTTTTCGGTGCCCTCCTCTGAAACTCAAACTGGAAACTTTCCAAAAAACCTGTGAAAAAACAAGCTGAATATTTGTGAGCTAAAAAACTCCAGTATGTTTTTCACCAGCTGACTGTATGACACGGTATTAGCCGCAAACATCCACGACAGGTGCAAGGTCTCTCCCTTCGTGGGGCTTAAAGGAATGTCACAGTAACCTGGGGCAACTAGTTTTGTGTCACACCAAAGCTTTTCATCGCACTTGAAGCCCCTTCCACGTTTTCCCAAATTCAGTAAGCTCCCCAAAATAAGCTAAATAAGGATCGCCTTGATTTGTTACTGCTGGCATCTTTAGATCTAAGTCCTGGTAATACTCATTTATCTCAGGGGTGTAGTTCAAGCCCCGTGTAAACCCACGTTGCCTCCCTTGTGCACAGAGTCATCAGCTTAACTTCTTTATCAGCTGCATTAATCTCGGTGATACACTCTTTCTAATTAATGGAGGATTGCCCACTGCCATAAATATGAGTGGAGGTGGGTGAGGGAGGCTCCTTGAACTGATGCGCACAAATGCACAAACACAAAGACCGACAACTAGAAACACACACATACTGTACACACAACCAAACTGTGGAGTACACACACCACTTTTGTGTCATTTACCAATAGGTATTACCCATGTTATGCATATGTGCTTTATGTGAATGTGTGTTATTGTCAGTGTCACTGTCAGTGTGTGTGTGTGTTTCTTCATTTGCTTGCAGGATGCTGTTCTTTTACGCCAGAGAGCCAATTAGCGTCTCTCAGTTTGACACCCGTCTCGTCAGGACCAGCATGCTCATACATGTTAATTGTTGTCTTTTCACAGCCACTGAGGTTTGGGCTGCCTCATTACAGCAAGAACATGCAACAACCGGGGGGGGGCTTATGTGCCAAAATCTCAGAGCCACCCACCCAGACACTGTCACTACCTCTCAGTCACGCCTCCTCTCTCTGTCTTACTCCCTCCCTCCCTCCTTCCCTTAGTTAGTAGGTAACGCCCCTTAGGAATGACCTTCCAGTGAAAGCTGATCTGTCTTAATGAGAAAAGTGTGGAAGCCACCACTTAGAAAACAAATGTTGCGCACAGGTCATCTGGCAACTATCCAATCCAAAACAGCAGCTAGGAAGTGTTATAAATATTCTCTGAAGAAACAGTGAATATGTTCTGTTACATCGCCACAACTCGGAGATCTTAGTAAGAAAACAACAGATGAGTGCGATCAAGCTGTGCTGATAGCTATGCCCCATATTGGCAGGGAAGACATGCAACATCAGCAGAATACTGCCGGAGTGTAGAGAGAGCAGAGGGGCGCTGGGGAGAAAATATGTTGGGAAAGTAGAGGCAACAATGACAGACTTTAATAGAAGGGAGAAACACATTGCAAAAAAAAAGGACAAGAACATATGTGGAAGTTGGCAGGAAGAACTGGAAGACAAGTGATAAAAGGGAGATACCCCGAAGGGATGAGAGATGAGGTCAAAGCAAAGTATTAAAAAAGGTTTGCAAATGGATGTAAATCTAGAATTCAGAAAAGAAGGTAAAGGCATAAAGGGGGGAGTGTTCAAAGAGTTCAAATAAGATGAAATAAAGTGAAAAAAATCTGCAGGGAGATCATTTTCTTATCAATGCATTGTAAAGCCTTTCAAGTGACTGTCTAGTAAAAAAAGGTAGAACAGAACTGTACCATATGGAGTCCAAAATTGACTCACCTGGACAGCGTATAATAAGAAATGCTTGCATATTACATGGCTGCCGTTAGAGCTACAAAAATATGAATGAATATTGGACTTAAGTATTTAAAAGGGTGGTCACAGTTGTTTCGAGAGTGAACTAAGTGGACAAAGTCACTGAAAATGAAATGTCCAAATATGAAGTAGTTTTCTGCCAATCAGGTGAAGTCAAGACAGTCAAAACAAATTAATTGGATGAACAGTGATGTTTAAGAAACAGAATACGCAAGCAACAACCAGATTAATCTGAATCCAAGATGGAACGATCCCAATGGGGAAGCTGCTTCCCCGCATCCTGGACTAAAATAATTCACCTTTTTCAATTTTGAAAAATGTCTCAGACTTGCAGGGGATGCTGTAAACCACTGCAGTGCATATTGGAGGTGACAAAGCCAGAAGGACAACATCATCAGCAAACAGTAGAGATGCCACCTTAATGTCATCCAACTGGACACTTTCCAGACCTCTGCAACATTTTGATATCCTGGGCATAAATATCCCGAAACATAAAAGGTGACAAGGGGCACACCCTTGTTGGAGTGCAGTGCCCACATTCAACGTGCTTGACTTAATGCCAGATGTAGCTTTACCAAATTGCACACAGCAATATTTTTTTGGTATATAAACTCAGGCAGGACCTCCTCCAGAGTCGTGTAGACTCATTTCCCATGATATCTCATGAGGGAAGAGGAAAAAAGTTTCTGAAAAGAATCAGACCTTTCCACTTGTTTGACAATAAAAACATGATTTGCAGATTAAATTGGATGGAAAGGATGGTGGAATTGGATGCAAAATGAATTTCTAGAATGATTTTGAAGGGATAACTGATGGAACATCCAATTGTCGCCATAAAAGAAGAGAAGGGGGAAAGGAAAGAGAGACATGGAGGAAGAGAGAAAGTCCTAGAGCATTGAGGGGAAGGTCAAAGGAATGCAGGCAGATGTTAGAAGATGTCCCAGAAGTATCCTCTTTGCTGCAGTGAGTGATTCTCTCACACAAAGCAAAGAGGCAGAGAGAGAAAACACAACAATAACAGACACAGACAAGAAATACTCCAATGAAGGCAGAGCCCAGCTATCAATGACGTGCATGTATTTATGTTAATTTGGCTTGCAAATGTAAACACATTTGCATGCATGTGTATATATATGGGCTCAAACATGGGTTATTCACACAAACAGACACAAAAAGCTGTCTCATTTGCATTACGTTATCTTCCTGTCATTGCTCAACTTGCTGTATTCCCAGCCCAGTCAAGGGACTTTGCGAGGATTGCATAAAGACATTTGTTGCCATATCCTTTCACTCTGCTGCTTATAATACAGAACGCGTCTCTCACTGCCTCCAGACTGCCACAGCAACCTACACACACACACACACACACCTGCAATAGCTATGTCAGTCCACCCAAGGACACTCAGCATGTCAGCTCTGATTAAGCCTGCACTCAGCCTGCAGAATAGAGTTCCTGGGTGGGGAGAGAGGTGCAGTGGGGGGGGGAAGAAGCGACTTGTGTCCAGTAATAAATCGCTGCAGGCAGCCGGGCTCTTCAGAGCCATGGCCCAGCCGACCCCCAACAGATGCCGGCTGGTTTGGCCTGCCAGTTGCGTCCCGGCCTGTGGGCCAGCACCATCATGAGCGATGGCCGCGGTCCAAAGCAGGGGTCTGCCGCCACAGGCGCAGGTGTAGACATCGTTAACATCCAATAAGAAGAGAGCGAAGCCCTGCGGGTGAGGCAAAGTGATATTGATGGAGGCTCGTCTGCAGTTGCCTGGTTCACTGAGCAAATATGAGAATAAATATGGCCTTTTGCATAGCATGCTCCATTCATTAATATTAACCAATGGTGCACAAGAGTGTTCATTAACAGCGGTCACTGCGGTTTGACAACCGCCGTCTGTTTGTAGTTTTTATTTGTGGCTGGCGTTCACTGTTTTACTACTCTCCCTGTCCTCTTTCGAAAGATATAGCCTGTATATGCAAAGCATGATCCAACACATTCTTCTCCTGCCAAGTCAGCAAAGTCAATTATGTTTGTTGTTTGTTTGGAAGTTGGAAGATTATGTGACCATTTGCCAAGCTAGAGACATGATCAGCTGCAAATTAATCCTGTGAGGATTCATATTGTTTTGGCACACATTTTTTTCCCTCTTCATTGTGCTGGTATTGCCAGAAAATTGAGTAGTCGTGTGAAAAACAAGAGCATCTGAGACAAAGCAGCAAAGGATAAACAAGGCTGGATATGAACTAAATGATTTGGTGGTTGGCCAGTTATCCGTCCATGAAGTAGCTTTTCTAGCCATCTAACCTTGTCCAAAAGTCAATCCAATGCTACAAGTGCAGTCTCCTCCTTGTGTTTAAATAATCCTCATGTCAAATACACCAGTCTGACACAAAGCCTCCCTATGCTGCTGCCCAGTTCTCCAACAAGGCCAAACCCCATGATTGTAGGCGCCTTCAGGCCAGTGACAAAGGCGCTGGGTGCCTCATGGGTTAAAGCTTCAAATTCATTTAAGCTCTGACAGATTACATTTGGGCAGTTCAGATTCTCAGGTCAGTAATGACGTTTTGTCCAGAAGCAGAACACCCCAAGATAAGTAGTGATTGAACTAGGGCATGAATCAGGCGAGCGGAAGTGGATCTATTCTCCTCACAGCGGAACATTCACTTCCCTGCAGATTTTCCTGAATCACCATCATGATCCACACCAGCTGTCTCTCTGTGCCTCAACAGAAGCCTCCTGTGGTGCTCAGGACTCTCTCCCATGAGCTGTTTTGATGGGATTTCCCTTAATCTGCTGTGTTTGAAGATAGCATTGTTGTTGCCACTGACTTCAGTTCAGTGGGTGAGTGATTTAGGTGCCCTGTTGATCTGCTTGGGCTATTTGCTCGTTTTAAAACCAGAGTGCCGATATGCTTCAGCTAAGCCCCGTGTTTTTACTGTCCAGTACATAAGAACATCATATTTTCTTTTTCTTCTTTGAGTGCTAAAGTCTTTAGACAGCTTGGCCTGGCTTGAAAATTGTTGTTGATCTGAGCCTGTAAAGGCCAAAGCGACCTTGTAATGTTGGGCCAAACAAATGAAGTTGAATTTTAGGTCTAGGATGGTGAGAGCTCAATATTTATTTCTTTTTTTTATCATGACTCATGTGGAGTGAATAGTGGGAGGCTGTGTTGTTTGTGCCCGGTGTGGGCTTTTGCATACAATCTATTTGAGATGCTCACAACAGGTGTATGATCATGGGCTCATCATAAAAACTGCTACACCGTCGTTGGCTTTGTTAAAGCATTTCATGCACATATGGGTCAGCAGGGGTGGATCATCCAGGTGACCTTTCAGTCCAATCCACCAAGAGAAGCAAATCAGAGTAAGGTTGTGCGTCACTGTTGTCTCCCACCTGTGGCTACCCAGCTAAGGTTGCTGTGGGTGGAGGACACACTAACCTGTTTTCTGCCATTGAGGCTGTTGGTTGCAAGAAAATGTTGTTGCCTCCTTGCTACAATCAGCCTGTGTGAAGTGTAGAGCCCATTTCAGTTGCAGAGGGGTTTGTAGCACTATATTCAGGCAGAACAGGATGTTTGTGGTAAGACTTGTACCGGCCCCTGCCTGGAATATATGAACCCAAAAGATAACTTAGTAGTTTAGTGTAAATTAAAGGAAAAAGTACACAGGCATGGATTTATTAAAGTCAGATTGATTGATTGCTTTTGGATACTGATTCTGGCAGCAACTTTTTAAGTTTGCTACAAGACCTCCTTGGCCATTCATGATCACCTGATGACCTTGCTTCACCACGCACATTGTTGCTACATGAATGAGCTTGGTTTCTCGCCGATTCCTTTCTGTTCAGCACTTATCCCTTCCTATATTGAGATTCCATTAATAATGAGTAATCATGAGCTGTCATATCTTTGTTCAAGCACCTGTAAACCTTGTCGTGAGGACACACCGGAAAACCACAGTGCCTGGAGGACTGTCCTTAACACCTCAAGTGTTTTGGATAATAGAAATTAGTTTGAGAGGGACAAATAATTCGAGAATGTGACATCAGATGATAAAACATTCATTCTGATTGTATGGTATTTATTCAGCTAGTGTGAAGAAAACATTTTTTGTGTGTCATCCATGATCATCATGATGATATGCAGGAAAATTCAGGAGAACCCATATAAACACATATTTGTTAGTCATCAAAAGCATATGTCAACAAAAGTCCTCATAACCATGTGATGGATGTCAAGAGACACTGATGTGTGTGCTAGTTCATGTTCACACATGCATTAATTATCTTTGAGGACCTAATCTGGGATGGCTTTCTAATTAAAAGAGTTATTAAAAAGAACCTTATTGATATAAAAGATGAGGAACTGTCATTTAGTTAATTTATTTATAATGAATTCATATTTTGTAGCATTCTTCTGGCATGCAGCCACTGCCCACATTACTATATGTTTAAGCTGGTGGAACTCTGTAGGCAGTATCCCTGATGTTCACAGTCTAAGGTCAATTTAGCTGCTAATAAAGATATTTCAGCAACAGATAAAACACCGCACCTTCAGAGAATAGTAATATTTACATCTACCATATCTGCCGTAATGTATGATTATGTCCTTCACACATCCTGATCAATTTGTCTCATTCAAGTTAAATAACAGCAGCAGTATATAGATGTTTCTGGAGGGTCTGATAAATCACTGGCTGAAATTTCATGAGCATCTGCATTTTTTCTGTGAGTTTGGAGGTAGTGAGGCTGGCAGGCACACGCTGAGAAGGATGAGTAATGACGCCAAATTGAGAGGCGGAGGAAGTAAACACACTTGGCTGTTGTTTCTATTGGACATTTCACCCTGGGGCTGTCGTCCCAGCTACCCCTTCTTCTAAAATTTATGATGCCTCTGCCTGTACCTCCTACAGCAAAAGCCAAGTAATTCTAAACCAAGAGGCCACAGAAACTGCTCTTTGCATCCTTTAACTTCTGTTTTCATTTCCTCTGACTCTTTGTCTCTCATTAGTTTCTCCCTACCGCCTGGACAGGTATGGAATAAGTGGTTGCTGTCAATTGAAACAGATTGTTACATGCTGCACACAGAACCATGGGGCACCCTGCCCTAGACAAAGGCCAGCAGAGATGAACACACAGTCCAATTTCCACAACTCACCATTAATGCGCATGATGCATGAGCTTACCATAGCTTACACTACACTCTAAAAGCCAGAAGACAGAGTCTAGCCCCTTTATTTTCTGGCCCTTCTTATACCTCTAGGTCAAGCTACAGGGCTGGCCCATGGCCCAAGTCTCAGGGATGAAGCTAAGCCTGGGCATATCCCCAGTCAGGCCGCCTGCCAGCAGGCTCCACAATCCGTACCAGTGGATGGAGAGCTTTCTGCCTCCTGCACTGTCCCGACCATATTTTTTCTTGGATTTAAAGGTTATCTGCAGCCATCCTGTCTGGGGCCTCTGGCGAGAGTTGGAGAGAGCAGCTGGCTCGCCACAGGTGTGAACGCTGCCGATAAGCGAAGGAAAGCCAAGAGAGGAGGCAATGGGTGAGGGGCGGGTCGGAGGGTGGCAAAGAGATACGGACGTCCATCGTGGCCCGAGACCGACCTTCATTCACAATATTGTACACAAATGGTGTGCTCCTGGGATGAGAAAACAAAAGGGCCTGCTCTGCATATTTAAACCATATACTGTAGTGTTCCCCGGTCAGCAAGGCTGCTTTTTTGTTTTTAAAGAGAGACAGAAACAGAAATAGAGGAACAAGAGTGGTAGTGGTGCTGCTTAGCGAGAGGCTGTATACGTTGCATGCATGATAAAGTATTCATCGTGTAGCATTTTAGAGAACAGCGAACATGAACTTGGGCTCAAAATGTATTTTTAAAGAGGTATACTAACGTGACGGATTAGGATCAGGGATATAATCTGTTCTTTCCGCTTAACAAAGTGAAAACACAGCCAAGGCTGGGACACGGTGGCCAATCCCAGAGCTCACTAGCTCACTTTCAGTGTGTGTAGCTCCTCCATTAATAACTAATAGATGGAACATTAGGGGGAAATGGTGAGTATATCTTGAGGGCTTACATTAGCTGGGCGTACAGCATCTCCTTATCTGTGTGTGGGACAAGCGAGAGAGAGAGATGGGATGCGTCGTCCTCTCTTTGACTTTCTTCCTCCATTAACTGCCCTGGGAGGATAATTCGAGTGCTACTAAAAGTGCACAGAAACAGCACAGATGTATGCAGACTGCTGAGCACAAGCACATGTGCACACATTCAGCCATGCAAGAGTGCAACCATTGAGTACCTATTGATGTTCTCTATGTGCATGTGATGTATGGCATTATCATATATGCAAATAACACATGTGGATGACTACATCCATGTATATATATATACGTGCATGCGCACACATATTGTGCATAAATAATGCATGACCAGAACTGTCAAGAGTCATACCACCACATCATCTGCATACATGGAAACTAGTTAGATGTTGTGTGCTGCCATTGTGATATTAACTCTAATTCCAACCAGCAGTTATATTGGATGCCTTGTATTCAATTTGAGTGTTGATGCTTTGTACTCACTATATCAATATCAACAGTAGCTGCAAGATAATATCCAGACTGCCTTACAAGCACATTACCCACATGATGAAATGCATTACTGTTCAATAGTCCTGTTCTATAACACACGTTCAAAGTAGAAATAACACCACTGACAATAAGTAAGTAAGTAAGTTCAAGTCCATATTTTTTCTCACTAATGAAAAACAAATCTATCTCCTTAAAGTTTCAGTTGTCCCGCTGTCGTGTTATTTCAAAGTAATTTAAGACTCCAAATTGAATACTGAAAGTGAGGGTTAAAGATGGCACCGAAAGCTACAGAGAAATGAACGAAATGAACAATACATTTGCGCTGCAATTATGTTTCATTTACATAAGTAGATGAGTAATAAAATGAAGAGCTTTTCATTTGCATACATATACAAATGTTTCCTAAAACATCACCTATCAATGGATGTACTAAGAAGGGCGAGAGTGCTGCGTGACAGGAAATAAAAATTATTCTGAAATCAACTCTTTTTTTTACATTGAGTGGAGGATTTATGCAGCATCAGGAGAGCTACTACTGCTTTTTGGTAGGGAATGTGCGTAATTATCATAATAACTAATGATGATTCATGGATTGTTTCTCAAAGATCAGTGATGCACAAAGATTGTATTGTGGTTGTTGGGGGGGTTGCCCCTGCGCACTCAACCCATTTTCTGAAACACAACACTTACAGTAAGCCAAACACGTATGTATACACACACACACACACACACACACACACATAGAAAGAGAGAGAACCACTCTTCTATATCTCTGGCTAATTTCAGACTCTAGCTACACAAACATCATTAATCAAGCTGACTAAGATTAGTCACTGGCAAGCTCCCCTACCTGTTTATTATAATTAAATCGATGTACATGTCATTGCAGCCGTGGATCCCAACTACAGCAGAGGAGGTTACACACCAGAAAAGATGGTCGTAAAAACAAAGAAAACCAAGAGAAAACTAGAAAATACAGAGAAGGAGAAATAAGTGATGGAGGTGAATTTAAGGCGTGGGCAGAATTGGATACAAGTTAAGGCTCGCAGATTGGAGACAGAGGTGAAAGGCGCCTTTTGTTGTTCTGTACTTTAAAAGATAACCTCTGCTAAATCCGCAAGAAGGGTCCGTGTGGAAAGGTTCTATTCAGAGGAGTTCAGATTGTGTAACCTACCCATTCACAGTCTCACAGCACAGCAGAAAACATCTTACAAAAGAAAGGAGACCTGATGGAAACGCAAGCTGGAGGCCTTCCCCCTCCCACCCCTCTCAACAACAGAAAAAAAAACCTCTTTTCAGAAGCTAAGCTATGAAAAAGGCAGACCAGACACATTTAAGCAAACACTCCCGTGTGAGTTCTGCAGGCCGACTGAAACCTTAGTTTGTGTATTTCTGTCTCTGTATTTTCTTTCTCACGCTGTGTCTGGGGTCCTCTCGATGACTGTCAGGAAATAAAATTGTACAGTACATTGGCTTTGCTCAAGAAACCACTGTGTGCTCAGTGTTATGTGAGTAGATGGAGAGCGCCGCTCCAATATATACCTCTCTGTACATATCCAAGAAAGGTGCAGAATGGCGAGGTAAGAGAAGCTGCGTGAGTGGGCAGGCATGCAGGAAGGCAGATATTTGATTTGTGCCTATACTGATACTGGGGAGTGAGCACACAAGAGATAAAGGGAGTGAGCCACTAAAACTTTTTTTTTTTGTGGATAACGTGACATGGTAATGGCTCATAAAGGAAAAGTAAATTGGGAGACTGAGGTTTACGACCATAGTGGATTGGGTGGTAGAGGGCCAGGGGAAGGAGCAGCAGGATGGCAGTGTGCTGGTACTCATATCTGGGTTGCACATATGGATGCCAGACTTGCCATAAAGTCTTTTTGTCAGAGGGTAAACTCTTTTCTGCCATAAAACGCCTTTTCTGTCAGGGAGTTTGATAACCGGTCCTGAGTGTTTTATGTGCAGGAAACTGTGGGTATATTCTCCAAAATCTGCTCATGTTACGGCAATGAACAATGACTACAGATGTGACAATCTGTCTGTTTTAATGTACACTTTAATCATCTTTAGGGGATAAAAACAGATACAAAACTATAGATAAATTTAACTTTGATGATCTGATTTGATGATATGATTGATGGTCTCAGTTAGTTACAGTTCCAACAAGAATCGAGCACATGTATTGCAACTAAGCATATGGCAAAATTGGACTGCAGATAAAGTGGCTGGAATGACTGGCATGTGAATGGAGCAAAGTGAGAGGTGAACCACCGGCGCGGTGAATAAAACATGAGGGGAGCGATAGGGCCGCACCATCCAAAATGAGACAGCTATGTCTTTGTACTGCATCAACCCTTGACCTTGTCATCAAATTGGTTGACATCACACACACACACACACACACATCTGGCCGCAGCATGCAAGTGTAGTGAGGCTTGTGATTAGATGGGCTCCCATTTACATTGCTGGTGGAAGTGTAGCGCTTTATTTCTCAAAATGAATACCGCATTTCCCTTCAGGTGTTGTTGCAAAGAGGATGTAGCTGGTTGTTGGAGGATGTTGGTATGTGTGTGCAATTGCTTGGATAAATAAGACAGACAGAAGCCAAAGAGCACCCTTTGCACTCTATAAATGGTTTCTGTCTCGTGTTGTTACGCAATCCAGGTGATGTCTTGGTAAGAATGCAAATACAGTGCAACAGCCAGCATAGGCAGCCAGTCTTCTCAGTGGTGTTCTCATTTGTTCACAGTAATTATAATAATTGCTACATGTAGTACCTCTCCAATGACAGATTAAAATGTCATCACTGAACGGGTATCCAGGTTGGATACAGGCAAAAATACTACTGGAGAGATACAGAATCTCATTTGAGGAACGGTGACTCCAGTTTGGCCGGGCAACTGGTGATACCATCCATACGAGAGAGGAATATGGCTGTCTAACCTCTCCACAGGCCAACGGGGAACAAAGACAGGAACCAATCACTAAAATTAGAGGAAAATAGTTGACAGCAAACTGCTCTGTATGGTTTATTTCACACTCACTGTCTCAATATTTAGAGGGCAGGTTCAGTTCAGATTCAATCTGCAGAGAGAAACAGCGATGGTCCTGAGGTAATGGACCCCCCGTGGACAGTCAAGAGGGCTCACAGGAGAATATGCTTTCTGCTTTCAATTAAATACTGCCAAGTGGAGCTTCGTGTGCACATTCCAAGCTCTGGGCGTTGTATGTGGGCCCTTGGCAGGCAGGCTCAGCTGCACCCAGCCCATGATCAAGAGGCCAAGCTCTGCCATAAAATACCACAGAAGCAGGCTTGGCTAGAGCTCCTGAATCTAACTCTAGGAAGTGGAAAGCCTGTCCAAGGCTGTAAGTGTTACAAGCTTTTCTTATTGCCAGCATCCATACACATGCCACGGCTGCGGTATTGGAGTTAATCAGATGCTGCTTCGGAGGGGATGATGAGTCATGTGCTTTGTGAGTGTTTGAAGAGGGAAGTTCTCAGGTCAGAGTAGGTCATGGGGTAAATGGCTGTGTATTTTATCTTATGGGCATTAGGAGTGGATCCCTTATGTAGCTATATGCTCATGGGTTGCTGATGTCAGCTCATTAGTGTTGCTACCTTCGCAAAGTCATCAGTCCATGTACTGTAGGTGCAGCAGTGCTCATTGGTTTTACAGGCGGCTGAATGGAACAGAGGCATATGATGATGCAGTACCAGACAATTTTACAATTATTAAAGTAAATAAAAGTCTTTAGAAATTGGCAATCACTCCTTTGTTTCCTACAAGTGTTTCCATACATCTTTCGATGAGAAAGAAAATATCGTGAATCATATGCTACGGCCTTTTCAGTCAGAGGATATCAATAAAACTCACACATCTGGGAGATTTGAGACTGACATGTTCGAAAACGCTCCCTACCGCCATCACCAAAACACGAAATGAGGGGATTTCTTTCCAGAAGATTGTGTCTCTCCCCTCCAGTAGGGTTACAAAGACTTGTAGAATCTATGTCAAGGAGAGCTGAAGCTAGATTGGCATGTGATCTCGTGATGGCCCTACTCCACAGTGCTCCTCTGGTAGATGCAATTGTACATTACATAAGAAAGGTTATGTGCTGTACCCATCTCAAGACTGCTACAGTAAAAAATGGCTATATTGTATCACTTCAATAGCGTCTCTCATAACCATTTCAAAACTTCACTTTTTCTTTTGCAGTATCGTGCAAAACTGAATAAATCTGATCAGGCATGAGCTGGCTGGCTATATAAGAGCTCTTGGGTTTTCTGCATAGAACACTGATTTATTTCTCTATTTTTATACTTGTTAATTGGATTGCGATTCCAAGCATACATTCAGAGGTAACCTTTTGGCCTGTAATAAGGTTAGGACAATGTTGGTCTTCAGAACGAAAGGCTTAAATAAGAACAAGATCTGCTGCCAGGTTTGAAGTCAAGGAGGTGGGAGCTACCGAGAGAAAATCATGACACACTTTCTCGAGAGCGCTGGAGAGAGAGAGAGAGAGATAGAGAGAGAGAGAGAGAGAGAGAAATTGAGTGAGTGCAAAAGCGGTGGCTCTCATTCTGTAATGGAGCGCCGTGGCGGGTGGCTTGCCACATGTTGTACTGGTTGCCTGGAGCACCATGGCAACAGGGAGAGAGAAGGATTGAGGGAGGTGGAGGTTCAAGGACTTCACTTGTTCTAGCAACATTTTAATTACTTTGGGTGCCGGCGTTTAGTGAAACAGATGCATTCTGGAGATCCTGCAACAACTGGGAGAAACCCCATGAGAATGTGGTCCTTAGGCTTTTTGCTTTCGTGTTTTTGTTTTTGTTTTTTAACCTACCTCCTCCTCTCATATTTGTGAAATTACTATAACTATTGGATATACAGAGGGTTTACAGAAGGAGGCTGATAACAAGAGAGGGAGACAGAGATGGGGAGAAGGAGAAGAGAGAAAAAGCAAGAGTGTAAAGAAAGACAAATGAGGAGGGAGATGAAGCAAAATGAACACAGATAGAGATCGACAGTATGGGAGATACAAGCTGTTTGAAGAAGGAGGTTGGTAAGAGATATGAGGAGAAAGGACCAAGGGAAAAAGGATTGGGAGGGATTTGTAAGGATATAAAAGCTTCAGTATTCCCCTTTTAGATACACACACACCTAAAGAGAGGCAAAAAGTAATTATTTGGAGGATGCAAGAGTTTTGCTTTGTCTGGCAGCTAGCAGGGACGTGAACATATACAGTGTCAACATTTGCAACATGACTAAATGCATATCTACATCTGCATGTGTATTTTTGTACATCTGTTTGCGCATGTAGATCTGTGTGTGAGAATATAGCAACGAAAGCGTCTTTTTCTCCTGATGCCATGCCTAACACGATCAGCACTCATTAAGAGCTCTCCAGAGCCCAGGCACCTCACAGACAGAAACCCTCTCCAAAAGACAACCCCCGAACCCAGTAAACACACACGGCTTCCTGCCTGTAAGCCTCTTCTCCAGTGTAAACAAACTGGCATCCACTTGAAGCACTGGCAATGTTATTTATATAGAAACGTAATCCAAAAAAAAAAAAAAATGCATCACATGGTTCTTCCTGGCTCCTTAAAGTTTTATTTTCTCCTCTTCATATCAACAGAAAATGTGCAATATAGTTTGTAATTTAAATATTTTTTTCCTTTTAGCATACAGCATAACCACTGCCTTGAAGAGGAAATCTGCCATCATTCATTAATCCCCTCCTCATCATTTATTTTTGTAGTTTTATATCTGTATCAGATTATACTACCACTATTTTTTGATCAGATTTTTCTCATCCTGTCACACACTTTATAAATGATTACTGCCCCAACCGGTCCACCGGTGGATAATCCTACATCATAATCGTCCAGGGAATATCAGTGTACCTTAAACTCCCCAATTCATTTTGTCACATACAATACTTCAGTCTGGTTAAGGGTGGTATAAGCAGCAAATAAAAAAATAAAAAAATAAATAAAAACATCAGGAAGGAGCAATTTCGCTTCGTTCCACTGGAGGAAGGTTGCTATTTTTCATCCTAATGCTAAAGTATGATCATAAGAGGTCATACGTGCAGATCTCGTGTGCATAGACATGACTGATAATGCGCTACGACAAGCTAATCCATTACACCTATGGACGTTACAACTGATGCAGTGCTGTAATCTGCTGCAAGATACGAGGCGACGGAGCACATCGGGGGTATACAATTGTCCTTGTCCGCGACATGTTTCTGTCACAGCACAGCCATGGAAGTATTTAGGTCCCTAGGGATACACTCAGGGATGAGAGCGGCCTGTGGCGCTCCCTTTGTTGCCTGTAATGGATTATTTCATACAAACATGCAATTGGACTGTGTTACTGATGGATAGCAGCCATTGTTATGGTAAAGTCACTCTATCGCCTTCAATGGGTTCCCTATTAATCTCAGTCAAGTCCATGGTGCCATTGTGCAAAATTCCCCATTAAACCGTACCACCTTGACTACAATGGATGTGTCAGTGAGGCACCTTCCACACTCTTCCGAAGAAGGCAAGAAAATGGAATGTTTTCCTAACAGATTACATGGATTAATGGGTGTATTTCTGAACCCGTAGAACGTTAGGGAAAGAAAAGACGGCAGTGTGTCTCATTTGTAATTGTGTGAATGGTTTTTATTTGGATGGTGGATTGTCTCCAGGTGCAGGTTAAAGGTAACTAACCCCATTTCCTCAGTGAGAGTGAACCTGGCTGACCTGCTGTGTTAAACGACATCGGCCTGTGACCCTGGATTGAAAGACGCTGATGGATGGAGATAGAGGAGGAGAAGACAGACTGACACGAGGAGAAAGTCTGAGAGAGAAAAGGCGAAAAGGAAAAAGAACGACAGAGCAAGACAGGTCATCTACGGAAGCACAGTCTGCTATTGTCCACTGTTGCTTCACTGTGTGACATTTTTTTCCCCTCTCAGGCTCTGTCACTCTCATTTTCCTCTTTCCTTATCTCCCATTCTTGTTCACATTCTCTCTTTCCCTGTCTGTCAATTTGTGAAGGCCCCACATCATTACTGTCAGAAATCACACCGCAGTACACCAATACAAAAGCCACACGCACAATATCACATATAGAGGCACACACACTCATACAGTACTTTCCGCCCACTCGTGTGTTGAAAGAGAATGACTTCTTTCTCTGACTGGGTTCTGACACTTAGCAGTGAGCTTGTCCCACTGGAATCCAGAGTGAGGCAGACAAGCAGTGTGAACTCAGAAGAACTGGAGTCTTTGATTTTCCTGTCAGACACTTTTAGCCCTGTGTCCCCTCCAAAAAACGCTTTATCTCTATCTTCATCTGATTGTCGCCTCGCTGTTTTGGTGCGCATACGAACTCATTGCTGTGTCTATGCTCACACATACTGCAGATATCGTCACAATCATGCGCATACTGAGACATTAGCATCCCAGATCGCTGTATGATCTCAGAGACCTTTGGCACGCTTCATTGCATAGGCATTTGTTTAAAAGACCATAACGCAATCAGCTCAAATTTGATTGTGAAGGAGGGACAAGAGAGACTGAGAGAGAACATTCAAGATCATTTAACTGCAGGGTTCGATGAGAAGCTAAAACCCAAAAGCCTCTCAGAGTCAGAGAGGCAGGTGATTAAACCCTGTCATCAAATCTCACACCTCCTTTTCAAGCCACAGGAAGCGGCTGGAGAGCTCTGATTAGCATCGATGACACTCCACCCCATCCATCTGATCCCCTGTAAGAGGCTGTTAAACCCAAATGGGTTCCCTCGTTAAAACTGGTGTCAAGTAAATAATAGATCTTTTTATCTATAGGTGGGGGGACTGGATAAACATAAAAGCTGCCTTATCAAATCAGAAAGGTGAACAGTTAAAAGGTCCTCTAATCAGATCTGGCAGTGATTCCTCTCATATACTTCTCAGCAAGTCATGGAGCAGCTCTGGTCCGCCTTGAAGTGGAGAAGCTTACTACTGTATGTGTATCACCAATCACACCAAGGCAATAAGTCTGAGTCACTGAAGAGCACTGACGTTTTACATTTTAGTAATTTAGATAATGTCGCATGCGCTGATAGATTACACTGTGACCCAGTCGATATTGGTGTTTCTTGTTTAACCAGTAATCAGAGTAAATTATATGAAGCCTGGTATGATATGCACAAGATAAATGTAGCTCAGTTTGAATGTAATGTGGGAGTTCCACGATCATTTATTTAAATATCACTGAATCATACAAGCTAGTTAGCTACGCAAACAAATTTACACCCCCATTCATTATTAACTGTTGACATGGCAGAACAGTTAGAAAGGACTAATTACATTAATGGCAATGTTAAGGTTGCTCAATTCTCGAGCCCTGAAAGGGTTGCAACAAACTGTAAACCTACAGTGACGACATCCATTGGTTTGTGGACAACTGTTTTGCATTGTTTGTTTTGAGTTTGGCAAGAATCCATCTTGCTAGGCCTCAGGCTACGTGAATGTGTTCAAACATTGGGGTTACCGACCAATCAGCAATGGAATAAGCTACAGGCGTGGGTGTGTTTGCTTAAAAACAGCAATGGCAATTGCTGATAAGGTTAGCGTAGATGCTGCTAGCATCAGTTGCATCAGAACTAGAGTATTTCTTCATTAAAATAAGAGCAAAGTTGTGTGGATGTGACACGGTCAGGTTGGGTTGCTACCCCATTTACACCAGACATTATTAATGTCTGCATTTTTTGTTAAGCGGTGGGCTATTTACCAATTTGTTGATTAAAAGTGAAGTATGGTCTGTTGCAGCAACTGCTGTTTGGAATACACAAGGGCAGAACATTGATTATGTTGCATTCATTCCAAATGGGAGTTGCCACATGCACAGGTTGATTAACTGTAACATAAACATTTTTCTGTTAACTTTGGCAGATTAAAGGGATGTTTATGTGGTTATTAATCATGACCGTAGTTCTGTTCACCTTTATATGAAAAAATAAAAATCATATGTTAACTTGTTCGCACGTGATACAACTGCTTTATTCTTTTAAAACAATATCGTATTGTTCGTCTTATGCTTCATAAGCAGTCAGCAGTATCTTGCCCTTGCATATCTGCATACTGCAGTATATGAAACTTCACTCTGCGACAACATTTTGATAGCAGTCAAAGGGCTTTCATTGCAGATGGACACCCTAGTGTGTAACATTATGCCCACACGACAAGACATGCTAATGTTTGAAGCTGATGTATGAGCTTTGCTAAATGTTGTCAAGCGACTGTCAAATGCACACACATACACAGAGCAATGGCACTTTTGCACCACTGCAGAGGATGACGACATTCAGAGACACCCGCTGCAGCCCCGGGGCTCCAGCTAAGCTGGTGTCTCAGACACACACAACCCATAACTCTGCCTCGCTGATAGCAGGCCTGGGGATTGTCTCTACTACCATGGTTCACCCTCCCCTTCCCCCCTTTCCTTTTCCCCACCCGCCTCGTCCCTCTCCAATACCTTGTCCCACCGGAGTCATAAATCGCTCCAGTAGCGTCCGCCGAGAGCAATGAACACACACACATGCATGCAGTTACACTTGTTCACACACAGTCAAACATGCTAGTACATATGAATTCATGGATGCAGCAACCCAAACTGAAATAAACCCCAAAAAACGCCTGATGATTACTACAAAATCTCCACAAGTAAAGCAAGAGATGAGATTTGTTGGAGCTAATACTATTGGGCAGGTTGCTAATGTACTAGCAAACCTAGTTATTAGTGCTTTAAAAGGAGATGGGGTAGAGAGATGGGGAATGGAAGGTGGGGGCTGAGACAGACACACTGACAAATGAAGAAAGTGAGGGAGAAGCTCATTAAGCTACAGTGGTGGAGGGAATAGCAAATAAAAAGCAAAAAGGATGATCACGAGAGAGTGAGGAAAGAAAGAGAAAAATAGATGAGAGCAGAGACTGAGGAAGAAAAGGAGATAAGCGAGGGAGGATGAGAATAGGGGAGGAAGGGAATTGGGAGATGTTTTGAAATGTGGAAAGAGAGTTGCTGTACAGTTATTGCAATCCTTGCCTTTCACATAAACCTGTCTTGATGTCAGAATACCACTGAGTGCAACATATGAAATTTTACCCATTCATGCTCATTTGGTTGAGGCATCTTGGCTGTTAGTTGTTTTTATTCTGTCAAGCTTCATTCACAGTAGTAGCAGTCTTTACTGTTTTTTTTTCTTACCACTCCTCTCTGTGCCACTCTGAGTCTCACAGGGTGGCTGACATTCAGCTGTGGAGTCACTTTAGTGTTGGACTAGGGGAAAAACAGCCGTATCCTATAACAGGTATTACTTTGCACATCACTCTTGCTTCAGTGCCAATGACTGGAAAATAAACCACTCCACTGAGTTGCACACAGCTCGTCATCCATTTGCTGGCAGGCGCCAGGTACAAGCCAAAGTGGCTGTAGAGCAAAACGGTGAAGATCCTTTAAAGCAAACTGAGATTAGGTAAAGGTAAATGTGGAGCTGAAAGCGATACTCGTTTACAGTGAAGAAGGGTTATGTAGAGCCAAGGATGGTCTTTTTTGGAAACATTTAAAGACCTTCTCTGTGCCAGCTGTCCTCGTTTCTTATGTCTCAACCGTGAATTTAAATGTTTTGCTATTTGACCCCCATAATGGAAGCTACAGGCCCTAACCAAGGACAAAAATGCTTCTCGGCACATCGCGTTCTTAATCATCCTACTGCTCATTGCCCTGAGAGACTTATGACTTTCCCCTTTCCAAAATGTCTGACGGTAGCCCATTAACAATTAAGAAATACGGTTCACAGCATTCCCAATGGCAGAGAAAAGACAAACCTCAACATATATACTGGAGGTATTGAACTAGAATCAGATTTTAACACTACTCTTAAATTGTAATTAATCCACTGAGTACAGTTAATTATTTAACACTGGACAGGTTGAAAGTACTAAATACTAAAGGCAGCCTGCTATGACATTAATACACAGCAATATGCTGTAATATGAATTGTCATATTGATGTTGTAACATTACAGAACAACAAACAAAACTGATACATTGCAGCGCTCTCAAAATTTACAGCGATTTAAATGTTTTTTTCACTCCATCATTGAATATTTGATGCATTATGGCTTTTTACTGGCCAATGAATCACACAGAAAATATATTTGTAGGTAAGTGAAATTAAATAAGTACATTTTTAACAACCTGAATCCCATAAAGCTTAGTTGAGATTGAAATCTACCTTGAAATATTGCTCATGGCAGTGTGAGCTGCGTCCTTTCCTGTCCAATATGTTTATTGGCGATATCTGACTGCCTTCAGCACCTTTATAATTCATTATGCCATGATTAAGCTTGCCAGAAAATATTAAAGTCTCAATTACTTTATTAGCTTTCACTGCGGAATAAAAAAAGAAAGAGATTTCAACGTAACATCCCAGAGGAGTGCACATACTATACTATAGACCAACCTGATCATGCTTTGACCATTGAGGCCTCTCATTACTCCCAAACAGATTTCAGATTATCTGTTGAATTCCTCCCAAGGAATGCCCGAGAGGAGAGACTGACACAAAAGTTTACACCCTTATGATGATTTGTACAATTCAAACAATATATAGTTGTGTGTATATACTGCATTGCATTGTTTATTTGTTTAAATCACAGACGCCACCTTTTTACGTCCGGTAATTGGCACAGGCGGTGTGGTTGAGGGTGACAGGCTCCGGTATTTTCTGTTGACCGTGTCACTATTTATTGTCATGTTTCACTTATTATCACATTATATGTCGTATCGTATAGTTTAGTTTGTCACGTTATGTAAAGTTTCAGTTTGTTGTTACTATTTCGGTAACGCATCACAGCAGGACCTCTTAGTGGCCGTTTTAATGGTAAGTTGCCGCTACAGAGACTATAAAGACATGTAGAAGATTCTTAGGGAAAGAGATCAGACTGGTAGTGTGATGCATCCAGGAAGAGTGCGGCCATTTGGAACAAGTATTTAAACACTTACACCTTTAGAAGGAGTCTGGCAACATGTTGTATTAACTCATTTGTTTGAAGCAAACCGAGCCCTTCAGGAAGTCTCAGACTCAGAGAACAGATTTGATACATTAACCTCAAAATTCTCCTATCAGGATGAAAAAACAAGTAAAACTTGATTTTGTTGTAAATCTAAATCTACCTGACTCTCAGACAAATAATACAGCACTGACCTTGACCAGCACAACAATCTTTTGCTGACTGAAGCTAACTTCACAGGAAATTCCTCACTTGTCTATTGCAGCTCATATAAACACAGTACACACAGTTCAGTACCCCTCCAAGGAAATCCATCCAGTAAATATTCACTTCTACTGAAGAATCTCTTCAACAAAGAGGCAAAAAAAAAAAGAGCAGCTTCTTTGGAGGACTGTTCACCATTAAGGTAATGAAAATACTAATGAAGCAGTAAACAAACAGTCAATTATCAAATGTGATTGTATAATTGGAATGTTGCGCTGACATTTTCTTTATGCATATTTAGAAATATTATACAAAAGCTTTTTGGTTCCCAGTTTTTGCAGGTCTTCTTGTTATGAACTGTGCATGTGCTGCCTGTGAGTCCTCAAAGTACAAAGCATTCAGTCAACCACACAAATTCTAATATCATCAGCATGCTGTGAATTCCTGCCAAGGACCACAGACAAACACTGAGGCAGGATGAAACCTGTTAACCCATGTTTATTTACTAATTTATTCTTCGATACCCAACGTGACTCAACTCAAATTTACATTTCCAGTAGAACAACAATGTCTCTCCAAAGTAATGCACTCTATTAAAACGTCCCAGCGAGAGCCAGTTTTGAGCTCACAGAGACATTCGTTATTGAAAACAGCATCCAAAGCTGCAGTGGCCATTGATCCAAATGGCACTGTTATTTACTAACAGCTGGAACTTGAATCCGTCACAAGTCATGAAACAAAAAGGAAACACAAAATCCGATCAGTCACCATCAAATAGAATATTAGGATGAACCATTATCATGCATACACGTGTTGTGCATTGACAAACTGGTAATCCCCATAAACCAAAAAGATGGTAGCATATAAGAATTGGTAAAGTACAGAATCTGTGATATCAAATGCTATAGTATTTTTCCCAGATGCTATATAGTGGAAGCAATGACTGAGTATAAAATCCTAACTGCCTGTAAGATTTACTTGGTCATGGTTGGGCTGGCGTTTAAAAAGAGTCTTAAAAGACAGGGTTCAGGGAAAGTGTCGCGATTCCATTTTAGATTATTCAACTGAATCCACAGTCGCCTCCTTTTCGTCTTTCTTCCACCACTCTCACCGTTCTCTCTTTCCATTATGCAAACTCACTCTTTGATCTCAAACAGTGAAAGGTGGCTTTATCTTAGAACAACAGAGAGACAGACGATCAGAGACTTAGTAGACCTCAGAGAAATCTGGATGAGAATAGAAAGATAGAGGCGTGGTGGAATGGGGTGGATACAGTAACCAAAAGAAATAAATAAAATAAAATTAGTCAGCTCTTGAAGGAGGGAAGAAACAGAGTATGATACACACTCAAAACACCATATTTAATAAGCTTTTCCACACCTCTAGTTTCCTGTACTTTTGAAGACCACTACAGTGCAATACAATCAGTACAATCAAAAAGATGCCACTAAATCTTTCACACTGGACCTTTAAAGTTTTATTTTTGACAGTAGGAAATGTGCAAGTGTAATATTAACTCTTCTTGTAGTTCTGGTTTTGGTTTCCACCAACTTCCAGACAGTATCTGGTTCTTCAGCTGCTGAATGCTCTATGTTCACCCGCTAGTCACAAACTTTGTTTCTCTTTCATTTAGTGCTGGTCAGGTAGGGCTCAGTTTTTAAATTTTCTTCACCTGTAGACAGCTAGAGCTGAAAATGACGCTATGAGCCGAGACAATGAAGCGAAACAGTAAAGCCAGAAAACCAAAACAATCAGCTGAAAGACGCTAAAATTCTCAGTAGCAATAAAGTGGAACTGTAGAGTCAGTGGGTAGTTCTCTGCAGGTTCATCAATAGCACCACTAAATATTGATCAGGGCACTTTCCCGTAGGTGCATTATCACTTAAGACACACAGAAAACTGAAGTTTTTACTTCACTGCCTGATCAAAATTGTTCAGACTGGCTGAAAATGTACCATTATGTGAGGTGAAAACTGAGAAATATTTTATTAGGTATTTATTGGTAAATATTTTCATATATCAATATTATGTCCGTATTAAAGTTTTTCATCCAGTTGCTTAAGCATCAAATGCTACTAGCATTAATCTAATTAAAACATAATTGAATTGAATCTGACTGAAACTGAATTGAACTGACACAGAGATTTACAGAGACAGAGAAAAGAGATGGAGAAACTAAAGGCTAAGGATTTTTCAAAGCAGAGGACGGCGAGATTGCCCTTGCAGTAGGACCACCTTATCAATTTGATTAGAGTGTGAAAGGACACTTAAGATCTCAATTGCCAGCACATTAGTAGTCTACTCAGCCCCCTGCCTCAGAATCCAATGGCTAATGTTTGGGGTAGTGGGGAAGCTTGAAAAGATTATTTGATTTCACTTAGATATGCCCCTGCATGTGAAATCAAATAGCGATTAGATAATGTGTGTGCTAAATATGAAAGGGCCTGCTTCATTTGAAACATTGATTTGCATTTCAAATGTTTTTTTGCCAGGCCAGAAACACAACAGTCAGTTCTACAATATAAAAAAGCACTCAAATGGCAAGACCTATTAGATGACAAAGATTAAAATATTTCTGCTTTGCCACTGATGTAGATTAAACTTTCTAGAGCCCTTTAAAAAGACAAGCTGAGATGTAGATATATCAGATAAAGTTTTCTTATTCCCCCCTGCTTCTGGTCAAAGAGTGCAGCAGTAGGCAAAAAGTGATAATAATTCAGTCTGCAAAAAAGGATTGACGGGCTGAGCTGATTCCTATTAGACCTACTTTATGTTCAGCTTGAGAGAAGAGAAGAGAAGAGAAGAGAAGAGAAGAGAAGAGAAGAGAAGAGAAGAGAAGAGAAGAGAAGAGAAGAGAAGAGGGTGGGCATCAAAAGCCAAGTTATTTTCACTTTTATCCTTTGTGCAACTTTTCAGCCCTGTTTTTCAGACGAAGACAATCTTATTTGGGAGAGAGTAAGCTCCTAGCAGGACATTGACGTGGAGGAAAGACCAATCACATTGCTTACCAAGGCAGCTATTGTTGAAATTTAAAAACTAAAATGTACATTGGCCTTATATTCTACACACGTTATAAAATACATCCCCTGTTTTGAAGACAGGAGACACTCAAATCACCTTCCAGTGAAGCTGTGCGAGCGTGTTCATGCTGTATACACACAGAATCAGCGGCTCCACACTCTTGAGTTGCATACCGCAGTGCCTCGACATTCTGTAACTCATTCATCCGCGAAAAAAGTCATCCGGCAGTCAAAACCTCATTAAACTCCTACCTCTTTGACGTGAATAAGGGACTGTCTAAAGTCAGAGAAGAGGCAATTGGATTTGATCTGTCATTTTCCAGTAAATACGTTCATTCAAGGCCCGTGGATTGCTTCAGCTGTGGTGCTCATCACATTCAATTCTTTAGCCCTGGATCCAATTTTCAGAAAACTTATTGGTGAACCAAAATAGCAATGGAGCTTTTTGACTGCAGATCTCCCTGGTTAAAGGGTAAGACAGTCTGCTTGATAGGGTATTATAACCAAGGATGCACACACTACAAATCTGCGTGCACACAAAACCACACACCTCACACAACAGCGAAGATGTATGCAACAGTTCCTAAAGGTAGTTTGTAAGGTTATATATCTTATATTGGTTTCCTGCAATACCAAACACACACACACACAGACACACACGCCTCATAGTCTCATAGCGAGACTAATCATTACTAACATAGCAGCATATCCAGCCAATGAAGATGACTCAGATCACCAAGGGAACAGAGCAGATCTCTTTCATGCCGTTTCTTGTTTTCTCCCTCGCATGCTCGCTGTCTGTCTCCACAAGTCTCTGGCTGTCTCACAAGTTCACCCTGTCCTCGCCTCCATTTTCCCCTCTTTTCATTACCTCTACCTGCCTTTGCACCATCAGTACCCCCCCTTTTCCATCCGTCTCAAGCCATCAAGCTCTCCTCATCTAAGTAAACCCAAGTGGGATCCTCTCAGAAGGGCTAACTGAGCCAATCACAGACAGGATGTGAGTAAGCGCCGAGGAAAGCGCACACACTCCTGCATGCACCCGTACATATTATACGTATACACACACAAGCACGTGTGCCAATATGCTGATGGCTGGCCTGGGGCAAGGGTGAGACTTGTCGCTGGATTTAGAGCTCTCTGTTTTTATTGGTGTTTGAGACGGGCTACGCTGTTTGTGTTTAGAAAGTCAAACTTCTCATCGCGTCAGCCATTATCGCCGCAACCGCCAAGGACAGAAAGGCGGTGAAGGTGCTTACAAGAGGGACATAGCAACAAATATATATGTATATATTGTGATGTTGGGTCAAGGTAGAACACATAATAGTCATACAAAAAGCGATTAAAGGAATGGAATAGAGAGTTTCGAGCAATAAAAGTATGAAGTGATTTAACTGAAACGTCCCCACAGGATAGACGAAGGCGTGAAGTGGGTTTGTATGTTTTTAACTGTGTTTGTGCGTTCCCATTTGTGATAGCGCATTTGCATTTCTGCAATTCTGTGTGTGTGTGTGTGTGTGTGTGTGTGTGCATGTGCATCTTTTTGCTTGTGTGTGAGTGCACATATGTGGGTGTGCGGCTGGCTAGCGGTTATGTAAGGCACTAATTGTCATGCAGTGCGCGGGGTGCAGACACTAAGCACAGACATGAAGCTTTCTCCGAGCCCACAGCGGTGAATATTAAAATAATTAAGAATAAAGTATCCACAGATCCAAGGGAGAGCATGTAAACATCAAAACACTTTCTGCTTGCATAGATATGCAGATTTTTATGTATATATGTGAATTTATTTAAATCGTGTATATTATACAAATATGTACTTTTGATTGTATGTCTCTTTTATGATTACGAGTGTGTGTGAGTGGATTTGTGTACCTACACGTGTCCTCGCCTGCATGTGTTTGAGTCCAAAGTTGTACATCAGAGGAATAAGCACAAGAATGTCAGGCTGTAAATCGCATCGCCTCCAGACCTCTGAGACCCTGACAAGGATGTTTGAATTAATAAGCGTGTGCCGCAGCTAAACACGATTTCATGTGGTTCCTAACATATGCTTGCAATATTTATGGGCTCAGAATCAAATTTATGTGATACTAAATTGGCCCAATTTCCCATAAATTCATGGCTTGTGATGCTCTCTTTAGGAGAGGAGTTAACCGTGCCTAGGTTGTCGTGTGATTTATTAAATGAAGTAACTCGGTTGAAATCTTGAGATTTCGAAAAGCTTTTGGAATTTCACTTCTTAATCGGTCCCCGTCATGATATCAGAGAATAAATTAAGAATTGAGAGACTTAAATATGGATGGGAATATATCAAAGAGCATAAGAAATCAGACTCTGCATTACTCAGAAAGAAATGTAATCAATTTTGTATGAGAAGTTTCTAAAGCAATTTGCAGCCTGTGTTAACTGAGACTTCTAAGACCCACCACAATGATGAGTATCCATGTGGCTCACTTTTATTTTGTTTGCCCTCTCTTGTACTCTTGTAATCTAATTTTTTTATTGAAATAAGGTTGTCTTGTCATACTCTGGGGTCATCTTTTGAACGATTCATTGGTATTCTCTCCGACCAAGCCTATCCACTTCTAATACACTTAAAATACAAATGTATAACAATTAAAAATGAAATATGTTTATTAAATGTTGAATTGCTATGGATAATTGAGTATAGTGGCTATGGGGACTCCAGCCTCTTTGCCCTCTTTGACTCAAGTGTCCTTCTGGACCAATCGATAATTACAGTTATTATTACCATTCATTTTATTGTTGTTCTTGTTGCTGCTGCTATTCATATAATGACCGTTATGAAAGCCTGCCAAACTCCCATCCAACAAACAATGACATCATTGTTTTCAGTCATTTTTATGGATTTTTTTCCCCCTCCCTCTCTTCCTTCTTTGTGCACTTTTGAACAGGATCTAAGTTGTTATTTATCATCATATACATGTTTTACACAGCAGTTTAGATGGTTTACATGTTTTCCAGAAACAGGTGATATGACCGCTTTGTTCTTAATTGGTTTATTAATGGGTTTCATTAATCAGCGCTGCTTTAAAGACACACCGCTCCTGACACTGTTCCAGGAAATATTGGTGCAGCGGTAGAGAGATGAGGCTGCGTAAAACATATGAATCACATATACCAGGATGTCACATTGCAGCTGTGGTGTTTAAATTTTTTATGTGTTTTCCCTGCCCTCCAGACAACCATTAAACTCTTAAACTTTTGGGGCACTGGTGAAGAAACGTACAAAAGCAACTCCTTGACAGCGTGACACAGAAGAGCAATGTCTATTTTGGAAAAAAAAAAGTTACAATTTTCAGTCTCTTGTTCTGTGTCTGGAACTCACCAGGGCTTGGGTCTTCAATGGGCCAATAACATGCTGGAGTGGTGTGAAATCAGAGCCCTGCAGGAGAGAAGAGAAATTGGGTGATTGGTGCTTCACTCGGGCAATTGCTCACGCCTGAGGCTCCCTGACGCTGGAGGGGCTCTCTGTACAAATTTCAGCCACATTAGGAGGGGAGATGGCCAAGGAAGAGCAACCGGACTCTCTGGCTTCTCCTTGGCAACCCAGCTGGCTTGGTCTGATTAATTTGCCTCATGTATGCTGCGTTAATACATCCCATTACATAAACAGCTATCTCATGGGGTTCACACAGTTCATGTCGTTAAGACTGAGGACAAAATAAATGTAACGAGTCAGCAGAGATCAGTAAGTAATGGTGCTGGGAGATTTGCTCTGGGAAAGAAAGAAAGAAAGAAAAGATTTTTTTTTGTTTCTTCCCATGCAGCCTGCACGAATCTGATGACTTCCATGTCATATTCATAAAGGCCATTATTATTTTTTTTCTTTTTGTCACCAGTGTTCATGTTCAATTCATTCAAAAGGTGAGACAGCATTCAGTCAAAGTCAATCACAGCACAGTGGCTCACAACCGTTCCTTTTCTATAACCACACAATTACAATATTTATGAGAACTCCTGCTGATGGAAAGACTATTTCAATGCCCCCACCCCCTACTCCTCCCCATCTCTCCCTATCTCCCCTTTTCTTTTGTGATCCTCATTCTTTTCTGTGCGCTTATTTTAATGAAAAGTTTGGTGGTGAATCGCTCGGGGATTCGCCGGGGCTTGTAATTTCCACAACATGATGACGTGAATAACTATGAGCTGATGGTCCTAAAGACACTGACAGGGCCCGGAATAAATACATTGACTAAACACAAGAGAATAAAGGGCAGAATCCCGCTTCATGTGGCCCCACTTTGCCCCCTGAGAGCCTCCGACAATAAATCATATAAAATGATTGAAAAATGAAATGTTCATTACAATGACCCCAGACAGTGAGAGAAAAGCATGAGAGAGCAAGGCAAAATGACTGCATTTAAAAGAAGAGCGAACAGAAGGGAACGCAAATGTTCCCATCAGGGTGAATATCATCTAATACACCTCCGCCGGGGGAAGATTATTGATAGCAAGTGTATGATTGTGGGTGGGTGGGGGGGATGGTATTAAAAATACTCCTACCACCACTGCTTCTGCTGCACCTCCTCTCCTTCATTCCATTAAAACTCGCTGATATAATATGCATCAGAATCGCTACTAGGTAGTCGTTCCTGTGCTACAGCAGGCGAGTGAAATCTCAATCATTTGAACTTGAGGGTTGTGTCCTAGTGAGAGATGACTTATTCATGGCATAGTGTGCGTACCAGGGGAAGATTATCTACTCACGGGCACCCAGCCTCCCACCAAGGACATTCTAAAGAAATGTTAACCTGTGGTATAGTAAGTTATGTGCTGCCTGAAGCTTGTGTTCACTCAAACACAGAGGTGGAGCATTCAGGTGCTTTAATTAAAGTCAGTGTAAAGTAAGAATAAATATGGGTTCTGAGTTTGTCAGACCAAAGAGTAAAGTGTTATTAAGCACCCAGCCAAACTTGAATGATTGAAAATATCAACAAGTTTATGAAATTAGGTGTCAAAATCAGGTAAAAATGAGCAGTATTCTCAGCTCCAGGACTGTGGGGGCGTCTCTGCTGAATCCACTGAAGCCACGTGTCAGATGAGTTCAGACTAACTTTGAAACACTCTGAGCGAGATGAATTCATCTCTATCTCTCTGTTAGGGGTGCAGGGGTATGCTCAGGGTGGCCTCAGCGTGTCATCGAGCCACCCTTTAAGGACCGCCCACAAAATCCTGGACTGAAAACTGGTGAAAAACTGTTTTAACCTCTAACTCCACATTTCAGTAATATATCATCCAAGTCTTTTCATATGTTTTCAGCAACTATTTATTTTTTATTTTGAAAGACATTTAGGGGGCTCTAATTATGGCAGAAACTGAATATAATTTGCATAACTGTGTTTTCATTAGAGACTCTGCCATGTTGAACCACCATGATTCTACAGTAGCCCGGAACAGATAAACAGAATACCGGCTCTCAATAGGGCCTTTCACATTTTTTTATGTGTTTTGCACGTGTTGCAACCACAGTCGTTTCTTCATCATGTGAGGGTGAGGCAAGAGAGGTGATGCCACTAAATCCACATGCAACCAAAAGCATCTTTTTTGTTATACCTTCTGTACCAGGTCAATAACTCCTTCCAATTTGTAATGTAGGCTTTCTGTTTTTAATTTGCAGACTTAAAGATTGCCCTTGATATAACTGTATGAATCATGCTCAGTATATGATTAGCAAACTGACTGTATAATCAGTGGAGTGGCCTCTTGAAACAGTCCAATGGAAATGTGCAATGGAGGTGAAATGCAAAAGGTATGAACTTTTGCCTATCCAGTGTCAGTACAAGATGATCCTAGAGCTTATGCAAATGTTTCTGTAAGGGATTCACTGGTGGGATGACTACCCGATCCCAACATAGACACACAAACAACACTAAAGTCTGAGACTGATCAGTGTGGAGAACATGGGATTCAGACCATAGTCCTGCTCCGAAATCCCTACTTATTGTCAGATCAAGACACCAACAAATACCTCTGAAAGACCTCAGCCTTATACCTTAGGTATACTTTTCCAAATAGCAGTTCAGACATGTAGGCGTTTTTCTACTTTCTGAGGAAGGATTACGGGAGGAGTATCATCCATGTGACAACTACGACGTGACACAGTTAATTACACTTAATTGCATTCACCTGGAACCCCAGGTGTAAAACAAATCCTGATTAGATTAGATTTCATCCTGCTAAAATTAAAACCAGCGGGGCTCTGCATCCTGAGGCAGGACAAGTGTCACACGGACACTCAAATTAGGGCACACGCCCGCACACACTCATGCTCGTGCCTGAACACCATGACACATCGACTGTCATTACGTATTGTATGCATAACCATATCTGTGGTGATCCCAACCATGCAGAGGCGAGAGAACTGTGGGTAATGGTGGCACCTACTCCGGGGACAGCAGCCATTTCATGGCTGGTCACTCCAAGCAGACCTCTGTGGTGTGATCGATCCACACACACAACACACACATACACTCTCTCTCTCTCTCTCTCTCTCTTCCTGCCTCTCCCTGCTTCCCCTCCCTCTCTCCTAGGACATTTTACGCTGGCTTACGCACTGATGCATTTGATTGCACAGCACCTCACCAGGGCCAACTCATCAAAAACTTGATCCAGGGAGAGGCATGTGGAGGAATAAGTTTGTTGAGGCTATCTCTAGTGGAAACCTGTGGATAAGATAAACTCTGTTTAAAACTTGAGAAACTACTGAGCAGAACATTTTCACAAATGACAAAATGTAGTGTCATACTATCAGGATGGTAGCCAGTGTAAAATATGTACGGTAGATAAAAGAGCAAGGTCTGGAGGCATGAAATGGACGGAAAGTCTCGCATCTCCATTGCCACGTGAATAATCTTTAAGAAAAGTTTGAATTATTAAAAAGTGAGGCTCAAACAAATCAAGCGTCTACAGCGTATCCAACAGTTCAGCTTCAGAGCAACAGCAGCACTCCGGTTCATGTCACTGTTCAGGTACAGCTACTGTACATCCACAGCGGCCCAGCCACCCAATATACTCGGTGTCCTTCAGTTAACCGTGTCACTGCTTCAGACCAGCCATTAAATGATTCAGCGGGCTGTCCCAGCTCTTTACTTAAACTTCTCACCGTGTTGGCCTTCATTATTGATGAGACGCTGAGTGCAAGGATACTCACGTATGCAAGATTTGCAAACTTCTGTCAGAGTGAACTCTTCTGTCCCAGTGCCTGTACCGTCATCTGCCACTGTCATGAAACTGGGAGGAATCATCATATGTGTGTGTGTGTGTGTGTGTGTGTGCGTGTGTGTGAGAGGGTGTGTGTCATTGTCCTCTCCACCCTGTGGTTGGCAGAGATGACACCTCATTATAGTTCGGATATCACCTTGGCTCAACCTCTGGCCTCATGCGCTGCCAGTAGACCACTCCGAACTCCACAGGGACCCTTTGCAAGTGTCTTCACACTCCCCTCACCTCACACACAGACAGACAGCGGTAGTTATTAGATGTCCACTTATTAACCATTTTCAGGGTAGAAAAATGCCTTTCTAAACCTGTACGTTCTTGTTCATAAAAGCAGGTAAATATAAGAAACCAGCACGCTGTAAATCTGTCTATATTCATGCAAGGAAACCAGGCAGGGAGCTCTAAGCTGGATTTGGTTGAGCAAACAAGCTCTGTGAAATGAAATCTGTTTGCACAAATGCGAGACATTGTGCTCGAGTGTGTACAGCGCTCGGTGAGAAAGCCAGGGGAAACGGTAAAATTACTTGTGCATTGCCTTTTGTAAATGGACAGTCTATCCTTCTGCGTCCAGCCCAGTCTTTTGCACACACTTGCTCTCCTTCAATTTCCTTTATCTTAGGCTCCAGGTGTATGTATCTCAAGCCCTTTCTCTGTATCGGAGCTCTTTTTGTGCAATCTCAGTATCAAATCACACGCACGTGCGTATGTATACACACACACATTGTCTTTGTCCCTGGGACAATGGTGTTCTTTGGTTGAGGGAGCAGACTGGCAAGATAAGGGCAGAGACTTGATCTCATCTCTGAGGCACACTTCTCACACAGAGCTCCAATGTAATTACAGCCCCCATCCATGCTGACCATCAGTCCCTGAGCACCTCCTCTAGGTATGTGTGTGTGTGTGTGTGTGTGTGTGTCTGTGTGGAAATACCATATATGGACATAGAACCTTCCTGTTCCAGAAGAGGAATTCTGGAGTTCTGCTCCACTGTCACATGAGAGGAGCAGAATCTACATCCACCTCATTACTTCAGCAGAGGCAGAGAGGGCAGATCAACATTACTGGGGTCCACTAATGGGATGATCGTCCGTTGGATCCCCTGCAGGCTGCGTGCAAAGTGTCCTTGGGCAAAATAGGAAACCCCGAATTGCTCCTGAAGGCTGAATCATCAAATGTGTAAGTGCACGTGTGTGAGTGTGAGTGTGTGAATGTGTTAGTTACTTTCTGATCAGCTGTAAGGACTTTGCACGGCAGCCTCTAGCGTGCTTTAAGTGGTCAACACTTCTGCACCAGAAGAAACAGAAGAAGAAGAACAACAACATATTCTCTACGAGGGAACCCCTCATCTCCTAAATTTTATGTATTTTTATTGATTTGCATTTATGATGAGGAAAAAAGCAGTCATTTTTTATAAATGATTGCTTTTCGCCTCTAAAGTTCTTTAAGTGGTCAGTTTGTCTGCAGAAGAAGAAACTGAATCATCATATTTTCTATGAGGAAACCCCTCATCTTTTTTATTTTTTTGACTTGACTACTGACCAGACTATACCCCTATAAAAGTGTTTAAGTTTGTTGGTTTGGCAAAGTATGGAAGCATGGGGCATGTAAACCCCAGCTCGGCTTTGTCAGACACCTCTGTAACAACAAACAAATAAAAAACACTTATTATAGGGTGGGGACAGCACGGGGGCAAAGAGTCTTCCTCACAGACAAGGTCTGAAGAGTCGGGTTGTGACTCTCTTGTCTTCTCTGTCAGGAGTGACTAGATCCCCGTGTTGCCGTGGGTTTACTCCGGGTCCTCTCCGGTTTCCTCCCACACTCAAAATGTTTTGGCTAATTTGGCTTTACTACACATCTGCACTTAGGCAGAGGTGTAGATACTGAACTTGAATAAATGATAAAGGTTAAATGTAATTAATGGTTGTGCATCTCTTTTGTGTTTAAGATCAGAGTCAGAACACTTTGAGAAAGCTTTGTTAAGTTGAGGGTAAAAGAGTCAGCTGGTCTTCAGCAAGTTTCAACAGTTCAACTCCTGTTGCAGACAAATCGTCTCCTCCATTTTCACTCGTCACTCTTCCTAAACTTTTTAATCTCTGAGAAGCCCTCACAACTCACTTAGAACAATGGTGTAGCATAGACCCTTTCCTCCTTCATGTGACTCTTCCGAAGATGTCCTTGTTGCTAATGCTCGGTTTACCAAAAACACCTTAGCACTTGCATCACCTTTATTCCGGTATAAGCCAGTGGAAAGAAGAGAAACTTGATGCTCAGGGGTTAAGTGATTTGTAACAAGTGTCAGAGCTCAGGCAGAGATTAGCATGCATGCTCAGAAATCTTGATAAGTCAGGCCAAGGAATTGTTGAATACAAAAAACACCCATGCAAACAGGAGAAAGGTGAGGGGGTCAGAACAGAACACAACGCTGTTTAATGAACAAATAAATACAGACAGGGAGAGGAGCCGGTGTTATGCCAGAACCAGAGCTGGGCAAGCGGGCAAGAAGAGAGTGACCGAGCAAGTTGACGAGAGCTTCATAAATTAAATTAATTTTGGTATGCTCTTAGCTTGAAGTAAAATTTCAATATTTTTAATTCTATTCTTTTTGTGAAGTGTTTCAGATTTAATATTTGGAAATAAATAGTTATTTCACAATCATTAATTTGGACATTTTATTTTATTAGTGTAGTGAATTTATAAATTGTTTAATACACCTATTATGATAGAGTTTCCTTGGCGGTGTGACATAAAGAATATTAAAAGTGAAAATCACAAATAAACCAAAGAGAGAAAGAAACCAAGAAATCACTTTTGCTTCATGATATCCAAACTGGTACAATTTTGTGCATTTCTTCAGTGTAACTTTGTGAGCCCATATGAAGGGGCACAAAGAAAGAAAGAAAATCCTCTGGTCTTGAATGCAAAAGAACATTTAGGAGTTGACTCCAGGTAAAGGCTATTACATGTTTCCTTTAGAATGATCTCCTCAATACAAACTAGTAAATAAAAGATGTAGATAAAGTAAAGCAGAAGAGTTCAAGGATTTTTCAGGGTTGAGACGTTTAAAGAAAAGAAACTCAATATCAGGTCTTTCTGCTTTATTTTATATATTCATGTGTCCACAGGTCAGAATTGTTTGTTTTGTTCTGTTTGTTTGCTTGAGACTTGCAACAGGGGTGACATAAAGAAAGAATCAATTTGTGTTAACTTATCAGTTTGTGCCTTTGAATGGAAAGAAATAGGAAGTAGTAGATGACAGCACAAGTCAACTGCTAAAAGGTATGGAAAAAAGTAATAAGTAGCACTTGAGAAAGTTTGGTTTTGCCAAAATAAGAGCATGCTAGGAAGAAATAGAGAAAGGACAGAAATCCCTGTTTGTCCCTGAAATAGAAGCTCTATCGATTCCCCAATGCAGACAATTTGGCATTGGAGGTTTTATACCTGTAGCTGTTATAGATGAAGTGAGTGGATAAAGGTTGACTCTCACCGAGATGATCAAATGAGAGAAACAAAAAGAGAATCACAAAGACAGAAAAATCAAAAGAGAAAATGATTGGCTGTAATATTCAAGAGCCGTGCAGATCAGCTAATGATGGCTCAAGTCCAAAAACTCTACAAAAAACAGCACACGCACAGCTGTTACAGGCGTGCTAGTAAGATCTGTACACACATATGCATTGAAATCCTTCTCATTTGTCGTTTAATTTGAGTCCTAATACTACACAATACCAACAAAAAATATAGATTTTTCTCTCTGTGCTGCCACCACCCCCTATTCTTTCACTCTGTCCCTCCTTCCTTTTGCTTCTTTGTATGATTATCTCCCCTTCCTTTCCGCCACAGGCTGAGAAAATAGATGGTTTGGGCCAGAAAATGTGGCTTTGTGTGCAGGAGATTGCACAACAGTGTATTTCATTTGTACAAAATGTCTGTGTGTATGCAGATGTCCGTGTGTGTATAGTTGTATAAAGCCAAAGCGTCTTTTGTAAGTAACACAATCGGATTACAGTGGTGTAGACCTGCTGTTTTCCCTGTAAGAATCTAGGAGGCTTTTCAAAGCCACGGGCCTGTGATTGAATTACCTTTTGTTCTAAGTTGGTGCAGCAGGATGCAGTGGCGGTATCCCACATACTGTATGCATATTCAAACACTAGCAGACTCATCTGTAGGTCGTGTGTGTGCCGAATGATCGAGCATGTAATTCCCCGCTCAGGGTAGCCGCCTAAGGTTTAGCACGCTAGCTGGGCTCCTGCTGAGGTGTGGTGACACAACACTGCATTTATGTTGATATGCCATCCTGCAACACTGCAGTGGAAAATTACCAAGACTTCAGAATATACAAAACAGCTTCTGAGACTGAAATTTACACAAAGAATTACTGTAAGTCACAATAAATGTGTCAACAACACAGGGTTCATCGGATGACTGCAATCTGATCACAGTTATAATAGTTTCTGAACAAAGACTAAAGTATATTATACAAAGAAAACTATTATTATATCGTGACTGTACATAAGTGCGACCTGAAAAATGCCAGCTTTAGTTAGTCTTCTCACTTTTCCTTTCCTTTTTTTTTTCTACTGTCGGCTTTAAAAAGTTGACATGACAGGCGCCCTCCCAGCAAAGATAACTGAAGAAAAATATGTGATTTTCAATCCCAACAGTAATTATTTACATAATTACAGCAACAACTGTTGCTAAGTGAAGGTTTATTGAGGTTGCCTCTGTTCCAACTTTGTATCTAAAATTAAACAGCACAAAAGATCTTCTGATGCATACGACACCACTGAAATGAGCTTGGTTGGATAATATGACATTTAATTTTTTTTTTTGGGGATGTCACTACATCGCCTCTGGTGAGTTTGTGTTACATTACCAACACTCCCCTGACATTAAGACTATTTCTGAGGCTTTTTAATTGCACACTGGAAAAACAATGCATTCAAAAAACGAACATCAGCTCAGTCTGCAGTGTTTGGTATGCCAGACGCATAAGACGTATGACTTTCAGACTGCTACAAGGAAAACATATATTCAGAAAGCCTATGAATTCATTGCCATCATACACATCATGAAGGAACTTGCACGATGACGGTTGAAGGGCAGTCTCCCTACAATATGCACTCCTTCACCCTGCTGTAAAAGTGAAATATTGCCTCACAGCCCGGATTGCTGTAAGTATACTTATTAGTCTGTGTTGAACTACTATCACCCCCCGCTAAAGATTTTTGTGTTTTGAATCAATACAATTTTCGCTCTCAAAATGATGGACTGGTTTTCGGCTCCAAGTGCTGACCGCATAGCGCAGCAAGAATGAAGCGTGCTATCATTTTAGGGTTACAAATCGTCATGCTGGTAAAAACAAGTAAAACACACTTGAGTGAGTTATTTGAGGCCGTTTTTTTGAAGATGTGCAGGAACAGAGTAAGAGCAAGGAGAACTGTAAATAAGAAATGGTCAAACATCAAGAAATATAATTTATTTGCCAAGGACTTTATGATAATTTCACCATCCCTTCCTTCTTCTACATTTATTATTTCCAAGGCACATTTTCTCATCACTGCTTAGTATTCTGACAACATAACAGTCTCTGGTATAGATGTTATGTTTCTCATGTGTATTTATAAAAAAAGACACTATCTTTACATACATGGCACTCACAGAGCAAGGATAACTGGTGTTGGGGTTGGTGTGTGAATGTGCGTTGTGTGTGTCCACTCTGTTATGGAAGAGCCATTGCGGCTGTCCTTCAGTGATGCTGACGGAGGATATAAATTCATTACTCCCTGAAGCAGACAACCCATCATTCTCAACACAGTGGTTCCGCTTTCACATACAGTGCACATTTGTGTGTGCATGTGTGTGCAACACCTCAGTGCGTGCAAATGTGTGTGTTTGTTTGCACTCCCCAGTCTGGTGTGTGGGTGTCAAAACTGGTGAAGGTCAAGCAGATAGGTGGGGTCACCTGACTGTTATTCAACAGCAGCCTGTAAGAGAAGATGCCAGGAATATTGATTGACAACGTTTACAGCAGACAGCGCCACTTGGCACGTCATTGACATAAAATGTAAGACTTCCACCCCAGTCAAGGAGCCCATGATTATCTGCCTGCATTTATCTCACTCCCAATATATGCAGTTTTCCAGACCATGAGCTGACCATGTATTACATGTGAATATTGATCTGAAGGGGCTACAGTGTGTGTGTGTGTGCGTGTGTGTGTGTGTGTGTGTGTGTGAGACTTGGTACTGTATGTTCACCCTTCACTAATGTTCCTGACCTTCCATGCCAAGAAAATGTATTGTACATGGATGCCATTATCTGCAAAAGATAGAAAAGTGAGGGGAAAAAACAAGACTCTGTTAGCAATGCTAGCCGCTCTGTGTGTTTTTTAGGTGCAGCTTTGGTTTTTCGCTATATGCTAATCTTAGCATGCTAAAATGTTCACAATGTTATTTTGTTACTATGTTCACATCTTGGTATAGTGTGTTAGCATGCTTAAATCTGATATTTGGCACTAAAGACAAAGTACCTGAGGCTGATGAGAATGTTATAAGAATTGCAGGTTTTTGGTCATAAACCAAAGTGCTGTATTAGACTAATTGAAAATTTGACCTGATGGTGTCAACCGAGGAAAAATTGGGATCTGCAAATATGGATTCATCCTCTGGGCACCGTGGTAATCTTCCCCAAATATCATGGTAATTCATCCAATAGTTGTCAAGACTAAAAGCTCAATAAAAATTAAAAATTTCAATCTTATATTGGAGCTAGAAGAAAAGTCAAGGGCTCCTCAAAGTCACTGGGATTCATCCTCTGGGAGCCATGAATGTCTGTATGGTGTACAACATCCATCTGGTCAGAGTTAAGATAATGATCATTGGGTAAGTGGCAACTTTAACCTGCTGGTGGTGCTAGAGTAAATGTCAGGGGATCACCAAAGTGAGTATGATTCATCCTCTGGACACCATGAGTGTCTGTACAAAATGTGATGGCAATCCATCACTATACTGTTGCGACAGTTCAGTAAAAAAACAATATTGTCAACGTCATGCTGATAATACAGGAAAAGTCAAAAGATTACCAAAGTCAGTAGGATTATCCTCTGAGGAACACGAATGTCTGTACACAATTTAATGGCAAACCATTGAATATTTGATTAGATTTTTCCGACTGACCGACTAACTGACCTATCAAGTGACGTTGCTATCCCTCGAGCCATGTCACTGGCTAAAAGCCTTCTAGAAACACACATAACTGTGGATGTGGTTTAAAACACACACACACACGCACACACAGTTTCAGAATTGTTTTAAAAGTTATTCAGTCTTAATTCAAACTTAATAGAAAGTGGCCACTGGCCCATTTGAGATTTCTAGCTGTTATTTGTACATTCTTTAGCTCTTCCTAATTTTCTCCCTTTTCTCCTTCCTCAGCCACCCAATGGAGTTATTCAATTGCCACCCAATATGGCAGGGACAAATGACAGCCATTAGGGTGCAAAGCTTCCAGTTGCACTTTGGTCTGAGTTTCTCACCTAGTGATTACGCTGGGCATTCATCAGGGGGGTCTGATCACCAGCCAGAATCTCTAAAAAGATCATTATTTTCTTATTACAGCTAATAGGGCAATAAAATACTCATATTATATACTTTCTGCTCAGACCCACAAAAGCACATGAACATACCAGCAACTTTAAAAATGTAGAATTTGTAGAAGTATCTCTTGTTACTAAAGGCATGAAGAGGTTCAAAGAGGCTTGAAGCGGTACAAAGAACTCAGACACATCAGAGACAAAGACACTGTGGTATTTCCCCAAAATGTCATTGTCTTTGATGCTACCCACAGTCTGAAATTGGAAAAAGAATGAATGAGGACCGGACAAAGACGAGGACTTTCAAATTCTCTCCAGATCTAAATGTGAAACGGCGAAAGAAAAAGATAGAGCGATGAGGAAATTGGACTGAACATTTGAGTGGAACAGAGGACAAGAGAGTGTAGAAAGTGTGTTGAAGAAGTAAAAAGGTATAATGAATAGAGGTGGGAGGAAAAGTGAAACTCTATCACCAAATCATCAAAGCCCCCAGTCTACAAGAGAAAGAGAAAGGCAAACATAAATTGGCAGAAAGAGAGACAGATCTATTTTTGTGACAATGCATTATGCGCGATGGAGGCATTTCGAGATCAATTTGGCAATTGGGGTGTACACCGCAATTTTGGTGTCAAGAATGAGAGGCATTTGTGCTTTCACTGCCCACCTGTTCAGACATGGAATCATTTTCTGTGGTCTTTTATTGCCCCTACCAAGCCTTCACATGTGAACAGATAAACAGAAGTGCGACATCTGGATGTGGCATGCAACAAAGAAGTCTCCTTATACGTTATCCATATGTTTTACTGGCTTCCAAGACCATTTAATTCAGGCAATATTCTGCTATTATGTACCAGAAGGTGTTTTGAGCTACCGAGGCACCGCATTTCCCAATGTTCAGGTTTGCTTATTCTTTGTGTTTGCATGTATAGCTTCTTGTGAATGCCGAAGACATTTTAAATCACTCTGTGCTTTTAACCATTTACCATGAAGAGATCGTGCAATCTAACAATAAATCAAGAGTAAGCATTCAGTAAGAGAAATTCAATTTTCTAAAGGGCGTTTCAAGTGTCTGCAAGTTGATTTTCATTTCATAGACTATGAATGAAAACCAAGGACTGTCTGTACCGGAGATGAATGCGTGCAAAACATGCTTTGAATATTAAAAGTTGATGTAAAGTGCAGGGTTGTTACATTATTAGATTTTCACTACACCATTATTGTGGCAAAAAAAATATAACAATATCTATTTAAAAAAAAAGCTGTAAATCAAATGAATCGTTTATTGTTTCCTTTGTCTCCTTTTGTAAATGTATCACACTTTAAATATGAGTATAGGGAAGTGAAGAGAGAGAACCAACAAGAGAAAGAATGGAAAGAAACAGAAATGATTTAAGAGGCGCTGGATTATTTAAGATGATATTGATATTTCATTTTTGTTAAATATCACCTGTCAATACCGGTATATCACGACACCTCTAATACAAATCATAGATCATATGTAGAGCCTGAAACAGGCGTTGCATGTGTAATCCTTTTGGTCTGTATGTGGGTGTAACACACACAAGGACAAACATTAAATAGATTTTAAATGGAAGAAGAGCAGTCCCAATCTCATCTTCAGCTGCATGATGGCAAAAACCACTGGGGTGGCCAACGTTTAGTTGAGCAAAACACGTCACAAGGCATTGTGGGATTCCAGGAAATGTGGGAAAAAGCCTGAAAACTCTGTAAGGATTTGCCGGAAAACGGAAAAGTGACAAAGTAGTGAGTCAGGTAGTTTACTATCTACCAACAGTGGATGCATTTTCTTCTACTCTCTGGGATCCCTCCTGGATTACACATACAAACACAAACAAAGTGCCGCCTGGCACAAAGTCACATAAATTATGGGAGAAAGTACAGGTTGTTTATTTGCATAATTTGCTTCGTGCCTGTGGTCACTAAATTACAAAAAGTCAGCTGCCGGGGCGTTGTTTAGCTCAGTTGGTAGCGCATCCGCCCCATGTGCAAAGGCTCAGTCCTTGCCGCAGCGGCCCAGGGTTCGAATCTGACCTGCGGCCCTTTGCTGCATGTCATTCCCCATCCCTCTCTCCCCACATTCCTGTCACTCTTCAGCTGCATCTATACAATAAAGCTTGAAAAAGGCCAGAAAATGCTGCCATGTGAGCCTGCATTGTTAATCCCTGATTCCTGAAAGCCGAGCTAAACAGAGTGAGTCCGCTCGTTTGAGGTGAGATGGCAAAGTCGGTAAGACTCCATGAGCATGTCTGCATCTGCCCGTGTGTCTTTTCACCCATCCGTCAGTCTTAATTACATGGGAAAGGGATGATTGGTGCATCTGGCAAAGAAGAGAAAGAACATCTGTCTTGTTTGCCAAGGTGTGGTTGAGCTTGTGGGTTCATTTTTGTGAAACCATATGACCTTAGAAAGAAGAAAGGCATCACAGGAGGGTTATCTTGCACATCACAGCTGGGTTTTAGCACATAGTCTCAGAATGGGCTAGTACGTTAAAGATAGTAGTAGTTTATTGTTCATTTTCCACCTGTGGAAATACGTTTGCAGCAACAACAAAGGCCAGAGATTCACGATGCTGCAAATGAGGAGGAAGAAATTCCTGCAACGGCGCCGGTGAAGAAAAATATTTTGAACTGTTGTGGGTGGCGTGACAGAAATTCTATCAACAGGTTCATAAAATTGGTGACGTGGGAGGTGCACCAAATGATGGCACAGAGAAAAGGTCGATTAGAGTTCATCAACGCGCTCCAGACAGTGGCTGTCGGCCAGACTCAGCAGCTTGGAGATGTATGCCGTAACAACCACCGATCCTCTGGGATCTCAATCCAGGGGCAGGTTGGATGATGTGCTCGGCCGGGCGTGGTTTCCACATATGCCAGGGTAAACTGGGAAACTGCTTTCCAATCCACAACATTAGGGCTCCAGATACTCAATATAGAATGGGACAAAGAAGCCAGATGGAGAGCCGTTCATCTTCTTCACTCAGCTCTAAATTAAATGAGATCAAAGGGGATATTTTTCCCGGCGTAAAGAATATTCTGCAACTAAATACAAGTTAAATGTTTAATGAAACTTATTTTGCAGCCATCAGGACGTATTTTATTGCTTCTCCTGCTTTGATCCATCTTTCATTCTCTCCCAATCTGCTCTTTGTGTTTTTATCAAATGTCATTCCTAAATCGTGTTTCTTTATGCTACATTGGCTCATGGTTTCATAAAAGAAAATCAAATCTGAGACAGAATACAGTCACTTAAGAGTGATAACAGCAGGCTACATTACTTGAGCACAAATATATTTAGCCCCATGAAGGCAATAAAACTGACAAAATGTGAGTAAGTGAATTAAAAAGGCGAAAATGAATGAAGGCACGGAATGGAGGAACTGTAATAATGAAGAATTAAGTTTAGTGTGTTGTTTGTTTGTATGATGCCAAGCTCTCTTTATTTTTTGTTGTTTTGTTAGCTCACTCATTTAATTCACACTTTTTTGGCTTCTCTCTCTCCCAGTGGCCATTCTTATCAACCTTCCTTCATGTCCTCCTCTCAGCTCTGTCTTTTCTTTGAGGAATTTTATCATCCACTCTTTTCCCTAACTCTTCCTTTTACACCTCCTCTCTCCCATAATGCTTAGACTTTTGAAGGGCTTAGCGAGCACACTGAACAGTAAACATTTTACAGCATTTTCGGGAACCATAAAGAGAAGTCATTTCATCTCAGTCCTAAAATCTTTTTTTAATAATGTCAGTGACTCACTGCAAAAGAAGTACACCTCCTCCTTAGTGGGGATATTTACAAAGCTGCCTTGCTCTCTGCTGCATGCCGTACTGAATAAGGCGTGTGGGTTGGTGCAGGTTTACAGAGTGGGAACACTTGATTGCATTTGAGGGTGAAATGTTGAGGGTTGTCAAGAGAGTGAGTGTTTGTGTGTGTCACTGTGTATTCATGTGTATACAAATGCATTCATGCATCCATATTTTGGAGCTGGTAACCTATTATTACTGCTAACCCTAACCCAGTAATTATAGCATATTATAATTAATGTCCCAATTTTAGAAATTATATATACCGTTTTCAGTTAAAACCAAGCTAGCTGTGCTACTGCCCTCTTTGAATATCAGCCAATATTAATTAAAAACAGTGTGAAATATAAAATGCTTAATTAACACCTCGACACCTGTACACTTTAAAATCACATGTCTAGTCTTAAAACATAAGGCCATTATTTTCTATTTATCTGTAAAGTGTATTTGCAGACTGAAATGTTGAAATAAGGAAAATAAATGCAGTGAACAGTGACCAGGTAGCTGATGTATATTTGTGCTGCTGGCATGCTAACGCTGCCAGTTATCAATCCTGACTTATTCCATGGATGTATTTCAACATGGCAGTCATTCATTACAATAAAAAAAAAAAGCTCACCAAGCACATAAGTCAAAAAAAGGTAGCCCCTGGGTTTACTCCCACAGTGTGCCGCCCACCGCACGTGCGTTAGTCTTCGTCGTCCCACAGCCTTCACACTGGGATGACGCCACAGCTGTTCTAGGCTCTGAGAAGGTTTTACAAGCATAAACCCTCAATGGATTTAAAGTTTGTAATACAAAGAGTAACAACAGATGTCTCTTTAATAATGGAGGTCTAGAGGGAACAAGCTTTTTGGGCCGCAGGGGAATTGGGAGTTGCATCACTAGAGGTCATTGGGGCAAATTGGCAGCAAGTGGTGGCGCTCCTTCCAGCTCTCTTAATACATCCATGATGTATTCAAGGGGAAAAAATTATACTTTTAACAGCTTCGCACACTGTATCAGCTGAGCCTAAAGTTGTTTAAGACTGGCCTTTTGGAGACGTCTCCAAGAAGAAAGAACATTTTTAATTTGGGAGTATTTCTAATGTCTTTTTTTTTTTTCTGAGGGAAAGGATGAAAAAAGGACACAACCTTAGCATCATGTAAATTTGTTGCCCTGACTGACAACTCCCCCTCAAGAGAGGCAAACAAGTTAATTTGAGCTTTAAAAGGTCAGAGGCGGATGCTGTAATAAATTACTATTGTCAGCGAGTAATGAAATCAGCCAAGAATAATGATTAACAGATTGTCTTTTATTAATGAGACCTCCAATACTGATTCTGACTCCACAAGTGCACTCGACACATCACGCTGTGACGCATAAGCGCTGAATTAAAAGTGGATCAGAGAGGAAAATGATACTAAACATATAGATATACCCTCTTACACAAACAAGACATGTGCATTGTACGGTGCATTATATCATCATAAAGTACTTCTCCCCAGACTATTGACCCTCAGCGTCTGTTTGTAGTTTTCTTCATCAACACTAATGAAACATCTGTCTGCTGTTTCTCCAACAGAGGCGGCACAGTTAATTGCAAATAGATTACCCTACTAATTATGTCACTTTTCAATGTCCATGTTTGTTTTTGAGAGCTTTTGAGTGAAAAAGGGGGAGTGATGTGCGTGCGTCTGTCTTGATTCCTCCTTTATGCACAACTGTGTGAACAACCTTTTGAAAAATGTGCCTTTGAGAATGTACTTATCTGCTTATAGAAGTAGTTGTGTCGGTGTAATTGCAGTGCCTGATCATCTGGTGCATTGGAGAGCGGGCTCTGAGTGTCAGCTTGTATCCATGCCCTGTCAGCACAGCTTGTCTGTGTGCATTCTTAACTAGCAACCTTATTAGAGAAAGAATGACCTCTGGATGCGACCCCTGCTATTTTTCTGATAAGTAATCCCGGTCTCCCCTGTGGCTCTTTCTTTCATGAAATGTTTCATTTCTTTTCACATGCTTTAGCACATGTTACTAGATCAGAGGGCAACACTTTGTGCCAGTTGAGGACACTACAGTGTAGCCATTTAGAGCTGCCTGGTTCTCGTTTCTCCTCTTTTCTCTGCATGCAACTGAGTGTGTTTATTGCCGGAGAGGGGTTCCCTAAGGCAGGAAGGGCATGGGTCTGGGCAGGCCATAGTTGCGACTGCATTCAGTCCCTTCACCTTTCACTCCTCTCTCAGCATACACTGGAGAGGAAGAAAAGGGAACACAGGGAAGTATAAAAAGGTGGTTTTTGAAAAATTAGTTTCCTCCATGTGAAACAGGCAAAGGTGGAGACGCAACATAGTGGTGGGAAGTGAAAGAGAACAAGAAACAAAGAGACGTCAAGAGGTCAGGAAACACATGCTGAGAAAATGAAGGAGTGGATTTAATGACAGACGAGGTGCTTCTCTCAGATTCAGTCCTTCGCTGGTTGGACAAAAAAAATTAAAAGAGGGACAGACAGAGATGCTAATCTCACCTTCAAACAGCGCTCCATAACTGCCAGATGTGAGCGCTAGTAGATACAAACAAAGTGAATACATAGAAATACAGTAACTTGAAATGAATACAAATATGAGATGAAAGGAGGCAAGTGAGGTAGGGAATAGGAATAAAAGCGAAAGTGAGAGAAGCTGTGGGAGGTAGAGCGACGGAAATAAATGCCAAACTTGACGTGATCAAAAGAGAAGGTGGTTAGTAATTCCATAGTAAGCTATATGGTAAGGTGACCCAGCTGCCCTTGTGGGTATGTAAGTAGGCGTTCATGTAGCGGCACCAGAGGCACTGAAGGGATGCAAAGCTGTTCTGAGGTCAGCTCCAAAGGCACAGGCATGGGGCCTTTGCATTGAAAGGGGCTGCCAAATCCCCAGGCCCCGTATCAGATGGAATTAAAAATGCACAAGCAGGGACTATACATCTACCCCAAGGCTCAGCTTTAGCATACAGTTGGAGGAAGACAGAGGAAGAAACAAAGGGAAACTCGAGTAAAAAAGGAAACAAAATGAGGAAAGGAGACAAAGAAAATGTGAGTAAAGATGGAGGGGAGATACCGAAGGGCATTGGTAAGATGCTGAGACGTAATAATCGCTTTTAATGTAAACTAAACAAACTCATATTGTTGAAGCATTTAATGAATATGCATACATCTGCTATCCTTTCAATTACTTTGAGGACTGGTCTTGTGGACACTGGGATGCTGATGATGAGTGAGTCTATAAAAAGATACATTATCAAACATTATCACCTCAGGCATCGTTGGCAAAGATGCATAATTAACTCTACTCATAAAGAGACGGGGTGAGACACTGATTATAAACGTTTATTTTTCAGTTTTTAACTCAGATTATTATTATCGTCTCTCTGATAGCTGTGAGAGTTTGCAATTTTCTTAATGATCCGTGTGATATTTCAGGAGATCAAAGAACAGAAATTCATTAAGAGATCGGGCAAAAATTTGATTGGGAAAATGGAATAATGTACGTGTGCGCACACGCACACGCCCTCACCCTGTGTATTCCATTTCTTCAAATGAGATCGCAAGAGAGGCAAAATAAAGCCATCAATAACTGTACTGTGATAACGTAGTGATCCCATCAGCGTGTGCCAAAATGTGTTTCCTTAAACACATTTTGACAAAACGAAAACAAGATTCTTGAAATAAATGAAAAGTAAAGTATTTGTGTGTGTTTTCTGATACAGGATATTTGAGGCTGATAACGATACTGATATTTGAGAGTTTAGAGAAAACAGATAATAACACGTTGGGTAATATTAATTTCCTTTACACAACCCAAACCATAGATGTTAGATAAAGTTTTTCTTGGATATGCTTTTCTTCAACAACTGCAGAGCAGGAAAAATAAACTTTTCACTTTTCACTTCACTATTCTACTACAGACTGGTGACACTGTTTCGAAACATGTCTTCCCGAACTTCTGAATATTTCTGCAGTGAGGTAATATCGGACAATATTTATCAGCTGGGCTCTAAAACTACAACATATTACTTATTTTGTCTCCTATTTGGCACAGAAACAAATCTCAAACTAAAACTTACCTCACATTCGCACATATGAGCTAAAGGCGCAACAGGCGGCGATTCATTTTTAACTGAACCTCGAAAGCAACATCTCGACATTGCTCACCATGATTTAAGACTCCAAAGTTGCCCAGAGGACAACCTGGAGACAATCAGTCATGCTTGTTATGATACTCTTGGGGAACGAAAACACAGCTGTTTCCTACCCCGACACAACTAAGTAAATTTACTTCAGACAAAATGGAGGAAAGGCTGATGGCCGTGGTTAACGGCTTCCAGATTGTATAAAATGACTCAAACAAGCTACTTGGACTTGAATTTAAAAAAGCCAATGCATGTATATATGTACGTCGCTCGGGAAATAAACTTTCATTGCGTGTTAGTGTAGTGGTAACAGGAGAAAATAACCCAATCACAGCAGAATGAGTAAATGACATGTTCAAAGTTAAGCACACCTGTACAGTAAGCTTCAGGCTCATGAGCGACAAGAGAGAGTCAGCCACTTGATGGCTGTCAGTCAGTTTCTGACACTGCCAAGTGTATGAAACTTCCATGAGATGCTTAATCTGGCAACTAGAGAGTAGTACATAAAATGTATGAAATACAGAGCAATGTTGTAAGACAGAACTGAAGTTTGTCTTCTGAGTCTTGTGAGGCGTCTTCTGGCTGAGGCAGACGTCATATTCTACGCATTATACTCCCCTTTATGCATTTCAAAATTGTTAGCAACAAAAGAAGCCCTGCTAACTACTAACCAGGTTACTTATGAGTGGAAGCGGAAGAAGTAGCAAAGGCGTACGTTCAGTGAACTAGCACAGAGAAAGAGATCAAATATGGTGACTATATATACACACACAGAACAAAAAAAGAATTCATAGCATCAGCTCTGAGGCTCAAGAGACGCCTGTGAAATTCCCTGCATGATGTTACCAGGTTTGAGTCAGATACGGAAAATCACAGGAGCCCGCATAGTGGAAGTCGTCACAGAGGCTCTGACTCACAAAGTACCTGTATATACAGAGTGACAGTAAAACTCTGCGTCCAGCGCACTGTAAGCCTGCAACAAGACACGCGGTAAGCTGCTTAATGTCAGCGCAGAACAGAGGAAAGCAGAGCTGAGGAAAGAGAGGAGGGAGGAGTGTGGATGGATGGATGATGAGAAAAAGAAAATAGGGATTTGGGCCCTGTGATAGGATGTGACAGGACGGGTGAGAAGGGTGAGGATGACAAGGAAAGGAAAGAAAAGGCACGGGTGGGTGTTTGAGAGAGAGAGAGAGAGAGTTGGGGGCGAAGTAGACAGACAGTGAAATGAAAAAGACCTTCCAGACAGCTTGGTGACAGGCCTAAGTAACCCCCCCCCCCCCGAAGTCAGTCGGCACATAATCCAGGTAACGTGGCACGAATAATAGATGAAACATCAAACAGCAACGCCCCCAACACACACACACACTTCCAGCTAACCAACTATGGCGTTCCCACCTTCAGCTAACTAGTGTTCGCACCCTTGCCTGCCAGCCAGCCCATCCCATCCAAAATCCCCTTTCATGTTACCGCCATGCGGCACGCTCCCAAAGCTTATCGGCGTTGACAAATCCTCTTTTTTCAAATATGCTGGGGAAAATAGAACAGAAGGATTTTTTTTACTGCATACATATTTGTGACGCAGGGGGGGGAAAAAAAAAATGCTGATGTGTTCATTATTTATTTGTTTGAACGCGAGGTTGTCGTACATTTATTTCCTTGGGTTGCAGGGTGGCGGTGGCTAACATGCGGTGAAAGATGTGTGGAGTCCCGGCGCGTGGCAGGAAGACAGAGTGTTAGTGCTCCCACGGTGAGAATTTGAGGGGATCGTTACATAAACATGGGGCCCATTAAGTATGGGGGAATGTAATTTGTGGAAGTGACAGATCATTCTTTCTATGTTGTCTGGTAATTGCAGACGCTGCATCATTGGGACTGTGAGTGAGACAAATACGAGAGGAGTGCTTAAAAGTGGATGTGGTCAACGAGGGTGTTTGTGTGTTGTTGTTGTTGTTGTTGTTGTTGTGTGACTGTGTGCATTTGTGTGTACGCCCGCTCTGTCATGACAGTATGAAACTTTTGCCTCTTCTTGCACCTTCTGGGCTCTAGTTAGTAGAAGCTGCTAACACATAATTGAAAGTGGCAGAGAACTGGCTGAGCCCCGCTGGAGGCTGACAGAAGTTGGGGTTTGATCCGGAGCTGGGGGTCACAAAAGGGTAAGAAAAGGGAAGAAGTAAGAGGGGCAGGGTTGATGTGAAGTTGTAGTAGACGCTGAGGTGTTCTTGAGAGAGAAGTGGAGCTCAGCGTTTCTTTTCTTTCCTCCTGATTGCCAGACATATCAACACGTGCGCACACACACTGTTTTGGAGAGTCACAATTTACCTCATCAGAGCAGAGACCTCTGGGCCGCAGGGGGGTCTCTTCTGCCCTGCTTTCTCTCCCTTTCTCTTTCCCTCTCTCTCTCACACTTTCTCTTCGCAGAGCCCCAGAGCCGAGACCTTAATGAAGACGAATGCGAGGAATCAATTTGCGGCATCTTCCTTCCATCTGGCTGGGGCTCGTCTCTGCACCTCAATTAGCACGGCAGCTGGGGGAGAGCTTCTCCAAAGCAGCCCTATTATACACACCAGCGTCTTGAGGAGCAGCTACGGGCTACGAGCATTGCTGAGAGAGGAATGCATTAAAATGGGAGGAATGCGCTACTTAAAGCTTAGCGGCTCAAAATCTGTTTTTCCTCTGAAGCTCGGGGTGAAATGATAGCTTTGCCAAACTCCACTTTGCACCATTAAATGTTCTTTAACAACCCAGTTGATGAACAATAAAGTGAATGAGATGTTCGAGTCAAGTATTTAAATTGTATCGCCATTTCTGATTTGTCGCGGAGGCAAATTTGGAAAAGAAATACATAAACTAGTAATTGCTTGACAAAGCTGTTATCACTATGCTGCAAATTAGAAACGTGCGTGCGTGTCCTTGTTGGAAAATATGGGAAGTATTCCACCTGTTGCATCAACCGAGATAAAGCTATACAACACGTCTAGCCAGTTAGCATACAAGAAAGTTTAACTCTCAAGAAAGAAAACACGACAACAAAAAGTGAGCTCTTAGCATTCGCATTCTTACATTGCTCTTTCGACAGGATAGAGAGATCCACTGGGGCCTCAGCTAACAACAGGGGGGATAAAACTACCAACAGGTACCTAAAAAGTGTGGAATGTGAAAGTTGCTCACTGAGCTGGGAATTTCTCTCTGGTATGTGCTTACTTGTCGATTCAACAGATACTGAATCCAAGGCTGGCTGCTACCCAGACACAAACATAAATACCGGCATCTACTGACGCTACGATGTGCTGATTCCTTGGATTATATCAGTGTAAATCCAGCGTTGCGCACTGACCAACGCTGACCAAATATTGACACGCCGTTGTCCAACTGTCTCGGCTCACACTGCTGGCGTCCGTCATCCCGCATATCAGATTAGAGCGAAGCTAGCAAATAAGTGCACAGCCGTATACTGCCAATATCTAGCTTAATCTTGGGCATTTACACTGTAAGCTTGTTATGATGACAAGCTTGGCAATGGGTGGCTGGGGCAGATCTTAACACCAGACTAAAGAGCTCAGACAGACAGAAGCTTCGTTCCTCGTAAGGAGGGCTCATTCTGAGTGGGCCCCACGGAGGCTCCAATGGAGGAAACCCAATGGTACAGGAGGTGATCAAGGGACTTCTGGAGACTATCTGGCAGGAGGCAGCCTAATTAAGTGAGCAAGAAAGCAAGTAAGCTCACTATTTGCTCATTCATTTGGCAGCAGCTTGCTCCAGGGTAGATTAATTGCCCTTAAGGTAAAGGAAAATTGAGACCCAGAGGAAAATTGAACTCTTGGATTAAGTCAGTGTACTTTGTCCAAACACTTAGACTAGACTTTTAAAATCCCTGTTTGGTTTGTGCCGCTGTTAAAAATCCAGTAACTGGCAAGTAATTTTCTCGATCATGGTGGAAGCTGTACTATCAACACACCTTCTGAAGCCAACAAAGCCATGACAGTTCCTTTGGCAGTAATGCGAGCTGCTTTGTAATCATCTTTCATGCTAAATGCTCCCTTATCAAACTGCGTAGGTGAGCGCTCTCACCTAATTGAGTTCCCACATGTAGGTCATGCGTGTGTTTAACAACATGCCTGCACATTGCTCTTCCTCTTTCTGTCTCTCTAGCACTCCTACACTCACCCGCCCACTCTGTTTTTCTTAATGCACGGCAGTAACATTGTGCAGATGTGTTAAGGCATCAAAACGGCAGGTGATTTTTTTTTACGCGGTGTGCGACAGAAATATACACGGAGTTGGTGTTTAAGAAGAAGCAGGGAAGAAGGCGGATGAAGAAGCAACATATGCACATATACACTCATATACATAAAACATTCACACGCATCCAGATCTATAGCACCACTTATATAGATAGCTGTGCATCTGTGTACAGTTTGGCTTCAAAAATCCCTCCCCTGCAGTCCATGACTCACACATACAGATCCTCTAACAGCGTGCCCTGCAGCTATGAATACACACTCCGCTGGATGAGCTGTACTGAGCTCTACAGGGATGAGAGATGGGGAAGACCCCCTCATGCCAACATAGAGGAGCCTGTGACGTCCACGGCTATGCGTGTCTGTCTGTGTGTGTGTGTGTGTGTGTGTGTGTGTGTGTGTGTGTTCATACACGTGCTGATGAGTCAGAGTGAACACTGAGTCCTGCCTCTGGGGCATCACTCCTCCCTGGCATTGGCTGTGTCAGCATCAGAGACATTTCAGCCAAATGTCAAGCATACTACCACCACTAAACATCTATATTCATATTTCCAATGCGTTGCATTTACATATATGCGTGTGGCTGTTGATAGTGTGTGCGTGGCTCTATGTGCTGCAGTTTAAGTATGCGTAATACTGCACAGCAGGTCATCTTTAATTTCATCTAGCAGGTGTGCTTGGGAATAACTTATTTTTGTTTGAATCTGTCCCAATTTTCATCTTGCCAAACTTTTTTCTTCGCACGGCGTACTCTAATATGGGCTACACTTTGATTTAGAAGGACGCTGTTTAATTATCACTTCGGCTGTTGTGTAACACCCTATCTGTGAATGAAGATCACATGCAAGGAAAGCCTTGAGCCAAGTTCAATGTTCAATGTAACAAGTACAAGTCTTCATCGGTGCGCATGTGTCAGGATGCCCTTGATAATGATTAAAAAGGCCCGTGAGGAAGTGAAAGAAGCCCCCCTCTTCCAAGCTGTATGATCCTTTTCCATCGCATGTTTTACCATGCTCTGTGGCCTTGCCCCCTCCCCCAACCACTCAAGCACTGAGTGGCTACACACTCTCTGAAGTCAGTCCACACCAATTAGCCTTTGCTACAAGCTGTGCCTTCACACTGTCAGTGCGGATCACCTGCTAGTTCAACACAGCCTATTAAAGACAGAGATGACTGAACATGGAGGTGGTCGAGGAGGCCGGCTCTCAGGAGTGGTGCTTGTCTGCACATTACGTGTTTGCCTTGAGAACAGTGATGCATCTGCACCAATTTTAGAACAGAGTTTCTACATTTTTTCAGCCTTTTGTTCTTTTTTTGTTTGCCAAATTTAAGGTGAGAACGAGAAGAGGAGAGGAGTAACATGCATGTGTGAGTTTGTTATGGAGAGAGAAAGAGAAAAGGATGATTAGTCTTTGTTGGTCTGGGTAAATAGGAGCATAGAAAGTAGCCATAGGAAAGCTGCATCTCTGCTGCCCCTCTCAGGTAATGAGATGCAACTGCACGTTCTCTGCTGGGAGTTCGAAAAGGTGTTTCACAGAGACTCTCTCCAGTCTTCCTGCCTCTTCTCCCTCATCCTCCTCCTCCTCCCAACAATACTTTCTTGCTTCCTTTCCTCCATTATTTTGTGATTTTTCTCCTTTGCTTTCCAATTTTCATGTTGTCTCTTTCATAGCTTTGTCACTTTCTCGATCTCCCACCCCCCCCGTCCGCCACTGCTCCCTTCCCCTCCCTCTCTTTCTGCTGCAGTACTGTGTAATGGATGCCCATGGGTTATGCGTACCTGCTGTGTACTGTGAGCTCATATAATCTGTCAGAGGAGATAAGTTAGTATGTGACATGAAATTGGGGAGAGAAAGATAAAAAAAAAACACAAAACAGACAAGGCATTTATCTACATATACAGTACATGAGTTGTGTGATAATCTATGAACAGTAAATTAACGTGTTCCCTGTCATAATATTTTTCCCACAACTCCAGATAATTGAACGGGAATCACATTACTGGGCTAAGCCATGGAAGTCCACTGGAGACTAATAACAAGGAGCGCTGGTAATGACAAAATTAATTAAATGCAGAAAGCCATTGGAGAATAGGCATGTTTTCACTGTAGCCTAGCATCAAATGTAGAAACTCTCTTGAAATCCATGATTACATTTCTAGTGATTAGTTTTAGTAGTACATTAGACCAACACGTTCTAAACCAGAGAGTCAGTCAGTTCTTCCACCCCTGTAATAAATAGGCCCAACACCCAGAAGGCTTGCCATGCAGATGCTTTGTTGATTTAAACTCCTTGTCAGGACTGTGAAGAAATATCGTTGCACCTGTTTGGGTGGGAGTTAAGTTACCTCGTTATTATTCTTAGAAGTTTGTGAAGTTTGGTGTCCTCCAACCAAACTTTATATCCCAAACAACTAGGGTTGCAAAGGGGTGGAAAATTTCCGCTAGATTTCCAGAAACGTATCCAAATCGGAAATTAATAGGAATGTATGGGATTTTATTGGAAATAACTGGAAATTTGGGGTAATTTAGTAATTGGAGGAAAGCTAGCATCATGATAGCCTCATAAATGGTCAATGAAATGATGCTAGCTATAGCTTATTTAGCATCTAACTTGTCAGCTAGCTATCTACTGTATGAATACATTTTCATTTCATATTTGCAAGTTAAACATTAATACCATACATCCAATATATTTACCCCATAATATCATCAAAACTTACTTAACTTTGTCTAGTCCACGGCTCTAATGTGTGGCTTCAATAGTCGAAAGTGTGATCCAGGGTTGTAGAAATCATCAGTGCATATGATGGAGGAATGCACAGTGCATTTAGGGGGCATGGCCTCAATAGCCCTGCAGTAAGCAATGTGCTATGAGCATGTGATTGAGGAATAGCAGATATTCAAGTGTACTTGCATGAAATCTGAAATCTTGTTATAGTCAAGATGCTTACTCCTGTTTATTCCTGTTAAGTTTCCAACTTAGAAAATTCCCAGAATTTCACGACCCTACAAACAACCCAACCCAACCTGCTCTCTAAGGCACTATAACAATATCACACCACTTCTTCCCCTGCTACTTAGCGAGGAAAGTCATTATTCACACAAACACAGGCAGCTTGTCAGGGAAATGTTTGTTTGTTTGAAACGTTTTAAACCAATGACCAGTGCTGCTGTTTTCCTAATGAGCACAGCATCCATTAGACATAAGGCGAGGACTTTAATAGACTTATATTAACCTTTAAAGTGAAACACACGGCTGCACGGCTGAAAAGAGACTGTGTGCTGTGGTGCTGTCCTTGGTCCTGAAACACGCTGCACACTGACTGGCTGGGCCTGGAGCTATCTATGGTACTGAAAAAGAACATGAATTACCGAGCTCACATATCAGTCATATTCATAGCTTTTACTATGTAAAGCTAATATACTCCAGCTGAAAGCTGCATATACAGTCAAACACACTGCTTCTAATCAGTTCTCATGGCGTATTCACTGCAGTCAGATGACAAAATCCGCTCTATAGTGCCAAACTATTTAAGATGAAGGCAAAAGGTACCGGATATATCTGTGCTGGTGCTACGCTGTGCTTGGGTAGAAGGAGCTTTACAGCAATGCAGTGACAGCACCACAGCTAAGTACAGAGTCTTGGGAAGATGTACTTAGAGCTTTAGTGGCGTATGCTAGACAGCAAAAGCTGACTGCGGAGTACTGAGCACCACAGGGATGCCAAAGGGAGACACGAGAGGGAGCAAGACGGAGGGTGAGGGAGAGAGGAGGGGAGGAGGGGATGACAGAGGAGCTTCCATTACTAAACAGAGGGAACATTAAGAAGATTTAATTTGCCTAATGACAAAGGCAGATCCCTAAATGGCTGCGCACTATATTGTAGTGAAGCATATTCCATTAATGCAATACATCTCTGAATATTTAGGTCTGGCTCCCACAGCTTTTTTTTTTCCTCTCTTTAGCTTTTCCCTCCTTCCTTTTAGCTTCTTGCTTATAACCCTCTGTGCCAGTTCTTTTTATTACATAATATTGCGGACAAAAAAGTACAGAGAGGCTGGTGCATGTGCATCCATGCTTTTCTTTATATCTCCCTCTTCCTTCCTCTCCTTCTACGTCTATTTCTTTATTCATTTCACTCCATCATCATCCCAAACAAACACACACACACACATACACAAAAATAGACATACACAGAGTAAATATTATTCATGCACAGGCGCACACTAAAATGCATGGAGACACACCGGAACTATAACTCAAGCAAATCCAAATTCTTGTCTTGTTTCACACGCGCTCATTCAAATCAATGCAGTATGCGTTTAACATCAAAGCAAAGTTTACATACCAAGCTCCAGGGTGTGGGTAAAGCTTGCACATTCATAATTGATGGCCGAATACACACATACTCTCGCATGCACACACAAACAAAAGAGTCCCTAACTTCATTCCGCCAAAGTTGCCATTACTCAAACTGAGCTGGAGGGCCAAAACACTAAAGAAATCAAGATATGTATTTGTTGTAGGGCAATATAAATGGATCCATTCATAATTCTACACATATTCAGAACTCTGCGCAGTCACTCTCATTAGCCCCCAAACACTTCCTGTTATCCACAGAAGTTCAGCAGAGCAAAGGAAACCTGCGCACAGTGAATGTGCCACTACTGCACACATATGAAAGATGGATTACGAGGTTTGTTAGACATTGGTTGGTGGGGTTTGTGTTTTTGTGAGGCTTCATTTGTTTTAGGTGCTGCTCCAATTTGTTGCACGTAAGCAGCTCATTTCTCTTTGTTAGCGGGCTAATAACGTTACAAGTCAGAGGACTTTGTTTTTGCTAGGCCTGGAGAGCCGTATGAGGGCTGTAACTCTGCATGCACATATTATTTTCTTTTCGGGAGGGGGGGGGGTTGTCCCAGATGACCTTGCTTTCCGTTGCTGAGTTGGAGATTAGAGATTAGATGGGAGAGAATACAACTGGGGGGATTTAGACTGTTAAAGAGAATCTACGGTTTTGAGCAGGGATGTCAAAGAGAGAAGAAAGGTCTTAAAAGATACATTAAAGCTGAGCCACAGTAGTATTGGGAGATGAGAAAAAAGGAAGAGGGAAGGGCCTGGTGTGTAGGCAAGTGTGTGTGTGTGTGTGTGTGTGTGCTTTTCTTTTTGTATGCCTTCGGCTAGAAGTGGTGGGAGGTCTTTCGCTTTTATTCCAACATAGCTGTTAATCCCCTAATTGTGCTTAATCACCTGATGGTTCTAATTAGGGCCCTTGATAATACGCGAGGAGCGACCCTCCTGGTCGAGTCATAAAAAGACCCCTGGCTGGTTAAAGCCATCTCAGAAGTGTGGCTATACTGTGTGTTTATTTGTGTGTGTTTGTTTGTTTGTGTCCAATGGGCGAAGGAGACGAGGAAAGATGAAAAAGAATTTGTTGGAATAAGGGAATTTGTTGCCAAGTGTGTGGAGGGGTTGAAAAATGAGTGTTACAGATGATGGGTTGACTGTTGATGAAGTGCGTGTGTGTGTGTGTGTGTGTGTGTGTGTGTGTGTGTGTGTGTGAGATAGAGACAGAAAATGAGTGAGCATATGTTCACTTCACATTTGCCCCTCTCCTCTTCCTTTTCACCCCCTTCTTCTTCTTCTTCTTCTTCTTCTCTCATTTTTTTCCTCCCAATAATGATGAGGCGTTGACATGGCAGTGGGCCTGCTCTGTTAACCAGCTTATGTAACCGTGCCCTGGCGGCTTGGAGGATGTGCTGACAGCATGCTTTCTCAGCGTCATTAGCAGAGTTACACAGCTGGCTCCAAAATAGGGGGAGGAGCGAGGGAGACGGAGAAATAAAATGCAGGGTGGAAGAAGAAAAGAGGAAGGAAAAGTGCGAATAGGGAAGTTGGGAGCGGAGCAAAGGCACAAGCAGGGATGAGATGGGATGAAAGGGGAGGATGCAGGGTTTCCGGGACCTATGGGACCTCCAGGAGGTCTATCCCAACTCCCAGCTCTCCCAGCTGAGCATGGAGTTCAAACACTACTCACACACCTCAATCACACATATCTTTTTTTACCCATTTTTCCACACTTAATCACTTTTTACTGCAGCAATGCAGCAGGAGCGCCTCGGTTCCACCTATTGTTTTTTTTGCCTCAAAGGAGACAGACATGAAAGAAGAATAAGAAAAAAAAAAGAAAGAAAAAAAGAAATGCTTTTCTCCCGTCGGGGGCTCGTACGGCATGCTATCGTGCCCCACATCAGAAGCAACAGAAAAGCAATTCACATGCAAATGCCAATCTCCCTGTGTACTGAACGCAGATTAGAAAAACAGCAACCTTGCATCACAGACCCCGAACAATGTCGGGGAAAGACGTGTCAGATAACACAGATGTAACGCGTCGAAGACATCAAACACATCCGGAAACTGCACGCCAGAGGAAGCTGTCAATCACAATGTCAGAACTCAAGCACCCCGTGAGGATCAAACTGAGTATCAAGACAATATACAACATGGGCCAACTGTTGTTGTTTTTTTTTTTTAATTCCTTACTCACATTCTGCAGTGAGATCAGTGGTTAGCGCACTCAACAAACTCTTTTCGATTTGGCTGTTAAGCTGCCAGGTGCATAAAGTGAAATGCAGCAACAGGAGTTGAATCAGCAGCCAAAATATCTCTGAGTTATGAGCAATTTAAACTAAGCTATAGCAAGGTATCATTTCGTGGCCACGGCGTGGGACGGCGATAAGAGCCACACAGGCATTATAATGAGGACAACTGATGATGGGGAAAACTGACGGGGTACAGGACTACATAACCCCCAAATGCAGACACGCATGCCCACACTACTTCTGTCTTTCTCCCCTGAGTGGTTTTGCACAAGCTGCTTGGCTTCAAGCTGAGTGTGATTGGTGGAAGGCCCAGTCCACCGAGAGCTGCGAGCTCAGGGCATGGATAAACATCCGCTGGGCACAGCGCAGAAACAGAAAGAAGGAGAGAGAGAGAGAGAGGGGGGAAGGAGGTGGGGATAGACTGCACATCTCCAATACCCTCGCCACCAGCAACAGCAGCAGCAGCTGCTACGGCAATCTGAGACCCCCTCATCCTCGAGTGTTGACAAGACAGAGTTGAGTCTGGAGGAAGAGTTAAAGCATGTTTAAGGGAGCAGTTGAGGACTTTGAAGATGTGTGGTTTTAAATGTTTAAAGTGGAGTCAGCACGGATGAGTGTTTCATGAAAACGAGAGAGAGAAAGAGGGAGACCAACATATGCATTTGTTTATGTTTGGTGCAGTGTACAAGGCTTTAGAGACGTCAGTCAATACTTCAGCTCTGACAGCTTGCAGTCCTCCTACTTTACATCATCTCCACCTCTGTTACTCCATCTCACGCCCTCTTGACTGAGGTAGATGCACACATACAAACACTGTTGTTATATTCTAACTCTGCCTTCCTCTCACCTCGTTTCCCACAGACTCTGGCTTCATTTCTTCTTCTTGCTAGCGCTCCCATCTCTGTTCCTTCCTCATCTCTCCAGAGAGGGATTTCTGTGGGACAAGTGCCATGTCATGGTTTATGGTTATATAACGTCTGTTTTTTTTTTTTTGCCTGGATTGTGTGTGTGTGTATGTGTGTGTGTGGGCCCGAGTGCGACGGTGACATCACAGACAGATAACAGGCTTAACTTTGACGAGGCCCCCTCCCCGCCACCACCGAATGCCTTGGGGCAGTGCGGTGACACGGTTTCACCTCGAAACCACAGAAACATCCCACAGCAGCGCTTAACACAGCGAGCAAATGCTCTGGGCTGATGGTGAATCTGACATCTCCACATACACATAGAGGTGCGCCTAAGGAGACGTAAACAACAACTAAAAAAAAACGAGGAAATGAAACATGCTAGCAGGGCACAAACTCATTTGCTTATTCATTGAGTTCCTACTAGAGCGTGAACGATATGTCATAGGCGGGTAATATCCGCTCATATGGGCTTATTACAGATGTATGGATATAGCTGTGTATACGTTTGCAGGTATGCAAGTTGAAATTGCTGTGCATAAAAGTTTAATGGGCTGCCTTTCCTAATGTTTCTTTGTATATTTTGACCCTCCTTTTCCATAATTATGTTTTTGTTTTTTTTTAAGAGATTTTTTTGTCCTTTTTTGACAGGAAATGTGGGGAGAGAGAGAGAGATGGGGAATGACATGTGAGAAAGAGCCACAGGTCGGATTCGGACCCTGGGCCGCCGCGGCAAGGACTGAGCCTTTGTACATGAGGCGAAATTATGTAATATTTAATATGTGAATGTACTTTTTTATAGTTAGTACATTTATAAAGTTTACTGCTCGAAATGCAGTGTTCTCTTATATGTGCTGATATTTTCATATTTGATTTGTTTTAATTTGATTTTGCACACTTAGCAACTCAGTTTTGTTCTGCTGTGTACCCCTCACATGTGTATCTTCAACAACAATAAAAGTAACAAATTTTAACTTTAAAAAAGTAATTAAATAGTTGAATTAATTAAATAGAAAAAGTTCAGACATAAGTTCCCTGTTTGTCTGCCTAAGAGTCCAAAGCCAAAGATATATAATTTATTATCATAGAAGACTAAAAACTAATATTTAAGAAGCTGGAAGCAGTTATTTTTTGTTTGTTTTGTTTTTTTGCCCTAACATCCCATTATCTAAATCCTTGCAAAAACATTTTCTCTTGATTTACTAATAGAATAATCATAGGAGCAATTTAGTAGTTTAAACCATGCGGCAATCTCCGTGGCTGTAAAGTGAAGCCAAAAACCGGCAGTTCCTCGAACAGCCACTCGAGGCTGGCTCCAGAAGTCAATCTCCATTAGCACCCATATTAAAATGTCCAACTTCACAGCAGAAATAAACATGTTTACAGACTGATATTAAAAACAGTTTTGGTCTCTATAACTTATTTCCCTGTTCAAGGATGAATTCTGATATAACTCAGGGGTTCAAATTATATTAAAGTTATGCATAATTAACAGACTTTTAGCTTCAAAACAGCTCTTTAGAAACCTACGGGTGACTTAACACACACGCTGTCCATTCTTTATACTGTCAGTGGTTTAAACAGAGATGGTTTAGAAAAGAGACGCTGCACTGAAGTATCTGAGTCGTGGGTTTAATCCCTTTAGGAGACTAGTGGCAGGTCCTGAGTCTGTTTACTCTAATCGAAAATGTGAGCACAGATTCTTTCGCCCCATCGTCACTAAAGTAAACACTAAGTTTTCACAAGACAAATATCTTCGGAACATTTTGATACTAAAATGGCATTTTTCAGACAGGAGAAAATGAAGTTTGTTTGAGTCTCTGTCTCAGCAGCAGCACAGCACACTCTGGCGAGATCTGGCAGCACAGATATCTCTCGTCACTGTCGCTGATCGTCTTCTGGTTGCACCAAGGATGATTAGTGACAACAAAACCTTGAATAACTTTCTGAACTGTATCTGCCACAATCAAATCTGCTTCTATCCATCCACACGAAGTTCACAACACTTCCAAATGAGGTTGGGAGATCGGGATGAGAAGACCACGCCGACTTGGGAGACAGGAAGTGTCACATCATTGGTGCAGCTTGTAATGCTTTATCTTCTCTTACAGAAATTCTTTAAATAGGTTTAGATAAGACGTTAACAAACCTTTTTGGCTTGTGTTAAAATTAAGAAACGTCTACTTGTAACCCCTTATCATAAGCCTTCATTGTGACCAATTACAATCAATTTTTTCTTTGCTTTTAGACGCCTGAAGAGTTCAAAGTTTTCCACAAGAAAAAAAGCAAACAACAAAAAAATAACTTTATAGAACCAACTTTTTCTCTCTTATGTTTTTAATCATAGGCTGACCCCTAAGATTTGTACTGGGACCTCTGGAGGCATCCTGACCCCCCAGTTTGGGGAAAACTAGTTCAGGTTCCTGAACTTTGTGATGCCCACAACTGTCACAGCGCATCAAAGTCAAACGTTTGACCCCTTCTCCATTGTCTGAAGTGGAGGCCTATGATTTTAGCCGGATCTCTCAAAGTGAGCTGAAAAGTGGACAATGCAGTGACACAGCGTTGCCTCGGGGGCCACAATGCTGCCAAACAGGCACCAAGGCTCCTCCTTAAGTCGGAGGGTACTCACTGTGCTTTGGCTTGCTGAAAGAACATCCCTTGAAGAGGGAGACAGAGAGGGAGAGTGAGAGATGTGAGAGAAACGCTACTGATTTTCTATTCTGTGTGAGGTATGCTGCCTGAGTGTGCGTGTCTCCTGCAAATTTTTGTGTTTTTTTCAGAGCTTCTTTTAAGTAGCACACTGCAGGCAAACACAAATATCCCTGAGGCTTGTGGGGTGGAGGGAAGGCTTGAAGATGGCACAGAGAGAATCGATTAGGACACACACATATACGCACAAGGGCCCCCAGATACTTCCTGGTTGGTACCCATACACACACATATATATATGCATGAATAAATGTTACACAACACCTAACCCATATCCCTTGCTCTCCAGAACGCACCCTCTCCCCATTTATCATTCACAGTTTTCTCATTTTGTGCCATTTTCCCTGGTCTCTGGTCTCTCCCTCCCCCTTTCCTCCACACCCCAAACTCCCCAGTCTCACCATTATTTTCACAACACATGGGAGACACTCTTCCCTGTTCTTTCACTCATCTCCGAATGGATCCTTTTCCTTCTTTTTGACTTTGATGAATCATTCTCTCCCCCTGAAGAGTCCAATTATATCTGACGGAATAGCTTCTACCCCGTTGATGTTTACGGAGCTATCTATCCGTTGCCAGGACTGTACTGCCGGTTACAACATGGCTGTCACTCACTTGGCTGAACCGCAAGTGTAAAGAGCTAAAGCGGGGTTCTAGCTGCCAGTGGCAAAAGTAAACACGGCGCGATGAGCCAAAATGGTGACAAAAATGTCATTGTCAAGCAAGTGGAGCAGAGACAATACAACAAGTATAAGTAGTGTAGAGTGTCTTTCCTCGGAGCCGGCCTGCAAGCTAAAGTCTTGTAGACATTTCTGACTTATTGCAGTAAATGGTACAAAAGTTGATTTGTGTGATGAGGGCTTTTTAAATTTGCCAGCTAACCTCCCAAGATGACAGAAGAATAAACAGATTAATAAGAATACTTTGAGCTCCGGCTCTGTGTGGCTTTGGTGGTGAAAAAATATTTGATTCAGCCCGTTGCCAAGCTGCACTTGCCATGTTTGTAAGGCCGCTTTTCAGTGCACTCTGTTTTGTAAATCACTTTGGATAAAAGCGGGCCGTTAAATTATAGATTAAGCACAAACCAGAATTGCACTTGTGATGAAATTATTTCTTTTTAAGAGACGCTGGCAGACACACAATTGACGCCGGCTGGCTGACAACTGGGTGCAGGTGGTCAGAGCTCAGCAGTGTTTGATTAGGATTTCTGCATAATGAGTGGATACAGGCACTCGCATGCAGGCAGAAATTCAAGCACACACACACACACAAAGTTGTCTATCCTTGTGGGGACTCTCGGCTGAACACATTAATTTCTTTCCCCTCTCAGAACGACATGTTAAACTTTAACCCTTGCTCTCATCTTCACTAAAACGTACTGGCAAAGTTGTGGGGAACACCAGATTGATTAGTTCCCAGAACGTAAGTGCAACGCTAGGTTTGTGCCCTCACAATATAATATAATCAAGAGCCAACACACATACTGTATCTGGCATAATGTCCACCTATTGGTATTCAACACATAGTGCAATCGCGCTTTGATCTTTGTCCCGCTTGTGTTCCCCCCCGGTCGCCCTCTCTTTGCTGCCTCTCTGCCTCCGATCACTCTATTTACCTCAAAGACAGTTTGTCCATATTTTATTCTGATTCAGATTTGCATGACAGCCTTGGTTAAAGCCGTCCTCTAAGTCAAGGTGGAAGCGAGGAGTGTTTGACAACTTGATCATACAAATGAAAACTGGAAGCCGCCGAAGAAAATCCATAAAAGACAGAGCTGGTGTGACAGACCGTCAAAGTCGTGTAAATCTGGCGTTTGTTGAGTGAGATGAGTTCGCAGAGAGTGGAGACATTGTTTGATGAAGGTTTGTTGAGATTTAAGTGGTTCTTGTTTTTACAACTTTTTAAGGTTTTCTAATTAGCTCTCAGACTCCCACATGCTTTCACACCAAGGTCTGACAATAGAGATGATGGCTTCCCAATAATATCGAGTGGAACAGATTCATGTAGTTTGCTGATGTACTGAGAAGTCAAATATTACAGAAAGGAATATTTTAATGAGAATAAAACCAATCTTTTCATTTGAGTTACTTTTGCTTCATAACAAACAGCAGAGAGAAATCAGTGTCGACTTCCCATCACCACCTACACCAGCAAAAGCTGCCCACGAGATTGTACGTCTGCAACTAATGATTGTTTTCATTATTGTAATATGTTGATTATTTTCTTAATTAATCAGTCTATTGTTTGGATTAAGGAGGGACAATTATTAATCGATTGATAGTGGGAAAATTATATTATTTCCATAAATTACCAGTGGATGCTAATAAGAATTTATTTTGAATTCGTATGCAAAACATTTGGATTTATGTTCCGTGAAAGTGAAAGTATGGTTTGTGAAGTTTTTGATGTATTCTTCTAGAAAAAAAAGGAACATTAGAAGTCAGAACTGCTCTTTGTTCGTCACTTCAATTGTGATGATTTGGTCAGAGTTCAGAGATGTGGAATATTAAATCATCCATCTTTGCTTGCTACATCTTACCCTCAGGTGTGCATAGACTTCAGGTTTTAAGCTTCTTTTTAAATGCAAAAATGTGAAATCTTATCGATGTGGGACATGAGAAACGGTTAATTACCAGCTCTCATATCGCCTGAAAAAAATGCATGTGCATGTAAAAAGAGAAAAATGTTAAACTAGTAATGACAGTGCACATGCACACCTCACAAATGACCTCCTAAAGACTCCGTGGAGCTTCTTAATACTCACTCTGAATACAGTCTCACATAACAATCATAGTTATTATATACCTGCAGAGCCAAAGGGGCAAGCGTGCTCTCAAGGGCATACATATATATATATATATCATAGGAGTGAAGGTGACGACAACAGAGACATTGAGACAGTGCTCTTCATCAAAATGTGCTCAACTGTGGCTTCTTTCCTTTGATCTATAACAATAAAAAGGCAATTCTGAAGTTAGACGGGGAGGTCATTGATCTGGCCTCGTGAAATATCACACTCGGCTGAGCCCGCCATTCGAACTTTGGCAGGTCATGAGTTGCATGTGTGTGAGTGCACGTGTGCAGCTATGTGGGCAGTGAGAAGATCTTGACCACAACACACACACACACACACACACACACACACACACACACAGTATCAGGGTATTCAATAAAACTGGGATTATGGGAATAAGACTGGTGAGCAAAGTGATGTCTGTTCTCTTTGCTTTAACATTACAGTGTGGAACTAAGACAATCTTTTGGCAGTGTACTCATGCAAACTCTGACAGCCCTGCCCCTGAGTCGCCCATGCCTGGGGAAATGTGCTGAGTTAAGAGTGCTTCATTAAACCCTCACACACATATACAGTCACACACACACACATATATAACACCCCCTTCTTCAGCTCCTATAAATGTGCAGGTGCACGAACACACATCCACTGCAAATGCATACATAAGCACAAATACGTACACGCAGAGACGGGACCCTTGTCGCCTGCAGTGGCTTTGCTGGCTCACTTCCTCCACCTAACTGTTATTGCATTAGCTGTGTAATGTAATGATGGGCAAGGTTTTGACTGTTTGCCATCCTTGAGGGCCTAAAGACACTGTAGGCTGTTACACAGCAGAGAGGGACAAACCAAGGTCAGGAAGAATTGAGGCTGACACACGAGTGTGTAAACTAAATTAAAATGAAGTGTTGGAGCGGGGCGCACGAGAAAAAAAAAGACAAGAAAGGAGTGGAGAGGAGATTTAGTGCTTGAGAAAGTCAATGAGAGAAAATCTGTGTTGATTTAATTCTGCAAGTGTTTACAGAAGAGCTGTGTTCTATAAAAACTTATAGACAGTGACAAACGCTTCCCCCAGAGTCATATCGGCTTTGTGTTAGCAAACAATTAACATTTTTTAACAACTAGTAAAATCAGTGAATTAGAAATGCTAATTGATGGTAAATACTTGTGGTAGAATACATGTTGTGTGTCTCTAAGACAAGTGTTTATATGTGGAAATAAAACAAATATATATACTGTATATATTTATATTGTTTCAGAAAACTTCAGTAACTGAAATAAAGGTTATGCTTAAGTGCATGGTGTGAAACTCTAACACTAAGATCACAAACCCAGCCTTTAAAAATCATTAAACAAAGTTCTAATAAGTAAGAGATGTTGTCTGTTTGTTCTTTACTCAGTTGAGAACGTGGCTATGAATAGTAGTCAACAATATAAAAGGAACAATGCCTCATATCTAATAAATAAAAGCCAAACTCTAGAGAGAGAAACCTTCTTTTCAAGAAAGGGATTTCTGAAAGCCAGTCTCAGCAGGAAACTTAGACTGCATTAATCTCAACAAGAGCAAACAGCATAACGGCCAGAAATGAATCTCAGTTATGACCAAAATAAACAGATTAAATAACCCAATAAATAAATGAAATAAAATAGAGGCAAGTATTCGCAGTGGAACATTATAAACAGATATCTTAGGTATTAGTTTGTCCTGGTGCACAGAAGTAAAAAAGAGTCCATTTAACCTTGGATGACACAATTAGTGTGAGCTGACAGCCATAAATACTGAGCCAACAGTTGGCTGTCAGGTGTTGTTGGATTGTTGCATCTGTTTCAATCAGTGAGTCAGACATCAATCAGTGATTTTGCTCATTCAGGACAGTTCTTCCTTTTTAGTTTTAAGAAGCTGTTTCATCACATTCACAGCTGAAATAGAACGCCGCAGCTATACTGTTCTTTTGTGTACATACAGACGATCTAGCTACTTCCTCTCACAGAATGTGCTGTCGACGCCAGACTATATGGTCTGCTCTTGTAGAAAAAGATGTGAGGTGATGCAAGGCAACGTAAGGCGTCATGAGGTCAGCTCTAGTTTCTTTAAATTTGGCTTGGTGTGTAAACATCTCAGGTCATGACTGGATTCAGTGATGCCTGTTGGTTCATTCATACTGGCTCAACTTTTGTAAGAATGTACAGAGAGATCCAATAATATTGTAATATCACAGACTATGCCCCTTATGCCCGTCTGTACTACGTAACTTTGAGCTCTAGGTATGATCTCACACGAGAGGTACGTAACGCTTTAGGGCACTAAGTCTCGCACCACCAACTATTTCACTTATTTCGGTGATACTGGATCATATTTCATGGAGAGAATGTTCTCTGGTTTTCCCACTGATGTCAACTTACAGTTATTGGCAGAGTTTCCTGATGGACAGTAAAGTAAACTGCTGCGAACTATAGGAAATTTATTAGCTGCGCTCCCCGGACTGTGAGCTCAGAACACCAGGCGAATGTTAGTGTTTGTACAACAAGGGTTTAAGACAACCAGGAAAAGGAGGTTCTGGGGCATAGGGGTGGGGGAATGGAGCCAGTGTTGTGCAGAACCGGAGCTGGGCAGGTGGGCAATAATGACATGATGACAAAGGCAAAATGATCTAAGAGAACGTTGAAGGAGGAAGCTAAGAAAAGGAGAAAGTGACCAAACGAAAGGCTGCCAGACAAGAGTAAATCTGGGACTGACTTTTAGTCGTTGGCAAGAGTTTCGTGAAATAAAAGGCTGAAAGACAGACGCTGAGCTGGGCTTCATGCTGTTGGACTAGTAAGTAATATTAGCTGGCTGCTATGTCTTGTGTTGTTGCACTTTGTTGATGTTTGGCTGTGTTAGCAAAGTTGTCAACTCTCTAGACACTGGTATTGCTCTCTGAAACTGGTGGTGCTGAATGGCAAAAGCACCTATTTCTATGCAATGTTGCTTTAAAGGTCTCGAAATACCTTTAACTAACTCAAAGCATCACTAGTCCCTGTTGGAAATAAAAATCACTTTCTTCTTGCTTTCACAGAGAATGAAGAAACCAATCTGCCAGTGTCATAAATAATTGAAAAAGCGATGATGTTTATTGGTAACAACAGAGGTTGTAATCAGATGGTAAGTGATGTTGACACATTACTGCTGTATATTACTCTTCTTATCTCCCGTCCTCTAGGGACCATATTGATCTTTTGAGCACTGAAGTTGAAACAAAGAACTCCTCCACTCCCTCCACTTGTCCTTTAAAGGGTTTCTGAGTCTGACCAAGGGTGCAAGTCAACTTTTACTGCTGCTGGATGAAGAAAGTTAACAGGAGAAGAAGAAAAGATGAGAAAAGTTGGAGAGAAAACAGGATGCTGCTGTGTTTCGGCACAGCACACTGAGATGAGGTGACCTCTAAAAGCATCTCTGGATGGAATACAAATGAAACTATAAATCATGTCAAATAAATCTGTTCGAGTTATTGCGATGTTGTGAATATAGGGTGAAATTATATTTCATGGAAATTTATTTCCAGACAATAAGACACTCTCCTACTTCTGATGGGAGTTTACAAAATTGACACACTTCAGAGATAAATATATAGCGCACACTATCAAATTGGATTATGACAAGAATAACTGTCTATAGGTATAGGATTAAAATATGATACTGATGCTATTCTCAGTTATAATTGAATTGGCTTTTAGAGCTCCAAACGCTCCTAAAGACTGATGCCTGATATCAAAATTGGTAAATAAATGGGAATAAATGAGTGATCTAGCAACTTAAGTATATGGGGAGGAAAATCACATCATATAGAAATACACCATGACGGTTCAGGGGTTCTACCATCCAAAGAATTATATTATTTATGGTAAGAAGACCTTGGAACATGCCATTAGCATACTAATCTATGATGAGTAGATATTCCCAAAGCAATGTGCATTGAAGACTGATGTTATGTGGCAGTGTGGTCTGCTGGCACCCTTCCAGAGCACTCAAGGGTCAATTAGGGCGTATCAGCTGGGTTTTCAAACAGCGAAGAGCTTGACAGTCGGGTGGAGATCTCAATAGGCCACACACCAGTGAGCCTTTGGGCTCCAGACAGGCAATTATGGTCCTCCAGGTAAGGGTAAGGGTGGTAGAAGCAGCTTTTTTGGCAGCCAAATTGCATACAGAGTAGTGGAAGCTGTGCCAGCGAGCCGACACTGTTTGGATGGTGGTGTCTGTTTTGGGCAATTGCTTGCAAGAGAAAAGGCAAACTCAACAGAAGTTTCTTTAATGGGTGGGCTGGCTTCCTGGCCAGCCACAATCCAGGAGTCTAAAGGGTGCAACCTTTAAAAGGTATTTTGAAGTGGGGTTGTATGAGGTACTTATGCATAGGCAGTGTGTTTCCTGAAGTAGTAGGTGGTCAGTGAGACCCCAGTTTGGAGAAGCAGACATGGATCCTGGCACAGAAGCAGAGGTATGCACTGCTGTGGACAGGGTTGGCCCAAAATAATCTATATCCATATAAGCGTTCACTGTGTTAAGAATATTTTCACCGAATATTTTGCCTGGCCATCAGATATCCTTTTTCCTTTGGTACAAACTCGTGTATCCCTATGTATAAGACCAACTGCGTTAAGATCAGAGTTACAGCGCACAATCTGTGAAATCTTTAGAAATGTTTGATTTCAGTCTGATCTCACAGCTTTCCAACCCTGCAGCTTAATACAGCGTGCGATGCAGGGAGTCTTCTGTATTGATCTTATTAGGTGGGTTACTGTTTATGTTATCAGTGCATGTGGTGATAAATTACTCTTTAAAATTTGAGAATGCTGTGTATGAAAGTCTCCATGTTTAATTATAAGAACACTCCTAACACCACCTGACTCATGGACATTCATTCATTCTTCTCCCTCGTCAAAACCTTACATGACGCTGATTGCAAATTGACCGGCAGCTCATTCAAAGATTCGGGTGAGTTATGCTAGCAGCAGCTAATGTAGCCTTGAGCCTTGAGCCGCTAGCCTCTAGCTGAAATGAACAGCGAGCTACAGGGATCAGCTAAGCTAACTGATGATCTCAGCTCTCTGTTTTCTCCACTTTTGAACTTGTAGCATTCAGCCTAAACCAACGCTGACTCAAGTGGCATTGCTTGAAGCCATTTATCACATATTCACATATGCAAATGAATGCAGTATCGTGATCAGTATCATAGGAAAGTCATGGTGCGTCCTCCATTATCAGAAGTATAAATCCCACAAAACTGACTAAATTTATGCCATTACTGGACATAAGAGTGTGTGTCCTTAGGTTTAATGACCGAAGACTGCAGGAGGAGGTGTGTGTACTAATGGAATGAAGGTTCTCCAGAGATAGTCCTTGTTAATCCTTCAGATGTGACTTGTCACACTTTGGTCCACTCTCTCGCTCACATCCTGTTTCAGGTACTCTCGCTGCATGAAGGTGTAAGTACGAGAGCGAGAAAGGTGAAATGGTCAAAGTTCTGTGCCGCAGGAGTAGCTGCGAAAAGTCTGCCTCATGGACTACACATCACATTTTTGTGTACGTGTGTGTCACAGTAGTTTGTTTGTGCACACACCCACTCAGGCATCTTAACAATGACAATGTATGGCACTGAAAGCCTGCAGCCACATTCCTGCTAGAGCAGCATCCTGTATCACTCTACTTTCTTCATGGAGAGCACAGTTAGAGGACAGTCACACACGCACACATACACACACACACACACAAAGTACAAACACTGTCACAGGAAGTTGTGCTAAAAGTGTAGAGGACAGATGCACACTCAGCTGGGGAGAGCAGAGCGGGGCTAAAAGCATCGAAGGGCACACCTAACACTACAGCCACAGTGACAGAGAGAGAGAGAGAGAAACAGGAAAGAAACTAAATGGACAGCTAATGGCAAGTAAATCAGATAGCAAAATCCAAACAAAGCACAAAAATCAAAGTTCAACCTTGAGGCTGTGCCACTAAAGTTCCATTTTAAAACCAATCAGGAAAAAATGACGACAACAACACAAAAAAAAGGTCCTGGCTAAAGCAGGGTGAACATCAGACCACCTTCAATGCTCGCCTTGCTGAGAGAAGTAATCCAAAGCGATGTGTAAGCGATGTTTCGGTTGATTAAGAAATTAAGGCGAGAAAAAGGGAGAGGCGGAGGGGGGAGGGGAGAGAGAGAGAGAGCTGATTTGAAATGACCTTGGACGAGGACAGGGCAGGTGTTTGGTGGTGGGTGGACGTCTGTGTGTGCGTGTCCCGGAATATAACATAAATCTGTCCTGATACTTGCATAGCAGAGCAGAGAAACACTGCATATATGCATGTATGATATATTTTCTTCCTACCCTGTCATTTTTTGATTTGTGGATGTTATTTAATCTAATGCAGTAAAAAAAACATGTATTTCTCATTGAGTAAACTGAAGCAAGTGTTTCAAATATTTAATATTAATATTTATTCACCCGTAGGTTTCCGAAGCACCGCTTTGAAGCCGAAAATATGCAACGCTGGCCATGTTGGATGTACTGCTTCTTCCGCCTCCCGGTTAATCTAAATATCGGCACAGACGTGGATCATCGGCAGGCCGAATGACGCCTGGGTGCTCGAATAAGCCATCTGTAATGGCACTTACCTGTCAATCAAGTGGCAAAGCTGTTAATTACTATTAATTACTATTATTTGTACATATCTCAGTTCTGGAATAATCTATTAGACACCACCGTACTTTACTGGAGGCATTTTTCTTCTGGGAGTTTCTATTCTATATAAAAGTTTCCTGCTATGTTTCACACTTTTATTGGAGTGATGTAAATATTGAGGGGGACCGCAGAGTCCCCCCTGAAATCTACACCCCTGCGAGCACAGCAGACAGCTCTGGATGTGTGCTGACACGTTGTCAGAAAGTTTTTCCGCTGCATGTTGCTTCCTCCAGTTCGTCCCTTTTCGGCTTTTGTGATTTTTACGGTGTATTCTTCTTCTCGTTACATCAAATGCCATGTTTGAAAAGAGGAACAATCTGTACCTTTTTCGAGCGCTGCACAGCTAACTGCAAACCTGTGAGGACTGATAAAGTTCACAGAGTCGAACCCACGCTGTACTCCCTTGTGTGCTTTCAGCAGGCGGGGACAACACAGTCTATTCCGTCAGTGTTCACACAACCAGCTTAACCACACTGTGTATTGACTCTGTGGCCTTCATGTCCATTGTGCGCACACTTTTCTGGCTCATCTCACCCACAGATGCATTCAGAGACATTGATTATTTCCTCTGCAGCCCGCCCATTTTTCTTTCTCTTTTTCTCATGTTCTTGCCTTCAACCGTCCTTTAAAAATATTTTGTCTGTTTATGTTCTCATTCAAACGCTGTGAAAAGGGACACTTGGCGAGAGAGAAGGACGACTGTCCCTTTCTGCACCCTCACTTCTGTTCATGTGGCTGACACCTGAGGCTTGATCCCAGCTGGGAGTGTAGACACGGAAGCTGAACACACACGATGCTCCTACACTTCTCTGAGGGGGTAGGAGGTGGTTTCAGGGGTCAGGGGTTTTCAGACTACGAGGTCAGACAGAGTGGGGGGAGTAGTTGCCCTGTTATGCGAGTCCAGACACACTCTCCTCTTTTGCTAGCAGCTCACATTCCCCAGTAGAGCTCCCCTCGCTCTTGCGCAGCCAGTATCCTAAATTAACAGTCTGGGGCTGCAGACAGGGACAGCAAAAACACACACCAAAAAACAGAAACACTGTTCAAAGCCATAGGGAGAAAACACACAAACAAACACTGCAGTTTAACTATACAGTACTTGTGATTACACTTCCACTGACAAGTGAACCTGATGATGCATGTTTGCACTTGTGATTGAATAAATACTGTATGAGCTCATAAAAAATACTGACACGAGCCTCCCAGTGTGCGATGATTTACCGTTGCTACACGAGTCCTGCTGTTGCCAGCAGCTGGGACAGCGTTCTTGTAAATCCTGTGCAAGAAGCGGTCCTACTTCACTGATGCACCTCATACTTTACCTGAGCCCTGATCCGAATTTTAAACCTCACCACCTGATTCTTGCACCTCATATCTGACTAAACATGATCCTTATTCTAATAAACACTCCAGATCTTCAAACTAGAGTTTTTCACTTCATATGCAGTGACAGTATCATTGTAATCTGTGCCATTTACTCAACCATGCTAGCATATTACTGTGATATATTGAGCAACAAGACTGAGAGTCTGCAGCCATGCTAGTATCTCTATGAGGCTGTACTTATAGACAGGGCAGTGATTAGAGCTAAATGCTAACATCAGCATGCTTACATGCTCACAAGGACAACAGACAATGTTTTATACATCTGTTAATATAGTTTCATATCACCAATGAATCCACTTTCCAACAAAGCAACATTACCTTTGGAATCTTGATTCAGGACAAAAAGGCTGAATATCTTGTAAGCTATTTGATTCTACTGGCAAAAAAAATTATGCACACAAATTTAGATCTCCTCCTGTTGTTCCTCCTTGGGACAAATAGAATGATAGAAATTCATCTAAACTACTTGGCTCCCTAGAAGCATTTTAAGTAATCCCTTCTCTCACATTCTTATAAGACTCTTCTTTTATCATTTTATCATTCACTTCATAATTTAAATGATTTTGTTTTCTCAGTATTTGTGGCAGTCTTGTTCTACAGATGCCTGTTTGAACTTTTGTATTCAATTAAATTGGAGAATAAAAATCTGTGGGTGGTTAGCACTGTTGCCTCACAGCAACACAACACGGTTCCCGGGTCAAACCTCAGCTGGAGGAGTTTCTGTGTGGAGTTTGCATGTTCTCCCCGTGTCAGCGTGAGCTCCGGCTTCCTCCCACAGTCCAAAGACATGCACTCAATAGGTTAATTAGTGTGCCCTGTGATAGGCTGGCGACTTGTCCAGGGTGTACCCCGCCTCTCGCCCAAAGTCAGCTGGGATAGGCTCCAGCCCCACGTGACCCTGATGAGGATAAGCAGATAATGTCTGTATGTATGAATGCAACATCGAACGGCAGGGACATGAACAATTACCTCATTGACTTTCCGCGTAGCAGGTATAATGTTTACTATATTCACCATCTTAATTTAACATGTTAGTTTGTTAACATTTGTTAATTAGCACCAAACTACAGCTGCAGCTGATTCGTATGACATTATTTTTTTAGGTATTTGATCATAAAACAAAGTAAATAAAATGATGTCCCCTGATACTGGTAAAAGCAATCCTATGGATGATATTTCATGGCGATGCTATATGCTATACAGGTACTGCAGTTGTTTTCTGCAGGTATTTCAGGACTGATCAACTGACCGACTGACCCTGTCATCCCTAGAGTTACCAGCATGGCTAAAAATATGACAGATTTCGTCCTTTGTTTTCCAGAAAAATACCCACAGTCCTGACTAATGTGCAAACTGATTCCTGCAAGGATTGCAACAAAAGAATTGACACACACGGTACTACACATCGAACAACACAGACACATGCTCATCAAACAACAAACACCATTGATCTGTGTACGTATGTAGACATGCTGGCACACACACACACGTCTGCTATTCACACACTTCCAATTCTATGTGGCATGGTAGAGAGGATCAATGTGTCAACACAACAAAGCCAGGGTGGTGGCCTCCTCGCGGCATGACAAGGTGGGAGATATTGAGTGCCTGGCCCCTGATCCCAGTGGTGGAGACAGACCCTCCGGGGAGGAGAGTGAAAACGGAAGCGAGGAGATGGAGAGACAAGAGGGCTCGGAAAAAGTGATGGCAAAAAGTATAGTGAGGGAGAGTAATGATGGGAAAAGAATGAGACAGGCAAGACAAAGGTCTTAGAGGCATAGTGTAAAAAGGAAGAGGAGGGGAAGATGGAGAGACAGCTGAGGGGGAAAGGTAGATAAACATTACTGTATGAGGGAGTGTGAGAGAAACTGTGTGCGTGTGTGTGTGTGGGCTGAAGCTGAAAGTAAGTGAAAGCAAAACAAACAAAAAAAAAGAATAACTGCGTGTGTATGTGTGTGTACGTGTACGGCAAGCCTGAAGTGCTGTACCATGTTCCCAGACATCATATTGTTTGTGTTTGTGTTCCTTCAGGTGTCAATTCCACTTCATTTCAAATTAATGTTGTTGGAAAGACAAGACACAATATAAGATGGCAGCGCGTTCACTCAATACAGTGCTTATAAAAGAAGCAACAAAGGTTAGCGGTGCTACAGTCGCACGGCTGCATACAGAGTCACTACTGCTGTAGCACTTTAGCACACACACAGTCGAGGCTTTGCTCACAGAAGGCGCTTCTTTGGTGTTCTTCCTTGCGTTGCCGTCGCATATTATACCCAGATTTCACAAGTGGATGAGCACTGATGGGAGTTGGCCGATGCATAAACAGCCATGATCAAGCATATGTTGTAGAATTTGTACATAAAGAGGTTTTCAGTTTGATTCTGCGTGCGCACGCAAGCGTATTCATCTTCAGTGCTGACACTGGTAAATGAAGGTGGTAAATTTTGATTTGCATACTAATAGATACTGAAGTGTGTCTATTAATATGTAAAACAACAGTGTGCACAATTATAAAGTGTACACACTGCTGAATGAAGGTCTCACACATATTTGTTTGTTCATTTAAGGCTGGGAGCATCTCTAATCGGAACACGAGGGTATCATTTTCATGTGCATCTCTGTGATACAAAGTGCATTGCGGCTGCAGTTGGAATACATAACTGTTATATTTGAATATCTTTACGAGCATGCATCTGAGGGCTATGGGGGCTCGCTCCCCACTACAATGCTGCATTGCGGAGGATTTCCCTGGAATCCCTCTACTCTGTACCGAGCACAGAGACATTAAAGATGTAACTGTTCTCTGTCCAACATCCTCTGTCTCTGGTCTTCAGATGGAATACGCCCTCTCCATCGCCCTCCCTCTGCGTGCGTCCTGTGAGCATGGACACATAGACAGTGAGGTGTGCACAGACAGGGTTGAATGAGTCTGCATGGCCTTGCACTCATGAAAACGTGTCTTTAACTGTAGAACAGGGGTTAGGAATCACAATGAATATAAATCGAGGTGGCATCTGCACGCATACAACAAACTGCATGTGAAAATATGTGCACAACTGCTTGCACAATCTGGAGTGTGTGCGTGTATTTGTCCTGTACATCTGCGGCAATGTTTGTTTGTGTGCATTTATGTGTGTGTGTGTGTGTGTGTGTGTGTGTGTGTGTGTGTGATACAGTTTTGTTGTACAGTTTTGTCTTGTGTACAGTATGCTTTGTTGTGTTGTGTACAGTACACTATTTGCATGTTTGCTCTGCTGAGAGTAAATATGTATGTGTGTGTACGCCTGTGTTTTGTGTGTACACGTGTCCCCGTGTGTTTATTGAATGCTGCTGGCTTCAGATCCTGATGGCCCGGTGCTGGGGAAGGAGAGAGAGAGAGAGAGAGAGAGAGAGAGAGAGAGGGGAATCAGGGAGGCAAAGGATAAAAACGAACGAGGTCCAATCCTCTGAAGCTGATGACTGTGTGTTTGTCGGACTGAATTTATTTATCACAGATGCCAGAGAAATTAGCATTGAAATGATTCTGGTGACAGACTCGCCCTGCATATCTCCGATGGCAGACGCCCAAAATGTTTATGTTTACAGAACTCGAGGGGGGAGAGCAGAAAAGGGACTGTGGTGTGAGAAAGAGCGAGGGAGAGAGAGAGAGAGAAGAAGAGAGAAAGAGAGCCTATGCGGTACGGGGAGATAATAAGAGACGTAAGATTAGGTAGAATAAAAAAAAAAGAAAGCCAGGGCAAGAAAATTGGAGGAAATGTTGAAAAGAGATAAAATATGTAAGAAGACAGAGAAAAAGAGCGAGACTCCAGAGGACGAGCTCCACTGTAGAAATAGTTGAATTGTGAGTCACGCTTGATAAGGACTTCAGCTGAAGAAGAAAAAAAAGAGTGTGCTCCTCCTACACAGAGGGAGTGCATACAAAAAAAAAGAATAACAGAGAAAGATACTGTTGTATGTATGGAAGATATACTGCCCATAGACAAAAGATGCTGGGAGAGCAAAAAAGAAAAATGTAAGGGCCGATTTAAAAAGAAAAAAGTTTGGAGAGAAGCAAAGAAGCAGGGTCGCTGCTGAGGAAGACATCAAGATGAAAGCCTCTGAGAAGAAGTGACAGAGCGGAGAGAAAAGGGCACAAAGGAATAGGAGAATTAGCCCGAAAAGTGTGGAGACAGTCGTAGCAGTAAGGCACAGGCAGGTATATAAAGTATATGCACCTTCTTCTTCTATGTGCATAATCATTTAATCCCACCTATCAGCCTTTCTATTATTAACCAGGATATCACAGTGTGCCTAACTCCTGAACTGCTGCTGCACCGCCAGCTAAAGATGTGGACTGACTGAGGGGAGAAGTGCAAAAGGATACGAGAGAAAGAACTGGGTGAAAGGATGAAGAGGAGGGAGGACGTTTGCAAATCGCTTCTGGAGAGCGCGCACGGAGTAACAGTGTGTTGCCATGGTAATAGATACACTCGTTGGCTGTGTGCACACAAATTGACGCGAATGTGAATTTCTGCACATTCATTACAAATGAATACCCCAATTGAATCTTCTCAACTTATTGCACCTGACGCTTGCGGTGTCAGGGTCCGTCATCGTGATCCTCCCCCCCCCCCACCTCTCAACCGCATTCATGAAGCTTGTTTTATGTGCGCAGGCATCCCATCAAGGCAATCTAATTGCTGAGTGGAATGTGTGCTTTCACGTTAAATGAATGAAGTCAAAGTTTCTCTTAACAGAATATTTGGGTAGGATTCATTAATAAGAAGTGGAATACTCGCAATCAAGTGAATTGCTAAACAGGGAAAGATTGCAAAGTATAACTGTAAGCAAATCCATAGGGGATCTATGAAAACCTTATTAAATTATGCAATAACGCTTCAAATGAACAACTTAGCCTCTTCATTTGTGTTGATTATTCGAGAAATCAAAAGCTTCAGCTAATGTTGTTTTGGGCCAGTCAATCAGGCAAGTAATTGTTCGCTGTTCTCTGCCCAATATTACCATCCAAATGTGTACTAATAACATAATCAGTGCACACTCTAATGCAAAATTATACCAAACACAGGCTAAAAAGTGAAGCGAAGCCAAAACACTCGCGCCTACACAGTGCCACATTAAAAGTATGACTTTTTACAAATCGAATCAACATTTACCTTCGGTTGAGTTTTAATGAAATGCAGCACGAGCCGCAAAGTAAACAGTTCTGGCGTATAATATTCTAATGCTGAGATGCTACAATATAAATCCCTCACAGGCTCGGGCGTACAAATTATCCTTCTGTTTACCTCTGATTTTTGCAATTAAGCGGCATATTAAAAAGAAAAAAAACACAAAACAAAAACACATGCATAAATAAAGTACTATAATAGACAAACAACTCAAGGGGGCTACAGTCCACACGTGCCCAGACTGCACTGCACAGAATATTGTGGAGGCTGGAACAGAAGTAAGAAGTTGCATAAGCGCAGTGTGAGTTTAACTGCATTCTTTTTCCGTTTGTTATCTTTGTTTCATTATGGTAATTAACCACCGTATTATGAGCCCAGGCTGAATGCGTAGTGACGCTCTCCCTCTCTCACTGCAGTGATTGCAGCATTGCTTGGGTGTTGGGAAGAGGAGAGGATGTTTCTGGGTCACCAGCTGCCTGCGTTTTCTGCAAACACAGCACTGCTAGACCTCACCAGCTGTTTTCTCTCACCATCTCTACCCCTTCGAACTTCCTCTCGTTTTCTCTCTCTGTGTCTTTTTTTTTTTTTCTCTTTCTTGCTACATGTTTCTGTACGCCGTTTCCAGATGCTTGCCTGCGGCTGGAGGAAAATTAACTGTCTCCTCTCTTGCTACGGCCCTACTTCTGTGTGTAATTGTGTTCGCATATTAATAGAAAAAGAGATAAGAGAGACTTAGGCAAGTCTGAAACATTAAGACATATTGATCATTAGTGTGGGGGAAAGAGAGAGGGAGAAGGACAAACAGAGGAGAGGGAAGCGGCAATTTTTCCTTTCATTTTGGCTGCGGTGTCATCAGGATGAAGCGCTGATCATACAGCTCAGAGAAAGATGTGATTACTCTCTATCCTCCAAATCATTTAATTACCATTCTGTAACCTTGCGAGTGCGAAAGAGGGAAGGAGAAAAAGAGGAGAAATATAAGAAAAGATAAAAAGAGGACGGAGAGAGAGGGAGAACGCAAGAATGCAAATGGAACTGGGAAAAGAGTAATTGGACAAGAGTGATAATTCTAATCCTACAGCAGTTAAATATGCATAAATGGGATTTAATCCATGGGGCGGCAAATGCGTGGAGCCACAGTGGTAGTTATTGTTAAGTGTGTTTTAATGTATGTCCCATATTATGTATGAGCCATTCAGCTGCTGTTTCAAATGCTAATGCATTTAGTCTGTGTGTGACTACCTTCATTTTAAGTGTATTTAATTTTGTATGTTTGTCTCTTTCGTCGTCCTAAAACATCTGTTTTTTTTCTCTCTATCCAGAAAGGACAAGCGCCACTCTGTATTTAATCATGAATATGGATAACGGCGTGTAAAAGCAGGTGTGGAAGGGACGGGGCGCAGAGTTGAGTGGTGGGAAAGGAGTTGACATTGTTGAGTAATTACAATTTAAATGCGTCCCCCATAACTGATGAACGTGCTTCGACCTGCGCTCCAAATACAATCTTGATCAATATGGTCTGAGCTCCGAGCTAATCGCTTCATAGTCCCCACATACAGTGCTATTCAATCTTTGCGTTTTGGAGATAAAAGATCAAAAGCAGTGAAGTTCGGGGATTTGCGCTAAGAGGTCACACACAGAAATCCACTGATGAGTGCACAATCTTAAAGTTAGACCTCGACCAAACACTCTCAAAAGTCAAGCACGGCAAAAGATTAATGGCTTCACTGACACATACACACACATATATATACAGGATAAAGCACTGTACACCGACAGGCGTAGACACATGGAAAGAGGAGATAGTGACACACAAAGGCAACACTGGGTGCCAATTTCAATTTAAAAACAAGAGATCAATCACTTCAAGCTAAGATTATCATTTCACACACGTGCTTTGAGCCGGGCCTGGTAGAAAATGTTAAGCACTCTGACAGCAGCCAATATGCCCTTGAACACACTTCACACTATGCCACAGTTCAGCAAATCTACTGGGAACAGCTGCAGCAAGACACATACAGCCCCGCCATCGCACGCCTCAGCTCCTCGGTGAAGAAATGAGGAACTTTGGTCTTTAACGAGTCAATATCTCCAGAACCTCAACCGCCTCAAAGCGCTCTGATCCCGCGTGACCATGAATATCTTTTAATTTATGGCATTTTCAGCAGGGCTAGCAAAAAGAAAGTACGCCATGGCTATCAATATGTGTGTTTATTAAAAGCCTCTACCAAAGTTTAAGTACTGCTCGCTGTTAAATCTTAACTAAAGGTGGTATTTAGTAAAAGTCATATGCAATTACCTCGCATCACGTGTTGAGGAGGTTGAGGAGAGCTGTATTTCATAGTATTGTACTGAACATAGAAAGCACAGCATGACTCTGAATGCCATAGCCATGGTGCAGTGAACGTGAAGTACTGCAGCAAACCTATAATAACGCAGCACCGACCATCGCTACTTTGCAAAGGCATGAAGGCATCACAGGAATAAACCGGGACATTCTGTAATAGCTATTGTAATGTTAAAGTAAAAAAGACAGCACACGGGATAGTACAAATGAATACATGCGATAACGGCGTGAGGACAGGCAGAAATGACACGAGCTCAGAGATGAAGAATAGGAACTAACATGAAAGGGGTCCGACGTTACAGGGAGGATGAGGGAAGGTTGGAATTAGGGAAAGACATGGGAGGATGAACTGTCAAAACCAAATAAGCTCTGTCACCATGAAATCCATACTTTCACCAGCTCACTTTACCGCTTAATCAAAGTCTGAGTGATTACATGGCCTTTTATTTTTTTTTTTCCCATAAAAGTGCCACTATTTAAAAAAAAAGACTGCTAATACTGCGCTGTGGGAATCATTTCTAATTTATTCTCACCAGTCCTGATCTGCCAACCAAAGCTATAATAGGAAAGTCAGGATGATGTGCTGTCAGAAACCAGAGAAATAGATGTCATCCACAGCAATAAGCCTGTAATAACTACCGTCAAATTATTTTCAAGGCCTAAGTAACTTTTCCCTCATCTCCCCATTTGGCCCCTGGCGACTCTTTTGCAGCTTGTGAAATGCTCATTATCATAATTGCATAACTACGTATATAGCATTTGAGATGTTGAATTGAGGCAATATACGCCTCTTCTCATCATTAACATACAAGGAGATTACTGAACTCCACTCGTGCAGAAAAAATCATCCTCTCAAGTGGATGTATTTTCTCTAACTGTTGTGACTAATGTGTCTGCATCCATGTGGTACTGCACACACAGTCACACACACACACACACACACAGTCTGCATGTACTGCACAGCAAGCAGGAAGCAGTTCATGACAGCACATGGGAGTGTTCTTGGCATTTACATGATGTTTCAGGTGTGTTCGTGAATAAGTAGGAGAGAATGAGGGGGGGGGAAGAGAGGATGAGAGAGAGGAAGAGGAAGAGGAAGAGCGCTTGGTTGTGTTTAGGGTGCTTCGCTGGAGTTAAAGTGACATTTTGGTAAGATGTGCACTTTCCAAAACCCCCTGTGGGAGTGCAAGGGGCATGCCCAGCCATGCCAGCCTTCTCTAAGCAGTTACACTGTATCCTGACGCTAAGCACAACAGGCAGGCCAGGCCACGCGCCCAAACACATTATACTCTTCCCTATCTAACACTCAAACAAAAACACATTAATTTTATCGTACCTGACATAAGCACAATACCGCCTCTGATAATCTAAAATGAAAATGTGCACACACACACACACACACACACACACACCTTCATCTGCTGCATTGTGAGATTAGACAAATGCGTCCCCCTTTATGCCCTCTGGTAGTCCATCTGGGTACTCGGAGTTCCACATTGGCATCATACAGTATAATGGTGGCTTCATACTACAAGCACAGCCAGCTCCCTGTGTTCTGCATATGACCCACAAGGTCTCGGCCCATGGCCCGGCACGTGAATTTAGGCAGAGATAAGGTTGGGTGGCTGAATGGCTGCAAAGTGATGTGATTGAACAGGACAGTGGTTTCATGGAGGGATTTGAGTGAGAGTATTGTATGTTTTGAACTTTGACACCCTGTTATAGAATCATCTCGAGTGGATTTAGAGGGGCTGAAGGGCTACGAGGTGCTTCCATCGCCAATGATGCACAGCAGGCTGCTGTACCGACTGAAAAACAACATCACTCGGTGCGGAGAATACACAAAACACAAAGAACACCAATCGGACAGTCTGCTATCCCGGGGCACTTTGGGGAGAGGCGGCGGGGGGGCTGTACGGGCTGATTCTTTCACACTCTGACAGAACCACTAATGCTAAAATGTCAGCAGACTGTCGGGGCAGCTGGCAAAAAAGAAGCTGGAAAGAAAGAGAGAGAGAGAGACAAAGAAAGAGGATGAGTAACACCCTAAACGAAAGTCCCAACTCCTCTGAGCACAAGTTGAGGTTAATGTTACAGCTGTGCTCCAGTGCCCTGCCAACAGCAGTGGTAAACAAACTGTGCGCATAGCTTCTGACCTAAAAATGTCAGAAATTAATACTGAGTGAAACATTTTTGTCTTCAAATACTGGTACATGTAGTATTTTGCTACACAAATCAATAAGGGAGTGTAATATTTACCCAGATTCACCTCAGTGTGCTCCGTGAACAGATAGTGCCCAAACTATTAAAAGTATTAAAAGTATGATGCGTGTTTTAAGCTACTGTATGTCAGCGTCCAAAGCTAATCTAATCAATTAGCTATGGTGACATTAGAGTTGGAAACTGTGGCATTAGTGTCAGTCAGTGGGTGCCAATCAAAGCACATTAGCATTTCTGCTGCCTGAGCTGCACTTTTAATGATGCACCGAACACACGAGGAAGACATTGGGTGAAGTGTAAAACATCACAAGAAACAGCACGGCAGGTTCATCCATCACTACAAGTTGTTTAGTTTTTTTTAAATAACACAAGCCACGGGACCTGGTCTAGAGCCAGACATGCATGCTGTGCTGTCAACAACAACTTTTATCATGAGCTGATAAGAAATAAAGCCCAGCTCATTGGAAGGTGGATAATGTGTGGGGTGATGTGATCACAAATATGATGAAATGGGGGATACCATCGGAGCAAGCCACACGTTAATGAAAAATCGGGTTCGGGTTCACCCAGGCTTGGCTCTCTTATGGGACTGTGTGCTGTGTGCAACTTGTCAAGTTGCCTTGGTACTCTGAGAAATTGCAAAACATGTGCACAACCCATCAGGGTGAGGCCATTCATCCTTATGGGGCTCTGGGGGCCTTTCACCTGCTCGATATGGGAAGTGTCGGGTACTCACTCTTTTAAGCCAGTTAGTTATGTTTTGCTGAATGAAGACTATGCCAACAGGTGCTATATTTAGAAGTACAGCTTCACTCTGCAACGCTTTGGATTTGGACTCAAATAGACAGCTACTGTTAAGGCAGTTCAGCAGTGCAGCAAGACAGCAACAGTTTTTTAATGACATGTACTACTGTCACCCTAAACAACCTGTGGTTACCAAGAATTGCCTCTTTGGTTTCTATTTGCAGAATATGGCAGAAATTGAATATAATATGCATAATTATGTTTTCATTAGAGTACAATCACCTGAAAATTAGAGCAGTTATGTTCTTGTTACTTTAGAATGAGCCTTGTTGAACCATGTTGAACCTCCATGTTTCTACAGTAGACAAACTCAACACTGACTGTGCGTTTTTCGCATGTTTTGTCGCCACCGTAGTTCCTCCTTCACGCTAGGGTGAAACAAGGGAGTTGCAATCTGCAACTACACTGCTATATTCTACAAAATTCTGCAATCTGGACCTAGATTTACATTTTAGAAAGTAATCTCGGACACTTCCTTGCTGAGAACATCACTCTCATCAAGTTTAGCTTAGCACAAGAACTGGAAACAGGGTGGAACACTAGCATCTCTTCAACAATATGCGTGAAAAGATTGTTTAGTTTGGATGTAAACATTAAAAGAAGGTAAGCTGTGACTTCCTCTTTGGGGGGGTGGCATAATTGCACACTGTATGGCTACGGTCATGATGTAAACGCTTCCTGTCCTCCATCTTATTACTTCACAGCTGGCAAGACTGATATCCCCGTGGCAGCACTGTGGTACAGAGAAATGATTAATGTATTTTGCAGCACAGCCCAGGAAACTTCCTCAATATTGTTGAGCGCTGTCGCTGGCAAGTGGAGCTGTAGGCACATTGCCCAGTCTGGTGCAGCCTCTCAAGGTTTGGCTCCTAAGCGGGACAAAGTGATGGGTCTGAGATCATCAGTCAGTGTGGTGCAGATTATCAAAGACGCACGGGGGCGATCTACGATCTCAAGCTGGGTTTTCATGACTGGTTTGGGAAAATTACACTGCCGACTAGTTCAGTCTTCAATCACAGAGTATTGACACTCTGACACAGAGTATCAAAGTCTGTGTCAGCAATCATGTAGTGTTTTGACATGTTCTTTTATAGAAAGCCGGGAAGAATTGTTTTCTGGAGAAAGCACTGCTGCTCGCTTTGATCTTGGCAAAGACTGCGTGATCTGTGTGCCATTTTCGGACAACAGCTTTCTCCGCATAAGTGGAGACATCCAGAGAGTCCATCAAAATCCGCCAAAATATGTCAGTGCTGCCCAAGAACATTAAGAACCCATTAGGCCGAGGATGATTCAGCTAAATAAGTCCTTCCCTCTGTCAAAAACGGGAAAGAAAGGAGAAGTTGCACTTCAAACAAACACTCCAGTATAGCCTGAACAATTTTTACTCCGCAGAGTTCCCAAATTGATGATGATGTTTTGTTTATCGTGTGTCTTCAAACATATCTTTTAAGTGCCCTGCTGTTCATCAACAAAATCATGTCTCAGATTTTGAAGCCTTTTACCAGCAGGTTATGAAACGAGAGTCAGCAGCAGACTTTTCAACTAAGTCTGAACTTTTAAATGCATCATCAATAAGGCGCCTCTGACAAAAATAAAACAAGACATCACTGTAATGGATTACCTAGCCAAAGCAAGCTTAGAGTCTCTAAGTCTTTCTATCATACTGAAGAGAAAAATGTCTACAACAACATTCTTGTTGAGAATACAGAGTTACATTTAACCTAAATGAACTCTTCTATGACTTCCGCGAGTAACAATGCTCCAACAGCAAAGAAAAACGGGGGAAAAAATCAAATCCAATCACCTCCAATGTGAACCACTGTACAAGGACATTTCTGAGCTATGACCATCTTCTTAAATTTAATGGAAATAGTTCTATGGTTCAACAAGCACAATCAACTACAGCGTGCTAACAACCTTGCTGACCAAGAATGTTCAATTTGTGCGTCTTCTCCTTGTTCTTTTTTTTTTTTTTTTTTTTATATACGGGACATATAGTGTATATGTAGGCATACTGCACACACACACACACACACACACACGCACACACTGGTCTAAGACTCCAGAGACCCAGAGCGCCCTTTCTCTCTCCCTTTTTTCTAATCCTGGCAATTAGCGAGAAATAATTAATGATAAAAAATGAAAAAGTTGAGGGCAGAGAGCCTTGAAGATAGAGTTCTGCACCGTAAGCATTCAATTCCCCCTCTCAAGGTCCTCAAGGTCCACTGCTCTCTGGCTCTGATCCTCGTACAGCTACTGGAGGAGGCTCGAACAAAGGCCTCTTTGATATCAGCCCGTTCTCCGTCGCTCGCTTCCACCCTCTCCTCCTACATCTTATGCACGCTTTCGTGTATTTTCTGTTATCCTAACTGTCTTTGCATACAGCTTACTTTCTCTCATCTTCCCTTTCTTCCCCCTCTCTCTCCCCCTCTTTCCCCTTGATTTCATCCTCCAAACACCAAGGTTGTGGCCTGCCTGCTAAGGGTGCGTCTGAAAAAAGAAAAAAAGACTTCGAAGGTTACACCAGACATCTGCTGCACCCCTCCCGCCCGCCCCTTCCTCAGAGTAAGGCTTTGTTTGATTGCCTCCCTGTGAAATTAATAAGAGTAGCCATTAACAATCTGGTATAAATAGGGAGCTGGTAGATGTGTAGCCGTGAAGGGATGTGTGATGTAGCTGAACCTTGATCGTGCAGTGCGGCGATGGAACTATGAGTGGTCGGGGAATGCGGAGGTCGTGACCTTGTGAAGTCACTTCGGGGCCACATGCAAGCGTAATGTGGTCTTGTGATCAGACAGAAACTGCAGTGTCATCCCAGGCTCGGGGAGCAACAGTGGTGTGTCTGTACAGGCATCTTTTAGTATGCACACAGCTGTGTGTAAACATCTAGATTGTCCCCAAGGAAATCGATATTCATATTCATATGTAGTTCGGTGTATGTGTGCATTTGTGTATGTCTATATTCACTCGGAGCTGACGGACAAACAGCTGAAGAGAAGGCATGAGGGAGAGAGGGAGAAAGGGAGGAAGGGAGGGAGGGAGAGAAAAAAAACACTCCTGAGCACTCCTGCCCCCTGGTGGCAGTTTGTCGAAGCACCTCTGCGTGTGTGAGGAAGGCTGCAACTGAGTTACAGTTTAGTGGAGGGACTGCTGTGTGAATAGTCTGGGGGTTTCTGCTTATTGCACCACCTCTTCCTCCTGAAGGGTGGCTTTGATCTTTGCATACATTTAAATTCCAAAGAGGCAAAAAAAATACCAACGGGTGGCAAAGCTCATTCATTCATAAATGCAGCGACTGGGATTTAGATCTTGAATTACAGAGAGAGTAGACATCATTTCATAATACTCTTCTTGCTAATTGTGCTTCACTTACTAGATATTTCAAATGCTTGGTGTCAGACTTTGAATACTGCCTTCAGAGGGATGTTTCATACGCCATTGGCAGTGATAAATTAGCACAAACATTTGAAGCGTGCAGAAACAGCGAGCCTACAAGACGCATGTTAAGTGTCCTCTCTCATCCAATCTTTGTGGACACATCTGTTTGTTTCATCCTCTCCAAACCGCTGCACACTTGTTAAGCACAGGAATTCAGTGCAGCAAAGCTGATGTGCAAGTGTCAAAAGAAGTAGAAGTAGTAGTAGTAGTAGAAGACAAGGTATGATTATCACAGTATTGGGAGTGCTTGAAAAAGGTATTTGAACAAGTGGGTCTGAGTTAACATTGTGGCTGCAGTGTATGCTTTCGGCCAGCAGATGGCATCAGCTGTTAGTGCAGTGTGCTGTGGTGCAGTGTTACCACCCTGATGTTGCCTGTCCTCTAGGTCAGTGTTTGGCAACTGTGTGAGGCAACTATGTCTTCTGAGAAGACCAGACCAGACAAACTAAGATCCCGATTCAGGAAAACATTACACATCCAAACACTTTTGCATTATTGGATTCATTCCACCCAGTCTCCATCAGTCTCCTACCCCTCGACTGCTAAACCTCCCACACACACATTTACACTCGCATGCATCCCTGTCAAAGTGTCTTTGACCTAGCAGCACACCAGTTGCTTCTGTGGTGTGTGTGTGTGTGTGTGTGTGTGTGTGTGTGTGTGTGTGAAAGAGAGAAAGCGAGAGATCATTAATACACATGCTAAGGAGCATGGTAAAACTTGTCTGGGGAATCAATAGAAACATCAGAAGGAGGAAGAGGAAGATTAGATATTGACTGAGGTAATGGGGTGAGGTGAGAAAAAAAAAATGCATTTCGCTAACGTGTTTCCATCTAAAAGTACCAATATGGCCAGAATAAATGGATGAAGAAGAGTGTGCTGTGAACTGTACACACAGTATCATTACAAGAATTAAGAGTGTAAGAAGTCATTAAATAGTGTGCCTGTGCGATATAAGATAGGAACGTGTAAACATTTTCTTTAGATGGATTACAAGTTTAACACTGCCATCATTAATTCAGTGTAATTCATTTCTTTTAAAAAGGGCCACAAAGTTAATTCTGCATGTGCATGTACTATGATGGGAGGGTTTTTAGTCAAGACCACTATGACCTATGACTGTTCCTTATATGCTGCTGGTAATACATTTAGTTTTACATGTGGTTCATGTCCATTTATGCAAGAGAGGAAGTATAAAATTCCAGTTACATTTGTTAATGCCTCACATGAGCTCCTTTACTCATGATGAGTAATGTTTCTCTAGACTGGCCTGAACAATAATAAATGCAAGCTGGCCTGAGGTCAGTAGAAAGCAGAAACACCAAGTACTCACGATCTGACCAGGAAAAGGCTAAACGACGACTAAAAATCATATTTTGTCCTTCTAGCCTCTCCTGACATCGATGACTGCCTAACAAAGAGAAGTCACAGGAACACACAGTCATCTTGTTGACAGTCATCACCATTATCATCATCGTCACGAGCAAACTCTCCAATTGGCCAAGAATCAGAACTTGAGAGACAACAGTAGCATTAGAAGAACACTTCAATTCACTTCATCGTGGTAGCATACCTCTGAAAACATGATGACATGAATTTGTATTGAGCTGATGAGCAGTTAAGATGAGTTAAGTTGCCTTATCCCACCTTCATTTTGTAACTTATCTATAATGTATTATAATGTACTTTTTAGTTTATTAATGCAATAAATGCATGAATACTCAGTGGACTGTGTTTTGATTTTACGGTGTTATGGGTGATTAAAAAGGCGGACCCAGTGGGGAACTATATTCAAGTACCATATAAAATGTAATGATACCACTGTACTGGTAAAAATGTATCATCATGGTACTGGTAGTGACTAAATTACTATAAGACACACCTGTAATATGGTGACTACTGCCCCACTGTCATGAATATTAAAGGCTGTTACTTTCTGCACTTCAAAGCCACAGTTGGGATGACAACTGCATATTTCAACAATATTTCAGCTCATGATCAGTGATTTTCACTGTCCAGCCAAGTAACATGAGCATGAACATAGAGTAAATGGAGTCTATTTATAATACAACTATCCACAAAGCCTCAGAAATCTCTGACAGTCTCAACAAAAATTCAGTTTTTATATTACAAAGGTACAATTCATCATGCTTGTTCATCAATATTTACACTGCTGCCATTGTAATAAACATACCTGAAATGTCCACATGTTCGCAGGGCAGGTCCTCCAGGTAATCCGGGTTGCATCTCTGCTCCCACCATTGCCTGGGATGTGGGTCAAAAATGGCACATACCATCACCTAAAATAAATAAATAAGTCAATATTTTGGCGGCATAATATTCATGCTGGCCTTGCTTTACTAAAATGTTTATTTACTAGTTTTATTCACAAGTTAAATTACCCCTACAACATAGCTAGCAGTTAGCTGGCGGCTAGCATTCACTTTAAGATAACAATAAGCTTTTGTTTTGTTGTAGTTATAGCTAACTTTAAAATAACATTTTAAACTAACACTGGCTCGTCTAACAAGTCAAGCCATGCTTTGATAGTAATGTTAAAGTTAATTAGTTTAACTAAAGTTGGCTAAAATGTCGCTGTGCTATGCTATTAAACAGCACGGCACTTACATAGCATGTAGCTACTCATAGTAAGGCCAAGCAAGGTGACTGTCTGACTAAATTACAAGTTACAGAGAGATTAAAAGTGACTAAACTGATTAAAAATAAAATCATGAACACATATTTGGAGGAACCTTAAAAATGCAGATACTTTCACGCAGGTGTTCTGCGTTAATCAATTAAGCAATTAACATCCTACCATGCCCTGGATAAAGATGACTAGTCTTAATTTACACTCTGTAGTTTATGCCTGCAATATTAGCAGATTACTCAAATTATACCGATACTATATGTCATATTATCCCAAATTTTACTTTATATCTATTCCTGGGATTTCTTGGAATCACATCAAAACCAAAATATCCATGGTAGAATGGATACCACCACCTAACTTTTGGATAATCTGGGTTGATATAAAGTTTCAGCTGTAAAGGAGGAGGAATAGAAAGTGCTTCTTGGTTATGATGTCTGAGAAAGTGTCCCTGTTACTGACAGGTCCTTGTGCAAGCTCAAGGTGAACCATGCAGTCTGTGATAGACTGCAAAGGCAACCAGATCTGAAAGATGATGTCTGAGATCAGTTTGATCATCTGTGATTTGATCTGAAGAAATGTGGAGGGCCTTGAATAGAGTACACAGATTTTTAATCTGTGGTGCAGCACTCCTTGAGGCCATGCTGAGCTTTCACCTGTTTTTAGTCATGTTGATACCTCCCCATCAGATCAGAGATAAATTCATTTTTAACAATGTATGTGTGGGCATCCAAAGAGGCAAAAAGATTATTCATGTGATTCAAAGGTTCAGTTCCAGCTAATTTCTGGTTTCCAGGAAAACCAGAAATTTGCTGGAACTGAACCTTTGCTCGCTTGAGGTTATGAGTTTCTGGAGATAGTCCAAGGGGCGGGGATCACACAAACATTGTTAAATATATACCAGATGCAACCATTTCTGATACTTTGCCAGTCCTGTTACATTTAGATATAAGAGAAATAATCTCTTTTTGTCATCCACTCTTACTTTCTTATGTGTAGCTGGGAGGAATAGTGCATACTTCCTCCAATATAACAAGAAAATGCATTATGAAAGCACAAAAAAAGAGTTTTGGACTCTTGAACTTAAAGTAATAATGATACCATAATGGTTTGGTTATTATTCCCATTTATATTTCCTAATTTAATTTGCCTTTACAAATAAAGGCTGAAATCTGCGTCTACATGGTCTACAACGACTCTCCAGAGGTGAATTCAGCCTTAACTTTTTGTTGTTGTTGCAGCTTAGTTTGCAGCTGTTGTACGTTGGATCTGAGCCAAATCCTCGAGTTATAATATAAGCAAATAATAAACAAAATATGGAAACTGAACAATAACACACACTACTGCTTGTGGATGACTTGTTTAGGGAAATCACCATGGTAACAACTGGCTGTTTGCCATTGCAGTTCACTATCATCTCGCGATGCTGATGCCTTTTTCCTTTCTTTTATTTTTTCTTCTCCTCCTTCTTCTTCTTCTTCTTCTTCTTCTTCTTCTTCTTCTTCTTCTTCTTCTTCTTCTTCCTAAGGCCACAGCGTGAATGCAGCATCACCACTCGTGTGCCAGTGCGCGTGCCTCCAGCCGGGTGTCACGAGGCTGGAGAGTGTGCACGTGAACACGTGCCTGTGTGTGAGCGGTGGTGCACAGTGGTGCACGGTGGGGGCACATTGGATAAAGGGGAGTGGGGGAGAGAGAGAGAGAGAGAACGAGGCGCCGTATGTCACTTGATCTCGAACATCGGAGCAGATAGATGAAGCTAAAGCGATTAAATGGGAGGAGGGCTTTGCGTCACTGGAAAGGTGGCTGCCCTGGATATGTGAATGGATTAAGAAGAGAAGTACATGAATGACTGCATGAATGAAAGAACAATGAATGAATACTATAGAACTATCTCCCCACATTTAATTCATCCTCTAAATCTGCTTATGATGAAGTTATTGATTAAGAAAGTAAATGAAAACTGAGGACGTGAGGATGTTTTCAAGAGAGAAAGCAGAAAATTGTAAATATGTGGTAGTTTGCTTTATTATAATCTTCAATTTGACGTCAGATGTCATACTTTACCCACTTTCAAACTGACCTGGGATCTATTTCTTGCTTCATTTTTATACCATAAGAGTGGTTACTTATAGGAAAAGATTAAAAATAAATGATTTTTCTAAAAGCATAATGTTGACTTATATTAGGAATATTTGCCTAATCATGATCATTTAGTTCAGGTCATCATTTCACTATTTACGCACCTTTTTTTTTTTTTGCCAATTCATCATTGGCCATATGCCAGATTTATGATAGCCTAAGAGCCAAAATACTACATCATAATGTGTCTATCTAGGGGTTTTGGAAGCTAACCGGATCCCATATTGTGGGACTATTATCAATTTAACTTCAGAAGTTACTGTAGCCTAAATAGACAACCAGAGCTTTTTTATTCTAAATGAAAACTAAACTCGAAAAGAACTTAAAGGACCAGTATGTAGGATTAAGTGACAGCTAGCAGTGTAGTTGCTGATTGCAACGCCCTCGCCTCACTTTCTCCTTCCTAGTGTGAAGTAGAAACTATGTTGGTAGGAAATGCATGAAAAATGGCAAAGGCCATCTGGAGCCAGTGTTTACTTCAACATTGTAGACCCCATGGAAGGAGGACCTGCAGTGTCTCTCTTAGTTATATATATTATATTCCATCGCTGCTTTACAGACTTGACCTTTAATAGCAGATGTCTTTCTACGATCACCCTATTTTCCAATTTAACATATTATATATTGTATGTTTGGAAATAACTGGGGTTAATTTAAGATACAGTCAATAATTTGTTTGGTTCTAATTGAGATGAGATTTAACATTACTTACTGGTTACTAAAAGACTATGTTACATGTTTACTTTTTACTTTTTTACCATCTTATTATCACACAGTTTACACACAATTTTTTGAACATATGTAGCCTATTTGTTGTTGATTCACCCTGTGTCCCAGTGTCACAGACATCCAAAAATGTCCTGATTAGATGATAAATGTGAAAATCAGTGGTTCTCTGTGTCCAGAGTCCCAGGTTCTATAACCACTCTCTGTATGGCCACAGAACAATTCTCCCAAGGCTCAGTGACATGTCAACTAGTTTGTGATAATCTATTTGAACATTTGTTCTGGATTATGCACTATTAAAGCACAATATCAACTGATTTAATAAGAGCCTTGAGGTGATTCCATATCCTGATACCCTGTCAAATACCCTGTACTTGCATATTCCTTAAAATTAATTTGCGTTTCATCAAATCACCACAGAAAACCTAGGGGCCAGGTATTATTGAACATTGCACAGAGAATAGGAGGAAAAGGGGTTAATGGGGCCCACGAGCTCATCTTTGCCCCTGGGTCCTTTGAGCAGGTTAATCCGGCCATGAAATCACCAAAAGGTTTCAGCTGTGGTGCAAGCCTGAAGACATATTTTTTGTTACTATTGAAGCCTCACTGTTAAGAGTGCATACTTTAAAGTTAATTTAAGATCACAATGACATGATAATATAGAAGACAATAAAACAATAGATTGTAATGATACATTCAGAGGTTTTATTAATAACAAAGCTACTAGAGAGTCACCACATGCTCCAAGAAAATACTCCAAATATATAATTATAGTGCTGAAATAGCACATCCTTAAATACAATATGATGTTAACACATAGACCCTTTGTGTTCTAGGGGTTCCTGTAGCTTCCCAGACCTGTTCCTCCTCCTATTACACTGAGAGTGAGGGAACTTTAAGGTCCCTAAAATCAGACAGAAACACAAGAAAAGGTTTACTACAAACAATATACTGATGCTAAAACAGTCAAAGGATGATAAGGTTAACATCAACAAATAAAATATCACTTACTATCAGGTATATTTTTAAGAGCCTGTAAAAAAAATATGACAAAGAGATATTTCCTTATGGTTGGAATGTGTGTGTGTTGAGATCTGTAAGCATTAAAGGGAAAGATAAAGTGTGTGTGTGTGTGTGTGTGTGTGTGTGTGTGTGTGTGTGTCTGCATGTGTGTGTCCAGGAGGGGAGGTGGAGGTTGAGGTGGGTGAGGGGGGGTCCAGAAGATTATGGATTGATAGAAAGAAATAGTCGCCAAAAAACAGCCCCCCTACCCCAACCCCCTCCCACCCACCCCCCCCCCAGCCTGGGGTTTGAATTAATGTGTTTCTATTTTTAGCTCTCCCGTGTTTCCAGGGGAAACCTAATGACGCAATGACGTCAATGCAGGTCACCAGCAAGAAGCAGACTGGAGGAATTGAGTGGCTTCCATTAGAGGTTTTGCAGCATTTTCCAGAGAGGAGGGGAGGAGGACAAAATGGATTAAGAATTAAGAAAATGCACAGGGAAAAAAAAAAGAAAATAAATATAGAAGCGAAATGAATGGGAGGCAATGCGACTGACGTCTGGGAAGAGACAGAGAGAGAGAGAGAGAGCGAGAGAGAGAGAGAAAGAGAGAGGGAGAGGGAGAGAGGATGGAGGGAGGGTGAGAGGGTGGAGGTGGAGGGGCTGGGGGTGGTGGTGGTGGTGGTGGTGGTGAAGGTGGTGGGGGGTGGGGGGGGGGACCCTACTGCTGCATATCAATGGGTGCCGTTCAAATTCCCAGGGATTATTGGAGGGAAAAAGGGGGGGAAGAGAAAAATGATGCACGCTTCCTCGGATCGGTGATGACTGGGTGAGCCCATTCTATTTTTATTATTACCTTTTTTTTTTTTTTTTTTCTTTTTTTTGCTTATTGTTGGTTGAAGTGAGTAAAAACAACAACCTGCCGTTCTGTTTTCGTGCTTATAGACAGTGTTGCCATATAGAGAGCCATTGAGAAATCGCTCCCCGAGTTTTGACGGTGAAGCGTGAGTGGCCAGTGTTTTTCTCCGGAGAGACGTGTTGATGTGTTGGATGAAAGGAAAGAAGAGAGAAGAAAAAAGAGAAAAGAGGAAAAAAAAAACACATATTCAACTAAAAAGTGTTGACTTCCACTGAGTTGATTGCAATTTTCTTTATCATTAACCGCAGCGGTGGTGGACGTGCTCCGTCTACAAGCCTCTGTTATACCGATGCAATACAAATTCTGCATCCATCGATGTATATTCACCGCTGAGAAAGAGAGAGAGAGCGTGTACTGAGACGTTTTTAGTGCGATGATCAAAAACATTTTAAGGATTTTTTGAAATATTAGAAAAACACCAGGAGAGGATGAAGGCAATACTTGCAGGCAGTGTCGTCTAATTGCAATGCCAATCACTCAGCATCATTTTGGATAGTAAAAAACGATTCCGGTGAGTTTCATTAAGATCGTGCTATGTATAGAAATGAAGCTGGTTGATCATCATTTGCCAAGAGGCTACTTTTCATAGCCGGGCGGTGTGTGTATGTGTGTGTGTGTGTGTGTGTGTGTGTGTGTTGGGGGGGGGGGCAGTCGTGCGCGTGGAGCCTAGAAGAAGTAACGTTACTTCTTTTGGTGGAATAGCGAAGATTAGACGCGCATGCACACGCACGCACGCACAAACAGACAGATATTGCCCACTCGGCAGGCTTTCAATGCGTTATGGCAACAAGTGCCAATTCATGCACGATCAATTCATGCACCCCCCCTCTTAAAAAAATAATAATCCGGTTGTGTCAGCTGTTTTTATTGCATTTTTCTGTCTGTTTTTTTTTTTAGTTTTGATTTTTGGTTAACTCCACTTTTTTCCCCCTCACTTCTTTCCACAAACTGGGCTCCAGTGCAGGGCGTTTTTACCAACGCAAGCGAGAGCTGGTTTCAGCACCATGGAGAGCTCACGGTGTATAGGGGACCATGGAGAGCTGCTCCGTCCTTCCACCCATCGTTTTCAGGAGCATCTTTGCGTCTTTCAACACTGGACCGATCACCCTTGTGCTGTAAAAAAAAAAAAAAAAAAAAAAAAGGAAAAAAAGGTGGACCAACCTCAGCAACTTCTAGAAGACGGAGAGCTTGCACTGGGGCCTGTAGGACTGACACTGCGAAAATGAGATAATTGGCGCCCGTTTGAGCCATCACATACACACACGCACACACCACGTGTTATTTAATAAATCAATCAAAACAATCTTCAATCAGTGTGTGACAAAGTGAAAGCCGAATATGGGACAACGTAGGACACATTTAGAGAAAGAGCAGTAGGGGATGTGACACCCCCCCCCCCTCACATATGACGCATGTGGTGAGGTAAGTGTGGCAGATGCCTACGTGTGCAGATGGTCCAGTCTGCTGGTCCCTATCCGCCCTGGGCTTGACGTAACACCCCATATATACAGGCATAGGCCCCCCCATCGTCCAGATGTGGTCTTGTGCTGTGCACACCTCTTCAATACACTCCACAAAAAGCCCTTTGTTTTGTTTAAAACCCCCCTTTTATGAACTTGTTCTTTACTGGAGCATGAAATTTCGTGATGTAGGCCTGCACATTGAATGGATTTACACTCGCTTTTTGGCTTGTGCTCGAAGCAGGATTTTCACCCTTTTTTCTAGATTTGAGTAAAGAGTTCAGCCTGATCCGGAATTCAGATGCTATTTTCTTGATTTATACTTCGAGGCATGGTTTATATTGAAGATCTAAATATTTTTGGTGTTGATACAACGAGATATTTGTTGAAATGATGATTGTTGCAGGTTGTAACAATTCAAGAATCGCATGTGTGGTTTTATTCTCTGGAATATTCTCCCATTCTCACACTCTCTCCTCTAGAAAGGCACACACCATGTCTGAAAATGGCTCGATGAATTCAACAGTTTCGATTGTTTCCTTTACAATAAATCCCCCGAAATGGAGAGACAGCTGTCATCAGTTCTAAAAAAAAGATGAAAAACCTTATGGAAAAGACACAGAAGAGACTAAACACACCTTCAAGTAAGATGAAATGGTCAAGAATTCAGCTATTATGTTTAAAAATGTTACTGATAATCAACATACTTCCCGGCTGATGAGATAGGATGAAAAGTTTATCTCACTTGCACCGTCTTATTTGGAAAATGATCTAGGCCTAGATCTTTTGAGGTGGTAGCTTTGCAGGCAATTATTTTATTATGATTAGGGTGTGGCATTGAGTGACGTTTAGAGCAACTATCTGTGTCAGTGAATTCATGCTGTATGAAAGATGCAGCTACGTATTTTGTGTGCACTGGCACATACGGTTGCTGGCTTGGGATGGAGGGTAGTTGTGGTAATTGAATGCTTTGTACTTCCTGGTTTTCTTTTGGGACATTTGGATTGAATATATTTCTTGTTGATTTCTCAACAGATTCAGATCTAGGTGGAGTTTAATTGGAGATATCCTAATTGTATATTTGTGGTTTAATTGCCTTATGCAACCTTTTAGAGCATCTTGTGGAATAGTGGTTTTAATCTTGATATGGCAGAAACTAATGAAGTGCAGGTTTAAAATATCTGTGGTGGATGTTAGAGATGTATTGCTGCTGTGGTTTTCTAAATGAACTTCATCTCTGGTAAACAAGAGGTGGAAACAATAGTTTAAGACTTATTTGTCAAGAGTTGATTCAAATGAACAGCTGGAATTGTTCTTGCCACATTTCTAGGTAAACCTTGTTGGTTTTGATGCCTCAGTTTCAAATTGTAGCAATATTTTGGGTATGATTGCTTGATGCTTTATTAAAATTAAATGTGGTTTAAATAAAATCATTAGTTGTGTGTTTCAGGTGCTCAAGCAGGCAGAGGCATTTGTTCACACCACAACAGATAAGTTGAGGACACACACGCTTCACATAACTGGAATGTAGTCTATAGATAATATTTAATCTTCATTACAATATTTAGTTCAGACATCATATTAGTAGGAGGCCATATAAGCATGCACTTTTTTTCTGAGAAGCCAAATTTAAAGGAAAATGACGCTTTGTTCTGAATCTAAAGAAAACTGAAGACAGTTCACACCAGTGTGTCGTTCTGAGTGAGAGCTTGCAATGGTCAGATTGAATGAAAGCTGAAGATTTTGAATGTGGTAATGGTGGAGCTCAGTATGTGTCACATTGTGGGGTTTACCGCCTAAGGAAAAGACAACACCGTACTAAGGACAGTAAAGAATGGTCAAGGAGGAGAATATGGCACTCCTGGCCAACATGGGTGAAGATGATGAGGTGAAGATGTCCAGGTGTATCCTGGTTTCATCACTCTGCATCCTGGATCTCACAAGAAAGAAGAAGAATCTTGGACACATTTTGAATGGTTACAGGTCAAATGTGCAAGGACTTGTAGACTTCTAGACCGAACCTGCTGCATCTTTTTCAGAACAGAAAAAGCAGCTCCTTCTTTTTGTTCTTTCGGTGATCAAACAGGGAGGGCAGAGCATTTGTGCTTCATTACAGGTGATTCTCAGGGCTTTGTCCAACTTCCAAACACGTCAAGCATGCTCCAGTTCTGTAGCCGCTTCAGTTTTCTGGCTGCAGACGGAGACAAGTTCCAATTTAGACAAAGTTCGTAGAAGGAAATGACAGACATGACTAGAAAAATGGTTCCTGGAGATGCTGGACCTCATTCACAAAACATGTGTATGACCAAAGTTGATCTTAAAGTGTAAATGTTTTAAATTTCTGCTCCTTTGTTTCCTACCTGAATCTCTTCGGCATGAAGAAACTAAACGGATTCTACATAGAACCATATATTTTTAATTTCAGCAACTCCCAATGTTATCAAATCTACACGATGGAATTAATCAGCAGTTGAAAATCTTTGTGTTATATGCATATTCTGTACTCGGACAAGGTCTCTGAAACATTTACCCATTTGAAATGCAAATAATATCACACTTTTAACGTTCAGTTATTCAGTGACACCATTCTAAACCTTCTTAATGTTGCTTCCTAATGGCCAGTGAGGCTTCATTAGCAGGAGTTTGGTTGTGCATCATGTTGCTGTTGAGGTACTGAATTGAGGTTAGATTAAGAAGGGTCTCGGGACAAACTACATGGTCTTTTGGTGAGGACTAATCAGACCCCTGATCAGATTTAAGACCCTTCAGAACCATTTATTTAATGACAGTTTGCTAAAACTACACTGCCACAGATCACACCATATGTGTAGCTCTATGCGTTTATACACTGCAGGCAGTCCAGACCTACAATCAAAATTACAACATCATCCAGTTTACCATCTGATGAAAATGATACATGAATTTAACGAGTGTCCAACTCTGCTGATGGCTAATTAACAATGAAAATGATGATGCAGTTACTTCCTGAAGTAGCAGTATTCACAGCATGTGTACGTTTTGTCATAACTCCATCATCTGTTTGCTATCTCCCTCGGCCATTCAGCGTTAACAAGCATGCACATCCAATTTACAGATTAATCCCATTTAGTTGTACCTGTAAAAGTTACATTTTTCTACACACACATATATATTTCATGGACTCTTGAGAAAACAGTAAGATGTTTTGTGGATGAGACCCATTGGGCTCTATGTGGATGATGGATGAATCATGTTCAGACAGAAGGGAGCTTATGAAGTGAGTTAAGAAAAGTGGATTCACACAAAACTGAGGTGTCCACAAATAGGCAACAGATTTCTTCCTTTCTTATGAAGCTTAGGATCAAGAAAGTGTCAGTTGTTTCTGAAAGGTTGTGGATCCTAACCTTGACATGATGACCAACATTGTTTTTTTTCCCTTCCTCATGGCTGTTCTAAGTAACTGTCAATGTTGTTTCGGGTTTTTTGAGGGATTTAAAACATACTGTGAGAAAGTCGAAGCACATATTTAAGAAGTGAGTTGTGTCCAGGTGTTTTCACACATGTTGACAGAAATCTTTCTCTTTCTATAGATGCTGAGGAGATCACCTCAACATGATGACGTCAATTTTTTGTCCTTTGTGGGTCTTTTTGCGGTCTGGGCTTGCTGTTCCTAAGGTAGTAGCCAGGAAGCCCTTACCCCAAAAAGTATCTGCACCGGATTCTGGCATCTGAAGCAAACATCACCTTTCTTTCTCCCTGATGGAACAGTGAGTATCTCCCACCTCTGTGGGTGTTTCAGACAGCGAGGCCGCTATTCATTTGCATTTACAAACGGTACTCGGAAGATCGTTCAAAATCTGAGATTGTCAAAGGCATGGCACAAAGTTAGGTGTGGCTTTTGATCAGTTGTGAAATACAAGAACAGGATATTTAAATAGGAAGCGTTTGAGAGGCGTAGTGCAGGATGTGTCAGAACAGATGTCTTAATCAGAGAAGGCAACCTGAGAAAAATCCGATTGCAAAGAGTCTTATTACAGTAAGAGATAGATGGCTGCTTTACTCGCCCTAACCTCAGGTCGAAGAGTGTAAAGTTACACTTCCTTCAGATCCCTAATATCAAAATTAACATCCATGACAGTATATATATATATAATTTTGCCAATTTTAATAGTGCAGATCCATTTTTCACTGCACACACACAGGGGCAGTGTCTTTGGGGTGCTCTGGTGTAAAAATACAAAAAAATACTAACTTTATTCAACGAACAATACAAATAAAAACCATTATTCATCATCTATTTTACATATTGGTCCATACTTATAACTATAATAACACAGGAGCAGGTGCCTTCAATGCACATGGCAAAGTCTACTGTTTTATTTGGGACTGAAACACCATGTTTTGTAGGTCTTTGTTGTCGTCTTATTTTTTTTCTCACCTGGAAATTGTTCTAAAAATCAGCCACTAATAGGCTGTCTTCATGCATTTGTGTGTACATTTTGTTGCATATTTTCAATGGTTTTACATCTCTGGTCTGTGAAGTGTGTTGTTTAAATAACTGGATGTAAAGAACTTGTCACTGCCTGATGCTTTTCACACCTCCACTACATCAGGGAGTTTCCAGAGACATTACAGAAGTCTATCACACTATGGACAGAAATGATAGATTATAAATCTATGATACAGATATATACTTGTTAAAATAATACATTATTTCATCTGCTATATCTGTATAACAATCATAAATGGAACATGTGCATACCTCTAGAAACAGTGAAAGAATGAGCTGAGGGAAAATGAACGTGTAGCTTCCAGCCTTTGATGCACCATGTGTTATGTAAACGTGATTATTTATCCAAACCCAGGAGCCTCCTCAATGTGTTTTTTTTTTTTTTTGTACGTCAAAACCTGAGGCAGTTTTTGTGCACTGGCGAGGTCACTTCACTTAAACTAATCATGTGACTTCATCGCTGGGCGTGCGTCTGCATGCATGTGTATGTACTGTACATACATTACACAAGTGACATTTCTTGTAGTGTAGTAGGCAAACACAGTTAGGTGCACACATTAAGTGACATTATGCAGATATGTGTAGCGTCCCTCAGTCCATATCGTTCCATCCCAGCATCCTTTCACTTGTTTGTATTATTAACTGTTCTCCTCGCCGTGTCTCTGCTTGTGTGGTCATCCATGTTCAAACTTGCTTTATTGAAATTCAAAGCAGCTGCTGCCAAGTACATGTTTATGATTGTGAGCTGGATATTTTCTCATAAGTGTTAAATAAAGATGAAATAAACTATTGTACTGTCTTGTTGTCTGTCCACTATAAAACTTCCTTTGTGATTGATTTAGATCATTTTGGTACTTTGTGTGCATTTTCCGAAGTTAAACATACATTAAATGTAATACAAGATTATTAAATATGAAGTACAAACCCACTACAGCTACTGGAGCAAATCAGAAAACAACAATGCACCGATTATTTATGTCTAAAACTGATTTTACAGGCCAAAAACAGTGCAGACTAATCCCAGACTAAACCACAGTATCACACAGACTAATACGAGTGACATGTTTTCCGGTAGACTGGGCCTCCGCGTCCATTTAATTGACCTAACAAATCTCTGACTGACCTTCAGATCGGCGCTAGAGATTCCCAGTTAAATCGTGCACCACGATTTGTGTGTCACACACCGCCCTGGGAAATAGGGCAGTGCCTCATCCATGTCATCAGATAGGGGACGTGGGCTGGTGGATGCATATTTGCTCCTCTCTCACTTGTGATGAAGTAAATTAAATTTGTAACCACAGGCACAGGGATTTTTTTTTGTCTTGTATTACTGTACAATATATATTTTCAATATCTTTGGTTGTTTGTCATTTGATACAAAATAAAATGTTTGGAAAGAAGAAGTAAATCTGGGGTATTTTTCATGTCTTCACAATCAACAAACAACAATTTTCTCACACATATGCAACAATATAGACAAATATTGTGTATGGATTTGGATTGTACATTGCTATTAATGTCAGCCAAAAAGACAAGATGAGTTTATTACTAATGAAAAGGAGAATAATCAAGGCTAAACAGAACTTGCCAGTTGCGGTAAGATAAACACGGTTGTGTGAGGAAAAGAATAAATCCAAACAAACCCTGCTGAAGATTTATTGTAATAAAAATAAACAGCCTTTATTGCATGTCTTCTTATGTGTTTGTATTATTTAAGGCTTCCACGAATAAGAAGGGAAGAATGTCATGCAGAGTTGAGGCTCGCTCAACACAAACTGGCAAACTGGCTCCTTCATTAAATCTCTGGGTGAGTGTAGCTCTCCAGAGGATGTTTTGAGAATTGCAACTGTGCAGCTCCATCACAAAGACAAACCAAGGAACTGTATCAAATTCAAACTGTGTTCCAGTAAAGCTTTCACAAGTCCCAGCTGGAAACTTAATGGGTTTACAGCAAGTTTAAATTTTGAAAATGATACTGGTAAATCCCCTTCAATGACGTATTGACACCAAAGTTACGGTAAAAAGTGTTCAACTTGAATAATTCAATGCCTCGTTAAGGGTAACAAAACAAACTGACAGATGCTGTTTTTGGATTTCGAAGATGTGGTCTCTGTTTTGGTTCTTGGTCTTGGTGTTTTTGCCAAACACTGTCAGGTATTTTGTTTCAACTCAATGATGTGATTAAATTTAATTGCCGAAAGCCTACCCATAAAAGAGATTTGAAGTGACATGAGTGGACTCAGCAGAAAATAAATCTCCAGTCATTTCTGCCACTGGCCTGACTGGCATAAATATTATGTTTTCATTCAGGTCACTGGAGATGATGACGCAAAAAAGGGATCATGGTTTAGCGATTCTGATAAATGTGTTTCATTACTTCCAAGAACAACCGCATGTTTTAAATATATGATTAAAACATCATTAAGAGTCTGACATCACTGCACTTATAAGTCACTTCAACTCCTGTTTTCAATATAAAAACAGCAACATGTCTAAGGGGATGAGCTCATGCTAACTTAGACAAACAGCCAGTTTACATTTAAGCAACCAGACACACTATTTAAAGGTCTAGTGTGTAAGATTTAGGGTTATCTATTAACATATATTATTCATAACTATGTTTTCACTGGTGTATAATCACCGTTTTAAAATAAGCCTTTTATATCAACAGTGAGAGCGGGTCCTCTTCCATGGAGTCCGCCATGTTGAACCGCCATTTTTATACTGTAGTCCAGGACAGACAAACCAAACTCTGATCTAGATATGGACTTTTGCTTTTTATGTGAATTCCACACCCTGAGTTTTTCATGCTTGGAAGGAGAGGGTGAGGCATGGGAGAGTATTCAGTTGGTTGCAATCTGCAACATGTTATCAACACTTTGAGGCTAGAAAAAGCTAGTCTTTTGGGCTGTTAACATGCTAACAATTGCTAAATAGTACTAAACACAAAATACACACAGCTAAAGGCTGATGGGTAGTTTTTGAGGTTAGTGGAATTCATTCAGTCTAACTTGCATGACAATCCATCCAATAGTTATCAAGACACTAAAAAAAATCCCTGTTCATGACAACTGTGATGATATTAAAGCTTGAATTTGTGCAGAATTAACAGCGTGACTGCTTGACTGACAGGTAAGTGCTATTACAGAGGGCTTATTAGAGCACCCAGGCGTCATTCAGCCCGCTTCAGGTCCGCCGATGGTGCACATCTTTGCCAATATTTAGATTAGCCGGGAGGTGGAAGAAGCAGTACATCCAACATAGCTGCATCCAGCGTTGCATATTTTCAGCTTGAAAACAGCGCTTTGGAAACCTACGGGTGACGTCACTCAGGATCTGTCCATTCTCTGTCATTGGCACTAGTAAAAGTATTTTGGTTTGAAATCAGGTTTTAAAGTTAATAATGAGCTTGTTTTACTCATTGACTGAAATTTTGTTGATTATAAGCAAGTGATTCCGCTACCAAGGCTACCAAGGCCATAAAATATTTGAATTTATAGGTTGTCTGTGAAGGTTCTTCATCTTTATTTGACAAGAGTTAAATCTGGGGTAACTGGACTTGCTCTACAACCAGATTTAACACTTCTTAAAGATTTTATGAGTTGTTCAAGATTCATAACTTAACTGCCTGAGATGTCTGATGTCCTATAGTAACCTTAAGTCTACAATCATTCTCATTTCTTAGTCATGCATAAAACCCACAGCTATTTCCTGTGCAGAGAAGTCATCTATTACACCATCTGAAATAAGTTTTCACTAACTTGGGTGGGGGGGTGAATTGTCCTGAAAAAGATAAAGGGGGGGACAAACTGAATTTCCCAGTTCCACGTCAGCTTACTGGAAATGGCCGAACACGGTATTCCAAGAAATTGCCCCTCCCTCCTTCCAATTTATTTTCTCCCTGTACGTTCTTCAGAAGCAAAGTATTTCCATCTGCTTCATGTTGTTGAGTGCAGTAGCCCTGACTGGCGAAACAGTTTGTTTTCTCAACCTACATTGTAGGATTCTCGCTTTCTCAATAATCCTGTTGACATTAATTAATTTAAGTTCTGGGAATCTCGAGCCACTGGGTTGGCAAATAAGGAAACGGGTCTCGTTTAGTGCTAAGGTTAAAAGGGTAATGGTTTACATAACAGTAGGAACAACAAAGATGAGTTTGTGAGAACAATAAAGAAGAGTTAGTTACTGTCAGTTCATGGCTCAGTGACAGAAAAAATTGTTATAAAATTATAATTTCCTGTAAACCATGTTTATTTTGTGTGGTTATTAGAAAATAAATTGGAAAATTGCATAAATAAACAGCATCATTTTTACACTGGAGCTAAAAAAAAAATCCAGCAACAAACATAACCAATCATTGCACTCCTTCAGTAAATTTATCAACTTCAGAAATGGGTTACTATATTAAGTGTAATTGTTAACAACCGGGTATCCCCGCCAACCATCCTGCCAAGCACTAAACTAAGAATAAGTGACGACACGCCCTCTGCACAGTAACCAGAAATTAGCATAGCAGGGATTCCCTGGCATGAGAAACATGCACTTTTCTTTGTTGTGTTGTGTGCGTTGTCAAGCGAAACAGACAGATCAATTCGAGTGTCTGTCTGCTTTTGTGTGGCTAATATTTTCCACTGCTCTACCAGCTCCAATCTCAGTTCATAATTTTCCAGCCTCGCTTTCATTCCAGCATTTTCACGCTATCAAATTTTATGTCACTGTACCAGAGTTCCCCCTCTTATAAAAGTCATGACATTATTTTTATTTTACTTTTGGTTTTTGAAGATAATTTCACTCGACTCTGACGACTGAGAAATAGTCGGGCCCTTGGAAAAAAAACATAATAATAAGAAGCTTTTTTGGTATCAACACAAAGGTCAGCCAGAGAAGCTTGAGTGCATTAAGGGCACGTTATACCCATAGGGTGAGAGACATTTTTTCCAACGTGGACGCTTTGCACGCCACCGGACACAAGCAGCCTTTTTTAGCTTTCAGCTTGCTCCATTTGAGACAACAATATAGTGACTGGAAAGAAAGAGACACCATAAAATAAAATTACACACGTTAGCCTGTTGTTCTGTAGCATTAGCAAACAAGTCTAACAAGCTAAAAGACACATTAGATAGACACTGAGTATTAAGCTCAACTATCAAGCCAATGACACATTAACTAGATACTAAGTATTGAGCTTAACTTAAAAGCTAACAACACATTATCATACATCAAGTATTTGGCTCAGGTAACAAGCTAATGGCACATATGCTAGACTTTGAGTAATAGGCTCAGCTAGCATGCTAGTACTAGCCAAAAAACAAAACAAAGAACATTTCATTAAAGTGTTATCCTGATAATAACAACAACAATAACAACTACAATAATAATAATGATAATGATAATAATAATGTTATGCAAGCTACATCTGTAAAAAATCAGGTTGCCACAAATCTCGTCACTATTCTGACTTAACTATAAAGTATGCATTTGTGAATAGCACTTCGATTTGGCTCAGGAATACATATACAGTACTGGTATTACTGGAAATTGTTGGTCAGAACAAAGGAACTCTTATTGAGGAAACACTGAATCAAGAAAGACAAAGAGGAACATTCCTGTACAGTGAAATGGAGAATGCAGGCCTACTCTCTTTCACACATACAGTAATTACATATAGACCCAAGAGCAAGGTGGTAGGAGCATTAAACCTTCAGACAGACCTCAAAAAAACACCTCCGGAAACCACCACTGTTTACGAACTGTGTGTGTGTGTGTTTGCCGTTATTATCTTGTTATTTTAAACTCCTTGTTGCTAACAACACAAACATGTAGAAAATGTCATAGGCACCACGTTAAAACATGTGAAAAAGAATCCAGGACTGTTAAAGGTTGTTGGCAACAAGATGATGACTCACTGCTTTTATTCTATAGAACAAGATGGCAAAAATGTGTAATTTCACCTATGTATAAAATGGCATTTACGTACATGTTTTTCACAATCCTTTTGTTTTCTATCTTATCATCTGTTTCTTTAATTGTTTGGTTGTGCGCACGGGTATTAGTGGCTTTGCACTGCATAATATCAATTCAAGCTACAAGCTACCTACACATTTTCCAGTGCTTATGACTGAATTGTAACGTCAAAAACAGCCTTACGTCTGCAGACACGCATGCATCAAGTGAAATCCTCTTACAGGAAACAAAACTCAAAACATGGGATGTGTGTGTGCGTGTGAGTGTGAGTTCCAAGTAACTGAGTCAGTTTTTTTATGGTACGAATACCCTGCATAATCAGGACATGGTGATGTGTTGACCTGCAAGGGTCAGACTCAGGTTTGTGTCGGATGGGTGGAGGAGAGAGGAGGGGAATGGAGTTAGGCAAAACTCAACATTCAGAGCAGACTATTTAAATGGGGGAAACCTGTGGAGAGGCATGTGTCATATCTTTGTCATTCAGTGTTACAGGAGCACAGCTGCAAGCTCATAAAAAGGTAAGACTAATATTTATTTTTATTTTTTTACAGTGTAATAACCATACAAGCAATACTCTGTTTTTTACCAAGCTTAACATATCTGAAGGATTTATTATTTATTTGCACAAATGCAAATTTATACCTCTCTATTGTTATACAGAGTTTTCTTATGGTGTCTTTGTCATTCATATAATTTATTTTACTTTTTCTTTTTAGGATGCACATCGTTCTGGCCTTTCTCTGCATCTCTCTTGCAGTGGCTCCTGAATGCTCAAGTCTTCCCACAAAGGGGAACTCAGAAATCAGAAATACCATAAACGGTATAACGAACCTAGCTCAGATAACCCTGGCCCACATTAAGAAACTCAGGACTAAGGTATGCACAGTGTTTAATGTACACATAGTTTCTCACAGCAAAGTCTAATCGGTGTGTTTAAGGAAAATTGTAGATGTTTACATCATTAAAGTGTGAAAATTAAAGATTAAACTGAGCAACATGCTAATATACAGCTCATGTTCTTTCTCCTCAACTTAGCTGCCGGTGGCTGTGCACATAGAATTCAGCACTCCTTCCATTGAGGGACTAACAAGCATCAGTCATGACCTTGGACTTCTGGATAATGAACTGCAGAGTCCTTACACGGAGCTCCTCAACCAGATCGAGGTCGATGTCTCCACCTTGGAAGGAAGGGTGCGCTCCCTTGCCGTGACAATGGACTGTACCCTCCAGGCCAGACCTGTAAGACAGACCGTTGACAATGCGTTCCCTGAGAGTCACCTTCACCTGACTCTGACGAAGGTCCAGCACTACGTGGAGACACTTCTTCTCAACAAGGACAAACTCAAGGTCTGCTGAGAAATTCAGACTTACAGCACACATATGCCAAGTCCTGCCATATTACAAATACACTAACGCCTATTTGCACAAATAGTCAAAAGTATGTAGTCAAAAATGTAATTTGTCTTTTGCACATAATCTTTGTTTTTGTTACTGGACTGGTGATCCTGCATGTGAGTAACATTTTCAAATGAATTCTCAATACTCAAGCAATAATGCTCTTCCTCTGGTTAGTTGCATATAATGCTGTATAAGGTGTAATTAAAGATTTTCTAGAAGTTTGAAAAAATATTTGAACTAAATTTATGATTTGAATTTTATTTATAATATAGATATAGCAAGAGATGTTTCCTGCAGTATAGTTTATATGTTTTGGATTTTGGTATGAGTATTCTGCTATGGGAGATTCTTTAAAGAAAACTATTTGATGAATGTGGAGTGTTTATGGTATCTGAAGTGCACTGTTCTAATATTTTATTGAGAGCATAAATATTAAGCTTATGGTCAATGGGACACAAGAGCTGAAGTTGTATTTGTTGTATTAAACCTTTCAATAAAGATTTGAATCAATATTTATTCATTTGTAGGTGTTTTTAATTCCATGAAATCATTTAAAAACATCAAGTCAAGGCAAGTTTTTTTTTAATTATATCATTACATGTGTATTACTTTCAGAAACAAATGAATGTTTTTAAAGTTTGGTCAACCTACTGCCACATGAAATATAAACACCCCCAGAGGAAATTTAAAAAAGCTAATTATGATCACATTTTTAAATATTTTTTACAAGAGAGAAAAATCAATTGATTCAACTTTTTTCTCTTTGAATTTACTCAAACAAAAAAATGAATCAATGTCAAAAGAGTTTACGAAAAATGTAAATGAAACTTAAACTTGTTTTTGCAACATATAAGTTTAATGTGTATGTTACAGAGAGACATGACACCATGCTGAGCAAATAAAAACAAAACTGATGTATTTCAAATAAGGCTTTTGTGACTATAATGGCAGCCATAAATGAGTTTGTAATAATAACAACATTACATTGCTGTGAGAAAGTCACTATAAGAGTATTTATGATTGCAATATTTACTTAATATTTTGCACTTGAATAGTGACCATAACATTTCTTGTTTGTTCTCAATGAAACTAATGTATTATTTTACACAGTGAACTCTATTCTTATCACAGCAGACACAGTTTTGTTGCATTCATTTTGAAATTTAAAATGCTTAAATATGTGTAATAGTTTAATGCACTTTTTTAGTGAGCAATGTATAAAGAAAATGATTCTAGTTTTATAAAAATAGGATTTATGATGGCAAAAAACTAAACAAGAAAACAGATAAAAACTAAATAAATCATAGAGAAATAATTGTCTGTAGATAATACAGACATTTATCTCTTAAAGTACATGAATGTGTCACAAAAACACACAGATAAAAACATAACGCGGCACGGCTTTGTGACACATACACAGCTGTAAAGGATTACAGTACGCTGCCTTAAGACGAGAGTGCAGTGAGAAGCGCACAGCGCTCAAATCTGCATTTTGTGTTTTCGTACATGCTTAAGCTAAAACAGATGATGGATTAAATTATTTTTAGAACATAATTATGCTACTATTCATTAAATCTATTCACATTAAAGTGGAGGGAAAAATAATTCATTAAAAGATGAATTTATAAAGGAGAGTTCTCCTCAGTTACCCAGTACAGGGGGGGAAATTAAACTAAACCTGCTCATTTAGTCAGACTTTCTGCATTTTACTGTATCGCTGAGAAATCACGAGAGGTGAGTCAAAACACTGGAAAGTGACGCTAAATAAATAAACCACGCAGACATGGAAAGTTGTGATGATATTATTCATCAGTAGGAACAATGTCTGAATCCGTTTAAGCAATCAATGACATTAGTAAAAACATCTGTGATTTGTGAAAGCATTTACGAAGGCCTCAAAGGAGTTGTGAAATAGATGTGATAGTAGGGGCTCTGGTGGGTATAACGGTATAGTGGAGGTTACAAGGGACTATGAGTAAGGCCGCATTCAGGCACGATCTGTGGTGAAAACACAGGTTTTTCCTTTTCATTCGAGTGGGGGTAGACTGTTGTCTACTGACTGTAGACTGAGGGAATTCATTACTTGAAAGCCTGAGTGCATGTTTCTAACTTGTGTACGTGTTTTCATGTTTTCTACTAGGCTGAAATCATACAAAGTTATATGGAAGGACTATGGAATTGCTTCAACCCAACAACAGAAAGCATTACATTTTATAATACATTTTAGAAACATCTATCAGAATTGGAAATTGATAAAACTGGCAATAATAGCAATTTACCAAGGTCTGAATGGACATGGGCCTCTCTAAAATTGCTGGGACATTTAGAAAACATCTAAGCTTGTTTTATATTTCTGCACTGAGATGATCATCTCAAATGAAAAACACACTCCAGTATCATTTCTATTCCATTGTTATGACAACACCTTTATTAATTTGGGGACAAAATGAGACTGACTAAAGTTTTCTATCCCCTCATTTATGAATTATATTGTCAAGCTAAAATATTTATAAATTATAGACATTTTATCTTTATATTTTATGTCTGTAATTTTTGCTTTATTATAATTTTGTGTCTCTATGAATATGCAGTAAAATGTGCCAAAAGTTGGGTGCGCGTTCCTATGTAAGGACACTTTTCATGTTAAATTTTTTGATCCGCTACAAGGCCATGCGATTGATATCTGGCTGTGTTGTCATAAATCTATGGGGCCGTCTGAAAGGGGACACCACTCTCCAGTCGTGAACTGACATACCTTTAAATCCTACACTCAGCAAAGGACAGAGCAGATACCCTGATTCGGCATTACATGTAGAATGCTTCTGCTATTGCATACCTACATGAGAGTTTCCTAAGAGTCGTGGCGTGCTCACCTATCTCCACTAGTCTTACAAATAGTTACTAGCTATATCAGAAACTTTTCCTCAACACTAACTGACCCCAATACACCTTTACGGTATTTCTTTCCTGAGCAAACGAGCAGACACTCTCTCACTCACTCAGACATGACGCAGCATTCTTTCTACATTGAATCACCTTGGGCTAAACTACAGAGGCTGGCCCACTTTACTTGAATGGCAACTCCATGTGAATGCCATGATCTGCTCAGTGGTCCAACCACATGGTTCCACAAGCATTACAACTAGTTTTTACCACCCAACTGGTATGAGAAACATTTCCTGAATTATGTCCCATTAATTATATAATCGATCAAAGATTGAATGTGATTGTGCAGGCAAAGTCTACAGGGTCATCAGGTGGGCACCCTTTCATTCACAACACAGAGCAGGCTCAACAGTGTGCACCAGCAACCAAGAACAACCCTCCACTTCACCCACTCATACATGCTTTCATCACAAACTAACATGTTAAGCTAACCAGCATGTTGCTTTCACTCAGTAACTATGCTAATCTAACCAGCATGACAACAGCTGTGAAGCTAAGCAGTGTGCAGTATGAGCCAACCAGATCTCTTCACCTTGGCAGTTACTGAACTCGTGTCTGACAACATTAGCTACCAAACAGCATGCCAGCTAACAACATTTACCTCCTGAGCCACAGCTCAACACGTTAAGTACTGCAATTAGCATTAGCACACCGCTCAAACCCTCCAAACAAACATCTCAACTGAACTTTTCCAGCTATCTCATCCCAGCAAAGCAGCACGTCACTGTCTTCTTACTATAAAAACACAAGTTAACATCAGCCACGTTTCGCTGGAAACAGACTATTATTCTTCTTCGTCTCCTACTGATACATTGTAGCAAGGCTGTTTACATGGAAGACACACGGTTTACGTCAAAACATCACGTGACGTCAGCACGCCAAATGATACGTCATTACGTCGCACATCGGCGACGAGAGATGTCGCGACGTAATGAAATACGAGGGCCGTTTTTTGGTCAAACTGCCTCATATTTTTAACAGAAGAGCTATAAACTCTGTTTGAAACGTATCCGTTTTTATAATATAAGCTGTATTAACTAAATATCAACCACGAAAGCCTTAAAACCACTTGTAGTCTGTTTGGTTTTTTTTATATACTGGTCTCCCTTTTTTTTTTATCCACCCGTACAAATGTTTGACCAGCAGATGCCGCCATTTTGTCTGCGTCAAACGCTTCTGATTCGAAACTGAACCGTTTGCTTCATAAGCCTCCATCACAAGTTAACATGAGCGTTACATTAAGAGTTTAGGTGTCTTTACTTACCTTTATCTCCCTCCAAACACTCACATTTCTTCTGTGTTGAACCACATAGCTATTCACTGAAACTGGCTACACTGTCTGCCATGTACCGGCTTTAAGGTCCTTTTACACCCAGTTCAGCTAACTGCTGCCAAATTTGCCTCTTCCTCTCATGGACCACATCTACTGCATCCTTCCATAATACTGTCAGCTCCACAAAATACACAACACACTGTCTTTCTGACCACAAAACAGATCTTATATCAGTGGAACAAGGAGCTATACTCTCATTTTCCAGTCCTTGACCCACCTTCAGCTGCCCTGCATCACCTCAAAATCCCCCTATAAGCTATGTAATTGTGCAGAAATAAACAGAGCATTGACAAAAACACTAGTGCTTTTACAAACAGTTTTACTTAACATAATGTGCAGAAACCAGATCTCTGGTATCAAGTGCAACATCAGTTCCTTAAAATTTCCTGTGCAAAACAAGCAGCACATAACATAACCTCCAATGTAGTTAATAAATATTGCATATCACTTCAAGTGTAACCTTAGCAACAAAATCAAACAATTGAGCGTGCTTAAAATGAGAAAAAAAACGCAATGTTTTCATTAAATTACAGTTAATAATGCCCAAGCTGAAGAATAAAATGATCAAGGTGCATTCTCTTTAAACTCATAAAGCATCTTACAGTTTAAAAATTCAGTCAGACTACACTGTCACTCCCCCAACAGTGTGCATTTTTGCTTTCAGGGAGGAAATGGACAGTGCGTTCAAGTATTTCTCCAGGGTAGAGAGGTAGTCCTCTGGGTGGCATCGCATGTGCGCTGCATGTACCGACTCCTTCCACTTCCTGCTCTCCACAGTCACGCCCTTCCTCCTCCAGTGGTCAATACACCTTTCCAGGGCGACTGGGTCGCACAGGGCATCGTTCTCACTGAAGAAGAAGAGGGCTGGTGCTGTAATTGGGTTGTTGTGGAAAATCTGGACGCTGCTCTCGTAGAGGTCTGCTGTGTGGGTTTTGAAGAGCCAGAAGTAAAGCATGGCGGCATTTTTGACCAAGGCCTCAAAACGTGGCAGCAGGGTCTTGCCAAGACCTGAATAACAAGAGACAGAGAGTTAATATTCTATAATTAAGAGTACATTTCCATATTACATATATCTTTGTCTTGCTTTTACTTGAATGACACAATGAAAGTCTCATCTGACTTTGGGGGATGTTGCCATGGATTCAAATGACTTATGATGTGGGCCTAAACTCTGTGATTTCTAAGCAGTTTTATAGATGTTTATTTGCAATTTTTCACACTGAATCTAAAAATATGTGCATCATAGCCTCTGCTGCTGCTCCAAAAGATAACTGTATTGTTTATAGTATTGATAAGCAGCCAAACTACCAAACTACACTAATTAACTTGAGAAAACATGCCTGCACTTCTATCTTAATTAATTAATAATTATAGAGGTCCGACAGTTCATGTTTGTCCCAAGGTCCACAGCTATTTGGAACATTGATCAGTTTGTTGATTACAGGGCTGCGACAATTAGTCAATCAGATTAAAATTAACCTGCAATTATTTTGATTAAAGATCAAATAGGTGTATGCAAACATTTTTTTTTTTTTTAAATGGATGATTCCAGTTTCTCAAATGAAGATAAGTAGGTTTTGAATTATAGAAAACTGAATATCTTTTGGAGTTTGGATTAGTCAGACAAAACCTCTGATTTTGTTATGGGCATTTTTCATTGCTTTGTGATGTTTTCTACACCAAAAAATGTCATCTGCAGATTAATCAATAATTAATCTATAGCAATTTTGGTCCTTAAATAATATTTCTAGTTATTTAGCAAAGAGAAAAAAAAGCCAAATATGCACTTATTCTAGCTTCTCAAGTGTGAGGATTTGAGGCTTTTTTATTTACCTCATAATAAACTGAATTCCTTTGGGTTTAGGAGTGTTTTGGTTGGACACAAATGGAAATTTGGAGAGGTCACCTTCACTATTCTGGGACATTTTGTGGATTAAATAAATCTTATTATGACGGCCTTATATAAATGTGAATTGATGAATGTATAAACTGTTTGCAGACAGCCCTGAGAAAGGTCAGAAACAAGCTGCCACAAATAATTCCTGGACCCCTGACAAACTGGAGCAGTCGGTCAGCTGGCTAATGAATTATTTAAAGATTTGACACATATCCAAACACAAAAGTAACCCGAGCTGGTTCACTCTCACTCACCTATCGCCATATGCTCAAGAGTGCCAACGACCAAGCTGTCATAGATGTGTCCTATCACCCTCTGGGCCAGGCCTGCATGTTTTTTCTGTCCCTGAGCGATGTGGGTTAGTATCTGTGTGAAAGTGTAGCCACCGATGGAGGAGGCATGGACCAGCACCACCCTGTCTGAGAATTGAGGCTCTTCCAAAACTTTCAAAACCTCCAACCCGTAGCCAAGCCCCCACCGAGGCCACAAAAAGTGCATTACATTGCTACGGACTACAAGGACATCGATGCCACGGTCCAGGTAAAGGTCCCTGTATTTGGCCACCGCTCCTGATTGGGCACCGAGCCAGGAGAAGAAAACAAGAAGGGGGCGGCGAGGGGAAGTGGATTCTGATTGGTTTCGGGAAGAGGCAGGTGTGCGTGAAGGTGACTCTGAGAGCAATGCAGAGGAGGAGGAGTCTTTACATGATGTGTTGTGATCCGCTCCAGAGAATGGAGCATAATAATAAGTTATGCTACTACTGATCCTCCGGGTTATGAAACTCCCTCCGATGACTGGTTCAGACATGGCTTCAGTCCTGAAGAGGCTGGAACAAAAGACAAGAGTTACAGTTACACTTACAGTTTATGTCATAATCAGAAAAGGTGTTTTTGGTTTTACTGAAGATTTCACTATGATTGTACCTGTAAGACTGTATGTGACAGATATCTGCAGTTCTAATGAAAAATAAGGCATATTTATAGTGAATTTGTCTTTCCTCTCTGCCAAAAAATGGGGAGAAAAAGATAAAATACAACAAAATAAAATAAAAAAGTTTAAAATTTAGCATTTAGCTTGAAGCAAACTTTTTCAAACCATGTTTGGCGCAACAAATATATTAAGCTCGCTGTGGAGTAGCTATAAACGAACATATGGCATGATCATATGATATGATTAATTAATACTAAGATAATATTGGGTACACAACAATATATACAAAGCAAAATTACAAGTTACATTATTAATATTTCAATATGCTATTATAAACTACTTGCTAGAATAATACATCAAGGAGTGCAGACAGACAGAGATATGATTGGAATATTTCTGTGATATTACATACTGCTTTAAATGTTTTCATCACTTATATTTTTGACAATTTCTATACTGCGTTTATGAACAATATTACTGATTATGACAAACATTATCATCATTATTTATCCTTAATTATATTTGTATTGCTTTATATTCCATCATTCTTGTGTCATTAAGTAACACAATGTGAAACAATGTGTAGTTTTTAGTGAAACTGGATGTTTGATTATGGTTTTCATATCAACAGCCTGGGTGGTTGACGCATCAGGGCTTACTTCCGATAAATCGCTCATACTGAACATTCACGGGTTGCCATTTTGTCTGATAAAAAGCGGATTAAGCTCCCAGGAATGAAAATGGACTGCAAGAAGCTCATAACGCTGCACCTTGCATCCACCGAACCGAAACAACCATTGGAGTCCGGTGTCTTCATCATTTAAAACGGACATTTACAATGCGGATGCAGCGCAGCATCAGCGCTCCTTATTTTAATGTTCATGCAAAGTACCCTAGACGGAACACACACACACCACACACACACACACACACGCGCGCAATATCACAGCAGTGTTTCATTTTGTTACCTAGTGGACAGCAGCAGGTTTCCCATTTTTACAGCGCTCTTACAGTCCTCCTGCCTGCCTGAGGAGTTACTTTGGTCGGATCTGCCACGGCTGCACGGCACCGGCTCCCCTCAGGCTGCTGCTGCTGCTGTTGCTGCTGCTTCCTCTTCTTGATGGTTTTTTGGGGGTTGGCAGACAACGAACGGGTGCGTGCACCACCAACTGGTACGGAGGCTGAGCAGGGACAATGATGATAAATGAGCTAAAAATGATAAGAACACAAAACTATAATGTGGCCTCAATCCTGCTCAGATAATTAAATAAAAATACAAAACTTTTATCTCCTGAACTTTTCTGACAATGAGTCTCTCAGTGGTGGAGGGAGTGCTATCATTTACTTAAAGGTCCAGTGTGTAAATTTTAGTATTTATTGGCAGAAATAGAATACAATATTTATCAGTATGTTTCCATTAGTGTTTAATCACCTGAAAATAAGAATCGTTGGGTTTTTGATGTCTTATAATGAGCCCTTTATATCTATAGTGAGAGCGGGTCCTCGTCCATGGATTCCGCCATGTTGAACCGCCATTTTTGTACTTTGGCTTTTAATGTGAATTTGCCAACCAGACTTTTTCTTACATGCTTGGAAGGAGAGAGTGAGGTATAGGAGAGTATTCATTTGGTTGCAAATTGCAACTTCACCGCTAGGTGCCACTAAATCCTACACACTGGACATTTAACTTTACTTTGCTACCACAGTGATCAACTGATTCTCATTCAATGCTTCTTCCTGGTGTTGGCATTTCTCCAACTTTTCTTTGAATCTTATAAAACAATCTCCCTGACCTCTCCTTCTGAGCTGTGCTCAATTACACTCTTCATTTTTGTTATATCAGTGCAGCTCCTTTTTTTTGTTGTTGCAAATCTATCTGTTAATAACTGACTTTGTTTCCAGTATGTTCTGGTATCCATCACACTCAGTCCCTTCAATCATTTGAATTCTACAGTTTTGTTGTAATTCTATCAAAATATCTGGTTTGCTTGTTGAATGATCAAAAATCCAGGGTAGGTTCAGGTTGTATTATTGCTAATGGTTCAGTTTGAGTAATATTTGTTTGAGATGTTTCTGTGTAACCTCCCCTCCTCTCCTTATCCCAGCGAGGCTTTAATGTGTCTTGTGTTAAATGATATTATCCTGCAAATTAATTCAGTTAAAGTTAAAAATATGTATGCTTCGTACAGCATTTATCCCATTTTCTAGTTTTTCCAGATCCTCATCAACAGACCTGTAATATTTTGATTGAATTTTCACACAGCAGTAAAGGCTCACACTGCAGCTTAAGCAGAGCTTATGTCTGCAAGTATTATTTATAGTCCAGAGAACCTCGTGGTCAGGGTAACACGATAAAGTCACGTTGACCTTCCACTTCATCTAACTAAAGAGACATTAGAAGGTCATGAAGTCTGTTTGCTCTAACCTACTAATCGCTGCAAGACATTTTAATGCCACAAGATGGGGCTAGAGACTAACATGAAAGAAAGTTATTCCTGCAGGATGTTCATAGTAAGTGTAAATCCATCCCAGGAGAAATGCGTTGGTTATGAAGTCATTTGAAAACAATACATTACAGCACACTTTTGTGCTACTTTTAAGATGAGACCCTGCAAACCATTTCCAGAAAACTAAATTCTTCATTTAACAGTTTCCTCTAAATGAGTAGTGATAAGACAGAAATACAAAACCATGCAAATACCTTAGTTTCATATTATGTAGGTACACTATCTCCCTCTGTAAGACCACGCTGCAGGAATATTGACGGCAGCCTTATACATTATAAATACTGTATTTTTATCATTGATAAATTCATTTTATCTACTGGGTTGCTTAATTTATTGTATAACAATGTTTGGTGATTTTGTGTTAGTACTATATTTTCCTCCAAAATGTAGTGAAGCAGAAGTAGCATGAAATTAAAATACTCAGTTACCTCAGAATTGTACTTGTACTACTTGAGAAAATGTCAGCCTAATAACTTTTTATTCATTCATTCATTTATTTATAAGTTGAAAGTTGAAAGTTCCTTAGTTGAAACAAGAAATATCTTCCACCAAAGCATATATACTTGAATATTCAAATAAAATCCCCCTAAGTTTTACACACTGGACCTTTAAGTAGCTTTATTTATTTATTTAAAAAGAAATCCGCTTACTGCACATGAGTGCATGTTTCTTTTTAATGGCTGCACCATTTGGTGAAATATTCTAGGTGTCAAGAGTTTACACACTGGTGGTTTAGTGATTCATTCTAATCTTAAATCTGATGTATGGTATATGAATTAAGCTTCCATGCATGTTACTTTTTTAACTGCGGCTTTAAAAGCCATAAAGACGTCTTTTCTGACATCACCGTCACTTCATCTCGGAGTACTTTGCTGCAAATGTGAGCCGTGGTTGTCATGACAGTGTTCTGTGTAGGTGACTATAAAATGGCTGTCACAGTTGTGATCAGGTCTTTCCATTCTTTCACACACGGGCAGCAGAGGCAGTTTTAGGTCATCACATCCTGTGCCACTCCTTGGATCTATTTTCTGCAGTCATTTGCACCTTCCCCCACTGACACACACACACACACACACACACACACACACAACCTTATATTTTCCAGTACTTCTATTTAATGTTTGACCTTTTGTATTGGCGCAGTACTATAATGCGTTTGTTAGAATTCAAGGTGTGTATGTACTAGTACATGCACATTAATCTCCCAGTTGTGGGAGGTGATATTTGGTATCCTGGTTATGTGTTGCACATATACAATGTAAGAAGCCTGTATGTAAGTCTTTAACCTGCTTTTGAGAGGCCTGCTATCCATACAGCTAGAAACTGGGATACTGTGGCATAGAAACACCATATCCAGGTCTTTGATCACTGTCTGCCATCCATGCAAGTGCCTCCACAACCCTAAATAGTAACAGTTAGTCAATACAACAAAATATATGGATATCTATACAAATTGAAAACAGTAAAAATACATTTGCGGCTTGTCACTCTTGTTTTACTGGTAAGCAGATGGAGATGTCAAATGCAGCAGAGTGATAAATACAGCAGGTGGAAACCAAACTGGATTCATCCTCAACTGAAATGAAATGAAATTTTCATCCCTGCACTCCTGCAGATGATCAGAAACCTGGATATTTTTGTCAGATTTCTTTACCAGATTTCTCTTCTGGTGCCAGAACAATGATATTTAACTATTTTTAGCAGAACAGGCTGTGACAGAAAACTGACATTTTATTATCACCAATATATCTGGCACATACGAAGCAGCATTCATGAGTCATGTTTTTTAATAACTCAAATCCAGTACTGTCTCTTCTTTTACTTCTGTTACCTCTCCACCTACTGAAGGAAATATCTGGATCTTTAACTCCCAAATGCTCCACTATGTTCACTAGCTACTCGTTAATTTTGTAAAAAAAAAACAAAAAAAACAATGAGCTGAAAGATGCAAGACTTTTAATTATCGTTAATCTAAAAATATTCATTGAAACTGTTTTTATTTCAATGGCTTGGCTAACAATTGTATCTTGTGTGCAGACTTGTGTGTGAGTGCAACAGAAAAAGCCTGAGGTTTTCTTTGCCTGGCTCAGCATAATCACTTTCAAGCTCAGTCAGGCAGAAAAATGTTTGAGTCCCACAAAAACATAACCCTCGGCCCCTCGGCCATGTGCCTGTGTTGCCCTCAACGCTAGCTGCCCCTCTCTACCCTACATCCCTTATATCCCCCATGTCACGTCAACCTCTTAAACAACCCCCCTCACATCCCTGCTGGTTTTCTATACATCCCCCTCATCAAAACTCTCCCAGCCAGGGAAAGAAAGCCTCCATCACTCTCTTCAGACCCCCCTGTAAAGCCCCAAGGCCCTCTCACTTATCTTCCCCTCTCAGCAACTTAGACCACCCCCCCTGTTGCTGCCGCACAAACCCCCGGCCTTTCCTCTTTGCATTGTTTCACCGTGGCCCCTATTGTCCGAGCAAAAAGAGAAAGTTGGGAGGGAGGGGAGGCAGAGAAGAAAAAGAGGGGAGGAAGGGGGGAGAGAGGGGAAAATGTGCCCTCTCTGTTCTCTGGGCAGGAGGCGTCCACCCACATCAGGGTGTGGAAATTCCGTTACAGCTTCCTGCTATTCCTCCCTTCTTTACTCCTCTCCTTCATCTCTTGCATCATGTGCCTTACTAACTCTTCAGGATGAAATCGGGGCACACTTGATTTGATTTGATCTATTTGAACAGAGCTTTTTCACTGAAAACACTGCCTGAAACGAGGTTGTCAATAGAGCAGTGCAAGTGACCCAAAATATTAAAGTTGCAGGCTGTAAAACCAAAACAATGAGCTGAAAGATGCTAACAAGCTCTGGAGGCTTGAGGGGACCTGCATAATTATTGATATTATTTGTGAGTTTGTCACAACTTTCACATCATACATAGTTACTTAATCCAAGGTGAATACAAAAGTATTGATTTTGAGCTTTAAACATTATAAAATATCAAATTTCCCTCCCCAAAAAGGAAGCAGCATTAAGGCTGACACAACACAATGCACAATCATCTACCATTTCTTTATCTCTCTCCATCTTTTCCATCATCCACCTTCCATCCATCTCCTTCCATCTTTTACCCTTCGCCATGTGAGGGCTGTGATTTGCATTCATAACATGCTTAGAGGCTGTTGTAGCTTATGTGTGACACCTGTCGTTTGCGAGAGGAGCCTCTTTTTTTTATCCCATCAATCTTGCTTATTGGTATGGAAACCCTGTTGAATCCCCTGTAGATGCACAGAGCTGATGTATTAAACATACAGTCACTGATTACAGCTGACAACGTCACATCTCACTGGACCCCCCCACCCACGACACCTGCACCGAAATCCCCATTTGCAACCTCCAGCTGTCACTGTGTGTTGTAAAAATGTGCCATATTGTTAATTTAGGTGTACCATGGGCACTGAGATTGCATGTGATTTGTTGGCAGGTATCAGGTACAAAAAAAACAGCAACTAATAAACAAGACAAACAGGGCATGCAAGGTATATTGAACTGTGGGTAACCATGGTAACAGTACTTCTGCTTCATCACCTGGCTCTAAACTTTATTGTTTTGGTTCAGTCTCATGACTCTTCTTGTCAGCATACTCACTGTTTTCAGTGCAAAAGCCCTGATAAAACCCTCTACCTGCCTGACAGTGACTCGCTAGTGAACGTAGCTTAGCATTTAGCAGCTAAAGAGACTTAAAGGTACATTTAAGGTGATTTATTGGCAGAAATGGAATATAATATACATAACTGTGCTTTCAGTGGTATATGAAACGAGTCGTTATGTTTTTATTAACGTAGATTTAGCCTTTTTATCTACATATACCGTGGGTCGAAACAACACGGCGTTACATTAGCCTAGAACGGACAAAGCAGGGCGCAAACACGCTTCGCTACTACGTTGCCAACATAGCAGGAAAAGAAATACAAGAAGAAGAAGAAGAAGGTGGATGTGACTTAGAGGAGGAGGAAGACGTGTTTGCCAGTTGCTAACGGCTAACTTTGTTGTGTTTTGTTAGTAGTTTGAGAAGTTAAGGAGAGTGAATATTTAGAGTACTATATTAACATGTCTCCAAACGAAGGCTAGTTTTTTTATTTATCATTATCATTTATTCATCCCCGAAGGGAAATTAGGTCGTCATAGCAGCAGTCCGGTATTTCAATACAATAAAATACAATAGAATAAAATACTGAGGTAGAAAAAAAAAACACAGAACAGGACAAGGACACTTTTTTTTTTGTCCACCAAGGTCATCTCTGATTCCCATCTAACAGCCCTAACCAGGCATATCGAATCTGCAGGGAAAGCTGCGTGAGACAACACACACTAGAAGATACACTCTTTCTCTTACTAACTTAAAGTACACGTACGAGAAAACACGAAACACACACAAAGACATTGTGTTCCTTGTTACATCCAAGTGTGTATTGGATTTCTCCCCCAGTCAGATTGTCTTTATGGATTTCTTTCAAAGGACATATTTACACCGTGACTGCTGCCGTTCTATATACTAAGACCTCGATTAATGACACGCCTCAGTCTGTTTTTATGTCAGTAAATTACAGCCCGTAGTATGCAAGATGTTAAACATCATTAGGAAGTGTACTACACTCTGCAGACAGAGACACATTCATAAAAACATGAACAAAAGTTAAAATAGCCAGCTGTAAGAAGGCTAATTGTTTTAGTAGCTAAAGTTTTTGCGAGCTTTCGGGTCTTGACCTTGCTGTCACTATAAAAAGGGCAGGGTCTATATACATGGCAGAGCCAATAAACTATAGATAGAGTCCATTGTATTTTTTTTTTTTCAAGACAAAGGCACTTTCTCTGACCTCCACAATCTGCTATTGTTTGGCACTTTCTGTGTGCCAGAGCCAGCCGACTGTACAAGGAGAGGACATCAGTGTGAAGTCACACACACACACACACACACACACACACACACACACACACGCAAACACACACACACACTGAATTCTTAGTATTCTCTGGGGGACTCCAATCTGTTTCACAGTGTCCTCAAGACGCCAGCCAGACCTGAGAAAGCATGAAAAGTCTCTTTAACACACTGAAGTCCACTGTTTTTAGTCACACTGATGACACAGGGTTATGTGTAAAAGTGCATGATACGGTCCACAGAGGTTATCTTGAATTGGAAGTGGAAGAGTGTTTTCAGTATTACTGCAAGATACTGGAGCTTCTTTCATGAGCTGGAGAAGAAGCTAAACAACTTCAGCTGAGGTAGAGGAAATAAATAATATATTTTCTTCTTTTATCAATGGATAAAATGTCAGAGAATGATGAAAAATTCCCATCACATCATTTCCCGGAGGCAAAAGTGACGTCTTCAGATGTCTTGTTTTATCCCAAATCCATCGACTGTCAGGTCACAGTGAGAGAAAAGTAAAAAATCCTCACATTTGAGGCTGAAACCAAGAAATGTTGGCATTTTTGGTGGAAAGTGATTCAAAGAATTAATTGATTATCAAATTAGTTGCAGACTAAGTTACTTATTGAATAATTGACAAGTAGTTTCAGCTCTAACTGTCATATATTTATCTTTTCAGGCTGTATCCATATTTGTTTCAAGGAAAAAGTGAAATTTGAGAAGATATGTGACGCACTTGTGAAGTACAGATCATGATAGCTTAGGTATATTATGTATTTAAAGCCCTCAGTTATGTCTGATATTTGTATTGCATTGTAGTAAGTAATTAAAAAATAAGACCCATATGAGGATATGAATAAATAAAACCTGAGACTCCTCTAAAGATCCTTAATTAGAACACGTCTGTTGTTAGAGCTATCCTCAGGCACTGTTTGAAGCTCAGCTTACCTACCCTGTCCCAAATTCATAACTTCATAAGAATGAGACATTTAAATCTGTCCTGAGATCAGAATGGGAGTTAAATTTACCTTTCATATCCCTCACTGCTGTTGAGCAAAGCCTGCAGGCTGGAAAGAAGCACTTGTGTCTACAGTTATTACAAAAATGTTTTGATTTCTTCGATGTCATGCAACCAGACTTTAAGTAAACCTTGTTCAATATCTCTTGTCTGCAAAAAATGTGTTGCTTTTACCAAAGAAAAACAGTAGTTTCTTTACAGTTAAGTATGAAAACAAGAGAAGACTGGGTTTGTTCTTCCTCCAAGTCAGTTTAGTCTGGCAGATACAGTCTGTGTGAGTCCCTTAGACATTATTAGCATATATCTGTATGTATTTGAGGTATGGAGGATAACCTCTTCAGACAATGTGTCCAATCTAAATCCAATTTATTCTGTATAAAAACATGACAATACTCTGAATTCAAAGTAGAAGAAGCAGGCGTTGTGTAGCCAGGAAACTAGTCTTTTATCTCACTAGGGTAAAAGTAAAGGTGGTAAGAATAGCAAGGAGAGTCAAGGTCAAATATGTTATTAAGGCGAGTTTGCCTGCGCCGGCGGGACTGAGCCGAGCTGGGGAAGGAGACTTCATCACAGGGAGGACTGTTCAGCCACCACTCAGGAAATTATGTTTCCTTGGGGTGGGAGTTCATTGATTGTTTCTATATTTGGGAAATTCCTGGGGATCATAGACACAAATGCGGGGAATGTCGTGCCAAAGCTGGTGCACAACAATAACACCCTCCATTAAATGGACACCTTAAGATGTCAACATTGATAAGTCAATTTACAACTGTGCCAAAGGTAAGTCTCTTCGACGTCATGCAAACTTTGTAGGCGGTTGGACATGACGTGAGTTGTTCTGTGCTTGATTAGGGTGGGATGGAAACTAATAAAACAGATGCTTTATGGGAGACCCTGGGTCTCATTATTGGATATTGGGAAGTAAGGATGTGTAGATCAGATTGGTGGATAGACGTATAGCTATAAAGCATAAAATGCCACTGAGCTTTTGCAAAACAAAAAACACAAGTAGTAAGACAATCTGAATTTTAAACACAACTTCCAAGTTACTCATTTGGAAGTGAAAAAAAGTCTTGAAGTACTCACTGACCATCAATCTCCTGGTTCAACTTTGACTTGCGCTACTTGCCTCAAGTTTGATTGTACCGCCAAATGAAGTTGTAATCTGTCAGCTAATCCTTTGGTTTTCCCTACAAACTGTCTGTCACACTTTTCCTTGTGTTTGTTGGCCTGTCAGACTTTGACGTAGCGACGTAGCCATATGTCAAGATGAGACTGAGAAAAATGACACCACCAGTCGTTGCAGCAAATGCCCAGAAAGTGACAAAACCGTCCTGTCTATTGGGAGAACAACAGGAAGTAGTTTGATGTTGTTATATGGTCACAAAGTCCACAAATGGAGGAGGTCAGGGTGGCTGAATGGGTCAACGAAATGTCTTTGACTTTGACACAGGAGACTGTTGTTTGTTTCCTCTTTGCTACAAACACTGGATTCTTTTGACCATGACCAACAATTGTTCCCAAACTTTAACCAAACAGTTATTTTAACCGAAACCATGATCTTCCCCTAACCGTAACCAAGATGTTTTTGTGCTTAAACTTAACCAGACCTTAATCATAGCTGTGTCACCTGCTGTTGCACCTGTGGTTTGTAATAGCTTTTGGATGTGATGTTATCCTGCCTATAGAGGCGTTATATTGTTGTTTTGTTCCAGAGGGAAACTACAAATTAAGTATTTTGTCATTTAAATTTGAAGACTTCTCCCAGATCTCAGCAATTGCTTTGGTGAGTCCAATGTTATCATAAGCAATAACAATGATGGTCAAAACAACAGAAACAACACATTAATAACCATTAAGTCTATGTAAAAGCAATTTTTTAAAATACATTAAATATATTGGTAAATAGTTGCTGAAAACATGTGAAAAGACTTTGAACGATATATTACCAAAATGTGGAGTTAGAGGTTAAAACCGTTTTTCACCAGTTTTCAGTCCAGGATTTTGTGGGCGGTCCTAAAGGGTGGCTCGATGACACGCTGAGGCCACCCTGAGCATACCCCTGCACCCCTAGCAGACAGAGAGAGATTAATTGATCGCGAGTGTTTCAAAGTTAGTCATGTCATTTTCTGAACTCATCTGACACGTTTCAGTCGCTTCAAAATTGCTACTTGACTGCTCCCACGAGTGGGCGTGGCTTCAGCTCATTCAGCGGACACGCCCCCACAGTCCTGGAGCTGAGAATACTGCTCATTTTTACCTGATTTTGACACCTAATTTCATAAACTTGTAAATACTTTTGATTATTCGAATTTGGCTGGGTGGTTAATAACACTTTCTTCTTTGGTCTGACAAACTCAGAACACATATTTATTCTTACTTTACTTACTTCAAAGTTTGACACAATATGACAATAAACTACTTTCTACAAAGTGGTGGGTTTCCTTGCAGAGAGAAAAAGAGAAAAAAGAAACATCAGCATACTAGTTATATTAGGTCTAAATATAGTGCTTGAAACAGACCACAGTTTTTACCAGCTTGTGTATGTGCTGTGCATGTAACATTCAGCATGTTTGCATAGGAGATTGTGGTCTGATGTTCAACTCTGTTTCCTAGTGTCCACGGCACTGGGTGATGTCCGCTAATGAACAATTTGCTCGGTGAGGTGTGACCACAGGCATTGTGATTGGAGCCACACAGTGGACTACTGATGCAGTGAGCGAGAGAGATAGAGACACATACAGAGAGAGAGAGAGAGAGAGAGAGAGAGAGAGAGTGGGAGGGGAGGGAGACTGGAAACTCAATTCCACACAGACGAACCTACACCAGCTCAGAAAGACGGTCTCTCCTGCAGCGCGCACACACACTCACACACACATGCACACACAGACACATACACACCGCTGGCTGTGGATTCTCCATCTTATTTCACAGATCTGTAGGTAAGCAGCTGTTTTCATCTGCCCGTACCTCCCTCTGTGTGTGTGTGTGTGTGTGTGTGTGTGTGTGTGTGTCTGCATGTGTATGTGAATCAGCTGCTTTGCATCCAGGAATAGAGATGTGTGGGTCTGACTATGCTGTTACACGCTGAGACACACAAACATACACATGTAAGAGGGTTTAGGATTAAAAAAGATTGAATCATTTAGTGGTAAATCTGCAGGAAAACAAAAAATGTGTATGTTGGTAGGTGTATTTATGAGAGTGTGTGTGTCATCTGAGTAAACCTGACATATGAAGATGTTAACATCTGTCATTTTCATGAATATCTGGCTCGGATTATGCAATCATATCCATGTTTACTCATTCCTTTTTAAGTATAAGGATATACAGGAATATATGCATGCGTGTGTGTGTGGTTTGGTGTTACAGTAAACCAGCAAATGCTCTTGCAAGCATGGATCGTTTCTCTGTGTGTGTGTGTGTGTGTGTGTGTGTGTGTGTGCGTGTGTGTGTGTGTGTGTGTGTGTGTGTGTGTGACTGCACATTTGCATGTGAGTGCAGCACACTTCTACAAGCGGAACAGCGGACCCCAAAAAGGTGCTCAAATCCTGGGGATTAGCGAGACGTCTTTGCCTTCAGCTGTCACCATGGCAAAGGCAGCCGGTGGAACGCCTGTGTTTGAGAGAGCCCTTTATAGTCGGCAGGTTCATTGCATTCATCAGCTCTAGGGCTAACATAAGCATTAGCCCGGCACAATTAATGTCACTCTCAAGTATGGGGAATATGTTTCATGAGAGGTCAAAGTGGTGTTTTAAAGAAGTGGAGTAAAAGAGGCGTGGAAGATGTTTGGAGGGTCAAACATTTGAGCGGAATCAACAAGTTTTCCCAGGAAAAAATTAAAGTCCACAAGATGTTATTACTGCTAATTTTCTGAGAGGAATTCTGCATGTGGAAATTGGATTTGTAAGATGGCCAGAAGAAACGTCAGAGATTAAAATAGCAACGCATTCATCTTTGTTAATAGCATGACTCAGGATGTTGTTTGGCTGTAACCTGTTGGAGTCCTGCCTGTGATGCTGCTCATTTAGACTCATGACCAGCGGTTTGGCTATTCTCGGAGAGCTGCTCTCATTATGGTCAATAACATCCAGGGACTATTGACTGTAGCCGGTTGCACCATTTCTATATGTGGAACTATCCCACACAACCCACAAGTTACTAATAAGGACTTAAACAATTATGTCAAATAAGGAATTTTACAGTTAACTTAAACAGGACTGTTTCAAGACAAACATTAGTAAATGCACAGGGGAAGAATCGCTGTACTTGACATTTTGGGACGCTTATTCGGTTTTTAGCTTAGAGTTAGATGAGAAGATCAATACCACTCTCATATTCTTCCAGTAAACTACAAAAAAAAAAAAAAAGACTACAGCCTGCAACCGATTAGCTTAGCTTAGCATAAAGACTGGAAACAGGTGTTCTGGATCTGTCCAAACATCAACAAGCAATCAGAGACAGGGCATATTGTACAACAAGCATCAACAAAATCCTCAAAGACTCAAAGACAGATTCAGGTGAGCTGTTTCCACCTGTTCTCAGTCTGTATGCTAAGCTAATAACTAGTTGTAGCTGTATATTTGATGAAGGAATGTGAGAGGTACTGATCTTCTCATGGAAGATAAATAAGGTCTTAAACAGCAGACAGTTATTTTTTCAGGACATTAATCATTTAAAATGTACATTTTATCTTGGTTCTTTTTCCCAAACTATCACAAGGATTTTTCATGATAATAATAACTACATAGATTGAGAGATGGATAAACAGACCCCTTGTTTTGCTATGTTAAGCTCTCTAGCACTTTATAAAGCCTTCAAAATGTAAATCCCTGCTGACTCAGATTGAATCTGTGCAGTATTGACGTACCCATGTAGCATCAAAGTCAGTAGAGGACAACAGGGAAAGGCCATAAGTTGACTCTTCAGATGGGAGATGGAGGCTGTGATGTTAAAGAGCTGCAATCGAAAACACAGGACCCACGTGGGAGGAAGCACACGTTAATACACGCTGAAATGTAAGCCTTCATATGACGACCAAAATAATACTAGAGTGAGAAGAAATGCTTGTAAATATGCACACCCACACAGCAGAGAAAAAACAACTGCCACCACAACAACAGCCATTTGCAGGGAGGTAAATTACTCCATTATCCTGGACTGTGTCATTGATCCTCAAGCCTCGCCGTGCTTATAGCAGGTTTGTTAAATAGTAATGACATTGGCTGCAGTCGATTCGTCTCCATTTGTGGCTCCGCTGGGTGTCGAGCCTCTCCATTTCAATCACTCAGGAGCTACACACACCTTTAATTCAGTCACCTCTCCTTTTATAGCTTTCCTTATTCTTCCTCCCCTCTTACTTCACCGCGCTCCTCGCTTCGTCTTCCTCTCTCTCTCTCTCTCTCTCTCTCTCTCTAGTTAGACCACAGTGGCCTTGTTATGGATGCAGTGATCACAGAGGGGCTTGTAATGCCGTAATACTGCTGTCAGATTAATTTAGAAGGGAGAAATTTCCATAGAGAAATATGGCACAGCAGGTTGGAGGCTGATTGAGTGCAAGATGGCTGATGGTCCTAAGAGTAGAGTGAGAGAGTTGGGGCTTCTCATGACAGACTAAACTGAAAGACAGGAGTCTGTTTACAGAGTTAATAAAAGAGGCTCTGGTAACAAACTAAAATGAGCATTAGGGAGACTGCTGCAGAGTTTACTCTGCTGGACTATGAATGCCACAGCTGAAAGTCAATATGGTGTCTTTGTCTCTCTGTCTCTCTCTCTTCTATTGCCCTTGTCTTTTGCTCTCTGCCCTTCTTTTCTGCATCTCCTTCTCTTTCTCCGTCTCTGCTCCATTGAGCACGCTACAGTGGCAAGCCCCATCTTTGTCAGGAGCAGCGAGACAAAACGCCAGCAAAATAATAGAGGGGGACTTGTAAATTCCCCACAGACACTTTTTATAGTTCCTTTCCACTTGCTCTGCTGCCTGTCAAACCAGACAATGCCTTCACTAACAGGCATGTATTTGATGTGGTGACAAGAAAGTTAAAGGCTCGATCTAGAATTGGGGTAAAGCACAAGCTGTGGTGCGGTTTTCGATTCATTAGTGGTTTGTACATTAGGTAATCAATTTGTTAGCTTGAATTTCTAATTTGTTTTAAATGTTTTTAATATTGGGACTGATTGATGCAGTTCCTGACAGCTTAACAGTAAATTATGTTATTTTATAAACAAAAAATGTTTTGTTTACATGTTAAAGTTGCTATTCTTAATATTTTTACCACCCACGACTATGTGTACGTGAAAGTTGTTGCTTGTAGCAGCAAACCCTCAGAGAATTATCTCCCAGCTTTGTAATTCCCTCTCGGCTTTATGAGTGTTTTAGTGTCTTTCAGCTATTTTTTTGGTTTGTTTTTTGGTCTGCAAAATGTTGTTTTAATTTTAATTTTCAAGTTTTAATTCGTATTTCTGCCACAGCAGACAGCTGTTTTCAGCAATAAAGTCTGATAAACCAACTGTACAGCGCTATCCAAGTGTAACCAGTGTTCAGGTGACAAGAAACATGACTCCAAATACTAATAATGCTAAGTATCGGCTGGATGTTTATCTGTGATACTGTTTCTTGACTTGAAGTTCAACTTGGAATGGAGCAGGTTCATTACAAAGAGGTCAAAAGGTCAATGATTGCAGGTTTAACACTACCGTGTATTGTGAGATATCCCTATTTCCCTAATCTTGAAGCATGTACATCCCCAAAGAAAAACCTTCTAACTTCCACTACTTTCCTGGAGATGGAAGACCAAAGACTAAAAAACATCTTTGGGAAAAGGCCTCTGCATTTGTGCCATGACAAGATGACAAGATCAACAGAATACCATCTGCTATGTTACTTGAGTCAAATAAAAAAAAAAACCTAAGGACGGAAAAGTCTTCTACTTGACTGAGTGATTGGAAAGAACAGGATAGTCTTCAGCCAATTCTTCCCAGAACTGCTCTTGTGGTGATGGTTTAAAATATAAAGAGATGTGGCACGTATAAAAAACGTTCTTACGGAGCGATTCTACAGTTATAAACTTAAAAAACATGCAGGAAGTGTTTTACACTGTACACGAGTTTCCTTTCACCACCCTAGGTGATACTGAATGAAAGTGATACCAACATGAAACATGAGAATGTTAGCCAAAATAAATTATACATAGCCTAAATAATTGATCAGTCATACATCAAATCAACAAAAAGGCAATTAAGAATGAAAGATAATTTACCTCAACAAGACATTTTTCTCTTCATATATAGTATTTAATAGTTTATTGGCTTATAAATAATGTCTTATAGAAGCCAACAACGTGAGCATGTGTGGGTGTGTGTACCTACTATAGAACAGTACATGTGGGCGAACAAGTACACAACTGCACGCAATAACATGCCGAGTCAAATCCAAATTCATCTACAATCACATCTCTGCACGCACGAAATGTGACCGTGTGTGGGCTGGTTGAGCTGGAACACACAGGCATCTAAAAACAACATCACTTCATTGGAGACTGATTTTCATGCTATGCAGTCAAAATGATAAAACTAGGGAGTGTGTAGGAAGCTCTATGTTTGACCCCCCCCCCAGCCTCATAGTCAGCCTTCATATCTCGGCATTTGACTGTGTATCCAGGGTTGGTTTCATCCCTCCAGGCGGGGAGCAGAGGGGAAAACAGCAGGTCAAGTCCCTGCTCTCCTGATCAGTGAGAACGAGTCTCTTATGGTAGCAGCTGATTGATCGCGTGTGTGTGTGTGTGTGTCGTGCATACGAAAGGAAATGGCGAGAACTCGAGAGAACACAGAGAACTGGCATGGATTAGGGGAAAAAAGTGAGTCGTAAATAAAATTGTCAAAGAGAAGAAAAGAAGCAGACAATGAAGTGTGAAATAACACTCATAAAGAAAATGATAGAGGAGCTGGAGAGAACCTGTGATCGCAGATTTCTGTGAATAATTGATGGGTTTTTTTTACTTCCACACAATCAGATCTCTTTCCTTTTGCTTTAAAAAACAAAATAAATCAGAGATTGAAAGAGGGCAAGGCCAAACAGGGGTTGTGTATATGTGTGTGTGTGTGTGTGTGGGGGGGGGGGGGGGGGGGTTAGTAGGGAGTTAAGTACAGCTAAAGCATACAGGTTGTTGTTCTCACAGGGGAAATTCCTTTGGTGCTCCAGTCTTTTCACTGAGGCAACAGGCTAGTGACTTTGAACCACTCGGCACTCCACAAAAGAAAAAAGAGGTCCCTCTTTTCTTCTGTTGGCAACCCGGACCCTAATTCTTTACAAACCTCCCCCCACCCTACTCACACACACATTATTTCTTGACCATTCCTCACTGAATAGTTAACATATGGATGGAAGTTCTTTCTCTAATTGGTCAGTCCGTGTAGCCACCCAACCGCCGCGACACAGCGTGCATGTGAGCAACAGCATGACATAAATACTGACCACCACATCTAACGGGACACCACTAATTGTGGGGTGTCCATAATACTTAAGTTCTTGTTGTGATTTGTGGTGGGTGACATCTTTTTTTTTAGCCTGCTAACCCTTCAGTGGGCGCTTGTAAGGGGTGGCACAGTTTCTAGACTTGATTTGCTTTTACAGTCTGGAAAAAAAAAAAAAAAACAGCTGAAAAGCAGGTCATAATCTGAGAAACGGAAACTTGGCCTTCCAAAAATGTTCGCTGAAAAGAAAAAATGAACAGATGCAAATTCTATTAAGTGTCGTCGACTTAACCTAACTATCTAGAGAATGGATGAAAAGTGTGTCACTCTGTGTCCTGTATGTTCTTGTCTTTTAGGCCAGTTTGCCGGAGAGCCAGCTAAAACCACCTCAGGGAGCAGGAGAATGGAGAACAACATGTGACCGATCCGTGCACCACTGTCGACAGCATGCTTCTCCTCCTCCGGACGTTGGTTTTCTGCTTCTGGTGTTTTCTGCTACTTCACGGGCAGGCTGTGGCTGATGAAGAGGCCCTCTGGGGACCAACGCCATCAAGGGAAAACCCACCTGAAAATAAACAAAGCTCTTCTTGGTGGCCAAAGTTCCCTTCCATTCCTTCCATTCCTTCCATTCCTTCCATTCCCTCGCTACCGTTTCGTATCCCCTTTTACAGTAGCTCAGACAGTAATGACAAAGCTGCTACGCTGACCACAACCACCCAAGGGCCGAGAGAGCCAATTGATCATTTGCAAGACCACTCGGGTTCAGGGGAAGAGAGCATTTCTGAAGCCTCTGAACCACCCACCACCTTGACTCAGGGGCTCCTAACCAGCGTGACAAAGATAGAGACAGAATCACTTCCCACAGGGACATCGGATTCTCCACACAGTAGCATAACGCAGAGCCACAATGATACTCTTGTTTCAGACTCCTACTCTCCCACAAGCAGTTCTATCAGAAACACTCTGTTCACTAACAGTCCCACCAGCACAAGCACTCCTGAACAAAATGCAACACATACCCACCCACCATGGGGCACCGCACGAGCAGCCGGTCCCAGCATGGGCGCTATTCCACGACACCTCCCAGAGGAAGTCACTGATAAAGAGGAGGCTGATGATTTTACAGAAAAGATCTCTTCGACGATAGCACCAGAAACTACAGTTCCCACTGCTTTGACATGGGCAGCAGCGCAAACCACAACAACAATCCCAGGACTGGTGGAGACCACGTTTACCGTTACTCCCCCTACGTCCTCAGAAACCATGTTTGTCCGAAAAGACTCCACTGTTAGCATTACCCTCCATGCTGAAGAGGCCACAATGATGGAAACACACCCCACTCAGAGTGGGGCTGACCTAGGCTTCTCCGAGGCCAGGTCAGGGTCCGTGGACGAACAGCTGGGGGTATTCACCACTGCCATGGGGATCGATCACAAACTAGTGCCGGAATCCATAACAACCACAACTCAGAGCCAAAGGGTTAACACCCCAATAGCAGGAGGTAAGCAAAGTTAAACAAATCAATAGTGTCTGGATTGACTCAATAGATGTGATCAATCATGTTCATGCAGGTCTGAAGTGTTCAATAGATGGCTGTCAAAAGGCTGCAGTTGGTTTGGCTTGATCAATGACGTTTCTGACATGGTAAGTAGTCAAAGGCCAGCATTAGCATAAATCCAGATCTTGTTGAAACCCTGTCAACAATCATTAAGTACGTGTCTAGAATCGATATTTACATGATTGCAATGCTCGTAAAGGAATAGTTAAGATGTTTTTATTTAATGTGGTGTTACTCTGTGGTGGTTTTTATGGGTAGATATTAGCTTAGGCTACTGATGCTGTGGACAAATACATTTCAGCAACATTACAGACCATTTTAGAAATGGTTGCTCCAGAATACAGCAATCAAAAACCATTTACAAATTATGAAACGTCTAAATTGTGTTTCCAATTCTTGCATCCCGCAGACTTTGAACTATTTAATAAAATACTTCCATGCCACAGAGATTAAAACATTAAAATCTGTTGTGCAATCTGTTGTGGATAGATAAAAAGCTTTATTGTGTTTGTGATGTGTTGTTGTAGACTGGTGGCATCCATATCCACATCCATAAGTTAATTTTCCATTTCACAATTGCCACCAGCGAGTGATTTGCACCATCCAATTTTGAAAAACTCAACTTATGCCTTTAGCAGTCTACAATGAGAAGTAGAAATTCCACACCACCATTGCACAAGCCATTACCTCGGTGAATGGAAGGAAAGATTTGATTGAATGCTGCTCGATGTGGGTTTTGTTCTCCACAGAGCATGAGAGAAAAGAGAAAGACAGTGAGCTAAAACAGCTACTGGAAGCCAGTAGGTTTCAGGAGACTTTGACACGACATTGAGGGCGCAATATCGAAGCCCATCCCCCAATATACTGGTGGCAGTCTGCTGTCTGTATGTTTAATGAGTCTTCAGAGGAACATCCTCCTCCAGGTACAGACACATTCATCATGTAGGGTCAAAGGTTGAGGCAGAAAATGATGAGTCGATTATTCTCAGCCGGGGTGGTTCAGTGTCCAACTGATAAAGCCATGATTGTTTGGAGGATGTATACACACAGTGGTGTCTTATATTCACTCAGCATGTGTAGGACATAATGATATTCTGCATGTGCATAGCTCATAGCTTCTCCATTTTAACGCTGCCATCCCGTTCCCACTAAACGTCCAATGATATCAACAGCACCAATACTATAATTTTTCTTAGGGATATTTAAATATATATTAAAATTTTAGCTACTCATTACACCTGTTACATAAATTCACCCCTTAAAATATATATTTTCGATGTTAGTACTCGCCGTTTGTTACATAAAAATTAGTGCTGTCAATCGATTAAAATATTTAATCGCGATTAATCTCATGAATGTCATAGTTAACTCGCGATTAATCGCAAATTAATCGCACATTTTTATCTATTCTAAATGTCCCTTGAATTATCATTTTAATACTCTTATCAACATGGAAAAGTGGATAGGCTTGCTTTGTGCAAATGTTTTTTTATTGCAAACCACAACAACAACATGTAGTGTTACAGCCATTCACGTCTGAAGCAAAATCTCAAACAAAGCAACACTATCAATAAACAGATGACAAAAAAATAAATACCTAGTCATAAAAACAGCCCCCTCAACAACCTTCAAAACAGGGTGATACAAAATAAATCCATCCATTGTCGCCTGGTTATGACGCGGAGGAGGCGGAGAATTTAAATTGCCGGTGTGTTTGGCCATCAAGTCGTATTTCAGACTGGATGTGCTACGATGATAACTCAGTTCACACCGACAATACACACAGATAACTTTTATCTAACGAACTTTTCCATTCATCATTTTGTTAGCAGCGTCCATTTCAGCATCTCGTGCTCGACATCCACACAATACGGTAGCGTGGGGCGCGCTTATTGTTTTGCTTCCGGTTTACAGCTGGATCCTGTAGTTTTTCTAACGTTACTAGCAGTGGCCACAGCTTATGAAAAAACTACAAGTTCACTAGGTCACAAAGAGCGTTAATCTCGCGATAAAAAAATTAACGCCGTTAAAATTGTTTTGCGTTAACGCGTTAATAACGCGATATTTTTGACAGCACTAATAAAAATGCAAATTTATCTCAGATAATCTCAACTTTCTATTGTTCGAGGTCACTTTTAGCTTATTGCTCAACAAAATCTCATGTTAAGTTCGATTTAGTCGCTCTTCTGGAGCTTTCAATCACATGACACATTTTTTTTAATGACATTTTAAGGACCCCTCTTTCATGTGCTATCTAATCAAAAGCTACTAAATGGACCTTGAGATGAGATTGTTTTTTTTCACTTCAATAGCAATGTACTACACAATCAAAAAGTACATTAATACTTCTTCAGTGTTGCAGTGTTGGAATACACCTAATGCATGGACCTCCCACACTGATTAACGCTTGTATTGAAAGTGGTTTTGTTATGTTGTGTCTGCAGCGACCCCAGTGTTGTGTCTGCACTTGTTTTCGATTGTGCGGTGGCATACAGAAAAGAGAGGGGGGGGGGCTCAGCCTCGTCGGGGAGGGCTACTGTGGCCGTGTATCAGTATTCCAAGCGCACACTCAGCAAAACCACCGCCTCTCCTGTGGGACCATCCGCTCGCCAGTCGCTGTTCATGGATGCTGAACATGCTTCTTGCCATTTAGTCTCCTCCCTCCCTGGCTCCCGTCCTCCTTTTGCTTTTGTGCAAACACAAATCCCTGTCACTTTTTTGTCAGGACATGTCTGCTATGGCTTCTTTGAAGGTCAAACAATGTCTTGACAGGGATGAGAGGTAGCTTCTGGTCATCCATGGGGAAATGACAACCAAGAGAATACGCTGCTTTTATGCACCCCGGTAGTCTGCTTGGTGTAGTATTGCACCGGAGTCTTGCGGTGTTCAAACAATTACACCTTGCCAAAGGACACAGGAGGAGACTAATATGAAAATGAAAGCACGGCACCCCTGCATTATCATACATTATCCCAGTGTGAATATTCTCTCTGTGTCCTGGGATTTATTTTAAAGCTGCAGCATGTCCCTACTGGAGGTGTGGAACATCTTCACTAAAAAAACGGATGGATTTCCATTGATCGAGAGGGCATTTGCTGCATGGTGTTGCCCCAAAGATATAAATATAGATATAAAAAGGAAAAAACAGCAATGCTGTGCATCTGTGTCAAATCCTCTACTAAGGGACACTCCAACATCCGACAGCAAGGGCAATTATGAGAGCAGAAAGCTGAGAAAAAGGGGGATGGAAGAACTCTGGGATGTGGCTGATGAGATTCTAAAGGATCTCGGATTTTTTTCCTAAAAGCTTCCCTTCATCCTGCTCTTTCTTTCCCCTCCTCCCACCTTCTCCATTACTGTATGCTGTACTATCTGGCAGCGGCGAGACAAGACCCTTAACACAGTCCATTAATACCTGCAAGGATATATTGTCTCTGTGATCTGAACGCTGTACCAAACAGCTAAAGCACGGCCATTGACAGATTAATTGATTATGGAAATGGATTTACACACACAGAGCGAGTGACGTGAATATCTGATGCCCTGGTATGGAGTTTACATGGGAAAAGGGGCTTAAATGCAAATAGAGACGACTGTGGTGACTTTAATATTATGTTAATCTTCTCATAATGGCTTCTTTAACCAGACTTCATGAGTTTTACAAAACTGGATGGATTAGTCCTGTTTGTCGTCAGGATTTGACCTACAGCTCTCAAGCTGAATTAGCCTGACTAATGCAAATATGCAATTACAGAACAACCTGGATTATTTCTAACCTTTATAGCCACATTTGAGAGTGCAATGGAGTTGAAGTAACTATCTTAAAAATGAGCCAAATTAGCAAAAACATGATGCAATTTCATGCAAGTACATTAAAAAGAAATCCAACATGAGGTATCTCACTCATAATATCCCATTTATCTGCATCACCATCCAGCACGTTCATTTTCTTTCTTATCACGGTAAGCTCAGGCTGTTTGTTACAAACCCACGCATGTATTATTGTTTTTTTGTTTTTTTTCACAAACTCTCTCAGGGCTCACGTTGATAAAGCAGAGTGTAATGGAGTGCAACATCATCTTTTGTTTATTATTTCCGGAAGCTGAAGATAATGAGCAGCTTCTGAATAGCTACCACAGCAAAATGGACATCATTGCCTCAAAACGTTTGCCTACTGTGAGTGCTACTTTAGATTCAATTTATGCTACATCTAATATTAATTCTGCACGCATACAAAGCAATATCCATCCACAGCCTGAGGTGAAGAAGCCTCACAGAAAGACTTTTCTTCAACTGAGAAACAACAGATAGAACATCGTACTTTAAGGACATGAAGGCCAAAAGAATAATAATTAGGGGTGGTTCAATAAATGTACTCCTCTTATCCCTTTTTGCTTTTATTTTGCCTTGTCAGCAGCTTGCTTTGTCTCTGTAAATAGGTGGTCATCAGTAATTTTGCTTGTGATGCGCTTAAGAGATGAGTGTGTGAGTGCACATGTTTACTGTCCTTATATCTCATTTGTAGCAGATCTTGTTAGATGTTGTAATTTGATCTACAGGCACATCACAGTGTCTGTGCTGCAGATCCAAGATGCTGCAGTGATCCCGCTGTGGTGTTCAGTGTCTCCGTCCAGTTTACTTTTTAATTTAGGAGGAAACATAAACAAAACATGTTTTAATTAAGTTGGGAACTGTCAGAACAAAAGGCAAATTTACTTTTGTTATTTCTAAAAATTGTAAATTTGAGTTTTATACTTAAAAGGTTTAAAAACTCAAAATATCAAACCAGCTATACATTTTTAATCTCAAGTTTAAAGCAAGATTACAAATACTTACTTATTACTAATTTCCCCACCACCAAATTTGCTTTAATATTTGCAAAATCTAAAATATCAAGGCAAAAATCTATAATACTAAATTAGTGAGTTTTTAAATCAAATTTATATTCCCTGTGGAGTTAAACAAACATTTTCTCACCAAAACACACTGTGTGTATCCTCATCATATCCAATTTTTTTCCCTCATTTTCTACATTTGCAAAGCTGTTTCAATATTTTAAGTCCTGCATTGTTTAAATCAATGTTTATTGGCTCGAATTCTTCTTCTTCCTGCCTTTTTGCTGCATTGCGTCACTGTCCTGTAAATATGGATCAGCAGAATAGTGTGAAACTGTCGCTGAGAAAAGAGAATTGTTGGACCAACTTAAAACAATGCTTCAGCTGGTAAAACACACATTAATTAAGTTTTTTTCAAATCAATTGTGTTCATCTAACTTCTTAATTTAATTTAAAAGAAATAATAATAATTTGTGTGCTATCAAATAAACATTTTTTTAAGTTAGTCCAACAATTCTCTTCTTCTGGCACTGATTTGAACAAAACTACACAGACTAACAATTCTTTGTTAACTTTTCTTCTTCATATACTAAATAAAATCCATATTTCTAAGGCTGAAGAGTGTCTTACAATAGTTAATTTTTTAGATATGTAGCACAAAATACTGTGAAATATCCAGTGGTGATCAAAAACTCCACAGGGTACTTTAATGTCACAAAAATGAGGACTGTAGCCGCCTTGGAATTTCCCGATGAAGACTTGTTGCTGGTCTTGGACTTGCTTTAAAGGACTTAGCCTTAAATCAAGACTTGCTGTGATAGATATTATTTTTTTAGTATCCGCCTCTGTTACCCATCATTCTCCCTCTTCTTTGGCTCAGACAGATCTCCAGCTGTGTAGAGTACCACAGTGCAATAAAGCAGATTTTGCTTTGGAGAGTTTTAAAACTTACAATTAACTCAGGCGCTTTGAGCATGACCTAGATTATGTACGATAGTAGCTTGGATTGCCTCGTAGCTGTTGTTTTTCTAGCTCATTATTCCTCCCACTAGCCTTATGCCTTGGTATTCTTTATTAATATTCATTCAGAAGCTATAAACTAACACTGTACCTGGTATCCCTGGCTTCATCATCAGTTTTTCCCAATAGATTCACTCACTGAATATTGTCCCAAATCTCATCTGCTCCATCATTCATTTATAACTGCTGCACGTGTTGTAAAACACACAAATCCAGCGCAGAGAGCGGACTGTGACAACATATTTTGTGAGTGTACCAAAGGGGGAAAGAGAACGATGCGACTCTGTCATGTCGTCATTACTTTCTCATTCTGTTTTCTCTCTCTCTGCTCCTCATGAAATGCTTTTCCTTGTTTGACTCCGCTTTATCGCACAAAGACAGATGATTGAACAAGGGGACTGGATTTGTGATGGACCAGGATGCACACACCCATGCACGCACACACATCAGGATGTCAATGTAATTAGACTACAGAGGGCCAGACTACTGAGCTATGGATGACTGGCTACAACTAAGTGGATGATAGGCCGATCCATCTGACAGAACTGGGTTAAGAAATACAGCCCCTTCATTTTCTGCAGTGTGAAGTCTCAGACATGCTGTGATCACAGAGTAAAAAGGGTTAAACTTCCTCTTGGCAGACTCCAGATTTACCAATCTGTTTTTCTACTACAGTGTTGCTGTTCAGTTCTTGAAATTCAAATTGCTCCGAGGTTAAACTGCATGTGTCTTCTCAGAGCTGCCTGGGAAAGAGGATAAGGTGGATGAGGAGACTGAGGAAGATGTGGCTCCTTCAGCAGACGGGGATGGTTACATTTTGGCAGACGTTTCCACGCCATCCGCTAAGCTGCTAACACCATCCCTGCCGCGGAGCACAGGTGAGCAAACAAATCACTTACTAACTTACTTCAAACTCCAAAACATGTGTTTGCATTGCCATAATGTTAGGAAGGCAACTAAAAGGACTGCGTGATGTTTCTTTCGTGAGCCGTCCTGTAGCTGTTTCAATATCAGTAAATCTGTCAGAGGACTGGGAAAAACAATTATCCTGCATCATTTGCCTGAAGCCACTAATTACTTCCAATGGGAGGAGAAAACTGCTTATTCAAGCTGTGACTTTGGAGAACTTCTGAGAGATGTGGAACAATGGGCATCAGATAAAAAAACCCATCCCTCTCTCTCTCTCTCAGAGTAAAACAAATATTGATCTAATGATAATAGGTCCCTTTAAATAACTGAAAAAATATTGATTAAGTGCGTGCCAGTGACAGCAGAGTACTTCAAAATGAGTTGGTGGGACCATAAAAACAAAACGTGACAATGGAAACAGACTTTTAGAAATTATGTGGGACTTACACATCCACTACAAATATAAATTCTATATTTCCATCATGGTTTCTACATTGTCTTCCACTGTTTGCTTTGACTGAATAGTTTAATGGCACCTAACTGGAGGATTAGTCCCACCAGCTGTTTATCTCGATGACCCATAACGGTTGTTGAAGGAAACACACGTGAATTCACAGATCTATATTTATTTTTTTTTTAGTAATCTCCAGTTGTACTGTAGTTGTAGTAAAACTGGAGTAAGTAGTGCATTTATTGGGGACTATTTGAAACAGTGGATTAATCTGTGGTTGTTGCTCGAGTGAGTTTTTACGGCAAAAGACTGACTCAAAATAAACTCCAGTGCCTTTGTTCATTCTTTGGACAACAATGGAGCTCTGTGGCACAGAAGTATAATCTACATCAGGCTTTGATACAGACGATAAATGTTCAGAAGGATCAATTTACTGTTGTCTTTCAGTCTTTTCATGGGATTTATTGACAATAAGAAAAATACAGAATGTCGCTTTTCATAATCCCACTGTAAAATCTGGTATAATATCAATGTAAAGTCTAACATATATACAGTGTTAGTCCTTCATCATGAACTTGATTTCTGGTGAAGTATGTTAATTAATAGATTCACTTCTAGCCTAGTTCACAGGAGCAGATGTAACCCACATTAACTCTCTCAGAATAGCAGATGTTGTCAAGTGATTTTCAAAAATAGACCTGTCAAATGTGCCATTCGCTGATGATGGGATGCTAAGGGGCTCCCTACTTTGGTGTGTCACGAGTGACTGATTGAAACAATAATGTTGGTAGTCTGTCTGTCTGACATTTGAGTGTGTCCTCCCTAAAGCAAAAAATCTGCTGTAGAAGATATCAGCAGCACATAAACAAATTTACAGTTATCATACAAGCTCTTCCACAGCAGGTGTTTTCACATTAAGCGCAATTGTTTAAGAAGCAGATAACCTCTCAGCCTCTGGCTGCTCCTCAGTATTCATGATCCAACTTCTCCGTGAGCTCCAACTAAATTGCTTTTTCTGAGGTGAGCCAAATTGAAATTGAAGGCAATCAAGGCCAGATGAAAAACTACGCAGAGCTCTCAGCTTCACGATGCAGAATCAACATGTAGCTAATTAAAGATGTGCATGTGCGGTTGTTGTCCACATAACATCAGATGAATCTTTCACCTTTATTAGCGGGTCTCCAGATTAAGATGCCTTAGGTGAGACCAAAATTTACTAAACTTAAATAAATGAAGACATAAATATAAATCCCTGAGCACTTTTAGTGTTTCACCTGAGACCTAAATGAAGCTACCGCTCACGAGAAATGATCTGTGAAGCAAGTCGTGTAATATGGGTTTGCTGATTTTCAGAAGATTAATGTTCATTTGTCGTTCAGACTGTGTGCTTTCACTTTGTATTAATAATTAACTGGATCATCTTAGGAGCTCATTTTGATTTATGCAGAACTTTACAGTAAATATTCAGAGTCACCTAACAGCTGCAGGCAGTAAAAAAGAAGGTCTAAACGTATAGAATATTGCCTTGTTAATCAAATGAAACCTTGATGTATGATTTTTCAGCTCCGCTATCGTAGCCTAGCATGCTAAGGATGGCAATGTCTGTCGTCTTTGGGTCGGTTGGTTCACCAGTTTGGTCTAAACTGAAATATCTCCACAACTATTACAAGGATTGACACCGAATTTTGTACAGGTGCTCATGTTTCCCAGAGGATACATCCTACTGACTTTGGTGAATCCCTGACATCAGCTGCTCATTGTGTAATTTGCAAATTTATTTCTAGCATGCTAAAACTGAAAACTGAAATGGTGAAAATGGTATATACATCAGCCTCTTGATACTGCAATAGTAAATATGTTGGCATGCTAGCACTTGTACAAAAAACACAGAAGACCAGTAAATTAACAAACATTAATAATGTTTATCAGATAAAATGAAGAAAGATTAGTAGTCTAGATGTGGCAGAAGATGTCTTGAAAACTCTTTTCTTGTGGTGCTACCAGGTGGGGACGCAGCACCGAAGTCAGCATGTTTTGACGCGATAGCGCCTGATATTAGCAACCTCACAAACGGCAATTGTTTTTTAGGAAATTAAATACAGTTGTTTAGGACTGGTATGAGGTAGCACCCTTTTGCTGGCCAGATTTGGCCTTTTAAACCAATAACTGTTTTGTTTTAGCCTCTTGTGGGCTGTGGAAAAACAAGTTCCTGCAAGTCCTTGCAAGTCCTATATTCAACCTCTTTTAGCTCACCTTTTGGTCTCTATCAACCACTGTCTGTCTGTTTTTATTAGTTAAAATTACCCCTCAGTTTTTTTGTCTGCAGGCACTTTGCTTTCAGGCTGTGTCTGTCTACTCTTGATGTGTCTACAGTCCCTAGCATGAGAGACTTGTTCCCACAGGAATGTGTCAGATGACCGAGCACCATGCAGTGGAACGTAACGCTCTGATCCGTCCTTGCACTGTAGCCACCACATACCAAACCCTGTCCAGGCTGCTCAGCCAGCCCCGGCAGCTCAGATGTGACATTTATTGGCATGAGCGAGGCAACAAAACATGGCAGTAATTCAGTACGCGTCACGTTTTCCACTCGGCCTGACTCAGTGGCATCCGAATCATCACTGTCGCCCCGGAAAGTAAAGAAATGGACGGACAAGTCACTGGCACAACACAGTACTGAACCCCACCTACTTTATCAGTGGCCCACACATTCAAAATGCCTGCAGCTGTTTGTTTTACGCTCCAGCCACACTTCCCACAGAGATACTGTCTGTTTTGACAGGATGACACTGTCTGGGCAAGTTTATCAGAGCACAGACAGATTTAATGCCTTCACTTGAAGCTGCTAATGTCATAATTTCATCAAGATTAAACATAGCTCCTCTTTCAAGGTGACACCTGAGTATCATATGCATTTGATGCCAGTTCAGCACGGAGTTTGAACTAACTATAGCAGTGTAGTGCGACAAGTAATGAGCATTGTTACTACTGATTCATCCGTTGATTAGCCATACTAGTGGCACGGCACTAGGTATGGCAATGTTGGTCAGTCGGTCGCTCCACCTCTGAAACATACTGGATGGATTACCATAAATTTCTATTACAGATGGTCATGCTTCCTAGATGATGAATCCTAATAACTTTGGTGACTTTGGCTGTGCTAATTAGCATGTTAGCCTGCTGACAACCTTAACTAAGATGCTGAATATTGCCTGCTAAACATCTATAAATTATAAAACATATAGTATAAACATTAACATATTAGCACTGACACTGTCTGCTACCATGCTGGTACTGCAGAGCTGTGTAGTTGTAGACTGTCGTCTTCAATATAATTCATTCAGTTAGTCGATGTTTTAGTCCATAACAAGAGTGAAAAAATGTTGCAGGTTAGTTGATGTGTTCAACTTGCTTGCCTGGTCTGACCAGCAGACTAATATTTGGTATTTTTACTTCACAAATTACTCAAGCAATATATTTTCTGTCATTCATCTAGTTTCAAATTTATAAAAATGTTCTCCAGACATCCCAGGTGGCCGTGTACTGAGGTGTCTATGTTTCTAAATCAATCTCTCTGTTTATAATTCAGTCAGTGCCTCCTGGCAAATTAAACGTCAGCATGGAACGGGTTGTTTAAACTGACTGTACTTTCCTGGCAAGGCAGCGCCGGTGTGTGTGAATGTGTGGCAGTTCTCTGCCATATATGGTCCAGTGCTACGCTGAAAGGATCATTATGAGAATGATGTGACACATATGGGTGTCATCTCAAACAGCTTTTCACTTTTTGTTGTTAAAAATGCATCAGTGCAGTTTTGCATCAGTGTAAAGACAACGCCTCCCAAAAAAACTCATCCGTCCTTGTCCTTGTTGTACACGTGACGAAGCTTCAAAACACATCTCAGGTTGTCTGAAATAAAACTGCTGCGTCGTGCTACAGTAAAAGATGCAGCAGCTGGCAGCGAGGTCATATTTCCTTGAGTTTGACGTTTTCATCACAACCTTGGGCAATGATTCAGCTCTGGGGTCAGGAGCTGAGCGAAGAAAAAATATAAAGACTTCGTCAACAAGAGGCAGACAGCAGTGCTAAAGTGTATGCTGAAGCACTTGCGACAATCCTCTACCACTTTTGAGGCTCTGAAGCAGGAAAGAGAAAGGCTTTGCTCACACGCATTACTTGAGTACTGCAAGAGTCAACAGTATGATCTCTGATAGACACTCCACCATGAACACACAAGAAACATTAATCCGAGTGAAAGGGCTTCAGGCTGTTGGAAAGCAGATTCCACCATAGAGCAAGAACTGCAGACCTACACATGTTAAACATAATGGAAGAACCAGCTGCCATGTATTGAATCTATGCAATCGGAAAAAAAAAAAAAAAGCACAGAGCAGCAGAAGCAGAAAACATAAAGCACGGGAAGAGACTTGTAAAAAATCAGGCCAGTCAAAGAGAACAAAAAAAAAAAATGTCCCAGTTTAAAAATAACAAACCCACCTATGGGAGTTTCCCCTATTTAAAAGCGGGTGTTGAAGGGAAATCATAAACAAAAGGAGCGAATTAGGGGACCAGGACAGGGTGGGATGGGAAACACAAGAATACAACCTATAAAAGTACATTTAAAAGACAGATGAGAAAGACTTGAAACAAAAATGTTAAACCACATGAATTCCACTTTTAGTTTTACGTAGGAAACAAATTAGATATCCTCAATCTATACGCAAAGATTTAGGAGTTTTGCGGTGCTGATGTCTGCGCGTTTAAGTTCTTAAACTGGCACATAACGTTACCACGCGTTGTAATGTATTCCCCAGACGTCACTGGACATATTTCAACTCCGTTTTATACAAGAGCTATGGCGATGCTTCTTGGCTGTATTTAGCGATATTTTTACAGTCTCTAATCTAACACAGAAATTACAGCAAAACGTATTTATGAGCGCACACTTCACTAAACCTGCCTGCTGTGTGATTTACTGTGGTGCCAGTTCATCCTGTTCATTTATCCACGTCGTCTCCGTGGTGCTTTATAGCACCTGGCGCTTTATGGAGGACTGATTGTCTGTGATAAGCTCGGAGCAAAATGACTGATGAGTTTGTGTGTGCAAATGACAGAGATGCAATTAGAAGCTGCTTCTCGTCTGCTGCATTTGATTACCGTTTTTTAATAAAGCAGGATTTTTTTAAGTAGCCATTATTAAGCTGAAGATCTCAATGTGGTCTTTTCTGTGGGAGAAAGATAGCATGTGCATGGTGATGGTTATGTTTTGGGGAAAAGAACAAGGTCCATGATGTGAGGCTCAATGATGTGGAGACCAGGAGGCTGAGAAATGTTAGTCTTTTTGCCCATCTGTGAGGCATTATGCTGTGTGAAGCAACTTGTGCTGCCTCCCATTCAAACCATCCTCCAGTAATTGAGCTACGTAAACATGTACGGCACAGATGAGCTTTGCAGGCGTCTCCGTAATGTTCACACAAACACATTTATACATGGTTACTTCTTAATTTCCAAACGAAACCATTTCCTTTGCTGAAACATGTCTAACACAATCATAATTAACTGTACTCGTATGGAAACTCCAGATGGCTTATGTAATGCAAGAGAAACTAGCTCTGTGGTTCTGAGTGGGCTGATCTTCAACACACACACATACACCACTGCCTCTTCTTTTAGACCGTGCTCAGTTTGAAGTTTCCTTCTTAGAAGCTTTTAAACAGGATTAGCACATTAAGAGGAAGGCATGCTTTCACCATCTTGGATCTGAGCCAATTTGTTTTCTGGCTCAGATGGTTTAAATGTTGATTAAATGTTTCTGTGTTTTGTCATGACCGGACAGTTAGTATGCTTTTAAGTGATATAAAAGTAGAGATTTACAGCTGTTGTCATTTCCAAGTTTGGGGATTGTATTATTCTTTTCCTTTTCCATCAGATATTAAACGTTTATCCTACAAGCTATACGAAAGTTAATTTGATCAATCAATTTCTGCTTCCTTTCCAGGCATTCCCCCAGAAACCCCTCATATTCCCCTGTACACTGAAGACTGGATGTCCAGCCTGACGGACAGCGACGTCACCTTCCTTCCAGACTGCAATAAAGAGCGCTCCGGGATCTGCAACGTATCCGATACCTGGGCCTCCACAACCTCCTCAGACGTCAAGCCCACACAAAACATCACTGCCACAAACCAAACAATCAACCCCTTCCTGGTGCCGGCTCCACTCATGTTGGTGCCACTGTACACCGACTGGAACAGTGCCATGGCAGCCTGGGGCCTGGCATGGGAGGCGCATGTTTACGGCGCTGGTTGCGCCTTTGCAATGCTAACGCTAGCCTCGGCGCTCAATCTGCTCTGCTTGCCGCTACGTTGCCCATCCGGATGTGGCTATTTTGCCCTGGTCAGCCTGTTTCTACTAGCTGCTGGTTGTACCAGATCTTTCTCGCTCCTGTATGACGCCTACGGCCACCAGGACCGCTTACCCTCCACGGAGGCCTCGTTGATGCTCTATGAAGCACCGTTTCCCTGCTTGACTGCAGCTTTCGGTCTGGTTTTCCTTCTTCTCTCTATGCGCTCAAGAATGCAGCTTTCCTACTCAGCCTTCCAGAGACCTTGTTTCCTGGCCTGCCTGGTTTTCCTTCACTTTGCTGCAGCATTCGGACCGGTGACTCTACTCAAGTTTTACCAGCAAAAGCCTCCCCTTTGCCTGTTTCTTTCTCTCATCTCCCGTGGAGCCTTTGTAGCACTGGCCACATTTCTATCTGCTGCCTATTTTGTGTTCTACATCTACGTGCGTGCAGATTCGAAGCACATCTACCACCTAAACAACACGTCCCCAACGCCTGCTGAGCGCTACAACCGTTGCCCCTTTGCGGAGAGCCGGGACTGGGACCGTGCAGCTGTAACCGTTTGTCTATCAGCATTGTTTTCTTTAGCATGTGCAGGACTGCAGTTATTTGCAATTCTCAATGCTATGGGTGTTGCAGGTGGAGAGGAGGTCTTCCACCCTTGGCCCTGGTGGGCTTTTCAGTTTAGTTGCAGACTGTGTGAGCTTGGGGTTTGTCTCACCCTAGCCTTAGTGGTTGCCCAACCAGTCTACTGTTCTGACCATCTCCCAGCTGCAGGGAGCTGCTGGACTGAATTGTTGTCGTCCAAGTCACCTATCCTGCCTGGGAGCTACCAGTGGTCCCTGAGCCAGCAGGAGAAGCTTGCCATTGTCGATACCGTTGGGCTTGGAGAGACAGAAAGCCTTCCTCTTTACACTCTAATGGATGAGAGGCTTGGTAGCAGTCTGAACGGTCTGGACCTTCTCTACCACAGCAACCGGGCCCTGGCATACAGAGACCTTGACTTGGATTTGGACTTAGGGGGTTCAGAAAAACCAAGGGATGGAGGAGGTGAAGAACCCTCGGGTGGATCCTCATTTACCAGTGACTCCACCACAGATCTGCGACCACCTTCGCCCATCAACCTGCGTCGTAGCATCGATGAGGCACTCTTCAGTGAGGCCCTCTTTCCCATGAGCCTCTTTAGCCCTACAAGGCCTATTCGCTGCAGTGATCTATCCATAAACAACCACTGTGCACTTCCCAGCAACGGCCTCTGCGATCCACTCTCAGCTGACCCTGGCCTTTATCGGACCTCTTCCTGCACGGAGATGGCTTCTCAACCGCAGCCACCTAGCGCCCAAAATCAAGGAGACACTGTTGTAGGTGCTCCCCCATCTCCTTCGCTGTCGTCCTCCTCCAGCTGTTCATCTCCTGAACGTTGGAGGGACAGCTCTTCCTCCTGTTCCCTCTACCGAGCCTCTCTCGGAGGCTCCTCGCTGGTCCTCTGCCCGAGCCCGGAGAGACAAGCTCGTCAGCTTCTCCAGCAAGGTGGCACGGGTCGTGTGCCGTCAGCTGGCCACGCTGACCCACAGAGGCACTATCATACACTGGGCGCAGCCTCACAGGAGAGCCTGGACATGGACATGTCGTCTGAGGCAGACCGATCCGTGCAGGAGGAGTTCATCAGTGTTTGCAGACAAATTGATGCTTTAAGCATCTGCAGCGAGACCATTGATTTATAAAAGGACAGTCTGGTCAGATAAGGGTTACACAGAGGACTTGTTAAGGACGATGTCTGCTTTGTGTGGCAAGTCGACCGTCAAGGTTTGTTACAGCCTATTCGGTAGTGCATGGTAGCTTTTGCGTACACCATAAAATACCTATAGCTGCCAAAATAACGTTTTTGGAGGTTTGATGAGCTTTCTTATGCGGTCATTAGTGAATGTCTACGAGGGTCTAAGTGCCAAGAATGTCAAAAGCCAAAAGGTAATTTGTAACTTTTACATGTTTGATAAAGGCTGGTGAAGTTTGATATAGTCAAAAGAATAGTAACATTTTACTGAGTGGAGTTAACAGGAATTTATTTGTACAAATGTTTTTATTGCATTCCAACATTCCAATAGATAGTACTGTGACTGAATTAAGCACTTATTAAAATACTACTGAAGTCCTACCCTGTCAAACTCAGAATATCGTCATTAAATCTCATGTTGAATAAATGGGATTAGAGTTAAGTTTAAAATATAAACTCTCCATATCAATATTCCACACATCTTACTTATGCAGTTATGGTGCAGCAGTGCCCTCTACTGGTAAAACGCACACTATATTACCTTTATCCTCCTCCAGTTATCAGCAATGGATTGTGCTCCTACATACACTGACAGCGTCTTCTCTGACCGGCTTACTAATTTATTTATGTTCAAACATAACTGTGCTTTTAATAAAGTTTGTTTTATAACATTTGGCTTCTTTTTCTTGTGGTTAAACGCGTCGACTCATGTTCAATAAGACAGCAGTCCATACACAGTTTGATTTATTTATTTTTCTTTACCATATTGAACAGCAAAAGCAACTTTCCTGTTGATTGTTTTTCTGTAAACATATTCTTTAGTGATATTCCTCAAAAACCCCTAATGGATTTATTGTATACAGAGTCTTTTTCGTCCATCTAAAAAGCCCTTTGTTTATTGTTTTGGTTGCTGGCTGCAGAAGCTACCATGTGTTCTGGCAACATATTGCAATATACTGAAGCTGAAATTAAAAAAAAGGGAAAAAAAGTGTAACAATAAAAAGAAACATTTATGTAAACCTAGTTACTCACTTAACACTATATTTGCTTTTTAGATGGACCAACAGGACTCAGTACTTCACAAATAAGACATGTTATAAACCTGAATTTTCTTTTTAGATGGGAAACTGAAAACAAGCAGCTGTCATTTCCAACTGAATATAGGTATATATTTCTCCATATATTTTCATGTACACTTTCTTGCAATTTAGTCCAATTGCAAGGCTTCTGTTAGTCAAGTGAACCCTCTGAAGGGTAAAGTACATCAGCACGTTAGAGAAAGCAAGTCTTACAATCTGGGACTTTTTATTTAAAAAAAAGAAAAAAAAAAGAAAAGAAAATTACATCTGGGCAAACGGACATCCAGTATGAAAATGTTAGAAAAGCCTAGTCCTACATAAGCTGAATGATAACAAACATGGCGATACTGGAAGTAAGAAAAAGGAGGCGAGAGGGTGTGTTCGCATTATGCATTTTTCACTTAGCTGTGCAGCCTTCATCCATCCCTATTTCAAGGCATATCTCTGGTAAAAAACCAACAAATATATCAGAAATAAAATAAACCTACTGATGAGAACCTATGCCACATTGTGAGGAACGCAGGAATGAACAAGTAACAAGGTAACAAGCGTCTTGTTGCGCCGAATTTTGTTTGTTTTTTTTTTACAAAAAATAAAAGTGTGTCAGAAGTGTAAATACACTTGGCAGTATGTATGCAATTACAATAAAGCAGAATATAAATATAGCCATGTTTGGCTTTGTGAAAAAACTAACATGCATATCAAAAACATTTCATGCTCAATTCATCGCTCTCAAGACTATACAGGTTTAATATAAAGTTTATGTAAAAGTATTCAAATTATGGGCAGAGAAATTCTCCTCATTAGGAAGTATTTTTTGATTGATTTGATACATTTTAGGGTCTTTTTTTCGTCTTTTAAATATACCTGATCATCAGCATTTGGTCCCTTCCTCAACATATGAACACTATGCACTGAGATGGGACTAAATATTTGGCTCAAGATGTCTTTGAAGGGGGAGATTAATGTCCACAGTGGCGGGGTTTGGGTTCCGTTAACCGACTTTAGGTGACACTGGGGGACAAAAAGTCGACAGCATAATTGCCATGGCCAATATCTCGTACCTCAGAAAGTAAACAATACAAGCAGCTACTGTTTATTTGGCAGCTCATACCTGTGAGGACTTGAAAATGCAAACAAAGAGTAAGATTGCGACGATATACCGACACACTGCACATAAAGAGACACGTGTTTTGTCTTGTTTTCTGCACGTATGTACTAGTGTGTTTAAGAACTGGGGTGTGAGAGGCTTCCGACGGGGAGCGTGCTGGTTAAGCGAGGATCCCCCCAAAAAAAAAATAAAAATAAGATGCTGATGGGATCTGCACCATGGCCGTTTTAGACTCACTAATATTAAACAGGACACATAAACACAGTGCACCTTCACTTAGTTTGTCCTAACACACACTTTAAACTATTTCCACACACTCGTAATTCATCAATCACGCACGCAGTTCATTCTCTCACTACTATCAACACACACACAAAAAAATTGGGATCGGCTGCATACTCAAGATACAGGTGTGTGTATGTCATTCCGAAAAACCCTGATGCGCCGCTTCTTGAGTGCAAAATCCCAGGTGTTCCGAGAGTCGGGTGTCAGTTTGAAGGTTCTCACTCCGCTATGTTGCCTCTTTCCTCCCCAAAAGCAGCTGTCTTGGATCGGAGAGAGAGTGAGTAACGGTGGATACGATGCAGGGGGAGGGCAGAGAGGGTGTAGTTGGTGGTGCGTATTTTTTTTTTTTTTTAGCAGAAGTGGCGGTTTTAACATTTGGTCACTGTTAGATTGGGTATGTCACGTGCACTGCTGATCTGCACCCTGTGCCCACCGCTCAGTAAAGCCGCTTCTCGTAACTGTGGAGGCAGAGAAAAATCAGAGAGTAATCAGCGTCTAAGATTTAAGAGTAAAAAACTTTCTAATCTTCCTGCTAGTCGAGCCAATAATAATAACAGGAAGTGCAAATCTCTTTGCTGCATTGTCTCTTCTTTGTCGCAGCGTTTTCTAATGTCACCTAACAGGAAGTACAATAATAACTGGAGCCAAGCTGTTTCTTGGCAACATAATGATCAACTGAGTCAACAAAGAAAGCACAATTTAGAGTTCCCATTCCTGCTTCTGGAACTGGCATTTTAAATATCCTGCTCTCACTTAAAAAACAGACACTGTGTTACAAGCCTGTCCAAATTTCTTTTAATACGGACTGTGATTTAGAACTGAACTTTTTGGAGTTGACAGTAAGTTTGTGCATAATCTTTAGTCTAATCTTAAGTCTAATATTTATGGAAGTAAAACAAACAGATAACATGTTGTTCCAGGATAAAGTGTTCTCTACTAAGTGTTATGGCAAGTATCCAAAGATGACTTCATGTAGCAAAGTCGTGTGTGTGCGTGTTTTTACACTTACGAATGGAGACCATGAACTCCTCCCTCCACCTGTGCAGACATGGTCCTCTTCTCAAACTTCAGCTCTCCAGAATACATCATGGAACTGAGAGAGGACGGACACGTTGTGAAATAGAATACACACGTAAAAGTTAACGTCTGTGTTCTGACCAGTAATCCACACACAAAACTACTCACCGGAGGACAGACAGACTCTTCGCCCCGATGTCCTGGCAGCCATGTTGGATACCAGCTATCAGGTAAGGTACAAACTTGTGGATGGAGCCCTTGTCCTGGACCGAGCCTGACACGCCTTGGGCTACCTTCACCTTGTCGCCCTCACTGTGGAGACGCATTAATCAATATTCCTCGGATGGACTCATTAGCATTATAAAAAGCTGCTCTTGGAATTTGGCTTTTTAGCTTCCCTCGTACCTGAAATAGCGTTTCTGGCTGCTGGTGCTTTTCTCCATAGCGTCCAGGGAGCCCATACCACGGTACTTTTTCAGCCGCACGCCATCTGAGAAGAAGTACTCCCCTGGAGCCTCAGTGGTTGCCGCTAGCAACGAGCCCATCATAACTGGAGTGGGAGACAGAGACAGAGAGAGAATTATTTTAAGATCTTAAGTTTTTTTTATTACCCAATCCAACATCCTCACTGCTGTGATAAACTGCTTTGTTGTTATGAAGACTGGATTCAAGCTGTATCAACAAGCTGCATGAAATACGACCATTACACTAATCCAGTCCACATTCCTGTGTGTTCTAATCTTTGAAATCTCACCAGTCGACGCTCCGAGAGACAGAGCCTTCACCACATGGCCCACGGTCTGAATGCCGCCGTCAGCGATGACTGGCACCCCGAAGCGTCTGGCGTACTCTGCAACCTTGTACACCGATGTCCCCTGGGGCCGCCCGCACGCCATGACTAGAGGGTGTGAAACATATCAAACATGATTGCCATGGAAACACGCCAAATAAAATAATCGTCTTGTAAAAATAAATATATTTTCACTTGTGACACTAAACATATTGTGAGATATTAGCAGGCTCGTGTCCTTACTGCAACACGTCTGTTATGTTCTTGGATGGTGAACGTGACCCAGTCTGAGCATGAGAGGCCGGTCCCCATGGCAACCCAGAATGGGGCCTTGGCAGATCACCATGACAACTAGGAGTGGTCTCAGGGTATTTGTTACTGTTGGCAACTGATAGCCTTTTGTCTCAGTGTAGCAGCCAGATCACGAATGAGTACAGCTGGCAGCTATGTGTTAACATGTAGCACGTTAGCTTAAGAGACAATATGCTGTAACGGTGTTGAAGAGAAAACAAGGCTTGAGTACCTTCCTGTGTGATGCAGATGGAGCCGCAGCCCATGCCGACTCTCAGAGCATCGACACCGGCATCGATCAGATTCTTGGCCTGAGCTGCTGTAACAACTGTAGGTGAGGGAGAACACAATAAAAAATGCTCAGGGCAAGCCAGTATAAGGAAAGCGGTGTACAAAAATCACAGAGGCAGCAAACTCACCATTTCCTCCTGCCACTTGCAAGTCCGGATATTTCTGTTTAATATAATTTATCATGTTGATTTGATACACCGAGTTGCCTTGTGAAGAGTCCTGGAGACGCACAAACATTCATGATTTTAGTACAACAGACTAAAGCTAATAACTCCCAGTTTCAGTCTGGTCTACAACATTACCACATTTCCTGTTTATCAGGGGAACTGATTACAAACACATCTATGTTCTTTTAAGCAACATGTGCTCAAACAAATCCCCCCAACTTTGGTCCAAGCTTTCTCAGACATTCATCAACCAGAATTCAAGAATTCATCGAACCACCCACCAGTACGACGACATCCACTCCAGCCTGCACCAGCAGGTCCAGCCTGTATTTGTCGTCCTCCCTGGTGCCGATGGCGGCGCCACACAGCAGCTGTTTGCGCGAGTCTTTGGAGGCCAGCGGGTAGTCCCTGTTCTTCTTCAGATCTGTCCTGGCAATGATGGCCACCAGCTCGTCGTTATTATTTACGATGGGAAGCTTGCCTGGGTACAGGAGGAAGTGGAAGTTGAGGTTATTCAACCACACAAGAGACCCAAACCCAACTCGAAACAGCTGATGTCATGCGTGAACTTTTATTCACCTTTTTTACTGCGCTGCAGAATATCATTGGCTTCTTTTAGTGTAACACCGGCTGGGGCCACTACCAGCTCCTCTCTCTTCGTCATAGCCTTGGAGATGATGAGCATAATTTTAATGTAAGAATGATCAAATGTAAAAACTGACTGACATACTGTTAATTCAAAAGAAATACACACCTCCTCCAGAGGTTTGCTGTGGTCTTTCTCAGAAAGGAAGTCGATATCTCTGGAGGTGACGATGCCCACCAGTTTGCTGCCCATTTTGCCTGTCTCTGTGACAGGAATACCAGAGAAGCCATGTCTTACTTTGGCCTCGAACACATCCCCGACTGTGTGGCGCGGACTCATCACCACCGGGTCTGTGATAAAACCCTGCTCAAACCTCTGGAAACCAAAAGAAACCAGACATAACATCAATTATTACTAGAGAATTTTCTCTCTTTATGTGTGCGAAGCAGCAGAAAACCCAAACGCCACACACAGGACATGAATAAACATGAATATAAAAACACACTCAAAACCAAAAGTAAGAAACAAAAACACACAAATATAACATTAATATGTAAAACACACACACACACACACACACAAAAACCCAAAACACACACACACACACACACACACAGAAAACACCTCACACAGATGGAAGACATTTACCGAAACCTATATAGAGACAAGATGACAAGAGAGGTCAAGGCTGTGGTTCATGCGAGAGTTGTGTCACGTGTTGGGACATGCGAGTGTGCAATGATGATGACATGAACAAGACAGTTAACACAACAATATCTACTACTACAACAACATCAAACACAAAGAAGATTTTGAAGATAGGTCTTTGTACACATGGAGGATGATCATACCTTAACCTTGCGGACCTCATTGGCTTGAAATTCTGGTGTGCAGTTATGGTGAATGATGCCGATGCCTCCCATAAGCTAAAAAAAAAAAAAAAAGAAGATTGTTAGAATTGGGCAATAAATCTAAAAAAAAAAACAGTCTCAATATTTCAGCAGTTTTTTGGTGAAGCAGTGTCTTACCGCCATTGCGATCGCCATGGCTGACTCTGTGACCGTGTCCATGGGGGAGGAGATGAGAGGGGTCTTCAACGTGATCTTCCTGGTCAGCGCTGATGTCAGGTCCTGACAGACAACAAAAAAAAAAGAAGAAGAAGAAGGGGGGGAATGCACATTTTTAATGAGGAGTTTGTTTCTGTTATTTTGCACATGAGCCACCAGGGGGCAGACTAAACTTGGCAGATGCAAGATGCTGCTGCACTTCCAAGAGGTTAATACCTTTCACTGGCCTTAAACCTCAAATGACAGGAAGCTGACGAGGCCAATTTAAGCAGACCTGGTGTACATTTTAAGAGCTGCTTCTCGATTTAGATGTGCATAATTTTAGGTGTTTTTCTGCGCAGTTCATCAAAAGCACTCCTTTTCAGGAAAAACAGTCATATTCTCTGTATCTCAAAACAGCCACATTTGACTTCATGATTCCCACGACAGCCAGCACCAGATTTTGTTATCTTCAGCTGGGTGAAAATAACAGCATTCCTCGCACATGGGAATCGTCTTATCTGGGACAGACGTAAACTGCGGAGGCTTTTCTCAGGGGTTCACGGTGAAGGTAACACCACTTCTCCATTTAGAGAGCACAACTGCACCGACATGCTAAATTCAACTGAGAGTTAAGAGAGAACGCCGAGAACATCACGGGCCCTGAAGAATTTCCCACAACAGCTCTGCGCACATGTGGCCTCCCTCTTCATGTTTCTCACACCTTACGTGTGCGCAAAAGCTGAAAGTATCTCAGAAAATTTCAGTCCGATCTCCTGAGCTGCTGTGCGAACATAAACGACTCCATTTAAAAGTTGCGACTCAGGCCAAACGTGGAAGCATTTGTGTTATTCAAGCTTGAATAGACCCACTATGCTGGTGAAAAACTAGGGCAAGGACCAAGACTCTGTGGGGACAGCTAACCCATGACAACATGGCGAGGCAGGCAAGCATCTCGCACAGGAACGAGAGCTCTTTTTTAACTCTGGAAGGCAATGGGGAGAGATTAGAGATATCAATTAAATTAAAACCTCCTCAGACGGACAAAGCAGAAGAGAGGGATTTCATCTAAAGCCTCGAGATTAACTCTCCCGTCATCTGCCGAGAGAGGTGGATGAGCAACCGAGCAGACACAAATGTAAACACACGGGGTGAGGGAGCAGCCAGTGGGTGACCACATCGGGCAAAAATAGCAGCGCGGCAAGGAGAGACGAAATTATGCAGACGGTTTTAAACAAGACTTGTTTTGTAAGTTGCTGCGATTATAAAAATGAGGCTGAGTCTGGAGTCGAGAGGTTTCACTGTAATAAGGCTGATGGTTTAGGAAGTGGCTCTGCCAAAGAATGCGCTGTCTGCTGACACTGCCACGTTGTTCAACCGTCACGATAGGGGCGTGTGGAAGTAACTGAAGAAATCACTGGCTCGTTCTTTAGCACACCTAGAAATGCCTCCGCTCAGATGTGACAGTTAAGCGCAACAAGCTTCCACGCGTCCTTCTCGAACTCTCAAATATCTTCCTCACACGTGTGCGTACTCACCACTTCGTCTGAGGTAAAATCGATGAAGCCGGGTAAAATCAGGAAGTCACTGGAAGACAGAAACAAAATGCAAAGTAAGAGGATAATCCAACTTGGCGCAGCTGTGAGGTTTAAAGCTTCCACACAAACATTGAGCTCCTTGTGTTTAAAACTGTCATGAATAATCCATTTTTAAAAATATGCAAAATATCTCCACACAAAAAAAAGGAGTAGAAATATTCAATGGATTAAAAAACAAATAAAATAAGAGTACTTTTAAACAAGAATGTGTAAAAACAGATGAAATCATATCAAAGAGTTTCAATGAACCTTTGAATTAAATAGTTAATTGTTAGACATTTAATTAGTCTGCATAGTCTGCCACAGTTTACAGCCTGCGGTCTATTGTTGGACACACTTTTATGTCTCTTCACGTCTCCCGGAATATTGTCAAGTGGCGTGGTGGCTGAGTACAGACACTGAGTGAAGAGTGTGTCCCGTACTTGGTAAAAAGCTACAGTTGACCTCTTTCAGCTCTCGAGCCTGTATAAACACAATGAGAGGCGGAGATGAAGTGGCGGAGCAGGAGCTGGACACAGGAATCGGTGTGTTTGTTTTCCAATCCGGAGCCTGTGTGTGTATTTTGTGGTTTGTGCAGATGGGTGTGAAAACAAGCAGTGGACAGACGGGGAAGGAATAAAGGGGAAGCTTTGTGTGCCGTGTGGATGGAGGAAACTGGAGAGGAGAGTACAGTGTAAGAGTATGTGAGCAATATAGGTGGATGTATGGAAGAATCTACATGGAGAGTTGAGAGTGGAGGTTGAAGGGCTGACAGATTTCTGCTGCCTCATTGTGGGTGGGGGGGGTCTGAAATAGTCGCACCAGATGCGACACATCCAGGGAGGAGTCCTGTTAGTTTTCCCTCAACTTTTAGAGTCCAAAAACACCCACAAACATCAGTGTGGGGACGGTAATGAAGCCCGGCAGACATCTGCTAGCATTTAACAGCAGCCACAAACCTCAGCTACAGCACATAGGCTGCACCGACTTGACTCAGGGTCAGCTCCACGCCAGAGCTCATTGTGTGTTTGGCTTTGGATTGTAAAGAAAACACTGGCGTGGTGATGCCTTATTATGGTTTACATTTGAATGTTAAATGTAGACAAATGCATGACGCTAAGCGGGAGTGTTTTTCGAAAGGCCACAACTGCTTGTACATAAGCGCCTCTTTTTCCCCTCGTCTGGCCTTTAAATGAAGGAGAATCTACGTCATAGTATACCCACACCCAAAAAAAAAAAAAACATCAAAACATCTGAGTGCATGCTACCCAGTGTTTTGGAAATGTCGCAGGGTGAACCTCAATGAGTAACATCTGTATGTCTGACTCGCGTAATTTTATTTGGTTTGTATGAAAAAGACACTGACAGAAGACTATTATTAGACTACAGTTATCATCAGGAATTTATTAGCTACAGTAGCTCCGTCATAAGAAATGTGTGCCAGCTGTGGTTAACATTAAAATCATGACTCAGTACAGAGTGGTTTGGGTTTCCAAGTAATGTGCCCCTAAGGTTCGAAAAAGGTAAGACAGACTAAACGGTCTATGACTTGTGAGAATGCAGCACACTTTGAACCTTGATTACAGGGATCTTTTGTTGGGAGCATTTTTACAGCGTCTCGGCGTATAAAATAGAGTTCATCACTTTGCCTCAGAAGGTGTAATTAACAGGCAAGAAATCCAATTTACCCATCTCTGTCTATTCAGGCAGAAACACTGGTGTATCTTCACTTTCTAGGCCGTTTCAGATTGTGATCTGAGTGTTCACAATCACACCCAAGACATGATTTCTGCACTTGGTTGAAGGTCACAATAAAAGGAGGAAGCTGTTGCTCTCACCAAGCTGTTTCTGTCTTCCTGTGTTTGTATCTCACTCACTCTATTCTTAGATCCAGTACCTGTTATGTGCATTGGTAGTGGTGTGTACAAGCGTTGATTGGGGATGATTAGATTTATAATCAGAAGATGTGCTGAGGAATTTTGCTTCAAAGAAATCTAGCAGTAGAGGTTGAAATGTCTCAATTATTATCTATATTTGTAACACTTGAGTTATAAATAAGGGTTCGACACAGAGGACAAATAGCTCGACAAGCTCGACAAGATTTTCATTGTAAAACAACCCCACCCACCCCGATTCCTCCTGTGATTCACATGATGTCAATTCAGGCCATCATGTGCGCAAACTTTCCTTTGGTCGTGATGTACCTCATTACAGTGCCGAGGGGTCATTCAACCGCACGCGGACGCACTCAAACACCATTACGTTTTCTATTCAGTTAGCATCTGTAAAGGAGTAGCAGCATGTTTAGGGTGACAAACTGATGGATAAATCCTTCAAACTATGGTTTTGTTGTGCAGACGGAGATGCAGTATGGACTACCACATATCATGTAGACTAATACATTAACTAATGGTCTTTCAGGGAATGCTGACAGGGCTTCTTAAGCATTGATTGTAGTGGTTGTCAGGGCCTGAGGGAAACATATTCAAAGGGTAAAGCAGTGTGATGGATTTGGGGGAAAGTTTTAGAAGAGTGAACGGCATGCGTCTCAGTGTCCAACAACCACTACAGTTCAGGCACAATGCTTTGCTTATGCTATTTATGATTAAGAAAATAAAAAGGGTCACTACATGGATTAGTGAAGACAATCATGAACTTCATGAATGAATTCTCGTTTGTCACGAGAATGCTTACCAGAGCCGAGTGAGGCTTAAGCAAGAAGTTGATGTGACTTGATTACTACTAGTTTTGGTGAGAAAGTGGACGAGCTGTTCTGTCACGCGTGTCGCATTAACAGGACAGGTCATGCACTTTGATGGTTAGTTCAAGTTAATAATGCAGTTATGTCCACAGGAAGCAAATTTGATCCCCATGACCAAGATCAGGTTGAGCGTTCCAACAAGCCCTTCATTTATGCTCAGCATACATGCACTTTCATCGACAACCGGATTGATATTTTGGCATGGTTTGATTCAGTCAAAGTAAAGCTGCATTAGAAGGACAGCCATTTGCTTCCCCTTTTATGATTTCACTATTCGTATAGACAGAGGATTCGTAACAGCACAATTTCAAAACAGTTTGAAGAGGACTGTTTTACTCACTTGTAAGTCAACCCATCTCCTTTAGAGCATAGCTCTTCAGCCGTATGACCATCGGAGACAACGCACTGTTGGTCAGATCTGCTGGTTCAAAATGTGTTGGCCATTACAAAGCACTGCTGCGTTCACACTTCACCCACCATTGCGCGGAAGGTGAGGTTTTAAAAATCTTACCTTACTTTGAATGAATTTCATTACTTAACTAAGATTTTCAGAAGAAGAAAAAGCAAAAGTCTGGGATGCAACTCACTTGTACGTAAGGCCATCTCCAATCGAGAAGAGCTGCTGAGCCGAGAGTCCATCTTCGGGGACGTAGCCTGTGCCACCGCTGATTAGGTAATCCGCCATGCTGCAAAATGATAAACAGATGGAAAACTTCAATCAACTGTGCAGGGCTCTGATCTAAAGGCAGAACACAAGACATCCACTCTGCAGGCAGAGCTTTGGTGACCTTCTCACAGGAAGACATAACCATAGCAACATCAACATTTCCCCGGCTGGTTGCAGGCAGGTTAGTGCGCCTGTGCGGTGCAGGTGCAAGATGCAATTCTCTGCTTGCAGAAACATGGTAATAAACTTGTAACAACGTCATAAACATCTAATTGTTTTTTTGTTTTTTTTATGTAATTAACATACATAAATTGCAAGAAACACCTACACATGACTGTATGAATCATGTGGTTTCATATGCTAGGAGAGATTTTGTTGTCTATGCATTAAAAATATTAAAAGGAAAGCATCATTTAACATACATAAAAAAAAACAGTGCATAAGCCATAACAGTGCAGCAGTCCCCACACGACCGCGTGTGAAGCAAAACATGGCCGGGTGACCCACTAACATATTAACTGTGCCACTACAGCTGCACGCTGTTAAAGCGAGAGATGCCTATAATGCAAACGCATATTAAATTGTTCAAATAAGAACAACATATACTCCAAAATGTCTTATCTGTTTAAGTGTATTTACTAGCCCGGTGACCTCAGTTACATTATCAGTAGGTAGCAAACACTAGCTGCGTGCACTGCACTGCACATCACCCGTAAACAAAATATGCTACCTTCAGACATCTTTGTTTATACAGTGAGGCTGCAACGCAGCATCCGTAATGCTGGTGTTACATCACTTTAGCCACGTTAGCATCCACGCACCTATCACCATACCTTGTTAACCATGAGTGCGTTGTCATTTAAAAAAAAAATTGGCTCACATTTCCAGCCAAACGAGACGCATTTTAGGGGAATAAATGCAGCAGTAAAAGCTCAAATTTGATCATAATAACTCATATTTTGAGGGTTTAATATATGCCGAATTTAGGAGAAGCTCTTTATATACACTACATGAGCTAAAATAGTGCTATAGTTTATACAAAACCTTTCTAATAACAGAGATAACATTATTTTAGTTGAGTTTTAAAGGTGAGTTTGGTGCTGCGTTCAGGCGTAACTCGGACTCTCGCCAACAGCCTGTTCGTGCATGATATGACAATATCTAATATTATCAGTAGCAGAGCGGGGTTGTATCTTAATGGTACATTTAAAGCACAGTTAAAAAAAGTTTAAAGGGAATAAACACGCTTTTAAATTTAACCACAAGACACACTAAATATCTTTTTTCGACGCAGTCGCCATGACAACTAATTCAGTTAACTGTAACGTTAGCCAACCGTAAAATTAGCAGTTATATTAGCAAACCGTTAGCTAAGGTATTATAACAGCCAGCTGGCAATGTGGCTGGCTTAATAAATAGATAGTTAGTCAGATATATGACACGGGAAATGTTTCTAATTCATGCGTTTGATACAAGTTACATGATGTTGCAAACGTTACCTCATTAAACACCCTAAACAAGGAGGTAGGTTTTAAACCACATTAATGCTATCATAACATAAAACGACACCAGACTGAGTGCAGATGTGTTAATAATCCACTAATGTGGCCACATGCGACTGAACTTTCAGCAGACTAGAGCAGACATGAGCTGTGTCCAGTCTACGTTAGACTTCCAGACATGTGGGGAAGCAGCAGCAACCGTTAGCATTTAGCATTAGCTTGCTTCTTTAGGCTTGCCCCTAAAGGAAAAAACGCACCTGAGGCTTTAAAGCAAAAGCTTGTCCATCCTTAAATGTGTAGCCAGTTTTTAAAAATATGTCGCTTCACAGCTAGGGGTGAAGTCCCAACACCTTTTTTTTTTCCTAGACCGAGTAACGTTAGCTAGCTACCTTAAGGGGAGCAGATGCCCACGTTGACGGGAATGGAAGCAACTTCCCAGCTGTGAAGCTACACAAGTCAGGCTAAAAACAAACACATAAATAAGAAGCGATTCCTTCTACCTTGAAGAGCAAACTCGATGAAAAAGAAGTGGTGGGCTCCAAGATGTAAAAGCACAGGTCAGCAGTTAAACTGAATCAGAAGTGATTGCCTGTCGCAGCAGACAGACAGTGCGTGTTGCTGTTATGTACTATAGCAGCAGCGGCGTCACATCCCCTCTCCTCACAGAGGCGTGTTTAACCCGTATAGATCCTGCTGCTGCTGCTGCTGCTGCAGCATGGTGTCACGGGGATACGAGGACCACAAGTGTGGAACCAAAAGGGTTAAAGTGTGTGGCTGAAGTCATTGACAAGGAAGTTTAGAAATGCTGGCAAACCGGTTTCTCACAAGCAAGCACCCCACTGCAGACAGGTACTTCACTGCACACACTAATCCTTCATTACTTAGATTAAAAATGCACATATATTATTATAAAATATTAGCATTGTCATATATTCAACCAACAGTATGTGCAACCAACTTGAAATACTGAAATAAGGGTAGATATTTGGGTGCATACATATAAAAGATAACTTTCATTGACTCATTCTCTGATTAAGGATGCACATTTAATTGCACAAGGTATTTTATTTTTATTATTGTATATTTCACACAGATATAGCTACATATACTTCCTTCTCTTACACTTTTAAGTCTATTTATACTTTTTATTTTTTTGTATTCATAAAATTTGGGGTGGTTGGTGTACTGACACTGTACTGAAAGATTCAGAGCAAAATATTATTGCAATACATCCTCACGTATTGTTTGCTGAACACACCTAACAGTGCGGATGCAGTGGAGGCAGAGCACATGGTTGAATGGTATTCTTTGACAGTGCACGGGCATGTCCTTTAACCCTTTTCAGTAGGGAATCATGTGGGTAAGCAACTGCGTCAGACCAACGTGAAATGTATATTCAACTAAACATCTTAATCCTCAATTATTGGGATTAAAAATGTACATATATTATTATGAAATACTAGCATTGTCAGTGTGTGTGTGTGTGTGTGTGTGTGTGTGTGGTTGTATTTCAGGTAAAATGCATGTAAAAACTCGGGGATCAATAAAGTACTCTAAATGCTGCTTACATCCTATATTATAATATATAACCTAACACTACCATCTGCATAATGACTACTTTTGACTGCAAAAGTTGATAATACAGCAGTTTTACTCAGGTAACATTTAAAAAGCAGGGCTTTTACACTCTTTTATTTGCTCGTTATGCCAAAGTAAAGGATCTAAACTGTTGTGCTTTAGTCAGTAGCCTTTTATTTTTTGTATTGTTGATCAAATTTGGGGTGGTTAGTGTACTGACAAAGAGTCAGAGCAAAATATTATTGGTATGCATCCTCACATATTGTTTGTTGAACATATCTAACAGTGTGGATACAGCGTTTGACAGAGTTAGGCGGATGTACATGGTTGAATGGTATTCCTTGACAGTGCACATGCATTAGCTTTACCCCTTTTCAGTAGGGAATCATGTGGCTCACTCAAACCTATTGTCAAATGCATGTTGGTGAATTTATTACCTTCCTAAAATCCAAACTTTCATGCCTTAATGTTCCTCAACTCAGAGACACGTCACGCTGCATTTAGGCAGCTTTGTCTGAATTTTGGTCACATGTTAATCATCTGAAACTGAATTAAGGGTACTGAAAAAAGGGCAGAGACCACATTTTATTCACATGATCAGTTGCAAAGGAGCGCGGAGAGGAAGCCGCATGTAACGGACCGTAGCTTAGGCTGACTTCAGGAAATGTCTCCTGTGGCAGCTTCTCACATATCATTCCCTATTGTTATGTAAAGGAGCACAAAATCTTGATGTGGATCAAATTCACTGTCTCTTTTTTTGTTTTGTTCTAATAGCTCATATAAAAAAGCAATATATAGTGCAGAAGTGGCTATACTGGCATGTGCTTGTATGACGCTGCTGAGAGAATCTAGCACCAAAGTGTCAGTGTTACATAACACACTCTAAATCCAGGAATATTTCAAAATAATGGCCTGCGAGCATGATGCTTCAAAGGGAGGACATAAGAGTTTCACTACATTTAAGGCTTCCTTCAAGTGCAATAGTCAACTTAAATAATCTTGCATAATATCTTGGATTTGTAATGGGGCTATTAAAGATGGCATAATAAAACAACTGCATATCCCTCCGTCAGAAGTTAGGGATTATGATTCAGAGTGGAAATTTGCCGCGAGCAGACAATGAGTGAACCCACAGATGCAGAACTTTTGTGTGAAGCTGTCATATTGTATTGTGTTGCATATTGATTATGTCTTGCAGAGATTACATTACAGTTAATATATTGAGTACAATAGAGAACCATGTGGTCTTCCCTGTAACACAATATGCTTCACTGTCCTCTCTTGTTCTATATTAATCTTAGATTCCTGGATATGTCTGCCAAAGTGACTCAGGGGGATCTGTTTTCCCACTCTGTGTTTGTGTCAAATTAAATATGGGTCATTGCAGATATGGGTCAGTGGTTCCTTTATGCACTGCAGCTATTCTGAGCGCTTGATTCAAGCCTTGTTTATCCTCCCCGCAGCATGCTGCTCATTCCTGCCTTGATGTTGCATTGAAGATTTGTTGGTGCGCGCACGAGGGGCACAAGGGCCTCGTTAAAAATAGCACCTGACAACGACTTAAAACAAACCTAGTTTTGTGGTTTTAGCATCTGTTCATGAGCCAAAAGTTTGATCTACAGAGCCGTCAAACAACTCCAAAATGAAGTGTATCTTTCAAAGCAAGGGATTTAACCTCGAGGGCATTTGCAAACTGATCTAAATGCAAGTGTGTGTGGATGTGTAAACTGACCCGTGGGCATGAAGTTGATTTACATGTGCAGCCTTATGAAGGCGAAGCCAGTGAAAGCTGGCAAGCGTTCTTGCTTTTGTACTTGAGGAAAAACTGATTCTCAATCTTTAATATCTCAAGAAAGTTTCACCTTTTATTACATTTTATTGCAGAACTCTGACACTTGCTGGTCAGAAGTTAATCCTGAAGCAGACAAATGGCTACAAAAGCAATTTCTGATTTCATTCTGTGACGATAGTAGAACAAACAGATGTCTTTTAATTTAAATACTATGCTTGAGTTATACCTAAAGGTGGCTCGTTGTCCATATACTTTCCCAGCAACTCACCTCTCTGGGCCTAGACCGGCTTGGATGCGTGTGGCGCTGTATCTTTGGGCTGCAGTTTCATGTCCATGTGAGGTTTGCCGGACATAATGTTCACCTTCCCGAAATGAAACACTGGTACGTGGAGGCTGAGTGTCTCCCACAATTCTCCGATAATCCACCTGCTGGCTCTCCCTTGCACCATCTGCACCAAAGTGCTCATAACCATACCCCTCCATGGTCCGTCCAAGGTCAGTCTCTGAAAATCCAGTGGCCCTTTTGCCTTGCTGTGCAGCTTCTCAACACTTGCTTGCTTTTAAGTCAGTGAAAATATCCAACAGGTGCTGGTTACATCAGGGTCCAAAGAGGAGGCTTCTGGAAACCCTGATTTTGTACAAACTTCATAACCCAAGTTTGGTTAAAGTTAAAATTTCAAAACAAATGCAAACTCCTCATTTGTCTCTAAATATTCTTATCTGAATTCCTGTGTCTGCTCTTTTAACTCCAAACTCCAGGTGTTCCCACACAGAGAGAAAAACAGAAAAAAAAACGCCAGTGTCAGGCTACTCCGTCTGCCCCTGCTCAGGATGCACCTGCCTACAAAAAGGCACCAGCCACCTCTAGGCGTGTCAATAGAGGGCGTCACCTAGGAGATTCTCCCACTGAGAGGGTGTCGCCGTGGAAATGATGCCAGCAGCAGAGCGTTGTTGTGGAGAGGCCGTTGTGCTCATGTCTTTGAAATGTTCCTGGAGATTTTCCTGTCATGAAGGCACAGGGTAGACAGAGCACAGCACAGTCCTGTACTGTACTTATATGTGGGATAAAGCAGTCATTGCCCCTGAGCGTTTTCTCTGCAAGTTGAATGGAGCGAGTGGCACTGTCCTGCTGAGTGCTCTCTATGTCTTAATCCTGCTTTCTATCAGAGGCACCACAGCGCTTTCACACAAAGAGGATTTCAGAATTAGAATGAACAGGACACGAGACGAGCTTTGCGAAGGGAACAGCACATTTGTACAGTAACATCATCGCTGTGGTGTGTTTATTTGTCTCAGCGGGCTTCTACTAAAACCAAACACATACAGCACACATAGCATTTATGGAAATGTTTTATAGTCTGGACTTGAATGATAAATTTAGCTCCTCACACCAGGACGCATGGGTACGATTTGTTTGGCCTCCTATGCTTTGTGCAGGACTTGCAGAAAATGTTGGTTTCTGATGCATAGCTGGAGCCAAACAACATCCAGTGAAATGAAAATAAACTCTAAACTAAACCACTCCATTTCCTAAAAAAAAAAAAGAAAGTCAGAGGCCAAGGTTGGAGCCGCAATCTAACACAGCACGCATTTGTACGTTGAAGCTGCTGAGAGAAGCTTGCACCAAAGTGCCAGGTTGTTACATAATCATAACATTTTAAAATGATAGTCTGCCGAGCTTGTTTTTCTTACACACACATGTCACGTTGGTTCTTTTTTCGACATCAGGATGTAAACTCATTCCTTTAGTGTATGCGATGTGCAGAATTTTTTGTTTTGTGTGAAACTTTTGCACCGTTTAGCGAGTGGAAAGGATTTCCCTCCACGCATCATGTGGGCTGTCACTCTTCTCAAAGGGATCACCTCCAGGTGACTGACTGTTTGTGACAGTTGGTGAGACGTTAAGATGGAAAATCCTCTTAGCCTGCCATCCGAGGCTCTAGTAAGTTCCCCACTTACAACTCATCATTAACACATGGTAACGGAAACCCCTCACCCACACAATGAAGATAACAGATCAGGAAATTTTTTTTTAGTACCAAGAACACACACATTTATAATCTGAATGGATTGGTGAGATGCGTGTAGACCTTAAAATCATGTCATCTATGGCATTAGTGTCTCGTGCAAAAAGGGGTGGGAGGATACCACTCTTAATTTCACATGTGTGTGTCCTCAGGTTATGCACGCTCCCTCCTCTCATTCAATTACATTTACCGTAATGAACGTCATGTGCACAGTGTGGATACTCATTGAGTGGCTGGGACAAATCGAAGTCATAAGATGTAACACAAGGGTAACCATTTCTAACAAAAGAGGACTCCTTGTGTGTGTGTGTGTGTGTGTGTGTGTGTGTGTGTGTGTGTGTGTTAATGACCGGCCACCAAAGATATCATCCATCAGATGATGCGAATTTACAGTAGAGTTGTAATTAATTTCACGTCACACTACTTTAATACACCACAGGCCTCTTTTTAAGCATTACACTACACTAAAAATTAGGACTCATGGGAAATCTCATTGGGAAGAACATTCTGGACTTCTGCTCTTATATTTTTAACCTTTTTTTTTTAACGTATGATCCAAAAACACAAATTTTTCTCAGAGAACTTGACAATTACAGCAACATTTGACACCCTACTTCCACAAAGTCAGAACAGAAGTAGCAGTAGTGGAACCAGTACAACACATCAAGATCATTTTAGTGACTACAGTATGCAGACTGTGAAACTAGTTCTATAGCTTGAGTTAGTAACAAAAATAGCCCTGGAACAAGAATTTCAAGTTGGGCCATCGCCACCTACCACCCTCTGTGCACTGTTTACGTACCCTGTCGCATACACATTCACCATTAGGTACAAAGCACACCACTAAAGGCTGGACAAAACAGGACTCCAGTGCCTGTGGTAATTAATTAAAACTGAATAAATGCAAATGAGATAAATGTCTTCAAACTGGATTCTGGCACAAGGCATAATTAGCAATGCAGGAGTTCTCTTAGCTGTGCAATTAATCAAATTACTCAAACCTATTGACATGCAGTGAACCCGGGCCCCTCGGAGTCTATGGATCTGGAGCAGTTACACACTTTGTCTAGTTGGTATTCCAGCCAGAATGAGGAGTTAGAAAGACCTTGGTGTTTAACGGGGGAGAAGGGTCTAATGAAGTAATGCCGTCCAGTTCTGTTAATGTTTTTGGACTAAAAGTCAGTCTGACTCGACCTTCTACTACTTCAACCACATTATTAAATCTATGTTCACTTTAACAATGAATGAAAACGTGGTTAGAATATTTGCAAATAATGTCAGAGCGGATTCAAACACATGTAAATGGATGTGTCAGGAATGCCAAGCAGCAAGACAATAATGCAGGTTTCAGATTTCATAAAGGTAGATTTTTATTTCCCCAAAAAATGAGCAACAACAAAAGCAAAAGTGATCACTGATTAAATTGGGCTCAAAAAAGGTGAACAAAACAGAACTAAACTAAGAATAGTGAAGTGCAGAGGAGGAGAGTGACTAAAACTGACCTGAAAGACTAAATTAACCAAACTGAATGACAAACAGGGGGAACATACACACTCACCGGCTTCTTCTTTAGGTACACTCGTACAATTTAATGTGATTCAACACAACAACTCTGCAATGATTCTACTTTTATGACGCTTATACTTTTTCAGTTTTTGTTGACACTGTCACAAATAATTCTTCTTCATGTTTATCATTGAGGTCATAGTGTGCGGTGGTGTTGTAGTGGTGTGCATTATATTCAAAGGTGTTTGTTTTTTTTAATATTAACCATTTAAAAGGTGCAGTGTGTCAGATTTAGGGATCTCTATTTACAGAATATGGCAGAAATGGAATATAATATGCCTAACTATGTTTCCATCAGTGTATAATCACCTAAAAATTAGAACTGTTGTGTTTCTGTGATCTTACATTGAGCCTTTTATATCCACAGACACTGCAAGTTCTCTTCTTACGGAGTCTGATAGTTAAACCGCCATGTTTCTACAGTAACACACATCTAAACGCTGGCTCTCGATAGTGCCTTTCCTGTTTTTACAACCACTGTAGTTTCTCTTTCATGCTAGGAAGGAGAAGGTAAGGTGAGAGGATTGGAATCTGCAAGTACAGTGCTTGACGCCACTAAATCCTACACACTGGACCTTTAACAGACACAAGGGTGGATAAAAAACAACAACAAAAAAACAACTAAATTAGCACTATCCAGACAGTTTGCTAGGAAGCCCAGCTTGCTGTGGTAGTCTTTTGGTTTAGTCCAGGGCCCGAATTGTTTTACACGGTGGAGGCTAGACGTCACAGCACAGACCAGCAGCACAGTAATTTAAAAAATATATATATAAATTATGTTTGTCAAAAAATGCTAAGAAACATAAAGGCTAAATAAAATTGTGTTGGTCGTTTAGTTATTGAAATTGTGTGTAACAATGTAAACTTTAGGAAAAATATCAAATTTAAGTGAAAGTTTAACATGACAGCATGCAAGCGTGCGCAAAACCTGCACCCTTAATCTGACATTATTAATGTTGTGCCGTGACATGTCAACATGCCTATTAAAGTACAATAATATGGCACCATATAGTATAAGTTCAACAGGCACAAGTTAAATCTGTTCTTTTCACCGAAGAGTGTTTGACGTGTTACAGCAGGAAATGCACAAGTGTAGATGTTAATAATTAAAGATGGCTGAATTCCATTTGGCTGCTTTCGTTTCAGGGTCCTGGGATTGTAAATGTTGGCTTGCTGTCATGGCTTACTGGGACACAAGAATACAACAGAGCCATAGATAATGTTATTGGTGATATCTGTGCGTTTCCTGTCTGCTCAGAGTAGTCGTGTTCTGATACAGTCTAATATAATATAAGACTAAATATGTCAGTAAAAAAGGGTATTCTGTTGTTTAGTGTGTTGAATTTGACCTCCTAGTAAAATGTAGTATTTGCAAGCTTGAAGCCATGTGAGCCATGTGTTCTGTCAGTGCTGTCATATGCTGACATCTAGTGGATTCAATGATTTATTGCCACAAATTCATATCATTTCCTGACTAAGACATTTTTTTAGTTGCAGTTTCCTTACTGGAAAAAGAAAATCAGAATCTGTTTCCAATTCTTTTGACAGCAACTGTGAAACACAAAAAAAGTGACTACTACATACATAACTGCAGTAAAGCAGGAGGTATTTAGATTATTTACTTATATAAAAGGTACTAGTACCACACTGCAAAAATACTGTTACAAGTCGGAGTCCTGCGTTGAAAATGTTACTCAAAAATAGTGAAGTATTACCAGAAGAATGTACTTCAAAATATTAAAAGCACAAGATTCAAGTCCCTTAGACTGTTGTACTATTATATATTATATATATCATTAGATTAATCTGACTCATGCATCAATGTAAAAGTGATACATTTTAGCGTTGCAGTTAGTTGAGGTAAAGCTAATTTCTAACTATTTTGTCTAGAACTGCAACTTTGTATAAGCTCTTCTTACATTTTGTTCTCAAATATCTAAATTTGTAACAAGTAACTAAAGCTGCAACAGTAAGGTACAGTGAGTACAGTTGTAACTGTTAAACTGTCAGTTGTATTGTGTGAATTATTTGTTTATTCTGAGTCAGTCTTGTGCATTCTCTCATTGTCTGTCTGTTTCACTGCCAAGCTTTCAGTGTTTATACAGTAGTACAATTAAAAGTAGTCTGTCTCTGATGAAACCATTGTTTTCTCCTTCAGAGGGTGTATGAGTAATCCGACTTACTGGCTGCCTGTCAAAGAAGAAATGCGTTTCAGGTTCAAGTCCCAGCCGAACAGCTGATTTCGCAACATTAACAGGAAGTCATGACTTGATTTTCTCTTGTAAGATCCAGTGAGGAACTAATTACTGTTTTGACTCATATCTTACAATCATGTTGCCTTAAAAGTTCAGACAATTTCAAATGTCAAGCATCAAGTGTAAACTATGAGGTAATATAATATCGATTATTATGAAATACTGTTTTAAGAGTTGCTGTACTAGTGCCTTAGCAGGAATTTCCTTTAAAACTGCCTCAGGGGGAGTGAAATCATGATGACTGGTATATGACAGATAACAGCACTGCTATTTTGCTCTACTCCTTCCTCTTAAGTGGGGGAATTTCCATAGGGAAAGTCTGGAATCTCCAGCCTGGCTTGTGATTAAACTGTAAATCCCTAAAGTCTATTTCCAAAAGGTCCTCGGACAAGTTTATACAATGTGGATTGTGGTGGGTTATGAGCAGGCCTGAGCGAGCCCATCGAGGTATGCAAGCGTGGCGAAAATGCAATATGAATACAGCATGAGCCCTAATTCTCAGGCACTCATTTGCTGAGTTGTTGCTCAACAGCCAAAATTTTCCTTTCATTTGACGTCTTACCCTAACCAGGAAAACAAAGACCTGACTGTCTTGTCGCCAGATCCCAAATATGGAAGTGAAAGTAGAGTGTTTAGTTTGAGCTATCATATCGCTATCAATCCTCTTGGTTGCCTACAACCAAGATTTACAGGCGGGCTAATATTGTTCAGACATTCATGTTTGCCTCAGGACGAAATAAAAACTCTGCCCTCCTATAACATTTTACTCACGACAGACAAGACCGGATGGATCTTTTTTTAATTCTATGAATGCATCTTTCTTGATCAAGACGTGGTGCCTGTATTGCCCACAACGCAACTAAACTGCCAATGTCAGAGTTTCGGTGTGTTGCGCTTGTGGCATTCAGTGTAACCTCAAGCTTCTGGCATCAAACAGAAATGAGAAGCAGGATACAGATGCCTGGTAAAGTCACTTCTTTTTAACTCCACACCCAATACCCACCAGACTCTTACTCAGAGCAAAGGCGGATATTTTAGCAGCAGGATTCATAATAATTCAAAATGGCTCTTTAGTGGGTGACGTCACGGAGACTACTGTCCTTGAATGCCTCTTAATCCTCAACACTGCACCTTTAAAAGTGACTTTTCATGGACCAAATCAATCAGTAAATATTTAATATGGCTGGCTGTATCGTGCATAAAACAGGAAAATCCACAGGAAATATAAATGAATAAATAAAATGTACACAATCCAAATAATGAAGTCAAATTAAAGGCTCTGTCTGGTCAGATTTACATGGAAAAGGTATGTTAGGTGAATTTAAACAAAAGATATGACAAAAATATGAACAAATATTAAAAATATCTGAGTATGAAATTAGAAAGTGGAAATCCCTGAGGTCTCCTCGGGGTGCACGGATTCAGGAAGCTGCTTATAACGTGATGTCACGGTTACGCGTTATAATTGAGCTGTGCTTGATATTCAGCTCACTGCAGAACACGCAGAGAGAGAGAGAGACAGAGGGAGGCAGGCGGACGGCAGCTGTGTGGTTTTCGGCTTCAGTGGGATGAAGACTTTCTAAAGCAGTACGAGGAGGAAAGTAATTACTTAAAGAGAAACATCAGCGAGTTTCGGAGGTGGTTTGTTGTTGGAAACGACTTCAACCTCCACGGATACTAAGGAGAAATACATTGGATCTAAGTCGAACTGGTGAGTTAAATACTAACAACATACTGTGCATTTGTTTGATCGCTTGTTATATAATAATCAGCCAAATTTAAAGCTCATTCTCGCCGTGTGGTCTCATGTTTAGTCGTTTTTAAAGCCATGTGCTCCGACGCTGTTGGAGCTGCTGCCTTCAGGTTCGTTTCTTCAAACGCATGCATGCCATGTTTAAGTTTTAAGCCGACTTTAGCAACACAGCAAAATGCAAAATATAGATAGGCTGTACAAAATAGAAACCACTCTTGTAACGGCCGTTGTGTTTAGTGACTTCTATTGTGGAAGAGGAAGAGTAATAGAGATATTTGCAAGTCAAATGAAGATAGAAGTGAGCCGTGTACATCGTGCTGAAGACTTTCTGCTGACCACAAACTTAAACTGCAACTCTGGCATCAAAATTCAAACGTCATAATACAATACAACAAAAAGCTCTTTTTTTTTTTTGCTGATGATCGATAAAATTAGACATTTCCAACAACCTCTAAATGCACCAATAACTCCGTCCTTCCTGTTGATGTGCTGCATAACTGTAGCTTCCTTGTTTACACGTTTTATTAATTCACACTCCTTTCTACTTAATCCTAGAACCAGATTCATGCAGTGAAATAATTGATTTAACATAAAGATGTGGTACAGATGTTTAAAACTGTCATCTATCAAGAGGTAAATCTGACTATCTAAGGTTAAATCTAACTAAAACTCTCTGGATTTCAATGAAATTAAACTGTTATCAAACTATAGTTAAGTGTGACAATCTATCTAGGGTGAAAAACTCACGAACATCTTTTAAAAATCACCATAAAACACAGATCACAAACCCCAACTACAAATAATCTTTAAAACCGATCACTCTTTTGCCACTTTCACTGCAGTAATCTGACTAAATGAGTTAAATTTGAACTATTTATCAAACTAGAGTTAAATCTGACTGTCTAGAGTTCATTTTAAGCATCTTTTATCTAAGCTTAAACCTAACTTTTGTGTCTATCTGTAGTTAAATGTAACTATTCATCAAACTAGAGGTATACAAAAACTAAAACTTACAAGTAACTCTAGAAATTACCATAAAACTATCACGACAATTCCTAAATAACCTTTAAAACTCATCACTTTATTTTGCGGACAGTTGTCCTCATCTCAAGAGTTAAATCTGACTATATGTCTATCTAGAGTTCAGTCTAACTAGCTAAGGTTAAACCTAACTATCTCTCTAGTTTCTAGTACTGTAACTATTACTTCAAATCACTCACTTTACTCTTTTCTTTTGCAGCCAGTTGTCCTTTTACCTCAAGAGTTAAATCTGACTATATGACCAGAGTTAAATTGAACTATTTATCAAAGTAGAGTTAAATCTGACTGTCTATCTAAACATGTCATCTCTAGAAATAACAACAATCCCCAAACTACAAATAACGTTTGAAACTGATCCATGTTCTTCTTTTGCAGCCAGTTGTCCTTTGACCTTGGGAGCCATGGTGGCAGCAGTCCTAAAACTGTATTTTATTGGAACGGCGCTGAGCGTCCTTGCAGTCCTCTTTGAAATAGTGGACTCCTTTGGTGGTCTGATGTTCGTCCAGGAGGACCGTAACTACATTCGGGAGCTGGAACAACAGGAGAAGACACAGACACCGGTTTGCTCTTGCGAGCGCCAGAGAGGATCGTCTGTGACTAAACACATCGGCTCATGAGGGGAGACGTGCTGGGTCACGATTTATGAAAACAAAAAGATGGCAGCTGGACAGACATGCCGAATACTGTGGCAGTGGATCAACAGATTGTGAGACTAATTGTACTGTTTCCATTCCTAAATGGACCGGACTAGTTTGTTGATTTTGGATGCAGTTTGGTCCACTGTGTACCATCTGCTGTCAAACACTGTAGCAGCTAGTCTGTGTTAGAGCAACTACAGATCTGAAGAGAAATGTTACAGGACTGCACTACTGATCAATAATTTGCACTAAAACTGAGGATTGACGTCAATGTGTGTATTTTTGATTTTGCTTTTTTTTAATAAAAGAATTTATGTTGCAATGAATAAGTCTACTTCAGCCTCTTCCGATAAACAAAGCTGCTTTGTTACGGGGAAGTTTACAGCCGGGCTGACTCATCAAATGATACATGAAATCACAATCATTCCAGCAGTGATTCAGGAACTTGAAGGTCGATTCATTGGAGCTTCACATTGTTGCACAAGTGCTCTTCAGAATAGTTTAACCTTTTATGTCCTTAAATACTGACCTGGAAAGAACTTCACTTTAAAACATACAGTAAGAACGAGGTTAAGACACGATCCTGTCACAACAAACATTACTGTAGAAGTAAAAACAAGTGTGCAGGATGTAGCCTACAGTTTTCAAGTCGTGTCAAGTTTAACTTGCGTTTGACAGATTTCACATTTGATATGTCAAAAAGATTAACAAATACACGAGAGCGACAGGTTCCAACACAGCCCAACGTCTCCGGGAGGCAGCTAAAGTGAAAAGTTTTCCCTCTTCAAACGGGTGGCTGTTAGCGACCTCAGGCTCTGTGGAGCAATTTAGCCTCTTTTTAGATAATTGTTTTGGGTTGGTTAGCGTGGTTCCGTCTCATTCTTCTCATCAGACACACATTTTTCTTTCATAAGCTGGTGAGATGGCAAAATGGAAAGCAAACTGCCCTCCAGGTAGAGGAGTACAAACAAATCTTGAACAAAATCTTCATGCGGGCCTATGAATCATTATTTACTCAAGAGGGTTGGAGCTGCTTTAACTGATGACTGAAAGCACCAACATGTACTCTTGTTGTTTCAGTATGGTTTAAACCAGCAATGTGATTTGTAATTTCCCCTTTTATTATCACATGGAACATGGCACAAATGATTACTGAAGTTGCTTCATATCTGCTCGTTGTATAAAAAGCAACATGTTTTTTTCCGAAACTGACAAAATCAAGCTGCCGTTGGCGTCTTTCGCAGCAGTCCTCATGCTTGATGTTGCTGTTTTCTTTAATTAGTCAGAGGCATGAGACACAACTGGGAACATGAGAAATCTCCTATCCTCACACCTCATGCATTGGACTCCATTTTACACAAAACCCTTCAACTCATCCATTCTCTACACTTCTGACTGCACAAATCGGTTGTTTTTGATGAATTTGTTGTAAATAAATGACTTTATTATTTGGTAAGTGTCCTTTTTTGGTCCCAGTCTAACAGCCGGGTTGTTTGAGGACAACATGTAAAAGGGTTTTGTGATCCAAAGCCTCTATTGGCAGGATTACCTATTACATATGAGATCCATGGAAAATATTTCATAAGAAACCAGAAACCTGTTACAAACTGAGGGTATTATGGGAAGTGTAAGATTATTTGAGCTTGACCCACATCTCTTTGAGTGCTTTGGGTTTTTGAGCCTATTGTGGAGTTGTTGTGCCCCCCAAACAAACAATCAGACAGAAAGCCCTTTATGCCGTCCCCAGTAGACTTTCTAAAATTTCTTTGTGCTTTGTTCCGTCTTCTCTCTTTCCTCTAAGAGTTAGAAAGTGTTTACTGTGAATCTTTGTCGTAATCAAAGGTCACAGTTGTAACATTTGTACGTACCCACAGACCAACACAGTCATCTGAGATGAGTCATAACAAGACCATGATGAAAAAGTAGCACTTTTCTGCTCTGCCTCTTCTTGTTTTATGAGTGGTTTCTTTTCTTCTAACCAACATGAAAATATAACAAAGAGGCTGCTTAAATGCTTTTGTCTTTAAGATTTAGATGGATTATTTCACAAATTAAACACTTTAAGATGTGATGTGAGGCTCTTCCTCTTCCTCCTGCTCAATAGACATTTATAAAACGAGTTAATATCTCTTACACAACCTAGTACTGTATTATGGCACACGTTTCTGAACTAATAAAGACATGAAATCGTCATAATGTTTCATGTAGTGGCATAAAAGCATAAAACTGTCACAGTTGATCAGCCTGTGGCAAAACATCTGTGTTTCATCCGTGACTCAGCTCATATCATGTCTGCTGCGTCCTCTTATGACTAAGTAAGCAGGAAAAATAACCATATTTTTATCCGTGCGTAAAAGCGCAAACACTTGCGCTTGGGCTCCTGACTTACAGCAAGACTGTCACTCAGTTGGAAGCATTATTGGTGAATACGTGACGTCCTCTTGCGTTCAGCTTTGCCTACTACAAATCAAACAAGATAAAAGCATGCTGTCATGCTGCATTCACGCCTCCTTCTATTACCAAAACTTCTCAATTTCGGCTATTACGCTTCTTTTTTTTTCTGTCTTTCGGAATTCCAATATTTTTAACAACATCAAACGCATCACAAATTAAGCTCACATAATTAGTCACACGTTTCTCTTTCTTGCATTGGTTGCAAATGACTCCATCAAACACACTTGAAATGTAGATCCTCCCAGCAGCTCAGGTCACCTGGATGCGGGCAGAAACACCTGCTGGCGGAGGACGCACCACCTCACACAGCACTTTTTATGTTAATGATCCGTCCAAGCACGTCCCACCCCCCACTTGCCTTTACAGCGCAAAACTAATAACAGTCAGTATAGGCAGGCATTTCGGTCACTGGTACTTTTTTAGTGAGGTTCCCTTATTTTTTTCGCATCGGATATGATCTGGAGACTCGTGGTCTTGGTTGGGGTGTACCTTCTCCTGGGTGCTGAAGGTAGAAGCCGCGATGGGAGAACGGTGACTTTCCACCGGACTCAGCAGGATGAGAGCCAGGGCCAAGGGCGCGCACGCCCCAGGAGGGATATCAGCGGCTCCTCCGGCACCCTCAGGCCTTCTCACGGACCTCCTTTCACCTCCTGCCGGATCCCCCTGACTCCAGCCGAGCACAAGGTTCTGGATGACAATACACATGAGGTGAGGTGTGTTTGAGTTGTGTTACATGAGTAATGCCCATCAAATGAGTCATATAATCTTTGGAATCTTTTATTAAACATAAAAAAGAATAAAAAAGAATTTTAGACGAGCATACACAACTTTGCAAAGGATAGGAAGTGATATTCTTTTTGCTTTATCTGACTTTTTGCATCATTTTAGAATATGCAAGAAGATAATTCATAAAATAAAATAACATTTCAGGATTTATGACACCAAAAAAACCCCCAAAAAACATAATTTTAAGCATGATTATGATACTACATGACATTTGCAAAGTGATGATCTTGTTTCCACTGTGATAATTAACCACGGGTCATCTTATTTATCATTTAATCTCATTTGAGCTTTTAGAGCAGGAAGTGGGAAAGTGATGTCATATGCAAGTTTCTCTTCTCTCTTTCATATAGACAGGGTTTAACGGTGATGACGGCTCTTATGTGATTCTCACGTGGGTGGGCGATGGTACAGGAGTGAGTATCTTCATATTACTGCAGCACCACACCTGTTGAAGCCCCCTGTCACACTCAAACTGAAATGATAACTCACTTAATCTTGGGTTCACATGGACGCTCATAATTGGGTTTCATAGTGCCATGTTAACATTTTAACCACGTTGCTGCATTTCTAAGGTCGTCCTGGTGCTGTCAACATTTAGTGCCCCAATAGATACTTTCCTAGAAGGAGGCTCGTCACGACTTTATCGAAGGTGAGTTAGTTACAGGAAAATACAGCAGTACAGCCAACCCTCCCAACATACAGTAAAAAAAACTTTCTTTCCTTGTCTCATCAGCACGGATTATGGAAAATCCTTCCATGACATTTCCCAACGGATCAACAACACCTTCATAAAGGAGGAGTTTGGAGTAAGCGTTGGACCAGGGAGCTCTGTAAGTCTGAGTTTCAGTTGGGGAACTGTGTTGTGTGTTCCTACACGGGGAGGAGTGTGTGATGTTACTTTACAAAAGTGTGAAAACGACTGACAATTTTTGCTGCCGTGCTCATAAAAGTTGTTGCTGACATGTTCAAAAATCTTTTTCACATTTAGGTGGCAGCCGCGTGAAATTATAACACTTCAAATGTTCTTTTTTTTCCCCTCCGTCTTCTCTTTTTTTTCAGCTTTTTGCTTCATCATTTCTACTCACTCATGAATTTAGGAATATTTGTGAGGGGGGAGGTTTGATTTAGGTTGAGAGCAGTGTTAGAAAATCTAAAAAGATATTTTGTCTGACCTTTCACTCTTTAAATAAACAAAAATGTGCAGTTGATTTTTTATTTCCTTCTCGTAAACTTCATCATCCCCACCAACTTTACATCTCAGGTCTGCTTTTAATGGATTTCAATTGACAGGTGATATTGACAGCAGATATACCCGTGCTGGACAACCGAGGCGGCATCATCTTCACCTCCACGGATGCCGGCGCGACCTTTAAGTTCATCCAGCTGCCCTTCCACCTGGCTCAGCCAATCACGTACCACTTCCTCAACCCTGATTACCTCGTGGCTCTCAGCATCGACGTGAGTCACGCGGGCCGACCACTTTCTTTTCTGTTTCTCGGGGTCAAGGTGGTCTCCCTTGCTGTGTGTCATATCCTGGTTTAAAACAAGTGTTAGCATTACACACGCACACACACAAACATCAAGCACACACCTTAAAGTAAAGGTAAACATTCCTCTGTTTCTTCCTCACTTGCAGGGCGGCCTTTGGCTCTCACTGGACTTTGGTGCTAAGTGGACAAAAGTTCATGATGGAGTGCATTCTTTCTCATGGTGAGAATGAACAGGAAACAAAACCATACACAAAAATCCCAGCGTGCCGAAATGAAAGCATGAAACATATTTTTTGTAAAGCTGTAGGCCAGCAATATTGACAAATCTGCAAAAGCCTCATGACACATCATTACGGTTTTGCTTAAATATTTTGTTTCACAGTAATTTATATGAATGCAAGTTATCTGTAAAAATAGATGGAAGTTGTTGTGACATTTGTGGTATTTGTAACATGTTGTTTTACTTCCTCTTTCCATCAGGGGGGCTGGTATCAATTTGTTCTTCAGTTGCAGTCGAGTAGACACATGTAAGAAGCTGTAAGAAACCCACTTTCATGATACCAAAGAGCTTTAAAAAATATGATCGGAAGGACTTATTTAAACACAAACCTCAAATCCCAGACAGACTGTAATACAAATGTTAGCCTATAATATAGTTTTGTTGTCCGGTTTAATGTTTTTGTTTTATAAAGCATGTTAAATTAAATTGAATCTAATCTAAACACTAGTGTTTATCACTTCAGGTCTTTATTACCCCATAAGGGGAAACACTTTCTGCTGTAAAGCGGCATACTCTTGGCAGTTTATGCTATAACTGTATTTATGACTCATGGAGTAAATGAAGATTTGAGCTTTTGGCCCAGAGGAAATGGTGTCAGACTTTTTAAGATAACAGATTTATCTTTTAGTCGGCTAAAAATGCTGCTGACCATCAATGAAAATGTCAGGACAGATTAAAGGATGGGGTTATCAACTTCCTGGCCTCACATCAAAGCTCAATTTCTCAAAATAAGATTTGTATTCAAAGCCTGAAATCACATTCTGTTCAGGATGTGACTCTGTCTATTGTTCGTCCGGATGAGGAAAAAATGTACCACTGTACTCCCCAAAGCTTCCTGTGTCTCAGCATTTGAAAATGGGAAAGTGAAAGTGATTTTTTTCTCTGGTCAGCAGCCAGATCTTTGTTTTTGATCTCATAATCTTGTGTTATGACTCCTTCTCGTCGCTGTAGTTGAGGCGGACGAGAGGGGGGATTTGGTGCTGAAGAGGACGAAGGACCTGGGGATGACTTTCACCATAATCCACGAGGACATCTTCAGCTTTGGCTACATCGGAGCCTTCCTCTTCTTTTCTGTGATGGAGGACTCGGTAAGATGTATTAACACAAAGCCTCCTCCTCCTCACACACATATTAGTATCTAGAGAACATACTCATAAGTAGTAAAATCACATAAACGTGATGCATCATTTCGCTTCCAGAGATCCCCTCGTGTCATGTATTTCTCATCAGACCAAGGAGACACCTTCAGTCGAGCGCTGCTCCCGTCTGCCTCCACTGAGCAGGTGAGAAGGAGATTCAAATACTAATGAAAAAGAGAATTTCTTGTTTTTATTGGTCTGATTTTGGTCATTTTGTCCATCATTTCTATTAGTTATGATCACAAAAATAAGACCAAAGTTGTAATCTTTTAACTTTTTTAAATGGCCACTATCGTTACCTCATTTAACTTGAAGTTAAGTTGAAATTCCGAAAAATCAGGCACACAGACGTATCTGTTAACAGCTCATGATAGAGCTTGGCATCAATCCACACTGTGCTTTTGATGTTGATGAAGTACATTATTATTATTATTAGTATGAAAAACAATTTTAGAATTCTAGACCCAGATGTTCATAATTATCATGCGTCTGTAACACTTTAAGTCAGACTTTGAGTTGGGAAAGTTTCAAACTCTCCCGTCAAGTACTTGACTTTAACAGTTTTCTGTTGGTTGGACGTTAGAGAGGTCGGTTTCTTAAGAAAAAACATCAGTGGCAACATTTCCTTTTTCGACATAAACTGAGCATACACTTCTGTTCTGTTGAAACACACACACACACACACACACACACACACTCACACACCCACGGCATCTTGTTGACAGCACAAACACACACACTCTCTCTCACGGCGATTAGACAAGGTTTATGATAGCGACTAAATTAGTCATCACAAAGTTGTCGTTTTTTTTTTCGTTATTATAGTGATTCCAGATTTTCTCACCCACATGTGTTCACTATGATATTTGTGTGTGTGTGTGGGTGTTTGCAGTTCTACTCCATCCTGGATGGGGATGAAGACATGCTCTTCATGCATGTGGATAACCCTGGAGGTAACAGACAAAACAACATACCATGTACAAACCTACTACATGACACATAATTGCAAATATGCTCATGTTGTGAGGACAACGTAGCAGAATTTATAGCTCTCTCAGCCCCTTTTGTTGTAATGGAAAAGCTCAACGGTGAAGGTTGGACTGGTTTCACAAGTTCTTGGCATTGCTGACAAATCATTCCATCATACTGAGCGTGTGTTTGTGCATGCAAGTCCAGCTGCCCGGTCTTTGTTCCTTTCTTTCTTTCTCTTTCACCTTCCTCCCCCCTTAATGTGTTCCTTCTCATTCAGCCTCTCTTTCTCATTCACATGTATTTCTGTTTCACATTATTATTATTTCTCCTTTCCCTGGCATGTGCTCCAGTTAATGCAGTGTGGGTTAGCTGATGGGACTTTTGTACTGCAGAGATAAATAGGGGAGATATGGGGTAGAGGGGCTTTATCTTTTGTTGGCAGCAGGGAGGGAGATTTAGTTTACACTGCAAAAGCTGACAAACATATCTTGGGATCAGGGTGTAACACAAGCACACACACACACACACACACACTGGAAACCACATCCATCACGTCTCTCACCTGAGCTTGTCCTTCATGGCTTTAGCTGACACGTGTGTGAGCTTCACACAGTTAGAATATGATTGATGATGACTTGTTGGTATTGTGCTGATGTTGAAAGGTTTGTGTCAGCTGTTCCCAGGTGTCGATTCTCACAACATTAACATTAACATCCTTATTCAGTCAGAGATAATCATCGAGAGCTTCTACTTGTGCCAGTGGGTCGGTTTGTTCTGATTAGAAATCTTCTTGATGGCGAGTCAAAACTTTTGAAGACTGCAGAACTTGCAGATTATGCAACAATGCGGAAGAGCTTAGAAGATATATCACTTTCAGTAGTTTGGGTTTCTCAAATAAAAGTAACATCCTCTTTACACCAGGAAGTTATGTGGTTTAGATATCATTGTGTTTTTGTCTTTTTGAACTTTGGTAGCATCGCAGCTCTTTAACAACATGGTAATAGTGTATTAATAAAGAGGTAATACCAATGTAATACCTTGTAAATTACTAAAATAGTAACCAGGTAATAGCTTACTATTAACAGTGTTTTCTTATCTTACTTACTCTGATCATGATAGCTTCAAAAGCACATGAAAATTCTTGGCAGTCAAAGTTGGTAATTACTATATTATAATGCTGATATTCATCCTCCCTTTTATTCCAAAGTCTATGTTTAATGCTGTGACTTGTTACCTGGAAACATTTGTGGTGGTTTCTGTGTAATAACCATGAATCAGCTTCAGCAATATAAGTAATATAAATAGGTCATGGGATGTTCAGTGGAATTTAAATGTGTCACTGGTTATGTAAACACACCATTTACCCACCGTTTTTATGGAGTACTCATGGGGAGTAGGTCATCTGTTTGTAATGGTATTTTATTTGCTGCAAGATCTTTCGGGAGGGAAAATGTCCAAGATAGAGAGTAAAACTTGCCTAACTTGCTACTTCCCTCCAGACCAGAACACATCAGGATGAGTTCACCACATCCCCCCAAGCAGCATAGCCGAGTGCCAGTTTGTTTAGACTTGTGGAAAAAGAGAGTGGAAAAGAGTGGAAAAAGAGCAAATCGAGTTCTTCTCCAAGTCTCTCCAGGTCTGGGAACTGGCGGAGGACTATTGTGTTTTCTCAGGCATTCAGCCACATGTGTCTTCAATTATTTCAGCTTTCAAACTCTTTTTCCCATTGTTGTTTCACATGGTTTGTATTGTCCCTGTCTTGGATTACAATCTTTAAACAGAAATAATCACAGAGCTGTAAATACCGGGGGAAAAAATCCTCTAAATCCAGCTCATGTCTGCCATTTTTAACAATCTTGCAATAATCTTGGAAGTGACGCCAGGAGATATAATTAATTAAATAACCGGCTAACCTTGATGCTTAACTTTGGCAGAGCAACCTTGTGTCTTACTGTAGCGAGAGATTAAAATACTTCTTTGTTTCTTTCTGTTGTGATCCAACACAGACACCTTCTTTGGAACCATGTACACGTCAGATGACCGCGGTATCTTGTTCTCCAAATCACTGGAGCGCCACCTGTTTGATGGGCAGTGGAAGAGCGATTTCACCAACATAACCTCGCTGAGAGGAGTCTACCTCACTAACAAACTAGACGAAGGTAGGGGTTTGCAACCTGTGTCTCTCGCCATCTAACTCCTGTACAACAACAGAATACTGAATGATGTTTTATATCGCAGATGGCCGTATAAGATCCGTCATCTCCTTCAACAGAGGAGGCACGTGGAAACAACTTAGCAAACCTGAGAACGTGGAGTGTGGAGACCAAGTCCAGAACGTATGTTATATGTAAAATAAAAACCTTATATTAACATTATTTTAAACACGTAAGTCACTAAAACATTTTGTATGTGTGTCATCAGTGCAACCTTCATATCCACGGAGAGCACAGTCGCAACAACCGCATCGTTCCCATGTTGGCTCTGTCTGAGCCGACAGCTATTGGTCTGGTTATTGCCCATGGTAATTAAACATGCAGCTGTATTTATTTTAAATTTTTTAAATTTTCAACACCTTTTGATACATTTAAACTGTAATCCTTTGTGTTAAATCAAATCTAATGACGACTAAAAGATGTATTCAGTTGATCTCCTCTCTCCTCCAGGTACTGTGGGTGACTCCCTGTCATCGTCACAGCACCCAGATGTGTTTGTCTCCTCAGACGGGGGTTATAACTGGAGGGGGACACTGAGGGGTCCTCACCACTACAGCATATTGGACTCCGGGGGTCTTATTGTGGCTGTGGAGGCCCAGCATGAAAAACAAGTCAAGACTATCAAGTACTGAGCAGAGATTTTGTAATTATTTGGTGAAGGAGGGCATTATGTTCTCTGCTCTAAATTATACCATCTAATTATGCCATTTCCCCGTCATCAGGTTTTCCACAGACGAGGGCCGGTGCTGGAAGTCCTACAACTTCACAGAGCAGCCCTTCTTCTTCGCAGGCCTGGCATCTGAGCCGGGGACCAAGGCCATGAACGTCAGTGTCTGGGGCTTCCGACCTGAGGACGACAGCCAGCCCATGTGGGTGGCTGTAACCATTGATTTTCAGAGCCTCATTACAAAAGAGTGTGAGTCTAGATGCTGTCTACTACTATTAACTACTCTTTTCTGTGATTACCATGCCTTTATATGACGTAACACCTGATGCATCAAGTTCCTCCAGGTGAGGTGGAGCCTTATGGCAGTTTCCTCCTATCGAAACTTAACAACCTACGACATGGGACTTTCCATAACTTCTAAGACGCTATGCTTAGAGTTTGTTCCTCTTTTAATTATATTTTACAAAGTGCCACACACAAAGATAAGGCAGTCAGCCAGAAAGACATCTAGTGCTTCAGACCAGCTCATGTTTTGCTGTAAATTTTCCCACTTGTGTCGTAGTCTTTCAGTTTTCTGTAATCATTCCCATTTTAAAGGCCTTGACAAGAACACAAAATGTTAAAGTTAGAACAGTTTTGGTTATTTCATGCATGAGATTTCTGAACAGTTTTGAGTTCATGTGGGTGGCTGTAATTAGAACAGTGTTGATTTTGGCAGCTATTATAGATTTGCTCTTAGTCTTTAGACAAAAAGACTTTAGTAGACGACATTGCGTAACATTTTTGTCATGTTTTAGGGGAAGGGGGTGTTGGAGTTTCTCTGTGAAAATTGAGAACAACATTCAGAGCGTGATACTGAAGGTGATTTGTGGTGCAGTCAAGCGCAATAAATTACACGTGTTTCACAAACAAGTTTTAGAAACTGTAAAACAGCTGGAAGTGATTTTCTCCCTATAAAAACTATAACAGATTTTTAGAACCCCAGCGGGTAATCTTTACTCCTGGAACAGCGTTTTTGTGCATCATTATACCTCCGTTTCCTCTTACTTTTATCATTTTAACATTTTAGTCTTCACAACCAAAACAAAACCTACTTTTTGTGTTTATTATCTAAAATCTATTTTTAGCTTGTCGTCTCATCTTCGTCATGAAAAAAAAAGGTTGCTGACGACCTTTCTGCATCATAGTTTTCATTAACTTTCATTAACATTTGTCTGTTCTGGGCTACCGTAGAAAAATGGCGTTTCAACACTGTGGACCTGCTCTCACTGTTGATATAAAGGGCTCATTTTAAGACAACAGAAACACAATGATTCTCTGATTCTCCGAGTTTCATGTGATTATACACTAATGAAAACATACTGATTATATTGATAATATTATATTCTATTCCTGCCAATAAATACTCCTAAATCTTACACACTGGACCTTTAAACTAAGGTTATAGAGTAATACTATAGTAGGAGTAGGAGTAGGAGTAGTAGGATTTGAAGCCAGGGCCTTTAATATAATTTTCTCCTCAGTTTTGCTGTGTAACAGTAGATGGCTGTCTTTGCAGATTTTGAATGACGGTTGTTGTTTTGTGTTTGCAGTACTAATCTGGATTTGTTATCATCGCTTGAGCATGGCTGAAATTTATCTCCAGGAAGAGTTCAGTCACACAGCCTTCACTTTGATATATTCTTTTTAATTAAAAAAAAAGTGCATTACACTTACTGGATGATGTTTCCAGGAGAAATAAATCTTACTTTTGACGATGACATCTTTATTGTGCTTTGTCATCTAATTCATCAGGTACTGCCAAAGACTATGAGGAGTGGTTGGCTCATTCCACAGACGAAGCGGACTCGGAGAGGAACGGCTGCGTCTTGGGTGTCAAAGAGACTTACAGGAGGCTGAAGAAACAGTCTGTGTGCAGAAATGGGCGAAGCTTTGTGGTGAGCAAGAAGCAAAGCCCCTGCCTGTGCAACGGAGAAGATTACTTATGGTACATTTGTTTGTTTGTGGCATGTTCTAACGACTAAAATCCAGCTTCTGAAATCAGAACTTAAACCTGTTTTGGTTAGCACAGAGAATATTCCCTTGTGTAGCTCTAACTTGTCGTTTTCAACAGTGACTACGGTTACTACCGTCATGTGAACACCTCAGAGTGTGTGAGACAATCCAGCGCAAACAAAACCTTGGAGCTCTGCCTGAATGGAGAGGAGGATGAGCTTCTGACAGCAGGGTAACAATAGTCACTCCTTGGTTTAAAATGAAGACACACACCCGCTGTACATACTCACACACTTCTAAATATGTTTGCAGGTACCGTAAGGTCCCGAGTGACAGGTGTGAGGGGGGATTCACTCCTCAGCTCATAGACCAGACGGTCATCAGGCCCTGCGGGGTAAAAACCAGCCCTGCTCCACCTGCCAAGTCCTCATCTCCAGTTACACACTTTGACACACCGGTTAGTAGATTTGTAATATGTGTTCACCTTCACTCGTTCATGTAATATAACAGCCGTTGCATGTATTTTTCCAGCGAGAGAGGCTGGTGTTGATCCTGGTGTGTGCAGGAGCAGCAGTGGTCGTCCTGATAGCTGTCATTTCTGCCATCTTTGCTGTCAGGAGGGTGGTTTACCCAAACAGGTGAGATAGACACACATCTGTGCAGCATGTACTTCTTCATCCAGACAATATTAACTCACCACTGTTGGTTTATTGTCGCCCTCTGTAGGACACCAGTGTACCGTTTCTCCAACCTCCGGATTCAGGATGAAAATGGCATCACAGCTGATCTCGAAAGCGCCACCAGCAGCAATGGCACGGTCTGCCAGCAGGACTCTGATGACGTAAAGATTTTTGTATTGATATGAGCTTGAATCTTTCAGATGGTGTGATTTTCACATGCACACTTACATGGTTTTTTTCTTCTTCTTTTGACAGGATCTTATTGAATGACACATGGCACATTTTAATCAGATGGATGTAATAAATAGTAAAGCAGCTGGGCTGGATAAAGACTGCCAACGGCATTTTAATGGACTTATCCCTGATGATTTGACGGGAGCACCCTAAACGAGAAGCATGAACTTCTTCGTCTTAATTTATTGAGCTTACTTTTTTTCATGGCTTTACTTTGCTTACTCTTTTGATTTGTACAGTATTTTTTATTTGTATTTTTATTTCACTCTGTGTTGCACCACCTTTTTAAATTCTATTCAATGTGAAAACAAAAAAAGACAATCCTGAAAATGTGCATTTGTATAAAAAGACAAAAAAACAAAAACAAACATATCATTATGTTCTCTTTATACTGTGTATTTTAGAGTTTAAAATGTGTCATGATCGGGTTTAATGCACAAAAAACTTTTCAATTCTTCTGTCCACCGGAGGACGATGGTGGCGCTGTGACGTCTCCCATCTGTTTCGATGTGAACAGGCGGAAGTAACATCGAAAACAAAGATAGATTATTAACATGATGTCTCACTCACTAAAAAAAAAAAAAACTGCCAATACTCTTCAGTATAGAAGTAACGTGTAGTGTAGTTTTTTTTTTTAAAAAGCCATAACTCTGTGTTATTATTACGTTATTATCCCATAAGACATGAGATTTAAGTCCATGTTTGTGTTACTAATGTATGCTAATTGCTAATGCAATTTACATTTTGGGACCACCCGTTTTTAGCTACAATTTCCTATATTTCTTAAGTGCAAATAAATACAGTTTAATATACATAAATCTAAGGTGTACATATATAAGCGATATCACACGGGAAGGGAGTGACGTTACACTGAATATCAGCACGGCTGTGATTCGGTCATAGGCAGGAGGCCTCTGGTTTGACTCCGCCGACACAAGTAGTTCCACAACTGGACTGGGACTGCACTGTTGCCGAGCAACACGTCAACATTCACCTGAACAGTAGCGTGCTAGTTTTTTGATTTATACGTCTAAGTTACACTGCAGCCCAGTGGACATTGATATACTGTCAACGTTCAAAGCCCGTGTTGTTTGCCTTGCGGTGTTTTGGCTTTCTTTAATTTATCTTTTGTTGTGGAGGTTTGTGCTGAAGTAGAAAGGCTCCTTTACTTACCTTTGTCCTCTTCTGACAATTTATAGTTTGAATCAAAGGTTATTTTTGGGAAAATGTTTCATCTTTGCGGTACAAAAGTTCGCGATCATTTAAGCTATCTTAGATAACGACCGTTAATGAAGCGGAGTGATACGTGTAGTTAACGGGCCCTGCGATGTCGCGGTTGGGTCCAATCAAAATAACCGTTGGGGACTAACTTTTGTATATTAGACTGCAGTTGTAGGCTTTAACAAAGCATACAAGAGAAACGTAAAAGAAATAGAATTTAATATTTAATGTTGGATTACTGTTCAGGTAAGTAAATATTTCAAAAATGTGACACCGTGCCTACAAACGAATCGCAACCGTGCTGATAAATCTTCGGTTTCCTCGGCGGAGTGATACCTCGTTCCTCCTCTTGCCCCACTCACCAGCTCAGGCTACTAGCATAACGTGAGCCATAACTATCAGGTAGGTGAAACTCGCTGGGATCTCTCTGGTTACCTTGGCAGTTCAACAGGTAAGACAAGGTGTGGTTTTTTTTAGTTGCCTATATTATCGCCACCGCCGCCATTGCATTTTCTCTTTGGTTATTTCAGCATCAGTTAGCAAACAGCGAGAAGACGAGGTCGAAGTTAATCAACGTAGCGCCAGTTTAACAGTAAATGCTACATTTGAACGTTGGTTAGCTTATCTGTATGCAACTTGCGAGCTATGTACAGTATCATTTTGCCAACTAACGGTCGATAACCAACCTAGCCTTGTTATAACTAATTCACTAAAGCTATAATATGTCACTAACTTAGCCTTATGTCAACGTGAACTGAGGTATTAGCAACCGCATATGGTGTAAGCTGATACCTGTAAAACCACTCCACACTCTTGCATTTAACTTGTTCGTACCAGTGATCTTTAACTCCAAAAATTAATTATTATTCAAATATTTGAACAGTGTTTTAAAAAGTAAAAGATACAGGAAGTGGCTAGTGATTATAGTTATTAATAAAGGTCATAGACATAGAGGTGATTATTCATGTTGTGTGTGTGATGGACACAAGTTTGAATATTAATGATTAACAATGTATTACTTCTTCCTGCTCTTATATGTTTTAATATAAGGCCCTTCCTTCCTTCCTTACACTGTAGGGACACAGATCAACATTTAAAACTGTACATATTGTTCGTTTTATCCTCACAGGTTTGCAGGAGAATCGCGATGATGGTCAGGGCTGGCAGTAAGTGGAATCACCTCTGATCTGTTTATATCTGTTAATAAGGAATAATACTTCTATACCCATCTATCTACTTATGGCGTATTCATCTCTCATGCAGGTGTTCTCAAGCTCGCCGCACTCATTTTTGCATTCCTCCTAGCCGTCTTTCTGGCTTTTCAACTGCTAGAGATCAACGTAGATTTTAAACTGAGCAGTGTGATAGGTGAGTATCATTTCCCTATAAAGTTGTAGCTGTACAAAGAAGTGTGAGAGAGTTAAGGAAACATGGCACCTATTTATTGAGTTAAAGGAATATTTTGTCGTAGTGGTGGTGGCCACTGAAAACATCCTTAAACACATATGTGTTTTGCCTTTCAGCTAAATCTTTATCAACAAACGAAGTCCGTAAGTATATTAAAACTATAATCATCTCATTGTTTGCTTTGTTGCTCTCAGTGTCTGATCTGTTTTGATAACATGCCTCCTTTCTTCTCTCTACCCCGGTTGACATAAGCACAGTAACATGAGCCTATCAAGCAACGCAGCGATCATGACCTAATGCTAAACTATGCATTCTAGACAATAGAGGAGTTCCACGCAGTTTAGCTTGTGTGTTTTTGTTTAGTGGCTGCATCCGTTTATTTATGATATTGGACGACGTATTTACCCCAAATATTGCTACCTGTTACAGCGCGTAAATGCAAGTTTTATGTTCACAGCAACAAAGCCACCCAGATACAACAAGTGTGGCTTGTCCAAGTCATGTCCGCCTGGACACTTTGCCTTCAAGATGGCGAGCGGAGCAGCCAGCGTGGTGGGGCCGAAAATTTGCCTGGAGGATAAATTGTAAGTGAAGTGATACGTTTCATAAATCTGATGCTACTAGACCTGTCCAGCCTGAAGTCAGCTCTCAATCGTTTTCAGTTTTAAATGCATCATCACCCTTTTGTGGTTGAAAAGTAGTAGCAGACTGTAGTTCTTTAAAATGTAAAAGCAGCATATAAACATTTAACAAATGTTTTACAAGGCACTGTAATGTAGCTGTGCTCAGCTACGAGGACATTTAAATATGGTTATTAATGTACAGTATTAGTCAACAAGAGTAGTTGTAGTTAATAAACTCTTTGTGCCTTTATTGAATATGTGTAATGTGTGTAATGTGTAATAGTGTGTAACTGTTAATATAGATATAATAAATTAGATCCTGAACTGCTATTTGCTCTGTAAATACATAGTGGCCTAAAGTCATCCTGAGCAGAGAATTAAGTTTCACTCTCACTGTGTGTGTGTGTGTGTGTGTGTTGTAATCTGAGCTGTTTTAGTAGCCCGTCTGGCCACCTGTTCATGTTAGCGCGTTAGGAGGGACTTGTGATGAATGTGTAAACGGTTAGGATGAGGAAGATGCGATGCACGCTGGTGGCAGCAGACTAAACAGACTATAGGAATGGCTGGGCTTGAGGAGAGCAATACGACGACATCTTTTACCGTCTAACTCTGTGAACTAAGAGATTATTTTGACCAAACCAGAGTTGGTGATTGTTGAAAACAGTGGAATGATTAACCCTCATATTATTATGGACATTTTTGTCCGTTTGGGCAATTTTGTCCTCTTTATCTGGCATTCAATCAATATGAGGATTTTAACCCTTTAAATGGCAGTTTGATTACTTGATGTTATTTATGAAAAAAAGAGAAAATTGCTCATTGTTTGTGTTTTTCTTTCAAAAAAATTATAAATAACAGTTACATCAAGGTTAAAATCCTCAAAATGATTGAAAGTTTGGTAGTTTTGAGCAGGTTTAAGTTGTTTAAGAGGTTTATGCAGAAAAAAATATTACTTTGTAAAGTTTTTATAGCAGTTTTTTGGAAGTGACTTCAGAGGGTAGTACATTAAGACAGTTTTGATGAGTTTGAATTAGTTTGAATTAAGTTTCCATTGTAGTGATCTGTAGTAGTAAGTAAAAGTGCGTTTCTGGATAAACAAAACAAGCTACCTCTGATTAGAGATCCTTTCCGTAATGTTGTCAGACACTTGAAATAACAATGTGAGCACTTGAGCACTGAGTGTTCTTTGATGAGCACTCATGTGCTCAAGGATGACGTTGCAGCCGTTACATCCTGTTTTGAATTACTCGGTGGAAGGACTAATAGAGGCGGTTTTGGTGAGTTTTATTCAGCTTCTGTCGAGTCGTGGCGCCCGTTTGTTTTGGTCTTAGATGCTGGTCCTTTAGTGCGACATTTAGTGGCAGTGAACTTTAAAAAAGGCTGAATAGAAGGACTTCAAGTAAAGTGTTGCCCTGCATGGCTGTAGATGTGTACACGGGGTCACGGGCTGTACTCTCATTGTCCTCCTCTGCTTCGTTCCAGACTCATGAGCAGCGTGAAGAACAACGTGGGGAGAGGAATCAACATTGCTCTGGTTAATGGTAACATCTCCTGTATTTCCACACCTTCTATAAACACCAGCTGATAGTGATAGTGCAGCAGTGTGACATGTTGACGCACTAAGATGAATGAAGCCCTTTAGAAAAGACATCATAAGCCTTTTGTACAGTTTGATTATTGAATCACAGGACGTCACGCTACCTTGAACCACTGCTAAGATTGTTTGTATTACAGTTGTTTAATTAACAATGTTATTAAAAGCTGTGTCTGTGAATTAGATTTGCTCTGTGCTCACAGGGAAAACAGGGGACGCTATCAAGACAGAGTCTTTCGATATGTGGGGAGGAGGTGAGTATGTTTCAGAATCTTTTAGTTTTGAACATTCAAAAACAAACGTACATCGTGTTAACCGTGTGTAACTTTGTGTAGATGTGGCCCCTTTAATTAAATTCCTGAAGGAAATTGAAGAAGGGACCGTCGTGATGATGGCTTCATTTGACGATACCGCGACAAAGTGAGGACACCCGCTCGCTCGCTGATACCATTCAAATTCATGTTAGTTGCGTGAGTTGTCTCGAACGTTATCTGATGAAAAAATATCTGTCTCCTTTTTGTTCTGCAGACTCAACGATGAAGCCAGGAAGCTAATAGCTGATCTGGGCAGCTCGGCTGCAAATAATTTGGCCTTCAGGGATAACTGGATCTTTGTAGGAGGGAAAGGCATCAAGACCAAGAGTCCATTTGAGCAGGTGACCCACTATTACAGTTTGTCCTATCAGTAAATCCACATTAGTAACTATTGTCCCTGGAATGCTTCCAAAGCCACTTTAATCCAATGTTTAAACAGCCCAACCCTGTTTGTGTAACAAAAGTATTGTGTGTCTTTATCCTGTCACCTGTTTATGCCACACCCTGCCTCCATTCATGACAATAGACGCTATTTGGTTTCATTTTTAACATGACTGCGCGTCCTGTTTTACTTCCTCCAGCACATGAAAAACAACGCAGACACCAACAAATTCGAGGGATGGCCAGAAGTGCTGGAGATGGAAGGGTGCGTACCTCAGAGGCAGGATTGATCCGAGCTCACGCATTCGTCACTGTGGACCTTTTTTTTTTTTTTTTTTTTTTTTCCCCCCCTCCCCACCCCCAAGTCTCCTGCGTACACTTCATCCTCCTGACATTCCCGTCATCGTGAGACTTTTTAGCGGTTACGCTTGTTTGAGCTGAGATCATCTTACAGCTCTCACCCTCAAAGCCTTTTATTCAGATTTACACACCAGAACAGCGTCTCGCCAGAAGATATTAGCAGGAAAGAGGAGCCGGTAATTTGAATCAGTAGGTAGAGTGCACTGATTAAAAGGGACTCACCTCTGATTATTGGCATACTATCACACTTTTTATCTGTACGGCCCACAGGCTTATCTGTGATAGTGTTGCATTGTACTGTTGTTGATGGAAGTACCTGCCCCCTGTCGTAATGTTATTAACATGTTTGTTTTTTACTTCTTTTCTTTTTTTATGACGTTATGGTTCGGTTTGTTCATTTCAGATTTTATCGTGATGAAATTATTATTAACAGAGTTCTGAATACGCTCCCTTTCATAATGTTATTATAACCAAATGTACCACATTCACTGTGAAATTTGTAAATATGTGTTTAGAGGATGAACATTGGAATAATAATAATATAATTTCTTAAAATAAATGAATGAGAATGAGAATAAATGTGAGGATTGAACGCGTTTTGTCATATCTAGTGTGGAGTATTTTTTGTTCACGTGCACATACAGTACGGGACAAGCAGCGGGTCAACTGAACATCCTGTATCAGGTGTTTATTACAGTATGTTGCCATTTTACAGCCAGAGAAGTTAAAGGCTGTTTATGACTTTGACAAACAAGGGCACGACTACACTACATTTGGTTTCTGGCAGTTTTGGTTAAGGTGCTCAAATTAACCATCTATGATTTCCTGTGTTACTTTCAGTCCACAGTTTCTATGGAAGCCCCTTTTTAAAAGAAGAAATTACAGTATGTTCCTTTATAGGGAAGTTGATCAAATATCAAACTTACTTGTATTTGTGTCTTTGCTTAAAAAGTGAAAGTAGAAATTTGTGATATATAGATAGCAACAGAGAATAAGAGTGTCATTAGTTTGCTAGTGTAGTATAGTATGCTAAGACTGTGTAACATGTAGCATATCATGTTAATAAGCAGCTTGTAAAATTTGGTAGTACAGCCATCTACTATTGCCAGTGACAACCAAGCGTGTAACTGATTAATTCACTATTATTATTTATGACTCAGGTACTTTCCCTCATCTTTGTTCATTAGATTCCCCCTCGCTTGAACTGTAGCCACTAAAAGTCAAACCTTTACATGTGGTACACTTTGTAACTCAACAACTCTTTGCTTTCGTTTTCTTTTACACTGAAGCCCTCCTAAACACGTGGGAGTGCAAAGCCTCTGTGATTTTGATGTGATGCGAGTGAGAAATGTCTCAGTTTGGCGTCTTGCAAAAAAACATCTACAGTGGAAACAAATAAATCAGAACCCCTAACCCTAACCCAACCCCTAACCCTAGCCCATGAAATAGGTCACCTATATTGCTATTTAGATCTTCAGCAGATGTTCTTAATCGGTGCAACTGCGAGAAGATCGCATACCTTTACAGCAACCACTGTTGCCTCAGTCTTTCTCTGCTTGTTTTAACATCCTTCAAAATAAAATCTTAACGCTACATGTGCTGTCTTTGACTTGGCAGGCAGGTGGCGCCATTGCCTCATTTAATTCAGCCCGTGGTTTGTTGTGCGGTATTTGTTGTGTTTGAAGTTGTGCCTCTTTAATACAGTAGATTATATGTCAGTGGCGTGTCTGCTTCTCATCATAGTCCGTTTACAGTGAACAGAATAATCACACGCTCATGCTCTGTACATTTACAGATTTATCAGCAGTATTTACACCATCTCCTGAGTGTTAAATCAGCATAAGTGTGACCTATTTTGAATAAGAATTAGGTCATATTTAAACTAACATTTGATATCCGCCCATTGCATAATTTATATGTCAGTGAAATGAACCTGGGAGGATGAACGTGAATCTGTTTTCATCCTTTATACATGTCGTGTCTACAGTTTGGACGTTCGACTCTTCACTGGTGCTCTGCTGCAACGTACAGTGACAGGATGGACTCGACCTACGCGTCAACCTCGCACATTGTAATGGGAAATTTTCTCCTCCCACACAAATACACTGACTCTCTGTCTCTGTTCATGTGTACACACACACACACACACACTGTACAGCAATCCAACAACACTGACATGTACACAGTTTATGTGTGTTTATAGCCACTTGTAAGCTACACATTCATGTACACACACACACACACACACACACACTCAAGCTTTACATGTGATTCCTCTTAGGGTTTGTCCCTCTGCCACTGGAGTGACCTTCTGAGTTCCCCTCCACACAGAGCTCTTCCTTATTCCCAGTAAATGAAAAACACTGCGGTGCTCTCCCTCTGATCTCATCTGAGCCTCATGCACAACATCCCTCTGACATTTCACATCCCCCTGTGTGTTTATGTAAGGGAGAGCATTTACTTGGCAGCTGTTCCCGTGTATATCTTGCTTGTGCTTCACATCACAGAGTCTCGCATGTAGGCCTCGCGTATCAATATGTTATTGTTTGCCTGCGCGCAGTCAGAGAGGTACGTGCTTGTGCCTTGCCTTCAAGAGTGTGTGTTCGTGTAGGCTGAGCCTCCTCTGAGCTCCTTTATCCACGCTGCGGACAAAAAGTCAGGATATGTTGGTCTCTGCTACACTGGAAGCTCCTTTAATGGAAGTCTTTCCCTCAAGTCATGTTTTTGTGTTACTTTACACCCGCCGATGTTCTTTCTTCTGGTCAAGACCCAAATTAAAGTTGACAGTCATGAGACAAATGTGGTGAAATCTGTGGTCGGCAATCCTAAAGAACAGTCCAAGGATGGATGATTTAGAGATTCGGCAACCAACAAAAGTCAGTGTCAAAATTCAGACAGGGTCAAATTTAGGATCAGAAATCTACAGGTTCTCTAATATCCATCAAGGCCATATTATGTATAAACAAAGGTCTTGCGAAAGTGCTATTACTTTCCAAACATAAACAGTTATTTGTGAGTTCCTGTATTGTCTGTAGGCCGTGTCCACTCCCCTAATCTGTCTCTTATCTGATACTGGACCCCAAACAGAGCCCAGCCCTTTTGTTTACACCCAGCTCTGCACATTAACCCTCAAACTCCCTTAAACTTTTTCCACAGCCATTTCTTATAGGTTTTTTAACCCCCATGCTCAAGTCAAGTCAAGTCAATTTTATTAAGATAGCCCACAAACTTTACAGCGTACGACTCTCCCTACGTGATGCTAGCACCCTCAGAATAGCCTCTATGTTGGATGAACAGTAAACAGTGGATGGTGATGCAAATTTAATGTTGCGGGTAATGTTTCCCCAGGGTTTGATTATGGGGAAGATTTAGCGGGGTCAAACTCCCCCTAAATAAGTCTTTTAACAACAAGTCAGGTGGGTCAAAACATTTATATAATCCTTCATACCTGTAATCATAAATATTAACATATATTTTCCATATGCATGCAGTGAAGAATCTTGGAATACAATTTCAGACAGCCCTAAGCTAGCTAGCTATCTAGCTACTTCAATACACTTTGCTTTCTTAACTTCAGAGTTCGTGAATTAGTTAGTTAGTTTCTAATTTTTGCCAATGTTTACCCAAAATGTAAACTTTCTCAGCTGTTTTCCTACCTTGAAAAAAAGAAATACAGTATTCTTAAGGATCATTTCTGTAGGAGGAACTGAAAAAACAGAAGTCACTTTAGCGTGGACTTAGTAAAAAAGTGAGTGACGGCATTGAAACTGAGCTCCTGTGCTGAGAGATGAGCTGTGGGGGTGAGTCGTCTCCAACTCGTCTTATATAAGACACGCTATATGATGCATTATGTATGAACACAGAATATCTCCCATCGCATAAACTTCTAATGATGAGACATTTTGTGGGAGCCTGAGGGCAAAGCTGTATAAACACATGAGGATAACATGCTCGCACGAAACAAGAGAAAGTGAGGTGGAGGGGTAATTTTTCAATTTTTGTATAGACCAAGTTTTTTTTTTTTCCTTCTTTCTCCCCCTCGGCCTGCTTCCCAAAATAAATCTGCCCGCTAAACAAAGGTGCCTGCCTCTCAAAGAACCTGAAGAGCTCGACTTTCTAATTCCCTGCTGACTCGGTTTGAACTCTGACCCCTGACCTTTCACCCCATGGTCACTTTAAAGCTCCTGTTTGGTCCAAAACAAGCTTCAAAACATCTCCTCTCCCCTACTTACCCTGAAGCTTGCAATGTGAACTTCTGTCGCCCTACTTCTGTGACTAAAACACGCTCATAGTCTTAATTATATACTGCAGCAAACCCTATCTGTCACAGTGGCTGTAAAGCAAACACTATTACACTCACTGCTGACCACAGACCTAAATGCACACACTCAATGCCTCCATCTCCTGTAGTGTACCTCTACCCAACCTCCACCCTTCAAGTCAGCTGACCAGAAGTCCTTCAGCAGCACAACAATATCTGAGTCCTGAACCTGAACACCTGAAACTCCAGAACGTCATGCCTAACATGCATATCATGACCACTGGTGGCCAGAGGTTATATTACAGCAGTCTCTGCTCCTAGTTGAGTGTTTTTGCAATGTACTCTCTGGCCAGCAGTGGCAGCACTAACGCTCCTTCTTCATCCACTCACTGAGTGAGCAGGAAATCCAGACTTTAAAGGTGAAATCCACTGAACATGTCATGCTGAGTGCTCAGTATGTGCACAAACAAGTAAGGGTCTGACAAAAGATGATATCAAATTGCATTATGGGAATTGTAGGATTCAGGGTTTTTGGAACTTTATCCACGCTGCGGACAAAAAGTCAGGATATGTTGGTCTCTGCTACACTGGAAGCTCCTTTAATGGAAGTCTTTCCCTCAAGTCATGTTTTTGTGTTACTTTACACCCGCCGATGTTCTTTCTTCTGGTCAAGACCCAAATTAAAGTTGACAGTCATGAGACAAATGTGGTGAAATCTGTGGTCGGCAATCCTAAAGAACAGTCCAAGGATGGATGATTTAGAGATTCGGCAACCAACAAAAGTCAGTGTCAAAATTCAGACAGGGTCAAATTTAGGATCAGAAATCTACAGGTTCTCTAATATCCATCAAGGCCATATTATGTATAAACAAAGGTCTTGCGAAAGTGCTATTACTTTCCAAACATAAACAGTTATTTGTGAGTTCCTGTATTGTCTGTAGGCCGTGTCCACTCCCCTAATCTGTCTCTTATCTGATACTGGACCCCAAACAGAGCCCAGCCCTTTTGTTTACACCCAGCTCTGCACATTAACCCTCAAACTCCCTTAAACTTTTTCCACAGCCATTTCTTATAGGTTTTTTAACCCCCATGCTCAAGTCAAGTCAAGTCAATTTTATTAAGATAGCCCACAAACTTTACAGCGTACGACTCTCCCTACGTGATGCTAGCACCCTCAGAATAGCCTCTATGTTGGATGAACAGTAAACAGTGGATGGTGATGCAAATTTAATGTTGCGGGTAATGTTTCCCCAGGGTTTGATTATGGGGAAGATTTAGCGGGGTCAAACTCCCCCTAAATAAGTCTTTTAACAACAAGTCAGGTGGGTCAAAACATTTATATAATCCTTCATACCTGTAATCATAAATATTAACATATATTTTCCATATGCATGCAGTGAAGAATCTTGGAATACAATTTCAGACAGCCCTAAGCTAGCTAGCTATCTAGCTACTTCAATACACTTTGCTTTCTTAACTTCAGAGTTCGTGAATTAGTTAGTTAGTTTCTAATTTTTGCCAATGTTTACCCAAAATGTAAACTTTCTCAGCTGTTTTCCTACCTTGAAAAAAAGAAATACAGTATTCTTAAGGATCATTTCTGTAGGAGGAACTGAAAAAACAGAAGTCACTTTAGCGTGGACTTAGTAAAAAAGTGAGTGACGGCATTGAAACTGAAAATTGAGGAGGCAGACATACATATCGATCTCACAGAAATCACAACATGTCACAAGAATCAGCATCAGCGCGTTGTAGGCCTAACCCTAACAACCCGCTTCATCAGTCTCAGCAGTGACCTCATTGCCCTTGCTTTCCACCCCACCTCCAATCCTATAATTGCCTCAACGCACACACACACACACACACACACACACACACTGATCCAGACAGCTGTGTTTACACTCTGTCGGTCTGTGGGAACTTCCTGCTGACCTCAGCACAGACACACAAACACCACACAGGCCGCAAAACACCTTCGAGTGGATCGATAGCTGATCACATGGATCTTTGCACACAATCTGTATATTTCTAAATCACAATCAGACAGACGAGACTCGACAGAATGAATCAGACAGAAGACAGACTATTATGTACGGCTGAATATGTTTGAACTGTGTCGTATGGTCAGTTTCTTTGTTGTTGTTGTGACAGTAGATGTGTTGTTGTCCCTCGTGGACTTATATAATCCCATCAATACTTTTTCTGGGAAACATAAAAAATACATAATCAAGTTTTTACACCATGACATGTGAAACAGCACTAACCTTTTTTTACCCTCCCTAATGGCTAACATGACTTATATGCAATTACACACACGGTCCCTCTGGTCTTGTCTGTAAAACAAAGGTCTCATTCACAGTCGTCATTCTGACTTTCTTCTACTTCTAGCTCAGGGTCAGGAAGTTGAGGTGGATCAGATCGCTGCTGGTGAAAAACAGACACATCCACCCAACTGGACCAGTGGAAACCACGAACCAGTGTGAGCACTATACTTCCCCAGTATGTAATAACACCCAACTCCCTCAAATTGGTATTTTTTCAGGTGTGCTTTTTCAAACTTTTATTGTACTCAGAGGATCATTTGTGGCGTTGTGACAGCGGTAGCTTCACCACACTGCGTAGAAGCAAATATTAAATATGTGAATATTATCTTTCTAAACAGCTGGATACTATTTATGTGAGTGAATATGCTTTCAGGCTGCACGATATTGTGACTGCAATAAACAGTCCATGTGGATGCAGAGGTTTTCAACTTAATGCTGCTAGCAGAGGAACTGATTCAAACTTTTTCTGACATGAAATTTCAGTCCAATAAACAGAATCAAAAAAACAAAACAAACAGAAATGCTGCAAGAAAAAAACCCACAGTAATTTTCCTGACTTTGCTAAATAAACTTTGACGCATTAAAATCATATTTTTGTTTTTTTCAACTGATTTTAATTGCAGGTTGGTGGACAGTTTTTACAATACAAACATCGTCATATATGCACATATGCATTTAATGCTGCTATAGCCTCACGCATACGAGAGTTGTGCATCAGTTTGGGAGTGACAGCAGGATCCAGTCATGTGTTTTAACTTTTAGCGATAGAACAACGTCTGACTTTTTGTTTTCCCATCAACATTATCTACCCTCCCCACTTCATAAGTAAGTACATGCAGACATTAGATCATATATAAGCTGTCTGGAAGAATATTGTAAACGTGACCACAAAGTCTGCCTCATTCATTATGCATCAGTGTGTCTACAGTCCAGCCAACACTCTCCTCTACTTTCCCTGATTGAGCACTATCACTCCGTAAGCTGTGAATACTTCCCAGAGTGATACGCAGCGCTTTAGGGCATTAGTGCACTTGAAGTTCCACTCGCTATCTTGTTTGTATCACCTGTATTAAGTGGCTGACGTGATCGTGTACATTAATTTTAATTCCAGAGGCTATAAAGAAAAGCAGGTGAGAGATTAATGTTGCTCAGAGCGCTGGGTGTTCTTTGTTTGTGCCTGTCAAGAACTCTGAACTGCCTGTCGATACATGTAGTGGTGTAGTCAGATCCTTAAGAAAAGTAGTGTATACAGTTTTTCTAATCATATAATACTGTTATTACTTGTGCATTAATGTTTAAGCAGTATTTTATTCTTGTAGTTGGTTGAGGCGAAGCTTATTTTTAACTTTAATTTAATTTTATATGGGTCTGCAAGTAATTATGGATTAATCTACTCATTCTCGAGCAATACGCTGTAACCGCTTATCTCTATCAGGGTCACGGGACGCTGGAGCCTATCGCAGCTGGGATTAGTTGAGAGGTGGGGTACACCCTGGACAAGTCGCCAGTTTCATCCCATCACGAGACAAACAAGCATTCACACCTATGGACAATTTGGACTGTGAGAGGAAGGCAGAGTACCCACGAGAAAGACAAACCCACACAGACACCAGGAAAACATGCCCCAAACCAGAAATTCGAGGCGACAGTGCTTGCCACTGCACCAACGTGACCCCCAATACATTATGTCAGTACGTTTATTGTTTGAAAATAGTGAGAAATGCTCATTATCATTAGTGAAAATGTCTTTAATCTGAAACTAAATTATTCAGTTTACTGGCATTTAAGATGAAGAAAAGTTTGAGAAGCTGAAACTATAAATCAATTAATCTATCAAGCTGATTTTTTGATAATTAACAAATCAACTAATTGATGAATTGACCAATTGTTCAAGCTCAAATCTTCTATACTTTGTTGTTCAATATTTTACGATGCATCATACTTTAAAATTCTTCATATATAATGTTTCGTATACACCGTCGGTTGCAGCAGATGGCCACCCACCAGTGAGCTGGGTTCTGCTCGAGGTTTCTGCCTCTTAAAAAGATGTTTTTCCTTACTACTGTCGCCAAGTGCTTGCTCATGGCGGGCATTGTTGTGCCTCTGTAAATGATATTATAAAGAGTATGATCTGGACCTGCTCTATATGGAAAGATTTGGCACTATATTTGGCACAAAATAAAAAAATAAAAAGTTGAAAAGTAACTACATCTTTCAGATAAGTCAACGTATGTGTCCTAAACTAGAGATACTCGTGTAAAGTATATCATTTGTACTCGAGTGTCAAGTACGTGCACTTTCCACCACTTGATACGTGTCATACGTGATAGAGTTCTGACCAAATCAATGACTTTAACAAGAGTTATTGCGCTGTTATTTACAGTACATGTGGCATAACAAGTATCAGAATGATTTCATGCTTACTCACAGAGCCATAACTATGCCAGCTGGTACCGAGAAAACAGCGAGAACAGAAAATCACACTGTATTTTTCTGGCAAGCCAGTGCAGCATTTTTCCATAAATACAGCCACCTCATAAATTTCACTGCATCAATTTGCATCTTTCATGCCCTTCGCTTCACAACACATACTTAAGTACAGCATACCATAAAAACGGATCCAGGACTACAAACAGCACCACTCTGAGCTGCTTGAATGTCATTCCAATGAGTTCATGTCATCATACTCTCGGTGTGTGTTTGGAGCCAAGAAATGCATTTCTCTTTCGTAGTAGCAGGGCCAAGCATAAACTTATTAGGGACCTGAGATAGTGTTTGAATCGCAGTGTGTGTGTGTGTGTGTGTGAATGGAGAATGATCATCCAAAGGACTCAGAGTTACGTAAAACTAAGTGAAGTTCAGTGTTTATTCATTTATTTTTATGGGGACAATATATAGCATGAGTCAGTGCCACAAACCACAGCGTTTATGGACTAATATACTTTGCGATGCCTGTTCCTAGATGAGTTTTGTGCATTTTAAAAGCCCAACAAGAAAATAGAAAACAAGAAAACAAAAACAATGATACAATAAAATTATGATCAATTATCTGTAAATTAAATCATCATTATAGCAAAAACAGGGGAAAATCAAAGGGGAGTGTAGTTGGACCAAACTATCCTTTCAGGCCGATTTGATAGCTAAAAACAAGATGTTATTAGATGTTATTAGATATTATATGCAATATTAGATTATATTATTAGATACTTTTCCATTTTTTTTCATTGGGAAATATTATTCCAGATATTTTGGATTATTATAACTCGTTTTCCGCTGCGGGAGGCTTTTGGTTGCATTTTAACTTTCCAAAACTTTTTTTTTTACAATCCTGAATCAAGAATCCAGCCTGCTCAAGAATGCCAGAATTACTCTTCTGCATCATAAAAGGTCTACTGTACTGTATGTTATCTGTAGTGATAAAAAAACAAGCACACCCACAGATAGGAGCCAGTGGACTGAAGAATGAAAACAACCTTGATTATACCTAACCATGTTCCTAACCTGTTGCCAGTTATTGCAAGATGTTCTGCCAGGTGTTTTTCCTGCTTTTGTTGTCACTCTCACAACCTTTCTTTTTTTAAAAAACATGTTGCTGGCAACAAATTCAAAATTGGCATATCATTTTCAAAAACAACAGTTTGACAACATTTGACAAGTTGTCTTTGTGCTGTTTTCAGTTAAACATGGAGGTCTCAGTGTTGTGCACGTCGTCGCTTTTTGTGTCTATTTACATTTTACACAGCGTGCCAGCTTTGCAGAGTCTGCAAAGCATGTACAGCTGTACTTTGAACCGGTTTCTGCACCAGCAGCGTTGCATGCAACCTCAGTAACACAACTATGTAGAATGTGAAGACAGAATGTGTGCAGGGGAGCCCCCAGACGAGGGTGGGGTCCTCCACCACAGGCCCGACTTATGGGTGATGTTATGGATACTATGTCCATGTTTTATAGAGTCTATGGTCGGCCGTGCTTTGTGGTTTGGCTGTAAGTGATATAGTAGATGACGTCCATATGTGGAGAGTGAAGTATTAAGCATGGATATATTGTCCCCTTGCAGCATCGCAGCAGCATTCATGTCGCTAAGGTTGAACTTCCACAGAAAAGATAGACTTTTTACAGACCTCTTCAGTTGTTTTAAGTTATAACTTTCAGTTATAAGGCTTCTTGTTTTCTTTCACAACAAATCTGAATCTATTTTCTTTCTTTCTGTACAGTAACTCTGATTATAATGGAAAAATCGCTTCAGCTGCGGGCTCGTAAAATTGTGAAATCTCACTGTGCTATGTGGTTTTTTTTTCATGGAACAAAGAGCAATCCTTGTGACTGACTTTATCAGATTTGTATCTGAGGTAAACATTGAGTACATTTAACATTATAAAAGCGACACACTGTTATTCACATGACATACAGAAAAGAGAATCAGAGCTCGGAGTTGAGGGAATATGATTCATGCTGATGAGTATGCTGCAAGGATTTCTCTTATTGTACCACCGCCTGGTTTCTTAGAACGACATAGAGGCTGTTATTGTCTTCTAATCCCTTACTATATTTCATAGGGGTGGAGGCAAAAAGATCCGATTACCATTCAAGGTGTTAAAGGTAACAGCATGTGGCTATTCGAGACCACTCATAAGAAGCTTTGATTCTCTTTTTGCCTCACGTGTTAAAAGATGTAGCGTATTAAATATACATTGTGTGTGCTACACGTACTGTATATATAATGCGGCGTTGCTTCCACGGTGGTTTTATTTCGTGATATTTTCTAGCAGACAAAATGAAATCGTTTCCATACAAGAGCTGTTTTGACTGGAAAGACCTCAGAGTTGAGCAGACTGTGCAAATAAAATCCACTAATGGCAGCCATGTTGCTTTACCATTTGTGCGTGCATACTTTGAGACCCTGCCAAGCCAAGTGTATATATTGTAGGTGACGGTATTTCACACTTTCCCCCACGCTGTACAAACGCAGGACTGTCTGCTGTGTGTTTTCACTTCCATAAAAAGGATGCAGGTGTGCAGGTCTAACCTGCTCCTACACACACAAACACACATCAGTCATATATGTAGCTCCTGTGAGAGTTGCGTTGCCTCACACTCCCAGGTGAATCCTGGTAAAAAAAAAATAACTTCTGGCTGTTCTTAACCCTGAGGGCCTTTGAGTGTCAACACACCCTCCATAACCTTGAGTTGTTTTTATTGAATATGGTTGGTGTTTTGTGCCCACGTGTGAGTGTGCACGCATAAAGTTGCAGGGCACGTTGACCTACATCATATCTGTACACGCAGACAACATGTGTGCATCTGTGCACGTATGCTCCAGCTGAAGATTTACTAAAGAGAGTTTTCTCTTTAGAAAAACACTGTTAGTCACCGCAGCTGACTTCCCTCTGAGTCATCCGTCAGAAGTTGATGTTTCGTAGTAACACCGAAAGCGGAGGTCAGTGAACCCTCAGAAGGTGTTGCAATCTCTCTCTTCGGGTGACCAATGAGAATCCAGAGATACCTGGTGATTGGAGAGGGGGGGAGGAGCCTGCAGAGCTCGCTCTGTGAAAACATCTTGTTGTTGTGTGTGTGTGTGAATGTGTGTCAGAGGGTGTGGTGGAGGTACAAGAGGAGAGCTAATGGGATTGATAAGGTGATTGAGAAAAACACACTCTAAAGGTGATTGGACAGCTGACGGGGGCGTTGACGCGTCAAACTGGTTCCAAATGTTTTGAGATTTGTGTGTGACTCTTTGTGTGTTTATGTCTTTGACCTGTATGTGTAAGTCTGTGTTTGGGTTTCATTGTCTGCATGATTGCCTGTGTATATCCGCCGCCGCAGAGCCATATGTGTTGCATTTCAGAACCAACACAATCCCACCCCCCCTCACCAACTCAGATCACTTTTCATAACATCTCTGATCTCTGCCCCTCGCGGCATACGGCCTCCCATGTTACACGAGCCGCGTGGAAACACAACACCGTTTGGCCCAAAGCTGTCCAAATATGGCCCGCAGCCCATTTGGTCACGCCTGCCCCAACGCCTTGAGGGCTAGCACAAGAAATCGTTCATCATGTTCCTAATTCAATCAACAGCAATTTCATTACCAGAGCACAACAGAGACAGATAACGATGGGTCTCATTTTCTCTACTTTGTCTTTTCAAACCATTCAAGCGTTTTTCCAATGACAAATGTAATTACCAGCAGCACATCTTGTGCAAAATGCTAATATTCAGCCAAGGACAAAACCCCCCTCTGTCTCTATCGGCTAGCCACGAGGACTGTTTTGTTAGCCGTAGAATCAACTCGTTTAGGCTCTATTTGCCTTTATTATGTGACCTCAATATCAAGCCTATCATTTTCCACGCCATTGTTCGCAAAACCCTCTCCGCTGTTTCTCTCACTCTCCCCCACCCTATTCCTCCAGTAATCTGCGTCAGTTTGGTGATAATTATAGCTTACTGGCAGAGATGTGGCTGGCTGTAAGCGCTGCCTCTTGGGTAGGAAAAACAACAGGAAAAACAAGGAGACTTCCATTTTTTCCCCCATCTCCCAAAGGAGACCGGACTGCGTGGGTGACTTTGGGTTCGCTGCTCATCTTCTAGCCCCTTTTTTCATGTGTTCGCTTCCTGCCAAAAAGTGGGTTGCATGCCTGCTGCTGTCATGATTTTATCCCCTTTCTCCTTTCTCACTCAATCAGGCGTTCACATACAATACAAAATAACTAACTTCCCACTTAAGTGCTGCGAAGGGGACTGTGGTAATGGTTTCCAGTATGTCTCTGAGTGTGTGTGTGAGTGAAAGTCTGCAGCACATATATGTGTGTGTGTGTGTGTGTAAGGGTCTCAATGGTCTTATCCTGTTACACTAATGGCTGCAGTCTTGCCATCCTTTAATGGCATACGGAGTTCACCAGGGACGGATGGATGACACAGGCAAAGAATGAGACGCGCACAAACACACACGCAAGCATGTCGCATGCATGCGCGCGGCGTATACGCACATGAATTGTATGAAGCAACAAAAGGAACACATCTCCATTACTGGGGGCTGTTACTTAGACGGCCATTTAATCATAGAGATAACATGTCTTTCACCTAACAAGGTCTGGCAGTTTAAAATCCCATACAGCCCTCCTTTCTCTACATATCTCCCTGCCCCCTCCTCTCGTCTTCTTGGAGGACCACTTTATCAGTTTAAGACAATTGGCATGTGGATTTCTGCATATGGTATCTCCACTTGTGCGCTGCAGTGTGTTCCTGCTTCTCCTGGCACTTTTTTCTCTCTCTCTTTGAAAATAGATCACAAATGCAGAAGAACTGAATCTCTAATTACTTTCAACCATAAAACCCACTTCACTCATGAAATTCAGATGATGGTGGAGGATATACAGATTTATGTGAGTGCTCCTGTTTGCACACTTCCCCCTATACGTCTATTTATAAATTTCTAGGCTGCCTTGCCTTAGAGAAGGAGAAACACATTGTTGTTGTTTATTTGCACAAGAGTGAAAGTGCTCACATACAGTATTCCTCTGTCATGAGGGAGCAGCTATAGCCTTGAGGTTAAAGACAGGGGATTATGGTTAGGAAAAAAAAAAAGACTGGCTGGTATCCCAGGACAGGCTGGGAAGATGTGCGGGAAGAGAGCGTAATGCTCTTCTGCCCTTCGGTAAATAATTTTAAGATCCACTTGAAAAAGAAACAAGAACGCAATCAATGTGAAATGTCTCTAAATTTCTTCCATACGGTTTCTGAATTTGCAGTACATTTTGTCATCCAGCGTCTCCAGATATAAAGATCCATCTTTGCTCGCTCATATACAGTTTAAAGTCTGTGTAAAGTAAGAATAAATATGTGTTCTGAGTTTGTCAGACCAAAGAAGAAAGTGTTATTAACCACCCAGCCAAATTTAAATGATTAAAAATATCAACATGTTTATGAAATTAGGTGTCAAAATCAGGTAAAAATGTATTCTCAGCTCCAGGACTGTGGGGGAGTGTCCACTGAATACGCTGGGAGCAGCCCAGCAGCTATTTTGAAGCGTCTGAAACGTGTCAGATGAGTTCAGAAAATGACATGACTAACTTTGAAACACTCTGAGCAAGATGAATTCATCTCTATCTCTCTGCTAGAGGTGCAGGGGTATGCTCAGGGTGGCCTCAGCGTGTCATCGAGCCACCCTTTAAGACCGCCCACAAAATCCTGGACTGAAAACTGGTGAAAAACTGTTTTAACTCCACATTTCAGTTTTCATACATATATATATTGTCGTAAGTCTTTTCACGTGTTTTCAGCAACTATTTTCCAACATATTTAATGTATTTTGAAAGACATCTCATATACAGTTAAACATTTTCTTGATTGTGCCAAGGAGCTCATAAACATTTCTTTGACTTCTGGGATTGGCTGTTTGATTTACCTGTTGAACAGTAAACTATGAATTATGTATTGTCTGCCACAAGGTGCTCCTCCCTTGGTGATATACCATTGACTTGTGTTTTGCAAACGTTGACATAGTTAACAGTTTTACCAGAGACCCTGCAGGCTCCACTATGGTCATAAAACACAGTTTAAACTGTTGAGGTGCCTACCAGCACGTGGTCTAATAAATGTGGATATTTTGTTGTGTTTTTGAGTGTTTACGTTCCACTGTGTGAGTTTCTCAGTATGTACAGTACAGAAAAGCTACAGCAATATACAAACGCACATATAGAAATAAACTATGTACATCTACATAGGAGCAGCTCCAGACTCATATCATGTCCACGCCTTCGTCTCCAAAGGAGTCGAGTTTATCAGGTGTCAGCAAGCCAGAACTGCATCGTTACAGGCCGTATAAAGAAGGCCAGGCTCAGCTTCCTCAGCAGGGGCTCATTGTTACTGCTCTCAGATCCTGGCTCACAATATTACAGCAAATTTCACAGGAACGACTCAGGAACAGAAAAGAAAGAGAGAGTATGACATGACAGATCTCTTAGAAATTACATTTTTATTGTTCTGTTTTGAGAGTAGTGTAATTGCATTTTTATGTGCTTCATTATGTTATATGGAAATTTTTATTTTTTTCCATGGAGCAAAGTCTTATGTTCTTGTACTTAATGGATGTTGTTGGGAGGTGGTCAGGGTGGAGGATGGGTGTACAAACTGCAGGACACTGGAGACCGTGGTTCAGATTCTCAGTCCAGCGTGTGTGATTATGTTTAAGCAACAAAAGCCTTCTGGTTATGGAAAGTAGTAAACAAGTCACTTTTGACTTTTCATGACTTAAACTTCACTTAAACTCCGGGATTTTAACTTTACAGCCTCACCCACCTTACAGACTGGAGGACACTGAGAGGTTAATAGGATTTTTAATATGGGGACCATGAATGTCTATTTCAGTGCATCGAAACTCGAAAAGTTATTAAGATTTTTTTAGACATTAAGAAAACAAAACCAAAAATGCCAACCTAATGCCAGTTCTAGAGGGAAATCAGAGGATCATTGGAGACAGTAGGGTTCATCCTCTGGAGACCATCAATATGTGTACAAAATTTCATGGCCATGGACTATATAGTTACACTTTACAGTTATAGTTGCACTTGGTTATAAGATCTGTTTGGGGTTTTTTTTACAACTGCTTACAGGTCCTGAAGCCTTTTGTGGCTCCTGAGGGCACTGCTGAAATCTGATGAATTGCCTCAAGTGATGTCACTTCAGTCGGCGTTGGAAGAACAGGACAATATTATAAGAACATTATGCAATAGTAAGTATTTTTTGCGATTTAACGCCCCCAATTTCAGAGTACATTACTGCTATTGTAAATACGGACAGCTGTACACGTGCATTTGTTAAGATTACACTAGTTATAATGTTGCCTGCCCGCCCAGCTCCGGTTCTGGTGCCCATTCTGGCGTCACTTCCCATCTGCATCCGACCCAGAGGCACCATTCATCCAATTACAAGTCTGTGTAGCATTAAAATGATTTAAAATCTGTTATTTTCTGGCAGAAAAGTTGCGTAATGTTGCTTTAAATCACTGTAAAGTATCTTTCCCTTAACCTTAACAAAGCGACGTGGGTGCCTGAACATAATGACTTAGTGACTTGCCAAACATGTTAATTAAAAACATTTCATCATTATGTTGACAGAAAACAATCAGGGCAGCACAGAGTGTATTAGCTGTTGCAAAGTAGTACTAGATAAATGTCATTTCTCGCAGACATGGTTGCAGAAAAAGCGGTTGGATTAGAAGAAATGTTTTCATTTACTTTGTTTACATCTGGAAAGCAATCTCGTGATTGTCAGATTGTTTTCTTCTCGTAAGCCGCATTCACTTCCTTTTACCGTCAACAGAACTTCACCTGTATCTGTGCATCTGTGTACTGTAAAGAAACCCCCATCGCCCTATTGATACTAGATTTCCTGGAAAGATGGAACACGGTGAGTCATAACATACTGAACATATTATGTCATGAATTGTTACAACATAGAAGATGACCCCGTAAGGACCAAAATCATTATAAAGAGGTGATGCACGCACGGAAAAATCGTAGCGGCTGAGCAGCTGTGTCACCCCAGTGATTGCTACCATTGGCCAGGGTGAGCGCGGTGTCTAATTTTGTCCTGCTGATGGTCTGTAGTGTGGGTGATCACAAAAGGTTTGTTTATCAGCTCTTTCCGACCTATGTTTCCATTTGCGAGGAGATACGCCGGCACTATCAGGCTACTTAGACTCATCCAGGAGCCTTAAACACAGACCCTCTCTGTCTGTCACTCAGTCAACAGACACTTTATTTGAAACCCCCACTGCTCTCACAGCTGTCTGCCTCCTGCTAATCCAGCTCCATCTTCTTTTATCCCTGAGACACTTTCCAAAACACCGCACACCTCTAAACTCATTCATAATTAACCCTGCATGTCTTTGCGAGATGCAGCTTCTATAAAATCTAGCACGTCATATTTGTCACCCGCGACCTCTCCAATTCGCACATTGTATAACAGGTGGGGTTGGTTCCCAGTGATTATGTTGGGAAAACAAACAGAGTATCTAATTTGCTTAGGGAAAATTGCCTGGTCTACTGGAAAGTGGTTCGTGTTTGTATTGAGCAAGATGTGGAAAAAGAACTCCAGGTGGCTTTTTCTCACTGTTTGATCGAAGTCTGGACATGAGCGGTCAGGCTTCAGTGCACACACTATAAATTGAATGTGAGAGACGATATAAAATATGCAGTATACTGACAGTAAGCTGGTAATGCAATGCTCTGTGTAAGCCACAATTTTTCAGGTTTTATAACAGGTTTTTAAAGTTATAAAACCTGCGTGTGCAAAGAGCTTTCTGGTTGTTGTATATGCACAATACTTTTTATCTTCTTCGTCACTTCTCCATTCTTATCCAGCTCCCATTCCCATTCACTGCCTGTAATGAAATTGCTCCCATTCCCTTTCATTCATCAACTCCAGAGTCGCTAAGAGTAATGGTAATGAGGTAATGGGTGATGTCTGCTTTTCCTTCCGTTGCCTTTCCCAACACTCCCCCGTTATCCATCTTCCTCCTCCCTGCCTTATATTACACACCAGTCACTGCCCCTTTAATGGAGTGAATCTCAGTGCTGTTAATTACCTTTTTTCCCCCTCCCAGACTCTAATATTTAATGCTGTTTTTATTGGGGTATCGTCTTGTGATTCAACTCACAGCAACAGCAGCTCTGTCACTTGTGGGGTGAAAGATGATGAATACAGTTGAAGAAGCTGCCAAAAATCACAGTAGGATCGATATCCTGTGAAAAGTTATTTGATTAAAGTACAAAATATGTGGTGAAAGTACTTTTAGTTTTCCCATTAGTGCCACTTCACCTCTTCCACTTGAATTTATGTTTGAAAAATACATTCTCAATGTGGAGGTTAGTTTCAGACAATCTTGTCTTAACCTTGTCAGAAAGTTCCAACTAAAGTATTACCAATCAAAAACAACCTTTCACTGTGTACTGCTGTTGCGACAGCTGTCCAACATCCCTGCACGTGGCAAAACCAGGCTTTTCATTTTAGTATGTACATATTCACATGTTTAGATCTTTACAACTGCATCTTTAACAGTTAGAATATTCTGCTGAATCTACCTCTCCTCTCCTCAGTCTAAGTCCTCGCTTTTGATTGGTTAGTTAAGTCACATGGTTAGTCCAAACAAGGAAGTGTTGTTGTTGTGAGGGTAATGAGGTGTGGAAATAGAGTAAAGTGCTGCTTGAGAAAGTAATCTGTCTCCATCCCTGCTGTTTCTTCTCATCAAAAGTGATCCAACCAGCACATATTGAACCCTCGCATTACACTCGGTTCTGTCAAATGATGCAAGAAGACTGGCATTGGCTATTGTGTTGACGGCCCATTATTCCAAAATGTCCCATTGGACTGATAGCCCATTTGTCTGATGGCCCGTTATCCCAAAAACAAAAGCAGAGTGCTCTAATGTCCCCTTTTGTCCAAAAAGAAACAGCTCAATGGGACATTTTTTAGACTATTGGGGTTTAAGAACAACGGGCCGTTGGATGATGGCATGGCACCAAAAGACAAGTCAACATCCTCAGTTGATAATCTACGTAAAAGACGTGGAAATAAAGGAGCAGTATTGTTTTTTAAAGTGCTAGTTAGCATCCGTATTTGTAGTGTCAGACTGGTATTTCTTTGGAATATAACACTGTTCTGATGTTTAACAACATTTAGCCAACATTCTAGACCAGATAAACATGTTTAATACGTTTCTACACTTTTTCGACTGTAATTTTGGCTTTGGGACGGTGATTTATTTAAAAAAGTTAGGTTTTGTTTTCATTTTGATCATCCATAACATGCAAATATAGTAGATAGTTATGTGTCACTGAGGCCACGACAAAGAAGTGAAGAAAGGAAGCATTGTAAGACTTAACAGCTGTAACATTTAGATTTTGGAAGAAGCACCGTGGCATTAGTTTTTATGAAGCGATGTTAAGTGCGGCCTGGATGTTTTCCTTGGCGTCGACGTGAAAGAGAACAACTGTTACTGGCTGCAAAATGTCTATGCTCCAAATTCAAGTCACACTACCATCGATGGCAACCATCGCCTGGGCAAAGCAAGGCTTCGAGGAAAATGTTGTCAGTCCACGCTCAGTGTACTGAATTTTATATTCCCAAAGTAAGCACAAAAACCCAAAAGCTTTTATAGACCTTCCATGTTCATGCTGGCTGCAGCTGCATCGAGATATTTGGCTGGGGTGTTTTTCCATGATAAAATACATAGAAATGAATCAATAAAAACATTAAATCACACAGAAATAGCTTAATGACAGCAGGGGTGTGCAATGTTAGGTCAAACAGGGGACTTTTTTTAGATATCAACATTCAATTGACTGCTGATTTAAAAGTAAAATCCATTTATACAGCACAAATGTCCTCATATGGCCGCAGAAACACAGAAAATAAGCAATATTTTGTATGCAGCACATTCCACAAAAGATATTTCCCATCCCCCTGTAAAAGCCTCCTGTTTTTTTTTCCTTTCTATTTGGTAGTGAATAGTATCTTTAGGGGTCATATGCAAATATAATCCATAAGGCATTGTGTCGCAAAGAAAGACACAACACACCCAATCATAGACAATACACTTGACTGACACACTGTTCTCACAGGATCACATTTCCACTGCTTTCATAACCAAAGATGTTAAGCTACGAGGCGTCCCGTATTCTAATGTATGTAAAACCTTTGAGGTTCTTACACAGAGTGTCCTTGCAGCAAGGTGAAGGATGTGTAAATTGCGTTACGGTGTGTCTGTATGAAATCAGGTTCTTATTGAGATTGTAAGGGGGGGTTCAGTCATGGAGCTGATTGCCAATTGTGTGTGAAGAACAGTGGAGACTGATCTCAAATGTAATTTTTTGACATATTTGATTCGAGCAGGGAGAGCTGATCTGATCAAATCGAGTTATGTTTACCCGCTGGCTTTCATTTCTCCATTTGCAAGTGAGATTTTAGCAGTTGTGCATGTGCATATGAACATATCACTGCAGTTATTTCTGGGTGTGTCAGTTTAATTTCCTGTTTCAACATGTCATTATTACAGCTTGAGTGCTCTTTCTGTGTCCGTACCCCAAGCAGCTTCATAACATACAATCAGAGGATGCAAATGTCCAGACGGAGGAAGAAGATTTTTCTTTTTGCTTCATAGAAGTGAAGGGGAGGGGCAGCACATGACCTACTTTTCTACATCAGTGTCAATCAACAATTCCTGATAGTTTTAGATTGAATCTGGAAATAATTAGATGGTGTAGAGGCAAAAAGGTAATGTGTCATCACAAGTTGAACACTCACTGAAACACCCCCTCTCCTGGCTGGACTCAGAAATGTCTGGAGACTAACCCTAACCCTAACCCTAATTTCACCATTCATGACAACTGTGAGGGGGGTGAATTTATTTTAACTCACCAGTTTAAATGATATTAAGGCTTAAAATTACGCATAATTAACAGCGTCGCCGCTTGATTGACAGGTAGGTGCCGTTACAGATGGCTTATTGGAGCACCCAGGCGTCATTTGAACCGCCTCAGGTCCGATGATGATCCTGACGTCTTTGCCGATATTTAGATTAAGCGGGAGGTGGAAGAAGCAGTACATCCAACATGGCGGCGGCCAGCGTCACATATTTTCGGCTTCGAAACGGCGCTTTGAAAACCTACGGGTGACGTCACTCAAGGAAAGTAGACTTTTCTTGGAGAATAACCATAAAAATGTCGGGTTAAAAGTTACAAACAGATAACAAAAAATCATATTTATTATAACTTTTCCAACTTATATGCATTGTACAGTATCATTAGACGACATCTTACAGTAAATCATTGAACTACAAATACAATGCACCATAAATAACCAAATTGGGCTGCAAATTTTCATGATAAAAACAAAAGAAATGTTTAATCTTTCTTTTTTTATAAATTTAGAAAATAAGACACAGCTTCATAGAACACCCTGTTTCAATTAGTAGTCCTTGCAATCAAGAGATTCAAAGGAGGTAATGCCTGTCATTAATTATTACAACTGACTGGTTGTTATTATTTCAAAGTTTCTTAGAAGAGCTTCAGGGGAGTGCTTCCAGTCCTGGGGCGGCTGTCTGAAATCTATTTAAAAGAACCAATCAGAGAATCATGTATGTGTGGAAATCAATGCAACATGTAAGGCTGAATCATAAGTAGAAGTTTCTTCAGTTTAATGGTCATAAGACAACAAAGAAGGGAACCACTGCTTTAAAGTCCCCTAAAGACAAAGCAACCTTCAGGTCTTTTGTTTTCCTCTTCTAATAACCCTCATCTCTTTTGTTCTGCTTCCTCCACCTCGCTCTATGCGTTAACCCTGTCTTTCATTGTCTAATTAGTAGTCAGATTGATAGTGTGGGTAACAGGCGTAGCATAGTTTCATCTAAGGGACCTATTTACCAAATGACTGCCCCTGCACATGTGACTGACTGTGAGGTAAATTCTGAGGAACTCTGTGTTGTTGTTTCTCACTCTAAGAGGCCCTCAAGGAACCACTTGCAGAATCTAAAGTATGAGAGGATAGTTGCATACTTATCAAAGCATGCACTTTTCCCTTTCATACGTTTAACTGACTTGGCCCAGTTGTTTTTTTTTTATCTCCAAAGCAATCGTAGCTTTCTCTGTTTGGTGGTTGTGAAGCAATAGTACCAGAGCTAGTTCCCTCTTTCAGGGAAGTGTGGGGTTTTTTATTTCAGTGCTCCAGCTTTGGTTTGTGGTGACACTACATTTAAAGAAAGATCAGGGGAATAACAGGGAGTTAAAAAGAATAACAAATCCACATGATTGTCTTCCACTCAAATTTTGCGATCGCTGACTGTAAAGGGTTAGGTCATGGAATTTTTTTCTTTTCTGTTTTGGCAGCCAAACGGGAGCACGCAGCATTCTGCAGATCTCTCTTAGCAGTGCAAAGGTCAGTCGGTCTGCAACAGATGTTAAAAGGCCAAATCACAAGCCACTGTGAGCGTCCCGGTGGTGAATGCTCTCCAGTGTTTGCTGCTCCGTGTCCAGACCAACAGATGACTGAAAAGATTAACCTGTAGCTTGTTTTCCAGAGTAAGACATCAGGCAAGACATACAGATTGTTATTGTAACCGGCTCGGTTAGAAAGACACGTTCACAAAGTTCACGATTAAATTTGCCTTGGGGTGACGCAAAGACGTCTTAAAAATAGAGATGAGAGGGAAAAGGAGAAAGGCTGGGCATAAATAACAGAGAGCAGTTTCTGATGAGGTTTAGGTCTGTTCGAGGCTCGGAGACATCCATTACTTGTTAGCTTACAGCTAACTCTTTAAGGAGAATAAATGGAAACGTTTGAGTGTTCAGATTCATGTGAATGGCGTGAAGTGGATATCTGTTGTCTGTCTGAACACACTAACCCTAACTTAACTTTTTCTGCTTCTTTCAGCAGCTAAGATGAAATGACGAATGTCCTCTGTCCACACATAGACGTCGAAACCAACTCACATCCAGTGAGGCCGGGAAGTGACCAACACATGGGTTTGCTGTAGTTTCATGTGATTTGGGAAGACAGAATGACTGAACTGACTGGTTTGCTGGTGACATGTTTATGGCTCCAAGGGTCAGTCTAAAGGTCAGGTAGCCACGGTTTCAGGTATAAAGGGACGACCTGTTTTACATAATAAGCCTTCCAGGCTAACAGCTGCTGACTGCCAGATGCTTCTATGGCTGCCACAAGAGACGTACTCACCCACGTTTTAAGCTTCATAAACAATGATTTCATCTCATGGGAGAAAAACAGTAAACAGTTGTGTTATGTGGAGAGTTATGTTTGGCACGCTCTGAATGAAATCTGGCAGAGTTACAGTTTCACGTTCTGCGGTGCAAGCCAACAAGTTATACAGAACAAGAAGGACTGAGTACTTTGTTCGTTGCTGAATGGCATATGAGAGCTGCTGTTTCGTTGGAGCTCTTCCAGTGAAATGATGCGTTCGTCAGCATCACATTTGTTTGACTGAAGCCAGCAGTTAAGGAGAAGCTCAATCTTAGTTAAAACGAGTGATTTTCCCTCTCATAAACCTTCATCTTGTGGTTGCATTTACTAATAGTATATAGTAGAATAATTTCTACGTTGCCATGTTGAAATCTACATCTCATTGGAGAGTGTGAACAGGCATAATAACACTCAAATAAGCACTCCTAAAAATAACCATGCACATTTTCACTTACATATCTAAACACAGAGAGAGAGACACACACACACACACATATGCAGGATCCGCAGGAGGCATTTAGCCTCTAGCTCTCCAGTCGGAGGACCTACCAGGCTGCACGGCTCATTACAGCTCCTTAGCCCTCCTCCACAGCCCTGTAATTATAAATCCCCTGACAACCCATCCACATAAAGCCTCTCATTAGCATACAGGAGCATAGGAAAGTATGAGTTCATCATTGTCCGAGATTTCCATCTAACTACCCCTGGGGTTTTAAATTTGCATGGGCAAAACGACCTGTTTGTTGACAGTGCAGCTGAAAAGGGGAAGTTTGGACTGGTTCATATCTGCTGTGTTTCGAGTGTTTACATATCACATGCCTGCGCAGGGGGCTGTATGAGTGTTTAATCTGAGTGTATGTATGTGTGTGTGTGCTGCTGCAAGACTGATTTTTCTGGAGAAGGCCAAGGAGATGTAATCAGTGTAGGCAAATGCTACAGTCTGAGAGGACTGTTTACGCTTATCAGCCACACACACAAAGACGCAATGCATTTTGTACACGCCCATGCAGACACTCTTACCCTTTGCACTCATGCACAACACACACTTGGTCTTCGGGAGTGCAGGGATTATCAAGCGAACTTGTTATGGTACACAGAGAGCAGTTTGGAACATAAACTGAAATGCACACATCAGCTGCTGTCATTAGTCTGGCTTTGTTGATTTAGAGACAAGCCCTTGGTGATACAGTCAACTGTGTGTTTTTCCAACAGACTCAGTGTCCCTGGGCTATTTTGTTCCCCTGCATGGCCCCCAGGACATGCAAACACAGTAGATACTATCTCCCGACTCATGGCATCCCTGTGGATCCTCATGAGACTCGATGATTTGCATCCCAAACAGTCGGCCATTTTGCGACAATGATGTAGATTACAGCTTTAAACAAGCACATATATTGTATATACCTCTTCCCCTTTGGTGTTCTGTTCTTTCATATGTAACATTTGGTGATCTATTTTAAAGTCCGTGTAAAGGCAATTCTTAGATTTCTTTCAAAATACATTAAATATGTTGGAAAATAGTTGCTGAAAACATGTGAAAAGACTTCAAACGATATATTACTGAAATGTGGAGTTAGAGGTTAAAACAGTTTTTCACCAGTTTTCAGTCCAGGATTTTGTGGGCGGTCCTTAAAGGGTGGCTCGATGACACGCTGAGGCCACCCTGAGCATACCCCTGCACCACTAGCAGAGAGATAGAGATTAATTCATCTTGCTCAGTGTTTCATGTTGACTCAGTGTTAGTCATGTCATTTTCTGAACTCATCTGACACGTTTAAGTCGCTTCAAAGCGGCTGCTTGACTGTTCCCACGAGTGGGCGTGGCTTCAGCTCATTCAGCGGACACAATACTGCTCATTTTTACCTGATTTTGACACCTAATTTCATAAACTTGTCGATATTTTTAATCATTCAAATTTTTGCTGGGTGGTCTGACAAACCCAGAACACATATCTATTCTTACTTTACACAGACTTCTGTGGTTTCAAAAAGGTTTTTTTTTTAAAGGAACTGAAAGCAAGTTTTCACCTTTTAGCCATGTCAGCTGTGTAGGAAGGCAATATTCACTCACACAGATAAATATACCAAAATATCAACAACAATTTCATGGATTACCATGTAAATATTTATTGTCATTCCACTAAAAGACAAACAAAACAGTTCTAGGTAGGGGTGTAAATCACAAGTTTCATCACAATACGATATCATAAAGTCTGTCTGCGATTGATATGACAAGATATCATAAACCTATTTAGCATAGTCAGTTACTTAATGACCTGGAGACAAACAGCTGTCTAGACAGGCACAAATATGAGCAGTCAGTAACAGGTTTGAGGAGGGAGCGTGGTTGATCCTACGTACCTCCCTTCCCACAAAGCAAACAATAAAGTTATTCTCTATTATTCTTTTTCTCTGACTCACGGTTAATCCCAGCAGTGAGATTTTTAACAACAGAGTTTTGTTGTTGCGTCCAAGATTAACTTTCACCTGTTCCCAGCAACGTAACACAGCCCAACAGGAAGTTGTTCTGCCAGTAACTCTTCACTTGCTTTGTGAATAACAAAAACTTTACTGACGGGAAAACTCGCTTTCAGTCAGAGATACTCTTTTAGCCAGCAGCAACGCACTATCCACCTGATCTTCTGTTGGAAACGTAGCCAAGGATGAGCGGGAACATGACTTTGACATTTGTCCAGAACAGTTCATGACAAGATATGGGAAGAATGATATGATGATAAAATTAAGTTAAAATGAGACATTTACAAAACATTAAAATAAATAAGCCAAATATCAGTTATAATAAAGTTAATTAAAACATCCATGTTGCAAAAGAAATCAAGAAAACATGTTTTGGTTATGTATTTTGAGGGCTTGTCTTCAAGAATATCCACCTGAATCGCTTCTTAAAGTGATTAGGTTAACAGGCCATGTGTTCCATGTTAATTTTAACATGCTGACATGCTGTCTGTATATGTTATTAGTGTTCATGTTGCCTCCCTAACTACACGATCAGGGGCCAGTAGGTCCTGAATCCTTTTGACTGTGATCTGGAATAAAAGAGACGCAGACGTTACCTTGTGCTGGTGTTTACTTCATAGCAGGAGAATTTGTTCTTCCTATTGTGACCAGGGCGAAGTAGTAAAACTAATGGGCCTCAAAGTTGGACCGAAGAAGAAGAATAATGCATGAATTTTGTCTCTGGATGGACAACTTTATTGTACATAAATTCATCCATAAAAAAAAGGTACCAAATGCTAATGCCAACCTGCCATGGATACTAAAAATCTGCAGTAAAAAAACACCTCCGATTCTGTCAGAACCAGACCTCAAGGGGGGTTACCTGAGCGCTACAAGGAATCAGTGACGAACAGAGGGGCACCTACAGTACACCCGATCTGTCTGGTATGAACACTAAGAAAAATACTTGGGCTGAGGGTGGATTACAAAAGAGAAAACAGGAACATTAGCAATCATTAGCCGTTGGCACCAACATTCCTACAGCCAATGCACTTATTAATTGGTCTAATACAAATACAAAATCAAGGACAGTACAGGCAAAACTGCATTGGCTCTGGCAACCGGCAACCGGCAACCGTAACGGACATCTCAAAATCGGATAAGAACACCTAGATAATTCGTTCATAGTCTGCATTTTAACGCCATGTATACTCAGCAATCGTATCTAAATCTAAATAAAGTGAAAGGAGACGTCATATTAAATAGTGGTGTTGTTGCCGGAAAAGGTCAATCGACACCATGGCTTCAACAACACACTTCTGGACGGACGAGGAGACCCGGTTCATGCTCAACCAAGTACAAGAGTTGAATGCCGTCAGATAGTTTGTTGTTGCTGATAAGTAGAGGTCAACCGGAAGTGGCTCTTTGTTGAGAGGGCTACAGCGCCACATAGTGCAACGGAGTCAGCCATACTCTGGCCATTTATCCGATTCTCTGAACGGCATGTATACTCAGACAAGTGATCCGGTCTTATGCATGTCTTTATCTGATACGATCAGAAATTCAAATTTTTTTTGCTGCATGTAAACGTACTGAGTGTGTCTGCCAGTAAGCAAGATAAAAGTGTGGAGCCTCTTGGGAGAGGGACAGTTGAGATGGTAACATACTGGGTCAAAGTCTACCTATCACACTATGTTACAAAACATTCAGGTATCAAACATATCTGTGCTAACTAATAAAACATGTTCATTAACCTCACAAGACTATAACTCAACTGTACCCATTAAACACATTCACTAAAACCAGTAACCAGTAAACCATATGTATGACCATTTGGCTACAAATGCTAACCAGGAAATTAGTGCACGGCTCATAACTAAAGTCTATAAGGACCTAAGTGCATTTAGTGATTTTAAAAGTCTTCTAACTTTCCTCACACACTACTCCACACAACACAGTTTTGCTGGCATTAGCCAGTTAGCACACAGCCTCTATTTACATAGAGCAGTTTCACCAAAACGCATCATGACTTTCTGCACACTGGTGCACCACCACATGGCTGGTGCCCTTTTTATTTTTTCCACCCCTGCCTCCCAAACAGCCTACTGTCTACTACTTTTAGCATTTAGCTCAAAGCTAAACCCTCACAAAACACTCAAAACCCTGTCTACTCTCTCACCCCCGCATACCTGGCTAATTACAGCGTGGAGTGGGCGTGAATGTCAGCTGCGTGTTTTGGATTTGTTGTTGGACGTCGACCCCCAAATCTGATGTCGGAAATGTGTGGGGGTAGAAGGTTTCAGACACTGTTCGACCATCCCACAAGCAAAAGCAGTTGAAGCACACTGACGCCTTTATATATATGCAAAAATGTCCACTGCACAGAGCAGAAAACCTTTTGTTTTTCTAATCAAATGACCTTTTCTCTTATTCCACCCCCAGTCCAAACTTAGGTTTTGTATTATCTTGGCTCACAAGTGGTAAATTGTCTCTCTATTTTTCATCCATCCCACAGTTTTGTTCTGTGGTATGAAATGAGCATCATGTCACCTGGGAACACAAAGTGCGGCTATAGATTTTTACTCAAGACTTTCATCTATCAGCTCTGTTTTCCGCCTGCCAACATCCCCATTGAAAACTTATTGTGTTGGATCACGAGACGAGCCGCGAATCGCCCATGCGTTTCCCACGTGCCCACGCTGTTCCCTCTCTGTGCCAGTCTTGTTTGGCACTGGCTGTTTTCTCTCTAGCAGATATAAGAGGCCCATTGAACTGGCGAGGCCTCGGCAGACAGTTCTGCGGGGGTCGGGACAGCTTGCTAATAACAAGATGCCCATTATGAGTCTGAGACAGATGCAGGTTGTGGCGTAGTATGTTTGCTGGAAAGTGATAGTAGGCCTGTGTGTATGTGAGTTGTTGAGAAGCCTTGTCAAATGACCATTGTTGATTATGTCTATGATGTAGGTCAATGGAGTTCTCCGCCTGCCCCCTACTCGCTGGACTTTTTGACCTCGTGCTTTGTGAGAGGCTCCTTTAAGAAGCACTGGCCTGTGGAGAGGGCGGCCCAGGAGCTGTTTGTGTGCGTGTGTGTGTGTGTGTTTTTGTGTGTGTTTGTGCATGTGTATTGCCCTGTGGAGAGAATGAATGATGTCACCGATCCCTGTAGTACAATCGGCCCCGTTGATGTCTCCTGGCAAATTGAAAAGAACGGCAGTGTTCATTGTCCCGCCCTGTGGCTACACTACACTGTTATTGACCACTCTGGTCACCACCCAGGATTAAGATACACTACAAACTGTACTTATCTCTTTAAAGCAGCAGACAATGGTGAATTAACCTTAAAGGAATATGATCCTTTAATGGCATGGTGTAGCAAAGAAGTGACTCAACTGCTGCTGTTACCCAGAAGCGGAAAATATCTAGTTTTATCTCGTAGCGATGCACGAGAAGATTTCTAAAATAACAATTTCTGAGTGCTCAAAACTAATTTTACTTCATCTTAAGACATTTTGAAGCACATACTCCTTCTTTTACTCATGTGAGTTATAATGTAGTTAGCAGTGATATCGTTTACACTGCATTTTGTACTGAGCTGGAAATTACCGTTCTCTATTTACCAGTTTTGCTCTTCATTAATAAGCTCATCTATATAAATGATGGATTCAGCAGTTCTAAGTTAAGTATTACATCACTTACAAACCAGTTATTTAGTATTTATCAGCGGTTTGTAAGATCATTTAGAAAGAAAATGTAAACAGTTATTAATGCAGGAATTCATGAATTCATGCAGTTCCAAAGCACTTACTACTCGTTAATTAAGTATTTTGTGTGAGGTCATCTAAAGTGGGCACTATCTATACCTTATAAATGTAAATGGTAAATGGACTGTACTTATATAGCGCCTTTCTAGTCTTCCGACCACTCAAAGCACTTTTACAGTACGTATCTCATTCACCCATTTGCATACATTCATACACTGATGGCATTGGCTGCCATGCAAGGTGCCAACCTTCATCAGTTTGAGGAGCTAACCATTCATACACATTCATATACCAATGGAACAGATTTCGGGAGCAATTTGGGGTTCAGTATCTTGCCCAAGGAGACTTCGACATGCAGACTGGAGGGGATCAATCCGCCGATCTTCTGATTAGTGGACGACCCGCTCTATCTTTGAGCCACAGACGCCCCATAAAGCATTTACGAATGAGATTTAAAGGCTGGCAATGCCTCAAGACTCACAAAAGTTTCAGTTATCTTAAGGAGAGACACAACACAAGGGGATATAGAACATATTGCACTTATATTTATTGTAACTTCCCAACATATTGTAACTGTACAACTGTTGCATATGACTACTTGTATTTTTTGGAAATGTCAAGAATCAGTCTGCCAAATGCACCCTCACAGTGTTTCTTTGCGAGCCATTCATTCCACTCAATTACTGAAAGGTGGTCGGAAAGCAAACTGTCGGTGCGATTTCCCCTAAGCCTCCAGATCTGCTCCTTGTAGGATCTCCAAGCCCTCTCAATATGCTGGGTATGGGCACTAGTTTGGGGATCTACATACCACCTGCTGTGGTTGACAGTGTGATGGTTGTACCCTAGTATTTTAGTATTTTACTATTGTTTATATTCAAATTCAAATTAATAAAATAAAATGGAGGAATTTTTAACAAAATAGTATCCATAGCAACAAGAAGATTAAAGGAACACATGACAGCTCCAGATGAAAGGACGGAATGGAATGGAATGGAATGGAATTCTGTCTGTGTATAAGTAGGAGACAAACAGCCCTGATCTCACATTAACACTTCAGATTGTTGGAGAGTTACACACACACCGACCATTTGAGACAACTTCAGTCACAATTTAAAGGAACGGATAATTCAAGAAAAGTACAGAGAAGAAACCCTGATATCCAGCAGAAAACAATGCTAGACGTCATGGATTTCGACTCAACCAACGGACACGCAATGGATTTCTACCTCAGTTCCCTGGAAGAACAAGTCAGGTCTGAAATGGGGGACAGCATGGCAAGGATCACCCAAACCACTCAGGGGAGGGTCAGCATCGACATCCAGGAAGACCTACTGGAAGATTTTCTCAATGGGCTGCAGGCACCGAAAGGTAACAACAAGAACAACTGGAGCCAGGAGAGAAAAGACATGCAAAGAGAGATTCACAGCCTGAAGGCCCAGCTGAAAGACGCTCAGGCCAAATATAACCTGTTATCAGAGGAGACCGGTGATCTTAAATCCAAGATGGGAAAGATCTGCACCATGCTGCGGGAAACTCAGCGTGATCTGAAGCACCAGACTTGTGAAAGTAAAGCGAAACTGGACCAGATGAAGGCGGAAAATGAAGCCCTTCAAAATAAAATGGACAAACTGGACAAGGTGAGGGAGGAGAACGAGACCCTTCAAAGTGAACTGGAGGCAATCAAGTTGGAGCTTCGCATAGAGAAACAGCTGCGTGCTACGGCTGAAAACAACATCGAGGTGACAGCTCATTCTCTGAATATTCAACTGTTCGATAAGGACACTGCAGAGTTTGAGGCTCGCTCAAAAGCCGAACAGTTAGAAGCTGATCTGGCTTTTGAGAGGACCCAAACTCAGAAGATTCAGGACAAGTTGAGCAAGGTGACGGAAGCTTTCGGAAAACACAAGGAAGAAGCCAAGAAGTCTGCGGCGCAATCCCAGGCTACTCACCGAACTCAACATGAGGAGCTCAGGAAGATTTCATCAGACCTGAAAAAGGCAGAGAGTCTGCTCGAGACAAAGCAAGTCTGTCTGGAACAAAAAAACTCCCTCCTGGAAACGATCTCAAAGGCTAAAGCTTTGTACCTTTCCCAGCTCGACGAGCAAAAACAGAGAAACAACATCCTCGTGGCTGCTCGAGAGAGCATGGAGAAGGAGTTTGAAAGCGAGCGCGTGGAGTGGCAGAAGGAGAGATCATCCCTCATTCAAACCACCGAATGCCTGACGGAGACTCTGCAGTACAAGGAGCAGGAGTGGGAGGAAGACAGAGATATCATGAATACCCATATCAAAGGCCTCCACACCTATGCTGTTCAAAAGATGAAGAAGAGGAAGAACTGGTGGAAGAAACTGTTTTAAAAAACAAAAAAACTAGGCACATGTCATCTCCGTGTCTGCGTGGGTTCTCACCGGGTGCTCCGGCTCCCACGATTCAATTAAAAGACGAGCCACAGAAATGATCTTCACTTCTGGGCGAAACAAAGAAACTTTACGTGGGTTCTCACCGGGTGATCCGGCTCCCACTGTCAAAAGACTTTAAAAAAACAAAAAAAACAAAACAAAACAAAAAAAAATCAAATATATGTATGCTTGTTAGTCTGTTGTCACGTGTCATTTTAAATGTCTGATGTATAAACCAGAGGACAAGCACTGATCACTTCTGATATCAGTGAGTTCACAGTTGATCTGAGATACTAATGAGATATAACAGTCAGCTGTTGAATCATGGTCAGTGTACAGTGTATTAATGTAAACACAAATACAAGATAAAAGTTCATTTTAAGTGTCTGCTTTCCAAATATTCACAATATACCTGTTGGTGATTATTACTGGTCACATTATTATAAATTCAGGAGGATTTTTATCAAGGTCTTAGAAACTTTAATATAAGAGTGAAATCTATTTCTACATAATGTCTCTTTAAGTGAATTTCTTTCTAAATGTACAAAAACACATAAAAATATCCACAGTTGTCCAACATTTACATACAAACAAATTTTTTCCATCTCAGGCATCAAGTTGTTATTATTTGTCATTTTATGATATGGGCACTATATACTATATACTACAGCTGATCGTGGAGGTGTGTGTACCAGTATGAGGTCAAAATTACACTTTGTGGTTCTCTGTCAAACTCGACTACACAACTGAGCATCTCTTTTTTTAGTAAGCTACTCTTTAGAGCAAGTTCCTACCTTTTTTTTTTTGCTTGTGGCTGTTTACTTGTGACCTGTCATAACAGGATGTGGACAAGAAGTGATTTTTCCTTCTCTGATTTCATAAAAATGTAATTAAATTTAGAGTCAGGAAGAGGCATAAGTGTAAAAACCCCTGCTTTAGAGTGTTATTATTGGGGGTCCTTCAGAAATGAGAATATATTTAATCTAATTAACAGTTATAATGAGTTATGATTTACATTACTAGACATTAGCTTCTTACCACACCATTAAAACTGCATCCTCTTTAGTGTTTTAGTTCACAAACTCTTAATAAATGGTTTATAACACACTATAACATCTTTGTAAGCAAATATAAGGATATGAAGTTTCACATGCTAATTAACATACTACCTGTAGGCATGTTACTAATGCTAATATGCTAAATAGCATTAGTAACATTGTTTTAGTTGTAAGCAAATATTAAGAAGGCTAAATTATTTTGTTCCGTATGTTTTTCACTGTTTATGAATGTATTTTTCAGCATGTATGTCCTCTTATGAAGCACCTGTGAACAGCCAGTAACATGATATAACGTAGCTGTATGTTTACACACACATGAACAAATGTGTCTAACTATATTATCAAGCATGCGTAACTCTTTATAGATCAATGCTTCATAGACAAATACATGAATGAACACTTCAAATGTATCCGCTTACAACTACATTATGGCGCGTCATAAACAATTTATTAATTGATTGCACACTGCAAACCGCTTATAGAGATAAAAAAAATGACTAGTAACCTGATCTGACACCATTTTACATAGATATTAGCTATAGCTTCTGTGTCATATGATACTTTAAGCATGCAAATGAGAACAGCCTGGAGAAAGCCTGAGGGCACATTTGTCCCCAAGTACTCTGAGTTTAAGCCCCCTGAAAGCTAATCTTTTACCATCAAGGTGTTCTGCATGACACTAAACTGATTTATGGACTGTAACATAGTGGCCACTTGTGTGCACACAACGGCATGCATAAATCAGGTATGTGTGTTTATGTATGCTATTCCATGCACATATGTGCATGTGTTTGCGGTCAAGGAGCCTGGATGGCCATGAAGGTCGTTTTTGCTTCTAAACTGCTCTCCCACATGTAATTAGGCTTGATGAAGTGTGACACATTCTGCATGATGCTGTGAAAGGTCATGTGTACAGAGGTAAAGCAACAAACTCGATGACTTCCATGCATCGGGAATAACAACACGCAAAGGGGATCACATGTATGTGCATATAGTTTTGAAAGTCTTTCATGGGCAGGTCATGGTCACCATCTCTCTGCTCTATTACTGTAAATCCCATATTCCTTGAACCAGACCACCCGGTATCCCTGTAGCAAACAGACATGGGTGACATTGGGATGTGGTTAGACCCTGGATCCAAGTAATCGCTGGGCATTTTTAACCGCTGGCCAGCCTCCAGTCATGACTAAATCATCTAAATCCCGTTTAGTTTCACTTTATCCTCTCCCATATAGTTACATAAGTATCTAAAGCACAAGCAAATGTGGCCATATATACTGTACACCAACTCATGTTTAAAAGCTATATAGCACATAGCGTACATAGAGGCCTTTGTGAACTGGAAAAAAAACTGTGCACACACTTTATGGATACTTTTCCTTCCAGTTTTGGCTGGGCACGGTCATTTATGAGGCAATAAAATCATCATAACATTCCTCTTCTTGCCTCTCTTACTCCCTACTCTCTCTGTCTTTTGTTATTTCTTTAAGTGTTCCCGGCCCGCCCATCAAATATTCAACATAATAATTATTTATGAGTTTTTCAACATTGTGTTTTTGCGAACAAGCACATTTTTAGGGCTGATTTGTGAAGACCAAGTGTGATTTTGTGCGACAGTAAATTAGATTAAAAGTCTACAGACGTGCTTGTGGCTTCATGAGGATGAACTTGGACACAGATGCTAAATGCTAATGCTAGAATGGCAACATAATGACAATGCTAACATGTTTATTGGGTATAATGCTTACCACCATCACCATTTTAGTTTAGTGTGTTAGCGTGTACAACTGAGGATGATTTTAACCGGCTGGTTGCTAGAAAAGTTAAGTGATCGTCCTCTGGAGACCATGAATATCTATACCAAATTTCATGGGAATTCATCCAATAGTTGTTGAGATGCTAAGATCCACCAACCGACCAACATTGCCATCCCTAGCTGGTGGTGCTAGATGAAAAGTTAAGCGATCATCCTCTGGAGACCATGAATGTCTATCTCTATCAAATTTCATGGCAATCCATCCAATAGTTGTTAAGATATTGAAGCTGACCAACAGACCAACATTGCCATCCCTTGCAGGTGGTCCTAGATGAAAAGTTAAGCGACCATCCTCTGGAGACCATGAATGTCTATCTCTACCAAAGTTCATGGCAGTCCATCCAATAGTTGTTGAGATGCTAAGATCCACCAACCGACCAACATTGCCATCCCGAGCTGGTGGTACTAGCTAAAAAGTTAAGTGATCATCCTCCGGAGACCATGAATGTCTATCTCTACCAAATTTCATGGCATTCCATCCAATACTTGTTGAAATATTGAGACTGACCACCCAACTAACATTGCCATCCCTAGCTGCTTTGTTAGCATGGCTAATAACAGAGAAAATAGGCTGATTTGTGATATAGTGTGGGCTACTTGGTAACAGGGAAAGGAGGCTGTTTAGCTCTGTTACCATGGTCTCAAAGTTTAGATTGCGTATACACACCCACAAACCCTATAAACACACTGCTCCTACAGCACACACTGCTCCTACAGCACACAACGATGATGCTAACCATATTCAACATATGCCAGGCCTCATACTAACATATGCTCATAGTACAATACATACTGTTGTTTCATTCAACACGCACACACGGTTTCATTTTTTTGGCGCATGGTGAAAAGCAAGACGCAGACAAACAATGAGCTCACATGGATTGTATCCTCCCTCTGGTCCCAGGCTGTTGATAGCTGCCCCACCTTGTGCCTGCTCTGATGGGGTTTATCTCTTATTTATAAGTCTTTGAGGTCAGCACCACTGAGAGATAAAGATCCTTAACCCTTAAGGTGTGATCCTCTACCTTTTTACACTTTAATTTGATGACCTTTTGATCCCACAATAAGTGATTGGCTTTTGTGATCTTCTCAATATGGACACGTAACAACAGCATGTGACAATCCATCAGTATATTGGCACTTGGCTGACGTACCATGTCCTCTATTAGTGGAGTGCGCAGATGTGTGTGGGGAGGAGACTTAGTCATGTTATCCCCCTCCTGCTGCTCGGTTTCACCCAAGAGGCTCCAGTGGCATATGATGCTAATAAATTTAGCAGAAATCACATCAAGTAGGCTCGCTGCTCCATCGATTGTAAGAATGACATCATCCCCCTTTCCCTCTTAGCCCGATGGAGGAAGCAAAGTAGGGGAGAGAATCTTTAAGCCAGAGATATCCTCTTTCAGGAGGAGGGAGTGTTGTCAATGCTCATTTTCACCTGCGTTTTTTGCCGCTCACACAACCACGTATGTATGCACGCTCACGAGCATCCGGGCTAAGCTTTGGCATAGAAGTTTCCATATCAGTCTGCTAGAAGCAGAGAAGACAATCTATGAGATAATTACATTAGTGTGCCAAGAGTGTGTGGAAAAGCCTCTCACACACTTAGGGCGAGCTAATGAATACGAGCCTGTGGGTGTGTGTTGGAAAGAGGTTGGTTGGTGGCGATGTAAATGGTGAGCGAATGTGCGGCCGTGCTTATTTTCAGCCTTATAAATATTCTTGTTCCATATGAAGTTTTGTAACATATGGACATTTAGAGCTAATTGGTTTTGAGCGCTAATGAAAGAAGAGCGTTAAAAGGGTGCAGGGTAGGCTTGGAGAATAAAAATATGTTCATTACTTCTTAGGATTGGAGTGATGAGCCAATTTTTTTTGCTTTATTTAATGGAAGAAACATCAGAACTGAATGGAGAGAATGCAAAATATCCATGAAATGTTCAGCCTATCCTCGAAAAACAAAGACACACTTATAATGAGAGCTAAACAACAAGCTAAAAAAAGGGTGTACATGTGTGCAAGCGAGAATTTACTGCCTGTGATTTTATAGTAGATTGTATTACCACTGCTATATTCTCTCTGTCAGTGAATGTGGTTTTGTTCGTTCGTCTTGTATGTTCGTCCCTGAATGTGTGTGTGTGTGTGTGTGTGTGTGTGTATTCAGAGCGCTGGGTGACTCATCCAAGGGTGAGCACACCCTGTTCTATTCCCATCAATCCCAGGCTCATCTACTCGCTGTGCCCGAGGGAGCCGATAAGATCTTCTGCCAAAATGGACATGACCACCTGCACTCGCAGATACTCATCAACAGCTTGATCCGCAGAATACTCAAAAACCTGCCCCAGGTTACCGTTTAAGGTGTTGTAAACACCAACACAAAGCAACATTTTGACTCGCAGCTGATCATCAGAATCGTGTTTAATGTGTAGATGTACGTACTACGTAGATCAATGAGATCCAAAAAGTGGTGGACATATTTTAAAGAATAAACAACGCCCTACTTCAAATTTATCCAGTTCAACACACAGAGTCGCACTCATTTACTTCCCTTATATTTTTCACATAAAAAGGTAAACAGCCACTGCAAAGCCAAGCATTGGATGAAGTGTTTGAGCTCCAGAGGTGCTGTTTCTACAGCTGATCCTGACCTTTAACCTACCCATTGAGGAGGGCATGGGAAAACGTACCCTGAGGCTGTGTTCAGACAGACACTAGCATTGAGTCAAAAACATGCTGCCTCTTCATTTATTTCAATTAAAGTACTGCGCTGGCACAGCAGGGCTCCAGATGCAAAGATCTCTGTTGAGGTTGAACATCAAAAGAGAAACCTGGCTCAACTTCTGAGACACACAAGCACATGTAACTCCTTCTTGGTAGCAAACTTCAAGCATATTGATAAAATAGTTGTCACCAGGATAATGGTGTCCTGTGCAGAGCTTTGGTGTCTGGTAAACCTTCAATATCTTCAATTTCTGAAGAGAAGTGGACTTCTAGAGTGTGTTTATTCTTTGTTTTGTTTTTTTTTCAAGTATGGAGACAAGAGAAAGCTAGCCTAGCTTAGCATAAAGACTGGAAAACGGGGAAACAGCTAGCCTTTCTCTGTCCAAAGCAAACAGCCAATCTGCTAACCAGAACCTCTAAAACTCACTCACTAATAAACACTATATATCAGGTTTGTTTAATTATTACATAACCAACGTTTCAAAGTAACAATTTGTAGTTTTACAGGGGGTTATATGCTGGACTATTTCATGGCCAGGTGCAGTAGTCTCAGTTGTTAGCCTAGCAATCTCATGGTGACGACAAGAATCAAGCATTAGCTTTAGCTTTAGCTTTGGCAGCGCTGGTAGATCCAGTCTTTATGCTAAGCTAACCAGCTGCTGTAGTAGTTTAATGTTTAACTGACTAATATGAGAGTGGTATTCATCTCCTGTGGATAAGCATATTCCCCAAAATGTCGAACCATTTCTTTAATCTTCTTTTTAGTGTTTTTCATAGTGCTATTTTTGGTCTAAACACCTCTAGTTGCTAGATAAGCGTCTCTAACTTTGGAAACCTTTACTGTCAAAGTGCTGGAAGACAGTAGCACAAAGCTATTGGTATTATTGCGTAGAAATATGTGCATCCTGTTAATATTTGTCTATTGTGGTTTTATTTCAATGTCATTGTGACTATTATTCCTTTGTCTGCACTCGCTGAATGGGTATGTGTGTCTTTTGCATTACATGTTGGCACCAATCTGTATGCATAGCTGTGATTCCTATGTGATTTTTATCTGTGTGCACTCAGGAAAATTGTCTCGGTGTGTGTGTAGCTCGGTATTTGAAGTGGAAATCCCTTTAAGAAACCGTGCACCTCCAGGACAGCACGCCTCGTGTGTATACGTCTCTGTGTGTATACTCATACTGAACCCTTAGATTAAAATGCTCTGACCATTCATCTCGCTGTCATAGCTATCAAATATAACAAAGACACACAATCCCTCACAGTCTCTCCGGCTCTCCCTTATGTCCATTTACTTTCTCATGGTCAATATTTGTTTCTCTGCCCACCATTTCTCACCTTCACGTTTATTAATCTCCTGTCCTTTGCAATATATGACATTTAATTATAAATGGATTAAGAATTCAGGTTCTGACGACGGAGTATACGGGAGGAAACTAAATAGACTGAGGGCTTCACACACACTATGACACAAGACAAATGGGCCTTATATAGGTTGTTTCCATTAAAGCCTAATGCAGACAAATTATGAAGAAAGATTGATTAGCGCTGGTCGCAGTCATTGGAAATTCTGTGGAGCCAGATGATTTCTTCAAAGAGTCGGTGTGAGACAAAGGCAACAAAGTCCTCTGTGGTAGAATTACTGCCTGGTTTAAATTTGCTGGAGGAGCCTCGGCTAGCAAGAAGCCTCTATCATCGTCTACTTCTTTTCATTTCCTCTATTTTTTCTCCCCTTCACTGATTCAGATGGCGAATTACAATTCCCATTCAAAGTAGGTCAGCGCCCCCTCTCTCTCCTTCTGTAGCCCCATTCTCTCTCTGTCTCCCTGGCACCGTTCCCTATGTAATCCCCATCCAAGGCGCTACAGCTAGAGATGAGACTCTGGTGCTTTGATTCCACTTACTCCGCTTCAAGCTAATTTCTTCTTTCCCTTTGTGGCTTTCTTCTCAGTCCTCCTCTTGATGTATGCTTTGCTTTTCGTATCTGCCCTAAACCTTTCCTTTCTCTGTCCATCAGACTGACTTTTCTCCTCTTTACCCTCTCCTTGGGCTATCCATCACTGTCACTGCACTGCACTTTCCAGAGCTATTGAAATTATACATCAAGGTTGACCCCAGCCTACATTTCTCTGATAGCTCCTATGCAGCAGTTCAGACAGTTTAGCTAATGTTCTTACTGATGGGGCTCTGAAGGACATGTTGGCAGGACAGATGACTGTTGCACTGATTGAAAGTTAGATTATTTAGGCATAGGACGATGTTTCTAACCACCAGGGCATCTTACCATCCTATGGATAGCTTTATAATATGCATAATTAGATGAGCCTTACAGCTTTTACAGTGACCAGGGCGACCTCAAGGCCAGTGTTGGGCAAACAGCAATAACATTCTAGTTACTAATCCCAGAATTGCTCCGTTACTTTAACTTTTTGGGAGGAAGAAGATTAGCTTAGCACAGGCTAGCAAGCTAAGCTAACTGGCTGCTGGATGTAGCTTGTGTGAGGTATCAAGCTTCTCATCTAAGTCTTGGCAATAAAGTGAATATGTGTGTTTCCCATAATGTCATACCATGTTAAAAATATTTATTTGACCGCAGCAGTATGTAATATGCATAATTGAGATGAAATATTTTGTTACTTAAACATTTCGGGGGTCGGCTTGCTTGCTTTCTCCTCAGCTTGGTGCAGGCTAGCAAGCTAGCTGTTCCCCCCAGTTTTAGTGCTAAGCTAACTGGCTGCTTGTTGTAGCTTGTGTGTGGTATCAACCTTCCCAGCAGTACTGAACAGCGCTGCATCTTTTAACTACCCTTCCTGCTTGTGCTTTAACGTTAAGGAGACATCATGGATTATGACTCCCTACTTTGCTAATCATCGTCTGTCTCTCTCCTCTGCTTTAATTGTTCCAATCAAAGCCCTCTGTAAACACTGGAGGAGGAGAATGTATGTGTTAAAGTGTTTCACGGGGCGGGGAGGGGGGACCTGATAATCCATTTCAATTACCAAGAACAAAAGCAAAACACAGTCACTTGAAGGTGACGTGGGGACGTTCTTCAAAGGGCCTGTCTCCATGGTAATAGCTGTAGGCCGGACAGACCCCCGTGGCACACATCAGCATGTGCATGATGAGCTTCTGTCTTGGTCTTGGGAATGCTTTGGAGCTTCATAGATGCCGTCAGATTCTCTGGTTATAAACTTAATTAGCTTGAGGACACTGTAAGTTATACAAAGCTATATTCTAACTGTAATATTTAACTTATACTCTTCAGTCACAGTTATAAACATCCTTTAAATAATTATAATACATTTGTTCAATTGTTAATGAGACATTTTTTTTCTTGACAGTCCTCTCTTTGATGGTGGGCACAAATTGCAGAGTGTTCCCTGAAGGCAGCAGCACTACAAAACTCAGCTTTATCTTTAACAAACACATGCTGTTGTTTTCTCTTGCCTTCTGCCCCCGTACAGTTGTACTTCCTTGGCTGGCCAGACTGAATGAATAGGCTGCTGCTAATGAAGGGTTGTGTGGGGATGTGTGTACAGGTGATATCATGCTACTTTTATTATATGATCCAGAAAAGAGCAGACTAGACTGTCCTATACATATAATTTTATAGTGCAATTTGAGAAGTTTGTAAGGTACTTTATATGTATTGTCTAGTAAAAGTAAGACTAGTTTTGACCTTTTGAACATCACGTGTTTGTTAATTAACACAAATTCTAATGAATCATATCAGTGTCTTTATCTGGTGTCAAGTATTTTGAAATGCTACGACGACTCTATGGGACTATCCCTCAGTTCATTACAACCAGATGACAGGTTAATGGTTGTTTTTTTTCCCAAAATATCTCCAAAGTTCAACTCTGACCACATTAATGGCTGCAATAATCTTTTTATGTATCATTTTATAGTAACTAATAAATCCAAAGCGGTCATAAGTACACATGATAAACATTGATATGCTTCTCTGTCTAGGAATGCCAAAAGATCCAGCTGCTAACATGTCTGTCATTTTGCCAACATTTAGAGACAAAGCTGCTTTTGTTCTCATTTTATGACAGTAAAGAGAATTTTTACAAAAATATTTATTTAATAGGGACCTTTTTTATATTGTGTACCTTTTGTATTATATGACATTCACTTGGATGTTCTCAGTAAAACACAAATACTGAGCAATAGTGAGCATTCATGTTCTTGGTTAATTGGCTGTTTTTACACCCATTACAAAATAAATTTATGAATTATATTTCATTTCATTTCTTAGAGGATTATTTCTGTGGGTTATATTTAAACTTTGCCTTGTGTACCAGGCTGTTAACATGTTTATTTCTGCTGTGTTGGGTATTTTTTAGGCACTCTTGCGTTGTCTTCACATCCATGGAGGCTGCCGCTTGGTTTCAAGTCATCAAAACAGTGACCCGAGTCAACTTTGAGTCCAAGTCACAACAACTACATCTCTGCCAATGAAGGAGTTAGTGTTTGCCTGAGTGGAAATATTTAAACACACTTGATTTCCCGCAATCAAAGAGCTTCTTGAGTCGAGGTACTGAAATACTGCTGCATTAGCCTGTTACAATCAGCTGTCTCTGATTTTCTCCACTTTAATCATCCACTTTTTCCACACACGTGCACCTTTACACCGACACAAACACACACTCTTATTAGGGAACGTTGCGCTGCAAAATGTTTAATTTTGATCATTTCAGTAGTACTTATGAGTCCAAATCCAAGTCAAGCAACAAACAGTATGCTAATCTTCAAAGAACTTTGTTATACATGATGGGGGCATTTTACGCTCCACTAACCTGTTCCTGCCTTTACTTGATACCACGTGGTAGGAAATGCCCTCATAAATACAGGGGGCTCAGCTCTGGCTGGACGCAAGAACAAGGAACCCTGTTCTTGTGCTGTGATGACAGATTTAGTCTAGACTGAGGTTGTGTCTGACCGCAGGTGTGTTCATAGTGTACAGGCTGTAAATGTAATTGTGTACGCAGCAAGCTGACATATTAAGTCGTTGGAGGTTGTATTTATCATTAACCAGTCCTCCAACCAACCAATGACTAAAAAAACCCCACTTGAAAGCCACTAGGCCGTGGCTAGACAGCGCTTAGACACGTGAACACAATAACTATGTGTTTATTGTGAGACTCTAGCTCTTAGATAATTTCAGGGGAGAGACGGTCATTGAGCTAAGTATTTTGGGTATCGTCTTCCATGCATCGCGCACTTGCGGTGTGTGTCACACTGTGGAGGGTGTTAAAATGATGCAGCCAGCGTAGGAAGGGGTCATTTTAAGATTTGAATCAAATGTGATCTCAGTGTTAAGAGTGTTACGTGTGTGTGTGTGTGTGTGTGTGTGTGTGTGTGTGTGTGTGTGCCTCAGTCTGAGAGAGAGTCATACACTAACACAGAGCAAACCAACCTTCAACCCCTCTTGACAGACAGATAAGCATGCATAAGCACACATACTTTACATATAGTACACACACATATTACATAATCGCAAATTAGGAACACACGAATACACATGAACATTCACAGACGAAGTACACACATAAAAACACACATATTCATGTGCATAACAGCCACACACACAGTCCCACAGTCTGCAGGTGAGTGCATGAAATATTTCCCTACAGGGTCGGATATTATCAGTTAATGCAAATGACGCGTGTCGACTGGAGCTGAACAGAAATATGAACAAGTGCAGGTCGGACAGCTGCTGTAACAAGAGCAGAGCGGCATGACACTGGCTGCCCGGTCCTGACCTGTACATGATACTCTGTGCTAACCTGCCCTGTGTTCACTTTTATTTATAACTCTGCTGTCATTTATTGCGTGTGCTATCTGCTAACAATCAGGCTCACACCCCTTCTTCTGCTGTTATGTGCTCTCTCTGCCTTCATTATTAGGCTGCTATTAGTATTTTCTCTAGACTTTAGTTAGCTGGCCACTGGTTTTCCCTCCATATCACCTTTCACATCTGTTGTCAACATTATTTTTATATCTGGAATGTGCATTCTCGAAGCAACCTTGACATTTAATCATTGCTTTTGTCCACTGACCACCAACCTCTTTTCAAATGCATCCTATAAAAAAAGGAATAAATGAAATAAACACTCTCTATCTTATGTGTTGCGTATCTTATCAGATGATCTACCACCAATAACAATAGCAGAGGTTGGCCCGTTCAGATAACATCAGCAAATCCTCACAAAGCACGAATATGTCTTGGCTCCCAGGGCGTGCAGCATGCCAACACTTGATCAACAGCCTTGCCGTTGCAAGTAAAGAAGCCAATTAACTTCCTCTGTCACCTTCCAGCTAAGTGGAGCCATCGCTGAAGGGTGTACAAATTGCAGCCAGGAATCTAATTTCAGACGAACATACACCTTGAGCCCTCTAGAACAGCAAAAAATCCAATCTGAAGAAACATGATGACTTGCACTTGCTGCTCAGCACTGGGCTTGAGCCATCAAAGTTGTGAAGGCTAGATGAACATCCACTACAGAGGCTGGGTCCATGAAATGTTTAGCTTAGCTTAGCATAAAGCCTAAACTGCCAGCTCCACCAAAACTAAAAAAAAACGCCACATTCCCTGTTAAATCCTGCTAACAAGCTATAGGTTACTGTGCATAAAGACACTTCATGGTAACGTTAAGAGAGGTCACAAACCTGTCAACATTATGAAGACAGGTTAGCGGTTGTTGGTCAAGAAACGACAATTAACTGCTCTTAAAGTGTCAAAGAGATTTTTGGGAAGACTCTCATGGTTGAACTTGTGGGTTAAGTATAAAACTAGAGCTAGGAGGTGATTATAGCTTAACATGAAGATTGGAAGCAGCAGGAGAAAACAGCTAGCCTCACCTTGTTAGCAACCTGTTACCTGTTAGCAACATTAGCGCCAAACACATACAGCTATGTTGTTGTATAGCAAACTATTGCACTATTGCAAGTTAAACATTTCACTTGTTAATGGTACAAGATGAAAACAACATCACTAGCATGGCTAACAATTGGTTAACAATTTTGCCAGCAAATGGCAACCTTGATAGGGGTTATTTATCATTTATCATGTCATAATTGATTTCCTGGCATCTTGTTTTGGACGTGGAGTTGCAGAGATGTTGCACAAGTGCTGGATAAATATATACTGTTGTCCGCCCAGAAATTGTACAGCTCTGTTGGATACATTTGTGGGCAGATGTATTTTTTTTTCACTTTAGACATCCATCATCCAGTCTTACTCTGGGTGAGACTGCTAACAAACAATGTTTGAGCATATTTTACAAAAGGAAGAGTTCAGAGGTGATCAGGCAGGTTATGGCACTTTTACTGCGTGTTTTTACTATTGCTTTAACTGCAGTTAAATACCATCTGTCTGCTCTGACTCTCAAGGCCACACGAGCTGTCACCCTGACACAACATCACCTTCTCTTCTGCAGTTGTCTCACTAATTCTGCAATGACACCAGGTCCTTCTCACCATTACACATACTTCACCTCACCCTCGCCGTCAAAGAACAAATTGACAGCGGTGTGAAAACGCACCGCACAAGGCTGTCGCTGCCTGGGATATGACATCACTCTAATACTGTCAGTAATGTACAAGTGGGCAGGAGAGCTTTGTGACATTCACACTTCCTCCGCAGCACACTCGTTTCCTCTCAAACCTTGAACACACAAGCTCTTTGTCTCTCGATCTAGATTGTCTCTCGATTTGCCACTTTCTGCCACCTCGCCTTGTTTACATTCCCCCCCATTTCTCTCAGCTTCCTCTCATTCACTCCATTTTCTGTGCACCACCTGTACCCAGTTCCTGAAAATACTGACAGCAGAGACAGGAGGCTGCACAGGGCCAATTTCCTGAGTGCTGCTCACCACTGGCACTCATTTAATTACTGCAGAGACAGAGGTGGGAGGCATGGCCTGTCAGCGCTAAAGCCCAGATCCGTGTGGTCCCTCTCCTGCTGTCCTAGGGGATGCCGACGGGGGGGTTGGTACCTGTCATATTCTATAGCTTCTATACGGGCATCAGCTGACAGCTAGAGATTAGCTTTCTTTGTTGCAATCCTGAGAGGTTTGGTAACCATATGGCCAGAATACTGGATGAATGCCTTTGATTTCTTTTAGCACACTCGCACACATCTGAACCATTTTTGTGGACACCTGCTGGGATTAAGAGTGGTGTCAAAGAGGAAGTGGAATGTGTCTCAGTGTGTGGCATCATGTGTAAGCCTTTAGCATCAACACGACGAGGTAATTCATCCCCATATGCTCTGGAACCATTTCTCTGATTTACCTAAATCAAAACAAATTTAATTGGATAAATAATTTATGTGTCCAACAATAGAAAACTTAACCTATATTCATTTAACGAGTTTGCTGTATAGGACTGATGTAACACCTTAGCTTAGCTTTATCCCAATGTAGTTTCAAAGAAAATATTTTTTATTGCAATAGTATGTCAAAGAAAAGGTTTTTTTATCACTCAAGGTGATGGTTGCTTTTATTCAAAGTTCTTTACAATTTGTTTCTGACTCATTCACACACACCTACACACTCACACACAGATGGCAGCGATCCTCCGTGTAGAGGAGATGCAGTGTTCTGCCCAAGGACACTTAGGATATGTGGACAGGAGAAGCACCAGCTCCATGTGTTAGTGGACGACTTGTTCTACCTCGTGAGACACAGCCGGACACAGTTTCCAAAGTGGGTGCAACAGTATCTGGGATGTCATAAGACTTGTTCACTTGTTTTTCATATTGTTTCACCGTTATTGTTATTAGAAAAAATCTAGGCAACATTTACTTTTATTGTTACATATCATGAATAAATAAGCTATAAAAAAATCTATCACAGCACAGTGAAAACTAGCTCAGCTCTCAGCTGTTGTCCTAGTGATGCAAGCCTTCTATTGAATGGCTCTCCATAAAAATTTTGTACGGACATGCATGATGACTTCACTGATCCTGTCAGAGGGCTTTTCCTCTGGGGCCAATAGCAGATGAAAGTTTTCACTTATCCTGTGAGACCTCTCAACATCTGTTGGATGGATTGGCACAATATTTTACACTGAAGGTTCCCAAACAATAAATCCTAATAACATTAGTTATCCCCTGACTATTCTTCAAGTGCCACCATGAGGTCGACAATTTTTAGTGAAATATCTAATTACATAATATATATTTATAATTAATGCTCCCCTCAGGATGAACTAGATGACTTTTCATCTGGTGCCACCATCAGATCAAAACTTTAGTTTGTGTAGTGCCTTGATTTACAGCCTCCCAGAACTGCTAGCATGGCTGTAGACTCTTATGCTGTGTCTTACTTCGGATACTTCCATTAGTACACTTCTATGTAGTACACTGTGTACTTCCTAGTGTATTTCAGTAGGGTAGTGTTATCCCAGTTCGAGTACGGCTGTTGTGCACCGGAAATTACACAAAAAAAATGATAAATTTAAATTAAAAATTAAAATGTTACCGCTTTTTCTTCTTCTTTGCTGAATTGCAACCTGGTGACGCATTAGTGGCAACATTTGACAGCCAAAATATAAATATAAAACATATATACATCGTATAATTATAATCACTGCAACCGCTTCAGATCCAACAGCTTCCTCAGCCGCCATTTTCACAGTGCTGGTGGTCCCTCCTCTTCTGCTACGTAGCCAAAATGGCGACGACTGAGGGTGAGAAGTGTCCAGCATTCCACACTCCACACACACACACACACACACACACACACACACCATCTGCATACTCATTGTACTCTGCATTTTGCATTTTCGAGTATGGAAGTACGTGTATTGAGAGTCTTGTTTTACATTGTTTAGCTACAAATAGCTTGACACAGCCTTTCACTCGTGTCTTCCAACATTACTACATTATCACAATGTAGTTTCCAGGTAACAAGATCACTTTGTGCCTGGACCCCTCACAGTGTAAGATCCAAATGAAACCACTGATTGAGAAAATCTTTACACAGAAAGAGAGTTACAAAGCAATAGTTTGGCTTTTTAAGATTTTCCAATCAGCTATTTAGTCTCAGGGGCAACATGACATTCACTGTAATGGCACCACATCCCGTTGTTGAGTCTGTACGTGATCACATTCACTCCCTCTGTGTGGTTTAATTTGTCCTCCCACAGGAATGCTCTCTGTGATTGTTCCTGTGTGGTTTTTTTTTGTTTTTTTTGCCACGGCTTCTCCGTCGTTTTGTCGAGTTGTTTGGATTGAGCCCACTCTGAAGATGGGAGCATGATCTGGGGACATCACCATGGCAACTGAGACCACATGTTCTCCTTTTGAAAAACAGAGTGTTTATTTCCTGTTTTTTAACACATTACGAATACAATAACACGTCATTTTCGAGCTTGCTGATGTTCAGCTGTGGTTTGACAGAGAAAATAAATCACCTGATCTTTCTCTTTACTTTTTTTTTTTTTTTTCAGTGAACTCTTTAACCTGACATTACCAGAGTGGCCTGTTTTCCTTAAACATGTCGGGGTTGGATCCAGCCTGTCGAGTTTTCACCGTATCGTGTCTGTGATGTTTAATGCTTTTCAGGCCTTGAGAAGTTAGACAGGTTGAAGGAACTTAAGAGTCATTAACGCCTCAACTGCAGACGTACACACCACCACCACCAGCACCACCCAACACACACAAAGACAGGGGTCAGGCCAAGTCCCAGATTGAGCTCAACATGTCCTGACATAACTCTCCAACATACCATCCTGTAAACTAGCCAGGGCACAGCCTGAACTTGAGTTCAGTATCACATCTTCACGCACACTAGCTAACTTAAAACTAACAAACAGGAAAACATATCTAATAATCTCCCTGAATCACAACGACAAAGAACGGAAGTGAAATATGACTCCACTGGCTTTATTCTCATTCACCACCTACCTCTTACTTAAACCCCAGCTGACATTGAAACTAACCATAGGTCCTCTACATGTCCTGGCATGTCTCCTGACACTGAGACAACCAGAAATAGACTTAACTTTCATATGGTGGTATGATCTGAAAGGTTTGTCGCCAAAATAAGACAGAAGGGTATATTTTTACTCAGTAGGGAATCCCCATATACGGTGGCAGTAAAGGTCAGCCAGCTTGTTTGGTTGTTATTTTTATTATTTTTAGTTTCAAGGATAAAGAAGTCTAGCCAAAACACCTAAACCAACAATGTGTGGTCTGTTCCTTTATACTTTCTGACCTCCCTGTCCTGTCAGGAATTTCTTAAATCAGCTGGGCACTGTAGTTTTTAGAGAACGTTACTCAAACAAGCAGATTAGTACACATTTGGTGTGCTAGTATTTGCAGCAGAAGGACAGTAGATGTGGGACTGACTTAAAATCAATGTTCATACGATAACATTTGAGGTCTATAGCACAGAGGAATAAGCTGGATCAGACAGCAGTCTTTTTCCAGTAAGTTGTTAACAGTGAGAAAAATACTAAAATCACCACATTTATCCTTTAAGTGTGAGCGTAAGGAGTTAAAAACAGATGAGTGACAGATACTTTAGCTGTCACAGGATGTCTTTTCTTGACATTTCCAGGCAAAGCTCTCACAAACCTCCAAGGACACACCTCTTTCTCCACAGCACAACACTCCTTTGGGTAAACATGCTTACGTTGCAGGAGCATGCCGCAACTTCGAAGTTCCTTTTAAATCTTAATACCGAATCACTGTATCTCCCTCTTATCACGCGTCTGTGCTGACGTCTGTGCTTTCACTTCCTTGATCCAAGTTAATGTTTGCCTGTCTCAGCTAGCTGGAGAGGGCAGAGAGGGGAATACCGCAATCAATAGCTGGTATTTACTGGTTTTCACATATCGTGCTGTGATATGCTGTGACAGGCAGCCGCTGGCTTATCAGTGAGTCAAAAGGTTATGTCTAAACCAAAACCCAAGCAGCTTTAATTATATACTGTCACTAATTGTAGGTGTGGGGAGCTAAACTGTGGTGTAAGTGCATTATATGACTCCTTGGTATTTTACTATGGAGAGAGGGAGCATTGGGACTAAAATATTAGTAGCATTCAGTCCACTTTCTTGACTAATGTGGCGTAAAATCTTTAAAGTGGTAAAATATGTTTGGAGCAGTGAAATTATTATAGGTCCTCATAGACAGAGCATTTACAATGTTCAGTATTTTCATGGGAAAGTGTTTTGCATGCCTAATGCATGAACTTGACCTCCATGCCGGTAGCGGCACAGATAGAGCATGGAAAATCCAACAAACCCATGAGTCACGACGAGATATCTTAACTTCTGGTCACGATGGCCCCTATTTCACGTTTGGAGTCTCTGTCGTGCTTATATCTCTGCAGATCTGAAGGAGAGCGAGCTCTACACTTTGGGTTCAACTCGTCTACACTTTCGGTCGTGCCCTGTGAAACTATAGCTTGTGTCATGAATAGCAGCTCGCTATGAAATGACAGCTTGCGTGGGCCCAGACTGGATTCGATGCCAAGCTGTTTGAGGCTGTTTAAAGTGTGAGTCATGTTGAGGGCTTTAGGTAGCACAGTCACTGACTCTCACTGACACATGTACACTCTTGCTTTCTCTCGCTCTCTCGCTCTCTCTCTCTCTCTCCATCTCTTTTTTCTGTCTGTCTCTCGCTCTCTCATTTTTAGCTCTGCTGCGAGAGGGTGGATATCATTCCTTCAAGTTGAGACACAGTATACTGACAGGAGTCAATGATAAAAAACCTGTGTGCGCGTCTGTGTGAGTTCCTTCTTATCTACCTGAACGATAAGGTTATCACACACTTTTCTGTTGGTGTTTGAAGTTATACTCCGTGTAATCCTGTTATGTGGAAGACAGATAGGCTTCCTGGGTACACAAAGGAGTGAAAAATGAACACTGAGACTCTGAATTAAGTTGATTTTGTATCTCCAGATCCTTTGATACCAGTTTAATCTTAAGACAATGTGTAAAAATCTGTATGCAGACAGGTTTTTGTAAAAAAAAAAAGGAATGGTTCAATAGAAATGAAATGAGCTTATTTGTTCTCCTGTCATGAGTTAAATGAGAACATTGACGTCACTCTCATGTGTGTACAGTAAACACATAGCTGCAGCCAGTTAGCTTAGCTTAGCATAAATACTGGCTGGAAACACAGGAAATTAGCGTGGCTCTGTCTAAAGGTAACAAAATATGTGTACCAGCACATATTGTGTATTTCTTATGCTTATTTCAGAGCCTCCAGTTTAATTTTCACTACTCAGGAAGCGTATCTGTCTGTTGTTTTCACATTTTGCTGGAAATTCGTGGAAGCTCTGGAATGTCTGTGGCAGAGCTTGAAGAAAACTGTAAAATACGGCTACAATATACTGGAATGCTCCAACTTTCAGTCAGATACGTCCTCTGTAAGCCTCCCTTCAACCAATCCGAATGCAACATTCACTTATAATATAATATGGCATTAATCTAGGCTGAGCTGCAGCACCCGGGATGCCACAGTCTGAGTCCTCACACAGCAGAGCAACATTCAGTATGTGTGAAGACTCTGTCCCAGATAAAGTGAGAAGAACATGTATGTAATATTCATCGAAATGTTACATATTTATATCGCACACAAACATGCTGCAGTCAGACACTGTGCAATGTGGCCTCCTAGGCTAGGCTAGGCTGTGTGTGTGTGTGTGTGTGTGTGTGTGTGTGTGTGTGTGTGTGTGTGTGTGTGTGTGAGTGAGAGAGAGAGAGAGAGAGTGTATAATGATTCAGCCGTGCAGGTTTGAAACTTTGCCATTCCACCAGGATAAGTCAGTAAGTCACTGCACGAGACCAGCAACGTGCCACATGCAATATGCCACATACACACCAGCCAGTCAGCATGTGTTCTCTCTCTCTCTCTCTCTCTCTCTCTCTCTCTCTCTCTCACTCTGTCTGCACTGATCCACACACAACATGAAACATTTACGGAAATTATACAACTTTTAAATGGGGCTACATCTGTTTAAAGGGCGGGAAATAATTGGGCGGAAGATTGAAGAAGTCACACTATGTAGTGCCACATCCTGCCAGGAAAAAATGGAAATGTTCAATCTTGAGGGAATACTCCACCAAAAATCTGTCTTTGAGTATCAACAAGCCTCTTCGGCCGCGCACGTGAAGCTCTGTGAGGCTGAACTACGGCGCATTGGTGCTTTGAGCTAAATACCAGCATGCTAACGGGTATAAAGTTTGCAATATTCTCTTAGTTTAGCATGTTAGCATGCTTACATTTGGTGATTAGCACGCAACACAAAATACAGATGAGGCTCATGAAAATGTTATAAAGTATGGAATTAAAATTTAGACCAGATGAGATGAAAAGTCGAGGAATGTTAATGTCTGTACCAAATTTCATAGAAAAACAGTCAAATGGTTTGTTTCCAAGTCTCTGAGGGCGTTTTGAGACGTTTTTGTTGAGTCACTGGATCTGCATTTTAGTCCGTTGCAGTAACAGTTTCTGTACAAACCTTTCATAGACACCTTTCAAAGCTATGGGCTGTGTGTATTTAATCCTCAATAGATCAAATTGTGGGGTTGAGTGTTGCTTTAAGGGCACGTTCAGTGTCTGGATCTTACAAGAGGAATAAGGCCTTCATTATTATGCAATACCACGAGCTTAACATCCTTAAAAGGTGATGCAGGTCATCAGCAAATAAGTTATATGCAGCCAAGCAGGTGTATCTTACATCATGATCTTGCAGTTTGGAGCCCAGATAACTGCAATACGGCGAGGTTTGAATGTACAGTTAGTGCTGCGAGGATACTCATTACACCTTGACACCATGAGACTCGCACACATGCTTTGTGGCTTATATCCGAAGGTTGAGAAATAGTTTGAAATTTACAAATGGATCACTTAGGCTGTCACATCTTACCTGTGGTTCGCAAACACACGAAGGTGTTGAAGGGAACATTTGGGAATCATCTTTCCAAACTGGATTTGACTGGTCTCGGCAGGCCCCTCACTCATCTCAAATGTCAAAGCTATAAATACACACAGAGGCATACTATACTGGAGCTTATATTGTTAAACTCATGGATGTGTAAAGACACTCAGTCAGTGTGTGACTCCTCTCTTCTTGTCTTTTCAGAATACTGAGGAACTGAGTCACTTGGCGTGGAGAGCTTCATGTATGTGTGGAAAAAGGAACTGAATAATTTGTCCATCAATATTTACAGCTACAGACAAGTTTAATCCTTCCAACTTAAAGCTGGGTATTTTGTCTTGCCGAGCACAGAACATGAATAACTCAAGGAGAGCTATGAATGTGAAAAAGAATAATGGAATATAGCTGCAGAATAAAAAGAGCCATATAGGGCTTATTCTCAGGGCAGATTTGCTTGGAGGATCCAGCTGGTCTTAAACCTCAAAATGAATTAAGTAAATACAGAGAGAGTTAAACCGAATCAGAAGTAGGAAAAACTATATTACAGGAAAGCGAGTGGAGGGAGGGAAAAAAGGGGTTCCTGAGGCATTCACAGTGCACGTTGCTTCATTTTTGCGAACAAGTCAAGGCCAAGCCACAGCACACAGAGCAACAGTCCAGCGGTAAGGGAGGCTGACAGCTTCCTGTTTGAATTAAGTGAGCGAGACAGAGAGAGAGAGAGAGAGAGAGAGAGAGAGAGAGCATCATGGAAAGTTTGTGGGTTTGTCAGATGAGTCTCTTCCTGGTGGCCGAGGATCAAAGTGGGAAGGGCGTAGAGAGTTTCTCCAACTTGTTTTTCTTAAAGGTGATTACCCCGTCTGAGCCACACCCATATACTCACAGTGACATCACTTGTTTCAGAGACAAACATTTCCATTTAACGTGCCATCTTTACATTCTTGGAGTGACAATCCACACGTTGCTCTGAGTGGGAGTGGTTTTTTTTTTGTTTGTTTTAATCACCAGACAGCTGCTCAAACAAGAATACACTATTCCAGTGAGGACATAGTAATGTTATAATGTCAGGTATTAAGTTTATTTATTACATAAAGGTTTAGACTGTACTGTGGAAGAAAGTGTTTAGATTGTTTACTTAAGTAAAGGTAGCAACACCAACATGTAAACATTTCCCATTCATGTAAAGTCCTTGCATTTTAAAGGTAGCGTATTATCAAGGAAATTTAGTTAAAGTAAGGCCAAGTAACTTTTGCTGAACTGCAACCACTGTGGTCACAGATGACAGTTATGGGACGCTGGGAAATGCTCAAACATTGTGTAACAGTAGCATGGCTACAGAGGAGTCATAAAGTCCTGACTCAGTAATGTAACTCATACCACAACATCTGCTTAAAGGACCAGTGTGTGTTCTGGGATACTGTACTGAAACATATATTAAGATAGTAGATATTAAAGTGTACAGTGCACTAATGAAAACGTAGTTGTGCATATTATATTCCATTTCTGCCATATTTTGTAAATAGGACCCCCTAAATCTTAAGCTACACGCCGGACCTTTAAAGTTTGTCAATGATAGCTAAAATTAGCCATAATTAAGCCACTGGTCATATCAAATAGGTTCATAATTATAAAGTCAATTGTCTCTGTTATGCAGCAACATCTCCCTAAAATTATTTTGTGCATTTTATTCCTTATAATTGCAACTTCTCATTTGTAAAAAGAAATGTATTATGTCTGTTGAGTTAATGTTGCTCTAAGTATTAAAAGTAAAAGTGTCTGAGTCATTTTGTAAATTTCCCCATTATGTAATCATTATTATGGATCTTTAATGTTTAACCCGTAAGCAGCATTTAATGATTAACCTGTAAGCAGCATTTTAATGTTGCAGCTGTAGTGCACCACATTTTAGAAAGTAGTTTTTTTTAGATCAATGCAGTGGAGTAAAAAGTTGAATATTTTTCAGCAGAAATATACTGGAGCACATGTATAAAGTTGAATAATATAGAAATACTCAAGTGAAGCCCAGACACCTCCGAACTGTACTTAACCAATTGTGTAAATGCTCTTTTTCAACCTGATGGTTTAGGTGTAATCAGGTCTCAGGTTTTAGCACAGTGGATATAAACATGCTAGGTCAAGTGGTGAGAAGAAATACCAATTATTTTACTGTACAAAGGGACACGCTGCACTGACACTGGATCTGCAGTCAAATGATAAGCCTCATCCAGCCCAAAGAGACAGATAATTATCTGTGAATGTTAAGGGAATGTTAGTCAGCGTGTGTGTGTTTATGCGTGTGCTGGGAACGTCAGGGGCGTTGTTTTGTCTGGTGTCTGGATGAATACAGCCTATGTTGGTTTAGCTTTTCTATGACCCGCAGATGTTGGTGTCTTTGCTGCTGCGTGTATCCCTTTGTACCCTCATGTACGTCCAAGAATGTACATATACACTGCGTGTGTGTGTGTGTGTTCACCACCGTGAAATAAGAACATGTTTGGAAAACTCTGCCCACGCTAGCAAAGCAGCCAAGGTCTGTTTCTTAGTTGCCCGACCTGACATTCTTTCCTGCAGTTCACGTGTGGTTTCAAGATAAAAGCCTCCATTCATTAGTCTGACTGAGGGCCCAACATAACGACAGGATACCCCACCCTTGTCTGGCAACAACCAGGACCATATTTTACCCAGTACTGGTGGCCCTCGTATTAAAAACAACCACGAGTACAGGACATTTTCTGCCGTATGGGTGTGTTTCAGGTGCACCATGTCCACAATACTTCTTATACTTTCACTATATACAAATTAAGGTTCGGGGTTTTCCAGGTTTTCAGGTACTTGGCTGGCTTTGTTGTTGCAAGTACTTTCTTTCTCTGTCTCTCTTATCCTATTTGACTTTTATCTCTCCCCTGCTGACAACTGTGCCTGTCCACAGTTGTGTGTGTGTGTGTGTGTGTGCTACAGATGTGTACGGTTGTGTGCTTGCTTGCTTGCAAATCTCCTCCTTGCTCGACTGCTGCACTCCCAGGAGGAAAATCCTGCAGGGGTAATGGGGACAGAAGCTGGCTTCCTTGAGCTGCTTCTGCTGTGTGGTGTTTGTGAATCATTGCCACACGGCGGTGCCAACTTGTGTCACCTGAACATATTCTAGTTAAAGTGATATTTCACGGAAAATCTTCTGCTCTTTTGAGAATCAAGCACGTGTTGTTTCATCCTCGATCTGCAGCAGAATAAATTTCTCTGCTGTCCTTCACTTTCTCAAACGTTTTGTTTTTTTCCCAGGGAAACAAAACAAGACAGGAATGTTAATAAATGTTGCTTCCAGGTTACACACATTGGGAGCAGCAACCTTCCCTCTACACACACACACACACACACACACACACACACGCACACCACTTTATCTTTGCCCGATGGACGCTCTCCTGGTTTTGTCTTAATTTGACATTTTAAGGGAACGGCTGGATCTCGAGTGCCTCAATAAAAAAGTTCCTTCCTCTATAAACAATACAGGCTACTAACGAGTTTCACAGATTTGTGCAAAAGGATAACGATCCAAATAATTGTGCGATTATTGTGCAATAACGTACGCAGAGAAGTGAATTTTGTGTGAGGAGCGATTGAGAAGTTATTTTCCATTGTGAAACTTTCCTTCCGTAGATTTTGGTTTGCATTTTTCTCATAATAAATTTGCAATACACAATAATGAAAACACAGCATCTGAAAGTCCAACTTCTGTACAGTCTTGTGCAATGATGATTGACTTAGTGGTTTTGTGATATGACATGCCAACAAATCCAGCAGCTTTACTGTCCGCTGGGAAAAAGTGTTAGGTTAAGTCCTGGAGCCTTTGCCTACAGTTTGAAAACAAAAATATTAAGTATACAAAACACCTTTCTGATATTCTAAAGTAAATACAGATGATCCAAGAACAAGAGGAAGAGACAAAAAAAAAACAACACATTTTCAAACATGACCTGAATCTTTAAAGTCCCAATCTAGCCATTGCTCCAAAGGTCACATATGGCAGACTCACTTAAACATTACAGTGTAATGGGTCAGTGATATTTTGCCTGAAGATATTTCACTCCACTGCTGTGAATACTGGAAGAGGTATGTTGGAGTTATGTGAAAGTCACAGCTTGCAGTACGTGTGAGTTTCAACAGGTATGATTTGTGTAAAATGAAATTATCATCTACCGCCGATGTAACACACGGTGATGTGTGTGTTAGTTTACATCAGTATAAATGTCCAGGTCTTCTGTAACACACCGAAACTCAGCAGTATTTCATTAATTAGCGAGGAAGTGCGTAACTGTGGGTGAAACCGTGACTGTGAATGTGTCGTGGAGAGGTGGGGGGGTTACACAAGTGTGAACATGTATGGACTTGCCTATTCATGAGAAGACCTTTATTTAACATGACCAGGAAACGAGTCATGTTTTATGGCAGTGGTTATCAAGAGTGATCGGAAGCCAAATGTCACCACTGTTTTAGAGAAACATTTATTATTTTTCTGTAAGTAGATAAAATATAAAACAAACTTGAACCATGACAACGAATAGCGTCATTATAACACCGCCACACTGATGTTCGTCATGCGTGTATTTTGGGCACACGTGCGTGTGTAGACACACATCCACATTTTGCGTGATTTTCTTTACACCTTTAGGTCAGTGGTTAAACCAATCAGTGTGGCTCTGGTCTGTTTGATTGCATCATGATTGGAGCACTCAGCGGGTCATCGTTGGCTGTGTCTGAAACAAACAAAGCACAGCAGCCTGTACTTTTCCACTGATTTTAATGAGCACGTAGGGACTGGCCTCTGAAAAGACAGCAGATTTCACTGCTTCCTGGCACGGTGTGGCCTCCTCTGTGTTCAACAGGGTCACACAAGATGTCCTTTTTCAGTCGACCAAGACTCTTCCTGTTTCATATTTAAAAAAAACAACCACAGATCTGTTCACCTGCACACACACTGAGAAAGAAAGAAAAAACTAAGGTGATATACCAAACCGAGGTAATGTAAATGGCCTTTGCTTTCTCTTCCTGTCTCTGTCTTGCACACACACCTGTTCTCTAACCATCCACCATGCCCTGACTTGGAAAATAAGCAGCAATAAAATCAAGACTTTGAACATGCAGCACCGTATCATATTTACAGGACAGCAGTGAAAACGGTATAGCTATCTTGGATACTGAATTAGTGAAGTGTACTTTGATTTTATACCCACTGGCTCTGAAGTGGAGAACCCAGACTGCTGAAGCATTTTATTAACTCAGTGGTTCTCAAACTTTTGCTGGCTCCAGAAACCGAAAGAAAAAAAAAAAAAAAAAGTTAACACACTCACAATTTGTATCGAATTATTAACAATAACAGGGGTAGCAACAAATAAAAATGGGATTCAAGCTGGATTTAAGTGAAACAAAATTCAGCATGAAACTTTTTTTGTTTATTTTCCCTACATAAATCACATTAATTCACCTCCTGGTCAATAATGTACCCCCCTACAGTGGCTCTATATCCCCGCCCCACAGTTTGAGAACTACTGCATTAGCTAAACAGTGTGATGTGTTTCTATTTTTATGTATTTTGGGGCCTTTATGAGATACAATAGGAGACAATAGAAAGCTGAGATGAAATGGGGGAGAGAACCAGTCATGGGGGGTGATATGAAACAAAGGGTCCTGAAATGTTTTTCTGCATGGAGAGTGAAGAGGATGAAGGCTACAAGTGAGAATAAAATGCATAAAATAGATGCATACAGCTCAAAACCTGTCCTTGAAGGGTGTTCAGACTGACCCTTTTCTTTTAAATGAATGTCGTGGCTAGTTTATCTTTTTAGCACATTTTATACACACAAGATATAAACCTAAAATGTACTACTATAGTAAAAATTAGCAAAAGGTTGTGGATCACAACATCTAATGTGAATTGAAGGGAAGTCGAAGTTTAAGGAAATCATATATATTCTGGAAGTTGTAGTAACTAAATGCTGCTTCTCCGTGTTTAGTTTGTACTTTGGAAACACTTGCAAACATGTTCTGTTGTTCCTAAACCATTGAGAGATTGGACTTTTGGATATAGCAGACTAAATGTTTTTGTACTATAGGCTAAGGTATCATAGTTTTAGCTGCTCCGCCAACTTTTTTTTTAGCCAAGCGCATGAGAGTTTTCTTTGTTGTCGTTTGCTTTTGTTTCCTTTTCTTTCTTTTCTTTTTTTTTCTCCTTCCCCCCCTCGTATTTCCGACAGCCTGTGAACGCAGCGCAGTCTCATGCTGTGTAGCACTGTTTATTTTCAGAGCGGTGACGTGAACGCTGCACTCCTCCTATATGTGGCTCGTCAGACGGGGGCGGCCTTCTGATTGGTCGGCCGTTGTTGCTGTAGCAGCTTGTGTCGAGGCTGCGGGGAGGGAGGGGGCGCTATATAAAGCCGTTCCCCCACTCGAAGAGCCTCACTCTGGAGGAAGACAGTGAACAGGGTGGGCTGGTCAACGTGGCATCAAGGGACCCCCCTCCCCAAATACACCCCCTGTATTTACCAATAACAGGCGTCTGTTTCCCAGCACTGAACCGTCCTGGCACACGGAAAAAAACCTCCCTCTACCTCGACAAATAAATGCCAAGAGAAACGACACAAGCGCAAACAGATAAGGATCGCAGCCCAGAAGTGGAGACGAACACGTACTGAGAAAAACAACAAACGCGCGCGGACAGCCGTTGCCTTTCTCAATGCATACCCTTTGTGCCCGGGGAACGATGAAACCAGAGATCAACGCCGCCGTCGGATTTCTGTCGAGATTTCTGAGGGTAAAAGGACACGTAAACGATCGACAGGTCCAAACATTCAGCCAAAGCTTACAGGACATTTTGGCAGGTAAGAAAAAAAAAATCAAAAATACCCACTTCACCTCACAAAACACCATTTTGAAATACCGTATAGCATAAAGTACGGTTTAATGTGCTAAACGTTGGGTTTTGTTGTAGCTTTAAGTGCTAATATTCGGTTTGTAACGAGTCAGAAGAAGCCTTTCTTTGTTCTCTCTAACTATCGCTATCAGCGATACTAACGCGCACCACTGTTTGCGCACGTCGGAGCGAGAGAGAGAGAGAGAGAGAGAGAGGGGGAAAAAAACCGTCAAAGTATAAACAGTGGGAGCTCTATACGACGATTAATCGACGATTTAATGTGTAAAATCAAACATTTTTCAACAAAATGAGGCGGTTGGAGTAGTTACTTTGTTTGGTAGAGGAAGAAGAAGGAGGGGGGGGTGGTGGAAAGAGACGCTTGGCTCAAACAAGGAAGTGAGCCTCGGTCGATAAAGCTCAGAGAGATCTGAGCAAAACAGCCCCCAGTGAGCTCAATTACGTAATGCATTGGTTGAAATGGGTTAATAATGAAAACACGTCCGATTTTTGTGAGCTTACTGGCGCCAAAAAAGCAAATTTATGTATTTTTTTACTCGAAAAACACAATTTAAGACTTTCAATTGTGAGTTTGTACCCATTTTACACACACGATTATATTGTTTTTAGGATTTATGACATGTTTGATCACATCTTCCATTCATTCAAATGGCGTAAACAAGCAATTGCACTTAATGGAAATTTTCTCAATTTACTCCCCAGCCTGTATGGCCTCTTTTTAGTTTAACCTTACAGACTTGACTCGAGCATTGCTGAGTATTATGCATGTTTTTCTCAAGAACAGGATTGTGTCTCATTTCCTGCTGTAAACACATTCCAGTCTCGGGGCTCTAAAGCTGCCATACATCTGCCTCTCTCCATCTCCTGAGCACATACAGCAGCAGATGACCTACATTTCCCACATAAGGAGCTCACTTATGCAAAAGCCCGTCTTACTTTGCAGGCTGTTTGGTTTTACGCAAAATGCGAGCTAGCCCAAGGCCAAACAAAGGAGCCGTCTAGAAATGGCACGATGAATTGTGTTTTTGTCGAGCCAGATTTCTCTGAAAAATGTCTGCGAGGGCCCCGTTCGACGACGGTGTTTGTAAACAGACAAAAGTTGAAGCTGAATGGAGTCGGCTGTGAGGCCCCTGGGTTGGGGGAGGGGATGTTTTGGTGGGTGCATATAGGAGGATGTAAAAGACTCGAGGCAGCGCGACGTAATCATGGAGGAAATGGAGGGGGAAGTCCACAGAAACAAAGCAAACCCACCCTATAGTTAGTGCACATAAACATTAATTATATAAAAGTGACAAATTAAAAGGTATGATCTGTCACGTGGAAGATTCACTGTCTGCTGTTGTAAAAAATACTATAAAACTGCTTTATGATCTAATAAAAATAATTCATTTTGAGCACGAGGCAAATGTGTGGAAACAAAAGTGAGTGTGTGGTACTACCCCATGGGGCTCGCTGCTACTAAACTAGGCCAGCCAGAGCTCTTTTGTGCTTGGAAAACATCACAATCACTCACTATTGTGTCTGCGAGCTGAAAAGCAGCGCGCCTCACTCCCCTTGTTTGTGCTGAGCAAGGGGGGGGGGAGTGGAGAAATTGGTCCCAATGACCAGATTAAAACCACGATAGTTGTGTAAGTGTAGCTAGCAGTGCTTCGATTCTTCCGGTTTATCAGCACCGTGATTTGATCTCACAGAAAATGAGTATTTCTAGCGTGCGAGGTCGGTTACATCGAGTTTTGTTGCAACTCTTTATGTCAAGCGGACTCCCGTCTGCTTACTTTGCCGTTTGCCGTTTCCTCCCCCCTCCCTCTTATTTCCTCCCATGTGCCCTCATTTTTAAGAATAGGCCCTGTCGAGCTTATCCTTTCCCAGCTGCTCTGGGGTTTGTCGGTAGCTGCCTTTGTGGCTCAGTCCGACGCTGAAAGATCATCCAGCCCCTTGTGCTCTTTGGCGAGTGCCAGCCCCTCCATTAACTCAACAGTGTACAGCGTTCTGTGATAAGACATGGTGGGAGGAGGGGGAGGAAGGGAAGTGTAGGGGGGTGTTATTATCCCGTGGATGCATACAGGTGGCCTCCGGGCCCCCGAGCCTGAAAGCTGGCCTACTTCACTTACTTGTTTTTTTTTTTTTTAATGGCCACAATGAAATTAGCATCCACGGCAATTCAATATAGACGGGGTATGTTGGGATAAACGGTTGGCTGTAAAACTTTAAAACTATGCAGCAGTCATAGAAAAAAAATGAAGCCCTTTTATGGAGTCCAAAAGAAAAGAATGAGCCACATTTTACATCCTGATACACCCAAAAATCAGGCAGTCAACAGTCTTTTTTTCCTCTCATCGTCTTGACCACTAAAATGCCTGAGGCGTTCAGCGAGCGGCGTCACTCTGAATCACCAGTTTCACTGCTCTTTGAAAACTTCCACACCGACCAGGCAGAGAGAGAGAAAAAAAGAGAAAAATAGGACCCTCTCTCTTTAAGAGGTGGAGTCTGACGTCCCAGATGGCTGGCTGGGGCTTCGACACTTTTGATGTTTTTTTTTTGTTGTTGTTCAGCCAGTCACGGTAGACTTTGTGACAGTGATGACGGCCAGGGGAGGGATTGTGCAATTCAATGGTCCTTCTTTTGTCACGTAGGGCCGAGGTGCCGCTGGCCGCCTGTTTGTGGCCTGCTTATCAGGCCTGTAACAGGTGGTGATGTTTTTCTTTCCTTTCTTGTCCCTCTGCACACACAGCACCCTGTACTTTAAGTACACAACAGTGATTTTTATCTATTTAAATGAGATACAGGCTAAATGTAACATTTATAAAACATAATTTAATTACAAAAGTTACATAAGAAGGATGCGTTTACACAGCGACGACTAAAAGTGTTTGCTCTGCACATTTTTCTTCATTATGTGTTTGATTTATTTCACGTCAGATCTTTTTATAACCACTCAAATTGCCTTCTGGCAAAAAGTAGCACATGAGATTAAAATCTACTCCTCTTAATCATTAAGCTTTATTCTTGTTTAACACTCAGACAACCCAAATGTAAACCCAGTCAAACGGCTGACTTTAATGTTTTATGATTAAATTTATCTTAACCTTTAGACAGATTTTTATTCATTTATTTTGAATATAACACACAAGGATCTGTCATGCATTGGATCTTTTAAACACATGGGTTTTTATATCCTGTTTTATCATGTTCACATAAACAGTTTTGACAGCCACAACATGTTTATTATCTATCACAAAGTACAGTCTGTCTACTTGCTGTTTCAACCTTTGATCCAGTGCTGCTCAGCACGTAATACCACTTTTATATTTGTACAAGTCCTCTGCTGGTGATCACTCCAAAGCTAAACTTGCTCTCCATCCTCTCCTTTCTGTCTCTACAGAGCAATATAAGCACCACTGGTTCCCAGACAGGCCCTGCAAGGGTTCAGGTTACCGCTGCATCCGTATCAACCACAAGATGGACCCACTGGTGGGGCAGGCGGGCCAGCGCATCGGCCTGACCATCCAGCAACTCTACCTGCTGCTGCCCAGTGAGCTCACACTGTGGGTGGACCCCTTCGAAGTGTCCTACCGCATCGGCGAGGACGGCTCCATCTGCGTCCTGTACGAGTCGCAGCCCTGCCCCCCAGGAATGCCGGCAATGGCCGCCGCCGGCTCCCCCTCAGGAAACAGCGGGCCGATGGGCCCCATGGTGGACAGTCACATCAGCTGCAAGGAGGAACTGATGGTGCTGGGCAGAACCAGTCCCTCCAAAGCCTACAACATGATGACTGTGTCCAGTTAAAGGGGCACGCCGTCACACCCCCCTCCCGGCCTACTTTTGTTCAGGGTCACGCCGTGGCTGGCCATATCATATGACCAGGTCAGGGCGAGCCTTTTTTAAAGCTAAGAATATGAAATGAAATAGTGAAAGAAGAAAAAAGCAAAAGAAAAAAAAAAAGCAGAGGATGTGGCCTATCGTCCAGGTGATGGAAACCTTGTAGGTTTGATATTTTTTACCCTCTCTCCCCATTCTCATCTGTTCTGTTGTGTCATTGGATCAGCTGGGCACTCCGTTTTCTAGGAGAGGCTTTGTGGAAATGGAACTGTTGGGGCAGCTAAACCAACCAACCAACCAACCAACTAACCAGGAACCCCCATGGAGACTGGCTCCTCCTATCCCTCCCCCCCTCGACTGTAAACAACATGGTGATCAGCTCCATGTCTGAATGGGCTGTCATTGACTTTGCACTTTTCTTACTCGTGGTTACTATGGGTACATGTTCAACACGCCACCGCAAAACACCAAAACCTAAATTGTAAGGAGTTTTTACCAGGAATTGTCCCTCGAATTTTAAAATCCAGAGGTTATTCAATTTGCTGTTTTGCATTTTGTTTTTGTTTCCTGGGAGGGGAGGGGAGGTTTTAGAACGAGCCTTTCACAAACCCAAGCTCGAGGTAAAGAAACCCCCAATGAGAGCATCTCTATTTTCTATAAAAACAACCCTTTTTGGACCACAGGGAATTTTCTTTATCTCGTAGCTCGAACAAAAAACAAAAAAAAAAGGCTTTCCATCTTTAACTTCTCCCTCCCCTCTTTCTGCCATCAACACCGAGCTTCAGAAAACCCCTCATCTCAACCGTCTCTCGGCCTGCATGTAAGTGCAAGTGGAATGTGTTGTGACACCTGTTACCTATGGATACCAGTGTGTCCTGTTGCACTGTCGCCCTCCCATCACCCATGTATGTGTAGCTTTGCGGGGGGGGGGAGGGCAGGAGGAATATCCGTCTCCGACCTCTCCCCTTTTTAGTTAATGAATGTTGTTGAAATTCACAATCAAGTTCCTGTGTTGTTGTTGTTGTTGTTGTTGTTTTTGCCCCCTTTTACCTTCCACCACTTTGTCATCTCCTGCATCACCAAAATTCAAAGTGTAGCATAAAGGGGGGGCCTATTTTACCCAAATCTTTGGTCATGCGGCCCTGTTAGAATTGACATTGAATGCACTTTGACGTTAGATTGTGTGGGATGTGTACTTTTTTTTTTTTTTTTTTTTAAAGAGAAAATCGCCTGCATTCCATCCATTCGAATGTCATCTTTTCACACCGTTTTTATTGCCCTCCTCATTATTTTTAGCCGTTTGTTCATACTGTAGCTCCCACGTTGGGATAGACTTTAACGTCTATTAGATCGGGAGTGTACAACTCTGGATTTCCAACCCTTTTTTTTTTTTAACACTGTATTTGTGAACATTTCAGAGCTGTTGATTCTTAGGTGGAGAGTTTTTTTTTTGTTTTTTTTTTGGTGGTATGTTAGAAACATTCTGTCATCCGTTCACATGGCACTGTTCGCTCTGGCAGGATGCAGAGCTAAGCTGTTTCCCCCCTCAGACACACACAGATGGTGATTTGTGTTGCTGATAGAGAAAGAAAGTTAGTCTGAAAGGTCTGGACTAAGTGATGACTGTGTGAGACTTTGGCCAAAGGGAGGTCTGGAGCACCGACTGTTCAGAGATTAATTTTTAACTTGATTTTTAAAAAAACAACACCGGGCCTTGTCAGCCTTCTGTTTTCATTTATTTCAAAGGTCTTTTCAAAGGGAGAGACTTATTCTTATGTGTGCATTGGAGGTGCATTGCCTTACGGAGACCTCATTGTCATGAATTATGAGCCATTCGTGATTTTTAACCTAAAATCAGGCTTATGTGAGCCAGCCTGGTTCAATGTGCTGCCTGGACCCTCACTGGAGGTGTCCCCTTTCCAGCCTGGCAGCTTCAAATCCCCCCTCACCTCACCCCTCCAGGTGTTGTTGTTGTTTTTTTGGGGGAGGGGTGGGGAGGTTTAGAGTGCCTCAAATGCCACATATCACCCCTCAGCTCAGACCTCCTGTTCAGCCAAAAGCAAGCCAGCATGCTGCTAGCTGACCCCCTGTGGATGCAGGTAGACTTAATGTGACACATATCATCGTCCATCACCGTAGGGAGCTGGGTAAGGAAGGCAGGGACCGGGGGAGCTGGTGTGAGAGAGGTGGGGGGGCCAGGGCCGGACTTGTCCAGGGCAGCTAAAATCCCTCCAGCCCCCCTCCTCTGGACTTTATTAAACATCCCCCACCCTGACCAGAAGCCCTCAACCCTCCCTCAGCAGTGATGGATAAAAAAAAAACACACACAAAACAAACCAGCACACGCGCTTGGCGTGCTCAAGCTGCACTAGGGGGGCTAGTGAGAGACGAGGAAACATGGATCAAAGATGAAGAATTGAGGGTACTAGGCCATTGTTTTCTGTTTTCATCTCACTGGATTGCGCTGCACTTGATTACTGAGTTTGAGTAGCGACTTTGTTTACATACATATGAAAGGATGTGATGGCTGTCTGACGTACCCCCACTTCACTCCTGGTTCTGGTGCCGAGAGGCGGAACAGACGCAGGGACGGCTTTCGAGCGTTGCTCGAGCCTTAGCCGCTGTCCAAATCTGTCACGGCAGGCCTGGTTTCGCCGCTCCTCACCAGACCAATGGGTGTTTAAGCTCCCCTAAGCCTGAAAGGATCATGGGTAATAGAGCTATAGCCTTTGACGCACTGCAACCCCCTAACCCCCCTCCCCTGCTCTCTGCTGATACTCCCTTCAGCAATCTGTGAAAAGCAGTGATTCCATGTTGGCCAGATGGAGAGGAGCTCGCTGGGATGGGAGCCCAGAGCTTTGGTTTCCATGGTGGACACCAGTTTTTAAATCGCGCTGCTCCATTATAGCTTTTTTTTTTTTTTTTTTAAATGTCATGTGACAAGATGTTATGAGATTGGTCTATATTTCGGACTTGAGATAATCGTCTCGTCTCACTTTTCTCTATATGTACTTAAATGGTCACACTGGTAGATTTTCTCATCTTTCCACTCTGCCATCCACATTTTCTCCTCTTCATCCTCTTTTTTTTTTTAAAAGGAGGATTGTTTTTAAAGTCTGGTGATCTAACCCACTTTTAACAGACCTTGTTTTAAATAAAAAAAAAAAGAAAATATATGAAATCCCCCTTCAACACCTTCTCAACTCTGCTACCACCACCCGAAATGGTTTAAGTCCTCAGTAATGTTGATTAATATAAATGGCATCCATTCAGCTTGTGCGCACATAGGTTACAGAAATGTCGTGAGAGTGCTTTGAGTAGTCAAGAGGTAAAATAGCACATAAAATGCACTAAATATGTCAAGTTGAAGTTGTGTGACATTTTTTTTTTTTTTTTTTTTTTTTAAATGAGACGCGAGGAGTCTCTCCTGGAATGTATTGCCAAACTCAGGCCTCGGACATTCAATAAATACCCTTGTGGAAAAGTTGTGCATGTTAAGACATGAAGCAGGAAGGGAACAGCAGTTTCGTTGTTGTTTATCGTCAAAAAAAAATGTCATTTTGATTAGTTGAATTATTGCCACTTTCACATTTGAGGTGTTTTACATATTGTAGAATGTATTGTAACTGTACAACATATGGTAGTACATAACATTACACATGGGAAGTGCCAATAATTGCTATCCTGAGGTGTTTTTAGATGTATTCCTTTTTTGTATTTCATCTTTTAACATGGATAACGCTTTTTCGTAAGTGAAGCCATTTGTGATGGGAGTGTTGGCAAGGACCAAAGTTGTTTTGGTAAAAAATATTAGTTTCCATGATCTGTAAGTGTAGACGTATCCTTTTGTTTTTGTTTTGTTTTTTTCTTCTTTTTCTTTTTTTTTTCTCCTTTTTTTTTTTTCTATTTACCTACAAAACCAGAAAATAGACAAAAAAATCTGAGCTTACCCAAGAAGAAAAGCTGTCTATCTTGTGATCTCATGTCAGTACATCTTTATCGTGTTCAGTTTCTTTTCCTTGGGTATGTTGTGATGAACTGCTGTAAATTTGTACAGTTCATGTAAATTGATTGTGCGGAAGTTGTACAGATTTCTATATTTTGGAAGAAAAGTTTTTTTTTCTCTGTAATAAAAGATTTCCTATCTTGGCATCATATCCCCTGTGATCTGCGTCATTATTTACTCCGTATTCAGTCTACATTAGTTATTAAATTCACAAACACAGTCTTATTTTTTGCAGTTTACCTGAAGGAAGATCTTAGTCTGTATCTTGTACATAAAGAGCTACAGAAACCTAAATGCTGATGTGGCCTTGCTGGGGCCCAGATTGGAATTTGACCTCCAAGTCTTAGAGGACTGACTGGGCCATCTGTGCCAAAAGGACTGGAGAGGAGATCAAGTCAGCAATTCTTCTGCCGCAATAACATTCGTCCCTCTCTTGGGACAGTACGCTGCACTTTGTGTATGAAGAGCTTTTAGGTCACACTTTTCTATAAGCGCATTATCTTACGACACAGCTGAAATTTGATAAAGAAACGGCGCCATAATATGTTTAAACCGTGGAGCACAAACATGCAAGCGGAGAAAATTGGCTTCACTGAGGGACTGGATGTCAGTAATGTTGATGAAGCTCCATATTTTGGGAGTAAATGTGGAACATTTCATAAACCCCCTTTTCGCTGCTTTTCCTTAAAAGGACCGTTGCCTGCTCCGATCGACAAATCCAGTCACTTCCAGTCCCGAGTGCTTGTGACGTTTTCGGACGTTTTTGGAATAAAATTCAGTGTTCCGTTCTCCGTCCAAACGGAGCTTCCAGTGCTTCCGCCTCCTTAAACGATAGGATTTGACAGATGGTACCGTTAGCGAGGATTCTCTCAAAAACTCTGCTAACTCTGCCAGGGCACCGATATGCACAATACCGGCTGCACCCGAATCAGCTGACTCTGCAAAACCAAGAGTTTGGATTAAGACTGCAATCCTTTGCAGCACTCTGAATCCCCCAGGTTGCTTAGCAGCAGGCGGAAAAAGAAAAACATTTGGCTCGTTTTGACGCACAGACAAAGGAGGGAACGAGAAGAGCTGGTTTAGCAGGAGCCGAGGGCAGTGGGGGGAGCGGAGGGCACAGAGAGGGAAGGTGACTGAGCTGGTGGTTAAGTCGGGCTTTACCTCTCCAAACACTGGCTCGCAAGAGGCCTCAGCAGCTGGGGAGTGTGGGTATTGTAGTGTGTCAGCGTGAAACACAATGAAAGATTTCACTCAGGCCAGAGCCAAATTTTTGTGCTGCACACTCCTCCATCTTTTCCTGTTTGTTCTCTGGAAGCAGGTCAAGATTCCCAGGTTGTGTCTGACTATACGGCCCAGTGTGGTTTGTTTTTGTTGGACAATATCATCTGGGAGGCGAAGTCAATGCATATAAAAACAAAACAAAACACTAAGACAAATCACAAGCGATCCAGATTTTGCAGGATTTTGCAATCCTCTTTGGACAGACTTTTGCAATGACTCATTTGAGCAAGTTGTTTTGACACGTCTTTTTTCATCTCTGAAAAATAAGAAGTGGATTGCAATCTGTGTGCTCCAGCAGAAGCGACCGTTTCGATGTGATTTTTTTTACCAAAACACATTTCCAGAAAGAAGCTCAGTTCATCCGAAAATATCCTTAGGGCAGGTCAAATTATGGAAATGAACTCTTCATTGTAATTTTATGTAAATTCAGAGTTACAAGACATCAGCGTTCATGTCTTTTGATGTGACTAAATCAATCGCCATTCGCTCTGTTCGAATTCCATTGCAACACATGTCAGGAGATCATCAAATTGTCATCTAAGAATTGCATTAGAGTTTCAGCTTGGCACTGATGAAACGGCAGTGTAACATATTTTCTGCCCTCCCCTCCCACTCACATAGCAACAGAGGTTACTCAGTACTCTGTAAGAGATAGTTTGATTAGGTAGAAAGCTCCGGGAGGTGTGGCTGATTATCGTTAAGAGATAAGAGGAATACTTTTGAGATTTTTCTCGTCCGATGCGGCGATGCTGTAAAGTTGTGTAATAATAAAGTCAGGCCACCTTCGTCTACAAAAGGTTATTGACCTTAGCATTGACTGAATTTCTTCCTTCTTCTTTATTTGTGTCAGCTTTACTGTCAGCTGTACTCTGAATCTGTGGCAACATTCATGTACACTGAATCTGAATGATGTGTACAAGCAATATGTTGCTGTCTGAGAACAAAGGCATGGTGAGTGACAGTGTGAGCTTGTGTGTCTGCTAACAGGGGGGGGGGGGCAGACATCTGGGACCCGCTTTATTGCCAGCAGGATGACAGGGGTAGCCCTCCTGCAGAGTGTGTGTGTGTGTGTGTTCATGCTCCTCGGCTCAAAGGACAAAAGCTATGTCGCAGCTGCATAAGTCACACAGTGCTTTTTTTTTTTTTTTCTCCGTGAATGCGCCTCACACTGTGGGCTTTGTGTGTATTTTGGGGTACTTCACCACTTCTCAAAGTCAGGTGCAAGAGGGTTGGAGAGGGTTGCCTGGCATCCCCGGGCACAAAGAAAGATTTTGCTGTTTTATTATCGCCTTCTTTGTAAGTTTCTGGTACAGACTCTTATCAAATGCGTCAAACTGATGATCTGTACAACTGAAAACCACAGCTGTGCAGTGTTTTTCCACTGCTTCTCCACTTTATTAGTATCCTTCTGCTCGTTGAGAGTGTGTGCGTCATTCAGAAGCCAAGGACAAGTTGATTCCTATTTGAAACAGATCCCTTCCCTGCCTGTGAGGGTCTCCAGGGTATATAGGCTATACCAGCTATCTCTCCTCACTCCCTCGGGGCACTATTCATCCTCAGCGCTGACATCTGCTTTGCCCCTGCTGCACACGCCCTTCCCACCAGCATCTATACAGGGACAATGAACGAAATAGAAGACAGTGACAGGACAAAGACTTCCAGCTTAGGCCGGCCACGTAATGCTGGGTGGACCGAATGAGGGAGGGGTCTTTAGGGGGAGAGGTTACTTATAGTGTGACAGTTAAATAGTGGAAAGGCTGCTTTTGTGCTCATATAGTGACGTTACGGCCTTCTGGAAATCCTATCCTAGCTTGTTATTTGTCTGTAAAGTAGTTATGTTCATGTATTTATTTCACTCTTAGAAACACTCAGTGCTCGACACTGTTTTAAAATGTAAACTTCATACATGTCTGTGTGGATATACAGTGTATTGGCTGTATTATGGCCTTGTATACCAGTACTTACTTAGTTTAGTACCACATACTTTTACTGTATTATCTGTGAATGGTAGTTTCTGTTTATATTTTGAAGCCCAAAAGAAGACACGTGTTTTTTAAGATAATTGTACAGTCCAAGGAAAGGAAAAGGTTTTCAACTGAGGTTAACTTTGGTGACTTGTGACATGCGCTGGTGACTTTTGGCACTGTAGCATACTGTACTATTGTCAGCACTGACCTTTGAGGAAACCGAGAACCAGAGAATCCAAAATGGAGGAAGTTAATGTAGCTTATTAGCTGCATCCCACACATGGTGGTTAGTAGGTCCCTGTCACTTCAGGCATGTTACCTTGCTTTGGAGCTGCAACAAATAATAGAGCAGTCAACTATGAAATGAATTGCCAACTTCATAACTTTGAGTAACAAACAAAGAAGCCCCGCTGGCAGAAACAATGACTATCAACTGAAAAGTTTAATAATGTTGAATAACTGGATTTTTCAACTGTCGGGAGATCTGAAGGAAGGATGTGTGTTGCAAAATGCGTCTCCGAATTCTGTTTTTATACATAATTTATGCAAAATGTGTATTTTAATGCGTGTTTTACAGCGGTAACCGCTTCTGGTTGGTGAGACAGCTGTAAGCGAAGCAGTCAGGTCTTGTACTTTCTTGTATGGGGAGTAAAGATACCTTTTTATGGCAACTGAGAAGGTAAGTCTAAAGTAAGAGCGCGTGATTTGATCTGTATCTCTTCACGGTCTATCTTCAGCACCTCTCTACTTCCTCATGCAAAAATAGATTATCTCATTACTCACCCATATCTCCCTCTCTAGTTATGTCTTCCCTTTTTGCTCAGATTCTTCTCTTCAACCCCCTCCCTCCCTCCCCGCCTTCATACCCTCTCCACCACCTCGCCCTCCGTCTATCTTTATCCCTCCTTCTCCAAGTCGGCGGTGTCACCTGTCAGCTCACACTCCCACAAGCAGAGGAATTCATTCCAGAGTCTGGCACCAGGCCTTATTGGGGTAAGGTAAGGGGTCTCAGTGGGAATCATGTGACAGAGTGTGCCTTTGTATGCACGGCACCCTTGTGTTTTCATGGCTTAAATGTTTGCGTGTCTGACTGAGGAAGAAAGAAGAAACAAAAGAGGATAAACAGCAAGAGAGTTGAGGGCAAAGCTTGAGGGTTCCTAAAGTATATGTTCTGTTCACTTTATGAATAGATAGTGTTAGGCGACTGATTGCTGGAGCACTCTCAAGTTTTGGAATTTAAGCTGAATCATTCGTATAAAAGATGAGCAACTGCTTTAGAAAATATTTGGTTCTTTGATACAAACTCAAGGGTACAAATCTGTGTACATAAAAACTTAAAAAGAGAAGTAACTGCTGCTCCCAATGAGCATCCACAAGTTTAATATTTTAATGCATGCATCACTAATGGAGGGTAAAAAAAAGAGTTGTTTTCATGTTGCTACTGTGTTCTTGCCCATTGCAACTCATGTTCAAGGGGATCATAGTGTTTAAAGCTATCTGACATACCAAACTGACGGGAAAACATTGTTTCTCAGAAAAAGAGCTGAGCTTAATTTAAACTAACATCCATAAATTAAATATATAATATTGTTAAAGCAGTATTAATAGATTTTTTGGGGTACTTAAAGGTAGGGGAAACGAGCAGTAAACAAAACATTGATAAAATATCATCTCAAGTTAAGGCTAACATGTTAGTTGCCTTTTTACACAACATTAGCATTAATTTAGAGTCATGTCCAATATTAAGTTCAATATTAACTCTCTTTTTATCTCTGCTTTGGTCTCCACCAACTCCTCAGAGAAATATCTGGCTCCTTAGCAGCTAAATGTGTTTACCAGCTAGCTGCTGACTCCGTTTGCTTCTTTGTGTTGTGGGCAGACAGCTTACTTATGATTGCTGGAGTTGGAAATAAGATTAAAGAGAGCGCTGCACCGGCCTTAAAACCAAAACAATTAGCTGAAAGATGCTAAACCACTCCATAGAAGAGATGTGTGATAATTCTCTAAATTATCCAAGAGGCTCCCAGATGAACATTGAGATTAAATCTCTCAAAGGGGAATATAGACCGTTAAAAAGTACATCTGGAACCGACCACCTTTTAAAGAAACAAATTGAAACTGTGTTTATGTTTTTTTGAGTCTGTCCCACGTTACGTTTACACGTTACACGTTACAGCAGTGATACCAACAAGCCATGCGTACTAATGATAAGCTAACAGGCTAACCACCGCTCATGTCTTCATCCGTTTGTATTCTCCCACATATGGTTATCTGAAAATCCGTGGTCAGACATGGAGGCAACATATTCCTGTGGTCGGCCTCTCCCAACCAGTAGGCAACGCTCTCACCCACTCAGAGGGAGAGAAAGAGCAAAAAAACCCATCCACCTAAATATAACCTAGCCTTGGGGCTTTAGCGAGAGGCCCTCTGCAGGAGGTCAGGCCACACACACGGAGGTGCGAGTGTGTAAACACACACACACATGCGTTCAAACACACACATGCATGAACAGGTTTATTTAGTTTGTATAAAAATGACAGAGGTGTTCACAATGCTGTCCTCATATGTGTGGACAGCTCATTCAAACAAACACATATTGAAGGTCACTTGCATCACTGGCTATTTCGTCTGAGAAAAAATCCCCGAGTGAGAGGCATTGGGACAGCAGCCATTTCACAACCACCAAAACATAAGGTTCACATCCTCAAATTCTTTCTGTTTTTGACTTCGAGCTGCTGTTGCGTTACAGCGTGCACATCCATTTTTGAAGATTCTGTTGTAGACGATCGGCGTTTAATCCCTTGAGAAATTATTTCACAACTCTGCAGCAGAACCGACACAAAAACACGCTTCTCGTGCACCGGAAGCACGTGTTCATTTAAAGCCCACGCTGCTTGTAAACACTGCGCATCCAGCAAAACCTCGAACCCACATGATCAACCTGCTGTGCCTGACTCGTTTCACTGTACGGTTGGTGGAGTTGTTGGCTCGGTTTCTGGTGGTTTGGTTTAGTTTTCTGAGAAACTGACAGGAAAAAGGCAAGAGAACACAGCGCCTCAGCTGTTTCCTGTTTGTGTTGTTTGCTAGCAAGAGGCAACACCGGAGAGATATAATGAGAAAATAAAGGATGATTAGGTGAAGGGACTGGGAAGGATGAGAACAGGAATTAAAGTGAATTAGAGATTAAATAATTTGGGAGATCGAGATCGAGGGGGGAAATGTGGAGCACAAGAGGCATAGTTTGAATGAGAACTGAGGGGAAATATACTGAGAGTGCAAGAAAGAAAACAGCTGACAGGAAGATATGTGCCTCTTCTTCTGCAGCACTATGAACACAGCTGTGTGAAAACACACACACGCACGCACACACACACACTCTTTATCAAACCACTTCAAAACACCCATAGTCAAGACGTAACAGTCAGCAGCATCCACGTGTTAGCGCAAACACACAGGCGTAAAATGTACAGAACACACTGTGCCCGTGTGAAAAAAGGGAACACAACTTAATTACGTGCAGTCCTCCATGAGCATGCGCGCACGCATACTTCTGCAACCACACACACTTGGCCTCGCAGCTCCATCACAACAAGGGGATAATGAGTAAAAAAACAAGTTTGAGCTTATGAAGACGCAGAACTATAAGCATGTATTTCATGCGCACTGATAACACGTTTGTTTTTTACTGAATCACGAAGGAGCCACTTTCTTTACCAGCATGGGACTTAAAATAGAAACACAGTTTCCAGAAATGATGACAGTAACAACTCCACTAATTTATTTATTGCAAACATTACTGAGTTGAGCTGGTAAACACCGGGTATGTTTGTGTCTCCTGGTGATATTCTGACTCCTGTGGCGGTGAGATATGAACGATAAAAGCAGTGGCAAAAACATTTAACATGCAAAAAACAGCCGTGACCTACATAAGACGGGCAGCTTAATGAGTAACTGTAGCAGACTCATTTCCCTACGGCTCTAATATGTTACTCATTACTCATAAAAGACATGAAAAGTAAACAAGCTGGAATTAGACAAATAATGAAGGTTATGCGTGGTAACCCTAACTTTATGATTTCCTATAGACTTGATCACTTTTTCCAGCGTGGAGCAGAGCACTGAAGTTTGCATATGCTTTGTTAGCCAGTCAGGATGTTTCCTTTCCCCTTTTTCCTGAGGTGTTTATCAAATATGATACTGATGCTGTCCCCTTTTTTCAAGCTAGCCTAACTGCTCCACTAACCTACAAACATTCAACATTTTTTCTCTTTTGTTGGTCTCCATAAAAGATGAAACATGACCCGTAATCAGCCGAAGTGTCAATCTGATACATCCCAACATCTGACACTAGACAGCACAGCTAGCACCCCTGTTAGCCTAGCCGCTCTGCTGACATTTTGCTGGTTTCTTTTGCACCAAAATCAAACAGTGTTACCCCCCCCCCAGGAGGAAGACATCTTAGGCTAAGACTTAACAGAGCTGATTTATGTACAGCGGGCCTGGACCTGCGTCTGCAGTTTCAACGCTGTGGGCTGTAGGATGAGCGAGTTGTAGCATAAGTTTTAAAGTTTTCTTTCCTTGATCTGTCCTCTCTAGGATCACAAGGTACGCAGTTGAAATATGACGCTCATGTTACACATAAACTCACCAGAAATTATGAGTACTTGCACGTATTTGATTGGCCTTTTGAGCGTTTTGCTCAATGAAGTTGTGCTGCACATTTTTACCGGGGTCCATTGCCTTTTTGGGTTGCCAGAGGGCCTCTGTGTTGGCCCTGCTGCTTTTTTGCAGGACAGGCCTCATTGAAATGAATGCTGAAATGAAAGAGTTTTTTCACGCAGGGCCAGAGCCACGTATGCACTGTCAAATCCTCCCATAATTTATGAAAATAATCTTTTATCCTTGAACGGCTCAAATATTACTTGCTAGTAGTAGTAGCTTAAAATTGGATGGGTGACACCCCAGTGTCATGTTTCAGCTCTTCAGAGGGCATGATGAAAGAAGTCATAGATGAGAAATTACACTGAGCAATGAAAGCCAGTGGAACAGAAGCTAACCCAGAAGTAGGGGGGGTGGGACTGTGTATCTAAAATTGCTTATGTGGAGAATAAAACTCTGGGTTATCTTACAGTTATATATGGGGCAGCATGGAGACGGATACAGACGGTGGGTTAATAGTGGGAAGGTTTAAGTGTGCCATGGGATGCAGATAGAAAGGAGGTGTATTTCATGTTGCTGTATACACTCCATTATCATCTCCTCCTGCTCTTCAGCAGTGATTGTAAACCATTTTGCGGCGTTGCCAGTTCAGAATTATAGAGCTTTTCCAGAGGTACCTGGAGACAGACGGAGCAGCTGGAGGCCATTGGCTGCAAATCAGAGTCTGGAAGAGAGAAAAAAGAAAGATAGTGTGGGAAAAAAGATGATAAAATGTAGACAGTAGAGAAGCCACAGGGATGGGCCTTTTCTCTTTATTCATTTTAACAGTTGGAGATATTACAGACACCCACTATTTCTACTGTGGCGGATCCATTATCCCTTATTGATTTCACTTATTAAAATTATATCACAGCGGGGGGAGATGCAGAGAAAGAGAAAAGGATTCATAACATTTGATATATCGAGCCGCAGCTCAATATTAGGAGGATTTCTGTAATATTTTGTACAGTCAGTGTTACTTTCTCTGTCTTTCCCTAAAAAGAGAGATATCGACAGTCACTAGAGGCCTGAGGAGGACACACACACACACACACACACACAGACTCCACCACCCACATCGCAGCTGTTGGGTTGAGGTTGAAGGGGGGTACGATATGTGCCACAACCCCTCAGCCTTCATTCGGACCAGTTCTAGTAGGATTTTAGAGCATTCTCAGCTGGAGCCGCGCCACACATTCCTGCGTTTGCCTGCGCTCTCCGTTGGCCTACGTGTGTCATGAGGGGGGAAAAGAACATACAGTACTCCCCCCCACACACACACACACACACACACACACACACACAAATTCCCACAAGTGCACAGAGGCAGAGGACGAAGCCGTCTCGCTGTTCCTTCCTCAGACTGTAAATAAAGACTTTGAGGGGAGCGCAGGGTAAAGATACACGTATGCGAGCTCCACGCGTGCACGCACACACCCGCGCGGGCGTGGACACATCACATGCTGCTTTGAAACTTGAATTCTTCACACACAGACATGAACTTCCATATGTAGACTCGTGCACGCTTGTTTAATGTAAGTAACCACAGTTTACAGAGTGCTCCACTGGCCTATATCACAGTGAACACATGATTGAGAGTGTGTGTGGGTAGAGGGATTCAACTTTTAATAACACTCATAAGGGAAACATCTGCTACCCTTCATATCCGTGTCCTTTCTTCTCCCTCCGTGTCTCTCCTGCACTCTCCTCCTCACTCTATCCACTCTGTGAAATTGTTTCACTCCTTCTTTTTCTCATCTTTCCCCCCCCCCTCTCTCTCTCTCTTTCTCTCCCAGCATGCCGCCTAGCTTTTGGCTCCTCGATGACTCTCCACCACAGCTGGGGTTGTTTTTGAACCGCCGAGTGCATCAGCAACCGAAAACAACTGCGCCGCATTTCTGTGAAAAGCCACTCCACTCCCCGTCAAGAAGTGCTGACCTCTCCCAAAAAAAGGTTTTCTTTCTCTAGCCTCTTGTTTCGCCCTGTCCTTCCCTGCATAGTTCTGTTTCTGCATGGCGATTGGTACTGAAATGCACAATAGGCAAAGACAGCTGTGGTTCACATCCTGCCATAGCTCACTTTGCCAAAACACAGAAATCCAGGGTGCACCAAATGACCCGGAAAAGAGAGACAACAGATTTTTGTCTAAGAGTTTTTTCTTAGAAATGTCAAATACAGGCCACTGTGACCATCTGAGAGGCCTGATGGAACAACAAGCTGCTAGATGCATGATGAGATGAAGTTATAATAGCAGTTAAATTGGATCTACTCTTATTTCTACCATGAAATAAATTCTTAAAAATGATCCACTGTGCACCTTAGTCCACATTTTGAGGTAGAATATGAAAGCTCCTCTTACAGTTCCTGTTTGTCTCTTGTTTCCTTCTCGTCCTCCTCCCTCTATAAGGATAAAAATGGAAATGTTACGCTCTGTATATCCACCATGTAAACTGCAGTGGTAATTCTGGAACATGAAAGCAGTCTTTGACTGTGGCTGCATACGCTTGGCCTACTTTTTGAATCCATTAAATTATTGGGTGGGTGGGAGGAAAGGCTGCACTGTCTTTTAAGTATTAGCAAACTGGTTGTCAGATGGTGTGTATGAGTGTGTATTTATGCGCGTTCGTGTCCATCTGTGTCTTTGTCAGCACAAATAGAGGCAGGGATCTGCTGTTTATGTGTGCTTGATTGCAGCACGAGTTAGCACGGTTGTAACATCTTATTCATTTATCACCATGTCAACGTTTATTAGCACATTTATGCTTCGTTTGTAGTCCATCAAATCTGCACTTTCTCTCGATTCCAGACTATAGAATAAATGAATGATTGAATGAATAGAGGTGTAGCTGACAAAGACAAGACAAAAACCTTAAATCATAATGTAAACATGAGTTATTTGAAGCAGTGAAACCGTCCGCGAGCTTTGTTGTTTCGATTTTTTTTCTCGTTCAGTGTATTTGCATTGAGCACTCCTTTATTTGCACATTTCCACCGGTTCTGCCAACATTAATGGCAGATACGCAAATCAAATGCACACGCAGGATATGATCCGTGTCGAAATCAGAAGAGAGGAATCAGTCGCTCGTGTGCCACTCGTTTTGTCTAGACGTTAAGCGAAAAAAGTGAAATGGAGGGGGCATGAACATTTGGTTTATTTTGTTTAACTCATCGTTTTATGATGAATAAGGCCAAAAAACTGGCTGATGAAGGACCCTTGTTGTGATAGGAACAAGATCAGATACAGTTACTCGTGTCTCCATTTGTTCCTGTCTGTCAGGAGAGAGAGCTGACGTGACCAAGAGCATGGTTGTCTGCAAATGTTTAATGCCTTGTGCATTTCACAATGAGCTTAAGACAGAGTCAGTAAGAGTTTTATGTGCTCGTGCTAAGTATCACGTTTGATGTGTTTGTGCGTGTGCTCATAGCTTTCCTGGGAACCAAAGTCTGCAGTTATCCAAGTGTTTTTAGTTTGCCAGCATGGAATAAACCTGCTCAAGTAATTTCAGCCGAGGTATCCACAGTGAAGGTGTTTTTACAAGTTTTTTTTTTTTTTTTGTCTTCATCACAGAATTCAATATGGGAGCCAAACAAAGGAAGACCCACATGGCTCCTGCCAACAACAAAACCTGTTCAAAGAGAAAGACTAAACTCTTCCTCTCCCGCATCCCTGCACCTCACCAAGGACATCTTTGATGTCATCCAAAACAATGTTTATCTTCCTTCTGTGTACCACAGCTTTGTTTATGAGTTATCCCTATATGCTGCGCTGATAGGCGTCTGTGTATTGTTCCTGTGTGTTTGCCACAGGGGAGGGAGAAGATGGCAGATATCAGCAAATAATACTGCATTCATTAGGGTTGTTTTTTTGTTTTTTTCTTACCTGGAGCGATGCTTGGCGAAATGTGGCTGGTTCACGTTTGAAAATTATGTTATGGAAAATAAATATTTTAGCAGTTCTTAGTAGTTTTTGGGAAATATGCTCATTTAATTTTGTACTGAAAGTGAGATAAGAAGATTGATACGCTCATGTATTTGTGATAACTAGAGGCAGCATAAAAACTGCGAGCAGGTGGTAGATAGCCTGGCCACAGTGTGCTAAAAGATAGTTATAGCACGTAAATGAACGAAACCACATTTTGTTTATGTACAGATTAAACAAACAAGATATGACATGTTCACTTGAGAGCTTTAGAAATGCTGGTTTCACTTCCATCTTCATGTTAGGTTAAGTTAACTGCTAGCTTCATATTTAATAGATGTTTGGGTGACGTTTAATCAATGTTTATTGTCTAAAATTACTTATTTTTTTAACAATTACCACTTGAAATGATGATGGGATCTGCAAATGACAAGTGTGATTTGTGATTTTGGGCTATAAAATAAAAAAAATGGACTTGACATGAGATAGACACAAAAAATGTCACTTATTTATCTATTTATTCTTTAGCTTTTGTCATTTTCTTTTATCTTTTTCTCAGTCTTGTGCTGCAACTAATAACTAGTTTCCTCAGCTGAAATCATTCAATGTCATAACATGTTGAAAAAAGGAATAAAAATAGACCGTCAGAAGAATCCTAAAGCCCAGTGCGACATCTTCAAATTGATTCCACATCTATAAAATTAAATCCAGCTTCTCAAATCCTCAAATTTATGAGCCATGAAGCAGTGAACGTTAATCAATTATTCAACTATTTTCAGCACAAATTAAGGCCACACTGTGTCCCAAACAATGTTTCAGCCATCTGATGCATATCAATGTGTTTCTGGTTTATGCCTCCAGTGCAAGCAGATGCTCACAGTCTGCGTGAGTGTGTACATTGCAGACGAGCAGGCAACTGTGCACATATGTGCGCTGCGCATGTGAACAATGCCACCAGTTGCTGTGGGTTGGAAGCCCCCTGGTCGTCTGCCAGCGTGCAGGGAGGTTTTGACCATGGTACAATGGAGGGTGTGAGCTGATGGCGGGGGAGGGAAAGCACAGGAGGAGGAGGAGGAGGAGGAGGAGGAAGAGAAGGAGGAGGTGGCGAGGCCAGGGGGGTTGGTAAGCAGAGATAAAGCCAGACAGATGGGGCAGACAATGAGGCATAGACACCCACCCTGCATGTCAACAACACCCTCAGGCCTCCATCAAACTTTAGCTATTTCTTTATCTCTCCCCGTGTGCGGAAAGTTCTTGACATTCTTGCTTTTGTGCAAGTTTCTGTCTGTTTTGCTGCGTTTCCCAGCTTAACGTTGATTAAAATAGCACAATACTTTGCAATGAGTTAAAGAACTTTTTGTTCACAATCTCCAAACAAATTAAACTTTCTTCCTCCTTCTGTTTGTTCACTGACCCTCCTCCTTTTCCTCTCTCCTTCCTTATTGTTCCCTGATCTGATAAGAGCAAACCTCGATACAGCAAAGGAGAGTGTGTGTGATTATATAGATGGTATGGACACGCATAGCTGTCACCTGTTGTGCTGAAAACCCCCTTGTTTGGAAAGCTGATCCCATCTCCCGTTTCTCAGGTTTCCACAAACAACCTCAGCTGTCAGAGAGTCATAGAGCTCTCTGTCTCCTTCCAGTCCGTCTCTCATCCGTCTCTCACGACCCTCGATCACAAAGAAAGGTCGGCTTTCATCGGTTTGTTCTCCGTTTTAGGCCTCAGCGGCTTTGAACACCTCTTTTGGAGCACGTTTTAGTTTAGACATCTGCACGGATATGGATAGAAACTGGTTACATGAAAAGAATTCACACCCATTTCTTAGTAAAAATCCAGCATAATATTTGTTTTGTGAGTTACATAAAAACTCACCAGATGACTTTCATCCCCTTGGGATAAATGGAAATGTTTGCTGCTTGTGTTTTCACTAAAATTCAGATCCAAAAGTAAAGTTTGAACGACTCCAGGTAGGTTCAATGTTCTGCGTTTCTCTTGAAATGTTTGTTTGTTCTCAGTGATTGATGGCTTCATTAAAATAATTGGTGATTAGAATAATGAACATGCTGTAATAGTCACTGTACACGTAATCCCCGCATGACAATGCCGAGGACTAATTTGCAAAACTTCCCTTCACACACACACACACACACACACACACACACACCCACAACAATTCAGAGCAGCTCGCAAAACACATGCAAATCATCTCAGGGAGTGTTTTGTGACATGTGCAGACATGAACAGTACATCTACAGCCACGAGAGAATGAAAAGGTATGTGCGCTTTGCATGAATGTGTACTGCCACATCTGTGAAAAGGTCACACACACACACACACACACACACACACACACACACACTGTGTGATCCTTTGAGGATGATTTGGTGAGGACACAGGAAACCCAGGGTCTTCGTACTCCCCGTTCCACATGAATAGAGCGCTGATCCCACAGCAGAGAAAGGCCTTTATCTCTAAATGTGACCTCTGACCTTTCAAACCAGTGGAAAAGCAGCTGTGTCTCCAAAAAAAGACCAAAGGAGTCATAGGAGATGACTGTTGCCGTATACTTATAAGGAGAAATTAATGGAGAAGGGAGCACTTCACGTTCGTCATGGTGGGCATCAGCGTTTGCACAACAGCGAGTACCTTCCTCGTTAGCAAACATTGCGTAAGCAATAACCTTCAATTCGCCCTACACTTTACGTGACGTTGTGCGGAGGATCACTTCCTTTTTGTTTCTATCTGTAATCCTGGAATCCACCGGGACACGGAAACAAGGGCTCAACGAAGAGTACAACAAAAAACCTCCACCAACACTATCCACCAAGAGTATTTATTATCTATTTATTACTTATTTTTTTATTTTTTTATTCTATACTGAGCCCGGTTTCTTACGTGCACCTGAATTTTGTTGTATGTTTACACAATGGCAATAAAGAAATCTTTAATCTTTAACCTTCACTGCTGGTAAACTTGCTTTTTTGCATTAAGTTGAACATTTTACAGCAAGTTTTTACTCTAAATAATGACATTCATATTGAGTATTTTCACTAATAAAATGCTTACAATCCAAACAGCCTGTCAAAAAAAGTAAAGTAGAAAATAGGTATCTTAAAAAATATGATTAGTCTAAAGATTCACTCTCGATCTTATTGACTTTCAACCCATCTGTTGGAAACTCAAACTCCAGCCAGTGATGACGACAGCAGTAAGATGATGTTCCATAAAAAGCTCCATAAAAATCTAAATCCCTAATTGAATTGCAGGAACACACGTGCAATTCATACGCACCGTTCACATCATTCATCGAGTTTCTTTGTTTGTTCTCTTTTATTTATTGTCATGACAACTGCTTTCACATTTCACCTCCTGACATGGTGTAACAATTCTGCGGTAGACATGACTCATGTCCAGTCACATCCTGCTGATGCTTAATGGACAGGCCTGGACCTTTCACACATTACAACGTATTGCAAAATACACACAATACTACAGTGTAGTTTCAGTGTAGTCAGTATCAGTGTAGTCAGTGTATGTATATCCTTCTAGGATATGAAAGATAATATGAAAGAAAATGCCACTTTAGAGTTGTTTCACAGCTGCTGTTCATGGAAAATGTGTGTATCTGTATGTATTTAAACAGATGTGTGTGCGGATGACTAAACTTTGATATGACCTGACAAACACCTGGTTACCCATGAATACATAACTGTGCGTGTGTTGGTGTGTTTTTTGGGGGGTGTAACTGACAGGGTATGTGTGATGCAACATCTGTATCCTGTATCATCTTGTGTAATGGCAAAGTTTATGACGATGGTGAGGTTTCCCAGCATGCCCTGAAATGGCCTCCCCACAGCAACAGGTGTTAGCGTGTGTGTGACAGTGTGTATTTGTATGTGTATGCACAAATGTTATCTATTTTAATGATTTACTGCGACAGACATGGAGCCAATGAAGAAACAAGTGCGACCATATATGGGTATATACATATATATGTATTTGATCACTCTCTAGATCTATCATTTGTGCATCCTTATTGATTTTGAGTTAAGAACACATTTTAGAACACATTTACTGACTCAAGCAACTCATGGGCTGTATGGTGACATAACAACGTTGTGTGACTGTGTCATGACTGTAAATAGACCGACCGTGTCAGCTTGTAGGACACCAAGAACGGGAATAAACTCAAGCAGTTCTTATATATTTTATTTAAGTGAAAGCAGCAATACCACAGTGTAGGAATATTATGTATGTATAATGTTATTATTGTTATTATTATGTTTATCAATTAAAATAATTTGCATCAAAATAACTTAAAGTACCAAAAATGAACTTTAATGTTGCAGCTGCTAAAGGTAAACCTTTTTTTAATGACTTTATATACTGCTGTGTAGCTTGTGAATTAAAATTAAGTGAATTATGTGGATTTAGTACAATATTTGCCTGAATTATAGAATGAAGTAGAAGCAAAGTAAGAAAATACTAGAATGAAGTTGTACTTAAAGGTCCAGTGTGTAGGATTTAGTGACATCTAGTGGTGTAGTTGTGAATTGCAACCCTCTCCACTCGCCCTCCCATTCCTAGTATAAAAGGAGAAACTACGGTGGCCACGAAACATTTGAAAAAATGCGAAAATACATTCTTTTAAGGATACACTGAGATATGGTTGCACTGTGTTTCAGTGCACATCTGCTCAGTAAGAGAAGAAAATACAGCTAACACTCGAACCACTCATTTCTTTGTATTTCTTGTTTTTTTAGCTTCAGGATATTGAGCACAATATTGAAGACCTTTATTGCAGGTTGGGCGAGGGGGGGAAAAAAAAGTCATTATTACTGTAATAAAGATCAATGTTATTTCAGTACGTGAGTCAATACTTTGCAGCTTAGCAAGATGAGACGTGAGATGAAACTCGTAGGGAAGTTGTTGAACCGGTTTGGAGTCTTCATAGGAAGGTTGTTGTGTTTTTTTTTTATTGCTAATAGTGCGGTAGGAGTGCTACAAATCAATTCTGACAGTGGAGCAGTGCACTCCCTGGAATGAAAAAGGCAAATAAGCAGAGGGGAGGAGAGAGAAAAGAGAAAGTCTGTATGTGCATGTAAGTAAGTAAGAGAGAGAGAGAGAGAGAGAGAGAGAGGCTTCCTGGACGTACGGGAAGCTAAGGTGACCTCACCCAAACGGTAACTATAGATTGGATTTACCATATGACACACGCAAATTCCTCCTCATTCTTCCTCGGTAATCAGCAAGCTTCCCACCCCATAATCAACACTTAATGATAGCTTCAAAGTGATTTTTGTGCGTCGTATACTGTGCGACTTCTCCACTTCTCTGCATGCTATCTGTGTGTATTTATGAAGCCATTACTTGTAATCACAGATCACCTATAATCGCTGACCGCTCAGTGTACGACGCTGCAGTTTCTTCCGCCACTTCTTCTCTCTGCCAATTCCCAGAATGATTATCTGTCATTACAACCCGATTTTTCAAAGAACGCATCAGTGTTGAAGCAGCAGCAGAGTGATGAAGAAGAAGAAGAAGAAGAAGCAAGAGGCCCAATTAGTCATTAAGGTCCTGGAAAGTTGTTTTCTTGTTGTCTATCGAGCAAAAAGAAATCACTCTATCTCTGTTTCTTGCTTTCCAAGAGGGCCAATCAGACAGCTGGGCTTTAGGTTACAGGTTAAAGGTCAACAAGTCAGGAGATCAAAGAGTGAGTACTGTATGTGGGGCTTCTCCGTCTTAACATGTACAGTCAGGAGTCCAGACAGATGCATCATTGACACGTTAAATGGGGTCATTGCAGATGTGAGTGAACAGGTGGGCCTCGCCTGCTAAAAGAGGATTAAGAAGCAAGATTTGTGTGTGTGTGTGTGTGTGTGTGTGTGTGTGTGTGTGTGTGTGTGTGTGCGTGTGTGTGTCCAGGCATGTCTATGTATGTGTTTGTGTGTGTTTCAGTGGTAATGCGACCTTGTCCTGAGCTCCAGCTATGGCAGGAAAACAGATCCACTGAAAAGAATTGGAGGAAGTACGCAATACACTCCCCACAGACACACACACACACACACACACAAAGAGATGGTGTGAGAGGATTATACATACACACATTACATCTCCCTTCATATACACAGGCTGAACACAAGCCATTTACAATGCTCTGTATGCCTGTGACAGCTCGAATCATCTCGCTTGTCAGTCAGAAACCGAACATACACACGCCAAACACACACATAGGCACATTTAATGTGAAAACTGCAGTTCTAGCCGTCCAAAGTAGGGCACCGCAGTGCCCATCATTCAAGGGCGTCACACAGCAGGAGAGCTTTCATTGAAAAGTGCTGCGCAATTACCGGCAAAGAAATAGCCTCCATAGCCGTCCACTTTTGTCTTCCTGTGTCGGACCTGCTCCCCTCCCTCAGACGAACTGAAGGGTCATTATGGGTGCACGAATAGACATGACGTCACCTGCAATGCACTGAAGGCTGAAATAACCTGAACGTTACCTCTGCAAGGTTTGCATCACCCCGGGGAACGGGAACATTACTGGCTATATTTACTGTCACTAATGGACGAGATATTAGATGTTCTGTCGAAAAGTGGCCAATTTGGGGAGGATTCGTTGTGTTCAAAGGTGAAATTTGATGGTTATTTTCATGCAGTGTAGGAGACAAAGAGTTTAATTACTGTTGATTGTTCATAATATCTGATAATCAAATATTTAAATGAATAAATCTCAAATGTGTTTGTAATGCTTGTAACTGCGGCTTCAGCACAAGAATTTCACTACCTCTGTATATATAATATATCTATCTGTGTGAAATTTTGAGTTTGTTAAATACGTTCTATCACCAAATGGCTCCCATCTCATCAGCTTCTGCTGTACTTTGTGTTTAGGGCTAATTAGCAAATGTCAGCATGCTGATGTTAGCATACATTTGGCTTAAAGCACCTCTGTAACTAAGTACAACCTAGCATTGCTGCTAGCATGCCTGTAAACTCTTAGCTTGTCCTATAATTTTGTCAAATTTATGACTACGCTGTTTAATATGTTCAATCTCAGTTTACAAATATGTTGTGCCGCTCTATCGACATCGCTATGGGCGCAATAAAAATGGCTGAATGTGGGAAGAATGCAGATGAGTAGGATGTTTACAAATGTTCATTACTGAGAAAGCTCATTTACTTTGCTGAATGGAAGCCGAAGCCTGGACTGGATGCTGTTAATAAATCAGATGAATGGATCTGTGCACATAGTTGTGAGATACTCACAAAAGAAACAAGTTAATCACTTACTAATATTTGGAATGTCAAATGTTCTGCATGATCGGCATCCAAAGGCGCTACGATGTAGCTTTGATTTTGCAACTATAAAATGAATGTATGAGACATTTACACTGTGTTTGAACACCAGTTCCCTTTTAATACATCTAGCAAACATGACAAATGAGAGGGATGTTGGGAGAAACAGATGCATTTTTGCATTTCTAAACTTCCCCACATCTACAAGTTCTTACTAATTTGGGCTATTTTAAATGTGGCCGATTCCACAGACTCGAATGCTGTTGATGAGTCGCGTGAGCATGTGAATGCAGGAGGTGTTTTTTCTAGTTCGGCTTCAGACGCAAGCCTTTCAGACAGTCGGGAGGGAGAAGTTAACAAAGAGCAGCAAAACAACAACAACAAAAGAGAAAGCAAAGAAATAGTGTGCGGGAGGATACCAACACCTGCGTTTCTGTGCCTTTGGAAAGCACCCCCTCCTACACACACGCATGCATGAGAACACACTCTTGTGAAGAAAAGTGTTATGTTCTTTCACTCTCATCACCATAGATACCCAGTAGAAGTTCTCCAAAGGGCCCTCGCAACCCACAAAGTAGCCAAATCCTTGCCATTCTGCGTAACCGCCGGCAACAATACATACACTTGTTTGGCCGATTCGTTTTGTAGGTCTCCTTTGTGTGTTAGGATGAAGAGAGAGAGGAGGGGTGAGGCGGGCTACGGCGGGGGTCTGGGGTGTTTTCCATGCTGTTTTTTTTTTTGGACTATTTTCTCGGGGGCAGCGTGGGCAAAGATGGAGCGCATCTGAAGCCGAGCCAGGAAGAGGCCTAAAGCAACAGGCGATGCCGTTTGTGTGCGAGTCTCGACACATCTCTCTGGTGTCTGTACCTGTGTTGTGTTTGTTTGGGTTGATAATCGGAGCCTCCCTGATCTGTTCTTTTATTTCTCTCTCACTCCAATCCCATGTCTTTCTCTCTTTGGCCTGACCTATAATCCCCCTATCCTTCAATACCCCACTGGCCCTTTGTCCCAGACGCCACAAACTGAATAACACACACACACATGGCCTTGCAGCCTGCTCCATTGTCCTGCCGCTGCTGGCCTACGTCCTAATGCTGCATTGGACTCATGCCCATGTAAACAAGCTCCTGTCTGTCTGTCTTTCTGTCTGTCTTTCTGCCTGTCTCTCTGCCTCTCTTTTGCATCTATTCATGTCACCGTGATCACTCTTTTCACTTTATTATGCCACTCTTCATCTCTCCTCCTCCTCCATCTTCATGTCAGCCTCTTCTCCCACTCCTCTCTCTCCCGTTCATGCTGTTGTGCTCTCTAAAGCTGGGCTGAGCAATTAGTTAATGTACCCTCCACCCCAGGGGTGATTCTGGCACCGCCGACCAACCCGAGTGCTTGTCTGCGAGTGTGAGTGTGTTTGTGTGTGTTTGTGTGTGTGTGTGTGTGTGTGTGTGGCTTTGGCACTGCCACTGAGTGGGGTTGCTGGGCTAACGGCGGACCATCCAGAGTGTTTTTGGCACTGGCAGCGTTTTGGACAGCCCTCATCTCTTTTCTCTGCAAGTCCACTCAACCATAGTAGCCAGCCCTCTGTCTGGGGCTCTAGTAAACAGCCTTTTAATTACCATGGGGAAAGGCCCAAGTGAGAGAGAGAGAGAGAGAGATCAATTCAATCCACAGATACACATTTCTGGCCTGTACAAATGTGTGTGCGTGTGGTTTTTACTATGTTTGACCCATTATAAAACATCATTGCCCTCTCTAAATGGCCATTGTGTGAGGAAATATTTGAAAAACGAATGTAAGATCAGAATCCGATTCATAACCGGAGCTATAAAAGACCAGAGTGGTGTGTACATAGTTGAAGCTTTAGTGTCCATTACAACAGGAGTTATAAACAGACTGCATCAGGAGAATATGTAGTGATAGCAGCGGTGGAAGAAATATTAACTTAAAATGTCCAGTGTGTTAGATTTACAGGGCTCTATTTACAGGATATGACAGACATGGAAAGTGACCTGAAAATAAGAACTGTTGTGTTTTTGTGACCTTAAAATGAGCCTTTACATCCACAGATCCACAGAACAGACAAACTAAATCCTAGCTCCAGATGAGGCCTTTCATTGGTGCATTTTGTGGCCTCCATAGTTCCTCCTTCATGCTCAGACGGACAGGGTGAGGTGATGGGGCTGCAATCAACAACTACACTGCTAGATGCCACTAAATCCTAATACTGCATTCCTGCATTCAAACTTTCACTTAAATACAGATGTAAGTACAGAAGTAGTAGCAACAAAATTAAAAAGCACAAGCACTCAGAATGCAGAGTGTCTGTATTCTTATGTTATTGTTTACATACACTGTTGCCCATAAAGTTGGAATAAAATATTTGTACCTCATCTCATGAAATGATTGTGAAAACGTGATTTATTCTTGATGGATAAAGTGTATCTTCTCAAAACTTCATTGATCAGTCTCTTCCAAACATATCACAGTGAAAATTAAACCACGATTAACCTGATGTGTATAGATAGGAATAAAAAGAGGAATGTGTCTGAAAAAAAATGATTCCAACTTTATGGGCAACAGTGTATTGTATGATGTTATATTGTTACATGTTATATAGTATATAGTATATAAACTATTAACTTAATCTACTTAAAAAGGCTCATATGTACGCTACACTTAATGTTTCTTGATAATGTCCAGCTCTGTTATTCTGTAGGTCATTGATGTATACTGTAATTTTCTCTTTCTACGTTTTAGTTATGCCACTGCTACTCTGTATTTGTGACTATCTATTGCATGTCTCTTTGTCCTGAAAGATGGATCACTCCTCGAGTCATGTGCTGTACATAGTGTAAAGCCTTCTGGCACATACTTCTGATCTGTAAAGATAAATAACACACCAATAAATAAAGTATAGCACAGCACAGCACAGCACAGCACAGCACAAGACAAGAGAATAAAGGGAAATCACAGCTGTCAGTTTGCTCAATGACTTAAATATCACAATATATGAATAGAAAATAACAGGAAGTACAAACATAAGGTCCAAACAATATTCTATAACTCTGTCAACAACCCAACATTTTAAGTACATGTGAGTCTGAGGACATGCAGTCCTAGTACATGTCTTTCTTTCTGTATGTCAGTGCCACAAAAGCACAGGTGTTGTTCAATGTCTCGCATTTTCTTAGCTCCTTTACTTGTACCTTTTTATTTCATGATATTCATTCATGCATTCAGATATTTGAAAGCTTCATAGGCAAAGGCATCGCCTATTACACCTTTATAAAAGAAAAAAACCTATTCACAAATTCCAGTTGAGTCGACTCTCCGTGCCGCAGTTTCATCTCAGCCTCGCTTTTGGTGCCTTTGAAGCCATGTTTGGCCCTGCGAGGGTGTAAAAGGGCAGGCAGGCGCCTCGCTGGACACCTCTGTACTTTTCTAAAGGCCTTGAAGGACGCCCAGCATGTATATCCACTCAGTACAAACAACAAAGGGAAAGGCTGCGTCACAAAGGGACACCAGCATGGCCGAGACGGAGCTCAGCGTACCGCAGGGGGCGAGTGGGAATGCGTGCGAGTCTCTGTTTGTGTGTGTGCGTGTGCACATGATTGATTGTCAGCTGAATCCTATTAACAGGCATTGGACCAATAAGAGCATCTTAGAGTTATTGGATGCAACCAATTCAATATATCGCAAGCTTAGTGTAGTAACACAAGTGAGGCTTGTGGAACTTCTGCCCTTGGCCATCTTGTTTTCTACGACGTGGGTGATGATTTTAACCCCCCTCCACCTTCTTTCATTGAAGCCATTAGGTCATGGTTGTGCTCAATACATGTAGACAGTTAATGGCCAATGGCTAGGTCAAGTAGGGGGGGGGGGGGGGGGTGTAGCGCTTGTGTGCGTCTGTGTGTGTGCGTTTAACGATTAGCGTGTGCGCATTTGTCTGAAATGTAATGCAACCGGGCATCGCCAGAAGGACAAAAGACGAGACAGCAGCTCGACCTATTCACCTCCCCACCCCCATGCACACACACACACACACAAAATGCAAAATGTTTACTTGCCAATGTTCCCCATATTTCATCTGTTTCATAAAAAAAAAGAGCAATCTGGATGTTCATGCCCTAAAAACAGCAATGTGCATTCCAACCCCTCGCTGTGTAATTACATTTGTGCAGACAGACAGTGGGATGATTCTGATAGGACGCAGTTATATTTATATATTTCTGTTGTTATTCTGCTGCCCCATAGAGATATGACCCACTTCCACTGCTCAGTTTGTACGTCTGTCTAAGCACAATTGGATGGTTGTGGTAGTGCGAGTCCAACATAGATATTTCACATATTTGTGTTTTGCGTGTCGAGGCGTAGTATGGTCGAGGCATGCAGATGTAGACGCTGCCTCTTCCTGATTAGTAGGATTCTCTTCGTACCTTTGCAAACCACTCTGCACTTCTGTAGCTTTTTGGCATGTGTGTGGTGTTGAGTGTGTTATTCAGTGCAAATTTGAGCCTCTGAATGTCAACATCTGTCAATAATAAACAGAAAAAAATGACTCAAATAAACCAATAAAAACTAAATATTAAGTTATCACAGTCTTCAGTGTTAAATGTCTTCAGCTTGCTATATTTTTGAATTGGAAAACACACTACTATCTATGTTCTCCAGTTACTTTGTTACTTAGATTTATTTGTAGATTATCTCATTTTTATCAGCTTTAGTCAGACAATTGGCATAATTTGATTAATGATAATTACTTGTATTGCGTTGCTTCATTTAGAACAGGAACTATATATTATGGTACACCTTTTGGGTTGGTGGAGTGATATGAAGTAACAGTGAGGTGATGTATCACATTCATTGTCAGTGTTCAGTTGTCCTACGGTTGAAGGGGACATTAAAGTTACAGGACGCTGATGTGTACTACTGTTGACGAGCTCATCTTACAGTGATATCTTGTCTTATGTGAGAATATTGTGATGATGCACTCATCTCTAACAAAAAGCTATATTATAGCTCATCATGATACGTGTATTTATGTGCATCTGAGTGTTTCTGTGTGCAGATGTATGAGTATGACAACAGCGGTGCTCCTCTGCCCTAACCGTTACAAATGAATATACAGCTCAGTGCACAGCCGAGGGGAACGCATGCTCTCTTCCAAGAAGTTTCACCTTGTTTTGGAAATAGAATCATGACCACCGTAAAAAAAAAAAAAAAACTGCCAGCACATCAGTCCTCCTGACAAAAGTGCTGTTATTTTGATACATGACCTTGCGATTGTGTTGTTTTTCTGTCTGGTGCTCTGTGTCATGGGGTGCTATCCCGTGGAATAAAATTATCTAACAAAATCTATTCGACTTTATTTTTTCAGCTCGACTGCATGCAGCAGATGGAAAGGGGTTCAAATTTAGTGGCAATAATGTCACAAGTTTTTGCCAAAAAGAATTAACAGTGGTGCATTAGCGAAAGTACTCATTTTGACAAATGGGATGAGAGTTACATTATCGAGGCACCAATATGCTAATGTATTTCCTTGGTGGTTTTAGGTACAAAAAGCCACAGAGTAGGATTATATTTCTTTATATTAGTTGAGTAAGGTCATTTTCTTGCTTTGCATCCTGCATACATGCCCGCCTTTGTGTGTGTTTGTGTGTGCATGTGTGTTATCTTCTCCTCCGTCCATGCCGATGTGGCATCTGTTGTAGTCCAGGAGGTGACAGAGAGGTAGCAGCAACCTGAGCCAGGCTGGCTGATGGCCGTCTCTGTGTCCATATGCCCGCTCGGAGGACACACACTCTCTTGGCAGGACACACTCCCACACACTGGACGCTTCGTTACCTCACACACACACACACACACACACACACACACACACACACACAAGAGCAAACTGCAGTCAAAAACTCATAAACAAACATTCAAGCAACACCACGTGTGTTGTGCCACATCATCCATGCAGGAGTGTGAAGGGAACGAAAGGGTAGCGGCGGTAACGGTGTGTGCGCTGCCAAATCACCACATAATGGACTGTTCCAGGACCATCCAACCTGCTGGCCATATGGGCTCAACACATCAGTGGAGCAATGGGCCCAACACACATACACATACACACAAGAGCCTACAAACACATGTGTAAAGATAAGGGGACATTATGTTCTCCAAGGTACACACATATGTAACACTATGGACCCTTATAGCTCATGCTATATAAGCATATGAAGTTATAGGTTAAAGGATAAAGCAGTAATCACACCGAATAGTGACTTCTGCTTGTTTGAAGTAGTCGGGCCCATACAATTGAAGACCATAGACTATATAAAACATGGACGTTGTATCTGTGACATCACCCACAGGTTTCTGAAGAGCCGTTATGAAGCTCAGTGTGGTGGCCTTGACCATTGCCGTGTTGGCCCTCCTGCCTCTGCCACCTCCCCGCTCATCTAAAAGTCGTCAGAAAAGACGTGGAGCGTGGATCGACCGGAGGCAAGCCGAATGAAGCCTGGTTGCTCAAACAAACTGCCTGTAACGGCACCTATCTTTCAATCAAAGCGGCCAGGCTGTTAATTATGCATAACTATAAGCTTAATATAATTCAACAGGTGAGTTATATAAAAATTCAGACTCAGTACAGTTGTCATGAATGTGGAAATTAGCTATAGAGGCCAAAAAACATTTTTTTGTACCAGGTTGTAAACATGTTTATTTCTGCTATGAAGTTGGACATTTTAACATGGGGACTTATGGAGATTGACTCGTTCTGTAGCCAACCTCAAGTGGCCACTGGAGGAACTGCAGGCTTCATTTCACAGCCATGGAGGTTGCTGTTTGTTGGTGACATAGTGGCTACTTACAAAATTCATTGGTGAACTGTATTTGCCGAGCTAGCCATGAACTTAGTAGCCGGCTTACCTCAGTCAGGACCTGGAGCTTTTTCTCTCTGCTACTCTGTTCACGAACTTGTTAGCACGTAAGCTTAGCTCAATCACTAATGGGATATCACAGTTTATTTAAAAGACTTGTCTGCTGTGCTCCTTTGTGGAACAGTTTTTACTTCGACGTAGGAGGAATGGTTGCAACACAGCTGATAATCTATGATTGCTTTCTCTAGTTTGGAGAAAAATACAGTCAACAGTCTGTAAAGAATCCTATAGCACTTTCCTGAATGTGCAATATGACTCAAACTTACAATACATACTCAAGTGTTGCAGTTCTTTACAACAGCTGAACAATTTCTAATGCAGTTTTGTTTTCTAGATGCACATTACAGTGGAAACAGGTGTTCTTACCATTGTCCTTTCATAGCTGACAGCCTTTGTTCTGCGGGTGGTATCATCTGTGGAGGGAGTTGCATCTCCCGGTAATGTATTTCATCAGCTACAGCTGTATCGGACGCTCTCCATTGGTGTGGAAATGAGGGTCGTCAAGTCGCCAAGTAGCTCCTTCATCCATATTAGAGAGACAGGGAGGAGGGGGGCTGCTCATTTATTCTGGCTCAGGTGTGAAAAGCGAGTGTGTGTGTTTGTGTGTGATGCCGAAAGTTTCTCCCCTGAAATCCCACTATGAGGATGGATGGCCCCATTATGGAAGGTTTTAACCCCTGACTGAGAGATTGAACCATCACGGTGCAAAACTGCCAACAGAGTAAAGGAAAATACTTGTCACTGGTGCAGAGATTGCACGGTGGTGAGACTGGATGATATCTTTAACCAGAAGCTTTCACTGTAATATGAAAACAAGCTGACAAATATGTGATTTTAGCCACATTATGGCAACATTAGACGGTCAACCAGTTCAGCTCAGACAGAAATATCTGAAGAATTATTGGATGGCACCATGAGGTTGACACTTGGTGGTTTGTCTTGATCGATTTCTATGAAATTTGCTAAACCTCTCAGGATGAATAGTTCTAACTTTTGGTAATTCTTTGATCTTTCACATAGCGCCATCATCAGGTCAAATATTTCATTGTCAAATACATTGTTTAATGACCAAGTACCCTCAAAACTCATGACATTCCCGCTAACGCCAGCTGTACTTTGTGTTTACTGCTAATTAGCAAATGTTAGCATGCTAAACTTAGATTGTGAACATGGTAAACATTATACCTGCTTAGCATCGGCATGTTAGCATGCTAGTGTTAGCATTTAGCGCATACCACTGTGCAAAAGCCTCAAAGAGCTGCTAGCATGACTAGCATCAAAAGTCAAAACTGTATTTTTTTCCCATGTATTCACACTGTTTTTATTCATACAACTAAACATACGTTTTACACATTTTAATTGTACAAATATCAAGTCATGTCATGCAGGGTTAAAGTGCTAGAGCTACACCAAATGACACTGACAAATGTATCATTTACGGGGCAGAAAACAGTGCATGTTCTTTGTTCTTTGTCTTTGCTCTTCATAGAAGTTGCATACATTTTGATTGCAGACGTTCTCCCTGTGCTCATTTCCTGTGTATTCTGACAATAGTATGCATAAATAAACCAACCCTTTTCCTCCATTTCATATCTGTCAAGTTGCAAACACGACCACTCCAGCTGAATTTTAATTAGTCCCGAACATCTATAAGCGTTTAAGACTGAATATGAGATTAAATGATTAGGATTTATTTGTAGTGTGTTGTGTATTTTTTAGAGGAGGCTCTTCTAATCCTTAAACCTGATTAGTTTAACATAAGATATTTTGGAATGGGGGATGTTACCAGCAACTCCTTTGTCTTCAAATTCCTCATCCTGTAGTCAGACAGGCCCCAAAAGCTCAGTGTTGACTTTGAAAAACACAAAATTCATTTTTCCAGCATTTCCGAACTTGTGTCTTTCAGCACAAATACAATTCCAGCATACAGAAAGCTTTTGGCAGAGAGCTGTTTAGCAGTAATAGTTGCGCATGTCAAATGTGATACACTGCTTGTGCATTATTTGTATGCTGATGTCTTTGACGTTCAACCCTATTTTCAGCCCCATTTTCATATTGCTTGAATTCCTCTGACTGTTGGAAAGTGCTGAGGTTCACAAATAGAACAAGAGATGGAATTTAAATGCCCTCTATACATAATCATAGAGCAGATTCAAGTGTGCATACTGCCTCGCTCTTCGGCTCTAGTTTGTTCTTTTTCACACGCTGACAATGCTAAACAAAACAGAAATCCTTCTAGCGAAGCAGAAAATAAATTCTGTGGAAGAAAGTAGAAAGGCAGATGATGAAATATCATAAATACACAGTGATTTGGTGTTGCCTTTCAATAATGGATGCTGCTGAGGGTGGCCACTTTTGATTTTAGGCTTTCCTGATGATACAGGTAGCATGTTCTGCGTGTTTATGAGCAGCTGTGTGCACTCGTGACCTTGTCTATCCGCTGGCATGTGTGTGTCCACACCATATAGCCTTCACCACCTATAGAGATATAAATCTTTCATAAGCATCCCGCCTCTGCACATATAGCGCATCCCACCACAAGTCGCACGCATGAACCGTAACATTTAATCCTAATGGCACATATGATTGATGATGAGTGCATCCTTTAATTATTCTGTCCTCCTATAATTACTCTATCTCAGTGGTCACAGTTATCTCTCTCATAAATCTCTAAGCATGTTGCGCTTAATACAAGAAGACAGTGGAGTACAGGGAATACAGTCTAGTTGGCACATGAGATGAAAAAAGGGAGAAGAATAACCTTTAATATAGTGTAGTCATTTAGTGGAACTGCAGTCAAACATGTCCTTTGGGGTTAAACTGTAGGCATTAATCCAACCCCAGGCTAAACCAAACCCACGTCTACAAGCAAAAGATAGAAAAAAACAGCTACTAACTGGACTTTGGTGAGATTTTTTTCCTTAACTGTTGTTTCCAAGGTCAAGAATGAACTTATGACCGTTGCTTTTAAGCTAGCATGGATGATAAGTTCATGAAATGCTCTGAAAAAACACATGATGGTGAGGGGCTTCACTTTGAAGAGAATAAGAACGGTCTTTGCTTTTGTAGATTTGTTTCATACTGGGCACTAATCACAAAAACAACCATTACCCAAAGGGCGAGGCAGAGCTTTGTGGCTCATATTAACAAAAGCTGATGAGCACCTCGGGCTAAAAGCCACTTCTCAAGTTATAGTGAAGAGAGCGAAACCAAAAGAGGGGAGACACACCCTCTCAGGGGGGCTTTTCATGTGCTAACAATGCAACATTAAAGTCTCCGGAGGGGTCTCAGGTATGAGATGCATTCACAGCTGACACCCATGTGACACCCATTACAGAGTGTAATGTTTCCAACAGCTCAAACAAAACATCAACATATTATATCACCTTAAAGTCCGTGTAAAGGCAGTTCCAAGATTTCTTTCAAAATATATGTTGAAAAATAGTTGCTGAAAACACGTGAAAAGACTTTATTACTGAGTGGAGTTAGGCTGGATTCACACAGGATCAGGCGCTCCAGCAAAAACAAAGGTTTTTCCATTCATTTCAGTGGGGGTGGTGTCCGTTTCCGTACCGGCAGTTCGCAACGCAGGGTGCAGGAGAGAGGTTGATCCAGATCCCACGGAGCCCAACATCATGCTCCGCAAGCCAATCAGACACTCAGATCGGACAAACCTCCACAGACAGCCTGAAATGTCTCTGAAACTGAGACTATCCAGGTGGTCTACCTGTGTATGTGTTCTGACTTTGTTTATTTCATAGACCCAGCTTCTGAATCTGACTCTGAGTCTGACTTGCAATTTACACAGCAAAAAAGTGACATGAAGAAGTTTAATTTGATTTGTGAGAGAGAGAGAGAGAGAGAGAGAGAGAGAGAGAGAGTTTTCAGTCCAGGATTTTGTGGGCGGTCCTAAAGGGTGGCTTGATGACACGCTGAGGCCACTCTGAGCATACCCCTGCACCCCTAGCAGAGAGATAGAGATTAATTCATCTCGCTCAGAGTGTTACAAAGTTAGTCATGTCTTAATCATTCAAATTTGGCTGGGTGGTTAATAACACTTTCTTCTTTGGTCTGACAAACTCAGAACACATATTTATTCTTACTTTATGTGCCAAGGGAAATATCTGGCTCTACAGCTGCTCTATATGCTGTAGCTATAGCTGCTGACTTTGTCTGTCTGCCATTTGGTGGCAGGCAGGTAGCATTGAGTGGTTTTATCAGGGCTAACTTGCAGAAAAAAAGCACCCTCCTGCTGCCACTAGAAATGTGGTTTATGAGAGTGGTGAGACTGAACCAAAACAGTATAAAACGGCGTTGTAAAACCAAAGCAATGAGCTGAGAAGACGTTAAAACACACCGTAGAACTGAATGGGACAGCAGCATTGGGTGATAATTGTGTGTGGTGACCTCTTTCATGCATTTTAACCACTGTTAATGAAAACATATTGATCAGGGCAACTTTGAGGACACACATGAACATTCAGGGAGCTGCTCCAGTTTATATTCTGGTGTCTTTCCTATTGTCTCATACTGCTTAGCTGTTATTTGCAGTTTGAAGCAACTGCTCCTGTGTTAAGCATTATGTAATAACAGACTCCAGTGGATGCTGCCATTTCATAGACTTATGTAAACAGCTCTCCTGCCGTTTTTTTTTGGGGGGGTGACTCATTCCTGCTCAAACCTGCGCTTTGTGGGTGGCTGTGTGTTATTTAATGTGTTCTTATGTATAATTGCACCAAACGGCCTTGGATGACGCTCGCACCAATCTACAATCACTGCGCCGTCGTCTAACCCTAACATGACAAACGCACACATGCACACACAGACAGAGACCCTTGGCCTCTGGTGTAATTGGTTTTTTTCAAGCGAGATACTATCGAGATAAACTCAAGAGCAACACGAGGTTGCCTTGAATCCCCTTTCGATGCTCATCGTCCTCCAACAAAAGACAAACACTTAAAAAAAAACACGTTTCCTTTGCCCTTTGTTCCCTCTCCTCATCTTTGTCCCTCAGCCTGCGCTTATGTAACTCGTGTCCTCGTGTTGAGGTGACCATGTTCTCCTTCATGAGGAGGAGACGTGACTGTTAATGGGCGTCATATGATGGGTGTACAGCTTATTCAGCTGCTTTCATCCGGCCAAAGATTCAATTAATGCAAGTTTATTTTGCATGATCATAAAACTGTTTAAAAGGCTGTGATGGGGATGAAGTAGTTTTGAAATCAGATTTGCTGTTTGAAGGTTAAGTGGATGAAAAAACTCTGTTTTGTATTGTATTATATTTGTTAAGAAGAGCTGTATAAGCCATTTCAACTGTAAAAGCTACTTTTTATGATGATTTGTAGCCAATTATTTAGCCGAGCAGTAAAAAATGTTTTATTACAGCTCAGGTTTTATTTTTGCAGGTTTGGCCACCAAAACAAAATCAGATGATCAGAGAGTAAAGCTGTTTAGTCCGACTTTAATTTAATCTCTTGTAAAGATCCACATTTTCTTTTTGACACTTTTCTTCCCTCTTACCTCACTTCCCCCCTTAGTTAAAGATGACTTTAACTAAGAACACTTGTCCTTACTACTTAAAGATGGATTTAATTTGGACTTATCCTAATTTTTGTCTTTGTTTGTGTGTTTGCCCCTCCTTTATGTTTATGAAAAATCTCACGGCTGATGCATTCTGACTGATGACGACGATTGCACACCTATCCTCCTGAACTGCCCTCCTTAACCATGTCTTTACACTGAAACTGAAAGTGCACAAACACCACAAAACAGACAGAAACCCCCAAATTCCACCGGGCACGGATGCGCCACTTTGAAGTCGCGTAGAGGACGGACCAAAACAGGGTCGCGGCCACGTGCCCGGTTGGGTTTCGGGGGTTAGCCTTTGTTTTTCTTTGGAATAATCTTGGCTAGCATGTCAACCTGTATGATTCTATGACTGCACAAGACAGCCATTTCACCAGATCTTAGCCATCGACTTGATTAGTACAAAGTTATTATTAAAGGTACGAATGATGGCCAAAACTGCAAACATAAGACCCAAGTTGTATGAAGACAAAACCTTATTTTTTGCACCTATTATGAACAAGCATGGACTTCTACATGACACATTTGTCATGAGAAAAAGATCTTTATTACTAAAAGTTACACCTGTACATTTAAATGCAACAGCATCCATCTTATGACCTGATTTCCATCATGTCAGCAGCCATTTTGTAGACGCTGCTGCTGCTGTTTGTATGGCCAGAAAAGCCACAGATGTCACTGTTGTGCAATTGTGTTAATTGCTTTAATGACTGCCTGCTACACAAGCACACACACACACACACACACACACACACACACTTGTATACTGTAAACACACAGCCGCTGATTAGTTCGGGCTCATCCATATTATTGAAACCTAATGGATTTTCACGCCATCTTTAATCTTTCTGCATGAACACACACACGCCATCACCTAAAGTGTGTATCTGACAGCCCTGCGATTACAGCACATTGCATCAGACTGCTGTTTATTCAGCGCTCTACAATTCATAGACATCTCCTCTCTCACTCTCTCTCTCTCTGCCACCCCGTTACCACATATTCACCAACACTAACAGCCTGTTCGTTGATATCAGCAGTTAAGAGGCCGCTTCCCCCTTCAGACTGATCGAGGGATGTGTATGTTTTGTGGGAAAACACTAAGGGGAATAAATCCTAGCTGGGGAATCAAACGTAGACGTAAATGTCATCTTTAATATGCAGTTTATGTGATGCGCTCTGAAGCGGAGAGATCCATCCTTTGGACAAAATAACATCAAGTCCGATCAGTAAAGATTGCCAGATTAATACCACACTAGGCCGTCAATGTTTTACAGATTTTAAATCCAAATTACAGGTATTAGATCCAAATTTTGGGGAAAAACAGCTAGCCTGGCTCTGTCTGAAGGTACAACAAATCTGCATGCCAGCACCTCTAATCATCATCTCACTAATTAACATGTTATATCTTATTTAGTTCTTATTAAATCCATCAACGTGTAAAACAACATGTTGTGAGGAGGGGGTACGGGTTGGACTACTTCCTGGAGTCTCCAGGAGTACTGGCCAAGAAATAGTCTGGAATTATCTCAGCAAGAAAACAAACATATTTCCCAAAATGTCAAAATAATAATTTAAAAAAGGGAATATAAGCGTTTTCTTGAGCTGAATGAATGCCTTGTTTATGCATGCAGCTCAAGTAATGTGGAGCCTAACATAACATTAGCTCAGTCTATCAGATCAGAGCACTTCAGGTCAAATGCAGATGTAGACAGCGGAGATGTTTGGGGGCACGGGACACTATGAAGAGCGACCATCACCTCTGGTCTTTCCCTTTCCACTTCCCGGCTACACTGCTCATTTGAATTGTTTGGCGTGGCGACTGATACTGTCCTTGGCTGTGCTCGTTTATCGTGGACATTGAGCTACCGGCGTGATTGATCGCTGCTGCTTTGCTTGGGTTTTAATTATTCTATTATTCCCACACCGTTATCATATCATCATATCACCATATAATTTTATTGTTTTATGCTCTGTTTTAGTTCAACCATGCAGCCATTTTTAGATGTTTTATAGTGTTTAGCTGAACAAGTAGAGATAACGTATCTGAAGCAGGATGTGATTTTTGTTTGTGTGTTACTTTTTATTATTGCATGTTTTTTTGTTGTATTGTATAGCATTTTGATTATTCAAGGTCATTTTTTAGTCTCACTTGATTTGTTTTTTAACATTGTGTTTCAAAATAAATTATAGATTTATTTTCCATAACAGCACGTCTCTGATTCTTAATTTGCGTGGACTTGCCTGTGTTGGGGACCCCTCTATAGAATATTTTTGAGCTTATTGTAGCCCTTAGTAGATCTTTTGGTTAAAGTCCCAAGGAGGCGTTGTCAATACACCTTTTCAGTTCTTCAAATAATTATCTGCTTCACCAAAATGCATGCTGTAATCTACAATCCTGCACCAAACATAGGTGAAAACAGTCCTGTAGATGACAAGCTACAAAATACAACCACGTGCCAAGGGAAGGTGTATTTACCAGTGTATGAATCTTAAAAAAAACAAAATATCTCTTGGTCTCTTGGTCTAAGTCAGGGTGTGTTTTGTATCGTGTACGCCTACGTTTTGTCCCCTACCCTGAAGAGTGGTGGGCAGACGGACAGACAGACAGACAGACAGACAGAGTGCTAGTGGCTGATCATTGCATTATTCATGCTCATGCAATGGCCCCAAGCTCAGTCCGTATGGTAGCTAGACCGTGCAGCATTACAACAGGCTAAGTTAGCCATAATAAAGAATGGGTTCCATATCTCAAATAGCTGAGATAGCCCCTACCTGTCTGTCCCTGTGCATTCACACACAGGAAATCATATGCACACTCCTCTTTCACTGTCAGCCACAATCCAGCGACTCTTGCCTTCTTACATCACCACATCCCACTCATGTCCCTCTCTCTCCCCCCTCCTCTGTTTTTTTTTTTTCCCTTCACTCCACTGAGCTTTTGAAGCACTTTCCCTTTTCATCCCTCCTCCTCTTCTAGCCCTGAAAGGTTGATCTGTGACTGAGCTTGTTGCGTCTTTTATCGGCGTCTCGCAGCAGCCCGGGGACAAAGGGCAGCTGAAATGCCACAATGTCTCTATATTCTGCCTGTGCGCAGATGCAAACGCATGAAAAGAGGCTGACATTCAGTCATCTGCGCTGAAAAGCTGAAATACAGTCGAGGATGGATGGAGGCAGACAAGGAGAAGGAGGATGGGGGCTCGTTTTGTAATTGATTATGCTAAATTCCCAGCTAAACGAGAGGCTAGACAGCGGATAACCGGAGGAGAGTCTTTATTTGTCCTCGATTTTTCTTTTTTTTTTCACACACACTCAAAAAAACAAGCCTCTGCTCAAATTTTAAGCATCTTTCAGTTTGTAACTTCACTCGTTCCTTTGTGTGCGTCAGATGCAATCCTGTCTCAGCTTAAAGGGCAAAGGTCAGGAAGCCGCCTCATCTTAAATCCACTGTATTTGTATGTGTTTGAGTAGGTGTGTGTATGTGTGACAGTGTGTGTTAATCCTGTATCCGTATCTACAAATCTGTCTCTGCTGCCTGTCTGATCCTTGACTCCCCGCACATCTAATCTCACCATCCTTCTGCCCACCAAAATCTTTGCTACTGTGTCTGTGTGTTTGTGTTTTCTGGATTAAAATGGGCAAAATATTGTTGAGAGCAATCAGTTCCGTATCCTAAATGAGTATATTTCAGCCATTCATGATGGATTACTGTTAATCTACCTCTTCCAGCTCTGCTGTCTTCTCTGAGGGTTAAACTAGGATCCATTTAAAACACAAATCAATGCACCAATGAGCCTCTGAGGACATTTCACCATTACTGTACTAACCCTAACCCATTAACGACCTTCATCTCTTTGGGAAATTATTCCCTAACTATGTTTTATGTCATGATGAAGGACACTTTTAAAAATCAATAAACTAATGTCGTCTTGACTCGAGGGAACTCCTGAATACTTTTGTAAATGTTGCCCTCCAAAATAAAATTATTCCTGTACTCATTTCAACATGATTCAGTCATGCTAGCAGTGGCCTCTGGTGCTGGGAAATGAAGCCAACTGTAATTCATCGAGCGGCCACTTGAGGCTGGCTGCAGAAGTGAGTCAATCTCCATAAGCAGCCGTATTAAAATGCCCAACTTCACAGCAGCTTGATTGACAGGTAGGTGCTGTTACAGGTGGCTTATTCGAGCACCAAGGTGTCATTTGGCCTGCCTCAGATCCACGTCTTTGCCGATATTTAGATTAGCCGGGAGACGGAAGAAGCAGTACATCCAACATGGCCGCGTCCTGTGCCACATATTTTCAGCTCCAAAACGGCGCTTTGGAAACCTACGGGTGACGTCACTCGGGCTCTGTGCCAAATGTAATGGCAATCCACCAAAAACTGTCAACCTCATGAAGGAAAACTCAGGGAATCACCAAGTCAAGTCAGCAGGATTCACCTTCTTGGGACAAAGAATGTGTGCATTCAAATCTAACGACAATCCATCCAGTAGCTTTTGAGATATTTAAGCAGACTGACTGACCAATGTTTCTATCCCCAGACCCAAAATACTCTTCTGGTCTCTTGTTTCCAGACAAGCAGCATTTTCAAAAACAAACCAATGTTTAATAACTGTAAATGTAAAATCTACTAACCTTCACTGCATTCATCTTTCATCTCTTTTTTCCAGCCAACTTCATTTACATGTCCCTGTTTAGTTATAAAGACATCGCCTTGCTTCTTTCTAATTGGAATAGGGGGGTATTCTGAATAAATGTGGGACAGAAAATCAATGGCGCTTTGATCAGACCGCAGCTCAAGCTCGGCGAATGCTAATGTCACACGACTTGCACGCTCGCTGCTATGGAAACTAAAGGGCGTCCGAAGGTCGCCTCACTTCAAGGAAACACTAATACATGCATGCAGTGGGCTGTAGTAGACCCACCTGGAGATGAAAGGGAGGCGAACAGGAGGAGTTAGAGATGAGGGAAAGGAATGATGGGGCAGATGGATGCAGTGTGCTCACTCACACAATATCCCAAGAGGCTCACAGCCGCCCAGACTGTGTTTTTGTGGATCCAGTATGCGTGTCCTAAAAGACAATCCCATCTTTAGCCTGACTGCACCCCACACCTCTGCTCATCCGTCGTCTGGAGCAAAAGAAGATTTGAATATTCTCAACTCAGCATGCTGGGATTTTGTTTCTTAATCCTGCTACCCATGGCGGAGAAGCCAGAGACCCCGGATCAACCCGTTGTGCAAAAAAAAAATGGTTAGACCGAGCCAAGGGGAGGATTGTAGGTGCAAATGCAGAAAACTATCACACAGTAACACAGAAAATCTTGGAGTTTTGTTGCAAAAGAAACACAATTTTAAAAAATCAAGATATCACCTGGAAAAACTAATAAGAGAAAGCAAAAATCAATACACAGTATTGAGGGAAATATTCCAGGAAATTACAGTCAAGAAGTGATGCCTTGCCTCTAACACACTTAATATAATGCATGTGTGTTGTTGTGTGTGTGTGTGTGTGTGTTTTGTATAACTCAAGCCCTTTTGACCCTTTCTATCTCCATCACCATGAATATTGAAGAGAGACAGAAGCACTCTGCCCATTCAATACATTCCAGAAATTTACAGTGGCATGCTCGCTTTATGAAGATGTATTGGTCGCCGTCTGCGCTTGCCAGTGTGTGTGTGTGTGTGTGTGTACAAGTGTGTGTGTATGCTGTTATGAGGCTCATAGGTGCTGTACCTTAGCTGTTATTTATGCATGTATCCGAGTACTGAATCAATCTATCTGCATTGTGTCATGTATAAATGTGATGTAAAATGAAAATAGATCCGACCCTGAGGTCTATTGTCCCAGCGCTGCCTTTACACGCCCTTGACTAAAATGATTCACTAAATCACGAACACAGACACCGTAAAGCACCCAGAGAGAGCGAGAGAGAGAGAGAGAGACGGGGGGGGAGGAAAGTTTTACTGAGCTCCATCCAACTGTCCGGCGAACACACAGTGAACAGTTTAAATATTGCAGAAAAGAAAATGCAGAATTTTCAGTGATTCCATCAGATAGGAATAAATGAAAAATGTAATATTTTAAATTTGATTGGTATTGGGAAGGTTATTTTTTTATGATAAGGTCATATCTTTTAATAGTATGCCACACAATCCCAATGGAGCCTTCAACAATGGAACAAACCATCCAAAAATCACTCTGTTGTTTACTCATTCACTACTATCTACATAATAAACTCTCTGTATTTTATTCCATGGAGAGAAATCTAATTTTTTGGCTTCAGTTTGAGCCATTTTGAGCATTTCATTGTTTGATTTTTTAAAGTAATAAATACAGTAAATTTTCCAAATTAATCTGAAAGCCACCCACATAGCTTCATCCTAAACTAAGTTGTAGAGTTGACGAGGTCACTTTCATCTTTCCTGTCTCCACAGCCTGACCTTAATCCATGTTTCTCCCCATCTCTGTTGTTGAATCATTTTGCGAGAATAACATTAGCCTAGTTTACTACTTTACACTTTATAGCCACTTTATACTTTTTATACAAACCAGCTGCTGTTTTTATTTGCACTATGTACAGTCAATTGTTGTATGCCAACTACATTTACATGTTTATTTTTTCTATGTTCACAATGTTCAAACTGTTCATATTGTTTATGTCTTTTTATATTTGCCATACTTTAATATCTTTAATATCTCTTTACACCTGTATATATTTTATATTTCATGTTTATTGCTTGTTTGCACCAGGGATATGAGGGAAACGATATTTCAATTCTATGTATGTCCTGTACATATGGCAGTGTTGACAATAAAGTTGACTTGACTTGACTTACTGAAGACAACAGGACACACACTGGTTCAGATAGACATTGCAACACATTGCAGAAAAAACATAAAGACGTGGCATGTTCCATCACAATGCAAATTTTACACTTTTTTACCTAAACCACTACTAGACACTATGAAGTGCATCCATTTTGTGCTTATAACTTGGCAATAAGTAAATAAAATGGACGAGATAGCAAATCGGCAGTGTTGTTGGACGTAGCAAACCATTCTAGTATATGTCACTTTATTTAAAAATTATATTTCCATTGCTAGTTATCATATTATTGTCTCCATTTTCACTTGCAGTGCTTGACAGCGAAGCTATAGAAGTGTGTATTATCACATTTGTGCTGGCCCATACTGACATGAATGTTTACACCATAAAAATACTGCAAGGTGTGTAAAAATACTGTATTTCTTGTGATAGAAATTGGCAAGTTTTCTTCTTTCCATGTAGTTTTTCTATTTTTATATATCACATAAACAGATGGAAACCTACAGAGAGACAAGAGTTGCACAGCAGAGCAGGTCGTCCTTTTCACTCTGTCTGCATATTCTCTCACAACACCCATAAGACCCATACATTTCTGTCACAGTCTTTAATTACTTATTAATTTGTCTTTCTGTCTGTCTGTCTCAGGACACCTCTCCTCATCCTCCCGACTCCGCTCCAGCAGGCAAGGACAGGCGAGGACGATGGGATCCTGTGGTCCGCACAGGGATTTCATTATGGCTTCTTTCCAGGGGAATGAAACAGCAGCAAACAAGGACTTACACAAGGGCAAACAACATAACAGGCCGTGCTGGAGTTTGTCACGCTGTATTTCCTGGAGGTGACAATATCACACATGCTGCTGTGTCCGGGTGGGGGTGGGATGCTGTGTACTGTGAAATACCTTTTCAGAGTACAATGTGTGCACGCGTGTGCCATTATGTTGGTCGTGTGGGACCCCAGACCCAGCTCCATCACTAATGTATGTCTGTCTGCAACCTCCCCCACTTACACACTCACACTGAAATGAGGTCAGATAGTGTCATGAACGTCTCTGCTGTGTGTCCTCTAGCACGTCATGATGTGTGTGTGTGTGTGTGTGTGTGTGTGTGTGTGTGTGTGTGTGTGTCTTACACCCATTCTGACTTCGTTTGGTCATGGGCATGAGTGTGTGCGCGCTTTTGCGTGTTGGTGAGGTTACCGTCAGGGCATGGGTGGTCACCGCAGCGTGTTGCCTGATTGGCTGATTGGATTGGGTTGTTTACATTGCATCTCTGTGCCCAGTGAAGAGGAACAGACCCCCTGCAGACTGAAGCCTCCACACCAGACAGTCAGCGCACACAAAAACACACTCACACCATTATTCCCCATGCTTTGGCAGGCCTTGTTACTATGCAGACACACTCCTCCTCTCCCACTTTGGCATGCTCACTTCCCAGACAGAGGTATGGTGTTTTTAACAAGTTGACAGATGTAGGGCATGACGGGGCAACTGACTAAACAAACTGAAATATTACACCAATACTTTTACGTAGGTTTTGTACCATGCTCATAAATTTATAAATCACCTGTGACCCATATTTTTGCCCATCAACTCTCTCTCTCTTTGAAGCTTTCAGGCTCTCAGTGCTCTCTTGTTTTAATGCAAACTCCAGAACAGACATGTTAATATAATATTAAATTATTCATGTGCACTTGTAAACGTTCACCAAAATCCCACAGAACCTGCCAGCAATATTTACACACGCGAGACATATCCAGGTAAACCATGACAAAAAGGCAAACATGAGCACAAGGGGTCGTGTGACAAAAACACTCTTTAACCATCTTGGGAACGACGGATGCATGAAAAAAAAAGATGCGTGAATAATGTTGTTTGGGGACCAAAGTAGCATCATCAGTATACAGTATCTGGGCAGAAAACATTGTGTATGTGTGTGTGTGTGCATCCTTTGCATGCAAGCATGTAAATAAGAATTAGTGTGGCACTTCAGCATGCAAAGCAGAGCCTCCAAAGCCTCCTATTGCATGGACAAGTGCAGTCTATGATGCCATTTGTGTGATCATGCATGCATAACATTTCTCCTGTGCATCCTAGTACACATGCAAAAGTGCTTCTTGTTCTCTGTATACGTGGTAATGAAGTGTGTGCATGCCTGTTTGTGTCACGCAGGAGGGTATTAACTTCCTTTCTGTGGCCAGGATCATGCTTTGTGTATATAATGTGTGAAGGTGTGCAAGTTCTAGGGAAATGCCTCTTAATTTGTTTAAAGGGGACAAGAGAGATTGTGTTTATTGGGTGTGTGCCCTGGCAACAGAGTGATTGCTAGCTGACCACATTTCCCAGCATGCACTGTAACGGTAAATTGTACTTTCGGGGTGCCAGTTAGGTCTGAGCCCAACAGTTTTTGCACTGTGTAATCTGTTTACAACAGTAGACATCTCCAAACATGCTGCATAAAAAATAAAAAAATAAAAAATCAGCCAACTAAATGTGCTATTCATATTTTTCCTGTCCAGTCCAGTCGAGTCAGTAAAAGTCAGTCAGCTCTTTCCGCCGCGGAAACTCATCCAAACTTCAGATCCAGTAGGAGTTTTTTTTTTTTGGGAGCTTGTGAAGAACAGGTGTAGGACAGTATGCTTTTCCAGCGCACACAGACTTAGACGAAAACAGCAAAAGGTACGGACGCCAGCAGCCAACATCGACCGTCTCACCACTTCCTTTTTTGGACTGCCCCCGTCGACTCTGCGCCATTTTTATTTTTTTTTAAAAAAGGGGACTGGAGGTGTGTGGGTGACGAAACGAAAGGGAGTGACTGGAGGAAAGGAAAGGTGCGTCTGTGAGAGGAGTGGGTGTGTGTGAGGGGGGACAAATATGACAATTTAGATAGCAGATCAGATCTGCGATGGCAGATCTTAGCACTATAGCACAACAAATTGAATAAATGGAGGAAGTTTGAGCTACCTTTTTCGTGAGATCGATACATATCTGGCTAACCAGGGAAGTTTCAATCAATTAAAATTAAAAAAAAATCACATTTTACTGAATTAAATATGATTTAATTTCTGTCCATGTGTATGAGTTCAGTGCAAACTGTAGATAATAGCATATGCAGGGCCATGGTCTGTTTCAAATGAGTGAAATCTGCCTTGATTGCTGGCTGTAAATTATTCAATGAAGCTCCCATTTTCACTGAAGCTTCATGCAAGCTGCTGTCAGCCGTACATGGAAACAATTCTCCACCCGTTAATACGTGGAAATCTATGAATCCATTATATACCTTCTTCCAGCTCAAAATTGCAAATCACTACCGCAAGACTAAAAGACAATAAAACACTCACACTGAGTATGAATATGAATTAACAAGAGCACATAGTTGGAGTGAAAGATAAGCTGAAAAATAACATGGAAGATATTCCATAAATGTTGGCCAGCTTCCTGTTTCCTCTCACCTCTGTATCCACCTCGTAAGCTTTGACAGCACCGCTGTCAGCATGAGTGCATGGAATCTTCCATTTTCATCTCGGGAAGACTTAGCGAGCGGTCTCCGTGGTAACGCCACTTAAACTCTGCTGTTGCCACCTGGATTCAGCCCGCTGTGACGCAGGCGAGTCACAGTCCAGTTGTCTGCCCTGTAATACGACAGGCAGAGGAAACTTACCAAAGTGATTGAGGAAAGATTTCAGGAATGGAAGAGAGAGCGGCCGAGGATTTGTATCATCTTATAGGGACAGGGATGGGTTTGGGTTTATGACAACAAAATCTGGGGGGTTTTGCACATTTTTCACTCAAGTTATGCTCCCAGTAGCTCAGTCCCTAGGGACCCTAGGGGAACGAACCACAGTTTAGAGGGTGGACTGGTAGCTGGAAAGGTGCCAGTTCACCTCTTGAGCAAGGTACTGAACGCCTAACTGCTCCCAGGCTGCCCATCACTCCACCATCTCTCCACATTTCCATGTCTACTAGCCCTTTGTGAGTGAGTGTGTGGTTGTATTTCAGGCCTACATGCGTAAAAAACTGAGTGAAAAAATAATTTTCCCACTGAGGGATCAATAAAGTTAATCTTCTATGTGGTTTACGAACTAATTTGGGGATGGCACAAGTCCTAAAATTAGATGAGAAATTGTGTAAAAGTATTCTTCAGGGTTTAAATATTGCAGTTACTTTGAATCAAGTAAAATGGGCATTGATCAATCGAAACTTTTGGTATTTCAGTTATTCAAATTTTATTACTTACTGGTACTGTTTCTCACTCTCCTCCCTACCAGTAACTCAACTTGCTCAAACTTGCACACCAGGAAGCATAAACATACACACACTGTTAAACAGTTAAACAATTAAAGTCTGAGGTCCGTTGGAGAAACAGATTGTTTTCCAGTTCAAACAGGATATCCTTATTTGATCTTGCTGAGTCAGACATTGACGCAAGAGGCCGTCCAGCTAATACATTTTAGTGTTTCTGTAATGACCCTCACCTTGGGGCAATGTTCCCTAATTTAAATGGTGATATAACAGCCTCAGCGGTCCAGTTGCTTAACCTTGTTGATCTGGCTTGCCAACTGGCAGTTGTTCATTGTCACCATAATTAAGCTTCTTTCAAGGAACCATGGGGAAAAGGCTTTAATGACCACAGGTCATATTTTGGAAGCTGAAATATAAAAGAATAAATCGTGATCTTGGCATGTACAAAGGGACTAACTAGACTGAACCTTTAAGCTAACTAGCTACCAAATAAAGTTAGACAGAAATCTGGTAACATGCTCACAATGACAATCCATTATACCACACATTTGCATGCTAACAATAGCTAACCCTAACCCTTGATGTTTTGATGGTGCTAGTTTAAAAGTTAAAGAAACACAGAAATTGCTGGAGAACCTGAGGGGAACATGAATGTCTGAACCGCTAGTTCTTGAGATATTTCACACAAAACTTGAGATGACGATCCCCCTTGATGATCCCATGACTTTTACACTGCTCCCAACAAAGTCATCAACCTTTTTTCTGGAAACCATGAATGTCTGAATATGAATGCACAAAATTTGGCGCCAATTCATCTGGTAGGTGTTGTGATATTTAACAGAAGAAGTGAAAGATTTGGACTGCTGTTGGCGCTACATGGTAAGTCACGAAGCCAGTTAGCAGGGTTCATCTTCTGTGCAAAATGAATGACTGGTCCAGACTGAAATATCTCAACAACCATTGGATTGCTATAAAATTGGGTACAAAGTGGTTGACTGACAGGTGTTCCTAGCATGGCTGAAAAATTATTTGGGAAAATATAATGAAGACTGATTTATGACAAGCATTACGTTGAAGCGCAGAGCCAGCTTGGGTGGTCCTGAGCAGGAATGTTTGTGGCCCCCAAAAATACCATAACCCAATACCACAACGACCACCACTGTTCCACCTTTGCTAAAAATAATTGTAATATGTGGCCCCATTGACAGGGCCATAACCTTTACGGTGCACTTGTGCTGATGATGATTTGTGCCACAGTATTTACTGACCATTAAATATGGTATAAAAATGTCATCTCTGTTCGTCTCTGTCGATGGACTAAGGTGGAGGTGGCAACTCAACATGCCTTTTACCTTGTTGCCATAGTAGCGCTGTTCTTGCAAGGTCAAAGCTGTGACCCTTGAAATGCTTGAGTGGAGTCTGCAGCAGAGGTGCTAATGAACTTTAGAGCCCTGCCAATGTCAGCGTGTTCGTGGTACCATCGGAGAGAGGAGGAGGAAAGAGAGAGAAGGAGAACAGGAAAGGGGAAGTACAACAGGGACTGAAGTCACCACAAGGAGAGAGGGAGTTAGAAGATAATGAGTGAGGTAGCAGGGGGAAAAGTAGGAGGCAGTGAGTGACAGCCAAAATGAGGACAGGAAGGAGGCTAGCAATCAAACAGTTGGAAATATAAGCAGATGGGAAACTGGTAGAAGTGAGCAGGAGTCACTGAGAGGATTAATGGAAAGAAGGTCATGGTGGCAACTGTATACGAACATAAAAATCAAACGTGAAACAAAATTCAGGACAGTGGAGAAATTGGTGCAGCAAGACAGACAAGGGAGATGAGGAAAGGAGTTTAAAGCAGAGGGAAGGTAAGGGGGGAAGCATACCAAATCCTGAGGATTAGTTCCACACATTCTTGGCATCCGTAGTCACGGCGGTACCCGAGGCTGGTGCGGGGACGGCATTTGCATTCACTGATTAGGTCTGACTCCTCCTGTCGTGTTTCAGAACTTCTCGGGTCTGCTTTGCTTCTTGCATGCCCTCCTCTCCTCGTGTCATTCCCTAAAGTAAGGCGGATTAGCCGACAAAGGCCTGTGAGAAAGTACTTTCATGACAGAATGAGTTTCACAAGTCAAACGTCTGATGGAAATAAGTTACTTGAGAAATCTACCTCTCAAATAGATGCATACACAGACTCAAAAGCTGACCTGCAGATCAATGCTGGTAGGCGTTTTAATATCTTAAAAGACTGACGTGGGTTTGGAAAATAAAGGCAACCTCTGTAGTTTCTGCATTAAAGAAAAATGACATTCAGTTTTGTACTTGTGAGGTCATGACTTCGACAAAAAGCTAGTAAGCTTTTAAAAAAAGCCTTTAAAATATATTTCTTTAAACCGAACACATCTTGTGCTGAAAAATAAACACAGCCTTGGACTCAAAATGTGACTTACACGTCGTGTTGTGAGCCATTCAATAGCATTAATTAACTTGAAATGATAAATGTAGTAAAAGAAATGTCCTCAAGGATATTTTTACAACTTTTAAACGAGTGTTTATAATTTTCTGATGCAAATATTCCACGTTTCATTGACTAGTTTTTGGCGACCCTCACTCCATCTGCTACCAGCTCCATTACTTTTATGGTGTCAGCTTGATACGCTATGATAATCAGTCCCCACCATCGTCTCCGCGAATAAATTCACCCATTTACAGAGCATAAATACTTTTGTTGATTTTCAGAAAACCTCTGTTCTGCTGTAGTTCCAGGTAAATCCTTTTTAGATTGAAATTCTTGGAAAAACAGGACAGCTGGTGTCTACATTGGAAAAGAGATAATCAATAATCAAACCACCACGGATCTGCATGCTGTAAAACATAATCTAGTCCAAGGTTTTATATGCTTGACATAATAAATGTTTTGAACTGGAGCCTACCTGGCTTAATTTGTTTTTAAGGTTTTACCGCTAATCCCCCGAGCTAAATCTTACTGGTACAAACAACTCAATGCATCAGCGTCATGCCAAGAGCCAGTTGAGCAAGACAGCAGCTGATTACGGCAGCAGATTGTGTTTGGTTTGTTGAACAATAGGCCAGTACCACACGGGCAAACTATTTATTTCTCATCGGTACTTCAAGGCAGCAGACACAATGTTAGCTTTGTGGGGAGTCAAAATATGGTTGACACTTGTTATTAAGGTGGCTTCATGTGAAACCAGCTAAACATTCATTGTTACCCCTAGGAATGCCTCAACGCAAAAGACTTGTTAAAATAAACACGCCACTGTTTTGTTTGAAATGGCCGGACAGAATTCAAAGAAATCAAGACAGGGTGAAGGATTGAGGAAGAGCACAGAGGTCAGTCTGAGTCTAGCTTTCACAGCATCGTTATCTGTAGGTTGAATCTACACCGCAAAATAAATCTTCTCTATTGATCTTTGGTGTATTGCAAATATGAACAATGTTTGAACGGGATGCCCAACCTTTCCCACATGCCATTGAATTCAAGCAATGGAAATGTGAGCAAGCACGTTCACAAGTCCAAAGCCAAAGCCTGTCCCTTCTCTTATGTCAACGTGGATTACAATAAGCTGGGAAAACAAGCAGACCTGGAATTGTTTTGCAACATAAAAGTTTTGCAGGACATTTCAAGAAGTCCAGATAGATCCATAAACCATCCATCAGAAACTACTTATGATGTAAAATTCTCATAAAAACGAATTTTACAGTCTGAGGGTCTCAATAGAGGTCATCTCCTTCACAGAGCTTTTTTTTTGTAAAATAAACTGGTTTCTTTCTGCATCTGGAGATTCTCCAGAATCTGCCTTTTTCCATGTGATGATCTGTGAAGATATTAATAGATTTACACACAGTATATAATTCCTACAAACCTATATATGAAAATGATGTAGCAAGAAGAGTATAAAGGCATCCTATTTAAGACTGAGGCAGCTCTGGAAAAACTAAATTTAACACAAAAACCCCCTCAATATTTTACAAAGTATTAGTCTAATTCTGAAAAAAATATATAGTATCAAACTCTTTGTTTTCCCATCAGTTAACTTGCTCTTAAACAAGTACAAATGTACAAATCCTGAGCGAGACATACATAACACAAACATAACACCAGTGGGGGTCCAGTAAACCTATTATCCTGCGGAGCGGAGTCATGCGGCTGCAAACTGGGGCGGGTCAGTGCCTCTCAAAGGTGGTGGTCCTGCACAGATTACTATGGCAACCGCCTGACAGTGGTTACATAACCGGCGACCAAACCCATTCTACCCCAGTGAGGGCTTTAACAATGTTGTCAGAAAGGGGCGTCGTACTGTTTTTGACTGAGGAATTGCTCACAGGAAGTGTGCTGCGTTTAACTTTGCTTTCCTGCTTTTCCTCCTTTACTGCTGTGTTTTTAATCCAAATGCTGCCTTTTCCTTTGTTACTGACCGCCATTTGTGTCAGAGAGGTGTATCGCACTGCATAAGTACTGCAAAAGTTGCCCCACCTCTCGATAGCTGTGTGAAATTGCTGGATATTGGCAGAAATTGGAACACGCTCTCACACATGTCGATCCAGAACATCCTAAACATGCTTAGGTGGGTGGTGAGTATGCTGTCCATGAAAGAACTGGGACACCTTCAGCTTCCAGTAGCAATATCATGCAACAACATGTGGCAATGGTGGCGGGAAAATGGCAAAATCTACCATAGGACATCGGTATCTCTGTGCATTTGAAACTCAATGAAATGCACCTGTGTTCGTTGTCTGTAGCTGTAGCAAACCACTCGTCCATACACGCTGTCTACCAACTGGGCCTGTGCAGCGTAGACTGGGATTAATTCGTATAGAGAACACTTCTCCAAAGTGTCAGACGTCACCGGAGATGAGCATTTGCCCACGGTTACAACAACAAACTGCAGTCACGTCAAGACCCCAGTCAGGATGACGAGCACATGGCTCCCCTGAGGCGGTTTCTGACAGTTTGAGCAGAAATTATTTGGTTGTGCAAACCAACTGTTGCATCAGCTGTCTGGGAGGCTGGTCTCAGATTGTCTTGCAGGTGAAGAAGCTGGATGTGGAGATCCTGGGCTGGGTTACACATGATCTGGGGTTTTGAGACTGTAGGAATGTCTATCAGAACTGTTGCCCATGAACTGAATGATCATTTCACTACAATAACCAGTCGGCCTGTCCAATTGTACGTTCCCTCAAAACCTGTGGCATTGTGTTGTGTCTTAGAACTGCACATTGTGAGGCACACCTGTGCAATAATCATGCGGTTTAATCTGCATCTTTATATGGCACACCTGTCAGGTGGTTGGTGGATTATCTTGGCAGTGCTCAGCGCTCGCTAACTAACATGAATTTTAAATTTGCGAACCCCTGTTTGAAAGAAATAAACCTTTCGTGTGCATAGAAGGAGTCAAATCAAATCAAATCAAATCAAATTTTATTTGTATAGCCCAAAGTCGCAAAATACATTTTGCCTCGGAGGGCTTCACAATCTGTACAGGGAGTGACACCCTCTGTCCTTAGACCCTCGGTTCGAGTGAGGAAAAACTTGCCCACAAAAAACCCTTTTAACAGGGAAAAAAGTGGAAGAAACCTCAGGAAGAGCCACAGAGGAGGGATCCCTCTCCCAGGACGGACAGACGTGCAATAGATGTCACGTGTACAGTCAAGAAGTCAACAGAAACATTTTGTACAATTACAAAATGAGTCAACGCATGAAAAAAGGGAGCAAAAATGTTGCATGTGCACACAGCTCCTGTTCTTGACGTTGAGTTTATAGAGCTCCTTTGGGACACTGTGTGTGTTTAAAAATCCATGAAGTGGTGTCTGTACTTATTTCACTCTGTACCATGAGACGTATGCACGCCTGGCTGCTAGGTTTATAAAACACAGAACACGAGTTTGTCACAGCTGAAATGTATATGAAAGGATCTGAATCCTGTTTGCTCTTTTATGTCTGTATGTTTACGTTTTAATTAATCTTACATCAGTCTTTTAATGGTGTCTTTCTCTATTTTACTACGTAACCACCTCCCTCCCCTAAGCTTCCATTTAAGCTATAGCACAGTTCTCCAGTTTTATAGTCCCTTTCAGGGCATTGAAATGTGTTTACGCAACACTTTTTTCATCCCAGCATTTACATACTCCCCCAGAATGAAATATTTACTGACAGAATCCAAGAGATTTGTCAGGAGAGATCTGAAAACTCCCGCAATGATGGACGGGGAATGTGTTTTGACACAAAGTTGGACCGAAAGCAGCTCAATCCGTCATCGGCTGTTGCAGGGGGACGTAATCAGATTGGCTACCTGAGAGCATGCTGTGTTGTAATGACCTCTAATCACTCAGTATGTTTTTTATGAGATTATTAACCCCCTTTTATCTGTGTAGATGAAATGCGTGCATGTATATGTGCATCTTTTATGCGTGGGTTCTTGTCTTGTGTGTGTGTTTCTGTCAACCCCTTTTGCACACCCCAGAATCTTTTTGTGGATTCCAGATGTCATGGCAACAGCCTGACAGTAGCCTCAAGCCCACACAGTAATCGTCACTGATGAGGTAAATATGCTATGCTACGCTAAGATATGTCAACACAAATCACATGGTCTTTCAACGCTACAAAGCAACCTCATTTTCCCGTTGGTAATGAGTTGTTGACATGCAGTTACTTTCAAAAAAAAAAGAAAAAAAGAAGGATGCACCGCCTGATTTCGTCTCCAGACAGAGAGGTGACAGGAAACGGAGCTTTTTTTTTTTTTTTTGGTGTGACATAAACCTGTGCAGAGGCAGATGACACCAGTTGTCCTGAGAGAGCAGCAACAGAAATAGAGAGCAAAAAGTGTGACATAAAAGCCTCGCAGATTCATCCATGGATTATTTAAAGTGTTAAACCGTCCCATTTGTGAAACAACAGCAGCCATCCGTTTGCAACTGCTCAGTTCTTCAGCTGAAGTGTTCACTTTTCCTGCAAGTGTGCCAGACCGTTTCTAAAAAAAAAAAAAAGCACTGGGACAGAACATGTGAATACGCCATTGATAATGTATTCAAAATAAATAAATAAAAAATCAGCTGCAGGAGAAACATGGAAGCCGCGGGCATAGACAGACAGATAAGATAGACAGCTGGTGAGTTTTGTGAGGCGTCCTCAAGCGTAGTTCTCCGCCCGTGAGGCCTCGTCTCTGGATGAATCCACAGAAAACCGCTAGGGTCCCTGTAGACAGCCACATCCACATTCACATGTTGATGAACCAACAATTGCAAAGGTCAAAAATCTGAAAATCAAATGTCACTTGTCAGCATGCAAAAAACTTTGCCTGGATGCAATCCAGTTTTAAAGCTGTTGTTTGAATTTGCACACACACACACACACACACACACACACACACTGAGACACAAACAGCTGGTGGTAAAACGTGCCTGTGTAACATGGTAACCTACTGCAGGCCTGATTGTATAGTCTGTGATTCTGGCACTGAACCAGGAGGACGGAGAGCTTGTTTGTGCCTGTGGGTGTATGCATATGTATATCAGAAGTTGAATAGGTCAATTGTGAAGTTTAGTTATTTATGAATATTTAACAAAAATAAGGCTTTTGGCTTAGACTACTAATTTTTTAAGAGCCAGATCAGATTTTCACCCAGATTTTATGTCCTCTAAACACAAAACAGTTGATGAGTTTCTGCAGGACTACAACTGTCGCAGATGTTCAAGCTCCGAAAAAACATCTAGTAGTAATAAAGTGAAAAGAACTTATTAAAATGTGATTTGCAACATCTGTGTATGCAATGCAAACAACTGTGGAGTGTTGACTGTTGGAGCAAATCTGATTTTCTCTCTTTCAATATTAAAAATAAACACCACTTATTACCAGCATGTTTTTTTTTTTTTTAAATGAACCAGCCGACACTCTAATCAGAAGCTTAAACTCAATTTTATAAAACAAGCCTCAGCATATTAGATTAAGAAATATATGAAAGAAAGAATTTATGAGTATGAATATGAACTGCAACTCCAGCGAGAGTTACCCGAAGGATCGACTCAAAATTCGATGCAACATTCACATTTCTCATTTTGAAACCAATTCTCAGTATTTTCTTGAGGTCATTTGGATTAGTGTTTTTTGTCGTTCTGACCCCGCTCCATATATTCTGGGAGTACATTTATTGCTTTTTAGGAAGCGTCTAAGCACAGTGAATGTAATTCTGGCCTCTAGCTCCATCAGTATTCAGCTGTGTGGGAAGTAGGCAGCAATGTCCGAGATAAACGTGGTTATGAAATCGTGGCTGAGTGGGTTATGCAAACACATACGCGGACACAAACGCGCACGGATGGGACAGAGTGTATCGAGGGGCTTGATTAACAGAACTGACGCACGTCTGTCCTCACAGTGATCGCACAGTCAGGCTCATTGATTCTGAACAAAAACTGGAACAATGATATGACTTCCATTATGTTAATGTTTCTCTCTCTGTTCCTCCAGGGTCCTTCTTTTACTCTTTGAATAAAACTATGCCTTGAATAAAAATATCCTTAAAGAGAGGATATCCATGCATGTTCAATAATACTGGTATTTCCAGCAGTGACATGAAGGCAGCATAATCCATCAGGGCAGCACAATCAGTCTGTCAATGTCAACTCAGTATGTGAAAGACGGCGAAGCATAAAAAGCCAGCAGGGAAGAAAAATCGACTCATGAGCTGTGATAAATTTGTAACATCACCACAGACACAAATCCCCACGGCTTCAGGTGGCCAATCAATCCCTGTACTTGCTTTATGTAAAACACTAGATTTTAAAGCCCAACATGGTCGGGCCCACAGTTATATTACAGAGCTCCTGATTCCCTACACTCTAAGTCATAACCTGAATTGCTCTGGCTGCCGCCATCTTGAGAGTCTAGCCTCTGCCGCCTCCTGGCTAATCTAAAAATCAGCAAACACGTGGATCATCAGTGGACCTGAGGCGGGCTGAATGACGCCTGGGTGCTCAAACAAGCCACCTGTAACAGCACCCACCTGTCAATCAAAGTGGCCACGCTGTCAATTATGCATAACTTCAAACCTTGTACAATTTGAATGGCTAAGTTCTATAAATATTCAGCCTCAGTACAGTTGTCATGAACGGGGACCAAAACTGTTTTTTGTTGGGCTGTAAACATCTTTATTTCTGCTGTGAAGTTGGGTATTTTACCATGAGAGCTTATGGAGACTGACTCATTCTGTAGCCAGCCTCAAGTGGCTGTTTGAGGAACTGCAGTTTTTAGCATTGGCTTCATTTCACAGGTCACTTGGCTGTAACCAGGTGAAGGTTGGTGACCAAGGGTGACCGGGCTTTTGCCATCAGGGCCTCTACACTCAGGTAATGTGCCGACAAGCCTGATGTCCTCAGACGATTCAAGTTTTGAAATCATTGCTTTAAACATCTTTACAGGAAAGCCTTTTGTGATGCCTGAATTGTTTAGATGAGTGCAATACAAATAAAGTTATTATTATCTATATTTATATTATATTCAATGTGAAACGAAGGCCACCTGTGTATATACACTCCACTCTCTCTTTAACTTTCAAACAATTGATAAATTATTCTTTCCATCCAAGGTCCTGCTACTCCTGTGAAATAAAACATGTCGTCTCTTCTGGTTGAACAAACAGCTCTACGTGTGATTAAAGAGTCTTTTTAATAATGGAAGCAACAGCTCCATACATACACCATTATCTTTTATCTAGAGTGCAGTTAGTGTTTATACAGCAGGCGAACACTAATGTTCCAGCATTTAGTCAGTGAAGCCTGCCAGTGTTCATCTATCACTTCAGCTTCTTTGTTTGCTGGTCATTGCAAGTTACGTGACCGCACTGACGTCAGAGCACACACACACACACACACATGCAAACTGTCTATGTGTCCTATTCTGTGTCTGCCAGCTTCTGTTTTTCTGTTGCACTCTATTTATCTCTCTCTTATTACTCACACACACACACACACACACACACACACACACACACAGGTTCCAGATATGAGGACAGGATGTTCTGGCTCCGCCTGTGTTTAATACATGTTTTAATGTAGTGTCTCTGAGGCTGCACATGCTGTGAAAGGCACGAGCAGACAGAACAAACTTGTTTTTCCTTTTGATTATTTTCTTCCTTTTGTGTGCGTGTGAACTGTGGTTGGATGCACCTGTTGCAGCCGTTTAAATTAATCATAAGAACAAACTCAACAAGATAGGAATCTGTTTAGTTTGCACCTAGTTTAAGTGAAGGTTTCTCATGTTACATACTGGAATTATCTCTGTATAATAGTTTCTATTGTTCACGGAAGAGTCCGCCATTACTGCAAAGAATTAAAATTACCTCGACGTGCATTAGGGATTCACAGAAAATCGCTCCAGCATTACCGTTAATGCAAATCGAACATTTCTTACCGCTGCTGCTTCACAATGAAAGTGTTCAGCTGGCAAACGACGGGTGGCTTTTATTGTGAAGCGAAAATGCATCTGCAAAACAAGAACATTCTTTGTCTTGTCAAGTCTTTTTTTTTTTTTTCATCAGCGGATACTTTTTTTTATTTGCGAGGGAGTAATGGAACAAGAAGGAGTAGTCACAGCGAGTTGTTAGATGAAAAGCTGCAGTAAACAACAGACTGTACACCTACAACCTCTCAGCAAGGTAGAAGACTCCTCTTACTGTGGCCTGTTGTTGTGTGAAAAACTCCTCACGCCCCGTGAAGTCTAATGCAATTACTGACTGACTTCATTATTAAAGCAACATGAGTTTGTTTGGTTGCGCTGTAAATAGATACAGTCGCTCTCCTCGTGTATTTATGTCAACGTAGCTGTTGCCAAATCAACCTGACCTGAAATCTTGAAGATTACAACTTTAAATGATGAATATTCTGGATGTATTTTTATTGTTTGAATACGTATTTCTTTACCACATTATTCTGAATGTTTATCCAAAGACTTCCAAGACTTTACTCTTCAAACAGAACAATCTTTAATTAAAAAGTTATTTGAGTTCCACTGAATGTGTGTGCTCTGCGCTCCCACTCATGCATACACACACACACACACACACATTTGAGTGATTCACAGCAAAGTTCTGGAGTTGTGGGGCGCACACACACACACACACACACATATGCTATCTCCACCACACACAGCAGTTTGTTAAGAATGGCAGGAGGCCTTGCTGATGCACTCCGCTCCTTCATACTCTGTGATCCATGTCAGTCCTGTTCACACACTCACACACGCACACACACACACCTCTCCAAACACCCAGAGATTGTTTATTTCCCTATCTCTGCACTTTGCATATGCAAATAAACCCCTAAAGGAGTTTTGCGCTTGGTGTATTAGTCACTAAGCAACCAGAGATAACAGCTAAATTTCCACATACAATTTAAAAATCTCACTCTCTCACTCTGCATGTTCAGATAATTCCCTTTTAAAGAGGATTTTCACGAGGCGTCAACATATTTGATCCATTCACATGTTCACTCCTCGCTTCCACATGGCAGATGATTGTACTCCGTATCTCTTTGTTAGGAAATAATCCTTGAGATTATTTTATTGTATTTGTGGTGGCATGATATGATTTGATGTGAAAGATAGGGAAAGAATATAACCAGAAGTTATTTTATACATTAGTTTTTAGTAGGAAAGGACACGTGTCCGTCATGTAATGATGTCTTTCAGTATGTGGGAGTCCACTGGGGGAAATAAAGAAAAAGAAAAAAGGTACACATGTAGTCACAGAGAGTGAAATACGCAGACGAACATGTACAGATACTTCGAAATATCATCTTTGGTGCCGTCATCTTTGCAATTTGTTTCATGAAAGCACACTTGAATTAATAATTTGTGTGTGAAGTGTGAAGGCTTATTAAAGAGTTTAAATTAATTTGATACAGTGTACACAACAGGAAAAGCTGAAGAGATATGTAAAGAACCTTTGTCATGTGTAAACTTTAGTTTTTTTAAAGCTGAATCTGATGAAAACTGGGAGGTGAATGGGACGGAGGCAGGTCACGTCGATATGGCCCTGAAATGACAGCTGGCAACAGCAGAGAAAAGGGGGCAGTTTTTTTTAAAAGCTTGACAGCAACAAGCTGATTGGCTCACAGAGGTCATGGCAAAATCTGAATGGTTGAGGTGAAAAGTGAACGAAGACGCCCTCAGTCAGCTGGATGAGCTGCAAGTGAGAAAGGAAAAAGAAAGGGGGGCTTTCGTTTTGCATTTATGATTATGTCCAAAGTAGCAAGCATCTATAGAACACGAAAGCATGTCATGGAAATGTCATGTAAGAAGGAACGAGCATAAGGTCATATACGAAGCAAACATGCAATGATTCTCAGAGGTGACCTATTTAGTTTGTCATCTATACATACTATCTGTCAGTCTATTGACTTTCTTGACACTGTGACATATTGTGCATAGACGCACGGTGGTAAACACATGGAATAATAAAGGTTATTGCTTTATAATTCCAGGAAGCAGAGGCATCAACTGAAAGCAAGTAAGCTGCTCTCTGGGAGTATACATCAATAACATACTGTACACAGCTCTGTTTGCTGTCGTTGCAGAGATCATACCACCACTGATACCTTTTGTCAATATTTTACCAGGATTATACTGGACGCAACTAAAAGACCTCAGTGTTATAGGGTCACTTATGATCCGATTGGGCAAATCAAAGCACGTTTTCCTCATATTACCTCGGAGTGTGCTCCAAAAATGTCACTGCTTCATGATGCATCGTGATGCACTCTTTCATCCTACGCGCAAAGCGTACACCTCCGCAGCTCGAGGAATACCTTTGAGTGTATAAATAAATGAAAGCAAATGACTCTGAAGGCAATGTACATGTTCCCAACTGTGTTTGTTAACTCAGCTTCAAAAGTCCAATACAACGCTTTAAATCTGCGGCCTCTTTGAAGATGCATTCGCGTAGGAGCCTTGATCGCAGCCAATTTCACAAATCACACCGGCTTTTTTTTTTTTTGTTTTTGCACACCGGAGTTCTAACTCAGTAATTGGGTGAGATTTGCTCTAAAACCTTCTAGTAAACAAGGCCTCTTTCTCCGAGGATCAGAAGGTTGGCACTCGGCGCCTGAGCATTTAAAAACCGTGCATGCGCATGCAGAAATATGCCTCAAGAAAACATGCATTTTAGATTTATTTTCATTAGGATCAGCATTAGCTCCAATCAGAGTGGCCACTCATCCTTCTAGAGTTCATATGTACAAGAGGACACAGTTTCTCCTGCGTAAAATTCTCATTTACATACATCCACATTTCCACACACACACCTCATTATTTTCAATGTGCCATTTCACCGTCTAATTATAGAAAAATACATTGCCCTTTAATGTCTACTGCCTGCAGAGCTTTACAGGAGCCTGCAGACTGAAAGGGAAAATACAGCTTCTGTGCAGCCAGGGAATGTGTCTGGCCCACTGAGTCTTTACCCAGCGATGTAAATCACTGTTTAAGTCGGGATCATTTACACAAAACCTCTCATCATTCACCTCTACAGAGGTCTGTGCTCAAAGATAAAGGCAAGAAAGACTACCACTGGCTGGAAAAATGCAAGAAGGAGAAACACCATTAAGAAAATTGGTGAAAGATGGTTTCATGTTTTGGAATTTTAGATGCACTTTTGTGTGGTTGCATGAGTGCACAATTTTACATTTAAGGTTGTTAAGCAGTCACTTTTATACACCTCGTGTACTAGAGTCTGTTTGTTGGTCTTGTTGTGTCTCAAAGCCTCGAATACTTTCTAGCTTTCCCACCCGCGGGAAGCCGATAATATGTATATTTTTCCTCCTGCCTTTGGGGTTGGTAATATGCTCAGCTATGCTTTGCATCTCCTTCGCAGTCGGTATGAAGCCGCCTCCGCAGACTAAAATTCTTTCAGCCTCGTTGGCGCTCTGTTCGATGTTTTTCAGCATTTTCCACAAGCCTGAAGCAGCGGGGATAATGGCTCAGCTTTTCATCGATATCGACCTACAATATATTTTGTCTAACTGCTTGACGTATGATAGGCTTTGGTGTACCAGTCCTGCTAGTAACTGCTAGCTCCTCTGCACCTGATGGAAGGCATTTTGAAGTCACGGTGCAGTCGATGTTTTATTTACTTGCTATTTTTAATGATGGTGCTCTCATCAATGCTTGTGTTACAAGCGATTTGTGCATGTCAGTGGACTGCCTGCCACGCCGCCATATTGAAAGCCAAGCAAACGCTATTGAGTCTTGCTTAGAAACTACTTCAATCAAACCTGAAACCTCTTCAAAGATAGGTCTTTTGAAGTTTATCAATTGGCACGTTTCATAAGCGGCTCCATGCGTGCTCCTGTGCCGCACATGTCAGAGCACCTTTTCCTATCAAGTGTCACGTTTCCATTCATCACCTGCATGTTCATTCATTTCTGAGCCAGTCACTCTCTTGTTTTTGATTTTTTTTTTTATATTTCAAAGTCTCTGCATGAGCTCTGCTAAAAGCTTTCCTGTCTGCGGTGGAAAAGGGGGAAAAAAGCTGGTGGAAAATGAGGGATGCATGTGAACAGAGAACAGATCAGTGGTTTAGCACATTTTTGCTGGACTGAGAGAGGAAAATAAGACCAACGGAGAGATCACATGGCCAATGAAAGTTATGCTGGAGCCGCCGGTGCTTCACTGAACCATGTGCTAATAATATGGCTTTCATCTAGATCGGCCCATTCAGAACCATTAAACACACACATGCCGAAACCTCTACACAGGAAACATCCACACACACACACACACACGGGGCCTTGTCTTCAGCTGCAGATGTATAATATATATTCACAAAATCTTGCTGTTAACCATTCAAAAACAAACACACCCTCTGTGACACTGAACCGAAACCATCTGCTCGAGCTTGAAATCACGAGCCTGCTTAACAAGAAATAGGTATCACGGTCACTATGGCAACATGTTCCCATGCTCCAAACAAAACAAATCTGCATTCGAGAGTTGCCATGTAGTTCCCACTCATGCCAGATAAGAGCAAATCAGCCTAAATGTTTTGTTTGTGTTGTGCGGAGCTGATTTTCGAAAATCTACTCCACGTCAGCTAATCTGGGGGGAGATGACAGGTGTAATCACTGTTTTCAGGACAACAGAAAGATGCCCGGTGAATTTTGCGCGGGTCTTATGCTTGGAGTCTGTCCTTGTGTGTGTGTGTGGGTGACTTCATATAATCCTGTCTAATTTTCGTAATACGGAGATGGTGGAGCAGACATAGTAATCCAGTACTGGACTCTTTGGATTAGGCTGGGATTGTCTGGGCAGCACAGTGGGAGCAGATTGGAGCTGTTTTCTCACACATGAAGAGCTGGAGTCATTATTGATTTGAACTGCGATTGGTTCGTTTGAGTAAACTCCCCCTCAGATTTCTGTTACACAGTGACAGCAGTTTTGGGTTGATGTCCTGTGGATACCCCTGAGAGTCCAAACCACACATATGTGGTCTGAAAACCCAAGATAATATCTCTTAAATTATGCCAACTGACAATTTATTCTGGTACAAATAAACTGCTCTTGTACACCCACATAAGTGTATCACAATCCCTTAAGGTTTTTAGATTATAAACTCACTAAATCGCAGAGGCACATAGATCTTATTTCTCAGATACATCCTAAATATCAGTTAAATTCAGCGTATGTGTGTGTGTATACACCCACTGTATGTAGCCTCTGCTGGATCTTTCTGGCAGGGTTACACTGCTGTTTTAAGAATCCACGATTTATATCCATGAGTCATTATTTTAGTCCCACAACTTAAAATTATGTGTTAGCTACTAAAACTCTAAGCTGAAACCTTTAAATCACTCATAGTGGTAACTTGCTGCACTGAAGCGAAGCAAAATGGCTACCTGCTAACATTTATAGCTAATGCGACGTTAGTAATCTCTCCAGGAATATGTCCTGGTGACTCTGGATAATCCACTGACCTCATTGTGAGCAGTTTCACTGGAACTATCCTACCAAAGCGAACAGTTCCCGTTGAAAAGTAAAATTATTACGCTAATTTATCATGTATCTGTGCTTTTGAGCTCATTCCACGTTCCAAAATGAGCTTTTCTGTGTTCATTTTGGCGTTTAAAGAATTTGTCTTGCGCGTCAAACGTCCGCAGCAAAACAATGAGCCATGTGTCCCTCGTGCGACAGTGTAAAAGACGTCATCAAAACGTTAGCACCCGAAGAAAGGAAGCAGGAAAGGGCTGTATTACAGCAGACAAAAGTCCTCGGTGAACACCAGCATTAGTATTTTTTATAGCAGGTTTGACAGAGCTTGTTGTCTCTCTCCCTCTCTCTCTCTCTCTCCAACAGCTGTGGTGACTTTACAGTTAGGGCCAGTTTGAGCCTCAGGCTACAGTCGCTGCCAGGTCAAAGAATGACACCTCATCAAGATGGATGACAACTGTTGGGGGTGTGTCCTTGTGAGAGAGCTCAGTACCACAAAACACTTTAACTTGATGCAAGAAGTTGGTTTAAATAACTATTTAACTTTCTTAAAGAATGAAACATTAGTTAATCCTTAAGAGGGTACGTCTGAATTAAATTATAATTGCCCCTGTGCTGAAAAGCCCTGAGTAGTTATAAGCAGGGAAGGAATTGAAGGATTTTCAGCTGTAGCCCCGCAGGCCCGAGGTTTCATTAGTCTGCAATCATCCACTGACAAGTGGGGTAAATTTTTGCTTTACTTCGATGTGGAAATTACTTGCCACAGGCAAGCTGCCTAGCATCCCTGTGCGAGAAACAGAATGCTTTCATTTAGAAATGTACTGCATGTCAGGGCATGTCTGCCAGAACAGATGACAGATCACAAAGTTGTGGATATTATATAACAGAAATCACGTATGCACACGATGAAAAGGTTACGCTAAACATGGAATCCATTGCAGTGCATTTATGTTATTTATTACACAATATAACAAAACCCAAAACTATAAGTTCATTTGTGCAGCAAATTTAAGTCTCTTACAAAATCTGATAGCTGTGCACTGTGTGTGCACTATGAGCTGTGTGAACTGTGTCAGCTGTCTCCTCATGCTGTGGTGCTGCTGGTTGTTGTTATCATATCCACTGACTCAAGAGTCGCCCACCACTTGGCCATGTCAGCATATCGTCCTGTCTGTATATGGTTGTGTATTTTATTTTTTATTTTTTTGCCCCGCGACAAATGGCGGTGCGGGCTAACTCTGTTGATGTCTTACGTGCATGTGTGTGGGTTGGATTTTGTGTGTGTTTGCGTCGCTACCAGTCTGTCTGTCTGTAATTACAAGAGTGTTTGCACATGTTTGTTTTTTTTTTTAAATAAGCAGACCTATGCAGTTTATAGTCCTCTTCTTTACCACATCACACAGGCTACCTTCATGTTTCTGTCTCTTCGCAGGTCGCTTGTTGTCAGGAGAAACTGCAACTGAGATTTCGTAGGAAGTGTGACCTCCAGGGGAGAGAAGAGCTGCGTGTCGTGTCGAACGTTCGCAGAAAGATCTGTACGCCGCTTTGATTGGTAATTACAGGATGTATCTGAGCATGAAGCCCACCCCGCTTGTCTGCACATGCAGCATAAACACATGCATGCTATACTGTACGCCCACAGAGGATGCATAAAAGGTGCAACACACATACACACACTCTTGTTCATCACCCACAACAGCCCCCCAACCATGTTTTCACCCGTCTGCCGTTCCTCACATCTAGCAACCGCGTACGTCACAGCTACTGTAAAACAAACACCCATTATCCCCAAGAGATGTGACTCAAATCCGCCAGTAAGCCCACTCAAAGCCCTGGAAACGCAGGTTTTGCAGTGGCATGTCTCGGCCTGCCAAAACACAAAGCCGACAACATCAATAGAGAAAAGTCATCACCTTCTTGTTGTCACTCAAAACGGTCTCGCCTCGAGCCGATGTGGCTCGAAGGATCCCAGGAAATGTGTTTACGCGTGGGTTTTTTTTTTTTTATTTGTTGAAACATCGCTACATATAGGGGTATGTTTTTGTCACACGTCTTTTGTGTTTGCTGTTTCATGAATCTTCCATACAAATGAAACTTTCGTTTTCAGCAACAGCAATGTTATATAAAAGGAGGAAAGACCGAGAAAGTTGAGAAATTACTATGTCGATTTGTTCTCTTGCAGATGTTGTATCTAAATAAATGTCAAAGCTAATAGAGTTGGAAATTTAAGACAGGATTTGAGAAACATTAAAAGCTTTACAAGCAAATCTGTCTGGAGAGAGGTTAAAGCTTTTAAAAGTGCTCCCTTCTAAGTATGATTAGTCTCTTTGCTCTCATTCTGCCTTCTCAATCTTATCGCTCCCTGTTGGAAACATGAGCTGAAATCTCTCTCGACTCCTCACATGTTTTTCACTGCAAACTTTCTCACAATCCTTTCTGCCTCTCTGTTGTGTTTGTCTCCCCCATTCACTTCCTCATCGTGTGGCTCGCGCGATTGGTCAGAGGAGGTGGAAAGTTGGCCAATGGGAGAGCAGTTGCCAGGCAGCCTGTGCCTTGTTTGGAGGCGGCTGGAGGCTCCGCACAGCTGTTCCATTGAGAAGCAGCAGGACATAATAACAAGGGCCCCTCGCCATGCACACACACACACACACACACACACACACACACAAAAGACAAAAGACAAAAGTTAGCTGAACTTCTTTTTGTTGGCATCTGTTTTTTGTTTTTTTTTTAAAGAAATTACATTTCCAATTTTATGTTTTCATATAATTTGAAAGCAGTGTGCGTTCTTTGTCTTTCGTCTTAGAGAATCAGATGACAGCAAGTATCAGTGGGAGTTTTTCTCAACTTCTTTGCACTTTTCTCACTTCTCATTTTTATTGCAGGGATGTGATAGAAGTGAAAAAGTCCACAAAATAAGTTTTTTTATGCAAGTTTATACAGTTTGTTACGTGTGAAATGAAGTTTATTTTCTTTTAAAAGGCTCAGGTCTTTATGTAAATTCATACAGAGTAACGTTTTGTATCAAACAGATATATGTTAAAGAGTTCTTAAAGGAAATAGGATTGTTTTTTCTTCATATAGGTAGTTGTTTGCCTCACATGTGTGACAATAACTTATTTTTCACAGCCAACAAGCTGTAAACACTGCATATTATCACCTTTTATGTTGAAAGGGTGAATATGTTAGCATGCAGTTGTCTGTTTACACACCCATCAGACACCCGGCATCATTAGTATTCATTTGGAGTCACATTTCTGGCCATCTTGTGAATATAAGTGCAATAATCATTCTCTTAAGCTCCATTTTCCAGGGAAATATCTGTTTCTTTAGCTTTTATATGCTCCACGATGCTTTCTAGCTGATGTTTCTTGCTGGGCAGGTAGCATACAATGTTTTTTTTTATAGCTTTTTCTTAGAAAAATGAAGATGAGAGCAGTGTGAGTGAACCAAAACAGTAAAGTTAAGGGCCAAAAACCCAAAACAATGAGCTGAAAGATGCTAAAACGCTGTTGGTGATAATTCTTTATAGATTTTTTTCCACTATTTATAGAAATATATTGGTTAGAGCAGCTTTAAGTGTCCTTTCATGACAGTAAAACAGTAACTGTAGAACATCAGCACAGAGCGGTTTATTTGTCAATGCTGTACTGAAAGAGGAAATCACAAGTGAGAGAAAAGAACTCTGACCTTCTCTGTTACTCCACAGCCCTGTTTTGCAGTGTGACAGATTGCTTAATAGCACTGGAGAATTGTTAACCAGGACCAATGACCCACATCGCCCAGCAAAACAATGTTTGTCCATCTGTCCCTGTGTCCTGCTGAAACAATAAAGCCCCTATATACATCCTGTACATTTCTCCACCCACATATTTCACACTTGTTGCCCCCCTCACACTGCAAATGTTGTGGTGTGTAGAGCTGCACGCATGCTGATGTGGAGAGGTGAGAGGATGTAGTGCAGACCAGTTGATCGACTGGACTGACTCATGCGCTGTGTAGCATTAGCTTTTCTTTGCTGGTAGCATCAATAATTGGCCATGCATGCACACACACACACACACACACACACACACACACACTGAGCAATATCATCATTGTGCTCTAAATGGCGATTTCAAGAACATATGAGTCACTCAGGAGGAACAATGGAGTAATTTAAAGGACAAAAGGAGCCGCTCCGCTACAGCGCCTCAGTGTTGCTCCTGCTTCAGCGACCAAATGTCAAAGCTGCCTCAAATTGTTGCTTTTATGGTCCTCTTCTCCACATAGAGACAGAAAAAACAAATGCGTCAGTTGTCTTCTCCATGGGAAACATCAATTGTGAGGATGCAATGGCTTGTACATGCGAGTGTGTGTGTGTGTGTGTGTGTGTGTGTGTGTGTGTAGGTGTGTGTGTGTGTGTGCGTGTGTGTGTGTGTGTGTGTGTGTGAGTGATCAATGGGCCTCCTGAGGTGTATTCTTCAAAGAGGGAATCCATTTCAGAGATGAGTCTTCTTCAAACAGGAAGATAAAACTACTAACTATTTTCATAGTTTCATTTGGTTTCTTATGCAAAAATAAGAACCCTCTTTATGTTCTGACCTGTTTCCACAGTTTACTGACTGAGTCACACCTTAAACCGTGATGATATTTCACTTTTAGTATATGCAATTTCCTGACCTGACCTTGTTTTGATCAGCCTGTCCTGACCGCGTGTTGCTGTTTACGAGGAGCTGACTGACCTGTTAGATAAGCTTCATTAACACCAAAGAAATAACTTCTAGGCCTTTGATTTCAAGGGACTGCTCACCCAAACTTCAAAGCTGATTGTAAAAAGAATTTTGCCTCCACTTCCCTGTTTCTCATCCCGTCTCTTGCCATGTTGAGTTTTCTGACCCACAAGAGCTCCGTACTCAAAACGAAAACACAGGTTTAATTTGGTGGAGCTATTCCAGGCAGGGTTAAAACAACATGCCGTTACAGACACTTGCAGGGCCGTGGTGACTCCCAGCACATCTGGAGTAAATGCAGGGAAAATATTTGGATGTGGAAAGAAAAGTATGCAAAAGAAAGAATAAAGCCAGGCACTTCCTGTCTCACTTATTCTCATACCAACACAAATGACCTGACTTACATTTCTCTTTTCTTTTCCCTTTAGCTCATCTTGACATGAGGACACTCCGGTTCGGTCAAGAGAGCACAGTCTGGCATTTCCTAAAGAACATTTTGAATGTTCATTAACAAAAAATCACACAAAAATAGTAGCTTCCATTCTGCTGCCAAATACCTCTGAACTGGAACGGTCGATGTTTGTTAATGTTTACTCTATCCTCACATGCCTGACAGCAGAACTGTTATCACTACGTAAGGTGAAAACTATTGAAGAAATTACATTAGCAACAGGAAATGCGTGGTACAAGCCGCACACTGTTCTGCTCCCACAATAATATTTATTCATTGTTTTTATTCACAATGAATGTTTTGATCAATTCGATCCTACACAGGTACAAACATCCCATTATACACATATCATAACACAAAAATATGCAACACTAGCCTGTCAGTAAAAAAAAAAAAAAAAGCATCAACTCAACACTGTAAAAAATACTCCACTAAGAGTACAAGTCCTGCACTGAAAACAAACTTAAGTAATGAAAAAAATGTAATTAAAGTATCAAAAGTACTCAATGCAGAAGAATCTAAAAAACTCATTCAAAATTATTGAAAATAAATCAAAAAATATTAAGAAAAAGCTGCAAATTCTCACATTTAACAAGCTGAAACCATGAAATGATAACTTAAAGATTATCAAAGTAGCTGCCAATCAATTTTTTGTCAATTGATTCGTCGTTTTAGCTAAACTTGTATGAACTGTTGAGCCATTTATTCTATAACAAAGCATCATACTTAAGTAACTTGTACTTCAGTGCATTACTTGAGTAAATGTACTTAGTTGCATCACAACACTGCACATACAGTAGAGCACAAAGCATTTATTCTTGGCTACACTCAGTTTGAAATACATAGTGGTACTGGTTGTGTTTACAGTGTAAACACTCTGACCTGAATGTAGGTTCAACCTGCTGGACTGTACAATATGTTCATACGGTGAGGAGCATACGTGAACAGAAGGAATACACTCCTATAGGAAAGCAAAGTCCATTTCCATTGTGTGCTGTTGTCCAAGGAGTCACGCACTGCACACAAATGTGGCTCTGACGCTCTTAGCCAACAAATTGATCACAGTCTGTGACCTTTGCCCTTTGCCCTTGTTAAACCCCCTACTGCCGCCGCTACTGCCACCAGTCAGACTCCGAGCAGATGGGATAGTTTGGGGGAGGGTTTATTTTTACACAGCCGTGTTGTCACTCAAGCTTGCCCTGTGTTTTTCCCACTACCTCATTTTACATTTTTTTTTCTCTCTCTGTCACCCTCCCCTCTTGGATTTATGCCCTCTAGTCACATAATATTGATGTTTGGTGTGTTTACTGTAAATTAGATTGTGTGCTCTTAAAAACAGAAAAAAAAAAAAAAAACCTCAGGGCAAGCGGTGTTAATGTTGTCATCAATTATCTGTCCAATCACCATAACCTACATCGATACACACCAGAAGCTCTATGGTGTCCCGTACTCGCACCACATATCTAAAATCACACATTTACTCATTCATACTGAGACATGCACATATACACACATTCAGACCAAAACCTCATGCAAATTCCACACTGGACTGTGACCACTACCGGGCCCAGACTTCAGTTTTTTGGTGACAAACTCATCACGCATACCTCAGTTGCACTTTTGAGGCCAGGGAACACTCTACGAATGTTTATTTTTAATAACCAAACCACAAAAAACAGAACTTAAAATGAACTTTTATATCAAAAAATGATCCTAAACCCAGATCCTAGCTTTTAGCCACATCTGTAAATGCCACTAGAGACCCTATACTATTCAAATCCATGGCCTAGTTGTGAAACTTTGATAATTTAAAGTGATTTTCCCAACATTTGGGGCTTTGCCAAGATTTTTTTTTTTTTTTTTAAAAAGACTAGAAGGGTAAGGGTAACTGGTGGGGCTGCTGGGCAGCTGTCGGGGCATTTGGATGCACCGGGGAGCAATCATTCAACTGTAGAAGTGATTTTGCTAGAAGGCAGAAGTCCAGACAGACAGATTTTATATCACGAGATTTGTCTGTAAAAGGGATTTCTGAAGCTGTGGATGAGATATCAGAGCTTGAGATAGATAAATGGCTGTTTTTTTTTTAAAGGAGCTGATGGGAGAGGATGGGGGAAAAAAAAAAGAAATGTTCAATTACAATCGCTCTAAAGCAGGAGATGTGTGTCATTATTTGTGATAAAGGTGGAGAAAAATAGCCTTTTTAAATCCCTCAAAATGACTACAGCAGGCCTAAAAAAAAAAGAAGAGAGGTATTTTTACCCTAAAACAGGTGCGGGTCTAATAAGAAACCACCCCCACCTCTCGGTTTCTTTCATTATTGCTGCTTTTCACACCCCCTCTCCTATACATTACGTCACCTTCGACAGGAAATGAGATGCCACAGCTCAAGGTGTTAAGAGACTCCACCAGGTCTTTCTTACAGCCTCCCTTTCCTGCCATTTGAGTATTCATATGGATGATGTTATTTCTTTATTTTTGTGATCCAGAAGAACAAAAATGATTCAGGCACTGACACAGACAAAACATTAAAAACCCATCTGCTGTATTTTCCCATGCAATGTTATGCAATACGAGCCTCTCTCGGGGCAACTCATGCAAGTTATGTGTGGTTATATGCTGCCTCTCTGTGGTCTGTACAGGGATTTCAGTTCAGTTTCTGTCTTGTACACTAGATGACAGCATTTAATTTATGTGTGGAAGGACAGCTGTTTCGAGTTATTTGGATGAACAGATCAGCTGTTTTGGCATCAGTTTATGATCCAAATTCGAAGTTATTTTACGCAGTAAAGTTATCCAGATAACTCAGTAAAGAATCAAAGTTCTGTTCTCATAAATGCTTGAGCAACAATCTAATAATACAACACAATAAATGAGGCGATGAAAAGATATAAAACTGAACCAAAGAGACCGTAAAGCTCTGTGGACGAGGCTAAGAAATGTGTTTATGCAAGTTTGTCTTGCGTGCATGCAAGCCCTTGTATATATCTTTTGTTTCTGTTACAGATATGCTTCCCCACGCACAATGCCAGAATTAGACCTTGTGATAAGTCTGAGAGGAATGCTCGGCCTTGTGAGCTGACGTGATACACGATGTGATGAAAACAAAAAACACAGAGAAGCAGAAACTTGATATTCTGAGACTCAGTGGGATGTCAAAAGGGCGTCTGATTGCTGGAACGAGACAAACATGTTCTTCCTGTATAAATATAGATTGTGCAGCTGTGAAGGAAAGAAAAAACATCTGTTTGAAAACTGACATCTGCAGCGTCCCATACAGTGCTTTTCCATGGGTGAATGCATTTTGTAGGAATAAATGACTGAAGGGAAACTGATTAAAAGTGATAAATCATCTGATGAATGATGATGAAACTAAGTATTAGATCAGAACTAGAGCTGAAATAAGGGGTGCATTAATGATGAGTCATGTGAAAATTAAGCTGCAACCATTTTGATAAATGATTTGTTTATCATTTGGTTTCAGCTTCTCAAATATGACGATTCACTGCTTTTCTTTGCTTTATGTCACTGTAAACTGGATATTTTTAGTTTGTGGACTGTTTGTTGGACAAAACAAAATGTCACCTCTAGATTCATGGGTATTTTCTGACATTTAATAAACTACATAATACAACAATTAATGTATATTATAATCAAAACTCATGCTACATACCCTCATTTAAGTTTTATCTTCACCACTGTGATCATTTGTCCAGTGAGACCAGGGCTACGAATAGTTTATTTTCAGGTCTTACAACTGATTTTCAAGGCATAAATGATCATAACCTAAATCCTGACTCTCATCCACATCTAGATCAAGACAAAATGTTTTTGTTTTTTTTACATTCATGTGATGAAGCTCGTTCAAAAATCAAAGCAGTGATCAAATGTTTAGAAAAACCAGACCTTAACTACAAGGAACACATTTCTGTAAAGTCACTCATTAGCATCCTCAGTCCCCAGACTTCCTGAAGTCCAGCAGATTGTTAGCATTTGGGTCAAAGGCCAAGCAGTTTCCAGGCCCTACTTGTCACTCCCATATAACCACTGGGATGCTAATGTCTCCCCACAGCGGAGCAAACAGTAGCCACTGTAAAAACCAACCATCACCTCTGACCCCTCATCCCTAAAAGTTGCCCCTGTTTCCCGCTATTGATCCTTCAGATTCCTCTGACGTTGAGGGTAAGTGTGAGAATTCTTTCAGATAAAGGCATTTGAGGAGTCATTACCTATGGCTCGCCCAGAGTGTGTGTGTGAAAACTCTCCATACAGAGAGGGCCACTGAAATAGATCATTAAATTGCCGGTGGTGGTGGTTGTGTGTGTGCGGTTCAAAGGTTGTCCCATTTCTTCTGGACTCTGTCGGCCCGTACAGAGAGGCAGGTGTACAGGAGACAAATGCAGGAACTCAACTTTGACATATAAAGGAGGCTATGCACACATCAGGTAAGCAGCAACCTGATTGGACAACGGCTTTGTTGTATTATTTCTCATATGTTTGGGCTGTTTATAATCTTTTAACTCAGACCAACTGCTGTATATTTAAATATAAAATAATTTTCTGTTCTAACATTGTTAAATCCAAATATGTCTGAAAATATTGATTCTTTTTGATACAAACTGAGCTTTCACATTTATTGAAGGTGAAAAAATGACTATAAATCAATGTTATGACATCAAATAAGGATATATTTCACGTGTTGTTACAGTTTATACACTTTTTGTTTGCCAAAAAGTAACTTGGCATTAGTTGTGTTTGGAGTCAATTAGACACCAGAGAGGTCCAACTATGAATAAGCTATTATAAAAGTCAAATTACAGAACTCCAAATAGACGTGTTTGGTAGTGGTGGTGCTGCAAAAATAGTACAATATCAAACACAGATAGTAAGTTTATTTAGTATTTCAACTTTCACAGAGCAAGTTCACAAAATGTCCTACAGGCAAACAATAAAATCTAAGCAACAGCAGCACATGGAAACACTAAACAGCAGGCGAGAGATAGAGCCGATGAATTGGACTTCTTAAACATGTCAGTAAATTTAAAAATCATACTTAAGTAATTGTCATAAATTAGGATAAATCGTGACGTGTCAATCTGGTAAAACATTTGAAAGTGTGTTTACAGTACATCCGTATTAAATCCATTAAAACATGATTAGTCTTGAATCCTCTCCTGATTTTGATTTCTTTCAGATAAAATGGAGGTGTTCACACTGCTGCTCGTGTTTCTCACAGTTTCTGGATATTCATACGTACTGCAACCCAGTAAGTACAACATTAGGCCTACTTAACATTTCAAGCACCTAACAGAATGTGCTTCAGTCATAAACACTTCCATGCTAATTATTTCATGAGTTGTTCAAAGGGAATGCTAACCGTTGTAATGCTAATGTGTTACTGTTTGCAACATGATTTTTATTTCGACTTTGAGAATTAAAAAGTGAAAAAGAAAAAATGTGATTAATGAGCTGAGTGAACTGTAAGTGGTTGCTCTGTTTTGTACTGTAGGACTGACAGTCACACAGATAGCTGAGCTGGATGGAGACCCCCTGTCTGAGATGAGGGGTGAGCAGCTGAGAGATGTTTTTATCTCAGCGGAGGAGAGTGAAAAGCTTGCCAAATCCACTGAGAGAAGGAAAACAGAGGAGGAACAGACAAGTGAAGGATTGACTTCAGAAACAAACTCTGAAAAGAAGAGGATGAATGGAAAAAACACAGAAGGTTTCACTAGGAATATGGGAGAAATCTTAGACATCAATAAAGGATATGAGAAAGGAAGGGAGGAAAGGCTGACTATTGGGACATTTTCTAAAAATATAGGGGAGGAAAGAAAAAGAGAGGAATTCTCTGAAACTGACATGAAAGATTTAGATACAGCGAGAGGAGATGCATTGGAGAGGAGAGAAGATACAGAGACAAACGAGGAGGGCGAGATGGTAAAAGAAATCCTGACAGATAACGCAAAATCCTTGGAGACGATAAACACACTCCATAGTCGTAATACATGGATGCAAGAGAAGGGAGAGGATGACGAGATGCTTGAGAAATTTAAGGAGAGTGATCAAATGGATAAAGTGAGGCAAGAAATAGAAGAGGAAAGAGAGAGCATGCTGGTTGCAGGGATTAGTCTCCCAGGGGAGATTAGAGGAGAAAAGATGACTGTGAATCAGGAAAATGTGGAAGACAAAGGAGGAAATGAGGAGAGGGAGAACATAAAAAATGCAAACCATAATGAATTAGTAGAAAGAGAAAAGGCAGATCACATAGTAGTTAGTAATCTCACACCTCCTTCAAGCACTTCTTCTACTCAACTCGTGAAAGAAGTTGAGATTCCTGCCACTATTCAGGTTATCACTCACTCTCAAAATCCTCCTAGTTCTCCCCCACCTGTTCATCATAATGTCCCTTCATCACTTCTGCTTACACCCACACATGTTCCTTCATTCTCCCCTCAATCTCCCACCCATCACGCCAAAGTTAGTCCTCAGTTCCTCCCTCGGTCTGTCGGGCTTCCTGATCCTGCAGCAATCAATCACGTCTCAGTCTCAACAGTGACTCCTGATGAGGTGAGGTCTGCCTTACTATTTGAAGATGTCCTCACTGAGGTGTTACACAGTCCTGGACATCATCTCAAGCAGAATGAACTGGAAGGGAGGTCGAATCCAACATTAGAGGATGTGATTGTCAAAAATATATTGTTTAAACCTGCACGGAAGGAGCTACAAACCACAGGAGAAATAAACACTACACAGCTCAGAGAGGCTGAATTTATCCCCAAGGTTCAAGCAGCAACGCCAAAACCCACAGAAGCAGAGTTTATAACGAAAGATTTAGGAAGTAAAGAGCCAAATTCTACATCAAAATCAAATGAAAATAACCCCACTGCTGAACCGGTGGAGCTTACACATAAACCAAACATGGCAGAGGCCACGGGCAAACCGAAAACAGTTAAACGGACGGAAAATGATACCAAACTTACAGTGAAGCTAAGTAAATCATCTCCTCCTCGACCACAACTGACCAAACCTTCTGCCAAAACACCTTCAACGAGGCCAACGAAAAGCAACAGCAGTAGTAAAAATAAGACAATTAAGAAGTCCAAGGAAAAGAAAAGGAAAAAGGACAATAAAACCCAGAAACCACGAGAGAAGAAGGTCGTCACGCCAACATATTTTCCTTACTTTTTGGATAACTACTGTCCTCCAGAGTGTGCCTGCTATGGAAGGTAAGATGTTAAGGATGATGTCTAAAATCAGACTTATTTATACATGATATATTCCAATACATTTCTATTTATTAGATTTCTTCAAGCTACATTATTAAGTCATGTTTTCTAGTTCTGAAATTAACCGATTAGATATAATGCTTTTATGTTGTCCAATTCAAAAAATTGCTGATTTTTCTGTTTTTAAATGGAACAGCTAGCCAGGTTCTGTACAAAAATAACAAAATCTGTGTACCAGCAATGCTGAAGGTCCCAAATTTACATGTTAAAATGTTCAGTTTGTTTAATATTATAAGAAGGACAAGTGGTTTTATGAGGCTTCAGACTATTTCTTGGCTGGATGCATTGTCTTCCTAGAGCCTTATTGTTACCGTGAGGTTGCCAGTGACTCCAGGATTACTTGGATTCCTTTTTATTTTATAGATAAAAAGATACAGGCCTAGCATGTTAATTAGTGAGCTTCGGAGGTGCTGGTTGGTGGGATTTTGTTACCTTTATACAGCACCAGGCTAGCTTTTTCCCCTGTTTCCAGTCTTTATGCTAAGCTAAGCTAACTGGATTTTCCAAACAATTAATTTCATGAAAATCGTGGTTGTCTTAGTGTAGTGGCACTAGTGTGTGTTTGGAGGATTGTGTACAGAAACAATCAAAGATCACCGTGCATGCTTATTCTTATTATGTGTTTCAGAGTGGTCCAGTGCTCAGACAAAGGGGTGGATAAGATTCCTTATGGTATTCCCTATAATGCCCGCTACATCCTCCTCATGAATAACCAGATCGACAGCATCCAGCTGGACCTGCTTAATGAATACGTCTCTATGGAGTTCCTTGTGTTGAGCAACAATCGGCTCACAGATGGCGCCATAGAGGGGGCCTTTGAGGGGATCCCAGCTCTGAAGCGCCTCTACCTGGATAGGAACCTCCTACAAAGCGTGCCAACTGATCTCCCATTTTCTCTCGAGGAGCTGCGTTTAGACAATAACCAGCTGAGTGTGATGTCTGAGGCAGCCTGGGCCAGCTGCCCCGGCCTCTTGGTTTTGAGCCTTAGCAACAACAGCCTGGGGAATGGATCAGACCCTCTTCCTAATGCAGTGCTCTCTCCTTTGTCCAACCTGCGCACTCTGAACTTGGATTACAACCAGTTAACATCAGTTCCCCTGAGTTTACCACTGTCTGTCAAGGAGCTCTACCTCAAAGGGAACCTCATTGAGCAGTTCCGCAGTGGAGTCTTCAATGGGAGATCAGCTCTGGTGGTGTTGGATCTGAGTAAGAACAGAATGACAAACAAAGGTCTTCTCAAAGAGTCCCTTCTCAATGCAACTCACTTGGAAAGTCTCAATTTAGAGGGGAACAGACTAAAACAAGTGCCACGACACCTTCCTCGCTCACTTAAAACTCTAAATCTGGAGGGCAACCTCATTTCTTCCATAAAGAAAGCAGCTCTTAGCGGCTTGAAAAACCTGGAACACCTGGGTTTGGCAAAGAATAAAATCTTCAAAGTAGCACCAGGGGCATTTAAGACATTGCCCGTCCTGCACCAGTTAGATCTGTGCCACAACACCTTGCACCAGGTGCCCAGACAGCTGCCACAGACTCTGCACTCAGTAGCACTCGCCCACAACAAGATTCAGTCAGTGCCACGTGATGCTTTTTGCTGGGGTAATAAAAGTCTGAGTCTCAGCGGGCTCGTACGAGTCCAGTTGGAATACAATTTAATTGATATGGGGAAGTTGGATGCACAGGCTTTCAGATGCTTACGGGGATTCCAGGTGGTGCACTTCTACTGATCCTTCGGAGAAAAACATACTCCAACATACTGCTGGGACTATTTATGCACACAAATAAAAATATATGCATTTTAATGGTACTTACTCCCTTACTTTGTAAACCTTATCCAAGACATGTGGTGATTGCTGTTGCTTCCAGGCAACATTTAGTTTCCATTCACTTTCTCACTTTGTAGAACAAAATACTTGAAACCTGCATGATATTACACTGATTCTACTAATCAGACATGGATAATGTGAAAAGGTTGATGTGATTTGGTTACATTTTTTTTGCATCATTGCATGAATTTCAAATGGATTCAGGTCACAGATTTTTCAGAACATCCTTTCCACACCGCAGTGACAACAAATAACTCCCTCCAAGTTTGTAAAATCAATCTGAAATATTACCTGTAGTTATATAAATAATATATTCTATGTGGTTTGACTTTTAGTTAATGTTGTAAATATTGTAAACTTGATGTGAATGAAGTGAAGTTCCTCATAACTTATCCAAATATGTGCAAACAAGGTCAGCTGGTTGGAAACTTTAAAAGAGTCCATTCATTTTATATTGAAAGTAAAGTGGGAAAGTAGTAACGTGATGGTAGTCCTGTGTGTAAGCTTTTTTTTTTTTTTTTGCTTCCTTGAATGTGGACTTTTGGATGTTGGGGCTTTTTGGAGGCTATTTAAGAAATCTCCATTGACTACTTCTATGTTCATATTAATTCTTCTGTGACGTCACTGATTACAAATTGCTCCTGACTTGAAGTTTAGTTAACGGTGTAAATATTGTAAACCTGATGTGGATCAAATAAAGTTATCCAATCATTCATGTACAAACTGCTCAGTGTGGATTTTGTTGGGCAGACTTCAGTTTGTGCCATGACTTTGCTGTTTGTTTTTTTTTAAAATATTTAAGTAAAGAACTAAAACATTTGGTTGCGTATATCAATATACAGTATACAGACAAGATAAGGCTACAAGGGAACGTGCAAATGCATCCAAGCCAAACCTTCAAATATTAGATTTAAATAATTTCCTGTGAAGTTAAATCTGTAAAACATCCTCAACAATCAAAAGAGAGACTCGGCCGTCTGTGGTTCAGAAAGAGGTTTCAGTCAAAGAAGTGTTGGTTATTTTATTTTTTGTATTGCTTTGAACACGAAGGGCAATAAATGTTTAGCTTCAAATCATTTGTCCAACAAATCCCACAATTCTTTCAAGCAAGTTAAAATGAAACACACATTTGTTGTTTGCTATTTGAGCTTTGAGCTTCAAGTTGGGTTTTATTTGGGTTTTGTTTGTTCCATCATACCGGGTTGGTACTTAGTGAAAGGGGAGGAAAATCTGTGGAAATAATTAACAGGCAGCAGTGAGATGCGACAGTTTAAAGTCAGGTTTTCCCATGCTCATACATGGACTGAATGTCCCACTGTGGAACTTTTTCACCATTTTCCACAAACAAATCAGTCAAGAAACAAGAATATCATTAACATTTGAGGATCTGTGCAATGATATATGACGGAAATGACAAAGGACAAACAAATGACATGATGATACACATAAAACTAACATCGACCTAAAATGTATGTTGTTAAATCCAATCAGTTTTTCAGGTTAAACAGCTTTTTATGAATCCAATCTGCAAGGTAAAATTCTGTTTAGCTTCCATGACACAGAGGTATAAAGTAGCGTAACAATGACGCATATCAAATTATGTGATTGCCTATTTCATGAATACACAATAAAAATGACACGTGCCAAGATTTTATAGCCAAGACTAATGTGTGTTTATTTGCTGGAGCTGCGTATACCCGTTTCTTACAAAGCTCCCATGCATTTAGGTCTCTGTAAACAAGCCAATATAGAAGACACAGTTATGAACCATAAATGTGTTGTTTACAAAATATCCACTAGATGGCAATAACGTATAGCTAAATAGTTTTGATGAGAGCCACCTCTGTTTTCAAGTGTGCAAAATGAGATACAGAAAATATCAGCAGCTTGATTTTGACTAGTTTCCAGTTGCCAAATAAGAAATTGTGGCAATCAAAATACATATGCTTCAGGAAGTTTATCTTGTGGGAAAAAAAATGTATATTTAAAGCTCACACCAGACTGGAAACTCAGCAATGCAAGCACCAGACACACTTCTGCACACACAGGCGTGAGTCATAAGATTTTTCACAGAGAAGTGAGAATGTTTTTAAGCTTCTTTTGCAATAATGTGACTGTTTGACTTGACCACAAGGCTGGAAAAAAATATATATATACGTAAGAAACGATGAGTGAAGAAGCAGATTTTTCCTATAAGAGGAAAGCAGAAAGAAGGCAAAAGTGGAGAAAATGCATTAGCCCACGTGGAGGTGCGTAGCACTTTTCTCTCTTTTTTCCCCTCTCTCCCTCACTCTAATAAGTTCACTCAGCAACGTGGCACTGCACCCATAGGGCCTGGGAAAGAAGAGCAGGAGGAGGGGGACGAGAGGGAGGACTGGGAGGAGGGAGGAGGGTGGGGGGAGTGAAGAAGAGAGAGTGAAGGGGGAGGAGGGAGGGAGGAGGGCTCGAAGGATGGATCCAGGCTCCACTGGCTCAGCGCGTGTCCAGAAGTGAAGAGATTCGGCTGGGCAGGGAGCTCACCAGCACCTCCCTACGGTCCAGCAGGACCCTGACCCCGTATCACAACACCATATGTCTACCTGGATCCACTGGAAACCCTCCTCCCCTCTTTGTGTCTCCCTTTTCTCTTTCTGTCTCTCCCTCTTTTCTCATTTTCTCTTTTTTTTCCCACTTGCACGTTTTCTTCTTTCGACTCAAATCGCAAAAGATTGAATTGTGTGTCCATCCGTGCATGTGTGCATACCTACATCTGTACACACTACCTGTGTGCACATTCGTTTCCACAGTTGTCTGGTGTGTGTGTGCATGTGTGTGCGTGCATGTGCGTGGGAGTTGCATACGTAATGATTATGTGAAGTGCTCCCTTGACAGACTCTGAACCCATGTGCTCATTTAAGTAGTTTGGCAGATGGTGAATTTATTTGTGTACCTCTGTATCCTGTGCTAGATGCAGTCTGATATTCAAGCTTATCCCAACAGGAGGTTTGCAGGATTAGTAGTAGTGAGGGTGCTTGCTTACTGCCAAACTCTCTCAGGAGAGTTTTCTCATGTCAGTCATGTGACAGAGTTACCTGTGTTGTCTTGAAATAAATAAAATAACCTTTGCCTTTCTGATTCTGTCTCCCTCAGACAGCAGACAGCAGACAGATATAATCCTCAATCTAAAACCACAACGCCATTAATCAACCATCACTCTTCTTCTTGGCAGGAGTTGGCATGGCTCTTCGGAGTATATGAAGTGGTAATACTTTGTGATTCTTTTGTTCTAATGCCGACCACATTCAGTAAGCCCTTACAGGAATCAGACCACGCGAAGGGAGAATAGGAAGACAGAAAAGAACAGAGAGAACAGGATATTAAACCACACCCTAAGTGTGAGCCAGCCAGACGAACAGACGAGCAGACAGAGTTGTGGTACTATTCAGCTGACGTTCCTCTTCTCATTTTTATGAATCTTGGAAGCCTTCTTCCTGTGATGCATCAGAAGCTGAAAAATATCTGGAAATATGTGTATTTTGTCACAGTTTCTCTATAACCTTTTTGGGCCCGTAATCAGGCTTGTAAATACTCTGATTCTAAGAGGTAACTGTGTGAAATTTTAACTTTTATGTTAAAAGTTTCACGAGCTGCAGCAAGAATTTTATAGAAAACATATAAATGGGAAGAGGATATGTTTCAATGACAGTTGTGATCGACAGCATGTAATTTGCGGCTGTTCTCTTTCACATACAGTAATTGAATACAGTTGTAAGAGAGGCACACACATACAGATGTAATTTTGTTGTGTATACGTACGCTTTCCCATCTGTGTCTCTTTCTCTCTTTCTCACACACACACACATCTGTTTATATTACTGTACTGTACCGTGAAAACTTGACTACATTCAGCCCAGCCCAAACCCTAAACCCAGCTATCTCAGCCAACTTAACCTTGAACCTTAAATCAAAGCAAGCCTAATCTTAACTCTAACCTTAAACCTAGGATTGACCACAATGACCTCACTCTCCTATGAAACTCAACCATAATCTCACAAGGATATAGGAGTCCTTGTGAAGGGTTAAAATGGCTGCCTCAGAGCAGAGTGCTATTGCATGTGTGAGAGGGAGGTGGCGCTTGAGTTAGCCGAGAGAAGGGGGTGAAACCGACAAGGAAAGAAGGGAAAGAGGGAGGGGAGAATGAGAGGGAGGAGGGGATAGAGAGAGAAACCATGGGAGCCAGAGGGACCTCTAGACACACACACACATACAGCCCATCATGTGCTCCTGGTCTGGGCCTGCACTGACAACACACACATGCAAAAGCATACAGTACAGACTTTGCACTAGGTCACGCACAAGCAAATTATGCAGAAATGGCATGCTGTGTATCGTCAAATGGTACAGTTTTGCATATACAAATCTACAAAAACACACTGAAGATATCCAGAGAAGCTTCTCCACTTCCATTATAGACATGCACACAGTGTGCACACATACACTCTGTTATTCAGGGGCTCCACAAGGGGGCCTATGAGTGTTCCTCTTTTGCAGAAAGGCTGCACATCTTGCTCTAAAGTCTCTGTAGCTTCTTGTTACAATCCTGAACACACTTGAATCAGCCATACAAAGAAAATAAATCAGACATCACATCATAAATCAGAAGAGTTGAAAAGAAATCTATGTCTACGTTTTTATCAGTTAGCTACTTGTAGAAAGCGAAGAGTCTGCGGGTTGGGGTGAGGAAGACTGTAGAGATGTCACATTTCAAATTAGATCCTTTTTTTCTTGCCAGCATCAATGGAATTATGGAATTAATTATATTTTGAATTCAGTCTGTTCCTTCTTTTTCCTCGTTTATTTAAATATTAGAGGTAAACCTCAGCCTAAACTACCTGCCAGTCACAAGAGACAGGCTTCAAGTAATTTCCAGTAACAGAGAACCTTGCACACTCAGACACACAAAGCATCTCACACAGTCAAAGCATCCCAATGGAAGATTACTTAAAGTTAAAGGAAGAAATGAAATATGACGGCTTGATTACTTTCAACTTGTTTTTATTTAGTGAAAACATTCAAACCTGCCAAGTCAGTTTGATTTCTCAGACTTGCTCACAGATGCCATCTCAGACCTGGCTAAATACTATGTGGCAGTTACATTTACATAAAATAAAGCTGCCAACTCTCAACCTCCTCAAGTATTAAATCTGATGATTGTTTACCATTAAGTCAATATCTGTTTAGCTTTCAACAGGTTTTCCTGCGGCTGGACATTTGTTTGAGACTGTTTGCACAGGGATTCCTGCAAATAACAATTACTGTATGCGCATGGAGCCAACCTGGGGTCTCTGTTCTCTGTTCAGGATGAAGGCAACTTGGATCCTTTCTTCTTTGTCTGTCTGCGTTAATTAGTAAGAAGTGTATAATTGTACATTTGTACTGGTTATTTTTCCATTTATATCTTTCATATCTATCTTTATTTCCCTAGCGTTTTGACTGCAGTAAAATGTGATGACTTTTCCAAGTTTTGCTTTCCAAAATCCTGAAATCATTAGTCAATAATTAGCTAAAGGCTCTCCTCTGGGAGCCATTCTACATCAGTTTGGTTTTGGAGCCTCTAGTCTCTAACTGTCTCACTGCTCTCTCTCTCTCTGCTCGTTCTACTGATTGAATTGTTTAATTGAATAATAAACTTTTGCCCCTCATTTATTTGTAAACCAAAAATCTCTGTGTTTAGAAAGATAATCGTCTGTCTGCCTCTGAAGAACTGAAGAACTGCCTGGACTGTTTCAAGGCCAATCTGTTTGTTGTCTACAATCTAAATTCCTGCTTGTTAGGTGAATCCATTTTGATTCCTGTGCTGTTCACAGTTTATAGTATATAAATGGTCTCTTCCATGCAAGACTTGTCAAATACATCGTTACGCAGATGATACTGTCTTATATTGTGTATCTCATTTTGTCAAATTTCTTCCTGTTCTTAATTTTCACAGATTATACAATAATAATGATACAATAATCAGCAAATTACCATATGATTAGATAAATCTCATAGTGATACTAAATGATACACTTAATTAGACACATCAAAATAACACAGATATATGGTCATCCCAGGCTAAGATGTGTACTGGAATCAAATCATGGCCTTAAAGATTTTTACTGAACTAAATACCTAGTGAAATCACCACATTTGACAAATGTTTGACTTGGAAATCCATCCATCACCCTAATCACTGTTGGTTGTTAATTGGTCTCCAAAAAGAGATCTGAAAATTGCCATCTTATAACACCTTTATTGCTTTATTAATGCTTGATTAATGCTTGATTTAGACTTTTTCTTTTCTGTTTCTGTTCTCAATAATCTCTAATTACCTGCCTGTTAGTGCTTTGACTCTGTAAATATGAAGATTGCAGCACTGTAAGTGTGTTAAAAATGTCTACATATTGATCGAATTGTTTGTGCTTTTAAATGTGTTGGCCATTAAATATGTATCTCTTGTTTCAAAGAGTTGGTGTCAAGATTTGAAGCAAAGCTCTGCATTTAGTTCATGCACAGATCAGGAGTTCACCCATCTCTGTAGAGATCCTCCTAAAATATCTGTCTAGTCTGAACAGACTCCATTTTCTTCTGCTTCCATTTAGTCGCCTGAACTGTTTGTCATAGGTTAATCTTCTCTATTGACTGCCTGAAAATTCCTGCCTTTACACTGGCAGGCCAGTGAAACTGAAAACCCCTTAAGCTTTCAGGTGTCCACCAAACATGGATAAAAACAAGTAAAAACCACAGATGGGTTTTAATGGCATTCCACTTGGTGCTTGTAATACATTTTATAGGGTTCATTAATGGACCAACTTTTAGTAACTCCTATTTAGGGAGGGGTTGTTTTAATAATCTAATAAAATATCACTAACTCTACCAGTGGCATCTCAATAAGCCAGTTTGTCTTGATCATTTTTCACTCTGTAAGCAGTTGGCAGTTCAGGTGGTCTCATTCAGCTTACTGTTTGCCCCAGGCACGGGACACTCGAGCTATAAACCAGGTCACTGCAGGAAGCACTTCCCGTTTCTTCTGCTTCCTGTGTTGGCTATTACTATGGTAACACCCTTAATCAAAGTCTAGACAGGTTGGTATGAGGCAAACCAGGTCACTAATAACAACATTGTTCAAAGAGACTAAAAAAGTGGAATATAGAGACAGTAAGAGCACAAGAAGCAAGTAAATAATTAAGGAGGATTTTTCGCTTTGGATGAGGACTTGAACACAGTGTTTTCCATGCTAAACAGCAGACATTACCTAAGATCATTTCCCCGCTCCCATTTTTACTGATGTCTGTTTTGAATGTCAATGAGCAGAAAGTGAGGCAGACAAAGCCAGTTGACTCATTAAAGGGGATGTAGGGAAAGAACTACTAAGAACTATCCATGGCCACTTACTAACATTTTTCTGGACCTCAGCCTCTGCAGCACCATGTTACATGACCAAAATACATTACAAGGGCTTCATACAGCAGTCAACAAATCACCTGACACCACAAATCATATTCTGTCATTGCTAGCACTGAAACATCTAACACGAGAGCTGGTTCCACTTCCCGTGGTGCCTCTAATTCGACGGCCATAAAGTGAATTAGTAGCACTGGCAAATTAGAGGTGATTCCTTTCACTGAGGGGTATTACACAGCTTAAATGTGAGCAGAAGGGGGTGTGATGCAGGCTAAGGAAGGTGAACGAGGGGCACGGCTGACTGCATGTTTGAATGAGGAGGAGGCAAGTCGAGGCACAAGAAGATACCATGCAAAGCTAGCTGGTGTGTATATGAACACACTGTACTCTTACACCTGGGAGATTGTCCAAAAGATTGTCACAGGTAATTTATTTCCATCAACAACTTTAGTGAGCTCGACAAATTTGCATGAACAAAGACATGATTGACCAAATAGATTATCTGATCATTAAATATGACAGCAAAATTAGTCAGCTGGATTTCATTGATTGTTAAGTTGATCACTCAATTATCAGATACTCAAGTCAAAACAGTGACTGGAGGACAAGATATAAATATTTTCTGCATGAATACATTCATGTAACTCATTATCTGATTTAGGTTAACAAGACCAAAAATCAGAAACAGGTTAATTGCCAAGTAGGTTTCACATACAAGGAAATCGGCTTGGTGTTTGATGTATTAAATAAAAAAAATATAAAGAAAATACGAACCAGCTACAAGAGGATATAAATATATAAACACTATGATGTTAAAATATAAGTAGCTGTACGGTTCTTAAGTATTCATCAGGGAGTGTGCAAAAGGTCACATTATGCAGAATATTCAAGTGTGCAAGATATTTATCAAATCGTAGTAATTTAAAAGATGTTATCAAAAGCTATGTGTTAATGTAATGCATTGAGTCAGTAGATCATATGTCAATGTAACATAAGGCCTGGAGGGGCAATTGGGGTTGGGGTGGGAGTGAAAGTCAGTCTACGGTCTGACTAACATGTCTTCAAGTCTTCAGCTAGCGACCATATGAGGTGAAACTCTGCATTCCTTTAGCTAAATGCTAATGTCAACATGCTATCTTAATGCAACCCTAACGTGTTGATGTTCACCATGACCAATAGTTTTGCAGGTATTTGGTAATAATCTAAAGCACTGGACAACTAAAAATGTAACGTAATGAAGGGACTAGATGTATTTTAAAAACAGACGTACATTTCATGGCAGTTCATCCAATGTACTTGTCACCATTTCACTAAAACCCAAAAAGTGTAATGATGTTGTCATGGTGTTGCAAGAGGAAAAAATCATTTGCTTCATCCTCTGGGATCATGAATGTCTGAATCCATCCAGTCGATGTTGAAATATTTCAGTTTGGACCAAATTGATGGACATGTGCCTGTCCTCGTTGCCTTAAAACAGTCATAATAAATTTAATTATGAATTTGTCATTTTAATATTTCACATCTTAAATACTGGAAAAAAGCAAAACTTGCCTAATCTAATTTTTAGGTTGCATTGGAACAAACACTGGAACCTTCACTGGATAATTAATGATTATTTCTTCCAGTTTCCTGTTTGTAACTCTGTTTTTTATTTGACCCCAATTGTGCACATTCACCCGAGGTGACCGTTGACTTTGATCCCATTTTCAAAGACTCACAACTCTTGCTGCATCAGCAGAGGCTGAAGCAACTATTGGCAACAACATAATACACTTAACTCTTCATCAGGGGGAAAAAGTTTCCAGAAAGAAGGAGAAGGGAGACAGAAAACAGATGTGTTAAATTTGTGACATCTAACTTTTGTAAACTCAAGGCCAGACTAATGAGTGACGTCCCATACTGAAGCAGTCATCCACTCTCAAGTCATTGTTATTGAGTAGAAAGTTTTTATCATAATCTTGTGCTTGGATTGATTATAGGGTGCTTGTTAGCATCTTTTCAGAATCACATGTTTATAGAGGAAAAATAAAGAAAACTCTAAAAACAAGTGGACTTGCCGCATCTGTCATTTCTCCTAATGTAATTTCTCTTCAGATAACCTTTTTTTATTCAAAGTGAAATGCCCAATTTATGAACCAAGAGTTTCCAAATGCATTTACAAAGTGCAGCAGCCAGCTTACCATGAAAACTATCAAAACTAGTGTGCCGTTTCAAAAAGGATTTATGGACAGCTGTTTGTGCCAGGTATTGTGAAAACGGTGACCTGTTGCCAAACACTTTACAGCAGTTGTACAGCAGTTCACAGATACTGAATGTTATTTAAATCAGATATTTCATCCATGTTTTGTGTGAAAATGCTATAGCCAAGTCCAACATCTGAGCTTTTTTTTTTTCTCTTCCAGGTTCTTCAAAGTGTCTCAAAGAAGGAATGTTACAGAAGGATTATGGGAAAACACCCCAGTGGGTGACCTGGATGTCTTACATCTCACGCCAGAGGATCATTTAGTTTTCTTGACTGTGACTGTGGTTCAGGTCCAAACATTTGTAGTGTCTGTTTTTCCCTATTCACATCTGTGGAAACAGACCTACACTTTTATTAAAAAACTTGCCATGGCTATAACTTTTGTTGTAATGCTGACAAAATTTTTAAGATCACTGGAGAACTCCAAATAAAATTTGCTATATCACAACATTAGTGTCCAAAAAATGCATTTTTTTAGTTTGGCTTTTAGACCATACTGAGTTCATGTTTCAGTTTTGCTACAAGCCCCTTTACATTTTTATCTTTTTTGCAGCTTATCTGCCAATTTGTAAAATTAGTGAGTTTTCTTTCACAAGAAACGTTAAAATCTTATGAACAAAACCAAAATCCTCATCTAAATTAACATTGATTGCCTTGTCACATTTCTCACTTGAATGACCCAGATGTTCCCAATAGTGTCTACAACACATCTGTCTTTTAAAGCAGTAATCATTGGTTCCTTGGGCCAAGTTGTAAACAGGAAATTAACATACACCTTATAACAACGTATAAAGTTTTTTATGGTGTATGTCAGTTGCATCCCACCACTTGTAAACCACATTTACTCATGTACCGTATCTAACTTGAGAATATTCTTTGTGATACTATTTAATCCTACACAGAACCATCTGGGGATCTGTAATTGGAAAAGGGCAGACACTTGAACCATCTGCCTATCATGAGCAAACGTCAACCAATCAGATCAATGAACATGACATATACATACAGTATATACGATAAAAACAGGCCTGTAGCTCATGCTGTAGCTGCCACTAGCTCCTCATACGATGCTGATTGGTTCGTTACCACTATGCTCAGGCATAAACACGTACCTTGAAGACTGGCAAGATGCGCGATCTTGAGTCCAGCTGCCTTGTAAGGTTAACTTTACACTGCTACTCCACTGCAATTCAAAACATATGAACATGTAAGTCCATCTGTAACAGTTAGTACAAAATACAATAATACAAAAAAGTTGAATATGAACTGTACCTCAACCAACTACAACAACAAAATCCTGCTTTTACTTTAATGCATGAGTCACAATAATCAAATGATATCATAGTTTACTTTTACTTAATAATTAAATTACATTTTCTAGATTATACTTACATATCTTTTAGTTTAGTAACAGTTTTAATGCAGGAGTTTTACTTGCAGTATTTCTACAGTGTGGTATTAGTACTTTCACTGAAGTAAAGTATGCTGCTAAATGCTTGATTCAATGCTTGACTCATCAGTGAGGTGAAAGATGCTGAAAAGGCTCAGTGTAGAGCTGAGGGGAAATGCTGACTGATAAATCTCAAAGGTTTTGTCAGTGTGTGTGTGTTTATATTATTGTCAGTCTTCTCACTTTCACATCTGTTTTTGTTGAACCACCTCTTGTACTTTCCTAAATACTTTTTTTTAATTTTAATCCAAACATGATGTTGACTCAGCTATACTGCCATCCATTAGCTCAAACTCTCACTGGTCATTGCATCTTATAAATGAATTAGTGTATCTGTTTTACAGCCTGGTAGAGGATGTATAAACACCTCCATGTTGGACTTCCAGTTAATCCTGTCAGGGTTACGATACAGTTTTAAGGTGGAAACATTGTGACCACACCTCTGTTTTTGTGTGGTCATCTTTCCCATCTGTAGTAGACTATAAAGAGGATAGACACTGCAAAGCAACACAAACTTGGATGTGAATATGTGAAGTATGTGGAAAGAATGGGGGCAGACACTAGAGTAAACCTAGGCTGATCCAAAAGCAACTGAATGATCCTCTGGCCTGCTGGTCTTTTAAGAGTTAGAATATCCAGATTCAACCAGTCAGGCAGAAGTTCTGGATGTGAAAATGCTCAACCCAATAAGTAAAATCTTAGCCTTAGTCATTGGCTATCCACCCTCTGAATCCCTGCCATTAGCTGGCTGCTAGAGCACAAGTGAGTTGGTCAGAGATGGCCGCTCCAAGAATATTTCATTTAATCTTACACTGGACTACACATGGACTTTTTTAAAGCTTTGGATTGTTCACAGCGTTTTGGAAAGCTTCATGAGAACACTGGAGAAAAGTCTGACCACATCTCATCCGTTCCATGCAAAGCTGGTCTGCCATTGACCACAGATAAATTATCAAGAGTCTGGGAGAGAACAGATGTGGCCAACACCTAATTGGCTCCACCAACACTCTCTCCGTCTGCTTATGCCTTTTTCCCCTCCTGTTTTGCCTTGTTCTGCTGCTCCTTTTCCTCAAAAAGCGGCTCTCCTCTGCACCAGAAAATCTGTGCGGTATCCATCACTGTTTTGACGTTGACCTTAACATGTGTCTTGCACATTACAAGCACTTGAAAGCTCTTTCCATCATGGTGGGAGTGTTCCCTTGCGTCGCTGTACAAACAGTTTCTACCACCTGAAATGCAATCACTATCGATATCAAGAGGGTTCCTACAAATCCCATTTGTACCCCTTACGAGTTATGGAATTCAAGTGTGTATGCATAGCAATAAGTGAGATAGGATATGGCTTCATAGTTATGCAGTGATGTCACTGACAGGAATTGGGAGTGAAAAGTAAGCATACCACATCGACTAAAAACACTAGGAAATGAAGAATCTTTACTCTTTAATCAAAATACACAAACTTTATTTCATTCTGTCTCTTGAGCTGTGAAGGATAAACCATAGACAGTTCATCTTATTCACAAGTAGCAAATAACAAAGACAACTATCTCGTGTATATGTTTTTGTTCATTTTCTTCCCTTGAGTCACATACTGTCCTGTAACAAGCATGCAGGTTCCTACCACACACTCTGAAGAAATAAAAAGGGAAGTTGGACTGCTACTCTTCTGGCACGCAAAATGATAAATGTGGATGAAACAGGAGAACCTTTCTCAGGATACAAACAGTGCCATCTGTCTGTCTTAGTGTCAGTCTGGCTGGAAACAGGCCACCAATGTACACAAAGGAAGTGTTTTGTCTAGTGAGGAGAGTTACCCGGCACTCTCTGTTCAGTTAGGATCAGCTCTGGCACTTAAGACTCATCTGGCTTGAATTCTCAGTGAAGAAAGATGGTTGACCTTCTATTCACCAAAAGCCCTGAGACATGCTGCTTCTGCCAGGGCAGGGTGTGGACACTATGATGGCTTATGAGAGACTATGTAGGCCAGATACCACATCTAAGTGTTTTGGTATGGACATGTCTGAACAAGAGGCAGGAAAATGTTCGAGTAAAGTTTTGTGACACTGACGACTGAAAGCAACAGTTAGAAAATAGTAAAAACTGCAATTGTATCCATATTTTGATGATATCAGCTAAATTGATTAGTTTGTTTACTCCTTGCAACTACCCTTTGCTCCAAGTGCAGGAGTCAATTATTCAGGTCTATGAATAGATCAAGACAGGCTCCACTTTCCATGTTGTTGTATAATGGTTCAAGATGTTTGGTAAGAACTTTCCAGTGAATCTGCTAAGATTTTAGCCAAATGTAGCAAACGCTTTGCCAAGTTAGTGATAAACTCAATAGGGCCTGTAGTGGTTTACTTGCAAGAACCAGGCAGGAACACTCAGCCATGGCACACACACAGAAACCCAAATTCAAGGATCCCACTGGAATGGCAAAGTTGAGGCAAAATAAACTGAAGGCATCCATAAAAATCCTGAATGCATGGCTGATATTTAAAACCTACCTGGAAATTCTGGCTGCTGTGGGTGTGATTTCTGATATCCACTGTAGAGACTTCTAGGAAAGAAGAGGAGGAGCAAGAGGAGGGTGGAAAAAACCTAGGGATCCAAAACCCTATTAAACAGTAAATGTGAATAAGCTAAAAGTCATTATGGCTTAGTAATTACAACTGTGGCTCTCTAATTGTGCTATTAAATGCAATCATGGTGGAAGAGATAAAGAATGGAGAAAGAGACCAGACGGAGAAGATTTTTAAAGAAATCGTTTGACATATCTGCAGCCAGCAGCCTGTTAGCTTAGCTTAGCACAAGCAGTAGTAACAGGGGGATTTGACTAGCTTGGCTGTACAAAGAGATTCACCTATTAGCACCTCCAAAGCTAACTGATTAAGAAGTTACACCTCATTTGTTTAACCTGAACAAAAACTGTTGTTTTCTGAGCGTTATGCACCACTTCACAGTGACAACGAGGAAGGAGGGAAGTTACTGCATCTGCGCAAGAAATAGTCCCGCTATTAACCTCCCGCAACACAGCAACATGTCTCTTTTGTACAGTTTTTGCAGGAATTAAACTAAATATCCAGTAACACGCTGATGACTGAGCTTTAAAAGTTTTAGTAGATAGATTTTGTTATCTTTGGACAGAGCCAGGCTAGCTGTTTCCTCCTGCTTCCAGTGTTTGTGCTAAGCTAAGCTAAAAGGCTGCTTCTTATTTACTGTACAGACATGAGAGTGGTGTCAATCTATCTTCTTCTTCTATCTATCTTTTATCTAATTTATAGTAAGAAAGTAAATGAGCCTGTTTCCCTATTTCTTTTAATTTTGTAGCCCTTTGAGTTGATGCTTGTTAAAAACAAGCTGCAAAATGATCAATACAATGTTCTTGTATGTTCTCCAGCATTCGGTGTATGTCATGGAAATTGTGTGGGAGTAAACTGGGTTGTTGACTTGAGGGGAATACTGTTTTATTTTCCATTATTATTATAATTCTTTGTTTACAGCCATTTTATTTGCACAAAGCATGTTTTCCTCCACCAGCCTCATGCTGGCTCTGGTAGATTCTTGTTTCCAAATGGATAATAAATAGATAGCAGTTACATATGCTGTTGTTCAGATTCAGGAACATTTTTTTGTCTTGTCTTGTTGACAGCTTGTTTATAATCCATGTTCCTCCACTCTCAGGCCATGTGCTGTTAGACATATTGTATTTTATGTGATGCTGTATTTGTACTATGCTGAAAAATATTGAAAATATTTGACGTTTTAAGAAACAACTGGCTGAGGCTTCACACAAACATCTGTACTGGCCGGACAGGACTTATTTCCATTGGAATGGAGCATTAAATATTGCTTAACCGTCCATGTGTGTGTGCGTGTGTGTGTGTAACATCCACACCTGTTTATCTAGTTATATAGCAGCTGGGTTTTCATCCAAATGGACAGTAACTCATTACATTTTACTGTAATTTCATATTCTGGGTTATTAGCAGAGGGGATTTTTAAAACTTGGTGACTTCACTGGCTTCCCACTTACCGTTTTTTACATACTCTCTCTCCCTAATATCATCACCACATTAGCGCTCTTTACGTCCATAAACACTCTCTCTGGCGCACTCAGACGTACATAGTGGCAATCAGACACAAACCAGTCCTTGTTTGGGGACGAATGTCTCTGCCATGCTCAGCTCATGATGCCATGGTAGGGGTTTGGCTGGTAATGTCTTTCCCAGTCAGACACTTTCTGCCCGGCCAAATGACACCCGAGAGCTTTGGATCGCCTGGTTAAGACATCACCCGTTTTACAGGCAGCCTGAATCTTTCCACGAAAGTGCACTTATATTCTCACCATATTCCAAAGAGCCTAAATCTTCATCTAGTATGAATAAAAGCACACAAAGTATCACATATTTACAAGTGAAAACGTGTTACAGGAGAGAAAAAGTCACATCAGGACATCATACACCTTTAAATGTAAGAAACTACTTAACCTTCTCATGAGCCAACATCTGAATATGAGTTTTTTTGTGAGATACAAATTGGCGTTTTCCTATTTTTCACGCCTTCTCATGTGCCACCGAGGATAGCTTTCATTTAACAAGACACACCTGGGGGGTGGGGGTGGGGGTGGAGGGGGACAAATCATAAATCCATCTGTAAATTTCGTTTCATCTCAGACTTTCCGTCTTTTGACGTGTAACCTTGATCCAAGCCAAGCTTTGAATAATAAATGCCATTCAAGCATTTACTGCATCAACATTCCTTGAAATCGACCCATCACATGATAGCTGTTAAATATGAACTGAAATGTTTACCTGCACTGATGGAACAATCTAAATAGATGGTGCAGAAGGAGGGAACGCTCCCTTTTTAATCTGACTTGGATGGAAGTCAAATGTGCTGTTATTGGACGAAAAGAACAAATCTAGATGTTTTCCGTCTGTTCTTTTTATAAACAAACATTATAAAGTAACAGGTTTTTGGTGTGTACTTGAATAGGAGAGTCTTATGATCCAAATTTTATAAATGGCCATGAATGAATTCATTTTGGCAGCATCCTCCAATTCACATATCACACTACAATATGTCAACTGACAGCTAGCTAACCGCAACCACATCATACCATCTTGCTGCACATATTTGGCCTCGTGTTTAAAGGCCTTCATGCTCATATTCACCATATGAGCTTCTGATTTTTGGCTCCTGCTTCTGTTGCTGCAGCAAAAGCCTTTGATTCTTCTCCATGTGCACCCATAGGGCATTATTCACAGTTCTTTGTGCATCATGTTAGTATCTTGTGCTCATATTCTGAGCCGTGGCAGCACACTATGAGCATTGCCATTTATATTTCTGATATGTGACGTGAGCGATTCTGACAGAATTTCTACGTCGATTCCCCAACCCTCACAAAATGCTGACTCGGTCCTAAACTGTATGTGGCCTGTCAAGATGGATTAATTCAGTCTCTCGATGGGTTCCCATAATTTAGATCTGGACTGTTAGCGATCATGTCCACTTTACAGACCTGCTGACACTCGCGTTTAAACATGAAGTGGAAATGCACGCGTATTAAACGTTAAATGTCAGAGAGGAAAACAGCTGCTTCAGAGTAGATAGATTTTTACAAATGTGGACAGAACGGCCACTCAACAATATCAATATCATATGAATTTCTGGAGGATTTAAGCAATTTGACCTTTGCTGGAGTTGTAGGAGTTAATGTTGATACTCCAGGCACAACTCTGTGATTAATTTCCACCAGACTGCTGTAAAGAATGAGTTGAGTGCTGTTGTGCCTCATGAATATACAATATAAAACTTTTCTGAAGAGTTATAGGCTTAGACACCTATAGATTTTCCGTAATGGTGCTGGCGCTGGCATCTTATAAAAGCATCATATAGACGGACTAGCATGTAGCATTTGGCAGGTACAGAGTTTTGGGGGTCATCATAATTAACTATAAAGGCACCACAGTGTTAACGCTGCACTTTGTTTTGTTTCCATGACATCCAATTACAAGATTGAGGGGAAAATGTAGATATGTAGATCTCAAAGCTCTTTTCATTTAAAAAACTTGGCAGCTAACGTATCATACTTGCTGTTTCAACCCGAGCGGCTCTGGGAGGGTTGCACTCGCTTTGTTGGCAGACAAGGGAGCTGCTTGGCTGCTCACCTCGGCCCAGTAAATCAGAAACAGACTGAAATGGAAAAGAAAAGAAAAATGCCCACCAAACATATCCAGACCCATACAAGAAATTAATAAAGTCTCTCGAAGGCCTGGTGAACACTTACAGCAACTTATGGTGCAGGGCTTCACTGAATGAAGACGTGAGAAAATGAAGTTCCGACAAAATGAAAGGATTATTTGACTGCACACCAAATGTTTGTGTTCATCATATAACTGGCTGCTAAACTTATAAGGGAATAAAGCAGCTCTGGTCAAGGTTACAATTAGAGTCTGGTAACACAAACCACATTGGTTTAAAATTAAAGTTAATGACGTTATTAAATAAGAAAAACAGTTGGTCACTTTGACCTCCCCACAAAAAGTCTCACTGTATTTTGGTGTCAATTTACTGCCTTTTTTTAATTGAGTCTCTTCGATGTAATCGTCTTGTAGTGTAAAAATATTATCAGAAAATCTATTCCTCCTTTGTGGAATAGCTCCCTCAAAGAACTGGAAAAGAAATTGTGGGTTTTTGTTGTTAATTTATGGTCTTCCTCAACCTAACACCTGCCAATGGATGTGTGTATTTTCTTCTAATAAGCTTATATTCCTGCTGACCCACTGGACAGCCCTGTTGTGAAGTTGCAATAGTGCATTTGAAACAGCCAAACTTGTGTCTTCACAGCAGCGAGCATATACTGCAATTATATGTCCTGCTGTCATGTGCATTCATGCTCATCACAGCTACTCGGGCAGTTTTACTGGCTCTCATCTTAAGTGACTGTCAACGGTCAAAACTTTATAGCCCGAAATGATTTTTAAATATTCAGAAAACAAAAATTACTGATAAAGAAACAGTTTCAGTCAAAGTGAAAAATTGCCTTCATTACTGTGCATCTGTGGAACTGTAGAAGATACTAGGGGTTATTCCAGGTCCATATTTTCACAGGCAGATTGCCTGTAAAAATGACTCAGATTACAAAATGACTTTTGTTTTGAATAAAACCAGTATCGCTGTCTGTTACCATTTAAATCATCTTGATGGAAAGATTTTAAAAGAATTAAGTTTACATAGAAATACGATCCAACACTGCACACACTTCAAACAGACGCAAACACTTTCTGAAATGTGGATCTAATCAATAATGAACTTCATCCACTTCCTTCTGATTCATGGTCTGAACAATATTTGATTTGGTTAATTACGGCAAAAGAAGAATGCGTGTTGATAAGACTGGACGTGTGGACTGAAATACCAGCCCAGCCTTAAAGCATATTTCGACGGTACAGACTGTACCCTGCAGCTAAAAAAATGCAGAAAGGTCTTAATTGCCACAAAAGTAGGCTGCAAAAAGAAGATATAACCTGAATAAAGCAGTGGGATATTGTCAAATATCATTAAAGATCCACATAATGATAAAAAATGTATTTGTTTGCAAGGTTCCTCGATTAATCTGCTTTATAGACACCCTTTAAATGTCTGATTTAGTCTGATTTTTAGAATATTCCATTTCACATTGCAAAACTGCTCTTGTTGTTCACGAACCTAATCCCACTTCCACATTTAAAACCATGCAATCACATTAAATCAGTGCTCTAATGCCATAATATTCAGCTGCCAGGCAGCTGTGTTTGAGTAGGTATTTCTAATAAGACTACATGAATGTTTTGTATTATGTGAAGGCTGCACTGGGCAGACAGCACTGCATGTTAACTCATATTTGTTCTCATTTTCTCCCTTATTCCACAGACTAGGTTAGTAAATTCTTAATCTATAATAACATAGATCCTTCCTCTCTTTTTTAAAACCATGCAATCATAATTAATCAATGTTTTAATGCCATGCTGTTCACCAGCCGTGCAGCTGTGTTTGCCTATTTCACCATATCCAACTCCTTTATTACAGGGCAGAGATGTAAACTTGGCCTGTTGTGAAGTATTCTCCCCTCTTTCACTTCGCTTTCCGCCGACCAGGAGTCTGTCACCATGGAGACAAAAAGTCCTGCCGGCCTTGAATGGCCACGTTTAGACCAAAACACCACTTGAGCGAGTGTTTCCGTCGCCTGTGGGGCCAAGGGGTGAGCAAGGAGAAATAGTGAATGCCAGAGTCGACTCCCTGAAAAGACCTTTGTGTGGGTGTACACTATTATGACAATAGGTGATCGTTCCCTTGAGTTTACAGAGATGCTATTCAGTATGGGTGCCATATCTCGCACATGCAGTGGGATTCATTTGAAGTGAAATCCAAAAAAAATTACATGAAAAGAGTCAGATCCAAACTCATACTCATGTCCCCCAAAGTAATATTTTTACCGAATCTCCCGTGTTTTCAGCTTTCATGTTTCTGTCCATTTTTCTGCAGAATTGGATACAAAGGGTCAAATATTGGATGATTAATCTCTGCTAATGGGAACAGCATGGCCTTCAGTACTTAAAAAAAATTCACTAGGCCACTAATGACAGAGTGACTATTTTTTATTTTGCAGTAATGGTTTATCAGACTGGTAGCATGGCACTCAACTCACCTCAAACACGAAAAATACCCATTAAAGCTGGCAGTTGACTGGCCAAACTTGTGTTTTTGAGTGTGTGTGTGTGTGTGTGTGTGTGGCCCCTCATGACTTAAAGGAAAGGCTGTAAATGGTGAACCAAACTGACGGGATTCCTCACAGTGTGATTATCATATGAATTGAAGTATCAACACACAGCCTCAAGTTGATTGGTCCAAATAAGGTAATTTCCCACAGTACCGCTGGCCCAGAACCCAATTGTCGGCCTGTCACTGCCATCATTGGTGCCTCTAATCTGCATTTGTGTGTGTTTGTGTGTGTGTGTGTGTGTGTGTGTGTGTGTGCTGGGTCTGTTTTGTCCATCATGGCGGAGACACTCCAGTCAGTCAGAGATGGGAATGACAGAGCTCCTCCAGCTCACTGCTGGTATAATACTTAAAGTCTAAATGGGATTTGTGTGTACAGTCTTGCATCTGACAGACAAACAAAACTCTCTTTGTAGAGGAATGTTACCAATGTTCAGGTTTACTATAAAGTTATAATGCAGGAAACAGGTACTGGAGGTATTTTTATGTTCATTTAAAATCTTTACAACTGCGAAGGATTAATAAAAAAGCATGAAAAGCGTTAATTCTGTGGCATTTTTCTCAAAAATGCAACTAATTGAACAATACTTTGTAACTGGGGACTCCATTATGTGCCATCTGGCTTTATGGTTTCACACATGCAGCAATTCAGAGTCCATCACATCCCCCTTCACTGGTAAATCAAGCCACATCAAGGCTCCCCTTGCGCTGACTCTCTAAATGAAACATCATTTTAGCTCGTTATGGTGAAGTACAGTTAGCTGTCTAGCTGACCACAAACGACATGCCGGGTCATTCTCGGTATATGAGAACATGACAAGGATTTTTTTCCCAGAGTTGGTGACTATGTGGGTTACACAGCTGTATTGTTACAATATATTAATCACACAGCTATGCAGAAACGGGGCTTTTGATGGAAATGTCCACAAGCAGCTGATGTAATATTAGAAGCACCACAAAGTAACCTTCCCTTTTCCTAATAGCTGCCATCAAAGCAGCTTTGATGGGTTACCTATTTCATGACAGGGAAAAAGCAGCAGCAGTTTTTAGCTTTATATCTGTTACATGCATATAATTGAAATGCTAAGAGAGGGCAAGGTGTTTAAACAAGTTGTTCATGTAGGCTAGACATCCCCTAAGGCTACATCTTTTATCCAAACCACACCCTTTGTTTAACTTCCATCGATCAAACTTGTCCAGACATAAACATATATCCCTTAATAGCTTTTTTTTATCAGTATAAACGCTCTGTCATTAACATTTTCATGCTTCATTTAACTTTTAATGACCCTTAAATGGTTTTATTTCTTCCCAATGATTTGTACTACAATAGTAAATGGTGTTTTCAATGTAGTATAGGTTGACTTGCGTGAAAAGGACAAATATATGGTGTATAAATGGTGGGCAGAGGGCCAAGTAATAGACATACAGAGGCTATATAGAGGTGAAACAGAGCGTAGATACAGCCTCCAAGTCTTTTCAGAAAATTATGTGTGTATGTGTATGTTTCTGCGTTGAGTGATGGGGCAATGAGCTGCATGTCAGCACAGGCAAACAAACCTACAGAAGTCCCCATGTGTCTCCATATGTCACTTCTCAGCAGTTATGTCTGTAGTGTCAAATAAATCTATGATCTGGAAATGATCATATTTCAAACATTATCATCCTGATATGAAATGCACACATCAGGTAGCTTCAACAAGTCAATGATGAAAGACTGTTTTCTGCCCAGAGGATCACAGCTATCAACATCTAGATGACTGCATTGCCCTTTAGCTTTTGGCAAATCCATGTGGCTTACATCCAAACGAAGAGATGCTGAGGTCACAACTTGATACAGACTCTTTGACCTCTGTCTGGAGGCTAGTTTCTTCTAAGCACAGGTAATAATATCTGTAAACTCCTGCTCCTCATCTTCCATCACTTTTTCATTCTCTCTTCTAGACACACATACAACAAAACTTCAGGCTATACCTGAAATCCAACTTTTAACAAAGTAAATGTCCTGAGAACTCCCACTCTTTGATTCATTTCTCTTATTTTGACATCACTAAGCCTGTTCTGTGTCTTGATCCCATCATACCCTTCTGCAGTGGGGTATTAACGCTGCAGAACAAAGGTGGCATGGTGGCTGTAATTAAAGTGTTTGTAAGTTGACACTCTTTTGATTTTACTCATCTGCCTGAGGGAGGTCAGACATCAGTTTCAGCTATAAGATTCGGCGTTTCTCCCAAAGACTCTTCTGCAGAGGCCACACTGCAACCAGAAGGTCACAGGTTAGATCTCCACAACACGCCTACGTTTTCACAAAAGCCACGTGTCACGGCAAAACCGCCTCCTCGCTCCATTACAAGGGGTCTGCTTTCCATCATCTCCCTAAGATTGAATTATGCAGACGGGTTTTTCTCCTCTCTCAAACTCATTATTGTAAAATGCGCCAGGTATGATCTCATCATTTGTGTTGGACACCTGGCTTCATCCAATACTTCACATCATGCTGGAATCCTCCTGGCCTATGACCTCTTTCCATGCTAGTCTTTTTTTTTTTCTCTGCTTCTTTCTGTCTGTGGACTCAATTTCAGCTTCTCTAAGCCTGTTAAGGATTACTTGAACCCCAGGTGACAAATGTCATTATTTTGTACAAAAACCTGGAAAAACATAGTGTTTATCCAACCAAAAGAGGAGTCTTCTTGAGACCATGATGGACCATTTCAACACACTTGTGGCCACTATGTGTGTGGTCTGCCCTTTGCCTTCTGCTGGGAAACAGTCAAGATGAGAGAGGAAAAGCCAGACAGGATGAAACCTGCTCTTCTGCTATCTGATCCTTTTTAGTCTTGAAGAGAAAGAGCAAAATACTTCAAGAAAACAAAGAAAGAAAGCAGCTGAGGGAGGGTCTTCCTTCATGCTAAAACTCATCCAGCGATTGTCCTTTTGATCAAAATCGAGAGTTTAATAAAGGCCTGAGAAGAAAAGAGCTCAGACATGGATTTGATTGAAGTAAATTATCTGAAAAGATGCAGCAGTTTCAAGAGCTGCAGGTGTTTGATTAACCCTCTAGTCCCCATTTTGTCATCAAAAACCAGAAATGGAAATACATCATTAGATATATCTATATTTTCGCGGGTTTCCATCCGGTCTCCACTGCAAATCACATCACATCACATCAATCACTATCAGTAAACAACCAAACTTAACCAGCTCTCGCTGCCGGAGATTAATGCTTTTTTCTGGGGGAAGTTTGCCGAAGGGTTGGGTTGCATCGACATTTCCACATATATTCAAAGATCTTTTCTCATAAGTTGCCAAAGACACCACCTACCACGACATTACTGTTGTTTTTTTATCACAATGTGGGTTGCGTGAAACTTCACATAATCACTGTAGATAAATAGTGGGACTTAACCAGTTTGCGCTGCTGAGATGGAGGCTGTTGTCTGGGGGAAAGTTCGCTGAAGAGTTGGCAGGAAGGACTGACTGGGTCATGGTGATTTTTACACATAGAACATCCCTGTACACCAACTTACAACAGCAAACAGATCCCTGCTGTAATATAACAGTATAATGTTGTGCAAATACAAGTATCAACTCTTAAAATAAAATGAATTTCAAAAGCTGTTTTCAAAATGAAATATGCTTGAGAAAGACGTCATTCAAATGTGTCATCTCAGCTTGGAACTGCACTGTGTGTAGCAAAACTGTGTGATGCCTGTATGGAAATTTAAGACTTCATTAGAAGTATCAAAGCGGAACTAAGCCTGGATTTACACAAGAATAGAGATTACTGATCCATGTATCATCTTTTCCATTCAAAGTTCAATAGCTGCTTTTCCTAACTCTGAGTGAATTACAACAAAGAAGCAGATAGAGGCTGAGATTTGCTTGCCAACTGAACACATGGCCGATGGAGATATTGGCTGTGCAGAAGTTAAACTTGTAACCTTCCTGCAACAGCATGACATAGTCTTTATAAACAAATATCCACCCCAACGCCTTCCCCTCATGATGATAAAATGAGGTCTGCTTCACTTGGGGTTAAAAACCCACACTCTGATTAGATCCAGCTTTGGCAGGTTTGATCCAGCAAGCACAACGCCTAGATTTTAAGAAACACTGCTCAATTCCAGAGCATGAAAATAAGATATAGTACATTTCAAACATACCACTCCTATGAATTACATCTATATTGGTTGATTCTTCACCTTATGACTTATGATCAATGCCACCAGCAGGTCAAGTTTTTCACATATCCAGTGAAATATCTCATTATCTTGTGGATGACTTAGTACAGACGTTCATGGTTCCCAGAGGGTGTATCCTTATAACTTTGACTTTTCCTCTAGCATCACATTAGGTTCACGTGTGGTTTGATGTGAAAAGGCTGGCCAACTATCGGATGGATTCCCATTCAATTGGGTACAGTAATTCATGCCTCTCTCATGATAAATTGTAATAACTTTATACCTTGTAATATTTTTTTATACAACTCGCCCGTTCAAGTTATATAACGGCTTAAAGTTATGCATAATTAATGGATTGGCCACTTTTGATTGACAGGAAGGTGCATCGTTCAGCTTGCTTCGGCTCCGTCGCAGCAACCACCAGCCACCACACTCTGAACTTCACAACGGCTCATCAGAAACCTGTGGGTGACATTATAGATACTACGTCCATTCTTTATACTGTCTATGCAAAAAACACATCACTAGTTGAACTAGTTGAACTGTTTCGGCAAGAGCTTGAATATTTAGCCATAAGGTAACATCATGCACACATATTGTAGAAAGCATCTGTATATGATGTGAAAAATTTAGCATATTCTGGGATTTGGAAGAATCGTCTAATATCAACGCTCTTTTCTGGAGATAGGGTTGAAAAAAGGACCATAACAACTAAGAATAGGAGATTTCTACCTCCCACGTCGTCCCTCAAAGTGCCTACTCCTCTGTATTTGGCCAATAGACCTAAAAGTCCATTAAGACAACCTAAACAAACCTAATCAAGATTTAAGGGAATGGGGTTAAAACAGAAGGAGGTTTACTGGGGGGAGGTGCCCATCTGAATAGATTATCCACAAGTGTGAGTGTGAGTGTGTATGTGTGTGTGGTGTTTTTGTTTTTTCCTGGAGGTAGTCATAGAGGCTGAATGAGGATGAATGACGGCGAGAGTGTGAAAGAGGGAGAAAGAGTTTGTGTGCAGAGTTCTCTGCAAAGCTCCACACTAAGGACCTATCATTACCAGATGTCACAGGGAGTGTGGCTGCCAGCCGAATCACTGCTTATTGCCTTAAACTCCAACTCTCTGCCTCTTTCTCTTCTTCTCCTTCCTCCTTTCTTCTTTTCTTTCTTCGCTCCCTCTCCCTTTTCCTGCTCTCCCTCTCCCTTTTTTTTTCTTCCTCCCTTCTCCATTTCCAGCTGTTTTTGGAGCGCACAGCGAGAGCGGAGCAAGTTCTCCACCAATTGTTTCGGTCCTGAGAGGAGCTCAGCGGTCGGACCCCTCCCTCCTTCTATCTCTCTCCCCTCTGTCTCTCTTCCTCTCTCGCCCTCTCTCTCTCCTCCCCTTGTTGTGACAGAGCACACCTGCTTGATCTTGGCTACACGCGCTCCGAGTCCAATTACCCCATAGGCCCTCGCAGCCACTTCACAGTCTCATCCCCCCCCACTCGACTGGATTTTTGGGAGTCAAGCTCACCTCCACTCTCTTTGCCTTGCTTCTACTGAGAACAGGTAGGTTAATCCTTTAACTCTGAAAGACGAGAAAAGTATGGATGAGAATGGGTGAGGTTAGGAATAAGGAGTTAGATTTCACACATTTTTAAAGAGAGAGTCTTGAGAGGATGGCATGCTTTGGCGACAAAGTCTTTCTCATGATTTAAGAGTCACATTATTTGCTGATGATGCTGTTTTATAAAAGATTACTGCTTTTGTTTTTTTAAGGATATGTGCATCTTTCTCTTTTAGATGAGTATGTTTTATTCACTTCTACATACATTCATGCATCTTGGGTATATATGTATATATTCCGCATATGTTGCCAGGTCTTGTTCCCACAGCTGTCTTGGCTTTGTGATGACAGACCGTAATCATTTCCAGCCCAATCTACATACAGTGAAAAGAGCAGGGGCTAGCAAAGGGGGGTGTGGTAGTGCAGTTGATGCTGGTACCTCACTCCTCTGCCAACAAAACATATTCATCTGGCCCTTCGTTAAGCTCCAAAGTATCCACCACTGAATGCCATGTGACGTTTTTTCAGCAGTTTCTCAGTGTACAATTTCAGCTCGCAGTTTTTTTTTTTATGTGCCGCCTTGTGTGGCAATTGACCAAGTGTTTGGACACTTATTTGTTGATTGTCTGGATGTAACCCATTTGGAAGTGCAATCCACAAGCTAGTTTTGTGAGTGTGTTAGTTTTATACATCAGTAAATCAGATTTGTCATGGTAACATATGAAGTGGTTGAGTGAGGGGGGAAGGCAGAACATTTAGATTCTCTAATAAGTTGTTTGCTTATTGTTGTCATCACTTGGTGACGTCAGTGGAAAAGATCACCATTTGTTGCAATAATTTGTTCCTTTCTCTCTTTGTTTAGCTTTCTTTCTTTCTTTTTCTCCTTCCCTGTGGTGTTTGGGCTGTCTACAAACAAATGAGGGGGAAATAAAACCGAGACAACAAAGAGGATTTCTTTGTGTTGATTCAGCCCATTATTGCTTGTCAAGACTTTGATTTGGAAAAGCTGTTTCTGCCTCTTCTCACACTTTCCATTTCAGCAGTTCATTTGAGACTGCAACCAGACCGTTTTAACCCCAATCTCTTATCTGTCTGACTCTGTGGCCCTGTTTCTTCTCAAAATGAACCTTCTCTCTCCCCACTGTGGCGTTTGCTGCTGTGTTTTCACAGGAGCAGAACAGGACCCAAATTGCTAGGGGCAACTTAAAGTGAGAGGCTTTGAAGAGCGGATGAAAAAAAGCTGTACCTGGCAACACACAGTGCCATTAATCCTGTAATGGTACAGCTTCCTCTATCAAAGAGAGGTCTGAAGGCTTCCCGGCAAGCCACCACACAACTCTCAGCTAACTCATTACATCCTTTTTGCCAGCAGGGAAAAAACCTAATAAGGCTCAGCTGCTGCTGAATTGCATTGAAAGAACCGGGGTGAAACTGAACAAGGGGAAAAACTGAGACAAACAAAACAGAGTGAGAAGTGGGACTTAGATTAGAATGGAGGCTAAACGTGGCAGTATACTAAAATACACTCAGAGCAATAAAAGTACTTCACCAGTTCATATTTTTGAGTTGAGCAGATGTTTGAACCAGCAGTGAGTGAACAGAAGGTTCTGAGGAGACAAGGCCCAGATTTGCACTTAAGGGCTGCATTTTTTCCATCTGGACTTCAACTCTCTGGGTCAAAAAGAGCAGAAGAACAATGGAATTGAATGGACATCAGCCATGAAGGCTTCCCCCCCACTCCCTCCTTCCTCCTTCCTCCTTCTTTTGCTCACTGGAATACCAGAAAGTTCCACATGTCAGTCTTTCTCGCCAAAGTTTTAAGGGTCAGACAGAGAAAGAAAATACCATAAGCTATGGAAGAGAAGCTCGGGAAGGAAGGAAAGAGCACAAAAAGGGAGGAGGAGATGGAAAGAGAAGAAAGGGAGAAAAGGTTGGGCAGTTCGTCCACGTCTGTGCAGCGCAGACTGTTGATAATGGGACTGAGGTTGATGGCAGGCCGACAGCTCTTCTCATGGAACAGCTGAAATGTGGTTTAACCACTCGCTGGCTTTCTCATGCTATGGCTCCAGACAACAGGCATGCTTTAGAGACCCTTATATGATCGTTCAGTAATAGCAATGGCTTCGACACTTTTTCTTTTTCTGCATAAAGAAATTACATTGATTGCAGTTATCAAAAGTGTGTCTTGGGCATTCTTAAAGCCAAAAACCTTCCATGCATGGGAGCAAGACTGATTTGGCCAAACTCCTATTACAAGAACACTTTGGCTCTGAAATTGTTTGTTGGCCGTGTCTTTGCATATTTTCAGATACACATGTTCTCACTCACAAAATCCCCCGATATATCAGAAATTTGTTGACGACCACCGACTCCTCACACCACTACCAAAGGAAGAAGTCACTCACTTTTTTTGACATTATCGATCACGCTTGCTCGCCCGAGCTTATGTGTTTATGTAACCACGTGGGAGGGGAGCTCGCATTCATTTGCTGATGGGTTAAAAGGGCCACACGTGTTTCAAACGTCCTGTGGCCTTGTAAATACCTTCCAGTGATTCATTGCTGACAGACGCTCTGCAGAGGCAGACGCAGGCCTGTGGAGAGTTAGAAGGGAGGGGAGAGGTAGTAGACAGGGGTGGGACGATGGTGTAAGTTTTATAGTTTTTCTTTATTGCAACATGATTTGCTAAAATCACCATGGTGTTAATATTCAAGTCAGTTCCTTTCATGCTTCAGAAGTTTGAGTGAAAGATCAGCTGAGTTTGGTTGATATGGTAATCGTCGTACAGGCATTTCATTGATTTTCTAAGCTTGAACGTTTCAATGAAAACCAGTGACAAAGAGGAGAAAGTGACAAAGCAAAGGAGGGAAAATTACTTTACTCCCTCATGCGAGCTCTGCTTCCTGTCTGGGAATCATTAGTAATGCTGGGGCCAGACTTGGGGAAGAGTGAAGGGAGGGAAGAGAGAGATGAGACAAAAGAGAGGGACACAGGAGAATTGACAAGGATGCCGCCGCCACAGGAAATGTCAACCTCCACCCCCTTTTTTTTTTTTTTTTTGGTCAGACACAGCATGATGAATCGCAGGTTTTAGAGACATCAGAGAAGAAGATAGAGATGGTTAGCGTACCATTTACCACATGTCCTTTTCTGGGATGTGGTCGATTGTAAATCTTTTGAAAATACAGATTTTCTCACAGCTGCTCACGCTTTTTACTTTGTGATACATCTTTTTCTATGGCCACCATGGTTCCACGTGCAGTACTTCAGCAGGGCATCTGTTGGCCATCCGAAGCATTTTCAGACTCTTTGGAAGGCCTTGAATGATTGAGAATGACTTACAGATTAACATGGTCTTTCCTTCACACACATGAACATTCCCACTCAAATCTGGCTTCACAAAAGTCACCATAGAGCCCAACACTGCTTTTTCAGAATTAGGTCAAAAGTAAAAGCGGATAAATTCTTCTCCTCCACACTGTGAAATTAATATTTCTTCACCACTGTCTGTGTGAAGTTCACTTTCTTTATACCTCAGGATGACCTGGTTTTTACAGTGGAAGTCTTTCTTACAGGAAAATAGATTGTGTACCAATTTTTTGCCACATTTGCACCGATTAGTGTCAGTCCACCTCTTGTGAATAAAGCCTGTCCCATTTTTCATCTTGTAAGCTGGCATACAGTCGTGCTATGACGTAATGCTGGCCGTGTTCCCCGAATGAAGCCACGCCGAACTGCTACATTGTAAAAAGAACTTGAAAAAGTAGTTTACAATGCAAATAATACCAATTTGATAATTAGTTTAGTCCATACCCAAATATTAAAACCCTTGTTTTGTTATTAGAATTTATTGGCTGAACATGGTCCATCTGTAAAACATATTAGAAACAAGTGGAGACACAAACTAAAAACAACTGCAAAAATATCAGAGTTTCATCTCTACTCTTTTCTAAGCTGCAGGACATTAAATGAAGCATTTGATTACATCAGTGTTATAAAGACTTCCAGCTCTGTGGAGTTCCCCTGTGAAGTGAAAATGCTAAGAGGAATATCTTTTAACCCATAACAGCAAGTTGCATCTTCTTTAAGGGGATTGAAAATGCTGATACTGATGATGTAGAGTTTTTCATGGTCAAGTCATGTTCCAGCCTGCTCTGTTAACAGCCCTCCGGGTTTAGCATGCACACATGCACAGGAAGCCTGTGTCATGTGGGCTCAGTAGATTCTTCAGGTGTGAATTTGTGAGTCTGTACAGAGGTGGGGGTACCTTCTTAGAGTAGGCCATCCTGCATGGCCTGTGGACACATCTGAGCAGACTGGTAATGAAAAAAGCGACGCCTGGGGCACAGCAGGTTGTCTCATGCATCGTCTTCAGAGGATCATCCCAGCTGGAGAAGCTGTGAAAAGTTTTGGATTTCAACTCAAAAAAAAAAAAATCCTTGTTCTGTATTTCAGTGACCTTCATGTTCACAGACAGATCTTGGTTGACCACGTCTCCATTATTTCACCACTCTAATGTTGACACATAGCAATCCACAATGTACAGCCCACCATCTCCAAATCCCAAATCCCCTTAATTTAATATATTAATACCACGCATAGTATTTTATTCTGCAGCTTTGGTCACAAATTGTTAGTTAATGTCTCAAACAATAATCCCTGAAAATCTCCTATATTCCATTTTCCTGGTTTTATTTTCAAAATCTTGTTTTAGTCCCGTCATCAACAACTCCTGTGCCTGATTATGACTCACAAAGCAGCAGTAATTCTTCGCTAATGCTGGAGCCATTAAATGCTCATAGAGCTTAGTTTGAGCTCACTCTTCTTCTTTTTGCTTCTTTCTGTCTGGACCACATTAAAAGCTGCTGGAACATTTATGGACAAAGGTTGATGGATTGATGGCCAGGCACACGGAGGGCCATCTGAAATCTTGCACCAGTGCACATGTGCATGTATATATGTTTATGTGCTTGTGGCCATGGGTCAACGCAGGGAGATAAGGTTCAGTAATCAGCAGTGAAACCTCTGTTATTTTGTGTGCATTACTGTTGCTTTAAACATAGCTGGTGCACTGGATTGCAGATAATTCTCTTCCAGCCTGCAAGAAGTGCCAGATGTGAGGAGTTCACGACACTACTACCTCTATGAAAAGTGATAAACTGACTCTCAAATACTTTCCAGTATTTGCAAATAATGTATCATACTATGAGACAAGCCCAACACATCTGGCATCAAAGCCAGATAAAACAAACCATCAAAGTCATCTGCAAACAACTTGACCCAGAAGTGCTTTATACCTTAAATCCAAAATGACGGCAGAATGCTGCGGCCAAGTCTGTGGCAGACAAGGTTTTCACTGGGTTGAGCTGCGCTTAGATAAGAGAGCTTGACAGAGCCAAGATTACTCAGTCTGTTGAGAAGACTGGAACATCATGTCCTCTGAAATTTACTGTACGTCCTGCTGCAGTACATGCTCCACGTTTCCAAGTGTCACAAAATGGCAAACCTCTTGCATGGAAAACATTGTGATATTTAAATATTTTGTGATACAATTCCAGGCTTTCAGCACGGACTTATGAAATCACCCTTTTGAGTCTTTTTCATGTTTTTTCCACTTCGTAGCAACAGAACACGAGTGAAAAAGAAACATTAAGAGGCAGAGCTATCCCATCTAACACAATCCCCCTCTGCATGGAAGTGATTTCAAGCTTGGTCATACTGTATGCAAGCACTGTAACCACTGGACTGAAGCTGTACAGTGTGTCAAAGTGGTGGCTGTTTTGTGGACAGGGAATGTAATTACTGCTTGTGTTGAGAGTCCCTCTGAGCTGTGCTGTGACCTGACGTAACCTGGATTTACACTGCCTCAGCACATCTTTCTCACTCATTCTCACACACCGTTGAAGACAACTTGCTTTAACACACTTAAAACGCAAACTATTGCTTCATTCACACCAAAAAACGTGCAAATATACGCTCAAATAACACAAATACAGCACAAAAGCATCATAGACATGCACACAGACCAGACTGGAGTCACTTTCAGCTCCGGCCAACTGATGGTTTTGGGTCACTTTCATTATCGTGGTCATGATGTTCAGGTCAAGGTCCACTACAGGCCGGCTGCACCCAAATCATTTGTTAGCAGCTGTGGCTCAAATCCGCCCTTCAATTATTGTGGCACCAAGAGGGAAGGAGCAACTCTTGGCTATACGCATGACAAGCAGATTGCTGGGTCTTTGAGACACTGCATGCATTTGTGTGCGTGTATGCTGCTGTGTAAAAGGTCAGAGAGTTTTGTGGATCTCCACACTGAGTTTGAGAGAGAGTGTCTATGTGTCAACTGGGTTGCGGTTGTAGTTAGAAATAGATGTCTGCATAAGGCAGCAGGAATCTCCCAGTGATTCCACTAGTACAGTAGATACTTGCTCCTTCGGGGTATCTCTGATGCACACTGATGATAAAGTACATTAATGGCAAACAAATGCTCACTGTGATTCATACTTCTGAATCAAAAGAAAAAGGAAGTACAGTGATGTATAGTGGCAGCCATGAAATTTCCCATGATGCATCAATTGCTGTAAAAGCTAATGCAGATGTTTCTTACACAGAAAGCAGGCAGTCTTGTGCCTGCAGGCACGCTGTTATATGGTGTAGATGATTTCAACTGAAAAGAAATCTGTAAACGATGAACCAACAGCAAAACATGAGTACACTGTGTAATCTTATAGTACAGGGGTACTTTGTCAGTTGCAGGGGGGGGGGGAAAGATTGCAGAGAAGCTCAGCTGATGGGGGAAAAAAATACAGTTTGATTAAATAAATATGCATCTAAACGCTACATGTTGCAACTGAAAGTGTGAAAACTAGTTAGCAGGTGAAAATGCAAACACTAAAGCTAAAGTTCAAAAGGTTAGCTAAAGGCAATGGATGAATAGTTGAAGTAGTTTAGCAACGGATAAGTGGTTAAAATATGGTGGTTAATAGCTAAAAGTAGTTGGAATGGATAAATAGTTGATGGCTAAAATGGACAAATGGTTAGCGAAATGTAATGTTAAATGGTTGAAACATCCTTCCAAGAGGTAATAATGCAAACTTGACCAAACTAACTTAAATACTGACTGTTTAATTGTATAAAATTAACAGTATGTGTGTGTTCAACTCAAGTTTAAAATCATTTAACACATTGGGAGTCATTACTTTTGCAAGAGGTCTTTATTCCTTAGTAACATAAACATTAGGTACGCCTACAGCCTGTACCTTCTGACAGTCATATTGTGTCATTTTCTCATTTAGGTTTGCACTAACCTTTGCCCTGTCACCTTTCACCCTCTGCCTATAAGTGACCAGCTCATTTGACAAACCTCACCAAATTGCGACACCCAAGTGTTTAACCCTCGAGCCCTCCACCTCTGACCTTTGCCCTTTGACTCTCAGGACTTTCTTGTTCTCAAACTGCGTCCTTCTCTCTGCCTTTGATTCACTGCCGCAGTGAAAATCTATTTTCTCCCTTCTCTCTGCATACTGTACTTTCTTTCTGAGTATAACAGTCAGTCAGAACCAGTTAAACAGAATATGGTAGTTTGAAAACTAATCATAGACTGACTATTTTGAAAGTGTATCCACCCAAACCTTTGAAATGTGTCCTCTCATCCTCCAGGCTCCCTGCTAGCAGCACCATGAGGTCAGCCTGTCTCTCTCTGCTCCTGGTCACTGCCTGTTGGGCTCTGCCCTTCCGCCAGTCCGGCTTTCTAGACTTCATGATGGAGGATGAGCCGGGATCAGGTGACGATATTCCGGAGGCACCCTTTGCTCCTGTGCCTGAAGGACCCAAGTGCCCCTTCAGATGCCAGTGCCACCTGCGCGTGATCCAGTGCTCTGACCTCGGTAAGACCACTGATGGTTCATATGGTTGTGTATGATCCTACACACTCTCACACAACATGTGTGGGATTATTTCTTTACTTTTTAGCCTATTAAACCCTATAATTAAACATATAATGTGCAGCATTCACCATTAATGAAACACACCAACTCTAGGGGAGATGTGTAAGTACTGGAAACAAAGGCAAAAATTGCTTAAACCCTGTTTATTTTGTGTGTTTCCAGGTTGAATCCCATAGTTGTATTGTTTTCAGCACACAAAGAAACAGGTGGTAGTATCCTCTGTACTACATAAAGCCCCAGTGTTGAATGAAAAATGAGTATGAAGGTATTATAGTAAATCAGTAGTAAATCACCTAGCACACATTACAAATGTCCAAGTCAGTATTTATGAATGGAAGAATAATTGCTGTACTGTACGCTCCTAAATACTGTATCTTGTTCCATATTTCATGATCTTTCTGGATTAATGAATCAATATTTTGGCCTGTAGAGTGTCAGAAAATAGAGAAAAATGGCCAGGCCAATTTCCAAGAGCTTCTCTCTCGTCTTCAAATGCTTGTTCTGTCCGACCACCAGTCAAAACCCCAAAGATATTCAATTTCATAGTGATATAACGCAGAGAAAAGCAACAAATCCTTGTGTACTGTAAACTGTAAAGACTGATTATAAATTGCTTCAAGCAAAACTACAACGCTAAGATTACAGCTTCAAAAATCTGCTGCCGGTAGTGTAGACCATAAAATGAATCAGTGTACATGTGACAAGCTTCTTGTTCACATCCATTTTCTTCATCCACTCCTCCATTTGGTGTTCTGGCCTAAATTCCAAACAAATGAGCTCACTTTGATGGATCAGATGCTGAGGTCGGATGGGTGTCTGCACAATTAAAGTACAGTAAAACTACTGCAGAGTGACATTACTGGTTTTTAAGAGCAGAAAAAGTCACTGACTTTACAAGATCTCCGTCTCCGCTGTCCACCCAAACCCACAAGGTCATTTGAGGGGTATATGTGGGTTATGCATTATTGTGAAGTCCTCCAGAGAACATGACACCAATGTTCATACCTTAAATGTTCACAGATGCTGTGAGCCATACTTCACTTCCTGTAACAATTACATTATTTACCCTTTTCTGGGTAAACAGTTTTTTTAAGGAGCGGTGGAGATTAAAGGTTTGCCCCTGGCTACAGGAAAGTCCTGAAGGAATCCTGCTTTTAACAAGTTCAAATGTTAGAAAACTGTTCTCAATGTAAAGCTTACTCACCGAGGTTGAAAGACCACAATCACTTAGTCGGCTTTTTAATTCAGCACAGTCACAACAATTTACTCATTTGTCATCTTTGTTGTTTGGATCTTATCCACCATGTTTGTCTAATCTGATGTATAGCGTATACAAGCGCTTGAGTCATCTCTCAAACTTTCTCATCGAAAAAAGTCCCTGACTTCATTTAATCTTGTATATTACATTAAAGTGCTTTGCTGTGCAATTACGTTTGATAGTTTTTTGGCTGTCCTTTTGTTTGGAAAGGAAGACGCACAAGCTTCAAGGAAACAGATGAAGGAGGGAGGGAGTCACATAGATGAACAAAAAGGAGGAGTGGACAGCCATAACTGGCTCCTAACCATTTTGGATTAGTAAGCTTTAAAGCAGTCGGGGTTGAGACAGTGAAAAGAGCGTTTATAGATCCAGGACATCACAGAAAGTGTAAAGTAGAAGCACAGCATGCAGACAGATAAGCAGGTGGCTCAACAGTGAGAGCGACAGACGGGCTGTCAGAGCGACAGACAGTTGGAGAAAGTGATGTTCAGGAAAGGATCGGTTCCATTACATCAGTCCTCCAACCGGGGCCCCATTTTGCAGAAGCACTTTCCCCCAGAGACACATCTCCATGGCTGGATTCTCAACTCCTGCATCAGCACTGTTGGCTCCGAGCCTCCATCTGTTCCCCAGACCTGTTGGCATGCGCGGACACACACTCACACATTGAGACACACACAGGATTAAAAGTTATGTGTATATATTTGGACACACAGGCCCGGGCAAGACAGAAGTGTGTGCTCACCATTCGAAGGCACCCTTTTCGCTTTTGCTGATGTGGAGTTTGAAGCTGGAAGGATGACAGCTAAAACATTCAGGAGAGAAAATGTAGCCTCAGGTACAAATGAGTTGTGATTATGGATAAGCAAAAATCTCTTTCTACCAGAGTTGGCAAATATTCAGTGACACAACAGCCTTTTCTTCTTTGTTACACGTATTTAATAGCACAATCAGCAGCTTCTCTTATTAAATATTTATCTTTTTATAAGCAGTGATTGTGTAAAGGTGTGTAGTTGGCGAGCATGCGCATCGCACTAATCCACACTTCCGAATAGTTTACCTGAAAAAAAAAATCCAGACTTGCTCAATCCCATGAGGCAATCAGGCCTTCGCTGATGCAGCCAGATCAACTTAACATAGCTGGCCACAGCTCCAGACAAAGAGAGGACCTTACATAAACACTGTCATCAATGCTTGGAAGTGCTGAACATGAGTCCAGTCCAGTCCAAAGCAATCATACGCTTCATATCCCAATCACTATGGCTTAAAATGGAGTGATTAATAATGACTGTGAGAGTGGGGGCGAGACTTTACAGTAAGTCCTACTTTCCGTGATCATTTCCTGCCAAGTGGCTATCAGCTGCAAAGTGAGATGCTGATTGAGATAGGACATTCGAGTAATTTACAGCATAGTCAGTTCATGTTGTTATCATCATCACACTGATTTTTATTCCTCATTCTGTTTCATATGAGCTAGCATTTGTCTGAAAAGCTGTAATGTGGAATGCATCAAGAGATCGCTATTTTGACCTGGTGGTTTTATTTCAGCTTCCTGCATTTTAAAATGCACTTATTTGGGTGTATAATCAAGAGTTAATTTATGTTTTCACCCATTTTTTCTGCATATTTTTGGTTTCAAGAAGCATTTTTTCTTGCTGTGTTTGTCACAAGAAAACTTATTTTATTGTAAACTGTTGTTAAAAGTGTCTCCTCATAGTAGGAAAGGCGACAAATTGGATGCACAAGGACATAATCTGGTTGAATTGTTGTTTTTTGGGCTACTTTAAACAGTGTTACTCTGCAGAAATCTATAAAATGCTAAAATAATTACTTTACATATTGATATATGACACCTTCATATCTTTAGCTTCTCAGTGACGCTAACAAGGCATTCCAGCTATGTAGTTTTGCACGATACAGATTAAAAGAATATTCAAAACTAAAGCAGCAAAGGCTGAGATAGAAGAACAATAAAAAAAAGTAGTGAGTGTGCAAGTATAGAGATATACAATGTGGTGCTGTAATGATGGCGGTGACCACAAACAGCTGTGATGGTTTGTGGGTCATCTACTGCCGAGTTGGAAACGCTAAGAGAAAAGCAAACCTAGCTGGAGGTAATGTTTGGGTGAGCTGAACAGAAGTCGTCACAAGCTTTTAGGTCAAAATGTGTCCAGACATATGTATGTGGACTGGAGATACAGAGTGTAAGCTTCTTTGTTAAACAGTTTATTCTATGCCTCTTCCTCTAAAGTGTAAACTGCCAATTCTGAATATATTTTTTGTGTTACCACGGATGCAGAAGAGCATGAACTCACAGCTGTCTTCACTCATTTTCTTTTTTTTTTTTAAACAACCCACTCAACCAAACAGTCTTTCACTACAAATTTCTTTCTGTGTCACATCAGCCATGACGTGCCATGATAAAGTCCAAGCAAAACGATTTTAGCGTGAGCTCAGTGTCCAGGTATGCAGTCGCTTACTTACTCCAAAGGAAATTTGTTTTTAAGGTCCATTTCCACCATATGTGCCTCGGAGCACATCAGATAGTTATTTGGTCCCTCTGGAATGTCACCATGAACCCATCCTTTCCCTATCATTGAGACTGCATGCTACGTTGACAGAGCAGACTTTGTTATTTTAGCATGTCTCTATACTGTAACCACTATTGTCTGTTATTCTTTCTTGCTCATCCAGGTTTAATTCTCTGTCTCTTTGTGTGTGTGCGGAGCTCATAACAGTTCTCGAGTTGGATTAGGAAAAAAAACATCCCTTGTTACTATTAAGTAAGAGTTTAAAACTCAAAAACTGAGTAAATCTGCTCAATCAGGCCTGCGTGCGTGTAGTTTTATCGTATTTGACAGACAGTGCTTCTAGCATAAACAAACACCTTTCAACAGATTTTGATCTAGATGTTGCTGAACTCTGTTTGGCAAATGGAAATATGTGACATCACCTTTTCCCAAGTGAGGCCTGACCGCTTTAAACCAATGACAGGACAAAAACAACAGTTTTGGTGATATCTCAAGTGAAATTATCAAATCTTTGTTCATCGCTTAAAGTAAAATAACTTAATGACATAATATATTTCCAAGGATTTAAACATAAACCTACTCTGACCGTGGTCATATAGACGAGTAGGTACCCATTTTGTATCCATTTCCTGTTGAGGTCAGAGTGTGGTTAACCTCGGCTGTCGTCGCCTCACCTCAAACTCAGTTTTCCACCATCCATCATCCTGACGGATTTATTACATTTGTACGCTTCTAACCCTCGTACCCCGCACCTAATTAAACATTGTGTCACAAAAAATTCCCCTTAGGTCTGAAGGCAGTTCCTAAGGACATCCCAGATGACACCACCCTGCTGGATCTGCAGAACAACAAGATCACTGAGATCAAGGAGAACGACTTCAAGAACCTCAAAGGACTACATGTAAGAGGCTGTTTACTTCTATCTGTAGAGCTCCGTGCTTGTGTGTTATTCCTAAAGTTATGCAATGTATTATTATGTAACCATAACACCAACTTCAATCCTTCACAACATGAACCCTTGATGATCCTCATTGGGGAATATCTTGTTTTTAAATAATTCATTAATTATGAGATCATTCCTGATATTCCCCACTTGTCCAAGTTATTGTCCATTCTTAAACAGTTCACCTCCCAACCCAAAACTCTCTTCATCCTCCTTATAACCATCCCATAGCATTCTTTTCCTCCCATCTTCATCAACCTTGCACAACTCCCCCATTCACCAGGTGCATGGAAACTATTCACCCGCAGGCCTTACACCCTCACGCCTTCAAACTTTTGCAATAAATACCTCCGTCTGACGGCCAGAGCTGTTTTTCCACTGTAATGTAACTGACCTCTTAAGGGAATGGACCACATACCTCACATTGCCTTGTGTCTGCTTACATGAGAGGGGGGACAGCAGGAGTGAAACTCCTCCGAAAATGCATCAGGGATAACTCCAGAGTGGGCTTAAACTTGGCCCTCCATCTTGACAGCACAAGAACCGGTGTTGAAGTATCTACCGTAACAGCTGCTGAGCTCAAAATGTCTTGTTTTTGTAGGATTTCATCTGGAAATTATAGTTTTTTTTTACTGTCCCAGGATGCATTTGTAGCAGTGACTGAAAGAAAAAACACTGAAAGCCACTAAGGTGTAAAGTTTCAAATAAAGTTCAAATTCCATAACAAAAGAACTTTAAACACTGATGTGAATTTAAACAAGAACAGACAAAACTGCTCCAGTGTGTTCACCACCCCTTAGTGCTGTGGGGACAGTGGTAAAAGCTCCAATGCCCCATGCAAAAAGAATAAAACTAAATATTTAGCACTAGCGTCTCATCTCCTTGGCATTTTTCCTTACAGGCTCTGATCCTTGTGAACAACAAAATCACTATCATCCACGCCAAGGCCCTCAGCCCTCTGACCAAGCTGCAGCGTCTCTACCTGTCTAAGAACATGCTCAAGGATATTCCTGCCAACATGCCCAAGAGCCTGCAGGAGCTGCGCATTCACGAGAACGAGATCTCCAAGATCAAAAAGGCTTCCTTCCAGGGCATGTCCCATGTCATCGTCATGGGTATGAAAGCAAAAACACTTTCTGATTAATTTAAAATGCAGATATTGATTTGGAGGTATGAGAGTGGATGGCACATATTTTTCAGCAGCAGGTCACATCTTTGGAGGTGTGTCTGTTGTCTTGCAGATGACTACAGTTTAGCAGGAATGCTAAATATATTTACCCATGTTCAAACAAGGGTTTAAAATGAATATTTCCACAGTCATGACTCTAAAAATCAAAAATTTCATACCTGAAGATGCATCCTCCTGCTAGAAATTAGGTAAAAGAAGCTTAAAAATGTTTTTCTCTAGGGTTGTTGTAGGCAATGATAACAGATGAGACTACATACAGTACATGCGGCATTTCTCAGTGCTCAGGTTAACATGCAAAGATCATATTCATCTTTGTTCAGTGTAGATCAGCTTGCTACAGAAATAACTTGAGGATTATTTGAGAATTTATTCCAAATTTCTCAAGGCAAACAACTGGAGAATTTTGAAAATAAGTGTTTGCAAACACAGAACCAGCCTCGGTTCACACTGATGCACTTCAACAGCTGTAATAAGCTGTGAAGAATATAAACAAGACTTTTAATCCAGTTTTATTTGTCATTCAAATACGAACTTGCATGGGTACATTTTCAGAAGGGAAGTTTGCTTCATGGCTTTTCACTGTTGTGACAAGTGTTACCAGGGGCGTAGCAAGCTTTTCAAAAGTGTGGGGGATGGATTGGGGGGGGGGGGGTTTCTGGGGTCACCCACAAATTGTGAACTTAATGGCTGTGTTTTATTACATGCTTTTATTTGAATTATTTACACAAAGATTGGTTACAGTTGGTTGGCTGATGAACATAGAACCAATTACCTTTCATTTAAAGGAACCAAAAGTGCTCTTTCTGCTCTCCTTACAGGAGCCAATGAACATAGAACGAATTACCTTTCATTTAAAGGAACCAAAAGTGCTCTGTCTGCTCTCCTTACAGGAGCCAATGAACATAGAACGAATTACCTTTCATTTAAAGGAACCAAAAGTGCTCTTTCTACTCTCTTTACAGGAGACAAACTGTTCAGCAATCATTTTTCTGTTTACCCTGTCCAGCTTGTCTTTATGTACATGGCACACAGCAACACTGTTGAGGCGGGTTTGGGTCATGGTGCTGCGTAGCCATGTTTTCAGCCTCCGGAGGCTGCTGAAACTCCTTTCCGACTCTGCTGATGACACAGGTACAACTAGGAGGAGTCGGGCAACTGTTTCCACTTGGTCAAAGAGACCACGGACCTCTGGGGTCATCCCTTGAAGAACAGCAACAATGTCAGTACTAGACTGGAAGCTGTACTTCATTCTGAACAAGGCAAGCTGAACTTTGAGGGTGTCTGGGTTGATTTCTGGGTACTGTTGGACAACACCATGTATCTTTCCAGTTAAGAGTACCTGTTCCAGATGCCTCAACATTTGCATTCCCTCCTGCTCAAATCTCTCTCTGAACTGCATGTCAACAACATCCAGAACTTTGTAGAACTCAGTCCTGTAGTACTCAGAAGGGGACGCATGTACATGTGCAGGAGCACTGCCTGTGAAGCGCTGAGGTGGGATACGGACACGAGGAGAGGCAATAGGAGTGAGATGGAGTGTCTCACACATCCTTGTTGCTTTCGAGTAAAGAGCCTGAAAACTCTCTGTGTTTCTCTTTTTGCTGAAACTTTCCTTAACAACGGCAACAGCTGAAAGCATACCATCTAGGGTCTGTGTTCTGCTTTGAAGGGACATATTCAAAACCTCCAACTCCCCTGTGATCTCCAAAGCACACACAAGACCAAGGACAACATTTCCCTGCTGAAATGTCTCATACAGGCCCTGTGCCTTACTAGCCGCATCAGACTCACTCACTGCCATCTCAGCCAGAGCCTTGACTATGCACTCATACTGGTTTAGCACAGCGCGGATGGCATTAGTGCGGACCGTCCACCTTGTTGGACACAGAGGTCTTATAGTGCGACATGGACCCTCACCCTCCTCAGACCTTGCAATTCCCTTAAATATGTCCTTCAGTTTCCCTGACTGCCCAAACAACACTCCCAACTCATTGACCCAATCCAGAGCATTCCGGATAAACATTGACGCAGTACAGGACTTCTGTGTTATAAGGTTAACACAGTGGGCAGCACAATGAACATAGGGAGCCAGAGGTTGTTTTTTTCTTACAATGGCCTGTGCTCCATTGTATTTGCCAGCCATATTTGCGGCCCCATCATATGCTTGGCCACGCAACCCAGTGATTGGCAAGTTTAGACGCTGCAAAACATCCATGACTACCTTTGCTAGGTTTTCTCCTGTTGTCAAAGAAACCTCATAAAGACCAATGAATTCTTCACGAGGGACTAAATCCTTGTCAACATATCTCAAGCACACTGCCTCTTGCTCTTTCCCAGACATGTCACGTGTCCCATCCATCATCACAGAGTACTGCAGGTGTGGAAGGGATCTGATGTTTTCAACTACTTCACATATGATCATGCTGCTGAACAAAGTCAGGATTTCATTTTGAACCATAGCTGAAGTATATACATCCTTTCTACCACCTGTCAACCACTTGGTTAGAGAAGGGTCATCCTCTGATTTGTACTTCAGAACCTGTTCAAAATTTCCCTCACCACAGTCATGGCCCCTGAAAGGTAAGCCCTGCCTAGCCAACATCTGCACAGCACCAATGATTTTGAGAAGACACGCCCTTGCTTCCTCTTGCTGTTTCACACTCACACTAGATAGCTGAACCTGTACTGATCGATCTTCATAGATGTGCGTTGTCATGGCTGTCTTATGACTATCAGATCTCTCATGCACAGTAAATCGCTCAAGGGCTTTTTTCCAAGTTTTAAACCCAGATGAAATGAATGCTGAATCAGCATTCTTGGCAAGAGGTGATGTCTCAGAGTTAAAGGCTTTGGAGCAGTAAAAGCACAATACACCCTCAACACCAGGACTCACATGGAGCCATGGGAATTTCTGGTACCACTTAGTTTGAAAGCTCAGAGAATATTTGGGCAAGGACTGTTTAGCAATGAATTTTGGATCTGGTTGATTGGGCTTACTGAACTGATGGCAAGTAACAGCCACATCTGAGTTCTCTGCTCCTCTCTCTCCCATTTTATCTTCATCCTCTCTGACCTCTCCCTCACTCTTTTGCTCTAGTCTGCCTGCTTCTTCTCTGCATGTTTCTTGTCTGGCTGCTTCTTCTCTGCATGTTTCTTGTCTGCTCGCTTCTTGTCTGCTCGCTTCTTGTCTGCCTTTTCCTCCCTCTTCATCTCTGTCTTCCTCACTCCTGGCCACATCCTCACATACACCCTAATCAAAGCGATTGAAATCAAATTTGGAATTTGATATAAAGACACCAGACACACACGTGCACCCGTGATGGAAATAAGCACCACCCATGGCACAAACACACACACATGGCCTCTCTACCTTCATAGACCTCTTTCACAATCTGTAACATTCATTTCATTGCTCACCTGTGAACCTTCCTGTGCTCTCTCTGACACAGATGCCTCCAGCAACTTCCTCTCCTAAACAAGGGTGCAGTGGTAAGGGAATAGGCTCAAACAGTTACAGCTGTGGCACTAGCAAACCTCTGTGTATTTTGAAAAGTTATGTCATGAAATAAATGCAAATAATATATAATTGAAATAGGCTACTGTTGTTTAATGTCAACATTTTTCAACTTTCAGCTTTCAATTTCACTTACAGGATTTCTCTTGAAAAAGATGTCAATCTTCTCCTGCCTCTTTCTTTTCTGCATCTTAATGATACTGTGTGAAAAAAGACAGTGGTAAGCTTGATAGTGACATGGGTCTGACAGGACTGTGACTGAGACTGCTAAATTTTGCTTACTTGCGCCCTGAAAAGGGGAGATATAAAAAAGGTACAATCAAACACAACAGGTAAGTATCGACAAAAGTATTCAGCTAATCAACAAACAATGCTCAAAATATCAAAATCAACTGCACTGGCAATAAACCCAAAAATACACTGCTTAACAATGGCAATTTGTCCCTTCTCTTCCTCAATTCCCTGCCTTTATCACACAGTGTCTTTATACATTAGGCTACATGCCACATACATAACCGAATTTAGCTAGCTGCTGAACAATATCCCAATTAGCATTAGTCTAAAAAACGAAATAAAATACCCATAAAAGCCGACATGTCAACAAAACATAAACAGAAGATCTTTCCAAACACATCAAGCTTATTTAAAAACCTTGAAAGCATAAACACTCATTCACAGTACCTGTTAAAGGGAGATGTAAACAACCATAACTTCTGTGGGTGGATATTTACCGGTGTTAACGTAAGATTTGTTATCGCTAATAAAGTTTTTTTTTTTTTTTTAATCGAACAAAGCAAGAGAGGCGGGACTTAAGGCAGAACAGCCAATCATCACACTGAAAGCCGGTGTCAAGTTTGAAGCAACAACAGGAGAGGGAGGGGGAGAGGAGGCATCTGCAGGGATCGCAGACGCAGACGGAGACCGAGACCGGTCAGAGAAACTGAGCGACTGTAGTGAGGCGTTTGTGCAAACCTGCAGAAAAAGTGTGGGTGTTGAACCCTCTCACCGGGAAAAGTGTGGGTGTTAAAACACCCACATCCCCCACGGGTGCGACGCCCCTGAGTGTTACATGTTACAGTCTGGAAGTGATGAAACTGTGGTTCCCTGTTGATGCATGATTACACAACATTTGTTTGCTTTGCGTTTTGACAAAAGAACCACAGATTATTTGTCATTTATCCTCCTTCCCCTCCTTTTGTACCACTCGTTACTTTGACAGCTCATCTCTGACTTGTAAAACTTCCTGTTCCACAAAAAAAGTCCATTCTGTCCTTGCTCAACTAAAGCTCAGTGTGGATTCAGTCACTTAAAATGCAATGACATGAGCATTATGATCCGTGACAAATCACTGAATCTGGCCGGAGAGAGGCTTTTTTTTTTTTTTTTTTTTTTTGCAAACACAAGATATTCTCTTGCCAGAGACTTTGTTTACTCATGACTCAGTTCTGTGTTCCCGTAACACACCAGGATTGGAATTATCTTCGTAGACGTGATCCATTACTGCTGTTCTCTCTTTCTTTTCTTTCTTTCTGTGCTCTAAAGTGTTTTTTTATTCCTTTTGTTTTTTCAGAGCTCGGCTCCAACCCTCTGAAGAGCGCAGGAATCGATGCCGGTGCTTTCTCTGACCTGAAACGGGTCTCTTACATTCGCATTGCAGACACCAACATTACAGATATCCCCAAAGGTAAAGCCCTAATATCTATTATCACAAAGCTAAATCTAAATCCTAAATAGAGAAATTTGGAATCCAATTTTAATCCAAGTTTTATCCAAATGAGCTTGGCCAAAAACAACCATCTCGTGTCAAAAGAATGTTTGATTGGATTAAAGTCTGCTGTAAAACAATCTGCTCAATGTGAGAAACAAACTGTGCTGCATACCATTTCAAAGCTTGAACATATCTGGTCTATTTAGAAAAGTGATACTTGGAATAAGGATCCTTGACTTAGAAAGAGCCACTCCTTGATAATTGATCTGCACTTTTTTGAGCTGAAATTGAATGCTGCTAAGTACTAACTATCTGTTTCTAAGTAAGAGTGGTTCCATAATGTCATACAAGCTTCTAAAGGTAGACTTAAGTCATCACTTTGTTCATGATGGTAATCATTGTCTTGTGGGTTGTCAGGTCTGCCCAGCTCTCTCTCTGAGCTCCACCTGGACGGAAACAAGATCACCAAGGTGACGGCTGGCAACCTCCAGGGCCTGAAGAACCTGGCCAAGTAATAAGAATTATGCTTCATGTTAACCTTATCATTTCTGTTTTACTTCATTTACATTTAAAGCAAGACTGTGTAATTATGGTGGAACAGCAGCCATCGTGGCCACAAATGCCAATTACAATGTAATTATGTAGGCTTATTGGATGTCCCTTCATTTCCTAAGGTTCTACAGCAGTGTGTTTACGTCTTGTTTTACTTCTGTTTAACCATTTATCTGTACCATGCTAACACGCAGCACTAGTAGAGAGTCATACAGCCACCCAATTGACTGAAAGTTTGCTAACATGAGCTAGCAGTAGCCAGTGTAAGCTCCAGACCAAGTATAGTTGAAAAAACCCTGAACCCTTTTCACTTGTGAGAAGAAATCTGTGTTATTTCAACTTGAATCATTTCAGTTAGACAGCTGTATGTATCTCAAGTTTGATAACATTGACTAACATTAGCTACCATAAGCTACTAGTCTTACCAGACTTGTGTGAGAACTCCCCAAGTGCATTTATCAAGTTGCGTCTTATTGCTAGTGAATTCAGCTTTTCATTTCTAAGAGGGGACTTGTGTTGTTTCAACTTAAATATTGTTACTTACACAGCTGTATCTATCCAAAGTTTGCTGACACTGGCTAACATTAGCCTCCATATGCTACTGGTCACACCAGACCAAGTAGACCAAGAGTACATTTAGCAAGTTGCATTTTATTGCCAGTGAATTCAGCTTTTTATTTGGGAGTGTAACTTTAAAACTCTCCTGGAAACACAAGTACATGCCTTTCTCATTCTGTTCTCATGCTGTTTTCATCGACTTAGCTCGGAACACTAGCTCTGATGTTACCGTTTAAGTGATTTACTACTGCATATCAAAATCTTAGACCTAAACAGTAGTTTTTGGATAATCAAAATAACCGTTTTGCTCGTAAAATTTGGATACACTGTGTTTATAAGATCACTGCTCAGATTGTGCCGAAGATGGCATACCAAACTAGAACAAAGAAGGCTTTGATGCAGCATGAGTAGAGTATGTCGGCGAGGATATGAGCGAGGGATGGTTTTTATTTTCCGTTCATTCCATTCGCTCATAATTAAGAAATTGACTGGGAAAGTTATGGCCTCTATGACAGGTGAAGATTCTTTTCAGTACTTTCATTTACTCAGCCCCTCCTTTTTTGTACTTTATTATTTGGCAGCTTGAGACAAACGTGTCACTCCCATGGTTTCTCCGCTCATGCAATTTGTGCGCTCGTGTTTCTTGTTCTTCTACACATTTGAACATTTCCATGTCTCATCTTACTTGCTTGATTTTTTCCTGCAGGCTTGGTCTGAGCTTCAATGAGATCAGCTCTGTGGAAAATGGCACACTGGCTAACGTCCCCCACCTGCGAGAGCTGCACCTCGACAACAACGCTCTGACCAGTGTTCCTCCTGGCCTGTCCGACCACAAGTACATCCAGGTACATACTGGTTTGATTAACATCGTAATCACAGCACTTATACATCTCAGTGTTATTAATCCAGGTTTGAGTACACAACATGATCACAGGAAGATTGTTTTTGCAACCATTTAGTTCCAGCAAATTACCTCTGCTTGAGCATTATAGTTATGGTTCTCATTTTCTTACAGTGTGATCACACACAGCTCATTTTCTCTGATCTAAACCATACTGGAAAAGTTTACATGCATTTAGTCTGTTTAGGTTCATTCTGCCCGATTATAAGTCAACCAAGGCTTCCATAACAAAAGTCACATGGATTCATTTAGTTTGTTTACTGAGTAAAGTGTTGGTAGTCTGTCATACTATAATGTTACAGATTTTAGCAGTAGGGGGGAGTGTAAACCCTTTTGACTCCAGGCCCTTTTAAATTTAGTTTGGCTTCAGTTTCATTCATCTTTTTATTAGCCTTCTCACGCCTGAGTAACTCCTGCTATAGTTTCCTATAGCTGGTTTCCTAATGAACCGCAGCAGTGCACACCTGTCAACCATCTTTTTGCTGTGATTTTGTGGGCACCCACATTTTAATGGCGTTGTTGTCAGCAGACATAACAAACCAGAGTATGGGAAGAAATGACCCAGTGTTGGAAAAATAGCTCCAAGCAAGCTGTTGTGCACAAAATTGAGGTTTATCGGCACAGACTGAAACACTGCAGTGATTGTAACAGGATATACCAAAAGATATTGGGTTTAAATATGAATATGGGAATATTTGAATATAAAAGCCAGTGCTTTTAACTTTGGGATGTTTTATGAAAACAGAAATTAAATAAAACATTACAATTATAGTAGTAGAAAGTCAAGCCTCCTCTAAGGGCTTGCAATGTGGTCCTGCAGGTGCTCAGTTGTGTGTCTATTTTAATAAAGTGCTTAGTTTTTCACATTTCTGTGATCTTAGTCTTATATTTTTAGCTCTTTTTGTCCTTTACATGTTCTATTGTATATGACGGCAATTATAATTCATTACGACCTTGTATAGTTTGGTGTTTTTGGATCCAGTGGCTTTGGAATCTGTAATTAGCATTACATTGTCTGTCTCAGTGAGTTTGTGGCACTTCCATCCTTTTGTTCTTATTTCTAGGATCCTTCTCAACCCGCTCAGCGCTGCATGACGAGAGCTTCTCTGCTCAATACACAATGCTTATATAGCCGCACGATTGTTTTTAGCCGCTCTTATGTTGGGCGTCTGTTTTTATCTAAAGCCGTACTTGTTCTCAAGCATCAGGCAGCATCAACTCTGTTATTTTGGAGTATGATCATGCAGGAAGTCATTTCCCCACTGTTTTTAATTAAATAGAGGAAGAGAGAAAAAAATCAATTTGGCTTTCTTAAGCTGTTATTATTCATTTGGTGACTTATTATTATCTTCTTTATCTGCTTTATTCTGGAAAAACTAAATTGTTGCCATGCACATCCCACTCAGTGACTGAAGGTTGTCATTATTTAAATCCCTTCTCTAGGTGGTCTACCTCCATGCCAACAAGATTGCTGCTGTGGGAACAGGGGACTTCTGTCCTCCTGGCCTCAACAGCAAGAAGGCCATGTACTCTGGCATCAGCCTGTTCAGCAACCCTGTGCCTTACTGGGAAGTTCAGCCAGTCACCTTCCGCTGCGTCTTTGACCGCTCCGCCATCCAGCTCGGCAACTACAGGAAGAAGTAGAGCGTCCCGCGCGCCTCTGCGAGGAAGTGTGTGTTTGTAAATGAGTGTGTGAAAGTTTTGTAAGCGTGTGTGTTTGACCACAGCCCCACAACACTGACCCCTACCAACACTGCCTCCCCATCTCCACAAATGATGTCATTAATCGATCCATTAATCAAAGCTTTAGTGGACATGGACCTCAAACACAACATATCATCATATTCATTATCTAGCTATAAAAGTTGGTGCAACAGTAGAACACACAGCTTACGGAAAACACCAGCATACTATGGTGATGCTCTCACACACAGCACATCATTCACAGAAGCAGTTAAGCAAAGCATTAACATATTATTGTGCACAATATGTGCAATTCATTCAGTGCACAAATTGAAATTCAGAGGCTATCCCTAACCAAAAATATTTGAAATCTCACTCAGTGGAAAATGTTACAAAGTCCCAGTTTGATAAACTTTCTCAAACTTTAGCCATTGTATAATTATAAGAGAGCTTGCCTGTAGAGCAGGCAGCAAGGGGTTAACTTGTGTTTTACAATACCTTTAACAACTGGTATACTAGAATGTACTAGATATTACCTGTGTACTAGGAATAGCATTCAGAGTGTAATATTACCACGCTGCACTCCTTGGAAGAACTCCGAGTTTCTATTTGTATTGTACTCAATTCAAGTAGAGATAAAAAGCAACCGTGACTTCTATCACATTGTGATTTCTTGTGCTTACTTCAGTGTTGATTTTAGTTCTGGGTGTTTTTTACACTTTTTTTTTCTTCATCACATTTCATCCCTTGTTCCTCTCTTCCTGTTGTTCCATTTAAAAAAAAAAAAAAAAAAAAAAACAAGGTGAAAATAGCTTCTAAAAAAAATGTAGAATAAACCATATATGTTTTAAACAGAAGCCATTCCCAAAGATTTATATGCATGCTCTTATTTTTTTCCTTTCAACTTGAACCTGGTGCTTTCTGGAATCTCTTGTTAATGCGTGTATGTATTTCTCTCCATGTTTCCCTGCCATTTATTTCCTTTTTTTTAAGAGTTAAGAAAAATTGGACGGTGTGTGTGGACTGCTACGTCCACTGCAACCATGTTGGTGTGAATGTGTATGTATAGACGCTGTATATAAATGCTGTATAAAAAAAACTCTCATTGCTTAAAAGGCACAAGCACTTATAGCTCAGACTTAATATATCAGCTACAAAAGGTGTTCCTCTTTTTTTCCCGGAGCAGGGGCTCCAGCTAAGGTGTCCTGAACAAAATAAAAATACTAATGGAAAAAGTAGCTGTTTTTGATGGATGTAATGACCAGCACTTGCATTATTATCAATAATGTGCATGGAGTTTTTGTGCTCCTCGTCACTGGATGGCGCCGCAATAACCACAGCAAGAATACAAAGAGGGCAGCGGCTTCCTGGCGAACAAGGTCAAGAGGAGGCACAGGTAAAGTATACTGAGAAACAGGTGAGACACTTACACAACAGACACACTTTACATTAGGTGAATGACTGAAGACCCAAAGACTTGAAATGTCCAATAAGGTTGCCTTGGTTGCCTCAAAGACTTGAAATGTTTAGAATTTTTTATGGGATATTCAAGCATATCAATATTTAGTTATAGTAAGGATTCAAACACCATTTATTTGCACATTTCAACAGGTATTTCGTAAGGTGTCTGCCCAGCTCATGACTGCTTTTTGAAATAGAATTACACTTCAAGAAATTTGGCTTTAAGCATATTTCAGCCTCATGGGCACTGACAAAAGTCCTCAATAATATCCACCTCAGACACATTTTCCGGTTTCTTTTAGCAAAGCGCTGGTTTCTTGTCATCTGGTAACAATAAGTCACATTACAGATGTTACAACACTCAATCGAGACAGTGTTCCTGTCAAAGAGCAAATATGGGTCGGATTCTTCTTCTACATCCAACGTGACCCAAAAGATTAAAACCTGGGGGCCATCCATCAAGCTCAATCATTCAGGATATAAATTTCAAGGAGCGACAAGTGTCAGTCTTGTAGGAATAGGTGTGTCTGAGCTACTTTTTTGGCTTTAATTAAAACAACACTGTGAAATAAATCAATGACAGCATACTGTAAAAGATCCAAGCTTTGCAAACTACACTGAAAACTGAACTTTTTTTTAAACAATTCATTCAGTCCCATTGAGGCTTTGAGAACTATTTTTCATAAGAAATGAATTATGTTACCAATGGGTGACATACATTACTTGTTCCAAGTGCAGTTTCCCCATTTATTTTCTGTATTACTTAATCCTGTGAAGGGTTTAGGGGGCTGGAGCCATTCCCAGCATGTACTGGCCAAGAGTCAGGGTCCAGTCCATCACAGGATGTACTGTATACATTTACAGGACACATATGCATCTATATATACAAATAGACAGACAAGGCATTCAGCTTAGAGTCTCCAGTCCACCGTGTCTATGGTTTGTGGGAGGAAACCAGAGCTCCCTGAGGAAATCACACCAACATGCAAAAAAGGTTCGATAATGTACTTTCTCTTGGAGGGGAGACAATGAGAATCACTGAGCCGTTGTGCCAACACATTCAAGTCCCAGTAGAGGGTGTAAAGAAAGAAAAATCAAACCTATTTAAAATGTATTTACTTCCTGTGCAGACTCTGACTTATACTGATGGGTTTTGTGGACTGAGGTAAAAATAATATTTGCACGAGGACCATTTCTGGCCTCTGAGCCACCATTGATTTATAATCCCTCAGTCATTTAAGAGACTGTAATGGGAATATTTAGGTTAAAGAAAAAATAAATGCAACTCCCTTGAGACATGTAGTGGTTAAGACTCCTGCCTCTGGAAGCAGGTTGTACAATGTCTAATGATATAATAAGTCATAAAAATCGTGAGTTTTTCTCATGTTGTGCATTTGTTTACGAACTTTTCATTATATTTTCATTATATTCTATTTCAGAGATGACAAATGTCAATAACATAATATCTGATTAAACACAATAAGTGAATACAAAAGAGTTAAGTTGTATTCATCTTCAAGCAAACTCCTTCTTTTAACTTTTATTTGGTCCTATCATATGCTCAATAATATCTGTCATATTTCCCTTGCAACATTTAAAATTTTCCTCACACCAAAAGTATCATAGTCATCATCATAGTGCAATACTGCCACCAACTAAATGTGGAAGAATTGGGAGGATAATAGATGTGCAGGACTGTAAAAAGTCTAAGTGACTTGTCATTTGTTTTATTAACTTTACTGGCAGAATAAACTGTGACATTCGTCACTTTTGGGGCTCCATTAATCATAACTTTGTGGAGGTAAACTACAAATAATGCAAACTACCTACATCCCAAAAAAAGCTATTAAAAAAAACATTTAAGAGTCATGACTGCCTCAAAATCCTCCCCCTCTGATATGACTTGGGTCTTCACAAGGACAGACTGAAAAGCATCAGTGTTTGAGAGCTGGCGCTCATCCCAGCACCTCAGAGTTAGTTTAATACAGCAACATGAATGTTCTTCAATCTGTTGCCCCCATGTGGCGGTTATTAGTACAGCATGTTCTATTATTTGCCTCTCCACACATGCATAAGCACGGTGCAACTTAATCTCCTGAACAGACGTCTATCTTCGAGACCGTAAGCACTTATTGCTTTAGGTCCGTTGCCAGTATTTATGTGTTGGTGCATGTGGACTGCGATGTTTGAGTGTCTGCAAGGTTTCAGTTCATTTGTAAAAACCTTGACAAGAACCTTGAGAGAATCTGCAAATGTTTCCATTGACTTAATTCAGAGCATATTTGCACATACACTCATCCCTTAGTGTGTTTTCACATGCACACGCCAGTGTGTATGTAGGTGAAGTGCCTGCCTTGTGGCGCTTATGCAACCAAAGTAACCTGAGCTGCTTCACCATGTCGAAAAGCAAAAGACTGGTGAGATCCTGCTGAAAAGCAGATGTGTCAGAGAATTTTGCAGGTTAGCTCAATCTGCAAATCCAAACTTAATCGAGTGTAGCCTACACACAAACACCCGGGGCTTATACTCGTCTGAGTAAAATTCTAAATTCCTCATTAAAAACCTCCTATCAACACTAGAGCAATGTGTTAATGTAACGTGTAATTACAGACAGACTTTATATGAAAACAATACTCTTTAGCTTGTGTAGATTACTCTATATCCCTTAATTCCTTAAAGGGATTGTAAGAAAAGGTAGTTTGTGTGATACAGGTAGGTGATAAACATCGGAACAGAGGTCTGTTGTGTTAAGCAGATCTTCTACTCTTGCCACACATGTGAGCCCATGAGAGACAAGGTGAGAGAATCACTTAGCCCTGCCTGGGGATGCGTCTCTGTTTTAAGCAGTGCTTACCACATGGCCACATGGTAGGAACAGAAGGTGGTGTCTGGGTGCTGTCTGAGATTTTATTAGAAGCCTCTGTGTGTCTGTGCCAAGAAGTCCAAGAATATCCCTGTTTGCTAATATGCTCACTTGGATTTCCATCTGTGTACCTCTGTCAGAGCATGTGCACGTGTGTCTTAGTTGTAAATTTCTTTTCTTTGCTCATGTGCTCTTATTTATGTACGTATCTGTGACTGTGTCTGTGTATGCGGTGTTGACATGGAAGAACTATCCAGAGAAGAGAGTTTGCACTGCACTTGCAAGTGCGCCAGTTTTCATCTTGTATGTTTCATCTATGAGATGTGTATCCAGTCCTGCAAATCATGCAGGGAGGCAAATGTTTTCGACTAGAAAAACATTAAACCATCAAGTTAAAATCATCACATTGTGTGAAGATAAAGGGCAATTCTAACAACTGACTATATGAACCTGCATGCCCTAATGAGATACTGCATGGGCTAATACTGATGAGGACAGAAGTAGGTCTCTCAATAACAGTTGCCTCAAATGATAGCTGTCAATGGTAGCTTTTATCTGGCTAGCCAGTAATTAAGCTAATGTTATCTCAACCAGTCAGTTGAAACTGCTGTCTGACTGATACTTACTTTAACAGTTTTTCATTTTTAAAAAAGAGATCTTTAATATGCACATTTCCCAAGCAAAAAGTGATTGGCAAGAAAAGCTGAAAGCTATCTCGTATGATGTTGCTGTAAAGAGCAAGACAGAACTGCTAACGTAAGCCCACACAGTGGTTGTGCTAGCATCTTACGGCCAAGTATCTTGGCTTTGGAAAGGCATAAAAAAAGACACTTTCAGTATCACTCGAGTCCATGCACACTTCTTCAGCATGAGAGGAAATCTAAAGCTTGACAACCTGGCAGGCCTTGCTATTATTGCTAAGCTAAGATTGGTTGTGAGCTGTTGCTCAGGGACGGGGTTTAGCTTACAGCAGCTATCTCATTATAGTACTTACATTACATCTGACTTTTATGTGCCTTTGATTACAATTAATTGCTTCAATCTTTAGAAAAAATATCAAGAATGTAGTAGACCTTGCACAGATCGATACCATATGTTAACATAAGAGTATAAAGACATCTGCAGTTACAGATATATCGGGGCATAGAACAAAATTGCTTTGTTATGAACATAATTCTTTATCTGTGCAGCTCTGAATGACAATAATCAGGGTTAAAACAACAGTGGGTTTCTAACCATAAACCTTTAACTCTTTTTTTAACTCAAGGATGTCATCCATCACTTGGAATTATTACAAGGAACTCAACAAAATGACTGTGATAGGACAAATAAATTGTGAGAAAAACAGTGAAAACACAATTGAGGGGAGGAAGCAAGCTGACTAAGCAAAACGTCAAAATGTGTGTTTCCCAGCTGCCACAATAGGATCAGTTTGGAACAGCTTTGCTCTGGCTTACAAAAACACTGCCAGGACCACAGTTAAAGACAACCAGCCCTCAAAGAAAACAAACATTCTGGGCAAGTTGCAGATGAAGGGTACAATGTGGATTGTGTGTAAACCAGTGCAAAGGACTCTCTTTTCTCTAAACTGAGGGTTTTCAAAATGGGAGGCAGGAACAGTTTCAGAAGAGGTTTAGTGGATAGAAGTGAAAAAATATTAGACATACAGAGGGGATCACATAGAATAGCCCAAATCTGTGTGTGATATGCTTAAAGGTCCAGTGTGATTTAAGAGACTTTATTGGCAGGAATGGAATCCATTAATCATTAGTCATTAGTATGTTTTCATTAGTGTATATTCACCTCAAAATAAGAATTGTTGTGTTTTTGTTGCCTTAAAAACGAGCCCTTTATATCTACAGCGAGAGCGGGTCCTCTTCCATGGAGTCCGCCATGTTGAACGGCCATTTTTCTACAGTAGCCCAGAACAGACAAACCAAACCCTGATCTAGATATAGACTTTTGCTTTAAATGTGATTTTTGCAGCCAGAGTACTTCTTATATGCTTAGAAGAAGAGGGTGAGGTGTGGGAAAGTATTCATTTGGTTGAAATCTGCAACTTCACCACTAGGTTCCACTAAAACTTACACACTGGACCTTTAAGAAGATATTTGAGATACAGTAGTTTGGGTGGATTTTACCCAAAGGCAGAAACTAATACATTTCTTAGGACATACCTTTATTATTGTGTATTAAGTGTAGTCTGAAGTTATGTCAAAGGATATATTGGTTCAATTGTGTTACTAGGGTTGGGCAATATGTTGCCAACAACTCGTGCTTGGTGTTGCCCCCCAATCCGAGATTTCTGCGAGCAGCAAGTTTGCTACATTCAAATGACTAAACAAGCTAAACTCACAAAATGTAAAAAAAAAAAAAAAAAAAAACATAATTTTCATTATTAAACAGAAAAACAACTGTAAAACTTATTTTTTTTGTTATATTAACTAAGTCTAGCTTAATTTCCTTGTTAACTCATTCTGATAAAAATACACAATGATGCAAAACTTCTTGGTTAGTCTTTCCACTGTTCCAACAATCACCAACTCTGGTTTGGTCGAAATAAACCCATAATCCACTGAGTTAGATGGGAAAATATTCTGGATCTACACCATTTTTCCTCTCACTCACCGTGCTGAACTGTCTGTCACTACGCAGCAGCTCTCACTCATTCTTCGGAGGCTAGCCATTAAACTCGCTAAATAACATGACAAAACTCAGCCAATCTGCTATAGCCAATATATTCATTAAATTGCCCAACCCTAGTGTATATGGGAACAAATAACAAAATCATGATCACATAGCCAATCAGTGTCCTATGAGGAACATCTGGCTAGACAGCCTGAGCTGCAGGTGTGGGTTTTTGATGGAAAAGATGTTTTTTTGCGCTTCTTCCGACTGACTTTGGTAAGATTTTGACTATGTTATATGTTCTTTGATCTGATTGGTTGAAGTTCACCCAAGATAGATCAGGACAGATGGTTCAGAACCTTTTTCAAACTTTCCAATTACTGTTTCCAGTGACGTCTTCCCAAACGTCTAAACGACGTCTTCCCAAACACCTAAACAATCATGTGACACAGGCAGGTTATAGGCATCCAGGAATTGAGCAAAACTAAGGAAGTACACTGTCTGGGTGAGGAGGAGACTTTTTCCAAGCATTGTCTGACGCAAGGCCCACAGTCCTTGAAAGGAAATATGTTACTGCACCTTTTGTATTAAATTCAGTTCAAATGAAACAATATCCTTAAAACATTACTAGACTCAAACTCCACTTGAGATGTACAAGCACCACCGATAACTTTCATGCATTTCCTGCTGTGCTGATTTATGTAAATTATGGTCAGGAGTTGGCCTTTTGTACTGGAAAAGTAAGAAAAACTCTCTACAGATCACTGAACCTTAAAACAGGACACCACATGAGAAAAGCCGTCTGTGTTTTGTGTTTTAGCTCGTGACCATGCAAATCTATTCATGGATTTTATAAACTGATACTGTGAAATTGCATGGTCAGCATCTAAAACTCTAGGCCACCAGGAAGACACCCCACGAACTGTATTGTTTTGTTAGACCAGCAAACCGAGACTGAAAGCAGTCAAAGGCTGCACAGAGCTGCAGACTGAAATGTTGATTTTCAATCTCAGCAGCACTGGCCTTTTCGCATTCACAGTAATTTGTTTCAACGTGAAATGTATTGCTTAATGTAGCTTTAAATCAGGTCAGTAACATTACAATCTTGCTTAGGGAGGTTCAGGGCTTCTTTTACATGTTACTGCAACAACTATTTGCGAGGATAAACACACTGAAATCAAAAGAAAGAATGAAGGAGGGGCTGCTGACTGATTTTCAGTATCACATTGACCTTTGAACGAAAAAGAAAAGAAAGAAAATGGTAGGTCAGCCATCTGTCTTTGTTGCTCTATATACTGTATGTTTTCTGTCCATTCTATATGTACTGTGTATAAGAACGAAGCAATCCAAAGACATTGTGTGTACTATCCATAATATCCATTATCCATCTAATATAATTCATTACTTGGCATAACAACATGGAAATTAAACAAGTTACAGTTGAGTACAAACACAGTATTAGGAAAACAGTATTAAAAGCCAATGTCTGCCATCTGGCCTAATGGAAAGGATATGAGAGCATAAGGCAGACATCAACAAATTCAGGGAGAAGAAGCAGAGTGACTAAGCACAATGACAAAATGTCTGTTTTCCAGCCTCCACTCTACAAACAGTCTGGAACAGCTTAAGGTTCACACAAAAACACTGCCAGTAACAGAGGTAAAACCTCGCCAACCTCAAAGAAATAAATATTTTGGGCAGTTTTCTGATGAAGGGCACAAACGTGAACAGTGTCTGGACCAATGGAAAGATCTTTTAATTCAGTATCTGAATGGTTTATCAATTCTTTGCCCTTTGAAATGTACAGGGACTGGTGGTATATCAGGGGTTATTCTTTTATCATTTGTGCACATAAAACATTAAACTAATCAATTGTTTTATAGCAAATGTGTAATGTATGAATTATCAGCCAATTCAGCAGTTCCCATCAGCTCTATGGCCCATTTTAGCACTTTTAACGTCATTGTTTTGGTTTTTATAGCCCACAACTTTAATATCTTGGTTCAGTCCGATCATTTTAATTAACTGTTTCCAGCAGTCGTAAAAAGGTTTATAAGTAAAAACCTGCCTAGCACAAAACAACAAACAGAGGTTACTAACTGGCTGGTGAACATTGTGGAGCATTCAGCAGTTTAAGTGCTTGATAGGAGAGTTAATATTTACCATGTGGCCAGAACTCCAAATTCATACTAATGTCGCCCTGCGTCTCCCGAATGTGTAAATTGGCAACTGTTTGCCACAACAACTTTATAAGGTGATAATGTCAGTATAGTGTTTACATCTGTTGCCCTGTTCCAAATAATCTATGAACGTGGGTTTTAAATGAACAATTTGCGTGCACAATTTTGCAATTAGTTGCCTTAAATTAACTGGAGCTGCTGCAGTTTTAACTCTGGTACCATGTTCCACAGATTTATCTACTCTGTCCTGCAGTGCATGAGGATTTGGACATGAGCATGAGGACTTCCAACTTGGAGAAGTGAGAAAAGACTGTTTCAAAGAACCTTAATGAGCCACATATGCTGTATGAGCTTACATGGCACCAGGTGTGGCTCATTAACTATGATGAAAAACTAGCCACACATTTAACTTGGCCCTGCATTACTCCGTATTACTCAAGGTTGGAATCTCCAAAAATGTAGCCATCTTTTTGTTGAATGTGGAGATAAATTCAACAAAAATGCACAATATTCAGCCTAACAGTCCATTGTGCACCAGTCACTTCTCATCCTCCTCAGGAAAATTAGTAAATGTTACACGACTTTCATCACCAGGGGTTTGTGTCAAGACACTAAATATAGAGTATATCTAGAGCTAGACTAAATTCATTGCAAGTTTAAATAATAGAAGTCATGAACACCACTGTTTGGTCTTCTGTTCAAACACACCATCAGTCTTGGGTCCAGACTGTCTGCTTATTGTGTTTGTGTGTGTGCGTGTGTGTGTGTGTGTGCGTGGCCTAGCCAAGATAGCAGTAGAGCAGTAAGCTACAAAAAGGTTACAGATAACAACAAAGGTCAGAGATCTCCAACTAGCCCTGGAGTAAAACATACGATGATGGGTGAGAGCTTCACAACTGCCTGAGATTTGGTCACAGCCTCTATAATGGAGGAACCAGTACAATATATCACTGTGTCATCAGCATAGAAATTTTCACCTACTGTATTAATATAGATATAAAATAACAGCAGACCTAAGACACAACCTTGGGGTACACCAGTAAAGTGTTTAGCCAGTTAGATAATATGATGATAAACCCATCAAGTTGGATACATGGCAAATGCATAAACCATCATACTGCCTGGCCATTTATACCAATACTAGTCAACCTTTGTTTTAGATTAAGATGGTCAACAGTATCAAATGTTTTGGACATGTTAATAAATAGAGCTACACAGCTCTTCTCCAATCTGCTCATGATGTCATTCGCCACATTCATTGTCGCAGTAGTAGTGTTACGTTTCTTTCTGAAACCAAACTGATGTTTGGATAGAATGACATTTTGACATAAGAACTGTTCATCAGTCTTACTCAGAAGTAACAACTTAGAAATAGGCTTATAATTATTAAATGACTTATATAAAGCAACTTACTCCGATTACTATTGTTAACATTTTTGTCACAGATTGTGCTTCTGGCTAACTCAAACCGATAATCAGAAGGACCATTGTACTCAAGGATCATCACTGGAAGAAACTTTCAGGACTATGATTAATGCATGCTGGTTAAAATATATCCAATATCAATACACTTTCATTTGTTTTTGTTCAAACTACACCAGGACATATTTAGTTATATGATAGAATGAGTGAACTCAGTACAAAGTGGGATTCAAGGTTTGCAATTTAAAAAAGTTTTTTGGTTCTCAATTGATTGTGTACATGTGTTAACTGACCTTTAAGGCACTCTAAACTATTGACCCAACAATGCTGATGACTTGCTCACATGGCCTTTGGGACGTCTACTCCGACACTAAAGTCATCTATCACTGAATGTCACACACGAGTGAATAAAGAAAGGGAGTTATCTCTAAGGGAGTCTATTCTTCAGAAACAAAGTACTCAGAGAGAGATGACTCAGGTAGAATAAATTAAAAACAGGCCTTCATTGAATGCTGCAGAGGGAGGAAATGACTTCTCATAACAAAAATCTAAGATGCTACAAGTTTGCTTAGATGACTGACTGACTGTTACCTCTTGCTTTCTCATTATGGAGGTTTTGAAGACAACCCTAACCTTCACTTAATGACTCATTCCTCTCCCATTTGGCTACACTCTATCTATGTATTAAAGTAAACGTGGGAGGCCATGAAAATGAAATGACTCACAAAATTTCTTGCAGTGCTGTGTTAGGATACCACTACAACAAGATTAACTAGCATTTTGAACTTACACAAGGGCAAAAGAAAGAAATCTGGGCTGCACATAAGGGATAACAATTCTAAAAAAGAAGTTGGATGACTCAAATACTTTCTTACATATCTTGGGAAATCAGATTTTGTTTTCCACAAACGAGAAATGCATCCAAGATTGTCTGTAAGAATGATACGTGAGTAGAGTAACAGACCGCACTGCGACCAATTAAATCCAGGCGTCAATTCCCGGCATGCTGTGATGTTGTAATGGATGTCCACCAACAAATGGGAGAAACATTTGGCCATTTATCTCCCCCCCAGCCCCCTTCTTCAACTGCACCTATCAGATAACTAGAACACCCCCCTGTTCCATTTTGTTTATTTGTCTCTCTATTTGTACAGAGGGCTTGAAGGGCTTGTGGAGACATAAAATGTGGGGGTACAAGAATGCAATGTAGAATAATTCATAGCAAAGACATATGGGAACAACTGGATCTGATTTAACATACAGTGTACAGCCATGCCTTTGGTCAAAAACAGAGTAGTTTGCGTCAAGTGTTACGCAAGTCTTCTCTGGCCGTCTCATAACCTTTTTGTCAGATTTTCCATTTTCAAGAGGTACAGCTGAATTTATTCCTCTTCAAAAACCAGCGTCTGGGTTAAAGGGCTGCCAAAGATCCTTTTCACTTTTTTCCATACATAACTTCTTCTGTTCTTTTGATTAGCCTCAACAGCCTACCCAACTTCCACTTGAGTTTTTGCTTGTACACACTTTAGGGTGGTTGTTTGGAGAACAATCACAAGAATGCAATAAAAGTTGTTGGTTTGTAAAACTTATAAATGGTAGGAAAGGTGGAGGTAATATTTACAACAAACACTTTTTAGCTTTTTTTGTGGTGTAATATTTCTCTTCCACGTTGCACCTGCTTTTGGTTAGTTGACAGCAATTTTTGGATGATGCTCCCCCAGACATGACACCTTCAATTTATATGACGTCCTGACTCCAGTGTGCTGAAGAAGCTTCCCCTCCTCCCTGTTCCTTTTTTCTCTCTCTGTTTCTCCATCTACCCTTCTCTCTCTCTCCTCCCCCTCTCTCCTTCTTTCCCTCTGTATTTTTCTCCAGAGACTTCCAGTTTTTGAACACCACACTGTTCTTACCTACTGGCCCTCCACCCCACGCACACGAAGAGAGAGAACCACAGGTAAGCTTGCATATGGAGGCATGGATTTGTGATTTCCTGTTTGATTATTCCATTTTATTTCTGTTTTCCGGATGGGATTATCAGCTGTCACTGCTAGGCTTTTGGGCAGTGGCTAGTGCTGCAAGAGAGAAATGAAGAAGATTCAGTGCATGGAGCAAAAAATAAGTGATAGAAGTTTTAAGATTTGCAAATTGTTTTAGAGAAACAGCGAAAGGGCCTACATCATACATATTTATATAGATCTGCAGTGTTCCCTTTAAGACTGTTTCATAGCTTTCATTGACTTTAGACACAGCCTGTTGCACTTGGATCCAGTTTCTGTCCGCATTTTTCATGGGTCTGGAAAGAATCATTCTGGTTTTGCATTGTCTGCAGGGTTGATTTTGCTCAGGCATGAATCTAAACTAGTTATAAGTCTGCTTGTAGTTCCTTGTCTTTGCATAAGTTTGCAACACTTAGGATGAAAATCACTTTTCTTAGTGTTTCACAAAACATATGCTGAAGAACATTTATGTATGCACATATATCGCGTACCACTGGAACATCTGTGTTGCATTACTGCTCCTACTACTGATTTGTATAGAAATGAATCCTAGTTGATAAATGAAGTGGTGCTGAGAGCCAGGCAGTTTGGTTCAAGCTGCAGCTGTAATGATGTGGCTCGACAAAGATAATTGAATCAAGGAATCTAGGACAGTTTACATGAACACCGACTGATTACATAATACTCTAGGGAGTGGGTGTGGTGATACGGTGTATGTTTTAAGGGTGCAAGATTGATATCTTTTTAGCATAATTCTTTAAAAGTTCTAGTTTTGTTTTATAGTACTTTTGTCCTTCAATTTCCTTGACTTCATTAATAAATCCCTGATGCATGAATGATCTGAATATGAGATGAAATTATCTAAATGCTCATTTTGCCAATCATTCTAACTATGACACAAACTTAAAACAAATCAACTGATGTCTCATTTCTGTTTATGATTATTACTTTATATCCCTCTAACCTTTCTATTTCATACCTTGTATCCCCCTCCCTTCTATTTGTTGGATCTCCAGAAGCCATGTTTCCTCTCCGTATACCCCTGTTGGCTGTATTGATCAACATGGCCCTGTGCCAGTATGATTACTATGACTACCAGCCTTCTAATGCGCTAGGACCCTCAGGGCCCAACTGTAATCAAGAATGCGAGTGCCCAATCAACTTCCCCAGCGCCATGTATTGTGACAACCGCAAGCTCAAGTTTGTTCCCGTTGTCCCATCAGGGATCAAGTACCTGTACCTCCAGAACAACCAGATAGAAGAGATCAAGGCAGGAGTGTTTGATAATGTTACTGATGTACTTCGCTGGCTGGTACTTGACAACAACCAAATTACCAGTGGTAAGATATCAAAGGGCACAATCGACAAACTCACAGCCCTGGAGAAGCTATTCTTCAGCTACAACAACCTGACAGAGCCAGTCATCCCTCCTTCAAAGTCCCTTGATGAGCTGAAGATCATGCACAACAAATTGTCCAAGTTCCCCTCTGGACTCTTGACTGACAAGGAGAATTTGACCTCCGTCAACCTTCAGTACAATCAGCTAACCTCCGAAGCTATCGCAGGGGCATTCAAAGGGCCAAAGAAGCTGCTGTCCCTGGATGTGAGCCACAACAAGCTGAAGAAGCTGCCAGCCGGAGTCCCCAGTTCACTGGAAATCCTCTATGCTGACTACAACGACATTGACAGTGTCGGAGCAGGATACCTGAACAAGCTGCCCGCACTGCAGTACCTGAGGATCTCCCACAACAAGCTGGTAGACTCTGGAATCCCTGCTGGAGTGTTCAATGTTTCATCACTGGTGGAGCTGGACCTGTCTTTCAACAAACTACAGTCCGTCCCTGAGATCAACGAGCAGCTGGAGCAACTCTACCTGCAGGCCAACGAGATCAACAGTGAGTGTCAACTATTGGATACTCTTTTAAAAGCATTGTTCAATTCTAAATGTCTTATTTGACTGTTTTCCTAAAGGTACCCTATGGACTTTAAATTATGTTTAGTATGTCTCACCAAAGCCCATTGTGTATATTCTTTAGATCTAACAAAAGTCACATACAAAGCCTACTTTTGAATGTTTCAAATCATGCATTGTTTGCCTCCATGTTTTTTTTCACTGCCTTTGCAGATGCATTGCCATGCACATGCATATGCACACTAAAAACAAGCAGGGTACCTTTGGCCCCTAGTATAAGGGGGTTGAAAGGTTTCTAATAACTTGACTGTTCAGTTTTTCTACCATCTTCCATAACATTCTCTCAATTTTTCATTCTCTGCAGAGATCGATCTGACAAGTTTCTGCAAGTTCATTGGACCGATCAGCTATTCCCACCTGAAGCATCTGCGTCTCGACGCCAACAATGTCACATATAGCAACATGCCCCCTGACTACAGAAACTGCCTGCGCGTAGCTTCAGATATCATGTTTGAATAAGGACCCTCCTCATATCTATGACCTTTCCATGACCCCCTTATCTACTACCATGGCACAGCTCAGCCCAAAGCCTTCTGGATTTAAATGCCATAGTATCCCTTCTTTTATAGTACTCACATGTCTTTGCACATATGTACTGTGCAAACCTGGGGTACTGTAATGGCTTCTTTATCAATTAAATAAGTATGTAGCTTGAGTAAATCATGACTGGGCAAATTTGAGATACAATAGATGGAAAGACAAGCTATCAAATTGAAACCTATCTCACAAAACATGCAATCAGATTAGATTCATCAGCCATCAGCCATCACACATTTGGCTCAAGATATGAATGGATATTCTTATTGTTGAAATAATGAAGGCAAAAAAAAAAAAAAAAAAAAACGTGTAAAGGAAATGACCAAAAGTTCTACAAATAAAAAATAATTTGTAGTAAAACACACACTTTAAACATTCCAAACTTGCATTTGATTACATTGAATACAGACACAATGGAGTAAACAATGGCTCCAATGTCTCAATTCAGTCGTAACGTCATTTTGTTGTCTGTCTTGTATGTTCCAATGTTTAGCATGTATAATATGATGTGGGTACAATAATTAATCCATTGCTGTGCAAAGGACCAGCTACTAAGGACTGCGGACTCAGATTTCAGTGTATAATGCCTAATGTGAGAAATGATGAACAAATGTAAAATAGCAGTCACATTTTCAACATCTTGAATGAATCAAAGTGTTTTAAAGGAAATACCATTGTTATTTACTCATGTCTGCCTCTGATTTGAAAGCCTGCACATTCAGACTGTGCCAAGTCCCACTGATTGACAAGGAATATACATTTCCATTTGAAAATGACATACCAGTTTCTTAAAGGAATAACTTCAAGCCCAATTTAAGTAGGACTTAGGTGTTTTTGGAGTACTTGGTGTTAAAAAGTGGAACTTGATTAAAAGACATTGGTATTATCCTTGGAATTACTTTGCTCAATTAAATCTTGAGATGATAGTATGACGTTTTCTTGAAATCACGAGTCAAATTGTTTCTTTACTTATTCTAATTCCTAGCTGTCCACTGTCATGCGCATTGCTGATTTGTATACATTTTGCATTACTTGCATGCAACCAATGGTACCATTCTTTGATAATAAACTACAGCTTTTGCAGTTAAGGTGCTTTCATTGTTACGTTGTTGTTTACCATGTTTGATAAATGCTTCTTACCAATACAAGTCAACTTGGCAGCAGTGTCACGTTTATTGAAGTCATGTTATTAGAATATCCCATTTTGTTTAGGTAATTTTTCATTTCATCATGATTTCTTTTGTGGCCTTTGACTCAGTAACTGGATTTGAACTTGGATTTACTGTGAGGAAACCAAACACAGTTGAATAAACTATATTTCCAACATATTTGTATGATATCGCTTTTTAAGTCTGCTGTAATTAATTTCTAGCGTGTACAGAAACAAATTGATAAAGCCGTCTTATTTGACTCAGCATAAATGTAAGTTAAATATAGTTGAAATAAAATATTTCTGACAGGAAATTTTATTTCTGTACCACTCTTAAACCACGTATCCTTTTATAAAGGGTTTATAATTTGTAACTAATGGTTTATTAATCATAAATCTCTACATCAAGCCATTATAAATCTATAATTATCTCCTGATAGAGGCAACCTTTGTTTGGCTGGTGTTATAAAACCATTGGTTACATATTATAAAGTATGCCTTATTTTAAAACAGTACCTATAAGCAATTGTGTAAATAAAGTAACCAACATTGGGTACTCTCTGCAAATCCCTGAATCTCCAACCCTGGAATACTGACAATTATATCGCTCTATAATGGTTCAAAACACAAATAATTAACATTAGAAACTTCTCTCTTAAAGTCTGGTTTTAAAAACAAGCTGAAGCCAAGTGAAAGGAGTCAGGAAGCAAAGGAACTGTACTGTTAGTCCACTGAGATAATACAGTATATCAGGCAGTTAAGATGTGTTGTATCAGATTTCACCTGAGCATTATGACAGGGCATGATGAGTTGCAGATTACTACGTACTCTGTTGAGTGTCAGGGTTTTTTTTTGGCAGCAACCATTTTCCTACCTGGCCTGAATCTTTGGGATGAAGTCACAATGTCTTCCCGTGATTTAGGAAAAAAGTTTTTAAGATGATGGAAGATCTATTTATTTAGTCTCTCTCCAATGCCTTTTGCTGTGTTTCAGATATACTGTTTACATACATAGCCCAGCTGTTTTCAAGGAGCCATACCTTGTGGTCTTAATCTTTATCTTGTTATTCCCCAGATTTCCCTTTGTGTCTCTCAAGTCATTCATTTACAGCAATGACATAGAGAACCCGTCATCTTTGTTCTGTTCTATGTTTCAGTGTAACTGCAGAGTCAGGCAAAAAAAATTGCTGGTCCTGGAGGGATGCAGGGGTTGCAGGGTTTTGCTCAATACCACAGCTTTAAGATATTTTCTGTGTAAATCTACCCTTCCAACTGTCTCAGACAGAAACCACAAATATCCCATGACGATTTCAAAGTATTTTATTTTTTCAGTAAAGCTTCCCTGTGGAGCTTCAATACAAACAGATAAAGTTTCCTTAAGAGAGGATTGTCCTAATGTACTGTTTTCACTAAGATACATTTTAGTCTGCATATTTGGCTTGACAGACTCTCGCCCCCACCAGATCTGGTCAAAAGTGATAAAATTGTTTTCATTTTTCTACAACCCTTCGTCCAAAGTTTTCTTTTACAGCCAATACTCAAGCATTTTAAGAACGATTCATGCAGGGTCATCAAAAGGTTTTGCATCAGCAGTTATTTTCCTGCAGAGGAAACCAAAGCTTAACATTTTTGCTCCACTGTTTTACATCTGAACAGAGAGAGGAATAGAAATCGTAATGATTTCTGTTCAGGTTTTTGGCCCCTTCATGAGGGTGAGTTGCTCTTATGATTGGCGGAGTCTGAGAAACATGTGTTTCATGGACTGCCAGAGGGAAATAAAACAATAAAATCAGCACATTCCTTGTTGGGTTCTGCACCATCTTTCAAAAGGGTACCATTCAATTTAGGAGTAAAGAGGCTGAAGAAATCCTTATATGGTATTTTATTATTTTGTTTATATTTGTGGCTTTAGTCATGTTTTAATTTGTAAGAGTACATTAACAGATAGGAATTAGACACGATACTGCTGTCCTAGATGTGTTGGTGCACTCAAAAAGTTACTGTATTTTTTATGAAAAGTTATAACTAATCCACAATGGAGTCGTAGTGAATTGGAGATTGTGCATTGTAAACTCTTACGAGATTCTTACTTTAAGATTTAACTGCAGTCCAAAACAAGCTATTGTGCATATAATGTTGTATTATGTACGATGTATTATTTAGTATGTCCACTAAATTGGACCAAATTGTGCCTTCATCATCAGAAAAAAATCTTAAACGTCTGCTATTCATTATCGGTTCACGTGTTCCAAAAAAATAAAGTCTGAAAGCCAAAGGAGAAATATCTCAAAAAACACAAGTTTTACCCCTTTTGTAGATTTGAAATAATGCAATTTCTAGTCTTTCAGATCTTTTTCTCTCATCCCTTCCAAACACTGTGTACAGTAAAATACTATGAAGACAGATAACTGTCATCACAGTTGGAGATAAAAGAAAATATGCTCCCTTGAAAGTACTTTCCACTACAACCCCATGCTACATCCTCTAAAACGTCCTTCGTGATACATGAATGTACTGACACTGTGGATAATAAATCAGGTGCAAAGTTTCGTAGTCGTCACTGTCTTTGGGTGTGTACTCTGCAGTTTTTTTTACAATATCAACAGGACTTTTGCAGGCCTGTAACAACACCACTAATCCTGGCTGATGTGCACCACATGTGCTGGAACCAGTAGTTTCTTCTACGAGTGTTCAGTCAAGAGTTGACTTTATTAGAGCAGACACTATTTAAAGAGTGTACGTTAGTTGATTAGATACGTGGCATTTATAGCTATTAGGTAAATGGCTTCCAGATGGCCCATTTTAATCCTGCTAGGTGTTTGTAATAAGATCCAGCCATGAAGATCATTTACTTAAATTTGGCACACTTATGTGAATGAAAGTCAGTAGTAGTCTGTCCATTAGTAGGTGCTGTGAGGTAATTTAAATACCCAACAATTCCCTATGCCATCCAATACAAGTCAGGATGTAAAAATATCAGCAGTCTACTCGCTTCCACTACTATTACAACACGTTACATGTTTGTTTTAGCAGCTTTTTTTCACATTTCACATGTTTTTACATGGTCATTTGTACCCATTTTCAATCTAGGATAATTTCCTCCTCTTTCTCTTGAGTCACCCTTTTTCAAACTCCTGCATGGAGCTCCTGCTGCCCGTGTCTAGACAATAAAGTCCTTGATAAAGACTTCAGCCTCACATCCTCCTGCTTGAGACGGTAAGTGAAAGTATAATCAGCTGTTGGAGCCTGGCAGCCCAACTCCAAAGACCATGCTTCAGTCCAGACCATCTCCAGCTGTTCTGTCTCTTTATCTCTGTTTTTATTCATATTCTCTGTCCATCCAGTGTCACTGTGATCTGGTCTCTAGCTTTTCTCTACAGAATTTCACTTAGCTTTTCAGTTGTTGTTGATCTTTTCTCTTTTAGGTTCAGCTCTCTCCCCATCTCCTGTAAATTTCTCTTTTTCTCACCCTTGTTCCTAAAAGTGTAGGCATGGGCTCCAGGTGTCCCATCTGTGGCCTAAATGCAGACACGCACAGTGCAGAGATGAGAAACAGGTCAAGAAAGTGGGCAGAGGTTACAGAAGTAAAACATAAAAGACTGAAGCATTCATCTTTCAGGGTTATTCTTTGGATGGAGTAAAAGAAAACTTGTCCAGTTCTTAATAACAAAAAAACTCAAGTTTCTTGAGCAGCAATGATCACGTAACACCAACTTAATTGTTTTTTTAACAACCACCAGATGAAGGTTTGATGCTGTGCTATGAAGCAGTTTTTATGATTAAAATATTTTACCCCATTCGTGTGTTTGGGGAGTCAGGCCAATGTGAGTCCCAGACATGCATCCCGTAAACCAGCTCGGTAACTTTCATTAGACTGAATGGGCCACCATCTTTAAATGCATCCACTTAACATATCCGATGGGAAGCCAGTGAGGGATCACAACCTTGTTATTTCACAAGTGGCTCCTACTGGACTTCAGGGTGGCTACAGGGAGGTGGGCAAGTATGAATCTATGTAAATCTCTGATTAGCAGTACCAAGGGCCCTATACATAGGAAACCTAATAATATAGGGAACCGAAGAGGTTATAATTAGTGCTGTCAATCGATTAAAATATTTAATCGCGATTAATCTCATGAATGTCATAGTTAACTCGCGATTAATCGCAAATTAATCGCACATTTTTATCTATTCTAAATGTCCCTTGAATTATCATTTTAATACTCTTATCAACATGGAAAAGTGGATAGGCTTGCTTTGTGCAAATGTTTTTTTATTGCAAACCACAACAACAACATGTAGTGTTACAGCCATTCACGTCTGAAGCAAAATCTCAAACAAAGCAACACTATCAATAAACAGATGACAAAAAAATAAATACCTAGTCACAAAAACAGCCCCCTCAACAACCTTCAAAACAGGGTGATACAAAATAAATCCATCCATTGTCGCCTGGTTATGACGCGGAGGAGGCGGAGAATTTAAATTGCCGGTGTGTTTGGCCATCAAGTCGTATTTCAGACTGGATGTGCTACGATGATAACTCAGTTCACACCGACAATACACACAGATAACTTTGGTTTTATCTAACGAACTTTTCCATTCATAATTTTGTTAGCAGCGTCCATTTCAGCATCTCGTGCTCGACATCCACACAATACAGTAGCGTGGGGCGCGCTTATTGTTTTGCTTCCGGTTTACAGCTGGATCCTGTAGTTTTTCTAATGTTACTAGCAGTGGCCACAGCTTATGAAAAAACTACAAGTTCACTAGGTCACAAAGAGCGTTAATCTCGCGATAAAAAAATTAACGCCGTTAAAATTGTTTTGCGTTAACGCGTTAATAACGCGATATTTTTGACAGCACTAGTTATAATATAACCTAAGAGTATTAGTTGATATATTTTAACGCTATTACCAATCCATACCAACAAGTCAAGAGTCTACAGCCATGCTAGCAGCTCTGCTTTGAGCTAAATGCTAACTGCAGTATCCAAAGGTTCTCACGATGATAATGCTAACAATGCTGTTTAGCAGGCATAATGTTTATCATGTTCACCATCTTAGTTTAGTGTGTTAGCATCATTCATCCGGAGGGGAACATGTCAAATTTCATAGCAGTACCATAATCCAATAATTGTCATTTCACTTAAAACCACAAATGTCAACCTCATGGTAGCACCAGAAAAAAAGTCACCAAAGTCAATACATCATTTCGGAACCAGGAATCTCTGTACCAAAGTTTTAAGGCAATCCATTCGATAGTTTTTTGTGTCTGGACCAAAGTGGTTTGCCAACCTCCTGGCAAAGAGATCAACATCGCCATCCTTTGCTAGTGTGGCCAAAAACAAACAACAAAAAAAAAAAACAGGACCACCCTTGCAGATATCTTTCAAATACAAAACAAACCCTGGAAAACAGGACAGCTGAATTAAGATTTGTATGCGAACACATGCAGTTTGATTTAGATCCTGTTTGTGCTCAAGGTTTCTGCCTGTTTTTCCTTACCACCATCACCAAGTGCTTACTCATCGCTGGAATTTTTTGGTTCTCTGTAAATAATATTATAAAGAGCATGAAAAGTGTCCTGTGATAACTTCAGTTATAATTTGGCACAATACATAAATTGGAAATTGGGGGAAAAATGTTCAAGTTCAATGTTCAAATCTTTAAGTTTGGATTTGGATGTCTTTGGATAAACATCAAACTAAAAATACACTAGGTTACTAATTAGATAAATGGTTGTCTATTTCACTACGTTTACTCCAATGACAATTTTCCATGATATCCTATGGGTGAGTGTCTATAAACATAGTGGTTAACTTCAGTTGTGGTCTAAAAGTCACTGCACTACCACAACAGACAGTGTCATATTGTGAAGCTGCATCTGGAGTGATGTCACTGATAGGCATGATGGGGAAAAACTACAAAAAGGAGACTTTGGTGGTAAACGATTTTCCTGTAAAAAGTTGGGTGTGAATGTCTGAGTGAAAACCCCTCTGAGCCCCTTTCTGACCTCACCTGACAGCCTTGTAAACACACCCCAAGGCCTGTGAGCTGAAATGAGCCATAAAATGGTCGTGCACCCATCCCCCAGAGTAATGGGTAAAGAGAAAATCCTTCATTGCAGACCAAATGGTTAAGTTGGGTGGGGTGACAGCAGTTTAACCCTCAACACTGATGACTTCAGTTTTTACAAAAAAAATACGAGACAAAACGAAAGAGGCGGAAGAAACTGCTGGGCTGGCAGAAAAGAAGGCAACACAAAGTCTGAAAGGACATCCCAACTCACACACACAATCTTCCTCCCACCATCAACACATCCTCCATCCTCTCTGTGCAGCCGGTGCATGTCCAAGGTGCAGCCTTGGGGGAATCAAACCAACAACAATACTAGTCTAACAGGGCTGGCTTGCAGCACTTACCACATTAGAGCCATTGAGGTTGTGGACAATCATCAGATCTATTTGCAGAAGCAGAGGAGCCAAACGTCACCTGGCTGCACGCAGACCACTCAAACCAGCTGGAGAAGCAGGTAAAGATGATTTATCTTTATTTAGTAGCTTGACAGAGGAGGAGTGAAATTCTTTGACAAGGAGGGTGCAATGTATTTTCCATATGGTTTACATCTGACTGGACTTATCTTTACCTTTGATGTGGTGCACCTTGCCAGCCTTAAAGAACAGAAGAGGTAAAGCGGCGAGGTAACCCTGCAAATAACAGAGTTGAAAGTGTTTTACGTAAATGTCTCAGTTTTTATATGCCGTTTTGTCTGGTTCTTTCAGTCACAGATAATTTTATAAATTAGGATGCTTAATGCCAGGATCAAGATAGATAGATTGATTGACACTTTCGTAATCAGTTTTACAATCAAAATTACACCTGGAAATAAATGAACTAAGAACTAACAATTGTGGCTGTTCGAAGTTTGCAAATTACACACATCTTTGGAAAGCCACTTTTACTGCCAAACAAGTTTTTTTCCACATAATAATTATCCATAAACACAGTTACTTTCTCAGCTCTGGATGCAGTAATCCGTGCAAACTCTTCCAAATGTTTGAAAGTCATGAAGTGGATTTCAGCAAAGCCATCAACTGGAACCGATCCCACAAAACCCATGCAGTGCAAATACAACCCGTTGTGTAATTAACATAGCTGGCTCAGACGTAAAGCCCCTAGCAGGAAATTAGCATTATCATATTCCTCTGCATGTGTTTCTTCTTAGGCTGTCAGGCAGATTGTAGACAACATTTGTTCTCAGTAATATATCTTCAATTTTGCAGAGATATGTGAAGCCCTGACTCACCATTTTTTAGCAGTTGGGATATTTAATTGTAAATCTTGACACACATTATAAATAACTATTGTGTTGTAATGAGAATGGATGGGTACCCCATCTGTCATGTCTGCAAGTCAACAAGAATTTCTATCAAATCACAGTAAGTTTAAGTTTTATTGAATCAGAGTTCTTTAGTTCTGTTATGCATCATTAATTATATTATTCAGTTTTATTAACATTTCTGACATCTATAATAAGTGTTTTTAGAAGCCTGTGAAAAGACAGATGGAACAAAATCCTTATTAGAAGGACAACTGACTGGTTCTTGATTTCATCACAAATCTTTTGAGAAGGCTGCTGTTGGTGGTAGAAAGGCTGATTGGAAGCACATTCTTGCTGTCGAGGTTACAAGCTGGCCGTCTTATTGCTTAACGGACTAAGTTGCATGCCAAGTAATTGCAAGGTCAGAAGCCTCTGCGGTCTGACATCTACTCTGACTCACTGGATGTACACTGTGGGACATTGGCCATGTACATTCTTCTGCCCTTTCGCTATCTGTGTGTTACCATTTTGAAAATCCCTTTAGCTACCGGAAACAATAACCCCCGAGCTAGTGACCTACATGCTGAAAATGGCAAGTTACCCTAACCCTAACCTGGTTCCTAGCAGTATGAACGAAAACAAACAATTTTAATAAGTTCTCCCTTAACACTACTGTGCGAGGGCACCACCACTGCAATCTGGGCTTGGCACCAATTAGACAATTGTGACTGGTTTAAAGAAATACAAGCCTTATACCAGAATGATAAGACCAGCAAGACCTTTCTCCAGCACTGACCAAGTGGCAACCACCATGACTGTGAAATGAAGCCAACACGGAAGTGCCAAATACTGCATTTCCACGAATGGCTACTTGAGGCTGTTTACAGCTGGGTACAAAAAACAGTTTACAGTAGTACGGGGGCTGAACTCACCTGTTCAAATTATATTAAGGCTTTATTTGGCCAACCTCAGCTCCACCTACGCTCCACGTCTTTGCCCATTTTTGGATTAGCCGGGAGCCAGCAGAGTCAGGACTGCCAAGATACCGAAGGCCAGAGCCACCACACTTTGAACTTCACACTGGCTCTTCAGAAACAGAATCAATGACGTCATAAAGACTATGTCTATTTTTATTTAAACACTCTATGGCGCTGATACAGCACTGTGCAGGTGAGAGCTACTGGATGCCTTTTACTTCAAAATCAAGGATTAAGAATATCTGTAAATAACTAGATATGCTGTCATTAAAAGATAAAGGTATGGAAACAATATGCAATCAAGAAAGGTCACTTTAGGCTAACCAGCTAAGCTTGTTAGGACAGTACAGTGACTGATGCAAAGTTTCCATTCATCAAGGTAGTAATTTGTCTTTGACGTATAGTTCCTATAAATGTGCTCAGGACTAACGTCTTGATGTGTAATTGTTAACACAAGATTATAAACATGTAGTGCAATGATCACCGTTCACAAACTCACCCTGGCAAACACAGGAGGAGCTCTAATGGGATTGCATGGCTGATCATGGATAAGTGTTGCTCCTATCCTCAAAGAACTCAGCTGGGATTATCCTGTTGCATCCAGACCTTTGCCGTCATCGCTGCAAATGAGTGCAATCTCATGCTGGCATGTTGAAAGGTCACCTGAGACTAGGTAGCTTGTACAAAAACAATTTGCCTGGCCAGCATGCAGTAAAATACCCCCAGATTAAGTCTGACCTCCCTCCCATAACACCATTACATGTCATGTCTGAAGAAGTAAGTTGACGCATGTGTGAAAATTGTCATAATATACCATAAAAGGGACATGCATTAAGTATCTACTAGTCACTTACACTTAACTGTACTGCACATACTTTATCAGGCACAGGTTTCAAACGAGGACTACCTTGAGAACACCTTCTATACTCTATGCCAACTCCATAGCATCTTGCAGTCCTGTAGATTTTTCAACCAAATATTAATAATAACCCTCTTCATCCCAAATGTTTTTGTAGTAAATTGAAGCGACTGAACTCACAGAGCTGCCCTAAATGTGTCTCAAGCCATTGCCTCCTGGAACTATTTCAAATTAATTCAAATGTGGTCAAGACGCATCCCACGTCCTCAGGAATAGTGCTTAAATATGCTGTGTCATTCAAATTATGGTCAGTATTGGTTCTAATGTGTGCCAAAAACACTCATTACATAAATCCTTCATCTCCACTTCTCTCTGTTTGACAGAAGGTCCATACATTTACACCAAATCTGACCCAAGGTTTATCAGACGAAGGCAACATCCTCCCACATCGCACTTATACTAAGCTGTATTTGTGCAGTTTTTGTTTAACCAACAGTCTCAGTTGACTCTTAACACTTTAAGACTTTATAATTCACATAAAGCAGATTAATGAATCCTGATTCCATCGTGAATGGCAGCAGTACAAAGTTGTCACAAAGGTCAGCAAAGGACTCAAGGGGATTTGTGAGCGGAGTTTAAAAAAAGTTCAAACATGGCAACCAAGGGAGGAAGGGTTGTACATGTGGAAGTCAGCAACCAAAGAACAGGTTGGCTTGTATTAGCCTGTTTCTAAGTGGGCCATGTCTCAACCACTGAAAGGCTTAGTACACTATACACCACCTTTGACCTCTGATCTTAGGAGAATCTGATTGGCCAGGAGAAGCTTTGAGTCACAGTTTGGCACGCAGTGAATGAAAAAACTGGCGGTACAAATACAGGGATGTGAGAGGAACAGCCCCATCATTTGGGACTACACTTGTTAACTTGCTGAGAAAGGACTTGCTGACAAGGGATCGCGTTTAAGGTAAGCTGGGTTTCTGAAAGGCAAAGATGTTACATCTGACTGACAGGCTTGGTAGATTTGGTTTAGTTTGGTAGATGTTTGTCTTGCAACTTTCGCGATTGGGTTTTATCTTTATAGAAGCATGGATCCCGCTTTTATCATTTGCACCACATGTTGTACCACAAAGTTGGGTCAAGAATCTTTGACCTTTGCACAGTGGAAAAGAAGGGGCACATTTCTCAAAACAGGTGTGCCGGCTTTGTCTTTGAAGTGCAGCCATCCGTGAAAAAGCGTGTCCTACCCAAAATGAATTCCAGACAAACGTGGAGTGCATCAAGAATTTAAACCAGCACCAGATGGCAGCTGAGAGTAATCAAGTAGCGCCTTAAGAAATGGGTGGATAGAAGATGGTAGAGCTCACATAAGATTTTGTTCATTTCACTTCTTTTATTTATTTTTGCACTTTATTTATTGTATTCCTCTTTTTGAATTTTTTCCTCTTTACCCCTGGCAGTGGTTAGTACCAGGCCATCTGCCATTCCCCTAAACTATCATGCCAAACAAGGGGATGGATTCAGTTCCCATTTAATGAATGTGTGCAATGCTTAGCTGAAATGTGTACACGCTTGCATATGTGTTTATTTGCATACATCATCGTCTACTGCTGAGCCTGATGAACAGTGCGAATCTTACGATTGATATGCAAAGTCTTCAAGTCTGGGCTTTACGGTTGTCCTAATGCAATTAAAGTTGACCTGGGTCTGCATCCTGTCTTTTGAGCTTTACCTGTCAGTAATGACCCAGAAAGGGCAGGTTACCTTGTTTTGTTGGCAGCTACCATTGGAATTTCATGATAATGACATTAGTGGTAGAGTAGGCTACATACACTGGTGGTGGATCGGCCAGAGTGGCCACAGGGTCAGATTGTGCATTTGTGAACACAGCTGATTCATTTGTATGTGATACTAGCCATGTGACTTCTAGAGTGTGCCTTACAAGGACCAGCATAGCGTGGTCCTAATTCTTCGAAGTCCCCAATCCTTTACAAATTATAACATCTGATCTTCATTACCTTGGGCGTCTAGAGCATTTCAGTGTCTCTTTGCCCTCTATTGTCTTAAGACTTGTAACAATATGTAGCACTTCACATATCTGTCTATAATATTGTTTTGTCCCTCTTTCTATCATAGGTTGCCTAGTGAAATGGCACTTATCCTGAGCCTTCTCTGCGTCTTGTGCCTGGTTGGGCCAGTTCTCAGCCAGGATATGCCATATGAGGAATATATGGCCCAGATCCAAGCCTGCCCTAAAGAGTGTCGCTGCCCCCCCAACTTCCCTCGTGCTGTCTACTGTGACAATAAAGGCCTGAAGAGCATCCCAAAAATCCCTCCACACACATGGTATCTCTACTTGCAGAACAATCTAATCGAAGTGCTGTCAGCAGATGCCCTGCGTAATGCCACATCATTGCGCTGGATAAACCTAAACCGCAACAAAATCACTAGTGAGGGAGTGGAAGAAGGTGTACTCAATTCATTGTCTCACCTGGTGCACCTCTACATGGATGACAACCTATTGTCTTCAGTGCCATCTCCCCTGCCAGCCAGCCTGGAGCATCTACGTCTCTCCCGCAATCGCATCTCCAAGATCCCTGCTGGTGTCTTCATCGGTCTGGATAAGCTTAACCTCTTGGACCTCCAGGGGAACAAGCTGATGGATGATGCTGTGACTGTGGTGAGCCTAAAGGGTCTGAACAGCCTGGTACAGATCAATCTAGCCAAGAACCAGCTGAGTACCATGCCTCTTGGCTTACCGGCCACCACCACCCAGCTTTTCCTGGATGGCAACAACATTGAGAAGATCCCAGCTGGCTACTTCAAAGGTTTGCCAAAAGTGGCATTTCTGAGGCTCAACCACAACAAGCTTGGTAGCAATGGAATCCCCAAAAATGTGTTTAATGTCTCCAGCATTTTGGACTTGCAGCTGTCCCACAACCAGCTGACTGAGGTCCCCCTTATTCCTTCAGGCCTTGAGCACCTTCACCTTGACCACAACAATATCAAAAGTAAGTCTGTGACATTTTCCCAAAAGCACCTACTGATTTTTTTCTCATTATAGTGACTAATTTGAGTTGTAGGTGATTAAGAGTGCTTCTTTTATGGATCTATTGAATATGATAGATCAGTTAGGTATTCTGTAAAGCTATTGTAAGTCTTAAAACTTCCCTTTGTGTATTTACAGGTGTAAGTGGCTCCAACGTCTGTCCTGTCGCCATCAGCACTGTGGACGACTCTGTCGACGAGAGTGTTCCTCGACTGCGCTACCTCAGACTGGATGGCAATGAGATTAAGCCACCAATTCCTAGGGATGTCATTATGTGCTTCCGTCTCCTGAGGTCCATTGTGATCTAAAAAAAAAATAATCAGCAGCATGTTATAAGCTAATTCTAATTTCATACAACTGATGACTGATAATGTGGTAATGTGGACGCATCTCTGATAAATGAGATGTGTGAATCTATGCAACAAATATGGTGACATGATGATATTTGCATGTTTGTGAAACTCGAATATTTGACGCTAGTTGGCATCAACTTGTTTTATTGCTGTGGATTAGAGAAAAGGTAATTCCAGTGGTATTTTAATAAAAATCTAAAAGAAAGTACAAAATTGACAAGGAGCTGGTGGGTTAGAAGCCTTATTGAGGCAGCAGTCTGTTGACCACTAGTTGTGCCTTATGTTGGTGTAAACATCTGCATGTACAATCCAGAATGAAAATCTGATTATAATTTAGCATGACAGTGATTTAGACAGATAGAAAGACAATATGTACTAATGGCACCTGGAGATCTTTGAGGACTCTTTGTGTGTCTCAATTCCCATACTTCCATTAGTAGACTACACGCATAGTGCGCTAATTTTGGCAGGATAGTGTTGTCTCAATTCAAGCGTGGCCATTGTGCACTAACAGGAAATGAAATGGCATTTGACTGCCAAAATATAAATAGAAAACATCTTATAATTGTATATTGCGGTATTCGCCACAACCACTTCAGCTCCAGCAGCTTCCTCAGCTCCTCGGTGCTTCCCCTTCTGTTATATAGCCAAAATGGCGACCACTGAGGGATGAGAAGTGTCCAGCGTCTAACACTCAACTTTTTGACCATTATGTGTGCACCATCCGGGTACTCACAGTACACTGTATTTTGCCATAATTGACAGTGTGAATGCATTTATGTACTCAAAATAGCAAGCGTAAGTATGGAAGTATGCAAATTGAGACACTGTCATTGTCATTATGCTTCTTTTTGCAGGAAGCAAAGCTTATCAATTGATTGGAAAAATATCACTTTTATTGAGGAAATCCATTGCTTTATATTTGTAGACTTGAAGCCAAATTAATGGTGATATTTTCTAGGTTTTTTTTACTCTATTCTTCACATAGTCATATTTACTGAAGGTAACTTATTTTTATTTAATATTGGAGAAAAATTAGTAGAAATCTGACAACCCTGTCAATTTTCATGGCCAATATTCCTTAATATTTTGTATACAAAAGAAATGTGATAACTATTTTTAAAAAATGCCAACACACTTTTTAATTCTGGTCATTATTTTTCTGAATAAACTGAGATTTCATTTCAATTGTCTTAAATTTGAATAAACTTCTGAAAATGAACATGTGTCATGTTTTTATAATTCCTGCACTTTGCACGAATGTAACCTAAATGTAAATAGTAATGTTAAGGTAGTCTGCAATTTTCATTTCCCAAATGTTTTGTAATGAAGTTTTAAAATGAGGGACTTTTTCCACCAAATTTTATTCGGGGTGTTTTGGATAACGATTTTAGGGAACTCATTTTATCATTAGAAATTGAATATAGAGTAGATCATCATCCACATAATATATGTCGCCAATCAACCAGGTAACAGCAGACTCCTATTAGATGAACCGTGTAGTTTTATCACAATTTTTTTGTGCTTGTGTCTTGACTAACTCGTTCACACAGCTATGAAATTACATCATTGTGAAATACCATGTTCTCATGGACATGCATGGATCAGTGCTTCCTACTCCCAGAAAAACATGATTAAAAGGTCAAAATGTTTAGCACTTGTGAAAAACAGCTAAGCAAGAACAATAAAAGACCTGCACAATCCACCAGGCTGAAATCTTTATACATAATTCAAAACAAAACAGATTATCCTACGCAGATATGGACTGTCAGTACTAGATACTTAAACAAGTAGCAAAAAGATATTTCCTCTTTAAAGGTGTAATTTATAAGTTTCAGGGAGCTCTATTTACAGATACAGAATATCGCCAAAATTGGATATAATATGCAGAACTATGTTTCCATTCATTCACCTAAAAATAAGAATCATTATGTCTTTGAATAAACCTCTTATATCTACAGACGCTGTGGGTCCACCATGTTGAACTGCCATGTTTCTAGCCCATAAAAGACAAACCAAATACTTGCTGTAGATACAGCCTTTCCATGTTTTTTGTGGCCACTGTAGTTTCTCCCCCCTGCTTGGAATGGGATGGTGAGTGGAGGTTGTTGCAATTTACAAGTACACTACTAGATGCCACTAAATCCTACACACTGCTTTGTAATAATGAGAACCACAGCCAGTCAACTAGTCACCCATAATCACACAATTCCCGTAAACATCTAGTTACACCGTACGTGCACCTGCCACAGTTTACGGGACTGTTGTGACTTAAGACAACAAATGTAGCCAGCTACTGTCTACGTTTTCAATGTATCCTTTTGTACCCAATGTAATCACCCAATTTTCATAATGTAGACATTTTTAAGAACAAAAATTGTAATTAATTGAATTCATTTGATATATGCCCAGACTTAACTCCACAATTAGTGCTCAAACATAATCCGTCTTTCTGCTGGCGTAACATTTCCATCTCACTGCCAATTACTATATGAATGCTTCTACAGAGTGGACCGATTCTGCAGGGCTTCCCAGGCTCTTTACAATGCACTCTGTCATAAACTGTGCGCATCAATCATTGTGTCAAGATATTTTGGGTAATATTTCATTCAGTTCTTTGCTTTTTGAGAATGCTTGGCAGAAGGAAAGTCCTGAATATGAATCCCATCTTATAGGGCAGGTGCAGAAGGATGTCTGGCATTTCCACTACGTCCTTTTTCCCCTCACTCATCAAAAGGTCTAGAGTTACCATGGGAGTGCGAGAGACAGAGGTGGGTAGATTGAGACAAAACTGTGGCCAAATAAAGCTGACAGAGTAAAGCTAGCCAGTAGCATGCTGTGTGTCTTGTTTTTTGTTTTAACAATGAAGAGTCTATGAGTGTATGTAGCATCTCCTTGACACCCACATCAGTACAGAACTGCAAAAGATCCACTTGCCTTGGGTGTCGTCGTCTGTGACCTCCCCAGATCAGCTCATTTTCCATCACTTTTCATAATTTTCTTTTGTGGTATCCCACGACTGAACTCAGATCTGTAGTTAAGGCAGAACATTTACCGAGCGACGGTGCAAAGAGAAAGCAGCTTCAACCAAAAAGGAGGGCAGAGGCCTTCTTCCAAGCGGGGACTTCCTCTCAGCACCATGCTAACAGGGGCTCCTCACAGAGGTCCCATTGTGTACAAGGGCCCCGTAGATCCCCCCCCATACATGAAAGCAACACATGCCAGAGTTTCACCTCAGGAAAAGGCGGACAAATATTTCAGTCTGATTGAGCTACACTCTTAGAAAAATAAAGGATACTCTTGTAAGGGATAAAAAGGTATTTTACCATTGGGGGGCCTTTGCTCTCTCTTTCTCTGTGTGTCTGATGTCTGTCTGTATGTGTGTGTGCAGTGTTTGAGAGGGTCGTGCATGTGTGTGTGTACGATGTGGGGTGGGTGCACTCCGAGTGACCAAAAGCAATCTGCTCTGGTCCAATCAGTCTCAGTGCCTACCTTCACACATAAGCGGCAGGGCACTCGGGTCTGCCAGAGCGCACCGACCTACACATACACACACACACTTACACATTTGTCACATTCACACACATACACCGTTCACACACTTAACACACCCACCCTCCCTCTTCAAGGCACCCTGCGCGACCTCTCACCATTGGCCAAGTCCCGGAGCCCTCAGCATCTCCATCACGGCTGAAGGGACCATTCGGGAAAGCAGGAGACAGAGGTAAGCGTTCTTGGTGCTATCTATCATGCTGGCTCAATGGCTCTATGGTGAAGGGAGTTAGGCAGGCAGAGTGACTCAACTTGCCCCTCCAAAAACACTGCTATTCAGGAGCCTCTTGGCTAATTGGTGTGTGGTGCAGCTGCTTTATTTTCACTCAGGGATTTACTTTGGGAGCTTTGCAGGTGACTGAAATGTGGATTTATTTGTGGTCCTTTGGCATTCTTAGTGGTTATGATATGTCGGCTGGTAGTTTTTTTGTTTTTGTTTGTTTCTGTAGATGTGATTCAGGTGTGTTCAACAGGTGTTTTTTGGATTGATGACAAACCTTGGTGATACAGACTTATTTTGCAATTTTGACAGCTGCCGCATTGTTTTCTTTTGATGCAGTATCTAATCAAGCCAGATGAATTGTGACTCTAAAGATTGAACTGGAGGACTGTGAAAACTGTGACGAGAATCTTACTTCAATGTCATTTTTGTACATTTTTTAGTAGAACATAACTGTGTGCATTTATTATTTTTTGTCACCTGCTTGATTGAGAATTTTTCTTATGATACAAATCTGCAAGTCACCAGTTTGTTCTGCAGCTGGTAGCAAAGAGACGTCTGTCAAGTTTGTTTATGGCTCATGAGGAAAAATGGTAGAATCACTGGATATCAGGAATGCCCAACGCGGAGCCAAGCATAACACGGAGGTAGTCTAGAGGCTACACTCATACACAGTTTCCACACACTGTACACTGTGATGGCCTGTATAAAAGCACACCTCTGTCTTTAGTATAGTCCCTCTTTCAGTGTAACCATGCTGGATTTCATAGCCTCATGACAGAAAGTCTATTTCAGTGGAGATGCTAACCAGTCACCTTTTCTCGAAAGGGTGCACTCATGTTGGACATTTCCAAAAGATAATGATGGGATTGATTCACATAATTCATCTTTCTCTCTGATATCAACAAAGATTTGATTCATGACTTTAAATAAACTGTGACACTGTGTTTTATTGTTTGATACTTGTCCGCATCCCAAAAATAGCAGCGATTTTCTCTCTCTGAAAGATAGGTGTGTGAAGACAGAGTGTGCATCTGTGAGAGGATGTGTCTTTCCAAGTGTGTGCGTGTATGAATGTGTATGTGTGCGTGTGTGCGTGTGCATGTGTGCGTGTGTGTGTGTTTGAGCACCTTCACTGCTGAATGAAGCTTTTCCTTGCAGCTGTAACTCACTGCCATCCTGTCCACAAACCTCGGAGGAATTTGGAGTTTGAGTGCTAAGACAGGCAGCGACCGGGCCTCATAAAGGCCCTCTGTAAAGGGCGAGGGGTCGAGTTAGCTTAGAAACCTGTCTCTCTCTTTCTCTCTCCCTCTCTCTCTCTCCCTCTCTCTTGCTCTCTCCCACTCAGTCTTTTTCTCACTCTCTCCATCTAACCCTGAGGGCCAACATCTTGTCCACGTCTCTCTCCATCTCACTCTTTTCTTCTCTTCTTCCCTTCCCTCCCTCGCTCTCCATTTCTCTGCCCCGGCCTAGAGGACTCTCTTTAAACTCTTCTGCCTTTTCTTGGACTTGACATCTTCTATCTCAGGCCAGCTAAGATGTGGCTACACCTGCTATTAGTGTGCTATGAGATTCCCAACTGACAGATGATTGATTCCTAAGTGTGATGTCAACTGTGCCAGATAATTAAATGGTAATTAACATACTGCTTGCTAATCTTATTAACGCTTCCCACCAGGGATTCACAATTATGAACTTAATCAACCTCGCTAAGCTTAGTAGATCAGTGCTGCTGAGGAAATTAATAATTTAATAATTAATAATATTATGAACAGCAGCTATCTGGGTCAGGGCAGTGCATAGTAGATCTCACTCAGTGAAAATCATACATGCTAATTTTAGATTCAAGTAGAAAAGGGACCCTCTTGTCTGCACCCTCACTTCAAGTTTGTTGCCAAGAATTTTCAGCCAAAGCCCTTTTCGGTGTGATTGGCAAAAACTGTTGAGTCCACAGCCAAAAACACAGGAATTCAAATGCAGCTTTAACTCAGTTTTATTGGGAAAGAAGCAACCCCAAATCGCTTCTCATTTAAATACATTTAAAACCATCGCCCTATAATTCTATAAACTGAAAGTAGACTTTGTGCAGACTGAAGAAAATAGTCCCATGTTTTCTTATCAGATCAACTCTGACTTCTGACCTTTGACACACCACAGGCGAGCACTGATTTGAGCCAAGATGGCTGCTCGCTGGAACAGTGAGCCTCTGGCTACAACGAGGAAAGAGGCCCTCATATTTCGATTGCTTTGAGCTGTCTGCACCTCAGTAATGAACACACTGACCTTAGTGGTGTGACCCAATGTCAGGCCCTGGTCGGTAGTACTGTAGACTGATTATGCAGCCAAAATCATGAAGACATGCCTTGTTGAAGTTCAACCCAAGTGGAACTATATTTTAATCCATACCGTAATACACAGCATATCTGAGACAGTTCCTTAAATTCTGACATGTTTTCAAGGTATTTCAAGGTAAATTTCTACATACAAATGACAACGATTAACAAATTAAACAAGAGAAAACTCATCGTGTGAGAGTTTAAATCTTTTGCAAATCTGTGTTTTCGTACATTCACTCTTTAATTTTACATCTCTCTGTCCGTGTCAAGGTGGACTATGAGGATGCTCGTGCGGCTCGTGTTGGGACTCTTCGTCCTCAAAGCGGTGGTGGCCAGCCCCAGATTTTCCCGACAAGTGGACTTGGACACATACGACAGTGCCAACTATGATGTGGATCTAGACAATTTAAATTTGGAGAACCAGGATATCTATGACTACGAAGATGGGCTGACAATTGATGATCCTCAGGTAAGAAACTGTATGGGTCAATCAGTACACTGGAGAAAAACCCTCCAAATGACCAGACCTTTAAATGCAACTGTCTGCAATTATTCTCTGGCATTAGGATGTAATACATTTATCTTAATTCTTCATCACCGGAGAGATCTGCAGTCAAAGTGATTCATAGTTTGTATTTGGTCAACTTTAACTGGCAGTTCAAGTAAATGAATTGTGTCATGACATGTTACTGTTTGTGCTTCTTACTAAAAAGCCAATAGACAAATTTACTTTTATCAGTTTAATGGTCTGTTTTTCCGCTGTACGCGCCATTACATATTGCTGAAGGACACTTAAAGCAATGTTCATGTCACCCATGTGAAGCTGAGTGATCACTGGAAAACAAAATGGAAACACACAAAAAAATGAGATCACATAACTATGATATATAACTCACGCAGGCTGTTTTTAGATGTCCCACTTTTCTTCAGATTACACAAATCACAGTGGCGAAACATGGGGGAATTGGCTGGTTCTGAACCGAGGTCACCAGGTTCATGGAGCAGACATCCTGCTGATACCAAGTGCGGCCATTTGGAAAATGGACGCACTGTTTCCAGCTTTATGCACTATTGTGGCCAAAATATTTCACTTTTGTACCTTGGCCAGTCACCATTTAAGTTACATGGTCTAAAATCTCCACAGACTGAACCCTTCTGCATCTGGAGTAGTTTTTATGCATGGAATCAAACAATATTTATGCCCCAGTGATGGACAGATTTTTTGGGGGGTTGCCTGCAAAAGTTGAGGAAGGAACAACTTTTAAAACTTTTTTCTTTTGTTGTGCAGAATTTGTAGCAGCACTATCTGCATGTGTCATTTTCTCACACTGAATGTAACAGATACTCTCTTTTTAAAGCTGCTATGGGATCATTTCTTTAAAAGTCTCACCTGTTGTTACTGTACTTGATACTATGTTAAACAGTGAGAGACCTGCTGTAAAGTCAGCCAAACTGAAGGACTGCTGTGCTTTCTGGGACTTGTGTCTTTTCTCATTCTGCTCAAATTCTGCTCAGTTTTTTAGAAGATGTGTGGAGAACAGAGGCAGAAAGGGTTACAAACTGGTTGATGGATTCCAGAGGATGCTTTTAAATCAGCTCAAGTTGAGTTTGATGTGGCAAGCCTGCAGGGCATGCTGGAATGGCAAGCTTTAGCCAAATTTCATGTTCCCGTTTATACCTCTTTGTAACAAGGAAATTAAGCCAAGGCAATGTCAAGATGGCACGAGGCAAATCGTCCACATCGGATTTTCAACAGGCTTCTTCTGAGCCAACGATTTAAGTTAAACCTGATGTGGATTGCACTCAGATCACTGCTGTTATCTAACATCCAACAGTCGAATGCAGATTTAGCAGATGGGATAAAATATAGGAGAAGAAACAACTGAAAGCGGTGAATTAATAGGCCGTTGCAAAAAGGTACAAACACACCTTTGTGCCTAAATTCAAAATGATTGAGTTCTGGTGTGCAAAGCATTACAGCTCAGTGTTACACATGACAGTGCTCAGTGTGGGAAAGTTGTAATGTGTTGCAGGCAAATGGCTTTGATAATATCTCTCTGTTTAACAAGCCTGGATATGACACAGCACATTGCATAAGGTTTTGCGGCAGTCTGTGGGAGTAGCAAGAGGAGAAACAGAACAATTAGAGTTAGTAGAATCTCCCATCCTGAATAAACACATAAGTTTTTATTTGCAGCATTGTGTGTTGAGGAATAACACATTGCAAGGATCTGACATTTAGTTTTGTTAACAACACAGTTAAAGGTGAAAGGGCACATCCTCCAGACTGGTTATTTAATAAGAGGGAGGATTAAATGGATTTTATTCTCACACACATCAGATGTCAGGGGAGAAATGAAGCGATGATGAGCTCCATGCCACTGGAATGCTGACTCTTTACTTTCCACATCCATCTGTTGGTATTTCTTTTCTTTCTCCTCGGGGCTTGTCTCTTTTGAGAGGAGGCTCATCTTCGATGTTAAGCAAGCAAATCATCTTCAGTCTGCTGAATTCAAGTCTCTGCAAATGCTTTAATGAGCTGCTTTAGATTCATTTAGGCATCTCTCTTTAGTTTGACCAAGACATTCAATCTGTCTCGAGTTCACAATCTTTACGAACAATTTTGTACATTTTACTTTAGTTGACAATTTGAATTTTTAACTTAATTTGTATGAGGAATGCACAAAATATAACTTATACCTGTACAATATATGCTGCAATCCAGCTGTTTATGCTGTGTCAAAGAATTTATCCCAGGTTTTAAACTGAAGCTGTTGTTGCTGCAGTTTTGTTAGCCACCTGTAGTAACAAATAATTATGTACCCTTACCCAGTAATTAGTATTCTAATCTTGTCTGTAGTATTAAACAATCTTACTTAAAAAGACACTGAATTTTGACCCTGCATTTGTCTTGCCGATAGTCGGATGAGAAAATCGATACCACTCCCATGTCTCTGCGTTAAATATGAGCCAGCAGCCAGTTAGCTTAGCTTAGCATAAAACCTGGAAACAGGGGGAAACAATAGCCTGGCTTTGTGCAAAGATAACAGAACCACCTACCAGCACCACTAAAGCTCAGTGATTAACGCGATTTATCTACAAAATGTGTAAAAACATAGAATTATTCCAGTGACTTCCTGGATCCTTGCCTTTACTAAGCAACCAGACTGTGGGAAGTTACTGTGGCGGGCGATCATTTTTAACAGACACACATGACATGTTATCAATCTTATCATCTAACTATCCGCGAGACAGCAAATAAGCGTATTTCTAAAAATGTTGGACTATTCCTTTAAGCTCCACAGTGCAGACATTCTCTTTGCATTCGCTCTGGGCTAGAAAGGCTCATAAATGTGGCTCATAATTTGCCACATGGCGTTTCACTGGACTCAAGCCTTTGTAACTGTTAACTGTCCTGGTACTACTCATTTGGTAGCAAATCATTTTGTCATTTGGTTTGTTGGAACGGATGCAGCTGGTGAACCAATGTGGGATTGTTTTGAAAAGATTGAAATTATTATTATTAATTATTTTGTTGCTAAAACTTAAAAACACGTAGCTTTCCTCACTTGGCTGAATGCATCTACTGATTGATGAACTATATACTACAGCAGCAACATCACATTTGGCGCCGACTTGATGCTCACATTCAACGTCTCTCCCTGTGCATTCTGTATTCCCATGCTGTTTCCAGAGCTTTTTTTTCTCAGTAGTTTTGGTTGCCAGCCTTTCGCCTCTTCTTTCCCCTCGGGTGTATATGTTTGCTTTGGGGAAAGGGGGAAATGAAGGGGAGAGCTGCAGCAAGCTAACTCTGTGCAAGACTTTTCAATGGCCTACCTTGTTGTATCCCAAACTGTGTCTCTGCCAAGCTTTTAAAAGTGTCTTTCGGTGCTGGACATCTCTTCATTGCTGCATTTAATGTCTTTGCATGACCTTTAGTCAATTATATGTCTTGTAACCTATCACTTGAAGGCTGTCCTTAGTTTGACTTGCATGATTGTGCTGATTTACATTCATTTTTGATGCCTCTTGGCTTATTGACATCTGATTACTGTGGTTGAAAGTAGCTGAACGGCTAAAATATGCAGCTACCATGTGAGTCTTGGTTCCACAAGGACCATTCCCTGTTTGGTGGGTTGAGTCAGCCTTGTTAGGCGTGAGAGAGTGTCAGGTATTACCTGTGGCAGTGTGTGGGGGTTCATTGCCCTCGCCTGGAGAATGATAGAACTGCAGGTTTGAGCAAATACTAAAACATCAAAGAGCAATGGGAATGACTGTAAATACAATTATAGTACCAGATGGATATACCTGAAGCTTTTAATGAAAGAACCAAAAAGCACTGTAATTCATAAACTTTGGTTTGTTTGGCAGAGTTGTCTTTTAATTTATCTCCCAACATTAAACATAAATGTTGGCCTACTTGATAAACAAAGATGCAAAGCCTTTGTTTATAAGGTAATTTGATATTTTGAAATGAGGTAGAAGAGACATTAACATGGTTGTGCATTTTAGTCTTTGGACGTACCCTCTGCAGTTTGTCTGCTTCTTAAGTTTATCAAAGGGCACCCAAAGCTGACTACAACCAAGCTGAACATTTAGCACAACACCCAATGTGTTGAAATAAATATGTAAAATATATAATGCTTCTTCAAATAGTGATTTGAAAACTTTTCAATAAGGACTACAGAATTAAATGTCATCTTTTACTTCATAAAAAATGATATGTAAGCATCCTCCATTACTAGTCAGTTCATATCCAAGGAGATTTGAACAAATTCCTGACTGGTAGTTATTTTCCGACAATATCTGCCTGTCTGTGTTCTTTTGTATCTGTTGTTATGGAAAACACATTTCATATAAAGATATGCATTCAGAAAGTGTTGATGTTTCTACTACAAAAATGTCCTCTATGGCCTATCATAGAGGTTGCATGTGAGTGATCATTGCAGTCCCAACTCTGGATACTTAAATCAGGAAATTTTACTGCCATCTAGTGGCAGAGATACTGATGCTGATCTTCTGATGGTTTTCGTCCTTGAGCCATTGATAGTGTGTCACCTGAGATTATAGTGTCTCAGTCCTGGAAACCTCTCCTGTTGTTTGATTTCTTTTTTTGCTTTTTGACTATTTTGAATGTAAGATAGCAGAGAGAGAGAGAGAGGGGATCCTGGGAAGAGGTCCCAGAGCAAATCTGACACGAGACGTTCACTAGTTGTAACTAACACCTTGCTGTGAATGGAAATTAATGAAAGGGGGGAAATATCTGTGATTAATGAAAATCCTTTTGCCTGTCTCGCATCCAGCTGGCAAATCTTTATGGCATAAAATACACAGTAACAATGCCAAATTCATACACATCATACTGATCAGAGGTCACAGATTATTTTCTCTTACTTACATCACTGAATGGGCAAAATCAATACTTTTGCTAAAAGACACTGGTGCTGGTATAGTATGAATAGAGCAGTGTTTTCCATGTTGTCAGTAATGTCCAGCCACAGTGAATGTAATGCAAGTCAAGCCATCACAATGATCAATTCAATTCAATTGTAACGTTCTACTGGAGTTAGTTGTCAGAAATGACTGAGATGTAAAACACTTTAAAATTTGAATGTCCTTCAACATTTTTAATTAACTGTACTGGCACTATTGAAAAAATAGTTGGTAATACATCTTGACAAATTTTAAGATAAACTATTTAAACTTTTAGCTTTTATATATATATATATATATATATATATATATACAAATGCATTACATGCTTTGACTGTCCACATATTGCATACATAAATACCAGTTTCATCCTAAAAAAAATGCTGCCCTTCCAGAACTACTTTTTGCAGAACATTGAGTTGTCAAACATCTTGCATGTTGCCCTCCATGATATCATCTGCTCAGAATTCAGATTTCTTTTGCTAAAATGGCACCATTAATTTTACTGAAAATTAAAAAAAATGAAATGTGTAGGTTAACAAAAAGCAAAAAACAAAAGGTCTTCAACTGTATTTTCATTTTATGTGATAATACCAGGATAAAGGTCGCTTACTTGTTGAACTGCCGAGTTTTATTTTAGACAAGGAAACACGTCAGACTAAATGTTACTTTTCTTATGCTCGATCTCAAATCAAATTATCATACATTTTTGACTCACTGCCACTGTCTTTCCCTCAGATAGAGATTGGAACACTGGCCCCACCCGACTATAACTATCCTGTGCCCGAGGCCTCATTGGAAGAACAAGAACAAGAAGAGGAAGAGGAGGAAGAGATGCCCCTAAAACCCCAGTTCATCCCTCAGGGTTCAGGAGGATCTGGGGTTCTCATGGGTCCAAACACACAAAAAGGTCTGAAAAAGCACACACCTTTAGGTCTGCACACCCATAAGCATAGAGTCACTTGATACCCGAAGAGCGTTGCTTTTCCTTGGGCCTATGCAGTAAAAGCAGTATCACCTAATGCCAAACCCAAAACAAACGAATACTAATCTATTCTCTAAAATCATCATCTGCATCTTCAACGATCATCTTTTCCATGTGCATGTGTTCCATTTAACTAGCTGTTAATGGTTAAATGTGTCATTTTCAATCACTGTGTCCATTTGTCACCAACTACACAACCTAATCATCATTGTGAGCTCCAAACCTGATTGATCCGTTTCATTTTCATCTGTCTGTTTATTAATACCTAATCTTGTCTCTAACAAGAGGTGGAGCTGCGTCTGACGCCCATTGACATCCTTCATGTCTCCGGGGATTTTGGGGGCTCCGTAGGGTCTGGAGCCTCAGGAGCTTCTGGGGTTTCTGGGTCTGGAGGCTCGGGAGACATACCGGTCTCTGGTGGCTCCGGGGGTTCTGATGACATTATATTGATCTCTGGAGCCTCTGAGGAGCTCATTAGCTCTGGGGGATCTGGGAAATTCTTGGAATCTGGGGATATCTTGATATCTGGGCATCACTCAGGATCTGAGAGTCTCTCAGGATCTGGGATTCTCTCAGGATCCGGGGATGAAATGGGATCTGTAATTTCTGGAGCCTCCGGAGACAGTGGCTCTGGAGAGGTTTTCATTGAATTCCCCTTGGGTTCTGGAGGGTCTGGGGACCAGCCAGATTCTGGGTTCTCCGGAGAGACCTTGATCTCAGGGGCCTCTGGAAGCTCTGGGGTTTCTGGGGACGAGTCTGGGCACTCAGGGATAACATTTATATCTGGAGGTTAGTACTTTTAAAGAGCAGAAAACTGTTAGTAAGGCTTGTGGCAACTCTATTTCTTGACCTGTGTAGCAATAACCTGTCTTACTCTATGTTACTTTTATTTATGTTGATTTAAATTCCATTTAACTGTGTTAAATGTTGATTTCTGCTTGTAGTCTTACTTATTTGTTATACTGTGCGCCATCGTATTTGTGTTACTCATAATCATGTTTTTCCTAACCTTCTGTGTCATCTGAAATGTGAGTGTGATTGACTGATTAATGGGTTGATTGATTGTCTGTCTCACCCCTCAACCTCCTAATCTCATGTCTCCTAACCCCAAACCTTGGCTCTAACAAGAGGAGGAGCTGCCCCTCATTCCCGAGACTATCCCCAGTGAGGCATCAGGTGATTCTGGGGAGATCTCAGGAGCTTCAGGAACCTCAGGGGCCTCTGGGGAGCCTGAAGTCTCTGGGGAGCCTGAAGTCTCTGGGGAGCCTGAAGTCTCTGGGGAACCTGAAGTCTCTGGGGAACCTGAAGTCTCTGGGACTTCAGGTGTCTCTGGCTCTGAAGAAACAGAGGTACCTGAGGTAACTCTGGTCCCTGACACTGATAAAGGTCAGTATCTAACTTGACTTATGTGAGATAAAGGCAAACTTAAATCCACATCTCACACACCAGAAGGTCTCCCAGAAAGTGAATACTTTGAACAAGGTGCCAATGCTGGGCCAGGGAGCCAATTAATCTTTCTATGAACTGGCCCTTGTTTGTCAGTTGTGTCCACTTCCTCTTGTGAATCAGCTTCAGCAACTTTGGTTTTCTCTTCCCCGACTTCAATATTACTGCTTGGAGTCCAGCAGCTTGAAAGGCACCCTGTGGAGTTTTTAACCACTAACGGTGGTAGGAAGCATTGTTTTTAATGAATTAGTTGTTATATATGGTGATGGTAAAGCACAAAAGAGTGCAGCATGGAGTGCATCTGGAAACACAGTGACAAAGAAGACCACTGATGCATTAAAGTTGAGAAGAAATTAAAAATGTGTGTTTTTAACAATATGCTATGTCAAATAAATACAATAAATCAATTTATTTGTATCATTATATCAAAATCCAATATTTTGTATGTAAAACAAAATGTAACTCATCTTTGCATAAGCTTGAACCAACCAATTTCTACCAATAATATCATGAACAGAACCAGGATCAGCAGCCTCCCAGTGAACACTGCCAAATATGGACCAAGGGGATGCCAGGAACCACCTCAGGACTACTGTATTACCTGTCATCAAACTGGCCTACATCGTTCTCAGAAGCTGTATTCAGTACTGGGTTCGGCCATGCTGTTCACTGGGAGCTCACAGTCCAGCAGAGTAGGACCCAATAGGACCGCTATAGTTTCATTGTGGAGGGTGCATAACGCACATTCAGTGCTATTGTACAACTGTACAATAAAACAAGACAGGACACCATTTTGTAAAACTTTCCTGGAGCCAAGAAAACGATAACGTCATCCCAGTGTAACGTCTATGGGCCAAGTGGGAAAACTAATGCTCATGCACTGTGGAAGCAACTGTGGAGGCCAGGACAGCTTCCAAGATAGTGGAAGGGTGTTTGATTTAAAATGCTCAGCCTTCTAATGTTTAATGAGAAAGGAAATTAATTAATCATGTCAGTTAAACCTGAGGATACATGATGTGTTTTGGTGAGAAACACTGATGTAAATGTTTACAACAAACTCCATAGGGCACCTTTAAACTGATTGGATTGGTGCAGATTTTGCTGTTCAATAATTTTTTTGGAGGAAATGGAAATGCTCAGAACGCTGTGAGATTTACTGTGGGAACTGGCTCCAGCATTGGAAAAGGGATAGTAGTATTACTTGAGCAGTGAATTGGGTTGTTCCTTGAAAGAATAATTTTCATATAAAAGTTACTCCCATGTGTTTATCTAGCCTATTAGCCGACCATGGAGGCAACTGAATCTCTAAACTGGCTTCCCTAAAAAAGTGTTTTTTGTTCTTTGTTAACAAGCATATTGTTTGTAACCCCTCAGCAGATCACATTCATGTTATTAACACATTAAAGCCATTTTCATTTAACTTCTATCCATCAGTTAAATGTCATAAACACTTGTTGTTAACACTGCTAATATACTGTATGTGACTTATCACTGCGGCAAACAGTGGGCTACTGATTGCCAGACCTGTTCCATGTCCATGTCCACGCTGATCTAACCTGTTTCTTTAACACCTAATCTTGTCTCTAACAAGAGGAGGGGCTGCTTCCGACTACACCAAAAACCCCTCAGGAGGGTGCTGGCAGTGTAGAAGGGTCAGTGAGCTCTGGATTGCCAGAGCCTGATGAACCTGATGAGCCTGATGAGCCTGAGATTGACAGGGAAGGTTAGTACTGAAGAACAGGGGCATTGAATTCCAAGAGCCATGGTAAAAACCTCAGTTCTCTTTGGAATTTGAGATACCCCAAATCCTGATTTGGTTGGATTTGCCCTGGATTAGGACCATTCTGATCCCATTCACCACCAAGTGTCCTCTGCAATACGTTCTCCCTCTTACTATTTCCCATCATATTCCCTCCCTCTCCTCGTCTCCTTCTTCTTTCCCATGTGCTCCAGGTATGCCCACTTGCTTGCTGTGCACGTGCCTTGGTGGTTCGGTCTACTGTGATGACTTGAAGCTGGATAGTGTACCACCTCTTCCCAAAGACACCACTCACTTCTATGCACGCTACAACAGGATCACCAAGATCAACAAGTCCGACTTCGCCTTCATGAGTATGTTTCCTGTTTGAATATTAGGGCAGGGAACCAATGGAAGGCACTTAATCACTGTGGTCATTGATATCAGCACTTCAGGTTGTGTTTTTTTCACCTCCTTCCAGACAAGCTGAAGAAGATCGACTTAACCGCCAACGCGATAACGTCCGTTGATGACAGAGCATTTATGGGTCTGCCTGAGCTGGAGGAGCTGGTGATCCGAGAAAATCATATCTCACAGCTGCCCGCCCTCCCAGAGACCATGACCTTGATCGATGCCAGCCACAACAACATTGGCTCCAAGGGCATTCACAATGAGGCGTTCAAGGTATGTTTCATACTTACAGGTACAAACTTGAGGCCAACCAATACAAGTGGATATATCAGTCGATATTAGCTTGTTACAGATATATCGCAATGTGTATATATATAGACTTTAATAAACACATTTATATACAAATATATTCATATAAATATATTTTTGTCATGTTTATGCAAACAACTAACTACCAATACCCATAATCAGATTTTATTTATTCTCTGATATCTGCACATTCTGGTGCTGTTTGTACATTTTTAGGCCCAGACTGTGACCCAGATGAGGGGCAACCCACTAGCCAACAACCAAAAAAATGTTTTTAGGTTGTCTTGTGTAGTGTTCTGTAGTTCTATGTGGTCTTAGTTGGTTCTGTACATTCTCTTGTGTTTTGTTCTATGAAGCACTGTGGTCCTATAGGAAAGTTGTTTTGTGTCACTGTGTACCAGCTGTATATGACTGAAATGACAATAAGGAACAGTACCTGGATCAACTTTAGAAATCCATTATCGGTCAGGTTCCCTCACAGACACTATAGTACTGCATTAATACTGTTTTACATTACCTTTACATTACTTCAAAGTACCTGTGATATTCATATTCTGTCTGTGACAAAATTGCTGCCTTTAAATGTGCTGGAAGGTCCTTACCACATTTCTGTCACAATAGTGACATCTAAAGGCCTGAGCCAATAATGATTTGTATCTTTTCTCATTGTATTTCAGGATATGACTAGCCTGCTGTACCTGTACCTAACAGACAACCACATTGATTACATCCCTGTGCCTCTACCAGACAGCCTGCGATCTCTACACCTACAGGTACATCTGCTCTGGCCTAAATGTTAAAGCATAATGAAACTTCTTTGCATTCCTCGGGTTAATCTCTTTAACTAAAACGGGAATCTGGAATAATAAATGATTCCAGGTTCACACACACAGGCGTTTTTTTTTTTTTTTTTTTTTTTTTATCTGAATTGGTCTCATAAGACCTCTCTGCTCATGCTGAAGTGGGTGGAGCTTTGCTGAAATTACATGATGCCACCAAACTTCATGAACAAATAAGAATGAGAACTTCCCCCACCCAAACAGGAGCAACAAAATCAATAGGAGGGTCAGGGAGATGTCAAACAAGCACACACAGCCTCCCACTGTCCTGAGGCTAATTCGGCAAAGTAATTGAAAACACCTGTGTGTTTGAATTTAGATTTGATGCTCTATTCTAATCTATCATGATCAAAGAAGGTCTAATATGCATAAAGGAGGTGTCTCACTATATATCATCCTCTCTCTTCGGTTGCAGCGTAACAATGTTCAAATGATGCACGAGGACACGTTCTGCAACCTGAAAGATTTCAACTACATCAGGAACGCACTGGAGGACATCCGTCTGGACGGCAACCCCATCAACCTCAGCAGGACCCCGCAGGCTTACATCTGCCTGCCCCGTATACCCATCGGGGATCTCGTTTAACCACACAGACACATACCTTACACTCTTGCACACTGACTCCCACAAATACAACCACATGCACACATCTTTGTACATAATGACACACACAACCACACACGCAGACATGCATACCATTTATCACCTCCTCAAACGATCAGTCAATTTCAATAATGTATTTCAAAACTGTTATAAATGCTGCTGATGTATACTACAGATCAGTAAAACTCTGTGTGGAAATTTATGCTTCATAAACATCCACAAACACATAAATTATGAGTCAGATTCTGGTGATCAAGCACATATACACTGCTCTCCTGCAGCTTCTTCCTGATATATATGCCAGGTGTAACACAACAACACAACATACACGCTGAAACTGTAACTCTCTCATCCCAGCGAAATGCATGTATACACACATACAAATACACACACACATTCACACAAGAACTTTATCAAAAGCCAAACTGTTCCGCAACTTGATTAAGATTTTAAAAAAAATAGGTGACATTCGGAGAAATCAGTTTATTAAAACCCTCAAATGGCATGTATGTTTCTGTTCAGTGTCTGTTCACGACTGGCAAGAAAAACAACCAGTAATATTGTTTAAATATGTTTGTTTTGTAAAAAATAAAAATAATATTATATTAATGACGAATCTAACACTTTTGGAAATGTATACTAGCATAAACTTATTGAAGCTGGAGCTTAATGAAAGGTAAATTGAGTATCTAATGCAATAAAAGACGCATTTAAACACAATCATTTGTTGTAAAGTCTGTACTGTAATATAAAAATATATATTCTGAAAAAAAAAAAGAAGATTTTTTACATGAACTGCAATATTTGGTATACTACATTTCAAAAAGTGATGTTTTAACCGTGCACAATAGCTTATAACAAAGACTCTAATGTCTAGAGTCGATCAAATAAAGACTATTGTTTGATTTGGGAGGGGGGTTGTTGATTTTGATTGTGGATGGGGTTAAGAATAATGCTAATAGCTTGCTATTGTGTGCTCTGTATGGAATAACCACAAGTGAATAAAGTTGTTTTGAAGACCTCTCCGAACTAGGAGTGGCTCAACGTTTTCATTGATAACTTATAAGGATATAGGCATTTTGAATAATGTACAGATGCCACCGAGGTGGAAACCCCTCAGAAATCTAAACAAAATGTGTCGTCAGGGAAGGTTTTGGTAGACAAATCCCATGAATCAAAAAGTTTCAAGAAGTTTTTCAAACAGGAGAAGGAACCGCTCTTTCCTGTCCATCGCGTCTGAGTCTTTCACCTCGCCACTGTCCTCTGTGACCTCCTCGGTTCTGTCTTTCATTGCAGAAAGTCTCTCCAGCCTGGCTTTCTCTCGCTCCAGAGCCAGACGCTCCCTGCACACAACATCTCTGTCCTTTTCCACCATCGCCCTCTCCCTCTCCATCACTGCCTTTTCTCTGTCTATCGTTGCCCTCTCCCTCTCCAGCGAGGCTCGATCTCGATCCAGAGCGGCAATCTCCCTATCCAGAACCGCTCTCTCCCTCTGTAGTACCAGTCGCTCTCTTTCCATTACCTGTCTCTCTCTTTCTATCACTTTTCTGTCGCTATCCACTGTATTCCTTTCGCGCTCCACCTCTTGCATGATGCAGTCTATTCCCTGGCTTCCCTCCTGCACCACCTCCTCCATACCATCCTCAGCTCCGTTTAGGGAAACTTCGATTTCTGGACCGCCTGCTAATGAAGTCGTACTGGAGTTTATCATCGTGGATACTTTGCGTTTCTTGGGTTTGGAGTTGGGTAAGAAATTGCTATTGTCTTTGTCATTGGGGAAGATCTTAAGGATGGGGGTGTTTCCTTCCAGCCGACCCTCCATGGCATCGTCCATCAGGCTGAAATAAGGCCACATTTCAGGGACCACTTTCACCCCATCTGGTGGGTTCTTTAGCTCCTGAGGAAGCAGACAAAAGCAGCCGTGAATCAAAGAAATCTGTCAAAATTCTTGATAAACCTTGGCAAAATTCAAAAGAAAAACTGTACCTTGTATTTCTTCTTCATGTTTTCCCATTTTTTGGATGCTTGACTGTGGGTCATCTTGTGTTGCAAGCCCATGTGTCTCAGGATGGCTCTACAAAAAACAATAATCTTAATAGCACACCAAAATACTACAGCCAAAACAGTGATTTGTCAATAAAGTCAAACATGTATTTGTTTTAAGTGAATAGTGTAAATAATCGTCAGTTGCAGCCCTGAAAAACATCAAAATTCACTATCTGAGGCTCACATTTTTCAGGTAAACAGACATTTTATTTAAAATGAAACCAAAAATTGCCACAGGGGTAAACCTCTGCAGAGGGAGAGAGTACACGCGATCAAAATGTTGTTCATCAGTATAAACAACGAACAGTTTCAACACTGGAACATGTCAAGCTGAATATTAAAATATTAAAGAGGTGTGAGAGAGAAAAACAAATACCATAACATAGAACCTCTTAAGCAAAAACAAAACTAAATGGACAATATCCCTTTTTGGTACTTCCTATTCATCTACACCCTGTACTGTACAACACCTCATCTCACACACGGTAGCATCTCTCCAAGCTTTAACTTGCTGACATACCGCCATGCCCACATGGAAGTATTTCTCCTTCCAGAGAAGAGGTTACTATTTGAAACCCTCAGCTTCACAAATTCTTCAGTTTCCTTTGAATTCACTAGGAGAGAGACAGAGAAAATAGATGAAAACAGGCATTTAATACTGTTTGTTATGCTGTGTTCACTATTTTAGATAGATAGATAGATAGATAGATAGATAGATAGATAGATAGATAGATAGATAGATAGATAGATAGATAGATAGATAGATGGTAATGTTATTGTTAATAACAGTATATAATAATAATAACAATTAATAATAATATTTTTTATTGGTAGATAAGACTTGGTATTAGTTGAGAAATTAACACCATCTTATCCTGCAATGAGCTTTTAGATGTACAACAGGTGTCAGGTCACAACCAATCAGCTGTTTGCATATTAACTTAGTTTGTTGCCTCATGGTTCCTTAATTGCTCATTTACACAAATATTAGCTAAAACAACAACTATAACTGCTATAACCGGTGGAGACCGGCTGAATGACGTGAGTTAACTACATTCACTATTCAGTGCTTAGTTGTGTACTTTCACCGTGGAGCCCACTTGCTAGGCGCCCTAGCTAGCCTACCCACTTAATTGTATGTGCGTTAGCGTTGCTTATACTTACTTTTATATGTGTACTCCAAAGGGCTCAATTTATCATAAGTGGTGGAGGTGTAATCGTGATCTTGAAATTCCATTTTTTAATATATATATTGTCCGTTTTTTCTTCCACCCTTCTGATCAAGTCGTTTCACTTTTTTACCATCTAGTGCCCTTCGCAGGAAAAGAGTCGTTCCTTCCTCCTTCCAAGGACCCTAGCGCTTTACTTCTTCTTCTCTTGTTTAAAAGTGCAAGCTTCTTCTTCTTCTTCTTTTCGCCCTTTTTGAATGACCGCCACCGCCACCTGCTGAAGTGGAGGCGTTAACGGCAGAGTCAGCTCACTATCGCCACCCAGCGTTGTGGAGGTTTAGTGCACTACAAAAAAAAGACAAACAATCCATGAAATTCATGATATTGTGATCTGTCTCTGTTTTAATATACATTTTATAATTATTTTTGATTAGTTTTTATGTAATCTGTTTATTTACAAATTGATTTTGTGTACATACAAGGTAATTTATTACATAACCTATATAATATTCCAGGGTTGATGGCACTTTTGTAAACCTCTATACAGTTTACAATAACACACCAACCACCTTCATTATTGCACAATCCAGTGTGACGTTTCTAATATTATGGCCCTTTTATGCATGTCAATACATTAGAAGCACCTTTCTTAACACAGATTGGTTAAGAAACATGATTTGTTTATTAATTGTATATTTCCTTGCATTTCTATTATAGCATACTAGTGGTGGGTTTTATATGGATGCCTCTCTCTCTTGTTTTTGGAATGTGTGTTGGTTGATAAAGAAAATAATCCAAATTTCTAGTTAATTATGGGTCCTGGATGTTGGAGATCTCACGTACATCTAATATCTGTAGGCTGATCACTGCTGTCTTCATTATATTACACCACTTTAACCCCAATTTCTAGAGAGGCACTACAGGGCCAGCCTCTTGAAAAGGCAACATCTATGGGTGTGGCTAACCTTTATGTTTAAAGTGGAATAAAGAAAACGAAAGCCCTCCAAACTACAGAATGGCGTCTGCCTCTAGTAAGTACTATTCCTTTAATTAATGTATTAGTGTTTATCTACAGCATTAATTGTCTTTTAATCACAGTGGGGGGGGTTTGCCCTCATATAACGAGCTCTATGTGGCAACTGTATGCCTGTATATATATTTATTTATGAGACATTTAGAGTTATAATGGATCTTCATATCAAACCAGTAGGATTGCTGCCATGTTATGGGAGAATATTTTGTGAAGTGGGGCAGATCTGAACTCTTAAGTGCACAGATTTATCGTTTATCAAGTGTTGATCATCGTTTATGCAGAAATGAAAGACTAAAGTTTCAGTTTCGTTTTTCATGAAGCTCCACAGCGTCTACACACAACTATAGCCCAAACATGTAGAGTACAAATCATGCTTTATTTTGAATCCTCATTTACAAAGCGTTAATTGAAGGTATGCTCATTATCAAAGCTGTATTATCAGATATTTTCCAACGTTTATGTCATGGCCATACAGCTTGCATTTATCCAGCAGGGGGAAGCAGATAAACATATTCAGTTATTTGTTATTGTACCAAAATGTACCAGAAAGAATATCATTACAGTGATCTTTGATTATTTGTTTACTAGTTCTCATTGAACAAATATCACTGCAGAGAATATAATTTAAATGTTTGTTTATTTTAACTATTTGTCTCTAACAAATGCCCAGTTGTACATGGCCAAAATTATGTAGACACATCTGAACATTTCAAGAATGCTCCCTTTTAAAAACTTCTTTTTATCAAGTTTGCAAAGAGGACAACCTTTCAAGAAAATGTTATATGAAATTATACTTTTGGCCATATAGTGAATATTCATATTTTAAGCATGAATATATTTGATGGCACTATTCTCCATTTCAGGATGATCAATCATCATCACTGGGAATTATAAATAAGTGTTTACCAAATATATTTGATAAGCATTTTAATTCTCTTTTGTTTTGTGCCATATTTTTTCCAGAGTCTGATGAGGACACCGCTTCTGACAGTGATTCTGTCGTCAGTTATGTGTCGGACAGTGATGGAAATTCAGATGTAGAAAGTGATTGTCAGGTTAGTTTCCAGACAGAAGATGTTTTTACACATTTTCAAATGCTAATGAGAGTTTTATTATTTACCTCTCCAGTGATTAATAAAAAACTTCTATATTTTCATTTTAAGCCTTCTGCAAGAGAGCCCTGCAAGTTTTACAACAATGGTCGCTGTCGGGATGGTGACAAGTGCTCTTACTGGCACGTCTGCAAGTATGCACTGAACGGAAACTGTCGCTACGGATCCAAATGTAAGCGGAAACACCCGAGAGAGACAAGCAACGGGGCTGCAGCCCGATCAACCTCTAGAGATGACGAAGAGGAACAGAGACAAGGTTCAATGGATAGTCTTTCTTTAATTAATCTTAATTTCTTATCATACTCAATGTACTAATAATAATATAAACATTATATGTTATTTGCTTTTCTATGAAACAAAATAACTATAATGTTATATTCTGTGTGTGTACATAACACATCATACATTATGAGCTCAGTGAATATGTCAGGAAGTCGCTATGAATTGAAACATTAGCATTTGTGTCGAATATTTACTCTACTTTTTTTGCTCTATTTTGGTCTCCACCAACTGCTAAGAAAATATCTGGCTCTGTAGCTGCTAAATGTTTCACTATTTTCACAACTTTGGTGTTTAGCACATAGCATACAGTCAGTTTATCAGAGCTTATACAGAGTTGAAGACCGAGAGAGCCGAGTTTGTAGGCCAGAAAACCAAAACAATGAGCTAAAAAGCTCAAAAAAGTCATTAAAACTGAGAATGATCTGCGGGTTTGTCAGTATAACTGTCACCATTCACAGTAAATGTTTTGATCTATTATTGATATTAAAAAAATGGATTAGTGCAGCTTTAATTCTCCTTAAAAAAAAAATATATATATATATATATATATATATATAATAATCATGGTTTGTGCTCTGCAGTGCCTAAGCTTGCTCAATGTAAATTTAAAACTCACTATTTTGTCTTTTTTTTAACCAGACCTAAAGCTTACAGATGGCCGATTCTACCAGTGGCAGCTGAATGATGGAAATGACTGGATGGATATTAATAACGATCACGTTATCGAGGCACAGTACTCACTGCCGCACACCAAAAGCATTAAAATCTACAACACACCATACGGGTAAGAGCTAAAAACACACAGTGCTTTAAGCTTTAAACGGACAGAAACTGGTTGATGATTCATCTCTTGTTCTGTCTCTCTCTTTAGGGCAGTGAGTATAGATTTTAACAAGATGAGAGTGTATGGAAAGAGTCTGAGAGTGAGACGTTTGGACGATGGAAACACTGAGTGGATCTGGTACTGCACCTTGCGTCGTAAGTGGAACAAGTATGGAGACAAGGTATTGTTTTTTTCTCTGCAAAATTCTCATGTTAAAGTGGCACAATCAAATATTTGAATACGTTCCGATATCTTCTTGGTCAATTTGTTAAATTAATATTGCGATTGATTTTTTGGGGGCAGGATTCAAAGGGTAACGTCAGTCCTGTGAAAAGCTCCGACATCGAGACGAAGTTTCAGAGTAACCCAACGAGTTCGTTTACTTTCAACGTCGGTGCTGAGACCTTAGAGATTAGATTCAGAGGTGAAGTATACTCACAAAACCTTCGCAGTAAAGTCTAAAACGCTAAATTCGACGTGTAGAACATTTTTAGCTTCTTTTCCGATACAAGCTGAAATTTCTTTGTGTTGTTTGTTAGAAATGCGACAGGTGGGAAAAAACAGGAAGAGGAAAGTTACTCGTCGACCACTTTACCGACAACAGCAGGCATCAGCACAGTGAGTTTGGATTTTGTTCTTCAGGCATACTCAAGTGAATTTCAGTCCAGTCAATAACAACTATATTTGATATAATATTTTCATATGAATTCGAATGATTACTTCACTAGAAACAGCTACCCCTGCTCTGTTTAAAGGCAACCAGCACTAAAGCGCACAACACGTTATATAACATTTGTTCAATCGGTACAAAAAAGTCTCTTTCCAGTAAGCTAACTGGCTCTAGCTACATATTTAGCATACAGACATGAAAGTGGTACTGATGCTTACATATAACTCTTGGCAAGAAATAAATGTTGGGACAGAATCCTGAATTTGATGTTGTTGATGCCGTTACAGAGTTTCTCAAGCAGCTGCAGCTGTCCAGAACGTTTCTCTGGGCTCCAAACCACAGTGGCAGTTTGAGGGAGACAACGGGGGATGGCACACATTCAAACAAAGGGTAAGTTATCTGCAGAGACGTTATTATTTATCTTTTAATATCAGTGCTAAGATAGACGATTTGAATGGCCTTGTTTTTGCAGAGTGGTACTCGAACTGAATGCTCAGTAAAAAGTGAAGATATTGAGAGGACATACCAACAAAACCCCAGCGGCAGCATGACCTTTAAAGTGAATCGCCATGCCTACAAGCTGGACTTTGGAGGTAAAGTTATGTTTTAAATATTGTGATGGTGACAGTCCACTGTTTTCTAATCATTTCAGAACTTATTTGGTTCAAATTTTATGGAGTTTACTTTGTTGTTTTATAAACAGTTGCAGATTTATTTTTATTTTTAAAAACTTCATTTCTGCATTGGCAGCAACATTTCATTGCCAAAATATAAATACAAAACATATGCAGTTTCCTTGTGTCCAGTATTGCACTTTCTGATCATTATGAGTGCAGCATCTGGGTACTCACAGTATACTGCACTTTGCCATAACTGACAGTGTCAGTGCACTTATGTACTCAAAATAACTAAGTGTAGATATGGAAGTATTATTATATTAAGTCACACAGTTGTTTTTGCAGGTTAAGTTGACCCACTGTCACTACAAGATCATTTAGGTTTCACCAGAGCTTGATTGAATAGTTTGAAAAACGAAATTTTGATTAGAAGATTAATATCACTCTCATGTTTGTCGGGTAGCTTTATATGGTTAGCTTAGCTATGCATAAAGATAGCCCTGAAACACGACATAGAACATTTATTTATTTATTTACTTGTTTCTCCTTTTTTTTTTCCTGCAGCGATGACTCAAACCAACCAAAAAACCACACGTTCACGCAAGATCAGACGTGTGCTGGTTTGAGCATTAAATGAGATTTTGGAGACTTCAAGATGGAAACTACTGTGCAATACCATACTTTATACAATCAATTTTGATTTATTTTGGGTGTTTGGCTTTAGAGGTTTTGGGCTCTACGTTGGACTTTTTCATGGGAAATGAAATTGTGTTTACATTAGAAAGGAATCCAGGATAAGATTGAATTATACTGGCAACTGAAGTGATTTTTTTAAAATAGGGGATTGTGTCAAAAAAACTTAAATGCTGCCTGATGAACTTACATTTATGCATTTATCAAAACTGCCTTTTACAAAATTATTGTTTGACTTTCTGCACACTGCCGTACCAGAGGGTATGCAATTATGCTTTAAATTAGAACTGACTAATTTAAAGCAATTTAATGCAAATGTAAGCCATTTCTAAACAGCAATATACTGCGTATGCACATTACCTTTGAGGTGTTTTACATGACTCAGTCAAGTATGAGTGACACGGTGAAGGTTACATTATGCAACAATAAAGAAAATTCATATAGTTTCTTGCTCAGGATTGGAAGGTTCATTATGCTTCATATTTGTATTCTCATTTATACTAATGTACCGCTGTGATCTGTCTCAATTGTTTGGTACAGATCATATTACATTTTCTGTCATGGAAATTAAAAATTATTGCAAGTAAAATGTTTGTTTGTGTGTTTGTTAATGTCCATTTGTTTCTGACATTAATTTTAATATTTTAAAAAGTTAACTATAGAATCTCCACGGTGGTGTTACCCTGTAAACAAACTGTGGTGACAAATGTATCCGCTACACTTTTAGCTATGCCGTATTTTGCTATACTCTGTATTTTCCTTTGAGAAATGTGACTATAGTTTACAACCTGTCTTACCTCATAGCTGTGACTTGTTACAAGTGCCAGCCAGGAGTTTGCGTAGTAAATTCAGTCGGTATAATTGGCTGTTATTCATAGGAGTTTCTATGGGGAGTTTTATTGATAACCTTCATGGTTTAGAATAAGGTCTATTCCTCAATATGGGAGGACTCCGTTGTAATCAAGTAAGAACCCTTAAGTTACACCAGGGGGACGGCAAAAACTGCATAAATGCATGTTACTTTCTCTCATTCTTTGTTAGACTTTGAACCAACTTGTGTGTGAGAGTGCACATTAAAAAAAAATCACTGTTAGTCAAATACACCGATCAGCCAGAACATTCAGACCACCGACAGATAAAGTGAATAACACTGATTATCTTGTTATCATGGCACCTGTCAGTGGGTGGGCTTAGCTATATAGCAGGAAAAATGGGCAAGCATCAGGATTTGAGGGGCTAGATGACCGGGTTAGAGTGTTTTGTCGGGTGTTCCCTGTCTGCAGTGGTCAGTACCTATCCTAAAAGCAAGTTCAAGGTGTTGGCTTGGTCTCCAAATTTCCCAGATCTCAATCCAATTGAGCATCCGTGGGATGTGCTGGGCAAAACATGTCCAATCCATGGAGGCCCAGTTTGCAAATTACAGGATTTAAAGGATCTGCTGGTGCCAGATGATCCAGCACACCTTCAGAGGTGTAGTAGAGTCCATGCCTCAATGGGTCAGGGTTGTTTTGGTGGCAGGTGGTTGGTAAACACCAATCAAACAGTCATTATATAACTTGTTTGGTGACTGACTGCCATTAAGATTAATAATTAGTATCAAAAATGATTATTTCTTCATTGTAGATGAACACTGAAGACAGTCAAAGTATGAAATAACACACATGGAATTATGTGGTGAACAAAAAGTATAAACAAATTCAAATATGTTTCATATTTTAGATCCCTTTTTATTTTGATGACAACTTTGCACTATCTCAATCATGAGGCTATGACCTGGAATCATTTTAAATGAACAGTTGTGCCTTGTCAAAAGTTAATTAGTGGAGTCTCTTTTAAAGCGTTTAAGAGGTAGTGTTGACCTACAGTAAATAGCCCTATTCGACTACTGTAGTAATCCATATTTGAATAAGAACTGCTTATCTAAGTAAAGAGAAACGACAGTACATTACTACTTTAAAATTTCAAGAACTGTGTATGTGTCATCACGTTCTGGGTTTGTTTATTGCGTGAGCCACACATTTGCGTGAGACTTCTGTCCAAGAAACGAAAGTGAAAGAAAATCTGTTCATGGAAATGTTCACATCGGCTCCTGAGTAAAAGTAAGAGAAAGAGATTTAAACAAACCTCAAACATTTAAGTAACATGACGACTAGTTTTCTCGCTGTGTTTACGTTTGTTTAATCTGTTTTTATTCATATTATTACAGCGTATTTTTCTCACGATATGGTGAGTCTACATCACTGACTCACTTTTTGGATTAACGAAAGCTTCACAACAAGTTTCACAGTTTAATTTTTGGATGTTTCATATTTTCTGTTTACAGAACGAGGAGGAGTTTTTGGGGGGATATGACACGACATCTGATGGTATGATTTAAAGACTTTGTACGTGAATGTCTTTTTGTATGACTCTCATCAGGACAGACTAAAGCTTCCAAGCAATCACTTATATTTATTTTAATAAAATGGCATACTCATTGGACATGCAGTCATACTTTTACCTGACAGATTTAAGAGGAAGTGCATCAGGAAGTATTCAGATCCTTTACTTAGGTTAAAGCACTCATAACACAGTATAATCAGGAAAAACATCCGTACTTTTATATATTATTATTATTCATGCATTGTTGTAAAATCAGGTTGTTTTTTTGTTGTTGTTGGTTGAATTGGAGATTTTTTTAATTTTTTACCTTTTTGTGTGTATAGGACTGCAACTAATGATTTTTATTAGGGTTTAATCTCCTGATTATTTTCTTGATTAATCGATTTATTGTTTGGTTTGTAATGAAAATGGTGAGAAATGGCGTTACAGTTACCCATAGCTCCTTTTGTCCAACTAATAATGCGAAATACATACATACAAATTGCAAATTCTCTTAATTGAGAAGGTGGGGCCGTGACATTTTTTGTCATTTTTGCTTTAAAAAAAACATTTAATATTCTGTCAGTCAAGTAATAGTTTCAGCTGTTCTTGTGGGTACTGTTTGGCAGTTTAACTCTTAATATCATATTATAAACGTTTTGCATGAACAAATTTGAATTTGTAACTAAAGCTGTACAAAGTGGTGGATTAAAAGTAGAAAGTGGTATGAAATTAAAAGACTCAAGTAGAGTACCTCAAAATTATACTGGATTACAGCACTTGAATAAAAGTACTTTGTTACATTCCACCACTGACCTGGACTAAGTGAAATAGCTCCACTCCCAGACAGTAAAGACATAAACAGCGTTAAACATTAACCTGGCTCACTTCTACAGCTGATCAGTTGTTCGGTCATGGGTAATGCATAAATATATTTTTTCTATTTTACAGTCAAAAGTCCTCACATTGGAGGTGAGAAACATTATGAGTGGCACCTGTCAGTTGGAAATCAGTGGCTGCGAATAGACAACGACCATGTGATCGAGACCCACTACTGCCAACCTGGAGCTAAAGGAATCACCATCAACACTAGCCATGGGTCAGTGATGATCATTTTTCCTCATCTTCATCTTCATTTAACTTTTCTCAATGATTTTTGTCTTTTAGTTTATCATTAGCCCAAACAAATTCAAGTATCATTAAGGAAGCACTTGTGTATAATAAGGAGGTATTCGAATGAAAACTGGTTTGACCAAGAACAGACACTGAGACTCTTAGTTTGACTATGTCATTATGTCCATAGAGACTGCTAAGCCCGGTTACATTGCCCGTTCGCCCAGCTCCGGTTCTGGCATGACACCAGCTCTGCTCCCTGTCAGGATTCCCCCATGCCACATGCCCCAAAAAACCTCCTCCTCTACCCAGTGTGGTGAAAACACTAACACTCCCCCGGTGCTCTGAGCTGACAGTTTGGGCAGCCTGGCTAACAAACTGAGCTAACAGCAGCTATAGTTCACAGCAGTTTACTTCACTGACCATCAGGAAACTCTGTAAATCACAGAGTTGATGCAGAGCAGCTTGAAGGACATCAGAGGGAAAGCAGAAAACATTTTCTGTGTGAAATATCTATCTATATAAAGATAGACTTTAATAACAGTGTGTCTCTCCACAGGCAGGTGTTCATAGACTTTGATAAACTACAGACTCGGAATGCAGCCCTGAATGTGCACAGACAAAGTTTACTACCTGCAGGCCAGACGGAGGACATAGGCTGGTATTTTAGAGATGACCAGCTGTGGCGTGAATATGGATCCCAGGTGAGGAAAATCTCAACCTTTAAGTGTAAAATCAGTGAGAATCAAATTAATTTAAAGTGTCCTTTCTCCTCCTCTTCCTTTAGAGCTCCAACATGTTATCCTCCTCAATCAGCAGCAAAGACGTCGAGCGTCAGTTCACTCTAAACCCTCAGGGATCCTTCAGCTTCACTGTGGGCTCGACAAGCTACGTACTCGACTTCTCCTGTATGGGATATTTTTGTCATATGTGAGCTTAATTTCAATAAATGTGTTTTAAGACAGCTAAATCAAACTTGATGGTATTTTACTTGGCAGCCATGACCCAAGCAAATGGCACCACAGGCCTGCGCAGGAATGTACGCCGGCGTCCAAAATTCACTTCCAAGACGGGGAGGTAAGACTGTGGGAATCATATTTTTGTTTTTCCTGCATTCAGATGGGAACGTGTTTGTATGTTATGCACTCAAATAGATCAGTCTATTGATCTGTCAGCTGGTCTTAATCTTTTAATGAACATGCATGATAATATCTTGATGTATCCTCAGCATTTACTCCACGCCAGTTTTTCCCACGGCTTCCTCCTCCCAGCTCACTGATGGAGGCTACAAGTGGGAGTTCATGGGAGATGAAGGGGAATGGACAGAATACCAAGCACATGTAAGTAGGGCATCCAACAATTTCAGGTAGTCGTAGTTCTTCCTAGTCAGTAATGTTCATTTATATCATGATGATTTGTTCAGGGACAATGCTCATTCCTCTAAAAGGTGTACTTTTGTGTTTTTAGGTATGTTCATTTGACAGCACTTCCATTGAGAGACAATACCAGCTGAATTCACAGGGCCAGCTACATTTCAAGATCAAGAGATACACGTACACCCTGGATTTTTCAAGTAATGCACACATACAACTACAAGGCTGCTCTGATGCTGAACTGGATAATCAAAATGCTTTTGTTAAATACAGAAGTTTAAATTGCAGCTAAAACTCCGTGTACACTGGTTTATCACAGGTATGCATCAGATCAACGACCGCATTGGGACAAGAAGAGCAGTAAGGAGGACTGCTGACAATGGGAGTCAAGAGGACAGCAGGTCAGGAGAAACATTTCACCATAAGATGAGAAACCCTTAAAATACCACAAATTAATCCTTAATTTACCCTTGAAAACAGACCAGACTTCTTAATTGGATTGAACTCATATAAAAAGACAAAATCAAAACCCCAATCAAACAAAATCAAACTAAGGCAAAACTAAACTCCTCAACATTCCTGAAATCCATCCATTTTCTGTAACCGCTTATCAGGGTCGAGATGGAATGGCACTTATCCCAGCTGACATTGGGTGAGAGGCTGGGTACACCCTGGACAAATCGCCAGTTCATCACAGGGCTGACACATAGAGACGAACAACCATTTACACTCACACCTACGGGCAGTTTAGAGCCACTATATAACCCATTAACTGTGAGGGCAAGGCGGAGAACCCGGAGAGAACCCAGGCACAGAGAAAGGCTTCGGCTGGGGTTCGAACCTGAAACCTCCTTGCTGTGAGGCGATAAACAAAATATTGCCCAGTGCACTGCACCACTGTGCAGTTTCCAACTTTTATTCATTTGACAGAAATATATGAACTATGTCTGTAAACTACTGTAATAAACTCTTGTATTTTGCAGTGCTGGCTCACTGCTACGATGGCAGTTCCAGGATATCGATGGAAAATGGAAAAATTATTCCAAAGTAAGGCAAACCTTTATTTTGTTGATGTGTAAATATCAGGATTGTAGAGCAGTGTATCCTGTAATTAAGTTAGTACAAGTCTACACAGCATGCTAGTAGCTCTAAGGGGCTGGCTCAGTATTCAGTACTAAAGTCAGCAGGTATAATATTTGACAGCTGTCGAACATCTTGGTTTACATTTGCTAATTAGCACTAAACACAATGTTCAGCAGCAGCTAACATTGCTAAAAAAAAAAAAGCTTCAGTATCATGGTAAAAGACTGACAAGATTTACTTTGCTCTGTGTGTCATGTAGGGAAATGGTCAGTGCAGCATGTCCAGTGACGACATCGAGCTCCAGTACCAACAGAACGCGTCAGGAACCATTAAGTTTACCACCAGGAGCTTTTGCTATGAGCTAAACTTCTCAGGTGAGCTGGAAACACTGACGTCTACAGTCAAAAATCTGTATCGCAGAACTCTTTTCCAGTTAATGTTACAGTCGTGGATAATTTACTTTAAATCTGTCTTTTGCAGCCATGACTCAGAGGAACCTGTCCACAAACACCACCAGATCAGTGCGACGACTTAACCACTGACCGTTGGGACGACAACAGCTCTAGAGGTCGAGGTTGAACTTGAAGTTGAGCTTCAGCAATGACCTCACTTCCTGCCTCAGGTTGTCTCTGATATTTGAATGATTCTGTACTGTTTTTCACAAGCTGCCTTGATGATGGATGAACTAATCAACAACCTTTATCAACAGGGCCTATGATTACAGCGTAGAGATACAGTACTATACCTCTCTAGCCTTTGAATGGTGTTTTCCTTTACCACTGCTCCAACATTGGGATTGGGACTTGGGTTAAGTTAAAGTTAAGGATTACTTATTACTTATTACTGATTACTTAAGTTAAATATATGTAAGATATAAAGTCTTTTAGGGGGTTTGCTGTGTGAAATCTAATAAATTGCCTCAAGTGAAGGGACACAAAGGACTGTTTACCAATGTTTTACATGATCCTGCCTATTGTTTGTGCCTGTAACTATCAGTTTAGTAAATGATGAACATGAATACTGCCTTGTAAGCAGCACAGCTGTAAAGAAAGTCGTCATGCTTACCTTTTGACAAGATACCTGTTAACCAAAAGGAAGTTAACGCCTTAATACTGCCTCATAATCAGTGCACTTTGGCTTGTATTTCCTTTTTCTAAATTAAAGTTACATTCTACTCTTCGATGTTGTGTTTTTAAAACCATCACACAAATAACGACCACCCTTTGAGAGTATTAGATTGTGTACTTTCCTTTATATGTACAGATTTTCATTGGACCACCTCAGAGACCAGCACCTTAACACATAAAACAAGGGCCACACTACACATATGACAGCAGTGGTATACAAACAATCTTGTAGAAGAATAAGCTTTAGTTTTCTGCTTTGGGGTTCTGCCAGCTTCACATCCACTTTGTGATAAAATCAAAACTGACACGTACTGTATGCTGATCTACAGATGAAAAAAAAAAAAAAAAAAAAAAAAAAAAAAAACCTCCACAGAAACATTTGTAGACCTTGATGAAAATGGGGAAATTAACAGAATGTAACAAGTCAAATTCACTAGCGAGTAACACTGCCATGCGGCTGGAGAGCGCTCACCTTGTACAGGCGGCGTTATTATACAAAAAAAACAAAAAACAAAACAAAAGTTAACCCAATAAAAGACGTTACATTTCAGCGTGTTAACAATCATCGTCAGCAGAAACACAGTGCGACCAAGGTGCGTCTAAAAACTCTAAAACGGTGTAATTCTCTTCGGAAAAATGTGAGATTTAGAAGGAGTACACGTTAATGTGAAGCCGCTTAGAAAATCTGACTGACCTATGTAATTATTGTAGGTCAGTGGAGATGAATGTAAGGACACATCGACGGCTGATTGAGCCAATCACCATGCACCCTTAACGACCAATAAGGATTATTGCACACGACTCATCTAAGGCCTCTTAACCATAATCACAAAGGACATAAAAGTGCCACGGTCCTCACAGAGCAATCAATTTTTAAATAACTACATATGTACACTTTGTAATAATGTGTCATCAGCACGGGTCCTCCGACAGCTGAAAAGTGCTGAAATCAAAATATATAGTGGAAAATTCTTCATCGTTGTACAAATTGATCAACAGAAAATGGTGCACAGGAGGATCGTGAGCCCCTTTTAAAAACCTCATCAGAGCAAATCCAGCTGGAAATTGTGAAATTAAATTGTCACTAGTCACTGGAATATTATAGGAATCATAGTTAGAAAAGAGGCTGAAAGATTGTTTGTGGTCAATTTCAGTAACATGCAACAAAGCAAGTAATTTGAGAAGCAAAAGCCAGACAGCTGATTAAAAGGGAAAATATTAATACTTGTGTGACAGATGAGTGCTCTCTGTCTAGTTTTACACATGTACCCACGTAAGGCACATTAGCCTAAAGCAGCGTATATGGTCCTTGTTCATTGCCTTTACGATTAGCATGTTCTTAAAAAGGACACTGCAGTAATAGCTACTCCACACATCCTAACTTGGCTATCGATAAGTCATTCATACTGGCATTTACACAAATTGAGATCATGGTTTTTTGTTTCCAAAAGGAGGTGAAATGGTCGTCGACAAACTTCAGCCAGAAAAAATTCAACCCTTCCCTTTCAAACGAGCGTGCTCGGATGTCAAATTAAGTAACGAGAAAAAAAAGCAAGTTTCACAGCCTTAGAGCACAGTATGATAAAAGAATGAGACCACAGGGGGAAACAAATCGAGACCAGAGTGGATCATTAGTCCAATTTGGGTCCACAAAATGGAGGTTTCTGGTGCTGCAGAGAAACAGTTACCATGGAGACAGACTGCAGTGGGGCTACTTGGTTTTCCCCATTTATACCGCAGCCGTCGTTTTCTTTCAGATTTCCTCCATGGAGGAGCCTCCTGGATGCAGATCAGTGACTGCAGGCTTGTTGGTGCTACACTTCAAGCTACCTCCCACTGGACTCACACATTTTGGTGTAAGGCGTATTTGTTTTTAAGCCAACTCTCTGATCATTTTAGACATGCAGCGAAATCCTAATATAGTCTGGAGAAATAAGCGATAAAAAAAAAAAAAAAAAAAAAAGGTACAGAAGCCTGAAACTGAGCAAATGTGAAGCCACTCTGTGAAGTGAAATCCACTCCCAGCCATTCAATTATTCATGATATGAACACAAAACCTTCCTGAATAAACTGAGTTGGGATTAATCTCAACCCACGTTATTTGGACTCCCAAGAATGTCAAGTACAAAACAGTAGGAAACCCCCAGCATTTAAAGAACACAGCATAGAAGAAGAAGTAGTTCCCACCCCAACCTTTTGTCCTTCTGGTCAAGTAGTAGAAATGGAGTTCGGGTGCAGGTTAATTTGCCAGCTGAATGTGAGCGAGAGTCAGAATTTAAACCAGGTTGGATTAAAAATACAGACAGCAACACCCTTGAAAGGATTTTAAATGTTCACATCAATCAGTGTTTTGTTCAGAGACAATTCAAGGCTCATCCACCCAAAGTTATTAAAAGAATATACTTAACCTTGCATCTTTTTTTTTCCTTTTTCTTTTTTTAACATTTAGCCAAATAAGTCTTTTAGATCATTGTTGACAGATGCGCTATGTTTGACTCCACTTTGGTTCAGGCCAGGGGCAGCAGCAGCAGCAGCAGCAGGTTGAGAAAAGTTCTGCGGGCTGAAAAAAGGGTTTGCTTGCATCCCAAACCCGCTGGGCACTCCTCCCATCCCTACCGACGCACCCTGCATCTGAGTCTGAGCGTTCTGGGGTGAACCAAACTGATTGAGCCATGGGGTGCCGGGTGTAGCCTTTGGACCCATTTGGTTGAGGGTGACTTTGGGCTGGCTGGGTGTAAAAAGACTGTCCAAAGCTGACATGTCAGGAGCTTTATTTGTCTGCCCGAGTGGTCCTTGATTTTGCGTGAGGGCTCCAAAGTTTGGGGTGCTGGTGGTTGTGGCCATGCCACCGTAGAGACCGGGGCCTGTGGGCCGCATGCCCATCCCCATGCCTCCTGCCTGAAAGCCCATGGGAGGATTAAAGCCGTTGGAGACCGAGACACCCATGGGGCCCATCATGGGGCTAGCGGAGGGGAAGGCAGCGATGGTGGTGCCCTGCACTGGGGCTGGTCGTGCTGTGTTTGCCAAGGACAGGCTGTTTAGAGATGTCATGTTGTTGAGAAGGCTGCTTGTCAGATCCTTAGTCTGCAACATAAGAGGTGGTAAGATTTAGCATCACAAGCTCAGAGTGTTTGAGCATTGGTCTGTGTACACAGATGCTTTCAGGCGTTACCTTTGTGTTGGTGTTGGAGGCTGGTTTCATAGTCTGTGGTGCTAATGGCTGCTGGCTTCTCAGTTTGGCTGCCTGCTCCTGCTCCTTAGCCAAACGCTGTTTCTCCTCGAGAGTCAGAGACATCTGGAGAGGCGCAAAAGAAGAGACACCATGAACAAACTGGACTGCATGCTAAATTGGCATAGGTGAAGATTTGTCTAAATGAGATGGGCCATTGTTTCCATACTCTATTCGGCTGTGGGGCTGCTGCTGCAGATCCATTCTCTTTCCCATTAACCCCGCTGCTGCCAAAGATATCATCAATCTGAAAGCAAGAAAAGGAAAATGGAGTCAGTGCAGCACAGAGATGTAAAACATTCAGTGTTTTTCAGGAATTATTAAAGCAGAACAAAATATTCCTTGCACCGTAAGTACACCAAAGATCTGGTTCTGTTGTCACAGAATCAACCTCTCACCTGGTTGCCACTGCTAGGTGGGCTCTTGGTCTCCTCTGATTGGCTCCCTGGGTTTGTGATGTTTATACTCCTGTTAGAAGAGACAATGAACAAAATCAGAAAGCAGAAGGAATTTGAATAAAACCCTGATTAGTCATGACATTATCATATTCATGTGGCCAGTATCAACTGCTAATTGCTTCCTGAGATGGATCCAATTTCCCTGGATGTTTTTAAATCCCCATTAATATTCATAACCATTTTCTATTTAATCACAGAGAATAAAAGGGAGGATATAATGCAGGATGATTTAAAATTGTGACACCTCTGCTGCTCCTGCATCACGTGCAGCTGCTCCAACTTGGTCTTGTGTTCAGCCTCCATGCGACTCAGCATGTCCCGTATGACCACCATGAACGAGTTAAACTGAAGCATGGAATATATCAGATTAGAACAACAGAAATTTCATCAAATAGAACTGAACAGATGATACTAAATGTGTTACCTGCAAAACAGAGATGAAGAAAATAAAGTAATTTATACGTGTGTGTGTGTTCTTGGATGTGTAGTCGTACCTGGTTAAGGTTGAGGTTGTTGTCTATACTAAGAGAGACGAGGTGGGGCAGGCTCTTGGAGGCGAGGTGCTCTTTGGGGATGCCCAGCTTCTTGTGGCTGAAGGTGCACTTATAAATTCCTAAAGCGAGGAGTGAGGGAGTTATTAAGCAAACCAAGAGGTCGTTAAACTGTTTAAATCACACGAAGAAGAAGTGGAGGCTTCTTTACCAAGAATACCCATGAGTACGGCCGGTTCTCTGGAGGGGATCTGTTGTAGGAAGGGCAGGATCTCATCGATGACATACCACTTGTCTAGATATTCCAAAATCTTCCCCAGACACACCAGGGAGTTCACTCGTACCTACACAGCAACAGAGGAAGATAGAGTCAAAATGCATAGACAGTTTCAAAGAGGTTTTCACAGTGTTAGAGACGCCTGAAAGGCACAACTACAGAACAAGTGTATTCATACAGAGCAGGCCTGTAAAGCTTGAAAACATAGCTGTGAGCAGAAAATGGCTGACGGAGACTCACAGCAAGTGACGAGGTCTGTAGGCAGGCTGATTTGACTCGAGGGATGAGGGAGTTCTTCATGGACGGGTAGTCAATCAGGTTGGCAAACGTCGGGATGATGTTCAGGCACAGCTCCTGCTCGGCGACAGATAAGATGTTATGAAATGTGACATTTTTATGATGCCTGGCGCATTCATTGTTACTACTTTTAATGGAGCACTGAAAAGGGAAGAGTGGAATGCTAAAAAATATACACCAATGAAGTAAATAGGGAACTATTCTCACAATTTTTGTACTTGAAAGAAGAGGTGGTGTCTAAAGCCACCAGAAACCTCAAACAGGCCGCAGAATATTTTTGATACAGCTTCTAGCTTTTTCAAAAATCTAGTATACTTAACAACACCTCAAATACTAAGCACCCCATGGCCCTGCCTCGTACCTGGATCTGGACAGAAGGGGCTTCCAAAGCTCTGTAGACCATGGGCAGCACGCTGTTCTTAATGTCCTCCGCTGGTGTCTTGGTAAGCAGTAGGTCCATCTTCTGCAGGAATATCAGCAGGATCTGCACAGCACAGGCACCCATTTAGCAAAATAAAAGTCAAAAAGCAAGAGAATTCAATTTTTCTCTACGCGAGTACAGGGGTAAGTGGAAGTTAGAGACGGCTTTCAGTGGTTATAGTTTAGCTTTTAGTGCTACAGACAACAGAGCACAGAAACTAAGCTGATATGACTGGAGCGTATTCACAGCAGAGACCACTCACCATATTACTAGCCTGAAGAAGCATGGAAAGAAAAATAAAGAGAAAGACAAATCTTGATAAAGTGACAGGCTGAGCACAAACAGAGCATGCTCTTTACTTAGTTATATCTGATTAATCTCCAACAAACAAATATCAAAAAGGGAGAAAACATCATGCGAAAGGTCTCAAGACGAAAATCATCACAACCCGAGTACACTGCTGTCTTAGCGATACACACTTATAACCAGAGCATCACCAGTTTTGTTTCAGATACGTGCAGTGTTCTTTATTTCTGCGTGCGTCTACCTGAATAGGCTCTTGCTGCTTGAAAACAGGCGAGAGGTCAGGCAAGATGAGGCGCACGTACTCCTCCTTGGTGCACTCCTCGGCGATCAGCAGCACGTTGGGCAGCACGAAGGGAACCATGTCCGGGTTGACAAACTCAGAAGTCAATGCTGGCAAGATTCGATACACCACAACTCTCTGAGAGAAAAGAACAACAGAATGGGTTCCAGAAATCGGTGAAAGAGTTTGACTTCGACCTGTAATGCTCTACAATGGATTTTGTTTACTGTACAAGTACTAGTCTAGATAAACTCGCACTATCCGTACAGTAAACAAATCTGGAAAGTATCTTTATCTTCTTAAACTCAGATTTTCTGACAGCTTTGCTCACCCTTCGTACCTGATATTTACTGCATTTACACTTCAGGAACTAGCAAAAAGCTTCTATGCATAGAGTGACAATACAAACTGCAATATTAGTATTTCAAGAACGTGACTATGACATTTGGTTGTACTACCTTGGGTAGTTTGGGAAGGACTTTGGGGAGACCTTTGTAGAACTGGGACTTCTGTAGGTTGTCCCTTTGGAATAGGGAGTCAAAGTACTGCAGGGTCACAGCACCCACGTCGTCAAAAAATGGAATCTGAATTTCACACAAAAAAAAAGAAATCCAACATTAGCACAGACTATAAAAATATGCATATTCTTTGTATCTTCATTGGGGTTGGAACAATACAAACCTTTGTCATCTGGTCTGCATCTGGTCTGACGTTGGGTGTGACGCTGAGCAGCATTTTGACGTGCTCCCTCACCTCCTCTGGGATCTTGTTCAACAGAGCTGGACTCATGGTGCTCAGCTGCACAGAACAGAGCAGAAAAGAGGAGAATAAAAACAGTGTTTGACTGGTAATAGTAACACACTCTTGAGCTCACAATTTTTAGCTGTGCTGCTGCATGACTTGATTTTTAAAGACTATATCAAGTCCACATACTCCTTTGAGTCAATCATTTGTCATGCTCGCACTAAAGGCACACCCACACTCACCTGGTCCAGCTGCCTGCTGAAGCTCTTAAAAATGTCATGCTTGTTGACTTGGAAAACAGGCTTGCCCTCATTGAAGACGGCATGCATGACCACGCCCAGCGAGTACATGTCGGAGGCGGAGTCGCAGCTGACAGACAGGATGTACTCAGGGGCCAGGTATTCAGGGTTGGGGAGGCAGAGCGGAGGGAGGTTGGGCTCCCACTCTTTACATGTGTACTTAGGCTAAAGAGGACAAGAGAACATGAGAACATAAGGATGTGTCTTGAAGACAGTAAGCCATGTCTGACAGGCTGTACTGAGGGTCTGAGAAGTCTTCTCAACACACCTCAGCATCTGAAGGGTTGGTAGAGGAAATGCTGAAGTCAAAGCCCATGATCTTCCAGGCTCCGCTCTTGTTGAGGATGATGTTCTCTGGACACAAGTTGCCGTGCACCATTTTCACTCCACTGTGGAGGAAGGACAAACCCTCTGAGATCTGAAGAGATAAAAAATGCCAGACATTACGCCACAGATTTAATTTAGATCTGACACCTCTCAGCTTTGGTATGAAAGGGACAAAATGTCTCTGTAAGAACTAAAGAAGACTAGAAATAAGCTGGTATTATTAGACTATTAGATGTGGTCTACATGGTACAAAAACCTGCTAGACAACAAGATTTAGTGTGCTCATAATAACAAACAGACACAAATACATCTGAGAGGTGAACAGTGCTATTAAATTGTTGCCAATGAGCAACAGCCACACAGTTGCTGTGTCATACATAGGGCTGCAAAATTCCAGGAGCTGGAAATAAACAGGAATGAACACAGGAATTTACTGAACTGAAGGTTGGTCCTTAACAGGGAACTTAAATATAGTTGGGGGAAATATAGATTTTAGCGTAAACTTGACTAAAACAATCACATTTCATGCAAGTACATTTGAATATCTGCTATTCCTCAATCATTGCTTAATGCAGGGCTATTGACCATTATCATGATGCTATCTTACCCCCAATTACTAAATTACCCAAAATTTCCAGTTAATTACCAGAAACTTCCATAATTCCCATAGAAAGTTTCCAAATTGGAATATTTCCAAAATTCCAAGCTTAGCTTCCAATGGAAAGTTTCTGGAAATTTACCAGAAATGTTTGCAACCGATGTGTACAGAGGATGATTTGCAACGATTTTCAACATTTCTAATCACCAACGAATTAATCGAGAATATAACACCGACTCAAGCTTTAAGCAAGCTAACCTCTCTGCGCTCTCACCTGTAGCAAGCCATACTTTGTCTCCACATCAAAGAGTTTGTACTCCTTGATGTCAGTGGGCATGGGGCTGGGCAGGTTTTCCCACTGGCCCAGGACGTTGGACAGACTGGCAAACACCGGCTCTGTACAGAACGCCAAGCAGTCTCTGAGGTGCAAATACAGAAACAGACAGACAGAGACTTTAAATTAAAAATGTGAGCGAAGGCAAAAAACTGAGATGAAGAAGTGTTTTGAATTCAGAGCTGCCCTGGATGAAAGTGAAAAGAAAGAGAGAGTGGTAAAAAAAAAAAAAAAAAAAAAAAAAAGTGAGCACAAGACAGCCTCAACCGTATGAGGCCCTCAGGGAAATTAATTATTCAGAGACCGGTCTACAGAGTCTTTTGATCATGACAAGCTTCTGCTCACACAGAAGCAGACAAATAGATTTGTTATGCAATTTTTACCTCAAATGTCAAACCCCTCTTTGAGCTCTGGCTCGTTGAATTTGTCCTTGATGTGTGTGTGTGTGTGTGTGTGTGTGTGTGTGTGTGTTAATCACCGTGACTCTTCCAGAGGATGCTGCACAGTCAGGAGACGAGGGTGACGCAGTCTGGTCAGCTGTTGAACTCCTTTTTTCAGCGAATCAATGATTTGGTCCTTCTCAAATTTCTGATACTTATCAATCATCTTCTTATCAAACACAAACACTGCCACTTCCTGGAGGGGGAGGGTGTCAAAGAACATCAATTAGCAATATTAGCTTTTTAGTCCCACATCAACTCTGGTCAGTGCGAGGATATTAGCACAAACACACACCTGTTTGGTGGACTTCTTGGTGCCATTGTAGATCCTCCAGCACAATCCAGGACCCCCGCTGGCAATATGTCTTCCAACCTCAAACTCCCGTGTCACCGGGTTGCCCATGACAGCGCTGGTGACATCTGCCGTCACCTTTGTGACGGTGCTTTTTAGCTTGTTCAGCATAGACTCCATGTTCAGGGCCTGACCTGGCAGCTGAAGGTAGATGACAGATCAAAATCGGGACAGGTAAGCAGAAAAATACAGTTTTTAGGTAAGTGCTGAATGTCAAAAAAACACAAATAGTTTTCCAAATCCCTGATGAGGCCACTGGTAGCCTTAACCTTTCTAGCTAAGCAAACACACTCTAATGCACCTGCTTGAACATTTGCACATCAAAGTGCCCACCAGTGTCCTGCCTGTGCTGGCTGGAGGGGGATAAGCATCATGACAGTCCGAGCTGTCCCCCAGAAATATAAAATATAAAATGACTCAGCCACAGCACATTGAGACTCTCTTTCAAAATACTTCAGAGTGACATGACAGTATTGTTGGGCAACAGGAAGTCAGACAAAAGAACACAGCTGCTATAAGTGAAGAGTTTCTCGAGGGTTTTATCTGTCTTACAAACAAACATTGAATCTTGTTTTCATACATCTAATCAATGTATGTTTTGATACACAGCATCTCCCCTTGAACACACAAAGTCAACTGCTGTAACACTGTGTGAAGAGCAAAATTGAGGAAATATGAAACATGTCAGTGAGCATGGCTCAATCTGACGCCATCAGCTTCCTCTGTGTCAGTCCCCATTCACACTGTGTACATTTTTCCTACAGCAGCCAAGTCTAATTTGATTTGAAGGGGTGGAACTGAGAGATATTTGAAGGATTTCGGGGCCTGAAATTAAAGTATTTATTTAGAGATGAACAGCTAACAATGCAAGCTGAAAAATCAATACACAGCAGACACAACTCTGTGTCCAAAACACCTAATTAATAAACAATATTCCCTAAATATTTCCCCTGGGATGAAGCTGTTATCTGCAACAGGTTTGCAGGATGTGTTTGCCAGAGAGTGGAGATATTGTTATGACATTATTATATATAAATTGACACCTGTCAACATTAGTTATAAGCCAGCTAGCTGCCACACAAACAGAGGTAAGGTTTGGTCATTCACCTCACCAAAACCACCTGCACAGAGCCCTTCCTAGCATGTTAGCAAGCTAGTTAGCCAGCCATCAGGATAACAGGCAGTTTAGTAACAGAAGCTGGCTAACACGTTAGACAAGCTATTCCCGTGAGGTTAAACAATCATTTTAATGTTTGGTTAAAGCATTTAAATGCTGTATATAAAAGATATGTGTCGCTTAACGATGACTGTCATGTCTGATTGTGAAATAGCTTCATGTTAGCATCTTGTTTAGCCTGTACGCACACACCAAAACTAGCACAGCTGTCGTTAACTGCTAGCAAACCTTCTTTTAACCCCTTATCTACCTGTGCAGCTGCAGAAAGCTGACATCATGCTTGTAATTTGTGGGCTACCGTGAGAGACAAACACAGACAAACACATCACGGGAGCTACCTACCCAAGCTAACTAGCCAACAATGCGCAAGTAGACAGTGACGTTCTTGTCATTACAGTCAAATTCACTCCAAAACACGGCCACTCCGAAACCTTTCAGCTACTTACCTCGTTGTGAAAAGGTCTCTCGGTGTTATTTCTTACAATAAGTAGACTCTCAGCTGTAGCGCTGTCAGATACGGCTGTGAAACACAGCCCCCATGTCTTCCAGTAGCATACGAAATGAGATAACGTTAGCTTAGTGAATGAACAAACCGACTTCCGGGTTTTTTTCCCCCTCTAATGGAGTCAGGTTGTGGATGAGTCAGGTGCATCAACGTCACCTGTGCGTTTTTCATAATGAGCTATAATCACAGTGCACAATTAAACTGGATTCTCCTTCAGTGTGTTGCACACCTTCTAAATTATATAAGTCAATGCACAAAACAGAGAGAGTACAACTGCATTGTAATGATCCCACACCTTCACAGGGAAATGTACTTGTTACATCAGCTTGTATACAATAGGTGGGTGAGAAATACATAGAAAAAATCTGATATATACACCTTTAAAGTACACCTACAGACCAAATAATATAAAAAATGACAGCTATAACAGAAACTACCCTTTTTTAACAGCAATAGAGTGATAAATAACATTAATAATTTTAACTATGTCTCACCCTGTACTTCTCTTACAACCACATCAATGACCATTAAAGATCCATGCACTCTACTTTTACATATGCAATAAAAAAAATATGACAGTCTTGTTTGAGTGAACATCAATTAAAGCTTTATTCAGTTTGTTCCAAGAGAAAATAAAGCATGTTTCAGCATCATAAAGTGCATTCGAACATGATTTTAGTGTATGTAATGAACAAAAGATGCTGACTGAGATGAGATTTGACTATAAGTTACTATGGTATGATTATGGCTTCATGGGTTAAAAGAATAAAATCCAACTGAGGCATCACGCCGAACCAAAAATTAAATTAGTTGCCTAAAATAATATTAAATCATTATTTGTGACACATAATGTCCACCTTTCAAGTAAAAATCCTAAAAAAGTTACAATTAAAAGACATTTGACCAAGATACTGGCACTAAAAGCATGATTAACCTGAGTTATGGTTAGTCTAATACATTATTGTACCCTTTCTGCTTTCATTACATGTTAGTTTTAATTTTTAATTCTTCACAGAAACAACTTACAAACTGTTAATACCTATTCAGCTACATTAGTGTTTTTCCCTAAGCACACTACAGCATGCTGCAGTAAAACAAGAAGCAAAATCGCTGCTTTAATATTGCTATTCTTCATTTGTAGAAAGGTTAATGCTTGATCAAAGTGCACCGCATTTGTTCTACAAACCACAGTTTCGTGTCCAAAGCCCAGGTCAACCTAACTTAAATATCTTTTCAGGATAACACATTAGCTTTATGCGGCAAATACAGTATCAAGAAGTACAATAATTAGTCCACAAGCTGGTCACTAATGATCAGTAATCCCTTTTTGTTTATACTTAGACATATACTGTGTTCTATAGTAATACCTGAACAATCTAGCACACAAAAGAAAACCTCTTATCATCATCTTTACGACATGAAATCAGTGTCACCAATGTTTTGGCTATGTCATATAAGCTAGTGCAAAACAACTATAATCGTGTCTGTGGCTTAAACAAACAAAGATCTCAAAATGCTTCATCAAATTGCAAATTTATCAGATAGATAATGAATGCTAGTGCTACAGGACAGTAAGAACTGTCAAAAAAAAGCATCTCTATGAATAAAACATCAACTAATGAAGGCCTCTTGTGACTTAAAGAAATGATTTCCTATTAGTATTAATTACAGGAACATCTGCGCTGATGGTCCCTCTCTACGAGTAGACACTGGGTGAGATTAGAGGCATGACGAACAGCATTTTTAATTAGATTCCTGTTGTGCATTAAATCATTACTATTCTCCAGTGTAAGCCCCATACACCCACTGCTGTACTGGCTTTGCGAAGTACACCTAGGAAGTCAAACCGATACCCTTCAGCTGTATGTTTCAGAAGGTGCTGGAGAGATGCTGGAGGAAGACCACGGGGTGATGTTTTTCAAACTCTTTGAGCAGCCTCCTCCTCTCCTTGGCAGGTAATGTTTTGCTCGAGGAAATGTCACGGAGAAGTTGTTTGAGGCTGTCCAGGGTGGTAGCCTCTCGCTGGTCCTCGTACTCCTGTGGCGTCACCTGCTGGCAGAAGGTGAAAGCTGCAGCACACAGTGGAGAAGAGGACATTGACAGTAGTATTAATGCACAAAGGTCAGGGGATTAATATTTGGTGTGTCTCAGGAGCAACAGTGCCACCATGTGGTTAGCTATGAAACACTTTACAAGTTGGGTCTTCATTCTTTTTCATTCTAAGATGTTTACACTGCGGGGTGTCATTTAGTTCAGTTGGTAGAGCATCCGCCCCATGTACAAAGGCTCAGTCCTTGCCGCGGCGGCCCAGGGTTCGAATCCAACCTGTGGCTCTTTCCTACATTTCATTCCCCATCTCTCTCTCTCTCCCCACATTTCCTGTCACTCTTCAAGCTGTCTATCAAATAAAGCTCAAAAAAGGCCAAAAAAATATCTTTTAAAAAAATTAAAAAATTTAAAAAAGATGTTTACACTGCGTATTAACCAGGATGCAAATAAGGAAAACAAACTTAATACCTGACGTTACTGCAGTTCTGTCTACACACACAATTGTAGGGTGTACATAGTTGTGGTTAACTTACTGGCAATTGAGTCGGGATCTTTTCCCTGCTGCAAAGTCCTCAGTGTTCTCCTCACAGCTTCAATAAGGGATGTAGGAGTCTAAATTCATTACAGGAAGGAACAGGGAAAGGAATTTTAAAAAAGTTTAAATTAAAACTTGGCAACTGACAAAGATAGTTAAGATAAAATACAATATAGATACAAACAGAAGGTCAGTGTACCTTGAAGAGCTCATTGCAATTTTCCATGAGAAACAGCACCAGAGTTTCGCTTTGGGATCGAGTCAGTTCATGATTCTGAACAATTGCTCTCTGGAAAGTGCGGCAGACCAAGGCCCTGTTATCGCTCTGAAAGGTTACACACCAGAAGGTCAAACCTTAGATATGATACTACAAAACAAAGCTACACTTGAATCTAAATAAAGCAGGTGAACACTGTACAGCATTTAACATCCAGGCTGTAGAAACTAGAGATATACCTGTTTCTGAAGACGGCATGCTTCTGGGTGAGCTGCTGTAGCCATAAAGGCCAGTAGTCTCCTAAGTTCGTCTCTCACGCTCGTGTCCAGCAGTCGCAAACACAACTGAGATGCTTTGATGGCATCCTGCACCTTCCCTTCATCTGGAAAAGAAACAACATAAGGTCAAGACGGGAGGTGGAAAAGGACCTTCACAGAAAGACAAAAAGTACTGACCGAATTTACAAGATGTCACAAACATAAACTAAAAAATTACTGTAAACCATATCTAGTCTTACCCAGCAAATTCAGAATTGCAGCATGTATGTCCAGGTGGCGTCCTGAGAGAAGTGGAGCTTTTTCCTGTCCACTGTAGTATTTGGCAATAGTGTCGAAGAGCAGTCTCTTTCGGCTCGCCTGGTCATCTTCTGAAAAGGCATTGCCACCTTGCTGGCTGAGCTGTTCTCCTGCAACCACGATGAGCTGGTCAGGAAAGAGTTCCAAGCAGTCTGCCGCTGCAGACAGCCACTCATCCAACCTGTAGAGAAAACGTGAGATAACTGTGACTGTGGGAACTGTAAACTGAAAAGCGTGTCCATTTTCTGTCATTTCTGAACACACGGGAGTATTTAGATCATTCCTTTTTTATGTCCACTGTAATCAGAGCACTAACTGGGGCAGGTTAAGGGTGTCCGGCAGCTCTCTCTCCAGGCATGTGTTCGAAATAACCAGGTCTTGGTTGGCCAGAGGAGTTCTGCATGTGTGGATATAAACCTTTGCAGGGGAGGTCAGTATACAGTCCAGCACGGGCAACTCTACCATCTGCAGCAGCTGCAGCAGCGTCTGCTGCTTCCAAACCTCATCCACCACTGGGGACGCAGGAGAAAGTAAAACAAGAAAGAATATGTGAGAAAAATATCTGTCATGGAGTGTTTTGCCTTGTATATGGCACCAATCAAACTGGCACTGACTGGTCAGTCTTACCAGCCTTGGATAGAAAGGCAGAAGTAGTGGGTGTTGTGTTTAGAGCTGGAGCCAAAGTTGGTTGCAGGTTGATGTTCTTCAGCAGTCTCTCAACCCTCCTGTCTGATGGTCCGACAGCAAGGGGATTAGAGATCGTCCGCAGTTCCTTCAGCCTCCAGAAATGACAGGAAACATTACGGTGACTATTAAAACACACACGTGTGTCGAGGTTCTGGGTAATTAAAGTGTGCAATGTTCAATCAAATATCAGAATAATATTTACTAAATAAAATCCTATGAGATTTCAATGCACTTTATTTTGTAATAAGGCCTCTATATTCAATAAAATGTGTCAATTAAGCACAAGAACATGTCAGAAAGGGGATTTGTAAGTAAAACCAACCTGGAGCTCTTCTTCCTCTTTATCTCCCGTTCCTCTGGCAGCATGTTCTCTGTGTCACTACTGTACTCTTTCATGGGAGAACTGGGCAGTAATTTATATTCCAGAAAACGGTAAAGGCTGCTGCTGCTGTCCTCAAAGGTCACTTCCTTGTCTCTGCGAAACAGTTTCGTACCCACTGGTTCGAACACCTTGGCCTCCATCAGAGCCTGGCAGAGTCGAGCAGCTTTGAGTCGAGACACTTCACTTGTGCAAAACACCACATTTTGCATCACATAACTGAGGACGGCATCCACAGCGTCTGAGCCTGTGAAACATTCGGCATGAACACGGAGATGCCTCCTACAGCGACGCACCTCCACCTGGGTTTGCAGGGCCTGGATGATGTTGTGCCACAGCTGGGTGGCACCAAAGGGCCCAGAGAACCCTGTTTAGGAGACACAGAGTTAGAGGAGACGGGTTTGAAACAGGGTGTAACCCAAGGCCAAAATGTTATGCTATATTTCACTTGTACACCACTACATTTCAGATGGAAATATTCTACTTTCAAATCCAAAACATTTAGTGGTAGTGACCTTATGAAAGCTTCTGCACTGCTTACCAGCTTATGTGGGTTAAGGTAATTAAAATGTGTCCACACCCACAACCAACTACAGCAGTAAAATGTTGCTTGCACATAACATTATACTGTCAGTGTTTACACATCGATGCACCCGTGACATAATGTACATAAGGTTAAGTACTTTTTCTATGTTTAAAGAAATGTTTAGATAAACACATAGCTGTCAAACGAGGCACAAAGAATGAATCAAGTATGTTTTTTTTGTTTGTTTTTTTGACATTGTAACGTTAATGAGAAAGAATCGAAAAGCAGTCATGAACATTCAGCTACGTGTCTTCTGGTGTCAACACCTGCCGTAACTACGACAACCACGGACCCGTTAGTGATGTGTCGATCGTGAACGAGCCGGTTCAAAGGAAACGATGAGCCGTTGAGTGACGGTAGAAAAAGAAGCAGCATTTGGACCCAATTTTTGAAAACACAAAGGCAGAATGCAGAATTTTGCGAAAGCCAAGCTGTCATATCGAGCAGGGTCCACAAACAACCTTCACAGACACACGAGAACTGTGCATCCAACAGTCAATAGTCAATTTCCATCTGCTTTGTGTAGCAGAGTGGTTCTACAAGCACGTTAGTGCATTCATTGGGCGGTTTCAGAGAGTTACAAGGGTCTGTAAACGCAATGAAAACAATTGGCTACAGCAATTTATTGATATTAGAAAATGTAATTTTTTTACTTTTGAATACTTCAGTACAAAGGATGTATTGAATATATACATGATATATGTGTACACATACAAATCATAAGTCAAATCAGCGCTAAATTTGGCTGAATTATGAAAGATATAAGTGGTAACATGAAGAGCCGGTTGGGAGCCGAAAGAGCCGACTCTTCTTGGTGAGCTGAGTCAAATGATCTGACTCCCTAAAAAGAACCGAACTTCCCATAACTAGGACCCATTGGGATGACGGTCACCAGTTAACATGGTCGCTCGTTAAACCGAAACACGTACTCTTTACTTGTAATTGAGCGTTTTAACAACTTGATATCGCTTCTCCTTTGACGTAAATATCCATAAAACTCTGGTCAACAAAACATTTTAACAAAAGAAGAACACGGTGGAGGGACGTCACGTCAGTTTCTGATATGTCAGGTCAATAGCATTTATTTACACAGCTGTGCTCTGTGTGTGTGGTTGTATTTATATAAGAAGAGAATAGCTACGTTGCACTTTGTTTAGCGTTAATAGTCAGGTCTTACCATGCTGTATATTTTCACGAAAACTTCTAGTTTGACTGTTCAACCGTCTGAACCGAGGAGTCAAATCAACCGCCATCATGAGCCCTCCGTGTGACGTAAACAGCTTCTTCTTCTTCTTCTTCTTCTTCTTCTAAACTCAAACGACGCGCAGCACGCTGCTGCCCTCTACAGGCAGTGACACATACTGCGATACGTTTTCTATAATAAACTCCCTCTAGAACTCAGTCAGTAGAATAAATATCACACACTATAGGTTTGGCAACTTATGAGGAAAAAAAGAGGCGAATTTAGAGCTACCCGGTCGGTCCTCCCTACGGACTCTACGGCTCAATTACCCCGGGAAAGCAGCCTCCATCTCTAGGTCCCATTGTTTAATATTAATGATTATTTGACACCATTTCGACACTTAACCCACAGTGGTAGTGTTTTGGATTTTTTTCGAGGGAAATAATTGATGAATTTATACGTGGAAAAATCTCCATGACACTACGGTGCACCCTGTCCCGGAAAACACCCACCGCCTCCCGCAGTGGGAGCCGGTCTCTGTCACTTTCCACAATGCGGGTCAATATGGGTCAGGATCCGGGGTTTGATTTTAAAATGAAATATATAGTGAAATATTGAACAGGTGCTGATGACAAAACATGGTCATTTATGATTTAATATAGTAAATATTACATATTATTCTTTAAAAGTAAAATGACATGGCGCAAAACTAAGTTTAACTATTAAACAGTCCTGTTCCTTTTTTTTCTGTGTTAATGATATGTACTGTTATATATATTTAAATGTACAGTAGTAGTACAATGCTACACACGTCCACGGCTTCACAGAATCTGACAGTTTTGTTGTTGTTTTTGGGGTTTTATCGATTTGATATCATCCTGAATTCAACTCAAGTTTTAGTTAGTTCTATTTCGAGTATATCTTCTGTATTTCACCAAAAAATGCATTTGGACAAATTAGTGAAAATCTACAATAAGAATCACATACCGGATATACATATCAAACCAGAGAAGGCGATTTATGGAGAAGAAATTACATTGTAATTGTTGAAAAGCTGGCATTAAAAGTTGAATAACACCAATAAAGTAATAAGATGGAATATTTGAAGTTTTTTTTGGTCCTGCCACGTCCATTTCCTGCTTGACAAAATGTGTCAATTTGTTGTTTTTCTCTATTTGATACCTTAAATTCAATGTTCTAGGGCAGGGGGTGTCCAGACTTTTTTTTAAAGAGGGCCATATTTGACAATGTGAAGATGCCCGGGGGGACAATACTAACATTTAAGTCTAAGCCAATCAGGTGTGAACAAATCTAAAAACCTGTTCTGCCTTTCTTTCACATCTGGAGTCAGATAACAAAGAATAAATTGTATGGAATACGTTAAACTTACACGAAGTTTATACAAATATTAACCTCATGTTCATTTTAAACATGACTTTTTATGAGTAATACAAAGTCTGTTAACATTTAAGTTTAAAACGTGTCACTCTTGCTCTTCTCTTTCACAAGATCATTCAGAAAGTAATATTTTGTGTCACATCTACAGATATATAACACCAGCAGTTATGTCCTTTAGAGGTTCAAATGCTTCATTATGTCAACCAAAAAAGCCAAATCCTCCAGCCATACAGTATCTGACAATCCTAGCAGGCCATAAATAATATATTATAAAAAATGAAGCTTCGGGCCACATGAAATCTGACCGCGGGCCGTACTTTTCACACCCCTGTTCTAAGGGTTTTACACTGTTGGAGTTGGGAATGAGAACGGGTTGGTTGGACGAGCAAAACAAGTCTATTGTAATTAAAGGTTATCAGACAACTCAAATATACAACTTAACACATACTGCTGCTCAAATAAAAGTTTGTTGACCTTGTCTGAAGTTGTTACTTCAGCAGCTCATTCAGCAGCTGTTCTGGCAGCAGTACAGCGCCTTAGGTGTGTGCCCTTTTCGTGTTAGGAACAATCAGAATACATACATATATACGTCATGCAAATGAGTGCAGTGTGGAAAGACTAAAAGTTTATAGCGTGAATCTCGCCCTACTAGCAGTTGTGGCCCTGAGCAACCGCAAATTCCTGGCACACAAATAAATGTGCTAAGTTTACTAAAATTTAGCATACTTTTGTGTACTTGAAGCCACACTAATCATCACTATACTTCAAGTGTGTTTATGATTAGTTAACTTGAAGCATGCTATTTAGGAACAACTCATTTTGTACTAAATATATTTTAATTGTAATTAAATTGTAGAAAAGCTCAACTTGAAGTGTATTTAGTGTACTTTTATGTGCTAAAGTGGAACAACTTAAAGTATATTTTGTATACCTTAAGTATATGACTTTATATGTACTAATATATGCTTAATTAGTCAAATTAAAGTGTACTTTGGTTGTATTCTAAGTACATTAAAAATTATTTGTTAGTGTCTTAAAAATACGTTAAACTTACACGAAGTTTATACAAATATTAACCTCATGTTCATTTTAAACATGACTTTTTATGAGTAATACAAAGTCTGTTAACATTTAAGTTTAAAACGTGTCACTCTTGCTCTTCTCTTTCACAAGATCATTCAGAAAGTAATATTTTGTGTCACATCTACAGATATATAACACCAGCAGTTATGTCCTTTAGAGGTTCAAATGCTTCATTATGTCAACCAAAAAAGCCAAATCCTCCAGCCATACAGTATCTGACAATCCTAGCAGGCCATAAATAATATATTATAAAAAATGAAGCTTCGGGCCACATGAAATCTGACCGCGGGCCGTACTTTTCACACCCCTGTTCTAAGGGTTTTACACTGTTGGAGTTGGGAATGAGAACGGGTTGGTTGGACAAGCAAAACAAGTTTATTGTAATTAAAGGTTATCAGACAACTCAAATATACAACTTAACACATACTGCTGCTCAAATAAAAGTTTGTTGACCTTGTCTGAAGTTGTTACTTCAGCAGCTCATTCAGCAGCTGTTCTGGCAGCAGTACAGCGCCTTAGGTGTGTGCCCTTTTCGTGTTAGGAACAATCAGAATACATACATATATACGTCATGCAAATGAGTGCAGTGTGGAAAGACTAAAAGTTTATAGCGTGAATCTCGCCCTACTAGCAGTTGTGGCCCTGAGCAACCGCAAATTCCTGGCACACAAATAAATGTGCTAAGTGTACTAAAATTTAGCATACTTTTGTGTACTTGAAGCCACACTAATCATCACTATACTTCAAGTGTGTTTATGATTAGTTAACTTGAAGCATGCTATTTAGGAACAACTCATTTTGTACTAAATATATTTTAATTGTAATTAAATTGTAGAAAAGCTCAACTTGAAGTGTATTTAGTGTACTTTTATGTGCTAAAGTGGAACAACTTAAAGTATATTTTGTATACCTTAAGTATATGACTTTATATGTACTAATATATGCTTAATTAGTCAAATTAAAGTGTACTTTGGTTGTATTCTAAGTACATTAAAAATTATTTGTTAGTGTCTTAAAAATACGTTAAACTTACACGAAGTTTATACAAATATTAACCTCATGTTCATTTTAAACATGACTTTTTATGAGTAATACAAAGTCTGTTAACATTTAAGTTTAAAACGTGTCACTCTTGCTCTTCTCTTTCACAAGATCATTCAGAAAGTAATATTTTGTGTCACATCTACAGATATATAACACCAGCAGTTATGTCCTTTAGAGGTTCAAATGCTTCATTATGTCAACCAAAAAAGCCAAATCCTCCAGCCATACAGTATCTGACAATCCTAGCAGGCCATAAATAATATATTATAAAAAATGAAGCTTCGGGCCACATGAAATCTGACCGCGGGCCGTACTTTTCACACCCCTGTTCTAAGGGTTTTACACTGTTGGAGTTGGGAATGAGAACGGGTTGGTTGGACGAGCAAAACAAGTCTATTGTAATTAAAGGTTATCAGACAACTCAAATATACAACTTAACACATACTGCTGCTCAAATAAAAGTTTGTTGACCTTGTCTGAAGTTGTTACTTCAGCAGCTCATTCAGCAGCTGTTCTGGCAGCAGTACAGCGCCTTAGGTGTGTGCCCTTTTCGTGTTAGGAACAATCAGAATACATACATATATACGTCATGCAAATGAGTGCAGTGTGGAAAGACTAAAAGTTTATAGCGTGAATCTCGCCCTACTAGCAGTTGTGGCCCTGAGCAACCGCAAATTCCTGGCACACAAATAAATGTGCTAAGTGTACTAAAATTTAGCATACTTTTGTGTACTTGAAGCCACACTAATCATCACTATACTTCAAGTGTGTTTATGATTAGTTAACTTGAAGCATGCTATTTAGGAACAACTCATTTTGTACTAAATATATTTTAATTGTAATTAAATTGTAGAAAAGCTCAACTTGAAGTGTATTTAGTGTACTTTTATGTGCTAAAGTGGAACAACTTAAAGTATATTTTGTATACCTTAAGTATATGACTTTATATGTACTAATATATGCTTAATTAGTCAAATTAAAGTGTACTTTGGTTGTATTCTAAGTACATTAAAAATTATTTGTTAGTGTCTTAAAAATACGTTAAACTTACACAAAGTTTATACAAATATTAACCTCATGTTCATTTTAAACATGACTTTTTATGAGTAATACAAAGTCTGTTAACATTTAAGTTTAAAACGTGTCACTCTTGCTCTTCTCTTTCACAAGATCATTCAGAAAGTAATATTTTGTGTCACATCTACAGATATATAACACCAGCAGTTATGTCCTTTAGAGGTTCAAATGCTTCATTATGTCAACCAAAAAAGCCAAATCCTCCAGCCATACAGTATCTGACAATCCTAGCAGGCCATAAATAATATATTATAAAAAATGAAGCTTCGGGCCACATGAAATCTGACCGCGGGCCATACTTTTCACACCCCTGTTCTAAGGGTTTTACACTGTTGGAGTTGGGAATGAGAACGGGTTGGTTGGACGAGCAAAACAAGTTTATTGTAATTAAAGGTTATCAGACAACTCAAATATACAACTTAACACATACTGCTGCTCAAATAAAAGTTTGTTGACCTTGTCTGAAGTTGTTACTTCAGCAGCTCATTCAGCAGCTGTTCTGGCAGCAGTACAGCGCCTTAGGTGTGTGCCCTTTTCGTGTTAGGAACAATCAGAATACATACATATATACGTCATGCAAATGAGTGCAGTGTGGAAAGACTAAAAGTTTATAGCGTGAATCTCGCCCTACTAGCAGTTGTGGCCCTGAGCAACCGCAAATTCCTGGCACACAAATAAATGTGCTAAGTGTACTAAAATTTAGCATACTTTTGTGTACTTGAAGCAACACTAATCATCACTATACTTCAAGTGTGTTTATGATTAGTTAACTTGAAGCATGCTATTTAGGAACAACTCATTTTGTACTAAATATATTTTAATTGTAATTAAATTGTAGAAAAGCTCAACTTGAAGTGTATTTAGTGTACTTTTATGTGCTAAAGTGGAACAACTTAAAGTATATTTTGTATACCTTAAGTATATGACTTTATATGTACTAATATATGCTTAATTAGTCAAATTAAAGTGTACTTTGGTTGTATTCTAAGTACATTAAAAATTATTTGTTAGTGTCTTAAAAATACGTTAAACTTACACGAAGTTTATACAAATATTAACCTCATGTTCATTTTAAACATGACTTTTTATGAGTAATACAAAGTCTGTTAACATTTAAGTTTAAAACGTGTCACTCTTGCTCTTCTCTTTCACAAGATCATTCAGAAAGTAATATTTTGTGTCACATCTACAGATATATAACACCAGCAGTTATGTCCTTTAGAGGTTCAAATGCTTCATTATGTCAACCAAAAAAGCCAAATCCTCCAGCCATACAGTATCTGACAATCCTAGCAGGCCATAAATAATATATTATAAAAAATGAAGCTTCGGGCCACATGAAATCTGACCGCGGGCCGTACTTTTCACACCCCTGTTCTAAGGGTTTTACACTGTTGGAGTTGGGAATGAGAACGGGTTGGTTGGACGAGCAAAACAAGTTTATTGTAATTAAAGGTTATCAGACAACTCAAATATACAACTTAACACATACTGCTGCTCAAATAAAAGTTTGTTGACCTTGTCTGAAGTTGTTACTTCAGCAGCTCATTCAGCAGCTGTTCTGGCAGCAGTACAGCGCCTTAGGTGTGTGCCCTTTTCGTGTTAGGAACAATCAGAATACATACATATATACGTCATGCAAATGAGTGCAGTGTGGAAAGACTAAAAGTTTATAGCGTGAATCTCGCCCTACTAGCAGTTGTGGCCCTGAGCAACCGCAAATTCCTGGCACACAAATAAATGTGCTAAGTGTACTACAATTTAGCATACTTTTGTGTACTTGAAGCCACACTAATCATCACTAACTAACTTGAAGCATGCTATTTTGGAACAACTCATTTTGTACTAAATATATTTTAATTGTAATTAAATTGTAGAAAAGCTCAACTTGAAGTGTATTTAGTGTACTTTTATGTGCTAAAGTGGAACAACTTAAAGTATATTTTGTATACTTTAACTATATGACTTTATATGTACTAATATATGCTTAATTAGTCAAATTAAAGTGTACTTTGGTTGTATTCTAAGTACATTAAAAATTATTTGTTAGTGTCTTAAAAATATATAAGCTTTATACTTTTAATATATTCTTACTGTGGTAATAATATGCTTAATTATACTGTTGGCTTATTCCAATTACTAAAAAAGCATACTTTGCAGTTAATACCCAATATACTTTATCATTACTTTGCTATACTACTTTCTACCTTGCACATTCTTGCAAATGTATTACCAGTATACTAAAGGCTGAAAGACTTGTGGGACTACTTCCATGCAGGTGAAAAAATATACTTTAATGTATTTGAACCATATCCAAATTATAGTACGTTACAAATAATACAAAAACTTGTACTATCTCTAAATGTATAAACGTTTACATATGGATTTTAACCATTTTCATCATAAAACTTACAACACATTTTCAAATACAGTTACAATTTCAAGTACACTTTAAAGAAATAGGTTAATTTCAGGCAGCAGACCTAAACATTACACATATAATACTAAAGGAATACTAAACAATGAAAAACAACATTCCTTATTATTGCACCCCTAACCCCTCCCACCATACAGAAACACACACACCACACATTATGTTCCTTTTTTTTTTTGGCTGAACTGCTCATTGTTACACTTTCATCTGATGGCTGTGCGCACATCAGAGATACTTGTCTGCGGAAACTCCAGAAGAACAGCGTCTGTTCACCAAATAGACAAGAGATACTGTAAGTCACGCAGCATATTCATAGTATTTTTGAACAGTACATCAGGAAACTCTGAGAATTTGGATCATACTGATCCAAATTCTCAGAGTTTCCTGATATACCAATATTGCTACCAGTACATAATCCAACATGTATTTAATAATTACTGGTTGTCTGTTTCCGTGTGATCTAGCTGCTATAGAAATCACAGAAGCTTCTAAATAGGCTACATGTAACTCAAAACAATTACATACCTGTAATAGCCTGCACTTTGGCAACATCAAGCTGTGTTTTTGGCGGCCTCCCCTCCCAGACTTTCCAGTTAGGGTGGACTGTGCAAGGCCCTCCTTTGTGAATACCAGGACAGCCAGCTCCTGGGCAAAAATGATCACGCGAGATCTCTTCAGCCGCAGGAAGGCCCTCTTTGAAACTGTCACTGTGCTGCCTGCCAAGGGGTGCTGCATATGGGAGAGAAAGAGAGGACAAATTAGACAGATTATCTCTACCTACTTATGAGGAATGAACAACAATGTGCTTTATTCAATCTTTACTTGGAAACACTGCTAGTATATATAAACCAGGGCTCCAGACTGCCCCTAAATGGTCGCATTTTGCCCCTAAAATTTGAGACATTTTTCATCTAAGATCTATTTCATCTATGTATCTATCACACTATCGGGGGCATTTGCACACTATACTAAAACGCCTCATCAAGACTGAAAGATACGCGTGCGAGTATTGCGAGTACACCAAATAATGAAGGGTGACGGCTGATAAGTGTCATGCCATGTGCGAATGCAGCAGACGCCTGGCACGCTCGTCTCAATGTACAAATACTTATTTACTTTATGATGACGAGTTTTTGAGTTTAACAGCTGCTTCGCTTCACGATTCAAGCAGTCCATGTATTACCAAGAGAGACCGATGTGACAGTTTAGGCTATTTCAGTCACACGTGCACACGTTAAGGCGTCTGAAGCGTTGGCTTTAGTACAATAGTGACACACGCGTTAACGCCTATAGCGTGTGAACGCCTATAACGGGATATTGAGGTATATCAGGAACTGTACCATTGCTCAGGCGCGAAACTGAGGAAGAGGCTGTGCGCATTTACGCACGAGGCACACTGGATCATCAGGACCTGACAGTTATTCATTTTCTATGTTCTGCAGCCTATCTACACAGATCAGCTGTTAAACACAGTCTCAGGTTCATACGGGATTCTTTAGAAGAAAGCATAACTTACAGATGAATCCCAAGCCCCATCAGAGCTGTCAGGATATTTTTATTTTTAAGTAGCTGAAATTATTTTAGTTAAAGACACCCTTGCCTTTTTTACGTTTCGAACAAAAAAACAATAAACAGACCGGTTTTTCCGCTTTTTTTGTTGTTGTCTGAATCAAAATCGAAAAACCGAGAAAACCAAATTCAAATAACGGTCCGATTTTTGTTTCTGTAAATGCCTCTTTTCATCTTTAATCTCGTAAAGAAGGTGAAGAAAAGTAAAACAGGTGAGCTTCACTGAAGTCCAAGTAGCCTTAATGTGGGCCTTTCAAAAAAAAAAAAAAAGCCAAGAGAATAAAGTGAACCTGAGGCACCCTGGTAGCTCAAGCTTTGATTTCTACAAACACTACACAGTGTGTGCCTGTACGCTCATGTAGAATTGTACTCAACAGTCAAGCGTGGTTTTCATGCCACGTATTTGAGGTGTAGTTCACCCGTCACGTAGGCGTATTCGCAACAACGCGTGTGCAGCGTCTGCGTGACGCCCACGTGACGCCCGTCTGTCCATTGAAAGTGAATGGAATTTACACGCGCAAGTTAGAGACACACACACACACACAGAGAGACACACACACACACACACACACACAGACAGAGAGAGAGAGACACACACACACACACAGAGAGAGAGAGAGAGAGAGAGAGAGAGACACACACACACACACACGTTGTGACCAGAAGTTAGGCTACATTATAACTCTTAAATTAATATTTTCAGAAGGCAGTAAGGCTGTTACTACTCACCAAAACCGTCACCATTATTACACAAGCAAGTACAATTACGTTATAACAACGTAACGTTATTACTGAGCTGTACATTAGGTTAACTCAGCAACAAGTGTCTGTAACGTTAGTAACATAACGTTAATGGCATGACAAAGATTTGCTGCCTGTAAACAGAACAAGCAAACCATCCCGACTAAAAGCATTAGGGTATTAACGTTGTGTTTTGCTGACATGAATCATGCCAAGCTCAACTAGTTTCATTGTTTTCTGGACAAAATGACCCTGCAGGATCCATGATCTTTGAAAGATTTGTGGTTACGCTTACTTTTAATATTTATGTTTGAGTCAGTCAGCTGAGCACCATATACATAAGCCCACTTGTGCCAGCAGTCAGCCCTGTAGCTACTAGCCAACCCTCAAAGAAAGTAAGAGATTTGATGTTTATTGATTCGTCTATCTCTATTGTGTGTGTGTGCATGTTCATTCAGTTATTAGCGGTGTGTGCAATTTATTGACTGCACTAAGAGTGTTTTGGGGCCACTAAAAGCCGAGGGCAAGCCCTCAATTTGCGTAGAACGTGGTTGTGTCTTTAACAGTGAGGGAGAAGTGTTTAACACGAATCCACTGGCGTTATTTCATAGGAGAAGAAGAAAGATAAGTTATAAGGTCCAATAAGTGCACTTGAGTGGTTTCATTCTTACAATTGAAAGAAAATATGCATTACATTACATAACATTAATTAGAATACATATATCCATTAACAACTATGAAACACCACATTATGATCCATTAAAGTAGGGGTTACTTTATAAGCTTCCAACTAAAGAGACTGTACAGATTAGAATGACACAGTAAATATGACTTGGAACAGCAAATAGGTATGCTATTATGCAGAACAGGTGAACAAAGTTAAACACCTGTGATAATATCAGATGCTTAGCACAATCAGGAACAACATATAGGAACTGTCTACTGTCTGTCAACTCTCTAGTGTAGATGTGCACAGCCTGCCAGACCTTAAACAGGTTCAGTGTTTACAATGATGTAAGATTCAAAAGGTTATTGTTAGGGAGTGATAGCGTGTGGTTTTGTGCTCTATTGTTAAGAACAGGTAAAACAAGTTATAGGATTAATAGAGTAATACGTTTGTGGTTTTGAATTAAAAAATGCAAAGGCAACAAAGACACAGAAAACTGAGTTGAAGCCAAGCCTCTTTTTTTTTTTTTTGTACAGATATGCAATCAGTTCAGGTCAGTCACTCATACAACCTGAGTGTTTTATTTTTCTGAAATGTACAGAAGCATTTTACGGTGGCTGGTAAGTACAAAACAAATGTACAAAGTGTGAAACACTTTTACAAATACTGCAACAAATTTACATTTTAGAAAACAAATTTACAAAATTCAAAGCACTTTTACAAACTCTGAAACACTTTTATAAACTCTGAAACAAATTTACAAACTCTGAAACAAGCATTTGCTACAAGTAACAGCAAAATGATACCTTATCCCAAATATAATTGACGCCACTTTGTAAGGACTGCTAACAAGAAGTGCTATTAATGCTCACAGTTGAATTTAAGACTTGATAAAAGCTGATATTGTACTGCGTCACACTTCCCTGTGAGCTTCCTGGAAAATATCTAGCTGTGGCACCAGTCCACCCAATGGCATATTACAATGCTTGGTTGTCTCATTGTGTAATTAGACTTTGCCCTCTTAGTGTTGTAAATGGAAATGAATAACTGACATTTTCCCCATTGAATTCCTCAAATTTAAATATACGACAATATAAACTGTGCAAAAAGAGAAGATCGCTTTGTGTCTGTTTCCTGCTCTGTGTTCCATCTCAGATTTTTCTTCCCATTTTTCACTATCTCTACAAGATGGCTGAAAGTCATGTTCATGCTCCTCTACATTCACTATGAGGAAGGTCAAAAATTCTAAAAGTCTTAATCTCACTGCTGTAAAAGGTAAAAGGTCCTGCAGCAAAGTGTGTTAATAGCTAAACCATTGTGTGTTTATGGCAAAACATTTATCAGACACACCTACTTGAAGAACAAGTTCGACTTGTCTTATTATGAAGGAATTCAAGCTGAATAAAGCTCATAATGTATAAAAGATGTGCAAGATTTTAAGGTTTAAATCGAGGTTTCTGGCTAAAAAGTGGGGTCAAGTCATACTGGAGGAAGATACATTTATTTTTGAGTATCATTCCCATCTCATCCAAAAGGCATGCTTTGGGTAAATGCAAACATAGGCAAACTAAGTGGCTCAGAGTGAGGCACACAATAGGGACGCATTGGGAATTAAACTAAAAAAACAACTAATCCAACTCCACCACCTAACCTAAAGCATCTGTATTTAAAATACATGATACTCAACAATCGACTAACTCTCTCACAAATATGCAGAAACTAACAATAGCAGGAAGGGGTGTGAGTACAGGATACCTGTTGCATTGCAGGTGGTAAAACCGGATTGTTTGGATCGTACCTAGGAGCTATAGTTTCTACCTAGGAGCCATTGACTCATTCAGTGTTTGGAGCTAGAAAACGGGAACCTGCAGAGCAACAGCCTTTTTTGGAGCTAAGAGAGAAAAAGAAAAAGAGAGTGCCTTGTGAATATTACATGTACCTGTTCTCACCTTCAAGAGATAGCTCTATAGTAGCAGTTGTCTACTTCAAGGTAAGATTTTACCTGTGTTTCTTATTACTTTAATACTTGCTATACCTCAATCGTCTCTTATCATGTGACAGATTATATTTGTTTGTTCGACCTCTAACTGTTTGAAAGTTAACAATAGTGAGCATAATGCCTCCTATACGGAACAAAGCTGTGGTTGGTGATCAAGAACTTTTAGCTTCAGTCAACAAAAACTAAAAATTAAGGAAACTTTAAATAAGAGGAGGAAATTAACACTATTTTTAAATGACAGAGAATAAGCTCTTTATGTTTTTAACGCTTTAATCTTCATCATAAATGTAATTATTATACTCTTTGTTTGCCTACTGGGTGGTAACAGACATTTATATATTCATCTAATTCTCTAAAGTTTAATTTAGAGGTTTTACTAATTCCTTTTAAAGTGCTTTTACTTTTTAAAGTATATCTGGCTCCAGCTTGTAAAACTTTATGACTTTATTTATCTGCACTATGCACTCTATATTTTTGCATGTTTAGTTTACAATTTTATATACTACTTATTTTTAATTAACATAATCTGGTCTATTTCTGTGGCTCTGGTCATTTATTTTTGTAGATTTTTACTTCACTCTTTTTCTGTTTTACTTTTACAGCATGTGTTTAATCTTTTTGTATATATGTATAAATCCAACAAGATAACCAAATGCACTGTTTTTTTTCTGGCATGCACTTCACTTATAATGTATTGACAATTAACATGACAGAGCCAGAAAATTTCATATTTTTACATTAATGTATGGTGACATGAAATGTCATTTGCCCTTTCAAGCTTTACTAGTCTAACTACATTAAGGAACTTGTGTGAATGCAAGCTCACACCCAAATGACACAGCTCATTGTGTTATCAGATGATCTGTCTACAATGAATGGATGTATTCTTTTTCTAAAGGTGAGCCATGCCCTCCCAGCCCAGCAAGTGGACCCATCATCGCACATTAATCTTCGGCAGTATAGTGGTGTTGTGTTTTCCAGTTATTCTCTACGTATACTACAAGCCTGATATCAAGTTTCCCACTTTTAACATTTCATCGATGATTGGCCATCAGCCCTGTCCTAAATGTCTGCCGCCCCAGGAGCTACACCCAAACTGTTCAAACGAGGAGCATCACAAAGACACCCAGAAGATCCAAGTCGCAGCAGTGGACAATGAGCCAGATACTATTTTATTGATCTGGTTTTGGCCATTTGGCTATAAGTTTGACCTCAGCTGCAGTGACTACAATATCACAAGATGCCGGTTAACAGATGACAGGAGTCTTTACAACAAAGCACACGGGATTCTCTTCCACCACAGGGACATTCATGGAGTTTCAAACTTGCCAAAAGAGCCACGTCCCTGGTTTCAGAAATGGGTGTGGTTTAATATGGAGTCCCCTGCGAATTCTGGTCAGATCCCTGAACTTAATCACCTAATAAACTTGACATGCACTTATAGGCTTGACTCACACATTCCAGTGCAATATGGTTATCTGGTGCCAGTGACATCTAAACAGGAGACTTTCAAATTGCCAGCAAAGGACAAGCTGGTCTGTTGGATTGTGAGCAACTGGGGCTCACATCAAAGGAGAGTTCAGTTCTACAATGAATTAAAAAAACATGTCACGGTTCAATGTTTCGGAGGAGGCTGTAACCACCGTATAAGTAATGAAGAATATACAAAGGTAATGCAGAGCTGCAAATTTTACCTCTCCTTTGAAAACTCAGTTTACAAAGATTATATCACAGAGAAGTTATATGCGCCTTACATACACGGAACTGTACCAGTAGTTATGGGTCCTCCAAGAGTAAATTATGAGCACTTTGTCCCAGCAGATTCTTTCATTCATGTCGATGACTTTCCTACCCCAAAGGAACTGGCAGAGAGGCTACTTTATCTTGACAAACACGATGATGAGTACATGAAATACTATAACTGGAGAAAATTGTATGAAGTAAAAATGGGTTCGTTTGGCAGAGAGCATGCTTGCAAAAGTTGCCGTTACATACAAAACCACAGAGAGTACCAAAGTTTGAGTGATCTTACAAAATGGTACTGGGGTTAACAGAACATTAGAATCAGGGACACTGACAAAAATTGCTTCAAAGCAACAGGACCTCAGCAACTCCATCAGAATGGCTTTTGTTTTCTACATGCCAAATTGTATGTCAGCATTAAAAAGTGTTTTCTATTTGTTTACATGGGTGCTGCCACACCAACAGGAAATTTGTATTTTCAGTTTATAATGTAAAGTATTGTTCAACTGTCAACTGTTGTCTGGAAATAATATTTAATTATACGTGTAATATTGCAAATTCAGCTTTATTCTTTGCAAGCATCTGGATGTCTGTAGGTCTTCTTCTTAAATCTACACGTGTCTTATACTCTATTAATGCTTTCCATTGAATAGACTGAATATATATTACAAAAAAAGGTTGCTTGATCTTCAACGGTTTTTTTACAACAATCTAAGGGAAAAGATTTTATGGGTTGTCATTTTCGAGGAAATTGTAAACTGAATTATTTTGACTTAACTTGTTGATAACACAATTAATTTAATTTTAATTATTTGTCTGGAGGGAAATTATTATTTTTTATATATATATATATATATTGATATTTAATTTAAATACTATCACTAAAAGAAATAAAAAATACTGGACAAAGGGCTTGTCAACACATTTTTTTGAATCATAGCAGCTTGTTTTCATCCGCAGAGAGTCATCCCAAGGCAACTCTATTTCATTCTTCATATAAACCCTACGCAAACATGATCCTTTTTAAATGAAATGAGGCCAGCACATTATCTTTCTCTATGTAATCAAAGCCCATTTCTATGGTGATTGTTATTGGGCAACGGATATGGCACATAATATGAGCACTTGTGTTGACACAGGGAGTGACATGCACACACACAAAATAGAATTGACATTATTTGATTTGCTTTTCCACTAAGATATGTCAAAATATCTTCTGTGAAAATGCCCCATTGGCTTAACCATAACCACTTGGTGTCTTCTGTTGATTTGTTGGTATTGTAAGCAAACTATTGCGGGTCTAGTGTGTTGCGTATAAGGACCAGATCTAATCTTTCACCGGCCTCTCAAATGACTTCATCACTAAAAAGGTGTGGCACTCGATGATCATCTTACCAGCAGGTTGCACTTGTTTTCATAGACACAGGAATGGTGTTAGACTTCTTTTAGCTTCTGGCTATGATACGAGGAAAAACTGTTAAATCCAGAGCTCCAGTAAAGCAGTCACACACAAAAAATGTATTTCAGAATCTCTCTCTGGAGAGTTGCCTCACCTTTAAAGCTTCAGTTTTTAGTTTTGCTGCTTAAATATTTCTGATGAGCAGTTAACACCAGACAGAGGACACAGACACACAGTGAATACTCCCTGTGTAATAACCCTGTATCAACCTGCTACATAAACCATATTTACTTCAACGTCCTTGGCACTCCACACCATTGCACTATTATTATACATATTTCTACATGTTTTATCTGTACATAGTAGTTTAGGGTTTATGTTTACCTGTCAAACTTGTTGTCCTTGTTTTTTTAGTTTAGTTTTTTATGTCTGTTTCTTAATGAGGTGTGATTACCATTAATGTAATACCCAGTTTTGCCCTTAAAATGGTTTCAGTTGCCAGGTGAAACTTTTACGCTCTCAGTTGCAAAGTGACAGTTACACAAAGCCATATCATAGGCCTATGGGAAGTGGCATTGTGACTATATTTGCATATTTAGTATTGTTTTCTTGCTGGATGTTAATTTCGGACATGCTTTATCACTTTTACTGTTTTAAGAAGAGAGAAAGGATAGAGAGAATGGGAAGAAATCTATCTGTGCAACAATATAACAAAGTAGTAACAAAATGGAAGAAATGAACATGGCCTGAATAGGCTAAACGTCTGTGGGTGCAGGACAAAACAATAGAGATCATGTCACACTTAAAGTAGGGAACTTGATCCAGTCAGTGAGTTCTCCCTTTGACTCAAGGGAAATGTATAAATAAGGTCTTTCTTGCCACCTTGTGACATCAGTTTGAAATTGTAGCTTGATGACAGCTCTGAGTTTCACAATCATTTTAACAGTATACCAAGATGCACAGAATACACAGTGTGAATGCACAGAATCATGTAAAAATGACTACTGTTTATTCACAAAGAAGCTCCAATCATGTGACCTTCATCTCCAACCATACACTGTAAAAAGGAACTGTTTGCTCCAGCTTAAAAAGAGTTAGTGCTCTGGTTGCCTAAGAAATTTGAAGTTGACTGAATTTGAGAAGACAAGTTGATTTTGTAATGTTTCAAATAAAAATCAATAACTTCTTTTGTCAAATAAACTTGATATCAATTCAATGTACTTAAATCCCTTAGTTTACATAACTTATTTATCATTTAGGTGAACTTAAATCCCTTTGTTTACATAACTTGCAGGTGTACTTACATCCCTAAGCTTACTCAGCAAACAAATCTCATCAAATAATGAACAGCACAAGCTTGTAGGTAAAACATCCGCACTCTAGACTGTGCACAAATAGGTACTCTCTACTCATTACTTCTGCAGCTAGTGAACAGTTCCAGAGTTACATTGTAACAGAACTCAAAAGAAAATTGTAGGATAATGCTCAACCCATAAATCCATGCCAGCTTTCACAAAACTCCTGTCTCAGTGTAGTGCCTACACAGTTTTATGAAGAAGTCTTTACGAACCCTTGCAGAGCAGTGCTCACTCCTGATGTTCATGAGAACCTTCTGAATGACTTTGAAGATAGCAGTCCGGTATATTTGAATACAATAAAAAGCATAGCTCCCACTTGTGAGTAGTCCTTGATGATCTGATCCTCCAGCACTAATCAGTTGTTAATCAGATCCTCTCTTTCTTTTATCAGGAGGATGCCGACATTCATTTCCCCTGTCATGATGGTCTATGAAACAATAACATGTTTCACCGCCTCTAGGAAAAGATAAGTTATGGGACTAGTGGATTTGTACATTTGGTTGAGAGTGGTGTAGAGGAAATGTTATAACCAACATTGATAGGGTGATAAGGCTGGACATTAAAACATTCACAACTTTTTTGCATCCTTATGTGGAGACATGTGTTTTTGAAGTAGCTGTTTTGTGTTTATGTGTTTGCTACGCTATATAAATATGTGATAAACAATGCCTCCAAAATGTTTGGTCTTCCCAACCCCGAGCCTTACACATCGGCAGCAAAGCCATCACATGCAGAGCACACAGTATAGCTCCAGTATAACTCCAATTACCGCCTCAACCCATTCTTCACACCCCATCCGGTCGCAGACACAGGTCTCCGGACTTGGAAACAGGCACACTATGGCAGGAGTTTTGTCCCCTCTGCCATAGCATCACTTAATAAAACACCTTAGTATCTGTCATGTGTGGGATATGAGTGGAAAAGGTGCTTTATTGGATGTCTATTTTTGTGGTTATGTTGTGGTGTATGGTGCCAGCCTGCCCTCCATTCAGGACTTATACATGTCCAGAGTCAGGAAACAGACATGAAACATCACTGCAGATCCATCACAACCTGGACACAACCTGTTCCAACTTATTCCCTCTGTGGGGCGCTACAGAGCGCTGTACACCAAAAACAAGCAGGCACAAGAACTGTTTCTTCGTACAGGCCATCACTGTGATGAACAGTTAACACCAAACACACAGTGTCCCTGTGTGTCAAACATTCGTTATACCTGTAAATTATTTAATACTCATACACAGTCAATAAGCGCTGCTCATACTGTATATACTGTCATATCCATCTACTTCATGTACATAAAGGAACCTGCTACATAAACCATATTATATGGTTTTATTTCAGCATCATTTGCACCATTGCACTATTGTCTTATTCTTACTATGTCTTACTGTCAAATATTATTGTTGTTTATAGATACACAAATCCACGTATTTACATGTAATTTTATCTGTACATTGTAGTTTAATGTTGATGTTTATCTCACAAGCTTGTTGTACCTGTTTTTAGCTCTATCTATAATATAATATAATATAATATAATATTATGTCTGTATTCTATATATACAAATTCCTTGTAGGTGCATACCTGGCCAATAAAAGTGATTCTGATTCTGGTATACAATGAATTATTATCATATTATTAACATTCTTCTTCTTCTTTCGTTCTTTCTTTTTTGTCATTTAAGTTTTTATTCATTCAAACATACATAAACATAAAATTAAACTTAATATATAAACATGAACATAAACAGATAGCATATCCAACGTACAATACAACAATATATACAAAGGCCTGTGATAAATGAACATCTTTGGATCAACCAAATTAAACATTCAATGCCAGATATTTTTATTATTATTATTAGTAGTAGTATTTTTATTATAAATACAAGACTTAACCTTCAAATCTAATGGATTATCTTGTGGGGGGCATTTTATTGCTCCCAAATGAAGGACGAGACCCCATGATGTCACTGAGTTTTGCCCTCATAATGCCCTTAATACGGTTTAAACATACACACATACACACATACACTGCCTCGAACACACTGACGTCACATCCGTAAACAAAGACGTCCCACGTGAAGCAGAGCGGAGCATACCATTTTAAACCACGGGTGACATAAAGTAGAACAGAGCATTACATCGTCTTACCCGTACAACAAGTGTGCATTTTCTTACATGTGTAGCAGTTTAAAACGTGCATGGTTTATCGAAACACTTGAATCTTAATCATAAATTGTGTGCTCACCCTTGTGTGGCCTTTGAACACCCCTATGTATGAAATGGTTTCTCCTGTTTGTGCTCATAAGCAGCTGGTCTAACGAAGGACCTTTAAACAGAGAGACGAACAGTACGGGACGACGAATCTTCCCTTTGAGAGCTGCGCTATTTTTGGTGTCAGTCTCTTTTTTCCTGAGACTTGAATGAGGTAAAAGTCGCTTTTTGTTGCGCATGTATAAAAATTGTGAATCACTCGGCTGGTTTTGTTCGTAACTTTTGAATTCTGGCTTTGTTGCGGAGCGGAAACTGGAGTTACAGTCGACGAAGCTTCAAACTACAATGTCGAAATACAGCTGTGTAAAATCAACCAATCCCAGCGTTTATATTCTGCCGCTATAGCCAGAGCGTTTGGTTAAATAACAAAGACTGCGCTGTAAATGGGTTTGACAGTCGTCTATAACAAATGTATTTTGCAGTAAATTAATATATTTAAGCTTTTTATTTGGGCTCTGGCTTTTGCACAGATATAAAAATGTGCTTTCAATTTGCATGGAGTTCTTGTTTTGGTCTGCTGGCTGCTCACATCACGTGTACCCACTTCCGACGCGTGTGTGGATGTTTTTTTATCCATGTGCATAGCAATGTAACCAGACATTTTCCATGTAGGGGTGAGAGACAGGGAGCTGCAGCCAATAACGAGAGTCCCCGTGTGGTTAGTCCAGCCTCCCTGATCCACTGCTTTGTTTACATTATACTGCAGTCAACTGAGGAGCCCAGAAGGCTTTCTTTGTTTCCTCATGAGTTCCTGTAAGAGTATGTAGCATGTGTCAGAAGACTTGTACACATAGAAGCGACTTTTTTGATCGTATGACATTCACTCAGCACCAGGGCAAATTAAAAACATGTATTGTTATCAGCACATTGCATTCCAGTGCTGTATTTGATAGTCTACAATATATTTCAAATCACTCAACACCATTGTGAATGTTTTTTTCTAAATCTGCTGTCTTAACATGTCTGTACATGTCAAACGCTGTTTTTGCTCCCTGTGTCACTCCCATTTAATTTCACCATAACATTCAGACTACCTAAAGAGGATTTCTCATAATGAAGCAGCAGATGACACAGTAGACCTAATCCGTGATCGGTTTTCTGGACTGCACGGCTCCCATCGCTCTGGATAATCTCTGAAAATTGGCCTGCTGCATTGCTGTGACCTGAGCTGTCAAGTGTAGCAGATGATGTAATGAATGAGCAGGGGTGCATGGAAGTCACACACCCACCCACCCACCCCCTTGAGCTATCTTTAAACTAAAAGAGCAGCGAGGGAGTGTGCGTTCACTTTTGGCAGCAGATAACTGAGAGCAGGGACAGGAACACCCATGGGTCACCCTGCCAGCACTGTATGTCTCAGATAATGTTAGAGAGGCAGAGGCCTACTTAATTAAAGGTGTTCCAGTAATCAATATACATTCTTGTGTTTTGCCAAGTTCCAACAAAACTTCCATGGTACTTAAAGTTTGAATTTCTGAACTTTAGCTCCTCTTTTCCTTCCTTTCTTATGACAGACAGGTGTAACAGGATCATTTTAACGGCTGTGAAGCCTCTCTGTTGTCCCATGTTACCCTGGAGACACAATTGATCCCAGATAGGTCTGGACGCAGCGTCTCTTTTATCCTCAGGGAAAACAAGCTACTGTGTAAACCTACTTATGGAAATGTTCTCTGTTTGTGTCCTGACTTTGGATAGTGTCGTCACACACTGAAGCACCAGACCAATAAATGACTTCATGCACCATCAGTGAGTTTATAATGAAGACAATACGATGTTGATGTTGATATTCAGAACTGTGCTGCAAGGCAGCTACCTCCGTTACCATGGAGACTGGTTTGCCAACTGTTTTATTGAGTAGACTGGTGTTTTTGTTGCACTCTGTTAACCGCCTTGGCAACAGAAGCTATTGTTTGAGTGCAAAATGAATAACTTGTCACTCGTCCTCCCCTCTAACACAAACACAGATAAAACTAAGGTAAAGCTTACTTTGTTTTGTCTTCAGTTAATTCTTATTTATTATTTTAGGTATTACTTTTAGAGGTTTTGGCAGCTGATGGTTTTGTTATTGTCAGCGAATCCCAGGAAAAGACAAAAGAATAATGCATTAGTCTGTCAGTACTTTCAACCCTCCCTACACCATGAGTGCATTTGTTTGTAAAATAAAAGGCAAAGGAGTTCCTTAAAACAGCTGGGCACTGTGGTCTTAGCAAAGGAATAAATAGCATATTTAATGGGGACTATTTTCATCCATGGAATAATACATATTTATTTTTAAATGAGTATTTACAGCACCAGGATGATGGACTTCAGTCTCTGTAGTCATGGAAAATGTCACTCAGTGCAACAGTTTGGCGCATTTAGTTGTTTTTAATAGGCTAGTTTTTGGCTATGGCGCTGAATTAAAAAGTTACATTAGGTTTTGGCAAAAACAGACAGGCTTAAGTCATTGTGGGATTTATTTCCTTGTTTTTACACTTCCAAACAAAGAACAAATGACAAACTTTACACTTAAACTCTAAACCTGTTTCTGTGAAATAGTAAAATATCCAAGTTGAGTTAGACAAAGTGTTACAAAATGTGGCTTTTTGCTGAAGTTATAAACAACAAGCTAAGGGTTATAACCAACGTCTCATCCGCAGCTATAACCCAAGATGCCTCTAAATGATGAGCGACCTGCCTCCACATCCAGCGGGGAGGATCAAGGCAGTGATGTGGAGTCGGCGTCAGAGCGCTGTGACAGCATGACGTCGACCAGCGACCTGGACTGTTCCCGTGAAAGTTTCACAAGCGACTGCTCCAGCAAGCATTGCACGCCCTCCTGTGAGTTTGCTCACCGAACAACCTCGGACTAACTAACTGTTTACATTGCACTTTACATTACACTGCACTGTCTCAGACTTCACTTCAGTTACAAGTATAATGCTGTTTAGTTGGTCTCTTTTACGCTCTTATTTGTCTATTTACAAAGCTTCTTCCATATATTGTTCCCACAGCAAGCCCACCCAAATCGTTAACTCTGGATGAAGTCATGGAGTCTGCCAGAGACATGTCCAATCTCAGCCTTGCCCATGAGATCATTGTGAACCGCAACTTCCATCTGGAGCCACACAGCCTACCTCAGGACAGGTATACTATGAAAAAGATCTTGGGCCTTATCAGTGAACCTAAATTAGCACCAGTTTGTCATAAGAGTGAATGCACAGGAACTTACTCACACAAGCTTTAATTACAAATGTTAAGCTTTACAATATTTCTACTTGCTGTTGCCTTTCACCATTCACACGGCAGTTAGCTCTGTTTCCCTGAAATGTGGAGTAAGTTATAGAACAGAGAGGACGCTTATTGTATCACATAGTTTCACAGTACTGACGTGTGCGCCTCATGGAAGTTTCTGTTTCCACCTTTACAAAATGTGAGAACTTGCTGCCTTTATATATTTTATATGATCATATATTTAAAGCTTTAGCAGTGTTGGTCAGACTAAATAAGTAATTAGAAGATGTCTATGGAGGCCAGGAGCTCTATGTTAATAAAAGGTTATCAGATGAGTCAAAAATGTAACTAAACACATTAATAAATAATACTGTTAGTTGGATATTAAAAATAAAAATTGAGCTTTTCCTTTAAGTTCCTATCAGGTGAAAAACTTTTTTTCCCTTTATCACTTGCTCAGACATTTTTAACTAGTTCACTCCATCACAATTTTTTTTGATCGAAACGAAATGCTCCATTTCTTTTTTTTTTAGTATATGGAAGCTAGTTAGAGATAATGTCCACAAGGCCTTCTGGGACATCCTGCAGTCCGAGCTGAACGACGACCCGCCTGAGTACGGTCAAGCCATCAGATTACTGGAGGAGATAAAAGAGGTCAGAACCAGATGTTTACATCTTCACTAGATCTCTAGAGATGACTGACATTTTATTTTATTTGCAACACTTTTTGTAACAGTCAGCTCAAATATTGAAGATCCTTTTTATCCTTTTCTCTTTATCTCCATAGCACTCCTTTGTGACTGGTAGAAAACAGTAACAAACTCGGCATCTTCACTTATTAATTACTAAAATAATGCTTTGCTAAAGTAACAATCCATTTCCTCTTTGGACAGATCTTACTGTCATTCCTAAATCCCGGTGCCAATCGGTTGCGGACCCAGATCATGGAGGTGCTGGACATGGATCTGATTCGTCAGCAGGCTGACAACGACATTGTAGACATCCAGGGGCTTGCTTCTTACATCATCACCACCATGGGCAAGCTGTGTGCACCCGTTAGGGACGAGGAAATCAAGAAACTCCGCGAAAACACAGATAACATGGTGACACTGTTCAGGTGAGTACATGCTTGGACGTTTAAGACATTTGAAAGCACTTATTACCAGAGATTGGACTGTCTGTGAGAATACATTAACTTTATGGGTTTTATTATTTAATCACACACCAGGGAGATCTTCCGTGTGCTGGACCTGATGAAGGCGGACATGGTCAACTTAACAATCAGTAGTCTGAGGCCAGTGCTACAGAGCCACAGTGTTGAATATGAGAGGGAAACATTTCAGAACATCCTGGACAAAACACCCAGTAAGTGAATAAGAACACACGTTTCTCTATAGCTTTAAGTGTTGTGTGCTTTACATAGTTAGAAAAATGTCCATTTGGCCATGGCCGTCGTGTCTCAAAGAGTAATAAACACAAACTTCCTCAGGTGCTCTGGACAACACCACCTTGTGGATTAAGTCGACACTGGAGGAGCTGCAGTCGGCCACCATCCCCACAGAGCAGACTAAAGGTCAGGGCAAAGGGCAGCGAGCGACTCCCGGGCCCTTTCATGTCCTCAACACCGCCTTCCTCGGTATCCTTACATGGGACTACGACAAAAGCCCACTCCCTGAGGTGAGTGTATTTTTAATTTGCGTATGTAACAGAGAGAGATTTTATCACCTTTTGGATATCTGGTGTCATTAGTTGTGGATAAGCAAGCAAGCCATAGAGGTGTTGGTAGATAGATTTCTGAACTTTGGACAGAGCCGGGTTAGCTGTCTCCCTGTTTTTAGTCTTTATGCTAAGCTAAGCTAATTGCCTCTCTTCCGTAGCTCAGTACTTGCACACAGATATGACACTGGTATCCATCTTCTCATCCAACTCTCCTCTAGACGTGGATGACTGATGAGACCCGTGTACGGGAGGTTCAGTGGCAGCTCCAGAAGTGTCAAGCGGTGAACGAGGTGTTGCTTATTGTCTACAGCACCATCGGAGGGCCTATCCAGGGTCTGCCTTCCCTGTCTGACCGTCTGAAGAGAATGACCAGTGTGCTGCTGGACGGGATGCACAGCCCGTCAGTTTTTTTAAAAATCCATCTTAAATCTGTATTCAAAGATATGATCACAGTTTTTTTTTTACTATCTACTTCACATGAACTAGGAGCTCAAACCAGAACTCTCCTCTCCTTTATTTGAAGGAACTTTAACCTAGAAGAGGCACTAGAGGGCGTCAGTGCTCAGATCTGCTGTGAGCTCAACAAGTCTTTAACAGAGAGGAGCTACCCTGCACTGTCTCCAGCACTGCAGGCTACTCTTAGAGGCCAGATCTGCAGCATCATTCAGAAGGACAATCCCATCCGCACTCTCGTTGGTAAGACTGAATGAGTCGGAGTGACTTCCGTTTTCATGTCAGTATAAGTTCATAATTTAAACCATACAGTAGAGTTTTTCTAACCTGTTCTTTCCCTTTCTCTTATTCTTTTTGTTTCCATGCAGAGGATCGTGTGCAACAGTATTTCATGGCACTCATCTGTGATCCTAAACCCCAGGTCAAACTTGAACAAGTACCAGCTGGCCTGACCGCCGTTAAACCTGAACTAGCATTGCTGGGAGCAAAGTTCATCTCCCTGGTTAACTACAACAGGACTGTCTATGGACCTTTCTACGCGGATATCATCAGGAAGCTGATGTTCAGCAGCAGCCCACCAGCCACAAACCCTCCTCAGGACAGCACTCAAGAATCCGTCCCCTCCAATTAAATCCAAACTTTGGCTCACGCTGTCTAAGGAGTCTTTTTGCTACTAGAACTAGCTAAAGCTAAGGAGCTACTACAATAACTAGGCAGTACAACTGCTTTGCTCAGCCAGTGTGCTCCAATAGTTGGAGTTACCTTCAGCGTATTATAAATGTAGTTTTTATCACTACGTTTAGCAGTGAAGGCACTGCCGTGTAGGCACCACGCGGTTGACATTTAATGTGACCTGCGTTTTGTTGTTTTTTTTGTGCTAAGTGCTCTAAAGTTTCAAAATGGAAAACCAGTGTTAGAATGATCCATTTCTGGACCTAATAGTGATCCCTGTATTGACTGCAAATTGACTGTCAAACTCCTGTTATTATGGAGGGAAAAAGGGCAAAACCTTGGTATGTCTGAAGCGTAGAGTAAGCTTTATGAAGCAAAGAGGAAGAAAACCTATATAATTAGAAAAGTAGCAGAGTAGAATAAGAGATTCTTTACGTATAACAAGTTATTTATCACAGGTAACGATATAGTATAACTACAGTTATGTCCACCTTTGAACTTGCCCTTGAATTAGTCCCTTTGATTGTCCTCCCTTCATTTGGATTTTTGATTTTGCAAAGAAATAAGTTGTCTGCATGACTCGCTTTGTGTGTGTGTTAAGTAATTTTAGTTTTTATTCTAGTATTTGTCACATGTATGTCTTATACTTACTCACTTGTCAGTGGAATACTTGTTATATCGATTTTAGTTGCTATGTTTGTTACATTTTGAGGTACTGTAGTCGTTACAGTATTGTTGTGTTGGCTATTAGAACCTGTGAGGGAAATAAAAAGGTGCTGAACTCAAAGTGTGTCCAAAATTTCCATTGGACCCAATGATGCACAAAGAAAAGCAGTTATGTACTTTATATGAAAGTTTACATGAAAATGTGGGAATTTGTTGTTCTTGTGTACTACAATTAATATAATAAAACTTCAAAAAAGAAAGGTGACCGTCTTCATTTATTTGAGGACAGATTTGAAGTGCTGTGACAAAACCTGATATAGAACAGTTTATGTTTGACGTATACTCTATGTAGGACATGTAGCTAAGTATAGCACAACATGTAAATTACATATATACAGTATGTAGACAAAATGTGGTCTCACAGACGGCTTGTCGTCCACATTGTCAGAAATAGCATAATCACGAGTGAAGTACACAAGTGAAACTGCACCTACTTGACTCAAAATACATAAAATATTTGTATTAATATTTTTGACATATAGCCACGTGGTTCCACTTTATCTTTTTAAGACTATATTCACTACTCTATCTATCTATCTATCTATCTATCTATCTATCTATCTATCTATCTATCTATATGTTTAATATACAACATAGTATAAAAAAGATGTGCATGATGAATGAATAGGTAAGAATAAGAAATGAAGGTAAGAATAAAGGGCATCATACAGTAAGTATCTATACCAAACAGTCACCACCGCCTACCACAGAGAAAGGCAACAGCAAATAGACATATGTGTAAGCAAACAACAGGAAAACTTAGAAAAGGTACAGAAACAGGCTTGGCCGGTTTAAGAAACTTTTTTTTGTTTGTTTGTTTGTTTTTGTTTTTCAAGCTTTATTGTAAAGATGCAGCTGAAGAGTGACAGGAATGTGGAGAGAGATAGGGGGAATGACATGCAGCAAAGGGCCGCAGGTCAGATTCGTACCCTGGGCCGCTGCGGTAAGGACTGAGCCTTTGTGCATGGGGCGGCTGCTCTACCAACTGAGCTAAACAATGCCCCGGTCTAGGAAACTCTTGTAATAAAGAAGATGACTGCATAGGTCTAATATGTTCTAAGTAGAGTGGTAGTAGTAGGAGTGAAGCATGCATACGGTAAGATAAGATAAGATAAGATCGAGTCTAGGCAGTCCAGGACATATCTGGCCTTCTTGACTAGTTGTCAAGATGTATTCATTATTCATTGGGAATACAATTCACAGTATACAATAACAATAACAATAACAATATTTTTTTCATGATTTCAATCTTAATCTTTTAAAAGAAATATACCTACCTGTACCTTTTCCTTAATTGTTGACTTTTACTAGTTGTACAGCTATTAAATAATAAATTGTATAAAACAAAATAGACATAAAAACTGACGTATACATATAGGTACCTAACATTAAACCATAATACATCACATTAATGCAGAGGGATTATTATTATTTACAGGGATTACATAAACAATCCGTTATGTTATGAACAACCTCGAAAAACATTTAAGGTTTACATCCTTACTACTTACTTACTACTGCTAATTCATTTCAGGTGCCTAATATTTTCTCAAAATTGAGACAGAGTTAATAATTTGGATTGACAGACTTCCATCGTCTGATTTTTTAAAAATTCAGAAATGATGACAACAAGCCGATTTGTTCACAGCAGTATACAGTTAATCTATTTATGGCTACTCATAATTGCATTATCGGTGCATCACTGTACTGTGGAACAAACAACATGCTCTCATCTCTTGCTGTCACTAGGCAGTAATGTTACCTTCAAACGCAGTCCGGAAATGTTGGAATTACGAGTTGCGAACAAAAATGGATTGGATTGCCAAACGATGTGATAGTTTTCAGACGTAAACAATTGAGACTGTGTCACGAATTTAGAAGAAAAGCGATGTAGACAACAATTATTTGTTAATCTAATCAAAAGTAAATAATTATATGTCAAAAGTAAAGCGAATTTCTCCTACATATCTGTAACGGCCGCGTATAATAGCTCTGGCCGCTCGATTTTTACAAATAAAACTTCGCAAATAAAACAAAATCTTCGTGTGGTGATATATTTAGCTGTTGTTACATGAGCAATAAGGCATTTAAATGACCGGACTCATTTAATTCCGAGCACTGGAAAAGTACGTGAAAGCACCATCAGTTTGCCCAGTTACAAATTTGCTAAGTGCGTGACTTCACCAGTCACGTGATTTAAATCTCGCCACGCGATTGGCTGCCGCACACCGGGGCAGTTGTTTTTGTTGTGAATCAGGAAGCTCTCTTTCAAAAAATTGGGCGTGCAGTGCAGCGTTAACACAGAAATTAATCACCTTTGTACACATTGGACTCTTTACAAGCGTGACTTCACTTCACGGACATTAACAGCTCAACAAATACCCTCCTCGTTAAAGAAGAGAAGATATTCGTAAGTATCTCCTGCTGGCTACTTTCTTTGTTTAGTTTCCTTGCAGGTTAGAGTGAGTGGACTTGTCGAGACAAGTAGGGAAATAAACAAAGTATGTGAGAGATAACGTGTGTAAGCAGAGTTAAGTTTAGCCCTGACTTTCACACTCAGCTGTCAGAAAGTACCTCACACACCATTTTTGTTTTGTCCACAAAGAATGAATCAACATTATTAACTAGGTCGGTAAGCTATCTAACTTTGACTGTATTAGTTAAAATCACTGCTTAAACTCAGTGAAATGTCACTTCTGTGTTGGAGAGTTTTGCTTTAGTTACACGTTTGTGAACAGCTGATGAGCTGTTGTGTTTTTACTTTTGAGGTTTTGATGGTGTTTGAGGTTGTTTCTCTTTCTCTTCCCCTCTTCCCCTTTTTTTATTTCCGGCACATACTCTTGTTTATTTTTAGCTCAATTTCACATAGGACTGCAACTTACACTTGTTTTCTTTCTTAATTAATCTGACAATTACATTCTAAATGGATTGTTTTTTCCATAAAATCTCACAATTAAAACGGACGGACAGACAGACAGACAGACAGACAGACAGACAGACAGACAGACAGACAGACAGACAGACAGACAGACAGATAGATAGATAGATAGATAGATCCCAAGGGAAATTCCAGCATCCAGTAGCAACATGTAAACATACATTAAAATGAACCTAAAAGATAAATCTGATGTGCAAAAAAATTAAGCCTATGCTAAGATTTTTACAAATAACAAAAGTATATAAAAGTTTAAAAAAAATAGAGATATAAAAAGTATGTACAATTAAATTAGGCTGTGGAAGATGTGTATGTATGAAACTCATGACAAAATGTCTAGAAATCAGTGCAACCGAGACTGAGATTCCTCCCTGCCATAACTGAGAGTTGTTGGACCGTCTGGGATAGAGTTTCCCAGAGCCTAATTGAATTCTCCAATTCAGTGAAATTGTATTAACATAGCAACAAATCAGTATAGAGCAGGTCTAGACTGTACTTTTTTATGTACAGAGACTCAGAAGTTTCTAAGCTGAGTTAACACCTTGAGCGCAGTTCATTGGTGGTTGGTCTTCTGCTATGACTGGAGAAGACCAAATGTCTTCTAAGAAATTATTATTAATAGTTGCAGACCAATTTTATGTGTCTCAATGAATCTTGATTAATGAGTCCTTACTAGTACTTTGGGGGGAATTCTTGCCTTTTTATATGAGAGTAGACAGGAATGAATGGGGTGAAAGATGTAGGGGATGACATGCAACATGTATCCCCATGGTTAGTTTTTTAGTAAGGCAAATGTTAATGCTACAGCACACAAGAATATTTTAGAGTGCTTCCAAATGTTTGTTAACAATCACATGTGGTTGTAATGTTTGGGCGTCCACAGACTTCAGCCATATCACTGAAGTTTATCTCTTTTATTAATCTGCAGAGCGACAGTGTCCTGCATGGTTGGTGCATTGTGCAGAGATGGCATTGGAGGAAAGGGCACGGAGCTGTCTGCTGCGCTTTCGCCACAGACTGGAGCAGGACATCAAGCCCTCCTACCTGATGGACCACATGGTCAGTGATGGCGTGCTGACTGGGGATGAAGAGGAGAGGATCAGGACCCAGGTAAGCCTCTGCTTCACCTGGCTGGCAGTGTTATCTGACACATTTGTTTGTACATGTTCTGCTTCTTTCAGTTTTGTGTTTGCTTTACCCTTTTCCAAAACTGACTCACATTTACCTCCAAAGCTCTCGTTCAAGATTTAATCAGTTGTAAAAAAAAAAATTGTTTACGCACTGTCATATCAATCTATTTCCATAATCCTTTCCTCTGCTTGGACTGTGTCATTGTGCACGTAGTGAGTCACCATCCTCCTGACTCCCTCTCTTTCCGTGTTGCTACTTTATCTTGTAATTTATTGTACAGGAATCAAAGATGACACCCAGAATCACAGGGATATTTAATTTAATGTCTTGGTCAAGTGGCTCTTACCTTTACACTCCCCAACTCCTGACTGATTTTTATTGTATCTAAATTTGTGTGACTAACCAGGTCTGGATAAGCTCGCCATGCTAAATCCCATCCTGTAAAACTTTGAAAAGCTTCTACTTCTTGACCCACACTATTTCCACTACATCTGTAGCAGTACTTCTATAGTAGTAGTAGTAGTAGTAGTAGTAATGTAGCCCAGGAGGTAGAGCGGACATCTAATGATCAGGTGTTCCGTTTTTTGATAGTCTGCAGTAGCGATAGCTGTAGTAGTAGTAGTAGTAGTAGTAGTAGTAGTAGTAGTAGTAGTAGTAGTGAGTGGTTCAGGAGGTAGAGAGGTCATCCAGTAATCAGGTGATCGGTGGTTCGAACCTCGGCTGCTCCAGCAGTAGTAAAGGTAGTGTGGGTCAGGAGGTAGAGTGGTCATTGGCGGTAGTAGTAGTAGCAATAATAGTAAGTTTTACTGTTATGCAATGAATTTCTTGAATATCACTGGCTTAAGATAGTTTTATACATTGTTATATATTGGTTATCAAATCAAAATAAAGCTCATATGAGACTCATCATAAGATCTTTTCTCTCTCCAGTCCACCAGGAAGGATCAGGCTGTGGCCTTGCTGGAGCTGCTGCTCAAGAAGGACAACCGTGCCTACATCTCCTTCTACAATGCCCTGGTCACGGAGGCATACGATGATTTGGCTAATCTGCTTTATGATGATCTACCACACATGTCGCAAAATGCACATAAGAGCAACTCTGATAGCAACACATCTTATGGTGAGAAAGGGGAGTTTGGGGGTTTGGGTTTTTTTTTTCCACTAGAGAAAATGTAGGTTTGTAGGTTGTGCTGTCAGTGTGTGGTGTGTGGACATATTTGACATTTGACATGTTTGACGTGTTTAACATCTGGGAAGCTCAGTTTTTACACAGGCCAGGTCTCGTTTTGTGCATGTTTAATGTTGCAAATTTCAATACATGTCTGTCAACCCCTTTCCTGTTTGTCTAACAGTCCAGACAGTGCTCAGTGAAGGTGGCGTACCACAAAGGCCCGTGGTGTTTGTCAGCAGACCGGAGCTTGTAAACCGGGTCAGGGAGAAACTCTACCGGCTCCAGAAGGACCCTGGCTGGGTCACTGTCTTCGGCATGGCTGGCTCGGGCAAATCCGTGCTGGCTGCTGAGGCTGTCAGACACCAAGGACTCATCGAAGGTGAATAATCTTTGACAGGCTGACACTCTTGGCATATGTTATTTTGAATCAGTCAAAGGCTACAGCAAGAAAAAACATTCTTTCTGTAGCTTCTCACCTCTCACCTCTCTGACCTTGCCTCTTTCCTCTCCCGCCTTCATCTGCAGAATGCTTCCCTGGAGGGATCCACTGGCTGTCCATCGGCCAGCTGGACAAACCAGACTTACTGGTTAAGATACAGTCATTGTGTTTCCGTCTGGAGCAGAGCCTGGATTCCCAGTCGCTCCATCGGCCCCCCAACTCTCTGGATGAGGCCAAGGAACGAATGCGCTTCCTCATGCTGCGCAGATATCCGAGGTTAGTGTATGTTCAGATAAACATGATCTGCATTGTGCCAACCAACTGCTTGATACCACTTCATTATTCAATATAGACACAAGCATATAAAAGCATTTGCCATGTTTTCTGCATAATTTGTTAAAATAACAAGAAGAATTCTGAAACAAACTGTGATATTAAGACAAAGACAAATAGTCAACAATAAATTTAAAAGCACAATTAGTCAGTAAGTTAACACATAAAATATGTCATTATAAAAAATGATAACAAAAGGATTCCTCCTTTTTTTTATTGAACTCTTAATTGTTTCATCTACAATAACACTAACCGCTGTAGATGTTGCAGTCAACACTGTCACTGTTTTATTGTCTCTGATCACTTTTCTGTTGGGCTTCAGAGCTCTGCTGATTCTAGATGACATCTGGGACAGTACAGTGCTGAAGGTGTTCGATATCCACTGTCGGATACTTTTGACCACGAGAAATAGAAGCCTCGCTGATTCTGTTAGTGGTATGTACTCTATTTTTTTTCACTCTGGTCACTATATACATGCATTAAACCTGCTCTGATCATTTTTAATCACACTGGAAAAGACTGCTTTACCAAAAAAATCCACTTGTGCATACTTGTGCTTTTATTTTGTAGGTGCTAAATATGAGTTGGAAGTAGAGAGTGGTCTGGATGAAAACAAGGGACTGGAGATCCTCGCTCTGTACACTGGAACTAAACTCCTAGCACTTCCTGAGGAAGCTCGTAGCATTGTCAGAGAATGTAAAGGTCTGTAAACTGAAACATACTGTACATGCAATCCATATAATTGTTCAAATATACATTACGGACACTGTAATACATATTTTAATGTGTTTTTTTTTTAGGATTATAAAAGAAAAATACATGTTTTAGCCTTTATCTTTAGCACTGGAAAATATTAGTAACTCAGTTGTTGTGTTGTCCCTCTTGCAGGTTTACATCTTATTTTTTATGGAGCTATCCTTACATATTGTCACTTAAACACGCATTTCTTCTTCTCTGTGCCACCATCACAGGTTCCCCTCTGGTAGTCAGCCTGATCGGCGCTCTACTCAAAGAGAAACCCAACCGTTGGTCTTATTACCTCCGCCAGCTGCGGCAGAAGCAGTTCAAGCGTATAAGGAAGTCATCGTCTTACGACTATGATGCCCTTGACCAAGCGATGGCTGCTAGCATTGAGGTCTTACCCGACGAACATCGAGAGCTCTACAAGGACCTTACTGTGCTAGAGAAGGACGTCAAAATCCCTGCAAAGGTTTGGCTGGACATCATATTGTTAATTTTCAAAACTGGTTTCTGTCTGCAAGTATCATAACTGACCTTATACATGCTTACAAAAGTGTCTCTGTGGTTTTACATGAGAAAACCAAACATGTTTGAATCTGTTGTAAACAGGATGTGAGTCATTCCACAAAACCAATTTGCATTCCTCTGACGCGTGTATTTTATCTATTGGGTGACCAAAATGTATTTTTAATAGCTTTTTATACCAATTGATCAATTGTCAATTTAATAAAGTATAAAAAAGATAACATTACTTTTATCTGTATATCAGAAATTATCTTGTTTTTTCGGTTGCCCCCACCTTTTTTGTCATGTCCCTCATGACATACAATAAAAGTACACTTCGGGTATAAAAACTGAAGTTAAACTACATATTTGATAAAAAATGATGAGGTCACTGTCATAAAAAAAATTCCCATTTCAGTTTTAGATTAGCAAAAGTGTGATGTAATAATGTCATTATTTAATTAGCGTAAGCCGGCATACATCTGATTAATAGGAAAATTTTTTAGTCATGTTCAGACGCTTCCATGAGTGTTCGTAACTGAGTTGATGACTAATAGTGGCCAATAATAATCGGGACTTGATGCCTGAGATGGGTAAATATGTTTTTATGAAAGTTAAATACGTCCATAAAAGTCATAGAGACATCATCCCACTATGTTCAAGTATTTTGACAAATTATCAGCATACTCTTTCACAGAAAAACTGAATGGACCACCATTTCAAAGATACACAGGATACAGTGTTATTCCATCTTCCAGGTGCTGTCTGTTCTGTGGGACTTGGAGCCGGAGGAGGTGGAGGACATTCTCGAGGAGTTTGTCAACAAGTCTCTGCTTTTTGTGGACAGTCACAATAAACCTTACCTGTACTACCTCCATGATCTCCAGCTTGACTTCCTGGTGGAGCAGAATCGCACCCAGCTCGAGGTTAGTTTGGATGCAAGCTGACAAGAGCTGATTTCCAACAGTGGTTTTACAACAGAGGTGCTGGTGAAGGATTGTGAAGGATTGGCAGAGTGGTGGCAGCTCAGGTGTTCACCTGAACTGCTCTTTTTGTTCTACATTGTGTTACACAATGTTCAGATATTACCTGTGAATCTGGTTAGACTACAAGTGATGTTGGGTGCATGACTGGTGGGGGTTTCCAGTGGATGTGTCCCAATGATAGACTTTTCAGTGACATCATAAGCCTGCTGTGAAAATGAAACCTAACTAATTTAATTTAAGGTTTTGTTTTTGTTCATAGTATCTCAAACTAAATCTGTTTGTTTGTTTTTTAAATTTTACTTTTTGGTTTCATAATCACAGCAACAGATCATAGTGATTTTACAATAACCTGCAGCATGTACTATATCAACAGTCTTCTCTAAGTAAGCGAGACATTTGTTAATTATGAATTCTGACTCTGTGACTGACTTCTTTGTGTGTGTTTCAGAGCCTTCACTCTAAGGTGGTGCATCAGTACCAGCAGCACTACAAAGATGGTCCTCCCACATCAGGAGATGAGGAATGTCTCTACTGGATCAGATTCCTGACCTTCCACATGGCCAAAGGCAGCCTCTCCCAGGTAACACACACACACACACACACGTAGACATTATATATTACAAATTTCTGTCATTTAAATTCAACGGAACGGAAACTAATTTTAAGTATAATCTTGCCTGTATTTATCTTATCATGATATATTCTGATGGCAAACTCTTCCACAGCCAGTATAGACACAAGACCTGACCAGAGGTTAACATATTCTCTTTCTTTCTCACTACATATCTGTTGGTCTCTGGCTGTCTCTCTCTCTCTGTCTAGGAGCTCTACTCGCTCATGTTTTCTCTGGACTGGGTCAGCATCAAGGCCAAGATAATGGGCCCAGCTCACCTCATCAATGACTATGTGGAGTACGGACACATCCTGGACAAAGAGGTCAGCAGGCGACAAAACTTTACTATGTATGAAACAAAGCAAGTGTGGGTACTCTGTGTATTAGTTGCTGATTTTTTTTTATTGTCACTAGAAAGATTAAAATTATAGCAGGAGAGGGAGCCACCCGTTCTCCTTCATTAAAACTGTGAGTCACTCCTTTAGAGGTTGATCTGTGTTTTTTGCCCTTGCCCTCTCTGTAAAACTTAGTGAATTAAATGAAAAGTGTGTCCCTCTATTATCCCCCCCCCATTATTTGATTATATCATAAACATAAATGTATTGCCCTTCAATGTTTTCGCTGTCCCCTGTTCCCTTTCCAATTTTCATCATTGCACGAAGGCAGATTTAATAATTGGTAAATGGTTTATCGCACACGAGCGGGGAAGCACACTTGTTTTACCAGGACGTGCATAGACACAGGTAGCAGTCATTTATGACTGAAGAGTTGGATTCATGAAGAATACTTGTGCCCTGATGATGAGGGCCCAGTCTCATGTTGCATCTCTTAGTTTGTAACATGCATTGGGCTTATTTTCTCTCTCCCCAGAACAGTGACGTGCGCAGTCAATTCCAGGAGTTTCTGTCTCTGAACGGCCACCAGCTGGAGCAGCGTCCTTTCCCCGACGTGGTGCAGCTTGCTCTGTCTCAGCCACATACCTCCGAGGTCTACAGACAGGCTCTGCTGCAGGCGCAGGACCGGGCCAGCAAAGGAAGACTCTACTTTGATTGGCTGTATGCAAGCAAACAAATATTTTACTGCTCTCATTTTCATTGAAATCTGCAGTTATTGTGTGAAACATTCATTACAATTCAATGCATCTGAAATGGAATATTGTAATGGCAACAGATTCTCTCATTCAATTCAATATAGTTCAAGGAAACAGAACAGTAATGTCTACATTAGCCTCATATTCAGGCTTATTATAAAGTTTACAAAAAAAACAATACAAAAATGACGATCATAGGCTGCGTATCCTCAGTTGGACTTTATTTTTTTGTTCAGGAATAAGAGCAGTGTAGAGAGTCTGTCCCGTTTGGTGATCCACCCCCACCAGGGCTCTATCTACTCCGCCTGCTTCTCCCACGATGGAGCCAAAATCGCCTCCAGTGGAGCCAGCAAAACACTCAAGGTATCAAAGCAGACATGTTTCTCTGAGTGTATTTGTGCATCGGTGTGTGCGCAATAAAAGGCCAAATAGTCTCCATGGAGACCAAATGATGGAAAATATGGAGAGCAATCCACTTCTACTGCTATATAAAAAAGAAATACTCACTTACTGCTTATGTGCATCTATCTAGTGTAAATATATGTATATGTATCTGGCTGTAGTTTTGGTTGTATTTTATGGGTGATACGGTACTTTTCTGAATATATTATTGTGTGTATATCTTCAAATATTGATAAGCATAAACGTATTATTAAGTGCTGTCATTGTACCTTTGCGCTTAGGTGTTTAAAAGCACCTCAGGTGAGAAGCTCACAGAGATCCCGGCCCATGACGATGAGGTGCTCTGCTGTGCCTTCTCCCCTGACGACCGTCTCCTAGCAACGTGCTCTAGTGACAGGAAAGTCAAGGTGAGCAGATAACTGTCCACTCGCTCATTGTGTCCAGCTTGATTACAGCAACAAACGGACAAAACACACACACACGCGTGCGTTTCTTGTAACCGTGCGGCTCTTAGGTGTGGAACGTGGAGCGAGCCATGCTCTTGAGGGTGTTTGAGGAGGAGCACGAAGAGCAGGTGAACCACTGTCAGTTTACCAACACAACACGACGCCTCCTGCTGGCCACCTGCTCCAATGACAAGATGATGAACGTTAAGGTGTGCAAAACGAACATTACCCTCCCTCCTCAGTGTGCTCTATCTCGTTTATTTCTGCTCCCATCCCCCTCCCTTTCTTTATTTGTCTTTCTCACTGTATACGTCTGTTTCTGCAGTTGTGGAACCTCAACAAGCCGTCCTCCCAGAACACCATGTTTGGCCACTTCGAGCCAGTCAACCACTGCTGTTTCTCCCCTGATGACACCTACGTGTCCACTTCCTCTAACGATGGTACCGTTAAGGTGACTGCCATTAAACTAGATCCTTGTAAAGCTTTCCTTTCCTAAGGACTGTACCCGATTTATGTGACTCGGATGCACTGTAACACATTTATTGTTATTTGTAAGATTAGGGCAAAAAGTACAGAAGTTATTGTATTACTATTTTTCAGTAAAAGAGTCTACAACTGTACGCTGGTGGAATATGAGCATACCAACAGCTGTCCAAGTGTCAAATGCCAAAAAAATCTGCTAATTGTAAAAGACCATATACTGCATTTTCTACATATTATACTTAACTAATAATTATACATCGGTTTGTTTGAGGCCTTATAGAACGTATCGTGTACTGACCTGCACTCCTCTCCCGCCTGACTGCGTGTTTTTGTGTGTTATGCAGCTGTTTCAGGTGTCGTCTGCCAACGAGTGGAAGACGATCAATGTGAGAGACATGTTTGCGGAGAGCGATGAAGAGGTCCTCGTCAAGTGCAGCACCTGGACCGCAGACGGCAAACGCGTCATATGCGCAGCCAAGAATGCTGCTCTGGTGAGTATTTTGGAAAGTGAACATTCGCTTGAAAGGGAATATTCAGATTTTGGAAGCAGAGAAGAGACGCAGGATATTGTCTGCTGTAGTGTGTCGTTGTGTGGGGGGAGCTGAGTGTGTGATAAAGAGGGTGTAAATGGTTTGGATCTATCTTGTCGTACATGTACGGATACAAATTCAACACTACAGGTTTCACTTCCCGTCCTTGTTGTTGTCGGTTTGACATTTAATTGAAGGAGACGGCTGTTTGTCACTTTGTCTTCCACAGAGTCTAAAGAGTGTGTGTCCTGGTTGTAAATGCGAGCAGCCCCTCCTCTCCCGAGCTTTCCAAAATCAGTCAGTCTTGTCCTGTAATCAGTCTGTCTGTGTCCTCTGCGTCTCCATTCGTCGAGACGTCTGAGCTTGTTTCTTTGGAGAAGAAAAATTAGACTTTAACGTTACAAGTTTGTTTTTGGTTTTAATCTTCAGGCACAAGATAAAGCACAACCTAATTTACAATACATAACGAAATTTATGTAGATATATATCAGCTGAGTTTAGCTTTATCAAGACATATTGGTATCCGTTTTCAAATTGCAGTGTGCAAAAATGCCAAAGATTCTGTATGAAGAAGGTCATTTAGGAACAGTGGTGTCATTACATAGTTTGTCCACCAGAGAGTACTATGTTAATTCTTCAGCTGTAAAATGTCCCATTATGAGGTCTGATAAATTTCTTATACAATTATTCATTTTTTTTATGTAATATTTATTTTAAAACAGCCAAAACATGTTGGCATTGGCCTCAAATGTCTAGTATTGGTCAGGCTCTTGTATATAGAATTAATCACTGCAATTTAAAAGGTTTAAAATTGTACTGCATAAGTAAAAAGTGTACATTGGGCCTTCAGTTATTGCAGTGTTGACGGTACATGTTTCAGAAAGGAAAGATAACTGTTATGTATTAAAGTTTATTCTTTTAAAAATATGAAATTCTCTTTAGATATGTCTAAACTGGAAAAGGAAGCCATATTGTGTCCAGACTGAGCAGACTCTGATTTGTTGCTGTTTCTCAGGTGTTTGACGTGGAGACGTCCGACATGTTGTTGGAGATCAGAACGAACCGCCTGAGCACGGTGCAGTACTGTCACGCCTGTCCTACCAGTAACCTGCTGGCTCTCGCATTCTCAAACTACGCTGTGGAGGTACAGTACATACTTATACGCACAGTCACACTATATATTTAGCCTGTCTATGTTCAAAACATGTATCTGTAACAAGAAAGTAATAGATAAACCGAGGGTAATAAAATATTTAGATATACTGGTGAACACAGTCGTCCATATTTGGGTGTCTTCCAGCTATGGGACTTGGAGGCCAATAAAAAGATGGCTGACTGCAGTGGTCACCTGAGCTGGGTCCAGCGTGTCCAGTTCTCTCCTGACGGTTCACAGCTGCTGTCCTGCTCAGACGATCAGACTGTCAGGGTAAGACTGACTCAGTGTGTGTGATGCACTGTCTGACACAGCAGACAGTGCCAGTACTCTTCTAGTTACCTCCTGTGACAGTAGAAAAAAAATTCACGCTCATGCTAAACATTACAAGTTGACTAATTGTACTCTTTAGATGTTTTAAATGAATTAAATTAATACATTTTAGTTATAGTAGTATATAGTTTTATGCAATTGTTGCCTTGTTTTAGGCTTTTTTCTCTATTATGAGGTTATATAAACATTTGTTTTCACTCATTGCTCCCTTAAATGTAAGCATTACCTACTATAAACAGCCTAAATAAACATGACTAAAGCTGCAGTAGAAAATTTATGTCTACTAGTTCAGATTCTCTATTTTACCCAAATTATCATTAAACTTTAATCTTTAAATAAATCAAAGACAAGTACGAATTTTTCATTTTTAATTTAGCTTCTAATGGTTGGATAATGCTCAATCAGAAGTAGTTCACATCGTGTGTTGTTCTACCTCCCATAGCCTTAATAGAGCAACTAAAATGGGAGACAATGTGGATTAAACGGACCCATTTCTGATCCACGGTGAAGAAAAGCCACACCTGACCCGGTACATGTTCTTCCAGAGGATGGAAAAACCATCTTGTGCTGCTTAGGTGCTTCATTGTCAGTGTGTGTTTTTCAGCTGTTGGACCATCTGGAAATTCAGTTTGAAGTGTCTAACGAAAGCATAAGAGACAGACTGATGACTTATTTATTGCCACAGACAGGTTAGCTCTAGTTTGTCTCTGCAGCATAACAATGAAGAGTCAGGCAAAAGACTAACAAGCAGCCGGGCTGACTGTGTAAACAAATTTGTAAACTAACGATCAGCTTCTCTGCATAAATATAATGTGGTTCAGTAGAAAAAACGTGAGAAAAGTGAAACTTAAAATGGCTGTAGTTCTTTCACTTGAAGTTTATATTGTGTTGTACTAGGTCTGTTTGTGTCTTGTGTTTCTTGTAGTTATGGGAGACTAAGAAGGTGCACACAACCTCAGCTGTCTGCCTGAAAAGAGACTCTGACGTTCTCTTCAACGATGAAGAAATCATTGTGTCAGCTGCAGACAACTGCAACAGACTGCAGGTGAGCCGGAGGGAAAAAACGAAGGAGAGAGACTGGATGAATGAATAAACTGTGTTGGACTGTGTCGGGCTGGAATTAGAGTTTGTTTTTGAGTGTGAGTTCAAGTGCTGGTTACATGAGGTTGTCATAGAAAACAACATGTGTATGTGTGTGTGTGTGTGTGTGTGTTAGGTGCGTGATGGCAGGACGGGATCAGTGCTGTTCCAGTCGGAGGAGAAGTCATCCAGGATACGGTGCACGTCTATGTGCAGGCAGCCCTCTGCTGTGGCTCTGGGCCAGGAAGACGGCACTGTCCAGGTAAAAAAACACACTCAGACCAACAGTACATATTGTGGGTGTGTGTTTGTTTAACACTGCAGTAAATTAAGTACATTTTAGACACTTTTTTCTAGCACTGATGCTGAAATAACCAGTTGATTAACCAATAATGTTTTTTGATTGACACTGAGTAGGTTTAGCTGCTAAAATCTAAACATTTTCTGTGATTTATATTATTTTAAATTGAGTATGTTTGAGTTTTGGATTGGAAAAAAAAAAAAAGCAATTTGGAATCTTCACCTTCGGTACTCGTAAATTAGGACACGTTCACTATTGTGTTATGGGCTGCAACAAGTGATTATTTTCATTATAGATTATTCTTCTAATTATTTTCTTAATTAATCCATTCATTGTTTTGGCTACAAAATGTCACACATTGTGAGATGAAACTTGAAACAAGCTAAAATTGTTTGTTTTGTCCAACTAACAGTCTAAATCCCCCAACATATTGAGTTTATGACGGTATAAGACCAAATTCTAAAAGATGGAAGCAGCAGATGTTGCCTTGGCTAAAGAAAATGACTTGTTGTAATTACCTCAGCTCTAATTGGAAAAAAAATAAAGTAAAGGAATGGTTTGACATTTTGGGAAATGAGCTCGTTCACTTTCTTGCCCAGAGTTAAAAGAAGATCGATACCACTCCTATATCTGCAGTAAATATGAAGCTACAGCCAGGAGACAATTTACTCAGCCGGAATGTGTCTGCCAGCTCTCAAAGGTCCAGTGTGTGAGATTTAGGGGACTCTATTTGGCATAAGTGGAATGTAATATTCATAACTATGTTTTTTATTAGTGTATGAACAACTGAAAATAAGAATCATTATGTTTTTATTACCTTTTGAATGAGTCTTTTATATCTTCAGATGCCGCAGGCCCTTTTCCACAGAGTCCGCCATGTTGAACTGTTTCTACAGCAGCCCAGAAGGGACAAACTAAACACTGGCTCTAGATAGGGCAGCAAATGACCATATTCCCCAAAATTTGGAGCTATTCCTTTGACAAAAATATATGTTTTCACATCCTTGCTGCAACATTACACGCAATATAATTAGTATATAAATAAAAACTTTTATATATCCTCACAAGTCCACTTTTTAATCAAGCGAAACATTTCGTTTCGCGTGTGTTTCCGTTCCATGTTGCTGCAGGAGGTGTTTTTGAGACCGTGCCGAGTCATGAGATCTGACATCAGCACTGTCGCCCTCGCTATCTGTCCTGTCAGCTTTGCGTCAGGTCAACTCGAAACACCCCTTTCATCTCTCTCTCCCTCCACTCTTCACTGCTCTGCCGTTCCTTTACCTGCCATTTGTATTCTCAACACTCTCCTCCTCCCGCTCTCCTGCTCTCTATTTTAATATTTTACCACGTCTGTCACAACTTTTTTTTTTTTTTTATTGGCCCTCTTTTGTTTTGTTTATCTCTCGTCCTCCTTTTGTTCTGTCTGTCCCCCTGCTCTCCTTGCTCCACTGCTCTTTGTCTTGATGATAAATTGTTGTTTGCAGGCAGAGAATGAGGTCCTAGTCTGCATTGTGGCAGGTGTGTGTTTTTGTACACAAGTGCGTGTGTTTGTTGCATGTTATGCCCATTTTGCAACGGCAGAGGACATCCCAGAAAGTTCCCGTCCTATATTAAAAAACACACACATACACACAGTCCCCTGACTTATTTGTGCTCCGACCAGGCCATTGCCCTACAGCAGAGAGCAACTCTAATTAATTAGAAGGTCCTACAGTCTTAATGAATACAAGGGGTTGATTATTTTAATTACAGCTCTTCTTCTGGCCCCAGAGATATGAGAGGAAAGGATTAGCGGACATGAGAACTTGATTAGAAATCTGAGTTCTTACAACTAAGAGAGAATGAAAAAAAGCGTCGGAGAATAATAAGATACTTGCAAGTGATGCACAAAATGTACAAAAATCTAGTTTAAAGTTTATTTTCTGTGTGAAGCAACTTCTTTTCCCATGAGTTGCTTCAAAAGTTGCTCTGCGCATCCCTCTGATGTGAACTCACTGCGAAGCCAAGAGTATTAAAGCCAGTACTGTTGCAGAATAGCAATGCCAAAACATAACTGGCTAGTGTGTGTTGCAGCCTTGTTTTCTGCTTTGAATAATCAGGTTATTACTAACCAGGCTTAGGTATAGTATCTCAATATTATTATAGGTAATGACCTAAATATATTTGTAGAACCTGATATCAAAAACTGTTTATTTTGTGTTAAATTTCTGGTCAGACTTGGTAATTTGTCATAATTTTTTGATTAGATACTTCTTGATTTAGTCAGATTTTGCTCGTTTGACCTCATTTTATTCAGGCAAACTACTTGTGTTTGTACATTTTGAGTGCTTGAGTACTACTTGCTACATTTACATTGTATTTGTATTCCTTGGAGTGAGTGAGGAATACAAAGAAAAGTGCTGTTTTGGCATCTGTACTGAAACTTTGACATTATGACAGCACTGATACACAACCTATTACAAAGTTTGGTGAACAGAGCTCTGAGACTGCAGCCTCCTGTGACAGAAACAGCTGTTATGTTAAGATTACTTTCTGACAATCAAACAGGATTCATTGTGACCATTTTCCCACTTTGTTTGTGAGTACATAGATTCTGCCTCGCACTTACCCACGGAGGTTCATCCACAGTTGCATCACTATAACTTGATTAACCATTTATTAAAATGGAGTCCATATTAAAATTATATTCTACATTATATCAGCTCCTTCCAACAGGTTTAGATACATTTAAAGTGTCATTGAGCCACTGAGTTTACTGCTGTAGTCCCCTGAGCAAACAAAAGAGGGAGCCCTGGCGTTAGCTAGAGGTATTCCTGGTGCCGGTGTCCACTGCAGTGAAAGGCATTCATCTCCTCTTTTTCCCTCTTCTGGAGTTATTTACAACCAAGAAAACTTCAGTGTCAGTCTGACATAACGGCTTTGCATTGCTAATGTGAAGAATATATAACGACGGAAAAAGTGCAGCTGTGAGTGTGTGAATGTGTGTGTTCTGTGGCAGGCAGCAGGGCTGATGACAGCTAGTCAGGTACTGAGGAGAGTTGGCTGCAGGATCCGACAACTGTTGACCTCCTTCAGGGGGTTGATGCTGGCTGTAGGGCTATGTACAGGAAACGTGCAGGTATGGTTAGGGAAAGAGTCATATCTGTTTGTATGTGTGTCTCAGACGCTTCATGTATGCTGTACGTGTGTATTTTACTGATTTGCTCTGTCTTATAATGCAGGACCAGCTGAAACACTGACCACCTCATTCTTTCACCACTTTTATTAGTTTTTCTTTGATTTCACGAGTTTTGCAATGCAAATCAGCTTGTTTGCTCCCTTGGTCGGGGTATTTAAAACAAGCGTTTCCAATCTTTCCTCTTTACATTAGCCTGATTTGTTTTTTGTTGTTTTTTTATTTTTTTTTAACAAACACCCTCAGGCATTTTCCTGACTGCACCATCACAGACAACCTTGATCCGGATGTGTAAAGCTCTCCAAAGCGTCCACTCCAAGGCTTTGAAACTTACGTCTCAGTACGTGGAGCTTGACAAACATGGTCGGGGTGTGCCCCGAGGCTTGTTCTGTTCGGGCATTTCAACCATTCTCCTCTGAGATGTAAATATTTCAGCGCCTGGTGAAAATCCCAAGTGTTACAGACCTTTTTGATTTTGATCTGGACTGAAGATAATGTTGTGCTGTACATTTTATTTCTTGAGGTTTCTGCGCTTTATTCCCTGTTTTTAAATCAAGTTGAATGAGTGTGTGATTGTTTTTTATGAGTTTCTGTAATGTTTGTGTTAGTTTGCAAAGTTGCAGACTCCGCTGCGGAAAGGATTCATTTTAGAATTTATTATATCACTGGATATGTAGAGATCTATCTGGATGCTTATTAGAAAAATGAATGCTTTGATGAAAGCCACAAGAAACAACAAGAAACTCACATGCCTTCTTTGTACTAGTCAAGTAGAAAAAGTTAATTTTAGTTACACCTTTTTTGGGTTGATGGGAACGTTGTTAGTTTTACAGGTATTTTCTCATAAATCAAAGTACTGGACAAACTCAAGTTTTGTTTTGATTGGTGCTCAATGAAAAGCTACCAAAGTTATGACAGTTCATCCTGTGGCTAACATGAATGTCTAGAAACAAATGTCATAGCAATCCATCCAGTAGTAGTTGCATATATTTCAGTCTGGACCTACTAACCAACTGCACGACCAGCCGTCCCCTGAGCAACACCACTAGCATGACTAAACACTTTCTCATTTTGCTTCAGACCTCTCTAGAACCCCATTAAGGACTTCTGGGGGGTCTCTGGGTGGCTTTAACAACCATCCAGTTGACCTTTTGAGTGCATTCACAAAATCTCTCTCCAAACCAGCTTTGAATATTCTGTGAAGATTTCCATCTCAAGAGCTTATTATAACAGAGTTTTATGCAGCAGCAGCTACCCGAGTGAGAACGGGTGATGACATTTTTTGTCTTTTCCTTGAAGCTGGATCTTTTGAGCATCAAAGCTTTTTGTTCTCTGCCCCCCCGTAATGTCTCCAGGGCTGTCAGACCCCCGGCAGCCCTCCGCAGTCTTGACCAGCCTGAACGGTCATGCTCAAAGGTCACACTTTTTCCACCCACTCTACTTTCTTTGTGATGCGCTTAGCACCGTCAAGCCAGCAGCTGCACTTAATCTCTCTCTACTTCTCAATGATTCCTTCAAAATATGAGTTTTTGCCAGACTTTTTGAGTAAAGTTTCTGGGAGACTTTTCCTCCCTGGGCATATCTCCTCAAATGTAGCCATCACATAAGTATAGTGTACCCAATACAGTAGTGGCTCTATTGGTTATTCGGTCCACCACTTTGGTTCAGACTGAAATATCTTTCACATTTTGAACAGCAAAAAGATGAAACCCGCTGACTTTGGTAGTGATTCCCCTAAATTTTCCTCTAGTACCATCATGAGGTTTACATTTTTGGTCCTAATTGAAATAACTTGAAAACTTTTGGATGGATTGCCATGAATTTAGTATAAAGATCGATGGTTGTGATGTTGAATCTTGATCATTTTCGTGATCCTCTGACTTTTCTTTTAGTATTACACATACGAACGTCAAAGGTTTCAAGTGTGTTTTTTATATCAAACGTCAAAGGTGTGTTTTTTATATATTTTTTGGCCTTTTCAAGCTTTATTTGACAGAGATCATTGAAGAGTGATAGGAAAGCGGGATACGAGACAGCGGGATGACATGCAGCAAAGGGCCACGGGGGTCGAAATCGAACCCGCTGCAGCAAGGACTAAGCCTTCGTAGATGGGGCGCACACTCTACCAACTGAGCTAAACACCGCCCCAAAGTTTTTAAACATATTTTGTGAAATATCTCCACATCTGCTAGAATACATCATGTATTCTGATAACTTCAATGGTTGCTTGACTTTTCCTCCAGTTCCAGAATGAATGAAGAAGATTTGTGTTTTTGAGTGAAATGTTTCAACTATTGGATGACATTTGATCACTTGACCTGACCTTCATCTAGTTTGTCCACTATTTTTGTTTATGTGGATTTGTATATTAGCACTTGTGGTGCTAATGTTTATTTCTTCCTTCCAGGTGTTGGAGGTGCCATCTGGAAAAATCCTAGCCACACTGGAAGGACACACGAAGACGGTGCTGCACTGCCAGTTCTGCCAGAACGGCCAAACACTTATTACATCCTCCGAGGACACCACCATAAGGGTACGCTCTTTCTGCTCAGTTTTCCTCTTGGTCTTGGCTCCCACTCGTCACCATCTCCCTCACCCTCCACCATCTTTTCTAGCCTAATTCATAGCATATTCTTTCACCTCCTCCCCCAACCTGCTTCCCATTTTTCTTCTCTGCTATTGATTATTCTTCTCCCCTATCCCCCATTCCTCACCTTGAGTAAAACTGCCTCCTCTGCTGAATCACTCATCATCAGTGTTGCAGGTCTCTTTGGTGCTTTCACCTTCCCCTTCACCTGTTACACTCTACCAGCGTCTCTGTCGGCCCTCTTCACCTCTCCATTCTTCATCCCCCTCTTTTGTCTCCTCTCCTCCCTTTTCACCTCTCTTTGCCTTCGGCTATGCCGCTTTCGATAGCTCTTTATCTCCCTCCCCCTTTTGAGTTTACCGTGTGCAACTAACTGTGTTTGTGTGCGAGTCTATGTGTGTGTATTTCGGGCCGTTACGGTCTGTCAACCCCCACCGTTCATGCTCTGTTGCTCATTTCCCCTTTCCTCTCCTCCCCTCTGATCTCCTCCTCCTCCTCCGTCTTCATCTTTTCTTTTTGCTGACAGACCTGTCCACTGCAGCACTTCCCTCCCTCTCCGACAACGCAGCACCTCGTTCCGTATTCATGCGGCTGCTGCCTGTGCACATCACTATTCTCGGACCATCCGCCGCTTATTCAGAAGCCATTCAAATTCATGCTGTTTGACATGTGCTTGCTAGGAAATAGTAGCGCGTATTTAGATGTTAATGCAGACGCAGACTGAATGTAAAGAGATCTAATGACACTCATGTTAGCTGGTGATGAATTGCAACCTTTGGACCAATGACGGCTTCTACTCAGAAGGAGAAAAGGTGCAATATTGCACACACAAGGGGATGATTCTGTCTGTCCTCCCCACATCTTTGGACTCAGATGAACTCTGGTCATACAAGAGTTGTAAATCCACAGAGCTCACCTACTGTACATGGCGACGTGATCAGCAGGACGGAAAATCAAAAAACTGACACAAAGAACAGTACAAAATATCAGAGGTGTCACAATTCTCCAAATACACGATTCAATTTAAACTTCAAACTGTTTTTCTTCCAGTTATGCCGTTGTCAGACTATTCAGTCTTGATTTGTAGAGATCAACAGATCATTTGTTTTAAATGCCCCGACAACTGTCATTTACATTTTTACTTTTAACAAACTGTTAAACACCAAAGCAAAAGGAAGAGTCACCAGATGGCAGAAGGGTTCTTTACAACAGCAGCTCACCTGCAAAAACTGGGATACCAAGAGAATCGTGGATCGTACTTCTGATTTCGATAATTTAAACAGAAAACTAATTTTGCTTGATTCTTTTGAACTTGCGACTTCCCTACAAAAATGTGATCTACTGTATCTTTAACAGTTCAATTTCTGGCCTCTAAAAGTTATTGAAATATTACATCTCTGTATTGTAACCGCACATGAGGCTACACTGCAACCTCCATCGCTTCCTACAAAATGATTGGTGGATGCCACATGTCTTGGCTTCTGATGAAGACCTTTTTGAGTAATTTGGTATTTAAATGAATTTAACCTGTTTTTTTTATTCTCATAATTGCGTCCATTGTGACCTCTGCAGGGAAGATTTGGGAAACACACATATGACCCGGCTTGAAATTTGACTTAACTAGTCAGCTGGGATAGGCTCCAGACCCCCACGACCCTGATGAGGATAAGCGGTGACAGACAATGGATGTATGGGTAGTCAGAATGAACACAATTATGACAAGAAAAATACCACAATTTTCCCTCATTAGCACTGCTGTAAATACTCCTTACACCTCTCACCTACAAGGAGATTAGAGATCACATATAACGTGTACAGAGACACTTCAGTGGCCAGTGTGAGGGTCCTATTAGAATGCTATGGATTGTGGGTAATTCTCCCAGGAAAGTCTGCAGAAGTGCACACTGATGAAGAGCCTGCTGCTTTCACTTAAAGGGAAACATGTGCCACAATCTGCGAGTCCTTATGTGTGGGTATTAGAAACTGCTGCTCAAAGTTCTCTGTCCCCGTTTCTCTCTCTGTTGCCCCCTGTAGGTGTGGAGGTGGCAGTCTGGGGAGTGTAAAGTACTGCAGGGTCACAAGGAACAAGTCAGATGCTTCTCGCTGCTCTCCAACTCACCTGACAACACGAGACTGCTGTCCTGGTCCTTCGACGGCACCGTCAAGGTGAAGCAGACACACATATACACCGACACTCTTGTCTCAGCAGCTTCAAATCAAATCCAAAATAAAATCTCTCTCTTTCTCTCTCCTTCGCTACAAGATGTGGGACGTAGAAAGCGGAGAGAAGCTTCAGGACACCGAGGCTCATCGGGGAGCCATCCTGTCTTGTCACGTCTCGCCAGACGGATGCCACTTCGCCACCACCTCTGCTGACAAGACCGCTAAGGTTCAACACTTACACACACACATGGGATGAGACATATCTGTTTGCGCTGTCAGTAACAACGTGACCTATTACACATCAGCGTCTTCCCTCAAACCTCGTCGGAACTCATTACTTTGCAGCACAGACGCACGGATGTGTTGCTGCGGCTGATATCTGAGGCTATAAGTTTCTCCGGTATGGGAGGTGAGGGACCTTGGAGATTAGCTTGCAGCAGATGGCCCCCGTGCCTGGTGAGTTAACTCCAAGTCTGCTTGCCCTCCTACGCCCACGTTCAGTCATCATTTAGTCTGGCTGCAGCTAGTGGGCCTGGCTGGCCCACATACGACCCACCTCCCTGTCTGGATGTAGTTTTTGCCAGGTTGCCGTTTACCAACACTGCTGCGCTTGACTTTGGCCTGACTTTGACTGACTCAGTGGGCCGGAGATGCGGTTTGTAAGCTTTTCCCCAAGCAGCTCTAAAAAATCGTTGCCTTTCCTACTCGCCACAGAAAAAGGGAACTCCGCTGCACAGCACACGCTAAACTGTACTGAAACTGTACGCTCTTTGACACTGGTGTGATTTATTTTCTTGGATCACGAAAATGGCTGTGGGTTTGGTTCTCGATTCATACTTTTTCTGTCCGGTATTTAACCACGAATGACAAGTGGTGTCATGCAAAGCCGCCCTCTCAGGCATTTGTTAGAGCAGATGATTTAGAGCCACTGCCACCAAGTTTCACACGGGAATTCTGATTTGGTCGACACTTACTGTAAGAGAGCAGCCACTGGGTCAGCAGCCAACCTGGCTTCTGTCAATGGACGGTAGTGGGGGAGAATGTGTGTTTTATGGATTTGGCAAAGATGATAATTGAGGTGTGTGTGTGTGTTGTGGGGCTGGTTAGCAGCCAGTCACATAGTCCTTGCTCCCCAGACCGAGTAGAGGCTTCAGTGGCTCAAAACACACATAAACACAAAGTTCCCGGTCCACATCTATCTAGAGGTCAAAGCAAAAGTCTCAGGCACAAAAAGAAGGATTCTCTTTCTCTCTTTCTGTCCCCCCTTTTCCTCTTTTTCTAACATTTTCTGCTGACCTTCAGATGAACAGGACTTTGTGTGCAGACATAGTTAGCCGGCTGCCAAATGAAGTGTCTAATTATGAGCTGTGTTATTTTTCTGTGCGGCGCAGGATGTGACCGGGGTAAGGAAGGGAGGAAAGAGAGAGGGAGAGAAAGAGAAAGAGAAGGGAGGAATATAAAGAGAACAATGGATGAGAGACAGAAGGGTGAAAGAGGGAAATCCAAACAAAGTGAGAAAAGGAGAACAGCAGAGAGTGAGACAGCACTCATTACTGATGCAGCGCTGTAACAACATTAGCTCTGCATTTGGCACAATTATTTGTCCTCATAAGACCTATTAACAGGTGGTGACTGGTTTGAGCAACAGAAATAAAACTTAATTGTTATTATTGCCTGTTATTCCTAGATAAACGCTGCTGTATTGCAGGTAGAAACATGTTAATAAGTAAGGGTAAATCACTTACTTTAGGTCTATAACAATGTCAAAATGAACCAAATGTATCCAGTAAGTGCAGATTTTTGCAGTAATCGAGTCTGAATTTGTACATTTCTGTCATATTTTTCAAATTACATGCACAATAGATGTATCGATTTCTGCTTTTTCAGTCTTCTTGGTGCCTTTCTTTCTGCTCCTAGTTGTGGCACTGTGAATCCTGGCAGTGCGTCCACACCCTGAGCGGCCACCTTGACTGCGTCCGAAGCTGCCGATTCTCCTGGGACAGCCGACGCCTCGCGACGGGAGACGACAATGGAGAGATTCGGGTGCGTGTTCGAAAACCTTCGGCGTCTTTCTCAACCTTTGCGTTTCTTACCTAAGCCCTGTTGCTGATCTACTGTAGGAATTCAGGCTCATTAGGCTTTATCTGCTGTTGCCTTGTTGCAAATCAACCTCGGCAATGTGCCTAAACACAAAGAGGAGAAGTAGAGAAAGTGGGAAGGAGAACATTTTTAGAGTTTTGACAAAAATGAGGCAGTAAAAAGAAAAGTGGAGGGATCGATGGAGGTAATTTAGAAGAAAGTACAGACTGCAGATGAGAGGTGAGTACAGACTTCCCGCTGAGCGTCCTGCCTCAAGATACTCACATTAGTGTGTCCACACACTGAGTGGCATTATGTTACTAGTATGAGAAGTAATGGCATTGCCTTAAACCATGTAATTTGCCGTGCATCATACAAAAACGCAATTACACCAGTCAACATTTATCCCAGAGATCACCCCATAATTACAGCTCATCACTCATTTAGATAAAGTGCTTACTAATGCATCATGATTGCTGCAGTGCGTAGAGGAGGGGTGAGATGAAAGGAAGGAGGCAGGGCTCCTTCTCAGATGTGGGGGAGCGAGGAGCTGGAGGAAGGTTGTGTGAGAAGTTGGGATGAAGAGAACAGGAAGAGGAGGAGATGTCTGACAGTGGGAGGTGAAGGAGAGGACTCTGGCTGCCAAATTGGATCCCCAAGGCTTTGGAATCTGCACCGCTCGTACACAAACACACACACACACACACACACACACACACACACACACACACACAAAGTAAATGAAAAGTTAGACTGTGTGAGAGGGAAATGGGAAGAAGAAGCAGGGAAAGTCATCCAGCAACGTTAAGCCTGCAGCAACGAATGACAGCGTCGCGTCGGCCATCAATGGGTTAATGCCCTCTGGTGGCCTCTGAGCCGAACTGCTCCATTATCCAGAAACGGACGGATCCATCAGATCCAATTACATAAACCACACTGAAATCTCAACCCCTGTTTCTATGGAAACAAATGTGAGTCATTCTGCACAAAAGCATGCCAAGTGTTAAATATAGCCGTACGTGTGATGTGTCATTGTCAAATGGACATGTGAGCAGTTGTATAACAGCTGCAATCGACATGACGTGACGGCAGAATCGCAAAGCCTCTTTTCATTACGTATGTGGTGCATTATGGGTAATTTCTCACAGATTCACAGGATCTGTACGTCTCTGCAAATTCTCATTTTCCTCTCTGTTTTCCACTTTACTGAGCTTGAAGGTTCAAGCTTAAAAACTAAATCTTGTCGCAAGGTCAACTTGCTTTCAGCCACATTTCATGACCTTAATAAACAGAAGGCCTTTGCTCAGTTGTCATGGAGACGGTGCAGTTGTTTATCACATAACCTAGTTATGGAGTCTTTATCACATCGGAATGCCCGAGGACCATCCTTGATCGGAGATGTCACAACACGAGTTCCCGTGACCACATCTTTGTTGTTTATCAGTGACATTTACTTTCTGGTTGGTCTATAATGTTTGAATGTCTGTTCATCACAGCTCTGGAGCGTCAAAGACGGCTCTTTGCTGAAGATTTGTTCGCGGGACGGTAAAGACGGCATGGACTCACTGCACGGAGGCTGGGTGACCGACCTGCACTTCTCGTCAGACAACTCTCTTCTGGTCTCGACCGGTGGCTACATCAAGGTATGTCACCACGTACTACACGTTCAGACTGATGTGATTACTTAAAGTCTACGATGTTTGTATGGAAAGTAGAAGACACAGTTTTGGAGGTAGCATTTGGCGTTTTATGTCTTCATTGGAGAGTCAACAGGAGAGAAATAATATCTTTATCTGGACTTGAACTGGGGATGTTGCAGTCTATGGCTGGTGGAGTATAATCACCTTTTTTGTAGAGATTTATTGAGGGGAATTTGCCTTTTGCTGATATGCACCTTCAACCATGAAGCTACCAGGACAGAATATTTACCTTTGAAAGCAAACGAGAACGGAATTCTCGCATTAAATGGCAAAATAATGGTGCACAAACATTAAATAATGAAGCACACAGTGATTTATGTACTCCCAAAGTGTTGGTAGAGTTTTTAAAAAATAACCTTTTTTAATATATAGCTGTTGAATTGTTGGCATTCTCTGCTGTAGATACAATACAGACGGCTAGTTGGCACCCAGATACACTGTGTGCCTATACCTGCACGCTCTTAACCTCGAGGATACGCTTAAAACAAAAAGTCACTCCTTGAATCTGCACGACCTTTGCTGTTCTCAACAATATATTCACGTGTACGTAAGAGGGAGAAGTGTTGACTGGCATATGTTTCAGTAAAAATAATACAACCATGTTCTCAACATGCACCATTGTTACATTAACTGGAGGAGCATTGCAGTGGCGCAGGTTTACATAAAACTGCTCAATACCTGAGAGAATGATATCAATGCATCCTGGTGACGTGACTGGAATAGTGTGTGTGTGTGTGTATGTGTGTGTGTGCAGCTCTTTATTACCTTTTACTTTTACAAGAGATGGGGTCACAGAGCGGGCAGTCTCATCCATGCTCTGATTGGCTATTTGTTCAGCAATGATGTAATCCTCAAGGGAGAGCAGTTCTGATCGATGAGGCTTTATATCTCAGATTACTCCTGATACTGTGTGCGAGGTCGTGTTGTGTGCGTGAACGCGTGCACGCGCGCCTTTGTGTATACCTCCCAGTGTGGGTCGACGAGGATGTTACTGTTAAAGGCAGCGGTTGGTTTTTTTTTTTTTATAGACAGATGGCCAAAAACACATCATAATCTCATCCACAGCAGAATCCTGTTGACAAGATCGTAAAACCTGGAAATGAGCTCAAACATAATGAGAGCCCCAAATGTACGCCTTTTACTCTTTTATTTATATATTTTATAGCATTCAGAATAAAAAGAAGATTTTCAGAAATTCAACTGTCATCGTTTTTTCTTAAGGCACATGCAGTTTAAGATGCTGAGTAAAAGCCCTCAGTCAGCTATTAAAAAGAAAGATGAGGTGCTAGAAAGGCCACGAGACACAGTAGCATGACATCATATGTGAAATAGTGACATAAAGCTTTGAATTCACTGCCTCTCTAAAAGAAAAGAGCAAAAGGTCGTACTTGAATCATGTAACGCAAACCAGCCAACTGCTGACGATGTAGATGACAGGGGCCACTTTTGGCTGTGGTAATACATAAAAATAATGGGGCTTGGCATTGCGGCAAAAAAAAAAAAAATCACTATAATAATTCATATATACATTATATTACAATATAAATGAAAGGCTCTGTGTGTAGGAGTTAGTGGCATCTATCGGCGAATACCCCGAGCCTCAACCTCCCTTTCCAAGCGTATGGTGGCCGAGGAACTCGCCAAAGAACACGAAACGCCCGCCTCTAGATCCGGTGTTCGGTTTGTCTGTTCAGTTGCACCGTGGCAGACTCGCTGTGGAAGAGGACACATGATGTCAGATATGCCTAAGTCTTACACACTGGTCTTTGAAGTCAGTTTTTTTCTGCTGAGCTCAAAGATTCCCAGAAGCTTAAAGGAATACTTCTACATTTTAGGTTAATACTAATTTGCTTTCTTTCTAAGAGTGAGATCGAAAGATCGATATTACTCTTAACAAATGCAGGAGCTTAGCTTATCTTAACTTAGCTTAGCTTAGAATAGCTTAGCTTAGTTTAGCTTAGCATAGCATAAAGACTGGAAGCAGGTGGGTCAAGCTTGCCTCACACCTCTTTTACTAACTTTTACTAATTAACATGTTGTATCTCAGTTGTTCAATCCGTGTGGTGACTTTCTTTCTTTGAGTTAAGCTAAGATAATCGATTGCTGGCTTAAACTTCCGAGTGTACAGACATGAGACGGACATGAGGGTGGTAATACTCTTCACATCTAACTAATGAGCCAATAATATCTACCAAAACATAGAATTATTCCTTTGAATATATTTACATCCTTTGCTGTGCTTTTCTGTTTTTAAACAGATTTGTCTCTGTTTAACCCTTTTAACCCGTGACCAAACTGGAAACTATTACAGGCACTGAAGTCCACTGATATGACCTTTGATTTGTTTGTTGGTAAACTTTACTGACATGGCTGCTCAGCTTGATCACAATAATGCAGAGCTCATCAGCTTCGCTTTCCGTTACATCATCATGACAGTCATAATTACTCTGGGAATTGGCTCACGGATCACTCCATTACTCTGTTTTATGCACTTTCTTTCTGCTCTCTCTCTTCTTGAGCAAGGCTGTGTTGACTTGAAGGATCAGCGTGTGGATATGAGGAGCAGTGATGGATTATTATGCCTGTCTTAAAGGGTGACCCCCCCCCCCCCTGAGTCGCGAGTGTTGATTGATTAATCGTACTGTGTGTCAGCCGGACAGCTATGAGAGGCCATCCTGTCTGTCATAGTAATTACCATGACCGAGCGTGTACTTCTTGTGACAGATAATATAGCCTGTAGAGTGAGGAAGCATAATAATCTATCTGTCTATCTGTTTTAATGATTATTACCAAGGCGTGTCAGCGGCTCGCCTGTTTTGCAATCAGCAAATGTCTTGAAACTAAAACTTCAGACACAGTGCTTTAAACAGACTCGTTATTAACCAAATTTATATTTAAAAGCTGTCTCTCATACCTTAGCTGACTTAAAGATATGACAACACAAAGGGAACGGTATACCAGTGTGGTCAAATAAAATATTTACTTGAAAAAGAGTCATGGTTCTGTGTAATTATTTTTCTGTCAGTCTTGGAAGAAGGCCTGGCAATCGTCTGAACGTCTTCATGAGGATATTTGGTTTGTATTTATCCTCAGCTGGTGTAAGGGAGAGATTTCATTATGAAGGATCAGTGGGATTCTATTAAATGTGCGTTTGGATCATGGATGTAGACTGATTGATATTGAAGTTTGGCTTGACTACTATAAAAGCTCTGAACAGTGGTACACAAACTTTTTTTGTTTTTATAAAGTGGAAACTTCACAACATAACTCGATGATAAAATAAAAGGGCATGTTGAAAATTAAGTTAAAACATTTACAACTTACAGCGACTACTAGTTATGTAATATTGAATCATCTTTCTGTTTTGTTTCAGTCTCTTTGGAAAGAAATGGTGAAAACTATGTAACGTCAAAGGTGTAATTACCAAGTGACTCTGCAGATCCCCTCAGTGTTTTAGCGTCTTTGAGCTCATTGTTTCAGTTTTACAGCCCGCAACTTTGTTGTTTCCTTTTATATGTTGCAGCAGCTGTTTTCAGTGATAAGGCCAAAAAACTGGCTGTATGCTACCTGCCTAACATCAAACAACAAACAACAGCAAAGTTAGCAGCTAAAGAGTCCCTATCTAGGGAAATCTAGGTGGTGGAGACCCAAAACAGAGCTAAAAGGAGAGTGAATATTGGACTCGCATTGCCAGAAACTCGACTCCAAATGAAATGTTATGCACCCGTTTGCTAACATGTTATCCATGTTATCACTTTATGAGGTGATATGTCAGTTTGAGCTACCCCCCAAAGGGTAAAAAAGAAACACAAACACAACAACATACCACTTTAAAATGCTTTAAAAGTGTAGTTTTTAGAGGATGTTGCAGAGTTTCATTGTGTCCTATGCGTTGAGAGTCACTGTGTTTTAATATTTTCTAGTGATGTGAGGTGAAGGATTCAGGCCGAACTTTATTAGGCAGCACAAATTAACAATAACATACAGCTCTAAGCTCCAGTGAATTGTTTTGCATATACAGAAGAACAAACAAATCAGAATTTGAAGACTGTGTCTAATCTGTTTTAGGGGCTATTTGTAAATATCAACAAGATGAGATTAATTTAGATTATGTGTCAACCCATTTAAGCATCGTTTGTCTAATTACTACAATGGTTATTTCATTGATTACAATCTATCTAAAAGATCCTTACGCAGAGAATTGTTAAAAAACAAAATAAGTAGAACCAAGCAGAGAAGGCATGTTTTTCTTATCGTGATGTGATTCAGTGGAGAGTTTGCAGCTATCAGATCTTCTCTGATCGCAGCTCTAAACATCAGAAGCCTTTTCTACAGAATGACTCAGTGTGCATGCTCTCGCTGCTGAACGGGATGATGTTGTTATTGGTCGGATAAGAGCAGGAGAAGTGACAGCGGGTGATGTCTCCCATGGTTCTCTCTCGCTCGATGCGTTGATATGATGCAACGTGAGGCTTGTAGCGTGAGGAGCCCTCATTGTTTGCCTCTTTCTATTTGTTTCTTTGCCTCCCCGTGTAGAATGATGTGTTCTTGTTTGTCCCAGTGGTTTTTTTCCACTTGTATCTGTCAGTACTCCTGCCTTAATCATCTCTCAAGATGCTTTTTTTCTTCTTCTCTGTTTTATCACTCCCTCCCTCTCTGTATGGCCGGGTGAATGGTGTGAGCGTAATTAAAAGCAGCGGGCTATTGTGTGGGGGTATATGTGCTTGTCCAATCCCCTGTTGTGAGTAGGTACCCGTGTCGAGTGTTTAATTAAACATTTGTTGTCTTTCTTATCTTTACATAATAAAAAAACATATCTTATGGGCTTGTTTTGGTGTACAATTGTAAGCATATAAGTGTGTGTTTCAGTGTGTGTGTGTGTGTGTGTGTGTGTCAGGGTGTGATGAAGTGGTTTGGTCCAGACCTCTGAGAGAGGCTGTTACATCCTACACTGACTCCCCCATCAGTCCTCTTTCCTTCTGCTCAGGGTCCTGCCAGAAAATGCTGTACCTGTCTCACACCTGGCCTTGAAACCAACACACACACACGCACACACACACTCTCTCTCTCCAATCTGTCACAGTGCCATGATGCAAGAGGGGAGGCGGCAGGTGTGAAAAGGCTCATCCTGACTGCTCGAACACACACACACACACACCCAGCATCCCAGAATAATTCACACCAAGTCGTCGTGTTGCAAATAAAACCACAAAGCACTCAACAAATTTCCTTCTCTAAATGTTGACAGAAATCTTTCTAACCTATTTTTATATCGTGAACAGTTCCTCAGATTCAAAAGTGTCTTTTACTTTAGTGAACCGAGTGTCCTTATTCAGCCTTAATCAATACCGCTGGGTACTTAGAGCTTTGTTGATTTCACTAAACCAGCTGTCAAAAGGTGGCTGAGGTGCCATCTCATCAGCAGGGACGGCAGATCGGTTCTGTTCTGTTAATCCTCCTATTTCACTTTGATTGGACTCGCTGATGCAGCCATCACACAGCTTATTGATTTCTAAAAAAGGTCATTAGCGGTTAATTAAAATTTAGGGAAAGGAATCTTTTAACCACGTGAGGGAAAACTCTTGAATGAGTTAGTTAAAGCAACGTTATGTAAGATTTTGTATTTGGGTCTCTTTGCGTGCCATTAGCTGTGTCCAAGCAAAGTTGCTGAGCCCGGTTACATTGCCCGCTCACCTGGCTCCAGTTCTGGTACAGCGCTGGCATCACTCAGATTCAATATTCAGAATCAGAATAACTTTAACTGGCCGGGTATGTGGACACATACAAGAAATTTTGACTCCAGTTTCCTCAGCTTGAAAACTTCCTCCTACCAGCGGTCCAAAGGTCCTGTGTTCACGAGTTTAAACCAACACTCCAATCCTGGGCAGTACGGCTAACTGAGCAGAGCTAACAGCAGCTACAATTCACAGCAGTTTACTTTGCTGTCCATCAGGAAACTCTGTAAATCACAGTTTAGTTAAGCAGAAAACATTTTCGCCATAAAATATGATGCAATTTCACCGAAATCGGTGAAATAGTTGGTAGTGTCCGACTTAAACATTCCATAAAGAGTAGAGCCCAAAGTTACGTAGTGCAAGAAGAGGCGTACAGGGTGATAAATGGGAATGATGATGAGGCACCATTCACCCAATTACAAGTCAGTGTGAATCATAATGATGATATTTTAAGCTAGAAAAGTTCCATAATGTCGCTTTAACCTTGAACAGCTGAACCCCCTCTTTCCTGCTCAGCGGTAAAACTCTCAGGTGTATGAACATGGTGATGTGAAAATAGAGCATGCAGGATATCTTGTTGCTCTGCTATCTCTTCCATTTCCATTACAACAACAGTCCTGCTTCTTTGCTGCTATGGTAAAAAGCCTTCCTGAAGAGGACGAACATGTTAGTTTGGCCTTTTGGTTTCTGTTTGAGAAATCCAGCAGATTTCTTCTCATATTAGGCACACCATGCAGTCCAGAAGCCTAGTATGGGTTTCCAGTCTTCTCTCTCATTTAGTCATAAACTGTTGATGCTACAGTTCATCAACTTTAATCCTCACCTCACATTTTCACCTTAGCTGTCTAAAAACTTTCTATTTTGGCACTTCAATTTGAAAAGTTTAACTTTCTGCTCATTGTCACCTCCTTCGGCAATGAGACGTCTTCGACAAAGATGTTGTAAGGAAGCCTGCATGCCATTTATTTTAATCCGCCACAGCAAAAAAAAAAAGTGTGACATCGCTGTACCAAGCTTCCCAAGGGTTATAAGGAAGGGGGAAAAAAACATATGTTTACTGTTGTGGAAATATAAGGCTACTGATTTCCATGTCAGTATTATGTGTCCCCCAGAGGGAGCTTGTACTTCATTTCAAAGCAAAGTATAAAGTTTAAATGCGGAGTCAAACATGTTGCTGGCTCTGTTTTCAGTCTATTTTATTTGGGTGTGATCCAACAAGCTGATCAACTTCTCAACAGTACACAGAGTCTCCATCCAAAAGACAAGTTACAAGATATAGTTCTATGAATATGCATGCAGAGGGTGCGCACACGGTATGAAATGATTTCTGTTTCTTAAGGCAGCCCATGGTTTTTAATGGTGTGTTTATTGTGTTTATTGTTGAGTTCCTGCCATGGACTGTTGATCAGTGTAAAGGCCCGATCATAAAGGTGTTTAAAAGGGCAACATTTTGTGGCAGTTAATCAGTTAGTTTAGATTGCATTCATCAGTGGATTTGCTCTTGACCGCGAAGTAAATCAATGCAAATTTTGTGCATCAATTTCAACTTCGGTGAATTTCGTCACATGAATTTGCCCCATTGACCGATAGCAAACAGTGTTGCACCTTCTACTTTCGCTCCACAAAAAATAAAGTTTGTAGACAGTTAAGAGGCACGAGTCGACGGTAATGTACTCTTGAATTATCTGTGTAACTTATCATACTAATAGCAAACAGGCTTGATAACAGCCAGCAAGAGAGCTTGTGTGACTGACTAGCGTTAACGTGCTCCTGGCTGGTTGGTTTGTCATTGGTTTGGTCACCAGCTTCAGTAGTTCACCAACTAGCTCTGCGAGTACTCCCTAACCTCACCAAGCTTCTGGCAACACCACACAGATCACGTGTCGTGACGTTCTCCATAGTGCCACTAACTTGAAGCCCGATTTATAGAGTCATAGATTTGTTCAGTTCAACAAAGATAGCAACACACAGTTGCTCTTCTTATTCTTTTTTTCTCTCTCACACACCCACATGTTCACACACCACCATTTGTAGTACACACACACACACACTTCCGAACCTTGTATTCCCAGATGGATGGGAGTGTTTTAGACGACAGTTCTCCCCTGTCACCGGTGTTGTCAGACATCACTTATCAGCGAAGCCTGTGATGGAGGAGAAAAGGGAGAAACACAATTTCACCTTATCTCACCTTTCTACACTCCCCTCGCTTTCATTCTCTATTCTCTTGTTTCCGAGTTCCCACCTGACCTGCTCCTTCTGTGTTCTCCTTTAATGTTATCGCTCTGTTTCACACCTTCATTTGTTTTGTGTTTTTCTCTCCGCTGTCATTTTCTATCTCTCCACTTCAGTGACCTGATGTCTTAAAGCCGCCCGCCCTCGCAGGAAGCTAACACTCACAAGCTTTTTTTCATTTTCACACACGTTTCTCTCCGTGATGCTGTTTTTAAAACCATGCTTGCTTTGTACAGTAGGTCAGAGTGAAGCCATTTCAGAACTCTGGGGATTGCTTTCACCCATCAGGTCTCCGCCTGTCTCCGTCCTGCTTTCTCAGCCGGAGACATCATCGTTAAGCGCATCCTAACGAGGCATCCGCGGCTAATGAACTGTTGCAGCCAGTCATCACTCTAAGCAAGAGTCAAAGTAAGGCGGGGAAGGAGGGCAGGGAGACATGATGAAATGAAGGAGTGAAGGTTGCGCTGACCTTCCCTCAAGAGACATCTGATGGACGGAGAATCTGTCGAAGATTAGGAAACAGTTGCGTAGCAGCGACAGGTCGGGGCTGAGCAAAAAAGAAGAGAGCGGGAAAGTTAATGTAGTCACCTCTCTGAGGGATGGATGGGGGATCAAGCAGTCAGGATTCTTTTTATAATGAGACTGACTAAGCCATAAGTAAATGTGTCTCCATTTTCCTTCTCATGCAAAGACCTCAGTGATTTCTCTCAAGGCTACAACATCCATCAGTCCAAATATTCATTAGTCCCTTTCTCAGGCTGGAGTTATTTTTCCCCCGTCTGCCTCCATCTGAGGTCTTTTTATGTTTCAGATTGCATCAATATGACTTGTTGCATATTCAAGTTATTCTGGTTGGAAATAACAACAAAGCATCCCAGAGATAGTTTATGATGTAGTGTCAAAACAGAGAACACAGGACGAACATTAGGAATTTTAGTTTATGTTTTAATTAACAGATTATTCTTGGTGTGTCAGCTGAGGTTTGAGGAAAATCTGAAATTAGAAACGCAGAACAGAGACAATGACCTGTGAGACATGATAAAATTTAAATAATTATGTTTTGTTTTGTTTTTTTTACAACCTTTTTTAAGATTGCATCTTAGAAACATAGGACCCCAATTTTTTTTTACAGATGCTAATTTGTATAATTAATCAAAAATAATATGTTGAAAAAAAACTAATAAAATAATCCTTTGAATAGCTTGGTTATAAATCTCCCAGCAACTATCAGGAGCCAGGTTTCTCCCTCTAGCTCTGTCATTTTCATTCTTAATACAATTATATCTGTCAACAAGTGACAACTGAGAGCAGCAATATGAAATATTTCCACAAAAGACTGAAAACGTGCACCATTATCCCAGTATTTAGATTATTTTGAGCCTCCCCGTTCTCTATGACAGCTGGCTTTTCACCACACTTTTGATAGTAGCACAAACAACTATAAACGCTTTTGATTTCCCACGTGGTCGAGTCGAGTGTATTCTTTCAGCCCTTTGACCCTTGATTCCACGAAGGAAAAACTCTCCCAAACAACACCTATTAAAAGGTAAAAAAAGGAAGAAATGTCAGCAGAAACAGGAGGGAACCATCTTTCAGGGGTACTAGTTGTAAAATGAAAGGGAGAAATTGGAGAAACAGCTTGTTAACATGAGGTAAATAAAGTGCAAACATATACACGTGGTAGGAGCTGCAAAATGATGCGAATAATCATTTAAATCCACATTAATAATGGGCAACAAACACCTGTAAGAACAACAAAAAAGTGTGCAAACCTATGTAGTTTGTCCCATTTTCACTGAGCTGCTGCATCTTCTGTATATTAAGGTAGTTCTACTAAAGTAGCACTTGAGATTTGATTTTATATTCTCCAAAAATAAACATACACTTACAGTAAAGATCTTGTATGCACAAGAAAAACATATTTAAGCAGCAAAATGTGGCTGCACATATGCACATTTATATGTGGTAATAATTTGTTACTTCAAAGTCCTTCCCTATGTAGAATACAGTTTTACACAGTCTACTGCTCAAACTATATGTCAAACTTCAACAACACGCTCTCACATTCAGACCCTAGTGGTTTAAGAAAAAATCATGGCAGGCTTTTAAAGTCAGCTATACTGTAAAACTGCCACGTTTCCTGATTGAATTGCACAGTTCACCTTTCATTGGCGCATCACAGTTTTACAGTATGGCTGACTTTGAGGGCTGTGTATATCTTTTATCCCCGTCGGGTTTAAATGTTAGCGCGTTGACCAGGACGGGCCTGACGGTGAGTTTTGACACACGTGATGCCGTAGTAGAGAAACATGTACTGCAGTGTCCAGTTTATTTTTAACATTTTTAATAGCTGTGTCATTTCTTGTGGCAGACACGGAGTTAGCTGACATTTCTGTTTCCTCTGTTTTGTTCTTTTAATTTTTCGGTACCGCTTTGAAGAAACAGCAATGGCTGACTTCCCTCAGAGGGTCAATTAACCTTTCATCTGATCGCCAGGCAGAACTTTCCTGTACATTGAATCTTTTGCATTTGTGTAGCAACATAAAGACCGCTCTCTTGGTTATTATTGTCACTGTATGTTGGTTAAACAGCCTAGTTGCACCCCTTGGCTTTTACTTTGATTTCTGCGACCCCCACCTCTTCAAAATTGCACAGGAGAATGAAAATAACACATTTTGATGACTGCTGTCTCTGTGAGGACTTGTATGTAAATGAGCCAGTTATAACAGGGCCACCGCGTCGGTTCAGGCGGCGTTCGCAGTTTTGATTTCATTCAATGCCTTCTTTTCCGTCATGCTGTTTGAGAAGTAAGCACCCCGCAGTGCTGCTTCAGCGCAGCGGCAGACCTACCTCTAAAAATACCTACACACATACTCAGAAGATGCAAAACAGCTCCTGAATGTGCATTTATCTTCCTCTCAGAATCCATTTCTTTGTTTTTTGAGAGGCAGATTTTAAAATGTCTTCCTCATGTGGTCAGAGTAGATGTTTTCCACTAGTCCCCCCGACTCTCTGCTTCAGTCATTCGCTTCCACACGAGACAAACCAAGAACGAAGAACTTTGAAGGGGTTAAGCTTGGAACGAACGTGACCTGGTTTCTGTGCTCTTGTTTTCAGGCTTGGGGTATAAACACAGGCTGGTGAAATATTTATCTGTCTCTAGGAAGCAGTTGTTTCCCCAGCGTTGCTCATTAAGTCGGGGTTAATTGTCTCTCTGGCTGGAGAAGAAGGGCCTTTGTGTGTGCGAATCATAGCGAGACGAAATGAGGCAGAGTGGAGATGGGAGATCGGGGATAGAGGGTGAGCTGGTGATGGTGTATGCTTTGTAAAACTGTGTGGCTACACATAAACTGACTGACTTTCTCTTATTTTATCTTTCCTACTCAGTTTTACACTTTTGTGATAAACTCTTTGGCCCTTTGTCTTACTTATGTTCTTCTTTTTCGCACTGGATTCATTGACTTGAATCTCAACCTTCCACCCTTCATCCTACCAAACCCACTCGTTCATCATCGTGTGCCGTTGTTCTGTGGCGCGTTCGTGTTTAGTGCAGTCGTTTACTACACTTGCTGGAAAAGTGTTTGTATGAAGAGAAATCAAAGCTGGTGACAATTTTAGATTTTACACATAAATGATTGTCAATCAAAATAGCATTCATATATTCATCTACAAACTCACCCAATTTCAATAAATGTAGAGTAATTATACAAATAAATACAAATATAAAATATTATATGTATAGTGCTTCTGTGCATTTCTAGTTCATTCATCTCATAACATTTTTGACAGAAATTTTAATCAAATGTTAGAGCATCAATTACAGATTGTTGTTGATGACCTGTGTGGATTCTGGATCAGTTGCCAGGCAACAAGCACAGGTACAACCCGCATAAGGACGAAGTGGTTTTTGTCCCGATTAAACAAACAAGATGTAACGTGTTAATTAGAGAGCGTTGGACGTGTTGGTAGGTAGATTTTGTTAGCTTTGGACCGATCCAGGCTAGCTGTTTACCCCCATTGTCTTTATGCTAAGCTAAGCTACAAACATGAGGGTGCTATCAGTCTTCTCACCTAACTCTTGGCAAGAACGTGAATAAGCGTATTTCCCGAAATGTCAAACTATTCCTGTGCAGGTGGAAAAAACCTTCAAACCTTTCAAACATTCATGTGCAATTAGGAGGCAAAAGCCTTATTTTCTCCAGTTTTTAATCAACATTGATTTACACGGGGGGAAAAAAGGACAACAATGCAGTCTGAAGGAAGGTCACCTTTATAGTGACCTTCATAGTACCCCTCTTAAACCACTCTAACAGGAAGCACTTGCTCCAGTCACAATTGAAGCATTTCATCTATCGTGTTTTCAGAGTAAACCGCTGGTGTGAAAGAGCTCTTCCTCTGTACTTTGTCTCCTTTCTGTTCATTTGCTTCTCCGTCTCTCACTCCCATGATCTTTTTCCTTTTCCTCATGTATCTCTTTTTCTTACTCCCCAGCTCCTCGTTTCCCCCCACCAGCTCAAATGTTCTCTTTTCCCTTTCACTTTTGAAATCTCCTGTTCTCTCTTTGTGTTACGGTGTCTCTCTCTAATGTTTGCTTTAATGAATCTGTCCCCGCTGTTCGTTTTATTCCACGAGGACTGAAAGAAAAGATGCATGTGAGTGAAAGAAAAATAAATGGAAAGATGTAACATCTCGCAGATTCAGTTTTCCTGCTCCCAACAATCCATATTAATTTCCATTTCCTTGTTTTTCCGCCCACTTTTTCCTGTTCACGTCTGTGATGAAAAAGAGTTGCCCGTGGAAATAAAGGATTGCAGGTGAGAGAAAGTGAAGAAAGAAGGACAGTGTGTGAGGCAGAGATGTGTAGAGGATTGTCTGGGCATCAATATTTCAGAGGATGGAGCCTCGGATGAATAATTCAACCCTGGTGTCACGCTGTTTCCCTCACCGCAAGACTCTTGGCCTGGTCACACACACACACACACACACACACTAAATCCCTCACTTTTTCTCTCTGAAATGGAGGTGGCCTTACAAAATCGCCTAAATCTACTCCAGCTGGTATCCCCTCTTTCTTTAATCTCCCTCCCCTCCGGCCTCCATCCAATTGTGTGCATCCTGCTGGCTGTTGAGTGTTCATAATTTCTTATAAAGTGTAGAAACTTCACCTATTCCCCCCGGAGTCTGTATCGGAGCTATTTATGTAAGAGGAAGATGAATTACTTCCCTCCACCCCTCCTGAAAGACGCAATTGTGCGCTCGCCTAAGCGTCGCCCTCACAAGAACACACATGGATAGGTATTTCCGTTGTGTAAGTGGTGCTGACTTTCCCTCAGGTAGCCTGAATAAGCAGACCTATTTAGCTTCAGGAGAGCGAGCGGCGAGGGCCTGTCGGAGCAGATTTGGTGCTCATCTGCTGTTAGCTATAATGAATCAGGGTTACTCACAATCCCGGCTTCCACAGATGTGATTTTGACCCTTGTGTATGTGAGCGTGACATGGAGAGGGAGCTTATCTGCACATGCAGAATGGTGTGGCTTTACAGATAACCGTAGCAGATGACATATGCGTGAACTCTCCACCCCGTATTTCTGGTGTCTTTTAACTGTGTCACGTCATAAAATATAATTACGTTTTCCAAGGCATTTGCTCCTCATGTAGCGGCTCGATGTGGTTGAAATCAATATCCAACATCAATATATAAAACAAGTTTGTAAGGAACACCCTAGCTAACAGTCCTGCAATAAATCCTTAAAGATTATAACGTTCAGGTTATGTTGAAACTGTGTTAGAGAGGTTGATACTAATATTTGCCAATTATTTGTATAAATGAGGTTCAGGACTCCAATTAACAATTATTTTCATTATCGATCAATCTGTCGGATCATTTTCTTTATTAATCGAAGGGACCGGGATTTCTGGTTTCTGTTTGTAGTCTGATTAGTATTGACGAATCACGTTTGAGCAGGATTTGGTTGCAATAGTCCGTGTGGAGAGGAAAAAAGAGGTGGAACTCAGGCCGAATGCAATCTTGGAACCCATCGGCCGATAGGTTCCAAGATTAGTTATTTATTATTTATTTTTTATTTTATTTATTCAGTTATTTATTTCTTACGATAACAGAAAATGGTCAAAAGTATTGAGGCCCAAGGTGACATCCACAAAAGATATTCAGTTTATTGTCATAGAGGACAACAGAAATCTGTTTGTTTTGATTGACTTTTCATTAATCGACTAATCGTTGCAGCTCTCCTGAGGTCACTAAATATTAAAAACACACATCAGAGTCACACAGTACAATTCAACAGCACCAACAACACCTTTCTTCAACAAAAGCTGATTACAACCTCCACGAAGGGAGGACTTACTGCAGGACTGTTGTATTAGACTGCATTAGTGTATATCACTACACGACAAACAACACAATCACATAAAATATTAAAACCAATATAAATCTGTCTACCAACATTTTTTCCGTTTATGGTGTAGCAGATATCTCTTTAATATTGTTGGCATAGTGGAAAATCAATCCGCAGGACAGTGAAGTACCTTTCTTTGTCATGTGTTAAATTTGAACAGACATTCCTGTCTTGATTTATTTTCCAAACAATTTTCTACATCTCAATGCACACGATGAAAAACTCTCTTTGAAGTCTGACTCCATTTCTGTATATGACTATATTTATGAACCTGCCACCAGGGAGAGAAGCTTACACACAGCATGCAATATAATAAGGTTGAGATGAGTGCTTCTCCAGACTTGTTTTGGTTATGGTAACATAATCTTGAATCAGTCAAAACAAAGTTTATACAGCTTTGTCTTACGACACTGAGACATTTTCTCTTACATGATCTGTCATGTCACCATTGGGCGTTATTTTAGTACTTTCTGTCGTCTCTTTTATCTTGTTTTTATCTGCTGGCTTTGAATTATATTTAGAGATCCCCTGTTGATTTTTAATGCCCTATATCTTGTTATTTCACTTCATCTGACCTTTCACTGGAACCCAAGCGACAACCTCTGTGGCTTTGAAGTGAAGTGCCAAAAACAGCAGTTCCTTGAACGTCCACTTGAGACTGGCTACAGACCGAGTCACTCTCTATAAGCGCTTATAACAAAATGTCCAACTTCACAGCAGAAATAAACATGTTTACAGCCTGGTACAAAAAACCCAGCTGTTGTTCCTGGCTTGTGAACTGCTATATAAATAATTTTTATTAGAATAAAACAAAGGGGTGTCGATTAGCTCAGCTGGCAGAGCATCCGCCCCATGTACGAAGGCTCAGCAGCGGCCCAGGGTTTGAATCCGACCTGCGGCCCTTTGCTGCATGTCATTCCCCATCTCTCTCTCCCCACATTCCTGTCACTCTTCAGCTGTCTCTGTCAAAAATAAAGCTTGAAAAAAGGCCCAAAAAAAAAAGAATGTAAAACAAAAACTTCAATAACTTTCAATAAACTTTCAATAAATGTTCTTATATATTAATACCTACATCATGAATTAGTCATTTTCATGCTAATTCATGACTTTTCTCAATATATTTCCACTTACTGTAGTCTCACCTGTGCATGTCTTGCATTAGCATTCATGTAACAAAGAGCTGAACGTTGTCGTAAATCAGCAGCCTCAGCACAGAAAGAAGTGAGCATCCTGCACTGGATGTTTTAAAAATATATTTCTGGCCACTGTAAAGGGGGGAAAAAAGGCAGAAATGCACACAGTAAACACGCCCAGGGGTATTGTCCTCTGAACAACTCAAACACACACATACTGTATAGCCATTTAGCGTCCAATGGCATCACTAGCTCTCCCATAAATCAATGGTCCCACAGTGATGGTGTTCATATCAGCACATCAGCCATCTGCTCTGAGGATGTGGGCAATTGGTGTCACACACACACACACAAACGCACAAAACACTGCTGTGTGTTCCCATCAGAGAGAATAAACCTTTACAGAAGGAGACTTATCTTCTGTGTAGCTGTTATGATAAATGTGTTTGTTCGGTGTGCAGCATCTGTAATCTGACTTTGCTCCTTTTGTTTAGTGCACCTACCAGTGTTTTATCGTTTACCTTCCCCCCACCTGCACCTTCGCCTTCGTTCTCTGTCCTTTTCTTTATCTTGAATCAAATTTTCTTTATTCTTGCCTCTGTCTCCCGCTCATGTAAATGCATAAATATCCATCCAGTCTAGTCTCATCACCGTCCTCTGTTGTAAATGATTCAACACAGTGATTTTCCAGCCACCCCCCCTCATCTTAAATCCAGTCTCACTCTGAAGCTAACATCATTTTCACACCCCTCCGTCCCACCAACCAGCCAATGACACTTTTAAACATTTATTCTGCACCAACTCTTTCCCTTCATGCGTTGCATCTCTGTGCTAATCCTTTTTTTTATAACCAGTTGGAGTTCTGGAGCGTTTTCCCCCTCCTCTTATTTCACCACAGACTGACAGACTTTATTTGTCTGTTGCCCGTGTTTGTTGTGGGATTCGGCCTTGTTCTTCTTTGACTCTGGTTGTTCTCCCCCTCGTCTGTTTGGCTGTTTATTTCTGTATTTATACATACGTGTGCATGTCTGCAGGCATCTGAGTTATTATTTCTTTGTTTGAGCTGTCAGCCTTTTGGTAGCCGGCAGCCATTTTTCTTTTTATTCCGATGCAATTACCCTTAAACCAAGTGTCTCATTCCCTCCTCTGATATCTGCTGTGTTTATATCCTTGTTTTACCCCTCCACCTCTCTATCGATCTCACCTTTATCTCATCTATCTTTCTTTGTCCAGCCACACATCCCTCCCCCCCCTCTCTTATCGTCTTTGCTAGCAGCCCTCACACCAATACTTTCATAATCGTCATTTGTCTTTGCAAGGCCGACAAAACCGTACATGCTGACATTTAGTGTTCAAAACCGAGGCTGATATGACGCTGTGGGTGTCATTCTGTGACCTTGAAAAGTTCTCTGCTCAGGCATGAGATGAAAACCATTATTTCTTTTTTCAGATGGTCGGTCTCTAATCGATTCGGACTCAAATCAGTTGTCAAGCAGACAGTGAAGAGCTGTTTTATGTTATATAATATTGGGCTTATTAAGCCTTAAGGAAAATGAGCTGTGTCCTTACATTACACAGAGAAGGCCACATGAGTGAATGTAGTAATTCAATGATAACTTATACGCGTCAGGAATATTGATCGTGATTGATCAGAAGCACGTTGCAATTTCCTAGGGATTTTGAGTTTGTAGAAGTTGGGGAAAGTTTTTAAGAGAGCCAAATCAGCCCAATCAGTCACAATCAGGTGCTAATGTGTGAGAATAACTCAGCACTGCAGTGAAGGTCAAACACCAGGCTGAAGTTAGTTTGATATCCAGCGGTTAAACGCACCACAACCTTTCAGCGAGGAGCGAGTCTGATCACAGATTTCTTGGGGAAAACCCTGATATAAATGTGTTTACATGTACTGTGTGCCAGCCTGTGGAGACAAAAATATGCTGAAACTGTTGCTGTAAACAGAAATTATCACTATGCAGTGGTTTTGCATCTGTTTCTCACGCCGAGTGAATCAAAGACCTCACGCAGTCCAGTAATCTTCATTGGATCATGTTAAACAGAGCTCAAAACAATGATTAATCATGTTTAGCTCTGTGAATGCGTCTATATGTGTATATTTATGACTCATGTAGAAACATGACTTTAATTAGTTTGAGTGAATGTCATGTTCAGGGAACATGGACACATTTGACCTTGAGGGCAGCAGCAAATTACACTGACGTTCAGGCGAACATCACGCAGATTCATCATGGTGCTGTGGACGTAAACATGGAAAGATAAGCAGTGAGTTCATATTAATAGATGCTACGTAAAGCAGACTTTACGTTAGTTACATTCGATTTAACATCTTGCACTGCTTCATAATAAGCTTTTTCTGTGTGATTCCAGGGTGATTCTAGGTGAAGGGCTGAATGAGGAGGTTTCCACAGTGAATTATTCATACCTGCAGGTTAGCAGGCCTCTTGACTCTTACACTTATCTAAAAGTCTTTTTTCAAACAGAACCAGCTTATTGTCGGATCGAACCTGTGTAAAGATCTCACACCAGGAGGAAAGAGCTTAGAATAACTTAACTCTGACCCACCTGATGGACCTGAATATACACCAGAACTTGACCTGTTCTTTTCTTCCATGTAAAGCCAGTCCAACACCCGTAAAAACCATGAACGGAAAAATAAGCTATAGAGAGCAAAACTGTTTTTTGTACCAGGCTGTAAACATGTTTATTTCTGCTGTGAAGTTGGACATTTTAACATGGGGGCTTATGGAGACTGACTCGTTCTGGAGCCAGCCTCAAGTGGACGTTTGAGGAACTGCAGTTTTTGGCCCTTCCACATTGGTTTCACTTCAAAGCCACGGTGGTTGCCGCTTGGCTGGTGTATCTGAATATTGTGAAACCAGTAGGAGCCTGGCAGTCAGTTCCCACTTACCTGAGGTGAGGGGAGAGAATCAATGTGAGCTTAAAGTTGATTAACAGGAGTGAGAGAAGAAGGAAATGGAGTGACGATAATGAGAGAGCTATTTTAAGAAAGGGAAAGTAAAGAAACAAGTTAATGGGGTTGCTGGTGTTGGCGTAAAATGATCACAACCAAAGTACTCAACCACAGGTCAAAACAAAAGTATGTAGGAAAGTGTGCTGAATCCACCTCATGAATAAATGGCCTAGTTTTAAGAAGCTGTAGCACAGCACACCATTAGATAAAGAGTATTATTTCAAAGATCCATTGGTTCTCTAGGTCCCTAGTAGACTCACTCAGGACAACTGAATCTTGGCAGTGTGAAGCTGTGGCAGTGTGTAATATAAATACATTATGGTAGCATTTATTCCAGGTCAATTTTTGTATTCCTACCATGTTTCTGTCTACTTTATTTTTACCAAGTTCCCAGGAGTGATTATTTTCTGTGACAAGGATCACTGTGAAGCCTTTCCATTTCCAGTTAACCAGCTGCATTTTTAGGCTACCGAACGTCGTGTGTATGTGTGCGTATGCATGCATGTATGTGTGTGTGTTATGATGGTGGTTTAGGAGGAAGTCCAATCTCAGCAGAAGTATGGCCAACCCCCTGCAGCAACACAAATATACTGGGCCATCTTTCAGTGTACATACACACATACGCAGTATATTTATGGTCTTGTATAGCAATCTGGAGGGAAAATGAAGAAAACCTTAAGACATACAGTGTATTTCGATATCATGAATATGCAAATGAGCTCCCCATAATGCTGTTGAACGGTTTGTGTGATTAATGGACTGTTTGTGTGTGTGTGTGTGTGCGTGTGTGTGTGTGTGTGTGTGTGTTGGGGATTGTTCTGTAAGCTAGACATCTGTTGCCACCACCTCTTCTGTTGCGGTCTGTCTGTCCGCCTGTCTGTGGAGAGACTGAGGAGTTGGCCTGCTTTCTCTTTAACAAACACACACACACACACACACACTCGCAGAGCCGCTAATGCTTTAGAGCATCATAGAGCAAACACACACCACTAAAGCTTCAAGCTTCTATTGATTTAATACATGTTGTCTTTTATTGAAAAGAAGAGGTACAATTTAGATGTAACGTATCGTGGTTATTATTGTCAAAGTTAAACGTGCACACACGAACACGCACTCGTTACAGACTGTAAATGATTGACTCGATGTGCCTTTGATGATTCATCCCAGTGAGATGGCGCTTGAATGGAAAATGTCAACTTTAAACCGAGATTAAACAGAATCACTCAGGAAAGCTGGTGGGGGTTTTGTGTGTGTGTGTGTGTGTGTGTGTGTGTGTGTGTGTGTGTGTGTGTGTGTGTGTGTGTGTGTGTGTGTGTGTGTGTGTGTGTGTGTGTGTGTGTGTGTGTGTGTGTGTGTGTGTGTGTGTGTGTGTGTGTGTTTGAGAGAGCCTTAGGGTGTGTGAGTTTGAGTCTGGGTAATATGCTATTAAATTCATCATGGTCTTCTTGGCAACAAATATAAAGGTCTCAGTCAGTCTCCCTCGCTTCCTGTCTTTCTGATTCAGATAAAGCCGTGTGCAGACTACAAGACTTTTGCCATTTGATTTTATCATCGTACAGCAGAAGCAGTACAGCAGCTTAGAGCTTCGCTGAAGACAAGTGGGCTAAATAAAACACTCCCTCTGTTACTAAGGTTATGAGAATTACTCATAAAGGAATAGTTTGAGGCTTATTCATGTTCTTACAGAGAATTACACAAGATGATTGATACCACTCTCATGTCTGCATGGTAAATGTGAAGATAAAGCTAGCAACCTGTTAGCTTAGCTTAGCATAAACACTGGAAACAGAAGGAACAGCTAGCCTGGCTCTGTCTAAAGGTAGCAAAATCCATCAACACATCTAAAGCTCACTAATTATGTTGTGTTTTATGTTTTTTTTTGTCAGTCATGTTGCTTTATCTTTAAAGAGTTAAACAAAGGAGATATAACATGTTAACAAAGAAGTCTTAGAGGAGTTTGTAGGTGGATTTTGTCACCTTTGAGCAGAGCTAAGCTAGCTGTTTCCCCTTGTTTCCAGTCTTTATGCTAAGCTAAGCAACATGGACAAGCTCACTGAATGTTAACACAATTTCTTCTTCGATTTGGGATTTTTCCTTTGTGTTTAAATTGTCTCTATGTCGATCTTTTTCTGTTTGCCAGTGGTGGGATGTGGAGAAAGGCGAGGCCCTGCAGACCTTCTACCCGACGGGAACAGCGTTGAAGAGGATCCACGTCTCGTCTGACTTCTCCACCTTCGTCACCATCGACAGCATTGGCATCCTCTACATCCTAAAGAGGGTGGTGTGACACTGTGAACGCTGTGAACTTTAAAAGACCAAAAACAGAATCAAAACACCACGATCTAACCAAACACGACTTCTGTATACAGTCAGTAATACTACAGGTTCCTCCCATAACTACACACTTCTAAGATAAGTTTACATTTCTACTGCACTCTTTGTACAATCAGGCTGACACTAGCCAGCAGCATTACAATAGAGCATTACAAACGTTCACTTTCAGGTCTGTAGGGTCGAATGACTGATGCGCCGTTAAAGCTCAGAGAGCCTGCAACCTCTCTGTTTTGCAGATGAAGACAGAAAATGTGAATATGTGTTTTTGGTAGATAAAATAGGGCAGTGTCTCCTTTTTAAAAAAACAAACAAGGAAAGATGCATTAAAACGCAACAGGTTTACTTAAAAAAGAAAAACTTTGCGTGTTTGTGACGATCAGGTCCGCTCAAGCAGAACCTTTGAATCATTAATAGCTAATAAAAAAGTTAATATAAACAGGGAAAAGAGATGTGATCTCTGCTTCAGTTCAAATGTGAATAATAAATGTAATCCATATTACATTAGGGCTCAACATTATTGCATGTGATGTGAGAGATTTTCCGCTGTATGTAAGCTATCATGCACGCCCTTTGATCCATGAAGTGCATTTGACTGTTTATGCTGTGATGTTTTTGAACTTTAATCCTTCGTGTTTGTGTTTGAGGGTTCGAGGGCGTCGTTGGTATGACCAGTTTTGAGCTTTTTATATACACTGCAGCCTTAATCTGAACGGGGAATACTGTAGGTACCAGAGGGTATGTATGTTTAGTGTAGATGGGTTTCTCAATTCACCAGCATAAATGAAACTTTTGGTGCACTTTGATAAGCATTAACAATTGATAGTTAGATTAAGTTTTAATGATTGAGCATTCAAAACCGATTCCAAAAACTTTTGAAAGCCTTGCGGGTCTATTTGTACATTCGAATCTATTTGTACTTCTGAATTTAGATCAAAGTTAATTTTTTTTCTACAAAAAAATGCAATATGTGATTTATAATTTATATAAAAAAAATGTATTAATTGCTTAATTTTGGGGGGATTTTGTTCCAGTTCTTTTTAACTCTGTATACCACTTTTTACTCGCCTTTTTATCTGCACGTTGTCTAACTGAGCCTTTTCCTGTTCTCAGCACTTTGAAGCAGAACTTACAATCTTTCATGAAGCTGTCAACAATGTGGCTTTGTTCACACACATAAAAATAGATCCTTACTTTGATTTATACCGATACGCACTTACTCCCAAGTATGTGACAAGGCAAGTCCCTTCACATGCTGTAATCCATCAAACCCATTCACTGCAATGGGGATGATTCTAGATCCAGCAGGAGTAATAAGCACATAAAGTCAATAAATTAATAAAAGTAAGGATGCGTTGCAAGATTTCTGATCAATGCTGTTGTCATTTTCACGTTGTGCTCTTTGCGATTGGTGCTTTAAAGTCAGCACAAATTCAATCAACAGAGTTTCTCCCTGCGTGGAGGTCTCTCTCTAACAAAATTGCTGAAATATTGATGCTCAGGATGTATTGATACTGTTATATGGTGTTGTGCAATGCAAGTGTAATTTATAAAAGATTAAACTACACACTGCTATGATGACGTTGCATGTCTGTCTTGATTTTGCAAAATTGTTATTGTACAGTGACTTTGTTTCCCTTTTTGATGATGACTCTATAGGTTTATTGACCGATGAATCTATCGGTGCTGCATTTTCTGTCCCCTCTGATGTTTTTACTGCTGACTCAACCTCAGTCTTGAAACCTCCAGGCTGACTGAATGTCCTGTGTCACCTTCAGAGCACTCCAAATGTCACCCAGTCGCTGAGAAAATGTATTCACGCCTCAAATGAAGTGAGAGTCACTCCTGGTGTCAGGACAAATGCGCTACATGTGGCTTCATAACCATCTGGATAAAAAAAACAAAAAACTTTCTTGTCTATTTGCACTTCTGTATAAAAATACTGCATATTGTAAAGGTTGACAAGGTGTTCACACCTATTAAAGCAATGTGATTGTGTTTTCTTCAACACCTCCCATCATCACATCCGTCATATGACTTTTATTAAACACGGGTAAGGCTAAGATCCAGTTCTCAGTTGAGTTATGAGTTGTATGAGCATCAAAGAGCAACAAAGAGTCAGCTGTCAAGTCTCCTCTGCCTCCAGAGGGCCGGACCACTGTCAGATGTAAGACACACCCTGATGAGGAGATTTAATGTGAGTGAAAGTCTGCAGTGTCTAGTCAAAACAACTACTGCGCTGCGGCATTCACTCCACACTCATGAAGTGTTTTGAAGAACTATTTCAAAAACAACATCCAAGCCAGCCTGGACCTTCACCAGTTTGCATTCAGAACCAACAGATCCACAGAGGATGCCATCTCCACTGGCCTCCAACCAGTCTTCACACACCTTTAAAATAACAACACCTACATCAGAATGCTGTTTGTTGATTTCAGCTCAGCATTTAACACAAGCTCCCCCATGAAACTGATTGGCAAACTTAGCACTCTGGGCTCGAGTTCCACACTCTGACTTCCTCACAAACAGACAGTTCAGATTGGCAATCACACCACCTCCGCTTGAGTGTTAAACACCGGAGCCCCTCAGGGCTGCATGCTCAGCCCCCTCCTGTTCAGGGCAGGCTGTACACCCACAACTGCAACCACAGACATGGAGAAAACTTTGTTCTGAAGTTTGCAGACTACACCACCATCATTGGACGGAAACAACAATGAGAATTTATATTGAGGGTTAATCAACAAACTTGCAGAGTGGTGCACAGAGAGCACTGTTACTCAACATCAGAAAAACCAAGGAGTTGATTTTAACAAAAAGGAGGCAAAGACATGAGAGCTGAGGTGAAGCAAGTAAACAGTTTTAGGTTCTTGGAAATAAGCTTCACAGAGAACCTGCCCATAATCATCTCACATCTCCACTGTGGTTAAGAAAAAGTAGAAATGGCTGCACAAGAAAGCTTAATTCCCGTGCCAAGCCAACTTTTACAGAGGAGCAACAGAAAGCATCCTGACAAACATTATGAATTGGCGTGGTTTGTGCGCGACCTAGGACAGCAGGGTTCTGCAGCTGGTGATTAAAACCGCCCACAACATCATCGGTACGCATCTATCGAGCGTCAGTGATACCCACCCCAACCACAACCTGCTCAACCTGCTGCCGACTGGCAAGCGATACAGAAGTATCCACTGCCGTACCACCAGACTACAGACGAGCTTCTTTCCTCAGGCTGTAAGACTCCTCAGCCCATCCTCCAACACTCACAACATAAAAATTGTTTTCTATGTTTAGCATAAACGGATTGCATTTTTGTTGTGCAACTTTGTGTTGAATTGAATGACAAATAAATTATCCTTGACTTTGACCTTGACAAAGCTTGAGTGTGATTCATAATAACTAATTTATTAATACAATTTGGAATGGTGTATTTGTTTCTGGGAATTTTAGAGTTTCAAGGACTTATTGGGAGATTATTATTTTATGGGCTGGTTCCATTATTTTCTAGACTTAATATATTACATTTTAATTATTTTTAAAGGACACAGACCTTTTTGTTTACAAAATAACTGAGGCGGTAATTTGCCTTTTAAAATCCATTAAATGTTTTAAAAGGTCTATTTTATATAAATATATAATATATAATATTTTAGGATTTATTGGCCTCTAGGGAGGTTGCAGATTGTAACCAACTGAATACTCCTCGCCTCATGTTCCCCTGTAGAAGAACGTACTGTATGGTGGCCATCAAGTTCAATTGGTGACAGTCAGCTGAATGCGTCTGTGGTTGCCGTAGTTACGACAGCTGTTGAAACAGGAACAGGATACGTAGCTGTCAAACAAGACATTTTTTTTTTTACATTATAACATTAATAAAAACAAAACAAACACAGAGCCATTCACCAGGACAGCTACGTATCTTCCTGTTTTCAACAGCTGTCATAACTACAGACAGTCGCCAGTTAACAGGATCGCTCTTTAAACCGAAACACCGGTAATTTGCAGAAAGTCAGGTAGGATAAATGTGTCAAACTGATAGATTTGGATGGAAAATGAAGGTTTGTTGTGATTCATTAAACAAAATCACCAACAGCTATACTGCTGGTCTCCTGTGTGTTGACTCACAGGCTTCTGTGTTGTTAATCTGTGGTTGGTTGGCAGCTTCATGTCCACATCCTGAGAGCTGGACATTACAGAAATGAAGTGGAAGAAGTTTGATTTTTACAAATCTGTATTTAAGTATGAAAGCAGAATAAGTAGACGTGGCTGATAATCAAATACACTGATAACTATTAGAAGGGGCAGCGTGACCATTGGTGTGTTTTCTGAAAGATTAGGGGTTACTTAATCATTTAAAAAATGCAGTCACTCCTTTATATATTGTCATTTCGCAAAAAACTATGCAGTTTTCTCCATCACATCTTTTTGTTACCTGATCTCTAAGTGACTTAGTGAGTTAACATCTACTTGTGGTGCACTCTAAATTTTGGCTTCTCCAAAGAACTAATCCAGAGCAGTCAAAAGATCCTAGAGCTGCCACTGGTGATGACATTTAAATGGTTGTATCAAATTAGACACAACAGGTGAAGCTTTTCCACATGCTACATGTGTGTTTCTATATCCTACATGCTGACATCACACTACTGATTTACACACAGGCTGGAGGACAGTCTGGACTGCAGTCCATGATGACATGAGATGTTCACATTCACTGAGGCAATATAGCTGATGTATGTTTTTAACACCTGCCTGTCATCACATCCCTCAGTTGACTTTGAGTACACTTGTACCGCCGGGTGAAGGCTTGGATCCAGTTCCCAGCTGAGTTATGTGCTATAGCAGTGATTGATAAAGCTGTGTTGTCATTCATCAGTACCTAATTAATTAGGCTTCTATGTGATGACAGATATGTGCGGAGCTGTAACATGGGAGGTGAGCATGAACGTCAGTGGTTACCACATTCTGCTGGAGGAAGAAGCGGTAGTAGTGTAGTATCAGGACATGTTGAGTGTTTATCATTTAACACACATGAACTTATAGACCTGTAAATTAAAGTGTTACCTACAAATCCTAACAATTTCCAATGAATGTGAACGATATCGTCTTGTTGACCAATCAGATTGCTCGGACTAGACGTTTAGAACGTGCTCAAATCAGCAGGACAGCACACCTGACTCATCACTAAAAATATTACTCCGCCATCTCCACATTGTCACGTCCTAAAAATATATAACATGTAAACAAATACGAATAAGTCCTCTGGAAGTCAACTTTAATAAAGTAATACATCTGAATTTACAGTTTCAGCTTTCTTTAATGAATATTCTGTGTGTTATGGAGCTGTTAGACCGCCTCATTTATACAGGTGTGTACCTCGTTAATACAGGTGTGTACCTCGTTAATACAGGTGTGTACCTTGTTAATACAGGTGTGTACCTCATTAATACAGGTGTGTACCTCGTTAATACAGGTGTGTACCTCATTAACACAGGTGTGTACCTCGTTAATACAGGTGTGTACCTCATTAACACAGGTGTGTACCTCGTTAATACAGGTGTGTACCTCATTAACACAGGTGTGTGCCTCGTTTGTGTGCAGCACGTCAGAGATCAAACAGTTCAGTGAGCGCAGAGAAAATGTTGTTTTTAAAGACTAAAGGTGGACTAATATGGACTGAAGAGGAATATTCCGTTAGATAAAAACATGTTCGTTTTGATTACATCGATCTTTGTTCAACACATTTTGACTTTAACGCTGTGGAGTTACTGGAAATGTTTGGATCGTCCTCCATCAGCTGTGCAGGTGAGTCGCTGATACGGCGCTAGCTTCAAAATAAATGTGAAGTTAGGAGGCCAGTCTGTCCATGGAAAAATATATTTTTCAGCAGATATCTTAGTCACTACAAGACTGAACTAGCAAAGCAGTTTAGTGTTTATATGTGCGCTATTTATTCAGTTTGGGAAACTCCACGACCTCCATACGCTTTGACGGGACTAGAAAGTTTCTCCGTTGCTAGGTCGTTACTAAGGCTCGGGCTACTTGCTAGAGTAGTGAACTGTGTTCCATTACATACAGGAGTCTACTGCTATGACTGATTGTTTTCCAGGTATTAGTCAGATCCCGTGTATCTATCTATCTATCTATCTATCTATCTATCTATCTATCTATCTATCTATCTATCTATCTCTTAAGAAACACCTCTCTGTATAATGCAGTTCAACACCAACACAAACTGGATACTCCAAATCACTGTCAAGTTGAATCAACACAAAAAGGAACACTACAACCTTCATGAAGGGAGGATTTACTGCAGAAACCGATGTATTAGACTGCATTTATTTGAGCTCTGTGTACCTAATTAACTGGCAGCTGAGTGTATGAGAAAATAGTCATGGTTCAAGCAGTTGCTATTAAGTCAGCTAACTTCAGCAAGCCTGAAATTGACACCATAGCGGTCAAAAGTGTCAGTCTCTAGAAATCAGTGCAGGAAGGCGACGTCATTCAATCTGAAAAACAGGCCACTCAAAAGCCCCAGACTAACCTTGTAACTTGTTCCTGGGAAAAATATGGCTGCCATGACTTCACCACCTGTTTTTCATCTTGAGGACCAGCCCTGAATACTTGTGGTAAATCTGTCCTTTGTATAAATTTAGAATAACAATGAGCTCCAGCACACAACAAGAGGCCTTGTTATCTGGCCAAAACAGGACACTATTACTTACTTATCCTCCGCCGGTGAACTTGAAACCATTTGTCTTGGGGTCCTTAGACATTCTGGGCGCTGCAGAGCACCATGGCTGCCAGTCAGATTTGGGAACTGGTCCAATCATGGTGCAAGACTGGGAGCAGCCATATGACATGCTAATGCAATGCTGCCAGCTGTCATTTAGACTTCAGTGCTTCCTATTTATATACTGTCATTTAGTGGGTGATGTAAAGGTGCCCTGTTTTTCTGCTGCACAAACCTATTTATCAGGTGCTGTATTCTCAGTGAAGTCTGAGCTGGATGTTTCCAGGATTAGAAAAAAAAATGTGCCAAATTTAGGGTGTTGTCTTTCATAGGCGGTGAATTGGACGATTTAGAGGAGGCTTTAGTCGTGTTCCAGCTACGATTACACACATTTGCATAAGAGCAAAGAAAGCTTAGGTGTCTGATTTTAGCATGCAGTTAGCCACGGGCGTGTGTGGATGAAAGAATGAGGATCTTAAATTGTTGCTGATGTCATCTTTTTCGCAATTACACCTGCACGGACTGCTGTGCCAACCTCCAATAATCAGCTGCGATCCCTTTGCCTTCGAGTGTAAATTAAACGCATCTGATACTTTGAGCCCTTGGAGGGGGGATTAGTTTCAGGTATCTGGTTTGAAACAGCAAATTCATCTGGCTTTGTAAGCTTTAAAAAAAAAGCTTACTTTCCCCTCTGAGTGCATATTTTGTGTAACAACATATCTCATGTGGCTTTTTCAAAAGTGAAAAAAATATTGAATTGCATGACTTGTTTCCTTTCCTTTGTGTGCATCACAGCCTGCATTCTCCACGGGAATGGTGGGAACTTTTTAAAGTCTGGTTGAGGTGTGCGCTAACCTCATTAATTTTGCTCTCTCCTGCTTAATTAATCTTTGTCTGCTGCTGAAGTAATTACAGCTATCTAGCTGTCTGAGTGTCTACACAATACTGACACCACCTTCCCCTCTCGGTTGCAGCTGGGCCAGGATTTCCTTCTCCCACAGCCTCTGATGTCTGTCATACCGTAAGCGCTAATTCACTGTGGCATGACCGGGAGTAGAAAGGGAGCCGTCCTATAACCTCCTGAATATTGTCTGCCATTAATATTTTAGCAGTTAAAAATATTCTGCCGCTGCACTCATGAGTGGTAACAAGATGTCGAACCTCCCCAAAGTGTCTCGCTGTGTCCTTTGGTTTCAGAATTATTTTGATTTAAAGTTAATGAATTTCCTCCTCAGAGTAAAGGCAGATGAAGGACGCTGGGCCCTTATTGATTTAATAATGTGAAAACAGAAAGCAAAGTCATAGCAAAAAGATAAAATCAGGACATTGTTTTGAATATTCAGATTGCAAATTGGATCTTGAATAAGAGCATCTGCTATAAAAAGTCATTTCAAATGTGAAGTTCAGAGGCCTACTAGCCTAATTAGCCTGATTTAGCAGCAGTATCTGTTTTAGGGTGGAGGCTAACGCGAGGCTGATATTTAAACTTTTCTAGTTTCTCAGTGAGAGGTCTGCAGTCGCACGTGGACTCCCAGGGGACTTTAAAAGGTTCTCTTTCTAAAGAACTAAGCTTCCCTCCAGCTTTCCGTCTGCTGTCTAAGACTTTCATTTTGTTTTCATTCTCTCTCTGCTCTCCCTCTTTCCTCTCATTAATTTTTCACTGCTTGCTATTTTTCAAGCTCGTGGCTATGCGACGTGCAATTGTGCATGCAGATTTTCGTGGTAGCCGGCCAAACACACCGACACACACACACACTGTGAAAAAAGCGAGGGAAGACGAGCCTAAATACAATCATGTATGTACACCGTCAGGAGAGAGAGGTGTGAAGCATGTAAGTTTGTGCTCGAGGGGGGTAGAGGCATTGTGTGACTCTGTGTGTGGTAGAATTAAATTAATGTTTGTGCTGCAATCTGTATATAAATAACAATTTTAGAAATTCATTAATGTGTTGGTCTCATTGTCAACGAATCCTGTGAAAAGAACAAAACACACACTTTGTGCGGCCTACTTTGAACACGCTTCAACTTCCTTTCCTGTGGCACTCACGCCCATTGGTTCAGACTGAACACAACTTTGCCAAATATTTATTTAAAAACGGTTCAGTCATTTTCTAAAACAGCAGACCAGTTTAGCTTTCAGCAAGTGTTTATCAGAAAGGAGTGCATTTGTTGGGTACTATTTTCTGCTGCGGATTAATATACATTTTTTGTTTTTATCGCACCAAGACTACAAGCTCATGTTCATCGAGATGGTGGAGCGATGGGCAGTCACATGCTGGGAGCAGTTCAGGGTTCGTGCCTTGTTCAAGGGCACCACAGCAGTGCTCCATACTGTGATCCGTGCTGGACTTGAACCGGACACCCTCCGGTTCCCCAAGCACAATGCACTATGTACAAATTTTCAGTGCTGTCTGGTGGAAAGATCTATTGGCAATAGATCACTGCATATCTTTGGTGTTTCCATACTGCAGTTTCTTTTTACTTTTCATCTGATGCAGATATATCTGAGATAAACTAACATCAGGCTGGGTGATTTATAATTTGGGCTCTACAGATAATCTTTAGCACTAATTTGGATATAAAATAATGATTGTTGATAAATATTTACTCATAAGAATAAAGTACACATTAAATGAGCAGATGCTAGGTTTGGCAAGAGAGGAAATTGAATGAACCAGGCGCGCTGGGAAAGGCCTTATCTACGGTGTGTGTGTGTGTGTGTGTGTGTGTGTGTGTGTGTGTGTGTGTGTGTGTTTCTGTGTTTCTGTGTGTGATCGTTACCTGGTACCAGGTGACGCCTGCCAACAGTAGCAGCTACACTGATTACAGGGCTCTCTCTCAGCGTTGTCCTTCTGCTCTCTGACCATTAGATCTCTGACACCCCTCGAGTATTGAGTCGCCACATTATCATTCCCCTGTGTCTTTTGACCCTGTTTTGCTGTTACATCCTCACCCCATGCGAATATGTGTGTGTGTTTCCCCTGACCTTGGCCAAACATTGGTTCCTGTTCCTGTCAGCTGTTGGCTCAGCAGCGCTCCACCTTTATTGCTTTCCCTTGTGGAGCCAGAGGGCTAAGAGCCAGAACTCGTTCCACGTTGGGCCGCTTCCCATTTCTCCTTAGCCGCCTCTCTCACCCATCTGCCCAGATGGTTTGGGCTGATTTTAGGAAACACAGCCACGGCTACGTCACACAGAGCACGACTGAGGAATGTCAAAAATGTAGACTCTAGTTACTGCTATGTAAACTAGTCAGGATGCCAGATAGAGGAATGAAGTGGAAATTGATATGGAGTGAGGCCCAGAAAGAGCAGATGCTGCGGTCACCTGTGCCTCACCTCGTCCAGTAGCTCACCCAGCCAAACCAGCAGCACCCACACTGACACGCCACAGGGAGAAAGGGCAGTTGGCTTACCTCTTCTTCATCTGTCCAGCTGGAAGGCATCAATGAATAAAAGACACAGACTATAGCGCACTGTAAAGAAATATTCATTGTCATACTCAGCCTCATATATACAGAGTAAGTACTGTAGGTGTAAATGATCAAATGAATGAATGAAGTGAAGAGATCTTTTAGAAGGGAGGCAGAGTGAGAATCAATTAACTAAGCTGCTGATTGTTTTCACTCATAAAGATATGAAATGATAAATTATCAATTAGATTTGAAGGAAAGCCAGAAGAGAGATATCTGTGATTATTTGTCCTGTTACCTGTCCTGCTTTAACTGTGCACAAGGACACTTTTTATGTATTAGACGATGTAAAAATCTGACGTGTTTATGATTATGTGAGATGCCAGTAAGGAGTCTTGTAGGTCGAACATGACATTGTGGGTAGGAGTAGGGCTGCACAATTATGGCCAAAATAATAATCACGATTATTTATTATGAATATTCATTGATTTTTAGGGATGAAATACTTTTTACATTTAAATAAACAGAACTGCTTTTATTTCAGGGTTGTGCTAGCTCTGTGTATGAATGTATGAATGTATGATTCTTTGCATTAAAATAAGAAAAAATGTAAATAATATTTATATAATTTCTGATATAACTCGATAACTAATCTACTCTGGATTACAGATGCTGCAGGATTAACATCTCCAAAACATCTCGATCAGCTGGCTAAACTGAGCACACAGCTCAGGATAAAATCAACTGGTATGTTCATGAGGAAACATATAAAACCTGTTATCATCCACGTCCTCTATCTGTATGAATAACTGCTTTGCAAAGACCAACATGACCTCCTAACAAGACTCCCATTAAAGGCGTAGTTTTATGTGCTGGATGAGGCGTCATGATATCACTTATCCAGATAAAAAAGGCTTCATTGTCTTGCTCAAGGGCACCTCAACCAGCCTGTTGATGATCTATCTCTGTATGTACCGGCCGTTTGCGGGGAAACCTTCTGCTTAGGAAACAATTTCTCGAAACCCCCTCGCCCGCCCTGCAGTCACACGTTACACAACATGCTTTTGAAGCAGACAATTAAACTGTCTTGCTTGACAACTCATTTGTCCCCATTGTATCCCCGCTGCCTCTTCAATCACACAGTCTCTGTCACTCATCCATGTATTTCAGCTCAAATGTGTTCAAGAATTATTATGAGGCTGGAGCCATCCAAACCTTCACAGCAGCAGTTTTTAGGATGAAGCTGGGTGCTGCTCTCAACAGATAAACCTCAAATACACACACAGACAGACAGACACACACACACACACACACACACAAACACAAACTACTCCAGACAGCGCTTTATGCTTTAATCTGGTTTTGTACCCATGAACAAGATTCGTCGCAGGAGGGAAAGTGCAGGCCACCTCAAGTTCAGCAGCAGTTTTCAAAGCCTCTTAAAGCTGGAGTGGAGTGACAGTCGGTTTTATCTTACCAGCATTACGGCTGAGATAGACAGATCAGATTATAAGGTCCCAGGATGCAAGTCCTGATGTGTCTCCTTAGGAAGAGCTAAAAAAAACAAAAACTGCGCTTAAATATAAAATCCGAGCTCTTTAACTTCTCCGTCATGTAGTTTTTACATGAAGAGCTTTCGCATGATGGATGAAAACATCTAAAAACAGATGATCTTTAAGTCTTCAGAGAATTATTATCAGAAGAATATCAGAGTAGAGCAAGTGACGTGTCACAGTATGAGCAGTTCCTACATACTTTAGGTCACTTATGTATAAGGATGCTCCTATCAGGATTTCAGGGGGTGATGATGGACGCTGGAAGCTGTATTGGCCGATACAGATCATCATCAATTTGATGCCTTCTGTTTATCGTGTAGTATAATTGTAAGATATAAAATTAAGAAATTATAAAGTGTTATCAAAGTGTCATGAATTGACAACTTATTTATTTATTGGCAGCCAACATGTACAGCATATTTCACTTCTCTCTTAGACACGGCTCAAACCAGAGCAGCCTACGCTTGGTTACTGGGAACCATTAGAGCTGAACAAATATCCAGTGTTTCCTACAAAAAGACTAAAAGATTAAATCCGCTGCACTGCGGCAAAATAACTCAGGTTCTTCCATTCATTTGAGTGGGGATGATGCATTTTGGCTGTGGTGGTGCAGGCCACAGAGGACGCCCGAAAAAGTTGACCTGCGGCGGAGAAATTGTGCCAGCTACACCTTTTTTGGAGAAGTGCAACCGGACGTCACACTGTGGCAGCCAATCAGATCGGTATATTAATATCACTAAACTTGCTGAATGATTTTCTGTCAAAAAAAATGTATTCATGATGTTCAGCGTCGCCTTTTATATTTTATGTTGATATACATCTCGTACTGTGTTACACACAGGCCACTGTAACTGACTGGCACTTAACACAAATGAGTCAGTGCGGTAATCACAAGAAACAATCACTGTCTTGTGTTGGCTGCGTTCAACGCTCTGCTATGTGTGGAGCTCCAAGTTTGCTTCTGAATGATCTAATCGGTGACTTGGCACAAAAATATAATCCTCGTCATCAGTTGCTGCAGACACATCCACACCAATACATGCAATATCTTATCAGTGAGTGACGCAAAAGGCCAAACATACCAGACAATACCTGAACTTTCTGGAGGAAAACATTCTAAAAAAAAAACCCAATAATTTTTAATAATTTGACAGCAGAGTTTTCAAAAAAATCCTTTGAGTAATACTTGGAGCTTGTGGGCTTAATTTCCCAAACTTTATTAGACAGGTAATGTGTGCTTAATAGTATTTTCTTTCTGTGGACGTCATTTGCTTTTTGTCATGGGACATTTAATGGTAATTATTTAGAAAGCTAGAACCAACAGAGCCAAGCTTCTGTTCATGGTGCCCGGAGAGACTCTTATTGGAGTGACTCAACTGGCTGTGGGCACGCTGGCAGCTTTCATGATGGAGAAACAGATTCTGGCTTAAACGGCGCTCAAATAAACTTGGATGTTGAAGGTGAAACACTGAATCCATCAAAGCAAACTTTGCAAACATTTGGTGGCGTTGTAGACCAGAGTCTTGTTTGTTTGTTTGATTCACAGCTTTGGCGGCACGGCTGTTTGAGGTTGTTTTGTTGTGGGGCAGATTTGCACCCTCATGTTTAATTTTATTTTAAGATATTCTGGGTCTAAAGAAGTCTCTCTGCACCTCACAACACTGCACACCGTCTTGTTTTTATGATATCAAGTGTTGGTGCTGCTTTTGTCTCCTGTGCCCCGCCGACTATTTTTATTGAGTGACCTTTTTTCAGGAGTTATTGTATTACATATCAACCCACATCAGTGAGTGGAAGTGGAAGGTATTTTAGAATCAAACTTTTGTGTATAATCACTCACATTGAAGGCTGGGCATTGTTTTGAGTTTTCCAGTACGAGAGCTGAAACGATACCTGAGTTTCTGTATCGCCACAAAAACAATACTTTTCTCAATACCAAGATTTTTTTTCCTATAAAACTCAACAAGACAAAGTTCTTGTCTAAACTAGAGTTGTAAGGATTAGTCGGATTGAAAGAAAATTAATATGCAATTGCAGTTTTGATAATTACTTCTTGAATTGCAAAAGAATTACAAAACTTTAGTGTTTTTAAATGTGATAATGTTCTGCCTTTCTTCATCTCACATGATGGTAAATTTAATATTTTGGGGTTGTGGTCTGTTGGTTGAACAAAATAAGACATTTAATGACGTCACCTCGTAGTCTAGGATATTGTGATCAGGGTTTACATATGCCACTTACACTTTGCAAGTGTATTTCTGGGGACCCAAGGAAGTGCAGTGTCGAATTTGGTGCGATTTGGACATGCGACATGTTCAATATTAACAACCTCTTGAAGAAACGAATAACACGCTATGTATCAGCTCGTCAAATAGTTATATATGGTGGTAATTCTGGAATATTAACAGTCTAATCTAATCGATTTCTGATGTTTTATTGACCAAAAGATTCATCTAGAAATGAAAATAAAGGCTAACTGAACAACGTCTTTGCCTAAATATAAGTGAAAAAATGTTACAGTTTTGATTTAACTAAGAAAACAAGATTATGAATGTGACCAGACATCTCAGTTTTCGTTACATGGTGCAGCGATACAGTTTGGTTGGTACTGAGTATTGTGGTTTGGTCCTCAAGGTTGTCTCTGCTACTTTTCCCTTTGACCATGCAACAAACTTTTTAACATGTTTTTTCTGAAAGGAAGCCATTATGATATTTACTCGTGCCAGTGCTCTTGCACCATTTAGCATTAAACATTGGTTGTCCCAAACAATTAGTGCTGCTGCTGCTGAGCTCAAATGAAGGCAGACAGATCTGGAGCAGAGTGACTGGAGTCGGCTGATGAGCTGTGTGGGCTTCGAGTCTGTCTAGCCTCGGGAAGCTTCAGCGTCGGCCTGTTTGTGCAGTTTATCTGCTTATCTTTGAAAACATTTGTTCACTCTAAAAACAGCAACATGTACACAGCAACTAGACTTCACGCTGGCTTTGACTGGAGATTGGATGAAAGTCGGTGATGGGTTTTTCGCTGTTGTCGTGTGATTTGAGCATTTCTGACATCAGATGGCTTAATATAGCTTAATGGCTCGGTACTGAGGAGCTCCTCTCTGCCTATTCAAGCAAACCTACTCAAACGGACACTCATTAAATAGAACGCCTTAATGTGTTAATTAGTTTGAATATACAGTCAGCAGTGCCTACTGTGTGGCTTGCTTGTGCTCTAGATAGTGCTTGTACTGGGTTGTGATTTATGTGATTTGTGGATTCATGCATTAAACTCTGACCTGTTGTGTTCTTTGTTTATGTACCAAGCTTCTAAATCTGTGTCTGGCTCACAATTTACGCTGCAAAATAGTGACACGACAAAGTTTAATTTGCTTTATGTCTGATGGTTTGAGAGCGACAGGGAGAAGGCGAGTTTTGGTCAAGAGACATAAACAGTGAATGAGAGTGAGTGAGCGCCGGCATCGATAATATTTCCTAATATATATCCCATATTGTTTCACAGCGGTCGCACCCAAAACATCAAACTGTTACCTCTACCATGTATGGGAAAATATTGTGAAGTAACTGAAAATGAAACATCCTGATCTAACTGGGACTGCTACCTGTTGTTTGTTTTTTAGTTATCTCTTTGTATATTCCTGTATTTCCTACGTGGGATTAAAGCGTTTCATCGAGAGGGAGCATATTTGTCTGTCTGTTTATGTAACAGGAAGAATGCTGTTCAATGTTGCAGAGGGAAAAAAATGATGCAACAGCTGCTGAAGCTAATTTGCAGCCTCCGTATCTGTTAAGCATTTTAATTTAGGATACACAACAATAAACAAATGGATAAATAAGTAAAGGATAAGCAGCTCCACTTTGTGATTACATTAAATAGTGAAGCTTCTCCTGCTCTACTTTCTTCAACACCTGAGCTCACATTTTTCTTAATTCTTCATCACGTAAAAGAAGTTTGTGATCTCTCCCGTGCTGATTTCTGTGTACTGTAAAGGTGACATAAGCAGCTTTACGTGACTGCCTTACTTCACCGCTGTCATGTTGGTTGACTGCTGGGAGATGGCTTGCTATGAGCCCGCAACGTCGTCCCAGCTTCAGGTGTTTTGGGAGCAGACGTCAAAGTCAGCTCAGATATGCCGGCCCGGACGTTAGCGAGAGCCCGTCAGCTCTTATCGCAGTCATGCCAGTCGTAGTTTTTGTGTTCTGCAGGGTGGATCGACGTGCAGCTCTCCCATGTGCCTTCACATCACCTACCTTACAAGAAGCGTGTTTCTGCTCTGCATTCAAGCTGCACGAAATGTAGAAAACTGTCGTTATGTAAAATACTTCCTCTGAGCCTGTTTTGCTGCGCTGTCAAATCTCATTTTGCTGTAGCACTTAACCTACATGCTTATCCCGTGTGCAGGCTCAGGCAAACAAACGCAGATTTAAATTCAGTTTGACGTTGAATTTCTGTCCAAATGTGCAAATTCACTGAATGCAAACTTGACGCACATCTGTGGTCGTTATCTCCACTACCAACCTCGGGCCATGTTCCAACTTTATTTTGACCAACGCTCCTTGGTTTGAACGCAGGCCAGGAACTCTGGTTGTTGGTATGTAAACCCTCATGGAGTTCGTATTGGAGGCAGAGCGGGGAGTGGGACATTTCCTGGAGGTTGTTTGGTTTATGTCAGGGTTCACAGTAGGGCTAGGCTAGATACAGCAAAATGATTTATTATTCTTTTCCTATCATTGTCAATGTACACTCAGTGGCCACTTTATTAGGTACATCTGTACGGTATAAAAGTTTAGTTTAGTTTATTACTGAGGTCATAGTTAAAGGCGGTATTGTACTAGACTGCACTATATTGAGAGGTGTTTCTTATTTGTCAACAAAAACAGTCCTCGTGGATCCTAACCAGGGTGCTTATATCTTGTGTTAGTTGTGTTAATCAGTCAAAATCCTGAATATGTGAAGCTGCCTGTCCTAACCAAGCGGAAACCTCTGTGGCTGTGAAATGGTGCAAACACAGAAGTGCCAAAAACTTGTTTCACAGCAAATTGAGGATTGCTATGAAACGAGTTTTGGTCTCTGTAGCTAATTTCTCTTCATGATGACTGCACCTGACTCCCAATTCAAATTCCCACTCCAGTTCAGCTCCACCCACAATCTAATCCACGTCGCTGCCCATTTCTGGATTGACCAGGCAGGACATCACATAGAGAGATACATCACATGTTTCGTGTTGTCCTTTATGTAAAGTTATTCAACTCCAGTTTGAGACTGTCATCCACTTTGATGGCTAAAGTGTCGTCGTTACATCACCAGAAACTTGTTGAAGAGCTAAAAATGAGTCAGTTAATTGATTAATTGATGTATAGAAAATTAATTGGCTAAGTATTTGAATTAATTGATTAATTGTTTGTCAATTTTCCAGCAAAAACATTCCCTGATTGCAGTTTCTCAATATATCATTCAGTTTTGGACTGTTTTCTGATACTGAAAGGTGGTTAATCGAGAAAATAATCATCAGATTAATCGATAATGAAAGCAGCGTTTGTTCTGATACCTAACACTGTGCACTCGTCTCTCCCTTTTTTCTATCAGACTTTTGATACAACAGCATGTGGTGTGTTTAGCCAACTCCACCAGCCCTTCTGTGCCTGTTTTGGAAAGTGTGCTGTCTGCCCCTATGACTGGTTGGAAATAGTTTTGTTTGGTCATCAGTGCAGTATGTTGTCGAAGCGATGTAGCTTATCAACAGTACTTTATATTGTCTGTATCGCCCCGCTCAGTGATGGAAATGTGTTTTCCAGACTGATGCAGCCTCTCCCTGCATGAAAAACCGAGGCAGCAACACTTCGCGGACGTGTTTGTGAGGACGCAGGATTGTTTTGTCCAAGTTGTTTCTTTGTACCCTACAGAGATAAAGTCTGCCAGAGAGTACTGCGAATGTTCTCCGGCGTATAAAAGAAAGAGAGCGAGGGAGCCTTTTATTGTTTGGCCAACTGTCCTGACTGAGTCCAGCTTTATCAGGTTGCACATCGTGAGCCAAGCCCGGCAGGCTCTATCTGTGTGTGTGTTTGTGTGTTTGCTTACCTTTTGTTAAAGGCAGTTTATTCCTCTATCACACACTTTCAGCAAGTCCGTTCCATGTCGGACTGTTTCAGCACATTATGATAATGTGAGTGCTGCTGCACCACATCTGCCAGGTGCAAAAAAAAAAAAAGTGTTTTGTGTTGAGCCAGACATTTACCAAATGTAGCAAATTGCCATTATGTAAAATATTTTCTCTGTGCAGAGCCGCCTCCTTCCATTTCTTGGGCCTGTCTATGAATTAGAGGCATGTAAATGTAGATTTAGAGTGTGCACACAGGATAAACATGGAGGATTTGGATCTATCTGACCGAATGCCAGATATTCTTGTGATTGTTACATGAGCAGTTTTTACACAGTCGTCTCATTTAGCCGGTAGCCGTGGGCAGTACACACCATCTGGATCTTTGGCCCTCTCCCACAGTCTGACACAGACGGCGAAACAAAGCATGTACTCTTCCTGTCTTACACTTACACCGCAGACAGAAATTAGTGTCTGTTAACAAATCATCATCTTGCCATCTATCTATCATTTTCTTCTTACAGTGCAAATAGTTTCCTCGTTGTCCCTCTTTGTGCTCGGTCGAGTCCTTTGCCTCCACCTCTAGCAGCAGCAGCAGAAGTCAAATCGAGCTGTTTGAGCTCTGGGAAATCCAGCAGCCACTGCACCACACTCCACTCTCATGGTCTAATCTTGCACAAAATAATGTCTTGAATTACCTCCCACACTCATCCCGCAGTGTTCTGCCCTTTTATGAACGGAAAAAAAAAAAAATGTTTTGTCAGTTTCCAACAGAATGCAGCAAATTGCAGATTGGCAGTAAATCTTCAGCGGGCCGATGTTGCCGCAGCCTCGCTCCTTTCTCCCTCCTCCACTCTCAGAAAAACAGCTCAGTAGTCGCTTGTATTGGCTGCAGATTGTAGCTGTAGATTGTGAGTCTTTTCATTCAGCGGTTTATAGCTCATGACAAATGCTTGTTCAGCCTTTCAGAGGCTCACTGTAAATGTCAGTCCACTGTAGTTTAATAGACACTCAATCATAGGTGCTCATCCGTACTTACACACATTTGATTTTTTTCTTTCCAATTCAGTTTGGGCTTGATAAAAGACGGTGATGGTGTGTAAAAGATCTACCAGTTGTGTAAACCTTGCAATAAAACTGGGGTTGTAGTGGAGAGTAGGCTCTTATATTTGCAGAAGATACTTTACTGACTCTGCTTATTGAGTTCGAACTCTTTCAAATGCCTCATCAGATCTAATCAGGTTTAGCTTTTAACATTTGCAGAAACAGAAAAGACTGAAACAGTAAAGTCTATAGGCAGAAACACTATAGATTCTAGTTGCAGCTTAATTCACAAGCTGTAAATGCGACCTGCAACTTACGATTGTTTTTTTTTAAATTATTATTATCATCAATCAATCTGCATCTATTCTCAATTGTTGATAATTCGTTTGGTCTATAATACATCAGAAAACTGTGAGAGCCCGAGGTGATGTCATCAAATATCTTGTTTTGTCGACGGAGTCCAAGATACGAAAGAACAGAAAGAACTGCACAACTTTTTCTATTAATGTAATGAGATATGTAGACTATTTAATAGCATTTTATCTTTAAAAAAAAGTATTCTTACTAACTCTGACTTATAGATTATGTATTTATAAGGTCATGGAGAAAAAAGATGAATCATGGTCACTTTTCCTGTCAACGCCACAAGAAGCAGATGCTGACTGTTGCATGTGAATTCCTTAACATCACAGCAGATCCTCCTCAGTGTTAATCTGTCAGACTGACATGTATATTTTGCCAGCAGGATCCATACTGTGAAACTAAACAACATCACATGCTACTGAAATTGTGAATGTACACGATTCTACAGAAACGACCCCTGTACACTTACCTTTGCTACGTGCCACTGCAGATCCTTTCAAAGTTGTTACAGCGAACAGTGTTGAGTTTATTTTCTGGCTGTGAGTTCTGTCAGTCAAATCCAGGCGAGCCATTTAGTGAGAACAGTCAGAGGGGCTGCAGCTCTCAAACCCTGCCAGTCTCTTCATGTTTGTTTAATTAAATCCTTTCATCATCAAGCTTTAAAAGAAAGAGGTGTGATGGAAGCTGCCTTTAAGACGACATGTGTGCTTTCAGGATGGTACCCTAGTTAAACTTGTCAGAAACTTGTCCAGAAATCTGGCTCTGGCTGTGATGGTTTGTTGCCTATTCATCATTTCAACATTACATGGAGGCTTACGGGTGAAACTGTGAGAGGATGTGGTCACCATGGAAACTTGGCAACACTACAGCCTGGTTTATCATTACCGCAGCTATCACGGTGTCAGTCGGGTTGTCTGGAGGACAGTGGAAGTAGTTGATGAGAATGCAGCTAACCGCTGACCCGCTGCAGACCTCTCCGTCAGAGTCGATGCACTCCTGAGATCTCGAAATTGTGATGTAGCACTACTTGGACACAAACTGGACATTCATCTGATCATCACCATTAATCCGTTCTAAGCAGCTGATTCAGGAGGAAACGGCTACAACTTCCAACTGATGACCAGATGACATGGAGAGATACTTAAATATCGATTGTATTTGCAGTTGTAGTTGAAGTATCGGAGACGTTTTCAACAATATAAACCATCTTGATTTCCTGGGAAGAAGACCAAGGTGCTGAGCCGACCTTGAGTGTTGTGCGTGGCTCGGATTTTACACCTTGTCGAGTTTATTGTTCAGCTTTAACTTTGACCTTGTGTGTTTACCTTTCTGTGCACAACTTATGAGTTGATTGCTGTGAAACATTCCTAAAACAGCCAGTGTCCAAACCATTCTTAATCATCAGGTTTTTACCGTCTTTTTTTCCCAAACATGGATAATTGAAATGCGTCCTTTTGTGTAAAACTATAAATACATAAAATACATAGTTATGTAAACCTTACAAGCATAGTGCTCCTTATCGAGGCCAATAAAAACTGAATGGTACTTTCACATAGTTCAGCGTTGACGGAACTAACAGCCGTCTCTAAACATAGTGGAAGTGGGAGTGCGACTCCACTTCTCAGCCACTCACAATACCGTCTAAACATCTTTTTCTCCAAAAGCTTCAAAACAATTTACACTGTTGTTTCTGCGTCACTAATGACTTTCACAACGTGAAGGTGCGAATCACCCACATGGGTTCAATGCGAGGAACCTCCCCACACGGCAGAAATAACTTTAATAGAGGGAGAGTGAGATCAATACCTTTCTGATTCATTAACCAGGCTGAATGCCAAAAAAAAATGAAAGCCTAATTGCAATACTTTATTTATAAGTTCCTACTTCATAGTCAATAAACAAAACTGTGTATCAGTTTGAATACAAACAATTATTCATGTTAGATACTTGATGATTTGAATTCTGCAGATGATGAATGACCGTCCTGTTTGTGTTTCAGTGTTCAGGTGCTGAGAGGACAATCTCTGAAGTCGCCATCACAGCCAGCTAGATCCAACATGAGGTACATCACACTCACCGATACATTAGTGTGTACGGTTACTTTGACATTAATGGCTGAATCACAATCGTTACTTTAAAGTCTGTATGAAGTAAGAATAAATATGTGTTCTGAGTTTGTCAGACCAAAGAAGAAAGTGTTTTTATCCACCCAGCCAAATTTGAACGATTAAAAATGACATGACTAACTTTGAAACACTCTGAGCAAGATGAATTCATCTCTATCTCTCTGCTAGGGGTGCAGGGCTATGATCAGGGTGGCCTCAGCATGTCATTGAGCCACCCTTTAAGGACTGCCCACAAAATCCTGGACTGAAAACTGTTTTAACCTCTAACTCCACATTTCAGTAATATATCGTTAAAAGTCTTTTCACGTGTTTTCAGCAACTATTTACCAACATATTTAATGTATTTTGAAAGACATCTCAGAATTTCCTTTACACAGACTTTAAACTTGTAGCTGACATAATCTAATTTTCTGTATAACGCACTGCAAGTGCAAGTGTGACTGGGCAAAAAAACGAGCAATCAAACTGTTATAAAACTAAAAAAACAACAAAACTATACTTTGAGTGCTTGAGTTTATCATTGTACCTCGTCCAACCTTGAATTACTGGACTTGCGCTTAGTTTTCCTGTCCAAAATGGGATTAGTACCAACATTTCGAGTGTGCTCACTCTAAATAAAGCGTTTCAGATAATGTGGCAAATCTTCTGGTGTATTTTCTTGCCCTCATTGAGAAACTTTAATTTTCCTTTCAAACTTGAACCTTAAAAGATGGTAATCAAACCTTTTTATGTAGTGAGTGTTGAGAGAAATAACTTATGACAACCTGATCCCAAGGATAAATAATGGTTTTACAAGTCATTTTATTCCATGTGCTTTACAAGGATATAAATAATGGCCAAAATTACAAAAATCAGTGTGCTGGAAGCCCAAGCCTATGTACATAAGTTGGTCAGCAGTGATGTCACCAAATAACCCATTTCAGTTTTTCACTCAAAATACAATCTGCCACTTTTATTTTTTAAATTTCCAACCTTTATTTTGGTACCTTGTTTCCAGTGCCATGTACTGCAAATCCTTTATTCTTTTCTCTTTTACATTACATGTATGAACAATGAGTTGGCAAAATATCTATATACATTTTATAATTGGATAATGTCTCATCCAAATAATACAGTAATACTGCGTTTAAAATAGTACATCTGCTAGATAAGAGTAGAGCCCCATGAGAAATGATGGAGGGTTTGACCTGACAAGAGTTAGCTAGCAACCTGCAACATTCACTCTCTGTGTATAAGTATGATCATCTAGTTTCAGATTTTTTTTTAAAGGATGGCCATCATTCTCAAGCCCAAGGTTTTCATCTTATCATATCATAGAAAAATAATGTAACATTAAGACAACAGTAGACAAGAATTGCACAAGAATAATCATAATCATCATGGTAATATAATACTCTCATATTAAACATTAAAATGTCGGGCAATACGAATAGAATACTTTTTTTTTAAACGCCAGATGCTGTTTTGTTCACGCAGGTTCGTCATCCATTGTGATGAGACACCTGTTGCATCTTGAGCGTGTTGCAGCTAGTCCAATCACATTTACACGCTTGTGCATATATCTCTGTATTATTTTCTGACTTTTAAAGAAAAAAAACAAAAGAGCCAGTCAGACGTCCTCAAACCCATGCCCATTCCAACACCGACTCATGCCCAGTGGTGCCTTTAGCGAGCCCATTGTCTTTTACCAACAGATGCCCTGTAACCATACTCACAGTCTCCATGGAGACCCAGTGACGGCCCAAAAGTTCACAGGTCATGCCTCCCAGTCGGGCATATAAATCCTGCTGTAGTTGCAGAAAGTTGAGGCTGCTTTCAAATAAGTGTACATTCAGAGCAGACCGTCGTCTGTCAAGATGCAGTCCTGTTAGTGTGTGTGTGTGTGTGTGTTGAAGTGTCTGTCATATGTTGTCAAGCCTCATGTGGATGAATGATGTTTAAAATTTTGTAGTCAACCTTAAACACTGTGGAGTAGCGTCCATGTTTGGAGTCCTTTGTAGTCCATTTTGCATTGTGTGTGTGACAAGGTCCGTGTTTAGGGCTGGCTACATTCTTTGCATTCCACAGTAATAGACATGAGCGTCCGGCATTGCCCTGCAAATGAGATGACATCACTTATCGAGAGAGCCCTCACACCCCGCCTCTCCACCGGCCCCCCTGCTCAGCAAATCCAAAATGGCCACCATGCTTCTCACAAGCCACATGCTAAACCTTTTACCTTTTACATACAAGATTTTTTTTTTTTCCCCCACCCTCAAATAAAACAACCACCAGAGAAAAATCCATGTGGTTAAAAGAATTCTGAACATAGACACACAAATGTGCTGAAAAAGATGCTATAAAAGCAAAAAAAAAAAAAAACCTCAAAAATTCACCTACTTCTCAGGTCACGTTTAAAGTTGTCAAAGAAATTCACAAGTTTGTCAGTATATTCAAAAAAATAATCTGATAGAAAGAATCAAAAAGTTGAAATACATTCTAGTAGCCTGCTGGATGAACCAGTTTGAGTCAAAGTTAGACTGTGCTACAGCTCTCCTCTCTTTGATTAAAAAATGTCTAAAAAGTCTGAACTTTCCTCCGGTTGTCATGTTTTGACAACAGCCCTCGTCATTGTCAGCTCCCACTCTGGCCTCGAGAGACAGCTAAAACACTGTCGCAGCGCTTAGCAGTGTTCTGGTTACAAATCTCATTCAAATTGTCAGGGACAGTTTGACAAAGGGGCTGAAATGTAGAGAAAAGCGAGGGATGGAGGCAGTCAGGAGGAAAAAAAGGAGCAGAGAGACGAAGCCAAACGGTTGCACCCACCAACAGGAAGGAAAAAAAAAAAAGAAGAAGCTGGAAACAGAACAACCGACTGGTTGACTGACCGACAAACAGGAAGTGGAAAAAGGAAAAAAAAAAGAACGGACCATTTCCCCTACAGGTGGAGACAGAGAAGTGCACCACAGCCCTGGGTTCAAAGGTCATGCGCCAGCCCTGCAGGCAGGAGGATGGGGGCCCGGGTCAAAGAAGGGGGGTGGGGTGGGGGGAGAGCAGAAACGAAAGAGAGAAGAGAAGACAAGGAGAAAGAAGAGAGAGACAGCGCAGCGCCAAACGTCATCATGCAGTGGACAGGCTCGGCTAACGGGGGGGCGGGGCGGGATGTTTTTGTTTTTTTATTTTTCAGCCGGTGAGGTGACGCGGCGGCGTGCGTCGCTCGTGCCCAACTCCGGGGCGGGGCCCCAGTACAGGGCAACCTCTGAAAGGCACACACACACAGGAGTGGACAAGGCGGGTGTATGTTAGAAAATAGTGGTCTCGTACTTGGTGTTGACTCCTCTCTTGGCCTCCTGACCCGGCTCCACAATCCACGGCACGTTGGCGTGGCCCTTCTGGTCCATGGACGGCTGCTCCATCTGACACAGGAAGAGATGGAGAAGGACGAAGAGCCAAATTATTTTCAATGACCTGCATAGTCTCAAACCAAACAGTTCATCATGACACATTTTTGTATGCAAACGGCTGTTGCTGTTGACAAAATCGACATTTTGCACACCGCAAACTGTGACTGAAAACTAGACGGTAGAATCAATGAGATGAAGGATGTGCTGCTTACGAAGTAATGCAATGGAAAATAACTGAAATATAAGAAGTAGATGAGTTACAGATGAGGAAGCAGAACAGAGATCACGGGCAGAAGCTAAAAACAAACATTTTCCATAATTAGAAATGTCTAAATGTAACATCCTGCTGCTGCTTCACAATGTAAACACTGTGTGCTGTATTTGCAGCAGTGCACCTCCCAACAGTTGCAATTGTCAGAGAGCTGTGGACTCTTGTCTGCCGCTGCCACTGTGAAGCTATTAAGGCTTCAAAGCTGCGAAACAAACCAAACAAACCAAACAAATCTAAATTGCTTTCAAAAATAACCCCACTGCAACCAATCAAGCGGCTGGGATTCGTTGCCGAGGGTGTTTTTCCTCCAATCTATTGGTTTATTTTCAGATAATTTGGGGGGAAAAGGGAGGGAGGCTTGACTGTGAGTGCTGCAGTTTTGACAATAGAAGACTAAATCTGTCCTTGCACTCTGTCTGATGCTAATTATAAACAGAAATATTTGGTAAATCGAAATATCGTGTTGATATTTTGTTAGAAAGGCATCAACTTCTGCAGTAAACAGGGTTAATCTCAGAGTTCTGCAGTACGCTAACAGAACCAGGTTCCTCTTATCTTCTCCCAACACACTGCCACAGCAACAATACGGAAACTAACTCTAATAATAATCCAGTTCTCTATCCTCTTGCTCTCACACAGCCACAGCAAGACCTTATAATCTTGTTATGGGGTTAAAGGATTAAGGACAAACACAGTTTCAGTCTCACGGCACCACAACACCACCACCATCATGCTTAGTGACGAACTTGTTCGGAGCATCATCAGGATCAAATTCATCGACCATACACAAAGCTGTGGAGCGGACCACGCCTGCCTTCAAAATTAGTTTTATATCAACACTCTTTGTGGATTTTCTGCAGAGCGGTGGGAACATTACAACATTAAGTAATGCCGCAGGGACATCCAGTGTGTGATTCGGCTCTGCAGACCTTCAAAGGACAGCAACCTCAGTTAGCCAAGCCGATGAAATACATGCAATGGGGGTCTGTTGCGCTTTGAATCTGTTCTTGGCACACTGTGCAGTCTTCTTTTGATGACCCTTTAAAAATTCAACTCCCTTGTATGCAAGATGAAGATGTGGATAGAGGGGGAAGCAGTGCGGATCAGAGTGTACAAGCTCATTCCAAGCATTCAGTGAAGGTTAATGGACTGAAGTGTTTCTATAAACATTAAGCTAATTTTTAAAGCAGTGGTTATGGCTTCAAACACTTTTTATTTATACATTTACCATCTCAAACGTGCATCTTTAAGGAGGCAGTGTATCCCCATCCAGAAGCTGAATCAGTGCAGTGAGGCACATAAAAACTGACTGAGGCACTAAAGTCAAGGTCTGCATTCAGGCTCTATATTAGCTGTAAAGAAATGAAATAGGTTTGCTTTGCAAGACGGGCTGAAGTGGCACATCTGCTACTAACCGTTGATATGGAGATAGAGGTAGTAACTGAATAATGAGACGCACAAACACTCACTGCAAACACACAAGGATGCAGAGTCAGTTGAGTAAAAGCGACAGAATAAAATGGAAGCACTTACAGACGGCGCTCTCTCCTTGACTAAAAGAAAATCATGTGGAAATAAAGGATAAGAGAAGGAAAAGCGTGGAGGACCTGTGACTGAGCTTTGTGAGGAAGATGGAAGAGTCGAGGGGGAGGAAGAGGAGGGTGGAGAGGAGGCCGGTGAGGGGTGTAAATGTGGCCCAGTGACCAGCGGCTGGAGGGGGACATGATGACCTACAGGGGCAGAGTTCATACACAGGTCAAAGTGGGCCTGCTCGGCAACACCAACACCGAAAACAACACAGCAGCAGGAAGGCAAAAAAAAAAAAAAAAAAAAAAAACACGGCGGTGACAGAGCGGCTGCACGGCAACAGGGAGAGGCAACAACACTCCAAAACCAAAGCAAAACCATAGCAACAACATGGCAGCGAAAGTCATCGCCCTGGCAACAGCGTGGGACAGCAGCATTACTGCAATACAGCAAGAGTAGGCCATGTTACACCACATTTATATAGCAACTCCTGCATGGCAAAAATACCCCCAGCAAGACGCATAGGAACAAAACCTCACTGCAAAAGCATCTACACAACACACTCAAATTTCAATTCAACTTTAAAGTCATGAGAAATTCTGCCAGTGAGGTGAGAAAGCTTGTGGTGACACTTCAGCGGTTGAGTTTTGAAAAGAAAGTGAGAATATTAGGCTCCTATAGCACCAAGAAAGCAGCTGTTTTCACTTCACTGTGAGACTTTTTCACTCATTTTAAGAAGCACAAGGTTGTAAAACTCAATCATACACGGTTAGAGTCACGTATTTCAATCCCATTTTGAAGCTACACTCAGATTACAGCAACATGCCGATGCCGATCAGAGACAACAGAGTCACATCAGACACGCTCACACTCATAAAGGCAAGTTAAGTGGATGTTGGGGGGGGGAGATTTACAAGCAGATATGTTCACGTACACGTACAGAAATATGAACAGTGTGTGAGTGTGTGGAGAAACAATGCAACAGTATTTTAAAGCACGGGAGCTTGAGAGGTGCTGCAGGATGGAGATTATGGCTGGCAGGTGGCAGGAATATTAAGTGAATCCTGCAGTATCTTTGCCCTGCTGCACACCATAAGCCATTAACTACACCACACACACACACACAGACACACATATATGAACACAGGGAGGAAAGAGGCAATTAATGGTTAATGTAACAGTCGCAGAGTCAGCAGATTGTGTGTACACATGCCATCGTCCATCATCTCTGTAGGCACAGGACCACACAAGCTTTTCCAAACACACATACACACAAACACACTGCATATGTTCTCTTGCACCGTCTTTCCTCACTGTCTCACATCTCGCTCTAACTTTAGAAAAGTGAGGCCACTGATTCTCCTCCATCACCATGTCTTTCTTCCACGGCTCACAGTATGTAAATGGGCTTAAATTTGGTACAAGCACACTGATACAGCAGCCGCCGTAACTCTATACCGGGCCCTTTAGACACACACACGTGTGCTGCTGTCTCTGCCAGCAGAAGTGTGTGCGGAGTGGGTTAGCATGACTATTTTAAAGCTCCGTTGGGGGTTAATGGGTGGTTGAAAGGTTTACAGATAGACTTTGCGACGCTGTGGTTGGAGGAGGCGTGAAGAAAGGCCACACATGTTTGCACACACACACACACACACACACAGAAATTCATGACAGAATCTGGGACACAAGTATCTAATATCACCAAGCTAGGGCTGAGTAACGAACGACAATACTCTGTTGGTACCAACACAACTCTTAAATGGACCCCATAGTGTGAGTTGCCAGTAGGCGGCGGTAACACACAAAGAAGTGAAGATGAAGCTAGCCCAACATGGATGTCGACTTGTTTAGTGCGGAAGAAAATGTCGTCAAATCTCTGCTCAGACTTAACTTTGATCAGACAGATCCTGATTAAAATGATGAAATGTATCGTGCCTGAAACAGAACTTTCCAAGTTGACTCAAAATTGCAAATTTGGACCGAAAATTTGACTCAAATAGGCTGTGGAAATACTGTATTTCAACATTGGTTTTGTCCCGGACAAATGGAAATTTCTACATTGTATGCGTTCTGTGAATAAAAAGTCCAAATATAATTTTTAACTAAAGAGTGTGTAGGGAAAGTTGTGTGATCTAATTATGGAGTAATGCACAATACAGACCTGGATCGAAGCACCAGAAGCGAAAGAAGACGGTACAAACCAAGCTGTCTGTTATCATGGGGAATGTAAGATCTCCCAATAAGATGGAGGAGCTAACAGTGCTAACAAGGCTACAGAGGGAATATGGAGAGTGTAGCATCACAGAGATGTGGCTGAATGAACTCATGTCAGACTGATCTTGTCACAGATATTGTGGCCAAAAATATCACGATAACCACCAAACTTTCCAGATATTTGTGCTGAAATCTAGCAAGATTACCTCACACACTGATCACCTTGGATTTGATCAAACATCACACTTAGTAAAAACACTATAAACGGTTAAACAGTAGCAGGTTGGTCTACAGTTTTTATACACCTATTAGAGTTTGCTCAGACCTCTGCACACTACAGCATTTTTAATGAGGAGCTCATGGACTGAAATGTCAATACAGTACATTATTTCACCATGCAGGGCTGCAGTATGTAGGAGTCTTCCACATGAGGATTCTTTATCTTCTTACACACACACACACACACACGCGCGCATGCACACAAAGTGAGGCGAGCCAAGCAAGCCTCCCCAGAGCTCTATGCAAACAGGCCTCATCAATCAGCCCAGTGTGTAAGAGACTGCAGGGACAACAAGACCGAACGGACGCTTAACAGATCAAGTATCCACCTACACCTCTGCCACGCTGTCTCCTCGGCCAAGACTCCGACACACTAAACACAAGTGTTCCAGGATAGTCCCAGTACAGCAAACTGAGAGTTGAAAGTTGACGTAGTCGAGCATGGATGAGGACAGATTCCAGTGTAAATGGGACGGGAGTTGATGGGATGTTGGTTGGGTTTGATTAGAAGAGTTGGAAGGTGATATTAGAAATTAAAGTGAAAATCCATCTTAAAGCACAATTCTTCTTTTATAAGCAATCCTGGACTTTATAGTAATTTTGGAAAGAACATTAAGTTTATAATGGAAAGCTATAAGTTACTTCAACTGTTCCAAAAGGAACTGTCAGAAACATCTTGAGTTGCTGATGTGAAATTCAGTTTAAGATGGACTTTCCCTTCAAACAGTAGTGCGACTGTGCGGCAGCGCTGCTTACAGATTTGCGGATGTTGACACGAGGTTTGGGGACAGGTTTGCTGGGCTTGCTGTCAAAGCTCTCAGGCAGTGTGGACGATCCGTGGCCGCTCTTCCTGGCCTGCAGGGCCAGCTGGTAGGCCACCTCGAAGGCCTGGCCGAGTGTCAGGATGATCTCGTACGCCAAGTTCTGACAAGAGGGTAAAAGGCAAACAAGCGTGAGAATACAGTGTGACATTATAGACGCTATCTGCTTCTAAGAACGCACAGATACAGTGTCGGTACTGACCACATCAAAAGCAGTGAAGACGTGGCAGTAGTGGTGACTGGACTTGAGGTCTTTGGTGATGTAGGCAAATGTAGACAGATCCTCTGGATCCTGAGCCGCGCACGAGATGTTACGAATCTCATGTTCTGCTATGATGTTCTGCAGACGGAGAGAGAGAGAGAAAGATAAAGAGGTGCACGGAGAGCTTGTTGATTATCTCCAGTGAGCCACTTCATGGAAAAACAAATCTGATTTATTATTCATCTTATTTCACACGTCCCAAAACCATAATCACTGCAGCACAGTTTTGGTTTGAGAGAGTCACAGAGTTGGGAGTTTGTGCTCTGGTTAAGTCACGGGAGAACACTCAGAATTTGTGTTGCGTTAATTAAAGCACATCTCAGCTGTGAATTATAGAACATCAAAGCCCCAGAAGAAAGTTTTACTGAGAGCGAGCATTAGAAAACATATTTTGGTCACAGTATCGTCATTGTCTTTGATTCTATGAAATGAAATCAGCCTATTGATGTGTAGGTTGTACGGTGAATGAGATATCCACTCCTCTAGTCTTGGTGAGGTGAATCTAGGTGAAGCTGCTGCCCCTTTTCAGTGTGCCTTATCCCCATCACTGATTTATTACCCTTATTCTTATTTCTTCCCTTGCTGCTACATAAGTTAAAGCAGGATCTGTGGTCGGCTGCTAAATATCAGGAACGTACTGCGGCGTGTCTGTGAGCAGGCTAAGTGGCGATGCAGAGTGAGTTATGATCGCGCCTGATGGTCATGTTCGAGGCGGTACCAGCACCAGCACATGTTCTGTAACCATTCAGAGCCAAGACATGAGAAAAGTACGCCTGACTAACTTTAAAGTGTTCGGGCAAAGATAGACAACACATACTGGTGTCTAGTGTCACCAGCTGGCCAGCATGTCATCATTTTATGTATTACTCGAGTCTGTGCTGTGCTGTGCTGCCTGAGGACGAGGACTGAGCTCCAAATGTACCGACTATCTGCGAATTATGCTCGTTTTCTGCTGTGTGCGTGTACTTTAGTGCATAAATACTTTTCTGCAAGTAAGCAGCTTATAATTATCTTAAAATTGTTTCCCACTGTGTCCCATTTTTACCAACCTGAGGTGGATTAGATCGTCTTACACGGGAATCAGCAGCTGATAGCAATGATTGACTTCTTGGTGTCTAAGCTGTCTTCACATCATATTGGCACAGAGGCAGAAACTCATTCACACATTGGGCACCCTTCACTCAAATGTCACTCTGGTTGCAAAAGGAATGAGGCGATAATAAACTGAGAAATTACTTTTTTTTAATAACATTAAAACCTCAAAAGTTTTTATTATGAGCTTTTTAAACATCCCATTAAGGATTTAATGAACTGAGTAGGTTGTTATTGATTTTTCCCGGGCTCATCCATTCCATACTGATTATTCCCTGTTTGTGTTTTACCCTCTTTTACACCTTATTGATTTTTACACCATATCATTTTAAAATCAGTCACGCTGCAGCCGAGGCAGACCTCAGCTCTGCCATTTCTGACACCCGCTCAAAGGCCTGACCTTTCATGTGTTATTTACAGTAGGCGTCACGGGAAGCGAGCTGCGAGTGTTTACCTTATTTGTGGCGTCTATGAACTTCACTCCTTTGTAGGAAACAGAGAGCACGATGGTCGGCACCTTCTTCATTTGTTCCGTAGACTTCTTGGAGCGCACAAAACACAAACACAGAGAGAGGAGAGAGGCGGCAATCACTTTCGAGGCACAACATACACAAAGTGGAGTCAGTACTCTGCAGCTGGAAATTAGAATTAGTCTCAGATGAATGAATTTTGGTTGGTAGAGATCTCCTCTGAATTTAATAACCTTTTAGTTTTATCCAGTGCACGTGAGAAAATGAAAATGGAAACAACCTGAGTAAAGGAAGAAAGCGTGAAGTAAATAAGCTAATCGAACAGGCTTTTGATGATTTCCTCCTTGTTTACTAAAGTCAATTCAAATCATCTCCACAGGTTCGGGGTTGCCAGGCGCCTGCATAAAAAAAACGACTGCATCCGAATTACATTTCCAAACCCAATCGACTGCAGCGCTGCATCCAATAAGTCTATTAGCTCATAAGCCACATCAGGCACCTACTTTACATCTCTCCGCATTCTTTTTAATTACATATTGGCGTCTCAATTACCTATATTTAAACTCGTTATGCAGTGAGGTGCTGTGGAGAATCGTGTGATTTACAGCGACGTCGGCGTCACCCTCCAAGCTGTCATTCTACCTGCAAAAGCTTTAATGTATTCGAATAAATTGACATGAGATGAGTCTCTTTACTGCTTTCCCTGCATCACTTCTTGTCTGTCATCGCTCGTCTCTCGCATCCAGATTTCTATTACGCTCTGTCCCTCCTTTCTCCTCCTTGTCAAATCTACTCGCTGCTATCATTCCCAGATCTGTTTCTTCTCTTTGTTACGTTTCTGTTCTCCCCGCTCGCAGTGTGTCGCTGCTACGGTTCGGCCTTGTCAGGATCAGGTAGCGCTGAAAAGCTGACAAAGGCAGCAACGCCTGGCTTTGCCGGCCGATATCCAGCTAGAGGCTGTGAAGTTGGGATGGAGGATGGAGGGAGAGATGCTGGGAAAAGGGGTGTGCAGAAGGAAGGTGCGTTATGGGGTAATAAAAGCCAGAATGATGTGAAATACATCTCATTGCACTTTAATTATGACCAGAAAAGCTGCATCAAACTGAGGAGGGGGAGAAGTAGAAGAAAGAAAGATGCCTTCTGATGTAGCAACATAAATATAGAGATAGAAGAAAAGAGGGAGGCGGAGGGGAGAGGAACAGAAAGCTTTACTCATGAATATTAAAAATTCTCTTCACACTGCAGCAGCTCAGGTGGAGAGTGAAAGAGATGAACTGAGGGGGCACGAGAGAGGGAGTCAGTGTTACGGTAAAATACCGAAAGGGTGAGTGAGCGAGAAGAAAAGACTTGATAGCAGGAGACAGATAACCGCAGTGAGGAATAAAGGGAAAAGATAGAGTGAGCAGCAGAACGACACAAAGTAAGACGAGGAGATAAAGTGATTTAAGGTAAAAGGGGGGTCACTGAGCCACCCGGCAAGGATATTAAAAATAAATCCCTCAATATATTTAATCCACAGTCATGATATTTTAAGTTTGTTTAAGTTCCAGTGTGAGTGTGAGGCCACAGTGTCCCAGATTTAAAGGTCCAGTAAGGTATTTTTGGAGAAAACATTTATGCTGCTTGCACTTTTGTGTAACTTATTATAAAGCCGGTTTCTTCTTCCACGCGGCGTTTTAGCAACATCATTGTGTTCCCAGTTCTTCCGCATTACATGCTAATAATGTCATTTGCGTCTTCTCTAACAATAGCAGAAGTAAAGTGTGTTAAACTGTGCTTTACCCTCATTTTGGCACAAGCGTCTTGTGTGGACTCCGTCCCTCTCAGCTCCTTTACCAGCATGGAGCCCAAGTACTGTGGAAAAGAACACAAACATGCTCAGGAGAATATACAAGTACGTGAGTGTCTGGTTATGGCTGTAAAAAAACGTTGTCAGCCTTTTAACCTCCTAATTCCTACTAGACGCTCTGGTGGGTCTGTCTTTACGAACTTGTGCTGTGCAGCCAAGCATTGTTCAACTTCTATTCCTAGTGGACATCACAAAGTTTGGTAACAGCAGCAAAGTCACATTTGAGAAGCTTGAACCAGAACTTGTTTTTTGCACTTTTTGCCTTACTGTATAAATACGAATAGTGGTTTGTTGCAGTTTGTTGAAATAAGATGTGTGTCCAACCCATGTTCTGCATATGAAGTGAAGTGAATGAGATGCAGTCCAGCAGCAGGGACAATCATCATCTGTGGCTCTGCAGTCTCTATTCACAGATATAAAACTTCCAACACAACCAGACTCAGCGTCCTGGACCAATCAGTCTTCACTGCCCACTTAACACCAAAATACTTCCCCTCAAGTTTACACAATGAATCCTGGTAACCAACCAGCTCAGCCTGGGCTTGAACAGAGTCAACAATGGAGTGCTCACCCACGATGATGTGGACGACAAGGAGTGGGAGCCTTTATACAAAATCTAAAATAACATAAACACCAGCCTTCCTTCATAAAAAGAAGAGGAGGACAATGGCTTTTGATAAATAATTTTTGTCTTCATTCCTTCGCCTTGTCTTGATGCAATAAACTGACGAGAATGTAAAATATGTGTGTATTTATTTAATTTAAAGTATTAATCATGGAGTGTACGCTGTGAGAAATAAAAGCTGTGTTTACATTCAGCTGTACCAACACGGAGTTTGATTAAATGCACACAGACACACACGGCAGTAATTACATCCACCTTGAGAGGCTCCTGGAGGGACATTAACACCAGACTGTGGCAGCGTCTTTGTGGTCAGGCATTTTGCACACGTAGTATCTGATTTAATAAAGAAGCTACTAATGGTGACAGTGTTTTACAAAGACAATGTTTATGTCGACATTAGAGAGCTTAATGGGAGTGACATTCACCTTCCTGCTTATAGAAGAGACCTTATTCCTTAAAGAGGGACCCTAACAAGGCTTTTAGTGGATTACAAGAGAAATATTTATATCTGCGTGACTCTACAGTACAAAATACAGAACTGAATATCTACCTCACAGGATTTATTTTACATTTGATTCGCGATTCGTTTGATTATGGAGGCAAAACCTTTTGGCTAAAGTGCTCTGCGTGATGAGTTACTTCTTTGTGGCACGCAGACAGTGACTTCGTCTGGGGAGCCTGGTCCTTGGCAGATCAGAAGGAGGTCATCTGGGCATGTTAATACTTTGTCTTGATTCAAACTAACAATCTTAAATTGCTGTTATGGCGTGGTTGCTGGCATTTTTCCTAGAAATTGCATTACAGTCGCACACAGGACCAGCTGCTGTCTTGTCTACCGCCGTCTCTGCGGCTCTTTGTTGGTGCACACAAGCACACAAAGTCTTTGATTAGTTCCAGATAAAATTCAAAGATGTCTGTCACAAAGGAAGAGATAGGTTAAAATAGACTTAATAGGCTGTAATTGAAGACCAGGAAGAAGTCCCTAATATTTTGTATATTCGATGTATCTACAGAAACTTTTAGATGAAAATAAAATGCACACAGAGTCTGTATTGAGATAACATTGGCTGTTAATGATGTGGTAATGATGTTAGAGTGTCTGCAGGGTTTTTATTGGAAATGGATTTGTAATAACTTCAGAGTTCTGGTTGTAAAGCCGGCATAATAAAGTTAAGATGTCATCGGAGGTGGTGCTGAAAGTGGAGGTTTTGTTTATCTCCAGCCCAGAGATGAAAATGAGAACAGTGCTGCTGATGCATCCTTTATTCTGTCCTCCTGGCTTTTTACCATCCCACAAACACAATGCACTCCTCTCTTTGCTCTCATCACTGTCTCATACATCTAATTTATTCTTATTCACTCTCCATCTTCACTCCAGTTTGCCAATATTCATACTGAGCGCTCTGCTTCCCTCCTCTATTGTGGCTCCCGCTCATTTATCTCACTTTCTTTGCTTTCTGGAGCCCGTTGTCCTGGGACAGCGAGCATTAGAGATGTTGTCATAAACGGCTCCATGAAAGCACCTCCATATTTTCCCTCGATGGCGCGCCCGTTGTGCCTTCCCCATCATCCGCCCAGAACACATTGCCTATGTAGTTGTACATCTGTCAGGAGCCTAATGGTCCTCGCTGTTGCTATCAATCTTCAGAGGTGAGAAAACGGAAAAGAGGACTTGACTGAGAGAAGACACACTCCTGGGATACTTATCTCTTATTCACTTCCTCTATCTCATCTTTTCTTGCTTTCATTAATATTTGATTTCAGCATCACATTTGATTTCTCTTCTCCATGTCCTATTTGTTCAAACTTCTCTCCTTCTCTCTCTTACTTAATCACCTAGCTCACGTCGACTGCATTTCCTCATCACGTTGTCTTTGAACCAATCACAAAATGCATCTCTGAGATATCCAATTACATTCCCTCTCTTTGTTTCTCAGAGCCAATGGCATCTCAGATTGCTTATTTGCACCTGCTCCGAGTGAGTAATCATTCCAGTCTGGATGCTCTGCAGATAACCAATCAGAGGTGCAGGTCTGTATCCGTGGTAACGTGGATATATAACACCCTTTATGTAACTGGTAAATTTGTTAAATTGGTCTAAATTCAACAAAGTGCAGAGAATAACTGAGCAGTATTGACTGAAAGGTGAAAGTGAGGGTCATTGGTCTTTAATATTTTTAACATAAGAGTGTATTCTATCAATCAATGGGAAATAGAGGTAACTGTTAATAATTTAATACCATATATTCACTGGTTTAAACTTCTCAAATGTGAATCTTATGTGTTAGTTAACTCAATCTCTTTTGTGTTTGGACTGTTGGTTGGACAAAACATGTCAGACACTGACATAACACGATGTTTTACAGACACGATAGTGCAGTAAGTTGAAGGTTTAGGACTTACGTAGGCTTCGTAGTCACAGGACTGAAAGATGAGCTTCTCGGGGTGATGCTGCCAGTACTGCACCGGAGTGGACGAGGTGGCCTCGTTGGGCGGGCGCAACGTGATCGGCTCGCACCACTCGCCTGCCTGAAACGTCAACAGATCGCACATGAGGATCACGCAAGATTACAAGATGGGGCATGACATCAGAGGCTTGCGCTGTGTGTATCCCATGTTGACATAACTCGTTGGCCTAAAACGAATGTACGTTCATAATGCAACAGCTTTTCTGTCTGAACATGAACATGCCTTCGAAGGGACACGCTTCAGAGAACATCCAAGAGGAAATTAAACTTGGATGAATTATGCTCGAGCTTTCACCTTTTACTCAGAGGAAAGAGCTAACTCCCATCTGCAGATCTCTGAAATGTCTGCGGATAACAATTAAGCTTGTTTTATGGTTTTTCATTCTTCTGTAAATGAAACCAGATGATTTTCTTGCGCACACACATCCCGTGACTGTATGTTTATGCGTCTATGCATATCGGATTGCTTGTGTGTGTAATCCCTGTCTGAAAGTCGGTGAGGCGCTGTGGAGGTGAGAGCTCCTAATCAGATGTGAGGTTTTTGGGTAAACATCCTGGAGATAAGCTTTTAAAAACAGACTTTGACCAAATCTACGATAAATTCCACTCGCTAAACATTATTACACTCACTTTTCCCACAAACCTTGACCCTGCTGGATTCAGTCACTGAAAGTTTCATGTGCTACCTTTAAGACTAAAATATGTCTTGAAAAGAAGTCAGCTGTTGCACTTTTCTTGGGGGAGAACAGAAGGTAAGGGAAGAGGGAGAAACATTTGTGAGGTAACCAATCATCGAAATCTGGCGACACTCGGAGAATAAAAATATTTCCTCTTTGCTATAATAGTTATACTTCTATTCTGGCAGAGCTGACTCATCAGTGCCACCTCAGAGCGCTGTTTCTAAAAAAAGGGGGGACACACTGTGACGCACACACACTTTAAGAGATTCAACAGGGTAGCCATAAAGTGTGTGTTAGTCTGCACTAATCAGCTCTGTGATTCACACGGGGACACAAAAAGACCCTAATCATACTGAATCAAAACACAGCTGCTGCCTCTGATGTGCGCACACGTGTAAGTGTGTGTGTGTGGGAGTCACTGTGCTGCTGATGATTGGAAGTCATAAAGTTGTAATTCTGCTTTTGGAAAGTTGAAACAATTATTCTGAAGTGTGTGTTTTGTTATGCAGAACTATTAAATGTTGCATCTCTCGACGGCAAAGACAAAGAGAGAGATTAACGTTTATTTCGTAAGGCGGGAGTTTATGCCTGATTGCAGTTTTTGCATATTTTCTAAGTTCATAGCATAAAAGTTTCAGGCAATCCTTATTTGTAAAATTTATACGAGCTCTAAAACTGCAAAGACGGCTGCTGGTGTCAGATGGTCTGCCTGCTGCAGATTATTAATGGTGGATTTTCAACAACCAAACAGGCAGATAAAACACTTTTGGCTTGCATCTTGCAGCTATTAGGGACCGGCGTTTAATTAGTGAGATACTTCATTTATGATTAAGATATATTCCACCATCTTGATTAGAACTGTGAAACTGCCCGAAAGCTTATTAGTTTGTTATGGCTTCCAATTTGTAGATTCCAGGATACAACTTTGAAATATGACTGAAATCTGATTATTTATGTGTTTATTATTTGACACAGACGACGTAAATCTTTAGTTTAATCTTTAAAAGAAGTGATTTAAAACAGCTGGACACTGTAGTTTTTGTCAAATGTTAGAGAGAGTATTTACAGCAGCAGGATTGAGTGAAAATAAACTACAAAGCCCAGATTCATGGCAATTCAGGAAGATGTCACCCATTGACATCATTGAGTTTTTAGACAACAATTGAGCTCTATGGCACAGAAGATGTTTGTAGACATAAGAAAAATATAGAATATTACCAAACATGTCCTATAAGCCTTCATACAGCCAACTGTATCTCTGACTATAACCATTCATAATACTTTCCTTGAGTCTATTCCTCTCTCTCCCTCCCCGCCTCCATTCATCCCTCCAACCTGTCCTCCTTTCCTCACCATGCTGACTTGAGCCATCTGTCGCTCCAGCTTGGATCGCGGCACGTCCTCGAAGTAGTTGTCATTGCTGCGCTGCCTGCGCCGGGCGTCTGCCTGCATGATGAGGTGCTGCACGTCCAGAGATCCGCCCGGGACCCCCGCCGTGTACGCTGCCTGGCCCACCGACGGGCTGAGCTGGGGTGGAGTGTGGTTCCCGCCTGGCTCCTGGGACAGAGAACGGGTGGGGTGGAGGGATTGGAGCGGTTGGAAGGAAACAAGAGAGGGTTCATTCATCATTTCATAATGTGCTGTGTCACTGCTGCAAGCACAATAAGTAGGGCAATTGCATTCACTGTGCACTGTCACATTTTATTTTTCACCTAGAGTGTTGCCATACTGCTGAGTACTAGTATCTAAAAGTGCTATGTAAAATTGGGGACAAAGGCGCTGTCCCGTTACGAGAAGGTCTCTCTCCACCAGAGTGCCCTTAAGCACAACACTGAAGTCCGGCCTGCCCACTTTAAGTGAAAGCATCGACTAAACCCGTAAAGTGGAAAACGATGTTCATTTAGAGCTGAGTGGAGACTACGATTCCCAGAAGGATTAGAACTTTTCTATGTTTTAACGGTGTAATGGTCTAATACACAAGAAGGTCAGCTTATTTCTCCTGGGAGGTTATTCACTTTGAGTTGATTACATATGCGAGGAGTCTCAATAGATGAGTTTTTTTTTTAATTATTTCTGGGACGTGGAGGCTCAAGTGTAAAAACTTTACATCTCAGCTCTCATCCTGAGCCATTTGTCCTGACACACTCAGCTGTCAGCCACTGTTTGAACTGTATTACAGAGTAAGCACAGCCCTCTGCTCACACGCTGGAAGCTGCTTAAACACATCGCTTTACCTGTATTTAGCCATACAATGTAAGCCTGCTTTTCTTCCATCACAAGCCAGTGAAACCTCTTTTTTTTTATTGAATACAAGTGGTGCTGAAACTGGAAACTAGTCAATTAATCGAGCTAAGCTTTGTTATGCAGAGATGTCAAGCATTTGCAGGTTCCAGCTTCACAAATAAGAACATTTTCTGCTTTTTTTGTGACTATTTCCTCATGCTTTGGAGACTCGGTACATGACAACAATTCTCCAGGTGACATGTTGAGATACAGTGGAGACTTCAGGTTGTTTAAAGGTATAAAAAGCAGCAGAATCGACCAGGTAGACACTTACAGCGCTGTCTCAGAAGCAGAAGGCCTCCCTTGGCTCAACAGTACAAAGAGCAAGAGACTATTATGAGGACATTAAGAGTGTAGCCCCGATGGGAGAGGCAAAGCCGGCTCCTTGCGATTAGTATCCAGGGCAAGTTGGCATGGAGGAAACTGCAGTGGGACGGCCATTTTGTGTCTGCCTGAGAGATTTGGGTAATCATTGGGTGGTAACAGCAGCAGTGGGGATGCTGTAGCTCCCTCAGAGATATACACAGCCATCTGGGAGGACACTGGTGCTTTCTTCCTCTGTCTGATGATCCATAATAATTTGTATCCATGTTGCAGAGGGTGTTCATGGTTCATACAACACATACTGTCTGAGACTCACTCACCCTTAGGGAGATGGCCCGCGGTGGTTTTTGTGGAGTGTCTTCGTGTAGCCGATCCCCCAACGAGGCTAAGATCCGTTTTCTGTGTCCGATGAGACTTATCTTCAGTACCTGAATGAACACACAGATAACAGACATTAACATTCAGCAACATGCTCAAAATTCATTCATTAAGGTAGCATTGAAACAATCAGTCAATTCACATTTAAGTCATTTGTCAAGCTAAAGGTTTTATGTCACGTTACTTTATTTAAATATCTTTGGGTTTTGGACCGTTGGTTGGACAAAACACCCAATTTGATGATCATTTAAGGGTTGAAATGTAACCAGGATTTATCAATAAATCAAAAGAATAATAAACTAACAGATAATCAAAGTCTTTGCAGGTCTATACTGTGGCACATAATACGTTTAGGTGACTGTTTTTTGTGTTGTCTGCAAAATATACAAGAACTGCTGTGTCAAAAGCCGCAGCACTCGCAAAAAATGATGACTCTCACTTTCATTTGCATAATTTAAAACAGCTTTTATAGATAGCAATAGTTCAAAAGCTTTCAGACTGGATAATAACGAGATTATATCTGCAAAAAAACTGCTTAAATGTAACAGATTATCATCATCATCATCATCATCATCCTCATCATCATGAGCCTCAAATGGAGGATAATACTGCCACCCAGAAAAACGCTGGAGTGCACTGCAGAGCACTCAGGGAAGTACTAATGAGTTCATAATGACATAAAAGGCCCTTCAGCACATGCATAGATCATGTTATTATTATTATTACATAACCGACATGGTTTGAACGACGGTGTTCAAGCTGTTAAGTTGTGCTGTTACGTGAACAACATCAGAGAGTATACCATTCCTTTAATGTAAAACATGCCAGCGAGTGAAGTATTCTGTACGAGGCTCACACACACAGACCGATAGAAAGAGAGGCAGAGATTGGAAGATGCTCTTCTTTTCTTTAGAGCCTGACTGATGTTTGACACAGATGTACATACCAATTTCAGAGGTGGAATGTTCACAAATTACAGATATGGCAGCCCATATAGTGAATTTAGGGTCTGGAGTGAAAATAGACCCTTTCTATATAGATTTTGAACTGATATTACTATGTATAGGGCTGCTTCCTTAAAGTCTGTGTAAAGTAAGAATAAATATGTGTTCTGAGTTTGTCAGACCAAAGAATAAAGTGTTATTAACCACCCAGACAAATTTAAATGATTAATAATATTGACGTTTTTTAAATTAGGTGTGAAAATCAGGTAAAAATGAGCAGTATTCTCAGCTCCAGGACTGTGGGGGCGTGTCCGCTGAATGTGCAGAAGCCACGCCCACTCGTGGGAGCAGTCAAGCAGCCATTTTGAAGCGACTGAAACATGTCAGATGAGTTCAGAAAATGACATGACTAACTTTGAAACACTCTGAGCGAGATGAATTAATCTCTATCTCTCTGCTAGGGGTGCAGGGGTATGCTCAGGGTGGCCTCAGCGTGTCATCGAGCCACCCTTTAAGGACCGCCCACAAAATCCTGGACTGAAAACTGGTGAAAAACTGTTTTAACCTCTAACTCCACATTGCAGTAATATATTGTTTGAAGTCTTTTCACATATTTTCAGCAACTACTTTCCAACATATTTAATGTATTTTGAAGGAAATCTCAGAGTTGCCTTTTACAGACTTTAAACAAGTTTCAACTTGTTGTTCAGGCTGAGAGCCTGCCTAATCACTCTGCTAGATATACTTTGCAGTGACACCAATATCACAAGCATTTTGTCTGAATTATTTACCATAAAAAACAAAACAAAGCAGTTGTCTTATCAGTGTATATTGGATAACATACATTGATACCCATATGTCTGCGATAGGCCAATATCAGCTGATAATATCAGTCAAGCTCTCCTTCAGTCTAATCAACAAGAAACTAATATCCTCTGAAGCAGCAATGCATCAGGAGACGTAGACTTGGACTTAAATCAGTCACCAAAATGAGGATTTTAGGTTTGACATGATTTGATCTTTAAAAGCAGAAACAAAAAGCAAATTTAAGTGTTGACCTGGTAAAATCCTTGAACATTGCAAAGTAACAAAAATAGCACCACATACACCTTGAATATTTAATTATTAGGCCTAAGGATTGAAAGGACTTTCTAAAAAAACGCTATCAACACAATTTTAGTCTCAAAAGACAGAGCAAAGGATTTATGGCCTGGTTACACGAGAAGTAGCACGTCTTTGTGAAATATTTATTCACAGCCATGCTAGAGCTAGTCAGTTACAATAGCTCTCAAACTTCTTTCCATTTTCTCTGTGCTCTACTCGTCTGCTCCCCCTGGTAGTTTGTCTAAACTGTCTAATGATTCCTCTTTTGTGGAGCACAGGAGGTTAAATGAAAGTGAATGTTTCAACACTGCAGAAGTTATGGTGGCTTCCTCCATTTTGGCTCACCATGCTAGCCATTTCTTCGGCTTCTAGTTTGTAAACTAAGCTCAGATAATACTTCATATTAAAAACTTAAAGACCCAACACAAAACACAAGCGTTATCAGATTTTCAGGGTCATTGTTGAGAGCACCTTGTGATAAAACACTTATCGTGAGCTGAGGGCCATGAGATGCAAACTCAGCAATATCAGATTGTGGAAAATTTGTAACAGTCTATTGATTTGCCCCAGGCGGTCATCACACAGGCACAGAGACAGAACACACATACACACTTGGACTCCAATGAAAGCATTCATTCTAACTCTGGTCACCAGGCGTCCACTCACTGTGCCAGTTACTGGGTTTTCTAAAGAGACGAGCTGGAACATGGCAGCCTTCTTCTGCAGGGATGTTGTTTGCACTGTTTGCACCTTCTGGCACCCGTACTTCAGTATACAACAAAATGCTGCCTGGTTTTACGGGGCCGCCTCTGGAGGTCCTCCAATAAAGGTATGTGCAAGTGTGAGAGAATGTGTCTGTGTGTGTCTTCAGGGCAAAAGGTGGTAATTAGCCTCAATGTGAGGCCTCGCTGCGAGTCTAATGATTCTCCCAACAGTCTTGCTTTGAGTCAGTGCAACTCACACAGACACACACACGCAGACATACACACACTTTATCATCTCCTGCACCAATTACTGCCCCACATCTGCAGGAGAAACATAAAGATACAAACTAACACTGAGAACGGTGTTGTAGGATTTGGTTCTATGCGTGTGTGTGCAAACACACAAACAGAATATAAATAAACCAACCATAATTAATAGCATATGCAAATTGCATGTAAACAACTGATATATAATGTATCAAGCACGCTCAGAAATAAATGCAAGCACAGAGAATGAGGAAAAAAGACAGTTAGTGGGATGTTAAAAAAAACCCATAGTAGCGACCAACGGGTTAAACCTCACCCTACGCTGCTGATCTTCTCTGCTTGGAAACGACGTATTTTAATTGTTAAAATTAGACGGATCAAAGGGAAACAGAGCAGAGCTGGGACTAGCGGGTAGTGGAACTAATTGGTGTATTATGGCCGCCCTGTGCTCCCTCCATCAATTTCTACTCGCTCATCTTTCCCCTCCCCTCTGGCTTTCACAGCTCACTATCTCTTTCTCTGTTAGACAGCGTCCTTTATGGACACAATGTCGTTGACACTACAGCATCTCTTCTTCCCTCTGTCTCTCTGTCTGTCTCTTTGTGCTACTAACATGACATTGGCTCAATGAATTTGGTGCATTAAGATCATGTGATTTTGTCTTGATGAACTCTTAACTTTTAAAAATGCCCGCTTCCCGCAAACAAGTGCCAACGTCATGAAATGAGATATGATATGAGAATATGTTGTATCGCACCACTAGTGAAAAGAAACTTACACTCGACTCAAAGACATGCTTGAAAATAGCAAAACTACAGATTACTGTAGACATTTCTCTCAATATCAGGCTTTTAACTTTTAAATGTCTCGCTTCATTTAGCCGCAAGAGTCAGTATCATTCAATTAAAATTGAAATAAGTCAGTTAATCGGTTAGTTGACAGACAGAAAATGTATTGGATATTTTGATAATTAAACAGTTTAAGCGATTAAAGTAAGAAATAACTAAAGATGGTCTTTTGTGACAGTAAATTTAATATTTTTGGGTGTTTGAACTCTAGGTCTGAGTCTAGTTTTTGGACTGATTTACTGAGATAATAATCCACAGATGAATCCATAATTACAATAAGTTGCAGACCTAAACGGAACTAACACCTGATTTGATCGAATTTGATGAGATTAGTTTATTTGACGCCTTTTGTCTAAACTACAAAGTACTCAAAATGACCTGAATAATATATATTTTTTGCTATATGTAGTACAGGTTATGAAATATTCATTCTCATGCCTCTGTGTCTCCCCCTGTCTGTCTCCTGAGGGGCAATAGAGTGAAATCAGTCCTCACGCTACTGTTTCAACTCATACAAACACACACATACTCCAGAAGCAGCGCAGTAAATTGCCTTTTGCACGGCGTGCGCGTGTGTGTGTATCTGTGTGTGTTACACTTCGCCTTATGCAACAGCATCTACTTCAACTACAGTAGAAGCCTCAACCTCAGCTTGAAGTTCAACCGTCACCATGGCAACACAGAGCCGCAGCAGTCACCCACACACACTCATCCAAAAAATAAAATAAAATAGCATCCACATGCACGTGGCTGCGTTCTCCCACACACACACACACACACACACACACACACACACACACACACAAACAGCTGTTTCAGAGGCTGGGGAAGAAGATTATATTGTTATCCCTGAATGGGTGAGAATTTGAATGCAACCCGACCATTATTGTTAAAACACAGACTCACACACTCTCACTCTCTCTGTGATGCTTGACTGCAGCATCACCCCATTTGCATTTAAATTATATGTATAGCAGCTGTATATACTGACAGGAGAAGTGTTGAGCTACCACAGCTTCTCCTCCGTTTCCATCCATCGCTATCGCCCTAACCACACATTCATTTAAGCTCAATTCCATTCAGATCAACTGTCTCTCTCTCTTTCTGCAGCATAACAATGGGTGTCACTGAGTGACAAGAGCGTCCAATGAGGGTTACTTACCCTCTGCTCTTGATTTTATTACCGTAGTATGAAGTGATTTGTGGCGCTGCTTGCCTCCAGTATCTGGCTGAGCCTGCTATGTTTGTGTCTTCTGTGTGTGTGTGTGTGTGTGTGTGTGTGTGTGTGTGTGTGTGTGTGTGTGTGTGCCGATCAATGCACTAATCCTGTTAACAGTCCCGTTAGCCCAGATTGAACAGGCTTGATTAACGGATTAGCCACCACACATACGGCTAACGGAGCTGTGCTTTCAGCCTGCTGTCACTTTACGACAAGAATGAATCAAATAATGTGATCCCTTTTCCATTTAAATATCCGTGACCGTAAACAGCTCCACCTTCAAGTAACGGGTCGTAAAACATGCAAACAACTGTAAATCAAATCAGGTTTTTTTTCACTGAAACTTCCAAGAACATCATAAGAACGCACTGACCTCCTTAAACACAAGCGTGACCACAGAATAATGGCGACAGCTGCGACAAAATGACATATTTTGCGAAGAAACCAGTGCAACAATAAGGGCCGAGTCAGTGATTGGGGACATTAACAACGACCTCTCTCATTCAGGACACGGGAGACAAAAAGCCTTTTCTCTGTTTCCTACTGGAGGGGAGGTTGGAAGCCGGTCGGCTCACTGGAGCATAAAACCCAGCGAGGGAACCAACAGTCCAGTCACTGTCTGTGCTCAAGCTAGCACATAGTTTTAATGATGGAGAAAGAAGGACTGAAAATGCTTTCAGCAGCCTCCCTGCTCCTGTTTAATCTACATTGACTTGCCTAAATATCCCTTTCATCGCCCTCGTATCCCTTTTCACTCTCTGTCCATATTCCGATTCCCCTGACCTCAGATTACCTTTCATCATCTGCTCTTGTCTCTGCTTTCCTACCCACTTTGTCCTCACTATATCCAGATGTTAGAAAGAGAGGTGAGAAGAAAAAAAAGGTTGTCAGAGGGAATAAATAGTGTGAGAGTGTCAGTGATTCAGCCTAATAAAAGAAGCTCTGCAGTTGCACTCAAAGGAGCGTCTTCTCTTCAGCCTTAGCAACTGCGTGTGATTGGTCCATCTTTGTTTGTTAGCTTATGTGTATCTACCGTCTCCAGGCTCATCATGTCAATATGATCAATCACCTCTCCCCTGTAGACTATGAGGTTGTGACCTCTCTGATATCATCAGACCCCACATGCCCCTCCGGCGCCATCTGCTAATGGTGCGATTGGGGTTCAGCCCTTTGAAGAGTCCTGCATTGATTTTTCCAGATCCAAGAATCACTGGCGTACGGTTACTTAAATTGCCCAGGTCAGAATACATTACAGGCCAATTGTATGGCAATATTGATCAGCAAATAGTTCATGTCTGTCTCAGTGATATCTTAGAGGTTTAGTACAGGACTGTGGGGTCATTAAGGTCCTGTCCGCTGGAATATTTATGAGAATCAAAGGCTGATTCTGCAATTTTTTAGACTAAATATCTTAAAAAATCAACTTGTGGTGGATTTAGTATTTGAGCACAGGGCTGTAGTTATCATTTAAGACTTTTATAGTTATGGGAAGGTTATGTGTACGTTAAATATGTAGCTGGAGGCAGCAGCTGGTTAACTTAGCTCAGCACAAAGACTAGAAAACAGGTGGAAGCAGCTGGCCTGGCTGTCCAAAGGTACAGAAGTGTGAAGATAACAATGCACAATTTGATGGTGGACTATTATTTGGCTGGGAGCAGTTGCCAGGCAACCAGTGGAGACTTCAGGAAGTTACAGCACCAGAACTATTCTTTGAAAACTGTTCAGAGTTTGGTTGGTTGAAAGTTTTTTTAAGTGCTGAGGGAATTTGGACTTTTGAAACGGCCCTAGTTGAGTAGTATAATTATTACAGTCATATTGCGTTGTGGCTTCAGAATAAACATTAGCTGATAATCATGGCCAAGCTGTGGCACTAAATCTGTCAGCTGAGATGGGATAGAAAGGAGGACAAAAGTCAAAACTAGCTTCCATCTTGCAATCAATGAGGGTTTGTTATAGAAAAGCATTGATGTAATGTGGATAATGTGTACAGCGCTCGGCCGGTGAGTGTGAAAGCACAGACATTTACAGCAGCGAGGCTTGGCTAATTTTTCACCCTGATTATCGACGTTTTCCTGAACCTGAATACTTAATCACAGCCAGCCACCTTCCTTCCTCTCCTTCCTTCCTCATCTCTCCATCCCTCGCTCAATGTGTGTGTTGTTTGGAGGTGGAGCTTTTCGGCCGGAACGATGAGTATCGATTTGCCTGGACTCTCAATAGATCTCACACACACACACTCACACACTCTCAAACACACAACACATTACCCTCAGAAAGCAGCCAGAAACTGTGAGCTAGGCCGGGTTCATGACAATGAAGTCCAGGTTTCAGCTTCATCCATAGCCGTTCCTACACACACATACACACACACACACACACACACACATTCACACACACACACCACATTGCGGGGGGGAAACACTGGAGGGAAACCAGAGACCACTGGTTGCCTAGCAACCCAGTGAGTGGAGGGGAGTTGCAGCTAAGGGTGATGTGCTGAAAATGATGTCCAACGGGGACCAATAAGAAAGCTCGTTTCAGAGCTGAGAGAACAGGCAGCCAATGAGTGTTGGCTGTTAATAATCCCGCCTACATGGAGACAGATATATCTCCATTAATAGCAAGAGAACTGTAACTATGACTGGAAGCACGGGCTGTATGTGAGTGTGTGTGTGTGTGTGCGCAAACACTGCCAAATGCTGCAGGATCAAGGATGAAACAAGATCTTGTTTTCTGCAGGCACACACACACACACACACACACAGGCTCGCTCTTTACCACACAGAGGAGCTCTCATGAATTGAATTCTCAATATGAGGAGAGAGTAAATGGTGTGTGATATTTTTATGGGTTAATAAATACTTCAGAGCCCCAAGATGGAACTGATTTTCACACTGCAGAGGAGCACGAGCTTTCCTAAGGCACCAGTGTGTATGTTTATGTCTGCAATACTATCTGGGTGTGGGTGCTTCAAAGAGTTTATCGACCTCTGGTCATTTCAAAGTGTAAAAACACAAGTGTTGGAATGCTAAAAAATGTAGAGAGGTTTAGATTTTATGACAGAAATAAAGGAATAAAACTCACAAACCGATTTATGTTGGAAAATGTGAACAGTTCCTTGATCATTAAGGCTACATTTCATGTTTTATGACAAGACCTGATGCTTAAATTAGATTTTTTCCAAAGGCAAGGTCCTTGGTCGATCACGTGTATATAAACCTGTGTGTGACCCGTGAAGCCTGTATGATGACATAACACAGTTAAGGTTGACATAGCAACAGAGACACAGCCGAGTGGAGTGATGTTTACATTATTGTAAGGGGTACAGTAGGGCTCGCATACAACAGCTGCTCGCGGTCACAGTCAGTGAGGTGTGGAACATACAGATGCTATTCACGGGGGTAAAAAAGGCAACAGATACAAGATCAGGTCAACAGGATGCTTGTAGCAGCCATATGTGCATCTGTGAGCTCTCTGCTGAGAGGCAGCTTCGGACGGGACCATGCTGTGCACGCCGTCATGGTTCCCAGTGAGTGGTGGGTACATTTTGAAATGAGTTGAGAAACAGCTGATTATTTGTGTCGGTGCTGTTCTTTATGAAGCAGAGCACATGTGTCCAGCAGCCATTGAAAGTAAAGATTTCAGGAGGAGTCAGTGGTGTGTCAGGTGCCGATTTCCTCCTGAAATTTACATTATCATCGCCATTTACAGCAAAAGGAGGTCAACCAATGAGCGTTTCTGTTATGTTTCTCTCTGAATTATGTTGCACCAGTGATTCATAAATTCATTACTAAGTTTGTGGTCATCCTGAATTTGTAGTAGTTGCTATTTTCAGATGAGTAATATAAAAAGGTTGCACAATTAAAGCTAAACTGTGTAAAGTGGTTTCTATGAAACATCTGTAGCGTTGTCCAATCAAAAGCCATCAACTACGTAAACAAAGTCATTGTAGCCTCAGCAGAAATGAGTTTACAGGGTTAGCTGCCAATCCTTTGTACATTTAATGGGTATATGTGTTTATTTTTGTGAAATGAACTTAAAATCCCAGCTTACACTGATATTAAACAGAATTTTGATCAAGTGTTAGGTTGACCATATTTCACAGTACCGCCGCTACTCTTTAATCTAAACCAGTTATATATTAGCTGGCCAGTGCTGGCAAGTTAGCCTACAGTAGTGAACAGTTAGATATTTAGTAATGATTACGTGTGGTAATGTGTTAAACTTATCAGATATGGATACCTCAGAGGAGCAGTGCACATGTGGCCACATATCACAAACCGCCAATAGTGAGATCGACGCTGTGGTGTAGATAGATACACCAAACTTAAACATGATGCTGCCTCCTTCGTGCTTTGAGGCTACTCGCGATGTCGCTCTTATATTTATACACACATACACGACGTGCACACACATACAGCAGAATTAAGACTTTAAGCCTCGGGCCACCTCGATTAACCTGCCCATGGGGACATATGTGTCAGTCTGTGTCTCTGTTTTGCGGCCCAGTTCAGTCCCAAAATAAGATGTCAACACTTAAACTCTTCTTGTGTTGATGAATTATTCGTGGACTTAAAAAAGACGATACGGTAGAGATGGAACCAGTTTTTTTAATACTGCTAGTGTAACCAAAATGGTATTTAGAATTGAACGTTTCGCATCAATACACCGGTTACTGTATTCAAAGCCTTTGTCCACAATTTGTCTCACAGCGTCATTCATCATGCTGTGGTTTCTCTGCGCAGCCTACTGACTAATGCCGGTCACTGAAGGGAAATCTATTGCTGTGACTCGCCACGGTGACGATTCGATGAACAGGAGGGCAAGATTATGATTGATCGAGCGGCGTCTGAGGTAAAAAGCATCTGGCAGGATTTCCAGCTCAATCTTTCTGTCTGTCCGGGCTGTTCTTCAACAGCTGGTAGAAGACAAAATACTTGTAGTTACGTCGTCTTGCTGGGACCTGCCTCATACTTTCCCTCTGTTTACCTCCTGCAAGGTCCTCACTTACTTTCCTTTCCTTGCACTAACACTGTTGCCTTGTTTCCCTTCATCGTTGTTGGAAAACAAGCCCGTACAGGCTAGAAAATATTAGTTTATCATCTTGCCCAATTGACTGTGGGTTGCCAGTGGATTTTGGGCAACTTTGAGGTGGGACGCCTTCAGCTGAAGCTGAGGTCAAGTAATTTGGTAATCAGTGCTGTTTCTTTGAGTGGTTTTTAAAATGTCACAGCACAGAAAAAAAGTAAAGCTGGGATTAAAAAGATGAAAACAGTCATTATGAGACAGTGGATTAGTCTTCCTTGTTCTAATAAATGTTTACAGTTTCATGCCTGCTCAGACTCTTACAAACTAACCACAACATCCCCCTCCTCTTAAGCAGCTATATTCTTTCTTGGTCTCGTCCCAGATTCTCGCCATCTTCTAAGAGTATGTTAGCGCATGCAAATGAAGACAGGACACAAATTAGGGCAGCAGTTGGATTTGAATGTAACTGTAGTAGTTTTTTTTTCCTCTCTGCTTCACTCGACTCAATCTGGAACTACAGAAAAGAATCCTGAGCTGACATGGATTTAACTTGGCTTTCTGAAAGTCTTGTGACATTTACAAATGTGAGAAGTCGGTCCAAGTTCTGGCTGGAATCAAGTACAAGATAACCAAAAATACACTCAGTACACAATGTCAAGGGAAATCCTTAAACATCCGAGTAAGTCTCATGCAGCTAAGAAAAGTAACATGATTTATACGCATAAATTCACAGAGAGGAGACATCATCTGTTGTTGTTATGTTACTTGTGGAATAATGAGAGTTTGCAGCAAACTTAAGTTTAATCCAAACACAGTCGTCGGTTCAATGCTGAACTCATTCTCTCAGGTGGCTTGAGGACATACACCTCCCACACACAAGATGCACAAAAACATTTATCTCAAACTCCTGCACGCACGCACGCACACACACGCACACATGTGCACACAGCCAGCAAATTAGCCCAGTCAGCAGTTTTGATTGAGCGCCTTGGAAGCGTTTGGTATGTTGTAATCACCTCAGCCTCACCGAGCGCAGAGATGAAAGATGCATAAATAAAACAGCGAGCGAAGAACAAAAGGATCAATGGCTCATCATCGTATCTTATTCTCTCTCTTCCCTTGTCTATTCCTTTTTTTAATAAAACAGATATTCAGATATATTTTTCTTCATCACTCATTCCCTGTCTCATCTCCCTGCAGGGTTACCTACCTCTCTCCTCAAGACTGGACTTAATCCAAATGAAAGGTTGTCTTCAGCGTTGTGTTTTCTCCTCTCACACTTCTGCTCCTTTGCTTTCCTGCTGTCCAAGACAACTGTGTCTTCCTTCCGCCTCCCTCTCCTTCTTCTTCTTCTTCTCCTTCTGTCTTTAAAGCAAGCTTTCCTAGCTTTACTCCTCGCCTCCTCACCACCAGCTTTTGTCTCCCTTTCTCTCACTCTCACTCTGCAGATTTCCAGCGCTCACCAACTCCTCCTCTTTCTTCAGCTTGCGGCAGCCAGACTACATCTCCTACATGTCTCTGCCTGAGCGCTCTCTCTCTCTCTCCTCCCTCTCTCTCTCTCTCTCTCTCTACACACACTCTCTCATTCTACCCAGTTTACATTCCCCCCCTCCTCCTCCTCTTTCTCCACCTCCTCCTCCTCTCCCATCTCGTCACTATGGAGATGCTGGGCCCGTACAGAGACAAGCTCGTGCTGGCTCACAAGGAGTGTAAATCTGTTTGTTTGTGTGCAGCGTGAGTTAAGACACTTCAACAGCAGCAGTATCTTCATCACAATATGACTTAAGTGTAAAAACAGGGTCTGAAACTTTTCCTATTTAAGAATAGGACAGAGCTAGCTTAGTTGTTTCCGCCTGTTTCCAGTCTTTGTGCTAAGCGACACGGATGCTGGCTGTCGTTTCATTTTTACTGTACAGACATGAGTGCTATCAGTTTTCTTCTTTAAATTAGAACAAGCTTTTTTCCCAAATATGTAATGATGAGTCAGTTTGGTGTACCCAAAGGCTCTAAATACAGTGCTGATTAGCCTTAGCCACTGTTGCTATGGAGAAGAAACCAATCAGAGGTGTGAAAAAAACACACTGTTGTTGCAATTTGGCACAAAACACCGCATCATGGTTGTTAAATTCATCCAAAATTGACCCAAAATCTAAAAGTAAACTTGATTTAAACCTCTCAGTGTTTTAAAATGTTTCTACAAAATGTGACTGCTTGGCGAACGCTCACTGGGAATCATCGTTCGAGCGTTCTCCACACGTTTCTATGTACACAGGCTTGTACCTTTGATAATTTATCAAAGAAGCAGATATTAACTAACTCAGCTGCTAATCTTTTTTAGTGATGATACAACTGGGAGAGTGATTTCTGGAATATTTTATACCTTTCCTAGATAGCCAACAGTGTACAGAATAAAGTAAATGAGGGAAGAGAGCGATAAGGAATGACATGCCAAGAAACACTGGAGCAACGCTGGATACGAATCAGGGACGCAGCAGTTCATGGTCAGAGCCCTAAACCTGATGCCATCATGCTGCCCCCCAACCTCAAAAGGGTTTGATGCCCATCCAAGACCTGGAAGTCACCTAACATTATGAAATAGACCTTTAGACATCACTTTCACTTTGAAACTTCACTTTATAAGTCAACAGTGCAGACATTTGTTCACCTACAGACGCAGACAAGTTTAGACTTTTAGCAGGAAATAGCTCAGAGCAGAAAAACTCTGGTTTATCTGATCCTAAGTACTCTTGTGAAATGTTCCTTTAGGCCTCGTACCTCAAAGCTACGTCATCGCTGTCACCTTCAGCACACTTGTGTAATATATGACTACCTATATGAATACATTCAGGATGTTTTAACCAAATATCTTTATCTGGGTAAGTAAATTGAGCATGTTTGACTCACTTCCTCTACAGTCTGACTACAGGACACAACTGGAACGACACCTTCACTTGTGTACGGCCGTGTTTGGTGCATTATATTAAACATGAGCATGTGTTTATGTGAGAGAGTGTATATATATTCACATGTGTGTGACTGCAAGTGTCACATAAATGAAATCCAATCCACAAAGCTTGACGTCATTCGGACTATTTCTGTCTTTTACAAGAGTCTACTTATGTGACGCAGTAGGATAAAAACCAAAAATAGTGCATGACTCCGTTCCTCTTGTCTCCTCTGTGAGAAAATATTACGTTTGCGTATTATATTACTATATACAACTATAATAAAGACTTAAAGCAAACATACCTTTAAAGAATTTGATCCATTACCATTGATTACTGTAGTTTCATGAAAAATTGCTGAAAGGTCGAGCGAGGGTTGAAGTGACAACTTGATGTGCTTCAAAGGTCATTTTTAACCTTGATGAAACAACTCACTTTTGATCATGTCATGATCTCCATCGTTAATGGTTAAATGTCCAATTATTCCAACCACGTTAAAGACTTTTAATCCATGTTGGCTCAATTGTTTAGTTGAAGTTTTATCGCTGACCTTGGAAGCAGCAGATGAAGATGAAGTTGTATGACTGAAAGCTCTAAAACAAACACTAAATGGACTCGAGTGCTGCCTGTCAATCAAACCCAAAAGAACCTATGAGGACAGAAGTGAGGATGTTTTTACTGACTTACATCACTAAACACAGATCATGTGAAAACATCTGTAGAGCGTTAATCCATCCCTGTTTTTATCTACCAAGTGAGGATGCTGATTGTGAAGCGGCAGACCGGCAGCTGCAGCTCTACAGCAGCTACAGGTTGAGGGTCACTCGGAGGGGGTCACACACATTCTCTCCTGACACCTCCCACACTAGCTCCGGCACGGTGAACGCTACAAGAGGGAAGCGTGAAGGCCAAATAAGGATGCGAGAGAGCGATATCGGCAGGCAGGGACGATGAAGTACACTGCAGTCCTGAGGCAAATCCACCCACATGAAAGCTACAACTCACTCCCTTTTTCACACATACTGTATGTGAACGTACTGTATCCTCACATATTTGAACACATCGGACACGCATGAAAACCTACAGCACAATACACGCGTGACAGCCGCAGTTACATAGCTTAACACACAGGCAGACGTCTCGCTGGTGTGAAAAGTCATAATGGAGGTATGGATGCATGTGTGTGTGTAGGTACTGATATATAGGGTTTAATCCGGCAGTGTCTAACGAAGGCAGGAACCATCTGGTGCTTGGATGTGAGACAATCTGTCCATTTGGAGAGGTGACAAAGAAGGTGATAAGCACAGGAACATGACACACAAATTCAGTGTATGGGGAGTAGTGTTAGGAAAAGGCAATCCAGTACACACACACACACAGACACACACACACAAACACATTTCATTTATACCAAGAGCACATATCTCTAGTCTCTATGGTAACTAGTAGCCGTCATGGCAACGGAGTACAAGCAGTAGAAGAAAGGATGAACTCTCATGACTGTCCTCAATTTATTTTGGACCCATTGTACAGTTACACACAGACAGTTAGTCATTTTCAGAACACATTTCCCATTGTGTGTGTGTGTGTGTGTGTGTGTGTGTGTGTGTGTGTGTACCTCCTGAAACAACATGTTGTAATAATTGTGTGTGATTCACCTACAGGGCCTGACTTGTCCCCGCATTCCCCACTCACAGTGAGCACACACTAACAGGCCTTCACATGCAAGAGACTAAAGATTTACCTAACTTAACTGTGATAGGTTTGGGCAAGATGATGATAAATGTGATAATCTGAGGGGCTGCAATGATGACCGGGAAAGATGGTAAATACAGTAGGGGAAAGTAATTAAGTACATTTACTCATGTACTGGGCTTCTTACTTACTTCTAGTATTTCAACTGTATGTGACTTTATACTTTCAGTTTCACGCATTTCAGGAGGAAGTACAGTAGTTTTTCATCTGACAGCTATAGTTACTTTTTACATACAAACTTATGATCAGTTTATAAAATATGACGCACCATTATAGATTAAACTACACAAGAGTATATAAGGTAGTATGTTTTGCTCTACCATGTCTGGCTACCACATTAAAATGAATACTTTTCATATTTTAAGTACATTTTGATGCTTAGACTTACATACTTTTGAATGTAGGACTTTTACTTGTTTTCACATCGCTGATTTCCAAGTAGAATATCTGAATACGTCTTCTACTTTTGAGAAAATATATTAAAAATAATAAAAAACAATATATTCTACAAAGATTTTGCTAACCTTTCTCACGTCTTTGCTTTTATATCATGGAATATCAGATAGTTACATCTCTGAAAGTAGAACCTGTGTCGGTAAGTAAATACTGCTTTACACAGTCTTGACTACTTTAAAGAGTAATAAGCCAAAAAAAAGTTTGGGAATATGGACCACTGAAGGTATTTTTATCGTGATAACGATTAACCTCTTTCACTGAACTGCTGACGATTTGCCGACATGCAGCTATCAGCTGATCTGGAGAAACAGGTAGAAGACCAGAAATCAAATGCTTTCCATTTTCAGCACCGACCACAGGTAACCCAAGGACACTCTCACTCACACACAAACACAAACACACACTTGGAGGCACCCTCCTCAGTGATATCAGGGCCCACTCATCTAGAAAACATTAAGGGAATTGTTCCTTGAGGACCAGAAACTATCTGCACTCCACCGCCGTGAACGTGGCTTTTCCAAAACGAAATCCATTTCTAATTGCTTCGCTCTGGGCTCTCTGAGGACTCACTTGAAATGAGAGCAATTTGCAGCCTTGACGCAGTTGTTTTGTACTTTACTCGCATCAGGACGAGTCGGCCCGAGTGAACTGAGAGGCAGCAGCACCACCATGTGGATTTATACAGGATGTATCTGCAGCTCACTGCACTGCAGGGAAATGAATATGTATATGAGGGGTCCATTCACATTCTCGAACACTCAAACAATAACAAAGAATCCAAATAATCAGAAGACTTTTAGAAGCATTATCATAGATCTAATTAATGTATTTTCACCAACCTGCTTGCTAACTTATTTATGCTCATATGCAGAATTTGTCTTTGTTTTTCTTGCTACATCCCTCAATTAAAGGTTTTTGTCTGACTAATGTTATTATATAATTTCAAATATTCAAGTAAGATTCAGGCCTTTCCTTCCAATCAAAAACTGACAGTATAAAAGATCTTTAATATCAAGATTTTCAATGCCAGTGCATTTCCAGACGTTCCCAAACAAGCCTTTCTCGCAGCCTGAGTCGAGCCCCGAAGCTTCATAGAGCGAGAGAGATTATGACAGTAAATTATTCTTGAGACAGCTGACAGATTTTACCAGGAGACTTGTGATATTAAAAGCAGGCTGATAGAGTCATAATGTCTTGCCATTATTACATTCTCAAGTACCTGACACGGCCCTCTAAATTAGTTTGGGTTCAGGGGGAAATTAAGGGCACAAAGCAGCTTAAACGGCAGCTCCCTGAAGACAGAGATGTTTAAAAACTGCACGCGTTACTCCGTTTACAGTGAAGAAATGCAAGAAAATGCTCATCTGGCTTGTCGTAACCACCAATTGTTAGATTTTACTTGATAGATTAATGTTCATTGTTAATCACTTATTAATTTGCACTATAGGTGGGAGCAAATTGTCTCAGTACATTCAGAGGAAGATGATTAGTCAAATCTTAGCATAATGTTAAAAAAAAACTCAATTATAAGCAGCATGTGCACACTTACTCAACCATTTTTAATACTGAACTCTTATTAATTATTAATTTTAAGTTAATAATTCAAATATATAAAGTCTAATTTATCAAGTTTTCGTTTCTGGTCTTAAGGCTTTTAATTCTCACTCTAACACAGAGCAGTACAGTAGATTACATGGCTTTGTTCAACTGAAATCTACATTCAAAATACTGACTGTACACACTGTATGTACACTGATATTGACATTGTTCCTTTTGCCTCTGATTTATAACAAGTTGGGTCTTCATTTTTGGAGCTTTAGTCATCATTTCTGTCAGTAAGAAAACTCTGCAGTGAATTTAAAGAATGAAAGAGCAGTCAGACAATCATACAGGTTTTAAACTTATCTTGGATCAGGTGCGACCGAGATGACATAAAACCTGAGTGCCACAGCTACAAACATCCTCTGACACACACAATATACTGCAGAGAGAGAGCTGCACCTGCTCGCTGCCTGCAGTATATTGTGTGTGTGTGTTGAGACAGGCAGGATTAAAAGGTATTTTGAGATGCTCTTGTAATCCTGCAACAGCAGGGCTGCACATATGTGCCCAATCAAAAGGACACACAAACACACCTAAACCCCCCCACACACACACTTGTATCCTTCTATTTTAAAATGCTCCGACAATGCTTAACACTCCTCTCTTGTCGCCCTGGACACCAAAGCATCTGTTGTCCACGGCGATTATCTGGTGATTATATGAAGGCAGCGGCCAACTTCTATTTAAACTCACTGTCCTCTGCCTGCCTCTCTCTATCACCTTGTTTCTCTTACGTCTGTGTGTCCTTCACCACATCACTCTTTTATTTTCCCGCTGTTATATCTCTGCACTCACACCTCTCTAAGGTACAGTAGTGACCTCTCGATCCCCCCCGAGACTCCTTCAGTGACAGCGTACTGCCGCAGAGGTACACACTCGTGAGGACAGCTCGTACGGCGGACACACACACTTCACACGTACTCACACAAGATCGATAAAATAGAACACTACATGGCCAGGAGTATGAAGACACCTGAACATCACACCCATGTGATCTGGGCTGGTGTTTGAATTCATCCCAAAGGTGTTGGAGGGGGGTTGAGGTCAGGCCTCTGTGCAAGACCATCAAGGGTGACTTTATTTATAATTTCCCAGGATGATTCCTGCAAACAGCTATAGAATTTAGCACTGCAGTAAATACAGGATAAACAAAGACAAAGCTCTGAGTTAAGTAAGTTGTGTTCAGTTTATAAGCGGTTGTGTATTTCCAGTCATATTTTAACTACTTGAAACTAATGCCACACTTAAACCCAAGTTAATGTTCCTTCCTTTATTCCTTCATATATCTTTTGGATGTAACTGATGCAAGTATAGTTTCTTCAATCTTGATCCTTTAAAATTGATGTTTTTTTCTACATCTTATTTGTTTCATTTAATGTCAACATAAACTTGCCCAGCAACTGCAGACTGTATATTGACTCTGATAAACAAGAGAGTAAAGAGCACCTCTTGACACAGTGCTCGGTAGTTAAGTTGTTATTACTCATCAGTGTCTCTAAGTTATGTCAGCAGTTATTGTGCAATTGCACCAATTAAACACCACCACAAACCTTGGTTTGTGTATTTGTAATGTATGCTGGAGCAGTATGGTTTCCCTTGACTGGAATAAAGAGGCTCAAACTGTGAAGTACTCAAAAGGATGCAGACACATATTTCTGGCCTTGTTGTGTACTTGTGCAGCCTCTAGTGGATTCACTCTGCACTGCAGAGCAGCTTCACTTCATAGAAATCTTGTGCTATACAATAAGCACATGCAGCTCTCAATAGAAGCACTAAAGGAGTATGTAGTGTGTGTATGTGTGCTTCATACAGACATCAGTTAGACATCAAGGCTCTTCTGTTTTCTATAACAGAGAGGAGATTGATGTTTGGCTTGCATTTGATACATTTTAAATCATACATAAACACAAAGAAAGCATGTGTTAACACTTTCTCTATCTCACATATGCATCTAGAAACACACACACACACACACACATACAAGCGCAGCATGTGGGCGGCATCCCCAGCGCTGTGAAACATCTTGCATCCCACATGCTTATATAACTCCCTCTCCACCTCCTCCAGCTGATCACTCATCACTTTATCACTTTATCCTCCGCTGGGAAGGAAAAACACCCCTTCTCTCTCTCTCTCCCTCTCTCTCTCTCTCATTGAAATCAGCCAGGCGGGCGCCCTCTGCAATCGAGCATGATTTCGTTACACTCGGAGCATCAAAAGAGCACATCGCTCCGATGAGATCAAGCCGCAGCAAATCCCATCTCTAGTGAAGACTTTATGTTGGTAAAAAATCGAATCATAAACCAGCACTACTTGTGACAACATAGGAGCTCAAATGTCAAACCTTGTTATCATCCAGCATTACTGATATTTACAGGAGCGGATTTAATCAAGGGGAAGCAGCTGCAAACTATCTACTTGCTCTTTATTACTGCACATTTTAAACCACAAACTTCTGCAAGACGGAGAGCTGTTTACGACGAGAAGTAAAATAGAGAGAAAAAGCTCAAAAATGTTGTGATATAACAGCGGAAATGCACCTCCTTCCTGTTTGTATTCTTAGCACGCATTTCACAGTAATGAGGAGAAATGCCTGATGGGCATTCTGCACTGTATGGCCACGGCATCTTTCCCACAGAGGGAAAGTTACCTCAAATCGACTTCAGCCGTGTTTTCAGATAGGAAGGACAAAGCCTGTGCGTGAGCTGATGTATAGGTCTCTGGTGTGATATACTGAGCAGGAGAAGCAAATTCAGTCTGTCACCGAGGTGAGCGATGAGGACGGGAACCAACAAACACTTAGCTTCTCAAAGGCCCAGCTGATGTCCTTCATTACAAAGAAAACAAGTCCATCAGAGCCCCTCATTTCGGCTAAAAACTCCCTATGAGGAAGCAGTTTGACCTGTCACACAAGATTGCGTGTCAGCACAAGAGGGATTACTCTATTAATATCAAGATAGCATCACTGATGATTGAAAAAAAAAAAGAAGTTTTACAGTGCAAGCAAGTGAAATATCTGACATATCAGTCCAGTTTGCAGATTTAACTTGTTTTAAGAAGAAATTATTTGTTAAAGGACTAAAACTGACACTGTCTCACCCCTGTCTGTGACACTCAATCCTGAGCCTATTCCTTTCTAATGAAGACATAAAAAAAATGTATTTAGTATTGCATTTTCAGAACGTTGGGGCATTAGAGAGAGACATATTATAAGGAGGATGGTCAAAATGGAAGCAGCAGAGGTGGAGATATCCTGACTTTTACCCCGTTGTATTGGTCAAACTGGTCTCTTACATTTTCCACATTGTCTGGTAACTTCCCACATCCTTTAAACTCCATGCTTTTTGGCCATAACATTGAGCAACTGGGCTAAATCCAACCACTGATGGAAGGCCGACAGATGTGGCTGAAAACTCCAGAAAAAGCTGGCGAGGTTATTTTGTCAAACTACTTTAGATTTTAGAAACTCTCCCTGGATCACCCCTTTAAAAACAGTTCATTGTGTTTTTTGAAAAAGGCTCAGTCATTGTTGAGAACTATTTTCAGCTGTGGATTAATACGCATTTGGTGCACTGGCGAGTATTTACAGCAGCAGGATGGTGTATGTGGGATAGACTCAAAATAAACTACAGTGTGTGTGTGTGTGTTTATACAATGGAGGTCTGTGACAAAGATAAATAAGATATATCAGGATTTGGATCCACAGACAATGCTTTGGTCTTTTCATAGAAATTGTTAGCGGGAAATAAATATATAAATATCACCTGCCTCAACATGTTTCAGGCCTACTGTAGAAGAAGGACGTGAAAATGACTTACATTGATGAGCTCGATCTCCCAGATCTTTTTGACCAGCTCCATGGAGGTGTAACCGTTGATGAGGAAGGACTTGGTGTAGTCGCCGAGCTCCAACGACTCCAGCCACTCTGCCACCGACGTGGGGTTGTTGCCATCGTAACCGATAGGTCGCACCTTTCGGTACAGACAGGAAGGAGGAGAGAGAGCAGGTAGAAAAGTTCCAGTGATGTATTTTTAACTTTTTATTACTTTTCTGCAGCTCAAGAGTTTGAAATATATCCTGCACTGCTGAGCATATTTCTTAATATCTCTGCACACTCACTGTTTTCATGACGTGAGTTTGTTTTCCCTCATGTTCTCATAAATATAGTGATACTACGAGGAAATGCTGGATGTGTTGTGTTGTTTTTCTGCACATATGGTGCACTACCTTTGACCTGGAGCTCTGTAGCAGCTGGCATCTTAAGGTACGCTCTGCACAAATGCTTTACATCTTACATACCTATTTCTTACACAACATCTCAGCTGTTTGGAGTCTATTTACGCTATATCTGATTGCTGTGCTGAATATTTCTAATTTTCCGTCTCCATACTGCTGAAAAAGCCTTGTTTCTTCATGGGGCTCATTAAAAATGTATTTTCTGTTAGAGAACTGAGTACAGGAGGAAAACAGGAGATACCGAGCTCCAACATGGTGAATTTTTAAGTTAGAGCACAACTTTTTAACTACATGCTGAAGTAAAAGCGCATACTTCTCATATATTTGCAGTGCAAACGAGTAAACGCAAGTCTAATGTTTAGAAAGGGCACAATAGGACACCAACAGCAGGGGGTTATTGCCTTGAGTGAGATACTTTGAGAGCGTCGCAGATAATTCATAATTCATTCAGCGCCAAAACAGCTTCAGAGAGTTTAAGGTGCTTCAAACAAACATCCCACATCCTCCACCTTAAGTTGAGCATGCGCTTGCCTACGTGTGTTCAAGGTTTAATATTTTACAGTCTTTTAAATGGATAGACGGGGGTGAGAAGAGACTGGAGATCAAAGTTTTCTGGGTGTCTGTATGAAACCTGTTTATCTCTGAGCTCAGTGTCCCCTTTCTTTCTTTCTTTCTTTCTTTCTTTCTTTCTTTCTTTCTTTCCGTCGTCTCTTTTGTAGACTCTCTTTTTCTGCTCTCACTGCATACAGTCTGACACCTTTGATCAACTTTGTGTGTCACACACACACACACACAAGCATTTGCCCTTACTCAAACTTCCCTGAAGGTCTGTAAGTGTTTGTATTATTTCCCTTTAAAAGAATTTTTCTCTGACCAAAGTGGGTCTATATGTGTCTTTTCATCTGTATCTAAGTGGATTTTAGACTCAGAAAAGTGTGAGCGGTTTCTTGAATCATTTCATTTTATGTGGTTTTGATAGTGTGATCTTCAGTAATGTATCTTAGTCCATCTTTTCCCAAAACTTCCATTAACTTGGCACCTTGTTTCAGTGTTCTGCAGAACATGCAGAAAGAATCCTGACCACCCACAGAGAGTTATATCACTTGCAAACTACATGGAGCAGGAGATTTGATGAATTTTATACTAAAAATAAAGGATTGGCTGCAACTGCAAGTAAGGAGCTCACATTTATATTATATTAACCATGTAATCTTAAATATAGACTTGAAATATAGAGTTTAGAGTTTGATGAATTGATGTAACTTGCATCTGACGTTACAATAAACACAGATCATAGAGTTCATATTTAATGAATGTCAATCAGAGCTGTGTTTGATTAGCTGCAGTACTGACCCTGGGCAGCAGCCGTATGGCCTGCAGGAGGCGTTGTCTGTGGGCCGAGTTGAGGATCCCTATCTCCAACAGGTCCTGGTCTTCCACCACATTGCTGCCCTGCAGAGTGACAAAACAACAGCTAAGGTTAACGTTTATAGGTTCATAGTCAATAAAGGACGACTTTTATGAGCGTTTCCTGGCAGAAAAACAAAGAAACACAAAAAAATCAATACAATAGCAGTACTCAGCAGTCATGTCCTGTACTAAAACAGTCTTAGTAGCAGTTTATTGGTCTAATATTTATACACTACAACTACTTTATAGAGGACAAGGGAGGTTTTTAGCTTCACTACAAATGATGTACACTTGCCTGTGCATTTTTGCATGAGTGCTGCACAGTTCTAGATACTTATGTGTTTCTTCTCTCACTGTAGGTAACTCATTTTAACCATTTATTGCCGTACTGTGTGAAAATGAAGTCACAGAGTTTTAAAGGTTATTTGTGTACATGTGTGCGATAGTAAACACTGGTATCATCGTGTTTTAATTAACCACACCTGCGTTATTGTTACATTACCACAATAGACTCTTAGTTTGTTTCGTATGATGTGAGTATTTGTTTGCCACTTTGTGTTGAGTGTTACTTTCACAGGAGAAAATGTATTTGTCAAACTTGAACAATAATATATATAATTCCTCATGAACGTGACAATGTTTTGATCACAAACTGTTCTCAGGTGGTCAAAATGCTGTAATGTTGAATTAAAAAAAGAAACGGGAGGATTAACAAAATAGCATCATGTATGGTGTTAGAGGAGATAACTTACATAATGAGAAATAGATGATAATGTGTTTGAGAAAATCTGAAATGCTAGTGGCAGATAAAATAAGGTAACAATCTTACAGTGTTTTAAATGATATACAGTAAGTATCTCCTTTTTAGACAAGAATGACATTAAGAATTCTGCCTGGATTGAAGATCTTGATGGTTTTTGTATATGTATTTTGGTACTGCTGTGCTGTTGCTTCCTTTTGTTAGTCATACTAACTGTTAATAGCTGTTTCTGTGTTATTGGGAAAAGTCTGGGGGAGTGTGGGCATTGCCGGTCTTTGTCATTTGTACTGATAATGGGAAACTAATAAACAGTGTTAACAAAAAAGCAATGTGCAGGGTTTTTTTCTGTCTTTTTGTTACCCTACATCTACAAATCAGCATCAAACTCACACCCATGGTAATCATACAGTTGTATCGTATAAAGTTAGTAAAGTCTCTGAGTTTATACTGCCCTGTTTTTAATTTAGTGCAACAACATATACACTACTACAGTGGCAGTAACCTGAAGAATACTTTCAGGTAGCTAGGCCTCAGCATAAATTCTTTCGTCCTTACTTTCAAACAACGAGGCATCAAAGACCGAGATCTTTGAGTAAAAATATCAGAAACAACTCGGCTAATAAAAGACAGGAAATAGAAAACCTACAGCAAAGAGGCTGCACGTTTGATATTCTTAGTTAAGACTCTGGTGCACACACACAGAGCAGCCTGTACGGGTATCAGATTCAGAGTTTTACCTTTAATTAATCCAATGGGAAACCTTAAGAGACCTTTCAGTCACCCCCCCCTCCAGACAGTCAGAAAGAGACAGTCTTCATGCAGACAGATAATTAGAGGAAAGGTGGAGGGATGGGAAGAGTTGCGGAGCGCGTGAAGACAGCTGCAGCATAGAGAAAAGGCCAACTCAGCCAGAAATACCATCAGAAATATAGATCCTGACAGAAGTGAAAAGTAAAGCAAGGTAATCACCAAAATGATGGTAAAGAAAGAACAGGAGAGGAACTGTGTGACCCGCCTGGAGGCAGACTCAGGACCATCCACACACACACACACTGTATACAGTATATACACTGCTGTAGGATTGAAGGATTACACCTGTCAGTCCCTCTACATCTCCTTCCTGTCACACTAATAACAGTTATAAACATCCAAGAGACGAGGGGAAGAAAAAGCAGGTAGATAACAGATATCTGCTTCTTCTTCTTCCCTGTACTTTACTTCTGTCCCACAAGTCGACTCTGGGGACTCTGGGCGTGCTCTCGAAAAGGACATTTTGCTACGAGGCTGTGACATTTTAATTCCAGATAGGAGATGGCTGTCGATGAGTTTTCACTGCAGCATCCTGAAGAGAACGTTCACCGGAAAAATCTCAATTCAGGTGGCTTTACTTTTAAGACTCCGGATCTGCGAGCCTCAGCTCTACACAATTAATTACAGGACATTTACATTCTAACTGGAGGGCTTTGAACTGTCTCAGTCTACAAACTGGTCAAGACCTGACAAGCGATTAAAAATGTCAAACACGGGAGAAAGGTGGAGGGAAACGTTAGGTTATTTAGGACATGTTGCAGCAGTGCTCTAGTTTCAAACCAGGAGATTAGAGTCTAGAATCCTCTCGGAGCTGTTTAGCAATGCTGAAGACTGCGTGTGACGTGAATGTGTGGATCTCCACTAAAAATATGAATGAGGATAATGCTGGGAAAACCTCACACGTTATGCAACACAAGGACAGTACAGTTTTATGGAGTCATATGGTAGAAAAAGAGACAGAAATCTGCTCACATGGTGCTTGAACTCGCAATAGGTTTATCAATCTGTGCTCTTGGATTAATAAACCATATTATTATCTAAACATTAGTTCGGCTATTCAACTTACTGGCAGCTTGTGGCAGTGACACGCCAAGAAACATAGCAATGTGCCAAAAAAGGCAAGAGTGCTGCTACTAGCTAGCAAACATTGATACAAACAGTCCGAGTTTAAAGTTTAAAACGTTACATCGTAACTTTAAGAGTAAATCCAAGTTAGATTTAGGTAGAAGACACGCCCCTTAAACCTTTGACACCCCACATGACAGCTGGTGATGCATCATGGTACTACAGTGGCACGATACATCACAGATGCACTTGGTATGTTGCAACATAAACATAACATAAATTACAATGTAAAAACATGTTCCTGGCCTGCACCTCATGTATAAATTATGCACTGACAATCAAATCAGATCAAACAGGACATTAGAACTTGACCCACTCCTTTAATCTGAAGGTCAAAGGTCAATATATCTTCCTGTTTCCATTAATGCATCTGTACTGTGTGCTTCCAAATTATGTGTTCACCTCGTTTTATTAATCCAGTGCACAGATTGCTTAAACAAACACACGTTCTGTTAATCCATGCTCTCATTTATTAATCCATGGACATCTTTTTGTTTTGTTTTTTACATCTCGTGCCCCCTGACAGGTTCTCTGAACTTTACCTGGAACCGAACAAAAAAGCCCCTTTAAAAAGTGAGTGATGTTGCTGCAGGCTTATTAGTATAAGTTCCTCCCCGGGGCTCCACTAGTCTGTCCCTGTAAGGCTGCAGCAACTGATTGGGCTCATCCTGTGGCTAAACTTATTTCTTCCTTCCTTCCTTCCCCACCAACCTGTACGCCGGGGCCCTCTGTGAGAACAGTGCAGTTCATAGATCAGCTCCCAGGCTGATTAATAGAGCGCAGAGCAAAGCTGGAGCTGGAGTAATGACAGAGGATTCAAAGGCATAACTAATTGCTCCCTGTTGGGATCCCCACAGAAAGAGTTCCTTAACATTTGTTCTTTCTTTCTTTACTCTTATCTTGTTTCCCTTTCTGTCTTAACATTATGCTTGTGCTATATCTGCCATTTCCAAATGCACATGATGGATCATGGGATAAATATCACACAGATTCATATATTACTCGAGTAAGGATAAATGAGGGAGTAACAACAGAAACCAACTCAGCTCTTCCTCCTCTCCTGATGCCTACAGTGTTTGTTTTGTACTGTACAAGTAAACACAGTTACTCCATCCTGCATATTGTGTGATAAATACCCAAATACTTGGTATGCAGCACTGGTACGAACACTAACAATCTGTTCTGCTAGGGGGCAGAAGGTGTTTAGCATCCGCCGTGTTGATAAAATTGCCACGGCCTGTGGTTAGCTTATGATACTTTGACCACACCACTTATAAGCAGCACCGCAGCGGGTCACATCTACACTCTGAACGCAGGAATTAAAATTCATGCACAGCGGCAGGGGGTTGAGGCAAGACTGGAGATGGGGGCAAAAATTGATATTCAGTCATGGTAGTGAAGATCATTATCTGCACCAAAAGGCTTAGACGTGTACTACAAATCATGCTTGGCCTACTGTATCTCTTCCTCTGTTCTGTTCCCCTCATGCCTGTGTTCATCCTTCGCTTCTTCTCTCTCATTTCTTTGCTCTGCTATCAAAGAAGTAGTTCTCTTTTCCCTCGCTTACTGACTATCATCTCTTCTCTGTCCTCATTTGCACTTTTAGCCGATAATTCAAATTCATTTTGGCTTCTTTGCAAACTTGTTGGTGTTACGTTTACCGTTTTTATGTGCGCCTAAAGAAGCTTAAGCTTCTCTAACGTGGTGGTGGATTGATATTCATAACAGTTTCTCTTCCAGAATAATACATTCCTTTATGAGGGGGATTAGAGTTGCCACCTTTTGAATGAAATATGGATAGTGGCACTGTTTAATTTCAAATATTGTTGTTTCCCTTCCTCTGAGGAACAGTTGGGCTAAATTAATTTCACTAGCCTTGTGGCTGCTCTTATCAGCTGCTGTTTCTTTAGTACGCGCTGCACAACATCTCCCCCATTTATGCTATCTATCTGTGCCCACGTTCGTTTTTGTAATTCCAAACACAAAGCTCCGTCTTCCAACTTTCTTTTCAGCTCATTGTGCTACATGAAACCAAATAACGCAACATGATAAAAGAAATTCTTTCACAGAGTTTGTTTGTGCGCCTCGTCCCTCCACAATCCACAAAGCATCAGTTTATGTGGCGCTGACAAGAGTTTATCTCTCGAGTGAGCTTCGACGAATCAGCCTCCGTCCCTCTCTTCCTTGGTCACACTTCTAAGCATCTGTGCTGGCATGTCATGTTCAGCGAGGAGTGTGTGTATGTTTGATGGTAATGAGGGGACAGTGTGACTGCAGTCAGCGGACTTAGCAAGGTGAATGGGCTCTTTTCAATAGATCAGTCCCATTAAGATCCACTGTTAAGTGGTTCTGGACATGCATGAACTTGAGACACTGCTTTCAATCACAGGCCGCACTTTTTCTGATTAGATACAGTCACAGCTTAAACCACAATAAGTCCCTTTTCAATCGCCCCTTTTGCTAAAGCTGATAAAATACAATATTCTTACATTAATAGTGGGTGAAATGATAAAATGTGTGACAGGAAACGTGACGCTGGAAGGGATGAACAGTGCCCCTCAGCTCTACACAGAGATCTAGCGTCTTTCAGCTCATTGTTTTGGTTTTTAACTCGCCACCACCTGGACTTTTACTGTTTTGGTTCAGTCTCTACTCTCACCAACATCGTTTCCAGACCTTTTCCAGACTGCTTTCACAGATTCTAATACATCCACATGACCAAACTACAAGCAGGCAAAGTTAGCAACCACCTGGCTAAAGGCTAAAAGAGACTGAATTTTCCTTAAGAGTTGGTAGAGACCAAAACAGAGCTAATATAGTGTGAAAAAGAGAAATTGAATTTCACTCTTTATAATCAATGTTTTTACATGAACAATGGGTCAAACTGTGTAATGTAAAAGGCCTCAATCATCAATCAATATCAATCACATCACAGATAATTATCACCCGACTGCAATTCTCCAAAACTCTACAGAGACTTTTAGCTCTTTTAAGCTCAATGTTTTGGTTTTACAGCCTACAATATTACTCGTTTCAGTCTCTTCGCTCTCATCAGCAAAGTTTCCAGCAGTAGCAGCGGATAGCTCTGATAAACCCACTGGACACCGTCTGTCCAGCACCAAACATAAACAGCAAAAGTTACAGACTAACTTGTAAACACAGTGGAACATATAGCAGCTAAGAAGCCATAAATTCCAAACCAAAAGAGAGGAGAGTGAATATTGGACTTATATTCATCGGATGGCTAAAAACACGACTTCAAATGAATGCTAATGCTGCTCTGTGTCTGCTGGATGTGTAAACAGGCAAACTTTAAAAAGGGACTTTTTAAAAATTTAAGTCTGTGCTATAGCTGACTAGCTAATTAGCTGTCTAGCCTGCAAAAATAGACATAACAGGCACTTTTCTCTGTTGGCCCATTCAGTGCGAGACGAGTGCAAGATGCAAGGATGTGGCTTTGTTTGCTCGTTGTGGCTCTTCTGCGGTAAGTCAGTGTCATTTCAGTTGGTCAAGTATGCACTGTGAACACACACAATAAGATCTCCATATGTGAATCCTCTTTCTTTGTTCAGCTCCACGGTTTGTCTGGCTCTCCCCCTCCCTCTCCGCATACACATGTATGTACCGTCATTTAACATGTTCATGTTTAGTCTCCATCCAGTGTCCTTCGTGTAAAACGCCGTCTCCATAACAACCACTCCACCCCTTTACTATTTGTCCATCACTGTAGCCACACTTGTCCTCTACTGCCTGGTTAAGGTGACCAGACACGCCCACTCCTAATGACCCCCATTAGTGGTATATGGTAATGGTAGATTGGAATGGTCCATGTTTATGTGTATACGTGCATGTCTGCATACATTCCTGCACAGTGTATGCTTCCTTTTGCTGTCATAAGCTGATGCGGATCAGACTTCAGGTCAAATTCATTTGCAAACTAATCAATTCTACAGATGAACTTGAACTGGTCCCGCTTTTATTTTGTAATTTGCTGACTTGTTTCTGTTCAAATCTGCCATTTAACTTGATTTCCTGTGGCACTGAAATGAGTTTGACCCAAAAGTCTCCTTGAAGAATCCACAGCCAACAATAAAACGAAGCTCTGCAAATACCGATGTAATCCCAGTAGCCTGCGCCTCAACTGCATTAATATCAATTTGCGGTAGCCACCGAGTTTTCCCAAGGTCGGAAAACATTAACCGTCTTCCTGTGTAGTCACGAACTGCAAAAAGAGGTTAAAAACTCCACTCAGGAAGTAGGACGCGAGAAAAACATTAAACAGAGAAAGACCCAGAGAGAGGCCCAGCCACAGAAGGAACTTTGAAGTGATCTTGGCTGTTTCATCTCGGCTCTTTTCAATATTAATTGTATCCAAAAGGCATTTCAGAGAAGCAACTGAACTACTGGGAAACACATTTAGACAAGAGGGGCGAGGCCAGGAGAGTAGAGAAGTCCCTCAGAAGTACTGCCAAAAACTGTTAGCGACGATAAACTAGGTGATATGATAGTATGTAAGTGTGGGAGTGTAAATGAATGGAGGGAGCACCTGGGGACATTACTAATGGAGAAAAGACATTTTGAGCTAAAAGAACATTTGTGAAGAGTCTCTGTGTGACATCAATGGTTGCCTGCACAGTCACAGCTGCTGCATCAATGTCTACACCTCGGCTTATTCACCACTGTGGGAAAACCAACATGAGCCAACGTAAATACACAGAAAACAACAAAAGACAGACAACATTTGGAAGACGTGATCTCTGCTAATAGTAAAAGTGAATTTAATTTGACTTAAATCAGATTTGGTTAGATTGTAAATTCCTTTGTGGACAGATGACAGTAAAAAGATATTTAATGGAAACCAAATTCTGTTTCAAATTACTTTTAAATTAAAATGTCTGCCCTAAGTTTTAATGTTAACACTTATTAATTAATTCCAAAGGCCACAGTTACATTAATCTGCAGTTCCTCTCAGCTCTATGGAGCATTTTAGTTAATTGTTTTGATTTGATAGCCTCCAGATTTACTTTTGTTTCAGTTTTACTACACTCATCAGCGCAGTTTCCACCAGCAGCAGCAGCAGGCAGCTGTTTGCAGTAAATACCTCGGATAAAGTCTTTGTAAGCTATTGGCCCAGCACCAAACAGCAAACAGATTAAGTCAGTGACTAGCTGATGAACTTAGTGGAGATTTAAAAGCTTAAGAGCTTGATATTTCCCTCAGGATCTTTAAAAAAGGAGCAAGAGTCACTCAAAAAGAAACGCTAATGTACCTCCATGTTTGCAAGGTGCGTCTTTCCTCTAACTTTATACAGAAACGCGATATGTCAGTGATGTTCTTACAGCTTGTTGTGCTGCCCTCAAGTGGACAATAAAAAAAAAGGTTGCTTTAAAATTTGAAAATGTAAAAATAAGAACCTTGCCTCGGGGCGATTATGGGTAAATTATTTATGTCCTTTACTATCTGTGAACTGTAGACGACAGCCTGAAATGCAAACCATAAGGAATGTGTAGAGAAGGGATAACTAACATTTATGCTGGAGGCATTACTGCAAACTCTGCAAGGATTTAGACAGTGGAAGAAATGCCCATACAGAGAATTTTCTTATTATCAGTAACTAGGTGTTAGACTCCATGGACTGAATATATCGGCACTTTTTCATGCAATCATTTTATGTATGAGTTGCTGTTTTCGTATATGCTCTGGCAACATGTTTTCCAATCATAACATCATGCCAGTAAAGGAAAAAAACAGCACTGAGGAGGTTTGTTTGCTGGTGTGTTAGTAGCAGTCTCAGACTGGTTAATATGGAAAACATGATCAGCCACTGCAGAGATCGGAGATGTTTACTTGTAGACGAGTAAACACGAGGAGCAACAGTGTCCTCACACACACACACACACACCCACACACAATTAATGGCACCTTTCTATCTGCCCCGAGGCCAATTCATTAGTATTGAATCCTTAAGGAAGCTTGAACACAGCGGGCAGAAAAAACAAACATACAGATACACACTGACCACGTGTGGGAGAAACACATGAAAAAGAGAAACTGAGAGATTCTCTCATTTCCTCCTGTTGCCAGGGTAACCAAATGAACAGATGCAGGTCAGAACACACACACACTATACACATATAAATACATGCCTACATACACTATTCTGACATGGGGTCAAGAAAAAGAAGATTTAACTGCTTCTCTCCAGGAGATGATGAAGTGGAATAAATATAAATATATAAAGGAAAGCAGCTAAGAGTCTTATCTCAATGGAGAAATGTCAAGTATTAAAAACACATTCTTCTCTAGTGGTTGATAAAATACTATAATAGTATTAGTACTTTAGCTTTTTTTGGATAAACCTTTAAACATTTTTCTTTTTAGTCCTGAAAAATTGCTATTTTTGAGATATGTTTCCCCAACAGTGACAACGTGCGACTCCAGATAAACTCATCCAGTCAGCATCCCTCTGCTATGACTCCCTTCTTTCTGCCCCTGCTGCAGTTTCTCTCAAATTGGCATCATCTCTTCTCATTGCTTTCCCTCTTTCTTCTCATTTCCTTCTTCACCGTTTACTTATCTTCTCTCTCTCTCTCTCTCTCCCTGTGGCTACAAGTCTTACTCAACCCACGCATGTACACACACCCACGGCAACATCAAAAGAGAGTTTCTGAATGCGAAATGACCCAGCGAGTTTCTCTCACTACGTCACTGTGGATTGAAGGGACCGTCAGATAAAACAGGAGCAGGTCGCGTCCTGATCCACAGGCTACAGGTGGTTGCGTTTCTATGTGCATTCATGCACGAGTGTATGCAAAATCCCTGAAACAAGCATCTTTTTAAACGTGCATTCTTGGTGCACTGTGAGCATGTATGTGTACAGCTTGATGCTGGAGATGTGGCGTAGGATTTCTGTGCGTAGGAGGACCTCACATGGCATCAGTGGGGAGAGGCAGTGTAATGGGAAAAGCAGAAGGAGAGAGAAGATGATACAAAGAGGAGGATATGTTAAAAAATGAAAGAGATCAGAGCGAAGGAGAAACAAGTAGTCGTGCTAATCACTGCAAAGAAAATCATAATGAGCTACACCTAGGGGAGCAGAGAGAGCTTAGACGGAGGTGAGGACAAACAGAGAGATTACATTTAAAGCACACAAAAAGAGCAAACACAGCAAATGCAAAGACAAAAAGAAGAGAAGAAAAATCTATGAACATATCCCATCCTAAACTACCAGCATCAAGATCTCTCCAGCATCCTTCCACCCCAAAAAACACTTGAGAAAACACTCACCATGAACTGGACGTTGTCAAATCCATTGGCCAGCAGGTGGTTCTCATACTGGACCAGGCCGATGGAGTCGAGCCACTGGCCCACGGACTGCAGCGGGCAGCGGGGACCTATGAGGGGGTGGAGGGGCAAACGCTTCAGTAGGGAGTAGCCGTCCACGCGGTAGCAGCGGCAATCCGGCTGAGACAGCTGGCACTGCCACATCATGTTATGGCGGGCAAAGTGGCTGTCGAAAGAGCCCGCCATGCTTTTGAGGAGTCTTTTGGCAAGGCAGCAGGAGGAGGAAAATAAAAGGGGAGGCAGGTAGAGGGGGGGGAAAGGTGAAGAAAGGAGGAGGAAGAGGAGGAAGGGGCTAGGCTAGAGGCATGGTGAGGATGGAGGGGGGTCAGCATGCAAGGGTGCAAGCGGGTAAAAGGGTAGGTGAAGGCGTCCAGATGCTGCTTTCTTTGAATCCAGCCAGAGGGAAGATGAGAGGGAGGTGAGAGCTGAAGTTGTATCCAGAAAAGAGCTTCCGTCCTGGAGTTAAATCCTGCCAGAGATGGGTGCTGGATAAGACTGGAGGTATAGATCCGCAAGCAAAAAACGACTGACTGTGTGTTTGTCGCACACAGCACAGCAGCCGCTTCCTTTTTCAGCTGTTGCGCTCGCTTGGCTGCTCCCTTCAGCGTGTGTGTGTGTGTGTGTGTGTGTGTGTGTGTGCACGCACAAGTGTGTATGTGTGTGTGAGAGAAAGAGAGAGAGAGAAAGAGCGAGAGCTGCCTGCGCTGTAGATTTCTCTTTATCAAGTACTCCCACTCTCATCTGTATGCTTCTGCAGCCTCCTCTCTCTCTCTCTCTCCCTCCCTCTCTCTCTCTTCTTTCTCTGAGCGCTGCTTTCCTCCCTCATTCCCCCTCTCTCTTTCTCTCTCTCTCTCTCTCTCTCTCTCTCTCTCGCTCACTTTCCTCTGTCTACCTCCTGTCTCTATCTTCTCTCGGGGTGTCGATCGTCACCCTGCTCTCTCTACATATATCTGGCTCGCTCTGCTGATAATAGCCATCACAACAGCTCCAGCTTCTTTGTCTGCAAGAAGCCGAGCTCCCTCCCACACACACACACACACACACAACCACGCTGAGTGTATGCATGCGGGCGCATCTATATGTTTGACTGTGTGTGTTGGGTGCTGTGCTGTGCTGTAGCTTTGTGTGTGTTGTTGGTATTGGTGTTGGTGGGGGGGCTGCTTTGGCACAAACAGGATTTCTCCCTGTGGTAACCATGGTTAGCAGAGGCTTTGCATTCATAGATGAAGAGAGAGAGAGAGAGAGAGAGAGAGAGGAAGAGGGGAGGGGGATCAGGAGGTGGAGGATGGGGGAGTTAACACAAGGAGAGAGGGATGAACGCAGTAAATAGAGATGAGTAGCGGATGATTTAAGGTGCGCAGGTGAAAAATAAATGGTAAAAACAGGGATTCGATGTGCGGAAGAAAGTCAAAAAGCAAAAATCACCCACACACACTCCGACATATCAACAGGATTATTCTGGTTTATCACAATTCAGGTCTTATTTTTGTACTTTTGGCCATCATTCCTATTGGTTATAAATGAATCATTCGTGCTAGTTATAAATGAATGAATCTTTCAGCGCAAGTTAAGCAGGGCATTTCCCTGGAGCTCCACCACTCAGCTATTAATCAATTAACTCAATGAGTTCTGTTCGCGGGCTTCCTCTCTCAACCAATGAGCATCGAGGATGTTTAACTACCTTGTTTAGGTTGCTCCACATTCCACAGCCACCAGTGTCAAATGTCTGTAGCTCTTAGGAGAGAGAGGGGGAACGGCACAGCAAAGGAAATGTCCGTGGACCACAGGCTGGAGTCTGAACTGGGTCGCTGCAGGAAGGACTGTGGGGAGCACACTCTACCAGTTGAGCCAGCAGGGCACCGCTATTTATCTTATTATTTTTCTTATCCACCTTATATATTGTTAGCCGCTGTAACAAGTGAATTTCCCCGGTGTGGAATCTATAAAGTCTTCCTAACACCTCAACTTTTTGGCCTTAAAGTCCGTGTAAAGGCAATTCTGAGATTTCTTTCAAAATACATTAAAAATGTTGGAAAATAGTTGCTGAAAACATGTGAAAAGACTTTGAATGATATATTACTGAAATGTGGAGTTAAAGGTTAAAACAGTTTTTCACTACTTTCAGTCCAGGATTTTGTGGGCGGTCCAAAAGGGTGGCTCGATGACACGCTGAGGCCACCCTGAGCATACCCCTACATTCTTAGCAGAGAGATAGAGATGAATTCATCTCACTCAGTGTTTCAAAGTTAGTCATGCCATTTTCTGAACTCATCTTTCAGTCACTTCAAAATTTCTGTTTGACTGCTTCTTCAGCACATTCAGCGGACACGCCCCCACAGTCCTGGGGCTGAGAATACTGCTCATTTTTTACCTGATTTTAACACCTAATTTCAAAAACTTGTCGATATTTTTAATCATTCAAATTTGGCTAGGTGGTTAATAACACTTTCTTCTTCTTTAAAATGAAGCTGTTTCTACTGTTGCATATGTCTAATTAGAAACAAGTTAACCAAAAAGTAAAAGTAATTTTTACAGAATATTATCCAGTCATTTACAAAAAAATATATATAGATTAGAGGAACATCTTTTGCTCTTCTCACTACCTCAGGATTCACTGAGTGACCCCTTGAGGGTCTCGACCCCCAGGTGGGGAACCACTGCCCTTTGGAGGATCTCTTCTATAATTACTTTGGTGAGTAGTACAGTGTTATCATTGTCATATCGTTATCAATAGTAATAATAACCAAAGTTGTAATAAACCAGAAATATCCTATCAGTCAGATTTACTCATGCTCACGCACATATATACATAATCGTGTGTATTTTACCTGAGGTATCCTCCTTGATGTCCAATCCACTGCCTATTCCTGCCCCAATGGAGCTCATAATCTTGTCGATCTGAACAAACGGCAGAGAGAGGGAGAGAACCAGAGTTTCAGAGATGTACAGCATGTGCAAGGGAAAGTCATTTCCCAGTAATAAGGCTAACCCCTATTTCTGGATTCAAGTGTCACATAACATGATCATTACGCCAGCCAGCGCGTTGAATGTCAGTCATTCCCCCTGTGAATTCAAGAAGCATGGAGGAGCGGAGGGAGAAAAAGATGTATTAGAGCAGAGATGAAGGAAAAGGGAGACTGGATTGGAGAGAGCTACAGTGGCTTCATTAGTGTCTGGCTGCTGGCTGTCGGCCAGTCATCCCTGACCCTGGACCTGCTGCTAACCACTGAATTATGCGACCTGCACATCCGTCCACCTGTCAGGGCCGCTGGCTCACCACGGGTCAGAGAAAACTGGATTCGCTGAGACTGGTCCGAGACCAGTGTTTAAATGGCCGGGTCTGACAAGTGTTTACAAGCTAGTGGAGCATGACGGTGGCCTTATCGTAGGAGCTGGGTAAACAGGTAGCAATTTCTGCATATGTCACTGCACACAAAGCACTAATCCACATATACCTAGTGTATGGAAACTAGAGGCTAAACAGGCGCTGCATGTTGATAAAGAAAAGATGATAATTAATCGAAATTTAAATTTTAAATGACCGAGTGTGATGTAAAATAGATCGCTCGTAGCTTTAAGGGAACCATAACAGCAAAAGCTTTGGGGTTAAACCGAAAGTGAACGCACCAGAAATGTTGCTACTAAGAAGCCTGTATGTGAATTGTGATAGCTATACTGTATGTACACATTAATGGACGCTCACAATGGACAGTTTAGATTTTACTGTTTACCTTATTTTCAGTTTAACGACAAATTTGTGTATTATTCTGGCTTTACCTTGAAAATTCGTTAAGTGTTTATTTTGGTAATTTTGGATGGTAATTAACAGCCTGTAGCAAAATGTTGGTACTTCAGAAAGATACAGTGATTGCTCATCCCTCAAAGAATAAATCCAGTGTATAACAGCCTGTCACATTCAGAAATACACAAAGAGACTGTTAGTCACAGACTCTTCATTAGCTAAGTACGTATCCCATCTAGCCCAGTATTCTTTTTCCCTTTCCCTTCTGTAATCGTAAACTAAATGTTACGTGTTCCATACAGTAAATACTATTCATAATATCTTGTTTTTAACACCTGTACGATCATCTGACTGCTCACGTTGAACAGTTGACATGTGCCCACTACAACTACTACAATACTAATATCAGAGATTAACAAAAAATCAAAATAAAAAACCCAGGTTGTTATAAACTGGATTTATTATTTGAGGGATTTAATCACTGTTTTTTCAAGATTAAACACATCTTTCTGAAGTGCCAACATTTTGCTACAGGCTGTTAATTACCGTCCAAATAACCAAAATAAACACTTCAGCGATTTTCAAGGTATGAAGCCAGATTAAAGCACAAATTTGTAACATACAGAAATTACCTTAATTGTGCCTGTAGTGCTAATGAGTTTGGATATCTTCATACATATCACTGACTGTTGTGGGACATCCCTTGCAACTCGCCTCTTGCTAATAATGCAACTCTTTCCCGAGCATGTGCTGCAAATAGAGCAACTTTGCGTTTTTTTTTCCTGTGTAATCCCCCATATATCACTCCACAATTTCCCTGAAGCCATCTTATCTCATCCTCCCGTAGCTCGCAATTAAACAGGAAAGGTCACCTTAATTGCTGAGAATTATGGGAAATTCCATATGGTAATTCATCACCTTCAGCAAGTTATGAGCTGTGTTGAGTAACTAATGAACGTGTGCATGCAAATGTTGAAAGGCACGCACAAACGTACTTTCACTCACGTGTATTCGCATTATTTTAAAAATAGAGAGACTAATTAAGTCATCTTTATAATTATGAAATAAAACAGTATGAGATTCTTCATTTTCAACATGTGTAAGCATCAGTTTACAAAAGTGTGTGTAGTCGGTGGTGTGAAAAATGACCAGTGAGCAGAAGCTAATGTGTCTGTGACCCAAAGAGTTTATAAAGGGGGCGAGATCTGACAGTGGTGTCCAGTCAATGGATCATATCTGTGTCAGAGACCCTTTAATACGGACGAAGCCTCGGGCGCAAACACACTGAGACCAAAACACACAGCGCCCTCGACCTCCACTCTCTATAATAGAAACCACTTTCTGGCTTGTATCTGGTCTTCCCTGCAGCTGCAGTGCTGGCTGCAGAAGAAAATCAATGTGGGAGCATGTTAGATTAGTACTGGGGCTTCTTCTGCACAGTTGTAGCCAAGATGATTTCAAAGGGAGGAAAAACTGAAGCACCTTACTGGTCTGGGTGCAGAGGGTCTGACTGCCCCCTCTAAAGATACTTCCCCTGTTAAATCGTGCTAGATTTAATAAATTCTAAAACTGCAATTCATGCAGGGTCACAGTAAAGGGACTGATTCAGACAAGTGGTGAAAAGATGACACATTTATTTCTAGTCTTCTGTAAAATTAAAGCTTTAAAAAAAGCTGAACGTGTCTGCATAAAGCTCTTCTTACCTCTTCCCACTCAGCAGTGAAAGAGGGTGTTCTCTCCAGTCTCCCCCCTGGGCTGGCACCCTCTCCTGGGCTCGGACTTCCAGGCCCCTGGCCACGAGATCCAGACCCCCAGCCGTGCTCCTCCTGTGCAAGACAAAAAGCAAAAAGCTTGTTTTACAGACAATAGCTGCCAAATATGTTAAAAACACCTTAAAAATATGGACAGCTGAGCACTGTTTAGAGAGTCCTTTCATGGCTCATCAAAGTTTCATCTATAATGAAGAATTTTTTATCAAACAGACTGTATTTAGCTTGTGATTTATTTACTATGAATTAAATAAGAAGTCTGCACAGCAGGGAGCACTGTGGCCCAGTTTAGCAAGTTATCTAATTGGTTGGACTGGTTTCTGTTTCTGAAGTCACTCTGTGTGATACAGCAAGATGCAAACTACCTCCACGGCTGCATAATTTATACAAATGAATATTTACAATAAATGTATTTGCTTTCACAGCTAACTGAGATCTTGGTGCTGACCTACACTTTTATTTGAAGTTCTAACTTTTACAACTTTTTCATGAATGTCTCAGAAGAGTGAGACAGTCTCAAAGACAGTGATAAAGTTTTGACTCACCTTCATAATGCAACATAAATTTTGTGCTTTATTTATAAATGATGCTCTTGTTAAAGTTTTGATTGCACAAAGGATGAGCCATGGCAGCAACATCTTACCTGTATGGGAGACACGGCTACCAGGTTGGAATCAGACTTGGACAGAGACTTGGACAGCTGCAGGTCCAACACACTGCGGGGCATGGACCTCATCCTCCCCAGGGTGCAAGCCCTCTCTTCGTAGCCAGCACCAGCTGATCCGCCCTTGGACACACTTCCTGTCTGGATTCCCCGTAACTCTGGAACGTCCCCGTTTTGACCGGAATAGGAAGACGGTGGGCGGCCAAGTGTAGACCAGCCACGAGACGGATCCACCTGCTGGTCCTGGTTGACCCTAGTGTGGAAGATAGTCCGATACACCACCTGTGGCTTCTGGGGGTCGCCGGTGGCTGACTGAGATGACGACTCGGTCCCTGTCCTGGAGAAGACCTGAGTGGGTCCTCCTCCGATCACGATGTTGAACTCCGGGGTCTGCAGCAGGCTGCTCTGGACGTCTGGAGGGGCATATTTGCGTGGTTTGGGGTTGTAAAGGTGGTACGGTGTGTCAGGGGTTTCACAAGCCGGGGAAGATCCATGAAGGAGGCCTGCAAACTCCTCTGGGATGTGGCTCTTCCTGCGATCCTCCAACAGAGCGTTGGCTGTGGAGGAAGAGCAGAGGGGAGGAGGAGGAGGCGGGTCTCGCTGGTACGGCCCGTCGTCTGAAAGGAGGACACAAAAACATGAATGATTGGGATTAAATCACGCAGATTTGCATGAAATGCTCCTGTCACAACAGCGATATGCACTAATGAATTTACTCAACAAGGAAAAGAAGACAAAGATCAGAAATTTACACTCACTGCACAAATAAAGCACATGATGATATTTAAAACTGTGGAGCAAAATGCTTAGTCTACAACAGACCAGAGAGAGAGAGAGAGAGAGAGAGAAAATCAATGGGGCTAAAAAAAACAAATACTGCAAAACAACCAAAGCTGCAAATAGGAAGATAAGAAGGAGGTAATGTGTCTGTTTCCCTTTCTGCTTCCCTGTTTGTTTCTTCAAGGGAAAATAAGAGAACTCCTGACTTGGATTTTACACCTCTGCTGCTTCACTGTCTGGGTGCAAGTGCAAGTGCATGTTTGGGTGTCTGAACTTGTGCATGTATGCATAAACTCATCGGTACAGGGTTTGCTTTCATGGCTCACTCACTGTCTGTGTGCAGTCGGGTGAAAGTAAAGCCGCTGAAAGCTTCTTTTGATTCTCCATATATCAGTGTGTGTGTGTGTGTAATTGTACGCGCACGTCTGTCTCTGCGTGTCTGCATGACTACTCGCCTGTCAGATTTGAATGCTTATGTTCACATCTGCAAACAAGTTTTACCTGAGGGCACAGCGATTGTCTTGCATGTTAAACAGATGTAGTCCTGGTGATACAAGATGAGTAAATATGAGGTGCATTATTTATTCTCATTCAACCATGATTATGTATTACACTTCGCCAGAGCAGTGACACATTCACACTCATAAATGATAAATCTTCAACTTAATACAAGACTGTAGAAAAGGAGTAACATTATGTTCTACTGAGATTCAGGTTGTAACTTAGCTCCTCCAGGAACAGCCGAGCACTCATTTATTTATAGTCTCTTACACAGTGTGACTAAAACTAAATGCCAAATTTGTGAAGATAGAATGATTAGCAGAAGTGTAAACTAAGGAGGGGAGAGAAAAAGGCAGGGAGAGAAGGTGGAAGGAATCACAGACAGGTAGAGATGAAAGACTGAAGAACAGATGGGTGTAATTGTGATTTCGGGGACTATAAGTTAAAAGATCATTCCAGGTTATCCTTAAAGCAGCTCTGTCCCTAACCTCTAATTATTTTATAGGACTAATAGATGGAAAGAATATAACGTGAAAGTGGTTGCTCATAACAGCAAATCCACAGATTATCGTCCGAGCTTTTTAGCCACTTTCAGCTGATCGTTTTGGTTTTACAGCTCATAGCTTTAGTGTTTTGAATCGGTCTCCCAGCTCTCATCAAGTCAAGTCACCCAATATCACTAATTTGTGCCACAATCTGTACAATCTGCATAGCATAGGGATCTAAAACTCCCCAACAAAACCCCAAGAGGAGCAACAGAAGAGGGTTCCCTCTTCTAGTACAGATGCAATAGATAAACGTAAAACTCGATAGATTCAGCGTCTTTTCCAGCCTTTTTCAAGCAAAAATAGATTTGATAAACCTACCGTATGCTACCTCAAACTAGAGCATCAAATTACACACTAATTAGTGACCATAGTGGAGCATTTAGCAACTTAAGAGCCAGGTATTTCCCTCGTGGTGGCAACCAAAGATGGATTACCTTGTATAATATATCTTAGAAATAAATGCAGACTTGATGCTCATGTAGATGTGCATCAAGTCTCTGTAGATATCCAATTTGTATGTGATTGGCTAGAGCCCGCAGAACTCCTGGTATATGGTCTTTAATGTCATGTATGTAATGGTTGTAATCCATCAGCAGGTAAAAACGACGCCTCCCTGATCTGCCCGGACACAAACACACGTCTGAAACCTGCGAGAGGCGTCTCGGGATCTGATTTTGTTTTCCAGTCATCTGCTGATTAAACTATAATACAACACAATATTCTGTCTCATCACATTACACTCTCTAAATAGCTGAAAGGAAGATTGTGTGTGTGTGTGTGTGTGTGTGTGTGTGTGTGTGTGTGTGTGTTTGTGTATAGAGCTCAGATCTGTCTTTTCACCACTTCCAATCACTGTGGGTTAAAGATTGTGTGCCAGGCCACATAAACAATGTCACCACTGATAACTATCACACTCTCAACAGTCTCACAATCATGTACTCACTTGAATGGAGAGAAACTGTGCATATTCACACTCACAATGCAAACTCTACCGTCTTGTAATCAAAGCTGTCGCTCGAATAATTGCATGTACCCCCCCCCCACACACACACACACACACTGAATGTACAATCTAGTCAACTGACTGCATTGTCTTGCTGCCTGCCACCTCCTCATCCCTCACACACACACACACACACACACACACATACAGTCTCTGTCGTCAGACAGTTTTAGCTAGCACTTCATGACTGTAGTCAGCACATACAGCCACATTTCCATATGAAACAATTACATAATGTGAGCAGAGAGTTTCATAACAAAATACAAGTCTGCGAAAGACACTCTGACTAACTGGAATCAGTCACTGTGATGAAAACTGGAGTTGCTCGAGCTCCTCTCACTGTGGAGGAATAAAAGTGGGAGAAAATGGAAGAATATTAACATCCCTCCACCGATGGAGAGCCATTTCATATCGTTTGGATGTGATTGTTGCCTCGCCTTAACAGTCTGTGTTCAAAAAGCGAAACACCCATTAACAGTCTTCAGGTAATGAGGGTTGAAAACATGACTCATTCTCGAGCGTTACATCAACTGAAATTGTCATTTTTTTCCTACACAAGCTGAAAGCTCTTTAGTTATGACTAATCTTCAACATTTCACTGGATAAATGGGACTTAGCAGCTAAAAGATCAGCATAAATACAAAGTGTGTCGACCTCTGTCCTCAGCGCTTTTGGCTGCATTGTCTTTTATGTGATTGGTGCACTTTGACCATCGATTTTTGGGAGTTATTACAAATTGTGTAATTATTTTGGGACAGATAAATCACACATGGAGCATTTTTGGTTTATAATCAAAGCAATGTAACATCAGTAGGAGGGATTAACACTAACAATTCCTACGTTTTGACTGCACCATGAAGGCAACAATAAGTTACATTACATTATAGTCACTTACACACCGTTCAAGCTGCCTCTCTAAGCCCTGCTGTGCATTTCTTTTGCAATCCTTTATCACTCTCTCACTCTTTTTGAAGATGAGAACCATTGGCAACAGGTGAGCCTGTTGATCGCTATGGCAACAGAGAGCCCCAGCGCAAGCATCTTTTTTTTTTTTTTTTTTGCGGCTGAGTGTCTTCGGCCTTCAGGAGAGCGAGGGAAAAGTGAATGACGGATAAACACAGCAATCAAATCAGCAGGTGTGTGTGTGTGAGTGTGTGTTTGTCTAGACCGAAAAAAGAAACGGCGGCAGAGATAGAGATGATATAAGCCGAGTGCAAAAGGAAAGGTTTGAGGAGAGAGCAGAAGTTTTCTGAAAAAACTTTTTTCAGGTACAAATAGAGAAATAACATGAGCCGAGCTGATGAGAATATTGACGTGCTGACAACTTGTGTCTGCCAAATTACAGGATGGATAACACTGCAGGAGCGTAATTTGGCTTAACTCAAGCAGGAAAGTCTTGTTTCTCTTCTTCTTCCCCTGCAAACAATCAATAGCCTTTCCTTTGTGTGTTGTTTTAACCTTCATTACTGACCCATTTCTCTGCAGCTTCACCTCAATAACCGTCCTGTGTGTGCCTAAGTGTGTAAGCGTGTGTGTTTGTGTGTGTTTCTTACCTGGGCATCCAAGGTAATATCAGGTCAAACTAAGGAACAATTACACCGTACTGTACGTACTGTACACATTTATAGTAACTCACTATCCTGCGTCTGCTGAAATGCAGCAAATGTCTAAGAATCAGATGGTGAAACAGCAGCTGCATCACGCCGCATACCTGCATTTTAATTGCGGAACTGCTATGCAAACGCACACACATACACACGCAAGTTGTGGCATGCAGCAGCTCAGCCCAGAAACAGATAGGTATTTCGATAAGTTGTGTTCATCACAAGACAAACAACCGCAGTGATGTTTGTGTATGTATGCAACAAATGGAGACGAGTGTGTCTCAATGTTACTCAAAGGTATACAAATAACTCTTTAATAGTTAAAGATCAATGAGCGTCTTTCTATAATTATCACTTAATTGCCCCTCAACAAAGGTAAAAACTGATTTATCAATTTATATCATCAATTAACTGAATGAGTGTGTGTGAAGCCATCACTTCCTTAACTGTGAGAGGCTAAACCTTCAGCTGTGTACGTCCTCCCACCACTCACCTATCAGTGGAAGATAGGCAGAGAAGAAGAGAGTGGGAGGGAGAGAAATAGATCTGAGATTGAGCTTTTATTCAGTGTATCTAAACACAATCTATTCTCCATTACTCTCATCCACTTATAGAAAAAATAGTTGAAATTCATCACTCCTGGGGGAAATATGAAAGGGAAACTTTGGTATTTTTCAACCTGGACCACATTTTCCCAAGTTTTTGTGTCTACGTAACTAATGGGGATAACAGTTCTTGAAATGAGTCGAGTATTGAGCGAGTGAGCTGCAGTCGGCAGTCACAAAACTGGCTACAATGTAATCGTTCTAGGCTACTGCACAACAATTCTTGTTTTTGTTATTATAAGTGTCTGACAACATTACAGTCTACAGCAATCAATCTTTGTTAAAGAGTAGCATCCTTTTTGTTTAACCAGACACAGCCATTGTATCAATCTATTCAAAGCCACCAGACTCCATTGACAAAAACAGTAATTTTATCTTGCAGAACACAAGAGTTGCTGGACTACTGCTGCCTTAATCGGTTAGTTTGTTTGTGTTATTGTGCAACTTTGGTGTTTTATAGATCCAAACTAACTTGTTAACACGCTCAATATTGTACCAATTTCAAGAGTTGAATGTTTTTTGCTTTAAATGCATTAACTGCAGAAGAGGAGAATAAATTAGCTATAAAAAGTATTTTTTAAATAAATATTAAGCCCTAACGTATTGAATCTGAACATTCTCCCATCTCTGTCAGTTTAATTGGCAGTTGGCACTCCAGAGTCGCAGTTTAATTGGCATCTGTCAGCACAAGTTTCTGTTACATAATAAACGTATATTTCTTGGTATAATCCCCAAAACGACAGCAGTTTCTGCAACTGGCCCAAAACGACACAACTTTATGTTCACTTGACGAAGGCCTACAGTGACTGTCGTAATTATGATGGGAGGTCTATGTTCTGCAGATCGCTGTTCATTTCCCATTTTAGTCAAAATGATGATGAAGTTTGCGTAATTAACTAAGTACTTTTTATAATTTTAAAACTACTTTTTTGCCTGAACTTAACAAAACTGAACCATAGTCTAATCATAAAACATAAATAAATTCAGCAGTGATTTGAAAGGCTTAAACAAATGATGACTTCTTGCTGATAGTGGCATCAGGTTAGTAAAATACTTTTGTGTCATTATAAAGGACAACTTATTAAAGCAGGAAAAGCACGAGTATAACTAATGACATTAACGAAGGCTCTGTTCCATTCAAGGACCGCATTAAGCCTTGACAGTGAGCTTGCATGCACAGTATCAACGACCTGGAACTTGTGCACCTAAATGGAACGCGGTAATAATCAACATTATTAGTTACACTTGTGCTTGAAAAAGGTCTTCATGTGCACACACAAACATCAATCTAGGACTTTGGAATACCGCTGCTGATTAAACATCACAACATTTTTAAACCTTTTTTTTCTTTCCTCCAGATGCCTCGCCACCATCTGTGATTTGTTTGTTTTGCAGCTGTGAGCAGCTCCTCATTTCTTTGTTTAATCCAGTGCGGGACAATAGTATCGAGCAACAGCAGACCCAAAAACCAAACAGACTATCTGAATGTACTGAGTTTGTCACTTTCCACTATGAACACATCATAATAACCTTCTTAGACTTAGTATGTTATATTGCATTGAGACACAGCTTTGGTCTTTACCCAGCTCATATTGGCCTGTAAAGTAAAAGCTCTTCCAAGGTAATTTTCTCCATTTCGCATGCAAGCAATCACTTCGCAGAAGATTTAATTTCAGAGTTGCAAATAAGGCGTCTCAATTCTAAATGAAGCAATTCATACAGTATCTAAATCCAGAAGACGATGCAATAAGTGAAAGGCAAAAAAAAATGTGAACACAGTTGTCAGAAGGTGCTGAAGGGAGATAAAAATATGTATATGCTTGATAAGAGAAGTGTGAGTCCATTTCTCTTTCCTTTAACACATGCTGCAAGATTTAAAGACGTGTGTAATTGCTCATTAATAAATGTTTGCTGCATCGGTGATTTCTTGCCCAGTGTTCAGGACAACAGCAGGAGAGAGGGAGGAAGAAACAGAGGGGAAAAGGACCTGGGGGAGGAGGGTGAAAAGGTGACTGATGAGACAGAGGGAGAGATGGGAGTGGACAACAGGGAGATAGATGGTGAAGAAGACTATCTCACTGAATAGAAAACAGTTTAATGAAAGGACAAAAGAGTTATGGAGAGGCTGTAGCAATACAGCAAAACTGAAAAGAAGGCGGCCTGACGAATGGTAGCGAGGCCGAGAGAAAGTGAGGGGGCGGGCGTGGAGCATATAACACTGAATGACAGGCAGAAAGGGAGAGACAGAGAAGCGAATGAGAGCTCAGGAAAGTGGCTGGAGAAATGTGTGAGTGACAGAATGATGGATTGACTGATAGAGGGAGAGAAATGAAAGAGTAGAGATACAGAGCTGGAGGTTATATGTCAAAACGGGAAGGAAAAGAAAATGGTGAGACAGGAGTATGGCTTGATTTGTCATAGGAAAGACATTCAATCCACACAGTAGCACTGCAGTCCACTAAAAGTTGGAATTATTGACTTTCACAGTCATGAATTTATTTAAATTCCCATTTTAAAAAACTCAAAAATGTAACAAGAACTTTCAGTGTCTCAAGCAGATCTAAAGTTAGAGTACCAGTGGACCATTTTTGTTTAGTCTGCGACATCCATCGACCAGGCCTAAGATGATTCACCCCAACACAAAGCAGCCTTGGCGCCACAAAGACAAAAACATTACAGCATCGATGTCAGCATGTTGACAACCAGCTCATGGATCAATCTCCTTATTCCTCCTCTCCCGTCTTCACTGTTTTGCCCCCTATAGGATTCACTGATAAAATGGTAATGCTGGTTAACACTGGTATTAAATTCATCACCACAACATCACCTGCCTCCACACCAACCAGTTGACGAGACTTATAAAGCCAGTAAGGTCATCAAAGGCTTAAAAAAACAGATTAAAAAGTGAAAAGCTGAACACAGATGGCAAAAAAGAAATCTCCAGGTGGGTTATGAAATAAAGACAGACTTGTGTCCACTTAAACCAGTAAACACAATTTGATCCTATCAGCTATAAAAAAAAACCTTGGAAGAAAACCTCTTGCTGCTTTATTAAAAGTGTTTTTTACTGCATGATATCTTCAGCAAATAGTCAACACTTCTCTATTCTTAGGCTATTTCTCACTTGCAGGCTCTGAAAACTTAAGTTATTAAACCACTCGCAAAAAAGAAAACTTTTGACAACTCACTAATAAATAATTACAAGCCCATATCAAGCCTCCCATTTTGGAGTACAATCTTTTTTGCACCAAAGAACTGTTGTGATGTTTTCCAATCAAGATTCCGACCGTACTACAGCACAGAGACTTGTCTTGTTCAGGTCTTGAATGACATCAACTTCTTGTCTTGGTATTATTGCATTTGAGTGCAGCATTCGTCATGGTTGCCCACAACATATTGCTAGACAGACTGGAGGACTGGGTGGGACTTTCTTGCACAGTACTGAACTGGTTTGAATCCTATTTGAGAAACATGCTACTTTGTGTTGATTATAATTACCCATCTCTGAGTGTAGAAAAATGACACATGGAGTTCCCCAAGGCTATTTTCTCGGGCCTCTTCTGTTCAACACCTACATGCTTCCACTTCAGCCTACTATCACTATATATCAAGAGGATATATAAAGGATTTATGTCTCAGCAGGATTTAGAAAAATAGATCTTCAGTAGGCTTAACTACTATAACACTGCCTTTACAGGTTTCTCTAAAAAGCTGACAGCTGTAGCTGATTCAGAGTCTTCACTCAGACCAGGAGAGTCATCACTTCAATTCTCAGATCTTTGCACTGTCTTCCAATGTGTCAAACTTAAAAACAATACTGTTGGTTGGTAAACTGAATTGTTTATGGCCCAAATACATTTCTGACCAGCTGCTCTGCCATGAACTGTCCAGACCTCTCAGATCATCTCAGACAGGTCTGCTAAATGTCCTCAGGATCCAAACTATATTTAGAGAGGTAGCATTCAGTTTTTATGAACCACTCATCTGGAACAAACTCCCAGAAAACATGAGCTGTGCTCTAAATCTCAGTACCTTAAAACCAGTGCTTTGTTTACCACTGCATTTTATTAAGTTAGATTTTGGACAATGTATTCATATCTTGCACTGTAGCTGCACTTTCATTTGTCTTGTTCTATTTTAGCCAAATCTTTTTATCCAATTTATTTAGTTTTACTCTTTATATTGGATTTCTTTTGTATCTTTTCTTAATGCCTTTATGTCTTATGTAAAGCACTTTGTTGTTGAAAGGTGCAATACAAATAAACTTGCGCTGCCTTTATCGTTTCCCTCTTTTTTGTGGTAAATGACGATAATGAACTGTGAGCGGGTGAATGCAGGCAGACACACAAACACTATAAAAACCACACACAGTATCTGGTATTGGCTGTTTTCCTCTGTGTGTGTGTGTAGTGGCAGTAGGGGCTGGGAGATGATCCAAACATCTGATAGCACCGTGTTCATTGCTCGGTCTCTTGTGGCGCCGCACTGACTGTTATTAAAAACTACAGAGCAATATCTGAGCTGTCAGTCATCCCAGAGATTTAAGACTGAGCCCCGTTTCCTAAGCACCATGGACTTGGATAAATCATTATCAGCTCCCTCAGGCGATAAGCTAAGGCTAGGTTAGTGCTAGGCTATGCTAACAAATCCACGTCAAGATGGTACTGTAGGATTCTGGTGGGCCGTGCCTGGATTGATGATGGCAGGAAATGATTTGAAGTCTGGATCGTTGATTTGAGAAAGTGTTAAGGCGATGAGAAATTCAATGAATTACTTGTGAGAGCTGTAGAAGTGCTGCCTTAAAGTAGCACTGGAGGAAGGACGTTTCATTTATTTTAAACCCTTATCAGTCCCAGTGAACGGCAGCTTTGCATCCAATATTTAAGTGAGATTAACTGTTTAAAGCGCTCGTCCCCGGCAAGAAAAATCTGAGAGGTTGTGAGATGACGAAACAAAACAATTTATTTGTTTCCCTCTAACCTTTGCTTTATCCTTGTGAAACTCAGGATACTTTTGCATATTTAGCCCTGGCTGCCCACAGCTCATGAACATACTGTAAACAATGTGTGATCAGGGGTCACAAGTAGACATCTCTTTAAGAAGTCACAGTAAAAAAAGGTTACACACATTCTATATGCACGTAATCCTTCAGAAATATCGACTAATTATTCACATCCATTGTTTCCAAACAGCACTTTTCATTATGGAGAAAAAAAGTGCAATAAATCTACTAAATGATTTAAACTGATCAGACTTTTACAGGCTGATAAATGGAAGTAGAAAAACTATTTTTATTTTGGGTTAAGAGCGAAAAAACAAGGTCAGGCAGAAGAGTCAGGTTACCAACTGTTGGTGAATGTGATGTGATTTATTAAAATTTATTACTAACTATGTACTCAGTTTGCACTTTTGAACTTTTGTTTTGAATAAATTCGGTTATTTGCCACTTACTGTTTAGTGTTTGCCACAATATCTAAAAAGTATTAACACAAAAACACTGTCTATAATCCCTGAATCTACTTGTCCCCAATTAATTTTCTTGCTGAGTAAAAGTTCCTCCAGATGAAGAACAGTTCCCCTTGTCGTCACCTTTTTTTTTTTCAATTTCTGATTGGCTGTGCATGCTGAAACTTAGCCTTGGGTCTGTCAGCAGAGCGAGCGTCACACTAACAGGTGCAAACGGGTCAGTCTTAACTCTCCCCCCCTGTGGGAGGCAGAAAGAGAGAGATATGACTCCCCTCTGAGAGCATCACTTCATGTCTGATAGCCTGTGTGTATCTAAACCCAGCCTTAAGGCAGCGAGGGGCCGGTCTGCAGATATTGAATTCACACTTTCATTCCTGATTCGACTACGCAGAGTATATTGCCACAGCAACTGGCTCGTCTCTCACAGTAACCCATTTTTCTCCAGTTGGAAGTTGGGAGTGATGGCAGTTTCTCACCAGTGTCATTGAAAATTTATTTGTGTGTGTGTGTGAGGCAGTGAGAGTTAAATGTGATATGAGGTCACCACTGATGATGAGTATGTGTGATACATGTGTGTCTGTGTTTGCAGCAATAGTAACATCTCAGCCATGAATCACCTCAAAGCAAAATGGCATGTTCGGGGCTGATATTGTTTTTTTTTTTGAAAAGATATTTATGAAATGCAACACATTAGCAGTGACAGAACGTCCTGAACTCATTTCCATCATTACCCATGTAGTGTTTTCAGAGCCAACCAACCAGATAGAGACAGGAGCAAAGCATCTTTCTCTACGACGTATTTCAGCGAAAGGGAATACGAGGACAAGGTCTAGTTACAAGAGGGATTTAAATCAATTTCTTATAATTTCATTGCAAAATATGTTAGTTGAAGAGGAAAAAGATAAGGGTTAAAGGAGGTTTATGTACGAATTTTAGTTCAAAACATTAAAAAATTAACTTTTTAATCAACAGTGTGTGAACAAACAGCATCATCTATGTGTTGCTTTGCAGAATACAGTAAAATTATGCTGCTTTCTTAAATTATCAACACAAAATCCTATTAAAAGACGTGTACAAACGGCAAAGATTGTATAAGAATGAAGTGCAGCTTTTTAAAGCAGTGAAGTCTCTACATAGCTGCACTTTATCCTGTACAGTCAGGTCCTATATTCTGTGTGATCAACAGCAGGATGAGCTCCTCTCTGCATCTGACTGAATCCTGTTGCTTGCTGTTTTATTTTGAACCGAGTCTGTGCATCTGTGTGAGCCTCCTTTGTGTTCAGAAGCTTCCAAACATGAGTCACCGTCACCTACAGCCATGCTGTGGCGGCTCTATGAGGCTGTACTTTGGCACAGCGGTGCTTGGAGCTTGAATGCTAATAACATGTTCACCATGACGATGCTAAAATGCTGATGTTAAGCAGGTGTGACGTTCACCGTGATCCCCATCTCAGTTTAACGTGTTAGAATGATGAACAAAGAAAGGTTGAGGGTCTTAAGTTTTGCAGTGTGTGGTGCTGAATCGCAGACAAACTATAATTCTGACATGACAGATGAAAAGTCAGAAGATTAATCAAGTTATTAGGATTCATCCTGCAGGAATGATTACAAACTTTCATGGTAGTTCATCGAATAGTTGTTGACAAAGTGGTGGACCGTCCACCATCCCTACTAAAAAACTAAATTTGCATCGCCCAAATATCAAAACACACACCACGGGTGAAGCCTTTCAATCTTAGTCTGTCTTGTTAGCACAACTGCCTGAAGTGCAAAACTAAATGATACAAGCACCAAGAATGTGTGATCAAAACCAGTCTCCTCATTAATGAAACTGTGGTGTTAATTACAGCTTCATCTCTGAGGGCGGTGCAATTTGGAGAGGACATTTAACTGCCAATGTCCAAAGGGGCAAGACTGTGAACCCACTCTGTACTGAGGAGGATGTTGAACCAGCTCTGAAGTAAATTTTACAACAGCTTTAAATATTAGAAGCATGACAAAGATTGCAAGACTTTGTATTAGACTGCATTAGATTGTACAGGTGTCCCTTAAAAACTCCAATGCACAAGCATACACAAGAAAAAGGCTAAATGTTCTCTACCTCCCTCCTACCTGCATGTATCAAATTTGACGTAGCAGCTTTTATTCTTGATTGATCCTCTCTCAACCCCGAGTGAAAAACCGCAGAGAGAAAAGCTATAATTTCATCACATCTGCCTTCTGCCACACGACAGGGGGCACACATTCAGCACATTCAACCTGGGTAGAACAGCAGGGAAAATTCCTGTCATTTCATACAAGCAGGGAGTGAGTCTAGAGATAGCACCGCTGCTTTTCTGCTTCGGTGCAAAATGTGAGGGCGAAAAACATTGTACAATGTGCTAGATTCTGTTATGCTATGATTATAATTCAATATCAGTGACCGATAATAGCAGGTTTATGTCATTAAGCTTCTTGCTATGCTGGCATGGACGCATCGAAAAGGAAATGGCTTCAAATATAATAACAAAGAGCAAAGGACAGAGCTAAAGGTGCGGATGGAAAATCAAATATGTGTGCATGAGTGTCAAATTAACGCTACAAACAAAAGGCACCGCTGACGTTCAGCATGATTTAATGATCCAGCCCAGCAGGCTGACAGTCCCTTTGTGCATTTGTGTGGAATAATGTGCTTGTAGTTGTGAGTTGATGTCAAGGTGCAAGTGGAGTGTGTGATAGTTGAGAACAAAAGAGTGAATTAAGCAACGAGAGAGAAATTTAATGAACTTAACCCTTTCAAGTAAACACACAGCCGGTGCTGCACTCACAAACACAAACACACACACGGAGAGCAGTTGATCGCTTTGCCATTTTCAGCTCATTAACTGTTAGAGCTCATCGATCAGACGGCCCCTGTGAGGCTGTTTGCATGATGAAGAGAGTATGAAGTCTTTTGTTTTTTCAGACAGGGAGTCTTTCACCACTGACCAGAGACAACTCTAGAGAATTTCATTTTCTTTTGTTAATTTAGACGCTGGAAACGTGCTCATATGTGAGCAAACACAGCACTTTAAAGTATTTCATAAGGTGAGAGTAAGTGAGACACTCTCAGGGAAACAGCTTTAATGCTTTAAATACAAAAATAAACACTGCAAAAAAAAAAACTTCACTCAGGCGCTCACTGCCTGATGTAGAAATTTGGAAAATGTAGACTACGGCAAGAATGATGTTGATAAGTCCAAGGAACTCTAAATGTCTGACCAAAACTAAAGCCACTAAGTAGTCAGCTGGAAATCCCTGTAGTTAGTAAGTAAGTAAGTGACTACATATCATACATGATCCATTTCTTGGCTAAATTTCCTGTCGTATTCACAGTAACTTGTGTGTTTGTGAAAGAAGAAGCTGCAAACATGAGTAGAGACTATAGTTACAGCTGCACAAAGTTCCCTACAACAGCTTCAGGGACTTCATAAAGATCAGCTCCAGCAACTCCAGCAGTTTTTTATTGTTATTATGACCAATAGTCATAATCAACAAAAACATGAGAATGACACCCAGAATTGCAAACACTGAGATTTCCCTTTAAATTACATAAAAAATAACACAAACACTGAGTAATATGAACTCTACAACAGTTCATTATGAGTCGGTTCTGTGCTTGCATTTACATTACGGTGTGTATAAGCAGCCATCCAGTCCTTCAGCGACTTAACAGCTTCCAGATGAATAAATACAGACGTGCAGATTTGTGCCTGTTTGTTACTGACTTGTCGCAGGGGGCACTGCATAATTCATGGAGGACAAACTGCGTCAACACTTGCACTGCTTTTGCATAACACTGCATTGCACTCTGCACCAAGGGCACTGAGGGAATATCTTTCTCGAGCAATGTCCAACATTACATAAACTGTAGTTCCGTGGCATCAACAGCAGCACCGGTGATGGATCGGGTTATAAATAGGCCCTCTTTTTTTTTTTTTTTTTTATCCAACTGCCCACGCAGGTGGCTGACACCTGCGTGCTCTGCTGCAGGGCCGAAGATTTATTGTATAAATGTTAGGCTGGTGTCAAACAACGGTTCAGGATTTTTTAGGACGAAAACGAGATGAATAAGAAGGAGAGACAGATACAGAGAGGAAAGGAAGGAAAGACCTTTTATGGTGTTACAGGAGGGAGAAAAAGAGTGTTCCTTTCACTTTCTTGTCCTCATTTCTCTCTCCAACCCCCTGAAATCTCACATTTCATTCTTTCCATTCTCCTGATTTTCGTTCATCACCCCCCCCACCCACCTCCTCCTCTTCCTCCTCCCCCTCCTTGCTCCTCCTCCTTCCCCCCTGCAACGTTAGACTCCGATTCCCTCTCTCCCTCACCCACTCTCTTTTTCATTGGCATCCTTTGAATTCTGTGACTCTTTGCCTTCTGTATCCACATACATATATACACTCCCTCTTTCTCTCAGTCTCTCTGTCTCTCTCTCTCTCAGTGTAAGCCACTTGTTACCATGGCAACCCCACAATGGGCCTTATAAAGCTAATAAGTAGAGAGAGAGCAGGAGAGATGAGCAGAGTAGCAGAGGAAGAAGGAGGAGGAGGAAGAGGAGGAGGAGGAGGAGGAGGTGGAGGGAAAAAAATAGAGAAAAAATTAAATGGAAATACAAATGGGTGCCAATCTATTCCTGGTGTTGGAGCTCCAGGCGAGGAGAGCGAGGGAGAGAGACATATAGAGAAAGAGAGAGAGGGAGAGGAAGAAATAGATGTACACGTATTAAAAATACATTACAAACTGTACCTATAAGGTACGGTAGTGCTTAGATAATGCGTTTTCATGCACGTGGTGGTAAGTGCTTTATAATTTCTGTAAGTAAGTACCTGACGAGGGAGCTCAATCTTTCGTCCGGTGCCTCAAGTTGCAGTATGTTTACGTCAGCAGTCACATTTTACTCAAGCAAATATTACAGGATCTTTTCAAATGTTGCAAATTATAATGCACCGGTAGAGTGAATTAAAGCAAATCCAAACAAGGATTAAAATTATAATTTGCAAGTTGTTACTACAATGAAAACAAAGATGCACTTTGCAAACATGAGCAACATTCTAAGAAAAGTCCAAAGCATCTTTTTAACCATTAAACTGAAACACCGATCACTACACATGAGCACTGAAGACCAGAATTAAACTTAATTAACTTAACTCATTTCCAGGTTTTGCTAGAATTCATTTAAAGGCAGACGATTTTAATTTGACTACTGTTAATAAACCTTTTGTCTATCTTGTCCACTAGCAATGTCTTGTTTGTAAGCGCTATGCTAACCAATTATGACAGCTCAATCAAGCTCAAGTAGACTTACTGTGGAGAAAGAAATTAAAATACAGCTGACATATAATGCACGTGTGTGACAGACGATAATAAAAACATAAACTGTCAGTGCTCTGGATTTTTTTGAGCTGCTGTGCCACGTTTATTGCAGCCTGTCTACTCCCGCCAAGCTCATACAAGTGGCTTTGATGACAAGCACTTTGATATACAGTAAATTAAGCTCAAGTTTTTTTTACAGTTTAAAGTAGAAACGAGAGCTTTGCAACCCTGTGATCAATAATTACTCCTCAGAAGACATCAGTCATACATCAGTGTCAGACGCAACACTCGTATGTAGGTTCAAGATGGAAATAACACACTCCGGTTACGTAAAGACTACGGCAATGCTTCAATGAGAATAGTAGATGATCTAATTCAGTTTTTCGTGTGTGTGTGTGTGTGTGTGTGCACCTGTGGATTGATAATGAGTGTGGGTTTTTTTTTCAGTTCAAGGCACTACACAGATCAAAGTCTAGCTGGGCCTCTGAACTGCTCCTGGATGAAACAGAGACACACATACACACACACAATGCCTCCCGCCTGGTCGACTTCCCCCTGCTTTGCCTCTTCTGTCGGTGCCTGATAGCAGCGGGTGTGAGGACAGTTGGACTGAAACCCAGGTGAGAGAAGGAAGTATTCACGACCACGTCACCAGCAAACTATCGCCAAGGCCACCACTTCGCCATGACAACTAGGAATCTCGTCGCTATGGTGACACATGAAGTGAGCGACTAGCAAATGATACAAAGGTTTGAACCAGTGGTTCCCAAAGTGTGGCAGTGCAGTGACAAAATGCTAAATTATATTTTAATATGGGGGTAAAATGTTGGCAAACGGGATGTTAAAACATTTGTCAAATTGTCGGGCAAATCATCATTTAGTATTTATATTCCTTATACATTATGTCAGCATAAATAAAAGTCCTGAAATGTGCGTGTGTGCAGATTTGAGACTTGACTGCCGAGACTCGTTATGAGCCTCTTATGAGAAAACACCTCGTTCATCACATGGAATGTTCCTTTCGGAGGGGAAACTTTTAAACTCAGCTGGGGGATGTCATTAGATGAAACTAACAGTGTTTCATCTGGTCTGACAGTAAAAGAGACTCCCTACAGGACTAAGAGAGCATCTTTTGCTGATGTCTTGGAGCCTAGTTTGTGTTTTTTGCATCCACTCAAACAGACTTAAAATTAATATACAAGTTAAAAATAGTTTGTTTGTTTTTTACTTTGAAATGTGAACTACATTTTGTATTTAATGATAAATAAATATGTTTCTAAAACAATGTATTGTTGAGGTAAAACAGTATTTTGAGGCAAAATCAGTTCATTTCAATGCGATCAGTGGAATCACTCATACCGGCATCATGCATTGTGTTCAAAGTTTCACAAGCTAATTTACGCCTTTGTGCTGACCTTTGAGGAAACATACAGCTTACTAGCTGAGTGGTACCATCCACTTTTATTTAATCTCCTCTGTCAAAGAATAAAGTAATGTTTTCCTGGCTGACTAATGAGTTAGCACTTAGCTCGCCAGCTACAGTAGTTCAACTCAACTTGTGAGTCCTTATGTCACTTATAGCACGACCTATATGCACTTTGGCACTTCCTGGTGTTACAAAGCCTGTGCTCAACACTGAAAGTCTCTCCATGGCCTGATGCTCTTCAACGTAGCAAACACACCAGTAGGTCTGCCGTTAATAAATCATGTTGTGCAGCCACACATGTGCCACATCCACATGACTTAATTTAAAAGGTCAAAACCCTGAAGAATTATTCTCGGTGCTTGTTTCAACCTTGGATTTGAACAGGTGGAGCTAACATAGCACTGGGAGCTGATTATTCCTGGAACCACACATTTTTGGTCAATTTCAGCACAGTTTGAATCATATCTCTAAGTCTTTATTGACAGAAATGTTGCAGTTTTCATGGTGTGCTCTCCACTCAATCCACAGTCCGACTGAGTCCAGCAGCTCTTTCTAAGATCTGTTGTTAGCCTCTGAGGTGTTTGCCTCTTGGCTCTCATCTCAAGTATGACAGGAGGAGAAATATGATTTCAATTTCTTGGGACCCAAGGCAAGAGGATTTAAGTTCCATCTGGTTTGCAGGATGAAAGAGTTTAAACAACACCTGCACTGAGGCAACAAATGCAAAACGAATAAGAAGGCTTTATCATCAGAGCTACCTTATAACGGTCAAATAAAAAGTAAATAAATTAATGTACCACAAGGCCACGGATAGTATACAGACACTCAATATATTGACTTCTAGAGTAAACATGTGCTTCATGCATTATTGATGCCACAACTGAATGCGACCGACATAACCCAACCACTCTCCAAGTCACCAGCGGGCTAATATACATGAGAGATGTGGGGTTTTTAGTTTTCTACACACTTTCTATGCTGGATTACCTCGCTTCACACAACAGATTATTAACTGATTCATCAAAAAAATAATGAAAATAATTCTTATTGCATTCATGTAATATTCAAGTCTTCTCGTCTTTCATTTCTTTGCTTGGTGTCTGCACAGCAGACAAAGTAAAGAGACCTGACAAGCGTTTTCATATTGTGATATTTGTGTTTGTGCTGATCCTCCTCTACAGGGAGGTCAAAGGTCAGGAGTTCGGTGTATTTCAGCAGGGCCGACGCTCACTCTCATGTCTGGCTGAGAGATGGCCTTTAACTCTCATCGCTCTCCCACCCTCCAGACCGAGCCTTACCTGTGAGCTGACAGTCGTCGTTGGAGCCTGCAGAGTCCTCCTGGTTGGGGCTGAGTGGAGGGCTGGCAGGTGGGCTGGTGCTGAAGCTGGCGTAGCCCAGGGACGAGCTCACTTCGCTGGGCTCACAGCTGTGGTTCACTGGCCTCTGGACATCCAGGGACGAAGACAGAGAGGTGCGCTGCTTGGGCTGGATACAAGACAGGAAGAAGAGAAGGACAATGGTTAGAGAGATTAAAACTTTTATATTTTTTGGAGGGCTTATATAGTCCTTTATGAATTAAAAGTAATTTGATTTCAAGTGTTTCATAGGGACTGAATTTTGGCTTCCAATCTTAAATACACAAAATAAACAGAAACAATGTCTGCCAATTAAACACTGAGAAATGATGGTGCTATCTTTCCACCGTCAACATGCCTGATGGCATTTTAATTTTATATTGCTGTATTTAGCTCCACTATGATAAATTATCATTATACTTTAATTATTCCTTGTCATTCTCGTCTTACGACCAATTTCCTTTAGTTTTTAAACGTAATCACTTTTGATTTATAGTTTGCATATTTTCAGACACCGTTTTCGTCTTTCATTTCTTTCATTGAAGTTTGCTGATGTTGTTTGTCATGATACAGCCTCCTTTGCAAAATATCCCTTGAAAAACAGGAGCGATAGAAGAAGACTCTTCTATCACTGACTGTTGGGTACAACAAGTGTTTGATTTATCTTGTGTAGTGTGTCGCAGTGTTCTTCTTAGTGCAACTTCTACAATGTCTTCAATGAAGTTGACCAACACAGTAAGAGTGAAGAGTAATTGCACATGCAACTGTAAACATGGCAAAGTTAAAGAGGAATGATGGGACAGTGAGGTGGCTCCTTGGCACCTTACTGATCACCTATGTACACCACACAAGTTCTGTAAGACAGCAGGCTTTGGCTGGTTGAGGTCCAGCATGTATTCTGTACTGTATTTATGACTTCTGATTCCTGTACATGTCTACAGTGATTGCACTTTCCTCCTGAATCACAAATTCAGACTCATTCACTCTGATTCTTGAACATGTGTGAGACATGATCAGGGGAGGACAGAGATAAATAGAGAAAGAGAGAGAAGAGAGAGAGAAGCGAGGCAGAGGACAAATGAAACTGTAGACTGGCATCTGGTAAACACATCTTACATAATGAGGCATTTGCAGTTCTCAACAACCTGCTGCTATGCTTCACAAACAGCTCAGGCAGTCAAAACCCTGCTGCTGTGTGTGTGTGTGTGTGTGTGTGTGTGAGTGTGTGTGCAAGTCAGAGGATGTAGGCAAAGTGAATCAATACTGTGAACCATAAAGGCAAAACAACATCCTGGAATATTGAGACGCAGACACATGACGGGCCACCTTCATGAGACCTTCGCTGTCTTGTGTATGACTCAAGGCACAAAAACAGAACCAGAGAGAAACAGAGGGGGCAGAGGATGTGAAATGAAATGAAAGCAGAGGAGGAAAGATGCCTTTTTTTTTTTCCTATGCATGGTGCACTCAAATTGGGCTTTGAAGAGTCTTCAGATCGACTGAACTGCACTGAGATGAAAAACAAAAGCAAAACAAGAGCAGGGAAATAGGTTGAACAAGAGGAAAACAAAAAAGAGGGAAAAAAAGAGAATTGGGCAGGGAGAAATATTTTCATTTCTTCCTGTCGGTGAGTGAAAATAGAAGCACTGAAGAAAGAAAAGGGAAGGAACAAAGAACAGAAGAAAAAGAGGGTAGGAGGTAAGAATTTTAAATAGGAGATGAAGGAGGTTTGACAATAAGGAATGAAGGAAGCTTTGAAGGAAGGATGAGAGGCTTAAAAAGAGACATGGTCATGAAGAAATGGAAGAAGGTCAGAAGAGAGGCAGATAGGATGAAAGGAGATATGGAAGGATGAAGCAAATAATAGAAAGAAGAGGAAAGGGAAGGAAAAGGAGGTTAGCAGATACAAGTAATAAGTACTGTACACTCATATGACATTAGAACAGCAACCTGAATGCTGTGGAACTTTGCTATAAAAGAGAAAACTATTAAAGGAACAGTTTTTAAAATATGCTTATTCACTTTCTTGCTGAGAATTAGATGAGCCAGCAGCCTGCTAACTTAGCTTAGCACAAAATCTGCTAACCTGGCACTGCTTCCAGCCAAGGAACTGTCAGATAATGTCTTTACACTTTGGTTTTTAGTACAGATTAATCAAACAAGATATAACATGTTAATTAGTGAGCTTTATAGGTACTGAAAGGCGGATTTTGTTGCCAGACTAGACTAGTTTCCCTCTAATCTTGGGTGCTGGCTGTAGCTTCATTTTAGTGTGGGGTATTGTTCTTCTCATCTGACTCTTGTACACGACTTTCAATGTCACTTTGTTCTGCTGTGTGTGGTTTTTTTTTTCTGTGTTTGTGAATAAACAAATGAACAAAAGGTCATATCAAGACATTTTCACACACAGTTTGGTATCAAAGAGAATTCCAGTATATATAAAGAGGCACAGAGACCAACCACAGCAGCATCAACAGACCAGAATGCGGCACAGACACAGCAGCAACATCGACTTTTCTTTTTTCTTTTTTCTTCCACTGGAGAGTTGGCCAGTAGGGAATAACACCATAGCAGCCGCATCCTGCAGAGACGAGGCATGTTTAAAGGACCAATGCATCAACTAAACAAGATCACAACAGCCCAGAAAGACAACGGGGGAATTGGACGCTGATGTATGAGCCCAACAGGGAAGGCATGTATTTACCAATGACAGTAGAAAGAATGGACGGAGCCTGAGTGACGTCACGTTTCCAAAGTGTTGTTTTGAAGCTGAAAATATGCTGCGCTGACCGCCACCATGTTAGATGTACTGCTTCTTCCACCTCCCGGCTAATCTAAATATCGGCAAAGACGTGAATCATCGGACCTGAGGCCGGCCGAATGGCTGCTCTAATAAGCCCTCTGTGACGGTACTTACCTGTCAATCAAGCGGCGATGGTGTTAATTATGCATAACTTTAAGCCTTAATATCATTTGAATGGGTGAGTTAAAAAGAAATGTACCCCCATCACAGTTGTCATGAACGTGGAAATTAGCGATAGAGACCAAAACTGTTTTTTGTACCAGGCTGTAAGCATGTTTATTTCTGCTGTGAAGTTGGACATTTTAATACGGGCGCTTATGGAGATTGACTCACTTCTGCAGCCAGCCTCAAGTGGCCACTAGAGGAATCACATTTACATTACATTGACTTCATTTCCCAGCAGTGGTGGTTGCTACTTGGTATTTACACATTTTTTATGACCTCTTTGTGATTAAAAGCACTGATGACCAACGTTTAAGTAGCAAAAAAAATGTCTTACAAAGACAGTAATATTAAACAACGTCATTCAATGTGCCTGCATGAATACAGCACCTGCCGTATTTACTTTGCCGCAGGCTTAACAACTATTTAAAAAAAAAAAACATCCCAAAATAAATTAGATGAAACAGCAATCAACCCAGAATGATGGAACTGCTGTGATGTGACTCTGTGGTGTTACAAAGTGGGAGGTTGAGGCTGTGGTTGTGTGTCTTCTTTTGTGAGCCATCTAATGTTCAATTAGTTTAATAGCAATTCAAACTTTTCCTATTCATCCTTTAAGCATCTCTTTATTCCCGCACTTATCTCTGCTTCGTCTCTGTGTATTTGACTTCTGCTTCTTTCTAACAACTGAAGGCGTCTTCTCTCTGCTTATTAAGAGCTCGCACATACAGATAAACACACACACACACTGACGCATACAACAAAACATACACACATACTGTAGGTCTGGCTGAGGCTTAGCGTTAACAATGCAAATGGGCAGCAGTCTAATGAACATGTCACGGCCGATTGGGAGGGGATTAATGAGCGCAGACACACAATCACACACAAGAACACACACACACATATACAAGCAGGTTCTCCATGCCTCACTGAACTACAGCAAAAAGACATTTTTCCCCTCCTGGAACAGCATCCTTGGGGGAAAACACGCCATTTAACACGTCGTTAATGTGTGTGTGTGTGTGTGTGTGTGTGTGTGTGTGTTTGTGCCTAGGGGCTAATAAATGACACACCTATTAGCCAAAAAATGTAATTTCCTCACCGAAGATGAGGTGAGATGCGGTTTGCTGTTTAAATTTCTTTGCTCTCATTTAAAAAGTGCTCATTTCTGTGTGAGGAAGTGTGCGCTAAATTATGAATAACAGGATAATCAATTATCATAAAATTATCATGATTAGAAGATCAGATACTGTGGAGTTCGGAAACGGGCGTATCCACTGTTGAATGAACGTTGAACAGACGAAGAATCTAACGTGAAAACTGTCAGAGCAACGCTAAAAAATATATAATGCATGTTCATTTGGAGGGGGATATTTATTCCAAAATGTTGCCATTTCCATTAAATCGCTCTACTGGCTGACTAATTAAGCAATTAAACATGAGCAGGGAACTGAAATGTAATTATCATAATGTGCTTAATTGATATTTTGTCTGTTAACAGTAGCCGAGCAGAGTTAACAATGTTGGATATGGAGCAACGCACGTCTCTTGTAGCGTTAGTTGTTTTTGCTTCACAGTCACAAAAAGATGTAAAATAACAAACTCAGAAGGCACAAAGCTCAGAAGACAAGATGACAAGAGAATAAAATAAAAGTAGTAAACACCCTCCCACATCCAAAACAAACTTAACTTGCAACTCTTGAAACTATCACTCTACTGTTCAGCTCTTGATTCTGCATTTTCTTCTGATACACTGCCTCCTTTTCCTTCAATCTTTTATTATTCTGCACAAGAAGCAACTTTAGAAAGTTTCACTCAGGTGAGTCTCTCAGGTACTGACACACTTTGAGACGATTTCACTGACATTAACATATATAGTGCCCCCTTCTAAAGACTTAAACATGCTTCATGCAGCAGTATGCGTGTGTCTGAGCCTTTCCAGAGACTCGTGCGCTTCCACTGAAGTATTGTACAGTTCCATGATGTCTGGCATAGAAAAGCTTAAAAGTAAATAAAATATTCCTACAATCGTAGCAGTCTCTTAGCAGGTCATGATAAATGTGGTAGTGGAAGCACTTATGGGTAATATATTAAATCAGTTTTATTGCCTTGGCACAGCCTCATTTCTTTCCGTTTTTTCTTTCACTTTAGTTTTTCTTCATGCATCATGTAACTAAGTCTGCTGTTGGAAACATGCAGGTAGTAGCAACTTATCTTAAACGTCACACAGGTGATGGTCATCAAAGCGAAGCAGAAATCAAGGATTATTTACGATATAAAACATGAATCAAGGAGTTTCAGACGTCAGTGGGTCAAACCGTTCCTCATGTTGGAGTTGGTGTGGCTTTTCTGTGTTTATATCACTGGAGGGTTTAAAGATTTGCTCAGAGCAAACAGCTTGTTTTTGTTTCCACACACAAAAAATAACCTTTCTACTACAGTGATTGTCTCACTCCACTTGGGTATATTTACTCCTGCAGTGCCATCAGTCTGATGATACTTTGTCCATCATCTAGAATTGTAAGAAACTCAGGAAGCTTTACTGTAGCTCAGTTTGGACTGGAAGTAATTCACCTTCTGTCTGGTATCTGTTATATTAAAGCAGCTTTTGCGCCGATGTTACAGACGCACACAATTTAAAACGCAGTGCAGAGGCCAGTGAAAGCTAGCAGCCCTCTTGGCTAACAACTAATGAGGTGAATGAACTGCAGGATTTATTGAAATCATCTAAATGTTACATACAAATCCTTTTAATACAAGTGGAAAAATACCAGGAAATAGCTCAGATGTTTAACTCCCACCGGAGAGCTTTTAGTATTAGCGCAAGTCGGTTTAATTAGCAGCGAATGACCCACGCATCTCCTGTGGGGCCTCGGGCATCCTGCTAACTGGGAAAGCAAACCTCAACAACCGCTCTCACACACCCATAAAAGGTCTCTGAGTCGTCCTAGCAACTTTAAAACGTTCAGGTGGAGTGCAGTAACCCGCCAGCTATGATGAGAGGAATGAGCTGACAGTGCGTGAAAGTAAATTGATCTTTTCTCCCTTCGCCTTGTGGCTCTTCTTCTCTATTTTCAGTCTGCTTCCGAGTACACTCTTTTCTTGCAAACCCTCTCTGATGCCAAACAGCTGCCATGATCATTTATTGATCGCGTGCATTTGTTCACGTGTGGACTATAATATTTCCTCGATAAAGACATGTCACAAATGCAGACTCCTATATGTAGAACTGTACGTTACACATATGTGCTGTAAATATGCACAGATCCGAGCTAATTTACTGGAAGATTAACCGACTGGAGCAACACTGTCAGAGACGGATCATCAAGTGACTGTGTGTGTGTGTGTGTGTGTGTGTATGTGTGTGTGTATTCAGCACAAACATAGCCACAGCAGCAAACTGATTGATGTGAACAAATTAACGAGCTCCTAATGCCAAAGTGATTAGTGATCTGTCTGTGCACGTGTGCAGGATTTAAAAAATCTGGAGATTTTCTGGTGGGGAAAAAAAAAAAAAGATAGGTCCACAAGTCCCACTAAAAAAAAAAAAAAATGTTGAAATGCTGATGAAATAATAGTAACCTAACAGCAATACAGCTTGATATGTTTTTCATTATTTTACCTACAGTTGTTGCTTTTTTTTTATTACTCAATTAATCGTTAGTTATTAATCGTCAGTACAATGTCAGAAAATTCCAGTTCCAAACATCTTCCAGTTGTTTCTTTGGACAAAAACATTAAAATCCTTTTATCATATTATTTATCATTTAATGTATCATTTTAAGATGATATAAAATACCTCACATTCGACAACCTGAAGCCAGAAAATGTAGCATTTCTGCCACATAAATAACCTAAAATGATAAACAGATTATGAAAAAAAAAAGGCGTTAATGAACTATTTGTTTCAGCATTACTTGATCTAGAGCACACCATGCCTACATATGTTTACTGTACATGTTAGTGAATATCCCACTGAAAGGCTGAACATAAGTTTGACTATTATTTCAGACCTGGTTTGGTTCACTGACTTCTGAGAAAAATAGGTTTGTCTTGGGGATCTCTAACACTCGTAATCAGCCACTTGTTTATTTGTCCACTAACCATTTTATGATTAGCAGGTAGCTAATGATGTTGATCAATTCTATTATATTAGGTGTACATTTCTTAAGGAGCGTTAAAAGTATGAACAAGTTTTCCATAATCTCGTGTTTCCTGTAGAAAAGATGAGTCTAGTTTTCTCTTTGGTTTTAACGACTATGATACAAATGCTGGAAGCATTTTTTGTTGGGTCTGTACTCATTCTACCAGTTCCTGTCTTAAGAACATTGAAGAACAGTGTACTTTCTAAGTATATCTTTGGGCTGGCAGAGCCTGGCAGTCATTTTTTTTTTGTGATGTCTTGTTTGCTTACTTCTGTATAATTATGCTGTCATCTCAAAATTACTCTGCACTGATGTTAAAATTACACATATCACCTTTAAGTTCACAAGATGTGTGTTGGTCAAAACAAACCCATCTCGACTTCAAGAAAACACTAAAATCGATACCCTCACTTTTATTCCGACGAGATTGATTGATGATACTAATCTTTAGGTGCCTTGCTCAAGAGCACCTTGACGACATTAATTTGGTGAGTTGAGATTATAAGTCATTCAGTTTCCTTAAGCAGATTCCCCAGAGGGATTTAGAGGAAACACACTGGCTGCCAGCCTGCTTCTTAACGCTCTCTCTGATGGTGACAGCTGTGCCATATTCTGTACATGTTCCACTGAGTACTATGAGTGTGTCTCTGCATCCTCTCGACCTTTGTACGGGAAAATATCTACAATCTCCGTGCCTCTAAAAACCAGTTAGCCTGCCTTATCCACACACTCCACTCTTGAGTGTGTATATCTGCTGTATAAGACTGTCACGGTGTGCATTCTTGTGTGTGTTCATACATATGTAACGCAATGTGTTCATGTGTGACAGTAGATATGAATGTGTGCAATGCATACTATACTGTAAATCTAGTGAATGGCCCCGTTATGGAAAGTAACAACAAACAGAGAAGCTGTTCGACACTGTAATGCATTCCTTTGCTCTTAACCTTAAAGGATGAGTCTAATGAAACTATGTTTTATAGTCCCATCAAAAACACTCTCACAACTCTTTGCTCCTCCGTGAGTAAGGTTTGCTATTGTGCAGACGATACTACAGTGCAGAGCTATAACCACTCTGCAATAAATTCCACCTTCAGGGAGGTTATAATGTTCCTTTTTGTTTCAGAGAGGTGTTGATCCAACTTTATGGTCATTTTGGAGGTTGTAATTTGAGCTGCAGTTGAATTGCGTTGTGTTGTACTGAGACGTGCTCCTAATGTTTTCTCAATCGCATTTATATCAATAGGAACTAAATTACTTTTTAATTCCTCTCGATAAAAGGCACCACAAACTTCCTCCAAGTGACCATAACGTTGAATCAGCATCTCTATAAAACAGTTTTGAGAATCGTTGAATTTAAGGACCTTCACGAAGGTTGAATTTATTGCAAGACTGTTGCATGAGACTGCATTAGTTTTAGCTTATGTACCTATAATAAACCGGCGAGTGAGAACATTTGTGACCTGTTTTCAAAGATGTGCATACAGTAGTGGCACAGACAGGCAGAGGAAGTCTTGAGAGATGGACTGACGCACTATTGATTCGCCTTTCCTGGAAGTGGTTGCGCATAGCAAACACACTGAACATCTAAAGCCTTGTCCTTTAAGCATTCCAACTCATTCCAACAATGTGACCTTAACCCTGAAACCAAGAGTTTTAAAGGCTGTGCTGCAGAGAGCTACATTTGTCTGTGATTACAAGTATCAGGGAGAACATGAGATACAAACTGGGAAGTACAGTACAGTTTCCTGATGGACAGCGAAGTAAACTGCTGCAAATTGTAGCTGCTGTTAGCTTGTTAGCTCCTGTAGTTAGCTGTGCTGCCTGGGAGTGTGGGCTCAGAGCATCAGGGAATTGTAAGTGCTTACACTGGTACCATAGGTGCTTCAGACTACCAGGAAATGGAGGTTTTAAGGCTTGGGACAAGAGGGAATGCAGACGAGGAGCGTTGCGCTTAGCAGAGGCAAAGCGACTAAAGAGGATGACGGAGGAGCTTGGAAGAGAAGAAGATAGTGTGACCGAGCGAGTGGCCTCCAGACAGGATTAAATCTGAGACTGGCTTTTAGTCATCAAAGAAGATATTTTTTTTTAAATCGGAAAACCTTTCAACCTAATGTTGCTTAAAGATTTAAAATGTGAATCAGTCCCCACAAAAACAGAAGCACAAAAGATTCATGCATAGGTGTGTGTCTGTGTGTGTGCGCGCAATGTCATACTGTAACCATGTGACTGTCTGAGATAACCAGCTTCAGCCTTTGTGGGTGCAAACACGAGTTTTATCATGTGCTGACTCTAACCAGGAATCTCTCTTAGGCAAGTAATGGTTATTAAAATTTGCTGTTAAGACACGCACACACACAGCAAAGTAGGACACTGAGCCAGTGGGTATGAAATTGATAACCCCATGATGCTGTCCTTCTTGCTTTCCCTCTTTCTGCTTCTATTCATCTATTTGATTATCCCCTCATTCTTTTTGTTCACATCCCATCTGCCCATGACTGTGATCAAGAGCTTGTGGAAAGCTAATATGTCCAGCTGACATTTTGGACAAGAAGCGAGGGATAAAGAAATAAAAACGACCCAAACATGGAAGCCCATGGATTTGAGTCAATATAATCTGTGTGGTCTCTTTCACGCTTTCACAGTGATCACGTGTTTTTTTATCAGCGACTGGCTTGTGGTCAATGCGGCAGCAGCATTAAGCGGGACACAAGCTGAATAATTTCTTCTAAACCCGGATTTAAAAGAGATAAATTACATAAACACATTTTTATTTGCGGCAACAAGCCTTGAGGAGCCTTGTCACAGGGAGGGAGGTTTACACACTGTAAAAAATGTCCAAAGAAGGAAGTCATTGAGTCTCAGACTAGTCTTATATTCAATGAGAATCACAGCCCACATTATTTAGGTCTAGTTTCATGAGGTACTCAATTTAAGAAAATCTTGATTTGCAACAGATAAAACAGTAAAATTACTTATTTAAGAAACATAAGACTTATTATAGGGTATGAGGGTAAATCTCCTGCTAGTTTCCAGATCTCATGTTGGCCGCTGATATACGGGTCCATTTATGTCACAAGAACTATCAACATTATCAAACTTAATATCACTATGTTTCAAGATTTCCAAATCACAAAAATCAAGGTGTAAAAATGTGGTTTTATAGGGGTTATGTGACGGACGCAGTTGCCTGACAATCTGCGATCAACTTTCCCCAGTTTCCTGTTGCTAAGCTAAGCTAAGCTAAGCTAAGCAAACTAGAGCTGAATGTAGCGTCATATTTACCGTACGGACGTTGTTATCAGTCAAACTGTATGGAAGAAAGGACATAACTGTGATACTTATATAATATAATATATAAGCTTTAATAAACTTACTCTATTCCCTTTATAATAGAACATAAGACAAAGCACACACTGTCAACGTGACATGCAATGAACAGTAGAGACACTGAGGGGCTGCTTTATGTAACATTATTCTTCCTGTGGTTACTATTCATCTTTGTAACATGCAGTAGTCGAGGCAATGAAACTGAATAGAAATGATACAAATGACAGCATAAAATAGAATAATTAAATCAAAAAATTTGTGAAGTGTACGCATTATAACAGTTCTTGGAAGTTTTAATATCAAAGTCTCTAATGAGATTCACATCTGATGTATTATTCAATTTGGTCCAAAGTCATCTGTCAGAGAAAATGTTACTGCTAGAAATAATTTAATATAGAATCATATAATTGTTTGCGAGATGTCAGGAAACCATCTGATCAAATTGCCCTTTCACTGTATCACCCTGTTTACTAACAACAGTCAAATTTAATCCCTGCTTTTTTTTTAACCCCGCTGTGTAAGCCTGAAATCCTCATATTAATATTCAAATCCTGAAAACAGGAGGGACTATGGCGCTATACTGTACCAGACACGTCTATACATGCTGCAACAGTTGTGTGTTTGTGTGCATTTTATCCTGATTTGTTTGCCGTACAGTGCGTGCTGATGAAATAGCCAGCGGGGGCACTAATAGGAAATCAAATGAATTCCACAGAATTAATTAGGTGCTGTAAAATTGAACTCTGGTGCTCCTTGATTATGTGCGCTTCAAGCCGAGCGGAAGCCCGCTGAGCACCGCATGTGATCCCTCTACACACATTAGTTAACATGCCAAAGATAGGACCATGATGAGGGGGGGGTGATGGGAGAGGAGGTGAGGTAAGAAACAAGGGGGGGAGAGAAGATGCTGGGGTGACTAAAGGACATTCAGAGTTAGAGGCAGGTGAAATTTTGTCTCTTGATAAAGCTTTTATTTTCTTAATCAAACAGGAAACGAGTGTCTATCTTTAATATATCTCGAAAAAAGTTGAGAATGATCTCACCCCACTGTCAGACCTTTTGCTTCGCGTCAGTAAACTAATATTTTATGATTCACCGTTACACTAAACAAGCACTTCAGAGGGATATTTTTTTCAGTGTTATGTCACACGTCATTAGCAGACTGAGAAAACAACTGCCTTTAATTATCAAGGTGTGAAACGTTCGCGCTGAGCTCGTGTGTCTGATACTTTCTTCCAAGTGAGAGGACTAAATTACTCTCAAGCCACTAATGAGGACAATTTGTTGTTGCATTTTAAGTTCTGAATGTTGATTTGAAGTCATTCATCAACAGTGAGACATTATTAATCTATTCTTCTATTCTTGTAGAATTCAGGTGTACAACATCAGGTTTTAGATCTGATACATATTTATTACATATTTCTTTAAGACTATGCTGGTTTCCCAGGAGCCCCCTTCCCTGAAATAATCATATTGCAGCATTTTATTAGATTCCACACAAATATGCATGAGTCATTTCTCTATCATCATTTCAACGGTACATGAACCCACCTTAGCTTCAGGCTGCCTGGACGCTGAATTTTGAACAGCCTGCTGGATTTGCCTCCTGAATCTGGATCACGTTAGATACTACATCCTTCCAAATTATCAATGTCAGACCTGAGATTAATTTATCAATTGACTGGTTTAGATAATGACTAACTATGTGACTTGATTACAATTCATGCAAGAATCAAGCTTCTCAGCTTACATGATCACAAAAGCTAAAATTCTAATAACATAACTGCGCTAAAAACGGTTTATTAAAGTAAAAGTTTGACAAAAGAGCAGTTTAAATATTTGAAAAAGTTACTGCAATAATTTGTGAGAAATCAGCTCCCACACACTGCAATGACTCATCACGTCAAGGCTGAACACGGACCCTGCACTAAACCACGCACCATCTCGTCTGCAGCTGTATGTGCGCTGTACGCAGCAATTAACGCGAACGTCCTGTTGTTCTCGCCCCTTTCAAGAGTTGCTGTTGCTCTAAAATGTTTTAGTGGCAAACGCACGGGTTATCCAAAAAGTTATCCAAAGTGTGAAAAGCTGAATATAATGTGTCTGTGTTAAAACTTTCACAATGGCTGCATGTCACCATTGTACAAGGAGGTGATGGACCTGGAGGTAACAGTGCAACAGCACAGTCTTTAATAGGCCCCCAGTTGAGGAGACTGCAGGCCAAAATGTTTCAAAGCCACAATTATGTAGTTGTGGAGGTTTGCAGGTGGTATGGCTGCAGAGAATACAGAACAATGCAGACTACAGGTACAAATCTTAACATTGAGGACAGGTTTTGAATTGAATCATGACCCAAAGATGGAAATCACACCAAACTAACAAACCATGATCAGGTTTGTTTGTGTTTACATCCACAGTCTTATGACTCAAGCTCTCAAACCCAGCATAGATATCTGGGTTCATCTGGGTTTCTACAACCAGGATATGATGTTCAGATAGACTTACACAACAGGATACTCAGATAATCCAAACTCCAATCTACTATGAGAGTGACTGACAGGGACAGAGAGGGGAGTGCAAATGAAATGAAACAATCAGAGATGTTTACCATTGTGTGTGTGTGTGTGTGTGTGTGTGCGTGTGTGTGTGTGTGTGTGTGCGTGTGTCTGTGTGTGCGTGGGTGCAGGTGTTTAAGCTACTTGTAGGTGGATACTGTGATGTTCAATAATGCATCAGGTGCCTCTGCAACACATTCATTAGTGTGTGTGTGTGTGTGTGTGTGTGTGCACTCACCTGTGGGCGGATGACTCTCTCAATGTTCTTCAGAGCCGTGTCGGGGGAGGGGGGCGAGCAGTCTGGAGTTGGGCCCGTTGAGCAGTTGCCATGGTTACTGTTCTCCCCCTCACTCACCGTTACATGGGACAGGTGACCTTGGAGAGAGAGAGAGCGCGAGAGTGAGAGACAGGTAGAGAGAGTACAGTATTGTGTTTTATTTTGTAATCACTGACATTGTACAATAAATCCAGAGCTGTCAGGGATTCATGCTAACGCCGGGTCGGACTGCACGGCAGTTATTTCTCTCAAGATGTTCACTGTGTCCACTTTGGTGATCAAAGTCCTGCCGTGACTTGGCTAAGAGACAGGCTGGACCGCGGCCAGTTGTGAAGTTTTCTCGTGACCTGCGTGACGTGCAAAGGTGATCGCACCAGAGAAGGACTAGGAATTCAGGATTAGGAATGTCATTAACCCTGGCATCATGAAGCACATCGTGGACTCTGTCAAACAAACTGTGAAGTGGATTGTCTTCCACATGACACACTATACTACAATAAAGTGTCATTCCAAACGTGGGGCATTGTGTGACGCTAAAAATACTAAGTGTTTCATTTGATCTGATTCCACTTGTTTCTAAAACAAGCAAATAAATTAGTACGAGAATATTTGCATTGACTCTCTCGATGCAGTACTTTGCACTGTCAGTGGCGGAGTCTGCCATTTTTGGATTTAAAATATATTAGCTGTTTTACAGAAAACAACACATACTGACCACTGAGTCCTTTGCACTTTAATGTGGAAACATTTGTTTTGTTACACTCAGCTTATCGATAAATGTGTCAATTCCGGGACTCAAATTTTTACTGAGCTTAATAAAATTAGGTTTAGATGTATTAGGTTCTTCATATTACCACCAGTAACCACACATTTGCCATGTTTCTGTGTCAAAGTGACGAATTCTGATGACAAATTCTGACACTTCCTTTTGGTCAAAATACCACAGAGCTGCTCAGATTGTTATTAGAAGTGTCTGACAATTTCTCGCTCAATATTGGACCAAACTCAGAAAAAATGTTGTTTCCATTAGTCATTTGGATACAAAAAATAAGACCCTGGTTGAAAAATACCAAAGTTACCCTTTAAATTACTTACTACCAAGATCTAATCCACCTTAAATGAGTCAAAACACAAGTGATTTGTACAGCATGTTTTGTATATCAGTATAAACTACACATCATTTCACGCTTTTCCAAAATTAGTAGCCGTTCCAAAAAAAGGCACAAAATGGACGATACCTCTAAAGAGCTTGTGCAGCATAATCCCAGTTTTTAAGCTGCTGTAGTGTGCTTTGTCTTCAATCCTAATTATCTTTTTTAAAACCTTTCCCGGTCGCTTCAGTTATGAAGGGAGAACTTTTTAGGCTTACTATTGAGCTGCATCAGCCGTCTAACTTTTTATGTCATATTGGCATAAAAAGGACTCCTTAAGTAAAGTGAGTGTTCAGCTCAACCCCTCGTGTGTCGCACAGAGGATTTCCACCTAATGCACAGGCAATCACAGAGATGCGTTAGCATGAGAGGGACGTGACAAGAGTGTATTTTGTAAATTGACAACCCTTTGTAACAACCAGAGCAGGGAAATATGATGGCTGCCCACTACAGCTTGACGTCTATCTCAGCTTTTCACACACGGACGCACAACATGAGTGTATGTGTGTGCTGCTGAGTGCAGAACCGGGTGTCAGAGCGAATTTCCCCAGTGTATGATCATTTAACAAAGGGAAGGGGAAAGAAGAAAAGAAGAAGGGAAGAGGGAAGTGCTGAAGTAGCCTGAATTAAATTTCAGAGGGGGAAAGCATCTGTCTTAATCAACTGCAGGAGACACAAAACACAGACCAACACACCTTTCCTAAAATACTGTTGTCAGGGCACATACACACACATAAACATGCACACACACACATACACACCAGTGGCTTTCTGTCAGCTGCCACCTGCTTACATGGATCCCATTAAACACCAGAACATCATCTAATTATGGTGTGAGACCCAGCAAGGACCTTTAACACACACAGGCACACACACATAGACTATTACGATCAGTAATAGCAGAGCCATACATGTGCTGTGGAGGGATTGTTGCTTAAAGTCCGTGTAAAGGCAATTCTGAGATTTCTTTCAAAATACATTAAATATGTTGGAAAATAGTTGCTGAAAACGTGAAAAGACTTTGAACGATATATTACTGAAATGTGAAGTTAGAGGTTAAAACAGTTTTTCACCAGTTTTCAGATTTTGTGGGCGGTCCTTAAAGGGTGGCTTGATGACACGCTGAGGCCACCCTGAGCATACCCCTGCACCCCTAGCAGAGAGATAGAGATTAATTCATCTCTCTCAGAGTGTTTCAAAGTTAGTCATGTCATTTTCTGAACTCATCTGACACGTTTCAGTCGCTTCAGAGCGGCTGCTTCACTGCTCCCACGAGTGGGCGTGGCTTCAGCTCATTAAGCTTTAAATTGACAGGATGTTTAAGATGCTAAGGTTATCTTGTAAGTACGGATTAACTCTACTCTCATTCAGCTCAAGGGTAAAATGTCTTTGATGGTCATTCCTGTTCTATATTCTTTTATATGAAGTTGCTGCAGTAGTTTCTGGGTTTATATCAACAGATTTGGTCAAAATTAGCCCACAAAATCCTCTGAAATCCACATCAAGACGAGAAGAAATATTCATCCTATGATTTGGTGTCAAACAATTTCTAGAACTGTATTTTCTTGTGATTGGTTATCGATGTCCTATCAGGGACTAACATCGTCACACATGAACACAACTGGGCTCAATAAATCCACGAAAGTCTCAGCTTTACAGTCAGACCCAGTTTATGACATTCAGTACTGTTTACAGATGAGAGTGTGCAGAAATATTCACATACCCAAGGACAAATCATTCAGCTCAGTGATGGATAAGGACAAAAAGTTCTACATGTTCTCACAAACTGGATAGTAGCAGAACCATAGTGAGGAATTTAGAAATAGAAATGTGTCACGAGTAAAAATACTGAGACTGACTGCACGTTTGTGGAAAAACACTAAACTACTGGAGTTTAATTAAATCAAAAAATATATCAATGTTTCTAACTGAAAAGTGTGAACTCGTGCCAGGTTACTAAAATCTCCAAATACCCAGGAAACGAAGAAGAAAAAAGGACGCTGGCTTCGATTCGTGGGTTCAACTGGGTTCAATCCCAAACAACTGTCAACTCTAGTCGTGCTTAGCTGACACAAGACTACTCCAAACTCTTGATGACTTTTTTTTTTTTTTGATCATCTGCTTGTTTGTTGTTGGTGGATCATTACGTCTGAATTACTAAAGAGATGACTGGAAAATGAAAGAATTGCTCTCACGCTTGCCAAACCCGATTCCATTCTGCTCGTGTCAATGACTTCACAGCCTCGTCTCTTCCTAAGAAACCGAGATACAAATTGCTTTTCTCTCTGGTCTGCAGCATTTGAACAACTGGCTTTGAAGTATAGGATTGAGTCAATTTTAGGTTTGATCTTAGCTGTTATGTTGCAATTTAGCTTTTCTTTGTTGTGCGCCTGAAGCTCTGACATGTAGTCTTTGATTAGCTTTTGTGGGCATGAATATAGTTTAAAAGGTTGAACAAGTAGTTGACTAACTACAGCTCATTTTCAGATATTTTATGGGAAATTTGTGCAAGGACATAGGAAGACATCATTCTGACTCACGTCTTCAGTGAAATAGATGAAATACAGCAGAAAAACAGCAGCAAGAAGGGCACATCCTCTCTACAACATAAAGCAACAGGGTTTGTTGGAGATGTTAACATAACCTTGAGAAAACTCTTGCAGCAACAATACACTAGCATGAGAGAGAGAAGGGAAGCATTTGCCAGGATGTATCTCTCATGACGCATGTTTGAAGACATTTAAAACAGCCTTGAATCTTTATTACTCAAACGGACCCCCTCAGTACTTTATCGAAACTTTATTAAATGATAATTTCTCTGAAACAATAACTGCATTTGTGAGTTATTACAGCTAAATCATGAAGTGTCTGCCCCTGCTTCAGAATTTGCCACCATCTCCCGTCGTACATCTATTTTGAATTTCAACAGTCTGGCTGCAGACGCAGAGACACACAAATCATACGCACACACACACACATCAGTCCTTCGGGGAGAGTGACACAGCTTCGCAGCATGCTCTCACATCTATCAACACATGTGTCTCTTTAATGTGTGTGTGCGCACGCATGTGCAAAACACAGGGGTTGTGTAAGAACGCACACACAAATAGACACACGTCATAAAGAGCTGCCTGGAGCTGAATCAATGATTAAATGTGGGCGTAAATAGATAAAATAAAAACTGGGAAAATGAGAGAAAGGGAGAAGAAAGGAAGGATGCAACAGAGGGGATAAATATAGAAAGAGACTGAGGTTTTGTCCTATTGAGTAAATAAGCCTGTCAACACTGAGGCTTTGATGATGGATGTGAGATATGTGTGTGCGTATGTGTGTGTGTGTGCTTCCTTCAGATCTGCCTTGAGCTCACTCTTGGGAAACGCACTCAGCCCTCCTTGCAAAAGAGAATATGTGTTCATGTGCATATAAAAGGTGCATATACATAACATATGCATGAGACTGCTGATGTAATACCTGTAAGGTATTATACCGAACTGTTTACATCCATATGTTCAAGTTTGTGTGTGTGTGACATCTGGGAAAATGTGAAACTTTGAAATGCTTTAACAGATACCATTACATAGTGTAACGGTACGTATGACAGTGCCCGGGTTTACACAAACGTACCTCTGTGTGTGTCGAAGGCCAGCTGCACAGCTTGTTAATGCAGGCATGCAGCACAGGAGGACTGAGTTTAAGTGAATGCTTGGTGAGAGCAAGCGTTCAAAATCAGCTGTCCTCTTCCTGACTGCCTAACAAGACAAAAACTGTCAATTTTAGACGTGTTCTTCAGGCTGTCAGTTCTGCCTCTATGCCAATCTGACATGTGGCATTTCATATGTGTACTGTAACCGTGTGTGTGTGCAGCTGCCCTCACTCTATGTCCGAGTGGCAAATTACAGCTTTGCTCTCAAATAAATGTCTCAAATTTGAAATACTGAGCAACTCTCACAAAATAAAATCATCAAACATAACTGAGGAGACGAGGAAGTTGCGATAAAAGATAAAAAATTTGACTACACTCTCTCACTACACGCTCTGTTATGTAACGTAAAATCGCTTTCTGGCAACTTGAAGTCAAGATTGAATGCAACAAGCAGTTCTGGAAAGATTTTGAGTGTTTCATGTATTAAACTAGATATCAAACAAGCAGGAAGACTTTACATGTTTTGTTCTCTTCAGTTCAGAGTTATCAATAATGTGTGCAGTACGAGAAGTGCAAAAAAAAAAGTCTTGACTTCTTTTTTTAAAACTAATGTTGGTGATATTTTATTTTTCTTGTCTTTATTGCCTGAGTCAGATATAGATTATTCATCTGTGCTATAGAGCTCCATTGCTATCAAAAAAGAACTAAAGACATATCAATGAGCCTCACCATCGCACTGGGTAAAGTTTTCTTTAATCACCATGAACACTGGGATTGCTATGTTGAGTTATTCTCACATACATCGGACTGATGCCACAAATATTGAGTAGAAAACCAAATCCACAGCTGATAATAGAAGTCCCAAAAAATGCACTATTCAAGCTACGTTCATTGTGCTAAAACTTACTCAGAATTTCTTAAAACTTGAACTTTATATTATTACGTCTTCAGTTGAAATCAATAGAGCTGAATGTCTTGAGAGACAGACTAACATATTGTTGGTTTTTGACTTTTCATGAGAACAGCCGGCTTATTTTTGATGAAAACATATTTTAAACCTCTTGTGAAATGCCTAACAGATCAAATGCAAAACTATACAACTGAAACAAACTTCAAAACTAACAAACTAAACTTGAACGATTGCGCGTGAGCATGCGCAAACTGGTTCCAAACATCGATTTCTCCCGGCTGTCAAAGAGGAAGGCACTCTATTGCCTCTCTTTCAACAAGTCAATGGGCCTCGACCCTTTTAATGGCAAAGCCCTGGAGTTACTACTTGCTGCCATTAGCCACTCTCAGCCTAAGTGGCATAAATGGGGCGAAACGCCGCAACATCACAGCTTTATCCACCAGAGAGAACTCGGGGTGGAATTTAATATGGGAGGGAGGGTAAGACACAAAAGACTGAGGGCTTTATTCATAAACCTGACGGGTAGCAGCATCGCCTGCACTGTCTAAACGTACTGCGCTTTATGCAGTGTCAGCAGCATATAATGTGTTGTAATGTGTGTGCACTGTCCTGTCTGCACTATGTTTCATGTAGCACCATGGTCCTTGGTAAAAAGCAGTTTCACTGTGAACTGTGTTTGAAATGACAATAAAACCACTTGACTGGACTGTCACTGGCTAATCTGAATTCATTCATAGATGGAGCACTGCTGCCTCTTTCTCCAACACAATCCATGTGGCAGCTGATGAAAATTAACAGAATTTGTCAGACTAAATATGGAAAACGAAACAGTCCCCATCAGAGCTCTGGGCATCCTAAACTGTTCAATAACGGTACACGTTGGTGTTAAATTGGGAACCAGCATTATGAGCTGAGACGAAGACGTATCAACTTTAAAAAACTGCCAAAGTATTACAGATTCCTTCACACTGCCACCAGCCCAAAAAATGATATCTATTAAATAACTAAAAATGTAAGAGGAAGAGCAGTAAAGGTAGCCACATTGTCGCCATGAATTGAAGATCTCCATTTGTGTGTTGACATATTTTTGTCATAAAAAAAGTTATGCGGCGCAATGTGTAGAACTTCTGAAGTACTGCAGAGGACACACACGTGCGTGAACACACACAGATTCGTAGTTTCACGTTGTACATGTCAGCAGTGGCTTGTTTACCAGCTGAAGACAATTGTGTGTTTATCGCAGGAGGAGTCGGTCGATAGCAGAGAAGAAGCACTTTTGCTCTCACCGCTCGGCAAACGCTCTGCTCTTTCTGTCTCGTCCATACGTGACTGGACGCTGTGAGGCTTCGGTCCCTCACCACCACTTCGCCGCCTTGTCTTCATATCTCCAGGATCACATTTCACCTGCAATGCTTTTGTGTTGTTGACCCGGTGGTTCAAACCCATTGTGGTAGATCTGATAATAGCTGATCAACTGTCTGACAACTGAGTTATCTGTTGCTTCTAATAGGAAATACATAAATAAATTCTGGAATAAAAAGTGCAATGTCCAAATATTTAGCAAAGCACAGAAAACAAGTCAAGTCATAGAGTCATTCTGCAAAGCGTCAGTTCATATTTCTATTAGAAATATTCATAGATCAAAGGTTACAGCAGAACGACAGGTCCAATATTAAAATTATGTTTTCATGTTCTTGTTTAGATTAACACGTTTTATTGTCTAATTTATGTCAGCTCTCTGTCAAGATCATCTCTACTTGTGATTCTTTTTCACAGAAGACATTCCATTTAGCTTCAGTTTCATGATGAAGCTAATTTCACGGCTCAGTACCAATAAAAGATGACACTGAGCCAAGTATGCACAATTCCAGGATCCTGGAAGAAGCTCACCTCGGTGGAATACAGTTGTTTTTAACATTTTCGATCACACTTGTGCTTTTTAAATCGGGAAACATCATTTTGCGTCACCACTGTCAGACCGCAGTGATTTCCACATCTACAAAATACAGAGCATTGTTAGCTGAAAGTAGTGTACATGACACAGGTGCTACTTTTTTCCTCCATTGTGGGGATTTTTTTTTTGGGCACTGTGTACTGCACAAACTTCACATTCAAAATCCAGACACTCGGGGTGACGCGGGGTAAATATAGTGCACCACTGCAAATAATAAATAAGAAGTGATGTGATATAGAAACTCTGTCATGGCTTACTGGGAATACATCATTAATTAGCAACATCTGTGATTTTCCTACAGTGATAAAATGCTTGCTTGTCAAGCTCATCCGGAGAGTTTTGCTCGGTTCCTAAAAGGTCGACACAGTTCTGTCACAATCTGCACGCATGTAGAATAAATGACGTCGGACGCACGCGTACACAATTTATCTGCAGCCAAGTGTTGCAGCAGAAATGGATTCCCTCATTTGTACCAAATGAAATTCCATCAGAAAGTAATCCATCTAATACAATGAGTCTAATCCTGAGTTAATGTACAAAAAGACTGCCTCAGGACTTATTGAGTAGTAGGATTATGCTTAGTGTACTTTGCATTATAAAGAAGAAAAATTCCATTTATTCACTGTCAGAAATGACAGTTGTCATGTCAGAGGACATATGGTGCAATTGGAGATCATGCATAACATTCCCATGTGATCTTTCATGAATACAACAGCGTCAAAAGTGGGACGGTGGTGGAAAATCTTGGAACAACAGCTGTTGGAAGACAAAAGAAGAGGAGAATGATGAAAGCAAAATGAAAAGAGAACGAGGCGGAGAGAGCTATCCAAGAAGCCAAGGCTTGAAAACGTAGGAAGTTGTTTGGGGTGGCAGTTTCACTGACAACAGGTCTCTGGTGTTTCTGTAGCGACTGCGCTGAGTGACAGTCGCCAGATGGATTTTGATAAAGCCGACCTGATTGCCTGTGGATTCAGAAAGCGCTGTAGAGTGTCTGTCTTGGAGACTGCAGCAGCCCACAGCAGCAGACAACTATCCAGCAGCACAGGACAGTTGGATATCAGGCAGGTCCTATACTGCAAAAAATATCTCCACACATCCTTCAGTCCCACATAAAGCTTTTTTTGGTAAACCAAGAGACAACTTCTGCTGACGTGAGTTTAACATGCAGTTCACTTGTTTCAAGAAACTCTGAAGACTCTGTGGTACATAATCTCATGGACAGAGCAGTGAAGGTATGAGCTAATTAAAAATAATAACTGTGTCTCTGCAGCAGTCATGTCTGCTACTGATATCACAGAGCTCATCAAAGTATAAACATAAATCTATTTGTAACATATTTGTCACCTCCAGACAAACTCCTGACATAAAAATGAAGAGAAACTGTGTCATCATCCAGAGTGTTTGTTTATCTCGTGATCAGCTGATTCTCTGCTGGAAACTTCTGGTGTGTTACTTCAGATCAACGTTCTTATTTTGTGTAACAGATCTTATTTATACTGCGTAGATTTTTGTCAGTAGTTTTATGGTAACAAACCCAAAAACGCAAAGTAAGAATATCTCACCTGCACCTTCAAATTTGTATTTTGTAGCTGATTTCCATGTGCATACCAAATAAACAAACAACTAGCCTCAATGTTAAATGTGTTACTGATTATGCCTAGAAATTTCTGTCAGGAAAGCATCGGGACGTGCACTTTATCTTGACAGCAAAATAAAAAATGAAGGTAGTGGAGATGAGAAGTGATTAAAGTCTTAAAGTCAAAGTTAAAGACAGAAAATATGAACCAGCCTGCAGTGTTGTCGGCCAGCTGCAACAGTTTACCACCTTGAAAGTAATACTAATGTGTTAAAAGAAAGAAAATTACACTTTTGTTTCCTCTAGAAATAAATATTTCGTTGGGTTTGTAATATTATGACACATTGTACTCCATGCTCCATGTGTTTTGGTATTTTCCATTAATAGTGTACCGTTTTCTTTCCTCCTGCATATTCCGTTCCTATTACTTTGCAAAAACTCAATGTGCTATCTTAACTGCTTTTAACTTCTATTCATACATTTCTATTTGATGTGTTTTTGGCACCGGGGGGATTTGCCAGGTGCATGATGTGTAATGACCTTATTTTATGTCTATTTATGCATTCATACTTTTTGTGTAATCTTTAAACCTTTCTCCGCCCTCTCGACTTCTGTGCTGCATTTTGCTGCAACATCCCAAGACTCATTTATGTTTCATCTCAATCGAGCAGCAAGAAAGTGACATCTGAACATGAAACATGATTTTAAAACAAGTTGCATTGGAAAAATCTCATCCTGCGTGCATAAGAAAACATTTGCCAAGAGGAAGATTTTCACGGCTCAATAACAGATCATTTTTTGCAGTGTAATGCAGCAACTCTCTCTCTCTCTCCGCTCTTCCCTTTTCCTCTTTTGCCTTTCTCTTCATCTCAATGCCTATTTCCCCATGTTCCTTCATCATCATATCCTTCCTCTCGGAGGCAGACTGACTCACACCCATGTCCAATTAGCCTAACATGTGACTGGACTCTAAGCAGGAATCCAGGATTTTCCCTCCTGCTGCGTCACAGATTTACATTCATGTAGACGGCTTAGCCTGAGACGACCCTCCAACTTCGTCGACTGAATGTACAATGTGCCCCCTCTCTGTCTCAGACTCTTTTCTCACCTTTCATTAATGTCTGCCTCTCTCTGCAACAAGACAGTATCTGCAGCCTCAGAGGCATTTCGAGTCATTTTCAGCAATGATATGGAAATTCGTGGAGTTCTCCCCTCACCTATTCTGTCTTCTGACTCTTGCTATTCTCCCTTTTCAGCTCTCCCACATTAACCACTGATGTCTCTTTCGCTCCCATCTCCATTCTCTCTCTCTCATTTGGCCAGGTAACAGCATTTAGAGAGCTGAGAACAAACAGAACACCCACACTGCTCACTTACGTCAGTGGAGCAATTTTCTACCAAAAGACACTTTGACATGAAGCAGCTAACCTCCCAGATCTCACACACACACACACACACACACACACACACATACGAACACACACAATCCACACTGTATATTGACAGTTCAGCTCTCCCCTATCCTGCAGCCAATCATAGACGAGATGTAACAGCCAAACGTGGGACGAGACACGCGTGAATACACACACAAACAAGCCTACAGTAGCCTCTCTCTGGGGAGGAGGGGGGGGGCTTGATGGTGAAGGAAGGAGTAGAGAGGAGGGGGGGTGTCACTAGCTAGGCAGTTCCCATGGCAACATACAGGTGACTCACCAGCCGGTGAAGCAGTTGCCGTGACAACCTGCAGTGTGTAGCGTCGCTATGGGAGCTGAGTGAAAAGGGAAGAGCACATTGTGGGTGTTTGTTGTCGTGGGTGTTGAAGTATAACGCTGAAGACCGAACAACTGATGAGCCACAGAAAACAGCATCGACTGAGAGGTCCGAGGTATGAAGCCAGTGAGAAGTGAAGTTACCTCAGCTGTAAACGCTTGTTTGGACAGGATTTATACTCCAGAAAGGGGAGAGGAGTGAAATATTTGCCCTGGTAACTTAACTCATCGTTCTGAATGCATTCAAGCTAAGAGGGAAGGTGCCTTGTATTATAGTGGAGTATTGTTAAAGAAGCACTACTCAAGGTGCTGCTCATATCCATGAACTCACAGGTAATTATCAGTTAACACTGCAGTCCCCTTAGCTTTAAGGAGCATTTTAGCCTCTTTCAGCTCATTGTTTTGGTTTTACTGTTTAGTGTTCAGCGTCAAGCAGCAAATTAAATTTCATAAATCTGCTGTGTGTTGTGATTAGCTTGTAAACATAATGGAGCATTTAGAAGTCAGATGTTTATATGTATATACAGTACAGACCAAAAGTTTGGACACACTTTCCCATTCTCTTAAATGAGAAAGTGTGTCCAAACTTTTGGTCTCTACTGTACACTATACTATACTATACTATATATATATATATATATATATATATATATACACACACACTATACTATACTATACTATACTATACTATACTATACTATATTATATATATATATACTAACACTATACTAATCAAGTAACAATACAGTCATATTGCACATTAAATTAAACAGGAGAAACTCTGCTACAAACACATATAACTCATATTTACACACCAACTCCAACATGAAGCAAATTAATTATCAAATATCAAAACCCGTATAGCTCCATAAAGTCAACCCACTTACCACATTTCCATTGCTAGTGCTCTGACACTTCATGCTACACAGACAAACGATGTGTCGTATGAAAGCTGAGTCTGTGACGATTCCAACAGTTACCATCAGCGTCACTCTATTACAAAAACTCTGCAAACTAGCAGCCAAAGAAAATCATCAAAATATCGATGCAGCAGAACCAAAGATATTGTCCTTTTTATTCCATGCTTCTTTAGTGCTTATATTACCCTCAATGCCGCTCAACGGCTAAGAGTTCAGTCTGAGATGCTGGTGTGTTAGCAGCTAATGTGGCCCCGAGCCACTAGCCTCAAGCAGAGATGAGGAATGGGCTACAAAAGGTTTGGTAAGCTTACCTCATTCTAACTCCACACATCACATCACTTGAGGCAATTTATCAGACTTCACGCAGCTCACTCTGGAGCCACAAAAGGCTTTATATAACTTTTTCCACATATGCAACAGTGCTCTCCAAGATCTGTAAACAGTCCTTGATGTGTCAGAACAGGGTGTCTGTATGGAGGAAACTTAAAATATGGAATGACAAACAAGCAAACCGATACTGAACAGTAGAGACTGTAATGACTCCTGAAGTCTTTCCTTGCTCCAGACAGGACTAACATTTGATCTGTGCATGTAATATTAAAATCACACAACCTCGCCTAAAGAAATAAATCCCAACAAAGCAGCGCTAGAGGCATAAATACAACAAAGCAATAACCCAAACACTCTCACCCACATTTTCCACACCTGTTTGCTGCTATGAAACTCGTGTTAATGTTGATCAGACAATACGCTTGGTGGCTCAAGTCTTGCACTAAAGTCGTGATCATCACAACAGCGGGACATTCATATGGATTCTTGCTTGTGAACACAGTAAACATGGAAGACACCATATGTTCCACCGTCAAAGTAAACAAAGTGTATTTACACAACAGTTAAAAACTCTTTTTGCAGTTTTGCATGGTCAGCTGGTCCAGTGGCACATCTGTCTGAATACAGTACGATGACTGACAAGTATCTGTGTTGTGTCTGTGTTGAATCTGCTGCAGATTGTAAATCTACGAGCAGAAAGACACTGAAGAATTCAGCAGTAACCTTGCTAATGTGGGTTTGGGAGGACTAGTAGTCCGAGCATAACTTACTACTCTGGACTTTTTCTTTGAGGTTAGCAACATGTGAATATTTTTTTTAACAGATTATCATTTTACTTGATACTTTTCATGATATCTCGATAGATTAAGGTTTAAGAAACAAGAAATTCCAAAGGAAAAAAAGTACATCCCTGTGCACGTTCTTCACCTCTGCATTAATTTATTATTAAAAAGTCGACATTTCAGAGACCTTTCTAAAAGACAACGTCCTTGTGACTTTAATAAATTATTAGTTCATTTTGATGCTACACTGACTTACGCGCCACGTACGCCTGTTCTTGCACTATGTAACGTGCTCTGGGTATGATCTCCCATTTGAAGTGCTCAGCATAAGCAAAGAGACTGAAGAGGACGTTAACAGAGGAAGCTAAGAAGAAAAAAAGAGAGTGACCGAGCGACAGGCTGCCGGACAAAAGTACATTTTGGACTGACTTTTCTTGCTTGGTGAAATAAAAGGCTGAAAGACAGATGCCGAGCTGGGCTTCTTGCCGTTGGACTAGTAAGTAATATTTGCTGACTGTTGTGTTGCTGCACTTGCTTGATGTTCAGCTGTTAGCAAAGTTATCGACTCTATCAACTAGTTTTTTGATCATAAGTAATGTAATCATAACAAACACACATGTACAGCTGACCAAATTTACAACAGTGGTACTGCACTAGCCAAAAACTAAATGAGTAACTTTTTAAGAATGAATGAGGACGGTATTATCTGCATTTATGCAACTGAAACAAACTGATTGCAGAATAAAAATGCAGTTTTCTGCTTCCTCCTACCATTGCGTGGGCAGACGTTGAACTGGTGGTTGATATCGAGCGAGCAGGGTTTGCGTGTGACGGCTGTGGTCACGGACTCGTACGGGTTGTCCTCGTCCTCCGGCAGGAAAACATCCAGAGATGGAGACGCGACAATCTCTGCTGAAAGCTTTGAATCCTGGGAGACGAGAGAAAAACGCAGAAAGAGAAATGTGAGAGCAATTTGTTAAACATACCACATTATCCACTAACAGAGTGTGCACAATTGACTCCAGCAGGAACTACCAGCACAGCTACATTCATTGAGCTAAACACAAACACACCACTAATTACATTATTAATTATGTACTGCAGCCATACTGGCCTATTATCCCTTCCAATAGACCCATAAATGAAGCATTATGTTAATTAATAGTGTTTGGAAAGCAAAGCGAAGAGCCTTTTCACTGAGTTCAGATGCACAATGTTAAACCAGAGAGAGTCATTTTGGTTTTATGAGCTGTGTGAGAAAGACAAACAACACAGCAACACAAAACTCAGCAAAAGAAATACAGAAAAGCGATATTTGATGTCAGCTATCAAATGTGAGAGCCCAATGTACCCTTTTGTTCACCTTAGCCTGAGGTGCATCATGAGAAACAAAAAGAAAACCACCATAACATCGGCTCAGTGTCATCATTCAAGTCCGACCATGTCCACACAGTCGGATTATCATGAAAGATTTAGGCCAATGTTCAAAGCAAACATTGGAAATAAAAGCTTGGAAAAAGTTTGAACTTTTATTTCTTCTTTTCAATCCCGGAGAGTCTCTTAACGGCCTCTTCAGGACTGTTGGGGGGTTTGTTCTCCGTGATTACTGTGATCAGCGAGGTTCTGCCAGAGCTTTTCTTAAAAGTTCAGCAACAACATTCAACATTCATCTGCTACAAAATTGTTCGTTACAAAACGATTAAAGATAAGTCACATGCAATCTTATGTTGATTCGCTTGCTGTCAAATGTCCAAATGCCTTGAATGAACAGCACATTGCAGGGAAATTGCAGCAATTTGGGAAAAATCAGTCCACCAATTTGGTTTCAAGAGAGAAATCTGCTGGAAAATGTCTGTCTAATATAAAATAAAAGAAGTTTTATAATCTTAAACCTTTATTTTAATGTATTAACTTCATAACTGATGAAAGAGGTGACTGTTAAAATCTATCCTGTGACGTGCAATAGCTTCAGGGTCTCATCACATGGTGTGATATGAAAAAAGAACAAAACAACAGCTGAGAAACACAAATTACCTTCAAACATTACAGCAACAGTGAAGTCAAAACAACGTCTATTTTGTTCACGTGTTGGCCGAGCGATTCCAGCTGACAATTCCAACATGTCGACCACTGAGGTTTCCAAAATGAGCAAAGTATTACCATGTATTAGTATTCTACTTTTTGTTTTAGTCCTAACAAAACCAGACCTGCATGGAGGTATATTGGGGTCCAATCACCCGACGGATCTCAGAACCAGAGCCATGAAAGAATCAAGTGACCAGGAGTATGAGGCAAATATCTAAATAGGGTGCAAACAGGTGGTTTAATACGGGCTAATCTGGACGATTAATCTCTTTCACAAGGGTTGAATTGTCCCCTAGTTTAGCGACGCTTCTCTGCTATACACTTACAACCCAACAAGCCTCCATCTACTCTCGCTGCACCACCTTTTGAGGCAATAGCAATGCCCTGCAGTTGACTGACAAGTGGAAATAAAGTTCTTAAGTTAATTAAAAATGTTTCAATGTCTGACCTTTTCACTGACATGTGATGTTACTCCTTTGTATTAAGAATTAAAACAAAATGTCAACTTGTGTATCACGTTGTTAGCTGATATGATGACATTCTTATTGGCTCAGGGGAGGAAACAGGTGTGATTCTCCAGCACTGAAGTTCAGAGTCGTCTTAAGATCTGCACCATCTGCCGATAAACTCAGTGCGATCCTCAACAAACAAGCGTCCGAAGTGCTCGACACAGCTTGATCCTGGAGATTTGATCTCTACAACCTCTGCGGGATCAGACACAGCAGCTTCGCCGAGAAGTCTATACAGCTGCAGGGCCTCTAATCTACAGACCTGACTGCTGCTGCTGCTGCTGCTGCTGCTGCTGCACTGTCTCTGTCTTTGTTGTCCACAATGTATCCTTCGCTCATGTCATCCGCCTATTTCTCCCGTCCTGTGTGTGAATGAAATAATCTTTAAAAAGTGTCTATCCTTTGATGATACAGGTGGAAAACCATTTCTTCTGACAGCACCTCATCACGAAGCTCCAGCTCTCACCAAAGGACCACAAAAAGGCACCTGTCTTTACTCTTTATTGAATGTTATTAGACTGTTAATAGAAAGGATGTTCTTGCTTTACTTTTCTTAATTAATGCTGTTGCACTTGTTGTTTTTGAAGCTCTCTCTGCCTAAACTCTAATTTGCATACTAAATGAAATACATCAATGATTTTTTTTTTTTTTTACCAACAGGGATTTGCAGCGTTTTGAAAGAAACTTTTCATCGGGAGGTGATTAATTCAGAGTAACATGTAAGGAAACGTTTCTTTGGGACCTTTATATAACAGCGTTCTCGTCGGGTATTTGAGGAGAATTTCAGATTGCACTTCGTTGCAGCATCGGTGAAAAGGTTGAGCCCCAAAGGGCTCCGTGAGAGAGCCGAGGACCAAAAGGTCCCTTATCTCTGAGGCAGATGTGTACCCAGAAAGAATGAACAACAAGACTGAGTGATGTGAAGCAAGGGAAAAGGTTACAGGGGCGAGCGTCATTTCAGCCAAAGAGACAAAACATTTCTTTCCAGCGACGCAGCCTCTGGATGTCTGCCTTTTTTTTCCCATAACACAACACTCTGTCATCATTTCTTGGAGTGTCACTTGGCAACCTCACCCCTGGTAATACGCTTCCTAATGGGATCAGTGCTAAACTTGTCACCATGGCGATAAGTTGTGGGTGTGGCTACGCCCGGTCTCAACCCTACACCGCATGCATTTCTCAGCCGTCTGACCGTCTCTATCTTTTCGCCCTCTCCCGACCCCCTTTCCTCGTTCAAAAGCCATTAGTCTTTCTGTCATCATCTGCTACTACATTACCCAGACTGCACCAGGCCATCAATCAAGCACAGAGCACACTCAAAATGGATTAATCATTCCTTCTGACAGAGCAATCAGTCCCTTGATGATTTCTCTCACTTACACCCTCTGCACTCAATCTGAGACTTATTTTACACTGCACTTTATTAAAAGGCCTACAAACTAAACTCCTGCCCCCCCCACGCTCCCTTTTCTATCTCCATCAGCACTCAATTAGACTGCCATTAACCGTTAATGGAGATCCAGTCAGTCTTTTATGCTTTCACTCTGCAGGTGGTGGGCCATGCCCTGACTGACGCTGATTTGACGTGACAACCTGGTTAGCTGCAGATTTCACTCACAGGGCTGAAGGAAAGTCTGAGGAGCACTCTGATAAAGACATGCTGGAAGCTCGCCGCTTCTTTCAGGCATATAAAAACTCTACTCCGAATCATAAACTCACCTGACAGCTCAGATTAAAGGTGCAATAAATCATCTTCAGATTCATTTTCAGACTTTAGCATAACTGTGATTTGAGACCGTCAAGCTACTAAACTGCATCTCGCACAGTGTGTTTACATGCACTTGGTTAGCGCCTGGTTGCGGTTCTCTACCAGCAGATATTGTTGGAGAAATAAATGACGCATGATGACAGATACACTCAGCATCAGTGCTTTGACAACTTAAAATATCATACAATAATTAAAATGCATTAGTTAACAGCATTTCATCACGGCGCTGTTAGAAAACAATCTGTGAGGTCTACGTCTATAAAACATATTTGCTGTTAACATTAGTTTTATATAAATATCATTTCTAGAAGACATAGTTGCTATGACAGCAACCTGTACAGCAAAGCATTGAAAATAACTCACATATAGTCTGAATAAAAAAGAAATCATGACAATGTAGACTCTAGGAATCAATATATAACATATTGTATCACTACAACAGTTGAGGAAGTAATTCTTCCAAAATAAGGGTAGGATAGGGGAGCAACCTGATCACTATTACTGCACGTAAACACAGAGTAACTCGGTTTCTTGTGAGGATGTAAACATGCGACGGTGCGTGTCACCGGCAGGAAATGCTTGATCCTGCAGATTTGAAGAAATGAAACTGGAAGCGGGTGAAGTTCTTCAGAACTATTTGAGATCGAGTTACTGGAAGTGAAAAGAGATTCAAAGGGAAACAGGAAGTGACAGGATTAATGGGAAATGCAGGCCTGATTTGATTGGAATTTAAAAAAAAAAAAACGGGTCTTATATTTCTGATGAAACGAAGCTGTGAGATTGAGGCTACAGATCATGTCAGCTGCGGTGTCATTTGTTTACAGTAATTACCAAGACGTCACCATGAATTAACAATGAAATTCGGAAGTTTTAAAATGCCACAGGTACAGTAGCATCATTAACAAAAGCGTGAGCCCAGGAAAGAGATTCCTCTGTAGTGTCCACAGGGAGAAATGAACAGATTAAAAGAGAGAAAAGAGCTATAGAGCAGGAAATTAATAAGAAATGTGCCTGAAATGATCATTAAAAGGACAAAGATACGAGGACTCACCCATAATGTGTATTCTCCCACTGTTCTTTCACACCCTTCATCACTACTCCGACAACTTATCCCTCTCTTTCATTTCTACATCATCGCTCATTCATGTTCACTCTAAATCTTCAGCTTCTATCCCAACAGAAAGAGAAAGAGCGAGGTCAAAGCTGACAGGGGTGACGAACCCCATCGCCCCGGGTGACGACAGCGAGAGAGAAAAAGAGAAGAGGGAAGAAAACACAGGTAGATCAAAGGCCGCCACGATCCAACTCAACACTTACTTTGGAGTTTGTGTCAGCGAATCCTGAGGAGACGTGCACGAGACAGAGAGACAGAGGGGGAAGAGGAAAATGAGTTCATACTGAGGAAAGAAGCAGAGGAAGTGGGAGTGCAGTAAGTTTGGAGCAGGGACTTCCTCACACACACACACAATCATGAGTTAAACACAGAAATCTGAGTCAAGTAGAGGCAACATGCTTGATTTCACAGCAAACTATCCAATTCAGCTGCACAGAGGTGAGCTTAAAGTTTGAGAAATTCCCTCGCTAGCGGGCAAATAGTTTGCACTCCATCCTGAACGGGACAGTCACTGCGAGGAAATCCCTCACGCTCAAGTCCAGATTGAAGCCTGGGAGCAAAGCAAAATCTCTAGATGATATTAATCCAGCAGTGTGACAACAAGTTTAGCTACCTGATATTTTGATGTATCCTTGTCCCCTTCTACCCGGCCTGGACGGCTTTAAAGAGACTGGAAGAAGAGGCTTCGATATGAGCAGTCCCTCCAACAAACAAACACCCTCGGTCTTCATTCATTTCCCTCCCTCCCTCCCTCCTTCTCCCTCCACCCTAACCCTCCCTTCTCTATCTTTTCATGGCAGAGATAGGACACAGAGAAACTTGTGTCTGAGCTGCACAGGAAGAGAGCAGACAAACAGAGGCCTCCTCTGGCCACTAATTAGCAGGTCGTATGCAGCTCCCGTCCAACTGCAGAGGCCAGATTAAACGTTTGAGTGCGTGTGACGGCGCCTGCACATGTGACCAAAGAAATGTATGTAACGGTGTGTGATTATATCTCTGCGGTGTGTGTGTGTGTGTACGCGTCTGTCTGCTTGCAACAGATATAGTTGCACAATCATATGAGAGCTTACGTGCATATATATTTTTGTGTCTGCTTTTATTACATGTTGTGTGTGCGTGTGTGAGTGTGCAGGGCTGATAACAAAGAGGAAATGTGCTGCTGCGCTGTCACGTCCGAGGAACTTCTATCTTACACTCTTAAATCCTGTGACTCTCTCTTCCTCCTCGTCTGTTTAACCCTCTACTCTGACAGTCACAACCCAACCCACCGCCTCATACACTGTACACTGTACAGTGAGTTCATAGGCCATCAGATATGAATAGAGGCTATAATTTGCTGGCATTTCCTCATGGAGGCTATTTGATTAGAGAGAAAAGGGAGGGGTGGACACCAGAGCGGACAATGGACCCTCTGAGGCCCTCAATGAGGGGAGAAAGAGGAGAGAGAGAGAGAGGTGCAGTCATGAGAGGACAACGCTGACCAAAATATTGATGGAAATGAAGAAAGATTGCAGCATTTGAGCAATCATCTCAGCTAATACGCAAGCAAATACGTGCTTTCTTTCCTAGCATGCTAATTAGCACCAAACCTGATGGGAATATCATTAGTTTTGCAGCTTTTTCTAGACTTAATCAGCAGTTCATCCATCCTCTTCAAAGTTGGCAACCTCACCGTGATGATAAGATTCACAGTCACTGCATCCGCTCCTTTCTTAAACCAGCAGATAGTTGTTTTTTTTTATATTTCTGTTTAAACAAGATGCGTCTTCTTCAACTTTAGAGGTGTTAGTAGGCGTATGTTTTCACTTTGAACGGTTTCGCTATGGTTACTAAGAGTATTTCCAGAAATGTTGAACTGAACCCAGAGAACGAGTGATAAAAAGGTTAATGGCAGGAAAAAAAGTGATAAGAAATACAGTGGCTGAAAAGATCAGATAGCATGAGAGAGTGGAAGAAGACAGAGAGAGAGAGAGAGAGAGAGAGAGAGAGGTGCAGGCTGGTCATAGCAGTGAGCAGGGATTGCCTTGCAGAATTGAATCCCCCTCCCATGGCTGGCTAATCCCACAGAAATCAACTAGCTGAGCCACCCATGGGACGCCGACAGTCACTCCTCAGAAAATAACACCCTTTACATTCTCCATGATGGCTTCTGCACTGAGCAAAGCTCAAAATGTGGCTTCCCTTGGCTCCACGCTTAATCCCACAGACACAGCAACCAGCCAGAGCGAGAGGCGGCCGACAAAGAGCCACTGCTGTGTGACCCAACATTTAACTGCCAGCCTGACAACAACTCTGGAGGAAGTTATGTAGTACCACCAGAGAAGCTGCTCGGGTTACGATGTACACACAGCAACAATAAAAGATTAATGAATAAATCCAATAAACACTTGGACAGATAAGGTTAACCGAGGTAAACGATGTCAGAGTGGTATCTTCTCTCCCTTTTAGAAGTTCTAATTCTCAAGCACATGAATATTTCTGTATGTACACACAAGATCAGACACTAATGTGGAGTGTTGAGATGTCTTGTAATCCCTGGTGGAACCCAGCTCATAAAGACACTGGTGCTGCACCAATATCACAAAAACTGACACATCAGTAGTCATTAAACCCCTTTTTCAAAAGTTTGTGTTGGAATCAGAAAACCATGTGTAGCTCGGACTGCCGCACAAGCTACCAAAGGATGAGGATTCACACTTAGCAGCATCAAATTCGTGTGAAGTATTTCATGTATTTCTACTCTCTAGTGAGTCATTGTCGTTCATCCATCATGAATTTATCTTGGGGAAAAAGTCAAACCATCGCTTCTGAGCACATTTTTGGATATTTCGCTCGTCCATCACTGTACGCTATGTCGTAAAACGTACTCACCCATGTTTAATACTCAGGTTAAAAAAGACCAGATGGGTTTGAACTGATTTTGGATTTATTTCATGCATTAAAGGGTTCATCTGTTTCCCTGTGTATGCTGCACATCAGCCAGAAGGTGATTAAAAAACGCTGGAACGACAGAATGCTTGCAGTAAGAATTATATTTTCATAATTCAATTCGAACCCAGATTTTTTCGTGATACTGATTTTTTATATTTCATTTTTACTTGCTTCCATAAAACGGAATAAAAACAAATAATCAAATGAAGTGGCACTTTTGTTTTGCTGAATGATTTTTTGTGAACCGTGGCTGTACGGCAGTGTCTCACAGTGCCAGAAATTACTTCCTATTCATTACTTTTATGGATAACTGTTTCTTTTTTTTTAATGTCTGTATCATGATAGAGGGAATTGCTTCAGAGCAAGCTTACTGCTCCCATCAGATTCATAGCAGCCTTGAACACACAAACACACCTTGCTGATGTGCCAACCCAACAGCAAAGCATGACAGCTGATCTGCCCTTGTTTTTGATGTGCTTTGTTTTGGGGGTAGTGGAATATACTGTTGAGCCTTCCAAAAGCACTTCTTTGTTTTTTACGGAGGTTTTGTAGATTCTGTAGCTGTCATTTTAAACTACAAAAAAAAAAAATGCACAAACTCACAGACCGTATCTTTCTCTAAAAAAAACATCCAGATAAAACAGTTCTTAGTTTAGCCAATAGATGCCAGAGAGTGGAATAAAGACCGAAGGTGATAAAGAAAGAAAAGTAAGGCGACAAACGTCAGAAAGAGAACGAATTGCAACATTAGCCTCCAAATTATCTGTCACAAAGTCATTCTCCTTGAGAAATCCACTATGCTCCACTGAATTGCCACATAAATCTGAAAGAAAAAAACAAAATGCAAGGTCTTTGGCATTAAACTGCAGCTCATAAAGACAACTGGTGATTCATGGAAATTCCTGCAACATTCAAAATGTCTTCATTTATACCTGATGAGGTCCGTATGAAATGACCGTATGAAACATGTGTAGGATATTTAGTGGCAGTGACGGTAACTGCAAAAATGCAAAAATAAGTAAAGAAATAAATAAAAATGCCACATCTAGAGCCAGTTTGTCCATTTTTTCAGTTAAATTTGTAGCAATGATCTAGAGACGGTCAGCTGAGCCTAGCATAAAGATCTAGTTTGGAATAAACAAACAAAAAACACGTTAATTGGTGAGCTTTAGTGGTAGGCAGATTTTTAGCCGCATGAATGGCAATGTTGGTCGCCCAACCCATCATTTGGTCTACCGCTTTAATCCAGAAAATACCTGCAAAACTAATCACACTCAACCTCAGATGTACTTTGTGTTCGGTGCTAATTAGCAAACGTTAGCGTGCTAAACTTAGATGGTAAACAAGGCAAACATTATACCTGCAATCATTAGCATGTTAGCATTGTCACTCATGAGCAAGTGGAGTTTAGCTCATGCATTCATGTACTTAGGTACAACCTCAAAGAGCTGCTAACATGACTGTAGAGTCTCAGAGACTGTTGTTTTGATGCTAAGCTAACAGGTTGGCTGGCTGTAGCTTCATGTTTACCATAAAAACATGATGGCAAAGAAAAAAAGAAAGCAAATAAGCGTACATCCCAAAACATTAAACGATTGTTCTGACAGTGACCCGCTCTTTTCCGATGACTCGTAAATCTCTACCTAAATGAAATTAAACTTTATTGATCCCTGTGGGGTAATGCTACATCATCCTGCCGCTGCCTCGGTATATCTCAACAAATCTGTAAGCTGTGAATAAATCACTCAAATGACAAAAACTTATTATAATGAGCTTCTTCTTCTTCTTTTTTTTAAAACTGTCTCTCCATAATCTTGTTAGGACGAATACGAGGAGGAGAAACAGCAACTGTGTGCTAACATCATTAGCGCTGAATATTTACAAGTCATCTGGGGCCACAATACAGAGCTCCATGTGAAATATTCCACATTTAAATCAACACACACACATGGACACAGCGCGCACACAATTAATTGTTAAAAGATTAACTCAGTAGATCACTCGCTTTGTTTATCCTGATTAAATACGACGGACAGAAAAACCTAATTATGACATCTTTAATTCATTTATACACAAATACACAGAAAGCAAATGTTCTCCTTATCTCTCCCCGTCACCTGTGTGTGTGTGTGTGTGTGTGTGTGTGTGTGTGTGTTTTGCATGTTAATACATGGGATGTTAGCTTGTTTCGACACACCCCGACACGAAATGATTGCACTTGTTTCACCACTCTGTTGGTGCTTCTGAAGCATTTTAGGCTTTAATGCCTTGCACTTCAACACCAATGGCATGCTTGTTTGTTACGTTCTAATACACTATACTGTGACACACACTTTTTCCTGTTGGTGGTCTCTCTTCAGCGTAGCTCGTGCTCCTCTTTCTCCAATCTTTTCTCCCTTTTCCTGTTTACCTCAAGGACGACAAGATATCTGAACTCCTGCGGGAAGTCAGACTACACACACACACACACACACATACACGAGGAACATCTCGAAGCACTCAAAGGCAGCATCCTGTATGTGTGTGCCAATTTATTTCAGTAAATCAGTATCTGACAGGAGCTATAGGTGTGCATGTTGAGGTGAGGTTGTCAGCAAGATGTTCTATAGCTTCAGAGTCTACAGGGCATAAAGCCATTAACAGGAACTAACTGTAAGCACAGAGCCGCATCGCGTCCCGCAGAGAGACTGCGAGCAGCAGAAAGGGAAGACGATAACACAGAAAGTAAAAACCCGTAAGAAAGAGTAAGAATCTTTATGTTCTTTAACATTTTAGTTTGTGTGTTATTCATTGTTTTTTATTCATTTAGAAATTAACCAAAATATATCATTCAAATCCACAGAAAAAAGGCAGAAACATCCTTGATCCACAAAATTAAAGCACAATTTTACCCAAATAAATGCACATGCATTTGCATTGTGGAGCTCTCAACTAGGACAGCAACCAACAACGATTTGCTCGATTGGTTGATTATCTGAAAATAATTAAAAATGTTTATCATTATTTCCCAAAGCAACATATTCAGATTGCTGAATATATTCAGCGACAAAAACAAATTAAATCCTCACATTTGAGAAGCTGGAACAAGCAAATGTTTGGTATATTTCCAAATAGTTGTTGATTAATCTTCTGCCATATTTGTTCTCAACTGCTATCTAAAAAATGTCATTCTCATATTGTTGACATTTCTTTGTCCTGAGCCACGCATGTGTTATGTGGCAAACTGTGTTTGTGCTACTGTAGGAGGATGTTGGTGCAGCCAAGTTCCAGGACATTTTATACTCGCATTCTGCACTGAAAAGAAAAACTATTACAACAAACTATGAAATGAGGAATGACTGTAAAACAGAGTTATTGATTCCTTTGAGGGTATTTCCTTTTGAAACGGGTTGTTAGACAGCGAGGGATCAATATCACATTCCAACTGAAATCACATTTAGTCATCTAGTTTTGTAGACAACAATAATGTCAACAATGTATTGGTTTTATTATTAAAAGGAAGAAAGAGAAATATTAGAGATGTTTCTTTTTGTCTCAGCTGGCTGGAGGGGCCGTGTTTGTGTTTGATTGACAGCAGCTGGCAGACAGTCAGAGTGTCGGCGTTACACCGTAAATAACAAGAGACAAAGTAAACAAAAATGCCCGGTAGCCTACATGTCATGGACGGACAGACACTGTCAGCGATGAAGCAAAATAATGATGTCAGAAATCTGAATGTACTGTGTATGCTATCAAGTCTGTCAGAGCATGTCTCATTTTTACATGCTGTAGTGCCATTTTTTGGAGAATTTTAGTATGCTATACATCAAAACAACCCTTACAACCCAATTTTTAATAATATGTGTGGACTTATGTCCATACTAATGACATAAATTGCTAAAAAAGTGCAATAAATCACACTTTTTTTACACATATTTTTGTCGCGGGTAGTGACACGCAAGAAAACCACGTGACAGTTCATGCTCACAACCTCATGACGAATATTCCAACGTAGGAAGTGCTGTGAATACCCTCGGTCTGGATTATAAAGGTTTTGTTATGTTTGTTTTTACTGGATTTTTACAAACCCATTAGTGGAAGGAAACAGCGCTCTGGGACACGATGCATGCATGATAAATAAGTGTAACTCCTCCGGTTTTATATGCAAAAAGAATTATTGCTCTGTCTTATTTGGTTGCAATTCTACCGGCATTTAAAAAGAGACATGCAAATGAGCTCCCGTCTGTCATAAAAGGTGCCCATTTAGAGGAATCCTGAAGCTTTACTCTTGTTGCACATTTTGTGCCTCCAACCTCTGATTTTTTCTTTATTTGTTGCAGGAATTGTTCGACATTTTGGGAAAACTTTTATTTTCATTCATCATTTATTTCTTGCTGAGGGCTAGATGAGAAAATACCACTCTCATGTCTGCACGGGAAATGTGCCGGTTGTTTTAATTTATCATGAAGAGGCGGAAACAGCTAGTCAAACTTTGATTTAAATATATTATGGCATTATTAATACAGCTGAACTGTCACAATATTAAATTATTCAAATTATTTGCAACCTGTTTAATTCATGAAATCGAAAACCAATCTCCCACAGAGCAAGTCCTTTATTTACAGGCTTGTTAGGCTCTCCATATGATCCCTGCCCTCTCAGAAACATCTTCCTTTGATGCCCCTGAACATCTTCAAGAGCCCTCATGGGTTTCTGATCTTAACCTCTGCCAGTCGTAGACAGACTCCTGCCCACTCCTCACCTCCTTAAAACTCCCCGGGCAGAGAACATTAAAAGGTCAGCAGCCACCCGCTCAAGAGGGGAAAAAACAGCACTGGGGGAGAGTGAAATCTAATGGGCAAGTCTGAGTGAGAGTGGAGTTAACAGCGAGACAGAGGAAAAACAGGAAGGAAGAAGCATGAAGGTGGTGAAAGGAGAGGAGTGAAGCTCGAAAACACAGTCGGGAAACGCTGACGTGTGTGAGTGTGTGCGGCGCTCTGGTGCACCTGTGCTGATGGCAACAAATTTGTCAATGGTGGACATCCCACGCCTGATCTCATGAATTTCTGGGTTGCCTGGCAACCCTGCTGACCTCTCTGTTCTCTCTCTCTATCTGAATTTTTGTTTTGCATTCGTTCATTATATTTCTGCCTTTTCATTCTCTCCATTTTACGTTCAAGGTTTCCACAAGTGAAGTCTGAACTTCTTCGTTAAAGTCAACGTCGCAGAGGAAACCTCCAGTCCACGTGCACTTTGGCGTCAGTCGGCATTCAAATGGCGATGGTGGGAGGAAACCTGTGGCTGGCGAGGACAATTCACAACAAGGGAAGCTTCCTTATGCAGGCACACACGTATGACACACACAAACACACAAACACAAACATGTGATAGACTGTAATGACATACTAAATTCATTATCTTGGAACAGGCTGCACTCTGTTTTTCTGGCTTATCTAATAAGATGCACAGGCTCTGACATGTGTACTGTGTACACACGCATTTGTGCATGCACCTGCTGAGGCATGTGCACATTCACAGATATATGCAATATTAATACACAAACACACACTCAATTGCCAGATTTTTTTTAGCTATGCTAGCTAACACTGATGCAGGCTAATTACCTTATATTACTTATTATTGCTGACTTCTCAGCTATTAAAAGAAGCAGAAAATGAAAGTGTTATATGTATAATTAACATCGCTGTGCAGGACAGCAACATGTAAATTTGATCATTAATATGCTGTATGCATGTAGATATGAACATCTGCAGCATTTCAACTGGGCTTCTCTAGACTCTAGAAAGATGGAGTCCATTTTACTTTGTGTCTGGTGTAAACTGCTGGATCGAATGACGTTTTCAATCACACTTCATGTCGTACCACGCAGTTTACCGTACCAACAGTCAAGTTTCAAACAGAATACGCACCACAGATAATGTAAGGGGCTAAAATACAATCAAAAATGACCAGGATATTTGGTAGTTTTAATCAATTTCGAGGTATTTCCATGACTGGAAAACTTGTCTCGAATTTTCCAGAACACACGGGAGCCCTGTTTTAAGTCGAATCTTTATTAAACAATACAAATACTAAGAAAGAATACAGTCAAGATACTGACGATACCTTGTGAGCAACAGAAATTCATTTGGCTTTACATAAAGTTTAAAAAAATAGACAAACCCTGATCTGACCTGCTGTTTTATGAATCTAAAGTTTATTTAGCTGAAGTTTCGGGTGTAGGAATCCTTTCTGTATTGATTGGTTTAGAAGTCCACTTCTTTGACTGATGGTCTTGGGTGACAGCTGGACAACGAGAAAACTGTGCGCTCAGACAGTCGATACAAAGGTTAACACACTTGTGCTGAAATTGAAAGATAAATGAAGCAGAGAGAGAGAGATGAACGTGGAATAGAGAGAGGGACGGTAGAAAACAAGTTAAGAAAGAATCAGGTTGACAGATCTTATGTGAGGTGATAGAAGAAAGGATGGAAGAGACTGCAGCACAAAGATGTTTCACTTTGTCCGGTCGACCTGCACTGTTTTCTCTCTTCATGTTAGCTCTGTTTATTCACAATTACACAGGGCAAATTAACATGGAGATAACTTAATTATGCAATTTCTCCTTCCTCGCTCTATTCCCTCCTTCTTCTATCCTCCTCTACAAAGCCCACACACACAAACTCACCCACGCAAACTCTAAACGATGCCATGCCAAATTCAAACACACATTTGCACACACACACACACACACACACACACACACACACTCCAAAGCTGATGCCACCAATAATGCTCTGTATACACTCACGCTCACATTTAAACTAATGCACATTTCTTTCAATGCACCAACATTTTAGTGTACACACACACACACACACACACACACAGATCCAGGTGCAAACCTCTCCAGGCAGCGTGCCAGTCAGTCAGGCAGGCTGCCAGTATACAAGACAGAGGGTCTGTTGTGTTGTAAATGTCAGATGTCCTGCTGTTTGAGCCAGCACGCATCTTACCGCTAAACAATCTCATCTGCACACAGTTAACCACATTTATATAGGCAGCGCGAAGGGCTTAGGGGTGGAGGAAGGAAGGACGGAAGGAAGAAAACGGAGCAGGAATACACGGAAGGGGAGGAGAATTTGGAATAAGCCTTCCTTTCTAGTGTTTTGGTTGAAGGTAAAACAAGATAGCTCACACACGGGAACTGAGAGGTGAAAAACAAACTTAATTTCCTACAATTCATGCTTCATACTGTACATAAGAGCGGGTATAACTCAGGTACTAAAGGTATGAGCGATGCACACAGGATCTAAAGCTGGTGAAGCGTTCTCTGTGCAGACTTTCTCTGTAATTTCCCTTTAGGCTGCGAAAACAAACTTTAAATTTTTGCCTTTTTTGCTTTTGTCGAGACCGTGGAGCCAGTTCAAAGCTGCCTTGCTCAAGTGGCAGACTGTGAAGACTCACTTTTCAGACGCTCTAGTTTACTTTAAGTGATTCTATTATGCTATCCTAACACACATTACAAAACAGACCTCTACCTCTTCTTGTGGGTATGAATACATCCAACGTACAGTTACAGTAATTCTATATAATTCTACTGTACAATCTATGCACTGATGCAACACTAATGTATGTTACTGGGCACTATCATTGCAGTGTATATTTAGGATACAGTATGTATTGTATCTTTTGGTGTCTAACAGCACTTTCAAATCAGAGAATTACTGTAAGTGCTTCACATGATTACAATCAGGGTCGCAGGAGGCTGGAGCTCATCCCAGCTGACTTAGGGCAAGAAGTCACCAGCTCATCACAGGGCACACAGAGACAAACGAGGATTCACACTCACATTCAAACCTACGGGCAATTTAAAGTGCATGTCTGTCATGAAAGGCCGGATTCGAACCGGGAACCTTTTTGCTGTGAGGCTCTAACCACTGCACGGCTGAAAATTTAAATATTCAGATCACTACAAAAAAAGGAGGAGGTGTACACAATGTATTTATATTTGTCATGTAAAGTTTGGGTAGATTTTAAATACAAATCAAGTGCAACTTGCTGCTGCAGGCCTGTGAGCTCACGCTCCACAGTAATCCATAACTTCTCATAGTCTCATTTGTACTTATTTCCTGGTGTTAAATTAGTAGGTAGACGGCTTAGTGTGTGATTTGTTTGATAGTTATATGCAGTAGAAGGAGGAACAGATATCACCTTTCTAAACACGGAGAACATCAGAGATTAAATACCAGATATTATAACTCTTTATACAGTGTGAACATGAATTTTGTGACACAATAAATGGTGGTATTCCAGTTCCCCTGAGAACTACGGCATCAGTCAAATGCAAAAAGTCACATTTATATTCTGCTGTACATTCCTTTGCTGCTGCAGTATTCACATTTCCCCCACAGGGATGATTATCCTTTCATGTGATCTCATTATATCAAATATTTCAGTTGAATGTTATTCATTTAAAGTTCATGAACCAAGTTCTGCTCATAAAAAGGTACGAGCTTAAATACTGCGGAGATAAGGAGGATTTTTGGAAAATTCTTATAAGGAGGTGAAAATGAAAGCACGAGAAGAAGAAAGAGACGGATAGTGAACAGTATCCAGAGCTGCCAGGAGAGCCAGTCTCTCTAGTGACGGCTCATTCACTGCGTTCCCAAGGTAACCAGTGAAAGTATTCACTCAGAACAATGGCAATATTACTAGCCTGTAATTTCACTGTACTGAAGCAGCATGTGCGCGTGTGTGTGTGTGCCCGTATGTTGCATTATTCCACCCCATGTGACAAACTTATACATTGATTATGAAGTGATATGATGAGTGCGTTATACGAGCCTCATTATGTGCCCACTGTAAGATATAATAATGCAAATTAGCAGTGGAAATATTCGCTGCAATTTCAGTGAGAGTCGTCCAGTTTGGAGTAGGCTAAATCAGGCTCTCTCTCTTTCTGTGAGTGTGTGTGTGTGTGTGTGAGTGTGTGTGTGTGTGTGTGTGTGTGTTTACCTGCGACAGGCTGGAGAAGCCCAGGTTGCGGCAGCCGTTGCAGGGTGTCAAGGCCTCCCAGAATCCAGTAGGGCCGCATCCCTTTTCTGCTTCTTCCTCCTCCACGGCTGGAGGGAGTGGCGGGGTCGGCCGCTGTGCACATAAATATAAAAAAAATAATAAATGACCAGATCACCAACATATGTAACCATTAATAAGGACGTCAAAGATCTGAAAAGAAGCTTAATGAGCGTTTGTGTCGGGAAATGGAGAGCTGAGAAGTTTATTTACACAGTGCAAACTTTCTTTAGGAGAATTAAAGCTGCTATAAACAATATTTTAACCTCAACAATAGACCATATGATGTCGACTGGCTCACTTAAAGAGATTTATCACCCAGCTGCCGTTCTCCTCAGCTCTACAGACCGCTTTAAAGTCTTTGAGGTCATTGTTTTGATTTTCCAGCTCACACTTTTACCGTTTTAGTCCAAAGGTTGTTTCCAGCCACAGCAGGCAGCAGTTTTTAAGCAACAAAAAGGTCTAATAAATCCACTGTAGGCTTCCTGCACAGCACCAGTTGGCAGGTACATGAAATAAGTTACTAACCGGTGAAATCGTGCAGCATGTAGGAGCTAACTAGTGAGATGTTTCAGTCAAGGAGTTGGTGGAGAGTTAAAATGAGAGCAAACACCAGACGTTGCTCCATGTCTGCTGCATATGTAGTGTGTAAGATGTGTGTTCTATATCACCAAACAATCAAGATACAGATGCAGTACATTAGGAAAATCACATTAAACGGGCATTCACGTATATAAATCATGCACCTTGAGCCAGTTGATTTCATATCAAAGTTTGGGATATTATTTTAGTAAAACTCCTCTCTCTCTATTATTTTCTTGACGCAAATGTACTGCAGCGTTCAGCCTCAATCTCCCTCGTGTTGAGAAGCTGATGCTCGTTTTGGAAACATTCCTGAAACAAGTGACGCACTATTTAAAAGTAGAAATGTCTTTGCATGAGTGCTCTGGGTGCTGCACTGAGTTAACCAGAGAGGAGAAATGTGCAGGAACAGCAGAACAACTTTAACACACATAATACACACACACACGGTGTCCTTTCCTGGGGCATTTTGGCTCCCAGGAGGCAGGTGTGTAGATGAGCTCTGTGGCATGAGGTGTCAGAGGGCAGATACAGACCCACCTGATATCTCTGTGAACCATATGATGCAGCAGAGGACGCAGGTCAAAGCAGATTACATAGATATATCAGATATCACTGCAGTGCCTGATATGTGGCTTTTAAAAGGAGTAGTCGGAGAGGAAAGAGGGGGAGAGAGCCGAGGGAGAGAGCCGAGGGAGGTCTGATGATTGACGACGGAAGAAAAATCTTTGGGAACGAAGCGAGAGGGCAAAGAAAACAAGCTGAAGTGGGAGAGGGTTAAACTGAGAGCTTGCAGGACGTGTTAAATAGGGGAAAATTAGAAGAAATTACACTGAGAGAAGATACAGACGGAGTGAGGGACAGATGGGAAGTGCAAAAGCAGCAGCGAGGCTGGAGGTGGAGGCAGAAAATGGAGCTGAAACCAAAAGGTCACCAATCGCTCCAGATTGCAAAGGGCCCTCTGTAACACTGCAATATTGATTGATGTAAAACGGTCTGCAGTGCTCACGTACACGTACTACACTGCATGCATGAACAATAGACAGATATATCATTTCATTACAGTAAAAATCAGGTATCAGCCAGCATTCCACAATAAGGAAAACATTAATTATTCATTACTGAGGACTGCATAACTGATCAATATTACATTAGTTGTCTATCTATCCTTAAAGGGATAGATGACTATTAGGGGAATTTCTTCTACTTAACTACATTAAGATGTGATGTTTTACATGTGCATTGCTTGTTAAGAATTGGTTTAGTTGTCATTTGATGGAAGAAACTGAAAAATCAGATTAATCCTGTGACCTGAACTGACTCTGAAAAGTCAGTCTGAATTCATTTTTTCCAGTTTTCTCCCAGATTTATGTCCCCACACATTCAAAAGTTTTCCTGCTGCCAGAAAACACTGTTAACGACAGTTTGCTGTAAACATTATTCTCTCGTGACAACACGGCTCAGTCTCCGGTTATAGAAAGAGAGAGGAGAAGAAAGACGAGCGCGAGCAGCTGATCAACCGCCAGAGTCGTAGAATAAATTGAGTGTTTGTGCTGATTACAGATTTTTTTAGTAGATCCAGACTGAAATGTCTCTAAAACTGTTGGATTGACCGTTGTGGAATGCAGGTATGGTGGCCGGCAGATGATGAACCACATGACTTTTCCTGTAGTTCTTCCAGCAGGTTGATATTTTTGATCCAAGGTGAAATATCTTGACAACAATTGGATGGCTTGTTGTGAAATCTTTCATGTAGCGCTGACATCAGATCAACATTACTTTGGTTTATCATATTACACCCTCAGCTTTCGTTTTTAATTAGCACATTTTTGCATGCTGAGAGGCTAAACTGAGATGGTGAACCTCATAAAAATCACCTGCTAATAATCAGGATGTTAACACGTTAGTATGAAGCTCCAAGCACCACTGTGCCGACTTACAGCCTCAGAGCTGCTAGCACAGTGTTGTTAAATCCAATTTTCATGTTTTAGTTGTGTGTTTTTTAAGTAACCAAACAAAAGACAGAAGATTACGGGCCTCAAACATTTTAACCAAATGCATAAAAGAATAAAATTCATTATGGAGACATTTCTAACCTGAAGCTAAAGGAAAATACTGAATGACTCTGCTCAATCAACAGAAAATGAAGACGCAGAGTGTTGGCTGGACAGAATAAGCACTCTGAAGACGTCACCTTTGGTTCAGGGTGTGACAAACGTCCTACATTGAAAATAATCTTTAGTTATTAATTTTCTTTTCCTGTTCTGAGGAAAATTGGTAAATTCATAAAATTTGAAATATAAAACAGCAGAATTGTCTTTCAGGGACACATACTGGTTCAAGCCCACTGAACACACACATACTGGAAGTACTCATTTGAATACAGGACACGCACACACAAACATCCTTTTCCATTATTGCTCCGGTTTACACACAATAGGTACCCAGGTAATGTGGAGAGCCTGCGTTTGCGTTCTCCCTGTATGTGTGTGCGCGCCGTCGAAGCTTTCTGCATGTTTTATTCATACATAATAGACACATCGAATCACATACTAATGGCTCCGGCCACATGTACAGACAGTAGCCCGGGGGCACATAAACACCCATACACACTGCGAGTGTCAGTAATGGAATACAAATTGGTACTTATAGAGAAAGAGGGAAAGAAGATGGATTGAGATAATTACAGCCTAAGTGAGAGGAGGTGTGTGTGTGTGTGTGTGTGTGTGTGTGTGTGTGTGTGTGTGTGTGTCCAAACGTACAGGCTCTTGTGTGTAAGCCTCAGCAGGTTTCAACGCCTGCTACAGTGTATGTATACGTGCGTTGGCTTACTTTCATATGGAGTGTATTATTATTACAGAGGTGGAAAGAAAGATGAGCTATTGATGAGTGATGACAAACATGTTGCCTACAAGCACAGATGTAGGCAATCGCATTTCTTTGGATGCTGTTTGTGTGTGTTTGTGTGTGTGTGTGTGTGTGTGTGTGTGTGTGTGTGTGTGTGGTCTCAGGTGGGGGGTCAGCATGATAGATGACCTCGGTGTCGTGCAGTGCGACCGACCTCCTAGATGGTGGAATTGAAAAAGCTCAGCGGCTCTCGGTCACACTGCGCTGGCTGTTAGAAATAAACTGCAGCTGTTATTCTCTGGTCAGTGAACACTGATAAAAGGCGGATATTTCACCCCCCCCAAAACTGGAACTAATCAGTTTTCCTCTGTGTGTTTTACCGAGATAAAAAAAACAAGTAAAGTAGATACGGCTAATAACATTTCAACACAAAAGACATCAAATAAGACGACGCAAGGTCAAGGAAAACAACGTCTGCAGGCTGTGCACGGCTGCTTGAGCACAAATAATAATTAAAATTCTGAACAAATTCAGGCAAACAACAAATAGATGCAGTTTCAACAACAAGAAGTGAATACTCAGTTGGACAAAGCCAGCTCAGTGGCATCAGTCTATCTGATACTGCCCTCTGTTGTCTGAATAGACAAAGTGCATAAGTGCAAAGTATTCTGAACACTGGCTCACAAACATACAGCTCTTTGACACATCTGGACTTTTGTGCACTTCACACAGCAGAAACAGCTGGTCTGTGTGTTTTTGTCTGTCTACAAAGTGTTAAATGCATTGACAAAGTGCAGCAGCTGTACATATGCATGGCACTGAAAACATGCCAAAAGGTTTAAGGTGTTTTTTTGCAGGTATGTTAACGAATTTTTATGTTCTGCACTAAACTATACTGAATAAGAGCAATGTATCTGACTGTTTGCACCATTTATCTCCACCTCTTGTATAAAATAGTTTCTGAAATTTTTGTAACTGGTTAGTCATCAGGTGCTGCTCAAAATACTATAAACTACTTCTTGAACACAGAACAGAACAGAGTTTAAACTATGGATGTAACTGATAATGACAAGAATAATTTTAAACCTTTATTTGACAGCAGCAGCTGAAGAGTGACAGGAAAAGTTGGGAGACAGAAAGAGGGAGGACAACATGCAGCCTTAGGTCAGAATCAAGCCCGGGCCGCTGCAGCAAGGACTGAGTCTTTGTACAGGGAGTGTAGGCTCTACCAGGTGAGCTACCATGGTGCCCCGCTAATAATTATTTTAACTGAATGAATCTGGCCAATCACAAGTTCCCAGAGTCTCTTTACTTTGCTTATTTTGTCCGACTGCAGCAGTCAAACCCCCAAAGATATTCAGCTTACGATTACATAACACAGAAAGAGAAAGGCATCAAATCCTTACATCTGAGAGGCTGAACCAGTCACTGATGAACATTTTTTGCTTGACAACGATGAATCGATTAATTCCTTGGTGACTAACAAATAACTTGACTTATTACTTCTGCATGACTCAAGCTAAAGTTCTGACAGTCTAGCTGTGGCTGCGTCCGGATAGAGTGGGTCATAAAACATTCATGGCAGCTCCGCCACCATCAGTGTGTGTGTGTGACTGGGTCAATAGGAGGCAAGGAGCACTTATTACTGCTGCTGGATTCAATTTGTTGCTATGTCATAGAAAACCAACACTTGAACACGTGACATGTTCCTAACTCAGAAGCCCTTAAGGACAGGAGCTGACCCAGGACAAGTGATAAATACCCCATGGGTCATTTCTCCAGCAGACAAAACTCAAATGCACCAAGCCTGTGTCATAACAAAGCGCTGTACCTTGCTGACTCGGGTTAAGGTGCCGTTGGGTCGATCTGGGCGCTCCTCGTCAGAGAGTCTCCCGCTGCCAAAGCTGTCCATGGAGTGGGAGGAGATGGTGTGGCAGAGCTCCTCAAAGGAGTAGTCCCTGTCTCGGCACTTTTTGATCTCATGGAGCAGTTTGGACAGCTCACTTGTCACAGCATCGTCTGGGGAGAGGAGGAAGAGGAACCGAGATGGGAAAAAGTAAAAAAAAAAAAACACACAGCCAAAGTTCATTAAAGCGTCAGTATGACGCCAGTCCCGATCACTGCCGGTACAAAAGAGGTCAAATAAAACAGACTGTGCAGTACACAGGAAGAAGACATAACTAGTGGTTGCAAAACAACTCCACTGACTCCCCTCTGCACTGCTGACGTGTTCAAAGTCGCATTCAGCCACAGTGTGAGGAGCAAACTGTGCTAATCACTTTCTCTCGCGCCCCCTCCATGAGTCTCGGAGGTAATTATGGGATCTGCTGACAGTCAATGAGAGAGCAGAGTGGCTCAGCAGGAGCTCAGCTCGTTGCAATGTCATATTCACAACACAGGGGGCAGCGCTGGACAGGGAAAATGTATAGCTGCGTAGACGGGTAGTAACTATTGTTCTCCACTAAAGGAGCTGCTCTCCATGGCTGGATTTATATTGTATTGTTTGGCCATAGTGCAGAAATAAATGTTCAGATCAAGTTTAGAGGTATATTTTTACCACAAAAAAGAACTTGAAATATATTCTGGATGAAAGAAATTCTTCCTCTGGGCTGCAGAGTCAGCCTACAGTATATTTCTTTATTAGAATCTGTGTGAGTTATTTAACATCTCTGCTGGTTTCTGTCCTCATCTCAACAAGAAATCTTATTTTCTACCATTTCATCCTTTTTGGGTTGAAACAGAACAATAATAATGTCTTTTTGAACACCGTAACTCTCACTCTTAACACAATTATTGTTGTGGTTGTTACATCACTGTGTATACTCACTCTTGTGTCTGAGGGAGGGCGAAGCAGAAGGCGAGGGAACAGAGGTTCGAGGTACAGGGACGGGACACTTGCGTACAGGCTCCTCCACGATACTCTTCCGCTCCACGTCGTCCATCATGTATTCTACAGAGACATGGAGACAAGAAGGAGGGTGGTAAGAAGATGCGGGGTAAGACGAGATGAAAGGAAGAGAGGAAATGTGGAAATATGTTGGGAAGAAAGACACACACACACACACACAGGCCCAGAAGGAGAGTGCGATGGTGGGGGAGGAAAAGCATTTCAGAGGCATTTTACTGGATCAATATAATAGCACGCCCATCAGCATGGTAAACAGCTTGTGCTGCATTCAATTCGCACTTTTCCACGAACCACAAATTCACTTCACAGCTTCTGCTAGTAGAGCACTCTGCTGTTCATGGAGGCAAGAGGTGGGAAAAGAAAACGAGGGAAGGAAGGAAGGAAGGAAGGAAGAAAGGAAGGAGGATAAGGGAGGAGGACGAGAGGTTCAGGTGTGGGGCAAAAAAATAAGCTGAAGACTGGATAATAAACTTGCCGGATAATAAACTTGCTTAAGTGAGGCATTAGCGGCTGAAAACACACAAAAACTCTTACACAGTGAAATCATGTGGCAGATTCCCTGCAGAGTTCTAATGAGGAACCCTATTAATGTCAGGAAAGTGTGTGTTTGTGTTGAATCTTGGCATTCAGCTTAATAATTATGACACACAACCAAATTTACATAAATTTATAGTATGGGAATGTGCATCAGAGTCAGAAATACTTTCATAGTCGTATTCCCCTCTACTTATACTTCAGATTCTTCATAAACAGCAGAAGAAACAGGCTAAGTGTTAGAGCTAAACTGCTGCACTGCACCGTGGCACACAACCAGTTGCTGCTGGGCAGTAAGAAGTGAACTGTTAATGAATTTGAACAGTAGGATGAGTCATGCGCTGCAAATCAAATGAAGATTTATTCATAATTAGGTGCCTGTGGCAACCAGAAAGCCCCTCAGCTGCTACAATTGAGTAAATGACAGGTCTTTTGCTCTTTGAGTGTGTGTCTGTGTGTGTGTGTCCTTCCCCATCTCCTCTCCAACAGGAAATGGCATGCAGCTGATCTTTTTACTAAGTCACAGCTGTGTCCTCTCTCTCCACCTCGCTCACACTGACACATTAAGTCTCCTAATTAAGTCTAAATTTCTCCGTTTTCCAGAGCTGGTTTGCTGAGATTCGATTTTATTGACTGCTAACTATCACATGAATTTTTGACATCTAAAAAGCCACACTGCTCTTTTCGCGTCCATGAAAGTGTTTCCATCTTAAGTGCAGTGTTTTAATGAATATTCAGAGTCGCAAAAAAAAAAAAAAAAGTGGTGTTTGTTATTTTATTTGCAGGCTCAGGATTAGAGCAGCAGAATCCAGAGGATGCTGCAAGTTCAAATGAAAAAGAAATTGACCTTATTCAACCCTCCTGACCCACCAGCGCTGATGCTGTGCAGCCGAGCTTTGCTCAAACCAGCCAAACGTTACTTTAAATTCTGCTTCCAAAGATACCAAATATGTTGAGACGAATGTTGGAGAAATCCAGGATGTTTCCATCTGGATGCTTGGGTTTGCATATTTCAATGAAGAGTTACAAGCTAAGACAAAATATATTGTATGTGATGCTGTCAGTGTGGACCACAACTTAAAGCAGCACATTTGTTTGGCTACTTGTAAGCTGTAAACACAACATGACATATTTTTACTTCAAAAAGTTGTGGCAAACAGAAAGATGATGCTTTCAGCTCTGTTTTTCTCTCAAGTAACTCCTGAGGGAAAATATCTGTCCCTTTTTACCGCTAACAGCTCCAGTCTGTTCAACAACTAGTTGCTAACCCTGTCTGCCTGCTGTTTGGTGCTGGACAGGTAGTGTACAGTGAGTATTTGAAGCTGATAACAGCTGACTGCTTTGTGACAGACTGAACCAAAGATGTTAGAATGCGACACAGAGCTAAGAGAAACTTCAGCAATCAATTTAACATTGCACATCCCTTGATCTATTGTTGATATAAAATATTGACGAGTTCAGCTTTAAAGCTACTTGAGTGTAAATAAAAGAGGTGAAGGGGGCCCTCAACACCAAATGGAAAACTGGAATGACTTCAACAACAACTTCAGCTTACAACTTCATTGCTCTGCCTGTTACATCACTGTGTTTTCCTTGGTTTAATGTCAGATTTAGATCTGTTATTTTCTCGCTGTGGCCAATTTGTAACATTCCTGGGATTCAGTCAATGTTCCCCTTTAAATCTTTGCCTCTTAGTTAAGACCATCGCACTGTTAATTTAAGCTCTGACATATTCTCCTCATCCCTCCGTTTGTGTCTGCCTTTATCTCACCCTCTTTAAATCATCTGTAACTATGTGCTTTACGTACACCCATAGATTACACAAGGACACATAGTGAAGGCCTCCAAGCCACAGATTACAGCGTTCACACTGAGCCTCATAATCACCTCAGAACAACACTGTCTTTGGAAGGTGTAATCTGGAGAATCTTTGGGTCTCTTGGGACCGCGCAGCAAACTCACACTAACAATCACTGGTCACACACAAAACACACTGCAGTAAACACGAGAGAGAGAGTACAGGCCTTTTAATGATGAGTGGGAGACCAAAATGAGGAGGACTGAAGAAAGAAAGTGAAAACACTTATTTTACTTGCTGAACTGTCTGACCAGGTGTATCTGCTGTTATGAATCTGTATGAATCTTTAGTGGTAAAATCAAGTTTAATGAGGCAGGCATATGAATAGTTTTATGCATCATGTTATATTTTTGTATTCCTTATTTTATTCTAAAGTAGAACTGAAGATTTTAAGTGACAGAAAATTAACGTGAATATTTGTTTTTTACAGTCTGTGTAAAGGCAATTTCTTTTAAAACACATTAAATATGTTGGAAAATAGTTGCTGAAAACATGTGAAAAGACTTTGAACGATATATATCACTGAAATGTGGAGTTAGAGGTTAAAACAGTTTTTCACCAGTTTTCAGTCCAGGATTTTGTGGGCGGTCCTAAAGGGTGGCTCGATGACACGCTGAGGCCACCCTGAGCATACCCCTGCACCCCCTAGCAGAGAGATAGAGATGAATTCATCTCGCTCAGTTTCAAAGTTAGTCATGTCATTTTCTGAACTCATCTGACACGTTTCAGTCGCTTCAAAACTGCTGCTTGACTCAGCACATTCAGTGGACACGCCCCCACAGTCCTGGAGCTGAGAATACTGCTCATTTTTAACTTTAACTTTTTAACTGCCTGTTTTCACTGGAAAAACTTTAAAATCAAGTTTCTTTGTGACATTAATGCTTTTAGCAATAAGCCTGTATGTGCCAAACATGTCTGCATTCAAATTGTAATAAAACATACTCAGTCCATATTAATAGTGTGTGTATATTTGGATGTAAATAGTGCTGTACACCAGTCATAGATTGTTGTTTTAAAAGTGAAATCTGTCAGCAGCTATGAATTCTGCCTTCCAGAAGATCATCGACCACTTTATTCAAGATCCAACTCGCCCAGTAAGACAACGGGACTGAACTGGGAAGAACACCGTATATTGTGGGAATATCAACATTTACAAGGCTCGAGTTGTGTTACTCTCCCACTGCAGCAACTGAACACATACAGGAGATCTGATTGTTTCTCAAACAGAAGACGAACTTCCTGGAAAACAAGATTTCTGCACTGAATCACATCCACTCACAATGACGCTCACAATTTCATTCTCTACACCCAGATTCCAAAATATCTCAAAATGCCCCTTGTGCATTTTTTACAACCTATATACAAACTGCACGTAAACAAGTGTAATCGTAAATGTCACCTATACTAACCATCAATCACCGTCTATTTCTACAAATGTAGTGTTTAATCCACACATGAGAAAAAGCCTCAAGTCTGTGAATACATATCTCCAATCTTCATTATGTCATACTACACTTACTATACATGAGTATTCTATTTTTTGCTCTTGCGATGACCCAATTTAACAAGTGAAATTCATCTAAATCTAAATTGTGTTTGTTCAAGCGAGTGTGTCTTACCTTGGATAACAGCCGTGATCTGCTGGGATTTTGGTGCAGGATGTTCTCTCAGGATCTCCAGAGCTGTTCTCCCCTGGCTGTCTCTCAGATTGATCTCGATTCCTGAGACACAAACACACCAAATACAGTGTAAGCATTGACACACACAAACAGCAGGGCAAAGGTCAAAGGTCAAAGCACAATACCCATGACTTTGTTGAACAACCTACTCATCCTTCCTCAAAGACACACCGAACTAACAATCATACATACACATACACGTGCGCAGACTGAGGCCCTGATCTGCTGACACACCTACTCAGTCACAAAGCTGCAGTCAGCAAAAGATGAATGAGTTGCAGTTACCAGAAGATGAATGTGGGTGAATGTGTGTTTATTAATTCATCAGGACTCTTTACTAATGGCAAACAGGCTTTCCATCAAGTTTTTAGACCTGACAGTCTCTCACAAACATGCATGCTTTGACCATCGACACACACACACACACACACACACACACACAAAAACAAACTCAACAGTGTCCAGGAAAAACCTTTAAAGTCTTCCTTCCACTTTAAGTCCTCATTCACCTGTCTGTTCCCTTCCTGCGCTCATGAATCCCCTTCAACATGAAAAATAAATGTCATTGCAGTCACTCTGCAGGGCACCAGAAGACATGAATAAAAGAAAAATGGATGAGAACTGAGAGAAAAGCACATTTGGACCTGATGAAATGTGCCAGTTTTTCTTTGCTGCTTTACTGCTTTTCTTTTGCTGTTAATTAATTGAATTTTCACTTATTTGTTTCCACTTGTGTTTTGTGCATTTATTGTAAATTCAAGAATAGAATGAATGATGCATTTCATAGGAATAGACCGACATTTTAGTAAACCGATGAAAAGCTTTATACAACAACACATCTGTGCTGTCAACATGGAGCTACCACCAGCAGCTGGTTAGCTTAACAAAGACTGGAAAACAGGGAGAGACCGCTATCCTGGCTCTATCCAAAGGTAACATCATCCACCTGATAACAATATCCTGTATGTTTATTTTTGTAAAGTTGGGTTTATCTGCTGGATTGTTTCTTCCTGAGAGACACTGGGAAGTTACTATCCCCACCCAAGAAATATCCATCACATAAGCCCCTCAGCTAGCTGTTTCCCATGGTTAAGCACTTAGCTAATCTAAGCTAAGTGGCTGTGGCTTCATATTTGCAGACATAAGACATGACAGGGGCATCAATCTAGTTATCCAACTGTCTGCAAAAAAGCAGATATTTTCCAAACTGTCAAAATATTCTTTTGAACACGGTCATAAAGTCAAAAAAGTGTTATGGATTAAATCATAACAGCCACTGAGTTTACATGTCAAATGATTTATATCATGACTATAAAGGAAATTCCATCTGCTGATGAAAACCCAGTGATATGGCTGAAAGCTCCGGAGAAGACAAGCTTTGACAGACTACTATTTTCAAGGTCAGGATGAATAATAACTTGTTAAAAAAAAGGGCTGCCAACTGTCATCAGTAAATCCAAAACATGCCAAAGATATCTTTGATGCACTCACTTTATATTTCAGCATCCTCACTTGTTTCCCTGCCATAGTTCACGACTGACAATGAACGGCTGACTGCCCATCCTGCAGCCCTACACACAGACTGTGTTTGGGGGTTAAAGTTCAGTGAGTCAGGCCAGCGCAGCACAGCGCTGGTCCAGGATGTTAATAAAATCGAGGCCAAAAGAACATGGCCAACCACAGGAAGTCCTATGGGAAACAGGAAGTGCTAAAGGAAAATGGGTGGGGGTTGGCAGCGCTATCAAAGGACAACAGTTTCCAGACTAAATCTGCTCTGTATGTAAGAAGCAACACACGATTCTGCTGTGTGAGCAATTAATGCAAACAAGAGCATTGAGTCCACTTTGGTCCATAACCTCTGACCCTGTTATAAAGACGAGTGACATCATTAAAACGAAACAGCACATATCATCATATCCTGTGGGCTTTGCAGCGCCTTCTCCTGACACGACTTAAAAAATGTCCAAAACAACAATAAAACTGGAGGTTAAGGATTTTATGTCAGCAGACAAATGCCTGGAGTTTACCTGAGGGCAAATTCAAACCACAATCTGGGGTGGAAAAAATCCACCCGCAGGATAAAATAAGATGGGAAACACACACACACGCCCACAAGCATACACACTCAGGCAGTTTTTGTGTTTCCAGGATGCATTTATAGACCCACCTGAGTCAAGTAGAAGGCGAACTACATCCATCTTCCCAAAGAGCGCTGCCTCATGGAGGGCACTGCCATTCTCGGTCTAAGAGGGAGACACAGAGAGAAAGTGTGTGTGTGTGTGTTAATATTCTATTACTTTAACAATTGAATACAGAGACAAAAATAGACATCAAAAACAGAAGTGGGACTGGGAGCAGGAAAGACATTACAGAAAAAAAATGTAAAAAAGGGGGCAAGAAGACATTTTTATTTGATACAATCTCTCTTTCTTTCTGCCGGTGAGACGAAAGAGATTCAGCGAGATTAAAATAAAGTCACATTCCCTCGCCTGCAAACAGTGTGAAGCTACACCGATTTCAAGCCATTACACAAGCAGCGGCAGCCTGCGTGGAAACGGCCCAATTTCCCCTCAACATACGCCGGCCGGCATCAGCCTCCAGTGCTTCTAATGGGGATATTACAGATGTGATGCAACGCATGGAAACCAGTGAGAGGACGACGCTGATATGAGTGCTTCATCTTGGATCAGCGGTGATGAGAGAGACGATTACTCTGACAAGCCCACTTTTAGCAGAGCAACACTCAGGAGCTACAATGAAATGAACAGCTGTTCATTCACCCTGTGTGGGAGGAAATAGGACAAAAACAGACAGATTTTTATGTGACTATGACATTTTAAATGATGTGACTATGACATTTTAAATGATCCTGATGTCATACACATAATGCCTTTTGTTCTTAATTAGTATTTTTTATATTGTTTTCTTCTCTTTCATGCCTGTTACTTCACTGTCTGCAATGTTTATATCCTTTTTGTCTTTAGGTGTGGTAGACCTTTGTGTTAATTTGAATTGTATAACCCAAAATGAAATGTTAAAAAGTTTCCACAAAATATTGCATCAGGTTACCGGGCAACTAGTGTTGCCGTCCACCCACGTTATGGTTGGTTTTTTTTTTGGTTTTTTTAAATTTCATGTGTAAAAGTAAAAATAGTATCAAGAGAAAGGTGCCAGTAGGTGTTATAATTATTATTCACAGAGTTTCAGAGTATAAAATCAGCTGCACACATTTTTACATTTACGTTTTCAAAATACCAAAATCTGCTAAAGTCCAACGACAATCATAAATCCTATTCTTAAAGTTAATCTTAAATTTTTTAGTCTTAAAACTAATTTGTGTCACTGGTGCCACATAAACATAACATTAAACATACCTTTTGTGGCATTGGCCACTACTGGAGCGCTAAAGAGGGAACATTTTTATAAGTGTGTACCAACTTTTTCTGCTCTTGTGCGCACAAACAATGGTTTTACACTATTTCACTGATCTACAGGTGGCGGTAACGTGCCAAAAGAGCGTATCAAAACACCAGCAAGGACAGTGAGGAAGAAGACAACTAGCAGGTAAATATTGCTAAATAAATAAGAAACAAAGGAGGTCAAATTAAAAACAACAAGTAAAATATAAAATGTATATGCAACACTTTTGTAAAACTTCAATGGAGTACACGATATGTTTTTGTGGGTAACTTTAAATGTACTTTTGTTTAGTTTTGACACTTAGTTTCCAGTTTTCAGGTACACAACGTTAAAAGAAATATAATTTAATTAAACAAAATTGCTTGCACCTTCATTCTTATAAAATGGGTGGAAAATATGAGAAACACCTCTCAGTTCAATTAACAAGGAAAAATTATCATACAGTGGGTTGACACCTCTTTAACATTGAAGAAAAACTTTATACCCTTCATGAAATTATTATTATTTAATAGATTTATCTATTTTTTATTTATTACAAAGCTTTTGTATAGGCAGTCCTCACTCAGTGGGCATTCCTATGGTATGACGGCTCTGTCAGTGACCTCTATTGTACCTGTACACTACATTTACAGTGCACATTCAGGGTTTTTCCATCATGCCAAGCCATGCCGTGTTGAGCTACAAGTAGGCTGCACTGGCACAACTCGACTGGTTTTTCCACCACAATGTGTTGGCTCAGTAGAAGGCGCTTCCTACAATGTTCACCTTGATCACACGTGGGGGGGGGGGTTCTAGCTGCCGATGTCAACGTAGTGACGCATTTGTCTTCAGTGTTGGTGTAAACACCAACGTTCAGCAGGCAGCTCTCAGCACGGCTACCTCCCTTTTGTGTGGCTCGAGTGAAAACGCGCGTCATCACAGCTTGGATTGGCACAGTACAGCTAAAGCAGACCAGTGTGGGTCCGTGGAAAAATACTATATATGCACTACTATTTAGTAAACAGAGACACAACATAAGATCTCCTGTGTTTTCAAGGTCAAAGGTCATGAGTAGGAGATATATTTTCCTTGTCACAACCAGTATAACATGACACTTCCTGCTCTAAAGCTTTGTGGGACATTATGTTTCACACGTCTCCGTTACACACTGACATGTACACCTTGCTTGAAGCTGAATTACCCACGAGGGACACTAAAAACTTGAACTTGAACCACACACTCATGCGTACACACGCTGCAACGGTATAAAAACATACTCTCACACACATACACACACACACAAGCAGCGAGATGCAGATGCTGAATCTGTAGCATCCTTCACGCTTGGCTTCCTGACAACACAGATGAAATCCCGGACTGAACCAAACTCCCAGCCTTAATGAAGACAAACTATTTGGGCGACGGCCAGGCCTGCTGACACACGGCCGGGAAATTCAAGTCAACGCGACACTGCACCAGATCAACGCGCTCGTCCCCTGCCGGGAATACTAAACTTACTTTAGCTGTTCTGTTTCCTCTGCAATAATGTCAGATGACACACACGCCAAACGTAGCCACTCCTGTAGCATCTCCTAGAAAAGGTCAAAGGTCGATCGTCCAGTTCTCACAGGAGAATACTGTAGGTGTAAATCCCAAATGAAAACAGATACGTGGTCACATTTGCATCTTCTTAGCAAGTTTAGCACGAGGAGACAATGTTTTACCCACAAGCAAGTAAGAGGAGGTGGGAGGGCAGGAAGCGATCCACCCCCTTTTCCTCACACAACACAACACACACCACTTGTTCTCCTAACCTCCACCCCTCGCTATGGTCATCTCTGTACCACTTCCCGTCCTGTTTCCCATGGTGATCACGCAGTGATGTCATAAGGAAACGAGGAAGGCGATTCTCACTCAAGAGTTTCCGGGAATTGAAAGGCAGATGACTTTCTGTTTCTGGGCTGCTGGCAGAAATGTTGATGTAGGGATGAATGTACATGCTCAAGTACACTTAGAAAAGGCAGTCTAGTGTGTTTATCTGTGTGTTTATACTAAACTTTTGCCCTTTTGTTGGCTACCTGCCCGCCCAGCAGCAGGTTCCCCCATAGGGATTTCCCCTCCTTACTATGGAAACAGTCAGAGAGACAGAGAGAGAGACGTAGCAGGTGAAGAGAGAGAGAGAGAGTGTGAGTGTGCTGTTTCTATAAATTATTCAGTCACACTCAGACAGACCTATATGGCTTGACTCCAATTACTGACCTGTACTATTGCTCTCTCTCTCACACACACAGATAAAGTGCTTCCCACTCGTGACAATTTACATGGTGGCCGTCTTTGAGTCTCCTACAGCATCCACTCTTTGCTACCGACAGTATATGTCCAACACGGCCTTGCAGACAATAACACAGAGAGGACGAGATGATGGTGGATCAAAAACTTACTATGTGACAGGTGAGAAAAAAAAGATGCACACTAGATATGAGCTAGTTTGTGCTGTAGCTAGATTTAGCTTCTCCATATTCATCAGTAACGGAAGCAACTTTCATTACAGCATCATTAGATGCCTTCCCATCATTTCTTTGTCTTACTGGCTAACTGCTAGCGAAGTGGAGTTGAAGGCACACCTGAACAGATTGCAGAGAGTGACGACAACCCGCTAGTCACAGTTTCCATCAGAGAAATCCAGCTACCATAGTTATTTAAAAACATGAAATCTCACCTATAATCACACCAAAAGCTTTCTCTCTTCAGAGAAACCATTAAACCTGACTGTTTCTCCACTGTAGCTAATAGTAATGAACATTAACTGTGCACATAGAGACACTTGAGATCGTTATATGTTCGAGTTCCTCAAAACCAGAATAAGGGTTTACCTAAGTTAACTGGGATACTCCAAAAAGTTACATAAAAGTCTGTGTAAACTAAGAATAAATATGTGTTCTGCTTTAGCCAGACCAAAGAAGAAAGTGTTCACTCAGCCAAATTTGAATGATTAAAAATATAGCCAAGTTTATGAGATTAGGTGTCAAAATCGGGTAAAAATTAGCAGTATTCTCAGCTCCAGGACTGTGGGGGCCTGTCCGCTGAATGAGCTGAAGCCACGCTCACTCGTGGGAGCAGTCAAGCAGCAATTTTGAAGCGACTGAAACATGTCAGATGAGTTCAGAAAATGACATGACAAACTTTGAAACACTCTGAGCAAGATGAATTCATCTCTATCTCTCTGCTAGGAATGCAGGGGTATGCTCAGGGTGGCCTCAGTGTGTCATCGAGCCACCCTTTAGGACCGCCCACAAAATCCTGGACTGAAAACTGGTGAAATACCTGTTCACCAAGTTGACCTGTGTTCATGAAACCCTCATTCAAACTGACCAATGAATTTATTTTGGTCTGCAGTAGATTCATGTAATGTGCTTTACGCCACGGTTCCTGCCAAATTAAATATTGAGAATGTAATGGAAGGTGTAATGTTGCTGGTGCAATATCAACAGATTGTTTCACTTTCTATTTTTGCTGAGAATCACGTGTTTCACGTGGAAAAAATAGGCGACACGCCAAATCTCTAAATTAGGTGTCGCTGCAGCCATGCTGCTCAGGCAAGCGGCGTGGCTGCGCTAACCTGTTATCACGGATGAATGAAAACAAAGAGGTTCTGCGACGCGCCGCTGAGGTAGGTGTCTGTGTCTGTGATGGAGGAAAAAGAAAAAAGATGGTGTTGTTTGTGTGTATTATTTTCAGCCAAAAAGAGATGGAGCAGCACAAGAGTGAAGGTTAAATTGCAGGGAAGATTTGAGGTATCAAAGGCTTGCAGTGTTCATCATCAATGGCTACAGAAGACGCACTGAGAGAGAAAGAGAGGGATTTGCAGCAGTGTGTGTATAGAGGAGAGGACGAGGCAAATCAAAGGCATGTAGTGTTCATCTTCGCTACACACATGGAGCCCGAGGCCAAATCCCTGCAGAGAAACACAGCCCTCCTCTTCAGATCAGAGCACGCTGTGCACACACACAGCCTGCAACAAGGACAGAAGGCAGAGAAGACGGGCACAATGCCACCGAGTCATGTGTCTCCTCGCTGTGAGAGCACAGACTCTCCAATCCAACAGGTCAAGTTGTTTCGGTCTTCCAAAAATCAAATACACACTCATGTCCATAACCATGAAATTCTCCAAAGTGCAGCTGCAATATGTTTCTCACATTGTGCCACAGACCGCCAACAAAAAAAAGCTCAAATCTGTCACACAGTATTCTCCTAAAAAGATCTGCAGTCACACTCCCTGTCAACCTTTAACTGTGCAGCAGAAAGCCATTTTACATGCTTCACATACTGTATATAAACTGTACTTACACGGATGGCGAGAGGAAGAACGCAGCATCTGTTATGCCATATGTCTTTGCAGGAAGTGAACGCAGAGTCAGATCTGATTTTGTACACTAGGAGTGAACTTATATTCTCTGATTCATCAGCAGTCTGTACAGTAACAACTATACTGTTTGGGTTTAAAACTTTCAGGGTAAGAAGGAAGTCTTTCATTATTCTCGTGTTTGTCGAGTAAACTCTGATATCGATTGCTCCCCGCGCGCCGCGGCTCCTCTGTATCTGAGCTGTCTTGTTTCTCCATTTGGACTCAGCGGCTTCCTGAGGCTTTGAGTCTGACTGAGCCCCGAAAACCACTGAAGCTGGCTTTCCTTCAATCCTCCGCGATAAAGCAAAGAGTGCAGAATCTCAGTGTGAAACAAGAACGCCCTACGGACATTGACATACATAAACTGTGGATTCATAAGAAAGCGACTGACGCAGATTCACAGGTAGTAGTGAGGTTTGTCGTACTGCAGTCGACTCCTGAACATTACACTAGAGCTGCAACGATTGGTCAACAAAAATCGATTAGCTCACCGACAGAAATGTAAATTTCCTGCTCTTCTCTATATATTATATTAAACTGAATATTTGGGGGTTTTGGACGGACAAAATAAGACATTTAAAAAAAGACATCACCTTTAACTTTTGTAGAAACTGTGAGGAAACATTTTTATTATGTTTTTACATTCATAGCTCAAGTAATTTATCAATTCATCTAGAAAATAATCCGATTAATAATGAAAATAATCTTTAAGCCTGACATTATACCTGCTTTACATCATCATGTTAGTGCACTAAACTATTAAATATAGTTTTATCTGACTCAGAACATATTAATATCATTCAAGTGAATGATCGTGAAATCCAATATGAAAGCATAGAAACGGGCTGACACAGTGATTTTTAATACAGGACAAAGATTGTACTGCTTACGAGGGTGGAAATATGAATATATGTCTGTGAAGACTGAGGACTAAATGAAAAAGTGGCTACAGCAGATTACGCGACGTTTGCCACAATGATCATGTTTCCAAATATGTCTGATTTCATCATAGTCAAAAACAAGATGCACTTGTAGTTGGAGTGTTTTCATTAAATATCACACTTTGCCTGAGATCAATTGGGTTGTTTTGTGCACCGCTGTATCAACGTCTGGGACTAAATTAATGAATTGTTTTGTGAACAGTACAATTATTCTGATCACATAATCAGAAAGGACTCAATTCAAAGAGTCTTAAGAGACTGATTAGTACAGTAAAGGGCTGTTTCTCTACAGTTAACGTTCGAGACGAGGGAGCAAAGTCAAATAGTTTCTAGAGAAAATCGTCTGGAGAGAATTTAGAAAAGCGGCGTTAAAGAAAGCAGCAAAGCGTGGCTACATTTTGACAAGGCTTCACAATAACAAATGGCCCAGAAAGGGTCGGAACAAAGCTGTGCTTGGGACAAGTCGGAATACGCGATAAGACAAAATGTAAATGAACGAAGACAGGAGAAGTCCAAACAGCATCACCCTGTGTTTCTGTTTCCTCGACTTGAAATGTAGTGTGTATGATGAGGAGGAGAGAGAAGACTGTGAACTCTCAGGACCTCTCAGGAACACCCTGTCCTCTTCATCATCCTCATCCTCCTCTTCCTCATCCTCCTGCTCTCTCAATTTTTTTTTTTCCCAATCAATTATTCATCCCTCTCCACCACCACACCATGGGCGGCATGCCTTGCATATACAAGCTCTCTGATTCACACAAGAATGGAGGCAGACACACACACACACACATTCAAGAGGAGAATCTGCCAAGCATTAACGCCTGTGGTGGATTATACACACACACACACACACACACACACACACAAACAGAGCTGCACCCTCTTTCAACACAAAGACAGGAACTTCTAAAATATTCACATACAGCAGAGATGAGAGGAGGAGGGAGATTCAGCGTCACAGAGATTTGAAAGATTGTCTCAGACGAAAAAAGACAAAGAGACATCTCGCTTGTCAACCTCTCCACTCGAAGCAGCGTCGGATAACACGAATAAAATGTCAACATAAAGTCCCATTACTCCACACCGAACGTACACCTGCCAACCAAAGGTAAATGCGTACGAAACATTTCAAGGCAAAATACAACGTTACAAAATGATTCATTTTAATGTTTGGAAACATTTTCAGAGGACAAAACACTCAAATCTTATCTCTGTTCAACGCACATGAAAAGTGTCTTTCTAAAAATAATGATAAAATTACTCATGATTATCCACAAACCGTGATGTGAGCTGAACTACTTCCTGCGTAAGTACACCTTCCAGCTGTCCCTTTTAAAATAGAAATGGCTAACTGCGGATTATCTTAAATAACCATGTAAACAGACATCAGTAAGAGTTTAAAATCCAATTTTGTCAAAAGGAAAATGGTTTGCCCTAAGCCAAAAAATTTAATGAAGAAGCATTATTCTTATTATTTTCTTATCGTTTTTGTCCTTAAGGCTTCGAAAATCTGTGCCAGAAATCTCTGAAATCTCTGAGTGTTGATGGAGGACACCAACAGCTAAACGCTTTAAATTCTTTCTTACCACACAGTTGACGTCCATGCCGGCCTCGAGCAGAGTCTGGACGGTGCTGTGGTGTCCGTTGCGTGCAGCCAGGTGAAGCGGAGTGTGTCGGCGAGTGTGGCTGGTCATGAGGTTGGGGTGAGCGCTCACCAACATGCGCACCACCTGCGCACGAAAATAAAAAAAGCCACATGTCAGGGAGGAAAATAGACTCAAGAAACTGGGCCACTAGTCACCTTTAAGAAAACTCACAGCAAAGACAAAGAGTAAATGTACACGTTAAGTAATCACACTCAATGTGACCATGACAGAAACCTCAATAGTCCATAATGCATTAAAACTGTCAGTCAGAATACTGAATAATAAAGTTTTCGGTGAAAGGATGTACTGTACGAGCAAAGAGCTTGAAAGATGGCGTCTGTTTTTAGCCTTTACAAAATCAAAAATACAATTACAAACAATATTTTAAGACTACTGGTTACATCAGAATAATCCCCACTCAGGACTGGAACAGCTTCTATGCTAGAGATAGGATGCCAACAAGTGAAACTCAAGAGTTTAGAGTTCAGCTCTGTCCTGCTGTTTTGTTCTGGGGGTTTTGAGTAAGTTCACATTAAAACAAATCCAGTTCAACCTTTTTTTTTTCTTGCAGCCATTTTTTAAAAGTAAAAGTGAGACATACAAATTGAAAAAACATACAATAAACTATTGAATAACTCCATAGTAATTCGCTAAACATGTCTGTTTTTAACATAAACATTCATACTACTATAGCACACTAGTGGGGCTAACTAGCTGGCAGACAAATGCTGCTCCTTATTCACATGGCTGACTTGTTGCCTGAAAGCTTTAGCTTCAGTCCTAGACAGCCAAGTCAGCTGGAAACATTAAAAAGTCTTTTTTCACTGTTTTTTTTTCCAACATAATGTAAGCGTTAATTATCTAGTGAGCTAGCTACAGCGTGAGATCAATACCCATTATTAAAATAATGACTATGAATTTTAAAAGGTTATCATCGTAAGCAATAATGTGTCAGGCTACAATGAAATGCTTGACGGGCAGAAAACAGTAACTAAGGAGGTCAAGGCTCAGCTGAGGAGTCAGGTAAAATTGTAAATCAGCATTTGGTTTTCTCTTTTCAACAAATCATGAATGAAGTGTACTATAGGGTATGTTTCATTATTTGTTTTGTGGTATTAAAAGACCTGTCAATCAACTGGCATGTAGTAGGCGGTTGTTCTGAGCTGAGATAGTGAAGCCACCCCTCTGTTTGATCATGGATTTTGCCTTTAATAACTCAGCTGAACAGCACGCACTTCACTCGAAAGCTTCCTACTTTAATGCGTGTCTTTGTGTGTGTATATAATAAACTTTTGCCCTGTGTTAGCTACATCTCCCCAGCAGTAGCTTCCACTGTAGGGATTTCCCTTCATTATCATGCAGAGAGGGAGAGCGAGCGAGAAACACCGCTGCCTTTATAAATTATTCATTCCCACTCACACAAACCTGTATGGCTCGACTGCAATTACTCACTACCTTAGCAGAGAGAGTGTGTGATTGCATTTGAACATCAGTAGGCATACACCTCTCGGTGTGAATGTGCACTTATGTCACATGTTTGACAAAAGGGTGAAGCTGCAGTTCTAAAAATGAGTCCCCGCCTGTCTTTGTGTTTGAGGAAGTTTTCTATTCATTAAATAGCCACCATATTTAAAAGAATTAACAGCTAATCCCAGTTTGGAGCAGCTGATTCTCAGGCACGGTGGTCCTCGTCGCTGCTAACACCCGCTCATGGGGAAGGTGCAGATTGAGTCACCAGCTGTTGCCTTTCACCTGCCAGCGAGGAGATTCACCAGGATACATGCAGAGGTTCACATGTGTCTCATTAAGTCTCACAACCAGTATAAGTATCAGCTGCAACAACAACAAAAACATGATCCCTCACCAGCTTCCCACCATGTCAACACTGCCAGTTTGTTTTTGGACTTAAATGAAATGTTATGATGGGTATGCTGCCCTTGTAGTGGAGGGTCCTCCCATCCTCTGTGGAGATTTAACCTTCTGCCCTCTGGACGTACCAAAACATCAGGAGGAGACTTTATCTCTCTCTCTATTAAAGTGTTAAATCGTCATGTGGACGTTGAGTTCTAGATAGAAACTGAAGGGCTGGTGGTCACAGGCTGATGATGGTGTAATGTTTTAATTGATTAACCTGATGCAAAACCAGCGTGTGACTAATCTCTTTAAAGAGATATGGGACCAACATTTTGGTACAGGAAGTGATCTGGTGTCTGTTTGTAGTCCATGAGTAGTATTGACCAATCACATTTGAGCAGGTTTTGGTTGCAACAGTCCGTGCGGGGAGCATAAGGTCAGATCGCATTGGCAGAAATGCAATGTCGGAACCCATCGGCTATCGTCTGCATTCATATGTTGTCATCTGTTTATGAAGATCAGCAGAAATGTGTCTTTATTGTTATTCTCACGTATTGAGTTGCTAGCACACCGGAAGCCCAGAAACATTGTCCCGTCCCCCAGAGTCTAAATCATTATCAGATGACAGCCAATGGGTTCTAAGATTGCATACAGTAAATGCAAATGAACAAATTTATCTTCTCTCCATGTGGTCTGCACTCAGAGCTCCCCAAAATCACGATCTGACTGTCTGTGAGTCAAAAATGCAGAAGTACAATCTGTAGTTTAAACAACTCAGAGGAGCAGGGAAATCCGGGTGCATGCAACATTGGGAGAAGTTAAATTAGTTCATTTGCATGTACTACCCATATTATAATGAAATAAAGCTGGTGGAGAACTTCCCTTTAACTGTGATTGGACTAATGTCATTTTGTCACACTGTATTTGTAACAAACAGACATGGTATCAGGACAGTCTTTACATTTCAATATTATTATTATGATTAATTAATAATCAAAACAGCACTCAGCTCCTGTCCTACACACTTTCAGCTCATGATTGTTTTCATAAAAGTGATACATGTCCTCCTCACTGACCTGCAGTCGTCCATACAGCGCTGCCAGGTCCAGAGGTGTCTCCTGTTGGCTGTTTCTCATGGTGGGGTCGGTCAGCTCCTGAAGCAGCACTGAAACCACCTCAGAGTGTCCATACTGGGCCGCACAGTGAAGCGCCGTTTCCCTCTCATGGTTCTGTGGAAGAATGATAGGTAAGAAGGATTGATAGCGCGAAGGGTGAAGGGAAGAGAAGAGGTGGGAAGGGGATGTAGAAAATTGTGGGAATGATAAAGAGAAGCCAGAAGGGCGATGAAGTGAGGAGAGCGAGAGCGGGAAAAACATGACAAAAGAAGGATGGAGGGATGCAGCGAGGCAGCAGAGAAGGTCGAATGTAAAGAACGGTACATGATGGAAGACGGTTTAAAGAAAAGAGGATGAAAAAATAGGAATATGAGTTGTTGTATAGAAAATAAGACGTCGGTGAGTTAGAAGTAGGACAAACGTGGGTGAAAGGATTGAGACATAAGAGAAGAGAAGAAGGAAAAAGCAGTTTGTGCATCGTAAATCTGACACGGGGTGAAATTCAAGATGGAAAGCTACATTGTGTGCGCCACATTTCTGCTACACATATGAAGCACGTGTCTCGGTCGGTATATCATTCTGCGTGTTCAAATTCCAAAAGCGTGTCAGGTTTGTGAGAGCTGTCAGGGGAAATCTATAACTTCCTGTCTGTGAAATAGAAGCAAAGTGCTTCCCTCAAACCCTTCTGTGCCTCTTTGGTCCAACACTTTTCTCTACGCTGGCCGATTCGGCCTGTCAGCTTCCATTCAACTGGCCAACGGCATGTTCAGAAGCAGTTACGTAGCGTTTGATTTTTTTCTCTCTTATCTAAATATTTCATCTTTTTTTTAATTGATTTTCTGTCATTTCTCACAAGTTACTGTCCAAACTGCTGACTCATCTGTTTCACCCTCTTACGCTCCGCAACAAAAAAGCACGAAACACTGTACTAATCACGTGACAATACAGTCATACTGCACGTTAAATTAAACAGGAGAAACTCTGCTACAAGCACATATAAGTCATATTTACGCACGCCAAACACAACTCCAACACCGAGCAAATTAATTATCAAATATCAAAATCTGCATAGCGTCATAAAGTCATAAAGAGATACTATTGTAAAAGTATGAATTTTAATTTATGCTGTGTGCCATCTTTAGTGACATACATACTGATAGTTACACATCTGAACAAATGTCACAAGTGTTCCCTTTGTTATGACACCAAAATTATTGAAATAGACCTTTGTGGTTGCAGAGATATAGTCGATTCATTTTGGGTAAGTCATTTTCTAAAAAAAAGAGGCTGGGACTTAAGAGGTTAAATTATGTTTACAAATCCCCCCCATTCACATTAAGCCATCATGGGCTAACCAATATCAAAAAAGTCGAGAGTAAATGTATCAGAGAGTGCGGCTGGAGTGGGACTCATCCTGATTTTTATTTGTCGCCATAAAAACTGAGACAGGCTGCAATTAGATTTGTGATCTGTACGTGTGGGTCAGTGTGAATTTAAGTATAATTTCTGGAGATGTGACAAGATTGAGGCCATAGTCTGTGTGTGTGGTTCAGAGATGCATTCATCTGCACATTTCTGTTAATGTACAGTACTTACCAGATTTATTAGACTACCTGTCAGAGACCATTCAGCGTCATGAAGTGCTTAATGTGGACTCTTTCTATTTCAGTGAATTCCGCTTTTTATAACCAATTTTAATCAAGCATAGCATTTAACCACTAAAACTAATTATTCTGTTCAGGAATGCAAGTAAATAACTCGAATTTGACATCTTAATCAAGAAATAATAATGTGCTTTACTGTTGAGGTTGTTTTTTTTTTTAAAACAGTGAATTTGAGAATTCATGGATAACAATAATAATTATATTTTAGCATTGAAAATATCATTTTGGTTAAAGAGCTTCTACATACTGGTGTATTAACCATTACAGAAACATAAAAAATGATTTTGGTAATTACCAATGCTGTTAATTCAGGGCAGCTGTGGCATAGACTTTACAGCACTGTATCTGTGATCACCTTTGTTTTTTTGCATGTGTTAAAATGTCATTAAAAGAGCAGCAACATTGGGACCATCCAAAAAAAAATCATTACAACGTTGGTAACAGTATTTTAAGTAGCATGTAAAAGCAGTATGTAAACATGTTATACATATAAGGACAGATAAAAGGTCATAAATTCATCTAACAGCATTTATTAAAGTCACCCTTCTTCTATAATAATGAAGTGAATTTACCCTGCTCAGCTTTCACTTTGGCCCCGAAATGTCTCAAACACAAGCGTGTGTGCTTTAAAGGTTACTTTAAACTTGAGAGGCTTTCATGTTTAAAGGAACTATGGCCGTTTTCGGGTTCTCCTGGGGGCCCCTGTCAGGACAAGAACATTGTTGGTGGTCCCTGGGGTCCTGCAGCTCTGGGTGAAAACAGCCCAGTAATGAGTGGAAAACTGGGCAAAGGGACACCCATGAAGGAGAGAGGAGAGAGCTGTGATGGATAGCGATACGAGGGAATAAAAGAGAGAGAGAGGGGAAGACGATAGAGAGAGCGTGAGTGGGCCCTACAGGGATTAAATCTGCATGTATGTTCCTCTACTTTAAAATAATAATCTGGCGACCTCATATTGTAGATATGCATGCACATTATGGTTGCACACACATATGCATTTAGGTTTCTGTGGATATTATCAAAAGGGAGAGAGAGGAAAGTTAAAAAAAGGGTATGCGTGTGAGGCTTTGTTGTTTCTGGTGTTTATCCAAGAGCAAAACCTACATTTTGAGTAAGAGGCTGAAATTTAACACTCCGTGATGTAACAGAGAGAGAGAGAGAGAAAAAAAACAAGGAGGGAGAGGATGAACAAAAGCAAAAAGAGACAGTAGGAGAGCAGAAGGAAAGGAGGTGACGAGCTATGGGGATATTTTAGTTGCAGAAAAGACAAATTGTTACTGGCAGTTTTAGAGTAAATTTTACTACTACCATCTATGGATTCTGGTCCCAGTCTATAGTGCTAATTGCAACACTGCAGCAGTTATTCGCCTTTTCAGAGAAATCAAATAATTCTGTGCTCTAGACCAAAAAGAATTTATGATAAAAAACTATGACATTGCGTTATACTCCACGCCTGTTTAAGTACAATGTCAATTTAAATAAGATCTGGACAACACCCCCCCCCCCAACTCCTAGCAGTGTGGAAAGTTTGGCAGTTGTAACACAAAAAGGGAATTGAGATTAGTGGAAGTAGTTTACAGTGAGAGCCGAGTGTTGGGAGCAAACTTTTTGAATATGTGGCAGGGGTTCGTTCAAGCTGACAGGGGTGTTAAGTTAGCCGCGCCACACCTCTAAAACACTGGCCAAAGCTATGATTCGTAGCTTTGATGCTAGGTCTATTGATAGTTATTTCCACCAATCAACAATCAGAGCATAGTAGGCGAGTATAGCAGGCACGATTAGGAGTAGGGATGCAATAATTAAACAATTTCACTATTAACGGGTAACTGTTTCTGTCACTTATAATAAACAAAGTAATGGTGAGTTAAGAGTTGAGTTTTTATTGCAACGGACACCAGCAGAAACCAAGCAGGAAAAGGAGCATTTCTACAATAGTTGCATTCCTTCTTTGGGGATGATGTTGTCTTCCTTCAAAGCTAGCTAACTTGCTGTATCAGTGAAATATCCATTTATTTTCTGTAATCACTTATCATCATCAGGATCGCAGGGGCCTGGAGCCTATCTCAGCTGACTTAGGACGAGAGGCGGGGTACACCCTGGACAAGTGGCCAGTTTATCACAGGGCACATAGAGACAAACAACCATTCACACGAGGCAACAGTGCGAGCTACTGCACCACCGTGCCTCCTGTATCAGCCTTATTAAAGACGCCAGCACAACTTCCAAAGTTGCCCTTTAAACACTAGCTAACCTTTTCACGTAAACAACAGTTGAAATTGTTGTTTCGAGCCTCAAAATACAGACATGTCCTTGATATTTCCCCCTTCTCCTTCCGTATACTTTCTGAAATTCCCTCACATTTCCTGGCTTGAATGCACATCTCAAACCTCACTGATGAAATTCAAAAAATACCATGACCACACTCGGCCTCTCAGATCTCATCTCATGCCTTTTCTTACACGCTCTCTCCCCGGAGCCACAGCCGTCCCCCTCCTTCTTCCTCTCCCTGCCTTCATATACCCCTCTGAGCAGTGAGTGAGAGAGATGAAGAGATACTGTACAACAAGAGGGAAAGAGCCCCTATATGAAGACACACAAACACGTGATCCAGCAGTGAAAACACCACGAACGTGCTGGAGAGCTTCGCCTCCTCCTCTGCCAATCAGATCCATCTGTTTTCCCCCTGGACTGCACACCCCTCCATTGATGGCAGAGTGGAAGCTTCCAGAGCAGGTCTGATTGCAGGCCCCACTGTACTGTAAGCACAATAATCACACACTCATGCACACTGTAATTCACATTCATCATAGTTTACTGGTGTAATTGGCGGCTGCATTATGTTTAATAAACTCCATTTGCTCTGTTCCTGTGTGGATATTTTACTATATTACTATTTTCCACTTTCCCCGAGGGTTCATTTAAGTTTCATCTCATCTAATCTACTGTATATACTGTCTTCATCGCAGCGTAATACACTCCTGCCAAGTCCCAAACCAAGACAAATGCAGCACAATCAGTCATCATTTGCTGCTGACAGTATTTAGTGTAGAACAGCAATGCAGTGTCTGGAGAACAGGTCATCTATTGAAAGGTTAAATGCAAGAGCACCTGAAAAAAGAGAACACAATAGGTCATTTATGTTGACCTTGTTACAATTACAGGTATATTTGTGAGCATTGATACACAACAAAGTGTCCTGATGTATGAAAACGTGGAGGTGGACGGTAAGAACAGGATGACGTGAGTCTGTTATTTTTGTGCCGTGAAGCCTGAATCCTTTGCCGGAGATTTAAAAAAAAAAATTTTTAAAAACTGGTAAGATAACATGAACCATGGTGAATTATGGTTGCTATGGTAACCAGCAGATAGTATACATGGCAGACTGATTTAGGACATTTGTTAAAGCTTTGACGCAGACTTTTAATGGAGTATTCATCATTTTAAGTTATTCTAAAATTTGAACAACAGATTTGTGTGCTTGGTTACAGCCTATTTTTATTTCTTTTTACAAACTTTATTGATCTAAATTAACATTAGATCAACAGTAGTTGTGGTTTATTGTATTAAAGCGGAGGTTCAAAAGATTTTTCATCTGTGATTCCTCCGCAACTCCCGTGTGTCTTACAAGTTACATATTTCCTCCCTCTTTCTTTCTGGGCTCGTTCAACACTGCCACAAGGCAAGGCCATTATTTCAAGTAAATAGATAGAAGTAGACAGGAGACTGACGTTATGAGGGTGCAATTTTGCAATTTTGCTTAATAATGCAGGGAAAGTTTCTAAATTCCTGGAGTTGCATAAATCTACGTTCTGTTTCCACCAGGTCAAAAAATCTCAAGCATGACAGAAAGTATCAGATATATCAGGTTATAAGGTTCAGGTTATATTTCAGTGTAATTCCTATTAATTCCTTCCTTAAACTATGCACTCCTGCATGTTTGGTGTGAGACCACAGTCACATTAGTGTATTTGAATAATTTATGGTGGCCCGAGGAGGTAAAATTAACCAAAGTAAACATTTTGAGATGCAGAAATATATTTTTCTGCTTTCATATCCTGTTAATCATCTCACATCTCCTGAGATTTGTCTGGCTTATATATTAAAAGAACCTGTTCAGGAGTGACAGCTCTAGTATTAACTTCTGTGTTTGGTTGTTTATGATGAGAAAAATGAGGGATACAATTTAAAGCTCCAGAACAGCTACTGAGTGGAAAGATTGTTTCGTCAACTTCTGTGTCCAAGGTCAACAATGAAGCCCAAAGTGCTCAGAACAATAGAAATATGAACATCTACCATTCCCTGATAACTGAGCCACTCAGTTTGTGTGATACTATCAAACGCTCCAGAAGAGTGGACCTTGGGGTGAGATTGTTTTGTCAACATTTGGTTATTAACATTTGGACGAGGGATTATGCCTTCAACAGGATGATAAAGACTGCATTTTCAAATGCAACACAAAGATAAGCACGAAGGGGTAATGAAGCAAACCAATCACACACACACACACAAATGCTGAGATAATTCTCAACACGAATATGATAACCGCATAGACGGAGATTGTAACTATTGTTGGCGCTGCCGCCGCTGACCCGTTCTGTCTCTGCAGCCTTAAACGGACAATAAAGCTTTGTCAGTCCAATCCTCAGCGTGAGGTGCAGCGGATTGGACTGACAAAGCTTTAGATGGGGGAAAAAACACAATTCCCAGACAGAGAGGAGAGTGACAAAGAGATGAACAGTGACACAGAATAACAGGACGGAGGGTGAGGAGCGACGGAGAGCTGGAGACATAGAGAAAATCCTCCCTCCATGTTCTCCGAGCAGGCTATATATTTCCATTACGCTCGCTCTGACAGCTTTCCGATATCATCTAGCACTTGGTGTATTGTTGTTGATTGGGCTCTGAGCAACAGCCATCTACTAATGACACATCAACAGGCATGACAGCACATTATTGACATGCCCATACAAATGGATGTCAGTGCTTTTCTCTCTGCAGCATGTGGCACTGATACACAGTTAATGGTCACAAATACAAAAAAAGTATGTGTAATGAAAAGTGCCTGCTTGTCCGAGCTCTTCTTCCCAGGACAGCTGCATGATTTTATTAAAGTTTAAGGAGGATTTTGTTATTATATATTTTTTAGGATACATCTTTACAATCCGTGCAGCATCCCCTTCATTATCGTTCTTGACTGAAGGACACACAAAATCTACTTGCACAGTTGTAGTATTGCAGTGCATTTACCTGCACGCGCGCACACACACACTTCCCACGGCAAACACTATCAGTCTTATCTAAATTCATCTCCATGGGACCAAACAAACCACTACATCCATGCAAATAGGCGAGCTTTATCAGACAGGCCCGAGCTGAAATGAGACCAGAGCGAATGAAGCGCAGAGGTATTTGTTTGAACATACACCATGTTAATGCTGATGGACTGATATGCGGGATGAGCTCCGTCTCTGTTACAGCATCTCATAATCCCAGCAGCTCAGCCTGCTGCCCCGGGGAGAGCTGTGCAAATAAATAGAGACTGAAAACAACGAGACACACAAGGTGAAACTCTTCTCCTTCTCGCTTTGTTCTTCTGTTATTAATATGGATGTGAAAATAATCAGTAAATAAAAAAAAAAAACTTGAATATTTTTATGATCTGCTACTTGTTGCTGCTTTTATTAATCGTTTTATTTCTGTTTTATTGAAGTCAAACTGAAATTAAAAATGCTTTTTTGCTAGGAAGTCAGTCAGCTATTTCACTTCACTTCTAATGGCCACAATGCTGTTTAAAGTCAGTGTAAAGTAAGAATAAATAAGAGTTCTGAGGTTGTCAAATGAAGAAAATGTTATTAACCACCCAGCCAAATTTGAATGATTAAAAATATCGACAAGTTTATGAAAGAAGGTGTCAAAATCAGGTAAAAATGAGCAGTACTCTCAGCTCCAGGACTGTGGGGGCGTGTCCGCTGAATGCTCTGAAGCCACGCCCACTCATGGGAGCAGTCAAGCAGCCATTTTGAAGCGACTGAAACGTGTCAGAACACTGTGCGAGATCAATTTATCTCTATCTCTCTGCTAGGGGTGCAGGGGTATGCTCAGGGTGGCCTCAGTGTGTCATCGAGCCACCCTTTAGGACCGCCCACAAAATCCTGGACTGAAAACTGGTGGAAAACTGTCTTAACTCCACATTTCAGTGATATATCGTTCAAAGTCTTTTCACATGTTTTCAGCAACTATTTTCCAACATATTTAATGTATTTTGAAAGAAATCTCAGAATTGCCTTTACACGGACTTTAATCTCATCAGTGAAGACCAAAGTTATCATGTTATTAACTCTATGTCGGCTTAAAAAAGTAAGAGAACTATATTCTTTACTTGTCGTGTCACCTCAGTATTACCTGTTGCTGTGAGTTTTGACACGCTTGTCATTTGCCACAACTACTAGCCAGGAAGGGGCATTTCTGTAATGCAGGGCGAACCCAGCACTGAGTGTGAAGGAGCTGTCGATGACTCAGCAGGTGACGAGCAAACCATGAACAAAATGTTACATCTAGAGCACAGATTGCAGCCGGCAGGCCAATAGAATGAAATGCATGCATTATATACTTACAAGACTTTCACTTCCAATAGCCCACATTTAATACACTACTTGGCTACTGCAAACTGCGACTCCCTTATAGGTGTCTGTCAGGTGAGCAATGACAACTTGTAGAAAGCTACTGGTTGCCTGGCAACTAGCGGCACGTCGCAAGTGTCGAGGGGATTGCGTTCTGTCATCAATACTAGAGCTAAAGTTAGCAATTACAGTGGACAACTCTGGAGTTTAATGTTAAGGTGAGATTGATACACAACCACTGAAAAGTGCCTGAAGGCTGAAAGGAAAAGGTAGTTTCAGGAAAAATTACTTCTTTGGACCTTGGGCGAAAGATAAAGTGATCTGCCTTATGTGTAAACAGGGGAATTCTCTCTTCAAGGACTATGAGACCAATCACAAATCCTACAACAAGTTCACAAGTCTTCCTGTGCAGCCTTCAATCATATGCTAGCTCCCTAAACTGGCACTCAGTGGTCAAAACTTTGGGAAATCCTGATCTAGAAGGAATCAAAGCTAGCGTGAGAAAACTAAGCTTCCACTTTCTGAGTGGAAGCTAGTTGTTCTATCTTGCTAGCTTCCGCTTTCCAAGTGTAATACAACAACGTAATCAGGTTCTCCTATGCTGAATGTCAAACAATAAATACCAAAAACAATGTGGGGCGGATTTAAAAAACGGGAAACAATTATCTTGCATCAACGTCCGTGGGCTATACAGGGCGTTCTCCACTCAGTGGCACGCCAGACCTTGACGGATCGTCTCCTAGCAACCACTGCCATGCAAAGCATCAACTCGGAGGCTTGAATCTTAAGGCGTTTTCACACCACGAACCACTTTCAGACCAAGAGGACAAATGATTCATGAGTCACACTGACCAAGAGGAGAAAACGTGAAGTTGTACACACTGAGAGGTAACTCACTGATTCGACAGATCAATGATCAATGATCGTCCTTCATCATTAGTCCAGGATCCATGTGGGGAAGTAAAGTTTATGCAGCATTTGAATGCTTCTGTTGTGTGTTTTGTTATGCTTTTTGGTGCTCATGAGGAAATAACTGATTATAAGCATGATTATACTGACCAACGGGTAGAGACGGGATGAAAAGGAGGCCTCTCGTACGGGAATGATTCAGGGCTTATTACAGTGGGAACACTTTTTAACATAATGAACCGACATTGTAAACAAAGCAAGATACAAGCACAGCATTATTTTTACCTATTAATAAGGGGGAATGCACACTGCAGTGCATACGTTTGCCAATGGTTCATACAGATCGATTATTGGGACACTCCCTGAACAGATTTCATGATCAGCAGATGGATTTATTCGTAGTTTAACTTTCGAAATCATGCGGATGGTTCGTTTGCTCTCACACCACAAATGATCCGCACTTGAAACCACCATTTTCATGAAAGCAGTATTATTTTTCCTGATATAAAATTTTAGACGTACTATTAAAATATCCATTGTTTCTTTCAGCCTGAACTCAAAGTCTGGATCGGAGAACCACATTTTTAAAAAAAAAGACGTATGAATAAAATCTTTCAGCACATCGTGTGATAATACATATAAAGAATCAAAGGTGGAACGAAGAGCAGGAGAGCACTGTATAATAATTAGTGCCCTGCTGTGTTGGTAAAGAGGCAGAAGGAGACAAAAAGGCGCAAGGAAGAGAGGAAGAAGAAAACAAAAGAGCAGTTATTAAGAGAGTGAACGTGAAAAGTACCTCAGGCGAAGAGGAGTAAATATAAAAGAGAGCTGAGAAGGAGGAGGACGAGGAGAGGAGCACGAAGGAAAACATTGAGGGTGGAGAGAGAGAGAGAGAGAGAGAGAGAGAAGAAAGCAGCTATCCACATTTGACAGCCAACTGATCGAACTCTCACCGTCCAAAGAAAAGGTTAAGTCCAAATAACACACAGACACATACTGGCTATTTTTCTGACAGTACAGAGACATTTTTTATAACTAAAAGAAGATTTTAGTTGGGTGTATATATATCTGTTTTTATTTGTGTGGACATAAAGCAGTGATCAATTCTGTGTGTCATCAAGTGCTCCTTTTGCTTGATGATGTTTTAATTTGTATTTGTATACCTCGCTGTGAGATATTTTCACTGTGCAGTAGTCGCCTGCGTTAAAACAGATGGCATAAGTCCTAAGCACTATTATCTAGTGCTGCAACTGACAATTATTTTATTGATTAATGGATTCAGTGTTTTGCCTATAAAATCTCATAAAGTAATGAAAAATGCCCATCACGTTTCATGAACTCAAGGTGACTTCAAATGTAGTCCAACCTTTAATAAATCGATAAATGAATCAAACAATGAGCAAAATTTTGGCCAACTAATCAATTAAACAATTCCTCATTTGAGCCCTGATATCATAATACATTTTCATATGTTCCAACTGTTATCTTGATGGTTAACAACTGTTTATAGTGCTATTTATTCATATTGTATTGATTACAATATAAAATTAAAATGATACCTTCAGGCATAATTACAATTATTTATATAAAATGGATTGTTTTACTGGATCTCCATTTCTATGTTCAGCCACAAGTCAAAGGTGTATTAACTGATCCAATTTAATTTAATGCATGAGACGTTTGAAATATTCCTGTTGAAAAGCGTACTGCATTTTAACTCCACTGGATGATTCACGACTCATTTGATCTTTATTCAGTTTTAAGAAAACATTTTTCTATTAAACTGAACTGCTTCCAGTCTTTTGAGAAAGACACAAAATGTCCAACAGTTCCAGTTTTGACGCTTTGCAGTTTCATTTAAACTCTGACCTCTCTGTAAGCGACTTCGTGAGCACCATATTTCAGTTTTCTATCAAACTTCCACAAAATGTTGCGAATGTTTTCACGTGTCTTCATGCAACACCTCGATCAACACGCTCACACACAATCTGGTCTCAATTTACAACAATCGTTTAGGGCTGTAGTTTCTTTTGATTCATGCCGAGATGAATCACGTTCACTGAGCTTTAACTAGAGAGCCCACTGAGGAAAATATATGACATAACTTTTTTTTTTTTTAAAGATTACTCAGAAGAAAACATTGTATGGCTCAGTGTGTGACCGTGTGTGTGTTTTGGCGGCGTGGCAGTAGGTGATGTTTGAGCAAGGACTTTCCCAGGGCGGTTTCTCCTAGTAGCATGTGTTCTCACAGAGGCCGTGTTCACATGTTGACCATCAGGAAAACATATGGTTTCATTTTCAAGTGTGGTAGCAACATGTGTGCACGATAGGACACGGAATTACAAAGAATGAGATGAACACACACAGCACACAGCAGGCGACCAACCTCATGACCTTTCTACCTTTGTCTTGGTTCACACGGCCTCTGGGCTCCCAGAAAGCCTTGCTGCACCTGGAGAGAGGCCTGCATGAAGCACTTCACGCATACATCCGTCCACGCATGCGCACCACGCATCGCAGCATGCACCATCCTTCTAATCTCTTATTATCTCAATGAATTTATGCTGCTGGTCTCCTCCTTTCTGCTCCCTTGGGAGAACAAAGGGGAGTGAGGTTAGAAGAGGGAGGGAGAAAAAGGAGTATTATAACCTTCTGTCCTTCAATTGGTGGAAAAGAAAACATTCTTGGGATGTATCTGCAGCACAGGGGGACATACTTGACCTAGTCAGTCACCCACACACACAGAATAACCCTTAAATTGACTAAACCAGAGGCCCTGTACAGAAGAAGGCCTGGAGGTTGTGCGCTTGTTCCCACACAAACACACACCACATCTGCTGTTTGTCAGCGGGACCAACAGTCTGGAGGACACAACTGTCCCTCACACAGCCACGGTCAGAAACATTTTGCCCTGAAGTTAAACATGCCATCATTAGTCAGACAACACACACTGCCTGGATGCATGTTATTCTCAGTGCTGCTGGTACAAAAATGTGGAGCCAAAAAGCCTCTGAGCAAGGGGCCCCAACCTGTTTAGGACACCACAGCTGGTCGTGTCTTTCACTGAAATCTGGTAAAAAAAAAAAATTGCGTTTTGGGGCACTATGGGGGTTTAAGATGTCTGTCATGAGCCACAACATCCCCGGTGGCCCGACACGGCCTCGTCTCTTACTTCCACGATTCTCAAACCAGGAGAGAATCGAGCCATAGGTTAAGTGCAATAAGTGCATAACTATGAATGGGAACCACTACGTCAATAAAAAAAAACAAAAAAACATTCTGAGCCAATAATGTTCATTAGGTTCAGGACATTAAAAACTTGTGACGCACCACATAAATCACTTTGCTCAGGACTGGAGGACGCACTTGCAGCTCCCGCAGCTGATCTGATGAGCACAATGGACACATATTTAAGTCTACGTCCACTTCATCAAGTGATGCAAAGGCCAAAGCGGCTAAACTTAGAAAATATGATGACAGTTGCCGAAAGTTTGGTTTTATTGAGAGCGACAACGGAAGACCAAAATGCGCCACGTGTCTTCAGGTACCAGCAAATGAAGCTATGAAGCCATCCAAGTTATAAAATATCAATAATTCCTATGGCACCTATGAGTACAAATGGTAGTAAACATTTTTAAATCGGTGAGGGATCCTTGGAAAAGTTTTCTCTCCTGTAAAGCCTGTTTTAGCCAAGCGTGACTATGTTTTCTCAGTTGTTGGAGCCTCCTTGACTGCACCGCCAAGAATACTTTCTCAGAAATGGTCCTTGTAAAGAGAGGCTGAGTGGTGCAAGAAGGACACTTTTGTCAGATGAGACAGGTGGCCCTCCGAGCTGGAACTGTTGACGGCCACTTTACAGGATGCTGTGCCACTCAGCGACTTGTCCATCATCTGTTGAAATGTTGATGTGGTGCCGTGAAGGCCGAATGAAGAAACGGGAAAGTGTTTGGACTGAAGAGAGTAGTGTACTAATAAAAGCCCTATAACAAGGTTGCTCCCAGTGTCCCCGGGCTGCTTATTTAAACATTTACTTTTCTAAAGTCCAGTTTACTGTGTTGGGGAGGTAGAATAATTAGGCTCTGCCACTCCAATCTCTCTCATCATTTTCAGCTCAGGACAGGTAACAGACGCTGTGGGACTCTGGGATCATTTAAAATGGATGTGATGACCAGCTGTCTATAAAAAAAGGTCAAAGGGTAAGCGTCTTCCTTTTTATTTGAGAGTTAAGTCCAGCTGTATCTGCTCCTCTCTACACAACAAAGACAAGCTAACATGCTATTCTTAGCACATCTTGTGTTTGAAGATAATATGATCTTTAAATTGATTTTGCACAAAAAAAAGATCTAAATTGAAGCATCAGTTCACGATTCAATCGGATTGTGAGCAAGACAGATCACAACAAACAACGCCTCGCTCCTCACAAACATGCATTTGGCCCTGCGAGCGGAGTGCAAGCCTCGAGTAAACAAGCTATCTTTCACCATCTATCACCGTCTCACTGTCTCTCACACATTCAAACACACAAATAAACATGCACACGCGGTACGTATAATCATCGTCTCCAGTCAGACAGCCTCCACCTCTCTCTCTCTCTCTCTCACACACACACACACACACAAGCACACACACACAATGAACAAAAACAGCTGTGAATGGGAACTACTGGGACCAATTAGGCAGTAAACAGTGGGCTTGAACTGGTTTACCGCCAACTAATAATGTCCACTAACCTTGAATAATCCTGTATTGGCTGGAACTGGCCCACCTACATACTTCCGCTACCTTTTTTATGTTCTCAAGACCTTTCACACTCATTGCAGATATCTCCTGTGTCCTTTTCCACACTCTCATGTCGCCATTTGTCACTTCATGTACAAAAGGGGGAGCACGGTTGTTGCGTTTCTCTCCCTCATGTAAGAAAAGAGCAGATATTAAAGACAAAGAGCGTGCCGCTCTGGAATCACCCTATAAAAACTAGGCTGCGCACACACACAGTCAACCTCTGACACGGCGAATAGTGTGCGTGGGCAGAGTAATATCGTTGAGAATGGGGTAATGTGCAGCCAATGGCTTGCTGCTGTACGTCTGGATGACGGGTGTGGACGTGTGTGGGACTCAGTATATCACCCTGACTAATGTATGCAGGCCCTGCTCTCTACTGCAGACAAGACAGTCAGTGTGAAAATATGGAGCTTAGGCATCGTAAACACACAAACACTCCATAAATCTTACACTCAAGATTTACGGACTGCAACCTGAGAACAACTGTACCCCTCACAATGCATAACTGCAAGACTGCTGTACAAATATGCATCATAAAGCATTATAAAAATGCAGGTACCGCAATTTAGAAAGCAACGTTTTTGCTAAATTCGGTGCTTAGGGCAAAAAATAAACGCTGCACCTTTAAGAATGTCAAAGCACAGCCGTGCTGGAGTCTTTGTTCGTGCAACAGTGAGACCGGCGGCCAAGGTTTGCTAATCTGAGCTCTGTAGCTTAGCAATTTCAGCGTGTTTATTATACAGAAGGGGAGATGAAGTGTTGATGAGAGGGGTAGATAAAACCAGTCATTTCATTTTTTCAGGCGGTTGATAAACAAGGCTCAAAGTGAGACGTATGATACAAAGAGAGATACAAGAAAAGCTGATCAGTATAATTAGATGATTTGACAAGTGAGATGTCACATGAGGATTTATAAATAAACGTTTTGTCAGACGTACACGAACTTTAAAGGGTACACGGAGAGATTCTGTAAGATCTGAATGTCAAAGTGTCTGAATTTTTTATATTTTCTAACACCAAATGTAAACACTACATAAATTGTTTATGTTTTTTTTTTTTTGGTTTTGGTTGCACTGTGGTTAGCACTGTCACCTCACAGCCAGAAGGTTCTGGGCGGTTCTTCCTGTGTGGAGTTCTATCCGTGGCTGCGTGGTCCAAAACGTGCAGGTTAATTGTCGACTCTAAACTGCTCTTAGGTGTGAATGTGAGTGTGGATGGTTGTCTGTCTCTATGTGACGTGCGGTTGACTGGCAACCTGTCCAGGGCGTACCCCGCCTCTCGCCAAGTGTCAGTTAGGAGGATTGGCTCTAGACCCTCAGCCCTCAAGGATAAGCAGGTGTGGCTTATAGATGGATAGAACTTTTTTGTTCTATCAAATGTTCTCTCAAATATTCATAGATATATATGTAATTCTCATTGGTCCTTTGTTACCTATCCACAGATAAATTCAGACAGAAACTACATTTCAATGGCAAAGAAAAAAGTCCAAAGAAAGACAACAGAGCACCTTAAAAAAGTCAGTAAGTAAAGATAGACTCCAATTAAAGAACAAAATAAAGACAAATTAACAAGTTAGAAATAATTTGGATGAGTTACAGATTTTGGTATCAGGAGCAAGACACTAAACCTGGCACATCCATCCATTATCTGTAACCGCTTATCCTCAGCAGGGCTGGAGCCTATCCCAGCTGACTTTGGGCGAATGGCAGGGTTATCGGCAGTTCATCACAGGGCACATAGAGACAAACAACCACTCACACTCATATTCACAATTACGGACAATTTAAAGTCACCAATTAACCTGTTAAGTGCATGTCTTTGGACTGTGGGAGGAACCTGGAGTACCCCGAGAGAACCACGCAGACACGGAGAGAACATGCAAACTCCACAAAGAAGCACTACACAACACAACCTTCGCATTGTGAGGCGACAGTGCTAACCACTGCATCACTGTAAACCTGGCACAAATATTTGCAAATTTTAAGTATGGATCCAACATACACGAACTACGGCTTGATACAACTACTTTTGAATGTTTTTTTGTGTGTGCCTAAAGAAATGAAATGCGCTGCCATACCCATTCACGTATAAACCGTCCATTTATACATTATTAAAATCACCACTGCATTCTTAGTATTATAAGAAAATGTGGAGAACAGCAAGACTGTCTTCATAAAACCACCATTTTACATCGATTTCAATATTATTAAAAATAGACTGATAAAAAAAAACTGTTACTTCAACAAACTGTGATGTAGTCACAGCTTTCATCTTTGCATATGTTGTTGTGCAAAAGCATTAGTCTGTCTCCGTCGTTAACTTTCTTTGACCGGAAAATTATGCCTTACAGCTAGCAAGTCTCACCTCCTACACATCGACAGCATTACAGTTTGCTGGAAGTTATTGTAGAAAAATCATTAAACAAAACTACACTTCATCTCCGTGTATCGCAAAACGAAGAAGTCTAAAAACATGCCACAGGAGATCTTCGTATGTACGAGCACACACACGCATTAACACACACTGACTGTGCACTGAAGTCAGCAGCTATGTACGGTGTCTTCTCAATCAGCATCTTCCACCCTGTGTGTGTCCACGCTGCCTGCACAGCAGCCCGCTCAGCTCCACAAATCATTGACGGGGTTAAAAAAAAAAAAAAAAAAAAAAAGAAAATTACCCATGTTCACTTGCTGACAAACCTCTTCATTTCAGGGGCAAGGGACGCCATTTATCACGGTAAACAATTAGGCTCTAACAACTCGCACAGGCAAACGATTTGGCTAATGGTGACAGAGGAAAATGTGCTTATTAGGCACAGTAAATAACGCTCCAATAACCTGGGGGGTCCATTACAACACCGCCATCAGGAGTAGGAATATTAAAACAGACATCTTAGCTATTAACATTTTAGCCAGCACTTCTGATTAAACACCACTTCCTGTGCGCCTCGTACTCTTCTTAAAATGCAGTGCATCAGCGCGCCGTGACATCACCAATATGCTGCAAGCGGAGATGGACGCAGAAAGAGTGAGGGTGGAGAAGAAGGTCATTTTTGCTGATGAGGAATGACAGCAGCGGCAGGCTGAATGCTCCCAGAGCTGAAACGCTCACCCGGCTGTCAGATAGAGATCACCGGGAACTGTAAAAGATCGTCTTTGTTGGACAGGAGCCATAACGGGACGACTTGTGGCAGCGCTGGTTTGAATGCCCCAAGAAATACAACGGAAGAACTTTCATTTAACTGATAAGACCTTTCTTTTTTTGAAACAGTAACGGCACACAGGGAGTGTTTCCTTCAGCCACAGTCAACCATTGGACATCCAAGTAGATGCTCAGCGGTCTTGTGCGACATGACAAAGGTTAGATTTCTTTTTCTAGGAGCTAGCAACAGTCAGAAAAGTCCAGACGTTAAGTTTTAGTTTTACTCTTTTGAGTCATCTCTCAGAGATATGTCAGAGCAAGAACGTCAAAGACTAGAGATCCTCATGATTTCAAGACGTTCGACCGATCAGAAACAGATCCGTGGTAAAGCTACTTAAAACCTGATGGCCATAAATTAATCATCAAACACAAATTACTCATCTGAAGGTAGGGTTGCAAAGGGGTGAAAGATTTCAGTGAGTGAGTTTCCATGGGAAATGTAGAAACATTCCATATTAGAAACTCCATGGAAACTATGGAAATTAATGGGAATTAACTGGAAACTGGGGGTAATTTAGTAATTGGAGGTAAGCTAGCATCATGATAAGCCTCATAAATGGTCAATGAAGTGGTCATTTTGCAAGTTAAACATTAAAACCATTCATTAAATATATTTACCCCATAATATCATCAAAACTTACTTCACTTTATGTCGTCCACAAGCTCAAATGTGTGGCTTCAATAGTCAAAAGTGTGATCCAGGGTTGTAGAAATCATCTGTGCATGTAGGGGGCGTGGCCTCAATAGCCCTGCAGTAAGCAGTGTGCTATGAGCATGTGATTAAGATAGTGTACTTGCATGAAATCTGATTGTTTTAGTCAAGATAATGCTAAAATATATTTTCCCCAACTATACTGTATTTAAGTTCCCTGTTAAGGGAAATTCACGGTTTATTCCCGCTTATCCCCATAAATTCATGTTTTCTATAAATTCCTATAAATTCCCATTATTTCCCATGAAAATTTCCCAGCTTTCCAGCCTGGACTTAACCATTAGGGCCCTTTGAATGTCTTGAGTATTCATCATTAAGACCATTTCCGTATATAGATTGTGGCCTTTGGTGTTGGACCAAAGAGAAACATCATCTACTACTAATAAAATCTTGACTTTTCCCACAGGTGGTGTTGAAGATGAACGTTTTCAAGAGGCTGATGATGGGACTGAAGTGTTTTACCTGTTGGTTGACCCGGCAGTGCGATGGTCCGTGGTGAATGAGGATGCGGACGATGTCCACGTCTCCCCGCCAGGCGGCCAGGTGCAGAGGGAAGCAACCTTTGCTATCAGCCACGTTTGTGGACGCCTCGAACTGCAGCAGCTTTAGTACCACTTCCCTGAGAGAAACAGACACACACACACACAAACACACACACACACACACACAGATCAATATATCAACAGATCGAAAGATGGAGAGAGGGACAAGAAGGGGAGCTTAGCGCTAAGACCTGAAATGGTGGAATAGTGCCACACTTACCTTGAGAATACCAAACACCTTTTAACCTTGCAGCATCACTTCGTAACACATAGTATAATGAAACGCGTCAACATATTCCACAGTTATTAATTTTACTAAATATTATATCTAAGAAGGAACCAAAGTACATGGACAAAATGTTTGTGAGCTTCCTTTTCTCGTTTGCTGTGCGACCTTGGCTGTGCTTCCTCTCTTCTTCAAACAGTGTTTGTATTTAAAATTACAAAATCACATTTTGAAACTTCATCCGTGTCTCAACACTCTTTAAATACCTGCTACTCAGCATCACATACGCTGGAGCACAAATAATATAAACAAAGGATGTTCTTCTGTATGAAGATGAAGTGTTATTGAAGTCAGCATATCTTCGTTTTGCATAATTTACAACATCTTTAGTTGAATCCCTTCTTCTTTCAATCAAACTCTGTTTTAACTGTAACGCCCTCAAGAGGAATAATTATGTTGAGGTTGTTCTATATTTAATGAAACACAAAAGACTGGATGAGACAGAATAAAGTACACCACTTGGAAAAGTTCATACTTCGCAACGGCATGGACCACATTGCAAAAGAAGAAGAAGAAGAATTAAAAGGCTATGTTTGATATTCAAAAAACAGATTTATGTACATATGCGCCTGAATTTCTAATTATTTATCTGCAGCCTTCATGGGAGCTTGCAGCCATGTGATCTGGTCAGCAACAAGTTGGCCCCTACTTGAAGATAACCAGGGATTAACCAGGGATTTTTGGTGTTTCCCGCCCAGTCTAGGAGGCAGTGATAGCAGAAAGTTCAACTGTAAGTGATCATAAATAGAGAGAAGACAATTGCTTCCATGTTTCCACTCTAATAAAGTAATCTCCATTACACAAACAGATAAAGCGACAAATCACAGGGCCCGGGTTTGTGCTGAAAATCCATTTAGCTGCAGCTCGGTAGCGACGTCAGCGGTACTGTTTCATATTAGGAAGTCTCCAGCTGAAGTTGTCACCTCCCTCTGATGAGGAAAGGTGAACTGCTTCATTTGCATTTGAAATGTCAGCAGGAGCGAGAAGGGCAAAACCTCTCCCAGGAGCAGAGGTGAAAGCACCACAGAGATGCTTAATGAACTGCTTTGTTAATTAGTAATTTATTAGATTTTATATAATTCGCTCGGGTTTAGGTGGCAATTTTTCAGCAAAAAAAAAAATCACACGCAGAGGGCAAATATGAGAATATTGCTGATTGGATTGAGCCTGCGAGCATCATGAAAGTTTTTTTTTTTTATTATCTCAAGCAACAATTCAAACCCAGCTTGAATAACAAACCTCTGAATGCAACACTCCCTCTTGCAAAGTCTCTTCTGTCTATATCTTAATTGCCAGTTCTCATTTTAGTTTCCAACCTAAACGTTCAATCACTCCTCTCCTTTGCAGCTTTTTGTCGGTCGCCTAATTTTCACTCTGAGGCTGCATTCCCTCCCTCCCTCTATTTTACAGTTGATCTGAAGTAGGAAATCCACATAATTGCCCCCAACACACAGTACTAATCCTTCAGTTCCGCCAAGCTGGGATAGCAGTGGGGCTTGCAACTAATCCACACTGTGTAACCGATTTCTCAGCGGGCCCAGGTGAAGAAAGGAAGCTGCACACTGTAGCTCTGTGCAGGTGCAGACACGCAAAGCATGCACGCATTTAAACTTTGATTGCCATTTTAGTGTTTTCAACTATTATTGACTCATTTTGTTGCCTAAGAGTACAGGACTTTATTGTCCTACTACAACTCTGCCATAAATTCTACTTTTACGAAGCAAATTATGTTTGTGAGAGGTATTAATCTAACTATTATGTTTACTGTTGAGGTTGTAGTTTGCAGTAGTGTTAAAGTGGACTGCATTATATAGAGAGGTGTTTCTAATATTTTGGCCATTTACATACATGGAAGCACCATAATATATAAACACCTCTCAATATAATGCAGTCTTGTACAACAATAGCACACACTACGACCTCGATAATAAACATAAAGTAGGATTAATACGACTCTGACTGTGTCAACTAAAACTGAAACTTTGTAATAAGTAGACTAGATACAAGAGAAATGGCCACATGGTGATATTAACACAGTCACAAAAAATGTATTTACAACATTCACATTGGACTTATTTCTCCCCTCAGAAGCTACAACGCATTATTTATTCATACTGACTCAATAGTACAACAAATTTGTGCATTATACTGTACATTAATACTCAGCATTCTCAGCATTATTCTTATTTTATCATTTACACTGTTATATACAGTATACATATTTTTACATACTTCTTATTTTTCTGTTTATATATTGTTGTTATATGTTGTAGTGTAATGTACATATTTTCTCTCTACAGTATATTTCTATTCTCGAATGGGAGAAACTGTAAACCACGTTCTCCCCCCCCCCCGAGGGATCAATAAAGTATTTCTGATTCTGATATAGCACAAAGCGTAATACTACAGGAGCTGAGAGGAATGAGGGAGACAGCTTAACATTTCAAACCTTCATGAAATACATTTCATCTTCTCCTGACAGCAGAAACAGGAAAATAATCAAAGGGGGAAAAAAATGTCCCTTTCTGACTTTTTGCTCCTGACTGCACATTTTGGTCAACATAAAAGACATTTCAGCACTCTAATATATTAGTACTGATTGTGCAAGATACAAAAATAACAATAATTTGATGATTTCAGCTGAAAGATTTGCTGCTTTTCTCTGTTTTACATCATTGTACAGTGACCTCAACAGGGTTTTTTTCTGTTGGATGGACAAAACAATCAATTTGAAGGTGTCACTTAGGTAATTTGTGACACACACACACACACACACACACATATTACACCAGGCTCTTGTACATAAACGCACCTCTTGTGCAGTCTTACCTGTGTCCATTAAGTGAAGCATGGTGTAAAGGTGTGTATCCTGAGCTGTCTGTGCAGTTGACATTCAGGCCCTTCCACATGCTGGAGAGAGGAAAAAAAACAGGAATACATCAGAATTACTAATACACAACACACTCACACACTCTTAGTTTCACAAAACAGCCACTTTGACATCATCTCTCAGCGCTGAAGTGTCTGTTCTTTGCTAATGTGGCGGTTGAAGTGTTGTTTTTGAGAGCTGTTAGCTCGTGGACTGCTTACTACTCGTTTGAGTCTTTTACCTGTCCTATATGCTGCACCTGATGTGTTTTAGACCCAGGAAATGACAAACCACATCCAGCCAATTAGGCTTCACTCATGTAGAATGTAGGCAGACAGGTAGACAGGGGTTGTGATGTCTTTTTGAGAACATTTTGAGCACTCTTCTGCAGAGATTCATCTCTTTTAAGTGTTTAGAGATGTTTGTTTAGTGTTAAATTACTATATTTATCTACTGAGAAACTAATTGATTCATTATTTGTGGTATTTCCTGTTGTAATAGGAGCTACAACTTGTATAAAGAGGGTTTTGGAGCTCTTTCAGGAAGATTAAGGAGGCCTTTTTTTCCTTGTTTGTTTTTTCCTTTGTTAAAGATGTATTGAGTTTTGTTTCTTCAGAGAAAATAATTTTACTTTAATGTATTTGGGTCCCAAGGCGAGAAGTATAATTTTTCATTTGGGGCCGCAGCCAGAAAAGTTTAAGTCCTGTTTCATCATATTGGCAAATAAAGAAAGTGAGTGAGGTCGAGTCTTGCACTCGCAAAAGGCTGAGCATGCAAATAAAACCACACTAAACAGACTCTCACAAGGATAGCCAGCTACACACAGAAACAGACACACACATACCACTATTACACAAATAGAGCCCAGGGTTTTCCCAGGGATATAATTATATGACCTCTCTTTTTCACATGAACTCCTCCAAGCGCGTCAGAGAGAAGTACTAATTAGTCGAGTTCCAGTTTGAGCAGCTCTGGGCTGAAAAGCTGAATCAAGTTACTTCTAGAGGCGACTTTATTAAAGACGACCCCACGCAGTAGCTTCTGACATGGAGAGTCTCTAAATGCAAATCACACTATCAATCTCACAATGTGAAGTAGAGCTGGAGAATATCGATCTTTTTGTAGCAGATTCTTTACTTTTACATTTATTTGTATTTTATGCTAAGCTGCACTGTACTGATGTATTTAAAGGTCCATTGGGTCAGATTTATGGTGCTCTATTTACAGAATATGGCAGAAATCTATAGACACACCACCAAATACTGGCTCTAGATAAGGCCTTTTGGTTTTATTTGCTCGTTTCAGTGTGAGGCAAGGGGGTTGCAATCTCCGACTACACCACTAGATGCCACTAAATCCTACCTACACTGGCCGTTTAAGTAAAGGTATCCTGGCTGAAGAACGTAAGACTTAAATGTCAATACTTTCTTTTAATTTCTTCAATTGTTCATGATTTTTATTGTATATTCCTTTTATTTAATGGTTTGTATTTGTTGGAGGAAATAAGAAATAGGCCAAATTAAATACCATGACACACAATAAATGCACTGCATTTTGACCTTTATTTTCCCACACTCCGTACTAATCTACACTTCTATTTCAGAAACTCCAGATACTTTCTGACATGAATATTTCTCAAATATGTGTTAGACACCTTCAAGTGAAGTACATTCAGTTCAAGACTTACTTTAAAGCAAAAACTGACTCAACTGTAATCAATCTTTAGGTCTACATCCTTCTAGATTTCTCAGGTTTTTATGCATTTTTTATGTGCATAAAAAACAAAACTAAGTAAAAAATAAAAATTCTTTGACAGAGTCTGGGTCTTATTGTAAATTATCAGAGACCAGAGTTGAATCTGCCGGCAAACAGTTAAGTGTTGTGGAGGCAGCAGAACATTCACAGAGTTTGACAGACATCAGCACAATGATCAAGGTCAGCGGTGTTACGCGGTGGGAGCGTGCGCACCAACACACAACTAAACCTGAATTAAAAGTGGTATTAAGGGCTGGCTGCACCCAGAGAGAAAGAGAGAACACAGTGTGCATCGATCAATAGGACTGTTGGAGTGAAGGATGCAAAACATTTTATTGCTGAATTCAACGCTGAATTAAAGAATGACTGCTAAACAACCAGGAGCACTTAAATCAAGAAATGTCCAAAAGCTGCTTTTGGCTGTTATGGAACCAAAAGCAACAAGGACAAACAAGTACGACTGAACACATCTCTTTAAAATAAGAGAAACAAATCAGAAAAGAGTACATAGGCACATACACACACGTGCATTTATGCTACACACATACTATAGGTCAAAGGACAGGAGTCCACAGACAGAGAGACACACAGCACAAGCTTGTTTCTATCGGGTCAGCTGATCTCTACACACTGCGAGTCTGTGTGTGTGTGTGTTTGTGTGTTCATATCGATCGTGCTGCTCTGCTGACCCCTTTCAGCGCTGACCTATAGGACCAGCAGGATAGCTTGTTAAAAAGAGCAGACCGACAGAGGGTGAGACAACAGGACGCAGGAAGGCAAAATGTGAGGCAGAAATAGTGACAACAGCTCAACTGTCAAGTTAATTTGGATGGATTTCACAAACATCCACCACGAAAATAAAAAGTACCACTCAATATATGTCTCTTGTCTTTTACTGTGAGATATATATATCTAAAAACTAAGAAATACACTTTGGGAAAGACAGACAGCGAAGAGCGCTATATAAGTGAGACCCAAGGTGCAATGGAGCACAGCAGACATTTAACTCAAACAAACAAGAAACATCAACCAACTCTGAGCTCGTGTGTTAACGTAAACACAGAAAAGCATCTTAAAATTCAAGTAATCTCCTTAAAAATATAAATCATTTATATCTTGATACAGGGAAAACTGTACTGAAAATAAGGAGAATTGTCTCATTATCACAATTTATTACTTGTTTTAAAAAGAAGAAGGAAATGCTTGTCATTTTGGGAAATGCATGTACTTCCTTTCTAGCTAGAAATTATTATTTTGAGTTGGAGACAGGAAAAGAGCTGGTCTGGCTCTTTCTAAAGTGTAAAAATAAACTCAATAACACTTCTAAAGCAAATTTTTAGGTGTATTTTTGAATTTTTGGAAAGAACCAGACTAGCTGTTTCCACCTGTTACTAGTCTTTATGCTAAGCTAAGCTAATCATCCCTGGCTCTAGCTCTGTACTTAAAACTTGTTTAGATCAACATATGCATATCTATAGCAGTTTATTGCACATTTGCACTCTAAAACAAACATTATACTGCCACTGAAATATCCAAATGTTCCATTTTCACTCACTGCTTCTAATTCAATAGCTCATTAATCGCATAAAACTACCCGGATGGAAACACAGCTAATGTTCCATACACTTCCGTAAGCTGTTTTCTATATCTGATAGCTTTTCGCTGAACAAACCCGACCTTGAACACACACCCACACACATATGCACCGATGCCGTTACCTTCAAACGCCCAATCTGTACACCGATTCATTAAAAAACTTGCTGTACAAAGAGTCTTTCATGTGAGCAACGCTCTGCACAGCCCCCAAACACAATCCACCCGTCCCACACACCCACAAACGCACCGTATTAATGCATAAACACGGCAGTCATACCTTGAGTCGCATTACCTTCATAAAAAAAACCTGCACAAACAAATATATGTGGCGGCTTTGTGAGGGAATGTGTAAACCTTGTTTGCAGGGTGCGTGAGGGTCGCTGTGATGGCCAGAGCTCAACAAGGTGTTGTGTTTTCTTTCACTGTTGCATATGTGTTTGGAGTGACACCAACAGTGGGTGTCACTAGTGGGTGCTTTAACACTTCACAAGCATTTTGTGGGTGGTTACTCGCAGGAGCATGCATGAAATTTAGCACTGAATCAAACAGCAACGTGTAATGTGGAAGTTGACGCTCACAGTGACCAAACTTAGCATCTCTACACAGCTTTTTAGCCTCTTGTAGCTCATGTTTGGTTTTATGGCACAATTACTGGTTCAGTGTCGCCATTCTCATCAACTTTGTCTACAGCAGTGTAGAAAGCTATTTTAAACAAAATGCCCACTATACACTACCTGCCTACATCAAACTGCAGACAAACAAAGCTAGCAATTAGCTGATGAAGTGCACCTAGCTAGCAGCTAAAGCTGTCGCTGTATATTTCAGGCGTTGGTGAAGACCAAAACAGAGAAAAGAGTAAATAATGGCTTAAAGTATATTCATCAGGTGGACACAAATGAATGCTAATGTTGCTCCATCTCTGCTAAATGTCTAAACAGTCAGTTGTGTGCTAGTACATTAGCCATAGCAATTTTAGAAAGGAATGGCTAATGTTGTGACTTTGTTAGCCTGTTTTCAGAATTTTTCAGCATCTAATTCAATATTCCAATTTTAAGGCCTGATTTTGCAGTAAGACTTAGATTTTCCATGGTGGTGTCAGTTTTTATCAACATCTATATTTCAAAAATCATTGGCAATAGCCAATCTTGTGTGTTCATTAGCTGGTTTTGGGCTTCTTTTGCCTCGGACTAATCAATTTATGCAATTTTAAGTCCTGATTTTGCATTAAGACTTCGATTTTCCATCACTAACTAGGAGAATATAGTGCTTTGATATTCCTATGGAGACTTATACTACTCTGTTGTGCTTAAAACTGCATTTACATTCACCACTGAAGGTGAAACAGTCTGTGTCAAGTCAAGTTTATTGAGTCCACTACAGCTTTAAATTGCCAATCAGTACAAACACACAGAGACTGTGCCTAGAAAAATAAATACCACACATTGGATAACAACCAATTTGATCTTGGTGAATCACTTCCTAACAAGACCCCTTTTTTTCTTATCACAGCTGTTCATTTCCATGTTCCATCTCTAATTTCCCAAACCCAGTTCAGTGCCATATCGCTTCTGCATTGTTTCCTGTGTTTTGAGTCACAGCGTAAAGCCAGCCAGCAGAGTTTAAATAGAATTAGTGGGCAACTTCAGATTAGATAATGGAGTAGAGGTGCTGCTGCTGCTGCTGCAGGAATGCTCTTGGATTAGTCAAATATGCAGACGACGTCCTACCTAATTAACCTCGGGAGCCGCACCAAAGGAAAGCTCTGGTGGGAAAAGCTGTCTTAGTCTTTGTGTATGCTTTATGTACAACTACTGCTGCCATACTTCACATCAATCTTTTTCTGTCACCGACTCTCCTTCTCCCTTGCTCGGGGCAAACACTCTTTTTATTTTGTATTAAAGCACTAAAAGGTAAAGGGGTCAAACATCATGAAAGGCCTCCCAGCAGGCAGAGCAACGCTGCCCTCTGTGTGAACCCATCTTCAGTTACAGTACAACAGTTTCTCCTCGCCTTTACATCACTTCACTACAGCACAGCGAGGCCTGAGGACTGCCCTGACATGATATAATACTGGAAAACCAAAACAGAGCAACCTGTCTTGGTTGTATCTAACAACACAAGCCTTTATGGTGCACTTTGGAGTAAGCGGTGTCGGTTTCATTTAAATTATACCACTTGTTAATTTATGTCTATATAAAAGGTTGTACATCATGTCTAAACACTGCACGTCAGTTGGGGATGTGGTTTCTCCAAACCTACAAACAGGATGTTAATTTGGGTTTTGACTCTAAACAAGATTCAAAGAGTCAAAGAAAGATGGTTTAATACCGGTGAATCCCATTAGCAAAGACATTACCTGAAGCAAGTTATTGCTCATCAAACAAGAGCTAAAATGACTCCCTAACACCGTGTCATTTTTTATCAGTCATTGTGAAAAAGGGACCTGTAATGTCTTTCAACTAGTGAGAAGTTTCTCGTTCTGGATGCAAACTTCTCATTCAGCGTTTCAGAATGAAAGCCTTCATTTGCCGGCTCTCACCACGGTTATTAAAGCTGGCATCACGTTGCAGCAAAGTTCAAGCGACATCAAAGCGGAGCATTGTCTTCAAAGGGAAAGGAGCGAAGGAGTTGGGAAAACCTTTGTAGTCCTGGATTCTTTTTTTTTGTTGTTGTTGGTAGGAGGAAATGTCCAAAGTTAAAGTCCAAATTAAAGGTTTTTCTAGAGTAACATGACTCATCAACATCAATAACTTCACAGGAAATCAAAAAAGGAACCACTATGATGGGAGGTGTGGTCGCTATTAGAGCAGATAACAGCAAGCAGGAAGTGGTCTTGCTTCATATCCTGTTTTCGGCACAAAGCAGAAGAGATACCTGCTGATTAAGAGCAGTGTTGCCAGATCACACTAACTGATATGACTTGCAGGATGATGACGTAAACACACACACACAGACACGCAAACTTCATTTGATGTTTAAACCCCGGCTCACTCCATCCCCCATGATGCTTCAGGGCATGAATATTCAGCTTTACACTCTAACGTCTTAAGCGGGCGTGCAGAAATGGATATGGTTTATGTAACAGTGTGTGTGTGTGTGTGTGTGTGGTGTTACAGGTGAGATCAGCTCAACCACAGTGAGACAATTATAGTGCAAGGTGTGTGCAAACTCTCAAAAGACCAATTACATTTCTGCACAGAGAAATGAGAACCAACCTCCCTATCTGCCTTTCACTTTTCCCGTCTTTTCTTTCTATTTTTTATTCTTTGGTGTAACCTGCAAACAAATGTGCAGAATATATTTGCAGATGTATATTAAATGTGAGCGCACTGCGAATACAGAGAGAGAGACAGAGCAGAGGAAAAGCAGCTATATTAAAGAAGATAGCAGAAACAAATGAACCTTTATGCTCATAGATGACAAACCATTTTTTAATATTTTAATAGTGATATTTGATTTTTTTTTTTATCACTGTTGATATAAACATGAACACACAACACAAATAAAAGTGTTTTAGGTTTATAAATTAAGTTATTAAAGCTGCTCTCTAGAGGTCTTGACCACTAGGAGTGCTATAGAGCGATGTTTGTTGGTTGACGATGAGTCCAGTCCATAGCTGGTGGTGGCAACATGCCAACAAATGGAGCAATGTGCCAACTAAGGCATGAATGAAGCCTACTAGTGAACAAAGGTAGATGTCAAGAATCAAATTTGAATCTTTAGGGGCGCATTCAGACAGAATCATGCGCTGTTTTTCATTCATTTGAGTGAAAAGCACGGCCGTCAATCAGACAATGAGATCGGTCAAACTCTCCACAGTCAGCCTGAAATGTCTCTGTTACTGAGACTATCCAGGTGGATTCATGGACTAAACTCTGACACTCTACCTGTTGTGTTCTGACTTTGTTTATTTCAGGAACCCAGCTTTTAAATCTGAGTCTGGCTCACAATTACACTGCAAAATAGTGACACGAAGAAGTTTAATTTGGTTGTGTCTGATGGTTTGAGAGAGACAGAAAGGGAGAGAGCGAGCAGTGGTTGGGAGACACAGACAGTGAATAAGAGTGAGGGAGCACCGGCATCGAGAAAGCCGGTTAATCAGCGAAACAAAACGTTATTTCCTGATTATTTCACAGCGGTTACTTTCAACACAGATAGACACAACCCCAGCAGACTTTAGAAAGCTCTCTCCAGAGAATTGTCACATGAGTAGTGCTGCTCCTCACATCCACAAAATCAGCACATTACCCTTTTTAAAAACTTGGCAACACAACTCAGGTGTCACTTCTTCCATTACTACAGAAATGCTTTTAGTGTACGCGCTTCTGGAAACCTCTTGTTCTTGACAAGGTAAAATACACACACAGTATAACAAATATAAGTATCTGTAATAAGGCAAAATCGGCTGATAATATCAAGCCTGTCAATGTGTGTCATGCTCCATTATTAGCAGACACATGCAGTGGTTTGACACCACAGACACATTATACAGCCTGAGGATTTCCACAGGTTACGCTGTGACCAACACCACGGCAATCTCATTTTCACTTAATATTCCCACGATATCGTGAATGAAAAAATCCCATTCACACCTACACATCTCAACATGCAATCCTGCACTGGAGAAGAGAGATGTTTCCCCCTCTCTCCATCTCACTTCCCTCACACTTCTGTCATTCTCTATTCCCTCTCGTCAGGGGGAAATCCATAGTACAGTATGGTTAATGAGAAAAAGAGTCTCAGCATGTCAAAATCTAAGTCTTATTTTGTGAGTTTGTGACCATAAAACGGCAGTTATTAAAAGGATATTTGAATACATCAATGAACAACAGATTAGTCTTCTTCAATTTAGCAACAGCTCAATATGAGACTTCATAACTGCAGGATGAAGTGCCCAGCTAGTCTGTCTGTGATCTCGCCCTCCTCATCAGCTTCTGGCAAATCCCTAATTTGCTCAACTCATTCTTGTAAAATTGGCTCATATGTTCTTGAACATTTAGCAAAACAGCAGCTCCCCTCAACAAACCTCCTCGTTAGTGATGAAGAAAATATACACTGACATATAGAAAACTTGAAGCCAAGTGGTATCCGTCTGGGTCTAGCCTGTAACCCCTACTGAGCTGGGCCCTTGATCAAGGTAATACACATTGGGGGCAGTGTAGACTTGCTAATTGAGCAACCAAGCAACGTCTAGGAAACCACCCCAACCCCATTGTTTAGGTCTTGAACCTTCTTCTCATACATGTGTGTATTCTTACCTTTTGTCTGTCTGGCTCCAACTTCCAGACCTCATGTAAATGTCTACCTTTTGTTACCTATCCCCCTCCTTTCCCCCTACCCTTTGTTGCCTAATCCCTTCCCTTACCTTCCCCACCTTTTGCTCCATCACTATTTACATATTGTGTAACCATGGCTGTTTTCTGTATAAAAGTGCTCCTCTTCATTTGCTCCTGGTCAACTCACTGGATCAGATACCCTCTGTGACCGTCAGTTCACCAGTGTGCCGGCATGCTTTTTAATAAACACACCACCACAGCAAACATCTCAACTGGTCTCGATGATTTCTTCGACAATTTGGTGCCGTGACCCGGATGGCAACACACTTCCACGGAGACTCCTCTTTGCAGACCAAGAACACACCAGCGACCTGAGAATCCAAATTAAACTAAGAGGTAAGGGGCCCTTTTGAAAACCCAATTCCTGTTGCTGTGTGTTGTTGGAGGTCTGTGAAGCTGGAATCCCAAAGAAGTTGACGCCATCCAATTTTACGTAAGTTTGCTGTGTGGCTGTGAATTAGTTCTACCCTGGTTGATATGTTTTAGGAATGGTTGCATTTTCAAAATCTAAGAATCTGTCTTGATTGAAATTGTTTGCCTTTTCCTGACCTTAGGATCTGACTTGCTCTTCTAATGGTGTAACATTAAGGCCTTGGCTAGAACTACAGAAAATAGGAAAGACCAGATAGTTGAATCTTGTGAAAGACCAAGTATATATGAGTTCTGTGACTCTATTTTTTCTTTGGAAGTTGACGTGTGATTTGTGATTAAAAAATCAGTGATTTAGAACACTGTAGGAAGTCGACGTGTGAATTGTGATTAAAAATCAGTGATTTAGAACACTGTAGAAAGTCGACGTGGGATTTGTGACTAAAGGTCAGTAATTTAGAATACTATAGTCATCCCGGGGGTAGTGTTGGGAACACTAGAAGAGACGCCCAGAGAGTGCCAAGAGAACACTAAAGATAGTGAGGCACTGGAGGCCTGGGGCCTGGTGGAAAAACAGCTGGTGGGAAGAAGTAGGGATGACTGGCTCTCCCAATACTTGGGGATATATTTCATTTCTGTAGGGATCTGATTTACTCTCCTTACGTGAATAGGAATGACTTGTGTCTTCTGAGTAGAATGTTGATTGAAGGATTTAGCAAGTGATTTGAATGTATGAGTAAGTGTTTATGAAAGCGTGTGGAGGGATCATTTGAAAGGACAATGGGAAGTTTTCTTAGTAGAAGGTCTGAGATTGGATTTACCGGTCATGTGAAGTACATGTGTGATAATTGTGGTACCAAGTGTTTTTGTTAAATTTGTTGCAACGTGGGTTAAAATAACTGCAGATGATGGTCTTCTCAAATTTCCCCTAAACGGGTCATTTGACCGGGTCAGATTTGAAAATCTGAAGGAGAGATTATGTTCTCATCCAGATCGAAACAAGCTCTTACATTCTCTCAGATTTGGAGAGATGAAAGCAGGCACCGTAATGCAGAATCTCAAAAAGATTCGCTTACAGATCAAAATAAGAAGTTAATGCACAATAAAAATAAAAAAAATTAAAAAAACACAACGCAGAGTTAAAACAGTGCAATAACTAGAACAAAACATAAAAAAAAACCTTTTAAAAAAAGTCTTCCGGAAGCAACAAAACAAACGATTAAATCAAAAGATTTAATTTGTAGAACTGTTTTGTCATTTTTTGTTGATGTTTGTCATTTCATGTGTGTCTGTCTGTTACCTCTGTGAAAGGGAATGCCTTCTGTTTTAATCTTAGAGGGTTATTTTGATAAAACGACAATCTGAGGTTACAAAAAGAGTATTTTTTGTATTGTTGAGTATTGTTTATGGGTCAAATTGTAATGTTTTTTGAAGTGTCTCACTACACAGGCAGAGCAAGGAGGATAAATGGCAGAGGAGCACTCAGGAGAAAGAAGTTCAAACCAAGCTGTGGGACTAGAAGTCATTCACACCTTGGACAAAGACCTTCCTGAAACAAAAGCACTGGGAATTCTTCAATTGGTGAGCCACAATTTGGTGAGAAAATTTCTAAATTGCAATTTGCAACAACCCAGTCAAAGCCTACCCCGTCTATGGCACCTCCAGCAGAAAGGCCAACACATTTGATCTAAGCTCTTCCTATTATATTGTAAAAGCAGACAGAGTTTGTTTTAAAGATAGATTGATTAGTTTAATTGACAGGTTAAAGGTATTTCTATATGCCTACTTGCTTGTCATCTAAATTAGTGTACTATCTATTATACACCAGATGTCGCATTTCTAGACAACCCTAGATAACACATCAGTGGTGTTAGCAGCCTTATCCTCTGCAATGCATTCTTTTCTGTCCTTTTAGTCTATAGACTAGACTCTGACCAATCTTTCAAACTTTTGAACATGATACATGAGAAATGTGGGTTTATCTATCTGTTCTCACCCAGAACCAGAACTCTACAACTCTTCTTACAGAATTATTGCTGATTTTCCTATAGGTTAGACCCTGTAGAAGGAAGACTTTCATCATGAGTTTAACAGGAATGAGACAGGAAAATATGTTTTAACAGTCTCTTAGCATGCCACACACAAAAACTCTATTCTTAACCCTGCTACAGTGGTACCTACAGAGAATGATGTGATCTCCATAACCTCAGGTTATTACACGTTCCTCTAAACCCTACCCTGACACTACAGAATCTTCTCTCACAACTCTGATTTTGTTTTCTAAAACTGATGGCTCTACTCATAGACAGAATGGAGTGCCATATGCAGGGTATGCAATTTGTGACCATTTTCAATTATTAAAAGCATCGACCCTGCCATCCTCAAGCTCCGCCCAAGTAGCTGAGATATATGCACCAATGAGAACCGATCACCAGCAAAAGGTAAAACTGTTCATATTATAATAGATTCCATATATGCATATATGTATTAGATATGGGCGATATGGACTAAAAATTATTCTGATAATTTCTAGTATTTATCACGGTAACGATAAAAATGACGATGTATAAACACCAATTCAGCCTAATCTTTTTGACTATAAATCTATCACCAAAATAATAATAAAGGCTAGGGGGAGCTGGTCGTGGGCGTGTCTATACCTGCTGACTGTAACCGCTGTGAAACAATCAGGAAATAATTTTATTTCTCTGATTAATGACAGCTTTATCGAGCCCGGCGCTCGCTCTCTGTTATTGTTACTCTATGTCTCTCTACCAAAGCGCTCTCTCTCTCTCTCTCTCTCCCTCTAATCATCGGACACAAATCAAATTAAACTTCTTTGTGTCATTATATTTTGCGGTGTAAACTGCAAGTAGGACACACAGGTAGATTATCAGAGTTTAGTCCGTGAATCCACCTGGATAGTCTCTACTTCAGAGACAGTTCAGGCTGTCTGTGGAGGTTTGACCGACCTGAGTGTCTGATTGGCGGCCACAGCGTGAGGAAAGAGCTCCTCGCTGCCCGGTGTACCTGCTCCACTATCCGTCATGTTTGTCAATATGTGTGTTGGGCTGCGAGTGTGTCGTGCATATATATACGTCATCAATGAGAATTTATCGTTTTTTATCGTGGGATGACATATTCCTACCCTAGGGAATTTTGATGATATATCTTAAACAATGACATATCGCACATTGCTAATATGTATCCATGTATTTTCAGTGTCTGCATTGATTGTTAACAATATGGGCAATCTGAGGATTATTACATCCTCAGGGACATCCATTAAAAATGGCAAAACACTGTTAGATTGGTGAACATCACTTATTGCTGCTGTTAAGTCTGGTGCTAACTTCAAATCCAATGACCCTATCTTTTCAGGCAATGCCTTGGTTGACCATGCAGCCAAAGGAAAATGCTAGAATTGTCTTTTCTGTCTAAGTTCTATGCTATACCTGCTAATGACTTTTGCTTCTCCTAATGACGTGGCCTTTTACAGGAGGCTGCTGATGTAAAGGAACAATGGTCTTAGTTTTCTCATGGTCGTAAATGTAAATAACCTGTGGGTCCACAGTGACGGCCGCATTGTGGCTCCCACACATCTGTACCGTGGTTAGCTCACATGTCACATAGCTTGTCACATGTGGCTAAAGGGGGGATGTGTCTGATAATGTTGAAAGAGTGGTAGACTGGATTTCCAACCTATGCACAAAAATAGCGTGAAAAATGCCTAATTTGTCATATAACCCAGGTACAACCGTACAGACAACGGTGTCGACACATCCTTCCCCACGGGAACCTTTTGAAATTATGCAAATTGATTTTATCTATATGAAAAAATGTGTGATTGAGATGACAAAATTCTTGTATGTATTTGTTTTGGTCAAACTGGCATGAAGCCAGGAATCGCAAGAAAACTGACAGTGTTTCCACAGAAAAATGCCTGCTGAAAGACATTGTTCCCAGATTCAACATTCCACAGAGCATCAGCTCAGACAGAAGTCTGAAATAGATGATGCTGTTACTTCTGGCCTTAATGTCAATGAGTACCCACTCCAATGACTATATCAAGCAACTCAGTGCTATGCATGAAGAATATGGATCTCCATGCCATGGTTGAAGCCATAATGTTTTTGTTCTGCTCTAACCTCTGCCGTTCAGCTGTTCCACAGACAAGTAAAAGCTGTCCAGTCTTCTCCTAGTGAGAAACTGTACCACTACATCCATCCAGGGGACTGAGTCTGAGTCAACAGACAGTTCCAAAGGAAGAACGCCTGAAAGCCACGTTGGTACAAAACACCAACACCTGCTGACCACCAACATGGCAGTCGACTGTGAAGACCACTCTATCTGGATCCACATCCATGGAAGAAAACGTCTCCTCCACCAGAGATCGACAAGACCCCTCATCACACTTTGGGTCTTCCTTCTTCATTCTGAGGGTCTTCACTCTTCATCCTGTGAGTCTCCTTCCTCATCACCAACGGAGCCATAGGAGGTTGATCACACCCTGGGAAAGATCTCCTCCCTCAAGGACAACGCAGGCTCAAAGGCCCAGAAGAAGATGTCTGACAACCACAGTCTTCAGAGGAGCAGAAGGACAACGCAGGCCCAGAGGCCCAGAAGAAGACGTTGAACAACCACATCAGAGTAGCAGAGGAACAACTGGATTGTTCACAGGACAATCATTCTGCAAACAACTCCATGCCAACTGCTTTAAACTCCTAACCATGTTACCATTCAAAATGGTCCCAAAGACATTAAAATTACATGAAAATGAAATGTTGAAGGCAAAAGAGAACCTTTCACCAAGGAATATTCAATATGACTCCACAGTCGTTTCATCAGAGAATTTAATTGTTGAGTCCAGAAGATGAATCTTTGCTCTGTACCAGTACCCAAATGGGTATACTGGGTTTGGGGCACAAAAGCATATGGACATTTTCCAAATGATGGTCTGGGACATGCGGTCCAAATGAAGTGATACCAACAATGCCAATCCTCTCTGTGCCACTTACTATACCAAGAAACTGGTATACCATGGACTGCATAATGAATGGATGTCATATCTGCGACGTCCCCACAGGTTTCTGAAGAGCCGTTGTGAAGGTCATTGTGTTGGCTCTGACCCTTGTCATCTTGACAGTTTTGCCTCTACCATCTCATGACCACTCTAAACATGGGCTAAGACAAGAATCATCGGGGACCTGAAGTGGACTGAACAATAACTGAGTGCTCAAACGAGCAATTCGTAACAACACCTATCTGTTAATCAAAACAGACAAGAATCATCGGGGACCTGAAGTGGACTGAACAATAACTGAGTGCTCAAACGAGCAATTCGTAACAACACCTATCTGTTAATCAAAACAGTCATGCTGTTGATTATGTTTAGCCTTAAGCCTTAATTTAACATGAATTAAGTTCTATAAAATACACCCTCAGTACAGTTAAACAGGAAATTTGCTACAGTGACCAAAGTAATTCTTTTACCAAGTTGTAAGCATGTTTCTGTAAAATTGTTTTGCTGTAAGGTGGAGCATCTGAATATGGAGGTTGACATGTTCTGTAGCAAGATTGAAGTAGATTTCTAACCACTGCTGTTTTGGCACATGAGCTTCACTTTACAGCCATAGAGGTTGTCACTTGAGACACACACACACACGCATGCACGCATACACAGGCACACACCAATCGCACACACACGAACACTATCTATATAATTTTGTTACCCTCTTTCCATCTTATGGAGTTATGGTAACCTTAGATCATATAAGAAACTCTTTCTAAGAAGTTTAAGATCTTGCAATTTTTCACCACAAAAGACAACATGAAGACAACAGACAGTAACAATGATGGCTTTACCAAACCATGCCAGATTAAATTTCCTACTGGCCTTTTAAGGAGAAAATTGTGCTGTCATCAAAACTGAATGCTATACAATCAACAATCTGAATAATACAGCCAAGAAAATCTGGTAACCACTGGTTTGTTTGACTTTTAAGGAAAAGTTAGAGACATTGGTTATTTAATTTTTGTAACTGTCCTGCTTGGTTCTGTTGTCCTCATTGTCATAAGCATTTTGATTGTTTACCTCAAGACTCTTTTAAACCACCTATCACTGAATCAACCACTTGAGTTATTAACACCAGTACAACAACCTGTTCATAAATGGAAGAAAATTTTGAACTTTGTTGTAATTGATTACGACTGAAAAGCAGAATTTTCTCTTGTTTTGTTATTTTGTTTGTTTTAAGTTTTACATTTTTCTCATTTGTTGTATTCTTTGTTCATTTTAATTTATCTTGATTCAGTGTTCAAAAAAAAAAAAAAAAAAAAAAAAAAAAAGTATGGATTGATGAAGAAAATATACACTGACATATAGAAAACTTGAAGCCAAGTGGTATCCGTCTGGGTCTAGCCTGTAACCCCTACTGAGCTGGGCCCTTGATCAAGGTAATACACATTGGGGGCAGTGTAGACTTGCTAATTGAGCAACCAAGCAACGTCTAGGAAACCACCCCAACCCCATTGTTTAGGTCTTGAACCTTCTTCTCATACATGTGTGTATTCTTACCTTTTGTCTGTCTGGCTCCAACTTCCAGACCTCATGTAAATGTCTACCTTTTGTTACCTATCCCCCTCCTTTCCCCCTACCCTTTGTTGCCTAATCCCTTCCCTTACCTTCCCCACCTTTTGCTCCATCACTATTTACATATTGTGTAACCATGGCTGTTTTCTGTATAAAAGTGCTCCTCTTCATTTGCTCCTGGTCAACTCACTGGATCAGATACCCTCTGTGACCGTCAGTTCACCAGTGTGCCGGCATGCTTTTTAATAAACACACCACCACAGCAAACATCTCAACTGGTCTCGATGATTTCTTCGACATTAGCAATTTTGTTCATCTGAATACGCTGCGGTATCCCCCCGCATGGGACTCCATCCAACTTGCAAATCAGGACTATTACTGCTGAAAAACATAAACAGCTGAAAGAAATTAAATAAACAAAGCTTTCTTATTTGGATGTGTCCCTTTAGTGGACATTCATTTCGGTTTACAACCCCAAAATACAACCTCAATTCTCAGTGAAAGCACTTACTGACAAGTTATATCAGATTTTAAAATGGAAAAACTGTATCTAAAAAGGCGATATTGGATTTCCTGATGTAGTTTCTTTCTTTTCAAACCTTCGACCTTTAAGTATCTTTTGAGTGGTGGTGCTGCAAGACGTCAGGCTCATTTCAGGCTTTTTTTACTGCACATTACTGAACATTTACCATAACTACATATTTACATTACATTTTCAAACATGTCAAAACAGAAGAAAAAAGCGATGCGCATTAAATAACTGTAGTAAAATGCCAGAATATTTCAGCTGCAGTACAGCAATTACTGCAATGCAGCACTGTCACAGTAAATAAGAGCAACGAAGAAAGCTAAATGACATGTTTCTGGCCCTACGATAACTATAATGTATGTAAATGTAACAAAATAAATTAAGTGAAGAACCACTTAAAATAACGTGCCCTGGTGGCTCAACCAATAAAGTATGCACTCCATGCATGAAAGGTTCCCGGGTTTGACTCCGGCCTGCGGTCCTTTGACAGACAGGAAAGCGTCCCTTATCGCTCTCCCTGCTTCCCTGTCTGTCGTCAGCTGTATATTATTAAAGGATTAAAGTTAGTTGAAAGGATTGATATCATTCTCATGTCTGTATCTTAAATATGAAGCTCTCCAAAGCTAACAAAATATTTAAAAAATCACTAATTAACACATTGTATCTTGTTTGTTTACACAACAGAAGTGTAAAAATGGTAAAAAAAAAATAATAATAATAATAAAATAAAATTTAAAAAAAATCACCAAAAAGAAGATATATAGAGAATAAACTGGCACATAATGCCCCAGAAAATTGTAATTTTTACACTTTGGTTTTTGTACGAGCCCAGTTAGCTCTATCCCATTTGTTTTTCCAGCTGTCTTCATGCAAAGCTAAGTTAGCCGGCTGGTAGCAGCAGCTTCATATTCATAGTACATGAAAGAGGAATCAATTTTCTCATCTAACTCTCGACTTTCCTTTATAGTTGAAGCATTAGATCGTTAAAATACACATCATCTATCCATCACGATGAAGGCATGCCATTAAGTTCAAAGCCGTAGTTGTGACTCACAACAAACTGAAGTTTGTGTTGGAGAGGGGAAAGTAAAACATAGCAGAGAAGCTGCTCAGTGTAGAAATGCATAAAGATAAATATGCAGAGTGTCTGTGCATGAATAAATGAATATGCAACGAGGCCAGTCAGTCAGTGACAAATGCCCTCAGAGGAGCAAACATCAACTGACACGTTCAGCGGGTCAAAAGGCCGTCACTCCCATCACAGGAAGTAATTCATCTTCGGGTCAAACTGACCTCTGGTGCACAACATAACATGGAGGGTTGCTGTCGGGGGGGCAGTGGGTCAAACACACACACATACATGGTGACTGACCCCACCTTTTTACCCGCACTCATCAATAATTAAAACAAGACATAAGTAATCGATAGCTGCGCAATTCCCCCCGGGGATTCAGTGAGTGTATTGATGAAGTTTCAACATTGATCGTTTGGTTCTCCCGAGGGTTGGTTACTGGACTGGAGAGAAGGGAAAGAGCCTCGGGGAACACACAGGGGGGCAGTGGCATCATTAAAAAGGACAAAAATCAGGCGTATTTTGTTGAACATAAACTAAAAAAGTCCATCAAGATGCAGAACAAGTGTGACGTTGGGGCTGTTGTTGGATCTGTATCCAGGTCAGTGAGAGCCAGCTGGAGCAGCTGCAGTAATAAATGGACTGGTTATCCCTCTACACACTCTAGAGAAGAAGACTAATGCTTGCATTTGTCTCAGCCTCATTTATTTCTGCATTGCCTCACACACACTTGGCAATCACTTGCAGTTTCACACTTTATTTTTGAAGTATTTCCCTTTCTATTAACCACTTTGAGGAACCATGGCAATATGACGAAGATGCAGAACTCAAATGTCCATTGGCTCTGTGGAAAACACTGTATTTAGACCAAAATGCCCCTGACCTTTGACCTCTGTCAGAGGAAGGAAGAGAGGGGAGAGGCAGCAAAAGGAAGGAAGCGGAGAGAGAATATATCTAGTGTGACAAAATTCTCATGCGGCCCATCAAAGAAAACAGAATTAAAAAGGACAGAAAGTTAGACAGCCACCATCTGAATACACTTTCCCCTTAAGCAGAGGCAGCGTCATCAGAGCAGTCGGTCTACGTCCAAGTCTTAAACAATCTGGCAGTTCGTCTCTCAGCCCACCTCCTTAAATAGAGATGGAAACATCCCTCCTCTGTCCTGAGCTGACTCCTCGTACTCTGCACGAGAACATCTGAATACAGAATCCACATCAAACTGGCAGCTTCTTCTCAGCAGCAGCAGTGATTTTATATTAAAAAAACACCCTGTGACCTCTCTAGAATTTGTTTTTTTTCTTCTTTCTTTTTACAGGAGTGTGGCTGGGTGACTATAAATGTGCTGAGACCCCCAAGAGTCCTCCAGGCGTAATATCAAACCTTTTACCAAAGTTGACTTTTCATTAAAAGTGTAAAAGGAGTCTTGATGTAAGCACCCTCTTGTGAATAACTGCCTTTTCCGCTTGAACAAAAAAAAAAATCACGATGGAAAATCAGCATGGGAACTGCTTTCTTTATTGCTAGTTAGTAACCGTTGTTCAATGTGTTCTTTATCACGGTAGTTACATGATACATTTCCTATGACGTACGTGGGGGAAGTGAAATATGCAATAAAAAAGATAGACAGGTATTAGGACTATAGCCTGACTGATATGAAAGATATATCAGCATTGTCGTGCATAAGGTAAATAACAAGAAATTGCAGTAGTGAAATACCCAAGATAAGATAAGGGGATTTCATTGCATCATTTGCACAACAGACAATATTAATTAAGTTCATTATACAACTGTAAAATGTCCCCCTCAGGACATATATTGGTCACAATTATTTATCCTTTACAAAAGTGTGTGTTTGTGTTGTAGGTTTGTGGAAACAAAAAGTATATTAGCCAATATACAACAGGAGTGCTGATATAAAGAATAACAGCACTGGGACTGGACCGTTACTGTTAAAACGGTCATCATCTATCTTAGATTGTAACAAACTTTGCCCCACAAAGATGAACATATATCTACAAAGAGGCATCGACCATTTACTGCATATAAACTGAATATGATTACTGATAATAAACCTGATCAGCCACTGTCCATAATCAATACACAACCATTAATCAAACCAATAACTAACAGCAGTCAATATCAGACAACCTTATCATACTTGACAGTTACCCTATGTTTCTGTAGTGTTGACAAAACGTTACAAAATAAACATATTAGTAGTTTGAATTCAACCAAACTCCCTTTAAGAAATATGACATTTTAACTATTCATTACGTGTCCGTAAAAACTCTAGAGACACAAGATAAAGGGCGTCACATGTCGACAGTCTTTTTGTCAATTGGGCATTAACATAATCTATAAAGATAAACTGTATAACTGGTTTCCTGCTTCCAGTGTTCCATCCTACAATTTGAATTATAACATCATTATTGTCTTAACACAGCTGAAACTTGGTTGATATGACAACTAATTCACTCTTTGAGTACAGAATAAAAACTTTTGGCCATTGCGTGGTTAACATGCTCTCTACTTCCTGCTGAACTAAACTATATTTGGTTAAAGATGATTTCCAAGAAAAAGAAGCGTCCCTCTGTATCACTTTGATGGCAAGCCGACTGTGTAGATAATCTTCCTTTAGATAAACAATCTTGCTCGTCATTTGAAGGCTGTAAATGACTGAAACTTCTGGGGGGTTTTCCGGATAAACATTTAAAGTTTAAGCAGCTAAAGAGCAGAGCTGACAACAGGTCATCTGTGAGGTGTAAGAAATGTTTCTTTTTTCAGACATCACTTCGCAACACCGTCATTATTGCCATAATTGGACAAATGTGGCTATTTTTAAATGTCATCATTCTTCTTCTTTTTTTTAATTACCAAGTAATGTCTTTCTAAATGTGAGCTAAAGAGGTTAACAAACAGAACAAAGTCTTTTTAAATGATAAAACAAGACAACCTGGTGGATGCAACCAGAGAGACAGACAGAAAGACAGCGATGGAGGGAGATAACATTCCTCTCTTTAATCAAACTGAGGGAAGCGGAGGTAAAGAAATGGCTGCAGTCTGCTTCACTGCTGCCGCTATTGATTTACACTGCAGCCTTTCCAATCAGTCACAATCTGCAGAGCTACAAACAATCTGTAAGTGCGTGTATGAAGTGTATGTGTGTCTTCCTAAGGCAATTCTCCCTCACAGTAAGTAAGTGACAGAAAGCCTTAGATCTCCACTTAACAACAGTCAGCCACAAATCCATCTGGCCGAGCATCGATTCAGTCCAGATCTGTGGCATTATGGATGGGAAACGTCAGCTCTGGATCTCTATCTAAGTGGGATAACTAATCCATAGAGCGGACTGAGACAATCAATGCATATACACTGTAGATCCTGTGAGGAGAACTCCAGAGAAGTTCTTAAGACCTGCTGCTGGTTTATTCATCAGCATGCTAACAATGCTAACATGCTAACGTTTACCATGTTCACCATCTTAGTTTGGTGTGCTATCATTTCGTAATTAGCACTAAACACAAAGTACAGCTTTTCAGGTATTTAGCAAGCGACAGCCTCCATGGTTGTGAAGTGAAGCCAATACAGAAGTGTCAAAAACTGCAGTTCCTCAAACGTCCACTTGAGGCTGGCTACGGAACAAGCCAATGTCCATAGGCATCGATGTTAAAATGTCCAACTTCACAGCAGAAATAAACATGTTTACAGCCTGGTACAAAAGCTAATTTCCCCGTTCATGACAACTGTACTAAGGGTGAATTTTTATAGAACTCACCTGTTCAGATTATATTAAGTTATGCTGAATTAACAGTGTGGATGCTTTGATTGACAGGTTGATGCCATTAGAGGTGGCTTGTTTGAGCAACCAGGCTTCATTCAGCCCGCCTAAGCTCCACTGACGATCCACATTTTTGCTGATTTTTAGATTAGCTGGGAAGAGGCAGAGGCAGGACTAACCAAGATGGCGGCAGCCAGAGCCACCACATACTGAGATTCACAATAGCTCTTCAGAAACCTGTGGGTGACGTCACGGATACAACGTCCACTCCTAATACTGTCTATAGTATTATAGTCATGACGTTGGACAAATTAAGATGGTGTCACTACAAGTCATCCTCAGAGGAATATGAATGTCTGACCCAAATTTTATGGCAAACATCCAATAGTTAAGAGATGTATCTCAAAACAACAAATAAACCTCATGGTGGAGAATCACCAAAGATCATTCAATGCTTGTTGAGATATTCCAGTCTGAACCAATGTGGACAGATCGACCTATAGCAAGGCTAAAAATGCAGCTTCTTATATGTAAAGATTTAATGTTTTTCTCCATGTTTCTCCATGATTTAATCAGTTGAAGAAAACAAGCAACTTGAAGATCGTGGTGGTGGGAATGATTAATCAGTTAATCAAAAAAATACGTGACGAGGCAGAGAGCTCGGGTATAAAAATGGTCGCCCCCGCAAACAAACTGAACCTGGCTCAACTTTCTGCTCATCATCCGGCAAAGCGCTGCATTGATCAATGCAGCTGCACTTTAAATCCATGGATCAGTTACTCAAACTTTATTTCCTTCATCATATTTCATTGTCTCATCAGTACCTGGAGCAACGCTCCCTCACCAACGGAGGCCGTCTTAGGTTTTCACACCCACTTAATCCATAGTGAAACATGATTATTCGCAGTCAGAGATACTCATTTCCTCATGTACAGCAGGGAGCTTCAAAGGGCAGACATCTCTCATTGATTTATCGGGTCTGTCTGAGGATTTGAACCAGCGACCCTCGGAACAAGCCTTGCCTTTTTTTATATTTACTTCCCCTGCCAAAAGCTCAATCTGAATATACAAGATATGGAAACGATTGTGAAGTGTGCGAGGCCAGGCGCCTGCATCTGTAAACTGTATCGAATGCTTGCTGTTACATGATAATTCAGTTCTACGTCTGAGGTCAATTCAACTTGGCAAAGGCGTTTAACGCCAAGCTTATTCATTTCAAAACACAGAACATGGAGTGCGGTGATTTTGCAAGTCAATTCAGGCTAAATATCATCTGGCAACGCATCGGGTTAGTTACAGCCACGCCAAGTCTATCTTCATTATCCACTCTGCCACGAGGAAATTAGCCATGCAGCCGCAATGGAAATCATGATAAAATGATATCAGTGGGAGAGTCATGATGATGAAAAGCAGGGAGGGCATTGAAAGTAAAGTGTTTAAATCAGTGCAGCTCTCAGAGGAGCACTAAAGACACAAAGGAACAGCTCGGCTTGGTTGCAAACTAAACATTTATATTGCTGTTCAGTGTCCGTGTTAAACTTACAAACACTTTCAAACCGCGTCCGTGCTGATTAGAACAAAGCATCTGTCCTGTGACGGTGATGTGTTTGCATGTCTGTGTACAGCAACAGGGGCAGTAGCAGGGATCCATGGCTAAATATGGTCTGACAGAAGGTTTTGGTTTACCCAGAGACCTCTCCACATTTCTGTCTCTCTCGCTCTCGTTCTCCAAATTTCTAAACAATGAGCGACCTCCCTCACCGAGCTCACGTGAGACATTAAAGTGAGTAAAGTCGTCTCAGGAGAAACCTCCAACCACACATTTTGAACGTATTTATTTGGAGTCTTTAGAGTCTCAGCACTGTAGCTAATCAGAAAAAGATACAAAAAGTCTACACATGCAAAAAGGTGGCTGGGTGCAAATAATAATGATAGATGTATAAAAAGAAAGGTCACAAAATCTCTGAAGCTCCAAATTTGCTTTCTTTTCATGTCTATATATATATACATTTTGAGTATATAAGACTCAGACCGAGCGGCAACCGGTGCTGGGAAGTGAAGCCAATGCGGAAGTGCTAAAAACGGTCATTCCTGGAGCTGCCACTTGAGACTCCAGAAGTGAGTCATGTCTATAGTTTACACAGGAGGCAGGTTTATTCCTCTTAAGATTATTTATTGTTGACTGTTGTTGAATCCTGAATGTGACCGAGTCAAGAACCAGAGCTAATTTAGTGGAAAAGCAGTACTCCTAACCTGCACTTTTCTTTCTGATATTTCCTGTTTTGAGCCACGATTGTTATTGAGCAATTAATTTGACCTCTTCTTGCGATCTTGCCGTCACATTTTAGCTTGTGAATAATCGTGGAAGTATGTGTGTGGTATGTGGACATTGATGTGACTATCAGCAGGCTAGTACTGAAACAAAATTTTACATAAGAAACTTATTTTCAGTTACATTTCAGCTAGCTCATAGTTTATTTCATTCAAAATGTTGCAAGATTTTGATGGTATAATATATTTTTAAAGAATATATTTCAAAGATTCCACCAGGTACCACTATAGGGAGGTGGCGTACCACCAGTGCTACATGTAACACAGTTTGGGAATCAATGTACTATACTATATGAGTGAGGGATTAAAAAACTAAGTATAGAAAGAACTAAGTATAAAACAGAAAAAGGAGGACTCATATGTCCAAATGAATTTTTTTTTTTTTAAGAATAATATCAAAAAGATACAAGCTAAAAACAAAGGAAATCATCTATAATTCAAATACATTCACAGTCACCTGCATTGACTCACACCTGCTTACAAAGCCTGTAAAGAAACAGCCAAGGACCACATCTGCACATCTGTCCACAGAGTGTTTCACCATGGCAACCAACCTGTCAAGCAGCTGTCCTGGGATGAATAAACGGCGACCGCTACTGTGAGCCAGACATGTTTGATCCTTAAACAACTGCTGTGTTTTTCTACATATTTTCACACTAAAGAATGCTGCGTGCTCGTGTGCCGAACAGCTGTATCTCCTCATGCTAGTCTTCCACCATTTTTTTCCACCTCTAGTTCCTGATAGTGTATTAGGCCTGTCAGCAGGAGTGCCGCATCCCATTTAAACTGCTCAGACTGCAGGATCACACATCTGCTGCTGCTGCTGCTGCTGCAGGACCGCACAGGTAAACACCGCTCAAATAGACACTAAAACGCACACCAACTGTGCCGGGGCCAAAGCACATTTGTCAGGATATTCTGAGCATTTGTTCTCACACACATGGAGCACCACAGAGAGTAAGGAGATAATTATTTCAGGAAAATTGAGATAATTGCATACCCATATTGTTGCTGTCCGTGTATTGTTGTTGTGAGAAGCACGCTCTAAATTTGGTGATTTTGAATTTTACAGACAAACTGCAGGATTAAGTGTTGTTTTACTAGCTGAGAAATCTAATTTTAACATTTAAAAACCAATTAGACGATCTTAAAATACATTATCACAAAGCTGCAAACTTGCTGTTTGTTCAAGTAAATGAAAAAAGTTTAGATTTTGGAGATTCGTTTGTTAAAAAAAATACATCTACAGTGAATTTAAGAACATGTGTACAGGTATTTAAATATGCACGTTACAAATGTACACCATCAAATATATGTTGTACTATAAACAGTAAAGTTTCTGCCCTGTTCTTGCATATTTTAAAACATATCTAATTTTGAAGCTCATGTAATATGGTCAGCACATAAATAAAGAGAGTTTTTTGGACTCTTTAGCCGTCCAAATAGGTTCGAGCTCATGTGAAAAGCCATATTCCTAACAGGACTACATGTTGTTGTTGCAGTTGCAGTGGAGAAAACATGCAAACAAACTAAAAAAGAAATAATATATATATATAAATATATATTGCTTTAAATCATGTATTGACAGTGGAAGTCTCTGGTGCAGTGACTGGGCAGCTGCTCAGATATCACTGGGCTCTGATCCCACTGTTTTGATGCGAGTTTGTAGAAAAACGATTTTCGTGTTGGGCCCACTTGCCAAGATGGATTATTTTTTGACTTTCTCCCAAGAAGTATGAAAAACGATCCTTGTTCTGCTCAAGAGCTTTGAAGGGACATTAACCTAAACTGTGGCTTTTTTTTATTATCAACTCCTTTCAGCGGTTGAGAAATTGCAACAACAGTAATAAGTTTTTTGCAACAGCTTAAAATGGACCAATATATCGATTTTCACTGTGGAGAAAGCTAATATAAAGTAGGGTAAGATAGCTCTTTATTTATCCCCGAGGGAAAACAGCCAACAGATACATGTAGGGAATAGAAAAAGAATACTAAATAATGCATAGATAAGGAATATAATATAGAATAATAAAAATATGTAAGATCAATATGTAATGGAATGCACCAATATAGTATAACATGTATTAAAAAACAGTGAGTGACATCTTGTTGAGCGTCAGAAACTGCAGAGTTAGCTAAGCTCACAAAAAAAATACAGCCTCATGTTAGCATGTTAGCTCGAGAAGTACATGTGTTACAGTTTCTGTCACTTATTTGTATCTTCAAAGACATTTTGGAAAATATATATATTTGTTTTATTACCAAGAGTTAGATGAGAAATGTGTGATAAACATAAAGAACCAGCAGCCAGTTAGCATAGCTTAGCACTCAAACTGGAAACAGGGGGAAGCAGCTAACCTTAGCTGTGTCCAGAGGTAAAAACAAATACATCTAACGCTCCCGAACTCTAATTATATATCGAGTTTGTTGGACACAGAAAAACATGGAGTTATGGTTTTACATGGGATTGTGTAGCTTTAGACAGAGCCAGGCTAGCTCCTCCTTACAGTCGTTATGCTAAGCTAAACTAACCATGTCCTGGCTTCAGCTTCATATTTAATGGACAGATATGAGAGTGGTGTCAATCTTTTCGTCTCACTCTTGGCAAGAAAGTGAATAAATTTCCTAAAACTTCATATTATTCATATCTTAACTATTCCTTTAAATAGTTGGTGAGGGAAGAGGCATGTTGGGGCAGAAATTGAAATCGATATTACTACTTATTCATTGCTATTTTATTTGGATTTATCAACAAGCACATTAATACTCAGTATATGTTTTCTTCATGCTATAGGAAAGTAAAACCATTATGCATCTTAACAAGAAACAGCCCTGACCAGATGGCTTGTATTGCTGCGGTGAATTTTGTTGAGAACCACTAATCGGATTTTCTTTTTTCTCAGTGTGAAAGAGCACAAAAATAAAGCTACTGAATTTAATTATTACAGATATTCTCTGCCGCTGATATCCAATAATGAGGTGAAATGAAACTTGGATGATCCCTGAGGGGGAAAAGGGAGGATCAATAACGGATGCAAGTATCAGTGCATAACTACATCTATAGGTCAGTGGGTCGTTGACATGTTTTCTGTGTCGACATCATATATCATGTGAAATCAGGCCAGAATATCGGTTTAAAGCAGCGAGTGTTGACATTTTGGGAAATACACTTAAAGGTCCAGTGTGTAAGATTTAAGGGCTGCTATTTTCAGCAGTAATGACTTATGTTTTCTTGAGTGTATAACGACCTGAAAATAAGAATAAGAAAGCAGCAACCACCGCGGCTGTGAAGTGAAGCCAATGCAGAAGTGCCAAAAACTGCAGTTCTCACGCATACGCTGTCCATTCTTTTCACTGTCAGTGTTTTTTTGCACATTTCACAGCCACCATAGTTCCTCCTTCACTCTAGCAAAGAGAGGATAAAACAAAGCGGTTGCAATCAGCTACCACATTACTAGATGCTACTAAATCTTACACAGTGGTCCTTTAAAGGTCACTAATTACACTTTGGTTTTCTGGATTAAAAAAGTACCAAGCTAGTCGTTTCCCCCTGTTTCCAGGTTGTATGCTAAGCCAAGATAACCATCACCTGGCTCTAGCTTCATATTGAACTGGCAGATATGGGGATAAAGAAAAAAATGTCAAACTGTGCCTTAAACTTGCTATGGGAAACAGCAAAGAAGAAGAAGGAGAAGAAGGAGAAGAAGAAGCAGATGAAGGAGAAGTGGCTAATGCCCAAGCAATGCTTTGACAAACCACAGCAATCCGTCAAACCGGGGAAATAAACACAGAACAGCTACATATGGTTTTTGTCTTTAGACACAATACAAAGATTCATATTCTGTCTGTAAATATGCTGAGTCATTTGTTTCTGTTCATGTTTTAAGAAGCACACATTTAAGAAGTACATTTTCAGGTTTTACATGAAACTACGGCTCCCTTGAGGCCAACGCATTTTCTGCGCATCCATCACTCTGATTGCAACAGCTCATTACTCGGACCTTATTTCCATGTAAATACCGTTGTGTCCTGCAGATACTGAACGCATCGTTCACTATCTGTCTGCTTACATCTCAGTCGCTTTCTTTGCCCTCTCCGTCTGTTGCCGTCTCTAACTTTAAACAAAATTATACATTCCCTTTCATACGTTTTTTTACTTGCTGTTCTTCCACTCCTTGCCAATCACGGACACCCAAAAAGAGCGCACACACACACATTTGCGCTGCCAACTTGTGTTCACACACAGCTGCATGCAATTACCCGCCACAAGAAGGTATTTAAAACATGAGGCTCTCTGGCCCGTGTTATTTATCAGATCTATGAAAATAGCTCTTCCGTGAATGTCTATAAACCTGCCAAATGCGTGTGTACGAGTGTATACAGCAAGCTTACGACGCACCAGAGGGTTGAAAGCTGTCAGTTTAGCAAAAGAACAACTTGTTTCCTCTCTCGTCTTCATCAATCTCACTCCTCTCCTTGTCTCTGTCTGTCTAAGATTTTGGCATCCTCACGCCAACTGCGAATGTGTAGGATGTTTCACATTATTTAGAATACAAGAACACACACACTAAAGCTGAAATACAGGCAAAGTTTCTCCTTTTTCCACTAAATTTATCTGTAAATACACTGAAATTAAACACTGAAGTAGACGCAGTTCTTGAATTATTATTAGCCAGTTATTAAATGGCCAAATCAAACATAATGACTATTTTGGGGGGAGATTTATGCTCAGTTAAGCCCCTAAAATCAGAAGGAATATAAAACCCATTTTAAATGCGGGTAAGAAGGATTTAATCATCGCACAGGTTGAGTGAAACTGCTTCAAAATCAGAGCTCCCAACACAGAATTGGAAAGCAAGCAGCTCATCCAATCTAGAAGGTTATTGCATGAGAGGCAATTAATTTACCCCAATTATTGCTACAGTGAATAAACATCCAGAGCCTTTCAGGACTTTCATCCTTAGTAACGCTGAGGCTTCTTTGTTTGTAGCGCACCATCATTCGAACAAACCACCTGAAAAAGACGTTTTCACTCCTGCATTATCTGATATGAGAGAATATGATGGAGGTGTGTTATGTTGCGGTTTCTTCCTCACATTTGAACAAAAGCTCTGCTCTCTCCTCTCTCTGTCCTTGAAAACACATAAAGGAAGATACATCTGTGAATCTCCACTGCACCTCAGGCCATTCCCCAGGTGATAAGCAGAGCTAGGAGTACAAATGGGCCTCATACACAAACAACAAGTTGACTCATATTATTAGCTGCCACGTTATAACAGAGATTCAGACACACACTGCCGGCCGACTATTTCACTGATTTTGGTGAAACTGGATCATATTTTAAGGACGAAATCTTCCCTGTTTTCCCTCTGATGTCCTCCAGCTGCTGTGCATCAACTCTCTGTAATATACAGAGTTTCCTGATGGACAGTAAAGTAAACTGCTGCCAACTGTAGCTGCTGTTAGCTAATGTTAGCTCAGTTTGTTACCCGGACTGTGAGCTTCGAGCACCAGGGGAGTGTTAAGTGTTTGTCCTACAGGTGTTTTGGACCACCAGAAAGAAGAGGAGGTTTTCAGGACCGGGAATGCTGATGGTAGAGCTGGTGTCATGCCAGAACAGGAGCTGGGTAATCGGGCAATGTAACTGGACATACAGTGACAACAGAGGCGAGGAGGATGTTGACAGAGCAAACTAAGAAGAGAAAAAGAGAGACTGACCAAGCAAGAAGCCGCCAGGCAAGAGTAAATCTGGGACTGAAAAAATCTGGCTGCTATGTCTTGTGTTGTTGCACTTGCCAACGAGCAGAGAAAACAGAGTTCATTAGAACTAAAACAAACAGGTTAATACATTTTGTTTTTTATTATTTGGGGCCTTTTTGTCATGAAAAAGATAAAAAGACATACAGGAAACATGAGGAGAGAGACGGGGGATGACATTTGACATTGTGGTGAAAACATCAGAACAATATTCTTCTTAGTAAACCAGAATGTAGTTTATTTGATTAGATTTGATTTGATTTATTTTTTCAGGGACAATGCACATTGGTAAACATCAGTGTAAGTGCTCCAGTTAGCCTAACCCTAATTTCCTTGTCCACATGTTAAATTAGCCATTAAACAAGCAAAACATGAGGCAGCTGAACAGGATAAAGAGCTTCGAGGAGTGAAGCAGCATCATGCAAAGTGGAACAAAGTAGGAATCGGCACAAACAGTGAAACATAAAATCACATTACAGAAGAACAGACGAGGCATGCATGCAGTGATCAGGTATGATGGCAGGTCTGGTTGTTTTTAGTCAAGTTTAAAGATTAAATGCAAACGAATGATGAGAGTTACCATGGAAGGATGCTCTTAAAATGTAAAGACTCTTTGGGACAACTACGTCCCCTCTTATTCTTGATGCTGTTAATCTATCAGCAACATTTTAACCCATCAATCTGGTAGATTGGGAAGGTGATAAAGTTCATTTAGATGCACCAAGAATCGCTGTCAGGTGAATTGCGAGTAAAGATTCACGCCACACTGATCAGGTGAAACATGGCTATATTATGGATATATCAGGCAGCAAGTGAACATTTTGTTGTCAAAGTTGACGTGTTAGAGGCAGGAAAAACAGGCAAACATGAGGATTTTAGCAACTCTGACAAGGGCCAAATTGTGATGATGAGACAACTGGGTCAGAACATCTCCAAAACTGCAGCTCTTGTGGGGTGTTCCCAGTCTTCAGTGGTCAATATCTCTTAAAAGTGGTCCAAAGAAGAAAAAGCTGTGAACCAGCGACAGGGTCATGGGCAGCCAAGGCTCATTGATGCACGAAGGCTGGCCCGTGTGATCCAAACCAGACTGTAGCTCAGATTTGTTGTGTCTGGGGCTGCGAAGGTAGACCTATACAATATCAGGCATGTGGCCATAATGTTATGGCTGATTGATGTAAATCTTAGCAGCCTCATGTGTTTAGATATTTTTGAATAAATCTAAAAGGTTGAATTTTGTTTTTGCAACAACTTGCGTAACTTGTTTTCCTGAAGCAGAGAGTCTATGATGACACCAAGATATCTGAAACCAATTTCCTGCATTTAAATGACTTCATTCTGTCCTTTTATTACTATTGTTCTATAATTGGCATTTAATAAAAGTGCTATGTAAGTAAAACTAGCACTGTGGCGTGTGTACTGTAGTTGTGGCTTTCAGCACCAAACTCAAAGAAGAGGAAAAAATAGGCTAATCAAGAGCCACAGGTGCTGCACGAGGCATTTATTTTGTGACTGAGTAACTCTGATATGCAGTTTCGTGCAGTCTTATTTCATGGAGTTGGACTTTGCTGAGCTACAGCACACCTGCAAATGCATGAGACTGTGACACACGGAGGAAAACAAATGGCTCTGGCCTGATTCACACAGAGCTGTGTTGCACTTGTAATCCCACAGTCGCTCTCTCTCTCTCTCTCTCTCTCTCTCTCTCTCAGGGCACAATGGTGGAACAGAGCACGGTGTAATTTAGAGTGTGCGGGGTCGTTTAAAGAGGAAAAACAAGGACACAGCCCAGTCATAATGATCACTTCTCGGCCTCGCTCGAACACGCACGTGGCAACGAGCGCATGCACGCGTCAACACAACACACAAACACCCCCCACGCCTGCTTCGTCATTACAAATCTCCTTCACTAACGGGGAAGAAGACGCCTCTCAGACAAAGAAGAGCCCATTACGGACCGACACATAAATCTACGACCGGCCACATCAAGACAGTCATACAGAACACACACACACACACACACACACACACACACAGTGTGAGCACGCTGTGTTATTATATACGCAAACAGCTATGCAGTTTTTACACATACTATAAATACATGGCGACTGTAGATGCAGGGAAACGTATCCTGTAAAACATTGATCATCCAGAGCTTGTAAACAACAAATTCAACCATCTGAATGGGTCATTAAGAGCACAAAACGATTGTGTGCTTACAGCAATGTGTATAAAAGCCAAAGCATGACTTAAGGCCTTCGGTGACACACAAAAAAACTCACAGAGAGTGTGTGTGTCTGTACAGGCAGCAGACGGTTATGTAAGAAAGAAATGGAGACCAAGAGAGAAAGCAAGAAGGGTCATATTACTCCATGAATTAAGCCATTATCAGTCCCCATGCTTCAGTAAACCTTTGTAAGACGAGAGGTGTACGAGGCCTAAAAGGTATTTACGAAGCACTCCGAATCGAAGAGAGATGGCTGTTACTGTGTTAAATGTACTCCTGTGGTTAAGAGACTTTTCTCTCTTAAGATTGCAAAGCGCCCACAAACACACAGAAATCAACCATGTATGAATGCATGAAGAGGAAACCTCAGGAAACTTTTTCACTTTCAGTGAGTCCAAGGAAAATCTTTGGCCGATTTGCATCCTCTCTCTCACTCTCTCGTCGTTTTTTTCTGCAAACACAGATTCGACCACATCGTGGGAAATGCCCACTTGGCCCCAGTTAGAGGAGAGTAGACAGAAGGAGGGCAGCGTGGGAGTTTCCCACACTGATACTAATCTGAAATGATGTGCTTTCACAGTTACTGCAATGATACGAGCTCAATAACAAGCCGTACTAAATTAAGAGACTCATCTGTGAAGTGAATAATTCTCAACATGTCGAGTTTGGCTTCACTGCGTGTCACTTCCTCTTCTGTTATTTGCATCTACTAAAACTGACGGTAAAATCAGTAAACCCACGCTCAAGCTTCCTGATAGCTCATTTGTTTGTCTCTATGAAACTTGCCACGGTTTTGTGGCTTTAAATGTGAGTTTAAGAATGAGTTAACGTGGCTGAAGATGGTAATGAGATAACTTAAAGTGTTTTAACTCTTGCATGTTAGCTGGGGGGCCAACCAGAACGCAAATGGGGCCCTGCATCCTGTCGCTTGTAAGTTGCGGATATGTTTATGAATCTTGCAAAAATGTGTCCAGTACGTTATTATTATGGTGAACATTGTAAATTATACCTGCTAAATATCAGTGTGTTAGCACTGTCACTGTGTGCATGTTAGCATGCTGACATTGTGCCTGATCCACATATCATTTTAAGACCAACACACCCATGTGTGCAAGTGTTTTTTGTTAGTTACACAATGTTAGCGCTGGACGTGAAAATGACAACTGCGTTGGTCAGAAAACTAGCGTCCCACATCAAGCGGCAGCCGCTTTGATTGACAGGTAGGTGCCGTTACAGATGGCTTGTTTGAACATTGAGGCATCATTCAGCCTGCCTCAGCCCCAACGATGATCCACGTCTTTGCAGATTTTTATCTTAACCAGGAGGCGGCAGATGCAGGACTGCCAACATGGCAGCAGCCAGTCTTCAGACTCAAATCAATAACATTATAAACCTACTCGATCTAAATGATAATATTTGGGCTATCAAGATGAATGTATTATTTGAAAATTTTGATATAAATTCAATATTAAATAGCTATTATAGATAAATATATGATGCTTATTGTCTTTGTGTTGCTCTGCTTCACACCAATACAGGCATAGATCTTTATAAAGCCAACAATAAATCATCAATCTGCAGAAAGTTGTTTGCGGTCGGCCATGATTAGCCTCACAGCGTTGTACCGAGACGCTCCGTCCTGTCATGTGGTTGTGTTTATGCCTTTAGGAATGCTGCAAATCACATAAACAGGCTAATTTTAGTCTGAATATGCCGACAGACAAAGGTCCATTTGAGTCACCCTCTGACCCCGCTCTCCCCTCCTCTTCCACCCTCGATTACGACACACAATCCTCCAGTGCTTCAAACTTTATGGGTATCCACAGCGAGTCTCCCCAAAGTGCAAAAACAAGTTTTTCAAACAGTCTCCACATGTATTTCAAGTTTTTTTCTGAATCATGTCTTTAAATACTGAGGTTCAAGGTTCATTCTTGACCTTGGAAACAACAGTTAAGGAAACAGTCTTAGCTAACACAGCACTATTAAATTCAAATATGTTACTTTTACAGTTAACTAAGTAAGTGTTTACTATGTGGAGTTTTACGCATTACAAAATTAAAACAAATACCTAATATTGCTCATTTTTTATGAAATTAATAAAAAAAAGTTTTATTTATGTAGCGCCAAATATTAGAAGTCATCTCAGGGAATTTTTCATATAGAGCAGGTTCAGACCGTACAATATTAATAATTAAGCAATATTACACAAGAGGTGTGCTTTAACGTCATTATTGGCACCTGCAAGCGCCTTGGTCCGTTAGCGTTACTGAAGTGCCAAAGCACACCCTTGAGTGTAATATTGCGATTATACAACAATTACCAACTTAAATAAAATATATAATCAAAAGATTTTCATGTTTTGGGGCAATTTGCTCTCAAAATAAACATTTCTTTGCTCGCCGTTTCTGTTCTGATCTCGGTTGCTATGGAGATACACGGGGCATGACTAATACCTGGAAAACAATCAGTCACAGCAGTAGACTCCTGTATGTAATGGAACACAGTTCACTACTCCAGCAAGTAGCCCGCAACTTAGTAACGACCTAGCAACGGAGAAACTTTCTAGTCCCGTCAAAGCGTATGGAGATCGTGGAGTTCCCCAAACTGAATAAATAGCGCACATATAAACACTAAACTGCTTTGCTAGTTCAGTCTTAGAGTCTAGTGACTAAGATATCCAGTAACTCGTTGTAAAGTGCAAAAGTCAAAATGTGTTGAACAAAGATCGATGTAATCAAAATGAACATGTTTTTATCTAACGGAATATTCCTCTTCAGTCCATATTAGTCCACCTTTAGTCTTTAAACATATTTTCTCTCACTGAGCTAATGCTAATGCGCTCACTGAACTGTTTGATCTCTGACATGCTGCACACAAACGAGGTACACACCTGTATTAACGAGGTACACACCTGTATAAATGAGGCGGTCTAACAGCTCCGTAACACAGAATATTCATTAAAGAAAGCTGAAATTGTAAATTCAGATGTATTACTTTATTAAAGTTGACTTCCAGTGGACTTATAGTGATATTTTTAGTGATGAGTCAGGTGTGCGGTCATGCTGATTTGAGCACGTTCTAAACGTCTAGTTGACCAATCAGATTGCTCGGTCGGACCTACTTGTTGTATAATAGGTATTGAAAGCTCCAGAGCAGCTACTAAAAAGACCTTGCAAAACATGTTTTTTGCATTTTTCTAATCTTTATCATGTCTATAAATTGTGCTGCAATACTCTCAATATGTGATTTTGTTATAATTGCATATATTTTTTACCTTTAATAATTAGATAAGTAATAAGTAAATCTTAAAAGTGTTGATTCTACAAAGTAAATACTGTATTTTCATTTCATATCTCTACTTTTTTCCCCCCCCTGCAGCTACAAGGCTCTGATTTCCCCACAGGAATCATTAAAGTTTTATCTCAATCTGTGCTAATTCTTAAAACTGAGGTTCGTTAAAAATGCTTTTACATAACACATCTGTGTCCTTAATTAGTCCAATTTCTGATTTGTTCAGCATTCTTGTCACAAGGATTAGCAGGTCAGCAGCAGCAGTAATGTGAGCTGAGCTGCATTAAAATGCCCAAACACACTCAAAAAATGAAACCACGCAGGTCGTCTATGATTAGTCACTGTGAGTCTCCTCGTCAAGCAGCCTCCCTGCAGTATATGTGTGTGCGTATCCTCTTGGCATGGGGGTTTCCCTCCACCTTCCTCTATGATCCTTCCTCTCTCTCTCTCTCTCTCTATCCCTCTTTTTACTTCCAGCTCGTCACTCCCCTCCTCACACTTCCCCTCTCATTTATCGCCCACCATCATCCTCTCTCTGGGTTTACTGTAACCGCCCTGCAGGGTCTTCAACGCTCCTCCATACACTCTCGCTGCTCTTTCTACACAAAAACACTGAGACAGATTTCCTGGGAAGAGATCGCTGCTTGGTTTAAAAGGCAGCACACACAGAGAAACTCACAAACTGCTCTCTCACGCACACGGCAAGGCTCATGAAAAATGCATGCACACATGGATAGCTCGAAACTGTAGGCTACTTACAGTATGACCTACTTCATATGCAGCACAGAGGCAGACCAAGAGGGAAAAACAGTTCATCTTTACAGTGGACTGAGCTTTATCCAAAAGGGAAACCCATGAATTTGCAGTATTAGTGCACAGCACATGATGTGTGAGGATGTGTGACCTCTCTGGGGCTTCAGAGCAGTTGCTGTGAAGGTCTACAGATCCATATTAGTGATTGATGTGAGACAGCTAAGCCAAATACACATAAGCAACAAACACAATCAATCACAGTCTTGGCTACAGATCATATCACACCGTCTCACTCCAACACTCTGACAGTATGAAGTCTGTCGAGCCTGCAAAGTGGCCAGTCCGGGTTTACCGTCTCGGTTCAGTAACTCAGGTCACTATCAGGTTAACGGCGCAGGTCAGACCTGTCACAACAGTGCTGTAAATTAGATAATAGCACATATGGGAGGGCCACCAACCGAGATCTTTGTTTCACTTGCAAGGACCACAACATCAACAAGATTCTTCGGCCTGTTGCTGCATTGTAGGGGCAGCTTTGTTGGGGAACCCGTTGTGGCACCCAGCCCAGTTTTAAGGGTTTTGGTATAGTGATACTTTAAGTACTATGGTGTCGTCTGAGAAATCAGATGGGTCAGAAATGCAGGCGCAACAAAGTGGGTCAAAGCGAAGGGTAGAAACTGTGAATTTGACAGAATACAAGAGCGAAAGAGGACGGGTGGGTTAGGAGGGTATTGATAGGAATGTCGGAAGTGGTTGAGGTGTGGTCCTGCTCCTGAAACTCTGCTAACAAGCTTCAATTCACTAGCAAGGACCACACCATCAACAAGACGAAGTAACTCTTTGGTCTGCGTTGTGGGGAAGCTTTGGTGGGGAATCACCTGTAGCATTGGGCACAATGGACCCCCAAAAGCTTGCAGTTACTTCAGATAAGATGGAGCAGAGATCTTGAGATCTGAACGAATGTAGCAGTGATCCCCTTAAGAGGACCAAACATCTGAGGCAGAGGTGACGGCTCAGATTCTGAAGTAGTAGACAGGAGACATGCTGGACAAGAGGAGTACATGCAGTAGAAGAATTTGTCCAGACTCAGATGGAGTGTCTCGAAAGGATTCAGCGGTGGTTAGACTTTGAAGTAAAGACGAATGTAAGATGATCGGATGAATGGTTTTGGTATAGTGACACTTTAAGTACTACAGTGACATCTGAGAAATAAGATGGGTCAGAAATGCAGGCGTAACGGAGTGGGTCGAAGCCTGGAGTTTGCATCCTGTCACAGACCTGCAATTAACATTTGCCTATTTATTAACCGTAACTACAATCTTTCTGAAGCTGAAAACAAGTGTTTTAGTTGCCAAACCTTGAAGGAATAATTAGATATTTTGAGCAAATATGCTTGCCAAGCGTTAGATCAAAAGATCAACACCGCTCCGATACCTGTTCATTAAATATGAAGCTACAACTTAGAAGACAGTAAACGAAGCACAGTCAGCCAGAGGCTCTGAAGCTCACTGATTTACACCTTATTTGTTTTATTCATGCTAAATCAGAAGTGTAAAAATGGAAAGGTTATGTGTTGAATTATTTCCCAGCCAGAAGCAGCAAATTCAGGCTAGTCAGGTGTTACTGCTGCCACCGACGCACCTTGGGTATGACTTTGTGTGAAATGTTTAGTGTGTAAAGATGTGGTGTGTGGTTGCCCTGCCCTGATTGGTCCAAGATGAGGAGGCATGGCCACCATCGTTTCAGTGTCTTGGAGACCTGGAAGACCACGATTGGAGCAGCACCTGCCCCGACCCACCAATCCCCAGTCTCCAATTTGAAGAACTATGTTATTTAAGCTAGAATCGCCTGACAGTCGGGGTGGCTTGTGTTTTGGTGTTGGGCTTGCCTCTGTACTCATTAATCAATGTTTACTTGTATTTTGTTTATTACCTGGGGACTGGGTTAGATTTAGTTGTTTTACTGTTTGCACTCGTTTAGATATATTTGTTAAGAGGTTTAGGGATGCTGTTTCTCAATTGTTTTCTTTTTTTTTTGTTTAGTTAGATTCAGATTTTTTAGAGAGTACTCTTTTGGCTTTATTTTATTTATTTATTTTATTTTATTTTGTCGGTTTGGTTTGTTTCACCTCACCTCTTTCTGCTGTTGTATAATTGATCCAAATTCCAGAAACTAAATAACTTTCTTTTTACCAATTACAACTGTTTTATATTACTTCCTTTCCCCACACGAGCTGGGACGTAGCATGAAGCTTTATGCTAAGCTATTTCCTGGCAACAGCTTCATATTTACCACACAGATACAAGACTGGTATCAGTCTTTTTTATTTAACTCTTAGGAAGAAATCACATATAGTTGTTGGACATTAACATTGGCATTGGACCAGTGTTGTAGTCAAGACCACCTAAACCAAGTTATGTATCGAGACCGAGAGAGAGACCAAGACTTTAAGGGTTTGAGACCAAGACCAAAGCAGGACAAGGCTGAGTTAAGAGCAAGACCAGACACTATATAGCCTACTTAGGTAGCTAATATGTAGCTAACATTTTACAAATGTCTCTGGGTGAGGCGTGGTCTCAGCTTTCTTAGTAAGCGTTCTTTCAGAATTTACATAAATAAAATCCAGAGACGTCTTTGTCCAAGACTGAGACAGGACTGAGTAAAACTGCAGTCAATTTCAAGACTGAGACCATCAAAAAGTGGTCTTGAGACCGTTCTCAAGACTAAGACCGCACTAAGATGCCGATGTCGATTGGTTTGCATTTTCACTCGGGTCTTACATGTATAAAAAGTTCTTCTGTTTTCTGCTGCAAGAGGACACATGACACGGCAGTTTACAGTTCACATGGTCCTCTCAGCTGGAAATATGCTTCCAGGAATAAAGATTTAAATGAAAAATGGGTAGAAAATGAAGAGGATGATTATGGTAAACACTAGCCAGAGTCTATTAAGAGTAAATCAAAAACTAAACACTGCAACTGCAGTATAATTGTGCAGCAAATGGCATTTTGTATAATTTAATTTTTGCATTATTGATTTTTCCTCATCTAATTTCCAACTGTTTACCTGCTGGCTGTGTGTACGTCTGTGTGTTTGAGAGGCTGCGAATCAGCACATAATAATCTAATTTAATAGCATCTTAAATCTCAATTACAGTAAATGGCACAGGCAGTAAGCCAAAACTTTGAAGCATTTACACTGGCAGGCCACTAGATCAAACGTTGAGTCAGCGTGTAATTGTTTGGAGAATTGGCGAGAATTTGCAGTACAGCAGCTGATACGGGACATCCAGTTTCGATGACACGAACATGACCCTGTTGGGATTTGAGATGCACGCTGAGTCAAAACTTGCAGACAGCTCCGACCTGAGTGTATCAAAGTTGCCCCGGCTCAGACAAAGCTACATCAGTGCGTCACGTCGAAGGAAGATCTGTATGGTATTAAAGATCATATGACACACTTCTATCTGCTGCTCATGGCTCTGTGGCAAACCTCCACAGCACAAGTTGGATTCCTCTTGACTTACAGTATAAAGTAAGACAGGCTGGAAATGTGGAATGTGCTGCCTTGAGTGGATGTGAGTGGGTACAGAGATGTCTGAGGAAATGTCTGTGTGTGTTAGACACAGAGAAAGCATTTGCGTGGCTCAGCTTTACAGCTCCAGGCTACATAATGCGACCATGTGGACACACCAACACATGCAGAAAGACATATAGAAAACTGCTGTGTCACCATCCCATGCGGGCAGGCTTATGTAATTCAACACCTGGATGCAGTAAAAAAAAAAAAAGGTGCATCCATGAACTCACACAGGAAAACACAACACAACTGTTATCTCAGTAGCTAAGATCAAGTGGTCCATCATTTCATCCCTAAAAAACCAAGTCTTTCTCTTCCAGCTCATTAGTTTTATGGACAGTTTTCAGTGGTACGTATTGATTCTTGCAACTTTATCTCCTCTGCTTTTTGACCACAAGAAGACTAAAAGTCTATAGGCTAAAAGTCTAGCAGGCCCGTGAGGCTCGGCAGCTCAATAAACAGCAGAAAAGTAAAATGGAGACAATTTGTTGTTGACGTTACGACCTAACTACCAGTGAAGAAAAATGTCTGCCGTAAGTGTGGTGTCAAAGCCATGTTGTTAGCTTCTGTTGTAGTCTGTTCAGGAGAGCTCCTCCAATGCCCTTTGTAACCCTCAGCTGTACATTAGCATGTCTTTGCGAAAACATGAAGAAGCTAAACAAACTTGAGACAGACGACAGTAGAAAACAAGGATGAATATCGGTGGGTACAACTGATCCACTAGCAAATATTGTCTCTGTAGCCTGATAGATAGTCCTCTGTGCCACAGAGCTCCATTGCCGTTCAAAAGCTATTGAAAACACATAAACAAGCGACTAAGTTGCACTGGGTGACGTGTACCTTCATTACACACTGCAGTTTATTACAATTCAATCTCACACTCGAGCACCATGTGTATTATTCCACAGCTGAAAATAGTCCACAAATACGTTGTTGTTAGTCCTGTTCGAGTAATGTTTGCTTAAACCAACAGTGCCCTGCTATTTTATGGGATTTATCCTTGAAACAATATATTCATGACCCGCTTTTGAAAGGATTATATCGGTTGGTTTCGGTCTTTTCATGGGATTTATTGACACTGATAAAAATCTAAAATGTCTGCAGCCTTATTCTTTCATCTGACAGTTCATTTCAGGCCAATGGTAACCCTTTATGCAAGGCTAACTATCTCCTGGCTACAGCTTCATATTTATCGCACAGACTGGTATCAATCTTCTTATTTAACTCTTAGCAAGAAATCACTTCAGGGAATAAAAACTATTCTTTTAATTGTGCCTAAATATAATCCAAGTGTTTTTACCCAAACCCTAAAATATCTCCAGCCTCTTTCTTTAATCTTAAAGTTCATTCCAGGCTAATGGTTGGTCATTATTTATAGAGCTATCCTCCGATGAGCTGAAGGTCAAGTTATTGACCTCTTGCAGTACTAGAAAACAAAGTCAGGGGACCACCAAAGTCATAAGGTTTCATTCCCTGGTGACAATCCATCTAATAGTTTTCAAGATATTTCTTACTGGACTCAAAGTTTTCCACTTAGGACCAAAGTTTTCCACTTAGGACCAAAGGACGGACACTGCCATCCCCTAAAAAACTGAGCACAAACCCACCACACATGCAGCAATGCATACAAAAAGCACGGGTGTTCTGTTCTAAATTGGGCCTCTGAATCAGCAGCAAAACATCCTCGGGACAGCAACACACACACACACACCCCTCTCCCTTTCTCAGACACACACATACCCTGTGTCGCCCTATCCCTCTGACCCCTCAGTTTCACCCCCCCCAGCGGTTGTCTAGGAGACACAAAACAGACAGTACAGCCTGTCTAGTTTTTGGCTGGTCTAGATCGGGCCAAGAAATCGCAGCTGATGCCAAAGACCTTTCCACTAAGGGAGAAAGAGATACGCACAAAACAAGACACACACCAACACACACACACACACTCACAAAGGTACGAATGCTTGCTCATTCACAGGCGTTCTCTCTCACACACTTAGATGACCTGGAATATGTGACTCAGCAAGACCTACAGGGACGCTAAGCAGTGGAGATGGATGGTATCACTTACAAACTCTACCCACTGCAAGAAATGTCTGTCCCGAATCATTTAATGCAACATGAAGTCTGGTTTTCTAAGTCTATAATACAATCTATTGACCAATCTGCATCAATTTAATACACTGAACCATGAAGGAATCCTTTCATAGTGCCAATATGACTTCTAAAGTTCAGCTGAAGCTAATATGAGGCTTCACAGGCCAAAAACAATCCCTTAATACAAGAATGATGCCACTACAATACAAATAGTTAAAGGTCCAGTGTGTAAGATTTAGTGACACCTAGCCGTTGCAGATCGCAACCAAATGAATACTCTCCCTCACCCCTCATGTCGGACAAACATTGGCTGCCAAACTCACATTAAAAACAGGAGGCCATATCTAGATCACTGTTTGGTTTGTCTGTTCTGGGCTACTGTAGAAAAATGGCGGTTCAACATGGTGGACTCCGTGGAAGAGGACCCGCTTTCACTGTAGATATAAAGGACTCATTTTGAGACAACGAAAACACAATGATTCATATTTTCAGGTGATTAAACACTAAAGGAAACATACTGATAAATACTGTATTCCATTCCTGCCAATAAATACTCCTGAATCTACTACAACACACTGGCCCTTTAATAAGAACACAAATTACCAACTAAACGCTCGCTTTATCTAGGAGAAAAATGGACGTACCCTCGGTACATATAGAGATGAAGGAGATGGCATCTTGTATTGTACTGGAGAGACATAAACAGAGGAAAGGGAAGGGGATTTGAAAATGTGTGGAAACCTTTAACAGAGTTTCTTAGGCGTCACAGTTATCCTGAAATTGCTGTGTGTCGTTGAGTGTTTATGTTTTATTTATTTGTTAAATGTGTGAGGTTTGTGAAATGTTTTGGGGAAACCGAGGCTATATATTTTATGGTTTTCAACAATCTTAGTTATCCAAATTAAGTAGGTATCTTTTATAGTTGGGGTGTTTTAACTACAAAATCTGTTTGTGTTACTCCAGACTATTCCCTTGCTTTCAAAGCACATATGTGAGTTTTAATACAATCCATGTGTCTTCAAATTCAAATCTAAGCTGCAGAAGACATGAGATAATTCAAACCATTTCAATTTGAGTTGCAAATCACATTGTTCCAAGCATTTGCTTTATTCAAATGCTTCTCTCTTATACCATTTTGTGTTAAGAGAGGGACACTTTGCAAGCTGGAAACAAGTTTAAAAAAGTGTTCTCCAATCTATACTTACTTTTTCTTTCGAATACCACCCAAATAAAGGAGAAATTGATGACCAACTCTAATATTTGGAGGGAGATCAGATGGAAAGTCAGAATGAGATACTTCCGGACTCGTCTGACCAATTCAGACAAGTGTTGAAGAAAATGTGGACCACAAAATGGATCATATTTTTTGGTCATGTCCAAAGTTAAGTAATTGTTGGAAGTATGTATCCCCGGAGGTGGTCCTCCTTGGTTCCTGAAGGCTTTAAAAGGAGAGCCAAAATCTATTTATTACAAATACTCTTGGGAGCTGCTATTAAATGTATCACAATGAGGTGGACCCATGTTTACAAAGAGGTGGAGTCCCACCTTACCCCATGCTAACATGCTTATTTTAGCAGGTATGACCATCTTAGTTTAGCGTGTTGGCACGCTTATTGAGTTGTTTCCACTAAAAACAAAAGTACAGCTGTGTCTGATAGAAATGTCACATTAAAATTCTGACCTTATTATGGTGCTACAGGGAAAGTTAGAGGCAAACCAAAGCTATTACAGTTTATCCTGAGGGGGACATGAATGGCTTTACCAAATGTCATGGCAATCCATCCAACAGGAGTTGATATATTTCAGACTGGATGGTGCAGAGACTGCTGCTAGCATGGCTAAAAAGTTAAATAAAGGTGGAAGGGATTAGTTTTTGTGTTGTGAGTGTTGCTATGATTTTGATTACAGACGTCAATTTTGTCTAAAAATGTGTTGCTGAAAAGCTAAAAGTGGGTGATGGTTTGCTGTGATGCTTTGATTTCAAACTGGTAGCTGGTGCTGCACTTTTCTCTCTCTCTCCTCTTTCATGTCTTCTCTCATCCTCCTCTTCCTCCTCCTTTCTTTCTCCCACTTGTCTGTTCAGCCTTCCATGAACATCCTGCATGCTAACTAACTCCCCGGCTCCGGGCAGCAACCAAGCGTTCATTGAGCAGGCAAACATTTACCGATCCCGCAATCATCGGGCCGGGGAACACGTTTTGTAATTTAATTGAGGCTGTGTGGCTGGTGCAATGTGTGTGTGTGTGTGTGTGTGTGTGTGAGCTGTGGAGGCCCCTCGGCGTTCTGCTGCCCCTGCTTCTTGTTGACAGGGGTAGCTATTATCACAACCAGGCAGATGTGTGAGGGCCACGGATGACGGAAGTGACAGGGAGCAAGAAGGCGGGAGAGATGGAGAGTAACACACCGAGGCAGTCGGCTAAGAGTCGAAACATGGAGAAGCTGCATTTAGCTAGCTGCACACACATGAAACCAACCTCCTATTAATCCACACACACACACACACACACACACACACCGATCGGCAATCTTTGTTGCGGTCACGTGAAGCCAATGCACAAGTGCTAAAAACTGCAGTTCCCCAACCGTCCACTTGAGGCTGGCTGCAAAAGTGACTCAGTCTCCATAAGTCCCCATGTTAAAATGTCCTTCACAGCAGAAATAAACGTGTTTACAGCCTGGTACAAAAAACAGTTTTGGTCTCTAAAGCTAATTCTTATAGAACTCACCTGTTCAAATTATATTAAGGCTTAAAGTTATGCATAAATAACAGTATGGCCTCTTTAGTTGACAGGTAGGTGTTGTTACAGATGGCTTGTTTGAGCAACCAGGCGGCATTCAGCCCACCTCAGGTCTACCGATCCACATCTGTGCCCATTTTTAGATATTTAAGGAGGCGGCAGAGGCAGGACTGCCAAGATGGTGACAGCTAAACCTGTGGGAGAAGTCACGGATACAACGTCCATGTTTTACACAGTCTACGGGATAAACTGGTGAGCAGCACTGAATACGTGGGGCAATGTCAATGTCAAGGCTCTATTCATTTTATCTCCATCGCCTGAATTGCCTGTTCGAGTCTTCCACAAAGTAAAATATTGATTGATATGAATAAGAAAATTACAGTTGTAATCAATTCTTTTGTCACCGGAATTGATGAGAGGGCTAAGTTGCTATCATACCAGCCGGCAGAGCGATTATTCATGCTTATCATTACGGTAATGGCTTAAAAAAAAGAGAACTTGAGAGGACGGGAAAGAAAACGCCACGTACCATCAGCACACCTTCCAGTACATCCTTTTCTTTAATGCATTACAGTGCCAGGCAGGCCGATGCACCACACAGTTACCCAGATGATTCATAGGCAACAAGGGAAGCTGCCAGAGAGGACTCCTCCATATCAGATCAATAAAATCCTGAGCTGAGCGGTGATTTAACTCCCACATGGCCATCGCCACAGAAGGAGGAGAGAGGGAGAGCCCTGTGGATTGTGGGAGAACGCTGAAGGATTGTGGGCATTCAGTTTTGCTGTATCACAGTGTTTTGTTTTGTTTTCAGTAGCTTTTATCTCACAGCTACACCTAAATCTTGGCCTCGAGGAACAACCAGGTCGGATAAAACAGCATTTTTCTGACGTGTTTCACGGCGTATTTTTCCCTCTACCTTAAATATTGACCTCAGCAGTCAGCATGCGTGTCCCAAGTCACTTACTGGGTATTTGTTTTGAATGCCACCCTGAACTATGACTGGAGTTACAAATACAAACTCCCTCTCCCTCGGACAGATTTATTTCGTGCCTCCCCGAGTGCTAAAACAAACACAAGAGAAAGGTCTGGCTAAAGTAAAACCTCAGTCTCATTAAACACAACCTTTTACAAGTGGAGATCAAGATTGGCGTACTAAAAGTCACAACAAATTACAAACAAAATGCCACACAGTGTAGTTTAAAAGCTCCTTATTTTATGAATTAAATCAAATGTGATATATTGATGCTATTCCTTATCTAAATAAGCAATTTCAATATGTTACTATGGCTTTCAGGAAACTGTCAGCAGCATTTGTCACCATTTCCTCACATTTTATAGACAAAAACAATAATCATTTAATCTAGAAAACAATCATAAATGGTAGTAGCCAGCCCTTTATACTGGTATAGTATCATGTTCAATGTGTCTCTTAGGTATATGTAGCCTCAAGTCAGCTGGGAGTGCTGATTTTAAATAATTTAGGCACTATTGTCAGGAAAAATAGATATATTTATACATATATGCAGCCTCAGAGACAAGACAGAACATGACTTCCACATACTACATATTCAGTGTAATCTTTATACGAGGATCAGTGCTAATATCCACACTTCATGCCTTAAGCTCCCACGCTAACACATAACTGCTGACAAAAACAGCTCCTGGGCATGCACACACACACACACACACACACACAGTGAAATATGTTAACTCATAGCCCCGGGGTGGGAGAGCAGAGCTGAGCAAAACAACTGCCTGTCCGCCATCGTGACACAACAGTCTGAGGAACTGCACCAACAAATTAGCTGCTCATTAGAGAGGTCGCGACCTCCAAGCAGCCATTATATTCTGCTAAGCTAGGAGGGCATTAAAGGAGAGGTGCATCGATGAGGGCAGGCCAAAGGGCTACAGAACAGTGCACCCACAAAGATAGATGTATGCACGTCCTGAGGGCTTGTATGTTGTTGGATTCTGCTGAGGAACATAAAAAACCATCATCTTTATTTACACAGGGCAACAAAAAAACCAACAACACATAAGAAATATAGATCATTAACAATAAAAGCAAGGTAAAACATAACCCGAGGAGGTGGAGGTCAAAGCAGATTCCTGAATATCGTTATATAAGAGTCTATAAAACTGAACTGAAAACATTTAATATCTGACTCTACAGCAAGCCTGACCAGCTCAGGTAAGCCATTCAGAAGTCTATAAAAAATAATAATAATGCCAAATTAGCTCTAAAATGTCCTCAGAAAGACAGAAAGGGCATCCTTTTCACAGCTCATGTTACAAATGTCATTTAAAGTTTGGAAATAATAAAATATCTAGACTACAGTGAGGTCAAAACTGAATATAATGTATTCAAAACATGTAAAACTGACAGTACTCATAGGAGTGAGCACTATGGATAAAATCATCTGCAGTATGTGTAATTTTATATCACAATATGTGCAATGTGATATAGTCGTTTTTCTGGAAAACTGCGATACAGCTGAGGTACATATTGATTCAAAAATCATATAAAAGTCTAATTTTTATCAAGCAGTCCTGCTTGGATGGTCTAATACAACAAGATATTTATAGTTAACAGATTTAGATCATCTAAGCTTTTCAGACACCTTATTGCAATTGCAACTGCAGTTACACAGTGCTATAATATATAAATATGACATTCAACAGAAGTAGCCACTTTACTATTAAAAACAGGCAAATTATGTAACTATATCACATAGCAGTTAGCAGTGCATTCTTTAATTATTAAATATCTACAATAAAAGGTAATAACAAATATAAAATGTCAATGTACACACATGTACACATACTAAGGCTGTCACTATGTATTCAAAATTCAAACTACAGTTCAAAAGCAGAAGGAAATGTAGTACTTATCTACGCTTAGCAGCTACGCTTTCATTGTTCTTGATGCTAACGCGAAATGGAGAGAACTAGTGAGCCGTTCTGAGTAGATAAACATGACGCTGAACTATCAGAGGAAGTGTGTTTGAATTTGACACCATAGATGAAATGATTGTGGATAAATGTCAGGCTGACTTTGTAAAACATAACTGCCTCCCGGTAACATTTAGCCGTGTTACCGTTAGCTTACATGAGGCAGTGGGGGCACCGCGACTTAACGGAACAGTGTTAATTCTCGGTTTCGAATGTATAACATGTTAGTGACGCTAACACAAAGACCAAGAAGCACATTGTTTTGTTACATTATCTTGTGTGGTTACTGCAGGGTTTTCATCATTTCCAGTATGTAAAAGCAACATAAAGCACATTGAGTACATGTGGCCACGTACCAAGCAGGCCTGCCTGTGACTCATAAGCAGCCCTGCAGTGAGTCTCTGTTCAGGGGCAGGCAGGGTGATGCCCGCTGGGTCCTGCTGGTGCCCCGTTCTGGCCCTGGCAGTAACCTCCACGCCAGTAACAGACGGCCAGACGCCCCCTCATCCAGCTACCGCACCTCAGGAAGCAGGAGTACGAAGATCTAGGCTGACTGCTCCCACAGAGCCGAGGCGGCAGATGACAGTTGGGACGTGCGTAGTCGCGGGTGTGTGTTTCTAAACGTTAGTCTGGTGCAGAGACACGCTATCGCGCCAAGAAGAGCACAGTTAGAGATAGAAAGAAGGAGTGACAGATCATTTGTGAAAGCTCTATTCATTTGCGAAAATGGCCTGGATGTCAGTCTCCATCAGCATGTCTGCGTTGGCTGTCTGAGCAGCCTTGAAAACAGCAATCTGGGGTTCAGCTTTTAGTTTAGAAATGATAGAAAGAAAGAGAGCAACTGAGAGAGCATTACCATAATGATTCTGTCATCTCTCCATCCCTCCATCAGATACGACTCTCCTCACTCTCTCTGTTCCTTACCCTCGTCTGTGAATATCAGCTATTTGTGCGGCGCGAAAGTATTCACCCTAACAAGTCATTTCATCTCGTGTTGAGTCCTAAACTCCCAGCGGGGCTGAGATAAGTTCATCTGTTTCCATTTCATATCAGCTTATTTCAAGAATTTGCCCGTAAGAAATGTGATTCGTAGGGAGCTTATTCGAAGACGCTGACTGCTGTTTTTTTGAAAATGTGAAATTTAAGTCAAGCTGAATGAGAAACAAGCAGGTCAGGGATACAAACAATGAAGTCTGGTGTGTAAGGTTTAGGATTTCATCACCTGAAAATAAGAATCTTTATGTTTTTGAATGTTTTTTTAGAATGACGCCATGGGTCCTTTTCCACCAGTCCACCAGGTTGAACCGCCATGTTTCTACAGTAGCCCAGAACAGACAAACTAAACACTGCCTCTAGATAGGGCCTTTTGTGTTTTTTGCATGTTTCACAGCCAGTGTAGTTTCTCCTTCACAATAGGAAGGATAGGGTGAAGCAAGGGGATTGCAATCTGCAACTACACAACTATCCGCTTTCTTGCCAATAGTTAGATGATCGATAACACTCATATCTATAGGCTAAATATGAAGCTACAGCAACAAATGGTTAGCATAGCTTAGCATAAAGACTAGAAACGGGGAGAAACAGCTTGCTTGGCCCTATACAAAGAGAAGAAAGTCACCTATCAGCACCTCTAAAGCTCACTAGCTAACATGTCATACCTCCTTTTTTTTATCAAAAACTAAAGTGTAAAAAACAAGTTGTCTCAGTCCAAGAAGTCATCGCTCCCAGCCAAGATATTGTCCTTTTTTAGGCTGGTTGTTTCCCCCTGCTTCCAGTCTTTATGCTAAGCTAAGCTAAGCTAGGCTAACCATCTCCTGGCACCAGCTTCATATTAAAAGGACAGATCTTATTAATTGTATCTTTCAAGAGGCATGTTGACAGCCTGATACAAAACATGGTTTTGGTCTCAACTACTACTCAACTGCAGTTCCTCAAACGTCCACTTGAGGCTGGCTCCAGAAGTGAGTCACTCTCCATAAGTCCCCATGTTAAAATGTCCAACTTCACAGCAGAAATAAACATGTTTACAGCCTGGTACAAAAAACAGTTTTGGTCTCTATAGCTAATTTCCCCGTTCATGACAACTGTACTGAGGGTGAATTTTTATAGAACTCACCTGTTCAAGTTATATTAAAGCTTAAAGTTATGCAGAATTAACAGCATGGCTGCTTTGATTGACAGGTAGGTGCTGTTACAGATGGCTTGTTTGAGCACCCAGGCATCATTGAACTCGCCTCAGGTCTGTCAATGATCCAGGCTAGCTGTTTCCCCCTGCTTCAAGTCTTTATGCTAAGCTAAGCTAAGCATCTCCTGGCACCAGCTTCATATTTAATGGACAGATCGTATCAATCATATCTTCTCACTTAACTCTGGGCAAGGAAGCGAATAAGTGCATTTCCCAGAATGTCAAACTATTTCTTTAAAAACAGAGACAGGAGGCAGTTTGCAATTACCTCTCATTACCTTCCACTTTGCTTATATCTTTTCGAATCCCCAAAGTGATAAAGGATACGGAGGAAGAGCATTTAAAGATAAACCAGACAAGAAGTTCGGCTTTTCAAAGGGTGAAACTGAGCTGTGATTTGCAGGAGGTCAAAGTACAAGAAGAAGAAACAGAGCTGAGACTGTTTGATACTTCTAGGAAGCTTTTAACTCACTCCACTCTCAACACTCATTAGATGTAAGTGAGTCATTCTGTGTCTTTAAACAAAAGTGTTTTTTTAAAGTAGAGCACCCCTGCATAGAGATTTTTAAGTTTTATGTCTGTCATATTTCCAGTTTATGGCATAACTACCTATTTTACAGGATTTTTGATATGATATGTTTAAAAAAAGGCATAATTCTTTATGAAATGTTAATAAAATGCACAGAAATAAATGTAAACAAATATTCCAGAAGCTTCGTCTCCTCGTTAAGGGAGCTGCAGCACCCACTGCAGCAGCACAAACACGCACACGCTCTCATAAATCAATAAAAACATTTCACACCAATGAAATTTCATGGTATCCACTCAAAGTCAACACAAAAGTCAAAAGCAATTCTGGAAAATACACAAAGAGAGCATGCCTTGTGTAGAAAAAAACCTTGATCTATTACCCACACACACACAATCTCAGAGAAAAACAGCTCATAAGACGTCATGAAACTGTTAAAAATCAAATCACTGTGTGATGTTTAGTGTGAGGCGAAGAGAAAACCAAACTGGGGAGAATGAAAGGATGGGGAGAAAGAGAGCTTTAGTCAGAAGCCAAATCTCTGGATGCTGAAAAGAAAACCTCCAAAAAAGAGTGTGAAAAAGTGTGTGTGTGTGTGTGTGTGTGTGTTTCTCTTTGGCTTTCCCATGGCTATTTACAGCCCAGTCAGACACTGGGGACTGTCTGGAGTTCACACACACAGCACCAGAGAAACAAAATCGTGACCGTAAGCGATACACACTCTCAGAAACATCTCCTGTTCCAGCAACCAAACACAGATATAAACCACTGACAGTATAAAGAATGGACGGCGTACCCGTGATGTCATACATATGTTTATCTGCCCAAATGCCACCATCATTAAAATCATTCAAATCTAACTCATAATGAAGCTTTACAGTACCAAACGATTGAGTGAGAGTTTGTTTCACGGTGTAAAGCACAACACTAATTTTAACCACGGAGTAAAAGCGAAATGTGGACAGCTGTGACAGCAAAAAATAAACAAATATATTCATGTTAAAAAAAACAGCTTGGCTCGCTGTTTGTGATGTTTGAACCTGGCAGTTGTGCTACAAAGATGCAGTTTGATTGGCATCTGTCACTAGCTTCTGTCATTTCCTGTTAGCACAAAACCAAAAGTATACACAGCAACAGCGCACTGCTGACAGCTCTGCATATTTTATAGTACGAGACGATTGAAAACGGAATCTCTGGGATTAATAATCGTGTTTAACGTTAATATCCTGCAGTACTTGACAAATACTTTCTAATCCAATCAACGCGCAATCAAGACTCTCGTCTGCCTCCATGATTACTTTACTGTGAGATTTGTGATCGCTCCAATAAACACGACACACACAAACTGAGGGGATAAATGAGTGCAGAAACCTAACAAACGCAGACGCGTGTGAAAATGTTGTGCATCATACAGACTAATCTACTCTAGATTTATGTTCAGTGTCGTCATGAGAGTAAAAACTGAATGTATTTATACTGAGAGTGTAAGCACGGATCATAGTCGAAATCAAACTTTGTAAGTCTAAGTAACACAAAAGTTATGGCCCAGGCTTTGGGAAAATAAACCGCTTTTGTCCAACTTCCACAGTCTCGATGTGAAGGTCCCGTGTAGTAAAACCCTCAGTCTTTACTTGCTATCTTGTGATTATAATTACCAATTCCTTGCTCTGTAATCAGATGAAATACATCATTCAAGAAAAAATCTGAAACACATGAAACTGAAAGTGTAATTTCAGCCCCGGAGATATGTCGAGAACACCCAGCGAGCATGAGATCTGCTGGCTGGCTGGCAGCGGTCCAGTAAGGCTGCTTTTGAGGATTTGTAGGTAAAAATATATTATATATTTCAATCGGTGCCTATTCCAGCTGACATTGGGTGAGAAGTGGGGTACACCCTGGACAAGTCATAGAGACAAACAACCATTCACACTCACGTACACACCTACGGGCAATTTAGAGTCACCAATAACCTATTAAGTGCATGTTTTTGGACTGTGGGAGGAAGCCTGAGTACCCGGAGAGAGAACCCACGCAGACAGGAACCTTCTTCCTGTGAGGTGACAGAGCTAACCTCTGCAGCGCCATAAAATCCAAGATAATTGAGCCCCAATGACAGATTTCTTTCTTTCTTCTTTCATTTGTCTGTTTATCTATCTGTACATACAGTACGTACACGGAAACAATGTATATTTCATGTCTGTGGACACCTTAAATCCAGTCTGCAACCTTAAATACTAAATTTGTTTAAGTGTAAGGTTCCACGGTGCTCAAACTCGACTGCAATATGATTTGTTTATTATTTCAGAGCGGGGATGACAGAACGGCAGCGAGATGAGGAGATGAAGAGCGGTGTGATAACATTTTCAAACAGATGAGAGCACAGACAGATCTTCCCCTCTCCGTCTCTCAGGTTCTTTAGATGTTCAACAGACTGAAATATCACGGACCTTCACGCTGATATATTTAAACCGACGCCGGCGCATTATTGGCTGCTTCAAGATTAAGTGTGTAAACACCGCGGAGTGAAATGTGCATGTGTGTGTGTCCGAAGCACAGGGACGGACTATCAGAGTGCAGCGAGGTCAAGTGTGTGTTCGAGGCAGCCTTTTAAAGAGTTTATGAACGTCTAAAAGCAGAGTCAGCCCAGGGGACAGATTGGGCGAGAGACTTGTAGGAAGAGACAGCGAAAGAGAGGATTGAGATTCAGCTGTAAAGATGGGATGATAGAGGAATGAGGAGGGACGAGCCAAAGACAAGGACAGAGAAAGAAAATGTCATTTAAAAATAACTCTTCTTAAAGAAGCGCCATTACTCAACAGCTTTATCATCCATACATCGTTTGTCTTCTGCTTAACCGTGGTCGGGTTGTGGTGGCAGCGGGTTTAGCGGGGTGTTCCAGCTCCTCCGGGGATCCCGAGGTGTTCCCAGACTAGATGGACTATGTAGTCCCGACAACAGGTTCTGGGTCTGCCCTGGTGTCCCTCCCAGTTGGATGTGCTCGCAGCACCTCCAAAAGAAGGCACCCAGGAGGCATCCTAAACAGATGCCCGAACCACCTCAGCTGGTTCCTTTCGACGCGAAGGAGCAGCGGCTCTACTCTGAGCTCCGGATGCATTCGCCATCTCACTACCCAAAGCTCATGACCATAGGTGAGGGCTGGGACCAGAAAATCTTCTCCACAACAGTCCAGTACAACACCCCAGTACTGCAGTCGCTGCACCAATCCACCAGTCCATCTTACGCTCCAACAAGACCCTGAGACACTTGAATTCCTTTGCTACTTATCAGTATAAAGTAATTCCAAAGAAAACTGTTTGTTTTAAGACTGGCACATTCTTAGATACATGTTATTTATGTGTTTTTCAGTGCTATGTCCAACAAAAATTGAACTCCATTAACCTCTATTGTACTGGGCTGGCTGCAGAAATCTCTGGAGATGGATGGCATGCAGGAGACATACAATAAACTTCGCCTCATTTAAATGTTTCCTCGAAAATCAGTATTCAGTTTGTATAATATCTCTTCTTTTCCTTTCTGGTGGCGTGTATTTTGTTTCTCTCTGCAGCCTGCATTTGTGAAATGACAAACACTAACCACTCAAACTCGCTCCAGATGTCGTGTGACTGCTGCGATGCTTTCAAATTAAATTAGCGTAGCATGTCACTGGCTTAATTTGAAAGCAAATGTCACATCAGTGACAGCAATGATGATGAGATGAGATGTTGTCACACGTGCTTATGCTCCAAAAATTATAATCACTTTTATTTCTTTCATAAATAGAAGCTCTTTAACGTGTTGCTATTAAGTACAGTGAAGGCTCTACAAGGTGGCTTGTTTGAGCACCCAGGCGTCATTCGGTCCGTCTCAGGTTTTAGATTAGCCGCGAGGCAGAAGAGGCAGGACTACAAACATGGCGGCGGCCAGGGACACAGATTTTGAGTTTCATAACGGCTCTTCAGAAACCTGTGGGTGACGTCACGCATACGTTGTCCATTATTTTGCGAAATTGAGGAAGTTTTGTGGAATTTTGCCGCTTCCATGAAACGTTCCTAACGCGCACCAAAATACGTTGAAGGAAACAACTATCGAGGGGCTGTAAACTAGAATAAAACTGTCAAGGACACAAAACCCCTTAACGCAGAAGGGCAACATGACAATGCAGATTAGATAATGTGACTGCCTGCCGGTCACAGTGACTCACACACACAGACGGGGCATATTGACAAAATGTCAGACTCTGTTGTCTGACACATTTCAACAGCCCATCTCTTGTAGTTAATCAGACCACACAGACACACTCTCTCCGAGCTAAAAACAACACAGTACATTACAGATTCTATACTGGTATTTTCTATCATGTCAATAAAGCTCCCCTGAATTGGGATTTAAATCTACTACTAGGGATGGAGAGACAAAAATAGACGGAGAGAGAAAGAAACAGAGCTGCGGAAGAGGCCTGCTAGAAAATCCATAGCCTGCCTGTTATCTGGACGATAATTGGTTTTCCCCCTCTACGCCCCTCCAACCCTCTCGCATCCTTCCTCTTCCTCCTCCTCATCCCTCCTACCTTGCCTGCTTACCCCTATCTTTCTCCTCTACCCCACCACCACCGCCACCACCTCCTTTTCTCTCTTTGCTCACACACATTCCCCAACACAGCAACGTAGGTAACAAAAAGCACACCAGGAGCTCGCTGGAAATACATCATTTTCCAGATTCTGTATGTCGCTTTTTTTTTTTTTTGCACCTGAACAAAGAGCTGACAACACCGAGATGAAGGCTTAGTGTCAAACGAGCATCCCCTCAGACAAAATGACATGTACGCCATCACAAAAGGTATTGCACATGCACACAGTGAGACATACATGATTAGCGTGAAGCGTGTAATCAGTGAATGGCCTGATTAGCGGGTTACACTACAGCGCAAGACAAAGAGATTCATTTACTCATCCACTTCAGTAAAAAAACAGACAGAAAAGCGATGGGGTGTGGGGGTGGAGACACGGGGGAGAAGCTATAAAAATCATTTTAGCTCTGTGGAGATGCCAGAAAGACAGACAGGGAGCAGGCAGACACACACACACATGCTGCCAGATACAGACAAAGAGGCGAGGAAGAAGAATGCATGGACCTACAATAAAGAAATACAAGCGAGCAGAAAGGAGGAAAGACATTCGAGGACACGAGGAAAGACAGGCGGGTTTAGACAGACAGCCACACACACACACATATATAATCACACACACAAAGGGTTGGTGCGTAGGTTGAAGTCTGCAGGGGGGCTCTGCTGTATTCACTAGTTCAAGATCCAGGAGTGCTTACTCAGCAGAGCTCCCGTTATATAGAGGAGTGAGTCAGGAGTAAAGAAGGAGGGACGCGAAGTGAAGGGAAAGGAAAATCTTCACGGGGGTCGGATTTGTATTGATGCTCGTTTTGTATCTGTCAAGAGAAATGGTAGATAAAAGACACATTTCTGCTGAGAATATTAAAGAAACTCAACTTCAATCCATCAAAATGGAAAAATACCGAAAAATACATGTTGGAGCGCGAATTCACATCAAGTCAGTTATCTGGAAGTGACATTTCCAGATGTGTTGAACTCAACAGTGCCTCGTTTAGGAGAAGCCACGGTGGCCGTCACCGGTTCCTTTAGATACATATAAACTACGCACAAAAAGTGAGGAAGTTCATGTTTGGTAGATCATTTCTTTGTTGTAACAACGCTTCTTGGCTATAAATCTTATACCATTGGAAAACCTGATTATTTCCCTTTTAAACGGTGCCACATTTGTAAGGAACGTGCATTTGTGGGATGAGCAGCAGAGCTGAGTTTGTGGGTTGCGCCCATGAAAAATTTGCCAAATCTTCTCTGCCAATGCCAAACAGCTTTTCTTTGCTTTGTTTGGTGAATTGGATGATTTTGCATTGCATTTAGCTAGATAACCTATAGGAAAACTATAGGTCATAGCGGGAGTCATTGTTAGTTGTGTTAGTGTTTGTTGACTTTAGCTAGCTGGTCTGCATGCTAATAAAAGCTAACATCAGCGACATAAGGCTAAAATGCGGCCGTTTAGTCCGATAGCTACTAGCGTTAGCAAGCAACATGTTTTTCTCTCCATTCAGCAGCCTCAGCTCCACCCACAATCCACATCTTTGGCCATTTTTAGATTAGTCGGAGGCGGACGAGGTAGGACTGCCAAGATGGCCGCAGACAGTGCCACAGTTTTTGAGCTTCAAAGCTCGGATACAATGTCCATATTTGCACTATCTATGGTAGTGTTAATAGCAGCTAATGTAGCTAATCAAGCTTCCAGTCTCAAACAGAGACAAGAAGCAGGTTGCAAAGGTCTGGAAAGTTAAACTTCTTTGTAACTCCAACGCTGGACTGTTTTCATCTGGAAACTTGTTTGTCAGCTCCAACAGACTCAATTTATTAACTCCTCTGGAGCCACAAAAGGCTTTAAACAACTGTTTTTCACATATGTAGTAGCATTCACAAAGACCTGTAAACCTGTAATCTTATGTGTACTCTGAACATCATTACACGAGTGCATTCGCTGAAGCAGCCTTTCGCTAATGTGCAGGCTGTGTCGTCTTGTAATACCAGCGGTTTGCTAATTACTGCTGTCTCATCAATTAGCTGCGTACCTTTTAAGTTTAAGTAATGTCATGAGGCATGCTAATAACATCCGTGATGTGATGATTACCGTTAGCACGGCCGTTGTGCTTATATGCTAATGTTTTTGGGTTTGTTCTTGTTAAATGTAGAACATGTACACTCGCACCTACCTGTTGTGATTAATAAACATCACTAACATAACATCCTAACGTCCCTGAATTCTTGCCAATGCACCACAGTGGTCACATACTCTCAACCATTTACAGTTACAGTCCAGGCTTTCAATCCTTCTTTAAAACTTTAGTTGAAATAAAACATAATTCAGCCTGCAAAACCAAAGTTTTTATGCAAATTGGTATGTTAAGATCAAAAACCTTTTCACTTTATAATGTCCTCTATTTCTCTTATTAATTTCTAAGTCTAAATAATAGATGAGGAACTCTTCACAAATGTGAATGCTGAAGAGAAGAAGGTATAAAAAAAAATCAAAGAAGAAAGAGAGCGCAGGGGTGAGAGAGGTTGTGCGGAGGTTAGATTTGTAATTTTCAGACCCGTCCCTTGGGGTTGCCAGGTGTGTGAATGTGCAGCACAAAGAGCCTGAAGCAACAGACATACAACACCTTCATACCCACCTTCAGACCCTTTCTATCATTCCTTGTCCTCCCCCAACACACGCACAAACACTTTTTATTCCTCCAGAAGTCTTTTTTCCAAACATCTTTTCCTGCTTCCGGCCTATTCTTTCATTTTTTTTGGTCTTCAGTTTTGTGGGGGAGGAAGACTACCACTCCCTCTTCGGAAGACACTCCTTTCAATTACAGTTTGGAACAAAGAGTTAGTAAGTAAAGAGTAAAAAATTAAACATTTCTTTCTCCGCCCTTGTCATCTCCCTTCCTGCTCTCTTAGCCATCTCCAATCTTAGCAAAAGGCAAAAATAATGCACCACAGGCGAGTCTAATCATGACTAAGAAAGCTTTTTTGGATACTGATTTGCCTTCCTATCATTCAAAGGAATCTCCACTTAACCGCCATGCATAAAACAATCTGCAGGAAAACTCATAGCCGGCTGCTTCCTTGGCCTTGCTGCTTGTCGGGGATAAGTGAATTCTGAATTTGGGAGTAGGGGAACGTAAAATGAGCACTCTGTGAATGATATATTCTCAATTTTTCATTCAGTAGTTTGGGGGCAGATGAATATTTGATATCTTTTTTAAAAAAGACTCATTCATCACATAGTTCACGTTGGCCAGGGGGAAACGAAAGATGAGGTTATGGCAAGGCAGGCTTATGGAAAGCGTCCAGTTACTGAGGCTCATTATCAAGAAGATAAAGTACGCTGGTGATGGAGTTCGAATTGTACAGGAAGAGAGGAGTGAATTGCGGCGCTGGATGACGCTCCATCTGCATTCAGAGTGCTTTAAGTCAGATATATTGAGCTTTAAAGTTTCTCCCATCCAGAAACTAATATAACTTTTTAAATCTGGAGGTCAGCCTCCTCAATAAACTTTTCAAAAGTCTTTCAGAAGTCCTTTTTCACAATTTAAAAAAGAAAAATTAAAACATATTTTAGCTACAGCAGAAACACTTTCATCCAGACTGGAATATCTCATCAACTATACGACTGATTGCCATGAAATTCGGTACAGACAATCATGATCCTCAACGGACAAACTCACAATTTTGGTGTCCTTCTGACATTTCCTCTAGCGCCACCAGCAGGTGAAAGTTGTAAATTATCCATTAAATATCTCAACATCTACTACATTGATTAGCACTGATTTTGTACAGACATGTCTGGTTCTTAGACGATGACTGAAGGTGGAACAAGTACAGTATGAAGGTGAACATGTTAGATATTTTAATATTAATTTGTATAAAAGTGCGCAGAAGGTACTGGTTCCTTCCTGAATTCCCCACAATACAGTTGTAGACTGATATAGTAAATGACATTTATGTTATGGAAAAGATTACGGAGTGTGTTCATGAAAATCTGGACCAAGTGGGTGAAATATGTAAAGACCCTCAGGCCAGATTTTGTAGTAGGTATCAAATTAATGACCCTGTAATATTGTTTTATTCCAGCAAACCTTATTGATTTTTAGATTATTTACTCTCAAGTCTTCTCCTCAAGACATACTTTTTTCATTGCTCTCGTGTAAACTCTTTATCTCATCCAAAATGTAGTTCTTAAATATTGAAAAAAATCTGTAGACGGCAGAGGAAATAAAAAATGCTTTTTGTAATATAAACTGCTGTCAGCTGCAACAATTAGCCAATTAATCAATTTGTTGTCAACTACTGGATTAATCACCAACTATTGTGATAATCAATTTTGAGTCATTTTTTAAGATAAAGTAGCAGGAGCAGCAGCAGTAGTAGTAGTAGCAGTAATCGCAATCACAGTATTAACAGTACAGTAGTAGCAGCAGTAATAGCAGTAAGTAAGAGCAGCAGTAGTAGTATCAGTAATCAGTAGTAGTAGTAGTAAGAGCAGCATAAGTAGTAGTGTTAGTAGTAGAGTAGTGGCAGCAGTAGTAGTAGTATCAGTAGGAGTAGTAGTATCAGTAATATCAGCAGCAGTAGTAGTAGTAGTAGTACAATATGGGTAGCAGTAGCAGTAGTAGTTGTGCTGGCAGTCACTTTTTGCAGACATTCTTGCTTCTTAAATGTGAATGTGGTTTCTTCAGTTCTCTGTGACTGCAAACAGAATATCTCCTTGTGTCGTTGTGTCGTCATCTCGGGCTTTAGGAAACAGTGATCAACATTTTAAAGGCCGAACAGCTAATAAATGAATCCAGAAAATGATCGACAGATGAATCCATAGTGAAAGTAATCGTTAGTCGCAGCCCTGCTAAACATCAGCACGTTAGCGTTGTCATTGTTAGCATGCTGACATAAGCATTCAGCTCAAAGCACCACTGCCACAGAGTGAGCTAGCTCGGCTGTAGAGTATAATTATCTAAACACAGGGGTTATTGCATTGCAGTGAGGTTGCTTGCTGCAGGTTTTATCAGATAAAAGGGAATTTTAAGTGGGAATATTACGTAATCATTGTTTTAAACACTCAATCTGACCGCATGAACCTCTGGAAAGAGAAAAGAGAAGCTTGGACTGTAAATAAGGACACCTGAGGAGCTGCTAGCCCACTAAATCATACATTTATGAGCTGTGTTAGCTATGTGTAGGCAGACGCGTGGTATGTATGGATGTCTGAATATATTCCATCCATATATCCTCATTATGCTGCATCCATCAGCCTGTAGCGTGTGTTATCATTGAGTGAGTGCATCGCTTCTGTGAGAGCGTGAGAGAAAAAGACAACAGGAGGCAATCCATTGGCATCGGCAAAGCCTGCTGGGAAATGTGTATCCCGTGGGAGGCTGTCAGCTCAAGGTAATTTACTTCCTGGTTGCTCTGCACACGCTCTCTCGATGTCAATGCCGAGGAGAGGACGAGTGGGGAATCAATCACGGCGGGAATTAAAGAGGCCATCACACAGTCTGGCTACATATCACACATACACACACACAAAATGTAAAGTCTTCAGCCTTCAGCTCCATCACTCATACAGGTAAAGGCCATTGTTATCCACACACCTGGGGACAAATGACATAAGACACCTGTAAGCAGCCGTATGTCAAGAGAACACACACACACACAGGCAGTCGGAAGTTGTGTTTAATATTCATACGGAGTCTCATTGTGATGGGCTGGGGAGGTGTTCAGACGCACACTAATCTGAGGTGATTAGCTGTGTGTGTGTGTGTGTGTGTGTGTGTGTGTGTGTGTGTGTGTGTGTGTTGCATAATCGGGAAAACTCCATATTTGCACAGACGAAAGATGAAAGAGTTTCTGGAGCTTTTTCATCAATGAGTGTGTGCAGTACGGTTGAAATTACTCCCCGTTTACACTCTCTGCATGCATTTTCACATGTATATTTTATGTGCGTGTCTGTGCATTATGCTGCTTCACGTCTCTTTAATGTTTCGATGCACATTTGTCACGGCACTGGCTGGTTCAGAGGAGATATTGCACCAGTTGTGGAGAAGGAAAAGATGATGAACTGGCTTGAGTCTATATGCTACATGAAAATCTTACTTGCTGCTGCTGCTGCTATAATGGACTGTAAGAGAACCTGGCTACAGGAATTTGCGCCCATTCAGCCACAAGAATAGAATAGCCCACTCCATACTTTACCAGCCACCCTCCGGTTCCCAAGCCAAGTCCATACAGACTGAGCTACTGCCACCTCCAACAGTTGAAGAACTGTTCCACCACCGATGTTGAGTGATGATGTTTGACTCGACCAGTTCATCCCAAAGATGTTGGATGGATAGTATCAGTGACGTCACCCACAGGTTTCTTAAGAGCCGTTGTGAAGCTCAGAGTTTGGTGGCTCTGGCCGCCGCCATCTTGGCAGTCCTGCCTCCACTAATCCCAAAATGGGCAAAGACATGGAGCAGAGGCGGGCTGAATGATGCCAAAGGGGTCACACGATGATTAGCTGGGTAGGAAATAAGAAATTCGACTCCACATAATGTGTGTATTTCAGACTTTCCTCTAATCTTTTTTTCTGTGTCAAACACTGGATAGCGTTACCTCTTCAGGCCTTTAAAAAATGATTCAAGTAAAACAGTTAGGGCTCTGCAGATAACCGCACGACCACAATACAGCAGCCATGTGATGCCTACCGCAGGGTTGAGCTTATTAGCGTCATCACCGCAACATTTTGTGGGGTCAATTTCATGTTATTCCATTCAGTCAGTCACTGGCGGTAAACTGCAGAACCACGGGGATATGTTGCTTTTTCACCGCGGTAAGAAAAAACCCAGACCGTCACAGTCTGAGAAGGAAAAATCACTTTTAAATTGAAGTGCACACACTTCATAGATCTGCATCCTGTAATGAGGGGTCTAAAGTATACAGTACATTGAAACTAAGGGGTCTAGCCAAACCATGAAAACAGCCTCAGACAAGAAAAACACAAAACCACACCAGAAACTATCAGGGGATTTATAAATTAGTGATAAATGACACTAACTGGTCAAATGTAAGCATGCAGAAAGCAGCAACATGTGTGCATTAAACAAGCAGGTTTTCACTTGTGTTTGTCGTTTGAATCCACAAGGTTTGCAGGCGTACATCAACAAGTAAGTATATCAGTGCATCGCTAAAATAAAGATAACACTAAAATAAATCATTTTAATAAAGTTAGCAAACTCATCAATCTAAAAAAAAAAGCAAAATAAGATAAACCAGTCTGTAGCCATTGGTTACGTGGTTGCAGACTGCAGATTGTTGCTACTTTTGAGATCTTCAAATCTTTCTCGCATTTTTGCTCAACAATTTTCACCTTCCTGTTTACAAACTACAACATGACTCTGTGTGGTTGTCTTGCAAAAACTGGTTCTCAAAAAAAATTGCCTGATCATCTTGCTTCTCACGAAGTGGTGCAAAGGGACGTTTAGCTCCTGAGTGTAACTCGGTGCTTTGACCATTTAGTTGAGAATATACATGCAGTACATAGGTACAGCAGGTCAAAGAAGAACCTGGAAACGGTTCTATAAAACCTAATGAATGTTTGGGAAGGGGGCGGCACGCTGGAGTAGTGGTTAGCACCGTCGGCCAACAGCAAGGAGAAGGTTCCTGGTTTGAACCTCGGCTGTTTGTTTCGTTGATTTCCTGTTTGCATGTTCTCACAGTGTCTACATGGGGTGCATGGGGTTCTCTCCGGGTGCTCTGGCTTCCTCCTACAGTCCAAAGATAGGTTAATCGGGGACTCTAAATTGGCCGTAGGCATGAATGTGAGTGAATGGTTGTTTGTCTCTATGTCTCTGATGAACTGGCGACTTGTCCAGGGTGTATCCCGCCTCTCGCCTAATGCCGACTGGGATAGGCTCCAGCCTCCCGCGACCCTGATGAGGATAAGCGGTTACAGAAAATGGATGGATGTTTGGGAAGGACCTCCATATTAGATTTGGTTTAGATGATATGGCTAAATTATCATCTGATTTACAGTTTACAGTTGCTGAACTTACTGAACTGAACTCAACTTACCATGTCCGATAAGAAACAGAGTCAAAACTGCAGCCTAGTTAGAAAAATAATCCATCAGATTGATTGATTTTAATGTGATATTTAGCTACAGCAAGCCTGTGTGAATGTATTTTATCAAAACTCTCATTTGTAGCAGTAGTAGCTGTCATAATAGCATCCTATTACTGCATGTTTTATGGCCTTAATGACAGGAATTTGGCAAAAAGTGTAACTGGGAGGTGGAAAACTCAAAGATACTGAATGTGAGCACAAAACACAATCTTGTCAGTTTAATTTATAAAGATATCAGGACTGGACTTCAAAAGCCCACATGGGTCGAACCCCATGAAACACACACTCACACTCACACGCATTACTTCCCTCCGATGCCTCCCAGCGTAGCTCTTGCCCTAACCACATAATGACATTAGCATTTCTAGCCCTCTTCTCTCCACATCTTATCTACTTCAAAAGCAGCGCTTCATTAACTACCGCCATCTATCAGAGCGCAGGGAGCCGGGTGGAATGTGTGTGTGTGTGCCCAAAACACTTGCAGTGTTATGTGGGGTCACAGACTTGTAGATTAGTGTGACAGACTGGACGTCACACCTCTCCCTCCCTGTTCCTCGAGCTGCATGTTTCCTCAGTGTCTCCTCCACTCAGTATCAACATGTTTGCCTCTTCAGGGACTAAAACACAACATGACCAGAACAGGAAGTGTGCAAAATCGACTAATGTTGAAGCTAACAAAGGGGGAAGTCATGAAAGAATTAAATTAACAAGAAATTCCCAGCAACACTCTTCTGGTAATGGATTTAGCACATTACCAGCATGAATTACGTCTTTCATTAGGTATTTAAGCGACGACGAGCCACGACAGCGGTGATTGACACAGATTTTTACAGCTAAAGCTTTAGGAGTTGTTCAAAAACACAGCATGAACCAATTACAAGTGATAAAGAACAAAAAGAAATCTTTTATTTGAACAAAAGAACTGTGTTTTTCCATCTGGCGCTACATTAAGCAGCCTTTTTTAGTTTATTCATTCGTACTTATACTTGTATATCTCCCTGTGAAGTATGTTATATCCTGTATGGTGCATGATTACAAATAGGAAACCAGACTTCCTATGAGAGAGGTTATCTGCGTGGATCAAAATATAAACACAGCTGCTTAAATCCACCTTTTAAAATTGCAAATAACGTGTACGTATTTCCTCCTTAATGAGCAATATGGGAAAAATAAATCAAACAAGTTACCCAGGCAGCCAATCGTGTAATGCCGTGCCAAGCAGCCTAAATCGAGCACATCTTATGGCCACATTCATGCCAGACTCTTAATTAATAAATTACCAACAATCCAAGGGTCGAGTCTGGCCCAACGTTGGTTTCTAACCAAAGTTGAATCCATCGAGTCAGCACTGCCAAATCCAAGTTAAACCTGCCAAACAGACTTTGTATTGGCCAGTTCATCCCAACTATTTTAGCCTCTATCAGTCAAACTAATTGAAGCATTTGTCATGTGGCGTAGTTTAATTACTGGATGTCTACAGGATCTATAGTATCTCTGCACTCTAAAGATTCACTTTGTTCATGTGAATCTGTTTTTTTGCAGTTATGTGCCAACTGTACAGAAGTTAGCAGTTGCTAGCTAGCTTTATGTGCAGCAGTTCTTTGTTTATTTCCTCATTTTCGTCATATTTCCACGCGCTCATAAATTGGAGTCAAAACATATCAAGAAAAGTTCGAGTAGAAACAACTAGCAGGTGATTTCACAACTATTCGCACCCATATTTGTAATGACTTTAGATGCAGCACCATTAAAAATAGCTTTGCTAATACTACACTGCATATTGTACTGGAAATGTACTTATTTATAAAGCTGAATATTCTACTATTATTGGGGATTGTGACTATATAAAATTTACATACACCTATCGAATGGGAGCATGGGGATATGTTTTGTTTAACAAAGCTTTGTGCTTGTAAATATTTGCAAATAAAATCAGTGTGAATGAGGCAGATTATATTTCCAGTGAGGATGCTCAAAGGGCAGAAATGCTGTCTATAAACAGATCTACAAAATTACAAGTTCATCAAATGCAGTGTTGTTAAACGATGGTGCAAAAGAATGACTGGCTGGTAGCTGTAGAGTTTTCTTATCTGAATCCATATTCTCAGCGAGTGAGAGATCACCGAAATAATAATAGAGTTAGGAGACACTGAGGCTGACAGGAGCAGTGTCAGTAGTTAGTTAGTAAGGAAGATGAAGCACAGCAGACTCTTTCCAGGTTCATCCAAGATGGGCATTATTCACAATCCACCAATATAAGTGATACAAATCTGCACTTAAATAAAATGATAACACCTTAAGCTAACAAGTATTAATCTGTGTGTTGGAGAAGGCTTTGAGCAGAGCTGCTACTTTGTCACTTAAGACACCAAATTAATGAAGCTAAGCTAAGGTGACTACTACAAACTGCACAGAGAGTTTGTAAAACACCTAAAACAATATTTTTAATCTATATTACAGATTTCTTTACCACCTGGAGGTGATAGCTCAGTCACATTTTTATTCTCTCACTACATCACTCTCTTTCCTGACCTGACCTGGCCAATACTAATAAATCTCAGGTTGTATTACAGGTTACAGGAGGAAGCAGTTCTCAGGAGAGCTGTGGATTCCCCGAATTCCACATTTGCCACCGTCAACCAACACCGATGTCTCGCCGAGAGGCATTGTGGGTAAAAGATGTTCCCACATAGTGATAACAGATGTAGTGGTGAGTGAGAGAGAGAGAGAGAGAGAGAGAGAGAGAGAGAGAGAGAGAGAGAGAGAGAGAGAGAGAGAGAGAGAGAGGAGGTGGGGGGGCAGTTTTGATAGGTAGGGAACAGAGGGAGGAGAAAACGATAAAGAGCGACAGTAGGGAGGCTGGATCGTCCGTCTCTGGAGAGGAGTGGAGGGAGGAGGAGGAGGAGGAGGAGATTGTGGAGTGAAGTGAGTGATGGAGGAGGAAGCCAGAGGGAGATATTGACAGAGAATCCAGAGCACCAGATGGAAGGAGAGAGACAGAGATTTGAGACTCAGACAAAAAAACAAAGATTACGATGGAGGGAGGAAAAAAAGAGCGACAGAGGCTTAGAGTGCAAGACTATGTGTGTGTGTGTGTGTGTGTCTTGGCGAGTATGGAGGTCTCGGTTTCTTGGCAGGATGCTGCAGCAGAGTTTGGCCCGGACCCTAATGGAGATGTAAGAAGCCTCTGAGTTTGATCACACACACACGCAAATACATTACGTGCACATACATACACACTTTCACACCTTCTTCCCCTCCTGATCAGTGTGGCTCCAGACAAACTCAATGCACTGACGCCACTGTTGAACCCAAAGTAAAGCAAAAAATTGAAGGCCTGATTCACTGAATAACTCCTCCTGAACCTAATACCACAGCTATACAAAAAAAACAGTGATATGACAGGATTTTTTCAAGCTTTATCCAGGTGAAAATAAGATTTTAAAAAATACATGTTGAATGCAGGCCCCACTGTGAGCCGGCTGGGATGAGCGTCATCGCCTCCAAGTATGAGGCCACGGTTCTCTGCTGGAAAACGATGGCATGCTCCCTCTGGGGTGGGAGAGAGTTGCTGCCAAGCGGCAACTTCCGGTGCTGGGAAATGAAGGAATGTGCCAAAAACTGCAGTTCCTCAAGAGGACACTTGAGGCTGGCTGCAGAAGTGAGTCAATCTCCATAAGTCCCCATGTTAAAATGTCCAACATCACAGCAGAAATGAACATGTTTACAGCCTGGTACAAAAAACAGTTTTGGTCTCTAGAGCTAACTTCCCCGTTCATCAAATGATATTTAGTCTTAAAGTTATGCATAATTAACAGTGCGGCCTCTCTGATTGACAGGTAAGTGCCATTACAGATGGCTTAAAACGGCGCTTTGGAAACCTACGGGTGACCGTTACTCAAGCTCCGTCCATTCATTATACTGTCATTGGTTGCTGCCCCGAGCGAAGGAGTTAAAGTCGGGTTCTTGTTCACAAGTGATGGGAAGAAACGCCTTAAAATGTTGTCTTTTACAGGACTTTAACACTGTGTTAGGGTACATTCAGACAGGATCAGGCGCTGCAGTAAAATGCAGTTGGTTGGTTCGAGGTTTGAGATTAGAACAAAAGGAAATTTTTACTTGAAAAATGACTAAAACAAATAATATTAGTTGACTGATGGCAATACATTTTATATATATCCCTATCATCCACGCCTTATGAGACTTAAAGCACCAAATTAAAGGAACTATCTGTCAAATTAAATCCCACACACATGTGTCCTCTAAACCCAATCCTTGCATTCTCCACAGTTAACCTTTGACCCACTTTAGGTGCCCTGCACCACATGTAGCTCTTGGATTCACCCCGAATGCTCCCCCAAAATGAACACACACAAAACTGTGGATACTAGTGGTGGTTACCCAAGGACAGTGGTTATGTCAGAACACACACACACACACACACACACACACAAAGAAGCAGCCTGCCAGACTCGGTTTTGGTCGTCTGATTTGCTGTTTCCGCAAACAGAGAGCTAAAGTGTTGTGGCTGTGAAACAACTCGAGAAAAACAAACAGAGTTTTGCGGGTTTCTTTCTCGCTCTTCGTCCTTATTGGACGACGCTGAAACCAGTCACTCCACTACACACACACACACACACACACACACACGCAGCCCCATGCTGTGAGCTACAGAGATATAGAGCCGTTTCAAGACTCCAACACATGCAGAAGAAACCATCAGAAAACAAACGTCGGGGGAGACCGCCTGCGAGGATGCCAATTAAAATAGGGAGTCCATACGCAAGTGTGTGTGTGTGTTGAGTGTGTGTTTCCTCTGGGAGTCACTTCACTCCACTTAAAGGTTGTTTGTTTGCAAAGGAGGAGGGAGGTACACACACCTAGCCACACACACACACACTACCAATAAACAAGGTGGGCTTCCCCCTGAACGTTATTGAGCGAGAGTGTGAGAGTGGGGAGGGTTCAGCCACCATCTGCTGCATCATGAGTCATTCATGTATCAGCTTTCAATCCCCGTCCCATCACTCCACCAGTCAGCACATGCATCTATTCTCATTTCCTCTATGAGACGTGGTATGATGTGCACCATCGCCATCAGACTGTCATCGTAAATGTATCTTCACTCTTAATATTAGTCTGTGTGTGAAGCTGCTGAGAGGAACAATCCTATCGTGAACTTTCAGACACTGCTAGTGCAAGAAGAGTGGCATGAATATGAACATGTTATATTACATGTATCGATAGGTTAGACTTTGAGTATACAACGGTATACATCCATGACATCAACATCATCTCTCACCCCTACCAGGTTAGCGAGAAATTTGGGAGTCGTGATCGATGACCAACTAACCTTCTCTGATCACGTTGCCTCGGTTTCCTGGTCGTGCTGCTTCTCCTTCGGCCTTACCTGACTCAACATGCTACCTAACTCTAGCAACTCCATCACTATAACACCCTCCTGCACAGTTAAACCCTTTCAGATGATCCAGAACATGGCAGCGCGCCTGGTCTTCAATCAACCCAAAAGGTCATATGTTACTCCGCCGCTCATCGAGCTCCACTGTCTACCTGTAGCGGCCCGCACTGAATTCAAATCACTAATGCTGCCTACAAAGTAGTCTCCAGTTCTGTACCCACTTATTTGAATGCCCTCATACGGGCATATGTTAGCTCCTCCAACGAACGACGCCTGGCTGTGCCTCCCGTACGCTCAGGGCAATCCAGACTTTACTTGTCTGTTGTTCCCTGTTGGTGGAACGTCCTACCAGTTCCTAACAGATCAGGGGCGTCCTTCTTTACCTTCAAAAACCTCCTGAAGACCTAGATCTTCAGAGAGTACGTCCTCTCCAACACTACCAACAACTGGACATGCTAAATCTATCCCCCTCTACAACTGTCACTTGTTTCTATGTGAGTAGTACTCTTTGCCGCACTGTACCTTGATTGTTTCCCTAAGAAGTTTGGCAATTCAAGAGCAAATTTAATCCTTCCAAACTTTAAATTTAAATTTGTTACAAAAGTTTAACAATCAGAAAAGGCTAACCGCCAGGAAAAGAGTGGCAGTAAAAGGTATGGTTGCTTCTGTTTTGTGCATTTCCCTTTCAGCGATCTTCAGGGAATAAGCCGACAATTTGTTGCAGTTATGTGTTGGTAGCACAAGTTGAAAGAAGACAAATGGACATTTTATGTGCAATTTGGAAACAACAGAAATGATCTGTACCAGCATTTTAAACCAAAAAAGGACACATCTACTCACCAGTGAAAGAAGTATATAAATATACAAATAAGTTCAGTAGGCTGAAGAGGAAATGTGGGTGTATTAATAAATACAAGGATGTGAAAAATGCCACACAGGACACATATGTCAGAGGATTTGTTCAAATTAGGGAAGCTTTGATTTGATCCACCAGATTGCTATCAACAACGGTACAAACCTGGGTATCAGGTGTCGACTAGATGTGACCGATCCATATCAACTTGACTGTGATGTATAGAATTACTGGTGCTTAATTAATTATGTAATCTCGTCGAGTCTTGTTGAGTGTCTTTATGAGCAGCAGTTGACAGGACAATTGTTCTCATTGCCAACTTATTTTGCAGACTTTTCAGTTTTCTTGTGCAACTTTTGAATGAAATATAACTAATTACTCCAACACACAGCGTGTGTTTTCATGCAATACACTCTGATCTAGTAAGGCTGCTGTTCGTGAAGAAATTCCTCTTAGATGATGTTTTTTTCTTGCAAAAGGAAAACATGTTCAGGTAGGCTACATTCTTCTTTTAGGAACATGTGTTAGAGCCAGATGTTTGGTGTCAGTTCATCAGTGTTTGGGGCTCAGTTCTGTCCTGTGGAAACCCTTAAGATGGATGGAGGTGTGCATCAGTGAGACGACTCCTTTGTGGGTTTTTCTTCATCATCATCATCATCGCAGAGAAAAGAGCAGGGATGAAGCTTGGAAACTGTGCAGCGCCCACAGAGTCATACTTTGGCTGACTTTCTGAGGTTTATCAGCTCCATTTGGAGGTTCACAGGTGCTCTTTCCATGTTGACTGCAACTCTAAAATCTATTAAGCTCTTTCCCTCAACTTATTTAAATGTAATTAAAAGTGACGAGCGTCACTGGCCTCTGATGAATTTGCTAGAGAGTGGAGGGAAAGTGCAGCTGGGCTTGTAGGTCTTGGCCATTGACAGTATAAAAAATGGACGGCATATGTGTGACATCACCCACAGGCTTCTGAAGAGCCGTTTTGAAGCTTAAAATCTGTGGCTCTGGCTGCTGCCGTCTTGGCAGTCCAGCCTCTTCCACCTCCTGACTAATCTAAAAATCAGCAAAGACGTCGGTGGACCTGAGGTGGACTGAATGACACCTGGGTGCTCAAAAAAGCCATCTGTAATGGCACCTACCTGTCAATCAAAGCGGCCACGCTGTTAATTCTGCATAATTTTAAGCCTTAATATAATTATAATTACAATATAACAGGTGAGTTCTATAAAAATTCACCCTCAGTACAGTTGTCATGAACGGGGAAATTAGTTATAGAGACCAAAACTGTTTTTTGTACCAGGCTGTAAACATGTTTATTTCTGCTGTGAAGTTGGACATTTTAACATGGGGACTTATGGAGACTGACTCACATCTGTAGCCAGCCTCAAGTGGACGTTTGAGGAACTGCAAGCTTCACTTTACAGCCACGAAGGTTGCCGCTTGGTCCTGACATGCTCGGTGTTGCAGTGCACTCTGGGACTCTATCATCAGCGGTGTGCGTCCTGTACGCCCGTCGGGCCGGTTATAATAGACATATGATATTTTCTCGTGGGCCGGATGTGGCCTTGAGTTTGATATATGCGCTCTAAGAAGAAGAAGCACTTTCCTCTTAAATTAATTTATGTTACAGGAAATGTTCTCTTCTTTTAAACACAATTATAGCTACTGGGTGTATCCAAGTGTAATATTGTACATTTGCCACAAAGAAACAAAATAAACCAAGACATCTGACTAATAGCTGCATGTGCGGATAACTATGTTAAAGCATTTTAGGGAAGTGTACGGTCACTGTGTACAGTGCAGGTCATCTACAAGAGAATATGACCCATTAAACAGCAATGAGATCATCCAGTATTGATTTTCCACTGTGCATGTGTGTGTCCACACCACCAAACTGCAGCATTACAGACAGAGGATCGTCTTCTCTACATCCTGTGTGTGTATAGAGTATATGTGTGTGCGTGTTCATGTCCCACTTGGCGGTTTAGTACGATTTCTCCAGCGAAAAAAGAGGAACCTCATGACTTAGGAATGCTATGAATGGCTCAGAGGCCTTAAGATGGGAAAGTATGCATTGATTCCCGGAGATCATTCCCATAACATTAGCCGGCACACACACACACACACACACTCCCTCCGCTGTGACCTCTCTGTTGACTCATTCATCTGCTAAAGCACAAGTAGGTCTCTATTAAGGAGGCGCGTCACACAACCGGTCACTCTCATGAACACACACACATACACACACACAAACAGATGTGCAGACAGTGTTTTACAGACGTCTCCTCATGTGCCGGTGTCTTGACCCAATAAAAGCCAAGTGTGTGTGTAACACAGTAGACATTAACGCAACGCCAAAACCCCTTTTTCCACCCATAATGCATCTATCTGACCTCAATTTCACTCGCTGTGTTAATCTGGTCTCAGAGTTTTGTTCTCTTGCTTCTTGAACTGCAGTGTAGCGATCTGAAAGCTGCGATTCAAAAAGCCTACTCCGATCGAAGAGCTCTTTATAAAACTACAAGCTGGAATTGGGGTTAAAAAAGTGTCTCCAATATATACGTAACTTTTCTTTCAATGAACCCAGACAATACCACGCAAATAAAGGAGAAATGAACACAGACATTCCAATAGATACCTGGATGGAGGTTTGCACGGAGGCGCATTTGATGAGCAACTCTAATATCTGGAGGGAGTTTAGATGGAAAGTTACAGTGAGATCCTTCCAGGCGCCACAAATACCACGTCAGACAAGTGTTGGAGAAAATGTGGACCACAAAATTGATCACATTTTCTGGTCATGTTCGAGGTTGTGTAATTTTTAGGAAGGATGTATTAGAAGTGTTCCACCAAGATATCCCCAAAGACCCCGAAGGTCGTCCTCCTTGGGTTCAATCCCGGAAGGTTTTGAGAGGAGAGCCAAAATCTATTTGTTACAAATACTCTTGGGAGCTGCTATTAAATGTATCACAACAAGATGTTTGAAACCTGAACCACCAACGTATAACATCTGGCTTAAAAAAAATATGGGAACTGTATGAGATGGAACAAATTACGTATCCGATAAGGCTACAAAGACCCACATTTACAAAGTTCTGTTTATTGTTTCTTTTTATGTGTGTATGTGTGTCGGGATACATGAGATACATACAGTAACAAGTTTTATCATAAAGCACCCAAACCTATTTATTGGTTTAATTATGCTAATAACTTCACGCTAAACACTTGCTTTTTACTTTTCTCTTGACGTAGGTCACGTGGTAACAACTGGACCATCTCCATAGCAACTGAGCAAACGCCATCCCATCATGAGATCGAGCTGAAATCTCCATTAAGTGGACCTCGTGTATGGAGGCGTGTTGTTGTTGCAGTAGTTAGCACCGTCGCCTCACAGCAAGAAGGTTCCTTGTCCGAACCACATTTGTACTTCCACATAGGCTTCTCTTCACAGCCAAATAAGTCGCCGCTTGGTTAATACAGGAAGTGTGTCGAAATAAAGCACTCAAACTTAAAATTATACAAATTACTACATGCTAAACACACTAGACTCTACGGCACTGGTTCTCAGACTGTGGTACAAGTACCACTGGTGGTACGCGAGCTCCCATGAGTGGTACGCGGACGAATCTCTGAAATCTGATTTTTTAATTAAAGAAATTAGAAACATTTAATACCATCAATACTACAAAAATATGACTGAAAATACTGTAATATTTTTGTTTCGAGGCACGTTCATGCAGGTAGCGTGTAGCGCGCATACATCCATGATTAGTTACAAGCTAAAATGTGACGGGGAGGCGGTTAGCGGAGGTAAAATGAATGGTTGCAATCGTGACTCCAAATGGGAACGATGAGGAAGAGAAGGGGCAGATCAGGAGCAGCCCTTTCCCACCCAAGTAGCTCCGGTTCAAAGGATTAAACCTCCTGTGTTTGTAGCTGAACAGAGTCGGCCTTCTGTACTGATACATCATTTGCTAATCAGGACAAAACACAAAGTACAGCTGACACAACTGTCAACCTCGCGGTGGAGCTAGAGAAAAGGTCAGAGGTCGGAGCTGGTAGCGGCATTTTGGATCAGAATTTCATGGCAATCCGTCCAATATTTGTTGAGATATTTTGGTTAGGACGAAAGACACTAACACGGCTGACAAAACGCAGTGACAGCATGACGATAAGTACAGTTAGCTTGTAACTGTACTGCACTTTGTAATTGGGACACATCTTTTATGTAGCAAGCCTACTTCTCCTTTTATAAAAGGACTGTGTCGGAACTAACAGTGAAAACAGCAGCATGTTAGCTGCTCTTTGATTTCTTCCCACCTAAAACAATTTATAGTCTGAGAGAGGAAATCATGAGCAGAAAAAGAGGAACAGAAACAAATTGACAGCAGGATGTCAAACACAGTTTGATTGTCCTCATCAGCAGCGGTGACACGGACTCAATGCACCACACGCTGTTGTCCACTTGTTGCAGGCCGTGGTATTTACTTGTAGTATTTGTTGGAGCCAACTTCCACCGAGTTAAACTGTTTAAACTAAGCTGTCTTTATCCTAAACGGCTCCCCGGACGTCAGTTTATGAAGCCCTGGCTTTAGTCTGCGAGCGGTTGGCATCCTCCTTGCCAAGCGTGCAACCCCACAACCCCTGAGACGCTCTGCTCGAGGGCCCGAGGCGGTACTCCTCCCGTACGGCCCCCAGCCTTTGATCTCCTAATCACCTGGCTCAGCTTCGGCCTCAGCAGATAGAGGGTGAGGCTGCAGGGGCGGGAGGAGGGGGACGATAATAACCAGAGCAATTGTTCTCACAGTCTTTTGTGGTCAGAGTTGAGTCAGAAAAGGAAGTTTTTAAACTACAATGTTGAAGATTTATAACTAGATTCAGGAACAAGGACCACGCCTTGAACCTGCATCTCAAGTACTGAAGCACACCTTATGTGTTCACTCCCTCTTTGACTCAGTTTACACATCCCTCCCCCTCTTTTCTCGACCTCTCTTTCATTCAGACACAGAAACCACAGGAGCTCTAATCCATAAAGCGATAAAGAGATGTTCCCCCCACTCAAAATCTCAACTCCCTCCTGTCTCCCAGCCGCTAGCCGACGCCGGTAAATGCCCAATTTTTGGGGGTACCATCAATCAACAACCCCGATTTCTCCTCTTATTCCTCACTCCTCCATCCCTCAACCCTCAGCCTCCTACACCACATCATCTCGGTTCCCCTTGCTCCATCATATGCAGTAAACCTGTCTAAATTTAAACCCACGTTGGCGTGGTCTTTGTTGGTAAATAGTTTTTTGTAATAGTCACACCACAATATTATTAGTTTGATCTCATTTTATTAACCCTCGTGCATCAGTGTAATTTACTACCAATTAAACTGACAAAAAAAATGCTATAAAAACTTTACAAATTAATATTTTTTTCTGCTTTTTTCTGCATGAATCTCTTCAACAATTTAAGCCCTGCTCATCATCCAAACAATTGAATGTGCAGGGCTGAATTATGCAGATTTATGCAGATATTTGCCCAAAATGGACACAAATGTCCATAGTGGGTTAAGTGTAGCATGCAGTCACATCATTAGACAATGGAAAAATAAAGGGAAAATGAACTTTCGTGAACAGATTCAGGGGTCAGGGGTTCAAGATTTAGCCACCTGTTAACCTGCAGACAAAAACAAACATCCTTGTTCTTGAAAGGAAACGGAAGGCGATGGTGCAAGTCCATATTTGTTGGAAGAAGCACATCCGAAACAGCACAAACACCACAGCAGTGTCCCCGTGGGATCAATTTAATGATATTATTATTACAGACGAGAACACCTTAAATGCCACTACGAGGAGGGTACGTGGAGCATGAAGACACTCTGGGACAAACCACAGTCGCTACAAGTGCATCCATCATCCGGGACATCGCACTCTTATTGAAGAAATCCACATTTTGACAGCTGTCAGAGTCGTGAAGCTGAAGGTACTGTCTGTTCTCTTTGTGCCAGACGAGCACAAACTGATAGTGGCAGCCCAGAGAGAGGACAGAGGACAGAGGACGACTAAACCTTCAGTCACATATTGATAGATTGTGTCAGAGATACAGTTTGTATATATATATCCTTGTGTATATTTGGCCTGCAGCAGCTGCCTTCAGCAACGCTCTGTTGACTTGTTTCAAACCCCTTCAAACACCTCTTTTTTACCTCTATATGCACAGTGCTGAGTGCACTCCATACTGCAGCTGGGAGGAGTGACACTTCCAGTGCATTGACCTATGATGAAGGTAAATTATGCCTAATTTTGCAGCATGGGAACCCCCCCAGGAATCCCCCTCCAGCTGCCCCCTCGGGGGTGACTCTGTAGCGGTCATGAGAAGGAGATGAGAGCGGGTTCTTACCTCAGTAGGTTGGGCAGAGGGATGGAGCCGGAGCCTGACCCCAGTATCCCCTTCTTCCCACTCAATAATTTCTCCACCAGGGCGACATTCCCGGTCCGGGAGGCTTCCAGCAGCTCCTGCTCCTTCCCCATCCCGGACACAAGTTTACAACGACGGGGTGATGAAAATCCAACAGATCTCCCATATATCCACCTCAGCTCCGACCCCTTGTTTCACAGCCTGGTGTGCACTCCTCACTGCATGCTGCCGCTGCTGCACGGTGGTATAGGTGCTATTGATGCTGCAGGGCAGGTTTGACGTGCACGGCTCCCCCCTCGGTTGCCTTATAACCTCAGTCCACTCCTCCGTAATCTCCTCCTGTGTGAGTCCGCTTGACGTGCGCTGCTCCCCGGTGTAACCTCAGTGCAAACAAGCGCAGCAGGGGGAAACCGGGGGTTCCGAAGCGGATCTCCTCCTCCTCCTACTCCTCCTACTCCTCGCTGTGTGAAGTAAAGAGAGTAACCCCGGGTTAAAAAACAACAATACAAACTTCGTCTCTGTCCGAACACACGCTCCTGGCTGCTCTGGAGCTCCGGGTGATAACACACGGGAGGTGAAACCCTCCGCAAGAAGCTCTTCAGTCCCGCTGTACGCGCCACCTCTTTACCCCCGAACCTACCGCACTGGCCGGTGCTTATCGGTGTCGCCCGAGAGACGGGTGTCAAGGCAACCGGGATAAAATGGTGGACTTCCTGTTACAGCTTTCAAAATAAAATTCACCAACTGACATCAGACGTGAAAAACGAGAAATAAATCGAGTAATATTTATATGCTGCGGTGTTTTGTCTTTTTATACCGTCTTTTATGCACAGTTTTAATGACTTTTTATGTCTTATGTGAGTATCCAGTTCTAAATCTAGCAATATAGCTAGCTAGTTAGCTCCCTAGCTATCCAGCTATCTTACTAATTAGATACATTTATAGCAAAAAAAATAAAATAAATTTTAAGGAACACAGGACCAAGACAAGAAATTGCTGAAGTCAAAGTGTTCAGGAGCCTCTGGTGTCTTATGCTGTAATATTTATTGACGCTTGGCCAAGGAGAAATAGAGACACTCTCAAAGTACATCAGAAGTGCCTAGTTAGCGAGCATTTATAGTTACAATATAACCAACTAGCTAATCTGACTAATAGATGGTAATATAAAATTGAAAATTTGTGTTTATATAATTAACCTCTTTTTCTGTGCAACGTTTTTATAGGCTGGAGTACTACTAATACTAATACTAATACTAATACTAGCCCCAGATTTACAGAGTGTTGATTTGATTCAACACAAACTAATTTGGTAATTTGCCATAAGTAAGCATCAAAACATATTCTGACACAAGCACTGCTTTGGGTGAAAGTCCTACTAATGTAAGTTGTGCTTTCATGGTGCATAATCCAAAACAAATGTTCTATTAAATTAAAATATTAAAACTAACAGGCACAGGTTAAGAGGGTAAGGGCCCTTTCAGATAAAAACATGAAACACATTATTTTCAATGGCTTGCACTGCGCCCACAAGGGTTTTTCACTGCATGGCGCCCATAGTTTAACCAGGTTAAATCAGAATTGTCTAAAAGGGTTCTGGGGTCCCTTGAGCATTTGTCTGGATAGCCTAATAGAGGCCTTGGACAAGTGTCTTTGCTTCTTGTTTCAAAACTAAATATATTTTTTGGACATTCATCATCAAACTACCTTTAAAAAAACAGCCCTGGTCCTGGAGGCTCCTTGTGCAAAATACAAACTTTTATTTTGAAAGCACAGCCTCCATATTTCCGCTGTGATTGTGTCTGACTTGACTCACAGACTCACTGTACAGTCTGGGCGTGGATGACGGTGATGCTACCACACCAACAGGAGGCGATGCCTTTGTTAGTCCCTTTAAAAAAAGTCACACTCAAACACACCAGCTGTGCCAGTTTGCTGCCACTTTAATACCATTCACTTAGTCTACCAAACACACGCATGCGCAGTTCCCCCCCCCCGTCCACGCTGGAGGTGTATCCCTGCATTCACCTGAATGGAAACAGGTGAGATCCTAAAATAGCCTCTCCGTCATGTCAGAGCAGGGTTTGTATGAATGGAGGATGAATGTAGATAATCTGATCTGATCAGCTGACAGCCTGGGAAACACACACACACACACACACCCACACACACCCACACACACACCTCCTCCTCTTCACTGTGCCGCCGGTGCATGCCGGGACGTGCCTGATGGCTTCACACTGCTGCTTAATTGGTATTTGGAGGTGTGCTGCCTTCAAGTGCTCCACCTACAGCTGCTATGTCCGACTCGTAAAAACGAGTTGTGACTGATTCAAATGAGTTTTGGGCAGCAGTTATTTTCAGTGTTGATTAATCTGCTAATTATTTCCTTTAATTAATGAATCAGTTAGTCTATAAAATGTTTGAAAGTTGTGACAAATACAGCCCAAAACACAAAGATATTCAACTTTTAACAGGGAAAAGCTGCAAATATTCACAACTGAGAAGCTGGAACCAGGGAAATATTGACATTTTTGTTTTGAAAAATTGATTAAGGGATTTATTAATTATCAAAATTGTTGCTGTTGATTAATTAAAGCGTTAATCACCTTATTGTTTCAGCACAAGTCGCTTAAAAACACAGGATTCATGGGATAAAATGGAGGAAATCAAGCAGCACAGAGCTTCTCTGTGCAGGCTACAGTTAATTGTTGTTTTCTTTTTTAAATTACATTTTTATAACATTTTTTTTATAGAAAAGACAGCCTCATCTAACCCCTCCCCTCATATAAAGAAAAAAAACAAATATACAAGGAAACAAAGAGATAAACAAACATACTGTGTACACTTCTACATAGGTTTCTATGGTTGTCTGTTTATACTTACAAAATGTATGATTGCACAATAAACAAATGTTTAACTGAAAAATAAAAGTCGCTGAGGTGTCATGAGAGTCCCCTCTGCGCTGAGAATGAAGGGTTTAAATCACTGACAGTATAAAGAATGGACAGCGTATCCGTGACGTCACCCACAGGTGTCGTTTTGAATCTCAAAATCCGCCGCCATGTTGGCTGTCCTGCCTCTTCCGCCTCCCAGCTAATCTAAAAATCAGCAAAGACGTGGATCATCGGCAGATCTGAGGCCTGGTTGCACAAACAAGCCATCTGTAACAGCACCCACCTGTCAATCAAAGCGTCCGCTCAGTTAATTCTGCATAACTTTAAGCCTTAATATAATTTGAACAGGTGAGTTCTATAAAAATTCACCCTCAGTACAGTTGTTATGAACGGGGAAATTAGCTATAGAGACCAAAACTGTTTTTTGTACCAGGCTGTAAACATGTTTATTTCTGCTGTGAAGCTGGACATTTCAACATGGGGGCTTATGGAGACTGGCTCGCTCTGTAGCCAGCCTCAAGTGGACGTTTGAGGAACTGCAGTTTTTGACACTTCAGCATTGGCTTCCCTTCACAGCCACAGAGGTTGCCGCTTCGTAGCAATTTGAATCCTCATTTCTGGTGCACTACATAGAAGTGAGACACAGCTAAGAGAGAGAGAGGCCTCTTAAACTGAAGCAGCTAAATGGAATGGAGCCATCATTATAATCTCTATATTTGCAGCAGAGACTTCAAACCAGAGAGTGTTTGGACGCCAGCACCACAACCTGATGCCTCTCTCTCTCTCTCTTTCATCATATTTCCCCACAATCCAGCTGTACACGGTGCTGGCACACACTCTCCTATACTGTCCATACTGCACACACACACACACAGCATATAAATGAATGTGTACATGCTTTGCTTACATAAACGGTCTTGCACTGTGACGTAGCCGTCATCGCAGAAACATTAAGGTACAGTATGTAAACAGGCTTTCGTGTCAACAGCAGCAGAGCAGCAACTTTTCTCTGCCTCTCACACACACACACACACACACAGTCAAACACTTAATGCCCTTCTATGACTCACTACTCCAGCTGTAAAATGTCATGACCATTTATGTGCACAAAGTCCAAACACTCTCCTGTAGCGGTTCAGTGCAGCTCATTTGAGCCCACAAAGAAGCTGCAGCTACGTTTAAAGAGTTTCTTGCCTCCACTTATCAAGGAACAAACGTCAACATTGCTGCACAAAATGAACACATGCTTTAAAGACACGGCTGTAAATCTTTAAAGGTTTTAACTGAAGTTTGTAGTGAAGTACATTTCACCAGATTTTTACCTGAAAAAACAGACATGAATGTCTGAAAAAGTGCATATAAATGTGAAATGTCATGGGATTTTACTCATTATACTCATGTGTGTTTATTATTTTCATCCACCACTCCAAATATATTCAGTCTACAATATTTTTTTTAAAAAAAATCACATTTATGAGGCTATACGAGGAGAGTGGATGGAGTTTTTGTAGCGGTAAACAAAAAAAGTCTTGGGCTTAGATGCCCAGCGACATGTAGGAGCATGGACATGATATATTTCATAAAGAAGCCAATAAATCTGCACCAAAAAAACAACACACCAAAGTGAATCCTTTTAAATTTGGATACCCTTTTATTTTCATCAGTATTTCAGCAGCCTTGACAGACAAAATACAACTTATTACTTTGTGTCTTTTTCTTCCTCCACTCGGTTTCCCAGAGAGAGGAGGAGGAGGAGGAGGAGGAGGAGGAGCGCTGTGACGGATGGAGGAAAAACAAAGATGAAAAACTCTTCTTATACAATCATGTTAAAATCCTACCTCTGACATTTTTAAGTCCTGTTTGTGCAGAGCTGTGTTTCACGTCTTTTAAAGATAGAAATTGAAATGAAGTGGGCCGAGCTGAAGTACAAGTTAAGACAGTTGCATACGTAGACTGATGGATGTACTTGAATCCACTGTTGTCGTTGTTGTTGTTAGGTGAGAGTAAAAGTCTCAAACTGTCCTTTTAAAGTCTTTTGTGCTGTGCCAAAGCATGTGCTGTTAGACATGTCAGTCTTTTTTTTTTTTTTAAACATCTACTCAGGAGTTTCTCCTGAAGTCGTCACACAGGCGTGAAGCATGGAACAGCAGCAGATATGTTCATGAACAAAATTACACATGGCAGATTAGAAATTTACACAAACACACACACACACACACACACACACACACACAGAGTCAGGCAGCGTCAATGTGCCTTTATTTTCCTACTCTGCACATGAGATACTTCAGTAAATCACCCTCTCCTCGTCAGCGTGTTCTCTCACAGTTCTTACTGTATTTACAGTGCCTCAGTTTTAAAAGTGCTGCACGTGTTAAGTAGCTATTTACACGTAGAAAAATAGGAGAGGGATGAGCGGGGTTGGTGGAGGCGGGTGTGTTGGGGGGGTGGAGACAGACATTATTTGTGGGGCATTTTGCTGACAAAGCCGTGGAACTGACAAGATATAAATGTATCCTCTACTTGTAATGAAATGCTTGTTCAGGCTGAGACAAACAAACGAACACACACACACACACACACACACACATTCAACTGAAAACACTGCATAACCATTCGAAGATTTGAAGAAAATAGTCGATGTGTTCACATTCTTATGCAATATACACTGTACACACTCCGAGAGAATGATTTGTCTCGTCTCCCCTCCGAATATGAAAACACTAAATTACAAGTTCAGCAGTGCAAAATAAGTTGTTGTTTTTTTTGAGACATTCCTCCGAAGATACGACATTCAGTGTTCCTTCATACCTACAGGATTGAATAATCTCGTCTAAGATTAGCCGTGATTTTTTTTTGTTTTAACTTACACAACAGGAATAATGTGGGAAGGGTTTTGTGTAGGCACAACCATGGATATAGATCTACATCCTCTTTCTTTCACACACACACACACACTCGCGCTCGAACATAAATGTCATTTCTCCCTTCTTCTTTTTTTTTTTTAAACTTTCCCCAAATGTATCGAGCCTCCACGCTCCGATGTGGAGAACATAAAACAGACGATAAGCGTGTAAAAATTCTTGAGTCTTCACGCAGACTCTGCATTGCTTTATGAAGGAATTATTTTGAAGTCACATGGTGGCGCGGGAGCTGTTTTAGTCAAGAAAACCCCCCTTTTTTCTCTGTTACTTGTTGATGTTGCCGTTAATTAAAGTTGCTGACCGTCGACCTCCAGCCCGTATGACTGCAGACCAGCGTGGGCTGAATGATTTGACTGGCTGGGTGTGTGAGAGAGAGAGAGAGAGAGAGAGAGAGAGAGAGCCGGGTCTAGCTGCTGTTGACTTTGAGGTTCTTCATGCGGTGCAGCAGCGAGTCCTTCTCCATCTGAGCCTCGGCAAGCGCCATCTTGGCTCGGGACAGCTCCACTTTCAAACATTCGTTTTCCTCCATCAGCATCTGTAAGCAAATAACAAGAGGAGGGGCCACAGGGAGGCGTCAGTGTGTGTCCAATAAAACGGTAAAATCATGTTTGATGAAACTTCCCATGAGATATGGCAGACGCTTTAAAAGTTTCCAGTTTGTTGAACTTTTTTTTGGCAATTTTCAAGATCAATAATAAACCTTTAAGTTCCATAACATCATGAATCAACTGAATAGATGCATGCAGCTGCATGCCTGTTTCACAAGGCTTCCTTTAAAGTTTGTAGCATCTACCATCTAGCAGTTTAGTTTGTCCGTTCTAGGCTACGGTAGAAATATGGCAGACTCTGTAGGAGAGAACTTGCGACATCTGCAGATATCAAAGTTTCATTTTATGGTAACAAAACCGCAACAATTCTTATTTTCAGGTGATTATACACTAATGAAAACATATTATATTCCATTTCTGCCATATTCTGTAAATAAAGCCCCCCAAATTTGATACACTGGACCTTTAAAAAAACCTGTTCTTCCCAAAATGACCTTCATCCGCCTGTCGATTTGTGGGTTTTTATGGTTGATGTCTCTCAAAACAAAAAGGCTGAAGGAGCGTGACGGTGTTAAACCTCTGCAAAACCTCTGAAGGAGGAGGTCCGGTTGAACAGTTGGGGATTAAAAGTGTCCAAGATGGTGTTGGTTTCATTAGTTTCTTTTAAACTTAAACAAGTAGTTTTAGTCTAAACTAAAAAATGAAATTTAATCACAAGCAACCTGTTTTGTTGTTTAGCTCTGACGAGCATTACGCAACGATTCACTTTCAGCAATCCGTCTTAAAATATAATACTTGCATTCTGCATAAATTGATAAATATCACTCCCACTGTGAATAAAATAGAAGCCAAGCAAAGCAGGGAACTGGAATAGCTTGAAACCCAAAATTTGGCACTCCGTCCTGATCTGTCCTGTTCAGCAGTTTATGTTTGTAGGAGGAAAACACAAGAAGAAGAAGAAAGAGGAAAATATGAGGTGCAATTCACTGAAATTTTCACCTTCAAGACTGTTTGTTTGTGTGTGTGTACACTCCTCCTCACATAAATCCCCCCTACAGTATCCTTTCATGTCCGCCTCACCTTTTCTCTGGCGGATGGATGGGGGCTGGTGGGCGGGGCTTGTGTCTGTGTAGCCTTTGCTACGCTGCAGACGCCGCCCACGACCTCAGGGACCGGAGTCAGAGCGCTGTCAATCAACGCGCCTTCTTTCCTGGGTTTGGTCTCCGCCGCCGTGTCCACTGCGAGGAGAAACAGAGGGAGGTTTGGAGGTGTGGATGTACCGAGCGTTGGACTTTAAAGTACGTGTGTTATATAACTGCAGTGAATCAGCGCTGAAGTGGAGGTGGAGATAAACTGGCGGATGAAAAATGTGCGCGTGCGTTCGTCACCTCCTATAGAGAAAGAGCCGTCGTCTCTCCTGTGTATGATGAGGCTGTCCACGTGAAGGGTGATCGGCGACGACTCGGAGTCGGCGGGATTGTCCCGGGGACCGTCATCCTGTAGCAAGAGAAGACACATGTTGAGTGTGTGTGTGTTACCCTTTACTCACCCGTGAAGAGAGAGAGAGGCAGAGAGGCCTTTCTATGTCATTAAACATTCAGTTTAAATCCAAAATCCAATTAGGCCGTGGTTCAAAATATTTAACTCGGTTATGGAAGCTGCTGCACTGTATGGCAGTGAATTATGGAGTCTATTACTGTGATGCAAGTGGAAAACTAGGATAAATATCCTGCTGATATCTTGCAGGTAAACAGTAGCTCCTCTGGGTAAAACAAAAAACTGCAATCGATGATTCTCACCTTCATGTTGATGTGTGTGTCCCTGACGCTGATCTCCATGGGCAGCACCTGCGGCGCCGAGTCGTCCTCCAGGAAGTGGGCCAGGTTACGCATCGTGGACATCAAGAAGCTCGCTTGGTATCCGTGGAGACGCAGCTGCAGGAAACCGTTGCGCTCGGCAAGCGGGGAGTGTGCGGCGGCGCACGGCCCGCTCTCCAGGCGAGCGCACACCTCGGGACTGTGGAGGCCCCTGACGGACGCCGAGCTGATGTCACCGCCGGCTGTGAGGGGAGAGGCGAAGGCTGCAGTTAGCATTAGCTCTTGCTTTGAGTGTCATAGTGTCTGTGGAGTACACGTAGAGATGATTGGGCTGAAATACACTTAGGCCTGACATTAAAATTCACCCAACATGACACAGGATTTCTCTACTATTGTACATAGTTTGTATCTGACAGTGAGCTCCTCTTTCCTGTTCGATATTTGATGTGCTATTTGACCGAAACTGTGTATTAAAGACAGAAAAATACATTTTCCAGGTTCTAATATTGTATCCCTGCGAGTATTCAGTTATCTCTTGTGATTAGAGTTTGAGCAATAAAGCAGCCAGGACAAAATATCGGCTGATATGTTGCAGATATATCAGTATTGTGTGTACGTTGTCCAATAAGTAAGACACTAAAGTTTGTATTTTTTGTCATTTAATTACAACTTTGTTCGTTTAAACTCTAAATTAAAATTTTAATATCTAAACTTTAAATATTGAGCTTTGGTCTACAAAAATCAGCATCAGTTGGCATGGTGTTGCCAAATATATTCAAATATTTTTGAGTATGTTGGTATCAAATTCCCTCTTTTTACTACTTCATTCTGTTTCTCAACACAAAATATTTTCGTTGACTCGTAAACACTTGAGTACGTGCAAATGTATAAATGTATCCAAGTAAATGTGATCTGTGGCAATGAGCTAAACCACCAATCATATAAAAATGCAGTTATTTCACACCTAAAGCTCGCCGCTATTTTTTTGTTGCGCTTGGAAATATGTCAAATTACGGAAGTTAAAGATGTTTTTACAGACGTTTCCTGTGACTATAAAGTGCACTTCCAGGTTACCACAAAGATCCGTCACGACACTGAATTTAAGTCAAAAACAGGGTGCATGTTAAGGTCAGGTTTCAAATGGGAGTGAAGTCAGAGGCGGGACAGAGAATATCAGAAAGAGGAGCAGGAGAGAAAGTTGAAAGCAGAGGGAAAAAAAGAGAAGTAGGAAGGAATTAAGAAAAAGGTGGGCTGAAGGAGACTTCAGATTTTATACAATCCCACGGGCTCCTCACTGCAGTGATGTTTAATTATTTCCGAGGACTCGGGATCAGAGGCTTCGGTGAAAACTCCCACCTAAGTATTGAGAATTCAGAGTGAAGTTTTCCTCCTTTCTATGAATTAGACACTCTACAAAACGAGGCTCCGAGTTGCTGAAAACTGTAAAAGATTTGACGGCGCCGCCTCTTTCTATATTAAGTGTTTCACCCCCGAATTTGACAAAATGTGAGTACACGACTCCCTGTTTAGTGAAAGAAAGTGAGGATGGGAAGAGAAAGACGAACAAACTGATGAAAGTCGAGGTTGACGGGTGTTAAACCGAAGGCGGAGGGTAATTAAAACCCTCCTTTCGTACAAACTTTACACACATATTCAGCTGGCAAGCACACGCAGGCACGAGTTACAAGAGAAAAAACACTCAGCAAGGCATGAAAACGACCTCTTAAAGAAGTCTTTCCATTACGACAGTGAGAAGAGCGTCACGTCGCTTTAATATATGCACTCTGAAGGGAAGTCAAGAGAGGGTTAATACCACAGAGCAATTTCAGGACCAGCAAATACATTCACACACACACACACACACACACACACGTACAAAATACTGTCAGCTTTTCTCAGATAAAATGACATATTCTCTCTCAATCCTTGGCGGCTAAGGTCGCGGCAAATAGAGAGAGAGAGAGAGAGAGAGAGAGGGTGAAGAGGAGAGAGGAAAAAAAGAAGGAGGCAGCCAACAGCCAAGGACTGAGTGACTGTGATAAGACAGGGACGGAAGAGAAAAGATGGCCTAGAGAGGGAGGGAGACGAAGGGGAGAAAAAGGTGGCGAGGTGGGGTTAAATGACAGAGGATTAGTAGGAAGATGGAGTAGGAGCTTGAGGGGGGAGAGTGAGGAGGAAAGGTGGAGGAAGAAAAGAGGAAGAGGAGGAGGAGGGATTGTACTTGTGAGATAGGAGGAGGAGGAGGAGGAGAAGTAAAGCTGGCGTTTCTCTTATTGCCTGAATCACTGGACTGAAACTGCAAAGTCTGCTGCAGTGGAGAGAGATGAGGGAGGTGGAGGGGTGAGACAGAGAGAGAGGGAGAGAGGGGGCAAATTAGGCAGAGCAAAGAATGGGAAGATCGGGGGTTAACACCAGCCTGCACAAATAGTTGCAATTAATTTGAATCTGGCTGACACACACTCACACACACACACACACATTTCTGGGCCTAATGTTGCAAATAATGGGACCAGTCACTCCATTATTGTCAAATTGAACCTCTCTTAAGTGGCGCACACACACGCGCACACACACACACACACACACACACACACTAGAGGAAAGAGATCTCAATGTCACATAAACACCGCCTGCAGCTGAAAAATGAGCAGTCGAACAAACACTTCATGCGATCATTGGCATTGCAACACACTTTGGATCTATGTGCATCTGCAGTGCATGCCGTTGAGCAAAAAAGTCCTGAGTCTGGAGATGAGATCTGACAAACTGGAAGAAAACACACACACACACACACACACATAATCTGAGTACACACAGGTGGAAACAGACACGCTGAGGCAGGCATGCATGTTAAGTTACAGATGGTGAATTAACACACAGCAGTTACCTTGGCTGCTTTGAGCAGGTATTGGTACTGAACACACCATACCTGTGGGGAGTTATGGCAAGGTAAATAAAAAAGGAGGGGGTGGCTGTGTTAGTGTGTAAATGTGTAAGTGTGTGTGTGTGTGTGTGTGTGTGTGTGTACACTTGAAATAATGGTTAACCTACTCTAGGACATTAGTGGAGCTGCAAATAACGATTAATGTGATGATTATTTTCTTAATTATCCAATAATCGCAGCATAGAACCCGATGTGACGACATCAAATGTGCTGCTTCGTCCAATCAAACAGGCCAGAACCCCCCAAAATATTCAATTTACAATCACGCAAGACGAAGAAAAGCTATTAATTTTCACATCTGACTACCAGGAACCATTAAATCTTTGTTATTTTTGCTTAAAAAACGACTGACGAGCTGAATTTAAAGGGAAGGGGGAGGTCGGTTGTGAAGCTTTACGTCTGCTCTAGGACCTTTATCATGTGCTTCCTCTCTCCGTCCGTGTGTTTCCTCTCACTCTCGACTGTCAAATAAGGAAAAATACCATAAAAGATCATCTAAAAATAATCTACACGGGCACGCACGGCGCAGTCATTCCTCGGCTGTTCTTTCTCGCCCTGCTCGTACGCTTAGATCTCGACAAATGCCTCTTTACTTTCATGTTCAGCTTCGACACAAGTCTGATTTTGGTGGATTTAGTTCATGTAATCAACCCGCAGCAGCTTCAGCCTTCACTCTGGTATTTTGCCAATTTGTGGTTCAGATCATGAATGTCATCATAAATGTGTAGCATTTCCATGAGCTGCTTTCCTCTTGTTACTACTTGACTCAGCTTCTTCTCTCTGGCTTCATCTTTACTTCTTTGGACGAGTTTTTTCTGTTTTACTTTAAAGAAGGGGATAAACTTGTTGGACTTTTCCTCCAACTAACAAGAGAACATTTTATTTTCAGTTCCTTTTTTTGCGCCGTAAAGTAATCCCTAAAATTTCCATCTTGTTTTAATGATTGTAATTAAAGTTTTAGATTATGGTGGCAATGATTGATGTTCAATATTACACATATTACCTTGAAATGTCCAAGAAATCATGTCTGTCACAACTGTAATTCATCAGAGTAGAGTTCAAACGTGTGCAGACTTCCTCTTACCCAGGCTGCGGTTGCTGAGGTACTGTCTGAGGCTGACGTTGCCCAGCTGGCTGGGTGTGACCTGGCCCACCTCCAGAGCCACGGCCGTGCTCTCGCCCACCGCCTCCATGCCCACACACACCGACTGCACCTTCAACACCAGCACTGACACCTGGAGGAGAGAGGGACGCGCATAAACAGTCATACAAAGTGTGCTGTCTTTCAGGCTCACCATAATATTTTTCTGTTCCTTTTCCAGACGTTTTGTGATTTGCAAACTTGTTTTTAGACTTTCGGCGTCTTACTATATCTTTGGTGGGATCGTCGGTGCTCTGGGATGTAGCGCTGACGGTGTCGGGCGACACGCCTCCCTCCTGCTCCTGACCAGTCGCTGCCTCGGCGGCGCTCTCAGTGGCGCTCTGTTCGCTGATGGCGTCCTTGAAGCCTGAGATGGACACGTCATCTGTCCCGTAAGCACAAATATATTACGTACACGGACAGGACACACGTTTGATTTGTCTTTAATACACATATACACACAGTTTCCTGCAACACTGTACCCTAGTCACATATGAGAACAATGCTGCCACCTTCTGGGCAATACAGTTTCCTACCACTACACTCATATTTGTTTTAAATATTTGATCCCTGTCAGGAAAAACTCTGTTTGAAATGTAATGTTTGATGTAGAAACATCATGTTCTTGTCTGACAATTGTTCCAACACTGCATCTGTATTATTAATGTTTAAAAAGTCTATGTTGGCTGGACTCTTGTAGATGCAAGTCATCCGAACACTAACTGTACATTTGGGTACAGGAAAGCATTAACGTTTGCTCCACCTCTCTCCAGCAGACTGTACGCGTCTCCGTCCTCCATCAAGTAGCTGTCTATGGAGATGTTGTCCAGCGACTGCAGGGACGGGCTCTTCTTCATGTTCTTATAGGACACCGAGAAACTGGACTGGGAGCGGTCCCGCATCAAGCGACCACTACAACACACAGGACACGGAGTCACGTGGAGAAGAGCGTGCGGGAGACACATATCGTCATATTAAAATCATATATTTCTGTACAGTTTGAAATCTGCTGTCCATGCATGCCGTTGCTTTGTGTTTTAAAAAAGGGGCCAGAAAGCCCAGTGAATTTTGTTTTTACGCCGACACTGAGCCGAGTCGACTGCGCTCTCTCAGAGTCGACAGGAGTCATGAATTAAATATTGCTTCGTTACTTTGTGTGGTGTTGTTTAAGGCCGTGTAAGTGTGCTATCCTCTCAAAGCGCCAGAAACGATCACAACGGACAAAATCAAAGAGGCCCCCCCCCCCCAAAAAACTGAGAACACAAGGCTGAAAAAAAGGAAAGTTACAAACAAGGAGTCTGTTTTTCATCTCTACCATCGACCACGAGTCAACAAGTTGACACCAAACACAGGAAAACACATACAGGTAAGGATCAGCATGTCATGCATACATGCAAATGCATGCCAAACAGAGGATTCACACACACATTTACACTGACTTGGAGGGTCACAAGAACAAAGACACAGTCACACACAAACACGCTCATTAATACAGCTAGTCACAGATCCAGTGCCTTACATGTTGGACATGGAATAAAGGGAGGTGGATCTGCTGGAGTTTGAGGAGCTGAGGAGATCAGAAACCACAGACAAACTTCCTTTCCTTGGTAGAGAGAAAACACACACACACACACACACACACACACATCTCGCATGTGTCAAAGCAGAGGTCAAGAGGCAGAAAAGGAAGTGAATGAGTTGAGAAGTGACAAGGACGTGATGAGGGGACAGACGGCTGATGTGGACACAGAAAGACGTGGCAGCCTGAGGGCCGGCCAACATTCATAATGTGAGACGTCTGAACGCTGACGAACAGCCTCGTGTTCGAGTTCGACACGCAGCTCTTGTGTTCAGGAACAGACAGATTCAATGAGAGAGAGAAAGACTCAGTTCATTAGATTCATCATCTGTCGTGAAGCAGCAGGGTTTCAGTTATGAACTCTAAAAACTTAAACTAAAGACATATGATCATGTGGATGATATGTGAAGGGCTGCTGTTACTTATGGCATTAATAAAAATGTTTGTTTAGTGTATAAATTGTCAGAAATAGTGAGAAATGTAGCGCTCAAACAGTGAACTGGCATTCATTTTTGTAGTTTTATTCGTTGTTTAAAGGTCCAGTGTGTAACATTTAGCAGGATCTGTTGGAAAACATGAAATATAATATTCTTATATATGATTTCACCTGGAAATAAGAATTGTTGAGGATTTGTTACTTTAGAAGGAGTATTTTATATCTACAGAGAGCGTGGGTCCTCTTTAAGTTTGTAATTTGACAAATCAAACACTCACTCTAGGACCTATCATGCTTTTCGTGACCACTGTCACTAGGAAGGGCGCCTCCGTCACATCGCTGCTGTGACGCTGTTTTGGTCTTACACAAGGCTTCAAACCCCACCAGGAGCGTTTCAGAAGCAGAGTGTTTAGCCCACCAGACTTTGTTTATTGGCTCAGATTTGGTCATTTTGGTTTGTATGCTTCTAAATATGTAAATATGCTACGTAGTTAATTTTAGTAAACTTTGTCTGTTTTTACGACCGGCAGTTTGCACGGGGCGTTTTATTTTGAAAACTGACTAGATCCTCTCTACCGTTTCTGTGTGTCTTGAGCTGCTCTGTGTAAATTGATGCAGGCTGCTTGCGGCGTCCATCAAAAATAGAACAGCCGCGTATTCAATGCAGAGCCCGCTTCTGAACCGGACTACGGCGGGGCCCGTGGGGTTTAAAACATTAACTAGAACGGCCGCGTATATCTACGTGGCGCTCCATCCGTCTACGCAGTGGAATTTGGGGGTTAGATGGGGAGGCCGAGGTGAGGGGGTTGAAGTCTGCGACCTCACCACTAGATGCTACCAAATCCTACACACTGGACCTTTAAGCAAAAACACCAAATATTTGCCAGGTTCAGCTTTGTAAATATGATGATTTACTTGTTTCACATCACTGTAAAGTGAATATCTATGGGTATATTAGTTTACTTTTCATGGACTAAACTAAATTAATCAGTTTATCAAAAGTTATTAAAGTATGGAGTTACTTGTTATGTTAGATGTACAGTCCAAAATCCCTAATATCCAAATATATTTAATTTAATATCATTTAAAAACAGAGAAAAGCAGCAGATCATTTCATTACTGAAGATTAATCCAGCAAATATAGTTGCGGATTAATTTTCTGTCGAGTGACAAATTAATTTATTGCTTAAAGTCAAAAACAAATCAGCCTGAAAGGTGCTCAAAGCAAAATAAAAGCTTAAATCCGTCGGTGGCCGTGTGTGTATCACTGAATAAATAAATACCTGGATATCGACTGAGGCATTTTGGCTGCAGTCGAGTCTTTGTCGCTCCAGTCTTTGCTGCCGAGCGGGTCAGACAGTGGGTCACTCATCTGGGCTTTAGAGTCCAGTCCAGCTCCCATTTCTTCAACCCCAGCCAACCCGTCCACTACCGCCTCGCCCCCTTCATCTGAACTCCACTTCCCAGAGTTCTTAGCTGAAGTCCTCTCCTCCAGTGAGGCTTTGTGATTCAAGTGGGTTGAAGAAGACGTGGGGACAAGAGGGGCAGGACCATGTGTGGTTCCCACCTCTGAGCCTTCGCCACATAACAGCTGGTCTACAGTGCATGCCCCTTTGGCCGCTCCTCCTTCTGACCCCGATCCGGCTCCTTCACTCCCCTTCTCCGGCCCGTCTCCCGCATCGCTCCCGGGCTCCAGAGTTCCTCTGCTCTCTGATGGTGAGAGCTCGGACCCCAGAGGAGATCTCGAACCCTCCGGCGGGGGGACCGGCTTCAGGAGCAGCGACACCTCTGCGCTCTTCAGCAGGAGGCCCAGGCAGACGGTGAAAGGCTGGTGGTCTGCAGAGTGTTGACAAGGATCCTTGCGGTCTTTCTTGGATCCCATCTCCTCCAGATCCTGCTGTAGTGTCTGCTGCAGCGCTTTGATGCTGCGCTGGAGAAGCATCAGGAACACGTACTGCCGGTGGCTCACCTGAACACACATAGATCAGAGAGGTTATTATACCGCATGGTGATGACGTACTGATACAAGAGAATGAGGCAACTACTCCTGCAAATAAACATTATTTTCATCATCGATTAATCTGTTCATTTGCAGCCGTGCTAGCAACCAGTCAGTCAGTTCAGACTGAGACAAATATTACACAGATTGCCAAGAATCTCTTTTACAGACATTCATTGTCCCCAGAGGATGAATCCTAATGAATTTGATGATTCCCTCTAGCACTTATTTGTTAAAATTGTATGATCCCCTATCTTTTCATCTAGCATCAACAGTTCCAGTGCTTTGGTTTTGGTGCTAATCAGCATGCTAACACACTGAGCCAAACATTGTCACTGTGAGCATGTTAAACATTAGCATTTAGCAGCACTGTGTTGTGTTGCACAGCGTTGAGACTTTTTATATATTTTTGTGGTTTTTTGAGCTTTATTAGACAGAGACAGCTGAAGCTGAAGAGTGATAGGAAAGTGGATTCAAACCCTGGGCCGCTGCGGCAAGGACTGAGCCATGGAGGAGCGCACACTCTACCAGCTTCAGCCTCTTGGTCTCGTCTTAAATCACTCAATTAACCAAAAGCACTCAACATGCAACAATATAAATAGATAAAAATGGAAAAATTGTCACATTTTAGACGATGGAACCAGCAAATGTTTCATAAATAACTTCATCAAGTATCATTTCTTTTTAATTTCAACACTAAAGGCAACAATAAAATCCTTCACAAGATTTTTGCCTTCCTCGTGTTAAAATTAATAATCTGACCCAAATATTCCACACGACATACTCAGGTCAAGCATCACATTGTTGCTTTGTGTTTTCAGACATTCACCTGTTAAAGACTGTCTCCATGTATTGAAAAATATAAGAATGAAAACAACATACCTGAGCACTTAAATGCTTCTGTATGTGCACCAATACATGCACACCTGCATCTTTACTCAATGACGAGGAGGAGGAGGAAGGCAGACTGTCCAATGAGAGGGGTTTGTGAAGTCCGTTACTGGGTGGCAGTGATGCATCGTTGCTGTGAGCTGCACCCTCGGTGCTGTAATACTCCTTTAGTAATCGTTTCCTCTGCAGACGTGCAACAGCCTCTCCAGATGTGCTCCTGGTCAAAGCTGATCCAGCAGCACATCTGAGCCTCTCCTGGTGCTGGACAATCTTCGCAGGCTGACACGCCCACACGGTGAGAGGGAAGGAGTCCACAAATGGCTGCGGCCGCCCTTTGCCGCCGCGGGTGCCTTCGTAGTCCACCCAGAACTGGGCAAAGTGCAGCGACCAAAAGTCAGTGGCGGCCGGCATCTTGAGGGCGTCTGTGCCCATCGTCGGCACCACCAGGCCCCGGTAGATGTCGTGGAGCTTGGTGTCTTGTTCGTGAGCGTGGCGCTGGAAGACGGGATGGAGGAGGGGCAAGGAGGAGGAGGAGCGAGGGAATGAGGCGAAAGTGGAAGAGAAGAAGGGTTCCTCTTCAAAGGCCTGCAGCAGAGCCTCGAGGTGGGAGCGGGTGCAGTTAGCCGGGTGCCGGGTGTTGGTGGCCACCATTTCTGAAGTCTGCACTGAGATGGAGCGAGGCAGATCAGCGGGGCAGGAGGCATCACGATCGGTGGGAATCACCAACTGAGAGTCGGAAGCACAAAATTGGCGTAAATATCAGAGAATACGTGTAAGAAGTCATGAGTCCACCTTTCTGAACTCCACCTTACCTTGAGCATGAGGCCGTCGATCTTGATGTCAACGTGCTCGTCCGGTTTCTGCGAGTCGCTGAGCTTGTAGATCTCCATGAACTGCTCCAGACTCTGCCTGAGGTCGAGGGCGAAAAGGTTGATCCACACCAGGCTGCGAGGATCCAGGACCAGCTGCAGGGCGTTCAGCTGGCCGTACAGGTTAGGACACGGGACTAGAAGGGAAAGGTGGAAGAGATACGACTCTGGTCAGGACCATAAATTCTTCAGCCAAAGAAAAAAAGAAAAGAAAAAAAAAAGAAAACTGCAACGCCAAATGTTCGGATTACATTTCCTAATGGAGGAAATTTGAGAGAAATCCATAACATGAATTAATTGGGTAATTCCTCATTCAAAGCACCGGGCATAATTCAGAAAATCAATGTCCTCTCAGCCACACAGTGGTCAATGACTTCCCCACAGCTAAACAAATGGGCTTAATAGATCCAGAAGGGAGGTGAGAGATGGGAAGTCGCTGCCAAAACACTGAGCACGGTTTATAAAAACTGCTTCTCACACAGCTCACGACCTACTAAATACGGATTTCTAAAATGAAACTTTCTTGTGTGAAACACAGAAGTCTTACTCGGATAGTCTTTTCCATCGGGGAAGTAGTACTCCGTGAACTCCACATGAATGGCTGGCATCTCTGGGGGAAGGTACAAGGACTTCTTATTGCAGGAGATCATGGCCTTGGGGCTGGAGCGACGCTGGTCTGCTGTTGACACCTAAAACACACAAAAAGACACAGTTAAAAGTTAGCAGTGACGATGTGTGTAGTCTCTGTGATTCCATATATGAAGGTTTTGTCTTTGTAGTGACCTGGTAGATGCTGAAGTCAGCCATCCTGAGAACAACGGAGCTGGACATGAGCTGGGTCTTGGGGCTTTGAGTTGGAGGAGGACTGAAGGAAGCGCTGGAAGAGGTGTTTATCCTACCTGCAGAGAAAGAAAGAGGTGGAAGGATAGAGAAAGAGGAAACAAAACATGAAAACAGAGAGAGATAAACAGAGCGACAACTCAGTTCTCCGACGAAACACCTCTGCCTTGCAAAAGGTGTGTATCACCGCACCCAGCTGTGCGCAAACACACCGTGGTACCTGGCTCTAAGCACCAGCAGCACTGGGCCGGAGGCTGTGTGTGTGGGCTCCACTCTAGGAGTCCTCCATCTGCCTCCCTAAGCCCTACTCCTCCTCCTGCTCTCTCCTGACTTCCTAGCAGCCCATACTCATCGTCCCTAAGGGACACTGGAGGACAGAAAACCCACAGGGATGATGTGCCGTGTGTGTGTGTGCCAGGAGACACAAACAAAATTAACACCCAGAACAAGTTGAGTTATGCCTAACATTTAAAATGTGCTCAGGCGTGTGTGTGTGGTTACCGTGTTGTGGGGAAGTGTGCGCAGGAGTCGGGCCTTGCTGGTCTCGAACTGCGGTCTTTAGCATCTCCACGTTGGACTTGAACTCGTCGAGCAGATTTCGCGCCCAGCCCTCTCTGGTCTTGGTGGCCTCGCTGTAGTGCATCCAGTGAGCGCAACTGTCACCTGGAGAGGTCGGAAATGAGGAGGAGGAGGATGACTTCCATGTTTTATTAAGATGACTACAATGACGACATCACATTTCACTGATTTTAGCTTCCCTCCACTGGCTCCCAGTGTGTTTTAGGATTGATTTTAAGATTGTACCGATCATTTTTAAAAACCTTTTAAAGTCGGGGTCTGGCCCCTGACCACATTGCCAGCATGCTAACCCCGTACAGGTTAGCACGTAGCCTGAGATCCTCGGACAGGTCACTTCTTTTTGTTCCAAGATCGAGGCTCAAAACAAGAGGTGACCGCACCTTCTCCGTCAAGGCCTCTTGACTTCGGACTCCGGATATGCCGAGATAAGGCTCTCTGAATCAGTGAACTCTTTTAAAACATTTCTTAAACTCACTTTTAGACTTGCCTCTTTGTGTTGTCGTCTATCTTTTCATCCCTTTATCTTTTATTGATATTTATTGTCTTTTTTTTTTATCATCTTTCTCTTCATTGTACTGCCTCATTCTTTGGCATTGAATCTGTTATGTTTTACGTTTTTACTTTCTCTTTACCTGTGTGGCTCTGTTAAGCACTTTGTAAACTCTAAACCTTTTTTTAAAAAGGTGCTATATAATTAAAGTTATTATTATTATTACATATTAAATCTTAATAAATAAAAAAAAAACTAACAAACATGGAACAAAATAGGAAAACTAGCAAAAGTGGAAGATGCAGGGACCCTCAAAAATAAAGATATAGAATAAATGGACCAGAGATACTCGGAAAGAGTTAAAAAGCATGAAAGTACAGTACTTTATGAGACATCAACTTATCTGCTGCTCTAAAACAGTTTTATGTGACACAAGACCAATAAAACTTGCAGGAAACTGCAGCGAGAACAAAGTGAGGATGCAGGAAGCATATCATAGTAGCAAAAATGTAGCAATGACTTCATGGTAAGGTGGTTTTGGTATTACTGCAGGATTCATACCTGCTCTGTGGAATGGGTAATAGTCCAAAGTGATGGTGCTGAAGGAGAGCTGCATGGCTCCACCTGTTATCCTCTTATTGATCACTGCACAGAGGAGGAGAAAGACAGAAAAACAGGTCAAGCAAAGTGAAATGTAAAAGTATCGAGGTACAGTACAAGTAAGATGTGTGTATGTGTTACCTTTGTCCTTAGCGTGAATGTCGTCACAGATGTGCAGGTCGAGGTGCGTGATCTGGAGGTGGTGGGACGTCTCGCATACGTCGTAGGCGCTGAACAGCCTGGCCATGGTTGCGCTCTGGTCGGCTGCTGTGGACGCCTGCTGGGTGCGCACCTGCTGAGCTGAGGGGGGCGCCGACGACACCTGGTGAACGCGGATGCACAGAAATGTGCAGATAGTTATGATTAGTGTTGATGTTTTAGATGCTGATGTATTATTGATGCTTGTGATGGTTTTGTGTTTTCCAGGCTGTTGCTGGTGATGGTTAGTGTTATTTTTTGTTTGTTTTCATGTCAATTTTTAGCTCAGAGCAGCGGCAGACTCTGAAAATCAATAAAATATTCTTTTATTCATTCTTTTTGTGCTGCCGGCAGCAAATGACCGGTAGTTGGGGACCGCTGGCTTAGAGAATTAAACTGCATTTATAGACAGCTGAATCCTGTAATACTCAGTCCTTCCAGCAGATGGAGCGTCTCACCATACTACAGAAAACACACGCACCAGTGTAAGTTTCGTAAGACGTGGACGGGTGTGAATTAATGTGGGCGGTTGATGTACACTTTGTAAGTGTATCTGTTTAAAAAGCAAAAAATAGGGCACACTGAGAGACATTAACAGCAACCGAGAGACGAAGCTGGTGTAGGCAGATAGACGCCATATGGCATCAGGGAATTGACACAGAGAGGGGCAGACGTGATATCCATGGACACAAGGACAAACTATCAGACCGTGATGTGGCTCATCCACAGAGGGAGGAATTAGGGCATGGATGAGGAGAGGGAGGGGGGGGAATGTTAAAGGTGAAAAGTGAGAGTAGAGTGAGAAAAGGAGGGTGAAATTTGCCCTCTGTGTGTGTGGTTGAAGTCTCGTGAGTCGGTCATGTGAGCACCTGGTCCTCCGTGGCCATGCTCTTCCTCTGCTGTGCAGACTTCTCCATGGCCTCGCTGAGAGACTTGGCATACTGCACCATGGCTTTGAGCTGGGAGTCGGTCAGCACCCAGAGCAGATCGTCCAGGATCAGAATCAGCTTGGAAGCCACCACGTTACAGTCCTTAATCTGTGGTAGGTAGAGGAGGTTGGCATAAACATGCATTATGCAGATGGCGGTAGCCTGAGAGCTCCCGTTAATGTAACACGACGCTCAAAAGGGAAATTCTCTTATTGTGTGAGGTCTGCGTTTATAACCGGTACGGACAAACACACAAATCACAAACAGAATATCCCTTTTTACTTTACAAACACTAACTGCACTGACAGCACGTGTGATTTGTGATAAACGCTTTGCTCAGCAGTTCTGTAAAGAAACAAATGGCGTTAATTACTTTCTCATGCCGCACACTGAAGTCTTTGTGCACTTCATGCCGCATTATATTAAATCTGAACATCTCCAAAAACAGACATTAGCTGTGTTTTTTTGTTTAAATGCACACTAGCCGTTTGATGAATTGCTGCTGTTGGCCCTGCAGCCTGCGAGGCCACACAGAGGGATTATTGTTCACAGCAGACGAGAGGATGTCGCTTCGAGAAATCTGGGTTTCAAGCCTGTTCCATCAAATTTCCAAAAGTGAATGTCAGAATCTATTCAAAGGATGTACGAGAGTGTGTGTGTGTGTGTCTGACCCGTCTCTTTAGTGTGACTCTGATCTTGGACTGGTTGGTGATGAGACGAATGGGGGCGCTCAGCATCTCATGCTCGGCGCTCTGGATGGCGTCAGCCTCGATACGGATCATCTGCCAACTGATCTCCTTGAACGTCAGGATCTGGACCAGACAGGCGTGTTAGTACGATGAGAAACTACGAGTGGCGTAACATCCTTTAAGTAAAAAAGAATAAATACAGACCTCTCCCCTCTGAGGGTCCTGGATGCGGGTGAATCGCAGGTCACTGATGCTCCAGCTGGTGTTGACGCTGTAGACCTGCAGCTGGGAGAGCTCAAAGGAGGCGTTAAAGGCCTTGGCACTGATCCTGATGACGATGGAGTTGATGGACAGCGACATCCCTTCTACCACCTTCTCTGCGAAGCCATATTCACTGCATGGGAGACAGACAGACAGACAGGTGGAGAAGAGGGTGGAGACAAAGTAAGGCAAACAAAGTGATAAGTAGTGCTTAGCAACAGGCTGAGTGGAATATATTATTACAGCACATATTAGCCTGTACTGTACCAACAGATGTTGTTTGAACGCAATTACATGTTTAAATAATTCAAATGTGATACTGGAACAAAGATTACATAAAACACAAACGTTACATTTTCTATTCACACATATTTCTTTGACACAAAAGGATGTGTTAAGAATGTACTACTACTAGTACTACTAATAATAATAAAACAATAACAAGAAGAATTATTACATTTATTTTGTTTTATGTGTCATTTGCCGTATGAATACATCTTACAGATAGTTAAGTCAGTGCTACACAGTTAATTCGATATTCAATATTCTTACTCTAATTATAAGATAGTTTGGATTAAGTGAATCTATTAAACGGTATGATATTATTTATGAAATCTTTGTAATGGAGAGAAACATCAGAAAAGTGGAAAACGTATATTGCCCCTAAACGCCTTCTATTATTTAACTTTTTGTAATTTTTGTCTCTTCTTAACTCGTCTAATTATTTGTATTAAATAGAAACACGCCATGTTTTCTGTTCATATTTACTTGTTCTATAAAAATGTGTATAGATGGATCATCTTAAAAATGATTACCAAACAGTAACTGTTTGCTAACATTCAAGAGAAGGAGGCTCTCAAATGCAGATAATGAAGCTACAGCGCTCACCTCTGTCCTGATGCTGTTGCTATGGGAGACGGGCCATTGGGGGGACGGGGCTCATCACAGGTGCTCATCTCCATCTCCACTTTATCCAGGGTCTGCAGGCAAGTCACAGGGTTAACTTTTAATTTTGGCACGTTTTTAGTAGTAACACAGGAATACTGTCACTTCCATCAACCTATTTAGCACCATTTTGTGAGTCAAGACAGTTACAATGAGTGTGAGTCATCCAGTTACAATGTTAGAAGACTGAAAAGGTACAACTTTGCAGTACAGATAAAAAACTTTTGACACTGGAGGTGAAGCCGCCTACTTCCACATGACTAGTAGCCTGTCTGGTAAGGTAAAACACCTCGAAACTCTGAATCATGCCTTTTGTAATCTCAAATTCATTTAACTCCTGACACAACAAGCCTTTTCATCGCTGTGCGTAGCACCTTCAGGCAGTAGCCTCTCCTCAGCCGTGTTATCGTGCACTCTCACCTGTGTTATGGAATTTTCTATCCTTAGGTTACACGAGGTCACGTGTGGGCCTCAAGGTCCTCGGCATTATTAGTTGTTTGGCTTTGATTGGGAGCAGTAGGTGCCAGTCTATCTCAACGCTGTGGTGGCCAGGGTCGAAGAGACCTATTGCTGCCTTCCTAGACATAATAGATAGCTTGCCGTTGACGTTCCAATTGGCGTAAACAGACAACAGTGTCTCCAGACTAGATTATGTTGACAACAACACCTCCATGGCTAAAAACATTCCCTTTGGCTAATTCGGGGCGTATAGTATTTGTGGTGTTATCTTGGGGTTTAAGGTCTGACCACCAGCATGAGTTGGGGCAGAATGTGAGACCGACTCAGGCACTTCTGATGTACTTTGAGAGTGTCTCTAATTCTCCTTGGCCAAGCGCCAATAAATACTACAGCATAAGACATCAGAGGCTCCTGAACACTTTCTTCCCTCCTGACCTCACCATTGACCTTTGACTTCAGCAATTTCTCCACAACAACCTGTTTCACACTGTTGTATAATATTTCAAAGGTTTTGCTATTGTTGATGGTGTGATAACATTGTGTTCTTCAGTGCGGTGACCAATTCAGATTCAACAAAGTGCTATTGTACTACCTTTACCTTTGGGTCCCGATAATCACACCAAATGTTTGATAAATAGTGATTTATGTTCCCCTGATACGATTGTTGTAACGTCTAATAGAATAAAACAGCGTGTCATAAATGTTTTTACAAAGTGCTATTGTACTACCTTTACCTTTGGGTCCTGATAATCACACCAAATGTTTAATAAATAGTGATTTATGTTTCCCGATGCAATTGTTGTAACATCTTATATAATAAAACAACGTGTCATAAATGTTGCGAAACACCAGGTGGTGAAGTATATATATGAGGACTGAGGACCATACAGCTTGCAGGTTTTGTGGAGACGAGTGTAAAATGGAGCGTGTGTTCCTCTGGTTGTTGTTGGTTTCAGGCAGCATGTGCACCGGGAATTACAGCTGCCTAGGGACTGGGACCAGCCTGGAAGCCTGTCAACCCGACACCTGCGCCCTGCTCAGTGAGGTGGCAGCCATGAGAGAGAAGCTGGCAGCCATGACGCAGACACAGAGCAGGCTTGAGGAAACCCTCGGTGCCGCAATGGCCACGATGGAAGCCAGCGTGCAGTCCTACAAAAGCGAGGCGGAGGAGCTCAGCAAGGTAAACAAGAATCATGACGAGCAGCTGAAGGCACTCGTAGACGTCACGTCTGCAACTACATCAAAGATCGCTTTCACTGCTGCTTTAGGAAGCTCAGTTGGTCCGTTTGCACGAGACACACCACTGAAATATCAAAGAATCTTCACCAACATCGGCAGAGCCTACAACCCCTCCACTGGCATCTTCACCGCCATGGTCCGGGGGGTGTACTACTTCCGCTACACCATGTACAACAACAACGTCGGACATCCCAACTCAGTGGTGTCACTGATGATGAACAGCCAGAGGATGGTGTCTACCTGGGACACTGAGGGTGCCGATATCCACGACAGTGCGTCCAACGCAGCGGTGTTGCAGCTGGATGTCGGCGACAGCGTGTATGTGCAGCTCTACCGGAATAGAATCGTCTACGACGACGGCATGTACTACAACACCTTCAGCGGTTTCCTGCTCTTCAACTTGTGATGATCTGTGTCCGTGATGGACGCTGAGGAAATTATGCAGCAGTGCATCAGTTTTTTGTTAATTTGTGGTGATAGATTAAACTTACCAAAGAGATTGGGTGAGTCTTCAACTTTGTCCATGGTATCTGTGAATGAAAACAGAAACAGCAGCTTAGCTTTTCCCCCTCACAGTATTCTGACCCCTACAGCAAGCACTTGCCCCCCGCCCCAGCAGAATATATAATAACGTTCAAATCGAATTAAACGCAACCAAACAGTTAAATCAAGGATTAAATCAAGCCAAAAACAGTGGGCGATGTAGTTCATAGATGAAGCAAGAAAAAAAAAAGAAATCAATGAGTCTAGACTGACTGGCAGCTCCGGAGCTCGATTAATAATCAACAACACAAAGCCTCTTGATTGAAGTGTGTGTCAAATTATGTAGCAAAAGAGATTAAATGCTCATGTTCACATGCTGTGTTTTTCCATGGAGCAGCGTCATAAATCAAGAAGTGAGAAAATGCTTAGGATTTAATTGTATTGACAATTTAATCGCTTTGAAATGCCAGAAGGTGTCAGTAGGGGGTGCTACCTCCAGCCTGTCACTTTGAGACATCAAACTAGACACATTGATTTAAAAAAAAAAAAAAAAGGCAATAAATGTATGTGTTTATGAGTTTTAAATAAACTTTTATTCACTTTTATTTGTGTGTGACAGTCTTTTACGATGATGTGGTGAGAGTGTTGTGTTTAACAGGAAAACACAAAGAAGAGATCTAACGCGTGAGGAAGTAATATAAAGATCGCTGTTCTCCTTTTTTTTTAACCAGTTTAACAGCAAACACTGCAATACAGTGTGAACTGGAGCCAGGCGGTACCACGGCTCCACTGTTCCCTGAGAAATCTGATGCTCCACACACACCTATTGTCAGTGATGTGGGTATTATAGTTGCAACACTGCATTAGTGTTACACGCGCTGTCGATGACACAGCGAACGAGTCGAGTAAATACAAGAGGCTACATCTTTCAAGGACAGCGAAGGGAGGGTGGGCGACCGACAAAATGGGGTTTCAAACGTGGAGGCAGATGTGTGACGGAGAGGTGGAGAGAGAGAGAGAGCGAGAGAGAGAGAAAATATAAAATGAGGTGGAGGAGGAAAAGAGGAGGTGGAGAGTGGACCTTGGTCTGAATAAAAGTCCAGTCACGAAGCAAAGTACGCAGCTCCATTCACTGTTTCCAGGGTGTGTCGGAGTCCGACATACATGGCACTTTCCCGACGACCATGACCGCATCAGACATCAACAACAGAGTGTGCGTGCAGTGCAAAGAGCCATTCAAAGTGTATGAGATGTGTTAATTGGTATCTAGACTGTGTCTTCATTGAACTGTCAGCCTGTCTGTATATAAACAGAGGATAATTATGCAGTTTTCGAAGCTTCCTTTAATTTAGGCCTTAAAAACAATGTAAGTCAGTTTGATTCATAACCTTAAACAGCGTTTGGTCAAATAAATCTTATCTCTGTACTTTGATTTTAACAATACCCTCCAAGCAGTAAGGCTTAAAAGCACAAAGCTCAACATTCTCATACCTCTGTTTAATAAGGAGCTACAGCTGGCAGCCAGTTAGCTTAGCTTAGCCTAGCTTAGCGTAGCATACCAGACAAGGAAACAGGTGGAGGTAACCTGTCTACCAGCACCTACAAAGTCAAACACGTCATATCTCGTTTGTTTAACAGTTCAGCTTGTTAATTAGTTAGCTTTGGAGATGCTAGTATGTAGACTTTGTTATCGTTGTCAGAGCCAGGCTAGCAGTTTCCATTTGTTTCAAGTCTTTATGCTAAGCTAAGCTATTATGCTGCTTACTGTAGTTTCGTATTTACTGTCCAGGCCTGAGAGTTGTATCAATCTTCTCAGCTAACTCCACCAGAAATCAGCAAATACATCTCCAAAAAATGTCCAACTATTCCTTTAAAATGTACAAATTCATATCATGTGTTGACAGTGTCCCTCACCCTGATGGCGGCCTTGTTGCAGCACACACGGTTGATGGCCAGCCATGTGGGAAGGTCGAGCAGGCTCTGGAGCACCTCCTCATCCAGCTCCAGGTTGGTCAGCTGGCCCTCGCCCTTTAGTGTGCTCAGGTTGATCTTGTCCGGCGACAGGTTCTTAGCAAACCTGCGAGACACAGATGAGAAGTGCAGCTTTGAGTCTGGGAATATTTATAGAAACAGGTTCTTGGCAAAGTGACAGAAAACCCCAAACAGTTCGGCTTGGTGTACATTGCTGTTTAAGTCATCCTATGAAACGAGTAATCCAGCTACACAAAGGGAAATAAACACTCCACTACCTGAAACCTGAGTTTGGAAATTAATATTTTCCTCTTCATTTAAGCTTTGTTGTTTTCATAGTTATCACTCAATCTAAAGGTAAAAGAGGAGCGAAGTACAGAGAGTTTTAGTTTTAATAATGAAATAACCTATAAGCTACAATATGGAGGATTTACAAACCGAGAGAAAGAGAACAGACATCTTTGTACAGTGGGAGATAAGGTTAAGGTTCATTCAGACAGGAACCAGGCGCTACGGTGAATCACCGCAGGGTTGTCTGCCGGTGTGTCTATTTGTGTTGAATGTAACAATCAAGAAATAACGTTTTATTTTGCTGATTAACCGGCTTTACCGATGCCGGTGCTTCCTCACTCTCATTCACTGTCTAACTCTCTGGACCACTGCTCTCTCTCGGTCTCAAATTAAACTTCCTCGCGTCACTATTTTGCAGCATAAAAGTTAGAGTTTCAGAGTTTAGTCCGTGAATCCACCTGGATAGTCTCAGTTTCAGAGACATTTCACGCTGACTGTGGAGGGTTTGGCCGGCCTGGATCATCTGATTTGCGGCCAAAAGTTGAATCTGGCTCAACTTCTCCGCTGCAGGTCGCTGCATTTTTGGGCGGACGCTCCTGAGGCCCGCACCGCCGCAGCCAAAACGCACTACCCCCACTCAAATGAATGTCTGAATGTACCCTAAGGCTTTGGTCTGACACTATAGTATATGCTGGCGCTCAGAGATAATTGTAGTTTGTCATGCTGGACAGAACATGTTTGTATTCACAGCAAGGACAAAGTGTCCTCACGCTGCAGTAAGGTGTCAACACTCATCTCTCATTAAAGCTATGAGTCTATATTGATCTTTATAATCTCATTGTCTTGGAGAAATGTTGTGTACATAGAAGGGTTTTGTATGTTGCAGTGATTCTGTGTGTTTAGTTTATTTGCTCTTTAGTAAACTGACTTGAACACACAAACTCAATGCCCATGACCTAAGTGTTTTCTGCCCTCGTTCACAGTTTGATTATTGGTTAATAATTAGCAGAGTGGCCGGATCCTAAATGGTTTACAGACCTCTGCATCTCTGCACACCAGTCTAATGGATTCTCTTAAAAACGGGGATAGCATTGATTTCACATTATCTTGCTGTCAAGAGACACACAGCCTCGATCATCCTCTGACGCGTAGAGCTACAAAAAACAGGAAGTCTTCCTTGTTTTTAATCTATGTCATGTTTGAACTCAGAGAAACGTTGTGGTTTGTGGTCAAGAAAACGATGCAGTGAAACAAAGTAAAAGATCCTGCAGCACTAGAGCTCAGCTAGTTTTTGAGTTGTAAGACACACACACACAGCACAGGTAGGCTTAATCTTGTTACTTAGCTAATCTCTGTAAACAGGGCCAGATCAAAGCTCAGAGTTTTACAACACATTCCCGACAGAGACACCTGATTATCATGGCAGTAACCATCAAGAGACAAAAGATGAACATCTTTATTATTTTACTGTCTACTCTACGAACTTATACGCTGTGAGGAATGTGTGTAACTATGCTCATAAAGTCATAACAATGCTGAGTACATTTCAAGTTCAACAGTGGCAACGCACTACCTGATTTTGGCACTAACACCATAGCGAAGTTTATTTTTGGGTGAAGGAGTCTCCGCCAACTTAAAGCTTAAACCGATGTCTCAACAACTGGGTCAGCACGTGTTTATAGTAGTTTTAATAAAGTTAAAACCTCTTACTAACTGTAACTGTGTGCTCCAGATTTCAGCTTTCTAAATGCTTTTCTTATTTTGAGGATGATCCACAATATTTTTCTCATGATACACCTCATTTTGTGGGGATATTTTTGCCTTTATTTGAGGCAGCAGAGAGTGTGACACGAAATAAACGGTAAAAGGACTGTACTTATATAGCACCTTTCTAGTCTTTTTTTTTACACTACATATCTCATTCACACATTCAGACAGTGATGGCTGCCACACAAGGTGCTAATCATTCACACCGATGGCATGGAACGGGTTCTGCATCCTCCCTCAGCATCTTGCCCAAGGACAATTCGACATGACTGGAGGAGCCGGAGATCGAACCAACAATCATCTGATTTCGGACAACCCGCTCTACTCCTGCACCAAAAGAGGTGGGAGAGTTGGGGAATGACATGCAACGAAAGGTGTCGGGCCAAATTCGAAATATATGTGCTTAATATTGTCTCAACACGAGAACTTTGTACAAAATAATCTGATGAAAGAATAAGAAAACAGGACTAAGAACGTGGCAAAGCATTCAACACCGTCTTTTGGTGCTTCAAAGTTTAACTGCGGCTAAGAAACTCATTCATGTGGATTGATTGAATATCTGCACTTGTATTCGTCCCCAATATCAAATGCTGTTACTGAAATAAAGTCACAGGTGAAGCAAGAAGACTCTTTTGTATCATCAACTATCAAAAAGTGGTGATGTACAATTATGGAGTCACTCAGTAACAGGATATTCGTCGGGAACAAAGGGTTTTTGTTGTAATGGTTTGACTCTTGGCCGATGGAAGGTTATCTGGAGACACAGCAAGACGCACAAGAGACTTTGTCCGCCAAGCTCTGTGCTTTGTGATTCACCTTGCCCGGGTTTTAAATGATTCAGCCTGTCAAATTCCTGCCCCTTTCCACTCAACACCTTCACCTGGCAGCATTAGATTCGTCTCTAATTCAACATCCCTGTAAATTATTCAGCGGCAGCGGCGGCGGTGGCGGCAGACATAAACAGACACTCGTCACAGCTGAACAGGGGACAAGACAAAAGAAGGACGCACTCTGTTGCAAACAAAACACAAACAATATTTTTATTATGTGTTCACGTGGGCGGGCGTACGCACACACACAGTCGGGGATAGAAACACACTCTGAAGGGATGGATGTTGTTTGCTGGAGCGTCTCAGCCTTGTGACCAGTGAAATATTCATCCCTGCTGCTGATCAAGTATCAACAAGCTAGCCAGCTAACTTCACTCGCTCTCTCTCGCTCCTTATCTGGCTTCACCGTCTCCCCCCCCCCCTCCACCCCCAGGGGCCACCTCTCGCTTCCTCTCCTAGTCATAAATAAACCAATACTGTAATCGAATAATACGCTGCTGATCAGCTGTCTAATATCAAGCCTGCTAATGCTAAATAAGCTAAACTACGCCGACACACAGGACCTACTCATTACTGAGAACAACAGCAGGAGGAAGGTGGTGTTATGTTCACACACTCCGTCATCTTTCCCCTTCATTATTACAGTCAGCAGTGTCGAGCTCACCGGACCAAATCCAAGACCGTAAAGAGATTAGGACTAGCTTCTGGCAGCTCATCTACCAGTCAATCCACGGCCACAATCCTCTCTGTAAAAGTTAGTTTTAACTCTGTAAAGGTAGAAATGATCAAATATATTGATTACTATGAATGAATCATGATGGTTTGTATCGTTTTGTTGTTGTTCAAGCTTAAAAAATCAACTTAAAGATGTCTTCTGCAACAGTAGGCTGATCTTTCAACCACAAAACAGAGAGCACACTTTCCTCCTCCACTCTTTATGCTGATGTTGTGGATCCTGTGAATGGAAACGAGGGGGAGACTCCCAGCTTATTCCTGCTCTGACAGTGCATTCGTGGCGCAGCCTGATGACATAAGTGCCAAGAAAGAGAGGGAAGATGGCCAGAGTGACTCAATCGACACAACCGGCTTGTTTTTTAGCAACCAAGGCTGTGGCAACGTAACAAGAGAACAAATGGAAAGAGAGACAGTGAGAAGCTAGACGTAGAAATAAAGAGGCATCCTTCAGGATCCTCCTCTGGGATTTAGGAATGTGGTTTTCCAGAAGAAGACAAAAAGGGATCTGCGGGTGTTACCACATTCTTTCCTGCCAATGCTCGTTTGACCGGCAGCAGGCTTGGCTCGACAACAAAAAAGAACGGAGAATGTGACATTTAAATAGGCCTCTAAATCCTTCAGTAGCCCATTCAGTGTCAACAGAAGAGTGTAATGAGGCTGCTGGAGAAAAATGTCCGACAAGCCTTCTCAGTGAAGTCGCTTTATCACGAAACCGGCAAACAAAACTAAAGGAAATTCATGAGATATATTTTTATTGGCTTGTCAGAGATCGTATGTTCTTTATTCGTGCATTGTACTCCTCTTAGAGGACAGCAGCACTGCAGAGTTTGCAGGCAGACTTCCAGCAGTGTGGGTGTGTTGGTAAATCAAATGGAAACCAACCTAAAAATAATACCCACACACGCACGGACCAACCTTTTTCTTAATAACCAGTTGGCGTTATTTTCCATCTTTGCCCAATATTCACATTAAATAACATCATGTTGGAGAATCTATCCATTGAAGATGGAAAACATGAAGTATTTACAACATCAGAGAGTTACAGGATGGATTTTATTGGACTAACACAGTCCGGATGTTTTTGTCTTTACCGACAAAAGTGATATTTCTGCTATATTCTGTAAATAAAGCCACACACTGGACCTTTAATATGACATCCAGCTGTGATAAATAATGCTATATTTACGAGGACAAAACTGTTCCTAAAAGAGCACCGTCCTTTACCACCTCATCATTGAATCATGTTCAATTTTAGCATGTTTTGGGGGAATATTATAATGGGAAGCTGTGGCACAGGAGGTAGAGCGGTTTGTCCACCAATCAGATGATCGGTGGTTTGATCCCCGGCTCCTCTAGTTTGCATGTTGAAGTGTCCTTGGGCAAGATACTGGACCGCCATTCACCCTGAAGGCTGCATAATTGGTGGCAACGTGTCAGTGTATGTAAAAGTGCCTTGAAGACTAGTAGACTAGAAAGGCACTATATAAGTACAGTCTATTTATTACATAAATTAAATGTTGTTGTCCTTTTCTGGAATACCTGCACAAGAGGAAAAAAAGTGCTTATTTCAGTCAGCAGTCTTCCTCTAAGTCCCAAACAACCTACAGCAATGATAACTGGAGGTGACTCTGATGAGCTTAGCAACATTTTTTAACAACAAATGTCTTTTCTTTTTGCAGCACGGTTTGATAAATAAAATGAAACTGCAAAAGTAGAGGGGTTGACAAAAGTTTAAACTTTACACTCGCATCCAGAGCTAAGAACTTGATCATTTCTGTTAAACTCGGCTAGCCGCTTAACATATTGTGTCAGAAAGATAGTACTTCTCTTGTCATATCAGTTATTATCTTGTGGGCACAAGATAAAAATATCATCTTTAAGGGCGCGAGAGGCTCTGTAGCATTTCACAACCATTGAGGAGATCATATTTTTAGAGCTGTGATAAAACAAATAGACGTGCTGTAAGCTGAAAGAAAGTTGTTTTTGACCTAATATACTGCTGGTTATGGTGAGAGCATATGTCATACTGAGAAAAAGAGTAAACATGTTGATGAAACAGGGTTTCTTTTGTTGTCTCAACGTTCCTCTGTTCGGATATTGAAGCTCTAAATCTTAAATATATGTTCAGTTGATGACAAAAATACATCACGCAGCCCGAGCAGAACAGTTATTGAGGCTGAGTCACCTCAGAGTTATCATCATGAGGGATTACTTGAATGACTTTCCAGCCTACATACGAAAGACACACAGGTTCGCAGAACCACACAAACTCTAGTAAAACACCTCCACGCGCACGTCAACGATGGCAACAATGCAGCGACACGCAGGCGGGCCTGTTAAAGGGAAGTGAGTTTATATTGGCAGCGAAAGCCCTGAGAGTCCTGGAATATTCATGACCCCATGGAGACGGCGCAAAGGTTAGCGCGAAGGAGAAAAAGAACCCAGACCCCACAGCCCGGAGGGACGCTGGCCAAATGTCGCTCTCTCTTTAACACACACACACACACACACACACACACACACACACACACACATATTTCACAGCTACACACTGATGAGACACCCACAGCTCGGCACTCAGTCGTGACTCATGCCGTAATAGCCTTCCCACCAGCAGTGAGCGATAACACTGGGAAAAGTGGAGTTCATCACTGTGGTGCATCATCACGCAGCTACTGCAGCGCTGGAAAGAGTCGGGCCTGAAAGAGGCTCACGATGACAAACAACAGCAGAAGTGGACTCATCTGTCACACCCCGATGGGCACCGACAATCCTCTGATGAAAAAGTGAACAAGGGTATATGTGCACACAATGGAGAGCCCGTCTGTAACACCAGTGTTACAATCCTTCCTGCTCAACCTCAGCTCACTCAGGGTTGAAAATAGTTCCCTAAACTGCAGAGTCACCTCTTTACTGATTGAAAATTTAATGGATGAAAGTCTCGTGGGTTCAGATTTACGATAACCAACGAGTGAAGTGAGAGTTTAATGACATTAAACCCTAAAAAAATTAAAGGAGAATGTGAGCAAACTTACGCCTGGTAAATGTCCCGACTTAACCCCAAAACGGACCTCACATACCAGCCCGACTATAAGCATAATCTCCCGGGTCGTGAACTCTTTCCATTCAAAGGTAGTGCTAATCTTTTCATTCTTAGAGGCCCGTTGTGTGAAGGTTTGTCTATCAACAGCTTCGCCTTACGCACATCAAGCAAATCTCCCTCTACTTATGCTGTCGACACTGTTGTGCCGTGGTCTTGTGACACTAATAAGCAGCTATTTACTCAGGATGCGATGGAATGCATAGTCAGGGGTCAGTTCGCAGTAAAAATACATTTTGATGACCCAAACACCAACAAAAAGAAGGTGAGGAGAGGTGATGAAGAACAAAAATAAAAGTCCTGCAGCATCATTTTGGATGGCTTTTAAGTGAGGACTGATGTTTCCAGACGTGAGGTGGCTCACTGCAGATCTACGTCGATGCATTTAGAGCTGAAATAACTCACGATTAACCAATAAAATCGAAACATTCGCTCAATCTGGCTTCAAAGATGGGAAAATTTGAGGACGTCATCTTGAGCTCTGTTGTTTGCCTTCTGACTTTCTATACCATTTTCCATCTTGATGCTGATTCTGATATCTGATCTTTGCGTTTAAGCCGATACCGAGTACTAACAGGCGGCTGTGGCTCTAGTAATAGGAGGGTCGCCCAGTCCAGTCTAAGGGCACAGTCGAATAGTCAAAAAAACGACCTCCTAGGTTACACCTAACTTACACTAGACTACGTTGTGTGAATGTTTGAGGATCAGAGTGAGCGCTTTGGATAGGCAGCGATGTACTGTGCTGTACCGCTTGCATGGCAGCCTCTGCCATCACATGATTTGTTTAAACACACGTCCATTTGCCTAGTATCTAACTAATGATAAAAGTATATGTATGTTATTTTTTTTTAACAGCTAGTACTAACCCTGTATGATCATTGTTGTTGTACAAATACAGAAATCAACTCTTCTTCGCTGCTCTACAGACACAGTAGTGTCCAGTGCCCAGTTGTAGCACAACGCACGTGACCACGCGTACATTCGTTGGTTTGGGTTGTTAGATTGGTTAGGGTTAAGGTGAAATTATCAGGGTGAGGCAATTAGAGTCAGAGTGGGGCAGATCATGACAGTTCAGGACTAATGAATTACGTGGTATCGGATCAGTGTTGCTGATACACAATCCTGCATTTTAGACAGACATTTCTGATACTTGAATCGGAATAATTCAACAAGAGTTAGTTAGTTGCAGCCGTAAATGCATGTATTTAATGTCAAGATAATGAAATAGAAAGTGGGTGGGTGGTGAATGAGCAAGAGGAGATGAATGGTAAAAGACAGGGAGAATGTAACGATGGGATGATGAATGAAAGTGAGGAAGGAATGAGGAAAAGTCTCCTTTTCTCTACAGAGAATCACCGAATCATCAACGCCTTCATTTAATCAGGATTGTCGCACTGAGATCAAGAATCTCTCTTACAGGGAAGTCCTGGCAAAGAATAGCAACAGCACAGAGTTTCAACAGGTAGACACAAAGATTCTAGTCACGTTAAAAACAGTCAGATGATTCCTGCTCGGCAGCCGAGTCTGACCTTTCACTTCCCTGAAAAAGCTCAAAGAGAAACTCACTCTTTAGAGAGGATGTGACCAAACGAGTAATTGTGTTTAGCCATTTCTATGTGTGTGTAACAGGATCTCGCTCTGTCTGGCTGCAGGCCAGGGGTCCTGTCGATAATCCAAACCCCTCTCTAATGCAGACAAGCACACACCTTGTCATCTAGTCACCCCCAGGGGGCTACCTGAGTTCGACCCCGTGTGAAACGCTTCATCGATACACTCTCACATCAGGAAAACATGACTCGACATCACACGCAAAGCTTCGCCTAACAGCCGTCTGAGCCAATGAGCTGTAAAGACGTGGTGCCGCCTCACTCCTGGTCACAGATAGCATTGTACAGGCGTGTGTCCTCTGCAAGTTAACCGTGGAGGCTGAGCTGACATGTTGACACCCACAACATAACCTGTAGCTGTGTAAGCACACCTACAGCGTGTGTGAATAATCTAGCTAGTAGCAGGGCAAACTATTCCTGCCTGATGCTGATGAATTACACTTAAGCTCATGATAACACATACTGTATTTGTAGTATAGAGGGTGATGCTGATTTGGCAGCTCTCTGACCGAACGGCGCAGGATTGGAGGACCGTCAAGGCAGGTCAGCTTCTGCTTCTGACCAATCAGGCCAAAGAAAGCAAAGAAGATCAGATGACAAGCCCAAAGGGCGGATGACATCACAACTCTTCAAGTCATTTCCTGTCAGTTTTGACGCTGATGCTGCTGAAGGCCTGCACAGTCATCTGCAGGGAGCACTTGCACAGCACAAGGAGACACAACTGCTGTGTGCTAGGACAACGAAGGGCACGCTGTTTACAAGCTGTGTGTTGCAGTCAATACAAATCATGGCATTGTGTGTGTGTGTATGAAGGACAAAGCAGCCCCAAACATCATTAATTTATTAACCAGCGAGTGACTGATTAATCAGAAGCACAGTCACCTTTGTGCTTTTTTCTTTTTAGGCACACAAACCGGTTCAGCTGCACACCGGTGAGCTTTTTAGTCTCCTGTGACTTAGCTTTACAAATATGTGAGCTGTCATTTCTAAGCGCCGTCCACCTTCCAGTCTCAGCATACCGCCACAATCGTTATTATTCAACACAGTCTACTGTTTTAGGTCATTAGCACGGTTAGTTGGTGGGAGGAAAAACAGCTCTGCGTGTTTCAAGCTGTCCCCCTGGAACAAAACGAGGAAGTAGTCCATTGAAAGTCCCTTGAGGGACAGTGGAAAATAATAAATAATGGATGTAAAAGCAGGTCGAGCTGAAGGCGGTCCATAACAGCAAGACATTAAAAAAATAAATGGGGCCTCACACAGCAAGTAGAGCTATTAAACTAACAAATATTATGTTCATTTATCTGTGAAAAGGTGCCACAAACTGATGTGAAATGATCCTGTGTTGTTACTGAGGGTCTCAGTGTGTCTGACATGGAGGCAGAGGGGTGAAAAGGCCACATAAGCTGGGTTTAAACCCGTGTAAACAAACCCAGCACCCCTCTCTGCCTTCATTATCATCATGTTTATGTCAAATTAAAGTCTATTTAAGTCACAGCTGTGTGATTTAGGTTGGTGTGTTTGTCAGCTGGTAGGTACAGGAACATAGTTTGCTTTCAGGGGAAGGCTGAGATTGTTTTTTCGAAACAGACTCAACCACTCGACCGGTTCAACCTGCTAAATCAAGTGTTTGAGGGATTAGCCCTTCACTATAGCTCGCTAACCCCTAGCTAGTGTTTCGGTTTAACGAGCGACCGTGTCAACTGGTGACCGTTAGTCGAATGCTCCGTGGTTGTCGTAGATACGCCAGCCGTTGGAAACAAGAGGCTACGTAGCTTTTTGTCCCTTTATTCACACGAACGTTAAAATATCGTAACCGCGACAACCTAGAGAGGGTTTGGCTGAGGGTCGCCGGTTGACACGGTCGCTCGTTAAACCGAAACACCGGTGTTAGCAAGTTAGCTAACTAGCCACGTCTCGGGTCAACGGGGGTTACGTCAACTGACAGTGTGACAGACAACAAGGATGCCAGCTAACTCACTAAACCCCAAGAGGATAATATGTTCATCCATGTTCGGCAAAGATTACACTTCATTTCAGTGTCGTCTGGGTGATAGCTAACTAACGTCTGTGTTGACAGCTGAATCCCTCCGTCGTCCCCTTTTTCCTCTCCACTCCCTGTCGGCTAACCAACCCTGAGGACTGACCTGGAGAGATGCTTCAGGATCTGCTTCTTAATGAGTCCAGCCATGGCAGCACAAATCCGATATCCCGGGGTAGTCCGAGCTGTCTGGGCTAAAAAAAAAATTTAAAAAAAGATGGCTAGCCTAACCGCTAGCACACTCGAGGTATAAACACACAGCAGCTCAAATTCTCATCCCTGTGTCGGTCTTCATTTTAACGGTGTTCCCGCTTCGCTCTCCGAGAGATGAGGCAGTGTGGGCGGACAGGCGGCATTCCACGCGTCCGAGTGACAACCCGGAGCTCGGAGACAAAGCATATCACGTTAGGCCATTTCAGGCACAGATACACTGATAAAAGCTCCAGAAAACGGACCGAGAGCTCTGCAATATCATACACCGAACACCTGGACAGCGCGTCGGAGGAGCGGCGTCTGTTGTCACGGCGTCAGGGCGGAGCGTCATGGTGCATTCACGGTCTGCTAGGAAACCCCTAAACTGGGACATGTAGATGAGATAAAGGTATTTATACTTCTAAACATACTGGAATATGTTTTATTTTAAGCATTGTTGTATCTAATTCATGGATTTATTGTTTAATATAAGTTAAATGCTTATTAGTGCTCTAACAGGGGGTTTAAAAAACTCCTGCTCATCTCCACCATGTAAGAAGAAGTGCTACCACAGAGCCTTCATTCCAACACAAGCATGACTTAATGACTTTCTTCTATATATTTCTAATTTATGAGCAATTTCTTATCAACCGTCTGTCTAAGAGCTGCTGTCACAAGAGAATTTGGGATCAAAAAATCAATCTTATCTTAACACAGCTGAAACTATAACTTACCTGTCTATTTTAGGACTGTACCTTTAGTCAAGCCAGGTGTCTGACCTTGACAAACTGAATGAATTTGGCTTTTTGAATATCCACTCAAATTGAATTGGTATTATTTGGTGTTTCTACGAATGAAATTAAATAAAATGTATGTCATTAAACATATTTATTTATTAGTATTACTTTTCTAAACCTCTATCTGCGCACTCTGAAATATACTACACAACTCCAAACCTGTGTTTTATGTGACAAATCTGATTTTTATCTTTATATATTGATTTTATTTATCTACATGTACTATTCTGTCTTTTTATTATGATTATTTTATGTGTGTACTACCTCGAGCGAACAAACTCTAGCAACTTTTTTTGTAATGTTTGAAGTAAATGTTCAAATGTCTTCACAGTTAGCTGTTCTGGGTCCTTTGTTGATAACTAAATCCTTGTTTGATAAATTAATATAAATAAATAATGTATTGTTTGAGAATAATATATTTTTTTAAATCAATAATATATCAATAATTTGATATTGTACACATTTGTTGAATAGTGGGATTATCTGCCTTGTCAGTGTTTCACTGATAGCTTTCACTCTAAAATGCTCTCTTGGTGACACCTAGCGTTTAAACTGAGGATGTAAACATGCTGAGCTCTATTTGAAAAAATCACACTATGCTCAGAATGCAAAGTAACTGAGAGTTTATGCATGGGTGGATATTTCTTGTACTTCCTGTGGGTGCTAGGTACTGTGTTATAATTTGGCATAATAACAACAGTAGCCAGAATGATTGATTTTCTAATAAACATTTGAGACAGACTGCACAGAAAAGTCCTACAGAAACATTACAAAATAAATAAATACACAATCCATGATAGAAAAATAAGGAAATTATGAATGAAGTGAGTATCATACAGGAAAAACACGAAGTTTAGAGCCATAAAGACTGATACATTCACATTTTTAAATGATGAAATGCTGTGAACTTCTTAGTGTATGGACACAGAAGCTGTGACTGTAGCTGAAATGTATGATGTGTCTCTCTGTGTGCAGAGATGTAACCATGATGGGAGTTTAACAGCAGCCTGCAGTGCCGAGACTTGAGCTGCCACGTATGAAAGGAGGAGCAAGCTCCCTGCCTCAGCGCCCCTCCCTGCACCGCTCCGCTCCAGTATGAACCGCTTGCAGAAGTTTGCATCAGTTTCGTAGACTTGTAACATCATTTATGAACGTGTGTTATTTTAATAACAAACTTATAACAGATTGAACACAGAGATTGATGCGCATTACACAAAATGCACGCTTGGATCGGCGTTTTGTGCCATAATGGTGCATCTTTTGTCGTTGTCAGGGTATTTAAAATGAACCTAATGGACATTTTCACTGTAAAACACGTTGGAAAACTCACTAAAGTTGCCTAAACTACCTGCTGTACACATATATAGTGTGTATTATGACTGCAGCAGAGAGAGTTCTGCAGAAACTTCACTCTTGCCTGTGTTTGGATAATAAGATATAATGTTGGATCTAGTTTCTGACGTAAAAGTGTAAGAGCAGTAGAAATCATTCATTATTTCCTGCTGTTTTGTGTCATTAAACTGGACCCACACAGAGCCTTTAGTTAAACATGGGACGGCCCCCATCCGCATACCTCAACGCAAAAAAGCCCCGTGGAAAGACACGACGCGCTCACTGATACGCTGCTGGTCCTGTTAGTGGGCCTGGACTGGAAACATCCTCCATCCACGACTGCAAGAAAAAAAAAAACCTCAGCAGCACTCACTCACTGACTCCCATCACACACACATAATCTCAACGAGCTCCCCATTGAGGATGACTGCGAAAAACCGAAACAAGAGCAACTCGAGCGAAAAGAGCGCCGCATCCAGCCAAGATGACGCGCCGAAGAAGAGCCAGAAGAGCACCGTTACTAACGGGGTGAGCAGCCCCGGATCGCAGGGTGCAAAATCAGGGAGCTGCCTCGGGCTCATCGCCACCACTGTGTTTTATCTGGGGTTAATAGGCGCTGCAGGTTTTGCTGCTTTTTATTTGCAGCAGGTAGTGGAGGAAATGCACCAGACGAGCGCCAGGCATGAGGAGAGCGCACGGCAAAACGCAGTGCTGGGGAGCAAAATGGAGAGCGTCGTTCAACAGGTTGGTGGAAAATGATGTGAATCAATGGGGTGGAAAGAAGTTGGCATGACATTAACAAAGTTTCACAACTCCCAGGCACATTAAGAGATGACTTTGTGTCCAATTACATAACTGTACATGTTGTTGTTGTACTCTGTGTACTGATGGGGGTCGGGTAGGTTTGGTGAAGCTCAGTGATGGATTTGGTGACATCCTTACACCTTTTCACTGAGCAAACTTATACAAATGAAAGTTTCCTGTCATTTCTACACTATTTTTATGGATGATTCCACCTTTTATTTCTCAAAGTACATCCACTGGAACAACATGTCTCTTTTGCAAGAATAAAAAACTGTTAAAAATTCACTGGATCTGCAGTTAAACCTCCATTTTCAGTGTTATGACATGCAAACTAAAGTTTGCTTATATAACTGAAGCCCCCCTCTGTTTCATTCATTCTTTCTTCATTCGTGTGCTGATGTCGCTGATTGTACAGTACACACTGTGTCTAAACTACAATCAGGATGTCGTACAGCTGTCGACTCAACTCTACTCATGCAAATGTACAAGGTGTAAGAAGCACTGCGTTAGTTCACTCTGAGGAACAATGGCTGCATTGTGAATAATAAAAAGGGTGTTCACATGTCACAGTCATAAAAAAATCAGTTTTATATATTTCCTGCACCGAGTAAGACTTTGAAACTTTATTATATATTACATATTTACTTCTTGAGAAATCAGGCATGCTTCTGTAAAAGCACAACTTTTTCCCTCCACAATAGTGAAATACTACTCTTTTAAAATGCTAATAAGTGGACCTCGATTCAAGATCTGAGAGGTCTATGTCTAAGCCATCAACATGATTACAATGGAACTAATGGGCGGGGACTAACTGTTCCTAAATGTCAATTACACAATTATCAATGGCCAAACAACCAACAGGTCTTGCCAGAGTATCCACATTCTAGTTGTTGCATCTTTGCATGGCTTGGACTGAACTAGTTAGCAGTTACACAAAATGAAAACAAAGGTGAAGGTTCATTCTGGACCATAGCAGCAGTAGTAATAAGAGTTTTACAACATATTGTTAACTCACACTTACTGGCATTCTCCTGAGCTTTCATCCAGTAAATGGGTGTGTCTGAGTTGACTGAGCCAGCTCCATTACAAGTGGGACAACCCAACTTATGTATGAAGACCATTAGATGGCACTGACAGCTCAGGAAGAGGTCCTTATAAATATTAGTAAAATGCACAAAGTCATGAAGCTGAAAACAGTAGCTCCTGCAAAAGGATTAAAAAAAGCCACTGATGATGTTTGTTCTCCTGTTTTCAGGTGGAGTCTCTAAAGAGTGTCGTGGACGGACTGGAGTCATCACTGGGCATCACACGGGTGGAGCTGGAAGGAGCCGTCAGCCGGATGAAGAGGGGCGAAGTGGAGACGAGGAGAGTGGAGGAGGCCTTGCAGAAGCTCCAGAACGATCTACTCAGGGACCTTTCAGAGGGCATCAACGAGGTGAAGGAGGCCCGCGAGAGGGACTTCTCTTCTCTGGAGAGGACTGTCGAGGAGCGCCTGGCCGAGGTGAGTCAGTCCATCAAGGCCAGCGTGACAGAGTTCACCGAAGCTCAGGGGGAGGCGCAGAGAGAGCTGGCTGATCTCAAGGCCCGCCTGGGGGACATACAAGACCCTGCGCTCATCAAACAGGAGCTCTCTGCCATTGTTGATGTTGTAGCTGAAATCAAAGAAACCAAACAGGCTTCTGATGAAGCATCCGACTCACTCAGGGAGCAGATAGTTGCTGTGAGGTCTGAGCTCCATACTCGTAATCAGGAAGTAGCCTCGCTGTCTCAGGAAATTGAAACAGTGAGGTCAGTCATGCAAGAGACTGTTGGGAGTCTGAGTCAGTCGCTGTATGCAACTAAGGCCGACATCCAGGGTCTGAAGGACAAAGGCATGACACTGGAGAGCAGCGTGGAGCAGGCGGCTGATGCCGTCCGCAATGTGGAGAAGGTGGCGAATGAAGCAGCCAATCAGGTCAGGAGACAATCAGACGACCTGGAAGCAAGAGTTAAAGCATCAGAGGAGAGCGGAGATTCACTGATGGTGTCAGTAACAGACATCACCAGCAAAGTGGAATCACTGCTCACCAAATACGACACCCATGAAAGCATGCTGGCTGCACAGGAACAGGCCGTGGAGAAAGTCAAAAGTGGCTTGGAGGAGAAGATGGAGGCACTGAAAAGCAGTTTGGGTGAGCTCCAGTCAAACATAGTCGCTCTGGGTGATGCCCATAATGAGCTCACAACGATCGACTCCAACCTGGATCAGCAGGTGACAGAGCTGGAGGAGAGGTTCATCGCTCTGGAGGGGAAAAGCAGCGTGGAGCCAGAGCAGCTGCAGAGCTTAAGAGGTATGGTAGATGGCTTGGAAGCCAAAGCAGCCAAGCTAGAAGGCCACGATCAGGCGATATCTGCTCTTCAGGAGGCTCTGCAGGAGACCACACGGACACTGGCGGGCTTAGCCAAAGTCGATGATCAGAAGGAGGAAGAGGAGGAACACACGAGGGAGGAGGGAGAGTCCGAAGTGTGACATCAAGATACCAAATTTTGGACGATTGGCGATTCTTAAACAATGACCCACTTTTTCTTGTTTTCATGAAGAATTGTTTCTTAAACTTGATGGTTGATGTCACGACGTTGCACATTTTTTAGTAGAAAAGTAGCCAAGGTGAAAGAAACTGGTCAGGAGAGAGGAACAGAGTTGGACTGCTGATCTGTGAATTCAAATCCACAAATTCATTCTGCACTGTAGTTTTTTCTTTCTAATGTTTTGTTCAATTTTGGTGCCAATGCTGTTGAAACAAATGCAATAATGAGCTCCTTTTGAGCACTCTTTTGTTTACTCACTACTTTTTTTTTTGTTTTTTTTTTTACAAGAATAAAAACTCTTGTTGACCCAAAACTGTGATGAGTTATTTCTTGGTGTGGAGTTGTTGTAAGTTGCTTTAGCTGCTTTTACTGTTACATCATGGGTGACACATTCATGCAAAATTTACACTTTATGTGAGAGGCGTGATATCCCCAAAAGGGCTACAAATCCTGCTAAAACCCAAAGAGGAATTTCATCTCTTTGGGTTCAGCTCAACTCATTAAACAGCTCCACAAAACTATATTACACATGTGAAACATGGCTCAGGAAGACTGAATGCTGAGGTCTTTCATCTGCAGACAGCAGCGTCAGATAACATGTCATTTTCCTCTTCCAGGTGTTGTGCAAAAATATGCTTACTTGTTGAGCACCCGAGGCCGCAGTTGCGTCGCCTCTTCACCACGACACTTCAAAGTTATCTATTTAGCTGGAAGGTGTTTGGATGCTAACAAACACTTCAAGTAACAAAGAAGCCCGACGGATGCGAGGAACTACTTTGACTACATAGTTAGTTGGTAACAAACTGGAGTTTCAAGTCTTTAAACATCTCGTTGGTGAAGGCAAGAACCTGGTACCGGGTTAAAAATCAAGAAAGCTGCGTAACTAAAGTGTACCTGAACTTCCTTAAAGTTCACAGTTTGGTGGTTTTTCGGTGCACGGAGAAGAGAAGTAGACCTCCATCCATTTCCTGTAACTGCTTATCCTTATCAGGGTTGCGAGAGGCGGGGCACATCCTGGGCAAGTAGAAGTAGACTTACAGTAACAGGGTCAAAACTCTTTACAAGCAACTTCATTGTGAGATCGATGCGTTCGTCTTGTGTCCTTCATCCCAACAACAAGCACAAATATGCTTTCTAAAAGTCTTGTTGGAGGTGTGTCCCTTTAAATAAATAGTTTGACATTTTGGAAAGTTCGCTAACTTGCTTGAGGTCAAGATTGATAACAGACTCATGTCTGTATGCTAAATTTGAAGCTAGCTTAGCACAAAGACTGGAAACAGCTAGCTCAGCTCTCTAAAAGAAAACAAAATCTGCCCCGAGAGGCTCACTAACATGTTAATCTTGATTTTTGTAATATATTTTGGGATTTTTTTTCAAGCTTTATTGGATAGAGACAGCTGGAGAGTGACAAGAAAGCGGTGAGGGAAAGGGAATGCAGCAAAGAGCCACAGGTCGGATTCGAACCCTGGGCCGCTGCGGCAAACGCTGGGTCTTCATACATGGGGCATAATCTTGTGTTTAATGCCTCAATATGATACAGAAATGTTACTATTACAGCCTCTGAAAATAAAACATGAGAAACAAAGAAAATTAAATATTAGCATGTGGAATCAGAATCAGATCACAATATCAAAAAAACAGGTAAAGGTCTAAATATAGTTGGACAGGAGCCAACGAAGGAAACAATTTCAAAGACATGTTACAACCTTGAGAAATGCTGACAAACCAGCTGCCAGATTGTTCACATTCATACTTCTTAACAGGGTGAGGGTAACCAGCTTTGTGCTTTGAGGCAGACAAAGTTTACTTTTTATTTAATTTGTAATAAAAAAGGTTTATTTCAAGCAGTAGTATGACAGTTGACAAAAAAGCCCAAAGATGATCTGTCTCCACTCGTCTGAGGTTGTTGAAGCGTCGCTCATGTTGGCCTGTGCGTCTCTCCGATGTCGGATAAATCAGCTATGTCACTAACCTGTTTACTCGTAACACTTAAATCTCCCTCTACTGCAGTAAGGTTAGCCAGTGTCTGTCTAAGCTCAGCGATCTCCTGCTCTCTCTTTGTGAGATCTTCTGCCAGCCTTCCTATCCGCAGAGTCAGGTCGGACAGCTGAGGCTCGAACGCGCCAAAGTCCCTCTTGATAGCTGCGACTTTTGGTTTGAGGTCGCTGGCGAAGGTCACCGTTCTTATCAGGCGAGCTCTGCTGCTCTCGAGCTCCCTCAGCCGTTCAGAGATCTGTTTGTCAGCGGCGGCGAGTTCAGGGATGCGTTTGCGGAGCTTCTCGATGGCCTGACTGTTGCTTTCGGACGCAGCCCGGAGATTTCCGACTCTGTCGATGCTGCCGGCCAGCACGTCCCCGATGCGTTTGACCATGCTGTGCTCCACCTGGGTCGTCTTGTCCTCCAGCTCGCCCACCTGAGTGAGCAGAGACTCCAGCTCAGACTGCAGGCCGTCCATCCTGCGCACGTCTGTCCTCACTGACCCCACCTACAGGCGGGATACAGAAGAACAAAGGCTGAGAAACAGTTTCAAATCTGTCGCAGAGGGTTTAACCTCACTAAATAAATCCTCATGTGTTTGTTGACTAAATTTTGATGCTTGATGGTATATCTTCTACATGCACTGAAGATAATAATGAATAAATAACTGTCCTAAACAACAGAAATCAGACATTTTGGATGTTGAATTGAATTTCGTGTCTGGAGTTTGAGGAGTGTTCGAACCAGGGACACAGTGCTAACCATTGCACCATGACGGCCAAGATCAAATTATAATTTTATTAATGATTTGAGCAAACATGACACACATTTGCTAGTTGCAGCTACTCAGACGTGAGGATTTGAAGCTTACGTGATCGTAAAGTGAATATGTTTGAATTTTGCACTGTTGATTGAGCAAAACAAGACATCTGAAGATGTCACAAGGGGTTATAATACTTTAAAAACTTTGATATTTTATAGATAAAATTGAGAGAATATGGAGCAACACCCCTGAAAGCACAAAAACAAGCAGTGGAAAAAGTCAAAATTGGCTCGGAGGAGGAGACGGAGGCACCGAAAAGCAGTTTGGGTGAGCTCCAGTCAAACATAGTCGCTCTGGGTGATGCCCAGAATGAGCTCACAACGACGGACTCCAACCTGGATCAGCAGGTGAAGGAGTTGGAGGAGAGGTTCATCGCTCTGGAGGGGAAAAGCAGCGTGGAGCCAGAGCAGCTGCAGGGCTTAAGAGGTATGGTAGATGGCTTAGAAGCTCAAGCAGCCAAGCTAGAAGGCCACGATCGGGCAATATCTGCTCTTCAGGATTAGGAGGAGGAATTTTGGATTGTTGATTGGACAAAACAAGACATCTGAAGATGTGAAGATGATGATATTTTATAGACAAAATGATTAATTGAGAAAATAATTGAACAGCCTCTGGTTGGATCGTGTTCCCTGTATCTGGGAAGTGGCCCTAAACTAAATCTGACATACCTTGTAGGAAAAGTCCTTTGCGATGGCTGAAGTTCGTTCCTCAATTTGTCCCACGGCGTCTCTCAGTGCGGTCAGGCTGGTCTGAAGCTGAGTTCGTTTCTCCGTCAGCCCAGAGGCCCACTCCTTCAGCCGGCTCACGTCCTGCTCGAAAGCCTCCAGCTGAGGCTGCAGAGCCCCACGCTGAGCCCCGAGACTCTCCAGCATCGGCTGGACGCTCTCACACTGCAACAGGACATACGTGGATTGAAACATAGGCACTCATGCAAGATTTCAGGTTATTTCCCAAAGGAGAGAAACTAGTGCCTCAGTAAAGGATGATTAAACAGAAGACATGAAAAATGAGACATCTTCAATAAAAAAAGTGATTTTATTAAATAAATTTAGTGATGAAATGAAAAACATGAAGCGTTATTATGAATCTACAAATGCTATTCCTGTACCAAATCTATTTCTTGATTATTCCATTATTCTGAGGGTCTAAAATGAGTAAAAACGTCACAAAAATGTCAAACAATTGCTCGTTTTTACCTCAAAAAACAGATGAAAACCGAAAAATATTCAATTTGCTATTAAATAACACAAACAAAAGGAGCAAATTTGCTAAATTCATTGTCACATGGAAATTTTTTTGTAAAAAAAAAACAACATATTGCTATATAACTGTGTCACTGCAAATGGCTGCCTTGAGAGTAGTGGAGCATGTTTTATACAGTTACAAAAGAAACGTGCATGTGTCGCTCAATATTTAACAGATATTTAATTACATTCTTGATTGTACCTAATACAGTGCATGTATGCCAGCGTTCATGTTGAAATCGAGGAACTTTTGTGCGACAGTGACAGTTTTATGACGTTAAGCTGAGGTACACATTAACAAAAATATTAATACTGATCTTTAAAAGCAAATAGTACGACTAAAAAACAGTGACATCATCCAGTGAGGTCATTATAAAGGGGTTGAGTTGTCTCATCATCTTCCCACGGTTCCTCCTCCACCTCCTCATCGTCTTTCCATCCTTCTTCCTCCTGAGTGTCGGAGTCGCCCTGGTTGTCAACCCTATTCTCCCTCAGCACCATGGCGAGTTCACGGACCGCCTCTTTCACCACTGACAGCTCGTTCTTCATCTTGAGGATGCTGTTTTGAGCCTGCAGGGTGTCCAGCTCCTGTCTTATCTGGAGGATTTCATTAAGTGCTTTCAGCATGCTGTCCTCGGTCCCAAACACCTGCAGCGTCACCTCCTCCAGACGCTTCTCCGCCCCGCTCAGATCGGACCCCAGCCTCAGGATGGAGCGCACGGCCTCCTCTACCTGAGGCAGGTGCTCTTCACACATGAGCGCCCGGGGAATGTGCTCCTGGAGCTCAGAGCTCAGCTCAGCCTCCCTCTTGCTCAGGCTGCTGATCATCTCCTCCAGGTTGTGGATCTGCTTGGTGTTCCAGTCCAGCTGACTCTGCGCTCGCTTGGCGTCGTCCTCCTCTGCTCGCTCCATAGCTCGGGCGTTCCTCTTTGTGCTGTCCTCCAGCTCCTCCAACCTCTCCGCCAGAGACCGGGACCTCCGCTCCGCCTCGTTCACCCGCTCGGTGGCTAGGGTGTGAGCTTCCCGGGACTCGCCCTTGAGGGCGGTCAGGTCAGAGGTGATGGCGGCCAGGCGCTCCTGCCACGTCTCCGTCACGTTGAGGAAGTGGGCGTTGACCGTCTGCAGGTCACGGGAGGCGGAGTTCTCGTCGGCCTGCATCACCATGACGGCAGCGTGGAGGGTGGAGATGTCCTGCTGGAGTCGTGTTGCCAAGGAGACGGTGGAGAGCGCCTCCTGGAGGTCATCCTCAGAGGCGGCAAGCTGCAGCCGCAACACAAAACAGGAGGGCTGTTTCTGTGGGAGCTCTACGGTCCTCAGTATTCATATATAACAGATACAGCAGGAAACAAAGCGCATGCGGACAGGAAACTTTAGCATGCAGACGGTTTTATAAAACGTAGTGGTTCATTATAATTTTGACTTGTGGCCTCTTAGAATAAATCTGCAGGTTGTCACAGGTTGCACCCTTTTATAAGCTGTAAGGTGTTTTTCCGTCACCAGGTTGTTCCACTTCATTCATTTTTATGGTGCTTAACAGGTAAGACCATCCAGAATTTCACAATAAAAGCAAAGATACAAGAAAAATTACAGCTAAAATATGGTTTCCCTTCTCACTAAATCAAATCACAATCTACTTGTAGTTCTTATAAATTTTAAAGTGAAATACTTCTTTAAGTTAAACTTAAAGGTGCAGTGTGTGAGTGAATTTACATATTGCAACCAACTGAATACTTTTTCTAAGCAAGAAAAACTAGCGTGCTAAAACTATGGTATAAAAGTCTCATATACACTTCTTATTTTCAGGTGATTATAAACTAATAAAAACAGACCTATATTCAATGTATTCACACACTGGACGTGGAAAAAACATTTTAACTGATATTTAGATTTAGCTGATAGTTTGAGTTTTGTTTGCGCACACTTTGAAATATCTGAGATTTCAGCATCCACCCCAATACAACTGAGATGAATGGGATTTAATGTGAGTGTTAACTTCTAAAAAGTATGGAAGCCCAAAGCGGTCATACATTCATACATTCTATTTCCTCCATTTTCTTGTGATAGCAAGTTAATTTTATTTGTTTTTTCTCATTATCTTGGAATAACAAATGTTTTCCCGAGACGATGAGTTAATTTTCTCGAGATCTTGACGTAACAAACTTTGCTTTCTCAAGATCATCGACATCACAAGTCTAGGGGCGGCTGTGGCTCAAGAGGTAGAGCGGATTGTCCGCTAAGTGGTTCGATGCCCCACTTTTGGGTTAATATGTGAATATATGAATGTATGTGTGAATGGGTGAATGAGATATGTAGTGTTAAAGAGCCTTGAGTGGTCAGAAGACTAAAAAGGTGCTATATATAGGACAGTCCATTTACCATTTATATTAAAGCGTTTCAGGAAACATCATTCAGTGTAGGAAAGGAAAACAGCATTTGTTATTTCGAGATAATGACAAAAATAACTCGTTATCACGAGAAAACAGAGGAAATAAAATGTATGAATGTATGACTGCTTAGGGCTTACAACAAGACACTTATTTCCAGAGTGTGTGCCCCAGTTACTGTGAATAATCTGCAGTTTATGCAGGGGTCAGTGGGGTTTCATTGTTTTTAGTTTTTGTAATTTGTGTGAAACAACCCTTTAAAGTTCCACCCACCAAACAAACAGCTGTTCCATCCTATAAATCAAACGTACCTTTTTAGAGACCTTCAGGACTTCCTCCTCCATGTCGAACAGACTTGAAGCCTTTCCGTGTAAAAATCTGTACTTCTCTTCAATTTCAGAAAACCTCTCATTCTGCTGTAGCACCACCCTGAAACCAAAGCAGACATAAAAACATTAATTAATAAAGCATCACAAGACAAAAAAATAATATCATAAAACTGAACACAGAAATCCAGTTTGTGCACTCACCAACTCAGAGCTCCGCACGCAGCAAGCGACAATAAACACAAAACACTTCTAACATCCAAACTTTTATTCGCTCCTGCGTTGTTTCCAGCTTCACTCTTCACTTTATGGGCTTCATCTTTGCCGTTTGCAGCCGAAGCTCCGGATACTTCATCACTTTGTTTTGGGGTCTTCTTCCTCTGCTTTACTTCAGTAGGCATTTTAGCACACTGGCACACTTTTTTTTTAAAGGCCTAACAGTTAAAACAAAAGTCTAAAACAGCTATTTGTTACGCTGTACTGTCACATAAAACACTCCTTTCACAGATAACTGCATAGTGTAGGACACTAACATCACATAAAAAGTGTAATTAAAGGCTGTGTTGGAGTATATTACCGCTATAACGACTCTTTTCCTTTACGCAGCTCCTTGGAAAAACGCCGCATTCAAGTGCTCCTCGGAAGCTCGTAAATACGAACACTAACTAACGAATTGCTTAGTTAAGAACAGTAAAACTTTACCTATAACAAACATAAGATTTGGATCAATATGTTAGCTTCTACATCTAATGAAATAAGGGTTATGGACAAATTTTAGTCGTGTATGTAAATTGCTTCAATCCGACAACTCAAAGTTCCGACATCATATGAGGTACTTTAAACGCCTCGGCTAGCCACGTAAGCGGCGTCCAGCAGCGTTTGTCCTGAAGGTGGCCATGCTGGATTAGTGATGGAGAGCTGAGGCAGTTAATCGATTAATTAGCAGCAATTTTGATAATTGATTAATCATTTAAAGGTGCAGTGTGTCAGATTTAAGTGCTTTATTTACATAATATGGCAGAAATTTAATATGATATGCATAATTATGTTTTAATTAGTGTATATCTATTCCATAAATCTGTTTACTTCTGACGTCCCTCTGCCCAGCAACACATTCCAGCTCCTCCTGGGGGATCCTGAGGCGTTCCCAGGCTACATGGGCTATGTAGTTCCTCCAGAAGTTTCTGGGTCTGCCCCGGGATCTCCTCCCAGTTGGACGTGCACGGAACGCCTCCAAATGAAGGCACCCAGGAGGCATCATAATCAGACGCCCGAACCACCTCAGCTCTACTCCAAGCTCCTCGCCCTCCTTCTGAGGGTGGCTGAGCCCGGCCACTCGGTGGAGGAAGCTCATTTCGGCCGCTTGTACCCACAATCTCATTTTTTCGGTCACTACCCAAAGCTCATGAGCAGAGGTGAGGGTTGGGAGGTAGATGGACTGGAAAATCGAGCGCTTTGCCTTTCGCCTCAGCTCCCTCTTCCCCACAATGGTCCAGTACAGCATCCACACCAATCCGCTGGTCCATCTCACCCTCCATTTTCCCATCACTTGTGAAGAAGACCCCGTGTATCTTGGCCTTTTATTTACAGATACTACGGGTCCTCTTCCATGGAGTCGCCATGTTTCTACAGTAGCCCAGAGCGGACAAAGTGACTGACTGACTCTACTCTGCTTGCTGGCTAGTGAAGGCCACCGTAGCTTCTCCTAGGGAGGGGTGAGTTCAATGTAATCGGAAATTTCACTACAAGATAGTGCCAAATCTTACACACTGTACCTTTAAGTAATTTATTAAACAACAAAATATTAAAAATCTTCTGATTCTCTGTTTTATATCATGCAAATGAAATACTGTTTAAATGAAATATACATTTCAAGATGTCAACTTGGACTTTGTGAAACTGTGATGGACACATTCGCTATTTTTTTTTTCTAAATTAATTAATCAAACAGACGAACACATATTTCTGTGCAGTGCAGGAACAAAGTGAGCAGACAATGAGAGCTTAAGCACAGGCCATTTATTTGGCATGTTTCCAAAAATCTTACTTACATTTTGAGTGTCAAAATAAGTCAAAACTTGATTATCAGTAGCTTTTCTATAAATGGTAATTCAAAGCTCTATACAATATTGTATGTCGCAGGTCTCAACCTAAGTGTACATTTTTATTTATATTTTTTCAACAGTTATTATTTAATGGTCGGATTCCAGCTTTGTTGTCTTCCATGCAAATTACACAAGCTACTATTCTTCTGTAACAATTAACAATATTTAAACAGGAAAAGACACAAACAATCTTACAAAGATCAAAAAACAAAATACAAAAAAAGTCTAACATGGACGCAAATGTTCAAATTGCAGTACAGTACATTCAAGCAAAAGCTGCCACGTGCAATTTTCTAACAAATTATGTGCAAAGAAGGGGTAACCAGAGGACTCCACGATATTGCAATATGAGGGTGCGTTAATCGGAGATCTTTGGACTAAGGCATAGAGTGATGGAGTAAACAAATATTTGGTCATCTACAACGTTCACTTCGCCCTCTTCTTTTAGTGTTTCATATTTAACAACTCAAACTCCTGAGAAGCTTAAACAGTACAGTAATTGCTCAGTAATGTAATCATCCTGTTCCTGATCAGTCGTCCCTTAACTGCACGATTCGATATCTGAAGTAGCATTTTTAGCATCATGGCAAACTAGATCTAAATGCTAAAGCACAAGCTGTAGTTCGGATATCAAGCTGCTCTTCTATTGCTTTTAAATGTCAAATATAGCACCACGTGTAGTGCTACTTGTGCCAAATTACTAGCTCTGTTATCTTTGACTTAAAGAATTAAAGATCTGGACCTTGGCAGTCTGTTAAAGCAACAAAAAAATGAACTTTAAAGGCTTTAAAGGGATTGTTTTGCTAAGTTTGTTGCTGTACGGTGAGGCCTTAAAGCTACAAAGAGGTCCCACCGCATCAGCAATTTCTCGCCTTCAACAGCCCTGAATGTGTGGCTTTAAATTAAATATCAGAGGGGCAGTGTAGAGTCAACAAAGACGTCTAAAACACAGCCTCCAACAGAAAGCAGCTACAAATAATAACCAAAAGACACCCCTCTAAATTCATTTAATCTACAGGTTACATTATTGACCATATTTATCGATTACGTCGTCTTAAAGTGACTAAATCCAACTGGATTGAGAAAATCCCACAGAATATAAACGCGTAGTGCAACTCGTTCTAATGTTGATTGCCAATCTGCTTTTTTAAAAAGTAATGGACTCAGATGAGTTTAAGATTGATACCGCTATGTCTGTTAAGTAATGAAGCCACAGTTAGAATAGCATAGCATGAAGACTAGAAACAGGGGAAACCATGCAGCAACTTCGTGGCTGTGGAGTGAAGCCAATGCAGAAGTGCCAAAAACTGCAGTTCCTCGAACGTCCACTTGAGGCTGGCTACAGAACGAGTCAATCTCCATAAGCCCCCATGCTAAAATGTCCAACTTCACAGCAGAAATAAACATGTTTACAGCCTGGTACAAAAAACAGTTGGTCTCTAGAGCTAATTTCCCCGTTCATGACAACTGTACTGTACAGATGGGACAGCCGGGAGGAGGAAAAAGCAGGACTACCAAGATGGCGGCAGCCAGAGCCGCCACCACACACTGAGCTTCAAAACAGCTCTTCAGAAACCTGCGACAGCTAGCCTGGCTCTGTCTGAAGACAACAAAATCCACACTGACACCTTCAGTGCTAGGCTGGCTGTTTTTACCTGTTTCCAGTCTTTAAATTAAGCTAAGCTAACCAGCGGCTCGCTACAGCTTCATGCTGAACACAGCATACAGATTTGAGAGTGGTATCAATCTTCTCATCTAAAACTGGTCAAAAAAACAAATTGGTATATTTCCCGAAATGTAATGAACTTTTGCTTTAAGCTTAAACTCTTTAATAGCTGCTTAGGCTTCATGCCCTCTTGCACGGCCTACGAACACGAAGAAAAACAAAACTGTTCTCAAGATAATGAAGCTTATGTGCTAATGAGGCCAATTTCAAATCTACACAACTCCTAGTGTAGGCGATTAAGAAACTAAATGTCTGGTCCCCCATAGCCTCTTTATCAGGTTTTGGTCCTGTCTGTGGAAGAGCAAACATAAGTGCACTTTGGGGAGACTGGAAAGGACACTTCCAGGAAAAAACAAAAAAGCACAACACCACAGTACAGAGTGCATGTGATGAGCGAGAGTATGAAAAAAAAATGAATTACCGCTTACATTTGTTTGACCTCATCAACTAAAGGAATGAAAAAGCAAATCCTCCCTTCATAACACCATAAACCTTCTTAAATTGCTACATACAGCATTTCTAATATTTAAACCCCCAGACCTCAAAGCAGTAAAGTAATAAATTGCAAACTAAATATTCATGACTAAACTATACACATAAATCTCCCTTGAAGATGCCTGCAGGGGAACATAAACTCTGAAAATATTGTGCTCCCATCGTCTTGATTCTCTTGTATATACATTATCTAATAAAAAAAACTAGATATAGATGTATACAGGCGTTATTTTGGGGGTACATTTTCATACTGTTATTACTCACAGCTCTGATTTTTCTCCTTATTTCACTCCCCATTATCTGAAACTTATCTGTTAAACAGAGGACGACTGAGAGGGTGCTGAATCCACGAGGAGACACACCATGACTCAGGTACTGTAGTGATCCTGCAACAAAGACAACAAGACATATTATTAAACTTGAATTTATGTTACAAGATGTTTATATGATCTTGTTTCAAGTGTGTTATTTATTGACCCACCTGAATTGAGCTAACTACGCCGCTGGCCATGACGGAGAGTTTCCCCGCGACTGAGCGCACTCCAAGTCTGAGCTGTGACATGTCAGGAGCGCTGGGCAGCACGTTGGTCAGACGGTACGAACTCGCTGCGTGAACAAGACCAAACGTAAAGAGTCAAGATCAACTCATACTAACAGATCTGTGTTTAAGTGGCACATATGATCTGCCTCTAACACTTAAGAACTAGCTTAACACCTTAATCTGAATGAATTTGGAGTTTAAATATATCATAGAAATCTACTAAAATAAAAAACTTAACCTTTTGTTTCTTGTTTTAATTTATTAGCTGATCAACTGAAACATTTGAGAGGTTCCCAGGAGAGCTTCACGGTCTCTGAACACACAGTATCTCATTTCTGCCGCTCAGTGTCTCAAAACAACAACAACAAAAAATGTAGTTTGATGACATTGTCAAGTAGCGTGGGATCGTGGGAGTTGCTCTTTCTGAGATGACTCAGGCATTAATCATGTTCACAGATCAGATAATGTATTAAAGTTTTATTCATGTCAACGTTTAGTCACGAACATCCTTCTCTGCACTGTACAGTGTTACAGTGTACAGGTTAATATTCTCTCAGCTAAGTCAAGAGACGCTTTGAGTTAGCTTTTTTTTAGTGTGAAATAGAACTGCTCGGATGGCACACAGTTGGTCTTATTTTTACTGTCGGGGAAAAGGCAGTCTTTTATAGGAATTCGGGGATTATGCTAATGATTAAATCCTCATACAAAATCGTCATTCATCAAGTTGAAATGAGCAATTTTTGCAGTAAACAGTTTGATCAATCTGATGCAATCCTTGCAGAAAAAAGAAAGAGTTTAGGATGAGAATACACTGAGTTTTTAGGGAATTGCACATAGATTTATTCATATTCATCAGAACCACAACTTTAAATGTTAAGTCTATCAAACTTTGAATTGTTTTTTGTAAAGGCAGCGATGGTGCAGCGCTCACTTACCGGTCTGTTTCTTTGGATCATCAAAGAGATCTGCTGAACTTATCGCGGAGCTCCCAGCGAATCTTTCCAGTTGTGTTTTGGCCTCGTACTAAAAAAAAACAAAAAAAAAACAGAAAAACAGAAACAGTTTTAAATGTTTTCAGCAGCTCTGATTACGTGATATATCATAATCAGCATGGAAGAAAATGTTTTAGGAGTTTAGTATGTAAAAATAGTTGTTATTAAATACCAATTAGTTTTTGGGAATGAATTCTTAGTTACAGAATGTTTTATTGTTGGTGCAGGAGGTGTAAACAAGGCTTTCAAATATTTCTATAAATCAGTCTTTGAAACATATAAACTATTTTTTGACTAATTATTAACATTATATTATTAACATTATTGCTACATTGATGCTCTTTTCAAGCTCGGCCCATTTTTAATCGATAGTGCTTCGTGGTGCTGCAGCGCTGGCTTTCTCTTAGGGTCGACCACATTTTGGATCAATCAGGTCTGATTATACTCGTGTCCCGGGTGATGCTCGTCGGGGTTAGACAAGATTTCCATGCATCTGTTTCAGATCAGACCCTGAATATCAACAACTGCAAACAATCTAGAGCACTTGTTTAAAGTTTTATGCGTCTATGTGACTCTACAATCACTCGTAGCACAGGTTTAATCCATGATTAGATATGTGCACATAAAAGTGACCACAATAAAAAACACACAGTGTGAATGTGAACTCTAAATAAATACAGTACATACAACACGTGGAGAGAGTAGATGTATGCTGTGACTGTGTACCTCAGAGTTATCTTGTTTTCCAAAGTACATGTCAGAGGAGATGGCTTTCACGTCACCAAACTTTGACCGAGCTTCGCCCGTGTCCGTGACCGGTTCTGGTTTTCTTCTGGATGTGGGCCTGATAACAAATCATGAAAACAATTATTAGATAATAAAAAGACATTTCATCATCATCATCACCTTATTTTAGCCATGCTTAAAAAACAAACCTGACATTTATGTATGAATGTGGCATCACAAAAACATAACGTTTTAGTTGCAATTTGCTTGAAATCATTAAACAGAAATTTGAAAACAAGATAAAACAACGATGCAATCACAAAATAATTCCTACAGTTTCAAGCAAAGACAGTGAAGTCGTGAAAAGTCATGAGTTAATGTGCGTTACATTAAAAACATCCTACTTGTCATTCAGTGATGACATGGTGGTTATGAAGAAGTCCGGCTCGGGCTTCTTGCTCTCCTTCATCCAGCCTCCTCCTTCACCTCTGTCATCCCACCGGGAGGAGAAATTATCTGAGGTTTCTACTTGATCATCATACCGGGTCAAGATCCTAAATATATATATATAAAAAAAAAACATATTCAGATACAGTATCAATACTGCAAAGCAGTGTAGGAATACTGACATTAACTCACATTTATTCAACAGAATTTAATTAAAATTTTCTTTGTGTGACTTGCAAATGCACACACAGATCATAAACATACCAATAATAATAATAATAATAATAATAGACTGGAAGTAATGATCGTTTTTGGTTGTATATTTTCATTATCGGACCTGGAGCTGAAGGACGCATCATCATCGTCGTCGTCCTCAGTGAACCGTCGTCCTTTGGTGGACTTTGTCCCTCGTGGATTCTCCTGCTGGATGATGTGCATGTCCGACGTGACAGAGTGAGACACTCCACTACAGAGCGATAAAGAGAGCAGCAAGAAACAGAGATATGATTTTAAAATCAGCTCCAAGATAAAGAGTATCTGTGTCTTCGTCATCCTCTCGTCATCATACCTCCTCATGCCTAGACCCATGCCCAGTCTCTCAGCTTGCTCCTTCTTCTTCCCCTCTAAACCCTTCAACTTCTTCTCCTCCATTTTCCTCTGCTGCTCGAAATCTTTACAGGCCAGTCGCAGGGATGGAGTGCTGAGGAGGGAGAGGGCAGATGAGCTAACACAAACACACAATTTACAGACCATAAAAAAATGATAGAAAACATCAAAACTAATAAAGATAGATGTAAAGACGCACATGGACTCCTCAGGTTCAAAACTCTTCTTGCCAGCATCATCGTTCTCTCTGAGCTTGTCGGCAGCTTGAGCCTTTCTCTCCAGCTCTGAGAAACTCTTGCTGCTGACCTTCTGAGCGCCCAGTCCACCCTTCTTAGAGGCCAACTAGAAGCAGTTTACAAAACACACTATGAATGCAAATTTTGTAATGTGTCGTGTCCAACCAGAGTTCAGAATAATACAGTGAGTACGTACAGTTTTCTTGGCAGCCACTGGTTTCTTCTTAAGTAGAGAGGAAATATCTGGAGGGATTAAAGGACAGTGAAGTTACACCTCCTGCAGTTAAATGTCTTTTATCATAAACATGAAGAAAATAAACAAACCTGGATTTGCTTTTGGAGAAACACTCAGCATTTCCACACTGGGACCCTCCTCTGGATTACCTGAAAGGTTTGTGATGAGCCACATAAATGCTACTGAGATAAATACAACTAGTGCATGTTCCTATTTTCTTTCTAAATACCGTTTTTGTCTTCCTCTTTTTCCTCAGTTGACGGTTTCTCTGATGTTGAGGAGCTGAGACTCATTTTGGCCATGTTCAGATTATCAGGAAGAGCCTGAAGCAGACACACAAAGACACATGAGTAATGGTGAAATTACTCATCCCACATCACTGTGTAGATATCCAAGAAGCACATATGTCGATAAAAGCGAGCACACTCCTATACCTGTGAATGCAGACTGAAGAAATCCACCTGCTTGTCGTCCGGCGATGTCGGAGAGAGAGGAGCCTGACTGTCGAGCCACAACTGTACGAAGAAGAGCAGTAAAACTGATACATAAGATATATTCCATACAAACTGTGACGCAAACTGCATGTGAAGAAACATCTGTGTTACCTCAGTGCCGTGGCGTCTGGTGGCTTGTGAGGCTAAAGTCTTTATCTTCTCTCTGTACAGCTGAGCGGCTCGGCTGTTGTACTTGGCGTTGGCAGCGTTGGTTGTGCAGCCATGTTGACTGAAAAATCCAATCTGCCAAAGGACGGTCAGAACAGATACAGAGACGCAGACGGGAAGAGTTCAGTTAAATTGTGCATCACACAATGCTGATAGTGTGCTGATATTCTGCCTTCAGGTACTGACCGCACTCGCGTTGCCTCCGACTTGCATACATCTCAGCTGAAACCACGACCAATTAAAATCCAGCTCGGTGGACCTGTGGACAACAACAATGTCAGGATTTGATGTCACTTAAGTGGTTTAACACGTATTCACGCATCTCAGGTTACAAAATAAATGAGTACAGGATCATATTACCCAAATGTTGGTATTTCCGCATTAGCTACCGGGTGCTTAAATCTAATTTTGTTTGTTACATTTGTTTTTGTAGAGTTTTGGGGAATTTTTGATAAACTTTACTTGATAAAAACAGCTGAGGAGTGACAGTAAAGTGGGAAGACGACATTCACAGGTTGTGGTAAGGACTGAGCGTTTGTACACAGGACACATGCTCTACCAGGTGAGCTAGTAGAGGGCATTTCTGATTTGTTGTCACTATATAATAACCGAAAAGAGTCTACTGGATGCTCCCAGAGCACAGCTTAAAATGAAGATAGAAAAGGGGTGCCAGGTAGCTCACCTGGTAAGAGTGTGCGCCCCATGTACGAAGGCTTAGTCCTTGCCACAGTGGCCCAGGGTTCGATCGCAACCTTTGCCCCTAAAGTTTGAAATAATTCACCTCTCACTATTAGATTAAATTAAAATAATAAAAAAAAGGGTTATGTAAATTTTATTTTATTTTGTTATATCTGATCTCTTTGGTATTTCTTTTTCACTTTGAAAACTTACCTGATAAAGGACAGGTGCACGCCAAGAGACCTGTGTGTCCCAGAGCAGTCTATACATAGGAATACACCGTAGGTGATGCTGGCCCAGCTGGGGTTTTTAACCGAGCAGTCAAAGCAAACCTAAGGAGGGAAGAGAGCACAGAAAATTAGATTTCAAAATAAAAACACGTTTTAAAATGAAGCAACAAAGTCTGATGATGTATCTTCTTCCTCCTTGTTAAAGGCCATAAGTCCAAATACAATAAAAGAGACGTGGAAGCAAACACTGTGAAGGATGTTTGCTGGACTTGAAGATCAACTGCTGACTGTAAAATTAGCTGCTGCTGATTCAAACAGCTGTTGGCGATGTGGGTTGAATTTCGCAATGAAATTAACTCTTTCTGGTGAAGCTAAAAACACACTTCCTTTGTGCTTATCACGCAGGATGTATGCACTAGTATCTCATATTTTAATTTCACGTTCAAAGGCCTTAAAGACGCTTAGAAAGAAAGGGGGATGTCAAACCTAAACAAACACAGCGAACGCCAACTGTCAGAATGTAGCCAGCTAGGCTGTCAGTTGGCTAACGTCTCGCTGGGTTTGGTTTGTGACATTTTATTCTGCTTTAAATGTCACCACAACACAAAATGGAGTTTGTCAACAACCGAAAAATGACGACTAATATCCAACATGACACAGCTAACTGTCAAACTAAGCCAGTTAAGTTACAGCTAGCTTTTGGCGTTTGTCAAAGTGCGACGTGTCAAATATTTAGTTAGGCTAACTTCCTTGTTAAACACAGAAGACCGTCCGCTGGTTCGTAACTCTCACCTTATTCGTAGGAACGGAGCGGAGCCGCTTAAAAATAGCAGAAATGTCCTGCCTGCTCGGCTCTGACATTGTTGCGCGCTGTTTAATAACACCTGGTTGAAGAAGAAGAACAAGAAGAAGCTGTATTCCTCAATAAAAACCGAGTGCGACACGTCAGTTGGAGAGCATCATGCTCGCGCTCTGATTGGATAAAAGTCACCCGTGGTTGTGTTATTGTAGCAAGGGCTTCTGGGTAATGTAGTTATTGTGTGCATTAGACGCTCCAGTTGTTTTCCATTGATTTACCGCAGGTGTGTCCAAACTTCTTTTAAAGAGGGGCCAGATTTGACAATGTGAAGATACCCGGGGGCCAATACTAACATTTTAAAAATTAAAAACAATAAAAGCTACAAGCCAATCAGGTGTGAACAAATCTAAAAACCAGTTCTTCTTTTCTTTCACATCTGAAGTCAGATAACAAAGAATAAATTGTATGGAATACGTTAAACTTAACCTAAACAAAATAGGATATACCACACGATTTAAAATATTCAGAGTAAGAGTGGAGTGATGTGTGTATCAGTATTTTGCAGACAGAGTTAAGTATTTAAAAAAGTATTGCATAAAAAATATCTAGTATTGGTGCAGTAACAGCAGTCCTGTTAGATTAAACAGGTCAGAAATCTTGACGGCCTGGTGGTAAAAATCTTTAGATTCTATGGATACACTTATTTACATCTTACATAAATTACACTTCACTAAATCACCTGTAATGTATTATTCAGCTCCGTCCTGGACTGCCCAGTGGAAGTGGAGCCCCTGCATGAGACTGTGGGGGCCTTAAACAGCTCCTTCTTCAACAGACCGCTACTCCCACCATGTAAGAAGGAGCGCTTACCACAGGTCCTTCTTTCCAACAGCTGTCAGACTCTTGACTTCATTCTACATATTTCTTATTTATGAGGAATTTCTTGTCCACCAGCTGCTGTTACGAGTGAATCCCCCAGTGTGGGAGCATTAAAGTCTGTCTTATCTTAAAATGTGTGAATTGAAGTACAAATTTCCACCACTTGTCGGATTGTCTGGTATATTTTGCTCTACTGACTTTTATTAAAGATACATTCAAGCATGTCAATGTGGCAATTTCCTTATTTTTACGAGGTAAATAAAATAAAACCACTGCACTGTAGATTAGCCTCACTCACATTTACTCCAACAGAGCTCTCTACAACCAACAGAACTGTACAAGTAAACTGCTCGTACATCAAGTATCAAGACAGACGTACGAAAAACAAACAAAGACAAAATATTTCTTCCAATAAATTCATTTATTATGCTGTGGGACAACATTTACAAACCTTACTGTGCAAGTACAGTTGTTGCTGTGTTCTGACGACAGCATGCCCTGAAAACACGGCGAAACATCTCTGTCACTATTATTAAAGACAACAAAATTCATCTTCCTCTCACGCTGCAGTTGAAGGCATCAGATAGCTTTTTTTTTTTTTTAAATGATTTCATCGATACGTCGGGCAAAAATTAATGAATTTGGAGCTCGCACAAGTGAAACGCTTTGCAGTTCATCTCTGCAAAAATGCTCATGAAATCAGGTTTATCGGTTCATGTCACAGCTCCTCTGCTGATTAATTCAATGAAGGGAAAATAATCATATTTACAAATATAACAAAATAACATATCAAGGGATATTTGCCATAAAATATTCAATTACTATACAAACTGATTCTCAGTCACAGCATTCTAACAAGAGTAGAACAAAAGCACTTGTGGCATCATAAATTAATAATTTCCAACTCATCTGATCTCGATGCTTAATTTTGTTCTAATATGTTTTTATCCAGGCTATTTACACGCATGTACGCGACGGCATACTTGGCTTTGATTTTATTGCTAGAACTTGTAATATATTTTCAAAATAAAGACACTAAAATGCTCTCCCATAACTTGACATTTAACAAGAAGTGAAAGAATTAAAACATGGAGATTCAAGTGAGATCGACTTTTGTGAAAAATCTTCAGTGTTGCGTGAAAGTTAAACCATAATACGACGATCTACAATCAACATAAGGCAGATAGATTCGTGGGAAAAGCTTGAGGACAGTTCAGAGGGGGGTTAACTGGTCAGTGGTTGCAAAAATAGACAATCAATAAGTGAGAAAATACAATCAGTGAATATACATTCAATTGCAGTGACTAGACGAAGCTACCCACTGTGAACTAAATGAAGACTGTCGGCTCATTCCTTATAAAAATAACCAGAACAGTTGATGAACTGAGTGGAAAAACAAGACCCTGAAAGGAATGGCAGAACAAGGTAAGCACTAGTTTAAAATCTGACACAATAATCTCAACATTAGGGTCTACTTTGTCAAAAAAAAATTAGCATTTATGGACTGGATTCTAATCATTTTAAACCTAAAACAGATAATTATGGTTACAAAGAGGGTCATCTCCCTTAACGAATCCATAGTGGCTCGCATATTAAGGCTGCATGTAACATTGCAAGACGATTTGTCAGACTGTCATCCCAGTGTTTTTCTTTAAACAATATTTAAATTCACACATAAATCTCATTGAATCTTATCGAATATATAACTTGAAAAGCTATTATTTTTGTAACAGCATAAATGGGGTTCTAAGTAACATATCTTACACTGACAGCAATTATTCTCTGTGATCTTCCTCCTCGCCTGGAATCACCCGGAAAAACTGCAGTTAATCTCCATCTCAGGGTCAATCTGTGGCAAGCGTCGATATCTCATCAAGTGGTCCTTTCTTTTTTTTTTAAATCATCCGCAACTTCTCTTCTCCGTCATTCTCCCACGACAGTCCAGCAACCTCACCAACAAGGAGAAGAGGGTTGAAAATAAATCAGAGCCTCCTCGTTTTTGCAGCCACACACAGCTTTCTTCTTTCTTCACATTTATTCACTCGTGATGATTCATTACTGGATGTCTTCGACGTAGTTAGCAGGATAGAGGCCTGTTTTTCCGTCCTTGAGCCGGCCTTTGCACCAACCCTGGTCGTCTTCCTCGCCGATTTTGGTGAACTCATCCCCTGGAGAACGAAGGAGGAGGAGGAAGGGATGAATATTTGCAGAAAACTAATGTTTGTCTTCACGTCAATCATGTTATTTTTAGTGTTATTTGTTAACTGCAGAACTAGTAGCACCTTCTTCTCTGTCTATTCGAGCCCTAAAGGGGCTTTAAAGTTTTATTTTATTTGTGAATTTTAAAACTATTTGTTGTTTTTGTAGTCTCAGAATATTTAATATTCCCTCCACGTACCTGCTTTGAAGCTCAGCTCATCCTGCTCCTGTCCTTCGTAGTCATAGAGGGCTCTGACAGGCACAGATACGACCGGAGAAGTCGGCTCGTCTTCACCGAATGGATTCCCATCGCCGTTGGCGGAGAAAGGGTTGCCGCCCGTGTCTTCATCGGACCAGTCTGGAGTCTTCTCCATACTGCTCGCGCTGGGTGAACAGACAAAAGGGCCACTTAGAAAATGTATTTTCATGTCTATGTCAGGGCCAGGACAAAGCAGGGGCAAAAGTTCAAGGTTAGAAAAGTGAGAAAAATAAATATAACACCAAAGAAAAACACACAAAAAGAATCTACAAATCCGGGGACAGCTTTTTTGTGATTCGTCCTGAAAACATCCTCCTTCTAAATAAAGTATAAAACATGCTTACTGATGGCATCAGTGCTACAAAGCAAGCATTCAAGTTCAGGCAGCATGACGAGTGATTTAAAAAAAAGTCACTTTGATGACACTTGATCAAGTGAGAGTGCGCACGCAATGCTGAAGGAAGGCAAGGCAACAAAACAACATATCGAAAAAGGCACGTGAAAATACACAGCGACATGAGAACAAGCGAGACAAATCATTGATGTGAACGCATGATTGGATTTGAACCTGAATGGCCAACAGAGGGAGCCACCTAAACACCAGAGAGAAGTCGAGAAACAGTAAACACATGGCAGCACATACATGAAGTATTTACAGTCAGATCTATTCACTGTGTCGAAGATTTCATGGATTTGTATGTGTATTTACACTCTTTTTGATGTATATATATATATATTAATAATCAACCAGTCTGTATCCGTGTGTAAAAGTGTGTCAGATCTGACTGTAAGAGAGAAACATATTGGATTTCCCTCAGCAGACACATGCGCCCCCATGCGCATGACATTTAATGTTCTGCAAGACATGGCACTGCTGTTAGGAGCGAAGGACAAACACACACGCACACACACTGGCTTTGTGTCATTCCACTGACCATGCAGAGCAACACAACAACCGGCCACCTGAGGGAGGAGAGAGGGGGTTACGAGGACGAAGGGAGCAAAAGTAACAAAGAAGATGAAGAAACGGCAAAGAATGATGACCCAAGATAGAAACAGAAAAGGCGGGGCTGTGGGTGGATGGGGCGGAGAGTTTCTCTCTTGTTCACCAACGTTTTTATTTCCTCTTTATTCACACTGATGTGGTTGACTGTGGTCTGCTGCTCCACGGCCATCTCCTCCTCTTCCTCCTCCTCGTCTTCGTCATCCTCGAACGGGTTTGAGCCCACTGGCGCCGTTTTAGTGGGCACAGTCAGGCTGACGACATGGGACACAGTGAGAGATGGTTTGTTGACATGCATGCACACACACATTAAAAAAGGACACACCGGTGACATACATCAACCTGTGGACAAATTCAAAGAGTGATGAAGCCAGGCAAAGGTGATGCTGCACTCTTTCATATTCTGACACAAATATACTGTGACGCAACAGACGAACACGGTGACGTTTGCACTTGTCTTATTGTAGCTTAGCAACCGTAACTAGGCAAGGCAGGCTTTGTACTTTGCTACATGTCGAAACAGTGTGAAGGGGGCTGTTACAAAACTGATACGCTGTTTCTAAAGAGTTTGGAGGACGTGCCTGTTTTAGGCCTTAATCAGCAGTTTCATTAGCTAGCTAACGCTATTCACTACTGGATGCTATCACACTGTAGCACTGTAACTTTAGCAGCTCTGCTAAACACTATTTATTGGATTTAACAGTTTATGCTCCAGCTAGCTCAGCTCCCCAGTTACATTTACCCAACATATCAAGCAAAAAGCAAGTTCTTTATATTCAAATTGAAACATATGATGAAAATACAAACAATTAAACATAAATATAATCACATTTTTCATTATAGCATGTCTGTAGCCATCAAGTCCATATTTAAGATCCTCTTACAGGGGTCTCTTTTTAAACACGAGTCAGCCAAAGATGTTTTCAAACAATTCATGGGCCTTTGAGGGAAGGGATCAATATATGGGCGATTGTCCATCGGTGGTTTTTGGGTGATTTTTGTCATTTTTATAACTTTACTTTTTATTTATTACCCCTAACCCCTATCCCTTTATTAGGGAAAACATTATTATTCCATAGGTTTTTCCATTTTCGCATCTAACTCAGTTGGTGACTGAGTCCACATTACTACAAAAATGACTAAGGATCATTGTAAATCAGAAAACGGAGCTTTGTTTTAAGGGATCGGTGTAATAATAAGCATGAGTGCCATCAACTAGGCAGTGCAAACAGTCAACAAGACAACTGTGTTTTAGACTAAACAGAGTCTTAGCTTACATTAAGACCCACAAGCATGAACATCATAATTAATATAAAGCTGTGAAAACATAAAGACGACGCTTCCTGTGTGACAGCTCTGCGTTTTCTAGGTGCAGAAATCTGTCTTTAGATTTTCACATGAGGGCCGTTGACTTCCTACCACTGTCACTTTACGCATCACTGCACAAAACTTGCAGTAGCAGTCCACCTGTATCAGGGGAAACACAGGGTTTATACTCCCTGTTTACAGACTCATCGGACCATGAAGAGCAGCAGCAGCTATCAGTTGGCCCTGGAGAGTGTTTAATGGAGAAATGTGAACGCCTTTGTTTGCATGGTCATGCCACGCTCTGCCTTGAGTTGAGCCTAAAGGGTTATTACAACAAACACAGCTCCACTGGGAGTCTGGCACAATGTAACTTGGGATGGTTTCAGTCAACAAACAAACCCGCCGTTATAAATATGAACTCAAGTACTCGAGGAGCTGTATTACAGTCTTATCTAGTGGGTGTTAAAACCATGTTCAGTCAAGCTTCCGACAACAGGGGAAAGCTACGATATGTTGATGCGAATGAGGGCGTTCTGATGCTGATAAAATACTACTGAAACTACAACCAAGATAAGTCAAACAACCCTGACGGTGGTCTGTTTTTGACCCTCAGACTAAAGAGAGATAATACAAATTGTTTCCGATGTACCCTATCCAGCGCTGTACATTGACAAAATTCACCCGTCACACCCATAAATGTAGGAACAGACAGGAAAACAATGTGCCGGTCGGGGAGAGGGCAGTCCCATGGCAGTCAGGTTCAGAGGTCAAATGTTTCCCGTGCCTCACATTCCCTTTGTTGACTCCTCTACACACTCCTCTAGTGCTCTCATCACTATGACTTCCTACTGGATGTGTGGATAAGAGGAGACAGCAGGTGTTTGTACATTAAAAAACAAGGGAACCTCATTACCGAGCTGCACAGGAATGTGAAGAGCAAAAGGCCGAGTCATTTTAACAGACAGGACGAGATAATCACCGCTAACCTCGCCTGCAATTAGCTCAACAATGCGGGGGCTCTCGCTTTCCAGTAAAACCTCTTTATAAACTCTGTGCGCCGACTGTGTGACTGTGTTTTTCAGCGTGATGATGGACGCATGACATGCTGCCGATGCTTTTATCTTAATGAGCTGTTTGCTGTGGTTTCTATGAATCACTCTTACGTGGCTGTTGCCACAACACTCAAGACACATTTCCCTGGAGAAGAGTTCTTATCTCATCCTGGCTTTAAAGGATTACATCATGTTACTAAAAAACTGCCAATCAAACCTTGACAAAATGGTCGAATTTGTTTATATATCATTACATTATCAGAGAGTTAAATCAACCCGGCTTTTGTTGCACACGTTTCGCTTGAATCTCAAACTAATCTGCGAATTTAACACCGAATTTCCTGTCATAAAAATGTATTTATATTCTTTTTGTTGGTCACCAACTTGTTGAATCCAGGTGGAGTTGTTGGCTTGAGCACTAATCCGGACTTCTTTGAACTTTCCAGTAGTAATATTAAAGCTATGAAGCTCTGTGTGTGTGTGTGTGTGTTTGTGTGAGTAATATTTCCACATTTCATTTCTGGCTCGCGCTCAACTATGTACCAGCCGTCTCCAGTCTTGCGGGGGTGAATTCTTTCCCAACAAACTGCAAAGAAATGTTTACCGTTACCACGGAAACAGCTGCACGACTAGACGTCACTCCCGGAGCTTCCCTTATGTAACGTTTTACAAGCATTCCTCGAGAGGACAGCGCCATGTGCGGTGTGCTGGATTATCTCTGATGTGGGGAGTTTGGATGGGGAAGACAGAGTGAGTGAGTGTGTGTGTTCTTTTACAAACAGATACTCTGTTTTCTGTGTGTGTGTGTGTGTGTGTGTGTGTGTGTGTGTGTGAGACAGAAAAAGTGAGTCAGTGAGCGATCAGATATCTACCTGCTGCTGGTTTTGGCAGGCTGGACAGGCTGGTCTGACCCAGTTTGACTGATGCCTGTCAGGGTGACGCCTTCCGATGGCTTCTTCTTCTCTCGTCTGCTGAGGGTTCGGTTCAGGTCTACGGACCAGTCCTGGTAGACACACACGGAAACACATCTAAAACTGAGCCAAACCAGACTAACCGAGTGCTTCAAAACACGCCTTCACAGATAACAGTGTGAGAACGAGTGGCAAGCATGTGCACAGCAATACACACACACTTCAAAACAGTCCAAAAATATGTCAAACATTTCTCAGGCTGGTGACACAGACTGGATTTTGAAACTGTACATGCATGTGGGTGTTTATACAGCACAGTGAAAGGCCTGATAAAATGAGACACAACCGTGTACAGCATCCATCACCTGATGGAAAGAAACACAGCACCAAGGAGTCCCCCCTTCACCAGAGGCCAACCAGGGAGAGTGGAGAAAGAGAGAGACGTTCCAGTACCGTAACGACACAGTTATGGAAAAGAAATGTGTTTTTTGTACACAGATATAGTTAGAAATGTTTTTCCCCCTCCTCATATGACTTTTATTTTGGTGAACAAAACCTACATTCACAATGATTTGAACGAAACTGGAAATTTCCAGCATCTATCACAACATGACAGCATGATATCAATCTAGTGTTGGAGTTGGATGTCTAAACTAAATCACCAGACTTCAGACAGCAGTCGTGCTATGCCTCTTTTCATATAAATGATATATTACAATAATAAGTAAGACCTCAGAGCTTTCCAAAAAAACGTGTCTAACCTCTCTGATTTATCAGGACGCTTAGTCTTTTCAAGATCAAAAGGTCTTTTGGTCTGACTCATGACCTCTGGGACTCGCTGCTGAGCCGTGGTGGCATCATGTGACGTACTGCAGGGTTCACATGGACAGAATAGTAAGTGGAAGGGCCACGGAGGGATCAGAGTTTAAAGGTCAGGAAGAGTATAGCTGTGTCATAGTGGTGTGGAGTAATTCTAGAAACTCTGATATGCAGGAAAAGGTATGTAAACACACTACAGTTATAAGACAGAGATGGATATGTACTATAGCGGGGACAGAGCTGTGGTGTCTGCATGTACCACGTGCATCTTTGTCTTGGTAAAGTTCTTTGAAACTTGAATACCAGATACAAAACACAACCACCTCAAACACACACACAGATGGAAGCAGTAAGAGAGTTGCTGGAAATAAAATTAAAAAGACCCCCGCCCCTCCCCATGGCTGTTGTGAAAAGTTCAGCCTTCCCATGCAGAACTCACTAAAATGGACCTTCTCTTAAAGGAGCGAGGACGGGCGCAGTCCAAATTCTGTCAGACATGGGGAAAGGGAAGCATGTGCAGAGCAGGGTTAATCCTAATACTGTGGAGGACACACTGTAAAGTGCAGAAATGTTAAGTTTATGAGTGTCACAATGACTTAAAAAACAGCAAATTATTCTTGGGATTGCCCCTAAAACAAGCTACATGAACCAAAGAGGCAGTACCTTGCAGAATAATTAAGATACAAGCGTGCTGTTTTTAATATTTAGTTCATTATTCAAGTTTTGTTTGTTCTGTTCTGTTGGAGCTGTCTGACAGGTTATGTGTTGCTCTTTTTGTTGTGTTTTGTTGCAGATTTATTCCTCCAAAAACAAAGCGGTACTCAGAAAGACAAACATCCCGTTAATGATCCAAGTGGAGCAGCCATGCCTGCGGGAGCGCTCAGAAGCAACATAAATTAGCATTTGCAAGCGCATGCAGCTTTTCTTATTCCACCTCCTGCTAGGAAGATGACATAAACTACATCCCTCTCGTTGCCACTCTGACTGGCTGAGGACAGATTTACGTCCACTGCTGTTTCCAAACAGCATGCTTCAATGACAAAAATGACACTCGGCTATAACTCCTGTTTGGGCTACGTGTAACACATTACAAAAACTATGGCTTGGTGTTTTTTTTTCCTTAAACATTTTTCAGCTTATTTCTGCTGTCATCTTGACTTATGGTTCTCAGAGCTGAGCCTGGGAGAGCGCCACTGGTCTTTAAGATGAGATACTAGCATCTGAAGATAGGTAAGGACTGTAATTCATTCATAATTATGTCACTAAATGATACAGGACTTCCTTAAGAGTTATTGTTAATAAATAAAGTGAAACATTCATCCCTTTTTATAAATATAAATCGAGGGTGTTGTACCTCAAACTGGGGCCAGTTCATTGGCATGCCGGGGCCTTGATTGGACCGGAACCATTTCAGGTCCTCTTCAGCGTCAGTAGCAGAGATCGTGTCTTCCAGTGTGTGGTAGACTGTCTGGAATCTGTGGAGACAATATTGCACATTGTCTGTCGAGGTGATGCCTGAAATCTCAAGCTAACGCTAACACTTGGAAAACAGTGTCTGACCTGTGATTGGTTGAGAGATCCAGGTGATGTTTAACCTCCAGCAGAAGCTCTTTGAAGAAGCGGATGCGTTTGTCTTCAAACTGCTGCCACTGCTCAAACACTTGCTCCATGTTCTCCATATACTGAGGGGTCAACTTGTCAAGTTCTTCCAGGGATTTCTCATAGCGTTCTTTAGTCTGGTAGAAAGTGAGGAGTGAAGTGACAATTCAAATACATGAATTACAGGCTAATGGTGATATATTTGTCAATCTATACTGCGCAACCTAATCTCTACCAGCACTGATGGCACTGAGTTATAAATTCTTAATTGTTAAACTCTTGATTTCAACTCAAGATCTTTCTGAAATGTACCTTGGTTGGGATGAAAAATCAATGACATATTTCCATAAACTCAAACATTTATTAAGGCATGCAGTTAAGCAAGTTGATTATGGACCTCTAACTGAGGAAATTGCGGCTGATACTCAGATGGAATTTAACTTTAATAAGTTGGTGTAAACCTAGTAAGCAGGATAAGAGATTTAAAAGAGTGGACCTACAGTGGGCTTGCAGCATGTTGCCTTTGCCTGAGCCAAGGTACAACATAATCTTGTTCCAAGTTTCCAAAGGAAGCCCTACCTTCTGCACCTCCTGCTGACACTTTTCCACCTTTTCCTGAAGCTTCTTTTGGGCATCTGGGTTGTTATTGCTCTCCAGTTTGCTGTTGGTCTCCCTGCTGGCTGCCAGCTTCTCTTCTTTGCAGGCTGAGTGGTAAGACTTCTTCATCGTCTCCATCTGTGGATTCAACCGGTAAAATAAAACACAGGCAATGGTGGCAGTCTAGGAGGGTAACGTATAACAGCTGTGCAGAGCAATCAAAGATTGGTGTCTGACTGAGGGATTTAAGCTTAAGTTACAAGATCTTTTCTGGATTAACTTGTTGGAAACGTTTTAATAAGATCATTGTTGTCAACTATCCAAATCACCATCTGTTCCCAAAATGGTTTTGATAACACATCTGTGCCTAAAAGCCTGACTCACTGTGTGTCATTCGCCATTTCGGGAATCACCACAACTAAATTCCTACTTCAAGAAGTTTGTTAAGTTTTAGTCCCCAGACTCAGGAATACTGGAATTAATGAATAATAACCAACTCATCTGAGGGTGGAAACGTGGAAACGCTGATGCCTGAGAGGTTTTATACGTGATGGATTTATGACAGGGCAGGAATGAGCCACTCCTCCGTCACTTTGTTTATATTTAAACTCCAACAGATAAGTATTGAGGAAGCGAACTCAACCACGGTGGCTCTGTTTGAAGAGTCTTAGGCAGTGTCCAGTCAGTGTGAGTTGGAGGAAGGCCAGAGCAGCCATATCCCTACTCAACAAACCATGAGGTCATACATGGAGGGCACAGCAGCCTGTACGCATCCAAAAAGGCAGTTCAGTGTTCCTCTGTTTGAGAGTGCAGAACACAAAATCCACTAAAACACATGCGGGCTCAGGACTCATGTATGTGTCTGTTATTGACGTACTGTCCGTGTCACCCATGTCAGCTACTCATTCAGACCAGTTAATTAGCCTAATTTCCTCCCTGCCGTCTGTCTGGTCAATCAATAAATCACTCCGGCTACAAAACTGTATTGTTCTGTCCCTGCTCAATGGCAAGGCCAGGATGTCCCCACCCCCTGGTGACATCACACAAACAGGAAATGGGGGCAAAGAGCCTGGAGGTTGGCGACACATCCATTGGCTTTGAACATACAAATACTTGCATGTGCACGCTCTTGTGCGTGTGCACAGAAACAGAGAGGAATGTGTGTACTGCAGAGTAAACAGGCTGCTAAAAATGAAAGCAGTAGTAGGAAATGCATTGACCTGGTTTGAACTCAGAGGTGCCAGTCTACTCTGCAAGCCATATTTGTTTCCTTCCCTTTTACTGACAGTCAAGAGGACTACAGGATGTGCTAAGTGGCTGCCACCTTGGCACACTGTGCCTATTGTTTGTCTGGCTTCTTATTCAAGATCAAGAAGTTATAATTGTGCTTCTGCTCTGTTTTTGTTTAGTCGGCAGGTAGTCATGGAGGGAAAACAATAGTGAGTCAGTCATAAGTAATCATGTGAACTGAAGGGTGAAATTGATAGTTATGGCTGTCATCAGTGACTTGAAATTGACTTGCTCAGTTGTTTATAGTTTAAAAAAGATGCTACCACTATACTACCCAATGTACTATTTAAAGTCTGTAATGAAGGTGATTCTTCTTTCAGATTTATTTCAAAATACATAAAATATGTTGGAAAATAGTTGCTGAAAACATGTGAAAAAACTTCGGTTAAAACTATTTTTCACCAGTTTTCAGTCCAGGATTTTTTTGGGCGGTCCTAAAGGGTGGCTCGATGACACGCTGAGGCCACCCTGAGCATACCCCTACATTCCTAGCAGAGAGATAGAGATGAATTCATCTCGCTCAAAGAGTGTTTCAAAGTTAGTCATGTCATTTTCTGAGCTAATCTGACACGTTTCAGTTGCTTCAAAGCAGCTGCCTGACTGCTCCCACAAGTGGGCATGGCTTCAGCGCATTCAGCGGACACGCCCCCACAGTCCTGGAGCTTAGAATACTGCTCATTTTTACCTGATTTTGACACCTAATTTCATAAACTTTTCGATATTTTTTAAATCATTCAAATTTGGCTGGGTGGTTAATAACACTTTCTTCTTTGGTCTGACAAACACTGAACACATATTTATTCTTACTTTACACAGACTTTAAGTATCCTGACAAGTTTGAAGTCCAAACCTCTTTGAGTTTCTTTGCCCAGGGTTTCTGAGCCTTGCGGAAGCCGTCGTCAGCCTCTTTAGTCTCTTTGAAGCCGCCGATCATCTGTTTGTGGTAGGCGTCTCTCTGCCAGTTCTTCAGCTTCTCGTAGTCTTCTCCCATCAACGATGCTTTCACCTCCATGTGGAGCTCGCTCACCTTCTCCGCCTCCGTGCACAGAGCAGCCCACGCCCGCTCCAACGTACCATACTGAGGGCCTGGAGAAAGAGATATTTAGCAGTCAGTGTCCGTGAGAGCCAAGCTTTAAATGCATTGTTCCTAAGACAGGAGATAGCACAATCCCTCTGACTTCTTTCATATATATTTTTCTCAATATTACACAAGTACTGACTCTGTAATTTAAAACAGCTATTTAAAGTTTAATGTAAAGTGAGACTTGGTTATATCGGTACCTTTTTCTATGAGTTGCCGCCAGCGCTTCCCCCATTCTGTGAGCTGCTGTGCATAGGCCTTTTCAATACGTGCCCGCTCATGAAGACAGTTCATCAGATCATTACAGAGTCGGTTGCCATCGTCTACCCGTTTCACTGTTCGCTTGTAGTTACCGACCTGAGAACCAGCAACAGAGGCACAGACAGAAAGATGAGTTTATTCTACTCAATCAATTGCAACTGAGATGTAAATGTCGTCTCAACGCAGCAGTTTGCAGTAAAAACAGTCACCATGGAAGATTTGTGATCCTGGATTTGAATTGTAAATCAAGGATTCAAGGACTTAATGCGTCTCACCTCCCAGAAGCTGTCGCTGGAGACATCGATCATGGAGTCATCATAGGAGCCCGACATCGCTGCTGCCCTGAGTTACACTCAGTGTGTAGGGCCTAGAAAAACACACGTAATCATAAATAAACTGTCAATGATTGAATTTAATTAAAACCCTTTCAGCTCACTCGTTATGATTGCCTGATAATACAAACAGAAGATTTCTTCATGGATACAAGTTAACTTAGTTAACATAATATCATTATGCTGAGAAAGTGAATGAACTGCTGAATTATTAATAATTTTAGTCATTTATAAAAGTAGAAATATGACTGAGTTGCTGTTTTACAAAACAATATTGATAAAAGAATAGGTAAACAGGTAATGCCAAACAGTTGTTTTGCATTTTCTATTCAATTTTAGCATTCGATAAGAGCTGCAGCAATTAATAAATTAAATTGATTAGTGGAGTGACAAAAAATTAAGCAAATATTTTGATAATTGAACAATTATTTTAGTGATTTTTAAAGCTAAACATTTGTTGTTTCTCAGATATGAAGATCTAATACTTTGTCATACATGATAATAAACTTAATATCTTTGGACTGCCGGTTAGACAAAGCATTTAAGGACGTCATCAACACAACTGATGATAAACCGTATGCAATACATCTAATCAACACGTATTATTTACCAACTTCCAGGAAAGGAAACACCTTTTAATCGGTCTGTTACACACTATCTCATCATTCTGTGACAATAACACTCCTCAGAGACTACAGGTGTGGATCAGACACAATAGTTCAGAGAAGTGATACAGAGGCATGGAAGAGGAAGTGAGGAATGGGAGTGAATGGGTGTGATCTGGTTTAATAAACCAGGTGGCAGGTGGGTTTCTTTTTTTATCTGTTTCTATAACCTCACTACCCATCACAGTCAAACCACAGTGGTTGCTGGCGGTACACCAAGTCTCAGCTGAACTATACATATGTCTGTGTGTGTGTGTGTGTGTGTGTGTGTGTGTGTGTGTGTTATTCTGACACAGAGAAAAAGAAACTGTCAAGAAGCACACAGCGGGCAGCTTCCGCTTCCTTCAGACAAGTTCGACAGTCAGTCCTCTGTTACTCTCCTCTCCCCCCTCTTCTCTCCTCACGTCCGTCATCTCAAACTCAACAGTCTCTCTTTATTCCTCTCCCTCCATCCTCTTCCTCTCGGCTCACTCGCTCCTCTCCTCCCTTCTCCATCAGTCTGAATCGTCTCCTCTCTCCACAGCTTCGTCTGGCCCTGTTCAGATATCTTGTAACCATATATATTCAGTTTGTGGCGACGTCCAGCTGAGAGGCATCAGAGCTCAAATGCATCTCAAGTGACCACTCAAGATCGGATTTTACTTTCCAGCTCGCGTTCAATTGCACTTCTAGAAAAACTGCAACCACTACTAAGAAAGAAAGACTACACACGGCTAAAACGAGTCATTGATTGTCATTTAAGAGAAGAGTAATACATCTGTCGTTATTGTTTCACAATTAACACACTAAATGATCGATTCACTTCAACTGACACTGAAAATAATCACTGGTTGGTTGCAGCCTGAGCGCTCAGCCACGCAGCAAACCGTGGGGGTTTTCAAAGAATATGAAAAGTTCAAACTCTAATAATATGTTCAAAGAGGCTTTGGTTTTCACACCTGAGTCATACGGGAAATTTTAAAAATACAGATATGAGAGATTAAAAAAAAACCCAACAACGGATGTTTGTTTTCTGTTAACATAAAAACACCAGAAACAAACATGTTTATAAAGATCCCTTAACAGACATTTTCACAGCAGCCACTTTGACATGAAAGAATTCACACAGGTGTTTCTAATGATACTAATTAAGGTTCAGTTCCATTTGGTGCAGCAGAGACTTTCCAGTGAGCCAACACGCACCACAGCAGCACTCTGACCCTCTGTTAAACCTGAATGGAACGGGACCTTAATTAGCATCATTGGTAGCACCTGCGTTTACTCTATTTGGTTATTAACGACTTGCCAAGTTTAAAGATGAAAGCTGTTAAACACGTTTGTCAAACGTTGAGCTGAAATTACTGATAGAAAAACAATCAGCGACTATTGCCGTAATCTAATTTTTATAATTAATCGCTGCTGTCTTGTTTCAAGCACAAATGACAAATGTTTCCCAGTTACAGCTGCTTCTTTCTTTAAGACAGTCTTTAACACACATAAATTCAAATATATAAATAAGCAGTCTATAAAATGACCTTTAATAAGATTTTAATAAAAGACTGTAGGTTTAAGGAACCCTCATTATACGTTTGATTTTTTGGCATTTCTTTCTGGTACTTATCTCCATTCTTCCTTTCACTGATGCTGATAAAGGAGCCAAATGAAGACACAAAAGTCTCTCTTCCTCCATCAAAGTCTCTCTCTCTCTCTCTTTCTAGACTCGTCTAACAGTCGGTTACACTCATTCAAACACCAACAATATCTGTCCAAACACACATCTCTAATCTGGAGCCGTCCACTTGTGATCCAATCACACAAGATGCATTTTAAGTGCCAAGAGTGAACACACAGGACCTCTTTCAGAGGAGTGAGACAGCGAGAGGATGATGGGGATGACGGGGTGTGTGTGTGTGTGTGTGTGTGTTGGTCAATGGTCACTGGCCCATGCCCTCCAGGGCAGGACTTGGACAGAGGGTAGTATTGTGGTCACTGCTAGCTGGGGAACAATCTTCCCTTTAACTGTGTTTGTAGTTTACAATCAGGTCAGTCAAACAGCCAAACACACACACACACACACACACACACACACACACTCACTCAGATACACACAAACAGATGTTTTCTGTCACCACTTCTAGAGAAAACCACGTTTAATTTTATTCAACTTCCTCATGAAAGAGAGCCTTGATAATGGACACAGTTGTGTGTGTAAAGCATCTTGTATGAATCAAATGCTCATAACCTTTGATCAATATTATTTTAACAAAAAAGAGCGATCGTTCACAACTATTCTGTTAGGTTCATTATTGTAAGAGCCAAAATGTGTTTATAGCTTGTGTTGTGTATTTGTTTAGATCGCACACGTTCCGGTAATTGGCACAGGGGGTTGTGTGGTTTCACCTGTGTGTTCACTTAGTGACAAAGAGGGCGAGTTAGACTCGAATATTTCCTGTTGACTGTCTCGTCTCTCTAGCTCACCTAGCTGCTTTTCTTTCTCATCTATGACAATTAACTGAATATTTATAGATTTAGATTTAGATTTTCAACTAGTGGTCTGAAAAACAAGAAATTTAAAGACATCTCTTTAGTTCAGCCATTGTGCTGAACATTTTTACATAATTTTTTTGACATTTTATAGAGATTTTTAAATGATTAATCAATATCTATCTATCTATCTATCTATCTATCTATCTATCTGGATACATCTTTCAGCTATACTGTATGTATTCTGTCTTCTCTACACACTCAAAACAATACTGTATACGTACGAGGCAGAAGACCAAAGTTTTCTGTTCCCTCAAACACTGTGTGGACTGAAAGGTTGGAACCGAAATCTGGTACCAAATTATCAAAATGTGAATTTCGGTTCTGCTTAACACTTTGTTTCTGCAAACACAGGCTGAACATCTGCCAGGATCTCTCTCCATCATGCATCAATACAACATGTCCTGTATGGATGTTTCCAGTATTGTGATTGGCTGTGAGGGTAAACTCATAGAGCTCAGATGAATGCAAAAAAAAAGATGGGAAATGTAGCAACAAGAGAATTTAGCTGTTTAAATTGAGTTTGCAGGTTAATATGCTGTAGAAACGAGAGTGTGTTGTCTTAACAGGCCGAGTGTGTGAACGGTGAGCTGTAGTTGATATTGTATAAATAAGGTCGCTTTAGGGTATTTATGGCTAAACAAATGTGCATTAAAAGGTAAAATATAGCAACAAGAAGATTAAAAGATTCATTTGTGTGAGGCCACAGAAGTAAGGGGGGAAATAGTTATTGATCACTGATATTAAAATAGACTATCAACAAAATAAAAGACAGGAATAAGAGTTTAATTTAATAAAACAAGGCACTAAACTTTACCTACAGACAAAGGTACACAAAGTGCTACACAAAATGTAACATAACGTAATAAGTATTTCATCAAGTAAAAATTCAGATTATTCCCGACCCTAGTGGACTGCCTAATTCACAACCTATCACAATGATCAGAGCTCAGAGATCCATTACAGTCTGATTCAGCAAGAAGTGTGTGTGAAAATAGATAAAGAAAGACAATATGGAAGCCTGGTTCACACATTATCCAGCCCCAGTGTCGTCCTCTTATCCCCGCTGCATTTCCCCACCAGCTGTCCATAGTCGTCATTCACGAAAAACACTGCTGCAGCACGAGAGAGGCGTACACAAGGGACAAATGGACCGAGCCACAAATATCTTCTCTAAACATGGCAACAAGTCTTCTGACATGAAACGCTGCTGAGGACAAAGTCACACTAACAGCACGGCAGCATAAAGAAATATGTCCAGCTCTCTGTGTGTTAGTGTTTTGATCCGCACAGTACAGGCCGATGCAGCCACTAAGACAAAGAACAACACTTAAACTTTTTTGTCTCTTAAAATAATCCTATCGTATACTGACAGCATCACCCGGCTCTACATCGAGGTAAAGGTTCAAAAGATGGCCAGTCTCTCTCACACAGTTTTCTTTCTCTTTTATTCACAATATCAGATGAGAGAGACACATATCGGAGTTAAGTTTATTTCTTAAAAACATGATATAATGTAGTGAAAACCATCCTTTGTGTAGGCCATCTTGTGCTGGTACTTAAAGAGGAAGCATGCCTCAACAGTAACCCTGTTATGAATATGTGTGAAGAACTCTCAGCTACTTTAGATAATTACTGCATGTTGTACATATAATTGGTTTATTTTATATGTACAGTATGTTCGTTTATATATTGAAGAATCCAATAAGATTTTGTTGGTACGAGCAAATTAAGAAAATTATGTTTCAGGTGTGAAGAGGTGACAAATAATTGTTAGTTTTTTCTTTGTTTTATGTTTTGTCTGACAATAAAAGTTGTTGTTTTTCCTGCACACCTCCTGGCCAACGTGATGTTTCCTCTTTCACATGTTTAACTTGCACAGATATCTGAATGCCTCTCAGACATATCTATCCCAGTCATAATCGATGACCAACTAACCTTGTCTGATCACATTGCCTCAGTTTCTTTGCACTTAATAGCATAAGAAAAATCAGGCCTTACCTGATTCAACATGCTACCTAACTCCTGATACAGGCTGTGGTCATCTCGCGACTTGATTACTGTAATGCCCTCCTGACGGGCCTCCCAGCCTGCACAGTTAAACCCTTTCAGATGATCCAGAACGCGGCGGCGTGCCTGGTCTTCAATCAACCCAAAAGGGCACGTTACCCCTGCCTACAAAGTAGTCTCCGGTTCTGCACCAATTTACTTGAATGTCCTTATACAGACACATGTTACCTCCTCCAATGACGCCTGGCTCTGCCACCCGTACGCTCAGGGCAATCCAAACCTTTCTTGTCTGTTGTTCCCCATTGGTGGAACGTGCTACCAGTTCCTACCAGATCAGGAGCGTCCCTCTCTACCTTCAAAAACCTCCTGAAGACCTCCAGCTCTTCAGAGAGGACCTCCTCTCCAACACTACCAACAACTGGACATGTTAAATCTGTCCCCCTCTACAACTGTCACTTGTTTCTATGTGAGTGGTACTTACTGCTGCACTAACCTTTTTGTGAGTCACTTTGGATAAAAGCGTCAGCTAAAATACAAAATGAAATGTAATGTACCATGGCTACCCTGCGCCTCACCTTGCAACAAGGTTTTGTAGTCCTCACATCTAGATAAGCTTTTCCAAGCAAAATTTAAAACATAAGGATGCAGATGTATGGAAAATGACCTTGCACTGCCAAACAATTCATCAGGAATTCCTTCACCACAAAAGCTCTTTTCCAGGACTTATGTAATCAACAGCAAACAGGAACAGCCGTTTGCACACCCCTGGCTCTGTAGGACACGGGGACTGTGTTAAACAATTGAACGCGGCCTGACCCAGAACTGTAAACAATGCTGTTGACCAAGTCGAGGTCTGAAGTCCACTCAATCTGTCAGCATAATGGGCGAACGCTGGAAAAATCCAACACGGTGTGCTGCTATGCAGGGGAAACTAAGATGGAGATGTTAAATCTGAAGCGACATATAAACACATTAAATAGCCCTTCCTGCCAACAAATACATGATTTCATCAAGTCTCCAGAAACGTGGCTGAATCGGGGCTCTTAGATTACAAGTTTAGAGATTACGTAATCAAACACAACAATGATATCCACTAAGGTCTGATAAGCAAATGTACTGAGCACGCTGGAATTTGGTTGCAGACAAGAGCCTTAAGATAGAAGTGAACAAATGTATTACTCAGTGCTACCATGCCCAAAGTGAACCTTGGCACGTTGAGCAACTTCCCACACTGTCAGTACTCATCTAACTCCCTCTACACACACATGTGAAGCGGCAGGGTTAACAAACATGAGCAGTTTGTTGATTTGTGTGTAATAATTCAGAGAGTGGCAGCTGCTTTGGGCATGCCGTGAGCTAAAAGGGGGGGGAGGAGAGGCCGATATTAACACGGCAAAAGCAAGAGATGACCATGTGTGTGTTATTAAAAGCACATGGAGGCTTACTGTACTATGAGAAGACCTGAGTCATGTTGAAAAAAGGAGACACATGAGATGCCGATGACCTTTCCAAGCGGCGCAGGGAGAGGAAAATTCGAGATAGATGAGGACCGCACGACCAGAGGAAGAGGCAGGGTTGGTGCAAGAGAATATTCTTTCCCACAAACCACCAGCAGACTGTGTGTTCGCCCTGTGTTTATGTTTCTCAGAGTGCTCTGGAGGTCATGAATGGAGCTGAGGAGCAGGAAACAAGAGGATACACAGAGCACGGAGATGAGCGCATACACGACTGACAGGCACATGCATACCTGCCCCGAAGCCTGTGTGTGTTTATGAAAGATATAATCAGAGTGCCAGGAAACCGACCTGAGCGGTGCTTCGCCACTTCAGAACAAACTTTTATCAAGAGAGTAGAGCAAGGACGTCGTCAGATTAATGTCACACAATCTCAACATTTCATTCTGCAGGGCCGACTAATCAGTAACTGCTGCACGGCGGGTGGAGTTATCCTGAGGGTCGCTGTGTCTTATTTAGTTTTCTGCTAAAGACTGAGAACTCCCAGTATTGACTGCATGATTGTCAATGTAAGCAAGAACCCACACTGCTTAGAGCTCCGTCTGCATGACTTACTTCTCCAGGTTTTTTAGGAATCTGCTCCATGCAGCAGTTTCCAACGATTATTTTATCGATAAATCTGCAGGCCATTTTCTCTGTTAATTGTTTGGTCAAAAAAGCGTCAGCAAACTGTGAAAAACGCCACATTTTTCAAAACTCAACTGACTTAAGTGCGGATGTTATTCATGGGGATTGAAGGAACGAGAGGTATGATTACATAACCAACAATCTTTAAAGAAATACTCTAAGTTAGTGTGCAATGCCTTGATGTCTTAATCACATGAATATTGCTTATCTGACCGGGAGCGTTTTTTTTTTTTTTTGTCCATTTCCATTTCCTTCCTTTGTTGCATAAAACGCCTGCAATACCTCAGAGCCAGCGAGTGCAGCTGAGCTAATCTATCCCTTCAATATTGCGGTTTCACAGCAGGACGTTGCTAAATCCCGACTGGGCTACGAGAGAAGAAAATACAATCATTCCTTTGCTTCTTTCTCTCTTATTGCACGCTTGCACACAAGCTCGGAGGTCAGAAGTTTCCATGGCAAACGCAGGTCATGACCTTGATTTTCTTTCCCTGCCAGTCACTCACCTCTGCCCTCCTTCCTTGTGTGAGCTCAACAGCTGCACAGGACTGCTGATCTTAAAGGAAAATGGTAGATTCACTCAAATGCACACTCCCACCTATCCAGCCTTTATATAGATCACTGCCAGAGCTGCCAGAGCTGCCAGAGCACCAGACAATGAAACCGTTGGCCCATCAACACCAGGTCAACTGTAGCCTCAACATAACGGACCAGTCCGCCTGCTCAAAACCTCCATGCTCAACGCTCAAATGGGACAAACAATGGCGTTTGTTCCACACTTTCAGGCATTTTCCACTGGACACGCCAACAGCACAGAGAGGAACATAATGGAGGGAAATTCGGTATTACATGACAGGGAAGGGGAGATCCTGACGTAACCGGCGGGCACTTTTTCCTGTGGAAGCCCCCTGTACTGCACGCAGAGCCGTGTCTCTCATGTGATGCGTTCAAAGCTGCAGACTTTTCAGGAAAGCGCCGTGAACACAATTCATCTGCCGTGTTTACACAACTTGATTTCAGCATTTGAAGCTTTCTGGAGCTCCTTTTGTGTATTTACAATAACCAGACGGCCTGTGAATGAGGGCTGCAATTAACAGCTTGTGTCAGGAAAATAATAACCTCCTAGAAAACAAGGTGACGTCTTCAAATGTCTTGTTTTGTCCAAACAACAATACAAAGACGAACAGAACTTTTGGTCACCAAATGATATTCAGTTTATCATCATTCAAGACTGAAAAAAAACAGCAAATAATCACACTTGAGATGCCAAATCATAACACAAGTTATCTCATGACACTTTCCATACAGAGCAGGTCTAGACTGTACTCTTTATAATATTATTACGCAACAATTCCCACCATGATCGAGCACTTGGTGACGGTGGCAAGGAAAAACTTCCTTTAAGAGGCAGAAACTGTCTGTGGATCGGCATATTTAGCCATTTTGGGTACTTGACTGTCATTTTCTTTGGTGGGAGCAGCTCATGTTCGCTCACACTGACAGGCTACATGAACTAAACCCTGCTGGACAATGGCTCATATTCCTTTAAGTAAAGTAGCCCTCTAAATGGAGAGCCTAAACTGGGATACCCATGTCTAAGTTTAGCTCGGTTCTGTGATGGAGCAATCAGTTCACATGGGCCCCCCTCCACCACCTCCATCCCCTTCAGGAAATAAGGAACACAGAGCTTTCGCTACTGCTTTTACCCTGACAACACTAACAAAGCACACAGATATAGAGTCCCTAAGGCAACTGCATGACTGAGATGACTTATCACTTCCACTGATTCATAAATATATGAGTATAGGCTGTGTCATGATCGGAACAGTTCCTGTTACACGTGATTACTTCGTGTTTGACTTTAAGCTCACCTACCTCTGCTGATAAATGTCTTTTTATAGATATATACACATGTACCTGATGTTGGCAGCCAGCTGCCACTGCGCAAATTAAAGCCCTGGCTCGGCTGTGGCAGCCCTGAAACGAAACCAAGCAGCCAGCCAGCCAACCAGCGGGAAGTGAGCATCTCTCTGCGTAGTAAACGATAAATACATATGTGTAGTGCTGATGATATGATGATATGGACCGGAGGGTTATCTTATCTACTTGCGAAACCTGCCCCGCCCTTCATCACTACATGCAATGAAACACTAACCCTGCGAAAACTACACAGCCTGCTCTTGAGGAAACCACATGAATTACGCAGAGAAACGCAGATTTTAATATAAACACACCAGCCTTTCTCTAAACTACAACCTAACGATGCCAGCTTAGCATAAGTATGGACTTAATACCCTGAAATGCCCAAGTTAGAGCCAATTATGAGCTAGTAAACTTCACTTTATATCGTATTACGCGTTTAAAATCACCCCCAAAAAATAGCCGTTATTTTATTTTGTTTATTTTATTTAAGTGTTTTTTTTTATGAACACCACAGCAGCACCAACGTCCTCCCATCGGGAAGTAACTTAACTTTAACGTTAGCCCCCAAGTAGCTCTGATGTTAGCGACATTAGCCACAGCCCCTTTTAGTAAAGAGCCAAAAAAAAAAGTTAAAAACGTACAATATGAAAGAGTTATTTTAAACTTACCTGGCACGGGTTTATTCCGTTTGATGGTTTAGGTTAAACCGAAGAGTTATTTCTCCTGTCGGTGCCGATACACAAATCTTTTCGGCCGTTTTTCTGCTCAGCAGCGGCACCATCGATTGACTGACTGACACACAACCGTCAGTTAGCCGCTTGTACGGTTGAGCACATCCGGTCACGCTTTTCAAAATAAGATACGTGCGCTCTACCAGGGGGTGGAAGGTAAATAAATGTACTGCAGTCAAGTTCATTTTTTTGAGGTATTTCCAGGCTGTACTATGTTGTACATTCACAGGGGCATTTTCTACTTTACCCCACATTTTCTGACAGCTAGTTTGCACCTTTAATCTTTTGCTTACAAACATATGATGCACAAAATAAACTATAAAAAAATTTATAAAAATATATAAAAGAAACGACAGCTTGACTGGCTACATTAAAATGTTTCTTTTTTAAAATAACAGCAGCACCAAAGGAGATATGTGCACTGTACCATTTTTAGGTACCAAAGGAGATATGTTTGAGGCTTGATTTAAATATTCTGCATACTGTGAATACTCAGTGAATACTAATACTAATACTACATTTCTGCACAAAACTGTACAGCTCTTTTCATTTTAAAAACATATTGTACATATATTTATATCTTCTTCATCTTCCTTATATATAGTTTTTTACTTTATCTTTGTTATGCACCAAAACACCAAGACATATGTGAATATATGTGAAAACCTTCTTGGCAATAAACCTGTTTCTAATCCGGGTCCTGTATGACATTTACATGTTGTGACTATTTCTACACATTAAGGTGTGTACTGCAAAGAACATAGAAACTTTGAAATATCTGAGACTATGCTGTGATAAAAACAAATATATGTCTTGTCTAAGTTTAACTAATAATGTAATTTATTTCAAACATCAAAGGTTGTCTAGCAATTGTCAGAAAAAACTTTATTTTGAAATCCACTAACTTCCGACTTTGCCATATTTAAAACTGACCAGCTTCATGCAAACTGTGGAGAGGCGCGGCTGTCTGACGTCACATCCCTTGAAAAAACTTTTTTCTGGTTACTTTATCCTGAGTGATCCTGAGGCACCCCTGAGGTCTGGGACCCTGCAGGGGACCCCCGGAGAGGCTTCTGAGGGTCCTCAGTAAAAATTACTACAAACTAACTGACACTCCGGGGGACCTCGAGTTCATAAATTCAGAGGTTATTTATGTCATATAAAAATTAAACAATATAGCAACAGAGGCACATGTTTAGCTGTAAACTAAAGTAGTGTTGTAAGATAGTGTGTTTCCCCCTTGAAAAAATTGCTATTGACAGCATGTGAACGCAAATTCAATGTCTTAAAGACTGAAAGATTAAAAGTCTACGGGGCCTTTTTAGAAATAATAAGTTAAAACCGTCTTATGTTTCTCGCAATGAAACTTTGATGAGTCTTTCTTTACTCGTGCAGAAGCCATGAACTAATTCTGTAATCTGAACAGAGATATATTTAATTCAGAGTGGTGTAATTCTCACTTTCAGATGTACAACGTATTGTTATTTTTGCTTCGTCGCGTGCCGTTTGAGAGGATGTGAGAGCTGTCCACAAACTAGAAAAACTCTTTAGCTTAATAGAAAAATTTACACTTAAATTCTGTAAAAAATTAAAGCGCCAGTTCACCTGAATCACAACAACACATCCCCCCATTTATTTTTGCTTTAAAATGAACATTATGTATCGTCAAGGCAGCACCAGTATGGATACTTTATTGAAAGGAAGACAGAAACTAAAAGGAAACAATGCATTTCTCATACAGAGGGATTTCAGTACCACGAAGCTAAAAAAACACAAAAGCTATGTGTCATGTACACAACATGAGCTGCACAGTTTTGAACCACAAGCAGCCAGACAAAACCAGAAACCAGCCTCACGTCGACCCAGTTCCTTGTTTGACTGCCAGACACACCTCAGAGTTGAATGAGTAAATTTGGTCTCTAGCACAGGAGGATGTGTATGGCCTTACACGTCTCACATGGTTAGGGGAATTCGATTACAGGCCGACGTGTCTGAGGCTTTACACACCTCGATGAGCTGCTGTTCGGCATGTAGTAACCAGCTCCAGGACCAGGAGGAAACAACAAGGTGGTGTTGGTGGAGGAGTGTCAAACCTTCAAGGTCAAGGAACGGTGCCATGCGGAGACTTTACATAAAGAACATAAAGGTCATTTGGCTTTTGAAGGATTGACCTCTGATTAATCAGACAGATTAGATTCTTCAAAGGCTTTTCGGGCCTCTTACCACAGCAAAGTGACAAGAAACAGAAAATTACATTATTTAAATAGGTTAGTTTGAATTCAGCTGAAGTAATGAAAACAAATAAAGAGGCCTGTTACATAATCAGCAGAGAGTCGTCCTTCTTTTTGTTAATTCACATCGAGAACCGACAATTCAGTTTCACAAAGCACCAAATGGTTTCTTTATCAGAGCAGGGCTGAACGGCTTCAGCTCATCACACCTTCCTTTCATCCACTGACAAAAGATGCCTCGTTTGTGGCGTAAATAATGAGATTATTATGATAGTCCCGATCAATAGCAGGAAAATGTTATCAACTCGACCTTGCTTTAACATCACCCTCATCATCACGTCTTTCCAAACAGCTCTAAACGCGAAAGCTTAAAGTATCGGGTGAGATAAAATATAAAATATCACAACATATACTGCACACCCTCCCCCCAATTTTCCCCAATACTGCTCAGCCCTACTTGCATTCCCACCACCTTAGTATTTATGATATAATATGTGCAGCAGATATGATGCCGGTGGTCCAACTTAAAATGCAATATAAAGTAATAAAGTGCAATAAGTCTCAGCACTGAATACAATCTTAATGAAACCCCCCTGCATATACATACTGATAATGCACTTATAAAAACATTATTAAACTCTATTTTTGGGGTTTATACACATTTAGTACTTTGAATTCTGCCTATCAGGAATTATACTTTGCTTTAGTTAATATCTCTAGTCTCTCTCTCTCTCTATCATCTCACAGAGCTCCTTCTTTTTAGCACCTGTGTGGTGGGTCAACTTATGATAAGTGTCGGGACGCAGTAATCATGCATAGTTCAGGTAATCCTCCTTGTTCGTGTTGGGTTTTTTCTTTTTTTTCATGTGTGTAGTTGCTGTTTTTCAACCCACAGGAGTTGGATCTTCACTTTTTGGAGTTTTTTCTTCTCTTCTTTGGGAGTTTGGGCTGAGTTGCTGCTGTCGTTGAGATATGTGAGATTGACCTTCAGCCACACCAACATAATTTCTACATTTTTTTTAAGTTACTCATTCATACAAACAGCCACAAACATCCAGCCTTTAAACTCTTCAAACACGTCCACATCATTGATTTTCCTGCCTTCCAGCAGTAGAGTCGTCGGCCCCTGTGCTTACAGTGGAGACAGGGAGCAGTCCTCCATCGAATAGTTGGGCTAAAATAAAAAAAAGTCTGGGTGGTTCTTTTTTAATCCCCTGTGCCTCCTCTGTTGCACCCTGTAGTAATGTACAGGAAGTCATTAAGAGTCAGCACGTATCACCTCACTTCCAGGTGGCAGCGGCGGGGCGAACGCCTGCACTCCCCTTTGTGCCCTTTGACCCCAGGGACTGCCCGGAGCGGCTCCGCAGGTCACGCTCAGCGTTCTCGCTCTGCGCCTGCTCCTCGTCGTACCTGGTGACACGCAGAGCGAAACATTGACTCGTATCATGTAGTGAAGAAATGCATGTGAGGGGGATTCCTGCTGCCCCCGCTCTTTGCCTTTGAATGGACTATGGAGTATGTAAACAAGGTGCTTTGCTCAAACAACACCCCCACCCCCACCCCCCACTGAACCCACTTCACCCTCGCTTTTGTGTTTAAACACGCTGGAATGAGGCAGCTGGCTGGTGAGCTATTGCAACACCCCTTCGATAGCTCAGTTGGTAGAGCGGAGGACTGTAGTGGAAAGGCCAGGCATCCTTAGGTCGCTGGTTCAAATCCGGCTCGAAGGAGTAACTTTTAAACACGTGTTGTTAGGCATACCAACAGATATTTAAGGTCCCCAGAGGATACATTGTAAAAACATGTAGTTGATGGACTGGCTCTAAATTTGGTAAACACATTCATGCCCCCCAGAGGATGAACTGTAATAAAAACTTTAACTCCAGCGCCATCATCTGGTAAACCTTCCTGTAAAACTAATGATATCGCCATCAGCCTCAACTATGCTTTGTGTTTAGTGTTAATTAGCAAATGTTAGTGTGCTAACATGCTGAATAACATGCAGTCAACAGCACAGCATATAGAAGAGGTCGTGCAAATAGAGTCAGAAATGACTTTGACAGAATGTCCAGGAATTAGTGCAAACAGAGAATGAGATGATATCTGCTTAAACGTCATGTTAACATACAGCCTCACAGTGCTAGCAGCACTGCATGATTGTCGACTCATGAAACTGTAGTTTATGTTGCAGCAGACAATCCTATTAACCTAAACACCTACAACATGTGTAAGACCCTATATCTAGATTGACCTCAATTAGAGGCTCCTTCCTCTGAAGAGGTGACAAAAAATACTGAAACAGCGACTGAGTAGGATAGACTAGCACCGATTCACGAGGCCAAGGAGAATGATAAGTAGATCAGAGTTTACATTTACCAGATGTTGGACCAACAAACTCATTTAAGTGTGTATTAAAAATAAAGAAAAACTACTATTAGCTATTAACTATTCATTAAGGTAACAACTGTTTGCCAAGTGACATAAACTATGATAAGAGCTTATCTCATGTATTGTATTATATTACAGGTAAATGTTCCAAGGGGAAACACATTAAAGCACCACGATCTTATCATATCTGAGGAGGACGTTTATCAGCACAGCATCGCTAAGTGATTAAAAGGTTCTCCTTCGAGCTGGATTTGAACCAGCGACCTAAGGATTACAGTGACCACTGGTACTCCCTCTACAGTCCTCCGCTCTACCAACTGAGCTATCGAAGGAAGACAGGGAGACCACTATCACCAGCAGCAACATGCATTCCTGTTTACTTTCAGCAAGGAAGAAATAATTACGATAACACTCACTGAGTCAAGTTAAGGTGGAGAAAGGAATAACGCAGTAATTTCCTTTTCTCCTCTCTCTGGTAGCTTTTACATGGACTTACTATGTAAACAAGGTGCTAAAGCACACACTGCCCTCACTAATGTGTTCAGAATGGGGCACCTATTGTCAGACGAGCTCTGGGTGTATTGTGTCAGTATGACTCACGGGTAACCAGTCTGTTACTGGATTAAACAGTGAGTTTTGGATGTGCCACAGCCAAACTTAACCAACGCATATTGTATCATTTGTAGTTGTCGCTTGTGGAGCTGCTTAACAAGATTGAACGCTCTTCTTCACTGGTCTAAATGATTAAAAGTCACTCCTTCGAGCCGGATTTGAACCAGCGACCTAAGGATGCCTGGTGTAACCTCTACAGTCCTCCGCTCTACCAACTGAGCTATCGAAGGGAGATGAAAATTGTTGGTTAACTAGTAGGACCATGTGTATTTACTGTATTTATGGGCTGTATTATTGCGATTTAAGAATTAATAGTTAATTAATTAATAAACTGAAGTACTGAATCAGCAATCCAAACATTTTGCACAGGGAGGAAAACCATCAATTATGACAACATGACATGAGTTTCCTTTTGTGGCAGACGTAATTAGACTTGTGTGTTGTCCTTTTAATAGGTTTTCTGTCTCTTCACAACACTTATAAACTATGTAATTCTTAGACTAAACATATTCCACTTTTCTGGCGAACAAACGCTGTCATCAAGTTGTAATTAGGTTTCATCTGATCTTTATTAATGTGTGTGTATCTGACATTGTATTCTATCCGTTTTTCTTTTTTATGTCCGCCTTGTGCAGCACTTTGCAATTGCTCATTTAGATAAGCGCCACATAAACAAGCTTTATTATTATTATTATAATCAACCACACAAGATGCTCGTTAACTGATTAAACACAACATGAGACTAATAGTCTGCAATCTGCCATTTTAATTAGAAAACATGCTGTTTGTGGTCAAAACGAAGAGCAAGGCGATTCTATGCAAGCCTGGCTCATCTTGAACGAATCGAGTTGAATTAAAGTCACTTTAAGTGAGAGATCCACATAGTATGTTGAGTTTAAGTATGTTTTAAGGGTGTACTGATCGGTATTCCCTGTTTTTACTGACTGTGCGTTGAACCACATGCAGTCTAAACTGGTCTACTGTGTGTATATATCAGTCTTAATATCAGTGTGTTGGAAGTAAAAGTAAAAAGATCTCAGGTAGTGTTATAATATAATGAATCAACAACAACACGTTTTGTACATAGCAGCATGTACTATATAATGTAGTGAAGTTTGAGACAGACATACAGTATGTTGACAAGTTTAAGAGTGCTAGTTAATTAGTAACAGCATATTGTAGAAGTGTACAGTACCAACAGTCTGTCCTGTATTTATCTACTGTTTGTTGAACCGTATGCAGCTTAAACTGTTCCTGTCCCTCACTTAAAAGTCCCTCCTTCGAGCCGGATTTGAACCAGCGACCTAAGGATCCCTGTTGTAACCGCTACAGTCCTCCGCTCTACCAACTGAGCTATCGAAGGGAGACGATATCTGGCTTTTCGCCAGCAGGACCATGTGTACTTTGTTGAAAAAAGCAACTCAAAATGTGATTATTGGCACACATACTGTTTGTACTGATTAATCTACTTGAATATATTGAAAAGTGTGTAGAGGAGATTTCACCTGCAGACCTTCTGGTTTTTATCTAATGAATGTTGAACTGCATGCAGTCTAACACACCAACAAGGCCCTCACTTAAAAGTCACTCCTTCGAACCGGATTTGAACCAGCGAGCTAAGGATACCTGATGTAACCGCTACAGTCCTCCGCTCTACCAACTGAGCTATCGAAGGCCATGTATTCATGTAGTATGTTGTATGTTGACCAGTTAACAAGTACTAGTTAGTTAAAGTATATTTTAGACTGTACTGATTGAAATTCTGTTTTCAACCGCAGATATACAGTTTTTATCTAGTAGCTGTTGAACCAAATGCAGTCTAAACTGTTCAATATACATAGGACACAACAGCAAGTGCCTCACTTAAAAGTCACTCCTTCGAGCCGGATTTGAACCAGCGACCTAAGGATGCCTGTTGTAACCACTACAGTCCTCCGCTCTACCAACTGAGCTATCGAAGGGCTGAAGGCAAACTGACAATAAATAACAGGTCAAGGTCAGTTACATGAGAAACTTTCACTTTTGACTGCTATTTTTAGCCTCTGTGCGACTCCCCCCTTTCGGCTGCGAGTGGTTGCTGAGTTTGTCTGACTGGTAGATTTTCTTTTTTTTAAAGTCACTCACAGAACTTGATAGTTGCCCAGGGCCTCTCGGGGCGGGCTGCGGTTCCAGCGGCAGTCTGGGATGTCCCCGTTGGGCGTGACGATGTTGAGGGTGTCGTTGATGAGGTTGTACTTCAGGATGCGGTCGTTGGCTGTGCTGGAAGTCAGCGAGGGAGAGGCGTTGACCTGAGCATGACACGGACAAAGAAAGTGGCATATTAGCATTTGAAGAGAAAACACACGGCGACAGGAAGAGCTTAATAACTCACAGGCGTTAGCACATAGTTTAATTTCTTCCTATCCACATATAGAAGCTCTTATCTGACAGGAAATTCTGTTGCTAATGTGCTCTAACAGCTGTGCTCATAAACATATACTGAAGAACGTACACAAGTATCCGGAGAGAGATCATATCAACACACACACACTTTACTTTAGTGTAGCTTATGCCCTGTTTACCTGTTAATGTTGGCTACGTGCAGGAATAATGAACAAAGGAAAGAGTTCCTGACTAGGTTTGTGGCACATGTTTCTTCAGTCCCTCACTGAGGACCGTTTATGCCCTACAACCAACTTTAAGTCGCCCAGAATAGATCAGATCGGTGTCTGTTAACAGAAATAGTTCAGACTTAGCCTGGAAACCCAGCTACTCATTGTACGGCTGTCAAAACGAGTCCAGCAAAATGTGACAGCCACATAACAAGCAGGGATCGAAAAACACATGATACAATGATGACAGAGGAATCCTATTTTAAGTTTTAATATTAGCCAGTTGATAGCTTGTATTACAAAGTACATACTTCAGTGTGTTTTCAGCTGGAATAAAGCACTGAATAGGTTAAAGACACGCCTTCAGCACACCTTGAATACAAAGAGGCACACATCCAAACAAACACACACAAAGTTCAACCTTCGGGGCATTTAAAGTTGCTTAACGCTCAAGGAGAGGCAACGTGGAGTCACTGTGTAAGCATGTTAAGTATCTCTGGGCTTGTGCATCTACAGGAACAAGGCGAAGAAAAACATGTTGATTTCACACAGCAGAGATGACTTAAACCACTTTTTCGTGTGAGTTTGTAGGAGTGTCCGCTCTGGTTAAATTCTGTTTTTCTTCGCTCACCTCAATAAGCCATGGCTTGAGCTTGTCATCGATAATGATGTCATACCCATAACACTCGAAACAGTGCTTGTCGTTGTTCATCACAGGCTTGGAGAGAGAGAGAGAGAGAGAGAGAGAAAAGACAGAACTGAATTAGGAAGAGGAACTGACCCACATTGTGCCTGATTGTGATACGCTGGGAACTCTTTAATGCAGCCGAGAATGATTCAGCAGGGAGACGTATTAGCGACTTATCGGAGCAAAAATATACAAGTGGACATAAGTATCAGCACACAGAGTAACCTGTGTGTCCAAGGAGCGAGAGGGGAAGTGAGTCAGATCACTTAGTAGAAAAGGGAAGTGTGCTTTAAGCTGGGTGTAACGAAAAAGAGAGCACAACATCGAGATTGTTGAACAGCTGTGAGTTTATAAGTGATAGTCTGCTGAAATCACTAAAGGCCTGGCACTAAAAACATCCCAACAGGAACAAAGTAAAACACACTCACACACCAACGTGTGGCTGCAGCACCACAAGTGAAAGCTCAGAGGGAAATGTACTTTTTACTCCAGCGATTAAAAGTTTCATCCAAGCAGCGTCTAAAATATGATGTATGCAAGACTGAATGCTGCTTTTACATTAATGGTACAGGATTCATATTGTAATGATATATATGATAAATATAACACTGAAAATACTTCAATACTGTAGAGTATATTTTGCTCATAAAACTTCTGTACTTTTACTCAAGTTAAACTTTGATGGAGTACTTATAGTGAGGTGAAGCCAACACAGAAGGGCGTGACTCCAGCACAACACAACAGACTCACGAAACTCAGTCAAACAAGATCAAATATGAATCAAGATTCTGTTACTACATTCTCACCTCAGATGTTGTCAAGATGGGAATGTCCATAATGCCAAACTCGGTAGGTTTACACTGGATCTATATTTCTGAACATTTCTTCCAGCGCTGTCAGTGAGTGAATGTGAGTGGGCACAGAGGTATTTTTTTAAGATTTTAATTTAACACAGCTAACCTGTATCATTTCCGGCCAGGATTAAGTGTTTATTGAAATTCTTATTAGGATAATAAACCATTTAGAACCTGTTGGATTATTTGAAAAATCACAGAGCTGACAAGAGGGCTATTGTAAGGATGCCTGTTGTAACACTACAGTCCTCCACTCTACTAACTGAGCTAACTGAGAGAGAAAACTCTGAAATGTGGTCAAGTCAAAGTTAATTAGTTACAGCATATTTCATAAGTGTACTGAAGGATCTTGACTGTTTCATATCGAGCGTATGTGGTACAGTAACATTTTCTAGGTATTCACCTGCTCTTGTGCCGTATGTTTGACAGGTTAAAAGTCACTCCTTCGAGCCGGATTTGAACCAGCGACCTAAGGATGCCTGGTACTTCCACTACAGTCCTCCGCTCTACCAACTGAGCTATCGAAGGGCTGAAAGGGGGCCTAAAATCGATCACAGCTTGAGTGAGTAACACGAGAATTTATTTATGAGGTCAATACTTCCTAAAAGTGTTACAGTTTTGAACCTGTGGGACTAAAATAAAAAGATTGTCCACTTACAGCCACGGCCTTCAGTGACTGCACCACGATCCAGTGGATCTGGTCAAACAGTCGGCTGGTCACCTCCTTCCCTCTGGTGCTCTCTAGGTACAAACGGAGGTTACTGACCGTCCACTTGCCTCCATGGACGTGGTTGTAGTCATCCTGCATTAAAGGTACACAGTCTAACTAGATACTGAAATTCTTGGTTTGATTTACAGATCAGCTTGGAGAGTAACGTGAGGACCTGGAATTGAAAGTCTTTGGATGTAGTCAGCGGAAGTTATATGTCATTTTGCGAAATTAAAATCTTGATTTAAAGGGGCACTCCACCAGTTTCACACATGAACATCAGTATACTCGTCACAGGGAGTTGAAGGGAGACTTTTAAAGTCTGGATGTTGCTTAATATTTTGAATTTTTGACTAGGGTCCACTGTTTTTCAGGATGTCACATCCACTGCTGCTTCTTCAAACATGACAGTGCAATACTGAATTGGTGGAATACCCCTTTAATATCCAATATAACTTATAATAAACATATAATAATTAACATATAATTCACATACTGAGACTAAAAGCTGATTTGAAACACTATGTTCTAATAACAATCTGTACTAGCCATACTAGACAAGATACAGACTTACCCCATGTTTTTGGATGGCCACATTAGTGAGGTGGACAAACATGTTGTCCAGTTCACTGGTGCTGGGTGTGTATTTGACCGTGCAGAACCTGCAGAAGCCGAGCTTGTACCTGAGGACCAAACCACAGACAGAGCTCGGTCAAATTACGGTGCTGGTTTCTAGATGTCCGCTATAAAACATTAAGATGTACATTCAGGGCTTACATGTAGCATTTCAGAGGGCGATATGTGGTGACGAGAACGTAGAGACGCAGGTCAAACTTCTTCCCTCCTATCAGCAGAGGGTTGTCGATGTACAGCGAGATGACGTAGGCCTCTTTGCCACTAGCTGCTGCTACAAACCTGGAGGTGAAAAAGAAGAAGCCAAACGTCAGAAAAACCACAAACCTCTGATCAAAATCTGACCAAATCAACAATTCATTAATGGTTTTGGACGTTTACCTGGTGAGCTGTTGTTGTAAGGTACCTTTCTGCCAACTGGTGGCTCTTCTTTTTGTTTTTGTGTTAGAGTTATTCACATAATTTTGAACGTATGGCCCTCTAAATTAAGACTTGATAGTCTAACAAGGACAGTGCTGAGAAGAGATCTTTAAATCGAATCTAATCATGACCTCAATTTGTGGATTCGAGGAATCGTGACACGCCTACTGTCTTTGTTGTCTTTGTTAACTCACGTGGAGGTGCGGCTGTCTCTGGACCACTTCTTGATCTGGGACAGTTTGTTGATGAGGAAGATGCCTTTGCCCTGAGCCTTCCCGCAGGGCTTCATAATCCAAGTGCTGGACGGGTTCTTGCGGTACTCCTCCACAAAGAGATTATAGTCGGCGGGGAGCATGAACGTCACAGGGACAAAATCTGCACAAAGCATAGAGCAATTAGTAACATATATTCAGAGCAGCAGCCTCTCCATGTTTTGTGAGTATGTGAGCATTTCCACACTCTTATAGACACCTAAATAAATGTATTTCCCGTTCTCGTCCTTCTCTGCCAGTGGATTGCCTTCCTTCTCCAGCTCCTTGCGGTAGCGTTTGATGTTCTTGATCATCAGGTCCTTCCTGGTCAGCTCGTAGTGGTTGGGGAAGTGGTTAACCATCTGGTCATCTGACAGGCGGTAGCCGGTGTCCACGCTGAACACATTTCTGATGGTCTGGATGCTCATCCTACATGTGGGTACAAATAAAACCTGCATTATGGTGATCTAAGGAGGCTGGAGTCTAGAAATAAACTTGGCGATATGATTATTACTCATTAATTGACACAAGTAGGTTCAACATGGACTGTATTTGCAGCGGCTGACAGCTACTGTGTGAAAAGTAGGTTAGGTGCTTGTACTTTATCAGAATATTTCCATTTTATGCTCCTATTTTATACTTCTAGTGCTCTACATTTCAGAGGCATATACTGTAGTTTTTACTCCTCTACATTTATATGACAGCTTAAGTCACTAGTTACTTTTCAGATTCAAAATTTGCATGAAATACATTTTAAAGATTAAGCCAGCAGTTTCCAAAATTTTGGCATGTGTGCCAAAGAGGGCCAGCTCTGTCCTGGACTGCCCCCTAGACTCCACAGAGGAAGTGGTTCATCAATCAATCTTGAACAACTCCTCTCACCTCCTGCATCAGACCGTGGTGGCCTTAAACAGCTTGCTACTCCCACCATGTAAGAAGGAGCTCTACCACAGGTCCTTCATTCCAACAGCAGTCAGACTCTCAAACAGCAGCATGACTTCATGACTTTTTAGTAATAATAAGTAATTTCTTATCAACCTTATGTACACAAGCTGCTGTAACGAGTGAATTTCCCCAGCGTGGGATCATTAAACCCTACATATTTTCCATCTTCTATTTTAGTATATTTTTATTTTGTATTATTCTTTTTTTACCTAAAATTTGATACTATTATATTTACCTTCTTTAACTTTTTTTATCCTTTATGTGTGGTGCTGTTACACTGTTTAGTGCTTTTAATGCTGAGCTGACCGGCTCCTCTTGTCCAACACATTTCACTGTATTGTTGAACATGAAACATCCAAAAAAATGAATAGAGATCTGAGTAGCAGAGGATACAACAGATGTATCTTGAGACTGCCTGGAGGGGACCCAACCCTCAGACTGAGCAGCACTGGGGATGAAGCAGGATCTTGAATGCAGCACGTTTGCTTATATGGAGTATTATTACATTGTGGTATATGAATACTCCTTCCATTACTGCCTATACACAGCATGGTGCTTGCACAGTACAGTGTAGTATTGATGGAAAACCTACCAGTAGAAATTCCAGTCCTCGTTCTCTGACACTGGGATCCATTCCCTCTTCTCAAAGTTGTTGATGAGCACTGATTTCTCAATATCTGTCACCCACTTCACCTTACCGGCCATGGTGCCTCCCACTAGGGTGGAGCACAAAACAACAGGTAAACATATAAAAAAAAAAGCAGATAAACAATCCATGCAATGATAAAGAGAATGAATGCATGCAGCTACCATGCACCAAAAGCTAGTCCCCCCCTACCTGCAAATCAATGTCAGGAAACAGCCAGTCATCAGCATCAGCTAGCCGGGCAGGCTCAGTTAGCAGGCTGCTGCTGAATCCTCCCTGGACTGCTGCAGAGGCTGGGCGGACATCACCGAGTCAGTGATGCAATCTCACCAGGCTGTCGTTATTTTAAACTCATAGCAGGAAGGCGGTTTATTTATTAGCATAGCTGCTAACTCCAGCCAACGACTTAAAACACTGCTGCCATGTTCGCGGTTTTTGGTGCTAACGAGCTAAATGTATTGATCCAGGCGTCGTGAAGCTGGAGACAGTGACGAAACACCCACCGCGGTCAAACTACTCTTCACAATAAAAGTCTTAGTTATTTAAACGTCATAACATATACGTGTAATAACCTAAATATGAGGCTTAATTACAATTTAGATGACATTTTTTTAATAAAATATCTCAAGAACATTAAACGTCGTCGTTATGGGCTTGGTCCTTCCGGAGAATAACCTAGCAACGGAGGACGCAGTGACGTCATTGCAGGATGTCGTTACCACGGCGCACCAGCAGGGGTCAGTGTTGGACTGTGTGTGTGTGTGTGTGTGTGGACAAAGTACAAAATAAAACACTGTTGTGTTTTGTTTAAAAATATACTGAAAAGTAAATTTTAAACATTTTGGATAATACAACAAGACACACTTTATATATAACCCTCAAAAAAAGATAAAGATATACAGATAAAGGTAATATAAACAGCAAACAATGCTATATTTTGGTGTGTTAAATCCAAAAATGTTTTGAAATCTCAGGTGTAGAAAATGTGTTATTGGATTAACAATATAAAAATGTTACACAATATTATGATTTGTAATAGATTCTGTTAATTTATTACAAATTAAACCAAATTATTAAGTACAAGAGTATACCATTAATAATTTAAAACAACACAACAAGCAAAAATAACAACAATATTGTTGTCATTCTGTGTCCTCTGTTTTTATATATATATATATATATATATATATACATTTTGTTTTATTTCATGAATCAATTAATCAAGTTTCTCCCCGTTAATAAAATAAAATAAAGCACATTAAAATGTAAAAAAAAAAAACAGATAGACAAAATAAAATAAAAGTAAAAAAAAAAAAATAAAGTATATTAATAGGCAAAAAAAAAAAAACATGTTAAAAAGTATCAATAGACAAATTAACTAACTAACTAACTGACTGACTGACTAATTAATAATAATGCACCAGATTAAAATGTATGTACTATATACTGTATATATATAAATTTATGGGAATGTTAGAAATAAAAGATCAATTTTAAAAAATGACAAAATAAATTAAATTTAATATCAGACAAAAATCAGCATATCCAAGTACACAGCAGCAGCTGTACAACAAAACATATGGCAGGTACAATATAACAAAATATAATATTATGGTTTAGACTGAAATAAACTTTTCATACTTTGTTTTTCATTTATAAATATTAAATTGCCCGTGCAGACAAATGTGTTTTATAAAGTCATCAGCTGTTCTGTTTTTAGTGTGAGCAAATAAAAATAAAACATGGTTTGCTTCTTCTGTTGTGTTTTTCAAACGTATCTGAGGAGCCTGTCGCCCCCTGATGGTCAGCCTCGGCAGCAGCAGGTAAAGGCGTGGCCAATCATATTTGTGGCAGTTACCTGAGAGCAACAAGATTAAAGGACGCTGCTGTAAGTAGAGGAAAACACCTTACAAATAATCTTTATTTTATCATTTCCAAAACATTTAAACTATAATGTCTTTATATTTATTACAGGGCGGCGTCTACTTTAATCTAAACAAAAGGTAAGTTTTGTTTTTTTTATTGTTGCATGCACCTGTTTGACTGTCTGAGGAGGATGAGCTTTTATACTGGATTAATATTTAACATGATATTCTTCCAACATGATACAATTTAACAGTTAATCTGATAATAGAATTAATTGAATTAATGTCTGCGGGCTTTATGAATAATCTAATGTGTGTGATCTTCACAACGACCTTTGTTTGCTTTGGGTGAGAAGGATGACTTCATCTCTTTGTTATGACAATATGGCATAGGACTATCGACTGTTACATTATTAATACTCATAAACCGTCCTCTCTGTATTATTTTGGAGCCTAGGCTATGATTATTTCGACAAAGTTCCCACATTTAGGGTATATTTTGTTGGTAAATTAGCAAAAACAATGTAAAAATGTAAAGATAAATAACTACAATTACACACTTCTTTATACGTTATAGTAGATTAACTCATGATTTGTAAATAAACACATTTAAAGACTATTTATTTATGATATTTACGTCTTTTTAAAGTATATTCTTTGGGGACAGTGGTGTGGTGAAGACTTTAAAGGCAGTTGGTTGATTTGAGTTATGGAAATGGAGCATTTGCATTGAGGCACATGAGTGCAGGTACAACAGGAACTGGTCTGAGGACAGGTGCACGTAGGAGGGAACAAACCTGTTTGTTTGGGCACAACAGAAACTCAGTCATAAAAGTAAATTAGATGTACAGTTTCTTGCATAGACCAGTTGTAAACACAGGCAGGTCCACGGGATGGGTAGGTGGGTGGGTGGATGGGTGGAGGGACTTACCGCACTTTTGATGCTGCATGCAATAGAAACTGTGCTACAACCGTTGGACTTAATCCAACAGATGATGTCACCTCTTTAAACCTAGGAGAGCCTGTTTTATCAACCTGGTAACACAGCCACCACCTATCCTGGTCACATGACCCAGTGTTTACACAGCCCGTGTATGAACGTTAGGAGTGAAGCACACAAACACCCTCAGACCATGGAGCCATTATCTGGCCCTGCGTGGCTAATAGGTCCTCCCACGTGGACTAATATGAATAATTTGCATAATCTCTCTTTGCAGACAACAACATGGTGGAACAAACAAGACAGCCGAGCCGTGCCGTGGCCCTCCAGGCTGGACCTGGTGAGGTGGACACTGGCACCCTGTTCGATGTGAACTTCAGGTACAGCACAGGCCAATCACAATAACAACAGTACAGCTCAGACCGACAGACTGCGCCTCAGGCGGCAGAACATGTGGGAACGGTTGTACCAAAAACAAACAGTATATAAAAAAGCTTTTGTTTGAGGAATCATTTAGGTATTATAGGATTATGTTTCTGTTGTTTAATTTCTGTTTTTACACGTGATGAATATAAAAAACAGCCACGTCTGTTACTCCTACAGGGTCACGGACAGGGCTGCAAGGGCCATTGGGCGCCAGTTGGCTGTAATTGGAGACCAGTTGGACCACGAATGGGGCAGCAGACGGCCGAACTGGTTACCAACTCCTCTTCACATGCTGAGACCCGCGCAGGCACTGACCAGGACCATCTATCGGTATAAAATCAGAACAAAAAACATCTATATCTTCAGCTTTTGTGTGACTTTCTGTTGTAACCCGGTGTTGTTCTCTTCCAGGGATATCCACAATCAGTTATGGGGCTTCCAGGGCCTGTCTGCAGCAGTGAAGGCCTGGATAGCGAGCACTGGGCCTGGGCAGGGGATCCTCAGAGCTGACGCCTGGGCAGCCTGGGTAACACTTGTTCTCTGTGGTATTATATCTGTGTCTCAACCATAGATATATAATAGAACTTATATTATTTATGTTTAACTTTACTTTCTCACAGTCTCAAATGACCTTTTAAAAACATGCTCCTCTGAGTTACTGTCGCATGCGGGTCACTTATGCCAGGCACCACTACAAAATGGTTTTTATTATATAAATAAGTTTAATCCAGTCCCTAAAATTTTCTCTTTTATTTTTGGAAAGGTTTAGCACTCCAAATTCCTAAGGTACAAATTATTGATTGTCCTTTTTCTCATAAGAGCCGCATGCTCTTATGAGAACACCAGCTGTAGAAGTGGTTATCCTCAGCTCTATAACTGGTCTCATTATCAGTTAAAAGGCCTATCAGAGCCGCAGCATCTGTATATTTTATCATTACACAATTGTCCTGATGACCAACACAGTAATTAGTCCCACGTGTGCGCTCAAAATGTCAAATTGAGACACAAATGTATCTTCCTTTTTTGAAAATTGTTGCAACAAAATTGTCAAACTTATAGTCCGATTTGATTTCTTTCATTTCACAGGTGTCCACTTTTAAACCAGTAACCTGCGCTGGCTGGACCAGAGGAGCACTGCTGACTGTCGCACTGGTGGCTGCAGTGAGCATTTTCGGTGCACTGTGGACGGAATGGAAAGCCTAATAAGAGGGCCATGAGCAGGTCTTTCCGGTCAACCATATATTTTAAAACAAACGTTTGCAAATGAATGACAATTATTTCTAACTGATTTGTTTCTGCTGTTTACTTTTAACTTCTCTTTTTATACTTTTTTTCATGAGCGGTATTGAATTTGATGTGATGGGAAGACAAGATTAAAAAAAAAAAAAAAAACATACACTAAAATTTGTCAGGGATTGTGGAAATTGTTGTTTAAATGGGTTTTACAGTGTTGGCCAACATTTTGTAGCAGTGACACGTTGGTTCACAGTTGTATTAATGTTAAAAAAAAAAAGTTTCCCGTGACTGGACTGTTGCTGGCCTGCAGTCTTTTGTATCCAGATTACTTTCTTGCTGGTTTAAGAGGCCAAAATTTTTACAAATGATATGTAGCCTGGCTTAATATAAAATGAAGGGAGCTGGACTTTCTGTTTCAGATTCGAAAGTGCTTTTTCATGTGATGCAAATAAACTTTAAAATTACGACATTTTGTAGTCTCATTAATTAAAAAAACATTTATTTAATTACATAATAATACACAAACAAGACCATAAGAAGCAACCACAGGAGCTTGCAGGTTTAACAGGTCTTGCTGGTCATGTCCACATCGTCAGTCTTCATAAGTGGTGACTTCCACGTGAGCGTAATTTGTGAAGGCCTTCCTGTTACACTTTTGAAGCATGGCTCCGAGCTGCTTTCCCGGGCCGACCTCGTAGGTGTGAGGGAACTTCTTGCCCTGCGTCCTCTCATAGATCTCGTGCAGAGTTTGCTCCCACTTCACGGGCGTCACCAGCTGTTTCACCAGCTGCCTGCGCACGTGGCTCTCGTTCATGTAGCGCTTGCCGTCCACGTTGGAGTAAACGTTGATCTCAGGACGACGGACCTGAACGGGAGAGAAAAGAGAGGTGTTAGATGACAAGTACTTAATCAGTCAAGATTTTTCTCTATGCCCAAAATGACCAAAAGTCCATAGATGTTTAGTTTTGTTTAGATTTTGGGGTTTTTCGTTGGTCAATTGACTGGCTTCATTACATTTCCAAGTACATCAAAATGTAAGAAATGACTAATAAACATATAAATCGTCATATTAAAAACTATTAAATATGCATTTACTGGGTGGGGATAGCCACGTGAGTTAGGACTGACCTCCACCTGTCTGAGCACCTCTCTGAGGGGTTCAGTAGCCGACTCCATCAGCTCAGTATGGAAAGCGCCGCTGACCGGGAGACGTGTGGTCCTAATGAAATGGAGACGTCTCGAGTTCTGCTGGAGGAAATCCAGAGCCTGGGAGGACAACACAGAAATAACAAGAGGAGTCCAGAGCAACTTGCAGACTTATATCACTGTAATATAAAATGACAAGGCTGCTCACACTTCATACCTTTTGGTGCCCTGCAATGACCCTGCCGTCGGGGAACAGATAGTTGGCCACAGAGCAGACCGGCTCCTCGATCCCCTGACTCTTGCAGTGCTCTTTAGCCTGCACACATGCATGTTTATACTGGGCCTGTGGTCTACCGATGACTGACAGCATCCCACTAGGAACCAGGTCTGATGCCTTCTGCATGGCCTCTGCTCGTACCTTCACCGCATACAGAGCTAGAAGACACAGATAAACATGAAATAATGACGAAGTATGCTTTAAGTGAGTAATATCTTTGTCATGTGCAGTCATGTTTACCTTCTGCAAAGTTCATGGCACCAGAAAAAACCAGGGCAGCAAACTCTCCAACGCTGAAACCTGCAGCAGCAACACACGTCTCAATGGCCTGCAGGCAGAAGTGTAAAAACATGAGCACACACACTTGTTCTAGTAAGATAGTGCTAGTTTGAGCCTGGACAGTGAATGAGGGTCACGCAAATCCCTTAAAAGATTTTTCTTGAACGCCCTTGAGTGAAAGTCACAGGTGTTAACTATAACTGGCCCTGTCCTCCTGAACTACATAAGAAACTTCCTCTGATCGGGGACGTTCACAGACATTTTGAGAGGCTGGTGCTATATAACCTGAAAAAGGGCACAACCAATGAGATGCCCTGTGAATAAAAAAAATCTCCACATGCTTCCAAACAATGCACAGCTTGTCACGTCTACATCACTTTGTGCAATACTGTCTCATATTATGTTACAAACATGATGCAAATATGTCATAATGTGTTAAAAGTTTGAATGATATGGCAAATTAACAGCCACAGCAGCAAAAATGACATTTTTCTTTGACTCCAGAGGGGCAGCTCAGCCAAAGAGGGTACATGGGCTGTTGCTCGGACAACTTTTGCGCGGCCTTTTGCACGTCTTTGCCTCTGATAGTACATTTACTGAAGTGCTGCATTCAAGAGCAAGTTTGAGGTTCTTTAATTTATTCGAGTATTTACCATTTAATGCCACTTTATACTTGATGAATGAAGATGAATGTGCCACTACATTTATCTGACAGCTATAGTTAAAAAGCAATCATCACAGGTCGTGGCCACAGTGTGGACGTGAGTTGTGATTGTTTATAAAAGCTTTAAAGGCTTAAATAGGTGAAAATATTAAGTAATAAATAATAAATAGGACTCATACCTTTTAAAGATCTTTATGGCTGCAAGTAAAAAACAATAAAATGCTCCAGAGGAACCCTCCTATCACTGTTAGCATAAATAGAATATATTGTAATAGGCTGGAACAACCACTAATGTTCAAATACTTATTTATTTTTAACCTGACACCTTACCTTGGGGTTTTCTTGGTTCAGCCTCTCCACCGCAGCCAGTGAGGTGACAAACACCGCCGGCTGACAGTGAACAGTCTTCATCAGCTCCTCCTCGGGTCCCTCCAGGCACAGAGACAGCAGGTCGTACCCGAGGATCTTGTGTGCGACCGTGAACATTTCTTTAACGTTGGGGTACTTCAAAAGTCCTCTACCCATCCCCACAAACTGGCTGCCCTGGCCGGGAAAGAGGAGGACGGAGCAGTCGCCGGGGTCTTTTCTGGGTCTCCCCTGCTTCCCCGCGGGCGGCTCGCTGTCCGGGAGAGGAGCGGGGGTTTCGGGCGATGGGTGGTGGGTTCCATCGGGGGAGCCGGGCTGGTTGGTGGACAGTCTCCGGCTTAGAGAGAGCAGAGACCTGACCTGACCTCTGGAGGCTGCTGTCGCCGCTGACGCCAACATGGCGGACTTCTCACCTAACAGTGTTTTCACGGGTTAAGACAGACCCATCGTCTGTAACTAAAGTCTAAACTGAAGTATAATTATTAAACGAGAAGCTCAACTTTGTGTCTAACGGTCAGCCTGCGACAGTCCGCATGACACAGACCAGAGAGCCGCCATTTTGGTTCAAATCACCGGGGCTGACTTTGTTTTTGTTCCGGTGTCGTGCCAAAAAGTGACTGTCTGCCAGAATCTGATTTCCGGCCGCGGGAGCGCGCACAGCAGCCCGTTGAGCGGTAGCGCAAAAACGTCTGCTTTTCTCTGGATTAAACGGTCATAATATGCAGATACACACAACTGTATTATAATGTAATTATAGCAAAGGCATGTGTCTTCGAAAGTTTAACGTTTGTTGTACGTAATTATTACAACTGTGGCCAAAAGAAGTGTATTTTGTAGCGAAATCAGACATGGCAATTACGTGATAGACGTGTCTCTATGTGCTTGGTATGTCTTTGGAAATTAGACTATAATGAATATGATTTATTGGTGGGTTTTCAACAAAGATATGATAACTTTTGCAATGTTCCTCGTGACTCTGCATTGTTTTTTATCTGATCTGGGCCCTACATAGCATTTGCTTCCCATGGTTGGATGTGTTTTGCAATTTTCAATCAGTTTTCACCTGTCAAAAACTGATTGAAGGCCAAATACAGTTAATGAATGGTGATTTCTGCCTAGATATGACTTGATCTCATTCATTAGCTTCATAATATAAAGATCTGAGCTCACAGGACAGCTTGAAATTCTTTTAAAGGACCATTACAACACAAAATAGGCATTTTCACCTGCCAAAAATTGATTGAAGGCCAAATACAGTTAATGAAAGGTGATTTCTGCCTAAATATGACTTGATCTCATTCTGGAGCTTCATAATATAAACACTAGAGCTCACAGGACAGCTTGGAATTCTTTTAAAGGACCATTACAACACAAAATAGGCATTTTCACCTGCCAAAAATTGATTGAAGGCCAAATACAGTTAATGAACAGTGATTTCTGCCTAAATATGACTTGATCTTATTCTGGAGCTTCATAATATAAAGATCTGAGCTCACAGGACAGCTTGAAATTCTTTTAATTTATAACAAAACATTATTTTTTACAAGCGCTTCATATGTTTTGTGTGCAAAATTTGTAAAGCAAATTTGTGTCAGATAAATACAGTGAAGTAAAAAGGGTAAATGACACCTGGGTCCTCAAACAAACCATCTGTAACAACACCTACCTGTCAATCAAAGTGGCCATGCTCTTAATTCTGCATAACTTTAAGCCTTAATATAATTTGAACAGGTGAGTTCTATAAAATTCACCCTCAGTACAGTTGTCATGAACGGGGAAATTAGCTATAGAGACCAAAACTGTTTTTTGTACCAGGCTGTAAACATGTTTATTTCTGCTGTAAAGCTGGACATTTTAACATGGGGACTTATGGAGAGTGGGTCGTTCTTTAGCTAGCCTCAAGTGGACGTTTGAGGAACTGCAGTTTTTGGCACTTCTGCATTGGCTTCACTTCACAGCCACAGAGGTTGCTGCTTAGTTGAGCCTCATGTTAATAGAGACGTTTGTCGGAGGGAAATGACGAAGATCATAAAATGACGTTTAATTATTCACCAATAAACTTTATTGTACAAAACTGTAAATCTCTGTTGATCTTAGTCAAACGTGTTTTCATTTCTGCATCACATTGTGCTCGTCATCCTCGCTCTCCATCTCATTTCAACATATAAATATAATACAGCACTTTTTGTATTGTAAATTACTTTTCGTCTTCCACCTTCCTCTCGGTCTTGAACAAATACAATATTTTATCATCTCTGAACTTGTAGTTTTGAAAACTTCCTTCCCTAACCATCAGCGTCACATTTGTCCATTGGGTTTTCCCTGTGATTCATTCGACCCGTCTGACAGGTTGATGGCCTGCATCTGCTCCTCCAGTCCCTCGTCGTCCTCTCGTATCTGATTGGCTCTTATCTTGAATTTAGAGATGAACTCGTTACTGGCCAGCGCTCCTTCCTTTTTGGGACAGAGCCGTTTTGATGATAGACGATGCTCCAAACGTTCTGCAAAAGAAACATTAACAATACACTGATATATTTCATAACATTTGCATCTTTTAGATATGTATAATATATATTTGTTTGTTAGTTTGTTAGCTGAACATCTAGTGTTACAAGTTTTCAATCAAATTTAGTATAAAGTTCCACCATGGTTCGAGTAAGAAACATTTAATCAGCCCCAAACAGACCAGATGACGAGTATACTGCACCTCCAGGAGTTACGGGTGTCATCAGGCGGTTCAGCTGGACGTTCCAGTGCCGCACATGTTGACTGGCATTCCTCAGCTTCTCTTGTACCTCCTAGAAAATCAAACAAATAGATTTTTATAGTATTAAACATGCTGCACACTGAGGCAATCCAAACACAAACGTCTTTTTCTTACCTCCAGGCGCTGGTGGCTCCTCTGGCGAGACGCCCGCAGATCCTGGAGCTCCTGAGAGGCCGAGTGAAGAGCTGAAGGGGTGTCAGCGTCTGTACTGCCATCTGAGGCCTCCTGTGCATAACTGAGGTTCTGCTGCTCCTGGAGCAGCTGGAACTGCTTCTTCTTCTCTTCTTCGTCCTGCAGTACCCTGGAGAGGAGACGAAAGAGAAGACTAAATTCAAGTAACTACAAATGTCTGTATGATTTGGTTTAGAGTTTTCAGAGGGAGAGATGTGAGGCAAAGATACTGCATGAGGTCAAAGGGAAATAACAGGAAGTTAGTTTTTGCAGTTTGGCCACTGTTTTGTCCCATTCGAATGTGCTTGGCAACCACAGAGACTACAGCAGTTGAAGCAGCAATCGAGGTAGTTTAAAACCCTTAGTCAAGTCAAGTAAAGTGTGTTTTATTGTCATTTCAACCATATACACAGTACACAGTGAAACGAGTATTACAGCTTTATTACTATTACAATTACAACAATATTGAATAAGATTAAGTAGCAGCAGAGATAAAAGGTGCAAAGTGTGCTTTGATAGGTGCAATGTGCCGATTGTTTTATGTTTGCAGTCGTATTAACAGTTTGAATGCTATTTTTTATGTTTTGCTGTTTAACAATCTGTTAAGCTTCTTCTTCTTTCGCAGTCTTAACTCAGTAATACATGAACACACAGACACGATACGCATATTTTTAAATTCAGTGTGACTTGCACTTTCTTGTGATATCACATGGACGATGTCCATCACAAATACACACTCATAATTCCACTTAAAATGCTAGAGAATCATGATGTTTTTAAGTTTTCTTCAGTATCAAAGTTATCCAGCGATAGCAGTCGGTACATTCATGAGTTCACTGTAAACAGAGGCTGCTAATAGCTAACTTGACATACTTTTAATGGTGCAAATTGCAGATATGTAAACAAATGTTGGCTAAAAAGTTTTAGGCCACTCCTAACCAACTTTTTTGGCAACATTAAACTTCCTGGTTACATCCCCCAAAGCATTATGGGAACTGTAGTTCCAAAACTCGCAAGATAATCCCCAAAATAGAAATACAAGACAGTAAAATGTAACAGGATTTTTATAATTTGTTTTATATAACTATGGTTCATTATGTCCCATCATGGTTCTCAATTATACTCTCCTCTATCTGTTCATATACAGATATTTTCCCTGTGTTCAATATCTGTGGATATATATAAAAAAACTTCTGGTTTAGAGTATGTTTGTTACCTCTCCAGCTCCTGTCTGGCCCTCTCCTCCTCCAGCCGAGCCTGGATCTCCATGTTCAGAGCAGCCTCCAGTTTGTGCTGTGTCAGCTCCAACTCCTGGATCCTCTTCTTCTGTTGCTCAGCCTCCCTCGCCTTCTCCTGCATCTGTGCCTTCATGCTGTCTCTCAGCTGGGAGAACACACACACACACACACACACACACACACACACACACACACACACACACACACACCATTTGTGTGGAACGAACTGACCTATTCCTGAATCACCTTTTCCAGGAATGTCGTTACCATTTCTCCACCACTAAAGGTTAAAGTCTGAATTTTATAATGCCAATTTTTTTCGTGCTGTTTTCAGAGATCAAAGTCAATGAGATGGACTCTAAATCCCATTTCAGCGAACTGTAAATAAAAGATGTCAACTGAAAACTTTCTCTTACCGTCTCGGCCTCTTTCAGCTGTCTCTCCAGCTCCATCTGCACCTCCCTCTGTTTCCTCCTCTCCCTTTCCTCCGCCTCTCTTCGCTTGGTTTCTAATTCACGTGCATGCTGCAAGACACAGATGAAGTTGAACACTTCACTTTACATCACCATTAATTGTCTCACCTAATTCCTCCTGCTCTTACCTGTATGATGCTTTCTATCTCTAGATCCTGTCTGTCTTTCTCTTTCTCCGACCTCTCCGTCTCTTGGAGACTGGAGTCGTCTGATTGGCTGCTGCCGCAGCTGCTGTGGGCGCTCCGGCTGCGCTCGCGGTGGCTGTGTTCGCGCTGGAAACGTCTCTTCAGTTTGAGTTCTTGGTGAAGGGAGGACTTGCCCTCACTCTGGAGGCGGAGGGCTGTTTGAATAGCTTGAGAGGTAACAAACACACATTATAGATCATAAGATAAGTTTTTCCAGGTGTGAAGTGCTGAGTGTGAACTAAAATGATAAATCGATTACAGAATTTTGATGTTTGATTAACAGTTTATGTCATTTATTAACCGTATTAACAGTATGTCAGTTCTACCACTAAACGGGTCTCTCACATTGAAACAATAACAAAAAAATGTAGTTTGATGACATCATGAAGTAGCGTGAGATCATGGGAGTTGCCGTCTTTCATTGTTAACCAACCGCCGACCAAAATCTACCTGATGAGTCAGGCAGAAATTATGTCCACAGATGATGTTGTGTCTAAAACTCTTCCACATTATGTTTAGTCACACTGACATCCTTCCTCCCTCTCTCATGTGTCCAGCATATCCTGTAATAACCCATAAGTTATAGCAACTAGATGCAAATCGGAAATGCACTGTTTTCTTTGAATAAAATGACATTGAACATTGTTGGAAACATATTAGGTTCACAGCAAAATATATGACATAGCATCTAGCATTTCTTTCTTTACATTTTAATGAAGAAATGTTACAAATAGCTTTAAATCTGAAGATTTATTGCCGTTTTCTGTTTCATATCTTAAATTAAGGTTAAAATCTGTGGCGCTGGCTGCTGCCATGTTGGCACTCCAGTTTCTGCCGCCTCCTGGCTAATCACTGGCAGACCTGAGGCAGGCTGAATGACGCCTGGCTGCTCAAACAAGCCATCTGTAACAGGAACTATGTGTTAGTCAAAGCGGCCCCACTCTTAATTATGCAAAACTTTAAGCCTTAATATAATTTGAACAGGTGAGTTCTATAAAAATTCACCCTCAGTACAGTTGTCATGAATGGGGAAATTAGCTATAGAGACCAAAACTGTTTTTTGTACCAGGCTGTAAACATGTTTATTTCAGCTGTGAAATTGGACATTTTAACATGGGGGCTTATGGAGATTGACTCATTCTGTAGCCAGCCTCAAGTGGACGTTTGAGGAACTGCAGTTTTTGCATTTGCTTGGTCACCACAGACTGGTAAAACTGCTATAAACAGAATGGGCAGTCATAGTCACAGATAAAGAAAGGTCTGTATGGTGAATGTGAAGTTACATACAGATCAGCTGGTTAGCTTAGCTTAGCATAAAGACTGGAAACAAAGGAAAACAGCTAGCCTAGCTCTGTCCAACGGTAACAAAATCCTGCTACCAGCATGTCTAAATCTCACTAATCAACAATTAATATATTGTTTGTGTAACCTGTACAAACAAAAAGTTCAGTACAGGAAGTTAATTATGTTACAGTAACTTCCTGGAGTCTCTGCTGGTTGCTTAGCAACCTCGCAGCAAGCTAAGCTAACTGGCAGCGAGCTGTTAGAAGCCATAAATATCAGTCACTGCAGTCAAAAATATAGTTTCTGACTCCGTACACTAATACTTCTACACACCAACACACCTTGAGTCCACTCCACCTTCTGCCTCTGGTCTGACGCGCTCATCTCGTAGGTTTTATTGTGTGTTTTTACACAGAACAAGCAGCGCTTCCCCTCCCTGTCCGGAATAGGCTAAAGCAGAAAATATAACACATTTCAGATAGTTCAGGCATTTTCCTGTAAACAATATAATTGAACCTGCAGTGTTTACAATACATTTCCTCACCCACCTCTATGACACAGCTCTTATCCAGCTGGATCTCCCCTCTCTTGTCTTTTAAGTCCTCGCTGATGTAGTAAGCTATGAAGGAGGGCTTCAGGACAAACCAGCGCTCGGTCCAGTTCCTACGTACATGCCCCTTTTTCCACATGTAACCCTGAAAAAACAGAAATTAAGCAAAAGAGAAATACAGAAATGACGAGAGAGAAGACGACAAACAAAACAGAAACTCACCCTCTTCAGGACGTTGTGATACATCTCCAAAAAGACCTCATCCAAAGCCAGACTGAAAGCCTCGGCGCTGGTGACCCTCAGCAGCCGGCCTGAACCCATGTGCTCCAGGAAGCTCCATACAGACATGTTCTCTTCCCGCCCTGTGGCATCCTGGGATATTAAGTCCTCCAAGGGCTTCCCATCCCACTCCTGGCTCATCGCTGTGGAGATTTTCTTGAGGAGATACTCGACCTAAAAGCATTCAAATATTATAAACGTGTAAGACCACAAAAACAGATATTGATGACCGCAGAGCTTGATCGTGGCTGCTGATATTGACTGCTGACATATTGTATCCGTGTAGTTCTGCAACATATACCGTTATAGAGGAAAGCTACTGTGCTGATAGCACAAAAGCAGTTTATTCTGGTCTCTGTCTACAGGAAACTAAAAGCATTATGGAGGAAGTGCAGGAAGGAAGAGACTCATTAACTTACTTACTTGCACTTGCTTTTTTTCTGCTGTGAAAAAATGTTAAACAGTTTGACTTTGTTGGGACACATGCTGCGTTTATGTGGAGCATATTTCTTTCTAACAATTAGGCAGTGAACCATCTAAACTGTCTGTGAGTCCCTGTGTGATTTGTTACTCTATTTATCTAGGAATATTTGCACTTATCGCACATTTTGTTTAGCAAAATACGACCCTTTTCTCTTGCTGTACAGTGTCAAAATGTTTGCATTTTAAGCCCGGAGATGTAAAAAATATAATCAAATAAAATGTAGGTAACCCCTAGTCAATCAGATCTCATTGAAATCCTTAAAATTCAGTCTCGTCCAATGTTAAATTCCACTATCTTCAACATCTTTTACCTCCTCTGGTATCATCACCAGTGGGTAGCGGTCCTCAGACAGGAGGTTGAATAAACAGAAGAGCTTGAAACAGTCTCTTTCAGATAGCAGCGACTCTTGTGGTACCCCCTTGAAGTTCTTCTTCCTCGTCATCATCCAGCACAGGTCGTCAAACTTCTCTTTGTCAAACATCCCCTCCTTGACCTGAAAAGGCAGAAAAAGATGAAAACTTTCATTAAACCGAATTAAAACCTCAACAGTTATTATAGACATAATGATAAATCACTATTTCCTTCTCTTATCTGACTATCCTGCCCTGTCTGTGCCACCCAAACGGCAACCTCCATGGCTGTGAAGTGAAGCCATTTCCTGGACAACCTCCCTCCGTCAAACGTCTCTATTATAAATGAGACTCAACCAAGTGGCAACCTCCGTGGCTGTTAAGTGAAGCCAATGCGGAAGCACCAAAAACTGCAGTTCCTCAAACGTCCACTTGAGGCTGGCTACAGAAGTGAGTCAGTCTCCATAAGCCCCCATGTTAAAATGTCCAACTTCACAGCAGAAACAAACATGTTTACAGCCTGGTACAAAAAACAGTTTTGGTCTCTATAGCTAATTTCCCCGTTCGTGACAACTGTACTGAGGGTGAATTTTTATAGAACTCACCTGTTCAAAATATATTAAAGCTTAAAGTTATGCAGAATTAGCAGCGTGGCCGCTTTGATCGACAGGTTGCTATGCCGATTTTTAGATTAGGTGGAAGAGGTTCTTTGGAAACCTAAGGGTGACATCACAGATGCACTATCCATTCTTTATACTGTCAGTGGTTATAACCCATTTATTAAAAGTTTGTATGCTGCTCATGCATGTTAAACCCATAATATTAACATCTTTATCTTTTTATTTATGAACCCCCAAGATGCTCTAAGACGAAAAACTAAAGTATGATACACTTTCAACATACTCCAGGATATAAAATCAAACACCAAAAGCTGATTTAAAACCAAAATTTTGAGTAGTTAACTTGTTTTCTGGAAACAAAACTGATGTTTGTGCATCAATATCATAAAGTAAGCTCTGAAATAAATAAATACATACCTAGAAGAAGTTGATGTATAACATATCTGCCACTGAGGCAGTAATTTCAACATTACCTTATCCAGTATATATTTGTTGAGGTAGGGCATGTAGCCATGATTAGACACCGGTCCGTCATCATCATCCTGGAAGTGCTCTTCCAGAGCTACGGGGTCGTGTGGGATATTTAGCACGGTGTAAAGGTTGTGGGAAAGCACCTAAAGAGGTAAAATAAAGGTATCATGTCACTTTAAATGTATAAAGATCAACACACTGTTTTAATGTTTCTTCAGAGCACGATTTCTTCACACATCCATAAACACACACACATGCACAGACAGTCAGTCACTGAGCGTGTCAGGACAGCTTTCTGCTATTTCCCTGGATTCTTTTTTCCTCTGGGTGCTCAGTCAGACATGTAGGAACTGGACAGAAATTGCTCAAAATCCCACTCACCGAGGGGAAAGATTGCAAAATGTGACCTCTACTAACTTTCTTTGTTTGTCTTTTTGTGTTTTGAACCCTGAAAGTGGTGGTATTATGTCACTAATCATGACACTGGGCCACAGGAAAAGGTTGTACATTGAAGTTGAAACTGGGCTCACACTCACTCCTTTACCTCCAATCTAAGCAGGTTACATGTCTCTGTCTTTAAGCTTCTTCAAATATTTGGACTTGTGTGTGAGCTTTGTGCGTTTATGTGCCAACTATTCCTCAGATTACAACACTGACTAACATTTCACAGCTTAATATTTCATAACACATAAGTATAGTATAAGTATAAGACAAGTATAGAGACTGGTGCGTTTTGGTTTGATTTCAGCCATAAAAATATAAATTAAAGGAAAGGGCAGCGCTGTTAAAGTCTGCTGTCCAGTGGACGCCCCTCGGTCTCAGTTTCCTGATCTTAAAAATGACTACATACTCTCCCTGCTTACCTTTAACTGCGATTTGGACACTTTCCCACACTTCTCGACGTCCAGCGATGTGAAAGCGTACCAGATGGACTTGAGGAGTTCGGATTTTAAGTCCATTTTAATTTTTTGTTTGTGCGCAAACGAACTACATTTCCGTGCGCAGCGCGGCGACTTTTACGCAGCGAGTGGTGAGCAGTGGTGGTGAGAATCGCCAGAGAAACTGCGGGGCAGAGTACAGACTGCTGTGCAAACTGCAAAGGATCAAAGGGAGTCAGATGTAGGGCAGACTTAAAGAGGCGGAGAGTAGAGATAAAGGTCTACATTAGCTCCAAAATACATTTTTGGAGGCTGCTTCACATTCTTCACAACATAATTTGGATAATTTTCTTGCCATCCTCTCCAAACAACATAAAATGGTTAAACTTACATGGCAAAATTAAACATGTCCAAGCTACATTCCCAGTGTCTAAGCCTTTTATCCGGACAGTACAGGGTACAGGGTGGATTTCGGAATTCCTCAAGTGCTGCCAGCCAAAAAACAAATAATAGGATCTCTATTAATGTGTGTTATCAGATTCAGGAGGCAGGATTTGTTAGACACACCCATTTGTCTAAAAAAGGCCTGAAGCTATATTTATTTTAGCCGCTTCAGAATCTGAGAAGTTAAGTTAAAATACACTGTTAAACATCATTGGATGTACACTGATGTAGACCTTATGAAAAATACAAACTGTGAGAAGTTATATTTTAATTTATATAAAAGGATTTATTATATATTTAAAGATTTTAAATTGGATTCTTGGTACTCTGTTTTACTTTGGGAATGTCTAAAATGTCCAAAACTACTGGGAGGATTTTATAAAATGTTTGTTAGATATGTTTAATACCAAAGTCCCCTTAAATGCCAAACTCTGTGTGCTTGGAATATATCCAAAGGACTTTAAACAGACATTCAAAACAGACTAGACTTCTGGAATTTGGACTCCCACAAGCCAGGAGGGCTTCTGCACTATGTTAGAAGAGTATGGATGCACCATCATTGAGAGCTGTCCGATTGTTTTGGTCTGAAAAGACTAACTTATATTGCTAAGGGCAAGCATAGAGATATTGTCAAGCTCTGGAAACCAAACATAAATATCATTAAAGATGGAAACGTAGGCTTTACCTGAAAGGATATTGTAAATAATCTGAGGAAATATTTTATTTTACTTGTATTCTACCATGTATTGGTGCAAGTTAAGTGGGTGTGTGTCTGTGAGATGTATTTAAGGTATTTGTAGTCTCAAACTGTGTTTTTACTGTATGTTTTCCTGATCTGATGTTTTAAGAAAATGACAATAAACATATTGGGGGAAAAAGTACATTGATTTCCTATATAGCAATTGATAAAAAAGACTACCGGAAGGGCTTCAAATGACAGTTATCGTCATGAATCAAGCATGTTATAGAGTAATGTAGGGTTAATATAGATGTAAAAACCTTAATTACAACTACTGTTGTGATGCTTGATATCCCAAATTAAGTTATCTCCTCATCTTTAAGGGATGTTTTGGGGCTGTGGGAATCTAACAGTGGCTGTAATTTGAACCTTTTGTGTTCTTCTGGTGACTATTTGTTCTGGAGGTCATAAATAGTGCACATTAAAGCACCCAAAATAGTTTTCAAAGGTATCATAAGTAAAATGTCCCTGGTAATTTCCCTTAACTTAAGGTGTTGCTTATCATTTGTGTGATGAATCTGCTGGTGAGGATGTAGCAACCTCAGGCAAAATAGTTTAAACAAGGACAGTGTAATTAGACAGAAAGCATCCGCAAGCCTTATTGGAGCATAATGTAGGTTAATCAATACCATAATTAGGTCATGAAAATGGTAGTCATTGTTTAGAGGCCACCGCCTAAAGCCTCTGTGTCTAAACATTGATACATGTAGGTTTTAAACTTTGAGTTAAATTATGAAAATCTACTTCACACGACCTAATTTTAGCAGGAGGATGTAATTCATGATTTTCTGCTACATGAAATAATCAATGCTGGGTCAGGCTGTTGTGTTTAATCACACTCAGCAGCGTGTCTGTATCTGCTGTCTCCCCCTTCAAGGTCAGATATAATCACACTCGTCTCAGGTGGTGGAAATGAGATGTCGTTCAGTTCGCCATAATTCAGAATTGCTTGGCTAGTGAGGATCGACCACTGAGGATTTAACACTCTGGCGCACTTCCAGTAAGACCTTTCTCATAAAATAAAGACTCAGAGCTGTTTCTGGGGTCTTTAAAATGCAGACAGGAGGTTCAAACATGTCACCTGTCTCGATGAGGGATATATGCTTCACTTGTTTCTAAAGAGAAGACAAGAATGCTCTTTAAGATTCCAGTGAATGTTTATTAGACATTACAGATGTGCTGTAAGTTGTTTAGATACCAGACTACATCAACATTACATTACACGAATGCAATAACCGTTCATATATTCAAGGACAGCAGACCTTGACATTCCAATTCCCAGCGTCTAATCGATATCATATCCTATAATGAGGCAAAGATTTTTTTGTTTAATGTTGATAATAGTTTACAGTTCCAGTCATGCTTGTTTGCACTGTTGGTGATTGTTATAATACATTATACATTAATGAACGTGGGTACATATATATCATATTACACATTATAATTACAAGAGCAATCCTGAATAGGAAAGGTGCGGTGTGTGATGTTGAGGCTGGAATGAGGGCGAATGGATTTGTATCAGACATCGTAAATCATAAAAAAAACACTTTCCCATTCATCAAAAGAATAGTTACACATTTTGGGATATTTTGGGAGTTAGATGAGAAGATCGATACCACTCTCATGTCTGTAAGATACATCAGGGTTGATGTAGGCTTATTGTTATTGTCTCCATGAATAGACTAGATAAATTTGGACTTATGGTGTATTTTAGAAACACACACACACACACACACACACACACACAAAAATCCCTCAGTGAGACATCAAGAAATCCCCAAACACCATAATAAAACACCCAATAATAATAAACGTAATCACAAATATCTAATGGCAGATATCTTTGTATTAGATTACTTTGAGAAACACTGAAATTTGATCGGACTATCTGTTCAATGAGACTTCATGTGTTTGTATTATAACATGTGTTACTCATTTAATTGAGTAGAGACGGCACATTTATTAGTAGCCTACTTGTAAACATACATGTGCACAGCAGTGTCTCGATTGCAAATATTGTATAAACATTTCATTTTAGTAGCAAAACAAACAAAAAAAACTTTAAATAATAAACTTGACAGGCAGAAATAATGTGCCTAAAAGTGTGTGTCTTTTGTGTTCCCAAATTGTTGGTTAGCAACACATATGAAACTACAACTAGGATACTGTTAGCTTAGCGTAGCAAAAAGCCTGTAAGTTAAACAGGGGGGAAACATCTAGCCAGGCTATTTAATGGGGATGAAATACACCTACCAACACCTCTAAAGCTACATGTTATACCTCATTTACTTATCATTTAGCCTGACTAGTTGTAAGTAGTATCAATTAGCCGGCTAGCTGTTTCCCTCTGCTCTCAGCCTCAGTGCTAGGCGAAGCTAACCAACTGTTCCAGACATGAGAGTGGTTTCAGTGAACTCGTGTAACTCTCATCAAGAAAGCAAATAAGGATTTTTAACTTTATATTTAAGTCAATTTGACTTTAATGTTGAAGAGAAATTCAAATCAGACTTCTACTCTTGTTTCATGCTAGTAGTGGTTTGTACAACATCATGGCAATGTACGCGAGCAAATGTTATTCACAATATTCAGTGATTTAAAACCACTTTGTGCTTCAGGATATACAAACTCTAACAACACAGAAACACCTGGAAGAACCTAAAGCACTTCAACACAGTTAAATTACTACAGCTATACTGTCAGATGTATAAAGAGCACAAAACACCACAGACAGCAACAGATTATTAAGCTGTTTTTCAAAAGCACCATTCTAGCACAGTGTAGTCTTTGTGATGGGAAAACTCAATGATGTGGATATGAACATCTGTTGAACACAGCCAGACTAAATCATCTGAAGTGGAAAAACTGCTGGTGAACATTCCTGTGCATTCAGATGTACTAAAGGAGGTAACCAAAATGAGAGTCTAACTCTAAATAATTGTTTTTTAATATGTGATAATTGTATACATTCTCTATGATGAATCCATGCTGATATTTATGAAACAAAATCATGTTGCAAAATCTTAGTGCAAAGTCTCATTGTAATACAATCTAGCTACTGTTTGAGATTTTCAGTCTGTTGCCCAATCTTGTCCCAACTGGAATTTGTGATGCCAGACTTCCTCTTTGCAGGTTTCAGATTGACAGAACATTAATGTAAGGACATACCTCTCGCCCCACCCATACTGAATCAAAGAAGCATTTTTTTTAAATTGTGCAGAGTCAGGCAAACAGTAAGTGTAAAGTGGAAACTCCACCAGGCACATCTCCGTCACGTTGTGGCTGCAATGCTGTTTTGGTCCGTTGTCCACGTGACTTCAAACCCCACCAGGAGTGTTTTTGTTTTGCCTGCCAAAGAGTCAAGCGGATAGACGCTTCTGGGACGCTCCTGAACCGGACCGTGGTGCTTCAGGTGGGGTTTGAAACATCGACTAGAATGGTCGCGATTAGCTCCAGTGGCACACAGAGTGCATGCATGCATCCATGCCCGGTGGAATAAAAGGCCAAATTCTGGTGGGGTTTAAAGTTGCTTGGTGGGGTTTGAAGTCATGTGGTGGGGTTTGAACCAAACTTTGGTATGGACCAAAAGAGCGTGCGCCGTGACGTGATGGCGATGTGCCTGATGGGGTTTCGCCATCAGTGTAAGGGAGTTGCGAAGTGGGTTGGTGCCTCAAGTATTTTTTTACCACCAAATTCCCATCTTCTTTTCACGATATCCTTAACGTTCCTCAACGTAGAATCAAAGGAGTCTTTTGGATAATGTAACAATACTACAGGTTTGCGTTATGACCATCAGTTTTAATTGTTTAAGCTTAATTTCTAAATTTCATTGGTTTGATATGGTCGATGGCTCTAAATGCGGAGCAAAGGCAATTCAAAAAATTCTGAACGCTTTGTCATTGGTGCCCAATTCATCCAAATTCAGCAAGAAATTTAAAGTACTTTGATTTACTTTAGATTTACGTTCAGCTCACTCTGTAATTTGATATTTCTTACCGAATTGCTCAACAGGAGTTTGTTTTGGATGTGATATCTCATAAAACATTTGCTGATTTTTAATCTGGAGTTTTCGTGCCCATCCAAGCCTGGGAAGTCTTCCAAATGCCTGTCTATGCAGAAAATAAACGGGACTTGGACACCACCTAAAATCACATCCCAAGTTGCAACTCTAATACACTTTAAGGGCATAGTTCATTCCCAATTCTAATTATCTACAAATTGGTCAATCCTTGGTGTAGGTTTCCTAATTTTTAAAATTGACCATCAATGTGCCACCACACGTCGATGTTGTCTTGGTGCCAGTTTGTTGGCCAGCAGACAAGCCAAGGCAATGCCTCCAATCTGGGTGAAGGCCAATCCTAACACAGTGGCGGCAATGTGGAAGACGTTGTCGTTGACCAAACTGAAGACTTTGCGGAAGCAGCCGTGTGGATGGATTCCTGCAGCCACTACTCCTTCGCTATCATCCGTTAGAAGAGGTCGATTCTTGCAGCCCTTGCGCCTCACGCAGCAGCTGTCCGGCAGCGACACCGAGGTGCCATTCTCGTTGGGTAGGAAGGTCATATGCTGGATAGCCCAGTCCGAAGTGAGCCAGTCACGCCAACCCTCGGCTCCGCAACACTCCAGGGCCCTCTGCAGGCTGTCTAATGCATCGGCACGACCTTCATCCTCTGTGTAGCCGGCCACCGCTCGCTGTAAGCCGCTACGAAATCCTCCGGCAATGTCTTCACGATAAAAGAGACCTGAGAGTCCAGCTGCCAAACCGGCAACAAGTGCAGCAAGTTGAAAGAACCCGTAAGCCCGAAGCACGCAGGGCAGGTTTGCAGCCACCCCCAGACAACCAAGGAAGCCCCAGGCGGTGACGGCAGCACCTGTGGACAGAAGGATGAGCGGGGCGTTGGGGTAGCGATTCGCAGACAGCAGCATGTAGTCTGCCAGTGAAATCTGTGCCCATACACCCAGAGTGAAGATGGCCAAGCCAGCTGCCCAGAAGAGGCAGCTGAAAGCCAGGAGACCCAGGCGCAGGAGGTGCATGACTCCCACTGGGCGGCAGCAAGGTGGGGCAGCGCCCAAAGGTGGAGGTGCAGGGGGCGCCAGGGAGGCCTCTGAGCACATGGACAAGGATAGTCGCTGCTGCTGCTCGTGGAGCTGCTCCTCCTGCTCTTGGTAGGGTGACAGCAGGTAGCCAGGGATAGCGGAGGGTCGACGAGGAAGAGGAGGTGGAGTAAGCAGGTCGAGACCCCGCGGAGAAGACAGTCGCCGCACAGCCAGCTGCTCGTGTTCCCAGTCCAAAACTCGTCTGCTGGGACTCGGACGAGCGGACAGCGAGCCGTAAGGCAATGCAATGCTCATGATCCCTGCTCTGGCTTTATCTACTCCTCTCTCTCTCTTTTACACACTCCTCCTCTCTCCTCCTTCGTCTATCAGCGCCTTTACTCTCCTGCAACACACAATCCCCCACTTCTTTATGACTGGTTATTAATCCGCCACCAACACCACCAACGCCGACTGGACTGTAAATCACACTGATGGGCGTCGCGTCTTGCCGTTATCTGCATCCACAGCCCCCCCTTGTTTCCACCCTATTTATTTGTTCATTTCGGACGTTCTTTCCACCTGCATGGTCACCAGCTCTTGAAATTCCTCCGCTGATGGTAACATCCCGACATCTGCTCCCTTGCTTGCTCGCTGCTGCCCCTAGCTCTAGTCAAGATGAGAGGTGTTTGCAGAGGAAAGGACCTGAAATCCACCCATGCACACCCTCTCTCGGTGTGGAGGAGGCATCCCTTTGAGTTTTACTATAATCCATTTGTGGAATAAAAGAACTAGGAAAAACTCTACTATTGTTGATGTAGAGTATGTGATGTGTTTATATGAATGTAAAAACTCTCCTCATGTATAACTTTTATTGTGACAAATAAAAAAAGAAGCTTGTAGCTCGCATATTTTTTTGGAACAGTGACAGTCAAGGACGTGATTAAAGCCAATGTTTATAGCACTTAAGTAAATTGATTTTATGTGTGCCGTCTCTTTAAAAGTTATTTAAATGAAAACATATATTGAAATTATGGAACCTTTACTGTTTACTGTATGAAGACATACAAAAGACAAATTAGGTAAATACACAATCACATCGTGAGCTCCTCTTAAGTCTTGACTGCACACTTTATGCTCACTACAGAAATGCATTTGTGAGAATAGTAACATAAATTAGCATCTTGTTAATTGTTATTTTGTGATGAAGTTTATGAAAATATCACACTACAGTGTATGCAACTTACAAAGCAAGAAAGCATTAATTAGTGAATGTAATAGTTGATAATCAAGCTCATTTAAATTGGTTCTCAAACCACTCATGGTACTTGGTACCTGTCGTAGTACTTGGAGGAATCTCTTCAATATTTTTTTTTAAATGAACTTATTTAAAAACATTTCAAACCATCTACAACAATTTTAATGAAATTAAACTAAGATATTGCTGGAATGTTATTTAAAATGAGATTTCCTGAAATATCATCCAAATCAGCCTGATACGTCGTCACGTTCAGTCACGAAGTGCGACATAAGATCTAATGACTTGCTGGAAATTGAGAAATTTGCAAACATTTTTTCAGTGTACTACCAACATAACTAGTTTATTCTAAACAGAAATACTACAAAAGAGACAACATTTCCGATTTAGTATAATTAATAAAGCCATTATGTTGGCATATATTTACTTTCTATGTGGCATTGTTTTATTTTGTTTTTTTGCCAAATCTCTCTTAAAAAATATGTTTTAATGGCTATATTCCTCAAATAAATTGTAAAATAGAATCATGACCCAAGAAATTGACTTCATGCCAACCCAGATACTCTATTAGGGACTGTGTTTTTTTTTTCACTGACAATTTAAAATACATTTGGAAACACGTCCAAAGCTAAAAATAGATACCCAATTTCAAAACAATGAAAACCCTCCCATTACACGGCACTGTAACGACACTTTGTTGGTCCCCTGTTAAATGATGCAGCCAGTTTTATCCCGGTGATTCCTGCTCGGCATCTGCTTCCCTCCCATCAACCCTCCGCCCAGTCAGAGCTAATTAAAGCTTCTCACTTAATTAAACACATTCAAATGGCTATTTTTATAAGGACGAGTATATGATGACAGAGAGGGGAATATCCAGATTGATTGACTGGGGAAGTATGCAGAACTGCAGTGTGCTATGATACAGCAGCACTGTTTGATTTCTAAAGTCTTTGCTAAGTTACAAAGACTTACTGCAGCATCTTGTTCTCTGGTATATGACGGAGACGAGCAGGGTGACTTTTACAGCAGACAGCTGGAGGTCTGTTGAGGAAATGAGATTCTGTTTATGATGTTTGTAATTAATCTCCACTCTATAACCATCAGCTCGTCTACTTTTATGCACCTTTGAAGGAAATACATCACCTGACACATGCAGGATGAGATTTCAAAGGCACCTCCAGGACAGCTCCTTGTAAATTCATCCATGGGGAGAAGAGGTGTGGGGAAACCACTCACATTTTTGTGGCAGACAATCCAGGGAACACCTTAAAGCAGTGTTTCCCAACCTTTCTGGCTTGTGACCTTTAAAACAAAGCCATGTGTACATGCAACCCCTTGCTACAGGTCACTTTTGCGTTATGTGTTCCCTTCTTAATTGTTACCTTCGACATGAAATGGTAAAACAAGACGAAGAGTCTATTGTATTGTTACAAGCTCTGTGAAACTAAATGCTTGCTTGCATGCTAATTTGCTAATGTTAAGCAAGTATAATGTTTACCATGTGCACCATCGTAGTTTGGCTTGCTAATTAGCACCAAAGTACAGCTGAGGCTGATGGGAATGTCATCGGTTTTGTACATTTAGTCATATAATTGTACCTGATGATGGTGCTTGAGGAAAAGTTTGGTATAAAATGTCTGTACCAAACTTCATGGCAATAAATAAGAGTTATCGATACATTTCACTAAAAAAACAAAAATGTCAGCTTCATGGTGGCGCTGCAGGGAAAAAGGAAAGATCTCATTTTGTGCAACATAAGTATGTTTTTCTGCTTTTCTATCCTGGTTAATCATCCATCGACCCCTCGTGACTTTAACTGGAGTGTTGCGTGACCTTAAGTGTAATGCAATCCTTCGCCACCAAAGCAATGGCTTCGGCAAAAGCTGACATAAAAACTTCATAAAGGTAGCATTTATTGCATGACATCAGTTTTATGGGCTTACCACCAGGTGCCTGTGCAGTAACAATATAAGATATATCAGATGATCTTGATTATGTAGCCATTAAATCAGGAATCTTAAGGCCTTTAGGAGTCATAAGCTAAATGTCACAGTATATAATTTGCTATAAAATTAATCAGGTGTTGGCCCCCTCCTCGCATCTCATTGGTTGATCGATGTCACCTGCTTGCACCCTTTATAAGCTAGATGATATTAAGATGGCTTCCTCTTGCTCCGTCCTGGTTTGGTTTAGGTTCACATTAGTTTCATCGCACCCAGCATCCACACTCGCCACTGATCGCTCACACAACACAGTATGATTTGATTAAGTTGAATTTAATAAATAATTTCTGGTTTACTTAACTTGTTTCTGTGTGGTACTCCCTCTTTTTTATGCTCTTCAACGAGCCAGGCGTAACAACCCTCCCGCTGATACACAGTATTATAGTACACAGAAAGAAACAGCGTAGACAGTATACGGAGTGGAAAAATGTATTTAATAAACAATTTTACTCACCTGTGATGTCAAAAAAACTATTTTTGGTGTTAGACATAATTGTAATTTTACCGTTGCAAACCTCAAAGCAAACTGGAGCTGAGGGAATAAAGCTGCACATATAAAACAATGACACGTCTGAATGATTTGTGTTTAAAGATCAGTTTTCTGTCAATGGTTGAAGGATGTAACTGGACCAAACATCGTCCACACTTGAAAGTCAGTAAAGTTGAGACGTGTAGTCGTGGACATGTTTCTCATGATCAGAACTTGTTAAATTGGATAAAGCTAAAAATCTGAACTCAAACATCCGCTGACATCGTCTCCATGATTAATTATTCGATTCCCCAGGCTGTATCGACTGCGCTGCTTCTCCTTCTTCCCCGTGTGTCTCCATGTGTTTCTTCAGCTTGGCCTTGGATGTGAACGTCTTCGCGCAGCGCTCGCAGTACGGTTTCTGCGGCTTCAACCCCGAATGGCTGTGCTTGTGTCGCGCCAGCTCCGACGAGCTCTTGAACTTGAGCTCGCAGATGTTGCATGGATACGGCCTCTCGCCCGTGTGAATACGCTGGTGGAGCTGAGCCTCGCTGAGTGTGAGGAACGACTTCTCGCAGTGTCCGCATGGGAACGGCCTCTCTCCTGTGTGAATGAGGTTGTGTCTGGTCAGCGCGTACGGTTTGGTGAAGCCCTTCCCGCAGTAGGTGCAGGGGTACGGGCGGGCGCCAGCGTGGGAGATGATATGTTCCTGCTGGGTTTTCTTGCTCTTGAACCGTTTGTCACACTGAGGGCAGGAGTAGGGCCTGTCGTCCACGTGTGACCTGTGATGTTTTGAAAGCTCTCCCTGCGACAAAAATCCCTTCCCGCACTGAGAGCAGAGGAAAGGTTTCTCCCCGGTGTGCATCCTCTCGTGTCTGGCTAGCACAGACACCAGCGTGAACCTCTTGGGGCAGTGGGAGCACTGGAAAGGCCGCTCGCCTGTGTGAACACGGAGGTGTTTAATGAGCATAAAGCGGAGTGAGAAGCGTTTGCTGCACTGGTCACACTGGTAAGGTCTCTCCCCGGTGTGGGTAGACAGATGCCTCTTCACGTCAGATCTCCGAGTGTACGTCTTCTCACAATGCGGACACTTAAACTGGTGCTTCACTTGATGAACTTGCCGGTGCTGGGAGCGCGCGAGCAAGGAGTCGAAGCCTTCGCCGCACTGGTGGCAGATGTAGCGCTTACTGGTGACGTGAGACTTCCTGTGCTCGAGCAGGTCAGAGGAAGTTGGGAAGCTCTGGCTGCAGATGGAGCAGATCTGAGGAAGCTGGCTCTCCTGCGAGTGAGACTTCTTGTGGTGGACGGTGAGTGCGCGGAGGTTAGCGAAGGAGCTTCGACACACCTGGCAGGAGAACGAAATGGCGTGATGTTTACTCTCGTGTTTGGCCAGATCCCACGAGTGCTGGAAGGTTCGGTCGCACTGCGAGCAGTGAAACGGTCTCTCTCCGGTGTGCGTGAGCTGGTGTCTCCTGACGTCCGACGTCCGGGTGAACGTCTTACCGCATGTTTCACACGTGAGGGCCTTCTGTTTGCTTTGTAACACTTTGCTTTGATTGTCAGGCTGTTCTGCTTTGCTCTGCTCCGTGTTCCCTTTGGGGAAAAGTTTAATAGAGGTAAAAATTTCATCTGTGCTGGAAGGAGACGGTATAAATTTGGCCCCCGAGAGAGTCCTGTACACCTCAGTGCGAACGCTCTGCATGTGGAAGTGAGGAGGACTGTTGTCGTCGGAAATGTGGAAGGGACACTGTGAGCAGGTGAAGATGATCGACGTCATCTCGTCCGAATCACCTGCAAATAGAAAAAGACGTCAGTGTGAGGAAAATATGTGAATTTATTTATAAAAAAAGGTTCTCTTCAAGTCAACACACTACCTTTGTCGATTCCTTTGATGGCTATAACAGACGGGGCAACTGATACATCAGCACTGCTCCTGAAATAAGATGTAAAAATGTTGATCACTCGTTATTTTGACATTTCTTTTAAATAATTGTGTTAGTGCACAGGGCTGTGTGGTTGTGCACTTAGTAGTAGGACTTCGACAAAAAGGGTGGGCTAGGCTCCAAAATTTTCTGTTGACCACATCGTCTCATTACGTCCAGTTGTTATTCTTTTGTTAACAAACATTATAAAACTTATCCAACATGTCTGTGGATTTTGTCTTTGTCTTGAGCCATCGTAGCCTCTTAGCAGCCCATTTTAATGGATAGTGGCCGCTCTAGGTACTGTATATAAAGTCTTACAATAAATACTAGGAATAAGTTGTTTGGTAATTTATGGTCATTATGAGAAAATATAAAAGTGGTGGATATTTGGTGAAAATACTATTCATGGACATTAAAACAAGTATGAAACAAATAATTTAACATTTTGGGAAATATCCTTAGACGTAAAGATTGACACCATTCGCATATCTTTGCAGTAAATGTGAAGCCGGTAAACTTAGACTGGAAACAGCTAGACTGGCTCCGAGCTAAGATAAAAACACCTCTGAAGCTCACAAATAGACCTTTTCCAAGGCAGCCATTTTGACATGAAATAGTAGGGTAAACACAGGTGTCACCAATGATACTAATTAAGGTTGCATTCAGGTCAAACAAAGTCAGGGTGCTGCTGTCTCTGCTGCACTAAATGGAATGGAACCTTAATTAGTATCATTGGAAACACCTGTGTTAACCCTACTATTTCATGTCAAAATGGCTGCTGGGAAAAAGGTCTATTTACATGTTATTTCTTGTTTCTTTACGCTGTACGAAAACAAAAATAACACTTTTATGGAGGTTATGTGCCAGAATACCTCCTGACCAGGAGATGCCGTATGTAGCATATGGCAAAGAAGCAAGAGAGCAAATATTTAAAACAAAACAAGAAAAAGTAACATTGTAGGTTTACAGAATAAATGTTTCTGTACATTTTTGGTTCTTCGCTGATTTCCCTGGACGACCTCTTGACTTTACACGTCTCGTGCCAGCTGGGTGACGGCTTCATTTGTAGACGAGTGGATCGGCGCACATTAGCTGAACCAGGAGACTGCTGTGCTTCTTCACAGACTGGATCTTCACCGGAGATATCTGCCGTTTCTTCGTGGTTATCGTTCAAGTCTGTACAAGAGTTTAAATCCTCCGTCATCTCTTCAACAGTGTTTTCTCTTTTCTCGTCAGTTTGGTCGCTTGTTTTGTGTCCTTCATCTGGTGCATCTCCTGACCCGAGTTCATCATTAAGGGATGAATCATTGCTCTTTCCTGTCTGTACATCTTGACTGAGGCTCTCCTTCCTTAGTGCAAAAGTTTTCGTCAGAGTCTCCAGAGCTTTGGCAACATCCACAGCTTCACTTGTTTCCTCTGGCCTCGTGCTGGTAGCCTCCTCAACGCCGGCGTTATCGGCACTAACAGCCACTATCTCTTCTTCGTAGAAATCTGTTTGAACTTGCACTTCAGCCGACTCGATCATTTCCACTTCAGACGCTTCCACTTCCATTTCAGTGTAGACGGCCACAACGCTGTATTGGTCAGTTCCAATAAAGGTGACCGGGTTTAGGACGTTAGCATAGTTGTGGATTGATTCGAGTCCGACAGAGATGTTTGTCTTTTGTGAGGGAGGAATGGATAACGCAGACATGATGCAGCTACCAATGGTTGACGAAGGTCCATCTGTAAAAAAAGAAAACAAGGAGTCACAGTTGGAAAACTATACTTTAAAAGGCACTGACATGTAGTGTTGTAACTGAAGATTACTTTTATCCTTTTCTATTACTTTCCTCAATTAATTGTCTAATTATTTAGCCTATAAAACATCAGAAAATAGTATCCAAGAATAGCAATTGTTTCTTTTGTCACACCAACAGTCTAAAGTTCAGCTACTCTGAGACTATATTTATAACTTTTGATGGCCAGTAATAGGCAATAAGTAGGTACATAAATTTGTTTTTGATCAAGTCTTAATACGGGTGTATGTACTATCTTACTATGATGTTATCACCATACATTCAAAGTACAGTATACTATAGTATTCAAGTGTAAGTAAAATTTATTTAGTCTTGTTTTCAAAATAAAAAGGATGTTTCTTTGGAAAATTTTGATTTTAATGGTACTTTCCACATTTGGATATTGTTGCCAATTAATAGAAGATTAATTTATTATTGTTATTATTGTTGTTGCATTTTATTTCAGCTCTACTCACATGGCATTTTCAGTAGTCCTGAACTTTTGTAGTGCTCGAAGATTAAACTCAGCTCTTCGGGTAACGACTGAGCACATTCCTCCAACACAGGAGGAGCCGAGCCGAGCCAGGCTGCAGTCTGTAATCACAGCGCAGTTATTATTAAGTTTGTGGTAAATGGTGCATGTTTTTCTGACGTGAGACATCTGGATGTTCTGACTGAATACCTGCTTTAAGTCTGGTACTGGAAGCAGCTTTTCCAGTTTTGAGAGCAGCTCCCATAATAACACATGCAGAGCAGCGTCATATTGCGACCCATATTCCACTGGAAACACCTCCTGTAGGAGATCATTAAACTTTTATTTTACTGTAAGACTTTTTAAGAGTTCAAGCTGAGGAATGATTAAAATCTGTCAGACCTGGAAGAAATATGCTCTCTCGACTGGATCTTTCAGCAGACTCTGAACGAGCGCAATGAAAGTGGACTCTGTTGTTTTCACCTCTGCATCCCTGTACTGCCACAGACAGGATTCATGTCACTTAATGAGTTTTTATTTGTCTTCACATAGGCATCACCTCACTGTACTTACATCTGTGTTTGCAGACGTTATCGGGAGTCTATCCAAGTAGCTCTGGATCACTTGTGAATCGACCGAACCTCGAGTTGAGCCTTTGCAAAGCTCCAAAATCAACTGAAACAACAACAACATGTTACTGGAAAGTTAACAAAGCTAGCATTTATGATAATATAACACAATCCACACAACTTCATCTCACCCTAGCTCTTAAACCCAGAATGAGCTGGGCTCTCTGTCTGTGGTTAATCAGTCCGGGGATGGCCTCGGTCACCGTGAGCACAAACTCCTGCAGCTTCTCATAATTCAGCACATCTTTCTGCTTCGCCAGCTGCCACATGGCAGCAGACAGGAGCTGCAGTGGGGGCACCAGGAGGCGAAGGGATGACAGAGGAAGGCTTGGGTCTGAAACATACAGGTGTAATGTGAGAGGTGGTCCGCTGAGGGCATCAATGAGCTTTTAACTGGAGAGACAACACGAATTCAACTTTAGAAATAAGACAATATGGTAATAATTTGCTGAATCTCATTAATAGCATAGTTTTTGGTAAATTTATATTTTACTTCCAGTGTGTAAACGTCCCCAAAACAACCTGCTACAAGCCTGAACTAGTATAATTGCTCGATAAACCTATTTAATATGAGCTTTAAACTTGTAGCCTGCTAAAGTTTCTAAAGCTACGTTTTATATCTCGTAACAATAAACTGTATAACTTCATATTATTAATTAAAACTTGAATTTAACAACATTTCTTAATGCAGCAGCTGCAGTCTGTGAGCCTCTAACTGCTCATGGCTCCGTTAAATAGACGGGTCCCGCTAGCTGTCCGGCTAACATAAACATAGCCTGCTTTAAATGACACCGGAGTTAGATTGTTGACGTACATACCGTTTATTTTCTCCGCTAAACCAACAACCTCCATTAGTGCAAAGTGTCTCCTGTAAAGTTGAGAAATAAATTTAAAATTATGTTGTTAGGTTTTTGGGGGGCTAGCATGCGCTGTTAGCACGCAAACACCCGCTTCCTCAACTCTACTCCTGCGTTTCCTCTTTTCAAAATAAAAGCATCACAACTCAGCTCAACTGCTCTATACTTGATAATGCAAATTTTCTCTCTTTTAAAGTTTATATTTAACGCATGACATTTAATTATGTGTTTTGGTTGATTGGTTTTACACATATACAGTCGATCTAGTTTAATTTCTTGTACTTACATATCATTTATAGACAAAATTTAGACAAAACAACCCCATTCTAATGTCCACATACTAGCTTTTTCTGGGGCTTTCAGCTGATGAAGTGATAGTTTAGATGTTTTATTAAACTGTTGTTTAAGAATGAACTTTCAGGTTAAAGTTTTAACCAGTTATGGATCCAGAACAAGTATACAAACATGTATAACAATATAGTATTAAGTCCATAAAATAACCATAAAATAATCCAGTAAAATAATGAGGAAACTTCTGGTTTTGACAGCTGTAAGCAATAACAGATGTGTAGTTTTTTATGTTACTAACCGAGCAGGGGGAAAAAAGCCTTGGTCATAATTATGATCAAATGTATCAGGTAGAACTGGTTCTAATTCATCCTGCTTTGGTTCAAATATCACATTTTACCAGATGTTACAAAAGCAGCCACTTGTAACAGCTCTCTTGATATTACTCACACAGGCTCATTTCAAGTCTACAAGTCTAGTCCAATCAAGCACACATACTGCATTTGAAATAAACATATCAAACAACTTCTAATGATCATTTACAAAGACGGTGTGTCACTGTATAAAGTTATAAGTTATAAAGTTACCTGAGTGCTGTATTGAATACCATATACACTTATTTACCAGCTAATTAGGTTTTCCTTATAACTATACTACTACTATCTATAACTGCTTTCATGATGCTAATTTTTTGTAGAAACTGTTTTAGAAATGTTGATTTAATGTTATATTTATGTTCGAGGCTGTAGTTGCTGATGCTAGTAAACTGAATTTTATTATATTGAGCGGAGTCTCGAATATTAAGTCATTGATTATTGGTAAAAACTAATATAATAACTAAAGGTCTAGTCACAAAACCGAACCGGATGTTGTTGTTTTCCACACATAAGGAGGTTGTTTCAAAATAAAAGCTCAAATCACAACTCCCATTGGCTGATTGGACCGGAAGTATCCTCCTGCCGTTTGTGACGCCACAGTCCGGAGTCACATGAATCGTTTCACAGCAAATATTTCTGCACCTCTTTCTGTCTTTTTGCAGTAAAAATACTTCATATTAAAGGTCAAACTGCTCTTTAATCTGAAGGAGGTTTAAAAACCCGAACATGGACGAGGACGGGCTGCCGCTTGTTGGCTCCGGTGTTGATCTCACCAAGGTTTGTGTCTTAACGTTAACGGGTAGTCAGCTAACCGACCGTGAAGCTGCTAGCTTTGAGGAAACGAGGAGAAACAGCGCTGAAGCACAGCTGTCATTGTGTTTAACAGGGCAGATAGTTACAGTAACGTTAGTTTAATATTTAGTATTTAGTATTTGTTGTGTAGTTTACTGCACAAACGTCCTGCGGTGTTCTGTCAGCTGAGGTGTTACGCTCAATTTCGCGACCTGTCAGATCCTGTGACCTGATCAGAGGTGCAGCTGCTACAGCATTAGCATTAGTTTGGAGTCACTTTTTGAGGGCTTTTAACTTAAAATTGTGACACAAATTTGGTAGCTACGACAGCAGAAACTTGTAAGTAGAAAATACACTTTTATTCTGTTGTCACTGGGTCTGCATGTGTGGATAAATGTGCTATTTAGAATAAAATACAGTTACTGTAAAGTGAAAATGTACATTTACAAAATACACAGTTCATTTTTGTATCAGAATAAAATAAAGATCTGGGTTTTGCCTGAATTGTGCACTCTCTCTCTCAACCAAATCAATCAACCATATATCCATTTTGTGTAATCGCTTATCTCCATCAGGGTCACGGTGGTGCTGCAGCCTATCCCATCTTACTTAGGGCGAGAGGCGGGGTACATCCTGGACAAGTCGCCAGTTCATCACAGGGCACATAGAGACAAACAACCATTCACACTCATGGGAAATTTAGAGTCACATGCGTGTCTTTGGACTGTGGGAGGAAGCCGGAGTACCCGGAGAAAACCCATGCAGACACGGGGAGAACATGTAAATTCCACCCCCAGCTGAGGTTTGAACCAGGAACCTTCTTGCTGTGAGGCGACAGTGCTAAGAACTGCACCCCCACATAAATATAGTAGAAGTGCAGCCTTTAACATCTCTTACACTGCCAATCATAGCTTGTAGCAGTAACTGTTTCTTTGAGCAGACTTTACTAAATAATCGTGGGTAAAGGTGAATGACCTCAGCTTATTTAAAAGTATTTAGGCAGTCTAAAATGTTGTATAAGTTGGCTCAGCTGTTGCATAATTCTTTATGACTGACTTCATCTTAAACTTGTAGTAAATAACCAATGATTGCTTCATTGCTGTAGTGGCAATCCAACAACAAAAAAAAGCGCATAGTGGTGCTCTGAATGAATGAATGACGTGAAAACGAGCTCGTGAATATGAAACCAAACTAATGTGAACAGACACACACATACGGTTGAGAAACTGTGTGGCTTCCCCAGTTCCTGATTCCTTGCGAGTGTTCCCATGTAGGCTATATGTGACTTCTGTGGTTACCTTCCTATGTGGTCAGGTGGGCAGGTGACATAGCAACAGCAACATTCACCCAACTTACCACACACACCACCTGTAACAAACATTAAACCTGGCTACAACAGTTCCTTTTCTGTGATAGCGTGAATTACTTAATGTCCTCAGTATATTAAAAATATCTTAATCTGTGTCTCCTTCAGGTTCCCGCCATTCAGCAGAGAAGAGTCGTTGCCTATCTCAATCAGTTTGTCGTACACACAGTCCGGTTCCTGAACCGTTTTTCCACAGTTTGTGAAGAGGTTTGTGCATCTTCTTTATACTCTTAGCTCTTAACTTGAAACAGATCAGATCCTGAACTCTCAAACTTCTTCCCCACAGAAACTTGCAAACATATCTCTCCGCATACAGCAGATCGAAACAACGCTGTGCATTTTGGAAGCCAAGGTGAGTTCCTGCGCCGTCAATCAGTTGCAGTTTATACTCTATGTCTCACACTGATCATATTTTAAACATTGCAATGCTCCGAGCAGCTGTCCTCCATTCCCGGGCTGGAGGACGTCACAATAGATGGACTCAGTCAGCAGAAACCTGCTCAGGCAAACGGACCCACTGTCACCAATCAGAGCCAGACAGAAAGTCCACCAGTAGAGCCACTGCCTCCTGCAGAGGTAAATAAACTGACGTACACACCGACAAGTATTTTTCAGCTACACTGTACCATGAAAATGCATTTTATGTAGATACATGGGCCAGTTCCTAATGCAGTGCTTAGAAAAAGTCAAATGTGTAGACTAAGACGAGAAGATGGACACCACTCTGGTGTCCTTGCAGGTAATAGTTAGCTTAGCTTAGCAAAAATACTGGAAACAAGGGGAAATGGTTAGCCTAGCTCTGTCCCTAGGTGACAACATGCAGCTAAAGCTCACAAATGAACACGTTACATCTGGGTGCTGCCTCACGGTAATGACAAGTCTCAAGGAAGTTGTTAACTCCCTATGAAACCACAACTTTACACTTCTGTTTGTGTACAGATACAAATGAGAAGCAAATAAGTGATCTTAGTAGAAATGCAAACGACACAGATCTAGTACCACCACGTTTGATATCCGCTGCTGTCTTAACTACTTGTTGCTTTTGATTCGTTTATTTCATGTTGCAGCCCGCTCAGGCTGCACCAGAGGCTGCAACGACACAAAAAGCAGAAGCAGCTGCAGAGAACGTCATGACAGTGGCCAAAGACCCACGTTACGCCCGATACCTGAAAATGGTTCAAGTGGTAAGTCGTTGCTAACACCTCCTACACTAAGATAAGATTAGATGGACTCCACACTGTTACAACAGCTCACAATACACAAGGTGGGTAAGAAAAATGCATAAATAGGGGCTGGTAGAGTGAGCTCCCCACGTACGAAAGGCCAAGTCCTTCCTGCAGCGGCTCGGCTCTGACTCCGGTCTGTATCTACTCTCACAAGTTGAAACGTGTCCAGAGTTATCAGTAAATCCGTAATTCATTCTCCATACCGTCTTTTTCTCTCCTGGCGCTTAGTTCCATCTCTGCTTCCCTGTTTTCTTCTCCTCACTTCAGCAGGGATCTCTGTACTCTCTGTACTAAAATACTAAAATTAAAGTGATTAAGGGATAAAAAAATGTCTATGTATCTCAGTACGTTTTCTGTGTCACAGGGAGTTCCAGTTATGGCTATCAGGAACAAAATGGTCTTGGAGGGTTTGGATCCGAACTTGCTCGAGTGAGTGTTTTCCCGATTTCTCTCTCTGCATTCATGTTGCTTCGTTTTTTAAAGAAACTGACCGATAACATCTCCTCCACTGTTCATGACAGCACGCCAGATGCACCGGTGCCTGACGGAGGAGCGGGGAGCACAGAGGATCAAGACGTTGCCGCCACGAGCTCCGACAGTGAATCATCTTTCAGCGACTGACGGCTGCTCTTTGTTCCCGTCAGTGCAAAATGTAAAGGCCTCCATCACTACTCTTGAGCTTCTGTCGGCCTTTACTCACAAAGAGAAGCAGACTGCGAGTAGTTTGCAGCGAGAAGGTGCAAATGTAAGTGCCTGAAAACTGGAGAATGCAACCAGAGTGATTGTAATTTCAGTGTGAAGGAGCTGAAATAGTTTTGCATATGGTCGGTCTGTGACCTCAATTTTGATACATTTAGCATTTTTGACAAATGTAAATGAAAATTTAGATTTCCCATGTTGGTTCTGTTAGCAGTAGTCCTCAGAACATGACAGTAGCAAGTACATTTTGTACAGAAAAGTAATATTGTAGAACTTAATGGTCTTTTGTTGTCACACTACTATCAAAGTCTCCTTTAAGAGATACATTCATCAGTTTAAAGTCTAGATGAAATACAAACATATGTTAGATACTTGTGTATGTTTAAAACATATATTGTACATCTGTGTGTTGAGATGAGGGAGAAGACTATCACAATAATCTTTCAGTGTCCATAAACAGTACGTCACAGTATCAGTTTGATGGGAAGAAAAGTCACATGTCTCTGAGCGTGTGGCTTTACTTCTGAAAAATCAGCTGTCATTCTGCTGTAGTAATGTTTTGACGTGTTGACCTTTCACATCATGTTATGTGCTGCCTGTTTTTTCTTCATTTTGAATCATCAAGTCGACGTGTGATTAATATCCAAGCAGAAGTTGCAATTTGATGTCTTATCACAGAATATTGTAAATAGTTTCATAGTTTCACTTGTTCATCACATCAAAGAGAGCGGATATTTTCTTTTCACCAGTACACTGCAGTACACTCTGTGTAAAATCCTTTGTTGTGTTGTCCCAGTAGATTCAGAAAGTATTCAGACCACTCTGCTTTTTGCACACTAATCGATTACATTTCATGTTTTTGGCCATAAATTCATGCACAATAACGTAAAAAAAAAAAGCAAACGTTTTGCTTATTTAATAAAATTCCCCAAATTAAATCTGAATTACCTTCCAGAGCTGCTGCACGTGTCTTGATTTATAATACAGAAAAAACTCCATTATACACTACTCACTAAAAGTTAGGGATATTTGACTTTTGGGTGAAATTTATGGAAAATGTAAAAAGATATTATATCATTAAAGTAGGGCATTTACGTAGAAGCATGGAATGGTAATGTCTTCATTTCAAACTATTTGTTGGTGGGTATACCACAACAAAGAAAATGTAATGTCTCAGTAATTTGTCATGTATCCTTGACTCAACAAGACGTCTCATGCTGTTCACAAGTGGACTTATTGCAACCTACTGATGTCACCTGACACGTTTCACTGCCCAGGTACTGTTGATCGTGTCGTCTTGATCTCATGATGTCAAAATGTGAACAGCACGATGAAGAGGACTGTTCAAATACAAATTAAATCGAACCAAAACATTTAGCGGCCGATTTATGGATCAGATACTTGTTGTGATTTTTGAGGTTAACCACCTTGTTTGTTATGCAATGAGTACTGAAACACTGAACAGTTGTACATGTGCATTCAAAAGTTTAGAGAAAGTCAAATTAAGTTCACCCGTAAAGGTTATGGTGCACTCTGAAATTTCATCTGAAAGCCGAATACGTTTTGGAAGTAGTGTAAGTCACAGATGACAGATAATAATGTATCGCCTGCCTCTGCTTTAGCTACTCTACAGCCCATCTGACTAGTGACATGTCTCGTAATCTTCAATAATACGTGGACACTCACTAACCTTTCTGGAATGAAGCACTAAGAAGTTAATCAGCTGTTTTTTTATGTTTGACTATATTAGTTATCATTACATCAGGACTTAAAGGTCCAGTGTGTAGCATTTATTGGCATCTAGCACTGTGTCTGTGGATACAAACGGGGTAATGAAAACACAACATTTTTTTATATTCAGGTGATATAACTCTGATAAATACATACTTTGAATATTGAATATTCTACTCAATTTAGGGAGATTTATTTTGCCAATAGATCCTGTTATATTTTACACACTGGACCATTAAAAAAAAAAAGTTGTCACAGTGTCAAGAACGCTTCATGTTGTATTCAGATTTCTATGAATGGATATTACTCTTTAATAACTGTGAATGTTTTAGTGTGGAGACATCTGGAAAGCACTTTTACAAAAGATCTGAAATAAACAGTTTGCTTAAAAAAAAGTCTTTATCTTTATTTGACAACAATCTGTACAGTACATGATGTCATAAGCAAAACAGTACCAATACAAAGTCAGAGAATAATAAAGATATTTCCCTTATAGATACAGTATCTGTAGTGAACAGGTCATAATCTGTGTACACATTACAGCGCAGGATTTTTCTCTACTAATCCCAAAGTATAGACTAGATCCTTAACAGTGCTGGTCAGTGAAAGATGTCAGCGAATACTCAAATGTAATCTTTAATTTGGGCGACACAATGACACAAAGTTTGATCACTTTTCTCAGCATGTCACACGTCTTCTCTGTCAGCATGTGAGAAGATTATGTTGGAAGACATCTTCAGCAGCCTGACCGTACAATAACAGTACAGACAGTTTTATCCCCAAATCAGCCTCTTCCCTTGTGCTTCCTAGTCTATCTCCAGTGATGTGATGTTACTGTAAAATAACAGCTACAGTATCAGCAGTGGTACCCAGCCTGCGTCTTGATAATATATAAAAATCTAAGGGGTAGTCTCGACTGGTACCTACATATCCACCACTTTTTAAAGAAATGAAATAAGATCCTCTGATCCTGTTGAGCCCTCAAGAATAATCCAGATTCTTATTGACTAAAGGCATCATAGGCACATTATACAAGGTGTAAGAGCCATTTAATCCATATTAGCTCTGTTTGGTAATGCTGTAAGGTAAGTGTGAGTGTGCATGGGTGCAGAAAAAACGTTTGCTTAGCTGGTTATAGAATTGTCTCTGAAGTCAACTGAAGCTTGGATCGATGGAAGTTTCTGACTGCTTTCACATGAAGGACAGCATCGAGTCAGGAGTTTTGTAACTTTCGAAGTTGTTATTTTCTAAATAAATCCTCCTTCAAGTCTACCTTCATCTCTCTTCGTGACTGCAGTGGGTTTCCGCAAGAGGACTGAGTTACATTCATGGACATAAATGGCCTAGGCGCTTTGGTAAATGGCTTCACCTCAATGAATAAACATGCGTTAATTACGTAAGGCAATGCTGGGAAAAAGGAAGCTAACATAGAAATCTCAGAGGAAACATGGCTACGAGTTTGGAAAACTCAGTCTACTTCTACTAACTCTCCCCAACCAAATATACAAATTTAGAGGGTCTCAGCTGTTGCTGGATTGAGTGTGGATCGGTTTTGGCAGACCAAGCTCACGAAAAAGGTGAAGGAGGATTAAACCTGGGAAAAATGGGATTGTTTTAACCATAACTAGACTTTAAACATTTTTATTCTTTAAAACTGAAACTAAAAAACTGTGTGTGTATATATATATATATATATATATATATATATATATATAATTGTAAAAATGTATTTCTGCTACACAAAATAGATCAGATTTCTCAAATTATTACATCTCGTGTAAATTTATTAATCATTTTCCTCTTCAGAGTCTTAAAAATCCTTCAAATTTAACAGTTTGACAAGGAAATGTCGAACTGTTTAAACTAACCTGCGACGAGGGGTCGCATGGACGCGTTTATTTTGTTCTGAGGGGGTCACAAGCCTCTATTTATCTGTGCCTTTAATTCTCATCAGCCTCATTTCCTGTTTATTACTGAGCAAACTAATTAACTAAGTAGCCTAATTCCCATTGCATGAACTGTCTACATCTATAGCTGCACTGGAGAGCCACACAGACGCATCAGCTGAAACCGTTTAGCACATAAGCAGTAAAACTCTGTATGGAGCGTCCATAGAAAGAGTTTCTTCTACCAAATTTGGTCGTCACAACCGTCTAGCGAGCCAAAGAAAACACAATTAAGGAAAGCTTAATGTAAAAATATACAACTTCAATTAAAGAAGTGGCAGCATTTCAATCATAATTCCATTTAAAGTCATTTTTCTGCATAAAATGAGCACCTACATACAGTATCAGTGAGCGATAACTCACCATTTTCTCACAAAACGTCTTGTTATTAGTGGTATTTTCATTAAACCACATGTAGCGATCATGTGTTCACTGTGTGATGAACTTCTCTGATTACTTGTCACATTTCTGACACGACGTGTCACACTGGTGTGGCAACAGTCAAGAGCAAAGTGCAAAAGTGACGTTTGACTGAACACCAGCATTAAGTACACATATAAAACAATTTAAGGTTGTATAAACAGTAGAAAAATACAGGCTGCAGGTCAGCTTTGTCTTCAGTCATGTCACACCTGACAAACCATGTGTTATAAATAACAATGTAAAAAAGTACCTACAAATTCATTCAGGTGATATAAAACACAAAATCTTATAAAAGCCTTCAAGTGTAAAATGCAAATGTACAAATATAAATGCAGCACATTTTCTTTAAAATACTGATATTCATACAAAGTTTTGCTGCCTGTTGGAGATCGATCAAGACTACTCCTGGTACTCTGTGTGCACTCGCAAGGTAAAGAGCTGTAGGGAAATAAAATTGCAGATAAATAAAGAGACCCTTACTGTAATAAATTAACAAACAGTTTGTGTTTGATGGCGTGATACTCACTTTGAAATCATCGATGTATGTGAGGAAGAAGCAGATGAAGCTGAAGGCAACAATCCACTCGCATACAGCGCTGGCCAAGTGGTAGGGGTAGTCCTGAAAGAGGGACACATGCTGCAGTCAGTCAATTAATCTGACAATTATTTTCTAGATTAATCAATTAATAGTTTACATTTTGGACAATTGTCCAGGGTGGCATCTTTTTGTATTTAAACAGTTAATTCATTACTTTTAGTTAACTATTTCAAATGTTTATGCTTTACGCTAACTATTCCTACTCTTTATCACACGAGAGGGAGGGATTCAGTTGTAGGCTAGTATGTTGCTAATATTGCTGCAATACTGTACTTCTATTTGGATGTTTTGACGGATATATGTCTTTGATTAAATTATAATTTATTTTTTTTAATTAGTTGTGCTACTCCACAATCTTACAAAACATCCCTGGTGTGATTCTCACAACTGAGAGGCTGGAACAAAAAAAAAAATTGAACTGATGCATATGACATGTCAAACGACAACCTACCGCGTCTTCTTTGTCTCTGTGCAGTGTAGTTTGTGTCACAAAGAACGCACAGATGACAGCTGAATTATCCATTAAGGATAAAGTTTATGAGAATGTGTGGGAACTATAGCATCACATGTATTTACACTATCATGATAATGTCAACAAGAGAACAATGTT